>CM062206.1:18102500-20877500 GCA_031216445.1 Lateolabrax maculatus
CCTATTCATGTCCAGACCTGCCATATAAAAGGGGGTAACTTACCCATTCTTTTGTGCACATCGGAGGCTGCATTCAACTGTCCTTTTCCGCAGACTCTTGGAGCAACCAGATGGAAGAAAAATCCAAAGGGAAAAAACCCTTTTGAGTAAGCACAAAAGGAATCAGCCTCTTTGGAAATAAAGCAATTCTGAGCCCACCCAATTGAAACAAAATATGAAATTCCATGTCCCAAGATGATGTTTATTCCTGTTATTTTGATTAGAGTCCTTTTTAAAATCCAAGCTCAAACAAAGGGTTGAATCTTTTCCTTCATCCCACGAATCCTTGAAATAAATATTTATATATATTTTTTTAAGTTGATCAGTTGCATCCAGAGCGACTCCGGTGAACAGATCCCCCCCTCCTCCTCCTTTTTTTTTCTCTTTTTCTTTTTTTTACCCTTTTGTTTCCCTTCCACCGCAATGATGTCAGCTCAGATGGTTAATTGAAGATCAAACATTCCTCTTTCATGGCTGTGGTCTTCCACCCCTAACTTGTTGATGGCAGCCAGAGATCCTGCTTCCGACGCCGGCTCAGTCTCAGCATAGCCTCTGCAGAGCTGTGAGCGGAGCCCTCGTCTGCTAGCCGAGACGCAGGGAGAGAGAAAAAAAGCAGAGCAGGGAGTCAGGGATGTTATTCTGTGCTTTTTGTTGCAGCCACTCACTGCTACAGAGTGGTGGCAGCCTGGCGTCGATCATCACTACTGTTTCTCTCTCTCTTTTTCTCTCCCACACTCACAAACACCCTCTCACTCTCTTGCTCAGTCACTTGCTCTCTGCCTCATACACACTGCTTGTGCACCTCAGTCTTCCTCCACCTCCCTCTTGCATCCCCCCCTTCCCTCCCACTGGCTCGTCACCATCAGAATATTGATATCTTGAACGTGTTGCGGCAGCTTGCTGTTGAAATTAACCACAGCTGTAAATCTCAGCCTCGCCTTGCCGTTGTTCTGCATGCGCTACGTATATATGAATGCAGAGGCATAAACAAAATAACATAAAGCAAAATATAGTCCGTAACATGTTGCTCTGGACAACATAAACATGAGGATGTGCTGCATTGCCATAACTCTACAGGAGTGAGCATGGTATAGTAATGCTAACGTAGGATGTCTGGCTTATATTCATAATTTACATATCCTGAGTGCAGTGCTTTAATTTTTGAGCGTTGGCATGTGATGTATGACCAGCTGCTCTGAAGTTAAATTAGGCTAGCTTTTAACATGTAATTGATAAGCCCGAATACTTGCTTAATAGTGTGAACCACAAGGTGATATCACAGAAACTTAACATGATTATTTTTTTTTCATTTAGCAATTGGGTTTGATTTGTGGTTTTGTCAAAAGAACGCTATATTTCAGCATCATTTATAGTGCTAAACAAGAATGTCATGTCTACTTCAGTGGACGAAAATGCAGACTTTTCCTTAATTATTTGATATTTGAGGGCTATTACAATGAACTAGAGCTGAAGCAGTCAAAGACTAGATACAAGCAACAGTGTGAAGCATAGATACTCTGGTCTTTAACTTTGGCACTCTGTGCCCTGTCAACCTTTTATTTCACTCAGAAGCATCTTTTACATAAACATGACAACAGATTGCTGGAACCTGCCCCACCTGTCCCTAATTTATACTTATGTATTACTTTGATTACCTTACAGTGATGTTATTTGATATGGTTTTTAAGTCTCGTTGCACCTGTTACAGACAATACGTTGTACTTAATGAAAGTGAAGAATTACATTTCTGCTGTGTGCTTGAGCAGGAGAATGTAACAGAAATATATTTTCTATTTATTACAATTCAAATTTGAAACAGACAGAACTTATATGGAGAACTTTAGAAAATTATTATCACCAAATGATGTCTTATTAATTTTATTACAGAATTCTCAGGTCTTAAGACAAAGCATGCATCTGGCTGTGACTTTCCAGGTCACTTGACCATGCTGCTGCTGTCATTCTCCACATTTATTGTGGTATACTACATCTCCCAATGGGGCTCTTCTGCAGAATGTGTGAGAGGAAAACATGAAAAGAAAACACTTAAATCTCAGGGGAATGAATGCTATTCCCTAAATTTGATGTGTGCAAGCTTTCCATTTTGAATTCAAGGTATTTATATAGTTTTTTAAGAATATACGTGAAATTATAAATGGACGTCCAATTAAGTGAACTTGCTGAAATAGCCAAAAACGATATCATAGATCTCTGTAATCATTTGACACTTGGAGGGTACTTTATTTCCATTGAATTTTTCCAAAATCCAGCGGACTAGTGGTTTTGTAGAAAAGGGATGTTCCTAAATCTGTCCTAAAGGAGATGGATAGAGACTCACTTGAGTATCATAAAAGATGCCGCAGAGAAACTGCCTCCATAATAAGCACCTGAAGAAGTGCTTTAGAACCCTCTGGTGTGGAAATGAAATATAGGCTAGGCGTGAATGAAATAGGATTGAGAGAGTAGGGGCAGAACAGACTAAAGCCCTACCACAGCACTGCATCCAACCGGCACAAAATCACAGGGGATTAGTGCCGTTGGAGCTCCCCAGCCCCTAACTATGTACACAACCCCCCAATGGGCAAAGGGCAGTGGGGGATGGGGCAGGTCAATGCCACCACTGTTCATGGTGTTACGTCGCAGCTGATTTGAGCATCATAAGGGGGATGAACAGCACAGATTCCAACTGGTTCTTTGCCTTTTCTATGTAGCCCTTTCCTGTTCATTTATAAATTTATTTCTAATTTTATTATTCTCTAGTATCTGTCTATGTGTCTTGTATGTGTCTCACTATTTCTCTCTCACTGTCTCTAACTTTCCTGAAATGTTTAGATTTTCCACATTTTCGCTTCAGCAGTTTTCAGGCAGTGTCTGAACATCTCTGTGCTTTCAGTGGGGACAGGTGGTTAGGGCTTTACACTGCTTTGTGAATACTGCCAATGGTGCTGTAATATTACTGTACATAATTTACACAGTTAGCCACGTGATGTAAATTGTAACCTTTTTTTTTTTTCAACACAAAGTTCCCATCGAAGATGAGAAGACATAATGTTACGTCACTAGTTTGTTAGTGCTCCATGTTGTCACAGTGTTTAACTTTTTTTAAAGGTGCTTTCTATTTATGAAAAAACAATAGACCATGTCCACACTGATGTGGATACATTAGAAGACATATTTTTTCCTTAGTTCTGGATTTCTATACACAAACAATATCCAATCTGCTGTTTTCAACCCCCTAAAATGGAGATATGTGAAAATACTGGTCTCTGGAAGTAGGGTTGATGGGGAGAGAAGAAATGCTGACATGATTGTCGGCATGTCAACTAGCTGCTGTTGCTTATCAACCGTGAAATCATCTCTATCACACATGCCAAGCCAATCCTTGTTTTGTTGAGAACAGTGATTCCAGGGTTTCTGCGTTTTGGGAGCCATTACTGATGTTGGCCTATTTAGATTTAGAATTTACCAATACTAGTCCTCACATTTCTACATGTTTGACAGCTCAGTAGCTCTGCCTTAAGAAACTAAAGCCTATATCACAGGTTGTTTTTAATGGTTTATTGTAATAGGCCTATATCTTACAGTGTTCTCTACAATACCCATGAAGAGAGCTGTGGTGGCAGGAAGGCTTGGACAGTATTTGGATAGCCTCTCTTGATCCCTACATTAATAAAATTTCAGATTTAAATCCAGTTTGCAACAGCAGCACTTAAGAGGGTGTGGTGTCCATGAATTATAGCACTGATATAGATGCAAATCAGCTGTTTTTTAACCTAAAGCAGCTGTTCCTTTTACTGATGCATGCTTTCAGTTTGTGTATATTATTAATTGAAACTGTTGACCACTGTTTGTTTGTGTGCTCCATGATTCACTCGCAATGCTATGAGTTAGGAAATGATTCCAGTGTTTTAACAGAGGGCAATAGGGCGCTTTTGACAGCTGGTCTACCCAGAGGACAATGGTTTACAATAAATAAAAAGATCAGAAATTGATCAGGCTGGATATTTGCAGAACACCAGCTGCACTAAAATATGAAGATCACTTTTACTCTCACTGGACCATATTACATACAAATGAATAGAAGAATTGATGGATGGACTAATCAATAGTTTTATTTTTGTGTCTGGTCATTTACAGGCCTCATCCCTCATAGGATTATTCAGACACATTCATTAACAACAGACCAAACAATCTGATATGTATACCCAGCTGCATCTAACAGCATATCACATTGACCTCTTGCAGAAAGTTCTTGAAACAGTCCTTTACAGCTGAATTGCAATTATCTTATCTTACTGCAATTCCTTTAGTGCAAAATAACATACAAATGATCACAAATTGCAGTTCTGTTTTTGAGAACCTACTGCAAATTCCACCAGTGTAGGCAGCAAATAGAAAAGATCCTGGAGGGACTGGTTAATGACATTTGAAATAACATTTTTAGGTTGTTCAACTATCCTATTAGTCTAAAAAAGTTAAAGAAAAAGAGAAAAGGAAAGAGGAAGCAAGTGTAAGTAGGCTAAATAGGAAGAAAGTCAAAAAGATACACAAGAGACTTGAAATTATGAATCTTCTTATTAACTGTAAATTCTGAAGTTGTAGTTTGTCTGCAGACACGCTGATTGCTCGAATAAAATCTGATCCATAGGCTCATCATGTATGTATGTATGTTTAAGAGCATCCACAACAAATATGTTGGAAAAATAATTGTCACTGCACCATACAACTAATTCCTCTCCCATGTTCATGTTTCAGGCGGGTAGGAAGGACAGGAGTGATGCTCTGAACACGGCCATTGACAGGATGACAAAGAAGACCAGAGACCTTCGCAGACAGGTTTGTTTTTTTTCTTCATCTTATACATTACCAGTGTTTGTGTGCAACAAGCTTTTAATGTAGAAAAAAAAGAAAAGGGAGGAAAAAAGTATATGTTTAATCTGCAGTTCGGCTAATATAGTTGACTAGCTACCCCTCTTGAATATGGAGGGGGATGTACTATGTATTCAGGTCAACAAGCTATACTGAAGATGTCAGTGCATGTGCACAGGGTGATGTATTAGTTTAATAGTGCCTTTTCTTTTTTCTAAATGTCTTACTTCACAGCTGCGTAAAGCTGTAATGGACCATGTCTCTGACTCTTTCCTGGAGACCAATGTTCCCCTCCTGGTCCTGATTGAAGCTGCCAAGAATGGCAACGAGAAAGAAGTCAAAGAATATGCACAGGTGTTCCGTGAGCACGCCAACAAGCTGATTGAGGTAATGTAGAATGCTTTCACAGTCAAAACCTGATGTGACCCAAATACAGAACATTAATATTTTCCTTTCGATCCCATCGGTTATGGACATTTTAGCTTAGCTTATAGTAAACATCAGTCTTCATCCAGCTTCTCTGTTCTCCCTCTGTGGCTCTGTTGTCAGAGATTCCCTCATGATTCAACTTTAGGATTACAGTGTATCAGAAAACTTATTTTTCTTTCACTCTGTATATGTGTGTGTCTCCATCTCACTCCCTCAATTCCTCACTCACTCACTCACATTCTCCCACACACACACACACACACACACACACACACACACACACACCTTCTAACAGCATTTCTTAAATTCAAGGCAATGCTGATTCTAATCTGATGCTGTGATGCTATAGTGAGAAGACAAACAGAACATTGCTCTGTGTGGTTATAACCACCTATCAAATTTTTAAGCAGAACCAAAGGAGTGAAACAACCACAACTCAAGGATAAGTGATACCTCTGGGAAATGCTGTCCTTGCCACAACAGATTGAAGTACTACTTTTTATTAGCCAACCCCACATGTATGCTATAGTGATACTTACAAAGATAAATATCTTAAAAGAGGCCTAGTGCCTCCTGCTTCTTACCTTTCTCTATGGCTTGTCTGGTGTCTTAAAAGAGGAGCATGTTTTGGGAATGATTTGAGATTTGTATGTCTCAAGTGCTGTATACAGAGCAACAAGAATACAGATGCAAGGGGCAAGGCAAAGTGACACATTTAGATGGGCAACTAGCTAACAGAAACATCAGCTGTCCTCATTAGTGGACTTTCCTTCAATTTCTTGAATGCCCGTGTCAGAGCATCATATGCTGACATTTGAAAGTGACTTCTCCCCATGGGCAGATGACCGTGAGTGTAGCTGAATCGGTTGGTCCAGTGAAAGCAGGGCAGCATAAGCATTCACTAGGGAAACCGCTGGAGCATCAGTGGGGAAGGGGACCACACTAGGGAGTAGACCCTTAAATAGCTCCTGAAGACCTGAGTGTCAGAATTGACATTAGAGCATGACATTGGTGGACTCTACCAACGCTCAGGTACTACATCTGCTTATAACACAGTATAGCTCTGATTAGAAATTACTCGAGTGATGGATGAATGACATTAAACAAATACTTATACTTATTGTTAAACGCAGTTGGGTGTGTTGAAGTTCCTTTTACAATGAACTTCGAAGACATTAGCATTAAATAAGCAGTGTTGTGTGGTGTCTATCTGAATTTAGTAGGTGAAGTGTTTTCCGCTGGGTAAGTGACAAATAGAACAGAATGTCCTCAAGAAACCAAATAAATGTCAGCAACAAAACTAAAAAGATTTACTGCATGAAAAACTGATAGTTTTCCCTATCATGTCTTTTAGCCAAAATATTTTATTACCTGCCCTATTTCCATGTCTGTAAAGTGGAACTAAACTGTTACTTGGCCTAAGACTTACTAAAATATTCATCAGCAAAAGCATCTTTTGTCATACAAAAATTAGGAATGGTAGTTACACTAAATAGCTTTGGAGCGCTGTGCTGGGAAAAACTATTTTTTCACTCGCTGATTGACAGACTGTATTTCAGATGTTGGTGGTGTACAACAGCAGTCAAACCAAGATGATGAAACATAGTATAGAAAATATAAAATCATAATATAATATAATACATAATATAAAAAATTCCCAGATAATGCTCATACTTACGTTTTAAGCCTTGGGCAAGCTTGGTTAAGTCCAAATCTGCCTGGTAGTTCAATCTAGTTGTAGCCATAATGTTGTAAATTATGAAACTCCTACTTATATCTTTTATTACACAATAAATTCATGACCACATTCTAATGACATTTCAAGATAATAACAGTTCACACTCAAGAAAGGACATGAGTGTAGACAACTGAAATAGTCTTGAGGCATGTTCAGATGCTAAATGAATTCTAGAGGCGGTGTGATTGCATCCAAAGGCACTGTTGAGACATGAGCAGATGCAAGCAGGCGATCGTTCAATCTCTCTACCGTAAATTAAGGCAAAGCTGTGTGCATGAGTTGAGAGTAGTGATGATATCATCAGTAAATTGTTATGTGCATGGTTCAGTAAAAAAAATTTAACCGCCTGTTCAGTAACGGATAAAGTAGTGCTAATTACTTACTAAATTATGTTAGACTGTTTGTAATGAAATATGAAGACGTGCATAACATAATGCCTTAATTGTGGCTAAAAAGTTCTACCTTTTTAGGAGCAGCCATTGTTGCATTTTTACAATTTCAGATGACCCGTTAACTGTTTGATATACTTAATATACTCGCCAAAAGTACACAATGAAGCATTGTATAATCTTTCAGGAAAAACATTCCTGTAGAGCAAGCTAACATCAATGCAGTCGACTGAGCAATAGGTAAGTCACAGTAGGACTCTTGGCTTTCACCTCTGACTCAGTGTGGTTGACATTTCCCTGCAAGTGCATTGTGCAAAGTGGCTATTGAACAGTACTGTTAGTTGCTCTGGAAAAGAGACCCTGCCAAACACCACAGATGTAAATGAATTGCATTCCAAAGTGAGAAGTAACAAAGTGTTTGGTTCCTTATCACATAAGGAAAGAATGTGTTGTAAATGCAATATGTCCCTTATTCAGAGGTAGGAACAGCTAAGTACCACCAATCTCTGGCTCTGTTTGTATGACATCATGAGTTGTGCAAGTGTAGGCTGCCCTAAGGCAAATAGTGCATTAGCTCACACACATTTATTTGAAAGCAACATTATGACTGACCCACATTCATTTGTAGGCCCCTTTACACAGGTCCTCTGCCCCTGTTTGTCAGAACATCATTCTTTTGAAATCTAACATTCATATAATTAAATAAGCAAAATTAGACATTTTACTTTATGGATTTCATTTACTTCAAGTGTCAAACCCTGCTGGTGAACAGGCTTTAATTGTGTGATGACAGAATTCACTTAATCTTTAAATGAATTAAATCAAGATAATTTCACCTAACAACAGATGTTGCCACCATTGGAGCCCTTTGCTCTTGAGTGTCGGCTGCTTTGCATTTATAATCTGTTCACTTTGTTCCTATGCTTTTAGTCTGTGTTCAAATGTAGTCATTTTTTAAAGGAACCTATAGCAATAAATGTTCATATTGATATTACTTTCCAATAATCCAATGGTTTAGTGTTTTTTGCCGATGTTACTAGGCATTTTTAAGCAGGGAAATTCATAATTTTAAGAGCTGGGGGAAAAATAGACTGAGCTTTGTGTTGTTGCCTCAAGGCCATGTTCTTAAAGGTTCCAGGGTGCTCAGGACGATGTGGAGATTTTAGCAGAGACAGAATGTCGCCTAGAAAACAGCGGAATATACAGCATCTGTAATGTCCTCATCAGATGCTGAACAGAAGTGTCTGTTCATTCTAATGAGAAGATGAAATAGAAAGATTGACAGCTGGAAAAATGGAGAGACTGGAGAAATGGATTTAGTTTGACGTGCATCAAGCTATGAGACTCAACTAGGCAAAGGTGATGGTAGTGACATTAGATTATATAGATGAGTTTATCTTTGTTGTGCATGTACATTGTTTTTTTTAATAAGCTTTGGAGTGAAAAGCTTCCATAGGTGATTGGTATTTGCAACATCAGTCAAGATGCAGAGATGCCTCCATTGAGGTGTGACCAGTGATTCAATGCATTAGTGTAATCAGTGGTGGTGGAAATTGCCAGAATTTACCTGGGGTAACCCTCTTCTGTTTGTTTTTAGTTTTTGGTATTATTACACTGTGCTAAAAGCTACTTTTTTTTTTTTTAAATGGATTTATTTCCTTTTTTTAAAATTACATTTCTATATTCAGTGTTATGATGAATAACTCAATGTTCAAGTCTAATGCCTTTCCTGTGTAAGTAAAATAATGGTAGAGATTTTTTAGGTTAAAAATAAGACAAGAAATTAGGATAAGCTGAATGCTTGTCAGATTTTAAGCATCCAACCAGCCTTTTTATTAAGAGAGCTACTAAAAAAGAAATACAGCTCCAGAATTTTACCCCTGATTTTATTTAATACAGTGATGACAGTGCATATTTAGCTTCCAAAACAACTTCTCTTCTTTTCCCCTCCTCTCCTCCTGTCTGCGCTCCTTTCCTGGCAGCCAAGGGGAAATATTTACGATGTGATATCTACCCGTTTGGCTATACTTTCTGTCTGTCTTTATGTCTACATTTTCTTAGCATTGAAAAGTCTGTTCATTAAGACAAATACATATTATTTTGCATGATATTTGCCACACGGTGATATTCATTGAATCTGCTGTTATTGCATAATGTTTGAATAATGAGACAGTAGTGGTACACATTTCTTATAGCAACAACCTCTGTTTGTCATCTCATCTATTTAAATCTACATAATATCCATCCTGTTACACATAGACTCACACGCATAGCATTTCTACTAGGCCAGTGTGCACTGAATGGTAGTAACAGAGGTGGTGCGGTAAAAACGTACACCGTGATAAAGCCATAAGGATAAGGTTTATTGGATTGTCCTTCCTTTGTGTATCTGCTGAGGCAGCATAATTGAATTACAGGTCCTTATTCATTTCAAGTGATTTGACACGTTCATTGTCATTGAATGAAATGCATATTGTTGAACGTGTATAGGTTTATATAACTCAGTAGCCTGACGAAGCTGTTGTGTTGTGTTTCTCCTTGGAAAGAAAATACATGTATTAAAACAGGTGCATTTTTGTATATGTTTGCACAGACTTGGTAAACTCTGACTCCCCTAAAACTTTAAATGGTATGGTGAAGAATGGCAATGAAATAGCATTAGTTGACGTGAGGGTAGAATTTTTTTTTGTTTGGCTTCCTCCGCAGTCCCTTTATGCTGAAATGGCTGTTTTCCAAGTGGTATCATGGTGAGAGTAAGAGAAAGCTTGTGTGAAAGATCATGAAAGTAAAAACACAGGTCTCCATAAAGTGCCAGTTTTTCTTTATTTACCCGCTCTCTTACCCCTCCTGTCGGGTAACTGAATGTTCTCCCTGTGGTTCCTGCATGTGTTTGCATATTGATGTAGGATGTGTTTATGTCAATGTTTCAGTGCTTCACCTGCACAGTGGAATAAATGCTTCTCGTCAGCAAAATTGATCAAGAATTTTGAGGTTGCTGTGGGCAACTTCTTGTAGAATTGAGGAAACTGAGGAGGAGAGAATCTTTCACAGTCTCATTCAAGCTGCCACTCTTGCAGCCAGTGATGCATTTCACCACAATTTTTTCTTCATATTTTCATTGATTTGCCCCACATTTCTATGCTTTTATACTAGCATTTTATGTACCAGCTTACACCTTGAGTTCCCAGAATCCAGTAGAGTTCATTAGGGCAAATTAGATATCACATGTTGAAAATAAACCAGTTTTACCTTCTTAATTTGAAGAGAAAATAATTACGAATAGTAAAATGGATACCCAAGCTGTGTATTTTAAACATTGATTCGATTTTGGCTTTGTCCAATCTGACATGTATATAGTTGTGAATGCAGTTCTGTTGCACTCAGTTTTAGATATAACGGTGAAACTAGGGTATTGTGTACAATGTATGTAATAGTCTCACAGCTTGCTGCATGGCCCAGATCTCAGCAATTAAGTGAGTGAGTGAAATCTAACTCCAAAACTACAAAAATAAGACCGCAGTTGTTAAAAAAAACAAAAAACCTTTGAGTCCTTGTTCCTGCTATAGTGAAATAAAGTGTTGTTTTTTGCCTTTGTAATTGATTATGTTTCAGCACATTTTCTGTCCATTGGATAATCCCACTTTGGCACATCCCAGGCATTCTGTTTCAGCATTGTTGCCAGCACATCCCAACCAACAAATGGGAATCTTCAGAGTCTATGACCTAAATTTTTGTGAATATGAGTAGATGCATAATGTTACCCTAGTAGATGCAAGAATATTTAGAAATAATTGTGGGAGAGCTTGATTTGTTGGTCAATACAAGAAAATATACTCACAAACTATAAATGTTGGCAGCTGCAAGCAAGACTTGCTTAGGTCAGCTCTCCAGTTCTTTCATTTTTGAAAGTGTCAGGAATATTTGCCTCTCTGATTCCAGGAGTATAATGGCAGTCTGGCAGCCTTGTGATATGTTCACCGAGAATAACCAGTAGAGTTACCAGCTACATCTTACATTTGCATTTAGAGAAATATACTATTTTTTGGGAAACCAATACAAAACTTTTATTTTATCTATTCATTCGACAGCTTAGCTTTTGTTTTCCCTCCTACTTCTCGTTTCTCCCCTCTGTGCCATCATATTGTATCATTTTAGCAGCTTTATAAATTAATCCTCAGCAGTGGGTTTGTATTCCACAGGGATTACTTGTACTGCTCTATTTCTGATAGAGAACAATCCCTAACCCAGGCTACCATAATGAACGTATCTCAGTTTAATTATATATCTATGTATTGCTCTTTCTTTGTTTCTCTCAAAATAGGACTGTGTCACAGTCCCTGTCTGTGACTAAAAAGTAGATGTGTGTTTTCTTTGTTTAGGTGGCCAACCTGGCATGCTCCATCTCCAACAATGAAGAAGGAGTAAAGCTGGTCCGCATGGCAGCATCTCAGCTGGAAAGTCTTTGCCCCCAGGTACGTGGCTGTTTTGCCCCCCAACTTCCACACTGTAATTGATTGTGCACTTCTTTGAGAAGCTGCCACATTGTCTTTTAATACCAGCTCTAAGAGTTGCCAATATAAAAATGTTTAGTTCATACACGTAGTTACATTTTTTTCAGTTGCCAGGCACACACTTCAATTGGGTTATCAAATGAATGTCAGAGTCAGTGTTAGCTTAATGCACATAAGAGATGTGGCTTACTTTTCAGTCTTTAGAGTTTATTTGATATGATTCACTGTAGTCTAATTTCTGTGCCAGAAGGGTATTGGAGTGAACTGGACACAACACTGTGTGTGGGTTTTGTATTTCTTCCCACATTCATTTTAACAATAATGAAATTCAGTAAAATATGGAAAATGGGCATGCCACACAAAAAGTGGCATAGTTAGTGGTAATAATGGGGGAAAACAAACAAACAAAACAAAATAGCTAGTTGGCATTGTCAATGCAGCTACAAGGACATGATCCCCCACTGGTTTCCCACCTGCAAACACTGTTTTTTGTTGTTAGTTGGGATAAATCCATGCCAAACGTAATGCTACGTGGAATTGAATTCCTGGCATCTGTGCTGGCAAGGTAGACATTTGCCCCTGTGCCACCTGTGTACCCCCCTCCCTCTGATATTGAGAAGTTTTGTACATCAAAGAGGAATAAGATGAAAAATTGACAGTGAATATCTCTCTATAGACCTGGGAATGTAAATTTTCTCAAGAAATTGTTAACATGGAGAAAGACTACTATTTATACCATGCAGCTATTTTCTAAATGTGGTCAATTGCAGTGATGGTGTTTTTGTGTGCATGTCACATTGTCTGCCCCCATTTCCAAAGCTTTGTTCCATCCATATACAAAAACCTGCAGTTCCAGATTTAAGGCAGCATTCACACCAAATCAGACATTATGGCAAAATCGCCAGTCCCCCCATTCATTTAGACTGCTGCTGTGGGGAGCGCAGGAGATACCGAAACAAATTGCAGCAGCCATGCAGAGAAAAGTTGAAACAGAATTAACTTTGGAGAAACGCAACATGAAGCTATGCTGCAGTGTCCAACCACGTAAGCCAGTGATCAGACCGGAATACGCCCACGGGAAGAAGAACGTTGTTTACCATTTAGCATTGTAACTTTCCACTGTTTACCAAGAAATTGTGACAATGGAACAGAGACTGATTGCCGTCATGATGACCTTTCCAGAGCTATACAACCCTGCCATTGGGGAGTATAAAAACGTTAAGTGCCATCACACAAATGGGCCACGTAGTGACACTCCCACATCGCCAAACAACCATGTGCTAATCACTGCAATGCTTGATTTGGTGTGAATGCAGTGTAACAGTTTAGATACTAGTTTTTCATCAAAACTACAAAAGGTTCCACTCAACTCTGTTGTTTTCAATTGGTTAGAGACAATATAAAAACATCAATACCTCAAGTCTTGTTGTCCATGCTTCCACCATTGAGCCCATCTTTTCATACTTCATACCATGCTAACTACTAGTCCCTCATCTGTACCTCTGAGTCTTGCCAGCTCTCTCCACTATGCTGCCACTGATCCTTTTAATCTCATCTAATGACTTCCATTCACCCTGAGCTTTGATATTCACAGATGTTTCTTCCCCAAAAACAAGCAGCTATTAGTTTTATTTCATTCAATCCTTCAAAACACTCCGTGTCTATAATCACTCCCAGGAATGAATTGGCTTCATGCTGCAGTCCCAACATTGGGGTGGGAAAGAGGGGGGCTTCGCGCAATCAACCTATGCTAATGTTGTGGCTGAGGGCTATGCTGTAATGGAGCTTTAATGGCTGTAATTGGGTGATTACAGGTGATTAATGCAGCGTTAGCCCTTGCTGCCAAGCCCAACAGTAAGGTGGCCCAGGACAATATGGATTTGTTCAAGGAGCAGTGGGAGAAGCAAGTCCGCATCCTCACTGATGCTGTTGATGACATAACATCCATTGATGACTTCCTTTGTGTTTCTGGTGAGTAGTACTCATTTTGGATGTCGTAGCCATGCAGGGGCAAAATAAATGTTTGATACTGTTGGAATGATCACTGATGATTTGTGAATTTTTTTATTTAGTTTTTGTTTAAATGTGAGAACAGCCAGTGCTGTTGAATGGTAGATGGTGCTTTTGGTCAGTACTAAGATAGATTTGTAAAAAGCACTTAGAAGACCATTTTTAAGAGGAGGTAAAACCAGCTGTAAAGGATCCTGGGGTATTAGTCTTCTCTGATGAGAGCCATACATATCAAGGCTGATTGGCCTCTACAGAGGAAAGTACTGAAGCATCAGCAGCACTACATCTGAAATTGACATCCTGTCACGTGTGTTAAAGCACACAAATGGTTTGTCAGGCATAACCTTAAAGAGTTCTCGTTACGCATTAAGTAGAGTGACTTCTCTCACCTCCAGCCAAGGACAGACTGTAATTTACACAGTGGTCATTTGCATTTTACAGGCTCCCCATTAATAAGCAGTCTGAGAATTTGTCTTCAGCCCTCCCTGTCCTATATTTGAGCTTCCCTGTGGCCCTCTTAATTTTAGGACAATGCTAACACAGAATGAAGGCTGAGGAATTTCCCAACTATATGAGAAAATACATATAATGTTTCATCTTTTATTAAAGCCATGTCATGGATGAAAAAAATTGAATATACAACTTTAAGTTAAGCTTCCACACTTAAGTCTTTGAATTCAGGCAGGCTGATGGCATGTTTGGAACAATGTGTTTGAGTAATACAAAGAATACACTACTAACTGCAGCATGGTTTTATTTCCCCAGAGAACCACATCCTGGAGGATGTGAACAAGTGTGTCATCGCTCTACAGGAGAAGGATGTTGACGGTTTGGATCGCACTGCTGGAGCAATTCGAGGCCGTGCTGCAAGAGTTGTCCATGTGGTCACTTCTGAAATGGACAATTATGAACCTGGGGTCTACACAGAGAAGGTGTTGGAGGCCACCAAGCTTCTCACTAACACAGGTACCACAGAAACATAACTATGCAATGAGCCAAATAATAGTTATTTTGTGTATTTACATACACTTAAATAATTCTGACTGTAACAGTATTCAGATCCAACTGTCATAACTCAGACTTGAACATGCACGTTTTGTCTTAGTCTAAGTTCTTTTATTGTTTTAATTCTACAAATGCACAAGAAACTTAATATATATATATATTCAAAAGGGAGAAGCTATGCTTTTATATTCATGTAACTATATACATGTAACTAGAAGACAGTGGGCCCTTCAGGGGAACCATGTTTTGGCTCAGTGGGACGAGAAAGAGGGTCAAACATTCCTACCTGTTTTCTTATACTTCTTCCTTTATAAGGTCTCTGCCAGTAAGTCATTTATCTTGGAACAGGTCTGGGGCTGTTTACGTTTTGCCTGATGAAGTGTTTTGTGTCACAGCCAAAGCCACACCCAGATCTTTCTACTCAGTTATTTCTCAGAAGTCTGCTCTTGAAAAGCTTTTCGAATGTCTATACTGTGGATGCTGTTTCAAGTTTGAATGTTATTTGCATTTAAAAAGCAAAAAATGTCTCAGTTACACCCAAAATTAGCTTGGAAAATGCAATTTTATGTTAACAGTCATTCTCATATTCACTGCTGCATTATGTGATTGGTCAGTCCAACTCAACTGACACTGCTTATCTGTTGAGCAGGCGCTGTTGACCATCTTAACCCAAATTATATCATAGAAATAGTTTTTGTCCATATGCTCTGCTATATCATTATCAGGCAGTATGTGTGAGCTCTGTTAGCTTCCATCACTAGCAAGCTAACAAGATGGCAGAACGATTTGTCGGTTGTCAGATTTGGAACAGCTTGGCCCTCTTGAGGGTGGGCCCATTAAAAGTCAGGAGATGCAGGCTGTAGTTCAAGCAGGATTTCTGCTGTAGCTGAGAGGTTGTGAGCTCTGGGGACGTAGACTGTTGTGAGATTTTTTTGCCAGATTTTCTCATGTCCCCTCCACAATAAAGGGATGGGACTTAGACTAAAGCTCAACAGGGTTGCTCTAAGTGCATTAAACTAGGCAAGAATTTCAAGTTTTTCAAGGTATATTTGGAGTCAAGAAAGTCAAAATAATAATAATTTGAAAATATAAATAGCTGGTATAGCTTTTTTTCTTTCTTCCTCCTGCTGCTCTCTGCTTCCATATCTGCATCCTGACACCTAGGCCTCTCCCATGAAGGCCTAGCTGAATACTAAATACTCAGTTTTAAATACTATTAATGCAGACGTGCTGGAGAGCCCTCTGGAGCTGTTTATTATATCTTCAATGGGGCAAAATACATGCCTGCTGGGACAGCTTTGTGAAACCTTCTCTTGTAAAGCTCTGTTGCTCCAAATCTGGGCTCTTTTCCTTTCGGCATTTTGTTCCATATTTCTCATGCAACCATAAAAGGAAGTACAGTAAGTTAGCAGACCAACAGTGCGAAACTCCATCCCTCAAGTTGAATGAAATGACTATACTTTTTAATTAATCACTCAGAGGCGACTATCATTACTGGCACAGTATAGTGTTTAGAGGTGTTTTTTTTTTGTTTTTTTTTCTTCAGCACAAGTATCTTCGAGAGCATCATTTATAATAATCTCAAATATAATTTCCTCAAAAGATTGACTGTGTTGATGCTTTATTTTAAGTACCTTTTGATAACTTGCAATATCAGGAAGAAAGTCATAGATTGGAATATTATGAAAGCGGGGCCGAGGCAATGCTCTGCATTTCTCACCTTAGTCCCTTAATTCTTTCACAAACCCCTGGCTCTGTCGTGGTTTTGTGTTGGAGGTGGTGGGTGGACAGTTGCAACATGTAATTCTGTCTATGTTCATTCTTTTTTTTTAAACTTGTGGTATAGCACATACAAACCCCTTACTCAAGGTATGTTTGTTGTCTGTTCTCTAGGCTGTGCTTACTGTGCTTATGTACCTTCCTTCTCTTTGTGTTTTTTGGAGTGAATTTTCATCAATATTGTTTTTCTCATTTTCCTTTCTTCTTCCCACCCTTCATCTTACTTTCTGCAGTCATGCCACGGTTCACTGAGCAAGTGGAGTCTGCAGTAGAGGCCTTGAGTGCAAACCCCTCACAACCTGTGGATGAGAATGAGTTCATTGACGCATCCCGTCTGGTATATGATGGCATTCGCGACATTCGCAAGGCTGTCCTCATGATCAGAGTAAGTCACACTGTTTTTTCTACTTCTGCAACATAAGACTTAATTTTCACCCTGCCAAGAGCTTAAAACAAATATGTATTATCTTAAACAATACCATATTCTCTTTCCTGCCCTGTATTAAATCTGGATAGTGGTGAATGTGTTTTTTACCTTTTCCTCTTTAGAGCACGGATAGCGTTGAAATTGTTTGGAGAAAATAAAATGCTGTTTCACCTCAGGATATATTAATTTGTATCGAAAGGTTTGCCTTTGACCACATCAAGAAGCTGTAACTCCTTGAAAACCACGCAAGTCCTGTGTAAAAGGTTAAAATTAATTAACCATGGACAACATTCATTTATTGTGGTTTAATTTAAAACATTTCAACAGAAGTCATCCAATCCAAAACATTGTGAGAATCCTTGGTTATTGTAGTGTAATGTAATTATATATATATATATATATATATATATATATATGGCCATAGGTCTGTGCACCAGATGCGGTTTTTAATGGTATGTGAGAGTCTGTATATGCGTGTGGTCCTAGAAGGCAATGATTAACTTGTCTCATGCAAGAGCAGACCTAATTGACCAGACTTGCAATCTAGCGTAACAGCAGCCTTAGTTGTCTGTGGGTTAATGGCCTTTGCTTGAGTAGAACTATAACTGAGACAGATGGTAGTTGGGTACCTAATTGACTGACAGTGTGCTGACAACAAAACCCACTCCAGCTGTAAAGGGAAATGGATAGTTCTTACAGCTTTAAAGTATAACTAGTTTCACTACTTAACACTGACAAATTAAATTTTCTTATAGATTAAGAAGTAAGTGGATTTGTTTAAACTGCTCTTTGTGTGTAACAAATCTCATGTATTTACTACATTGAGTTATCAAATGCTGGTTGGTTGTATTATGCCATCTTCCATTATTTTCAACATTTTAATCTTTTGAAATGGAATCATTAGTCTTGACAGCACTTTTTGTGTTGAGACTGGTGCTCCCAAACTGCGCCTGGGCCCCCATGAATAATGTTGCTCAGACATAGACAAAAACAAATGCAAGAGGGACCATTATGCAGTATTTGCATTATAATAGGAATTGATTTAAGATGGAGATTTTAATTAGCATTCTTTAGTTGGACTGCGAGCCAGAGAATTACATTCAATTTCCATCTGCCTCAGCACCACTCTTGTTATCCAGATTGATTAAGCTGTTAACATTGGCCCTGTGGGGCAGTCTGAACACTACCTGGTGGGTGGGTGTGTAGGTGTGCACGTGTGTTAAAAATAAAAGAGCGTTTATGAAAAACCTTGCTTACTTATAATTAATCCATCAGATTCATTCTGCCATTCTTAACTGTGAGCAGGAGATAGCGGTGAGACTCAACTCAAACTTCATCCAGTATCTTAAAAGGAAAATTATGCAGGTCCCCGTGGGTTTGCCAGAATCTTGATCAGGTGTGTGAGGTAATCATCACAGGTTTTATGGTGATTATTCAGCAGGAAAAGGCTCAGCTGCTAGCTGGGTAGTTTGAATTTCCAACAGCATCTACACAGCAGTCTCTTTAAGCTTCCTCTTAATTGCTGCTGTTTGTAATAAGATTAGACAAGTGTATCAAAAACATTAATTTTTATCTAGTCAACCTTTTTCTTGGCTGAACGGCCCTTTAGTGGCACAGTTTACATGTGAAACTAGGCATCTTCAGCTCTGAGACCAAAGAAATATGAAATATTACAAATCAGTTGAGTTGAGCACTAGAAGACAACATCTCTAGAGGGCATGTCCACACACACACACGCGCGCAAGCTTGCACACTCTCCAGCCATTTTTCTATAAACCCTAACATGCATGCACTGCACAGTGGCCTACTCTTAAATCAGAACAGACAAGTGTGTGGTTGGGGCTACTTAAGATAGACAAGTCTTTAACCTCTGTAAGTGGTGTACAGGCAGCCTATGTTGGACGTCCCTTGGACATTTGACAAGCAGACAGGACCCTTTCCCACCTACAGTGACATCAGAGAATATGCCTCCCAGACATCAAACTGTCTCAAAGTCAGGGAGCTGCTGACAGCGAGATACAGGGGGCAGCTGTCGTTACCTTATGATTTGTGCAGTGCGCCACGGCCCAAGGTGATTTTGCTGGCTCTGTCCTGAAAATCTACTCTGCTCACAGAGGCTATGAGCAGAATGTCACAAAAAAGAATAACGATGTGGGGGCTTTTATTGTTGGACTGCCCTGTCCATATCTACAGCAGCAGACTAAAATACTAGATAAGACTAAGAACTACTTTCTAAAGTTGTCACGATACTGTAATTTCAGCTCTCTCCCTGCTTTCTCTTAACTATCACACTTCAGATACCATCTGGTCATGTGCCACATAGAGGTGATACAGGTGGAACTGAATATTTCAGCTTTCAGACACAAAATTGAGATGCTGGACATTACAAAATTAAATATTGATTAATGTGTTTTGCCACAGCATGAAAAATAGTATTAAAATTTAATTTACTTTGATAACAGTGCTACCTTGACAAAACCCTTTTTAATTTTACTGCAGGCTATTGTTGTCACTTCTGTATAGTAGTGTCCCATTGGGTGCTCTCCGTGAGCTATCATTTCTGAGCCTCCCACATTCACAGGTTATCTGTTGCACAGGCCACAGCAGGTGATATCGCTGCCCCACTGAACAGCATTGTCTGGCTTGAAAGAGATGCCTATGAGTCACTACAGCTTTGTATCTGAAACCATACCCCCATTCCCTCGAGAACAAGTGCATCTCTACATTCCATAAAGCAGTGTAAGGTTGTTCAGAGACCTTCAGCTATTTTTAGATGTGAGGGCTCCAAATCCATTACAGAAGGGAGGCATTGAGACAGCTGGATAAGCACAAGTAGGGGCACAGGCGTGATAATGCACCTTTATCTGTCCACATCATCTTCCCTGTGCCCATATCTCCACCAAATACATTTTCCTGTCAGTCAGTATTGTATTTTGCCTTAAGCATGACCTGTTGAGATAGAAATTAATTTGAATATTAATATTTATGGAAGAATTGCTTGCTCGTAGCTTGTTTTGCATTCAGTGCTATGGAAGAGGTGAAGGATCAGAGATGAAGTAGCAGCGCTCAAGAAGAACACAACTCATGCCTCACCCACCTTTCTACAGATAGCAGCGACAGATGGGACTAAAGCGTTTTGCTCCCAATATGTTTCATACCAGCTCGTACCTTCATTTTCCCTTTCAAAATGCACAGGCAGCACATTACACTTGATTTACAAATTCATTTAGAGTTTACAGTTTCTGTTACCAAGCTATCAGGAAGAAGACATTTATCTGATGCTGCCCTTGCTGGCAGTGCCAAGGCATTTCTCATAGATAGTAAGCAGGTTGGTTATTTAATAGTGCTCAAAAGGCTGTAGTATGCCAATATTATTTTATGTTCCTCACTTACAACTAACGGCTTTGTCTTACCCCTTTCTACCCTTTCCCTTGTTTCTTCTCCCCACCCTGTTCACTTGGCTGTTTTCATCTATCTCTCCTCCTTTGCCCTTCCTTTGCCCCACTCTCCCTCTCTGTTGTCTCATTACAGACTCCAGAGGAGTTGGACGACTCTGACTTTGAGACTGAAGACTTTGATGTTCGCAGCAGGACCAGCGTACAGACAGAGGATGACCAGCTTATTGCTGGCCAGAGTGCACGGGTAAGTCGTCCGTCGTTTGTTGTAGTATTTATGGACATTTCTGTCTGATTTCCTTCTTTTAAAATCTTTACTTGTCAGATGGCATCAGTGATACCTTGTGAAAACTGGAAGATTTGTGTGAAGGAAAAAAAGACAGAAAGTACATGCATTTATGTTTTTAATATTTCCACATAAGAGATTGCATTCACTAGTGACCCACAGAAAAGAGGCGTACTTGAGGATGGTTGTTATTCTTGTGTTATATACTTCAGTTATTGAGTTGAATATTGCCATCCAACTTGAGTAAAGTCGTGTGGCCTGTTTGACAATACATTAGGAAAATTGTAATCTTGGTGCCTGGTACAATTAAATATATTTCAGAACACTACATAATCAGTACTCAGCAATTTGATATCTCATTCAAAAGGCTGTAGTTTTAGAAAAGAGTTTATGTATTTTTTACATTTGTAACAGTGTAGGTTAATTTGTGGTCCTTTGTAACAGTATGCTGATTTTAATGTTGTTGGAGCCACTGTTGTTCCTTCAAACACTCCACCCCCATATTTGGCTTCAGGCCTTATGATTCCTAGTAGCCATAAGAGAGGAACGCAATTAATTCATATTCATATTCATTTATTTGTGCTATCATCCAGTCTTTTAGCTTTCTTCAAAACTTAAATTATGCATACTATCTGTTTTTTGCCCTTCTCAAATGTCATGTCCTAATCTCTGTTTGTATCTGCCCCCTTACCAAATAGCTTTTGTCCGTTTTAAGCTCACACTTAACTGTAACTCTAGAGGCATTAGTGATTAAAAGAATACGGAGTAATAAATTAATCTAAAAAATCCCTAATGGCATCAGTACATTTCCATGCTGTTTGTTTTGTTCACCAAAGATTATTTGACTGTTTTGTTAGGTAGGTGCTTCTGGGTAGTGCTTATTTGCACTGCCCAGAAGCACCTAAGCTTGAACAAAGCTTAGGTGACTCTAGAGAGAGAGTCCTATTTACCAGTAATGGAATGAACGCTCTTGCGATGATATTCGATTTCCTGCTCTTAAGTGTCTGCCCACTTTCGACTCACAAGCTCATCCATTGAATGTCTGATTGCCTGTTTGGAAGCTGCCCTTTAACCGTTCGGCCCAAGAGGATGGATAGAAATAGTGCTAAACACATTTGCACATGATATTAAGTACCGCTAAACAAATGCTCTTATATCGATTTTCTTCAGTGGCCAGAGGCATAGAGTTCAATAACTGTATATTTTTCCAGAAGATGTCTTACAGTATTACTCAGTGGCTGTGAACCCCACATTGAACCCAGCTTTTGTAGTTAAAAATAAAACAATTACATACATCACTTAACCTGGGCCAATCAGCAAAATGTCTATCTTAGAGCACTGGTGTTGATTACATTTATTTAAAGAGACATAGCAATTCATGGAGCCATTTTCAGTCGTGAGACTTCACTCCAATATGATTGTCCTAATAAATATAAACTCCCCGTCCACTTTGTTAGAACACCTGTAAAGTCTAATGCAATCCAATACAACAGCTCAGCCATAAACTCTACGTTTACAAAGATAGTAATGTCCACTGTTGGTTGACAATGTCATATAGGTATTAATTTAACTATGTTTATTGTAGAGGTTGTAGTTTGCAGTGTATTTGAACTGGGCTACATTAGGTTGAGCGGTGTTTTCTAATGTTTTGCCCATCCCATTTAAAAACATGAGGGGGGAAGAATACTAGAAACATTTAACAATGTTTAACAAAAACTGAACATTATAAGCTTTGTAAAGATAGAATTCGTGGCAGAGCTATTGTACTGGATTTCATTAGATTGTATAGGTGTACCTAATAAAAATGAGAAAGAAATTAGTTAAACTAGGAACACTGCAGTGTAGTGCACCATAGTACCAGAGTAGTTCTCTGCTTTGATGTCAACACCATGTTATTGCATGACAGGAAAACTCATGTGCATCCATGGAAACCATAGGAGATGATGTAAAACAAAATGCCCTGGAGACTAAAATGGCCTCAGTGACAGTATGTTGAGGTCTAGTGTGCTAACCCTCTACGCTTTTCATAATTCCTCCTTCAGGCTATCATGGCCCAGTTGCCCCAGGAGCAGAAGGCGAAGATTGCTGAACAGGTGGCTAGCTTCCAGGAAGAGAAGAGCAAGCTGGATGCAGAGGTATCCAAGTGGGATGACAGCGGCAATGACATCATTGTGTTGGCCAAGCAGATGTGCATGATCATGATGGAGATGACAGACTTCACCAGGTGAGTTTGGACTAACAGCTTGGCTCACACCCGGAGCCATTTTTCTTCCCTAGCAAATTATAGCCCATTTTGTAATTGTAGATATTTTCTTGGCCTCAGCGGGCATCTGAATGAATGGTTTGTAGTATGGCTGCACATTTTAAGTTTGTAGGCTGTGTATTTATCTTTGAGTCGTGACTTTGAGTAGTGCTTTCTTCGTTCACGGGACCAATATGCATATGTCATCTTACCGTCCTCACATTAATATTCCAGTAGTTGTGCATTTCAAGCAAAATGCCTCCAAGACAGAATGCATGTTTAAGTTAAGCCAAACACAATCACCCAATAAGCCTACATTTGTTTCCCAACATTTGCCCATAATCTGCACAATACTACTCAGTTTAACACTACTGTTCATGCATCAACGCTCTTCATTTTCCTTAAGCAGCACTGTAGGTAGGATTTTTTTCTTGATTATTTTTCCTTCCTCCCCTAATCTCAATATGCATAACCATAAGCAGTGCGTCAAGTCTCCCTCTCTCTGGTACATGAATAAAGCTGGTTGTGCACTGTTAATCTTAAATGGACAGTCTCACTCAGCAGAGCTGCTACAGGGTGGCCATGTTCACCCTTGCCAGTGGTTTGTTGAGACAAAGATGTCGTAAAATGGTTGGGGAAAAAAGAAATCTCAGGAATCATGATGTGTCCTGGAATAGTATGAAACGTCTTTGAAGTAAATATGGCTTCAAAATATGCCTCTACAAAAATTAGTAAGTGTGTCTGAAAGTTTTTCTGGGTACAAGCAGGGTTCTTACAAGCTTGGTTCATACTCCACAAGTATTGATTTCTGCAGAAAAGCAGATCTTGCCAGTGTACCCATCTAGTTGAGAGATGAAAAATGTATTTATGTATTTAAAATGTAATCAACATCACATATAACATCAGTGATCCAAATGTGAACAAAACTCTCAAAATGAATTGAATTGATTGTCCTGACAACATTTATGGGATCTATTTCTGAAATTGTAAATTGTCTGTTTTCCTAAGTACAGTTTATAAACCCTAAACACATTTTTTTTTGTATAATGCATAAATACACAAAAGCCAAGTCTAGGTTAATGCACTGTATGCCCGAATACCACAACACTTGAAGTCATCAAAGTGTTATTCACTATAGTTATGCATCCTTCTACCAAATGCCTCTCGTTAAGCAGCAGTAACATCTAGATTTTTTTATTTCCTCTGGCAGCCCCTAGCAATGGAATGTGACATGATAAATGAGACATTTAGGGACTTGTAAGGAACTTTGTCCAGAAATATTTACAGTAATTAAGATTGTTTTTGGTAAAGGAGTACAGAAACTTTTTTAGTTAAATGTGACAGAAGCTACTTTAACCTCACTGGCAGATCATCTGAGAATCCCTGCCATATTTTGTGTGTATGAGAGTGTGCATGCATGTGTGTACAAGACATTGGAATTTGTGGCTTGGTGTAATAATATTGACACTTTAGTAGTAATGTTGGACAGTATTTTTATATCTCTGCGTGATTGTCTAGCTCACACAGTGAGTGCTTATGTGTGTTGGTGTGTGTGGAGGATGTGAGGAGACATTTTGACTGGCTGACTGTATTTGTATGACTGTGCCTTTTTACATTTTCAAGTGAATTGCTCAGAGGACACTTTGTGCCTAACTCTGAGTCACATCCGTAATGACGATGAAATGCCGCCTCACTATCTCTATCCTCTGAATGGGTCAAAGATCCCATCTCCTTGGCCAAAGAAGTACAATACTGGAAAGCTGTACTAGGGTTCAAAATACTAACACAGCTAGTGATCTGACTGAGGTTGCACAGAACCCTGCAATTTTGTATTTGCTTCTTATTCATCCAAAGGACCAAAAAACTAATAATTGCTGCCTTTTGCATTACATATCCACTGTACAAGCTGTACACACATGAAAATGGAATGCAAATGGTGCTGTTTCCATCTCAGAGTGCCGTCCGTGTTTCTTTATTAGATGGTGTCCGCTGTGTATATATATATATTTTAAGAGGTTATTGATTGTAGTGACGTCTTTATATCAACATGAAGGCTGCTTCTCTCAGTTTTACAATATAAAGCAGACACCAGGAATTCAAATAAAAAAATCTCTCCAATCAGGAAAAGAGCAAATTGAAGCTTTTTCAATATTGCATTTACTGGGAAGCGTTGTCTCTATTTACACCATTTACAGGGCTGCCATGATGGGCTGAGTATAATATGATTCCATATAATTCCATATAATTCCTAATGCTGTTTAAAATGAGTTTCATTGGACGTTTTCAATTAGAAACAATAAAGCTAGACAGGCAGAAAAGAGCAAACAAACCAAAACCAAATATGAGCTCAATTGTGAAGAAATGTTTGAGAATTACAGCATAGATTCTCAACACTTTTTGAGTACCAAGACGTCAAAATCAAACTGTCAAGCACTACATAACACACTAGATATCAAAAACCTATTGTGTTTGATATTTGTAATTTTTGCTAAAATGTAGCAGTTCCCTGCTCACCTTGTTAGCAAAAATCCCTAAAAATCGTACTTTACAGTTGCTTATATGTGAGTGATGCAAGAAGAGAAATACCGTGTTCTATTGGATGCCCGACAAGGCATTTTTATAGACTGCGGCTGGATTTTACACCATAAAAAATTCCAAGCCTCTTATCTCCTGCATATTTCATCTAGGATTTAATAACAAACCACCACCCTAAATCATCCTGAAAAACAAGATGTTTTTAATTTGGAATGCTCTTCTATAGTTGGAGCTCACCAACAGCTAAGGTTTTCCAAATTAAATCTTTATAAGAAGTTATGTACAACAGCTAACCTGCACCCTTGTCACCTAGCAGCTACAACCATGTGACGTTCTGAGCTTATGTGCATTATTCACATGGTTCTTCTGATTTCATGTATGCATAACAGCTAGTCCTAGCTTATAGATTTGTATTTTAGAAACTTAACTAAGATGGCAATTCATAAGATCTGCTATAGTTGTTCTTTAATTGTATCATTCATTAAATGTATACGAATAAAGAATTCTGAAGGAAGCGTAATTTTTAGCTCAGGTTTTTAATACCTTTTAAAAACAATATTGTTGAGTAATATTTATCCTGGGTTGCAAACGTACATAACTGTTAACTGCACTCTTTTAATTCAGAGAGAATTTGTGGTTAAGCTTTAATGTCTTTGACTTTAGTGATGGTCAGTATTCAGTATTGTGTATTGACAGTACATTATATTCTATGTGCTCTGTTTTTGCCATTAGAAGTTAGAGAGGATTAGAGTTTTATAAAGAAAGCTGTGGAAATGGCTTTTGTGCCTGTGTTAATAGTGCAGTTACTCTGAGAGTTTGTTAATTTAAGAGCTCATACCTCTGCTTGGTATTGTGGCTTTTCTTATTTGGCACTCTGAGTCTTTTCACTGTGTGTGTGTGTGTCTGTCTGTCTGTCTGTCTGTCTGACAGAACACGTGATGTTTGTCGAACTGAATATATATCTTCACATCATGCCTTGACTCGTGCGCGCAGCAGTAGCACATGGAAGGTCAGTAGCTGGCTAATTCAGCCAGCGCCCAAATTATTGCCCCCTCAACCTTGAGCTGGCACAAAGCCCGGCCAAGGTTAATGCTGCATGAGGTAATTGTTCTGGACCTCTCTCCTGACAAATCTGCAGAGAGTGAGAGAGATTGTTGTTGACTCCTGCATTGCTTATGGCTGTTTGGCAGCTCTCATGAATAAGGCATGTGTAGCTTGGAAACATGCAACATATTTGGGAGCCACCTATCTTAGAGCATCCTGTGCTGTGGAGTGCTCAGTCCGATGTGGCTTACACCCATCTGGAGGCCTGCAGCTGTCACCAGACCTGAAGTCCCTAGTCCCTTCTCGATGTATAAATCCATTACAAAAATCTTACATGGGTGTCCTCTTGTCAGGATTTCTCTTGTCCAGATCTGTGGCCTCTTTGTGCTTTTCACTATCATTACTTGGCCACCTAGGCTGAGCAGGAAATGGTGAGGAAATTTAACAGCTGGCCCTTTTATTTCTTAGAGCTAAAGCAAGGGATATTTTTAAGAAGGGAATCAGTGGTTACTGTATTTATGCATTATGATGTAATGTTTTTTATTGTGACAAACTACAACACTATACTAGCAACACACTATTAAAATCACCCCATGCATTGTTTCCCTCCCAGAACCCATCACAATGCCTCCAGCTTTGTCTCCAGGGGTTGACTTGTCCCCAGAGAATTGCCAGTCTGTGCTTTGACGCGTGGCCTCTTCCTCTAGGACCCTGACTTTCTTTACAGCAGAGCAGCAGAGGGAGAGCAAGAGAGGGGAAGGGTTGGAGAAATTAACTGAGGGAAGAGGAAGCGAGAGAACAGAACACAAAATTCCATCTGTTCTGGGTTGGATGGCTCATTTTTTAGCCTGGAGAGAGCAGCTTTGAATCCAATTTGTTCCTCTTGCCAACTGTGTACCACAATCCCTCATGGGGGCAGAAAAAACGACGAATGGCTGTCAAGCTTACAGAGGGTCAGGGCTGGACTTGACCTGTGTTGGGACGGGTTTTGTTTGGATTGGGAAGGGTCAAGAATGTTTAACATGAGGACAATGACCAAAACCTTAAAATTGAATTGTACTCCCATTCAGTTCCCTTCCTTATTCCTTGGCTCTCCTTCTTTGTCCCACACCTGGATGAAAATGACCATACAAATGAAGAGCTGGTGTATGTAACTTTTTTGAGGGCAGGCAATATTTCTCCTTCAACAGATGTGAAACCAGTCCGTTTTGATTTTTAGCCTTCTATTAAACCCTTCCAAGGTTGAACTGAGAATTTCTGTTGTGATAGAAAGCATATTCCCCTGGTGACCACTATAATATGATGGCCCCAGAATTCGTAGCAATGCCAGTTTCTTAAAAGCATATTACCAGTATATGTCGTCAGTGATATGCTAAAATTACAGGAAAAAGGAGTGTGGAGTATATTTCCATGGTCACATTTTTTAAGGACAACCCTGAGAGTGAAGGCTGCCCCTCTGCATTAAATGGTTAATAAAGCGTTTGCAGCTCTGACTGAACAATATGGTGCCAGAGTGTGTCAGTGTTTTGTGTGTGTGTGTGTGTGTGTGTGTGTGTGTGTGTGTGTGTGTGTGTGTGTGTGTGTGTGTGTGTGTGGAATCACCTGTGTACCATCTATGTCTGTGACGTTTCCCTGAACTATTCCCACAAGTCATGCTTCTCTATCCATACTTGCCTCTGACCGAAAAAACAACCTTCCAAAACAAAATGCTACTCCATGACTGAAATGCTGCTCCTGCATATTGAATGAGGCTGCAGTAGATCAGAAACAGTGTCTGATCTTTCCACTTTTTCTCCCCAGGGGGAAAGGTCCACTGAAGAATACGTCTGATGTCATCAGCGCCGCCAAGAAAATTGCCGAGGCAGGATCAAGAATGGACAAGCTGGGCCGCACCATCGCTGACAATGTAAGTTGTTAATGAACCTCCATCCAAAAGGGTTTGATGTAGACTGAACCTTTGTGCTAACGACCCCAATATGTAATTGGAAATTGTATCAATGTGCCACATCGACACCGTCAGGGCCCAATAAATTGGCCACAAGTGCAGCAACACAAAGGAAAAATACAAGAAAATGACTCTCTTGTGTAGAATATATTTTTTCTATGTGGATTGTGCACCGATTTTGCACTAATATGACTATGCAAAGGTACTTAAACAAATACATTTATTAAAAAATATTTAATATTATTATACATTGTCGACCAATATTATAAATTAACATTGAGAAAATAAAGAATAAATAAAAAATAAAATGAATTGCTTACTAGACATCAGGGCTGTATGTTCAGTATCAGTCAATTTCTGACCTAAAAATAACAAATAAAAATAACAGTGGCAGCTGTATTTACTGAATAATTTATTTGAGCTGGAACCAGTGTCAATTTTGGCAGCTATTTTAGATTCAGTCTTAGTGTTTCGAAGATAATGCTCATTCATTTTAGTCACATTTTCAAAGTGCCATGTTTGTCCTTCATAGATTTAGTTTAGCTTTAGTCGACAGCATTTGGAAACGTTTTAGTTCAGTTTTTAGTCGACTAAAAGTCATTACATCTCAGTCAACATTTAATAATAATCTTAGTCCTGTGTCAAATGTCCTTGTTAGGCACTCCAGTGTATCCTTCCAACAGTTGGGTTTACTGAAGCACAGCGCAGTGTGTCTATTGTAAAGAGCCTAATCTTAACTAATGATGAATTTATCTTTATATTTATATATATATATATTTATTTTTATATATATATATATATATATATATATATATATATATATATATATATATATATATAAAAAATAAGTGAAGTCCTTGGCAAAATGTCTGCTGGACAAACTGTGGTGAATTCGTAGTACTACTAACTCATGAATGTTCTGACTACGGTACACAAGTTGACACCACATTTACATTACCCAAATGCGCAACTTGTTCTCAGCTCCCGTGTTGCTAAAAGAACTGACAATTGCTGTGCACTGTCGTGCTCACGCTGGGCTTTCATACTGATTGCATCTTGACACCCCTTCCTTTTATTTTTTATGTTGTCCTTAACAGCGCTGCATGTAAGCCAGGTTTAAAGACTCAGAATAGGAGGCAAACGTTTCTTTTTGAATATTCTGCAAATTTTTTTCTAAAAAAAACAAGAAATTTCATGGACTGAATGTTGATTCAGTCCATGAAATTTCTTTCTGCACAAATGCTCTTTATTTTATTATTTTATTTTTTCCCATTTGCATGTTTAGGAGCAAATCCAAGTGAAAGGCTCAAACAGCAGAGCCCCTCAGTTGTTAACAACCGCTATGATTTGTGTTATTCATGAGACACCCCTTACTAGTCTTTACCAGTTTCTTTCAGGATCAAACACTCCCTCTCTCCCTCCCTCCTCCCTCTCCTTTTTCCATCTCCCACTCCCCAATTCCCGATTCCATCATCTATCCACATCTATCCCTTACCCCAGAAACTATGGTCCTTGACATAGGGAAACACACATTCAATTATCCATGGCCTCATATTTCACTTAAATACTTGCACTGTACCACACCTCAGGGAGACACTGTACATGATTTATCCCCCAAGTTATTCATGTGCCATCTCTTAGGCACAGACTTATTGCCTCTGTGTCTGCAATATGTATACATTTTGTTGTTAAATCATGGAAGAGTTTAGTTGTGATATTTGCAACAAGACATGGTTGTCAGATTGAGGTCCTCTCTCGTAAAGACATTGCATGCTTCTGTGGTTTAGATGTACCAGCTGTGGTTTTCTTCCACTTCCATTCAAGAACACACGCTCAGGAAGGCACATGCTGGCTTTAGATGTTTGCTGTAAGATTTCCATTTGGATAACGTTGGAGGCGTATGGCAGTCTCTCTTGAACTCTGGTTGTGTTGACGTCTGTACTGATATGTTGGCAAAACATTGTAACAGAAGAAAGCCTCTTTGTTAAGTAATGAGAACATTCAAATTGAGTGTTTCAAGGCTGACTACAACATATGTATTTGTAACGCTATACATTGGTCATAAACAAATCTATCTAAATCTATTTTGGATCAGTAAAATATTTGTAATCTAAACATTTGAGGTTTGCCTACACAAGGCAAGTGGTTCATAATTAATTTAAGGATTATGTAGTTTTACGGCATAGCTTTTTTTTTTTTTTTTAACCGCTTGTTTGTGTAATGAGAAGAGATGTGTTCCACATGTACTATTATTGGCAAAAAATTTTTTAACTAAATTATATTTTTTATAAACTTTGCTCAGACTCAAAGGGAATGTAAGTGGTATATCAAGTACCTGTTGTCATTTTGGAGCACGACCAGAGGTTTCAATTATGCCAACACATACTGGAATCATCTGTATTTAGCTTTCAGCAGAGATTTCTCCCTCATAGTCAAACATAATGAGCTGCTGGCCTCCAAGAGCCCTGCACGTCTGATATTTTATTTAAGGTGCCCTCAGATCCTTAATATTACAGGCCCACGTCTATCACAAAGTAAAAGTCAGATCTGTTCTGACCTAATTGCATCCGAATCATCTGAATTGGGAATAAGCCGTTCTGGAAAGTGACTTTTTTATGCCTCACTGCCGCTTTTGAAGATGCTTTTTCACTTTAATGAAAACAGTGTTATCCCCCAAAGAAAACAGATGGGCAACTGTGCAGGTGTGTGAGCGTGTGTGTGTGTGAGCGTGTGTGTGTGTGTGTGTGTGTGTGTGTGTGCCTTCCTACATACGAACACGTCTGTTGACTGGCCTGCCTCTCTGCAAGCACATTTGTATGGATGTTTAGATTTGGGTGACTATTTTAATCTCCCATCCTCAACTAGTAGTAAGTACTTGTTTCTTTATCTTTTCTCCAGTGTATGTGTATGTTTGTGTCTGTGTACACTATTAAGGGATTTTGGGGTTTGAAGCACTCAAAGTATGAATAAATGAAGAGCTTTGGCTGTAGGAATAGAAGTATTTGCCAAGAGTGAGGACCCCTCCAGCCTCTGAACCCATCCAGCTGTCCCTCTTAGCCTTTCTCTCTCAGTAGAGACCAAAACACTAGAAGGCCAGGCGACACTCACCCGTAACACATCAGCCAGGGCTCCCAGGGATGGACATGGGGTACAGGGGAGGAGGATGATGGAGAGATAGGAGAGGTAGAAGAAAGGAGGAGTGCATTTGTGTGGAGAGAGGAACATCCCTCCTGAGAGATGAATCCATTAAGAGTGCTTCGCCTTTTAATTAGCAGTATAATTGCCAGGTGGCAGTTTTTTTTAAATGTATTTATTTACGCAGGCAGTTTATATTTAGGGCCACATTTCTAACAAAGCAGGAGATGCCACAGGCCCACTTACAGCAAAGGCATGGTACGCTGGAATGGTCTACATACTCCAGCAGCAATAGTTAAGTGAATCACCACCACCAAGATGCACACATACTGACAGAGTCAGAGGAGCAAAGGCAATGCTGGGACTGCTCATTAACCTAGGCATATTAATCACTTGTGCTCTGTGCCTCTGGCCTGGAGGGCCTATGAGGGTTTACTCCTCATATAAAACACATCGGCAGATGGTCCCACACTGATAGCACAGCATCTCACACCACGTTTTCCTTCGCAAGACTGTGTCATGGCGTGTTTTGGTACGTGCATATTGTGTTCAACAGAGATGTGCAGGTGGACATGATCTAGTTTTGGGTTTCTGAAAAACCTTTAAATATGTGTAATAGAGCCTTATTAAACTTTAAAGAAATGAGTGTAGTGCAGAGATGAGCTGCAGGATTTAGGTCAGTGCCGTACAAAGGTCTGCACTGCAGTTTATTAAGAATTTATGACCCTCTCTGCAGGGCACCTTATGAGAATTCCATCTGAGCAGGCTGGTAAACAAATAATGCTATGTAATTGAGATTTATAATGCAAATGTGTTAGCCACTATGTAGCCCATAAATTTCTGCTGCTTGCTTGTGGCTGCTCACCACATAAACACTTGCATGTACACATACAAGCACATGCACATAAAATAAGGCTTGCATATTTAGAGAATGGGCATGTGCTAGCTGTGTGTGTGTTTGTTGTGCAAGCTTTATTCTCATGATGTATACTGACATACATAGTGTACTTTTCCAATTTGCATTCAATCAGTGGAGATTTATGGTGATCCATGGGCTCTGCTGCTGGTCACAGTCTAATCCCGGCTCTGGCCCTAGACGCTTTACAGCAGACAGGGTTGTAAATTACCTACTGCAGTGGAGAAGCAAAATCACCCAGAGAGCCCACAAATTCTCAGCTCAGCAGTTCAAGGGTCAGCCCTCAGCCAACTGCAGTTCAGCCCAACCAACTGAAGCCCACCTCATTTGCTGGTTGAGAAAATGTATAAACTCCCAATTGATTGTTTTAAAAGGCATTTACCCATGATAATTCAATATTTTCACGTATTTTGTCAATCCTGAAGGCCCAATAAAAAGAGGCTGGCCATGAAAGAGCCACCTTTGGTAACCAAAGAGCTCTTAGAGGTAGACAATCCACTTGGAAAGAACAGCCAAACATCGTATTGAGATGGTTTTATAAAGTTGTCAGTTCCTTACCTGTGGACATACACTTGATACTTAAGGATGGATGAGTATGATTTGGGCATAGTAAATAGTGTATAGCTGTTGAATTCATTTTTTGAAGGCCTTAGGTGTAGTCTTTGTCTTTCCAGCTTCAATTTTAAATATGGTTCTTTGGATTAGTCAGTTATCAAGTGGGAGTAAAGTATCTGGCCAAATAAAAGTCAAAGCCTGAATGTCAAAATAGCTTAAAGTATAAATGTTTTAACATGCCTGTTGGTACTTAGCTATTCTGTAGCAGCCGTGTTAAGTTATCAGTTACGCTTACAAGTACCACAGTGAAATGCCTGACTGACAGGTGCAGCAAGAACATTAAAAATTGATGAGGGACATTTAATTGGTCCCTGTGGTTACCTCTAAAATCGGTCTTTTTGGCTTGCCCCCAGCTTGATTTTCTCCTGTCATACCCAGACTCCCTGTCTGCTTCAATGTCACATTAACATTCCCAAGCGCCAGTGTGATTGAATTGGCCCCACGCAAATATGGAGGATCTTTTTAGCAGATGCAGTAAGGAAAGGAGATCTGGCTATCATCATTCTGTTTGAAATGGATCTTGATTGATATTGGTAGGCCGTGGCAGATTTATATTTAGCCATCAACAGTAACAGAATCAGCACCAGACGGACAAAATCTAATGTACTTCACATTAACTGTAAAGCCCATTAACTACGCTGTGCACAGAAAACACCAGCATACTCAACTTCATTAGAGGTCTTTTGAATAGGACGGGTGTTCTGTTCAGTAATACTCCTACATTTCTTACTGAGGGATTTTTTGAAATTCACTCTCCTAAATGGTTTGAAGCCCTCTCGTCTATCTTCCCTTATACTTTTCAGTCATTTTTCACCATTGTATTCACCGCCACTTTAAAGTCTTAAATTCGGTTTAATATATTAAACATTTTTTATGTTGCAGTGTTCATCTTTAAGTGTCTAGAGAGTACAGCATGGAATCGATCATTCTCTATCCTTGTGTAGACCTAACTTCTACTTCAGTTTTCCATTAAAGTAACAGAATGGTCTTTCCAGTGCTTTGTTTCCTGTATCTACTTAAAAAAAAAAAAAAAACCCTTTGTCATTGATGTCAGTCTCAGTTTTTCTTAATGGCAACAACATACTGCTCTGCACCCTGCAACCCCTGTGGCAGTTGTTAGGTGTAATGGCAGATAAAGGTTCCCGGTGACTTCTTGTCCTGAAGCTCTTTTCTCAGGTTAAGCACAGTTAATTATCCACAACCCTCGATCACACACACAGACACATGCATGTCTTGATTTATTTTTCTTTTTTCTCCCCCGAAAGATGTTTTATATGTCAAAGCAGTAAAGCAGCATTTTGAAACGTGCCGGCCAGTCTAAGGTTTAGGATTTGTTTTCTTCCCTTCGACCTATGAAAATCTAGCCACAACACTACACAGTGAGGCTCGCCTGAATGAAGGTTTTTGTGTTTGAGCTTGTCTTTTAACTGTGGCAGGAGAACAAATTGGGCTGTCAGTATGTTATGATACGGGGTGATTTATAGGGGTTGAGGCACAGTTATAAATATATACTTTTGGAAAAAAAATCTTTCTAGCTGTTTAGCTGTGCCTTCTCTTCCTCTCTGATAACCAGGCCAAAGTCTAAAGGATAAAGCAAAAGGGAACGTTCCTCCAATGAAGACACAAACCAAAACACTCCAGATCAGCTCACTTAGATCTGAGAACAGTGGGGGAGTATCAAGTTTCACATGACAGGAAGTGATTGAAAAACAAAACAAAACAGATCAGAAAACCCCTGTGTTCACTGCCCTGTGGCACTCCCCAACAGGTTGCTGGCAGCAGCACATTAAAATGCTGCCGTGTCAGTAAATATTGGAAATGGGCATTTCCTCTGGGTGATGCGTCCTGAAAGGTCAGTGCTGGGCGGCAACAGCACAGTGGCTCTGCCTCTCGCCCTGCTCTGTATAATGGAATTCAGCAGAACTGCATGGCATTTCCAATGATGGGACCTGACCTTCCTGATCACCATTTATATCATGGACATTACCCAACACGTAGCACAGTGAAATCCTATTGTTTAACATCCTGCTCTGTCATCCTTATTGCCTCATTTCCTTTTCGTGTTTCGTGTGTGTGTTTAAGGGAAAAGGTATTTTTGCTTTTGTTTTATACTGTGCTCTGAACCCTCTCGAGAGTAACTGCGTAAATGCTAAGGAATGCAAGATTAAAGAATAGCTACCCAAACACTTGTGAGACCCTCATGAATATGAAACATACTAAAAGTCTTGTAAGGCGTTGTTACTTAAGAGATTCAGTTATCAAATTAGAATAATGATCTGCTACCCTTTGGCCTAACTTTGATGTTTCACCTTTATTTTTCTGTGGAAGGAAGGCACTTAAAGCCAGCAGAGAAGAGACAAGAACAACTCCACAAGAATCATTGGCATTTCTACATGAACTGTTGGCTCCTTTTCGAAAGATGGGGACTCACCTCTTCTCTTCTCTTAGTTTGCCTTGAAAAGATATCCAGGCTTGTGTGATAAAGTCTCTAGTGTCCCTCTTCCTGCTTTGCCATCTCTCAATAGTAGCTGATCAAGCAAGGTCAACTGTCCCAGTTCATAACTGGCCACACAGCATGTGGGATAAGCAAGAGGCTATGTCTGTGGGTTTGAGGTACATTTTACAGCCGCAACCACATAAGACAAGAAAGAAAATTACAATGATGCGCTCTAATGGTTGAAGTGACCATTAGAGGAGAGCATCATTCAGTGGGAATGAGAGTGATGATCCCTTTCTTTTTCACACTAGAGCAAATTTGGTTTCGTGAAATGGAAATGACTTGTTTAAATAGTGAGACAAGATGTGGTTTTCAACATGACTGCTGGGTTACGGTGTTTGCACAACCTGCAGATACATTAACACATAAGTTAAACAAGTACACCTACATTATATGCCCCATTTATTATTTGCTATTTGCATTATTAATTATTCACACCATTAAGTAAAAAAGCAGAGCCCTACGGTCTCTTGATGAAATGTGAGCTACCTACTGATACAGCTTGGTTTCTGGAAACATTAATATAGCAAAAAGAAGGTTGTCAGTTAGGTACTCAACGATGATCAGCTTGTGAATACCCCCCGAGTTAATCACACACAGTGCTTCTATTTGCATTACCAAAACAATCCAAGGTGTTCTTGCCTCTTCTCTGTGCAACTTATGTATTCACATGTCACAGTCAGAGCAGCCTTGCAGAGTTTCCTGAGTGCTGAGTGAAGCCAGCAGCTGAGCTGAGTATGAGCACAAGTGATGCTTTCACAGTGCCCTGCTCTCAGCCGTCTGAATACTTCCCCAAGCCCTCATTAGCATGGCTGCTGCATTCAGCCTCATACCAGGTCTTTGCTATTGCATGTGTGTGTGTTCCTGTTCACTCACACACACACACACACACACACACACACACACACACACACACACACACACACTCTCTCTCTCTCTCTCTCTCTCTCTCTCTCTCTCTCTCTCTCTCTCTCTCTCTCTCTCTCTCTCTCTCTCTCTCTCTCTCACACTCTCTCTGTCTCTCTGTCTCTCTATCTCCCTCCCCCTAACTTCGTACCCCCTCCCAACTACAGTTGAATCCTCCTGTCTTCGTCCTGTTTCCCCAGTTGGATTTCTCCCCCTTATTTACTCCTCCTTACTGTTTCCCCTCTGGCTCACTCTTCATCCTCGTCTTTTCTCCAACTACTTGTTTTTCTCTGGTTCCTTCCTCATTTTTTAACCTTCCTCTCTCTCCCATTTTCTCCGGACTCTCAGCTATGTATTAAGTCCTCTCCTGTATGATTATCATCCCCTCCAGCTCTCTTTCCCCTCATCTCCTCTTGCATACCTTTCTTTAATAGAATGTCAACTCTTACATTTCCCTCCTCTCTACTCAGCCCATCCTTCTATTAATCATGAGTGGATGGTAGTGTAGATGGTAGACTTTTATTAATATTGTCACAGGACATGTACTGTATGGAACTCTCAACGAGGAAAGACATAACTGTAATGGATTCAGTTGTATTTGTTTTTTGTTACCTTCAATTTGTGTTAATGTATGTAGATTGGGTGTGTTTCTTTGAGTAAGGTGAAAAAATGTGTTGCTTCTATATTTTTGTGGCCCTATTCTACTATAGCACCCCATCCCTCTGGTGTATAATATGTATGACTGAGCACAGTTGTGCTCGCTGGGGTGCTGTGTAAATGCATGTATGCATGCATGGCTGTGTATCTGCCAGTGAATGCACTATATTCAGCGGCGAGCTCTACACCCACAACAGGGATACTGACACGCTCAGCAGATTAGACGCATCATAAATCCTAGTCTGTTCGAAGTGTCCAAAAACCTTTGCATAGACTAAAGAAAACAGGGGTTTCCTCACCTTCTGCGGAATAGTGCACTTTAATAGTGGTAATGGCCAATATTGAGAGTTGTTCACTCTCTGTGTCATTTGCTCACTTAAAGCCAGACAAAATGTCCCTTCATTTTGTCTGCACACATTCAAACTCTCTTGCACACATCAGTTCTTTAGCACTGACCTCACCAGCTCCATCCTGCAGAGATTCCATCAATTAAAAGATTGGCTGGTATTACCTCCTGTTCACCTTTTCCCTGCACTCAGAATTAACAGCTGCCAAAGGACTCCTCCTTTGGACAGCCAAGAGCCTGCTTTACTTGTGTTTACGCCAGTATTTTCTCTTGGCTTGCTCACTTGCACGGTCACCCCGGTGCTTTCCACGGGTATAGTTAGTTTAGTAGGTGATGTGAAAAGCTGCCAGCCCCTGATTATCTTTAAGAGAGTCAGTCCTGCCATGTCATGATCATTGCTGACATACCATTTGTCTGTCAGGTCACTCTGCTGAGATCTACAATCTGATATAAAGTGTCAGAGCCCCATCAACGTGTTTACATCCCTCACTTGATGAGCAGCTAGGAAGAGTACTGTGGCCTAATTACTATGCTGGCAGGGGGCTTGTTTAGCAAACTATGAAAGGGATTGGAAATGGTGTTCCAGTGTTTAGAACCCAAGTCTTAATTATGATGAGATGAAATAATTCAAAAAGATTGGCAATGCCAAATGAGATGCATTTGTGGGGCTATTCACATACTGCCACTTTCAAGTGGGTTTTATGATAATTCATTGGATTTCTTGAAGTTGATAATTTTTTTTATGGCTCCAATGTATCTTGTTTTGTGTTCCTAGCTGACTCTTGACAGTATTGTTAATGCCTTGTTGGAAACAAGAATAATAGGCTTTTCCAATTTGGGATTGAATTTATGTTCTCAGAATTGTTTTGCCACACATTTTAAAGCTTCCTCTTATCCATTGCATGTTTCCTCTGAGAATTAATTGAAATTTATTGAAGCCTTTTACAACCCTAAGCAGTTTAGTCACACCTAAAGTCATTGTTCTAGTTGTTGTGATGAGGGGTTCTCAAACCCAGATTAACCCAGAACCCAGATTACTGACAGCTGGGACGATGACTTTGTATATTTCTGAAAACATTTCTTATCAATGAACCCGGCTGCTGTTTACACTTTCGATTGAGTGTTTTTTGTTTCCAAGAAGACTCCATACAAGTTTATTACCGCCACCTGAAAGTAATTGATTGACAGCAGTGTTTACCTCTTAATAGAATTTGCATTCTGTGTGACTTGATGGTGCTTAACCCTGTGAAGATGAGTTATCAATCTACCAGGTTGTGGGCGTGCGTTTGTCATTTTGGCTCTGAGCACGTCCCTAATGTGGGTGTCTACCTTACTTGTCACACTGCTACTAACTCATCTTGATAAAGTGTGAGATCATTGCGTCTGTAGAATCACATAAATATTCAGATTGAGTAGTGCCAGCAAATGACTAAAGTCACAAACACTGATTCATTGTACAACCTGCAAGCAGGTAGTATTATAACGACAAACCACTTTGTGCTTATATTCTAATTGATATGCACATAAGTTAACACGTTGTCTTTCTCTCTCGTAGTGCCCGGACTCTACCTGTAAGCAGGACCTGCTCGCCTACCTACAGCGTATTGCCTTGTATTGCCACCAGCTCAATATCTGCAGCAAAGTCAAGGCCGAGGTGCAGAACCTGGGAGGAGAGCTGGTTGTCTCTGGGGTAAGTTCAACGTCATTTTAACCACGGACTCACATTCTATGGTTTACAATCTTAATTGGACGAAAGGCCCCACAGTAACTTAAGAGGGAGAGAGCACTTGAGCAATTGAAATGGGTTATTAAATTAAACTATTTTTGAGGAAGGGGGAGTCAGAGTTAGTGGCTGTAAATGCAGCTTCATTGATGGCAACGTGCCAATGAAAGTGGAGATCAAGAAGACTGAACACTGATGCAAAAAGTACAACATTCTTAAAAAATGTAAAGTGAAGCAGGAAATGTTGTCTTTTGGTGAGAAACAATGAATGTAAACTGAACTGCGTTTTTGATTACAATGAAATCTCCACAGGGTACCTTTAATTCCCAGCTAGAAAGTTAATTAAATCAATAGATTGCATTGGCTACTTTCTAAAGTTTTATTATCTGGTGTTGCCCAAATAAATTAAAAATACTAAGACTTAATGGCATCGGCTGTTGGTTGTGATTAGTTTATGAATTATTCTCTGCACTGTAATTCACAGCTTATATTTTATATCGAATAAACAGATAACAGAAATAATGGCTTTCTCTGTGCTAGAAAGGACTTATGTTGCCCATATGTTTCCTAACCTTTTTACTACCTAAGATAACACTGTGCAAGATCAGTGTTTACAAACCCTTTTAAGCATTAATTAACAACTTAATTGCCAGTCAAATTGATTAAAATAGGTTACATCTGTGTGCAGGAAGTAAAGATTTTCTCTCTCCTTTCTGAAGGGCAGAAATGAGCCTATGCTTCCAACACTTCCAGTCAAGTGACACCAGTGTCCCTGAGGCTTTTAAATTGTTGAGATTAAATTAGTGTGACCTTTTTCCATATTCTCAATTTTTTTTTTTTTTTTTAAATCTGTTTGTATGCCACACAAACTCAGAAAGGTCACTAACTCTTCTGTATAAACACTTGTATCTTGGTTTTCCCCTGGAAAACTTGCATTACAAAACTATAAGACATTAGAAAGACTGGAACAGTTTACTTTCTATTGACATGCATTCAAAATGGAGGTAAATTAAAGTAACAGGCTTTGCTTTCACCATTATTCAAGGTTAACTGGTTCTCTGGTGTTCTCTCTTGTCTCTTCCATGTACTCAGTTGGACAGTGCCATGTCCCTTATTCAGGCCGCAAAGAACCTGATGAACACAGTGGTGTCCACCGTTAAGGCCTCCTACGTTGCATCTACTAAGTACCAGAAGAACAAAAACATGGAGGCCCTCAATATGCCAGCCATCTCCTGGAGAATGAAAGCTCCTGAGAAGAAGCCACTGGTGAAGAGAGAGAAGCAGGATGATGGCCAAACCAACAGAGTCAAGAGATCCTCTCACAAGAAGCATATCAACCCTGTGCAGGCTCTGAGCGAGTTTAAAGCCATGGATAGCATCTAAACTCCCCTGTTTTTGATTCAAGAGAACACAAAATATTGACCAATGAGTTTATATATAGATAGAGCTCGTCATTCTATCAACAAGAAAAGGCTTTATCATATTTGTTCCATCTTTACATAGACGACTTGTCTGTTTGACCCATTATATTCCTTCACTGCCTCATTTCTATTCCATAAGTTCACATTTGCTCTAGTCTGTAGCATTAACTGTCTCTTCTCTGGAAAATGCAGTTAGAGGGAAATCAACTGGACAAAGGCATTTTTTTTTATATTTCCCATTTTCTTTTATGTTTATGGGGAGAAGGGGAGTGGATTTCATACATATAAGAACTAATTCCGAGAGGCTTTTGATTATTTTGTATTCTAACCAGTTTTATAGTAATACTGTGGGGTCTCTGGTGTTTTCCACTATAATGTTTGATTATGGCAAAATACCTTCTGTACTGCAAATATCAACTATGCAAAATCTCAACTGCCTTGTTTTAACTTGAGCAATAACTGTAGTTCATTTGGATGTGCTGGGCTAACTGGTAAGATTTTAAATACGTTTTGGTTCAGTCTTAAGGAGCCAAAGTCAATATATTTCCATGTGTGCCTGCATTTTTATAACTTTATACATACTTTGTTATGCCACTATAAACAGCTTAGATAAGTTTAAACTGACCGTAAACACTATTTGCAATGCTGAATGACTAATGATTTTTACCCCCTTTAACATTTGGACTGGTAAATGTAATTTCTTTAATTTAATTTAAGCATCTCAAAGTTTGTTTTTTCATGTTCACATGCAGCAAACCGAAGGTGACAGAGTATTCTTCCCAACATTCTTTTTTGCTGCATAACTGGTACATGTGCTCGATCGTACCCTTAAGGCACACAGATCCACCCAGTTAAGTCAAACTTTGTAAATAAGCCCAGACTCCTGAGAGTCTGGGAGAACCCAGTGGGCTAAACAATGAATACGCCCTGTGTCGGTACTCCAGAAAGCCGACAAGCTTCATTAACTGTCAATGAGACCAAACACCTCCACAATCTAAGGACGTGTCCAGATTGAGGGATCAATATGTTTTCTCTCCACAGCTTAGAGGTAGACGAGCAAAGGAGGTGATTTCGCTGACTTTAAACTCTTGCTTATTGTTTGTATTCCTTGTCCTTAAGCTTGAACGCTAATCAAGTTTTTATGTCATGCACAGTCCTTATAAAACACTAGAAACAAGTTGCCAGGTGTTGGAGCTTTAAAAGTAAACAGGAGAACGTTTTTTTTTTTTATTTTATTTACTTCAGGTAACAACTGTGGGGTGTAGTTGCGGCCTTGTTTTCCAGTCATGCATAGTATTCTGCTGCATAGGGCTGTGTTGGTGTACAGCAAGGCTTTGAAATCCTGCTGCTTTGGTCATGGGGCTGAATCTTTGTTTTGCTCTTTTGACATCTGTGAACTATTGCAGGACGGCCATGGATGGTTATTTGACAGGTGGATTTTTTTTTACTGTAGAACCAAGCATTTCGAGGGTGTTTTTCAGTACGTTTTTCCTCGCAGTTTGTCTTTTGCTGTATTTGAGTTTGGATTTGAATCTTGAGTGATATCAAACTACTTTGCTGTGGATTTTTTGTTATTGAGAGCTGACTTATTAGTGCACATGTTTCTTGTATTCATGTGCCTGCTTTATATCTTAATAAACAATTAAATGAAACCACTATTTTTTATTTATTGTCTGTACTGCAGTAATGTTTTTTCTCCCCTCCCTTGAACCCTTACTTTCCTTACTAGCTTTGCATAGAGTAAAGAAACACGTTCATGGCAGAATATCAAGAAAAAAAGCACTTTTACAATTAAAATAATAATAATCTGCCACTTTTGTCGAAGTAACAAGGTTTAGTACTTAGAAAATGCAAGATCTAAAGAATAATTTTTGCTCTCCAAGGTAAAATGAGTTGAAGCACACCCCCAAATATGCTGCTGTGTATAATTATACATACATCATGTATACATACTTCCCATGGAGTCTGCATTACTGACTTGAGGGCTATATACAGTGTGCTCTTGTAACTTCTGTAATTGAGTTGCTGTAATGTGGGTTATTTTCTCTTTTTAAAAAAGTGCAGCTTTTAACATCAAATACATTGTTCAGTCTTCTGGTGGTGTTTCTTTAACAGTAGCCTGTGAAGAAAATGCAGTCTGAGACCTAAGAAAGTACACAATGTGAAGATAAATATATCTGAAGCAACACAATATATGGAGCGAAGCGGACTATTACTGTAGTACTGTAGGTAATTGCACATCTGAGTCATCACCGAGGAGACAGATTCACTTTTTCATATTCTTACACATGGAGGTCAGTTTAAGTATCCTTATGTTTGGGGTCTTTCTAGTGATTATTATTTATTGAATTGGTTAGGTAGACCACTTACTCTTCCTCATCTACATCCACTTAAGATTCCAAGAAAATTGATTTGAAATAGATGGAGAGAACCACAGTGGCAGGAGAGTGAGATTGGCCTGATGAGTGAATCTCAGTGTTCTGTCAATTCATTGACACAAATAAATTAGGATATACATTAAAATGCCAGAGGTGGAAAATAATACTGATCAGATACTAACTCAGAAATGAAAACTGGAATCATACTTGGAAATTATATAACTTTATAAATAGAGTATACGTCACTCCTGTAAATTGTGCCACTGTTGATGTCATCCTTGTTGGCACCCTTTTCCACATAGTTTGGGATTGTGTAATAATAAAAGTCTATTGGGAAAACTTACCAAAATCTCTAGGTAAGATTTTAGGTCATAACATCCCTTGTGACCCATCCATTTTCGTCCTGCTCATCAGGTAACAGTAGGCTAAGCAACATATTCCAGACCTGCCTTGTGACCCAGTTTTTGTGTTTAAACTACAAAATAAGCCATTTTATATAACTTCACTGGGCAGTGAATTGGAAGGATGCTGGACAACCCAACAAACAAAATTGCTCCATACATTTCCAGATGGAGGGACATGGAAGAACTCAATATTGGTAATGTGAATATAGCTATAAACGTTGGAAAGATTTGTTTGGTTATATATTTGTAACTATGTCATATAAAACTATGCATTTCAATTTGAAGTTTTTTGTGGTATTGACAAGTAGGCTATTATAAGAGTACTTTAAATGAATACTTTATATACAAATGCAAGTTTAAAAAGCTCAAACCATGCTTTATATCATTTTGTAACTGTGGACTCTTATATTAAGACTTTCTACATATGTCATCTATATGTTATGTCAGTTATTAGATTTTTACAAAATCCTGTATGTTTGTTGGGCAGTTTTGAGTTGTCAAAGCAGGAAAAGACCAGGTGTGAATATTAAGGTAAAACAGCCGTCAGTGAGTATGTGCAGTACCAACGTGTCTGTTAAAGAGCGCGAAGCCACCAAAACTGAGTGGACTAGCACGTAAATAATACACTTTTAAATGTTTGTCTTTTCCGTGACCAAAAAGTCTGAACCAGCAGGGAGAAGAGTCGCTGCAGCACACGGGCAAACAGTCAAGCCAGAGTTGAGTGAAACAAGTGGGTTTAAAGATTAAAGCTAACCTAACTAACAGGAGTTTAAATCACTCGCGGCCTGTCCCTGCTGCTCTGCAGGGAGGGCCGGGGCCATGACCAGGACTGGGGCCATGACCGAGACCAGGACCGGGGCCGAGAGACCAAACCAAGTGTGACCACACACCCTGTCCGTCTTCACACAGTGTGAGTGCACTGTCTGGAACAGGCGTGGTTTTGGGACATCAGAGGACCAAACCAACCTCAATATAAAATAAATATACACATACCGGAAATGCCCAGGCTACCCACGCCTCCAGTTCCTCCTGTGAATTGTCGTTTCCACTGAACACCAACAAGCCATGTTTGCACCGTGGAGGGCCAGTTCGGCTGACTGGGGGTCCAGCTGACCTTTGACAGAAACATGACCTGCAAGTGCACTAATGTTGTCCTAAGAGGGTCAGCACTGTTTCAATGGTGAGTGAAGCTGTACTCGTTTCAATGTATTTTACCACTGGTATTAATGTGCTTCTGTTGTGTGTTGTAGATTATTTGCATACTACAATCACACGCTACAGTCTGCTTTTTCATGCTTTCAACCTCGACGTTGCTATCTGCTGTTTATGGCTGTAAGACATTCTGTGGCGTGTTGGTGCTTGATGCGGTTGTGCATATGTATTTCTGATCTGCTGTCAGTGCCCCTTGATGGCCTTGAAGTCGGGCTGTTGCTCTTTGTTCGGCGGCTTTGAAGTTCATCTATTAATCTCGTCGCTCGTGCAGTGGTGAGAGTGGGATGCTCATGTTTGTTGCATGTGTTAGTATGTGTTTACCCAGGTTCAGCCAGTGGGATCTGAATGAGGGCTGATGCATCTGCGACGCTGTGAGTCTTCCGGCTTTTTAGCAGCCAAGATTTGTCCGCATGCAGCTTCAAGTAAAACTTTGTACGCAGCAGGACTTGTAATCCACAGTTTCTAGATTGTTATGTTGCAACTTTTCCAAGTAACGGATCTGAACACTGCTTGCGACGCCACACAACGTCGAAGCTATCCTCCTCACTCGAGAAATGTTGCAGGCACCAGGCACTGACATCTTCACTGAATGTGTACTTTAAAAGATGAATCAGTATGTGGTACCATGCACACACTGTTGACTGAAAAAACTGAGAGGAAAAGGAAAAAAAAAAAAAAACCCTGCCATGGCAGACCTAGTAAGCATGGGCCGTACATTTCTCAGTGCTATTCAGGCTTGTACCCTAAATTCATTGTTCCATAATGACCCATTCAGTATTACCCTTATTCATTATCATGAATAGAATTTCAAAATATAAACAGTCCACTTCATCCCTGTGTAAAGTGGGCCCTCACTGAGTATTACGAGTGGCCACGTTAGGAGTAAATCTGTTCCCTACAGTGTTAATATATCCAGGGTGGTTTGAATTAGTCTGCCTGTAGAAAGTAGCAGGAAAGTTTGGAACTGTAAAGGCCTCACCCATCAGTAAATGGTAATCCTAAATCTCCCAGGGATTTCAGTGAGTGCTGTGTGTTGATGTAGCCTTTGACATGGGTTGACAGAGTGCTGTAGTGCATGAAGAAAACAAAACAAACACAAAGTAAGTAACCTGGTATGTCAAAAGCTGAAATTACTTTCCCTCCACTATGCACAGGTAGACCCTAGGTAACACACTCAACAGGACAATGAAAATCGTAGGGCCTAAACATTGTACACAATGTACTGACAACAATGCAGATGCCTGTAAATCAAATGTACCCAGAAATGTGATCTCTTTGCTGTTGTGGTCTGCTCCATCGGTGCCTGCCTTATCCACAGTGTATCTCTCCATAAAGTGAAGTTTTCAACCCTTGGAGGTCACAGTTGGAATTCTGTTAATATGATTTTACATTCCATTGCAATAACTTTGATCTGTTTACACGCACTTAGTGCATACCACTTTGCAATACTGTCTGTTTTATGGAGTCTCTCAAGGGCCAAAGGAAACGTTTAGAATAACTTTTGCAGTCCCTTGCAATAGTTTTTGCCTTCCCTTTGAAAAACTTTGCTTTCCTTTGCAAATAATTTCCCCTGGAGCGCTCCGGTGTTCTCTCTTTCTTTTTTTCTTCTGTACCGGTGCAAGTCCAACCCTCCATGGTCCAATCACACTAACTGTCATGTTTTCAATATAGGCTCGTGTCAGAGGAGGTCGTTTCACACTTAAACATGTTAGCACAGGGCTACCTACAAGCCCAGATGAATACAGCCCGATTATTTTAATCAGTTTCTAACAACAACACACATTTTCAGGGCATTGCCTCAAAATAGTTTAGGACTTAATTTCTCCCATCACAAGTTCAGAAAAAGTCATGCTCTATTAGGCAAGGCTTGGTATATGATATATGATATTAGTGTTTTGTATCAAAATTATATGCTTAGTGGTATGTGGCTAGGCTTATAGATTCTAAACCTGGTTTAGCGTTTCACTGCTCTCACCTCATGTTTAAGCCAGAACCCACTGCAGTTGTCCCCAGGCGATCGCACCTCTGTAAATATGGCTGGTCCCCAGAGACCAGTCGAGTCTTGACAGATAATATAGGATAGAAAAATAAGAGCGCCGGTTCTCCTCTGATGTAAAACAGGAAACCCGAATCTTCTGAGGCCTTGTAGAGTGCAACAATACAGTGTGCCTGTGTGAGGCATTTGAATGCAGATATGATGCAAAGGTGACAGCACAGAACAGCCCTTCATGTCAAAAGCCCCCGCTGCTAGTTTCATCCCATTTGTGTTTTGCTGCGTCACTCAAACTGCTGTCGTCGCATGACATGTTTGAATGAAGTTTTATCAATCACAGTGGTCAAGTGTGACAGTTTAATCAATAAGGTAAGTTTTCCCAGAGATTCCCATTATTTTAAAATTAGAGGACCCGGGCCAGGGGGAGCCAGGGAGGGGGTGGAGGGAGAGCAGGTTGTTGAGGAGTGGGGTGGGGTAGGCTTACAGCTGTCGAGCTATGCTGTGCATAAACACAGACATAGAGAAGCTTCTGTAGTATTAGCCCTGAACCAAGTGAGAGAGAATTGGCAATAAACACAGGCTGCTGGACTGACAATCTGTCAGTGCCAAGGTGGGCGTCTCAGATAGATAGACTTGGCTCTGCTGGACTATAAATGTTACATATGACTGGTTGAAAGGACCAGTGAACCACACCGTACAGCGTGCCATAATCCCAAATAAGGCAGTCCTTACTAAAATGTGAACAGCTGTACACAGGATCCAAGAGTCCAGCAGGACACCCGGGGAGTTTGAATGCTCTCCAGTGCCTACAAACACACCAGAGCGTCTCTTTTATTTGTTGTGCCGAGCTACTTTGTAGTGGAATCATTTGACAGATGAAGGTTTCAGATGTACAATATCAAACCAAGCGACATATTGGATCATAGTCTGTTTATTCATATGAATTACTTAACAGTCACAGCACGGACAATGAAGTCTCTTCTCTATTTAACAAACTCTAGAGGTAGAAACTCAGAAGTAATATGTGATCTTGAAGGTCTTCTGTCAGTTCCCCTGACCTTATGAGTTTAACCTTTCCAGGATGTCATTAATACTGACATCTTCACATTAATAACATTTTTTTTTTTTTTGCCAGGAGCAGTCTGGAGGAAAAAGGTTCCAGAAGTCCCCTAAAGCCACAGCTGCAGGCTTAGAGCTGGGAATTTGGGAGAACATTAATTACCTGAGGCCAGCAGGAGAAATGGTAACTGTTGTACAGTAAGGCACTGAATTGTATATTGGCCTTCCCGTGTCAGGTTTATAGTAGCACAGTAACCCACTTATCATGTTTAATGGAAGTATTGTCCTTTGGGGGATTTCATTTTGCTTTTCTTTGCAGAAGTGTAATTAGTGATGAGGTATGGGGCTTTCAATCTCCTCGGCGTTCATCTCACAAAGTGTAAAATTCCTCCCCTGTTGGCTGGTCCTAGATTTTTTTATTGTGACTGCTGAGTCTTACGGCCAGTCTTTTTATAGGCATGAGTCTGCCAATGGCGAGCCATGGTAGCCTGAGTCAAGAAGGAGTTCCGCATTACATGCAACACTGCCAGTCAGCCTGTCTGGACTGGTTATGGTGGTAAACCACTGGCTGAATGCTAGAGTAATGAAACTAAATGAAAATTAGACTTTCAATGGTGTGTTTGAAAATTGATATTTGTGATGATTATGAAAATTAAACATTGATCCCGGGTTGCACATTGTGGATCTAAAGTAAAATACAAACACAAACACACACACACACACACACACACACGCACACGCACACACACACACACACACCCTGTTGTCTCACTGGACATCATTTCGTACCTTCCCCTTTTTCATGGCTTCTGAGACCAGTTACATAAAATCTATATCCTAAAATCACCTCCTTCTAATGTGAGTGCAGGTCCAGGGTATTTATCCCAGGGTTGTGAGTCAGAAAACATTGTAGAGTCGGATGCTGTGTAATCCAGTAAAATGGTGCCAGCATTAAGAAGAGCACTATCTTTTCATTTCAAGTCACTTTTATAATCAGCTCCCACGGAATCACAAAAAAGGCAGTAAAAAGTAATAGAATCAGCAGTGGCACAGACATCAGTAATTATGTTAAAAACTCCTTTCACAACGCAATCTTGGAAAAAAAAGCTTAATACCGTAAGCCTTGCAGTGAGGGCTGCTGTCATTGTATTGAAAATAAATGGCTGTGGTGAACATGTGTGTGCTGTCCAGGAAGATTTGTGTGATGTAATTAGATGTAAAATGCTTTTTAGCTGGCTCTTTAATTGACTTCTGGCTGGAGTGATTTGTGGCTATCAGGTTTTCCCTCGTGGTACGGTGTTGTCTTCAGTCAAGGCCAGTGGATTATTTGCAAACACCTAAATCCAGTTTCTTGAGCCGGACTTGTTCGATCAGCTCCTCAGCTCTCTCTTGTCTGGAAGTGATTTCTATAACCCTAAAGAACTGCTTTGAATATACGGCATATTCCTTATTTTAGGTGTTAACATTCCCTCAATGATACTCTCAGGTGCTTTACTTGAAATACATCCTGACAGCTTTTTAAACAGGCCCTGATATTAAACATTCAGTTCAACACCTTTGCATAAAGTAATCCAGTAGTGTCATACAGCATTGCTGACTACCAATCATCTCATATGTATTCCGGGTACCGAGCACTGTATTTTAATGGCTGACATCTCAGGGCTACAATTCAAGTGTGATTTATATCTTCTCAAGTCATCAGTTACAATCAGATCCAAGGATCTGACTTTGTGCTCGCTGGACAAGCATAGCTAATGCAGAAGGGGGGGAAAAGAAAAAGAGCTGTGTCACATTCCCGATTTTTAGTAAAAATTTGAATCAAAGGTGCCGCAGTAGGGGTGGAGAGGGTTAGATAGAGAGAGTAAGAGAGGGGTTACAGGGCTTCGCATTGGTACGCAAGCCTGTGTCTCATCCTTAAACCAATTTCCTTCCTCAATACTCTGGGGAGCGGTCTGATTTGCACCGTTTCCTTTCTCCGAGTAAGTGTTTATCCTGGTTTTACAATTAGATCTCGCTCCCAGCTGCAGCATTAATCAAATAGCCAGACATATTCTCTGCATTTGAAGATTGAGGGAATGTGTCCTACATGTCTTCCTCTGTGGTAACAGACTGTGAAGCAGCACGGTTATTTGTTAAGTAAGCATCTCACATGTACTGTACACAGATTTGATAGGTCAAGAGGATTTCAGAGAGCTCTGAAAGGGAGCCACAGTGAAGGTTATTTAGATATATGGTGCTGGGAAACATGCTTGTGACCTATTGATTATATACTGTATATTGCTCTTTTTTATCTTGGTTTAGTAGTGCCGTGTGTTTAGACTGTACTGAGAAGTATAAAAGTTATGTCCTGACATAGTTCAAAAACACATTCTAAAAATATTAAAGTGTTCTGAATGATATCCGGTCCTGAAAGTAGAGATTGTATTCTAGACCTTGAAAAGTAGAAAGAAGGGCAAAAGAATACTTTGACTGAGAGCGCAAAGAGCCTAGCACTACATGATAAAGTAATTTAGCAAAGAAACCATGGACCTCATAGTTCATGGTTGCAGTATTATGTGTGTGGGTGTGTGTGCATTCCTCTCTTCATAGCATAATGTCAATAGAAATCCAGTACAATCACTTAATGTACTCTACTGCCCCACTCTACATATGGGCTTTAAATGCTTTAATCGAAGACCTGCTCATTTTTATTGGTGTTCTTTATAGGTAAGGTTAGTGATGATTTTCAAATGCACTCTGTGATTTGTGGCTAATTAGGGCGAGAGTTAGTTGGACTACAAAAATGTATGTTTGCTCGGGGGCAACGAGTTGGCTGGTGGTGAAACAAAGGCCACAATACACAGCGGGACCAAATCTCATTTGCAGACAGGGAGTGAAGGCTGTCTTATATAGTACAGAGTGCAGATGAAAAGACCAGCATGTAGTGTGGTTATTACCGGACCAGAGGGGAGAGCAGCATTGTGGCATTTCTCAGAAACAGATGATTTACCAATCGAGCAGTTGCTTCTGTCACCATGGTTACCTGTGAAAGTTGTAACGTTGGTCCAGGAACATGCATGACAGTTAATGTATTAGTCTAGAATTATTTCTGATAGAGCCAGAAGTAGGAGTGTGAGATAGTGAAGATATGAATCACTAAGTGGTCTGTTTCTTTCCCTATGATGCAGTGTGCGGCTGGTGTCACATGTTAATTATCAAAAGCGAGAACTGCAACAACAACTCCAGCAGCAAAGCACCCATCTTATTATTCACTTAATAATCCCTCCTCAGTTCTCAACTTTATCTACTGTGAAACCTGTCCCTCTACACAGGGGGAATTGTTTATTCTGTATTTTTCCCACTAAGAGTGCCTTCTCTGCCAACTATATAAGCAGCTATTTTGCTGTGTTCGCCTAAATTATCTGCATCCAAATGCAAGAGGCTAATGCAGCCCTCAGGTGGGAAGTTAACACGTTATGTGTATTTCAATATTTAATGAGCTAAAGGCCAATGCTTCCAAGAGAGTCATAAAATTCTGTGAAATGAGCTCAGACTCTGTGATGCAAATTAGTTCTAGACAGGAATTATATTAAGGTGATCTTCCTCCACCACAAATTGGATTGTGGCAACAACACAAATCGGACAAGTTTCCATCTGTGCGTCACGTGGAAGCATTAGCTCATGGTCAATTGAAGGCAACCAGAGCAACGGAGGTTATGGTGACTGTTTGGTTTGTTCCAGTAAACATTGATCAAGGAATAAATAATTGTATATCAAACAAGTTTTCCTTCATTTTATTTAAGTATAAAGCTGGTGATATTCTATATTTTTTTTGTCAACACATCCCATAAAAAGACCTAAACCAACAATGCGTTAGTCGTGGTTCCATCTCAAGACAAGAATCTTTAAAAACAAGTTACAAATTAAATATATTGTTTATCTTTTTTAAAAAGAGGCTAAATAAACAGCAGGGCAATGTAGTTTTTAGCAAAAAGGGGTATAGTACATTTGTTGGGAACTATTCTCAGACGCACATTTCTTATACTAGTGAGTATTTATGGCAGCAGGGCGGCGTTATATGGGATTGACTTAAAATAAAACTGCAATGCCCATTTTTACCATAATGGAGGGTCATGTTACCCAGAGCAACAGTGTAGCTCTTTGATGTGTTTTTAATAGCTTTTGGACAACAATGGAGTTTTATGAGAAAAATCCTCTATTAAGTTTTGGCTGCACTGGCAGTACTTATTAGTATGATCAATACATTGTTGTTTTTGGTCTCTCTACAGTAACAACAAGAAAAAATATAGAATATCTCCAGACTTACACCTCATGGATATACATTACTACATTAATGTCAATGGCAAAACTAAGAATGTAAGGCTCAGGTTAACTGTATTCAGCATGATCCTTTATGATTTCAAATTCAAAACAGTTTGACTATGGTAAGTTTCAGTGTTAAAGTAAGTATTAAATAAGTAAATAAAAAAAAACAGCCCCAGGCATAATAAAATAGTTATGGTACAAGCTGGGAGTTGAACCCCGGTTATGAAGCTGAAGATGAAGGCAATACGCTGATCATAGCTCCTACCACAGCACCGTTGTTTTGCAGTTCTCTTCCACTGTCTAACTACAGTACTATACTGTGCTTTCATGCTGAGAAAAAAAATGTCTCACTTGTGCGTGGAGCACTTATCATCCTTGCTCAACAACATTTTGGACCACCAGGCTGGTGCATTAAAAATGAAATGATTCCATGAAGGGAATGCATGTGCGAGATGCCTGCCCTGCCTTTACTTGGTATCTCTTTGGACGTTATTTAGGCTAACGCACCACAAACACCAGTGCTGTTCTTATTCGGCTGTCAGTTCCCATATTACTGCTGTCATGTATGTTGTAATGTTCGTAGGCCTGCAGTGACACCACTGAGCATGGGGGTGAGCCTGAATGGACACGGGCATAAACGCCACTGAACCGAACTGAGCTCGAAATACACTGAGTGAATCAACCTTCCATTGTAATGAGCTGCTGTGTAGGCGTGCTTAATTAAAAGTGATGTTAAATAATTTCTCTGTGGTGGTGGTGCCCTCAACTCAGTTCAGCCTCACAGCACGACCTGGTACTCTTCTCCACGCCTGGTTTCAGTCAACATGCACACTTGAGAAGCTGAACACATCAGAAAGGAGTATTTATCTTTCCTAAGAAAACCACTCATAACATAAAATATGAATTTGTACATTTATTCCCCACTCTCTTGTAACCCTCTACAGGGTGAGTGAATCAGGGTGATTGTCCGTCTGTATCTGACGAAACGGGGCGCAGAACAACAGAAAAATGAGAGTCTGCCTGGGAACAGTGCCTCAGGAGTGTCTGCTTTTTTGCCTTGATTGCTCCATGTTCCTCGAAGGCTGTGTAATATGGGCGACAGTTCAATATGAAAGTAGAGGGAGGGAGTACTATTAAATCTGTCAAAGGGTTGAGTGAACTCGTCATGGCATCACTCACTCACTCTCTCTCACACACACACACACACACACTCACACAAACACACACACACACACACACACAGACAGTCCTATCCTGTTTTTCCTGGAGATTGATTCCATCACACAGAAATAGGCTTAGGATGAAGTCATATTACAAGATGATTCAGCCTCATTAGAACTACTTAATACTGGTTCGTGAATGATGCTGCGGACATATCTTCAATTTAAAAGCAACCAATGCGATTTCTTTAAAGCATGATGTGACGTGATGATGACGTCTGTCATGCAAGAGGATCAGTAGATTCATGCGGAGCTTTCCTGGTAGTTAGTGCTGTTGGTAATATCAAAATAGTTTTTATTTTGGCCATCAACTGAAAAATAGCGGGGAAAAAAACTAACATTTTGCATTTGGAGATGTTGTAATTTGCCATGTCAAAAGAGAAGAAAGAGAAGTATAAGTTGTCCCAAGAGAATCATTTCAAATTAACCAATATCCCTTAATACATAGATGCTTTAGTTAAAATGTAATTATTGTTGGAAGTGTGTCATTTAATATTCTTTATCTTGTCATATCCTCAGTCAGCCAGTTCTCAAACAGCCCCCAGCCCCCATCAGCCAGTAGAACAGCAGAGTGCTGACAATGCAGCCGCCGTCATACTGCTTTTATAATAGCATACATCAAGCCTTAAACGCTTCGGAGAAACACTCAAACATCTACGTGCGGGTAATTTTTGTTGCCCTATAGATTCTGCCCAGACAGACAGAGTGCAAAGTAATAGGTGTGCAGCAAAATGAAGAGCACACACTGTTTCTAGCGGCAGCAGTGATTTTTGGACTTTGGTAATCAGTGAGTTGGTGGCATCTGCAGAGGCCTGCTCTTGCCCCAGGCGGTGCAACTAACTTGAAGTGCTCCAGTATGTGTAATGCTTTACGGAGCTTAATGTAAATACTTCATAGCATGCTGAGTGGCTCTATGAATATATGATAAGGATACAGGCACCAATTTAAATTAAACGTTACACAAAGCAACCATTTGCCTAAATGTGTTCTTTATTTTAGACACAAAGTTACACCCCTATGACAGTATGTGAATTACAGCAAATGGTTGGCTTCATCTTTGAATGCATTTACTTTCATGCTATCTGGTTTTATCTATTTTAAATTACCTTTTTATTGAGGTCTGATTGTGTTGTTTGTAAAGTGTAATGTTTGGTAGCAGTCAGCCATGGCCAGGCAGTGGCCACCTGAACTGCACTGGTGTTCAGTGTGACAGCTGCACTGGCAGCCGTCACTGCACATCATAACTGATGTGCTGAACTCAGTGCCCATGACTGCAAAAATCACTGGTTAATTGACCTGCAATAACTCCGGTCAGCGGCCCATCTTTGCCTCCCAGTATGGTCAAACAAGTCCAGATATATTGTGAAAAGCTGGCGTTCTGTATCCATTTATTAATCGGCACACGCGCATTATCCTGATCTTGTTTTGCTTTTCACCAGACTTGGCAAACAGGCCACTACTGGGGAACAGTAATGCAGTAAATCCCAAAAGCTTATTAGTTTGTCCCTTAATAAGTGTCGGCCTGAAAAGTGAAATAGATGAGTTATTTTGAGTTTTGTTGGTTGACATGACAACTGTGCCCTGAAATAAGAACACAACATCTGTTCAGACCTGAGCTCCTCGTTAAAATGTCTCACTATGCTGAAGGTTGGTTGTTCCATCTCTGCAACCAAAGCTTTACATTTGAAGAATGAGCAAATTCAAGTTTCCCACAAGACTGGTCACTGAAAACTTTATCTGCGCTTGTGTTTTGTTTTTGTTTTTTGTGGTCAAAAGTAATGCACTGCTTTAACATGTACCAACATCCAACATGAACTGTTTGGTGCTCAGAGAACAGCCGGTGAGTTTGTGTCTAGCTGCAGCCCACAATGTGCTTTATGACTGAGATTTTCATAAATGAGGTCCATTGTGAACAAGTATTTCAGTTCCATAGACACTTTAATTTCAGTTTCTTGCGTCTGCTGAGGATACATACAAGCAAGAACCAATTAATAAAGGAGTTAAATCGTGAGGAAACCAGACTTAAAACACACTACTGGCCAATTAGCTTCTGCACCAGGGTGTAATCCGAGGCTTTGCACCACACTGCCTCTGGCAGTTCTCTCCCGTCCTGCTCAGAGAGTTTTGTGAAGTCCAGCGCCTCACCCCATGTGACCTGGAACTGGCTGAGCCTTTCTCTTTTGTAGTCTTCCAGTTGTAGACTGACAGTGACGCATTGGTTGCTGCTGGCTGTATTAGATAGATAAATACAAAGAAATCCGTAACACCCCAACCTAGAGCCCGTGTCTCACTTATTGATCGGGTCATGCACCAGTAGATCTCCATTTGCCTCTACTAAAGTACATTGTGCTTTTCTTGGGGATGACCCTGAGGATTTACAGACTTCAGACCTTACGTCATTAACATGACAGGAACAGGGGAAGATGCAACAAAACTTTCAAATATCCTCTCCTGAAACCTTTGTACTATTGTATTTTGCTTACAATTTACAGCAACAGTCTGACTTACAGTAGTTAGTTAAATGTTTATGTGTACCTTTGTTAAGCTTTGTTCACCTTGTTCTTGGTCTATTTGTGTGTAAGAACATTGAGAGCAACGCAAAACCAGAGTCAGATTCCTTGTTTGTGTACACAGACTTGATACCTGTTTCTGAGAAGTTTATATATTTACGGTGCTGATTCAGATTTATCCCTCTTGTGCTGAGCTCTTATAGAGAGACTTTTATAGGCGGGGAATCATGGGACAACGTGCAATGTCAAGTTGCTTTCATTGGAGCGTTGCTGCCAAAGCCCAGTAGTGTTTAAACTGGATCATAGCAGAGCAGGGAATGATGGATGTTTGGAGCTTCTTTTACAGTGTGTGGTTATTATATAGCCCTAGCGTGAAAAATCCTTACGGACATAAATTCTCACATAACATTAAGGGAAATGTAATGATATAGAATATTCATCCAAATATGAAATGGGTAAATTACATAGAATGTAGCTGAGGAAATGAAAGTCTGGTTTCATATACATGACATGTATTATGAGACTGTAATGTTAATCCTAAAGTGGAGAATAGAAAACTGGAGGGAAAAGGCAAGAGAGAGCCTTGACATAGAAAAGTGTTGAATGAGTCATCTTTTAGTGTTACCTGCCACTGTGTAGAATCTTGTCCTCTTCTCAATGAATTACACACTGAACCAACTCACAAAACAGAGTGCATCTTTCAACCATTTGTGTTGCTGTTGCATCACATGGCTCTTTAATCTCTGCTAAATATATCAACGCTGTGAACAGATCACTGCATTCTCACAGCTCAAAGCACAAACCCCTGCATCTTATCTGGAGGGTGTGCTCACTTTTTTCACAGATTTAAGGACTCTGGACGCCTCATCTGCATTTATATAAGCATCCGTAAAAGCTGGTTTCTGGTCTTTTTGCTTTCCTCTTCCTTGGACAGTCTTGAAGAACAGGAATAGAATTGAGATGCTGGCATAGGCTACTTACTCGACGGAGGCAGCAGCTGCATAAACAATGCTTTATTTCACATCCTCTTAATGTTTATTCACTGGCTCCCGTTCGTACACTGATAGTGCTGAGTCACACACTCATGCACGCTCTCTAATTATCCCGTACCATAGCAACCGTAACTTAGCAATTGCTAAACCTCTTCCATTTGAGAGGTTTTAAAAAATGTCATTATTTTTCTCTATTTATCCTTTCAAACTCAGGAAAGTATGAAGTAAAACCAGCAGTGACTACATTATTATGAATTTCTATCTAGCCATCTCTCCGTGAACCCTAACCCACAAAATCTCTTATGTGATATGCTGATTTAAGGTCTGTAGAGATGAAGTTAAGTCATTAAAATTGACTTGACTGACTTGTAAATGACTGGTAATTTCATGTAAAATATAGAAAGTACATTGTTTCATTAAGGTAGTAGGCTATTAACATGCACTAAGTGACTTATATCTGATGTCCTTTCTGCACGACCATGCAGCACTGTCTGGAGGACAGCCACAACGAACTCTGGGCTCTCTGACAACTGGTGATAATCTCTCTCAGCTAATGTGTCTTATACCACGTTGACACACTCAACTGTGCTATAACACTGGTATTAGATGCTCATTCATAACAAAATTATGGTAATAGGTAAATACCAAGATGTTGCGATTCATATAATATCCTAGTCTTTAACTGTAGTTCATGCATTTCTCTGCTACACAACTGAGGTATTATACACAGCCTCGAGTAATGCGCCCAACAGTGCTGTCTTTGGATGTCAGTTAATTAAAGCAAACAGTTCTGAAAGTTCAATACAGTTCACAGTGTGGACAAAGATTTATTTATTCAGTCTGCTTTCAAAACTATCTAACACCAATTTGAAATCTCTTACTGGGGCAGTTGAAATCTTTCTACAATAGTATATTTACTATAGAGATGTTAATGTGTTTTATATATATTTGATGTTGATACAACTAGTATATAACTGCAGCCGAACCACAGACCATACAGATGTGCCTTTGTCTGGTTCCTAATTTATTGCAGTTACTTACTAAAGCAAAATAAAAAAAAAAAAAAACACACTCTCAGTAGCACTGAAGTATTGGACTCACACAGATAACACAGCTGCCATAGCTGGGGTTATTGATGGGCTGCCGCTTCCACTGCACAAGCCAATCATTGCTAACCTGGACACGGCTCATTTACAAAGCGTTTTTTTATTTTTATTTACTTCTGTTTTTTTATTTTTTTATTTTTGAAGTTGACTCTCACAGTGCTGCTGGTTTCTTTTTAAACGACTTGCCAGTTGGCTGTTCCCCTCTTATTTATAATGCTTCAACTGCTATTACTATTAACCTTTGGTCATCCTTTAATTAGGAAGCTGAGAACTGTCCTCTTTGTCTCGTCTTTGTCTTGTTGTTTTCCTTTTTCTGTTGCAGCCATGAGTGGAAGTAATTGTTTCGGGATATAAAGGAGTATCAAGCAAAACAGGGCAAAGAGCAGTTACTCTGACTCACACAGGGCTCCTCTTTTTGGACTGACCTTTGGTGACTAACACAACGCTAGAGATTTATGTGGTGAAGGATAAAATAAACAATTCGGATTCAAACTGTTTACCTGAAGAACTTGTGACATAGTTTTACTCATAATTGATAGACTGCTCTGTGAGCTTCAGCTTACCTTCTCTGTGGTTCATATCAACTAAAAAAGAAATGAAAATGTGTGATTATCAGTCTAGACCGTGTTCATTTTAGTATGTTCAGCTTTCCCAGGTTTGAAAACGGGATGTCAAGATCCTTGTACCCATGGCATTAAGTAGTTTGCAGTTGTTTCTGTGCGGGTGGTTTGGTTTTGAAAACATTCTGGCTGGTATTGAAATGCAGCGCACAGGAGTCACAGGTCTTCAGGCGTGCCTAGTGCCGTTATTCGGTGAATACCAAATAATGGCATTGTTAACACCTGCTTAAACAACCAATTAAAAGGAATGAACTTTCCAGAATTCAAGTAAACAGCCATAGAAGTGCTCGGTGTGCTTATGCCCATACGCCTTATGGATTACTGTATCACCTTGTCCGTCTTAAGAGCTTCCTCTTGTTGAAGATGCCCTGGAAAAATTTTCCTCTTTTCCTTGACCGACTGTCTTATCTTGTTTGTTACTGCCCAGTCTCGGAGCTCAACTGCGCCGGATACATTCTACACACACACCCACACCCACACACACACACACACACCCACACCCACACACACACACACACACACACAAACACACACACGTATAGACACAAACTCGGCGGCAGTCACATAACACCACGCACACGTACACTTTTCCTTTCCTGCCCTCGCCTAAGGGTTTGGTTTGATTCATGCCCTTTGTCAGAGTTTGAGTGGGTCTCAAAGAAATAATGGTGTGACTTCCCTGGGAGTGTGGTGCCTTCCTTAATTGGTGTCTTTTCTCGCATGTACATCACATTTGCCCTTGTTCACTAGAAATCACACATCAAAGGATCTAAAAACTCCTCTCCTGCACTGTCAACTTGAAGTTCATACCACTGTGGTCCTGATAGGAGCTACACATCAAAAAAATTGAGGAAAGGGAAAGGAGAAAAACTTCAAATTAGATTCTGAGAACATTGTATCTACAGTACACATCTAGCGTACACAGAATCAATTAAATCATTCCTTTGAGATTATCTCTAATCCATGACATTAGACACACTCACTGTCTTGTTAAACAAGCTAATAACTGCAATTAACTGCAGAGAAATAGTTACATGAAAACAACAGTTTGCGTTACATGTTTTAATAAAAGGAGAAATTCCACGTTTAAAAGGGAGTTGACACATTGAGAGTGATTCAGAGTTCAAAACTGTGGTTCAAGCCCTTTAATGTTGAAAAAGCAAGATTTTCCTGTATCACTTTGGGCACGTATGGCACAGCAGACAACACCTTTTATCAACATATAAGAGATGTGTAAAGAACACCACACTTAACATACTGTATATTTTGTTCACAATTGCTGTTTGACTACAGTCATGAATGAATGATTTATCTGAAAGCTGTTGTTTTGTTTTTCCCCCAACCCACACATCAGACATGGCCAATTAGAGTTAGTCATACTTTAAATGATATCACGTGATCACACTAAACTGTGAAATGACATCTAAACCCAGAGGATGTTTGTAAGAAGAAGAATATGAGAAAATAATTGAATAGATAATTCTAATGAAATAAATGCAATGTCCTTCCCAGCTGCTTCAAACGCTCTCTTGAATGATGAGCAACATATGCCCCACACACAATGGTTGAATTTAAGCCGTGAGGTTTTCCCTGTCACCGGCAAAAATGAATGGTCATGTTTTTATCCACTCAGGTGTGAAATTGCTGCTGTATTTGGCAGATTGGTGCGGCGTTAATGCACTCTCTGAGGCCCTACTTTCTATCCCTTTGCACCGCCTTGGCTAGCATGAGCAGTCCGTATCACACATGGTGTACTGGTTTCACAGCGGCCACTTTGGTGATAACAAAAGATTTGTGAGGGTGCTTGTGTGCAGGAATGTCTTCTAACGTGGAAACATGGCCCCAAACTGCTCTGATGGATCTGCCCAAATGGACGTAACCCCTCAGTGGTCATGCCGGCTCATTTACTGGTTCTCCCATACGAGAACAAGACTGGAGTTTTTGCCCCACAGTCAGAATGATTGAAATGGCCGTTTAATAGCTGGTTGTTTTAGGGGAAAGGGGGCGGGGAGCCTTTAAAATAGCCCTGCACCTGCCCGTTCTGCAGTGCTCACATCTCATTCTGCTGTGCACTCAAATACCCAGGTTGGAGTTGTTCGGTAGCCGGTCTCATCTGCGCATTGATCGCTCTGTTTTGGATCCTCTTTCATCTATAAATAATGTAGTCATCTGCAGAGTGTACTCCCTCTGAAACCCTCCTGTTACCAGCACCGGAGAGGCAATCAGCCCTACAAGGCATGTCACGCCTGTCTATGATAATTATTTCATGGATGCCACTCTCACTTTCTCTCTTCTCTGGTAGGGTTTAACCCTCTTTCTCTGTAGCAGATCATTTCAGGTAGACCCACTGTTCAGGGCGCTTTTTCACAGTCCCCCTGCGTCTGAGATCCCCTCACATCATACCCCATGATGGTCATTCATAAGATCACTAACACCGCATCAAAGAGCTGAAGCACACAGGCCACTGCTGATAGTCAACTGCACGAGAGGGGAATGAAAACAAGAGTTGACTCTCTTGCCTTGTATTTTTCTGCAAATATTGCCCAAGTAACACATTATTACACTCTCTCTCTCTCACACACTCACTCTCTCTCTCTCATTATCAATGCTTGGTTGGGTGTCTTAGCCAGTGTACTGTAAATGCTTTCAATAGCAATCTGGGAGGGCTGAGAGTGTTGTGATTTCCATTCTGTTGCACATTTCTCTCTGCTGGTCTCCGGAGAAAGTCAGGGGATTGCAAGGGCTCCCCTGAGGTTGGACACCAAGCCCCAGGCAGTGTGAACAGATTAAGTTCAAGATGAAAATTCAGATTTCCTCACTTATTTTTTTCGACTGGATAACATCCGTACTGTTGTTTGTGTGCCATGGGGCAGGATGGGCATTGGTATGTCATCTTACAGCACACTGTAAATAACTGTAAATAGAAATGCTGTCATTCATAGTATGTGTTCCCATGCAATGTGTTGTGTCTTCTAACGCTGGCAATAATTCACATTAAAGTATGCAAATGATGCAGAGCTGACATGGCTGCTCAGAGATGTTGCAGCTTTTCTGTGTCATATAAACTGGGCTGAGCCTTTCTAAAGGACCTGGCACATGTGAAATACCACAGTTTGTTTTATTCCTTCAGAGGGCCAACACTTGTATTCCAGTTTAATCTAGTTTAATTCATAGTATATTCATAAGCCAAAGAACTGTGTGAATATCACATCAAAAAGCAGGATTTATCCTTTAATCTTTCCCTTCGTTGCAGTGCCACTTGACATTGGCCATTTCCCATTATGTGGCTTTGTTGTTAGGATTAGGGGCAGGGTCCTTTTCTAATGACATCTGATATCTTAAGTAAGAAAGAAAAAGGAGAATATAGAATGAAGCCATTGAAAGAATAGCCTGGAGTCACGTGTTTGCATCAGTATGAACTGATTCTGTTACTATTTAACTCACCCCCATCTTACATGTTATTGCCAGAAAAGAAATTAGAATATTTCCCCACAAAAACAGGAAGGGGCTGATTTCCCAGTGTTGCACACAGTATGACCAGACTAGATATTTCTAATCTCCTGACATTTCTCCTGCCAGTACCACAGTTTCTTAGCTCTGGAGCGTATCTCTGTGAGAATACTGCTGCATACTACAAACTGATAAATTATTCTGTCGAGGTTTTGGAGACACGCTTGGCTAAATGGCTGCCAATAAACAAGACTCTGTGGAACCAAATCACTCTCGCAATCATCCTGCTGCTGTCACAGTTCTTGAAGACAGGTACGAATCAGTGTAGCATTTGCTTCCCCGCAGAGCAGAATAGGCAAACTAGCGAGATGAAAAGACTGTAAATACCAGGGGTGCCTTCTAACAACCAAATCTTTGGATAAAATGTTGTGCCCGCTGTTGACACTTTCTAGGCTTACAAGTGGCTTTATGTTGTCGTTTTTAGTTCTGAAATACGTGAGACATGAAGACTGAAAGCATGAGATGTGATAAATAATATATATCCTATTTTGACATGCATATGTGCGCTGCCACTTTTACGGTGGTTTTGACTTGCCACTTGCACACTGGTCTCTGCTTTGAGGTTTGTAGCATTAAACTTTATAGACACCACTAATGGTTGTTGACACACAGCACCTGAACCTTCAAATAGGCTCATTTGCAGTATTTTATCTCTAAAATGGTTTAATCAAGGGGTCAGTTCACCCTCAAGCAGCAATTTCAGGCAACTCAAAAACAAACAAGGCATTCACACGCATAAAAAAAAATCTAGAAACACACAATATGCTAATGTGAGAAAAAAGTTTAAATGTCACATTATGTCAAGAAGTGAAGTGCAGGTGCATTTATCAATCTATGCACAAAGGGAGCTGACCATGTCATGTACCACAATTGTTCACAAGTCCTATGGCCTCTGAAATACAACCAAACGTCCTTCTATAATTTCACACAGGCAGTTTAAAGCACATTCAAGAAGGCATGAAGGACATTTGCGGGGTCCTTGATATGAATCTTATATGCCTTTTGTGAGGACCTGTTTTGAGCTGTGCAAGGGATCTCTCTTTTTTGCCAGTACAACGCCTGTTCTTTTGATAAAGAAATGTAAACCAGCAAGTAAATGAAAGTCAAAGCATTTTAAATCCAGATGTATAAAATGTTGTAAATATTTTCCGATACCCCAAAGGAGAGTGATTTATGTAGGCAGTAGCGATGTTGCTGAAACTTTTTTACAGTGACAATTATGTTTTTGTTAAATCTCAACTCAAGTTTTTGGTAAGTCATTAAACACAGTTCCCAAGTATTTGTAGGTCTTTCAACACATCATTAGTATGTGTTGGAAGACTGGCTGTGTGTTTCGGTGAAATTATAATTTCTTTGGTTTTGGATACACTTATTCTAAAAAAGATCTATTGCACCAGTTCACAAATTCTGGCATTATTGGTCCATGTGATTAATCTCACTTAATGACAAAATAGTGGAAGTACAAAGGGTTTCCGATGCTAGACCATTTATAATTACTGTCTGAATTCAGTTGGTGAGAAAATTATAATCCATCTGATGAGTTTATTATCTAAATGGAAAGAAGAAATTGCCCTTTATACATGTGCATGATGTTGCATTGTACTAATTGCTGGAGCTGCAGCAACCCTAATACAATGGATTATACATTTTGTTTGTGTTGCTAAAAGCTGTAAAAAAATTAATAGAATACATTTGAAAATCTCCACAGCCTATTCTGAATATTTGATAGCAAAACAACTGAAAACCTACATCCTTGAGAGGCTTTGTTCAACATCTATGTTCATTACTTCATTACGCAACCCCCTTCTTTAAAATCTCTTTAAATTGCCTTAAAAGCTTAGAACAGTTTACATATAGCTACAAAAGAAAATACACTTGTTTTATTGTTTTAAAGATGTCAAAATGTTTACACTCAAACACCCAAGTTGTTCAGTTTAATCACTGAATTATGTTTATGATTACACTCATGATGATTATCATAATGATGAGGAGCTGTACTGTTAGCAGCAGCAGTGGTTGTGCTTCCAGCCACAACAGAAAAATTACAGAAAATTCGGCTTTGCTCCTCTGCAAATGGACTGGGTCGACAAACAGTCTGACACTCTCAACCAGTATATTAATACACAAGATTAAAATACAGGATTTTTGCTAGTGCAACAGAAATATCAAAGAGAAACAAGAAAGAGAGGGGGAAGAATGTAATAGCTGCTGGATAAATTGTGCTTAATAGTGTAAAAACCTTTAAAATTAATTGAGCAGCCAAATGTTACTTCATCCTTCTCATGCTTGCTTGCAGCTATGGAGAATCCTACTGCAAATGGAAATGGTTTTGTCCTTTGTCTCAGAGCCCAGCGAATTTGTGGACATCGTATTCATCACATTATTCTTTTTTATTAGAGCCCATGATATTAATGTTGAGAAATGCACTTACCCCTGTATGTGTCTGTACAGAGGTGATATGTTATGGTAGACAATAAATGGCATGCTGCAGTCTTACTGTGAGCATGTTAAACACCAACAATCAGTAATAGCAAAAGCAATCAGCAGCTAATAACTGGTGTGGATTTGCATAAAAAGATAATTTACATGATCAGACTATACCACAATTCATCACTGAAGGCAGGAGGTTCCGGCCCTTTCACACCACGAGCTGTTTAAGAAATGCAAAAACATGCATGACAAGAGCTTTTTACCTTTTTTCCTGTTAACAAATAAATAAATTGACCATGACGTACATTGAAAGCCAGCGAGAAGACAACTTGGGGGTCAGTTTTCAGGAGCAGTTTGGAGCCACAGAAAGCTTCAGTCCAATGTTTTCAATTATATCTCATCTCAGTTTGCCGGACAGGAGGTGTGGGCCAATATAAAACTATGGCCACTGTATCTGTGTGGTCTGAGATTGTTAGCTGACCAAGTATTCAGCCAGGGCTTCATGCTTCACAGAGCTTCTTTGCAATCTACTCCACTGTAGCGCCCAAGAAATTAGGGCTGGGAGGGAGCCACAGCAGCATTGATACATTTCATCTTTTTCTCAGAGGGCTGTCATGCAATAAAAAAGCTGGAGCCCAGCAGCCAGAGTGTCCTGCAAAAAAGATCTATGAATCCTTGCTAAGCCATTGGGGTTTTATAGGATATTCCCAGGGAAGCAACAATTATTCCATTGTAATGAATGCATACACAACTGCGGTGTGGTGTACCACATGACCATCTTCCAGATTATGAACACATCTGATGCCGATGGCAAGCATTTCAATCTCTTTAAAAATAATTGTACGCGCTGCTGTCAGAATGGCTCTCCTGCAGTCTTCACCTTACCTTTTATAATATCTGGAAAAAAAAAAAAAAACTACCTAAAAGGCACAAATGGCCTGAAAAGACACCAATGGAAATATCAGCTCTGATGAAACACCTCACAGTCACAGAGTCATAAAGATGATGTGTATACGTCAATGACAATACAGAAATTGCTGTGTTGTGCAGTGACTACAACCGCAGCAAATCTCCATGTTCTGTCCCCAGAGGCTCCTGAGTTCATCCTCTTCCATCTTAACTCAACGAGTGGGTAACGTGTATCAAGCCTAAGATATATCATATTGGTAGAAATTGAGCAATGATCTAATTTTTGAAGTGCTGAGGGACAAGAGGAGGGGAAAACACTGATCCTACAAAATGCAATTTTATGAGTCCTCCTGTCACATCTACTTGCTTTGTCAATTTAGCGCTAACACTGCTGCCTTGGGGCCTCAGCACGGAGACGTGGTGTGTAGATGTACCAGCCCTAGTTGCCTCAACCGCTGGAGCATGCAAGAGTCCGCTTCACATCTCTTACAGTATACAGTTAGTTCAAAAGGTTAGGCATGGGGGGAAAACAATTCAGTGCGTTTCTGAGCTGAACATGCCTTTAATTGATTACTGAATCCCCGATCATTGTGTTTCTCAAAGTACACTGTTAACAAAACTTCAATAACTTTAATCTACAACCAGGGAGGCCATCACAGTGAAGAGGAATTGACATAATGCAGTTCACCTAAAGTTGTCAGCATTTGTCCTAACTTTGCTTTTCATTTGTATGCTGCCGATGGACACTATTGTCACTTTGTTATTCACAAAGGAAATGGAGGTGCTGCTTGCAGTTAAAAAAACAAACATAAAATGAGTAGATGACAGTGGTAAGAGAGATTTAAAAAGCATTTTGCTTTCACCATGTTAAAGTCATAATCCCAAAGATTATGCATCTAATGCTGCATGAGGCCACACAATGTTGATTGAGCCTATGGCCCAAAAAGAAAGCCAGCATTTGCAGTATTGCAGCATGGAAGCATGGAAGATGAATGCAACCAGATGAAGGGAACCATTCAAAAAAGCAATGTGACCTTCAGCGAGGACACTGGATCTCCGGTAAGTGAGGGCCAAAAAGACACCTGCAATTACCGCTTATCGCCATAGGTGCCATCAAAGAGAAGGAAACAGAGATCTTCGAGATTGCCTCTGTAAATTAACTCGGCAGCAGCATTTCATACCATCAGGATGTTTTACATTAGGGTCTTCTCACTGGAAAATCTATGCACTTTTTCTTTGCCCAGTGTGCAAAAGCTTCTATTAGGTTCATTGTAAAAAGATATTGTAAATGGTTTCCGGCTATTTAAGTTTTTAACTAGAAACTGTATTATTGAAGAGCAATTTAACACCCTGGTTTAGCTTGAACCTGCCCTCTCCACAAATTTGAAACATGAATTTGAACTAGGCCGTGCACATTTGCTTGTTCAATATTGCGATGACGATATGACTTATATCTGATACTGAACTGATAAATAAACAAATATTGAAGTGTCTGGACACCCAATACAATGGGACCAGGGTCAACAGATGTACAATTGTAACAAACTGAATATACATGTTATTTCCCTTTTAAGTAAGTGTTAATGGTACAGTAACATATCCATTCCTTTACGGTGAAATACGTCAAGCAGCGTTGTCTCAGTTGTCTCCTCCCCTGCCATCCCTGCATGTCTTGTGTTGCTGCTACCTAATATGTGTAGTGAATAGGAGGTGCTACTCCTCATGGCCATAGCCGAGTAACGTGATAAAGATGGTTACTGTGATGGTCTAAACCTGTGGCGGTGTGATATCCAGTAATGCCTGGGTCTGCCGTAGCTCCAGGCTTGATGTCACAAAGTGCCTCCAAGGAAATCAGCGGCGGGCACTGAATAGGTTTCCATTTAATATTGACTGTGACAGTTTAACCTTTGTGATGAATTTTCCAGATTAACATTACTTGCTATCTGTGTGTGTGTATTGGTGGGAGCTCAACAAGCGCACAGGAAGAGTTCAATACAGAGGAGAAATAATCTGCTTAGAAATGGCGGGAGAGAAGCGTCAACCTTCATCTTCTTTGGTGCTCTCCGTGCTCTGTGAGGTGTCTGTGGCCTTGACAACAACATTACATGCTCACCAGCCAAGGTGTATGACCCCTTCCTACCACCACCTCCTCCTCCTCCTCCTCCCCCAAACACACACACACACACACACGCACACACACTGTACATATCCCTCCATGCAAAGGCTTATCCTCACAAGTGTTATCTTTACTGAAGCCCTTAGAGAATCTAATCATGAGAGCTGTGTGGAAACCTGAGTGCCGTTTATTCTGCTGAGCTGTACTCCTAGATAGCACTCCACAACACTCCTCTACACACAGGGTACATGCTAACATTAAGTCCTTACTTCAAACAGATGATGCCCGTCCAACTGAGAACACAACACGCTGCTGCAGACCCACGCAGATAACATAGTGTTGTCAAACTTTTTTTTTTTGTAATAGAATCACTGCTCCTGTGGCTCTAACTGTAAATGGGCTATAGTCTGATTGCTGCCACGCAGAGCCGAGATTCTCCAGTGGATGAGTTTTCGTGCAGCAGCGGGAGGGGCCTCCTATCCCCGGAGGACAGGCGGAGCCTAGCCATGCCTAAAGATTGGACCCCTCTGGGAGGCAGAGAGGCAGGGAAACCTCTCAGGGATGAGATGTACAGGGGGTCACATCCCCTACAGACATTGTTTTTGCCTGTAAGTGTTTCTATCTACTTTCCTGAGACTGATACTTGAATAGCGTCTCTGCCGCTCTCTGCCTCCGTCCTCAATAGAATGAGGCTGAGACATGATGTCTGCATGCTAAATTGGTTGCTAGATGGTGGCGGTGACATTTGAGCTGCTAATTATTATGTTCTCTCATGCACTGTTCCTGCACTGGCTGTAAATCTCTCTTTTAACATCTCAGGTCAGGAGCGGGCCTTTTCTCAAGAGTAAGAAAAAATTGGAGTCTATTATGAATCAGAATGCAGTCTAGTAATCCCGAACATGTTATTAACTGCCCATTGTATCAACAGACATGTAATTTGGGAACTTGGATCTTTAATTTTCACTTTACACTTTTTTTATTTGAGTCTAAAAGTGTTGCCTTTTAATTTAGATATGACAATTTTGTACCGGAAATTAAGTTTTTCTTTATCTTTTAACCTGACAGTGCTCAACCCTACGGCTGAGGAAAACTCGTAAGGGAAATTCAGATATTGCCGGCAGTAATGCACCCACAAAAACTCGCTGTTCACTCTCACTTTGAGCCTCTCATCTCACCTGCCATGCAAAAAGTGTACACATAAATGACCTTTGTCCTCCCGATAGCACTTTAGCAGCATATTGAAAAGGTCTGTGCTATCCAGTTGTAAAAAATGTTTCTATCAAAGCTTAAATCTTGTTTTCATTTGGAGGCGACTGCATTCGAAACCAGTTCAATTAGACAAGGGTTGCAATCCGATCGAGAAGTATCCAGCCTCCCTGTCAGACAATAACTCTGCCTGCCTCTGAAGCAACACCTTGAATCACTGACATCCATCTGTTCAATTGACCTGCATTGAAACGTGTTCTCCTTCAAGCCTGTAATCATTATCCACTTTCAGAGCAGATTCTGCGTGTACCTGGTTGACCCAGCGTTGCTGTCTGACCACAGGAAATCATGGTACTGCACCCAGCCACGCAGTCCCTACTGGGACATATCCACTTCTTTCAAATGTAAGAGGATTTTTTTTTTTTTTTCATCTTCAAAGGATGCTCATTTGAAATTCAAATTTTCACAGACATGTTTCACTGCAAGCAATAAAGGGCTTGCTTTAGAATATTCAATTCAAAATATCTAACTACAGAAACAGTGTTTATTTAATGTCTTCAGACACCTCATTTAGGCGCAGTGAATAGTGAGCTGAACAAAATCACTACGTGCAGGCTTTTTTAACAGCTACTATATCTCTTATACAAAAGCTTTACCTTTGTGTCCATTATGAAGTGACTTTGCAGCAATACTTTAAGATCTTTGGGATTTGGACAATGTGACACAATCAGGAGAATGAGGGACGTTGTGATTCTTTCATAAATAGGCTAATGTATCTTCCCTCTACTTTCCAGTGACAGTGCTTTTAAAAATGGAGCTTATTCAGGATCTGAAAAGATAATGTAATACATCATATTCAATTATTTGTTTAAAAAAAAAAGAAACAAAAAAAACCCCCAGCCACAATCATAAATTCAGAAAAAAAAGTTTTTCTAATATGTCCCACAAATTACTTAAATTAACTATAAAAATAACAGTTGTACATGCAGCTATACAGTACACAATATTATATATATATATTTAAAAAAGTATCCTATAATTTAAATTAGAGTATTTTGTATGAAACTGGGAAGGATATTAAAGATGGTTGACTCCAGCCCTCCAGGATTTGTCCCAGAAAGCTTCACCTCCTTCATGTATGTCAGGACTGTAGGTGTAAGCTTCTTGGCCAGCGTTCGGAAGTGCGCGAAGAAATTCTTCCTTCAAAGTCCCATCTCCACCTGCTAGGGGCCATAAAGAGGGCTTTTGATTTTAACACTTTTTTTTTTGAAGATTGGAGGTTTTATTATCTATCAACCCGTTACCCAGAGGGCGAGAAATCAACTGCTGTCTTGCATCATTTCTCTCATTGTCTGACCTACATTTCACATTACCCATGGGCCAATTTTAATTGTACACTTTGCATATTATTATCTTAGGCCATTCCCAGAAAATATTAAGTGATACTGAATCACATTAGCTAATACATTACTCATACACTTGTAAGAACCAAAAAAAAACCCATCAATAACTGAGACATTGGGGAGGGGTGGTCAGAGTGAAACACAGTGGAAATATAATTTTAACTTTTTAAATAATCTCATTTCGACCATCTCGATCAAAATTAATCTGCTGCCCACCTGATCGACAGCTCAGAGCACTTGTGTTCCACAATAATTTGGTAATTTTAGTTGGTGAAAACAAAACTTTCTGTCCACTGTTATCCTACATTTTTCAGCCAGTTTACACGTGACATTAATGCCAGTGAGACAGAAAAACAATGAATGAGTGACTGTTATCAGTAGTCGTCTGAGACAGTTAGCAGCCTGTACTGAAGGCCTTTCCTTTACACTGCTGACTTCTCTCTTTACAGCCACCTGAAGGCAGCAGGTATCTGTTCCATCTGCAGTCTTTGACTGGAGTGGTGTGACAGTAGATCAGCTGGTCAAATATTGTGCAACAAGTATCAGAGTTTTGTAATATAACAACAGAAACCTCCATGCTTATGTGCACTTATACTTTATACTTTATACTGCAAATCAACATGCGTGTTGCAGACTGAGGCATTGAGAACAGCTCAGTTCCAACAAAAACTGTGGATCACTTAAAACTTCACTCTCTGCTAATAACTCCCTCAGGACCATCCGTTCCTAACAGTCTTCACCGAGTGTCTCCATCCAAAACACCAGGTAACCCCGGCAACGACTGCACACGTCATCTTTCTTTTTTTCTTTTTTTTTTTTAACAAGTCTGGTTAAACTGTTGCCTGGACACGTTTTTAATTATAATACAGGTAGACATGTGGCTGTGATGAGCAACCCGATGTGATTCAGTTTTATAGCAGTGTTCCAGGAATGAAAAGACTGTTATTTTTAAAATCCCAATTTATTTGAGGATCATTACCAGGATTTATGTGTCATCATTATTGTGGCATTTGATTTATTGACTCCCTGTATGCCTGGGCGTTCCCTGAGATCGGTGAAAAGCTGGTGACCAGGACCTCTGCTATTAGACCCCCAGACTTGAAATTTTGACGTTTATGAATTTGTAAATATAAGTTACGGGGTTCTATTATTTTACTCCTGCCATTTAAAATTTATTTTATCCTTATTTAATCCCCCAATGTTTGATCATTGTGTTGTTTTTATTTGTTTTATTTTCATCTGCTGTTCTTGATCTGTATTGTTTTTTATCTTTTCGGTTTTGTGTGAAGCACTTTGTAGCCCTGTTTAGAAAAGTGCATGTAAATAAGGTTTATAATAATAATGCTATTATTGCTATTATTATGAAGATTAAAGAGGCAACATTTTTGTTCCCGAATTATAAGTGATTGTTTTTTAAAATAAAACGGTCAAATCTAACTGAAGTAAACTTTGAAAGTAATTTCAGGGAATAAAAAAACTAGACCACATTAAATTCTACATGTATTTTATTAACTGCGGATGGGTATGTATGGATCACTGTGATAACAAATAAAACTGTGCATAATAGCGCACAGAGAACAGGGTGACCAACGGATCTTCAACATGTCCACAAAACTGAGCTTAACTAAAAAGGGTCATCACCTGCTCTGGATATTTGAGCTGCTGTATTCATATTTAAGCCTCTGCACGTCCCAGACAACAATACGTTTGTTTTCTCCAAGGGAAAACTCTCTCCAAGACTCCCAAACTGTCAGTGAGCCAGGACAGGCAGAGCCCTGTGTTGAAAGGGGACGAAAGTAACAAATGTGATTGATCATGATTGTCACAGCCTCTAACCCACCCTCCTATAATGTATTCTTTCTGACCCCGCCCCGTGCCCAAGTGCACCACAGGTGCACCGGGGGAGCACTGGGCAGGGCACACTTGACAGCGATCTAGCCGCAGTGCTGGGTTCACAAAAATAGACCCCGTGTCATCGTGTGCACACAGAGCGGCAACTAACCCACTATCGACTTGCGGAGGTAAGGAGCTATAAACAAACACCCTTCACAGAGAAACACGGAGGACATGCAGGGTGTACATCTAGTAGGGCTGAACAGTATGGGAAAATAATGTAATTGCGATTTATTTTTAAGTTTCTTACCTTCTGTAGTATTCACTATACACAAGTAATTAATCACTCTATAGTATCATTAACATAACATTGAATACAGTCAACATATAAACCTTTTTTTTGAAATTAGATGAATTCATATGGATAACATCATTATTTAGCTATTTCATTGTAACAACTTTCAATCACAGTAGAATATTTCTTCAAGCCTTTTAAACATGTAACATAATCATCATGACTTTGAATAAATCCTCAGGCTTGGTGGGAACATTAACATATGAAAAATAAATAAGAATCTTACTGATCTTTTGATCTTACTGGCTCTGCCACTCTAAACATATTTGATAACTTAAAGCCCGGTGGTAACATGCGAACATATTGATTTAACTCATAAACAGAATCTCAACAACCCCCACTCCCCTCACTCCTAACACGCCTGAGGCCCAGTGTGAACATTAAGCATCATCTTGTCTAAACCCAAAATAGCTCCAGACGTATGTCCGACATACTGTTTGACACTCTTTTGACACTAGAGTAACGCCTTGCTCTTTGGTGTTTGGCTCTGCCGAGGCCATTTTCACATGTTAGTACTGCCAGCATCAGGTAGACGTGTGGGTGGCATTTTACAATTAGTTTTCTACTCTAATCTCATTCATCTACTCTCACTCGCATATGTCATGTGGGGTGTAGGGTAGTGTGTTCACGTGAAGCCCACAGGGCCACGTGTTTCCAACCCTCCGATTGGTTAGATTGTATAGTATTAAAAATATGTATATAATCTTCATCACTTTTTTTTTTTATCGAAGCTTTTGCGATTTGCAAATTAATTGTATTGCATTGCAAAGTTGGCTTGAATTCGATTCTTCGTTCAGCCCTAACATGCAGTATCTGAAACATGAGACATCATTAATAACATGTCAAATAATTACAAACATAATCGGCCCTTGCGTGTTAAGTCTGTAATCTTTTTCTTTGTAATCTATGGATATTATCCTTCTGTAATATTATTTCCACCCAAGTTTGAGGTTTAACTGTAGAAAATGTAGTACATCTGTCAGTTGATCAGTGTAAACTATAATACGTGTGTGCCCATAAGCTGTCGCACACATGCATGTATCCAGGGCAGCCCCCCCCCCAACCTCCCGAAAATACATTCCCATGTACATAAACTGAGATGGGACATTGAGTTTAATCATGTATTATTACTTTATACTCAATAGGATATTTGTTAGTGGGTTTTAAAGCTCACTTGGGTCCTGTAAACCACAATGTGGCTTTAAATTACATTTCTAATGACACACACTTGCACTGAAAAGTAATTTAGATGGGTCACAAGTCGCAGAGGGTTGAGAGATATGATTAAAGAATTCAGCGTTAAACACCTCCCCATCAAGGGTTTTTATAGGTGGCAACCACAAATCAAACAGTGGTCACTTACTCAAAGAGTATAATCAAAGAGTATAATCAACTAACTAGTGGCCCAGCAGGGGATTGCCAGGACTGGCCCACCCATGTGTTTCAATGGTTTGCCTTATTACTTTTAAAATGCACATTAACATGTCTGTGTTTTTCATCTGCCCTTTAATTTATTCAAGACTGTGTCATATAAATCCGAACGTGATTTGCATGGTCCGCTCATGCATACAGAATTACATACAGGAACATAATGTACAGTGAAGGTGGGCTGTAAAACCAGGTCACTTGTTTTCATGACTTCTAACCAGAGCTCCCAGATGAAGCACAAATTAACCAATGCAATTTACACCTTTTCTAAATGAACTTGTTTGATGATGCTTCCCCCAAACTAGATATATTTTTATTATCATTAATCAAAGAACAATGCAAATGTCTTCAACTGCTATTCAGGAGTGTGTGGCATGAAAGTTCAATAAATAAAAACTAATAAGTAAGTACAATAAAAATAATAAGAAATTATATAGCCTACAAAAACTTTTACAGACAAATGCCCTTGCCTTAAAACAACATTGGTAATGCCTGATAATGGAGCAAAGCATTTTTGAAAGCACATTTCATTTCACATGAAATACAAACTACAGCACACACACCTACTACACACGACCCTCTACAATAGGCCTTTTTCAGACATTTTGACACAGTAGAAAAAGCACAGGTGTAAATAATGTAATGTAATCAAAATAATAGATTTATGAATGATGGCTGCATTCATCATCATTTAGCTGCTTCATTTTCAAGGTCCTGGTATTGTGCATACTGGATCACTGTCACACTGTCATGACTGACTGGGACACTTGACAAGAATGGAGCCACTGGAAATGTTTTTCTTACTATGACGGGTCAAAATCTCTGCTGTGAAAAAAGTGTATCTCCAAAGGTATATGTTGCTTTTTTCTAATTCAAAGCTCCAGTTTCATTTCCATCTGCAATTTCATGAAATTACTACCATATTATTACCAAGATACTAACAACAGCTAGGTCATCAAAGGACACGAAACAAGTGCAACTCACTAAATTGTGGGTTCAAAAAGTATTCAGAAGTATTCTTGAATGCTATTCAGTTAAACAGAACTTGCTGCAAAGCCAAGGGTCAGAGTGAGAAACATTTAGGTTTAACATGGTAAAAGATTAGATAATAATACAAAAATGCTGCCAGGACATTAATTCTGTTATCTCTCTAAAATATGGTTTCAGAAAATAAACAAAAATTCCGAAAGCCTTTTTTTTCCACAATCCTACAAAGTAGTCCTCTAAATCTATCCCTTGCGTTCAGTCTAAATAATGAAGCTTTGAATGTTAAATGTGAAAAAAAATTTAATGAAAAAAATGGCAACTATAAGAGCCAGTAATGCTAATGTGGATGTAACAACTCCCTTGTATCTCCCTGTCCCTGAACTTCCACCTAGAGTGTCATATAATATGATGACAGAAGATGCAATCAGTGTTGCAATTAACGGGATGAAGTCATCCACTTGTGTTCTTGACCCTATTCCAGCCGAGCTGTTTAAAGCCAGATTCCAGTGCCTCTCCCAGGAAACAACCATTATTAAAGTGTTCTCTGAGGTCAGACCTCTTCCCCCAAAGCTTTTCAAAGCAGCTATGGTAAAACCTGTGCTTAAGACATTGTAGCACTTACCGACTCATCCCTAATCCTCCTGGGTAAATTCTTTTTGGGAAGTTGTTTTAAACAACTAAATACGTGTTGGTGTTCTTAGTGTTCACTACGATAGTACTCATGAGGTCGCTCTCTGTTGTACCCCTAGAATATCCTGCCACTGGTATGTATTCAAAAAAAACAAATTAAGTAGTTATTTTTAATCTTGCATTTAATTTAAGTGTTGTCACATCACTTTTTTTTATGTGATTTTATTTTACAGCAGCATTAATCGATTTTTTTGGCCACTTACGGGCAGTGGAACAATTTGTAAACACAACATTGACACTGTCATTGTATAAAGTCGTTATAGTGAACGTGCGAGGAAACAGTTGCCTTTTTACACATCTAGCAGACATTTCATTTAGAGTTGTGTTTTCAGCCACCAGACACGTCTCATTGTTCAATGTTGACTCCTTTAAGCCATTTTTTTTCCCTTTGGTCTCCACCAACTCCTGCGGAAAAATATCTGGCTCTTTAGCAGCTAAATACTCCACTTTGTTCACCAGCTGGTCGCTAACTTTATCTGTCGTTTGGTGCTGAGCAGGTAACATGCAATGGGTTTATCAGAGCTTTTTATTTTGCTGAAGACAGCTGCATGTAGTGGCTGGAATTAAAGAACGGTGAGACGGAAACAAAAACCATTAGAGCTTTAGGTGATAATTCTCCATTGGTTTTTCACTATGAGCAACCCCTTCCACATTAAATTTAGTTATTTAGAATAAAAATATTGATTAGTGCTGCATCAAAATATTATTCTGATGAATAAAAAATGTAATAGTACTTCAAGAAAGTTTTGTAACATAAAAGGAAAACATTTAATGATGACAGTACTGATAAAGCCAGTTTCAGTTTTTCAATATGTCCCTATTACTATAGCATCCAATTCCCCTCTGGGACATCAGTCTTTAGGTCTCTGATTATAGGTTGGCATAAATACAGCAGTCCGTGGTTCATAAGAATGAAATATTTTTGGCTCGCGCTGAATTTAATCTTTTTATTGAAGTTAAGTCCCTACAAAAATATTTCTCTCACCCACTGTCTTGGTTTTGCACTCATGCCAGTGTTTCTAACAGTCATCATAAATTCTAGGCAGGCACAACCCATTCCCTAAAACTGCAATTTGATATATGTAGTGTGGAAATAGCTGAGAGACAAATTGGTCATGCTTTGGCCTAGACCTTGATTGTGCAAACATTTCCGAGTGGATCATACAGATGAGTTAGCTAGATATGAATATGAGGCCTTTCGTTGCTTATGTTTTTGGTTGGATCACTGGCGATCCCATAGGAACTGATGGCTGCTGTATGACGTGATGATTTACAATACTACCTACTAATAAAGTTCATAGGTTTTTAGACATGGGTTGTCATAGAATGTTCTCTATATGGTCACAAATAAAAAATAAAAAACAATGCATTATTTTCATACACCGATTGATGTGGAATTCTTGGCATTGGCTTGTTTGCTCCACATTTCCCAAAGCAACATTTTGTTGTGATACTCAATCAAATTAGCTTTGAATTTCAGTGATCATCAGACTCATTAAAATGTGTTTATATTGCAATCAATTTCTCCATGCCTCAGTAAAAAGGCTGCCGACAGTCTTAGTTATGTGCAGCCAATATTCCATCCCTCTGAAGTTTGAACAGCCTTCTTATTATGAAACAGTTCTACGCAAGCCCTGGCACATAATTTACTTGTACTTGTTACTTGTTGAGTACATAATAGTACAGTATTTTATGTAGCCCATGTTAGTTTGCCATTGTAATTTAATGGCCACCGCATTGAAAGTCCTCTGTGCTTTGAGATACTATATAAAATAAAAACTCATGATAGATTTATATGCTTAGTGCAAATAATAAATCTAAAGCAGATATGTAATTCAATAAATTTGGATTACATTAAGAGAAATGCATCTCAGAGATTCAATTTAGGACTTATGAGGCTTAAATTATGAAAGACGATTACTGTCTGCCTTCTGCCATGACTGCAGGAGAACTGAAACTGAGAGACGCATTTTATCAAAACACTCCGACAATTCATATAAGTCACTTTTATAAATAAACAAGGTTAAAATAGCTATTAGGGGAGATGAGCATTTTGGGGACATGGTGGTTTGCTTTAAAGACTTAAAAGGCAATTGAGGTCAGCATCATGGGGTATATATTTTCATCTGCTATGCAATTGCAGAACAGTTGCAGCTGTTCTGTAGCGATTAGCCTGACACATGTGGTGTGTACAAAGTGCTACCAGGCTAACAGCTGAGTCAAAAGTAGATAGGTCCTGACCCTCCTAATGGGATTTTTGAAAGACTTTTCTCCCCTATTTTGATTTCCTGGTCCTGTCTCAGTGGGCCTCAGTGAAAAGTAAAGTATCCTCCCTTAAAAGTCTCAACGGAAAGTGATTTGCATTGTATTATTCAAATTGCAGTTAAGTGCATAATACGCTCTAATTGCAAGGTACAGTACTGAGTGTGTTTTGAATTCATGCATTTCATTTTTCAGGCAGGCTAACAGAATGAATCACACAAAATGAATAATTGAAAGTGACTATTGTACAGATGTAAAATAGTTTTCAGTACTCCTGCATTTTACAGGGAGAATAGGGAGAAAATGCACATTTGTATGTGAAAGTAAATATTTGAGCAAATGTGTATGAATATATACACCTCTGTGTCTGCCTGTATGTCAGCCTGTACTGTATGTGTAGCGTATACAGTACAGGAGGGAAAACCTGTGTGTGTCTGTGTGGGTGTGGGTGTGAGACCCTGGTCAAGTAGCATTTGCAAATTAATTCTAGGCACTTGTTTAAACGCAAACCTGACGGACATTGTTTGTCTATAGGGCATTGAGGAAGGTACTTGATTTTCAATGATCCACCTTTGAGTGAACTATGGTCTTAATTGCTTTGATATGGTAATCCCCATTCATTTGGTATGCTAAGCAGTAAAAAAAAAAAAAGACAGGTAAGTCTTATATTTTAGGCTGGGTCTGGGTCTGTGTCTGTGTGTGTGTCCGCACGTGCGTGTGTGTGTGGCGGGAGCAGCATCTCTATGATGCTGAAATAGCTACAGTTAAAGGTGCAGTGAATAAAATGTTTACTGTCACATTTCACAGAAAAACCACAATATACCTACAAGTGATTCGAGTTTGATAGGGATGTTGCTCAAATTCATCGAGACAGTTTACATCACTTACTGTATGTTTAGACTGAAAACAGCCTTGGGTTAGAAAAAGGTGGGATACAGTCCAGGGAAGCTGGTTTGAGTATTAGATTCATGAGTTTGTTGGCTTATCAGGTGCCACAACACTGCACAGTGTTCTATAATACCATCTGGAGGGATTTTACAGGTTTGAAAAGTTCTCACAGCGACTTGTTGCAACAATCGCCAAGGTAAACAGTACAATTTAGCTATTCAAGTGACAAAGTTATCTACCAGGAGTCTATTCTTGCATATACTTATTTCATTTTTCAATGCACCACCTTGCAAGATGAAATTACACTACAGTAGAAGTAGAGTTTTTTCACGCAGTACTAATGTTGGTCTGAACCAGGGGTGTGCCATATCATATTGTTCAAGATAATACGGGAATCATTTATAATATGACAAAAAAGATTATATCGTGATAAAGGGAATATTCAGACTTATTGACGTAATGACGCACAGCAACAACAACCCTAGTTTAAGTTTTCTGTTTATGTTCCAAAATGCAAATGTTACTTTTTGTCAGTGGTTCTAATCTGTCTGTTCAGAACATGGTGATTTATGTTGGTAATTGAAATGTTTGTAGAGAGGTGGCTGTTACCTTTCCTTGTAAAATGTCCAGTGTAATCCATAACACCAGTGCTGTCACAAGTTTATTATCTGGTGGGAAAGTTTCCTCACTGTGGCATCCCTAGTGCTCACAGGAGCACACTGCAATTCAGTTGAGACAAAACGGGCACACACAGGATTTCCAAAGGATTATGTATGAGACAGCTCACACACCAGTGTTACCTCTACTTGCTGTTGTTAACCAGCCGACTACAAGCAGCCCTGAGTCAGGACGTCAGGATACTAAGTCAGAATCCAAGAAGGGTTTTCCATCAGATTTTCCATTCTTTTTATACTTGAACCACAACAGAATAATGCTTCCACAAACAAATCAAGATATTCTTTTTTCAGAGTAGACATTTTGTCTTATTTTAGTAGGAAAAGCACGTGTTAACTGATAACGCTAACAATCGCTCTTTTATTTTCTAATATTCTTTTCCACCTAAATAAGCGTGTATATGTAGGTTTTTTTAAATGCAGGCATACCTACTAAGAATTGGTGATTGACTTCTTTCCCATTGCCAGTCGATGAATTTGCCTTTCTGTGTTTTTTTTCCTGGTGTCAGGTTGGATGTCACAAACACGAATATTGGCACATATCTTTCACTGCAGTCTCTCTTTCAAACTCAACGCTGACTAATTTGGAACGATTTTGAGCGCAGAGTCACAGATGTTACTGACATAGGCGACCAGGTGTGTCATAGCATCGTGCCGGAAAAGGGATGAAAATGTGCGTGGCCCCTTTGGGTGCCATGTTTCAATCACTGCCGATTGGAGCTGGAGCCATTAAATCATTTCACTCTGGAAGGAATGCTGATCGTACCCTTTCCCACTGAAGACAAAATCCAGATGTTAGCGGGTGTTAGTGGGGTTTTTGTCCAGTGTGAAAGGGGCTGAAGTGTCCGATTAAGCCAGGACAGTGTGACAGTATGCAAGCATGCACAGTATTACCCGGAAAGCAGCTAAATGAGATTCAGCCACCTTTCATTTTATCATTCACACTTGTGCTTTTCCTGCTGTGACATGTCAAAATGTCATCTGCCTATTGTTCAAATAGTTTTAATCAGAGATTATACAAAAAATATTATGTGATTTCCACTGTGTTACACTCAACCAGCAACTCTAGCACTGTAGAAATGTTCTGGGCACCCATTATTGTTATAGTTTTGAATTTGCATTCACGTAGGCGTTAATTGTGTCAATGGCTTTGCCATTAGCTCATAAGAAGTATTTAACAATAGCACTCAAACCCTATTTGAAAAGTTAATTAATTAGATGACTAAACTTAAAGAATGGTGATTTTCCTTTGAGAAATATTTTGTCTGTTCCAGCAAGTGGAGTTTTTAAATAAACAAATGCCACTCCCCTTGTGACATTTACTGTATATGCACATTACCATTTGATGATGTTTATTGAGTTGTTCAGCTCATCTGGTTTAAATGCAAACTCGTGATGTAGGGCTGTGCACGAACACTAATCAGCCATTGTCATCTTGCAGCAACACCCATGTTTGTCTGTGTGATGTTCTCAGCTCATTTGCATTAATGACATAACCTTCTTGATATAATTTGCATATAAAGAGAATTCTACCATCTTTGCTGTAACTTCCTGCTGCTGCAGAGAATGACAGCATTCAAAAATGTATACATGACAGCTTTAAGCCCAGAAAGACAGCCCCTTTTCTACACACAACTTTTGCCAGGGAAATGAGAGCCATTTGGAGTAATGGCTTCCTAGAACTCCTCTTACATCAGCGTGTTAATGAGGATGAGTGGAAAGCCACCAGGACGTTACAGTACTGTTTTTCACAGCTCAACAGGACTCCCCACCTATTCAACGGGAGTGCAAACACATGCAAACATAGACTCCAAGTGTGCATAGATACAAAGATATGACCACACACATCCACGGGGCCTTGAAGATCACACGCACTGCTACCCATGCGCTCACTTAACTCTTAATTATCATGGATGCTCTAGTTATCAATTATTAAGCACACTTTAGGCGTTGCTAATGGTATTTTTGGAGATGAAGCTTTATATACTGCAAGAAGGTAGATGTCTAGTTTGGGTGTCTGAAATAATTTATTGTGGCCCCACAGGCAGTTTAAACGCTGTCTGTATTTAAATCAACTGCAATTTCTACGCAAGTTTAGGTGGTTTTGTCTTACCCTAATTTTGTATCCATTCAGATTGCAATAACTTTTTAACTGGCAAGCAAGACCATTTCAATACTATCAGACAAATATTACAGACAGATGTTACAGTAAAACTGCAGTGCAGCCACTAACCAGTCAACTGTATTACACCTTGATTTAAGCAAAACTTTTGTCATATTTCTTTACCAAAAGAGAATTGGGATATACTGAATGATGAGTTATGTTAATTACTTAACATGCAGACAGGGCATCCTAGCCTTTGGATTTATACTGTATGACTAGCTCTAATGATGGCAGTTTGATTGACAGAAATTTATATCATAGCAGATGGCTGCAGAATCTGAGGCCAATGGCGGACATTTCGGGGAAAGAGAATATCTGTTAGGATATACTGTAAGACATAGTATCCAGTGGCTTAAAACAAAATAAAACACCTCAATATCACTGCACTGTGACAGGGCTTGAAATTCACCTCTCAGCTTTAAAACAAATGCTTTCAATTTGGGACAATCCAAGCATTACCAAAGTGAGACATTGGGCCGGGTGAAGTAGGGATACTGTATTTCAGAGGGAGGAAGAGAGACCGTGAAAGGCTTTGGTGGTGAAATCAGCAGTGTTGCTTGTCAGCTCCTCCGTAATGGAAAATGTATTTAAAATGGGGTCTACTGGATCTCATTTTACGAATCATTAATAATAAATTGGTGCCATCAATCCTAATGATGACGGGTGCCCTATTATCAGGCCAGCGTTTGGGAAATTTCTGTTGGCTTGGATCAATTAATTCCCCTTTTTCCTTTACATAAAACATCTGTTTGGTTTCTTGAAAAACAGTGTTGCATAAAACAAAGGACCTTGGGGTCTGTAGCCGTGCTGGTTGGATTGGTGACCTATTTAACCTCTGTTTGCTGTTGGCGTTGACTGCTGATACCAAGAGACAAAGAGCAGGGAAAGCAAAGCTCAAGGCAACGGCCATGGCCGCATATAGTATATGAGGTGGGGGGCGGGTGGGGCTAAACCTATGATAGTTGAGTTAAAGATCCATGACTGTACACGCTCCAGCCATATGACCACACTAATAGAAGAGATTATTTGGAGTACTGGGGGCATTATGGTTAGATGATCATGGATATGTCCTTGAACAACATCCGTCACTCATATTCTCCCCCCTCGCTTCATGCCATGTTTATGAGCATGCCTTGATATGCAGTCGTTACGAGGATTTACCTTCCTATACACAGCATGCAGGTAGGTCACTGCACATAAGCACAGGTTATCACAGAGACGTATAAAACAGGCCTCCATTCATTAACTGTAAACCATTTTCACAACAGCGTTATTTTCATTTCTCCTGACAAATGCGGGCTGGCTTCCAAAATTGGGAATGTGGAAAAAGGTGCACGTTGGGACATTTATCCTGCAGGATAGTTCATAGGAATGTTTATGGGCCTCTGTGGGACTATTGATGTATTACCAAGCTCTAACTCTGAAAAGAAAGCAACGGAAAGTGTGCTGATTTAATTACATAAAAGCTGCGATTAAATAGCAACGCTGCCCATAGCCAAAACATTTTGGGTGTGTTGAACGCTTGTTTTACATTAGGATTAGACAGAAGAATACAAATGATGTGAACCGGACTCATGATATCTGTTTGTTCATTTAATTAACAGTAGACTTGTGCATTTTTAATTTCCCATTATTTCTGAGGAACGTCAAAAAGTCTCTGTGCAGAATTTGTTTGAATTCAACCAGGAGAATTACACCGGATGACAGAGGCCTGTGTTACTTGGAGCTTGTATTAGCTAAGGCAAAACACTGACTTGCATCAGTCTGCAATACGTATACTGGTATCATGAAAATAGCTGGTGGCGCCACGCACCTTGCTACTCATTTAAGAATGCTTCGTTCGTGTGCACTGAATGTAAAGTTACCTGAGTCAACCTGAGGCGAGCGATGCAAGCATTGGCAGCTAACACTACTTCCAACACCCTGACCCTGAACTCCTCCCTGTTTGAGGCAATAAGCAAAGCCATGAGCTGTTTCATTTAGTATGTGCTCCTACTGGTGATAATGTATGCATTTATTACACCAAATTCAGATGGATGGCACTGACCCTGTAAGCACGGTACACAATACTCAGCCAACAGCATTTCAGTGAAAATTTCCTCCTCAGCTAAAACGTTTCCCCGTGTACCGTATCACCGCCTTTGTTTACTATTGCAGGTGTGAAAGAAGACCTTGTTTATTGTAGTATTTCAGTTTCAGTACTTCAGATGAAAACTGATCAAATCTGCTGCCTTCAAGACCCCAACGTCCTCTTTCTGTGCTGAGGCTTTCGTGTATTGTTTACTTTGCAGAGACTTTCATGCTTGCAGCTATCTCTAAATCATGTACAGTGTACTGTAAGCTGTACTGAAAGCTTAACAGAGCAGAGTTTTTTCTGCCAAAAATGTATAAACATTTGCAATAAATGGCCACTTCTTTGAAGTTTGTGTCTTGGACTGAAATATTATCCTGAATGTCCTTTTGGCCAGCTGTGGTCTCTCTCAGCTGATCAATGTACTGATCTTATTGATACATTTACCCGACAATAATGTTTTAGCAACATGTGTGTTGACTTCAGCCAGCAGGCATCATCTTTGAAAACGATAAAACAAAATTCCCCTTGTCTCATTTGTTAACGTGCTCTTACTCACAGGCAAAGTGACACAGGAAACTTTTCAACAATTCATATTGTTATTCTCAGCATTAAGCTTGATGAAAGATTATGTTTGGTTGCTGTACATTCAGGTTATCTACAGAGAAGAGGAGCTGAAAGGGTCAGCCAAGATACCGTATGTCCGCCACCAAAGTGCAGCAGGGGACACGGCTTACATTATTCATAGTGTCACAGTATACAAATTTAGAAACCTGCAAGCCTTCAGCAACTTTGTCAAACTGGCAACATTTCAGTCCCTGACATCTTATCAGATGATTAGGTCTATTAGGGTGTCTGGGAAGCGGGATTGAACCAAATTAGGAGGGTCCATGAAGGAATAATGACCGCTGATCAATGTATTTGCATATTACCTGTATCATCTGTGAATGCAGGTAAAGTAAAAAGATCTCTGCCCATAGCTCAGGATTTTTCAACTATCCTAAATATTTTCATGGTTCTTTTTAAACGTGTTGACCTGGCGGACTTGTTTTGATATCGGTAGAAAGGGAATTTTTGAGCCTTCCTCACGAACTAAATCACTTGAATGGAAAAAAAATAAAATAATCTGGCACATACTATAACCCATGATGTCAATTGTGATGTGTATTTTAATACAAATTGTGATTAAAATATCGAATCACTTCTAACTCATTTAAAAGATTGTGTACCACTGTCGGACTAATATATCTCTTAAACTACTATGACTTTCTGTTCGGAAATTCAGTTCAGTTCATGGTCACCACAGGGTGACCACAACCTACTTTGGTGATCAGCTGACTTCTCCTCTTCCGCTACCATGAGGTTGACATTTTTGTTTGTTAGTGAAACATCTTGTCAACTATTGAGTGGATTGTCATGAAATCTGGTACCGATATCCATGGTTCCCAGAGGATGCTGCCTTTGGTGACCACCCTGACTTGTCATCTATCATCAGGTCAAAATTTTACTTTGTCCCATATCTTGGTTAATCTATCTTTACAAGTAGCATAACTAGTGTGGCTGTTGACAAGGTCCAAAATTAGCACCTGCACTCGCCAAATGCGAGTAAATATCTGCATTGGCAAATAAAAGAGATCAGCCGCCACTGGCAGGTTGTTGAAATTGGCCTACTTCACTACAAACTCTCATCACTGCAATACATACGTTGTTGTGCGGGTAAGTGGTACCCGTGAGGCTTTACCACTGAGGAGAATTTCGCACTAACTGCAAAGAGAGTCTGCCAGTATGTGACGTCACATTGCTGGAGTAGATCAACCTAAAAGGAAAAAATAAAGGGCACGGTGGAATTACGGTTAAAAGAAAATTTACTGAGAAGTGGTGCCTCACAGATAAGGGGGTGAGGAAAAATTGGCTTTTTACAATACAATGAACTGCAGTGTTTGCCGCAGGAACTCAACAGATAGGACCTGCTTGTTTGTGGTTGGAACTTACTGTATGAAAATAGAATTGATTAAAGGGCCACGAAAATTCAAAAGCCCACATTAGCTGTTGTTAGCATTGAAAAAAAAAAAATTGGGCTGAAAAAAATGTTTTCAGTTTACCAGCCATTAGCAGATAGACCAAAAAGTTAATTCTGGACCCTGGCTTTAAATTCCTAGTCTTGTTTTATGGTGGTGTGCAAAATCAGAGGCTTTATATAATTTTGTTTCAAATACAAATTCTTCTACTATACATATACATGTTTCACATGGCTTCTTGTCATGTCGCCAAGTGCTGCTCATGGTGGGAACTGTTGGTTCTCTGTAAATAATATTTTAAAGAGTATAGTCTAGACCTACTGTATGTGAAAAGTGTCTTGAGATAACTTTTGTTACGATTTGGCGCTATACAAATACAATTTACTTGACTTGACTTCTAGATTGCATGTACAGTGACTCACTTTAGTACACTAGAGACTATTGTGTTGCCTCGTTGATCAGTGATAATGACTGCCTGCCAATTAAACAGACTGGTAATGTTTTTCATGGTACAATCAAAATCATATCTTTTCATTTTTTGAAGCCACTCTCAGCTCCACCCAGGCTGGGCCCCAGAAAATCTGTATTGCCGGTGCTTTTGAAATGTTTCTCTGAAAAAAGGTAATTACCCCTATTCATCTGTAACCCATGGTAAATGAATGTTTTCTGGCATGCAATAAGTTCGTGAAAGTTAATACTGTGGCGGTGTCCGCTAAGCCACCACAGGATGTGCTGCTTACCGTGCTGTTGTGATGAATACTGAATAGACACATTGTAACTGGAAATATATACTTCAATTCTCGTTAGAAATGTTATTTCCACATCGGCAATGAGTCTTTTCGTTCTCAGGAGCATTCTCAGCCTGGCTGCTGCTGATTGTTAAGGCACAGACTGAGTACAGCTTCTCCTCGTGCCTGCCTTGTCATGCCACTGCTCAACTACGGCAGATCTGCTGCCTGAAGCAACAAATGAGTCACGTCTGCATGCATGCAACAAGGTCTCACAACCAGGTCTCACTGAAACCGCGCCAGCCCTGTAGCCTGGAGGCAATCTGTGACCATTCCCGTAAATTCATCTATCAACACTGACAACAGCCACACCATATGCATTATGATCAATGTTGCCAGAATTGTTTTGGTCGCCTCAGGTTGGGTTGAGCTTTGATTCTGGTTTCTGTCCTGGACCTCCATAACATAACTCAATAGCCTAATGTGGGGGGTCTCAAGAACTGGATTGAAAACCTGACCTCGACCTCCACATGAATCGTTACATTACTGACAGGCATATTCATTGCTTTGGGAGAATGTAATCAAGCAAGCAGTGCATTGCATGAATGGCTGTTTGTAGTTATTACCGTACGCAAAGCGAAAAATAAATGTCATAACATATTGAAACCCAGTGTTGAATCAATTGTTCCTGTCATAACATCCACTTGTCATCAAAGTTTACAGGACGCAGCACGAGAACAACATTGATATAATGTTGTTTAAAATGTATTTTGTCATGTTATCTATATTTTCAACAGAAATTGAATATTAGCTGAGTGTCCCGTTCTGGGGTTACATTAAACTGTCAACCTATGGTATCGTTGTTCATGAAGAATGCTTCATAAAAAAGTAGAGCTGTGATTTAAAAACATTCGCCTCTTGGGCAGAGCATTCTTATCTGAATTATGTCAAGGCTTGCCAATGATGTGGAGCAGTCTGTTCGGAGAAGCTGTGCTGTTATCTGAGGAAGCATGCGAAAATAGGTCTTTATTGTCTGATGCGGTTGTTTTCGTGCCACGTCTTAGCCCTCACAAACAAACAAACCAGAGACAGCTGCACAGATTGCACTTAGCGAGCAGCCACTCAGGCTAAGCGGACAGAAGTCACACTGAAATGAAGGGCACCTCAGGTAAGAAGCGGAGTCCAAGGCATTTCTTCAACTAGATTGGCTTAGATTAAGACAAACAAGGCCGTTTCCCTCCCAACTACAAGCCCAGTTGTGACATTTGCATCCATTTAGATGATTGTAAGTGACAGCTACCATGTTTCGGCCTTTACTTAGCAGTATGCTGTGGCTTTCTTCTACTTTAATTATTCAGGTCTTTGTTGGACAGTGTATTGCACCTCTCTCCCTGGCTTTTCAGCAACATCTGATTTGTTACAAGCCACTCTGGTGAGGCAAAAACTCCTGCTTAACACTTGACTATTTACATTTTGAAGTTCAGAATGATGTAAAGCTCTTAGGGCTTTCAGACTACAATGACTCTCTGTTGTACAATGGACTGAACTTGATGCTATTCATACCTTGGAAACACATCCTGTGTCTAAGAGTGATGCGATGCATATTCCACATAGGTTATTTATTTCTATTTATTATTTAGGTTATATATATATATGCAATTATAACATCACCATATAATCTGTTAAAGTGTTGGCCACTGTAATGTTTTGACATTATCAGGGCCGTGTAGACACCTTTTCCAACTCAGTTCATTGAACATTTACATGCTTCTCTAAACACCATGTGAGCCTCTTTTCACCTCTTTTCTAGGAAAACACCTGCAACTGCACAGTGAAAAATGTTTTTTATACTTTATATGCAACAGCAGTATAGGTGAAATAACATGCAAATAATTATATATATATATATATATATATATATATATATATATATATATATATAGAGAGAGAGAGAGAGAGAGAGAGAGAGAGAGATAGATAGATAGATAGTGTTAGATTTAACATCAGACTAGTAAGTCGTTCCACACAGAATCCAAGTTAGCAGGTGTTGGGATATTTTTACTTATAATGAATCTCCAAACAGCATTTGCTGTGGATAATCAAAGTATTTTTTTTCTGTCTTGTCTTTGGGATTATTTTGGGGGGTTATTTTTTATTTTTGTTTACAAATTAAGTCTCCTTCGGGTAAAGTTCTCTGTGCTTCAAGCTTCTTAACAGATAAGACCAGTGTTGCTGCTTGTTTTTTTTTGCCTATGTACTTCAAGCCAAATGCATCTCATCATCTGTTTTTATACTACATGTGAAACATGGTTTTTCATGCCTGGCTTCTATTAATTTCCATGTTGTACGAAAACCCACTTGCTAGACATGCATGATCAGTCAACAGTGAATGTTGAGTCTGCTTTTATTATTTTCAGTGTTATATATTGTTTGGTAATGCAGTGCAGACAATTCAATCCAATCTGTATTTTCAATGGCATTAGCATAGAAAGATGCCAAAAATGTCACTTTATTCTCACTGTATTTGTGTACAATTCATACAGACATACTTGAATCGCAAAGTGGGCAATTTAGCAACATCACTGACAGTACAATCCTTTTTTTTTTTGTGGTTGGACAAAGGGTGTTTAAAATGGACAAAGCTGATGGGGATAAAGTTAGAACAAAAGAACTAATTTGCAAGTTAATAGTGCTTAATCAGTTTGTCGCATTAGTGCCTGTTATAACAAAGGGATATGGGCAGAGGGATTTGGACAAAGAGGGTTTAGAGCCGGTGAAAAGGCCAGGGCCCAGATTTGATAACATTACAGTGAGTTTAACATTGTGCTGGTTGAAGGTGAACGAGTATGGACTCTTTAGCCAATAATGTGGATAATTATGCTTAAATATACAGTAGTTAAATAATCAAACAACTGAACGGAAGCAGGCCTACACACACACACACACACACACACACACACATTGTATCAGTTCACCTAATCAGCCATCCAGTAAATAGTCCCTGCTTGTGTTCAGACTAAAATGTATTATAACGCTTACATAGCCATTCATGGGAGGATTATTTAAATAAAGCCCTTTCCCCCTCACAGGCTGACTAAGCGTTTCTAAAATCTGGAATCTGGAGAGAGAGAGAGAGATTTACAACCTGTAGCTAATAACCAAATGAATTCCCAACTTTTGTGGGATACAGGCTAGACTCTTGACTGAATGTGATGAATATTCAGTTCACAAAGATATGATCTTATTCTGCAAAAGAGCAATATTAATAGGACTGGGTTACATGCTCTTATTCAAACACATATAAATTAATCATAACTCCCTGGTGTAGGCAGAGTTTTCTGCAGCAAACATCTGTAGCATAAATTACTCCATTGCAATCACATCATGTCTACCCACAGACAAACATTTAATGGTTTTCTGTTTACATGTTTAGCAGGGGAAACTTAGCTGCTGTGCCTGAACCTGGGTAAAGAAAAAACTTAACTGCAGCATTTAAAAATTGTAGGGGCTTATATAACCTTTTTTATTGGAGTTGTTACTTTGTAATAGGATTGTTATTTCCCAGATATAATGTGATATAGATTGGGTTTACATTTATCTAGAGTCTTTAATTGCCCCCAACCTATCCCATATAAAAAATTCAACATATGTTAATGGGGTATCTGTTTCACCCCAATAAAGCCAGGTGATCTAGAAATGTAGTGCTACAATTCGCAGAATGTCAAAAGAATGATAATGGTCAGTTTTTAGATGCTGCAGCTTCACCTTTAACTCGGGTAATATGATTACAATCTGGTGAGGCTGTCATATATTTTATAACACATAAACTTGTATGAGATATTGCTTTCATTATAGCTCAGTGAGAAGCTCTGGTGGCAACAGGCAAACTATAATGTTGGTTCAAAACAGAAGCATCAAACAGATGGCATTTTGCTGAACCTGCAATAATTTTCCTTTATGGCATTCAAGAACCAATGCAACTAAGATTACAATTGGCGCCATTTGTGGCAAGTGCAGATGGTGTTTTTGACTGCTTGTTTGTAGTCTAGAAACCAGGTAAAACTGATTTGGCATGATATGGTTGGCTGGGTGTTGACTCACAGATATCAGTCACAATTGCTCAATAAATTAGAGTTATAGACAAATGTAGGATTTCTTTCTTTGTTCATGCATGAAGTGTTAATTCTTTGTTTTTCAGTTAGCACCAAATCATTTCCAGGTTAGGATAGTATTTTCTTTTTGGACATCCTTCATTGAAATACTCTGAATATCATAGCAGGACACTTCCCTAAAGTACAGCACATCTAGCTATTAAAATGAGATTTGACCTATGGTGCCTGTGAATTATCCTGTGAGTATGCATTGCAGCTGCAGGTTTCTACTGATGTCATTAGAAATCTCGAGCAATACACCTCATGCTTTATCAAAGCCATACAGATTAATGTTGTGTGGTAAATATTCTGTCAGGCACAAGTCTTCATCAGAGAAACATACATGTATTGCTCAGAGTCAGAGCTCAGCCTTTCATGACCTAGAGTACCAGGGAGTTATGTATCGGAGCTGAGCATAGAAATTACTTTTTTTATGAACTAATGATCCATCAGTTACCTACAGCTGCTGTCAAGACACAATTGAAATATATTTAGAAAATTGCCCTCACAGAGACGTGTTCTTACTCAGTGGTTGCTAGGCATGTAGGCTGCAAATAATTTATTTTAATAATTTGAAACATGTTCTACTGTCAAGTCCTACTACTAGTCCGGGGGAACTGAGACTTCATTTGTCTTAAAAAAAAATGCAACTATACCCGAGTTTCAATTAAAGAGGATAAGAAATGTTCAGATCTACACAATTTTAACCCACTTTGAAACATTTTCAATCAAAGTGTTATCGTGTTACACCATTTCATATTTATTTATTTATTTATATTTAATATATATTTAATGCAGAAATGCGCTACTAAAAAGAATAAGTGTCATGAGTTAAAACATTTTGGGTAAGGAAGTATGTCAACTCAATTTTGTCTGTGGTCATGTTTTTTGTTTTAGTTTTTTGGACATATATTCTCAGATATTTTCTCTGTCTGTTGAATAAAGTGCATTTGTGTTAGTGTTTTTTCCATTTGTCTGCTGAACTATCATATTGTAAATTGGTCCTAGACCTTCCAAACAGGCATATCAAGGGATTTTTACACAACAGTCTGACTCAGTGCCCATAGCCTGCCATTCCAGGCACACCATCACTTCAGATTTTTGAGACTTCATTTGCCATGACAACAGTGCAGCGGAAAGAGCATGACACATCTTTGACAGACTAGAGAGTAAAATAGGCTTGTGTGTGTTGTTTTCCTGTCACTCTCTGCTTTATGTAACAAACATATACTGTGTAAAAGCCAGTGCTACTTCTTCTTGCACAATCCAAATTGCTTTGCATAGCTGATAATGGTATTTTATCATGTGCCTGCAGACATCCAGAGACCATTAATGGATGATCCCTGGCTGGGTGTAAAAGGATGCACCAAGCCAACTGGTCAAGGCTGGAAATTACACCTTTTGCAAAAAGATGTGATGAGGATAAATGCATTTCCCCTGTTGTGCTCTGAAACAGTTACTGTGCCTTTACAAGTTGCAGCTCCTAACACTCTTGGTTGGTCTAATTATGGGAGATTAACCCAAAGTTGTCTGTTCCAAAAACCTGCAATTATTCATGAAAGTTTAGTCTTTAAATCCTTTGACTCAATTCAGATCCCAGCCAAAAACAATAGAAAAGAGTCATTTCAGCTGCATACTGTTTTTCCATAATCACCATCATATATTAAACATAACCAGTTATGATAACGAGGTCATTAATTAAGCTAATTAATGCATGAATTGGAAAATTTCTGTGTCAACATCCTTGTTTTTGCATAACACAAGTGGTATTAATATGATCCCTGTATTGTAAAGCATCAAGTAGTTACATAGGGATTTAACGTCGATCCGTTTTTTTTAAGCGATTGTTATGCAAATGTATGCAGAAAGGTGCTCCAAATCAAATTGCCCTTCTTTTTAGATGCATCCTGTGGTGTAAGAATGAAGTTCTTGAGTGACTGTGTTCACAGTCAACAGACAGACATATGCCACCACAGCAACATAATGGCCAAGATGCTGTGTAAGCTATGTCGTGGCTGGAGAATAAAAGACAGAGAATTATGGAGGCATGAGGTTAGAAAATAGATCCGCTGGTCAAACAACCTGATGCCAGAGCATGCAGCAACAGTGATGGCTGATGGCCATGCCTCAGCTTGGCCTGGCTCAATATTTACACAGCTGTGTCTGGTCTGGAGCACATCAATGCAGGTCGGCCACCTCGCTGACCACAGTGGGTCACCACAACATGCAGACACCAAAAACAAACTAGCACAATCTGCTCTGACTCGGGACCTTGTGGGTGGGCTCCCATGAACATGGCTAACAGTAAACACAGCACTTGTTTCCAAGTGCTAAATTTAATCCGTCTAAACTGTGAACTTTTATTTACAGGACGACAGGTTTTATTTCCACATATTGCAAACAACTTCTGACAGAGTTCAGCTGTTTTATGAGCCAGCTGCTGTTATTTTTAATACAATATAATTACATTACTTATTTTTATAATTGCTATTATTATTCTCACCCAAAAATATTGGTGTTGGATTTATATATGATGCTTACATTATGGTTCTTCGTTTTGTATTATATATATTGTATCATGAAATGAGTTTATATCATGGGGAACAAAGTACATGCATGAATTAAATAAAATATTAAAAAAAAACTCATATTTACCTTATTTATAATTGAGAAATTAAGAAATTGCATATTATCAGGATGAAGGAAATTTAGTCCGTTTAGCTTAGGCTTATTATAAGAGATCGGTATGGTACTGTTTTCTGATTGGTCAGAATTGTAATACTGATAAGCTCTGCAGCATTCAGTACTGCTGTTGATATGAGAAAGTCATTCATTAATTCCTTCAACGTGTGGCATTTTCAGTTTGCCTTTACATGTTTCCCAACATGTAGCTGTCCACTAGTGATTCATTTATTTACAATGATCAACTATGTTGTGAGTTTCTTTACATTCTGTGCACTGAATAGTGTGGACAGGTTGAAAAGCCCTACAGCGTGGGCTGACTGTAAAGCGTAAAAAACGCAGCTAATACTAACACTAATTGGACAATATGGAAATATTCACAGTGTTTGGGATGTTCTGAACAAAATGACTGCTGCCTCACAGTCAGCACAGATCTCACACACTAATCTCAAACTCAAATTTTCTCTCCCCTCTGTTGAACAGTAATTAACAGTATGAACTAAAAAATCTCATTAAATACATTGATACCATTAAAATTCCAATAACAAGAGTTGATACATTGTACTGATAAGTATGGAAAGGGAGTACTTGTAACGTTGACTTGGGTCAAGTGTTTAGTGTAAGAAAACAGCTGTGCTCCAGTGTCCAGATGTGTAACAGATGCATACACATCTGATTTTATTTTCAGAATTCTGACTTTTTATCTCAGAAATCAAATACATTTTTTACATGTGGCCCTAATCCTCTTCTGCACAAATGAAAGCTCATTAAATTCATTAAGTTTTGTTTAAACTCTGACAATCTGTCTTTGAAACAGGTAACACAGTTCAGAAATGTTCTTGATTTTTAGTTGGAAACATGTCATATTATATAAGTAAGGCGGAGGTGGCAAAACTGCCCTCATACTGCCAACATCACTCAAAGTAAAGTTTGACATTTTTCATATAAAACCTCTCCTTGGACTTATAAGCTGGCATTAATAGGAAGTGAAGAAAGAGTAGAAAGAAAGAGAAAGATTTCTAACCCCCACAGTTAATGCTTTGTGAGAAATTCAATGTCAGAAAAAATATCCTACATGGTGTGATGTCTGCGCATTTACAGAAGAGTGAGAGAGTGCTTAATATTTAGGGAGTGTAAAGTACTTATATCTTTCCTTGATGGATCCAGGGCTTCATTTGAGTAAACACAGTAAAGCATGGAGCACTCCGGGGTTAAGAAACCAAGTCACTGCTGTTATCATTTCCTCTCTCTGCATGGCATCTGTCGTGCCAGGACGTCAAACCCCACACATTAGTTTCTAACATTAGATTGCGCATGTTGGAAAGTGAGCTCAATGAGCAGCAGCTCTGCAAATAATCAGCACCCCTTTTTCAATCTTGTAGACGCTGGCTATACTGTTGTTGTTCCTGTTTTTTTTTTTATTGCACTGAAAGCATTTGCGTCATACATTTGACTGTTTCAGGCATTGTGAGGCAGATATTCAAGCCAGAGTCCTTGAATATATGCTCTGCGGTGGAACCTTTGTAGTAAAGAGCACAGTTATGTTAAATGTTAAATGTTAAAATTATCAAAAAATTTGTTAACATTTTCCATTCGGCCACCGTCAGCCCAACAACTGGTGATTACCAATATATTTACAAAGGTGTGTGAGATCATGCACCTCCAATCTGTTGAAAGCTTAACATTATACAAAACACAACAAACACAATGCCTTTTTTCAGGTCATTAATCTGTGATTATGTTTGCTGTGTGTATACATACAAAATATATAAAGTTCTTCAATTGACTCCAGGATTTGACTGTGGCATCTTTAATTCAGATATACTGTAATTGTTCATTTATATACAGGAACTAAAAAATACTCCGACCCTAACAACTCCCCGTGGGAGTGGCCACGAAAGTAGGAGCCTCAGGCGCACTCACAAGTATCTGGCCAGTAAACTTTTTTATTTTTTTTTTTTCCCAGGCCATCTGAAATAGCCTCATCAACAGTCATAACTCACACGCCTCAATTCACCCGCCAAGGGCAAAAGCCCAAGGTCAAATTTTGCCTCAGGTTAACACAGCGCCGTCCACTACCACGATGAGGTATCACCGTTAGGCATAAAGCCTTCTGCTGCACACTTGTTGAAGTTGGTAAAGTTAACTTTAACGTTAAAGTTAACCACACAGACATTTGGATAAAATATAATTATGTCTGAATACGTGGCTTTAATAATTTTGCCTGATAAGGGACTTATTTTGCTCAGTATTTGTTTCACAGTCTTTAATTTTATTCCAGTTGAGTGGATTTAGAAGACGATCCTCCCCATCAGACAGTGTCACATTAAAAAAAAATGTAAAGTTTGAATAACCTTTTCTGAAAGGTTAAATCTCTAAAACTAAAAAAGAGACATGTTGAGGTGCTTACTGGAAAATGGAAACCTTGTCAAATAATTGTTATTATTTATTGTATAAAATATATATTTTTTAAATTTGAAACTGAAACAATAAACTTAGTCTCCACACAACACACAATTCATTCATGTTATGGAGCTTTGATTATATGATATGGTTTTTATCAGCAGATGGAGTTGGAGCCCAGTTGTCATGGAATTGTAGATGTGCTAATTTTCTGAGCACTTCCCTTCAGTCTTTAAAGTGCTCAACTGCTGTTTCCAAGGTCAAGAATGAACTTTTTGCTACAGTAAATACAAAGCAAGAGTCTGCATTATAATAAAGACATGATTACATTGGTAATGGTCTACCAGTTTAATACTAAAGTATACTGTATATAGCCTTAAATAGTACTCAAGCTTCAGATTTCTTTAGGATGGATCTCTGTTGTCAGTTTAGGATTGCCATTAGGACACCTAGATGCATAATACAGTGCAGTACATCTACTGTAATTTCTTCTTGCAAACAGTCGCATATCTACATTGATGTCATTCACAGGGTAAATGTTCACGCAGTTAGCCCCTATCACATATTGAATCACATTATATTGCAATGCATTTACTCCGTAAAGAAAGGGATGAATTGACTTGTATCAGTCCATCAGCAACATAAAAATATACCTGGATGCATCTCGTTGTTGTTGGTGTATTGAGATGGTAATCGAAATGGTCTCAGCGGGTGACGTGCACACTGCTCGCAGACAAACATAGCATGCAAGCTGTTCAACAAATATAGTGTCAACATCTACTTTGTATTTTTGTTGTCCATGTTGGCTTTACTGTATTTCTTTGCTGTCAACACAGAGAAAAATGCAATGATTATTATGTCCGTAATGTAAACAGGTATTTGAGAGACTTACAGAAGCATCACTCTCAGAGACGCTGCAGAGAAGAGTTTTGACTCCCTCGTATCTTAAAGACATGCTGATGCTCACAAATCCAGACTGACCTTGTTCAATGTCAGAGGATGTGCACAGTCTGTCCGAAATCTGCTCTAGTTTATTGGGTGTACAGCAACCCAATATTGCACGATAACTATTTGCAATGACAGCGGGCTGCTACAAGGCACGAGGGAGAATGGAAACCTTACTGCAACAGAGGGATGAAAATAAATGAGCGGATGGAGAGGTGAGAATTAGGCGGAATCTGCCATTGATTCTTTGAGGTACTGTACAACGTCTTGCAGAGTAAGGGTGGTAGAGAGACAGGATTGCGGGGAAAGCTGTTTATCTTTGATTTTTCCTCAATCAGTAATCAGGGCCCTGGTTTTGTCAATTATTTGTAATTTGTCCCTGTTTGACAGTTCGTAAGCCCATAAAATCCAACACAATACTGAGCCTCATAAAGAAAGGCAAATCCAGACTTTATAGGATTACTGACTCCCTCATAAACTAGGAACTCAACACCCTCCTGAGCGAATATTCCATTTATAGGATTTATTTTGTAGATCCCAAAACAGAGAGTTCACTGCTTTGTTGAACCTAAGGAGATCAAATGCTAGAGCCCCGATGTCAACAGTGTGCTAAGCTTTTCAATATGCATCACCTCAGCTGACACTGTGAGAGGTAAATCTGTGGGCCATCAACACTGTGAGAGAGGGAATTGAACATCATCCAAAACGCATCAGATTATAGATCTCTGAGTGAAGGTTAAAGGGAATGTGGCTGCTCGCTGCATGGCTACAAAGCCTACCAAAGTCTACGTTAATGCAAGCATTGGATTAAAAATACAGATCATGATTCCCAAACAGGGCATATTGCTGCAGTTGCCAGGAGGTACGTGGAAAGATTGCGGAGTAGCTCAACTAAATTGAAAAACAAAACAAAGAAATCTGGATTCCACCAATGTAAGTCAGGTGTAACACCTTAAAGTCACGTGTTTCCACTGAGGGCATTAAAAGTAGTTAGCAAGTCTGCAGAGAAATGGAAATGGATAAATTGTTTAAACAGCTAGCTAAGAGAGGATAACCGGTTGAAATAATTATTTAAGATGAACGGATAAACAGGTGGAAGAGTTTGCCAAAATTGATCGACAAACAATTGAGTTGAAAGGTCCAGCTTCTGCTACTGCACTTGGTATTAGTAGTAGTAGCATTAGTATTAGTTTATTTAGTGTTAACTTAAAATACAGTTTGAAATAAATTTGACAGGTGGCGTTGATGAGCTTAAATTAATCTGATAGGGATGTGGGGGTATGTTTGACAAAAAGGGTTAGGAACCACTGATATAAAGGACCCAATCTATTCACTTAAAGCTGAACTGCTTGTGTCACATCTTCTTTTTGTTTCTTTGCTTCAGTAGTAATCACACATTTTAGAAATTATTTTGATATACGCATTCTGTGGCAGTAAAAGTCTAAAAACCATTGTCTTCACAACAATGAAAGACAGAGGAAGAAGAGATTGACATTTGCTCATTATTACATTCAATTGAGCCCACTCATTTCACAAACTCTAGGGTTTGTGAAATGTAAAATAGATGGGAACTTTTATGTGCAGCAACAAAACAACACAGCAAAACTGAAAAAAAAGACAACTACAAAAAAACCTTCAGTTTAAGACAAACATTTAGCAATTTAAAGATTTCATTCTTCTTGTTTGGCAAAAATACAAGACATACTGTACTAGCACTGATTTCTACTGAAGCATCAACTTCAAAATCATAATCAGAGATGAGCCACAAAACACAATAAAAAAAACCCTTTTTACTCTTTTCCAGCTTCTTCATATTTGAAAGTTAAAATGAGTCCATATATCAGACTCACACTGTTTCTTCCTTCTCTGCAAATTCATCTTTTCATCTTAAATCAAATCACACAAGATGTCCCATAGCACCTTGAAGATGGGCTGACTGATTTATGTTTCCATGCTTCTTTTCATCTAAGTGAATGCTGTTTACTTTCTGTGGTGTATTCATTTATAAGTAAGAGCCATTTCATGCTACACATTGCATTGTTTATGTATAAGTTTGTGGAGCCACATGTACGAACTGTTTGCATTTCCCAGGAGTGGAGGTAATTACCGGTGTTGGGAGAGATATGGGCTTTCTTCTCCTCTACTTTCATATTTAATAAGCCCCAATGTATTTTCACCACACAAGAAAATATGTACAATGTGTTGGAATGACACACATTAGGCTTATGGCTTTGTGCCTCAGAATGACATGCGTGGGCTGTGCTAAAGCAGAATATTTCCAAGTGTATGAATAATTTTAAGCTTAGAATGATAACATCTAATTAGATGAATCAGTGGGAAGGTCTGCTATACTCATTTATCTGGATGCCTTCGATGCCAAAGCCTATTATTCAACACTAACAGGGCCTTTTCCTTTTCTTTGATAATATCACTAATGATAGGTGTGTAGGCTATATGTGGCTACTATATAATCTATTTTCCTTGTTATAATGGGTTGTTTTACTGTCATACAACAATATATGTCTATATAGGCCACAGTGCAGCCTGTTATTAGTTGACAGAGTCTTACAGGTACAATCTCAAATTTCTGAATATGCACCAACACCCTTGCCATGAGTTCCTCTGTCTTTCTCCAAGTCAATAACATTCTCAGTGCATTGAAGAAAAATCAATGTGTTCGAGGCATGATAGTATTGTGAATTCTAGACACACCAATCTCCACTGCAGAAATATCTCCTGATGATTCAGAACGGTTGCTGTGTGTGAAAATTGCACATCATCCAGCAGTCAGGGAGTGAAGGATGCAAAGGAAATAAGTCAAGGTGAAATCAAGCTTTTTCGACACCATCATGTGTGAAAGAGATGTGCCTCCTCTTCCTCCCCGCTTGAGACACACACACGTGTCTCACATGAAAAAAGCCAGGAGATGAAAAAAGCAAAACATATCAAGTATTCTCTGTGCTTTCTCTACAGTCATGTCAACATGAGGGTAAGTGACTGTTCAATATTCTCCACCGACCACCAAAATGATGAGAGAGGGTGATGTAAGAGTTACAACTGCTGCAGTGTATTAGAGAGAGAGTTGGCGCAGAGAGGAAGGAAGGGAGGAGCGAAAGAGGAAAGAGGGGAAAGACAAACTGACAGACAGATTCAGAGACAAAGCAGAGAAAATATTTAGAGGAAGCCTTAGTGAAGAATGTTTACATGACTGTTGCGCTTTAATTCGCTTCTAATGCACTCCCATCTACAGCTTGGTCAATTATTTACACAGTGTTTTTCTTTTATACTTAAGTCGTGCTATTTAGCAGGATGAAAAAAATCTAAACATTAATCGCCTTTGGTTTAATTCAAGCTCTTCAATTGGCTCTGTGATGTATTCAGGCTTATCAGACATGCTCTGCCCACACTGGTTGTATCCACAGTCAGTGGCTTTTGCCTGTTCCTTATATCTACACAGTCTCAGGGGAAAACTCCTACACACTTATTCAGTTTCACAGCGGTGTGAAGATGTGTGTTGTGTTCGATGGGCTGAGGTGACCATTTGATAAAGTGCCGCCCTGTACAAAACTCGTTAACAGAACGTGATGTTGTTCTGTAGGAGGACATATGGAGTGTATTGTAAATGGTGAGCTTTGGAGGAGCTCTAATGCGGTCGTTATAAAAGAGTGAGGGAAAAGATTTTCAATTTCATCTTACTCAAGTGTGTCAATTAGGACCTCGGTTTGGATTGTTGGAGCCGTTTGAACAGTAAAGGTTCAAGGCAGTGAGACAGAAACAAGACTGTTTTGAGGAACTACTTTCATTTAAAATAAATAATAAAAAACAACTTTGACACCAGTGGGGATCTTCGCCACAATTTGAGTTTGTTTCCTCATTTGTGCTATGGCTCAGCAGTTGTTGAAGGTACTTCTGAAACGATGGCTCAGGAGCTGTTTTTCCAAGTGAAAAAGTAAGATTGAATTACAATGAAACTGAACTCTAGACAGAATGAAGTCTATGGGGAAAAGGGACACAAAAAGAGAATAAATCAAAATGCCACAATAAATGTTGAATGTTTCTCTGTACCCACAGAAGTGTAGCTTAGTGCCTACCACAGGTCAGAGTGATACCTCTTCAGGGACCCATAAAGAGATTTGTCAAGTTCCTGTGTCTCGATGTCAAGTGGGCGTTTAAACGGATCGAGCTTGCTCCCTGACCTGGCATACTTGTCTTGTCAACCTAACTCAATAAAGCCACAACCATCAAATTGAGTGAAGTGAGTTTGACTGAGTTTTGTGGTAAAGGTTTGTAGTTGTAACAGTTGAGCTGTAGTGTTTTTGAACGCGCTGAGGAGAAATTGTTATCTACTGTATGGAGGTTCAATGACCCTTCACTCATCTCCGCAGGCTTACTTTGCATGTAGATTTATCACGATCCTAATCAGGATTAGTGTAATGTAGAGATTAATTAAAGGATAATTCTGTTTTTCGCAATATTCAAAGATCTCTGCAGCCTGGGATTTGTCAGGGTACTGTAGCCTGTATTTATCAAACATGTCAGAATGACTCCAAGGTATTCTGCATAAAGTTTGTCATTGACTGAAAAATAATCCCAGTTTAGATAAACAGGAGAGATAATTATAAAGCCTTCTACGGGCCCATTTGGAGAGGAGTAGAATCATTTATTTTGCCTCCCTTGATGAGTGAAGTTGGCTTGACAATATTCAGTTCACAAATGTAAACCAGTTTAACACTGCTAGCCCTAGTCAATGAGCGAGCCTGGAGAGAACAATTTTTACAGTTTGATGGCATTTATGAGATGAAAATCTTACACTGCACCTTTGGGAAATTCCATATGAGCCTGGACCTCTGCGATAGTTCAAGTTCAGTTCCACCAGTAAATCTTGGTTTCTCTCATTCATATGTTTTCTTGAATTTACCACGGCGTCTTTCCTCACGCCGTCTTTCCCAGCTCAACTCCAAACCACAGAGCAGACCAAAGTTCAAAGAACCACACACATGTCAAGCTGTGATATGGTTGTGTCCTACCCCAAGAGGTCAGTGCAACAGTGCCGTTATACATACATCTGGCATAAAGTGGGAGCATTTTCTTGAAGATTTTAGTAGTTATGATTAGAGCCCCACTGATAAACTGACAGGGCCGATATATGAGCCGATATTGATTTCCGATTACCGATATTTGGCATATATGTCGGCAGATAAGTGACACGATATTATATTACAGGTTTGAGGTAGTTTAACCTTCAGGTCCACCAAAGAGCACTGACAAGTTTATTTTTTAAGTGTAAATTGTACAACTCCGCACATTTCTTGTACACAATTCTTTAAAAAATATTTTTAAGTGATCTTATTAAATACAGTAATGTAGTGTGTTGGCCTTTATGTAATATATTGTTTTTTGATTTTTTAAAACTCTCACATACTGCTTTTTAAAGCAACATCGTTTAACCTATAAAATGTCAGAAAGAGTCCAAGATGACATCTTCACATGGCGGGTTTTATTTGACCAACAGCCCAAAACCCTAAATATTCAGTTTACTATTGAATATGACAATGACACCCATAAAAATCACATTTGAGAACCTGAGTGTTTGGCATTTTTGATTAATCGATTACAAAATAGCAATTCATTTTCTGTCAATTATAGATCAATCAACTAATTGTTCCTGCTCTATTGATGCTTGCATGTACCTCAACAGTCCAGTATCAGTCGGGCTATAATCAAGGTGAATTTCCTACTCCTACTGATATGATGGAGGAAATTTTGACAATCCAAAACATCCATATTAGTCTTGGAGATTCAATTTAAATCCCCAGTTTAATCTGTACTTTACATAAATGTTGGACAGAAAATGAAACAGTTTCTATAGGCTTTGCCTTGGTCAACAAACAGCAGCATACACGGCATACATACTGAGAAATTTGTTTTACATCTACATATTGCAATGTCCATTATATTTACATTTATAAAAGGAATTTGTCCTAAAACTACATAAGGCAATGTACTTAAATTTCTTAATAACACCCCATGCTGGGATCACAGAATTTTGCACCTATCAGATTATGTACCATATAAGAATACAACACTGAAAAACAGTAGGTACTGAATTTGCAGAAGACAGCAGACGATATGATGGATGTGCTGTTGGAAAATACATAGTTTCTACCAAAACAAAAGATCAACCTGCTGCCAGTCTCAAATAAATAGTATGACTCATCCCAAATGTTTGAACCACCATAATCCCTTTAAAACCCTGAATCAAGTTAATCTCATGGCTAGACTGGAGGCACAAGGAACTTTCTCTAACCCTGAGGAAAAACAAAGAAGGCCATCAAGATCTATCCAACCTAAATAAACATCTGTGAGCAAATAAACAGAACAGATTCCTGTTAAAGGTCAAGTGCTTAAATCTGGAACGGAAACATGACCAGGCTATAATCCAACATCTCAAGCTTTGCCAAAGCATCAACAGCCATGTTCTAAACAAATAGAAATGTCAGAGCTGAACACAAAGCCATCTCCACAGGAGGCTCTTTTCATCCCTGCAACATGCAAGAGAAATTGTTTACATGCCAGCCATCGGGGATGAGAGAATAGAAGACAGGTACAGTAAAAGAGAAAAGAGCGAGAGACACAGATAGCGAGTGAGGCAGAGATAGAAACAGAGCGAGAGGGGGGGGTTGAAAGTATGTGCGCATAATCCTGGACATATTAAAATCTAGGGTGTGCTACTGGGTTTTTATGTTAATATTGTGCACCAGCACATGGCAGGCAAACGGGTTGTGGATGCACCCCTCATTAAATGAGGTCATTTACTATACCAGCAGGACTTAACACAACCTGAGATGAGACCAATCATATCTGCAGCATGCTGCTGTAATGCCCCTTTCACACAGCACACATTTGATTATGCGTGTTGCACTGCATGCCAAAGTACACAGATTTTCTTCCTGGACTTATAAAGGGACAAATAAATGCATTCCAGTATGATTTATAGTATGCAGCTACCACATAATAAGTGATGTCCATTTCTGACTCCTTATTGTAACTTATTGTGACTGTGTGCTGCTCAGTTAAATTTATTTGCTGAACATATTTTCCTCATCGTGTTTCTCTAACTGTCCATAAGGACGGATGCCCTCAGCCACGGAGTACGTCCTGGTTCACTGAGTCTTTCACTTCATCATAATCTTTGTCTCATCAAATCACATCATAGTTATTTCCCCCATGATGTAGCAATTTGTCATTATAGTTTCAGTTGACTGCATTGTAAATGCCCTAAATCCACCTTATGTTTACTTTCTCATTGTAATGTGATCAATTTACAACATGAAAAGGCTGCAAGTTTTCATACAATGCTGCTCTGGATCACATGTTTAGCATAATTTATCACTAATATTGTAATTAGTCGGATATTAATTGCCCCTTTTTGTATGAACAAACTCAGGGAGTTTTAAAGAATTCAGAATGTTATATGTGTATCTGTTATCAATACATGCCACTGCCTTTCAACCTGAATAAGCAATAAAAGCTGAAGAATAATTCTGTACCTTAAACTGCGAGCTTGCAGGAGTCTTTAAGCGTCTTATGCATAAAGCAGTGTGTTGTTTAAGCATTTACTTTGATCTCTCGCAGTGTCACAGACTCACACACACTCACCCACCCACCCATACACACACACACACACACACACACACACACATACAACACACATACAAACACAAAAAAAAATAATAAAGAATAACAAACTGAAAAATACTCCATGAACCCTAACACTTTGAAGTAGGTCTATAAAAACAATACAATCCCACATCAGCGCAGCTTTTTGGGGTCTTAAATATAAATGACTGGTTACTCTTTTAAATAGCTTTCAGAAATTGTACTATTAATCACAAAGCTTGACAAGATGCAATATTGTATGAAAGGCATACTAAAATCACATGGTTTTTTGGAAACGTCTCTGACCAATTATGTCTTCCTAAAATGCTGTGCCTCACTCCATCACTCTTCAGGCTTGTCTTTATTGTGTGAATAATTTTCTCAAATGCCCACTTATAAATAAACCAGAGGACAAGGAAATTGTTTTTGTCAAGAGCAGCAGTCAATATGACAGAAATAGTGTAACACAGGCTATTATTTCCATGTTAATTGTTTATTTAACCTGCAAATTAGACTGTAAATTAATTCAAAATGCAAGTGTTAACATCTACATCTAATACCTTAAAATGTGCTGTTGCCCTTTGGTCAGCTATACATTTCACGTCTCCAAATGAGTGCAATTACTACCTGTTTCAGAAAAATAGGCGTCCTATTGCACACCGTCAGAGGCAGTCAAGTGTGGGTCTCGGCACCCAGAATTCATTGGGGTGCAGGTGCAGCCTTTGCACTTCTACAAAGTAATTCTCCAGTTTTATTGCTGATCCTTGCATCATCAGGTGTCACCTTATGTCAGCAGAGATTTGAGATTTGTATGCTCTGTGTACATTTTTAGCAGTGATTGGTAAAAAGTATCTTGGATAAACTCCCAGAGATCATAGAGGCGCCACTAAAGTTGTTTTTTTGTTGCATGGTTTTCACGAGACCAGGGCTATACATCATCAAATGGTGCACATTGCTCAGTGATTTCATACAAATACACTCAAATGGCCTAAAGTGTGTTTTCACACAAGCACACACACACACATTTTCTTTTTAACTTTTCTTTTTTCTTTTTACCTCCATTTTACCTCCATTTTATTCATTTTTTAAATATAATTTTCATCAGACCCGGTGGTGCAGCCAAGGAGATTGATTGTCCTTTACTGATTTACACTCACTGACTGATGCACATTTGCGACAGTTTCAAGGTGACCCCATAGGCTGTGAACAGACATACAGACTGAACAGACAGAAGTGAATTGGACTGACAGAAATGAGTTGTATATATAAATAACAGGTAAATTACTGTTTTTACTTGAAATAATTACACATTAAAAGGATCAGAAAACTCTTTCAAGAATCAGTTTTGTTTTCTGCTGATCTGCTGACTTTTCAAACTCAACCACATTTTATAAGGGTAACTTATTACCAAGTAAAAATTCACTGCAAAGCATCACTGGTGTGTGTGGTTGCGTGTGATCAGAAGTGTGCACCTGTAACCGCACCCAAACGTTATGTCACAGTGTACTGACACACCCTGAAGTTTACTTCTACATCACTGAATCTAGTTGAGAAATTAAAACACAGGATGTCAGAAAAAACATGATTTTCAGATCATTTTTGGTTTGCTCTTTAATGTCAAAGATCGAGTGATCAATTTATACTATGACTGTTTCTTTGGTCTGTTCCCAAGTGGTCATTATTAAGAAATTGTCTTTGTTATCTATTCTCGAGGTCACTAAAAGTGTGCCCCATTATGCATTTATTTTTATTTTTTTGTGTCTAAAATCTACACAAATGCTACAACAGAAAACAAGCATAATAGGAAATAAAATAAAAAACCCAATGAAAACGTTTTGTCCACAAGGGTGAAACCTTCAGTAAGGACCATTCATGCGGAGTAGCATCTCCAGAATAGAAGCAATGGGGTTTTAACCTTCAAAAATGGTTATTTTATCAGCAACAAGGACAAGTTCATGATTATGCCAACAGGAAAACACAATTTCTCCCAAAATAAAACAGTATTTGGATGAGTGAACACTCTGGTGGTACACTGTGGCTGAGAATCATGGTTTATAAATGCATCACTTTGAAAGCTTATATGACAAGCAGAATGCCTTCAGACTGGGGACACATGGGGGAAACTAAGAAAATAGGTATATATTCATATTGTACAATATATTATCACCCCCAAAAATCCCCTAAAACACTCGTCTTGTACAGTATATAATCAGGCACACACACAGTCAAATAGACAGGTAACAGTTTAGTAAATCTGTGCATCAATGGTTATTTACAAGTTCCTAGAGACAGTTTATCAAATATTTTTTGCCTTAGCTTTTTTATCACTTCACTATAAATTTCCAAACATTTGTGAGAAATTTGCTCTTTGCCTTGAGTGAGTGCCATTTGTTTGCAGCTCTGTTCTTTTTCCTTTGGTGCGCCTTTATGATTTATTCGGGATTCTGCGTCTGTTTGTTACCTAAAGCAAGAACAACTCTGAAAAGATAAAAGCTCTTCTTCAAAGTCAGTTCATCTGAGTTCAACCCTGTTCATTTTCTGTCTCTGGCACAAGCTCTCACTGTACCAACAATCCATTCACAAAATATGGGAAACAGTCTTTAATATCATCACATGAGCTTTCTTTCTTTTTGAATGTGTTAATTATGTTGTTGTAAAAATACAACACACAGCATATGTTGTTCGGTTGGTGCAAAGAGCAAGAGCATTTTCTAGGGTGTGTGACCAGTTGAAAAATGAGTCATGGCCCTTACTTTAAACACATATCCTGTGGCAGCATTACATTGTGGTCTATTGTGTCCAAAGCTGGTGGAGAAATTGCTCTTTCCTCTGCTGTGATGGATTTCTCATTGTATGTTTGTTGATCTCTGTTGAGTCTAGAAGTAAGCTTTTATCTATGGTATAAATAGTAAACTGAATAACTTTGGGTTGTGGTCTGTTGGTTGGCCAAAAAAGAGCAATCTGAATACAACCTTTTGCATCGTAGAAAAACTGTAATCAGCATTTGTTAAAAAATATTTCCTGATAACTTACAGACCAATAATTGATTGAGAAAATAATCAGTAGATTACTAAATAATGAAAATAATCATTAGTTGCAGCCCTATTTATGACCAGCGGAGACCTTCATTAAAGCCTCTCATAGTCTCTCTAGTCAGCTGTTTGTTTGTTAGCAGTCAACATTTTACCTGGCAGAAGACAGAAGAGTCATAGTGGCCTCATGGTGGCGCCTGAGGAAACACACTTAAAATAATGCATTATGTAACCTTTAGCCTTTGACACAGGTGATATCACACAATGACTAACTGCAAAAATGAACCAATGGTTTTAATATCTAGACTTCTTGGTTTTATGAAACATTCTCTTTCTTTAATATAGTAGGGAGCTGCTCACACAAGTGTAAATTCAAAAAGATGTGCACTGTCTCATATGTATAAAGTACAGGAGTTACAGGAGTACAAATTGGGTTTGTTCCCTAAGTACCAGTGGGATCTAGTAACCCCCTTCGCCAAGTGATTCAGTAAATGGAAAGAGGAAAGCTCTGCCAAGTGCGGTGGAACAGAGAGAGCTCATTTTAACGTGTGTGCTATAATCAAGGTTTGCATGTTTTTTCATTCTCACATCAAAATAAGACAATTGAACACATTTTATTTGTACCATAGCTGATGTTAATAATTACTCTCCATCCAATTTCCCTATTTAAATATTGGAAGTTGAACCACTGAGCAGCGCTGCCAGCTCAAACACCTAACCATTGCAAAGATCTTGAATGGCCGACTGTAAATAATGTATGGTGGTCTTCTGTTGTCTCTATATCATACATGAGAAAGCTTTTATGCAGTCAAGAAGTAAAGTCTGAAAAATCAATGTACCATAGCAGGAGGTCACTCACTTTTTATTGTACAGATGTAATACACAATCTTTTGAGCAAATGCAGACAAAAGCTGTGCTATTGAAGTCAAGTGAGGAGAAAAGAGCCAGAAAGGAGTAGGAAAGCACAAGTCAACCTAAGTTCAGCTACATGGAAGGAATAGAGAACTAAAGCGTTTTATGTGTTTTTTTTCTATATATTTTGTCCATATGAAATACTCAACAAAATAGCCACAGGTACCTTTAAAAATCCCTTTGTATCCTGCTCAACCCTCTCTTACAACCAACAGAAAAATGTAAACAAGACATCTGCAAGGTGCTTTTCTTCCCATGTTGATTTACTCAATACAAATAAAACTGTTCCATACAAACTCACGCCCCTTTTTGCCCCATTAGAGCATAACCACAAGGAAGGTTACTATAATAAATCCAGTTGTTGAGAGTTTGCATAGCTTCAAGAAAAGGGTTTCATCTTTAACACTTCATGTATTTTGGACATTTGAATGTCAAAACACTGAATAAAGCTTCTTAAGAGACTACAGGTCGACCCATAGTGGATTTTTAAAGGCTGATATAAGAGAGATAGTTTGGAGCAGGAAAAAGCCGATACACTCCCCCTTTAAAAATTTGACAATGTCGGAAATAAACAATCTTTGACTTTATACAAACTGGATAACTGTTGAACTAAACATCAAACTCAAGGTAATAAATACCAAAATAAATGTCTAAATCTGGAACTGAACATCAAACTCACCGTAAAAAAGATACCATAATCTTTATTAGAAAGTGAGTTGCTTTTTTATTACTGCAACATCAGTTGGAGTTTGTGGTGTTGTCATGCATGACATGCTTTATGTCAGCAGCAAACTTAGCCTAGTCGGCTGCTTTTGCATACGCCATTTTTTTGTCATTCCGAATTTAATCATTATTGAGAATATATCCTGAAGTATAATCTCATGGATTACATCGCTGGAATATGTTCTGATTACAATGGGCGAGGCACTGTTTACTGTTTACTTCTGTTTGAGCGTCCCATTACATTGTCAAATGCCATTCTTACAAACCAGAGAAAACAGGTCAAGTTTGAATGGATGCCACTGGTCAGGCTTGCTGTAAAATCAGTTGATCCAACGTTTACCCCGGGACCACGAAAGATGAATCAGATGAAGTCTACAAAAAATAATAATAATAAAAAAAACGTAATTTAATGTTTCTTTTGCACATTTATGACTCCCCCCCCCCCCCCCCCCTAGTCTCATAAAATCAAGGAGGAAAGAGTGCCATTTCATGGGGTCATTTAGATTATCACCAGGAGTTAAACACACAGCTATTTACAGCAAAAGTGGCCTTCAAATGATCAGATATGGCTAGTGGCCCATAGTTGTGAAAGGGTTGCACTTACGGCTAGCCAGATTCTAACGAGCATGCTTGCTAACAAAAACGGAGACAGCATGCATCTTTTAAATATAAATTATCTCAGGTACACAATGACATTACCTTGACTTTGTGTATGTAGCGTCCATTCAAAACGGTGATGTATGTCCTTGTGTCACTGCTGGAGGATGCAAAGCCATCAGTTTCTATCAGAGGCAAGTTCCACCGATAACATCCTAACGGTGTCGATTAATTGGCCAAAACGATTAATCGGTCGACCTTTACAAGTCAATACGGTCAATAAAACCATACCAAATCTTTTTCATCCCTATTCAAGTCCTAACTTTCAATCTCCCTTTCAACTGAGGTAATTTTTCTCAGGGCTGAGGTTTGTTATTGCTCACTTCGATTTTCTCATTCCAGAGTCGCTGTCATGTTTCTCTTCTCTCCCGCCACTCTGCCTCCACAAAAGCTAATTGTGTGAAATTATGCTGTCTGCCTCAAGTCATTGCTAGTCCATTGTAAGTAGTTTCTTTTTCAATGAAAATGACTACGTTTCATTCTCTGTTCTGTAAGAATTGTAGTTTGTCAGACAATTACATCTTACTAGTCATGGTCTTCTTTTATTACAACAATTAACCAGGCTTAACTATTGATTCTCTTGGCTGTCTTGGCTGTTTAATAAATTTGACACAGCTGAATGCAACTCATGTACATATTGGACAAAGTACATAAACTTGGTGTTTTCCATGTTTACATATTTCATCTCAAAATATAAATTGTACAATCAACACTATGTACTCTGCCAGGATTGATTTGATAAAAAAATATAGATGTCAGCCTCCTATAACCACCCGGCTGAGATTATATATTTTTTTTTATTCCAAAGACATACTGTTGCCATGGTCATGTATTCCAGGTAGTGCTACTCTTAATTAAGTGGCAGCAAACACTACATATATTATTATTGATTAGTCTGCGGATTATTATCACAATTCATCTATCAATCATTGTTAGAAAATAGTGAAAAATGTCACTGCAATTATATATATATATATATATATATACTAAAGCCCAATTTAATTAACTTATTTAAAAAAATATTGTAACATATTGTAAAATATCATTATTAGATGTCAAATACACATAGTGGTGTACTTGCTAAATATTGAGGATGCGGTATGAAAGAGCCTTACCATTTTTTTTACCAGTTACGAATACCCCATGATTTGTATTTGTTTGTTTTGATTTTAATTTGGTACCATCTTTTAATTTGCAATGGGGTGACTCTCTTGCTTTAATAATTTTTGTAATAAAATATTCACTTTAAACACTTTATTTCAAAGAATCATTTTTTGAATAATTCATTTGTAAATGCAATCAAACACCTCTTTAGTACAATATAAACAAAGAAATGACCAACATCTATGAGAAAATTGTTAGCGAAATACATTTAAACTTTGAGCCATGATCAGATCAACATCTGATCATTTGAAGCACCAAAAACTCTGAGCACTCCTACAGAAGATGACATATGATGTAGCAGACTGAAAAGAAGCCATGCGACTAGGCAACTAAATAACATGCAAATTGAAAGGCAGCAGTGAATTGCACTCTGAGGAGTTATTTGCCCTGTGGAGAGTGCCTCTGGCAGGCAGTGTGCAAGCATGCACGGCCACTGAGTGAGTACGAAACCATTTGGCCTGCTGCCTCCAGTTCCAAACATTCAGACCCTCTGATGGACTACTCTTCTGTAAGAGTGCTTAGCATCCACTTTGAATAAATGAACTAGAATTTTCTTTATACACTCTGACTTCATGAATGCTCCAGTTTGGCAACAATGATCCCCCCCATCCCCGTTTCCCAGAGTGCCAATTTTTTGAAAACACATCTCATGCTGGACACAGAAGTTGATTCTAATTCCTGCTTCTCCTCAATTTAAGAAATCTCATTTGAGGCTCAATATGAAATTATTGTCTGACTATAAAATTACTTGTAAAGCTTTCAATACAGTTCTCTCACCTTAACTTTTTGTCACATCTTTAATTAACACAACTACATTTTTTAGATGATTATTATGTACGAAAAATACAGCAGTCCAATTATCTCACATGCTTCAATAGAGTGATATTTATGTACTTAACAGTAGGCAACCACTTGACATAAAAGCAGCTCCATCTTCAACACCCTTTATGATTCATCCTTGTTAACCCTTTTGAAAGGTTCAGAGGTGAACTGAGGTTAATAGAGAGCACACACACAGAGTGGCAAAAGCATGATATGTAATTATTGAGTATCGAGCCCCATTCATCAGTTTTTTTTTTCCTTTGATCCTAATCATCATTTCTCTTTTGAGGCACTACCAGACATCTTAATTACTCTATTGGCATGTCACTGTGTTGTTGTGTCACAGACACAAGTAGGTACACACCAACACTGCTCACCAGCCAAGCCATTCAAAAATGAAGCTATATATGGGCAGAAATTGTACATATTTCTCTGGCTAATACTAATTAGACCTTCTGATAGTTTTAATAAGTCAGTAAAAATCAAAGTGTGTTAATTAAAAAAGAAATGTTTTCCCCCCCTCTACCATAAGTATGCAGGAGCTCTTAAGAAAAGTCCCTATAAATATCATAATTTCATGGTCAACAACCTGACTATGATACGATGACCAAGGTGTGAGGGGGCTTCGTTGTACTCGTTTGTTCAGCGAAATGGAAGCATTAAATAAATAACAGGCAACACGCATTTCTTTTCAATAGAATCAGCAACTCATTGGGGCGTGAAATCATTATCAAAGTGTGGCATATGGGAGATATGGCAGGCGACCGCAGAGGACCGCGCTCACTCACAGGCTTCATCTGAATTATACCCTCCAAATTCAAAATCAGACCAATTGGAGTGCAATCAACAAACATCATAATGTTTTGTTTGGTGGTGATCATGAATGGTAGTGAGACAGGCCTCTGTTCCCTGATTTCCCCCAGTGAGAATAGAAAAGCACCCTAATTTGTGAAGAAGTCAATCAGATATCAGCTTCCCTAATGTGTGCCCTGGGTTTGTTAATAGCTTGTTAGACATTTAGGACTGACAGATTAGAGTCTACTGTACGTGAGCTGAAGAGCTCAAGTTTTACTCAACACAGTCTCCCCACCCTGTGGTTGCAGTGCATCACACCCGTGTACCTTCTTGAAATGCACTATTGTATCAAAACTCAGTGATTTAATATGTTTACACCATGCCATTTTAATGTTACACCACTTTTTCCAGGTAAGGGGTTTACTAAATTTCATGTACATAGCCAAATAAAACACACTGGCTGATTCCATGTGATATTGTTCTAGCTTTCGATGTAGCTAACAGATAATTCAGAGTTTGAGGTTGATTTAAAAATAGCACCACAATTCAGACAATAAAATTCTTTGCCATGAGAAAAAAAGCAACACTTATAATCTAAATAGATGTCCACAGGTGCAACAGTCAAGGTGCCATAAAAACATGTTTTTTTCCCCAGATGCAGGTGCATATCACCCTGTCAAATAATGTGAAAGAAAAAAGACCCTACCACAATGAAGAAAAAGCCACTCTGAGGCTTTTAGTGTTTCATTCTTGGAAAGATGTCTTGGAACCCGTTCAAGGCCTTCCCTGTGACTGTGGTGATACATTGGCTTCTACTTTTCTCAAACTGAGCACTAGCACATTTGCTAACTCAGACACAAAATGCGTATGGATCTAACCAAATACTTTTTGCAATTTTACCAGATGCAATCATGGCACAACTGCTGCTGAACAATGTGGAAGCAGGTGGAGGATGGGAAGACCATCCTAATCACATCAGCTTCTCTCGTTCTCGTTTTATTATTATCAGCAATTCCCTTGAAGAACCTTAAACTAACAATGAAATGATCCTGTTAACAATTATTATCTGTGTGACTGCAACCTGCTATTGCATATGCCAACATACTATAAAACTCCAATAAATTACTACTAAAATGCCAGTGTTGCATTGGGATACATATTATTTCAGTGCTAGAGTGTAGTGTATTAGGAATAACAACTCTTTTTTTGATATATCTCTTGACCTTTGAGAAAAACATAAGTTAACTGCCCCTAGCAGTTGCTGGCATACGTTTACAAAAAATGACATGGCCAGTTTAGAGGGCCTTGCTAGTCTGAAAAGCTGAGAGGAATAAACTACACCAGTGGCACAATTTAATTGTCATTTTACTGCAATCAAGGAATATTTGGACGATATTCAACTACAGCTGTCATCATTAGATAGTTGCACTATCAAAACTTTCAGTTCAGCTCTTTATAGAATTTAGTACATTCAATCCTGGCCGTTTACACATCTAAGAGAGTAGGACACTTTTCTAAATTGTCAGTTTCAGAAAATAAGAATAGAAACTTGCAGACCTCTTCCTAATTCAACTATTGGAAAAAGGCCTTTCTGACACAATCTGCTGTTCCAAACAGCACTTTTGAGTGAATCATGCAGCAGCGCCTTCAGACTTCAGATAAATGTAGAGTGCAGTGTTTAAGCTGAGAAGTGCATTAGGCCCATCTTCTTGAAGCCCCAAAAGCTTTAAGCTAAAAGATTCATCTTGAACATAGAAGTGCTGCACTGCAGAGAGTTCACTGAGAATTAGCCACAAAACTTTCTTGGCTCATTTAACCATTGGAGAGCAAACCCCCAGATGACACCCTGAAAAACACTGGTTTATGTCTGTATTGGAGAGGTGAGGTTTAGTTTATGCAGTCAATTTGTTGTCTATCAGTTTTGCCAGGGGAGAAGAGTAATGGTGTCATCATGGAGAATAATCAGTGGAGCGGAGCACATTAGAGAGGAAGTGTTATTGAGCTATGTGTTACCCTTTCTTGTTACTTCCTGGGAGAACAATTACCGTGTTTGAGTAACCAATGATTGAGACAATATGCAGTCGCGGTGTGTGTAATTGATGAGCGTTGTTGCATGCAAACAAGGTGAATTTGCTTCTAAAGAGCGTGCAGGGTCTTGTTTTTGTTTTTTAAGTTGCTGTAAGTTTCAAAGAACGCTCTCTTGCTCCAGAGTTTGCCCCGACTGGTGAGATACCTGAGCTGCAAAACACATTTTGAAAGCAAATAGCAGAGCAATGTCGCTATCAGTGCTGCTGAGCAGTACCGTAACACAAGTCCATCCATCCATGCAGGGCCTCCCTGCAGCTCGCTGCCAGTAGCCCTCTTCTCAGCTGAACACCTGGAGAGAGACATACATAAGGATACACACACGCACACACACACCCACACAAACACACACACACACCCACACACACACACACACACACACAGTATATAACACTCAGTATAATAATGTGTGTTTTCCTATTAAATACAGCTGATTAAAATATTTAATATAATTCATACAGGGTCTGATGTTACATCACTGAATGGTGGGAGTGTCATGAGATTTCGACACTATGGTGATTACACATGGTGTTTCAGCAAGCACAAGGACTACTTTCTCTGAATTTACACAAATTCTCAACTCAAATTCATCAAAACCTACTTACTGTAGCTTGAAATGTTTTCTTGCTATAAACAGAGGTGTTCTGTTTCAAATCCTCTATTTACGTGGCCTAAGCTCATTGCATTCCCCACCTCAGACATCGATTCAGTTTAAATCCTCCATCAGATGTAACATGTTCAACCAATCAATTTGAACTTGGTTTCTATTGTGTTTTGTTAAAAAAAAATACAACTTTTAGCATCTTTTGTGCATTTTATTTGTTTACTCACAGCTTTAAACAAATCCCTCATATTCATCCCAAAGCTGTACAATTAAACCTCTCATTGATTAAATGTGTTTTTTGGGTGAAATATCTTGGAGAAAGCTCTGCTACTGTAGAAAAAATGACTAGACATACATGAAATTATATTTGTCAAATAGCTGAGTTTCTGACATTTGGTGACATTGATATATTATAGTTGTGGCGTTTTTTAGGACACTCACAGGTTACATTTGGTGGAAGAGAGTTTGAGATTTTAAACTCCACCATGTAGTTATCTTTTTGACTACTGAGGCTTTTTTAATCACAGGTACATACAGCTGCTATCAGCAAAGAAATGCCAAACAAATTATCTGAATTATAAGTAGGTGCACTGACATGGAGAATAAAATACAACCTTGGAGGGATTTTGAGGTATTATGCAGCTAAAAGCTGATCAAGAGGATGTAGCAGTGAACAAGGTGACAGGGGACAGTTTATAAGTAATTTTATATAAACCAATTAAGACCAGTCTGTCTAATTCACACCAAATGCTCAATGTCACTAATGAGTACAAGTTCAGTGTCAGCACCAAGGTGAAGTGGAACTCCAATCTGTCTCCATTCTGTATTTAGAAAAGAAAAAAATATTTCTACATTTTAATACTTTGTGTTTATAAACATGTTTTCTTGTACATCAGTGGGCCATTGATTTTAATTGTAGAAATGTAGCTGTATTTAATGAGTAGAATATTTTAAGATGATTCTGGCTTAATGGGGAGAACACACAGATATTACACCAGACGGTTGGGACATTTGAACATACGTGACTGTAAAGAATTGTGACCATCAATGCAACAAACATGAAAAGGAGAAATAATGATGGAAAATGAAGCAAAGAATGTGGGGTCTGGTTAGTAAAAACCTTTTGTGTATCAAAGATTATCTTTAAAGGTTACAGTAAATCCAGTTTCTTGCCACAACCACATAGTTTTCATTTTCTGATGAATATAAAAAGAAATGACTATAAAAAGAAATACAAAAATACAAATGCCTACACCAGTGCCACCTCTTTTATGTTAAGATGCATTAATAGTTTGAGTCAGATTTAAAGAATTTATCATTATTGTCCCAAAGATTGAGCTCTACCATACTGGAATTGACTATTACCCTTTTAATGTCATATGATGGCATTTTCAACTTCAGATTTTTTTATTGTGTTTACCCTGACTATAGTGGATGTCTCAGACTTGTGCATTTAGGTTTATAAGCAGGTGTGTTTTTGATTTTCTCACGTTTGCCACTTTACTAATTTGCAATATATGAGTGAAGGTTCTAGTGTTGTTCTAGTTTAATGGAAAAACACATTTAAAATGTGTGCCAAAATAAAAAGCAATTCAGCATTAAGATGAGACATTAAACTGTACATGCTAATGGCTTCAAGGTCAGTGAAGCCAGATTGTGACTAGAAGGTCAAGGGCTTGAGTCCCAGAGGAGGGATTAAACAAAAAAGAAAACCTATTTGCACAGCTCTAAACTGTAACTGCTTTAGTTAAACTGAAGTGTAGCGAACAGCAGAAGACTGCAGAGTTAGCAGGTAACAAACCGGTGTGAATCAGGGTCTTTGCTCCATTAAGCCCTGATAGATTACGATTATACAACAGGGAAAAATTCTCTGGCTGCAAGCTCAACGTAATAGGTAATTCACATTGGTTTTCATTTGCATTTTCTCAGAATAACTTTTCAGCTACACATTGGTAATTTAACACAAATCATTCCAGGGGACAGTTTCAACTTCTCCCCATTGTCCCTTTTACAGTAAGTAATAAAAAATGACAAAATTGTCCAGGGTAAGAGATTTAAATTGGCTTATTCATCACCCATTCAATGAAAATAAAAGTGGCAAATTAGCCCTAAAAGTGTTCTTAAATATTCCAAGAACAAGAATGCATTTATGCTTATTAAAACTAGTCAGAACATGATTTCCTTAGGCCACAGATTAAATTATCTTGCAAGGCCTCATTTTGAAATACATGCTTAAGTGCCCAGATATACAATAAGAAGCCGGTCAACAGTCAAAATGCATAATACCATAAAGTCAAATTGTATTTAATTCATTAACAGCGCTAATGGATAACGAGAATCTCACAGTCAGTGAGTTTGAGAAGAAGCAAAAAGAAAAAACGGAATAAAAGTGAAAGGGATTGCATAAGAGTAGCCAAAGGGCCCAGATGCCCCATTTTTTTTCTCTAGCCATCATCAATCAAACATAGGAAATTAAGTAAATGTGTGTTCAGTGCTCTTGTGTGTTTTGTTAAGTAAACTAGGGACAGTGAATCACATTACTTTCATTGCAGCGTAGATGATATATACTTTTAGAAGCAAAGGAACAATGAACAGAGATTATTTTCCTGCTTTTGCACTGTACTGTGGCTTTTCTGAGGCTTTGTTTGAAATGTATAGTACCTGTGATTCTATCTCCTAAATCATTTAAGGTAAAAGGTGTTGATTCTTTTATTTAGCGTCTCATGAACAGTTGATTGACTTCCAGAGTTTTCTGGCAAATGCCATGAACTGAAACACGAGTAAGTTGGCATCCAGATTGGTCACGCTAACATAAATAAAAATAGAAAAAAGCAGCAATGTGCAATGCAATAGCAAGCACAGGAGTGGATTTCTGGTGAGCAAGCAAGTGAAATCAACATAAATGAAGTATGAGGAAATGGGAATAGACTCAGATTTGTCTATCAGTGATGTACTGTACCGAAATTCAATCTCAATGCAGTAGTGTACAACAAAATCCGGGTTATGAAAATTTTAATTTAAAATTCAGAATTATGGAGGCAAAAGACATGTAAAGACAACAATATTTGATCTGCTTATTAAAGAGGCATTTGGACATTACTTTCGTCAGAAGACCCTTTTGTCTGCATTAGCCGTCCTTGAGCTTCAGGGTGGCAGAAACTATCTGGATAAACATTAAAATTCATGAAGCAAAAGAGTATAGTTGCCAGCTAAATTGATCTTAGCCTCACACATACTGTTTCATCTTGCAAAGCAACACTGTAATGTTTACCAATATATCCTTAGCTTGTCCATTTGAATAGCGCATGAAATGACATTTAGAATATGCCCTTTACTCTGCTCTTCTCATTATGGGTGAGGCAAGCAGTAAGAAATGGCTTTGGATTATGTAAAATAGAGCTGTGCGGTGGAGTTGAGCTGAAAAGTCCAAACCTTTGGCATTACCCCTCAGAAAAACGTACCACTGAAGGTGTGAATTAAAAAACATTTACAGAATACTTCTGTGTACAGGTTAGATGGGTGGCACATCTGATAATATACCAAGAAATTATTAATGTAAAAGTGGCCTCGTGGACAGACTAGTTCCCTTTGAGGGAACATCCTGCATTTATCTGTCCACTGTTGAACAGATTATTTTTTTAAAGACTAAAACTTTAGCACATGAAAAACATTTTCACCTGCTGAAACCGCTGATCTGAATGAACCTATTTTGACATATTGTCATTTGCTAGGACGCCTCCCTTGTGCAGCTAACAATGTTACCTGTGCCTGAGGTTTAATGACCATTAACGATCCCTGCACACAGAGGTTGTTCCTCCCTAGATGTCATTGCCAAAACTACAAATACAGCCCAAGGCTGTTAGGCCTAATTAAAGCCAATAACCCGTACTGTTTGATCACAAACTTAATTTCCAACTATGAGTCTGCAGCCTCTGTTCTTCTTTTTTGGTTATGTTAATTTGTACTGATGGACTAGGCAGTCTGCTTCCTCCCTTTTTTCCCTTTTAACCTCCAAGTGAACCAGATTAGCGTGCACTATATATACCTTTAATGTGTAAATGAGTCCTACCGAAAAGTGTGGGTGCCAGGTAGTTTTCATGTTTTGATGAATTATTCTGATGAGTAACTGAATGTTGAACATGTGTTTACAGAATTGCGTATTTAACTGAAATGTCATTGGTCTGTTTATTTTAAATTGACTTGGTCTTTCTGTGACTTCCTGCTACAGGCCTATTTCACAGCAGACTTGTCATTGTAGAAAAGCAAAGGTGTTACTAATATAATTAACAATGGCTCTGTTCTAGGTGTCCCAGTAAGTCATGACAGAGAGCCAGTAACCAAAACCAGAACCCTACAAATGAAACATCAAAATAAAATTCCATCACTATTAATTTTATTATTTACACCCATCATCTGTGAGAAGTCTATTGGACTATAATTCTGAAATATTTTAGTCTGTATTTTTATTTGACTGCATGTAATCTGGCAAAATATGAGGGGATGTTATGGACTATGTTCCTCTTTGCTTTTTTGGTGGTGCCACACCTGAGGAGAGCTGATATTTGAACCAATCAACCAATCACTTGCACCCTTTGAGCCATGCAGCTACATGTAGAAATGACCATCAGTACAGACGCCCTGTTGTTGATGAAGTGGAACTCTGTTCATTGTTGTTGTGATTCTCTCTGAATACTCACCCCTCGTGTGTCACTTGAAATAGGCCACAAGCACCCTGTGATTGCAAATATGACCTCAGAACACAAGATTGTATGGGACATGATACAGCTCTAGAGGTGACTGCACACATAATTACAAACTGATTCTTCTCACTTCCCCTTTGCCACATGAGGGCTAAAGACTTTTCTGACTTATGTTGTGATTGCGATTTATATTGCAATGATTCTCTATAAATTAAACTTGTCTTCACTGGTCTACAAGTAAAATTAAAGTAGTTTTCGAAAAAAAAAATCATCATTAGCGCACTGGGAAAATACATTAGTGATACACTTGACAGTCAATGATATGTCTTTGCAAAATTGAATTGAATCATTCAGTATTCCAGGTATTCCTCAATTGACTTGTTTTTGATAGTCAAAAATCCTTATTTTGATTTTTACTTTCTTACTTTTTGAATAAAAATAATTTTTTTCAAAATTGACCTGTATTCATTCCCTATGTTTTTTCATGCATGGCTGGGTGTTTCTTTGCTATATATTTTGAAATTGATTATTTCATCATTTAATATTCCTGGTATTCATTAAATATCTTGTTTTTGATTACCTCAAATCATTATTTTTATTTCATAGATTATTTTTCCTTTCTTGCTTAATGAACAAACATTTTGTATTGTATCAACTTTACACACATGGGTCAAATATATTCACTATGGAATTTGATGGAAACTTTTGATATTTGGAAATGTTTGTACTTAGGAACATATTTACTGGGGACAACTTCACCTGCCACACATTTCACAACTCAGCATGGCTGTTTTTGCACATCGGATGCATGTAAGTTTTATCTTACAACTGGTTTACCTAAGAAAACATCTTATATCTTGTGAAAGATAACTGTATATAATATTTGAACATTTAGTTAAGGTTACCTTGACCTTGACATCCATTACTAGTGAGAAAGAAAAATACAGACGGGTGACAAATTAAAGGAAAAACCAACATAAAGTGTCTTAGTAAGGTGTGAACCACCATGTGCTGTCCAAAATCTCTCATAGGTGATTAATTTGGTAAAGATCTAGTATTTTCATACTCATCAAACCATTCAGTGTGCCCTCGTGCCCTATGGATGGAGGCATCGTCAGCCTGGAAGAGACCACTCTCATCAGGATAGAAATGTTTCATCATAGGAGACAGGTGATCGCTCAGAACTACTTTGTATTGATCTGCTGTGACCCTCCCCTCTAAGGGGATAAGTGGACCCAAACTATGCCAGCGAAATGCTCCCTACAGCATGACAAAGGGTTCAAGCATTCAGGCCTTTACCGCTCTCGTGGTGTATGCCAAACATGCTTTCGCCAATTCGTTGAGAATATGGTAAAAGATGACTCATTTAACCGTATTGCTTTTTTCCACATCTCTGTAGAACAGTGCCTATGGTTTTTCCCCACTGAACTCTTAAATATGCATTCATCTTTGTAATGAGTTGTTTATGCACAGCCACCCCACCATAATACCCCTCTCTATGTAACTGTCAACGGACTGTTCTTGCTGACAGTCTGATCACGTCCCGCATTCACATCCTGAAACACATGAGGAAGTTTTACTTTTCTGTTTTCACTTACATATCGCACTAATGCACAAGCAATACGGTCATCAAATGTGTGCTGTTGACCACAATTTCCGACCATATACTGATGTCCTATAAATGCAGATGTCCCTTTAGTCACCGTTCCTACTGAAACACGAGCCAGCTGAGCAGTCTTTGTGAACCTTCTTTCAAATACACCTAGAGCTTTTCCTCTTGTACGCTTGATACAAAATCAGAATCAACTGGGCCTTTGACAAAGGGATAAATAAACATTTTTAAAATATGAAATGCATTATTGTTTGGTCCAAATCACTGCTAAATTAATTACTTTAACAAAATTATTAATATATTATGTCTTTTTCAAAATCACACATCATGTTTACATACGTATGTAAACTTGATGTTGTAATACAAAAAATATTTTTGTTCAGAAAGTAAGAAAAGAAAAATGAAAATAATGATTTGTGGTAATCAAAAACAAGATATTTAATGAATACTTGGAATATTAAGTGAAGAAATAAATTTATTTCATAAGATGTAGTAAAGAAACACTCAGCTATTCATAGGAATAACATAGGAAATTAATACGGGTAATTTTTGACCCATGTTGTGGATAAGAATGGTAGTGACTCAAAAAATATTTTATTTTTAACAAACTGCTACTAAGTCACACCTGACAACACAAATATTTTAATATTTCACTAACAACACCTAATATTACTGATGACCAGTGGTGGAGGAAGTATTCAGATCCTTTAAGTAAAAGTACTAATACCACACTGTTAAAGACACTCTGTTTCAAGTAAAAGTCCTGCATTGAAAATGTTATTCAACTACTGTTCATCTTTTACTGCTTGTAAAGACATTGTTAATTAAGTGATAATTAAAATTGAGTCCACTGATTTTGAAAAATACACTCTTTCAAATTCCGATATCAATGTAAAAATGTTTAGCCCTAGTGCCACCCCTTACAAGATGAAGTATAAAATCTAAAATATCAAAGTCATTTAATTAATATTTTTCTTTTATCTGGATCTAGGGACTGTGTAGATGTTTTTTCCAGTAAAGTTTACTTTTTGAACACAGTCTTTAGGAGATAGCTGGAAAACCGTGGGTGTGTTGAGTGCAGGGAGTGGAAACATTTTTGTGGTAAACTCAGAGTGTGAGCTAAGGTCAGACGAAGGAGCAGCATGTGTCTATATTAAAGCACATTTAGCTCGCATGTGACATTCTTTACCATGTTTTAGATGTTTTTCTCACTGTGCCGCCTACAAAGCATGACTGAACACAAGTACAGTATGATTTCCTTTCCTCTTGATCTCTCTCTCGTTCACCGTCACCCTGTCCCTCCCCACTGCGTGAAGCTCTTCCACCTCATATAAACCCAGTCGGTGGTAGGGATGCAGAACGGCAGTCTGGGGTAGGACTGGCTGTGTACCCTGGTTTGAAGTGGAGATGAGCAGCAGATCTGTCACTGCATGGAGCCCGTCTCTTAAAGTATATAACAACATTAGGAAGAATCTAAGGCTGTTTAACGACTGTGACAGTAAATTCTCCATTGACGTTTTTCTATTGTTTTTTTTTTTTGTTTTTTTTAGATGTCACACTGATATTTTCACATACATTTTTGATGTAGGCACAGTAAGCCATAATGTAAAAATAGAAATCTTAGCAAGGTACTTGTAGTAATCACAGTTTTCTTTTCTGTGTAAAATTAAAGGTGTGATGTTAGAGTGAGGCTATTCTTTGGAGATCCATATGGGGGATTTTAAAGGATGGGCTTTTAATGAGAAAACACAGGCAGACTTTCTGAAAAATACTTTCTCTCACTGTTGGTAAACACAGTGTGGATGAAAGATTTTCTGATTTAAATGAAGTCAGCGTCAACATGCGTCTCATTCCAACCATGCAAATATCGCTATGTTTGTATCCGCTATTTATTCCCAGAATCAGGTTAGGATCATGGTTGACCTGATGCATGACAGATGACGACCACTGTAATCTACCAAAATCAATACTTTAAGTGTATGTATATATTCACTCCATACATAAAACTTCACAAAACTGCAGAATAAATAATCATGTAATGCCTTCATTCCATTTGTGCTAAACAATAGTTTTCATAACCTTTGGTAGCACTTTCTTTTTCAGTTATACAGTAAAAGTAGTGAATAGCATAAAGCACAGCTGAAGGTGAAACTGTAGAAAAAATTATGCAAATGTACCAAAATAAATAGAAAGTTTGTTATCACTTGTAGCTTACATACATTGTATTTGTTACAGGTTGAAGATGATACAGTATATGATGATTTTACTTTTTAGATTCTAGGAAATTCCCCAATAGATAATATAGGTTTATATTGGCAACAGGCCACGTGAAGTTGTGTTGTGTGTTTTTATACATAAGTCACATACCTGTTCACCAAAAATAAACAAGATATTTCACACTCTACAGAGTCATCCCTGACTAGGTTTTCAAAAATACTATTATTCTTTTGTCAGCTTTAGTTTTTAAGTTATGTCTGTTTTTTGTATTGTGGCTGAACACTGGTCACAGCGTTTTTCCAGCTTTATTCCATTTATTTAACTTCTATAAACAGGTTAAAAGTGAAACCCCTCTTGTTTAACAGTTTATTAAATGTGTTATGTGGCTTTCATAAATACTTTTGTTTTATTTATATCACACTTACTTAATTTCTGTGATAATAATAAACTCCCTCAAACATACTGTAACCCTAGATGGTTGAAGTCTAAATCCAAAGCGTTTACTAGCCCACAATCACAGAAAAATGGTTTGAGGCATTTGTAAGAGGTCATGCTGAATAGTGAGTTGTTTATACTTTAGGAACTGAATATAAAATCATTTGTGTGCCAAGTTTTTTTTTTTTTTTTTTAATTTTTTATTGCCAGGGTAAATGCAAGGCTACCATTGGACCTAAGGCAATGTGTGTGCAGCTGAGCCAATGTAATATTTTCCCTTACTTTTGAGTGAACTTGTTTCACACGCATGCAGGGAGGGAGAGAGCCTGCCACTGTGTGTGTGTGTGTGTGTGTGTGTGTGTGTGTGTGTGTGTGATCACCCTGTAGTAGAGGATAAAGAGCAGACCCTGTACTCTGGTGTGGCTGGTGCTCTTCTGCCTGTGAGCACCTCAACTTCCAGTGGATACTTAGGTTAACCACTTATGAAAATTGTTTTGTCAGTGAAGATAATATTTTTTTCAAAACAAAAGTAAGAGAATGAAAATGTCAACATTTTTGGACACATTTTATGTATCAACCTTGAAAGTTTAATAGTTTTATAACACATCAGGATTCACAAGGGAAAAAAGAAGCAGTGTGAGACTCCCTACTGCTCTCATCTGTACTTATGTGGTTGTATCAGTCACAGAAAGTCACCCTGTAATGCTCATTTTATGTATTAAGGTAGAGAAGGTTGAAAATGATGCTGCATACTATTAAGGGCTCATGGCTGCAGGATGTCTGCACTTTGTTGAAGTGATGTTTTCTTTGCTCGTGTGTGTTTGACTGTTGCCATGTTACCACATTGTTAAACCCTAGGAAACCAATGCCAAAACCTTGTTAAGCCTGCTCCCACCGAGACACAGCCCTGGATAAGTGGCAGAAAATGGATGGATAAATGGGATGGTGATTATTATACAATTATGATTTATTTATTTAATGATTATTATAGTTTCTTTTTTAAGTAATTGCAAATAGGAATTTCTTAGGAGAGGTAAAAGACATGGATATCGAAGTGAAGAATATGTTCTGTATTTAACTTGAGAAAACAATTTATCACGGTAGGTGTAGCTTATTCATGCTGTTCATTATGACATCCCGTGCCATGGCCTACAGTAATATTGACATCAGACAGCTGCCCAGATCGTACAAAACACACCAACTCTGCAGAGAGGAATGTCACTTCAACAGCATGCAGATACCCTCTAGTCATGACCCTATTTGGATTGTAGTAGGTGCAGTGCAGCATGGCAGAAATTGCTCCACAGGATTGGCTTGACTGCCTTCAGCCATCCAGAAAAAAAGAATTAGCTCTTTGGAAAGTCTCCAAGCACAAAAATGAAAGTGATAAGCAGCGCAATAAAGGAAGAATAGCCTTTTGGTGCAGCCTGTATTCAGGGAGCTTCAAAGAACAGTATGTCAACAGACCAGATGCAGCAGGAGACATGACTTGCATTTGTTACTGATGCAGAAATATTTATTCCTATCATGTCATTATGAGGACTGTGAACACAGGCTGTAGCCTTGAAGGTTTATTTACTTTAATGGGAGCAGCATTAGTGTGTTGTTTTGAATAACTCGGAGGATCTCAGTATTTTGCAGGAGCAGTATCAGCCACCATGATTGAACAGACAAACGCAGGACTTCTACAGAATATTTCCTCAGATGAGGGCAAGTGAAATCAAATGAAAGGCGCTGCCCTCCAGAGAAAACGGTTTAAAGGGTTTTAAAATTCCGGCTTTGGTGATTCCCAGTGGTAGTATCGAAAAAGACCCAGTGGCAGATATCCCTGTCAAAATATTTGTTTAACGATTCAGATTCATGGTTATATTTTTACATTAAAACAAATTGTGATACTCGACTCGCAGACTGTTTTCACTACTGAGGTTACATACCCTCTGATTCCTATCCAAGCATTTACATCTGAAGTTATAAATAGTTTGTCTTTAATTTCTCTTTTCATGTGCTAAGCCCTTTAAACTCAAAGGCTAAATTCAACTTAAAGAGCTGCTTTGCCAAATCTGAATGAATTGCTTTTTTTTTAAACCAGCTGATTTTTGTCTGAGCCAGAGATGAGACAAACCACAGTTGTCTAGTATTTCCTTAACCTGCAAAACCCACACTGCCACTTATACACGATAGATACTGTATAGAAGTTAAGAAGAAATAAGTGATGATGAATTAAGCCAGTTTGGCATCCTGGGAGTCATAGTTCCATGAAATATTAGGACAACTGTTTCACAGTGTCCGTCACAAAGCCTAATGAGACCTTGAGACTTTTCTTTTGCAAACAAACAGCTCTTCACTGTTAATTTGGATGGGGACACTCAAAATAGCTCAGAGTTTGCTTTCAGATTGCCAGGTTCAAGTCTCAGGTCCCAACTCCCATTGCAATATGCAAAATTAGCATATCAGATATGCAAGACAGTCATGTGACCTGACCCATTTGGGCTCGGCATTACCCGGCTCGAAATTGCCTATGATTCCAGAGGAAGACATATTTTACTGTTGACATAGGTCTTAGAAATATAAGACTCTACTAAAACATTTTCTGGAAATTCAAAAATGAATCACCTCATACTTTTCAGTCTGCTTTTTGCAAAATAACCAATAAACATGATGTTTATTTATTGTGAACAAGTGATTGATTTATTGTGATGTAGTGAATAGGGATCACTTAATATCAGTAAATATATTCCGACACCATCAAGTCTAATCATTTGGCAGTAAATAAGTTGTTGCACCTTCCTGTAAAACTAAACATAACAGACATAGTCACTGCACATAAAACAACGAAAAAGGTATGTCTTAATGGCTAATTTCAGATCTCTGTGCAGGGAACATGTTCAGGAAGGCTACCTTTCATTTCTCCAGACAGGTGCACATTATTATACAATTGGTCTTTAATGAGCATGCCGTGTTTGTGCAGATCTGTCTGAGCTGGAGGCCCGTCTTCATTCATTTTAGATGAAGTGCCTGGAGAGATACCACATCAATATTCATGCACTGATGATTACAGGAAGCAGGCAAAGATATTACTGCACTGTTAAGTGCAAAGAAATGTCAAATGTAAACATGTACAATATGATTTATGATATTTAAATGACACACAATTAGATTAATGGCTTGAACTAACCTCGCTGACCTCCATTAAAGGCACTTTTAATAATTACCCTCAAAGAGACATTGGGCAACACTTCAGGAAATTCATTTATAATAAGGGAACAGACTGATTCCAGTGTTTGATATTCAATTCAGTAACGTGCTGGAAGCGTTTCCATTTAGAAATAAACAGTCACTCATTGCATTAAGAGGGCATGCACATATCACACCACTAATAACCAGCTTGTGTAATGATGAGGATGAGTTACCTTGTTACTGTTTCTTCGGTATATTCTAAAAGCTCTAATACCACCGAGATACACCTGAAGATGCTAACGCAAGCAAAGATTTCCACCAAGGATTTCTGCTTTGTGCTTCTGAAGCATCACTTCTTAGTTGATGTGTGTGGATGGCTGATTCCCAAAGTAGCTGAGGTAGGTATTGATTTGCTGAGGATAAGAAGGATAAGGATATATCTGAGTAGGACTGTGGGGAGGGAATGAATACTCTTTGAGAGGCTGGAGAGAATGTTAACACGACTCAACAAGCACCAGTTTTGCCACGAGGTAGAATACCAGTTTATATTTAAAGACTTTTTATCTCACGTTTTAGGAGGAAAAACAAAGTATTTTCTCATGGCAATAGTGAAGACCTCCCTCCACATAGCGTGATATTTAGGAACCAAACCACCTCTAAAGTTTTCTATGCATGAAGTAAAACAAGAAAGGCGTGTCAAACTATAGAAAAACTCATTTATAAAAATAGAATGAACATTGTTTGTTGTCCCTGTGTTAATTTGCTGACTGTCGTGACTTGTGGGGACAGCTGCAGATTTGAATAATACGATCAGCTGTGTATCTTGTTGCAGCGTACAATATGATGACATCAGGTTAATGAGAGACCTGCCAGAATGTCTTGCTAACTATGAAAATCAGATCTCTTATTGTTTGGGTCTCATTCCCACCTGGGTGTTAAACAGTCTGATAGATACAGAAAAACACTGATGAATAGCTTTTGTTTGCAAAATTAATACAACAACACAATCTTGGCAGTGTCATTATGGTAAGCCATCTTCCCTGACAAAAGAAACTGGGTAAACATACTTAATATTCATCAGTAGCCTTCAACAGAGTAAATGAACTGGAAAAGGAACAAAAACGTAGATTTTGACGTTATTTACATCTATTCGAATTAAGTGGAACATATTTATTTCACCTTGTCTTACACTCTTCACTGGTTCTTTTTAATCATCATTTAGCCATAGTGTTTGAGGTGGTGCCAACTAAGGACACAGTTAATCAATGGTGGCCAAATCTAAACACTCACAATAAATCATGAGGTGTTTTTTTTTTCTCCTCTCCATGTACTGTGCCAAAGATTTTTCTTTATTTTGAGAAATTGCTTTTTAATTCCATTTGTTCACTGTGATATTTTCCGCGCCCTGCTCAACGAAACAGGTTAACAAACTCATGAAAATAAGTTATGTTTTCTTATTTGTTAAGACCATCTGTTAGTAGAGGGTTTTTTTCATCCAGGCTTACTTGAAAATGTGAGTGTACTGTATGTCAAACCAACTTAAATAAAGTCTGAAAAATGAGGAGCAGGTTCTCTGTAATTTGTCCTCTGCGTAATGCTTCTTGTAAATAGCTGTTGTACTTGGAAGGAAAAGCTCATTGGGTTTTGGAAATGCGATAGAGACAATCTAATCGTCACATTAGTTATCAAACCACATGATTACCTGTAGCGCAACTGCAGGTGACTCAGAATTTCTGAGTTTATTATAAAGACCATTGGAAACTGTTAGCCTGCTGTTACCCATTATTGCAATGTCTAACCGTTATTTTCATGGATCCACTGGTGGAATGACAAAGACTTTGTCCTTTTAATTATTATCATTAAAGCAGACGTGACGCACCCTGGGCTTGCAACTCACAAACTCAAAAACATAATTTTAGGCAGCCACGTATTCTCCACCAAGGGGTGCTGCTCAGTCACTGCTATCCTGCTGTAGACATGTTGCTGTTTCCACCTTGAGGCAAAAATAATGGCCGCAGCAATTTCAGTGAACGTCACAGCTGTAGTTCTTACAGCTTTTATCCGCGGAACACTAAGGGGAATATTCACTAAGGATCTGTGGTCCTTTTTCAAGCGCTAAGTAGTCAGATCACGTTTGTCGGGAGAAACAGCGAGAGAGAGAGACAGAAAGGGAGAGAAACGCAAAAGATGTATTTTAAAGTTACTTAACCAAAGTTCACTGCTCAGCACCACAACACTAGAGAAAAGAGCGACAATGAAACAGCCTATTTTTCACACAGCTTTACCTTTCTCTTTCCTGCAGTTGCCTCCTGCTTATTTTCCAACTCCTTTACTAGCTCATATAGGGCCCAGTCCAGTGCACTGTAACGGAAGCTGCTATTAATTGAGTAGGCTGTTATACTTTTTATATGTTCACCGAAAGGAACGTCAAAGGATATTAAAAGTTTTAACAAAAATCCCATAATCCCTGATCTTTTAGTCGCGCTGACAATATTAGGCTATTAAACTAATATTACCTTACATGTAACCATCTTCTTGCTCACTGCAGTAAGCAAAAGTGTCTTCTCTTTAACAATACTTTATACCATACCAAAACCAACACTATGCAAATCATATGAACTGCAGCTGGACTCCTTTACATATGTAGTCTTAGTAAACAATCCCTCTAAATTGAAAGATTGCCCCTGCCAGCGAGATTATGTGAATTATTTTGTCATTCATTTTCTTTTCTAAACTTCTTTTAACATAAAGTTCTTTCAGGTACTTCAGACATGTAAGCCTAAGTGTTGATTGTCTGTAGAAACACAGCAAGCATTTGATGCTGTGAGAGTGTTGTTTGAACATATTTTCAAGACACCCAGTAATAATGGCTATTTTTACATCTGGCAGAAAAATGAAAATTGAATCAACGCCTGTGATTTGGCCTTGGACATCTTCTCAGGATGTTCCAGTGAAATCAACAGTCAACATTATCAGCATCAGCAGGCTCTACTGTTATTCAGTCCAAAAAGGTTCTTGTATACATCCTGCAGCATTATGTTTAGATTTACAGCTTGAAAAATAGATTATTTAATGTTCCAACATCCTGGTCTGTCTTGGACACCTGCAAGCTGTTTTAACAATGTGTCACTTTCAAGAAAAGCCTGATCATAATTTGGGTTTAGTCATATTCCACAGCTAAATGATTACTTGTAACAAAAGACAGGTGTAGTAATCCATACGAAAAACAGTGAATATTGAAATGCAAAAAGCTTTTACTACAATGCAATAATGGACTAACAAAGATGCAGCTGGTTCTAGTTAATTTAATAATTAAAAATCACTGTCAACCCTTTTTACATCCAATGCGTAAGGCATCAGCTTCCACTGAGGCACTACAGAGACTCCTGAAAGCCAAACAGCAAGTTGACAAACACAGAGGATCGTAAATGTCTGAACATTCATCAAAACATGAACTGACGGATAAGTTAAGCTTACTAAATAACAGTTGCATTTTTCCCAGTACTACCATGTTGTGCTCACTGTTTTTCAGTCAAAATGTGTTTTAACTATCACCTTTCCCAATGACATAAGATGTCTTGTGAGGCCCAAACATAATGCCCTGCTCATGTCACAAATCCAATCAATCATTCTTTACTGAAAATTCATCAACATAGAAAACACCACAGTATTGATCAGAACCATTCCAAAAACTAACCTGATAATATTAATAAAACATTTTTTGCATGTATTAAAGCCTGGGAACAATTATTGATTTGTTGATAATTACTTACTTAATTTTTTTTTTAACATTTTTTTTTTATAACTTAAATAAAACATTAAGTTTATGTTCACAGGAATTTTATAATAATTTATGCTTCTCAGCCTTTTGATGTTGGCTGAACTGACAAATGTTGCCAGCAGATTGTATCAACTGTGGCCAACACACATTCATCCTGTGAGTCGGCCAAAAACCTAAAGGAAACTTGTTGCTCTTGCCTGGTATTGTTAAGCCTTGCTAGCTGGAGTTTGTAAAGTTACGACTGGTCAAAACTGTTTCCTAAAGTAACAGAACACCACTCCTGCATCTAGCTAGGTATCCCAGTTCCAGTGCAGTGAGGGATGCTTGTCTACAGCTGCAGCTTTTAAATTGCTCCTTTTACTTTTGTTGCTGATAGGTCGCACAACTTGGACTGGAACAGATCCAGAACTGCAGGTCGGAAGCTGCTGGCACTGTTTTTTTCCAGATAAGACTGCTCCATGGATAACAGTCATAGTGTGGTAATGCATTGCATTTTTCACTAAAGCAGCACAAGGCATAAATACAGTGATTACAGCACAATCTCCACTCTGCTACATGTGTTAACAGAACGGTAAACACACTTTTTTCTCTTCTTCCCTCATTGTCTTTTATGGCAGTGTTCAAGCAACAGACCACTTTTTGAATGTTCATACCATTTGGTTTTGCAAGCTGCTCAGAGAAGTCTGCTCCAAGCTGCTATGTGTGCATAGCTGACACTTGTCGTGCTGTGCTGCGTTCATGTGCTATGCAAAAAATGCCCTGATCTACTGATGAACCGGAACCTTTTTTATGGAAGAAGCTGCCAAGTCTGCATCATTCTCATTGATGGCAAGCTCATTTACTTCTTGTTTGTTTTCAGAATTTTAGCATATGACAACTTAACCTGTGATTTCAGTGCTGTGTGGCAGCCAACATTTAAGTTTTGAATGTCCACAGCATCACAATAGCAGTTGAATGCACCACATACAGAGCAGCCTGCATTCATTTCTTTCCCCATGCACACAAGAAGGTCCTATCTACCATTATACAGAACTCTCTCAAGATTGTGTTACCTCTATAACCTTGGCCACAAAATAGTGGATCAGGTGGATAAAGATTGCAGCCTCCATGATGTTGTTTATTTCTCCCAGAGTGCCGTGCATACACAGCAATTCTGAATTGGCAAGAGTAAATGTTGAGACCTGGATGATTTGTACAAGCCTAGCAAAATCATCCTCCATGGCAACAAGGTCAAAGAAGAGGAATTTATCTATAACTTGATCGGAGCCGCAGTATGACTAATTGATGTATATTTTTATTCAGACTGTGGTTGCTGGCATCCAGTCTGATTAACAGGAGGAGTGACACAGACTGGATGTGCAGCATCAATACAACGACTTACTGTAAGGTTGCTTATTTTAAATGATACAGACAGATAACAATCGGCCAATTTCTCTTCAAGACAATGATTCAGGGATTTTGTAGAGTGTTATCCAGCCTCAGTGAAAATGGCCTTTGACCTCCAGTACTACAAGCAGGCAAGCACAAGCATCACTGCAACCCTTTCCCCCTGCATGGTGATAAAAGAGTAACAGTTGTTGTAGAAAGAAATGGGCTTTAGAGAGTTGGAGCTCAGCCCAGCTCTACTGACGCATGCTGGTCCATGGGCATGGATGCAGGTCTGAAGGTTAATTGCTACCAGATGTTCATCCTCACTAGTTTGTTAATCAAGTGAAATTATCAGTCTCCTGTAGTGAATGGTCCGTGCTATAGTAAGCCCATATTTACTGTCAAGTACTGTACATTATGAATCCATGTTTCAGGGCTATGTGTACTTATGTTTGATCTTGGGTTTGTGTCTAATCCACTCATCAGCTTGGGTTCATTTTGACTGATTTATCTTGAATTTCAGGCACTAATGTAATGAATACCAGCAGCCTACAGGACATCGATCCTAAAGGGAGGTCTGGAAGCATTATTTTAACATATTTTGGTTTTGAAAATGGTGTGATTTTCGCTGGTTATCTCTCAGTTGTAATCTCCATTTGCACCCGAGGTCTCCATTATAAAATGATCTGAAAATTAATTGAATTAAACTTGAATTTAAATGTATTAAATATTAAAGTAATTGATATTCTTAAAACAGCCTTCACTAATTCAAAATAGCCTCCTTACACTCTTTTGAAAATTGTCAACATCAGATTATCCAACACTGCATTGTAGTGAATAAGAGAGATGGTACTATTAAAGACACACCCAAACCTAAAATAAAAAGTGCCAGCATGAAACTTTAGAATAGAATAGGATTTGCTCAGGGGGAAAGGACCTGGGCAGTAAAAAAGGTTCTCGCCAGGCAGCCTATTTCCTCTATCTTTGGAAAGTGTGCCACCAGTGGCTGATTGATGATGCTGTAACTTCATTTTAATTTTGGTTTACAAATATAACAAAGCCGTGTAGTTGAGCACAATCAAGGACTTACTATGGACTTTGCATGAGAAAGAAACAAGAAATAATGCTCTCTCTATCCATTGTACAGGAGTGTAAATAATAGCAAAGCAGCCCTAAAACAGCATAAAGTATTCTTTTTTCCCTTTCGTGTTTCTTCATTGTGTGCAGCATAAAGGTGGTCGAAAAGGCTGGTTGCAATAAAACTTATATGTCATGTGGTTTTTTGTAATGTCTTACATCATTTACACACAGTTCAGTTTTATCAAACACTGATGTTGAGCTGTTGAATCCTTTCACCTGTTTACTTTTTAAATGAAATACAACACATTAAATGTGTCCTTGACTACAATTAAGTTTAGAATAAGATTTGCACTGCTGTCCAGATGCGTCTTTAGTGACAATATCAATAGTAGGATCAGGCAAACTTAATCAATATGTAGTGGTGGGGAAATGATTAAATATGCATTACATTGGCGCTATGAGGTACAAGTATTCAAATCACAGTGTTTACCTGCTGTATCAAGTTTGAAGCTTTGTAGAAGCTTGTTATTTTTGATCTATCATTCTACATTCTGCTCTTCCGCAGCTGCAGGACTGTGTGCATGTTTAGTTTATCTTTGTTGTCCTGCTGGGAACTCCAAGGACAGCTCTGCGGCTTCACTAAATCCTGCAGGGGACAGGGTGGCTTTCCCTGGTTAATAACATTGATAAACTGCTTTTACTCCTATTCCTAACCAAAAGTTCACTGCTCTGAGAGTTTTAGGGCAGTCAGGACTAATCTCCTACCCTTGGATGCTCCATAAATACAGACCAAGAGCTTACACTATCCTGCATGATGGAGGGGAGTTGAACAGTTGCATCATCATCCCAAAAACAGATAAGGACTGTATATGTGCAGGATTAACTAGACTTCTGTGAGGTTCAATTGGTTCAGGGTATTTAGAATACATTCAGAATGTGAAAAAGACGAGGCTCACTTCACAAGTTTATTTTACTGCAGGTCATTAACCTAACCATCACCTCACACATTTTGATTGGAATAAAAGTGATACCTTGTAAGTATCATGCCTAACCTTACAGACTTGCAATTGTCACCTGACAAAACAAGCCTATGGCACTTCATCAAGTGAGCAGGAGAAATGACTGCGTGCTGTAAACAGGGATTTGGGGATTAACGCTTCTTTATGTGGGAAGATAAAAGACAGGCTGGATTAGAAGAGAAACGATTAATGTTGAGTTGTGCATGGACAAAGACCAATAAATATTCAGTTATAATCCTCCAGTCTATAATCAAGATGACAAACACAAAAACCTAAACTTGGAGGTGGAGGTAGAAGAGGAGGGAAAACATAAATATAAATCAAGCCAAGGGAGACATAAGACAAGAGTGGCTTTGTGTGTGTTTGTTCTTATATGATTTATAACGTTCTCCTGGTATATAATTTGCTTGTTGGAGCTCCAGAGGGAGGATAATTTTGCAAAAAATGACATTCTGACCAGTCCTCCATCAAGAGGCAATTGAAGGGATAGGACGTGATTTCAGTGTTTGGGGATAAGGAATACCTTCTGTTGGAATATTTTGACATGTTGGGAAAATTATTATTTGCAGTCTTGTCAAGAGTTAGATCAGAAAATCAACACCACTCTCATATCTGTAAGCTAAATATGAAGCTACTGCCAGGAAACAGCTTAGCTTAGCTTAGCATAGACAGCTGGACTGACTCTATCCAAAGGTAAAAAACTACACCTACCACCACCTCGAAAGCTCACCAATTAACATTTTTTATCTTGTTTGTTTAATTTAAAAGTTGTTATTTTGATGCGAATGAGCACGTTTTCCAAAATGTCAAAACATGCCTTTAATGATGGTTAAAGTATAGAATTACACGTGTTTTTTTTGTTTGTTTTTTTATAGAGTGAAGCATCATATTCAGATTTATTCTCAGTAGTATATACAGTATATTACTTTAAGTCAGATTGTTGTTTTCTACATTGATTTTTCATTCAAATCAGTGTGTAAATATGATCTTTGTTACAGGGGAAGTCGAACAATAAAGGTCTATAATTGGTTATATTAGTTTTCATTTTTTATTTATTATTCTTATCAGTTTATTCATTACTAATTTATATTGTTTATTAATATATTCATTGCCTTAAAAAAAGACGTATCAAATTGTAGCCCCTTTATTTATTTGTTGTAATTTCGATTACATACCTCAATGCTCATGCCAGAGGCACATGCACACATTGCACAATAACAGAAACATTTGTACATAAACCATGAAAGGTAGACTATTGTCAGTTGGATGGTGAGTCACCAGTCTTTAGTCCCAGAGCAGGGACAGCAGAAAAGAAAAAATAAAGCAGGGACATTAAATGGACATGATTTTAACACACTCGTGAAGTGTAGTTATTACGAGCTGAGTCATACATTCACATGTAGTCTGACTAATGAGAAGGGAGTGCAGAAATCTCAGGAAACCAGCCATGCTTGAGCTGGTATGTTGGTAAATTAAGCTGCAAACTCTTGTGATATAGTCATTACAGGGACATTGGTGACATTGTACCGGGCAGCAAATTGAAACAAATGAAAAGGTTTTAAGGAATAAATGGGCTGGTCTGTTTATAAATGATAGCAGGGGTGATTCAGAAGCATGATATTATTACCAGACTTTCCAGGGGTGAAGTACTGTACTGTTATCATGAAAGTGTGGCATTGATGAAGAGATATTTTGTTCTTATCGTCCAAGATTTATCCTGAGCTATTTGGCCAAGACAAAGTAAGAGGAGCTCATCCTCTGAATACCAAATAGAAGGGTAAAATGAGGATAGATAACCAATTAGTGAGATGGAAAGAGAGAGCAAAAGTCTCCAAAGACTGTTTACCGGGGCTCCCGGGGTTCCTCCTGCTTCCAAATTGCAAGTAATGTAGAGGAGATGGTCCAAGACATGTTCATAGATGTTGCTGCTATAGACCCCTGCTGGCACAAAACAGTCCCTTGCTGAGAAAGATTGGGTTTCATTGGTGAATTGAATATCAGACTTGCTTCATGTTTGCTTTTCTGTTTATCCTCCTCCCTTCCTCTCTGTCTTTGTGATTCACAAGTTGACCCACATGACATAATAATAGTGTCTGGGGAAAAAAAAGATCCTTTTGGTTGCTCTCAAATTGGAAGTACATCTGCAACATCAAGCTAGAATCGGCACGGAGTTTTTATAATGAGGTTGAATCATGCTGCAATGTATTCCTTCATCTTAAGTCTGTTTCTGTGCAACTGAATCAATCTGCAGGAAAATTGAGGTAGAATTGCGACTCTGTGTGTGTGTGTGTGTGTGCGTGCGTGCGTGCGTGCTTGTGTGATAGCTCTTTTGCGAATGCTTGCACGTGTGTACTGTGAAATTAACAGCTGTGGGCTATGATCATCCACAGTCCAAATAGACAAAAAATAAAATTAAATTGAGCACATGAAAGAGGAAAAAAGTAAAAAAAGAGGCTTCAGTTGTGCTTTGACTTTTCTGCCTCAAAGCCAGTGACCCCAGTCCCACTCGCCAAAGGACGGGAAACAGATCAGTCATACTGATTCTCATTTGTAAATCCTCATTATCCCTAATTCACTGTAAATTTTGTCCCACCTTGGACACCACCACCAGTGACATTTCTGACTGTATTGAGAATGCCAGATTGCAGTCAGTCCCAGTGATATTAAAACACAGTCCTTAAACTGCTCTTTAGTGACCTTTTATGTTGTCAGAGAGTTTGACATTTTGGTGCAATGAACCAGAAGTGGCTGTCGAATGGCAGCATTGACACGGCAAGATGCAAATGACGTGAAGACAGTGATGTGCTGCGAGTGACATGTATGGATATGATCTCCCTTCTATAAAGGACAGGAATGCCCTGAAGGAGCACATGTGGAAAAATGGGAGGAAACGAGCAGAGGAAGGGAGTCACTGATATTGGTAGCACTGGGCGTGAGAGTGATCATATTTGAGAATCGCCCAGGCGTCAGGTCATTCACCTCTAATGTCGGACATGATTACACACTAATTGAAGTAATCCAGTGCTGCTGCTAATCATGGTTAAAGAGTCCGCCCTTTTGTCACCTTGGACTGCATGTCATGTGGACTTGATGACCCTGGTACCTTTAAATCAAGCTGCACAAGTGAAAAAAAAAAATGGGAGATGGTATGATACAATGGAGCAATCTACCACTCTCAAGGGCATTTGGCTTTCAGTCACTTTAAGCCTTTCACACAGTATAGCAGGATATTCAGCTGAAATTCATATATATATATATATATATATATATATATATATATATATATATGTATATTGTTAAAACGCAGTTTGATATAAATGGTTCATATTGAGTGAACGGTGTCCAGTACGCAGAATTATTAATAATGAAACTTAAGCAAAGTCAGTAATTGAGTAGTCTTATTAGTAGTAGTAGTAGAAGTAGTAGTAGAGTATTGGGTAAATTACCAGAAGTATAAAGAATGAATCCTAGGCATGTGTGGTGGGTGAAAAATTCTTATTGCAATTTTGTTTTGAAGTTGCTTGTTTTGTCCAGTCCAAAGCCCCAAAATATTTACTTTACTGTCATATCAAACAAAGCTAAGCAGCAAATCCTTATTTGTTTTGTCTGACCAACCCCACAATCCAAAGATATTCAGTTTACTTTTTATACTAGACAGAGAAAAGCAGCCAATCATCCCATTCGAGAAGCTTGAATCAGGTAATATTTGGTTGTTTTGTTTGTTGTTTGTAACATCAATCGATTTAAAAAATAGTTAAAGATAAATTCTTTGTTGATTGACTAATAAATTAATTGACTATCAGCTGTAACTCTACAAACAATAAGATAATTATCAAAATACTACTTTATTAATTCATCAATTTTAGACATGTCACAAGGGGAATGATTCAACCTGTGGAAACAGTTGCACAATGTTTTCTGTGGCTCTGGAAGAGCTTTCTGAAGTCTGAGACAATATTAATGTTTTATTATTAATTATAATATATATTAAGATTATAAAACATATTGGGTTTGAGACTTCAAACTTGTAACAGAAAGCCTGCGTTACAACTTTAGATCTTGAGTTTGACCAACAAATTCTCTAAATTAAAATTGAGCGACACATATACAGCAAGCATTTTCTCGAGTCTGTCGTCTGTACGATTGCGTTGTTGGAAAATAAATCTATAGTTAAGGTATAGTTAAGGTTTCATTAGGTTTAGACACAAAGTAACTTAGTTAGGTTTAGGAAAACAATGTGGTTTAGGTTAAAATGACCACTTTGTCAAGACTAGGGACCTTCTCGGTCATATTAACCATAATAAGGGAGCATTCGTGCTCATGCCTGTCGACTGGAATAGGGAAATGAACAGCAAGTCCCCAAGTGCTATGAAAATGCAATGCTAAATTGCCGGAGTGCCCCTTTAATTTTCTGTCAATTGGCTAAGCATTTCAGCTCTGAATGATCTTGCTATTCTGACCGTTTACACTACTTTTACACTACATTTACTCATTTATCACTACATTAACTACATTACAATCACAATAAGCAGACTACTTTACAAAATGGGTAGGCCAGTGTACAGGCAATACTGTGTACAGCACCAAGCAATACCAGCTTGTTACAGAATATTTGGTTTGTACTTTCCACCAGTATCTAGATGAACAACTCTCGGAGAATAGTTTGTTGTTGTATCACCACATATTGCACACAATCCATGGAGGTGTTTAAATGTTCTTACATAATACCCTCATCCCTGAAGTGATGTAAACATACTGAGGATATTTAGACTTTTTTATTTTATAGTCTAGCTACTAAAAGACTAATTGGAGAAATAAGAGGAGAACTCAACTTTAGAGCAGGGCCTTCAGAGCAGGCAGTGTAAGTGGGGCACTGCAAGATGTGGATTGAGAAATCATGTGTCTTTTCTACTGTGATGAGGTGCTGTGAGAGCAGGAAATAGGGGTTTAGCGGTCAGCCGGACTTCTTCACTCGCAGTAACCCCAATTCACAATATTATTACAGTTAAGGTCAGACTGAGCAGAAACACAGAATGAAAGAAGAGAAGGGCAGACGACCAGACAACGAGCATGTGAAAGAGCCAGACAACGATATAACCATAAATAAAGAGAGACAAAGTGAGAGGGTATATCGGTGAGTGTGTATGTGTGTGTGTGTGTGTGTGTGTCTGTGTGCGCCATTTAAATTATCCAATAACTTTATGGTGACAAAAATTGAATGCAGAGTGTAGTGATGCAGACCTTTCTCTTTTAACTGGTTTTGATGTTGTTCTGTGGACCAGAAACCTCCAGGAACAAGAGGATGTCTCTCCTTGTCACAGTGAATATATACCACCTACTTCCAGCCTGCCTGCCATGCTTGTTGCTCCTTACTCCATGTCCTCATGCAGTTTCCAATAGCAACCAGCTGAACCTAAAGAGATTTTTCAGTTGACAGATTATTATGAAAGATATCTTTTCTCCCTTCTCCTGCATCTACCTCTGTAGATCATTGTGGAAGATGCTGCACATTTGTACTCTCGAGCTCACTGTGTTTCTTACTGAGGAAAGAGCTCTCAGGGTGGAAGGGAAGGGAGAGGGGAGGGCAGGCTGTTGCACATGTCTGTTGCCATGGGGATTCTGGCGCAGTGACTATGCAGTAATGCGGCTGCGGGAATGGAGGATTTGTTTTCGCAAGGGAGGCTCCGGCAAAAAAATTGAGTGTGCATGAGCTGGAGCCTCAGCCACCAATTATGTGGCAGGGGCATTTATTTTAGAAAGAGAGTTAGCGAGGCTTTACTTAGACCGGGAGCAAGGTGCTGCCTCAGAGACCTTTGATGTTTTCTTACTACCTCACCGTCCAGATTAAATTAAGGATCGGCCACCACATGAATGGTTAGGAGAAAAATCAATTTTAATAAAAGGAAGACAATGGAGAGCTAATGGAGGTTTCATAATTGCATGTTCCCAAGATAAACGTGTTAATCAAATGCAAAGCCTGCATAGAAAACAGTAATTTACTGTTCGAGAAGAGGAGGCTGCTTGGAATTTTGCAGATATATTAATCGGCATAGATGAATTACTTTGAATTAATAATAAATAAACTCTATCCTTAATTTGCATATTATGAAAGTCAACATTCTGGCCATTGTAATGTTGGAAATGGCCTTAACCCTTCTGTTGCATGTAGTACTTCACAATGCAGTATATTTTAGGTGGGGTAAGATTTGATGATACCACCAATAACAAATATAATATACTCACATTCAACACTATGCTGTAAATTGGGATGCCTTATGGGCTTTTGTTGGCTAGAGGCAGAACAACTTTTAATGGTAAACAATATTCAAAACCTGTAAGTCTGCAACTTAAATATGAGCAGAAGAAAATTAAATGTTGTGACATATTGAAGCCCATATGAACCAAGCACAGTAGCCTACTTACTCGTTCACAAATTATACTGTAAATCCATAAGCAAATATGACTGCTTTAGCATCAAGTCTACAATTATTTGCACAACATTATTGTAAAGACAGTTAACATTTGCATAGTTTAAATGTTTTATTCACTAAAATACTTTCAGTGCTTGACAACATTAGCATTTGCTTCATAAGCTGAAGGAACATTTGTGTTGGACTAACAGAGAGCACTACTACAATCATAACAAATACACAAAAATGTACAATTTTACCCAAATGACATATACACTATAAACATTTATTATTATTCAGGCTGACACAGTATTCAGATCATTTTTATTTGAGTAAAATAAGCAATACTGCAATTACAAATAAAAGCACTGTATTGATCTCAAGTCAAAAGATGATATTATTGGATATTATTACTGATGCAAAGTAGTATTAGTAGTAGTATTTTACTGATGTAATTGGTCTAAGTAGAGCATTTTAAACTATTTTATATGCTGTTGGGTAGTTTAATCTAAAGCAGTGCATTATATTTTATTAACTCAACTCATGTTTTCCATGTAAAATCTTATTATGTAACTACTAACTTCAGCTGTCACATAAATGTAAGTGGAATAAAAAGGATTATATATCCTGGTGAATTGTAATGGAGTAGAAGATTTAAGTACAGTAGCATGAAATGGAAATACTCAATTTAAGTAAAAGTTCATTTGATTTGTACTACAGCACTTTTTAAAATTCCACCACTGAATTTAAATGTGTATTTATTGCTCACTCCTTTGTAAATTAATTGGCAGTGGTACCAGGGAGAATCTATTTCTGTTCAGCTCGCAGATGACATCCACATGGACTTTAAAAAAGACTTTTCTGCTCTGTTTAACAGCTACATTTGGACATACTAGTAGCCTAAGACACATACCATGTAATTGCAACATCCTTTGATGCATGTCATTTCCCTTCTCCTTACCCCCATGTTTACTGTCTGCTTATGAAGAGTTTAAAGTATAATAAATGTATGAACATTTAAAATAGTGGGTATAAAATGTTTTATTTAGTCATTGTTAAGTAATTGTGCTTCTATTTTGTATATCTTAATGGCCTTTTGACTTTCTCATTGGGCATGAAATATAATTGCTGTAAGAATCACTTGAAAACTCTTTAATAAGCACAGAAGTTAGAACTGTTTAAGTGCAGCATGCATAATGTGTATTGCCACAATTAACTTTTTTAACATTGCAGATAGTACCTTTAATTTATTAAACTGACTGCATAACGTGCACCATATCATTTGCTTTGATTACTAAACAGTAGTTAGAATAGTTGTTAGAAATCTGTTGTTGCCAATTGAATAATAATTGGGAAAATAATGATTTATTTACCATTCCTTATAATTATTATTACATATTAGGCTTGCTTCTATTAATTTGACTTTTCCTTCCATTAAAGAACGTATGAATTGAGAACCTGTCTGCTGTGGATGAGCATGCAGGAAAGGTAACAAAAACATAAAAGGACAATTCGGTGTATAATGCGATGTGAGGGATGGCTCACAGTGGTACTATTAAATTAGTTTGGGATTATGTGTCAGGTTATAAATAACGTGAAAAAGAAAAGCAGTAGTTTGTTTCTCATAATTCATCTGAACATAATAACACATGTTAGCATGATACATAATACATTGATATGTCAGGGTGGAGAACAGACCTTCAAAGAGAATGCCACAAGACAAGTTTCATAAATCTTAACTTTAACATCTTATCTCCTTTTGTTAAGTATTGTCTAATGTTACGTCAAGGCACAGCAGTCACTTCCTTTTGTGTATATGGTCTGATTAGCATGAATAATCAATATGACACAGTCTCATGTTGTCACAAGAGATAATGTAAGGGCACGCTGTATTTCAAATGCTTTACTTCCTATGTCGGCTAAAAACTTGTTGTAGTTGATGTTCGCTCAAATGCATCGTTACAAAGATACATTTAGACCACAGTAATCCGAGTTTTCAGAACTGATCATGAATACCTGATGTTATGCGACTAAATTAAAGTGCATTCACATGCAGCCTGTAAACATGAATGTGTTTATATTAAGTCTCTGCACACTTTCTTTCTCCTCTCTTCCTCCCACCACTCCCACATGGCTCGCTCATATATTCATTATGCCTGGTTTGTATCCAGATGAGGTAAAATTCACATCCCTAAGCAAACCCTGAAGGATTTCATTACAATCTGAGCAAAAAAAAAAAAAAAAAAAATCTTTGCCATTTGAATGACACTGTTATCTGAAGCATATTATTGTACACCATGACTGCAAAATCCAATTTTTGTACACAAGCACCTGACTTTCTGACACACCTGGCATCTCTCGCCATAATGAGATGGTAAAAGCCTCGTGTAATTGTCAAGATCAACTGAGGTTTAGATATACTGTGTCTACAGCAGACCCACAGCAATAGATCTCATGAAACCATTTACAGCAGTATGGTCAAACATATGACTTTAAACCTGTATGACATTCTATCATGAGCTCTTAGGATTGCAGAGGTTATTAGGTTCACCATTTCTGATATGACAGATGTCGGTGAAGAGGGATTTAGTCTGCACATTGAGTACCCTTGCAGACTATCAGAGTACAGAATAGTTCAGTAAACATTTAGACAGTTGCATACCAGGTCTGTAGTGCAGTGCCATCACTGTAAACCACAGTACGATTAGACAGAAAGGGTAAACAGTTAACAAACTAAATAGCTAAAGTGCTATTAAATTATTCAGAAAAAATAAAATAAAATCAATGTGGGCATTTATCCATTTTATCCAAGTTTAGCTTTTTTGATTTGACAAACAACTCAGGAGACTCTGAATGTGCCACTAATGAAGGCAATTAAAACTTTCCATCAAAGTCTCAAAAGAGGCTTTGATACTGAGACTGATGAGTTAAACTATGAGTTTGATATTGTGAGAGTAGATTACAGCATTTGTGTTTCTGACCTATAAAGCACACACAATTTATTTTTGCCATCAGTTAAACATTAAGAATGCAACAAACAATAAACATATGTCATCCCTATGGAGGTGATCCTCTGGGAGGCCGAGGCTAATTGCCTTTAGAGTTTTACCTCTCTGGGACAGATGCGATAGACTAGGGAATTTAGATTTTTTTTTCCCACAGACAAAAAAAAAATCTGTGAACGTAGAGTTTATAATTAGCTATAGAAATGTACCCTCTGTTTTCTACTGGGAATGCCCTAACTCATCATCGTCAATCAAAAAGTCATAATGAGTGGGGTCATCAGAAAGTGTGTCTTGCTTTTCAGCCTCAAGCTATTTCCTGCACCTTTTGTGGCTTTCATTAACATTCATTAAAATCTTTGGATAAGCCATGATGAATAATATCTAACCCTTCCTCTCTGCTATAACCTTGAGAAAAAAGTAAACCAAATATTATTAATATCATTATTATGAATAATTGACACAGCTACAATTTTAAACTAGCAGGTAATGGCAAGAGTAACAGTCATGCACTTCATTTCTTTTGCCCTTTTACACACAAAAGTCAGTTTTACATAGAAGAATAGGGTCTGTACTATTCAACAACAAAAAAATATATATATATAACTTTATTATGCAAATGCTTGGTGTCATAGTTTCCAATGTATTTAGACTAATAAACATGCATCACAAAACGTGAGTCTGTATTGTCACAATTACGGATGAATATTTACATTTGTTGACTCTATTTACATCTAAAATAAAAGACCGTTATTAACTTCCTCTATAAATATCTTTAGTTTAATGTTTGTAAAAATACATTTCACAGTTCCACTCTAATACTTGCCATCTTTCTCTGTTCTGGTATACTGTAATCTGCAAATTTGTGTCTGTTCTTAGGTTGGGACAAAGTTCAATTTAGCTTGACTCTTAGCCAGTTAGTGGAGAGCGATGATTCAGCGAGCACAATGCCAACATTGTTAATAATGGGACTTTTAGTTTAACGGCATTATGCCAATTAGAAGTTAAATAGTTTGTTTAATGTAGTTTTTGCTAGTGTAGCTGAATGTTTAAAACTGAATTCATCTGTTCATAGTGTTTATGATGATGCTAATAGTACATTGTATCACCAAAGCGTGTCTGTTATGCTGCCCTGCCCTTCAAGCCAAGACTTAGAGCATTTTCTTGTCCCACATAGCCATTTAAATACCAGAAAGAAAAAGAGCAGAAGACATGAGTAAATCCCCAAACCCCATGAAATTGATATTTACGCTGTCACAACTATGGCTGAAATGTGAGAGTTTAGGTTACCGTTCCTTTGTTTGTTTGTTTGGTTATTTATTAATTTTTCTACTTTTAGTATTTACTTCTGAATCCCTCCTGTAAGTTTTACTTCTAACACTAAACACAAAATGTGACCATGACTCAGTTTCTGGTTGCTACTTACCAAGCAACACACCCACTGATTAAACTGTTAATAGACATATGCATAGAAAACGTTTACATATTCTTTTACCGAAGTATTCGAACCTAATGGATCACAAGCATTGTGGTAACTATAATTTTCTATCGTTTTTTTAGCAAGAAACCTTGCAAAATGTTTACAATGCATGTGTGTTAAGGATCTGGTTTAGTATACAATATAAGACAGTTGTTACTTTGACTCAAGACAACAGTTTTGTCTCTCAGTATCTCTCTAAGTGAATGTACTAGAAATACAGCGTGACATGACGGGAAAAACATAAACAGGTGTGGTGAAGTGTTGCAGTCCCTAAAGGGCCCTTAGGGGTTGCTCCAAGGAGCACTAACAGTGTTTGTGTTTATTGCTCCACTAGACATCTCATATGGTCATCCGTATAACTGTTATATTTTTTACCTTTTCAAATGAAAAGAAACACTCCTTATACTGTATATTTTGGTTTTTTTTTTTGAGTTTGACATGGTAGTAAACTAATGCTGTAAACAATTTTTTTTTATATATAAATCTGACGATACTAGGTAATTTTGCCCTGTAAAACACACAAAATAGAACAGATTATTAAGTTTATTTATCAAACCAAGCCCTTGGATCTGATGAAATCTAGTCTTTGCATCCTGGATGAATAAAGTCTATAAGTAAAATTTGATTTTTCATGCAATCCTGCTGTATAATAAAGAGCATCTTCCGCCACCTTCATAACACAGAAATATAATCTATAATAAATTTCAAGCTTAATTATTATTTTTCATGCAGAAGGAAGTAGAATTGATTTCATAAATCACTTTACACAGAATACTGTAAATAAGCCAATTAGCAAGTGGAAAAGAGACTACTTTTCCTTGCTTTCAAGATAATCACTTGAAAGAGCGTTTGTCCTTTGTTCACTGTCTGTAGAGAGTGAGTAAATATAATGTATTGTGTGTGAAGGCTGCTGACTATCAATTGCACACAGAAACCTCACTGATCAGAAATAATGATGACTAGATCTAATGAAGGTTGATCAGTACTTTACTATATGTGACTGGTACACAGTCAATCCGTGCAGCTCATTATTTTTAATTAGCCCTTCCTTTATAGTCTGGCACCTCCAGTTTTAGCTCTACCGCTGCAGTGTGTGAACAACTGCTTGTGTTGTCAATAACCTTAAAGCTATGTCCTCAAGCTACAGGCCTAAGTCATTTGCATTGCACCAGGTTATATCAGGACAAAGCTGCTCTCAGACTGTCACCACTGAACGTGTCCCAGTTGTGCTGGTGAGCTTCATACAGAGCTCACAGCTCAAAGACGACTACTCAACTGTAATGAGGCACAGTTATTAAATGCTTGCCAATAATCTGCCTCAGAAAACATCTGCAGACAAAAGCCTTGTTGCTGTGGCGCAGTCAGATAATAGAAGACAGTGAGCCAAAAACATGACTTTGAATAAACTAGTGAAAACTAGCTGGCTGCTTGTATCAAGCGTCCCACTTGTTTTCTGTGAAGCAGATCACTAAAACAGAAACATATCAATAGTTAATTCATAATTTCCAGTTTTCTCCCAAATGAAGCTAATGACAGTATCACACAAATTACAGACATAGATAATTAGTCATGTAGTCTATTTTTGATAATGTGGCATTGAAAGAAAGTCTACTTTACTATCAGATTTGGATGAATCTTTGCACACACTGTGTACTGTGGGGAAGGTGGTGCTGGTAACTGCAAGAGGAATGTAAATTTTGTCAAAAAAATATTGGTAGTGGTAACTGCACACTCAGCCCATAAAAATATTTATGATCAAGGATCTGTAATTAATACTAGCATGGGCAATGTGTTTTGCTCAGCATTTCATCAGGCTCATGAAAACATACAACAAACCAAAGACCTAAAGCCCTGTGTGGATTTGAAAATTATTGACTTAAGCAACTCTTAGTGGTACCATAAAAAATAAAAAAAAAGGTTTGACAGCAATGCACACTGGGACAGCCTCTTTGCCTACTATCAGACTCGTTACACTCCATTTCCATCTTCAGTCTTACATTACTTCCACTGGACTCTACACTCCACTACCAGTCACTACAGACCAACGTATCCAGCCTTGATAACAGCGTCTATCTTGTCTATAGCGGTCACCATTGCTGTTATTGCTCCTCATTGGTTCCATTGCTCAGATTGACAACCCCTTTCAATGTGACACTGATTGGCTAATCATTAGTCCCCAACGCGGCTCATTGGATGGGTCATTTTTCAGCCGAGAAACCCCTGTTTCATGTTACAATGCCAGACCAAAAGCAGTCTGGACCCAGGCAAACCGCCTCTGCCACCCAGGATGATCAAATTTTTCTACAAAAAAAAAGAAAATCTAATTTTAAAGATGCTATATCACGAAGTTATACATATAGGATTTTTAACTAAGCAAACTCAGCAGCTCACACACCAATCAGTGGTTGATACCATGTGTATGATTATATCTGACATGAAATAAATGTATTGAAATACAGAAATTACCAACTGTCCCATTTGATTTGTCTCCTTATAATATCATTCATTCACGCTTAACTTGTATTTCTGGTACTTCTGACAGCAACCTGAAGGCAGCATTATGCTCTTTTGTTCGTTCAAATTTAATACAGTCAGTCATACTGTCATAATTTCAGTTGAGCACACAAAATAACTAGTTCACAAAGTTAAGTCGACTCAGGGAAAGTGATGATCTCATGAGATGAGGTGAACGCCTGCCTGCCAGTCCAACAGGAACACTCCCACTACTCCAGATGGCAGGCCCTCCCCTGGTTCTCTCTGTGGAGTCTCCTCCTCACAATGACTCTGGCTGAGGCGACACAACAATTAGCCTCAGCTGCTAAAGTTACATTCAGTGGCTGGATTGAAAGAAAAGGAAGTAAATTGGGCTAAGTCTGGAGCTTCTTGAAATTAGGCTCAACCATCACCAGCCAATCCCAGCTGGGATCAGTTGCCAAACAACCAATTGCACACCTGACAAATTTGATCCCAAAAAGATAAAACAATGAAAATCAATTTATCAATCAGTCAGAACTAGAGCTGAAGTAATTAGTCAATTAATCAATTAGTTGATTAAGATACAAATAAAGAATAATTTATTAGTCAATCAATTATATTCATTTAGGTCAATTATTACACATCAATTCCAAACATTCTCTTTTTCTGGTTTCTCAAATGTGAGTATTTTTTCTGTTTTATATCAATGTAAATCATTCATCATTCATCATATCGTTTTTCACGGTTGTCTTACATTTTATTGACTTAACAATTTATCAGTTTAAAAAAAAGATATATAGATGATTCAATAATGAAAATCGTTGTTAGTTTATGCCCTGATCACTACAGAACTTGTACAGATCTATAATTACTTTGTCAGAGATTAAACATGTGAAGTAGTTAGCTACAACATTAAAATGCTGCTCACATATTGATACATAAGTAATAGTCATCCAATAACATAATACATATAATATACACTCTGACAGGTGCCATACTAGTACTTTTACATTTGACACTTTGAGTATTTTTTTAATGATTTTGCACTTTTACTCAGAGCGTAAAATCATCAATTCAGGACATTTACTAATGGAGCACTTTACAGTACGGTGTAATGGTAATATCACAAGATAAAGACGGTAGACAGAATAACATGTACACCACCTGAAAAAGGTAAATGAAAGAGTAACTACATTACGATTGCGAGTTTGAGACTCCTTAAACGGTATTATAGGCCATATTATATTAAATGCCACATTATAATATTGTCAACTATGCAGCATGTGGCTACTTGATTTACTTTGATTGACATGAGACAGCTTATAGAACTCCATTAGTAATCATTTCCATCAGTACACGGGTTGAATGTGACAACACTCCTGCTAAAGAAAGACGGCACAACTGTCACATACATTATACACCCGGTATACAGCTAATTATCATGCGACCTTTGACCTGTCTTTGCTCCATGTTTGAAGTGGTGATTTAAATACTTCAAAGTCCTGTCATCATGAGCTGTTTACATTATTTTGTCCACCCTCTGTATATTGCTAGACAATTTACAATATTTTTAATTTTACTAATTTACAATACAGAATATCAAGGGCACAGTAGAAGGATTCCTCTTGGCTATGGTATTGATCTAGGTGTAAGCAGAGACAACATTAAATGAATCTAAAGAGGCAGTAATCTGTGTGGCAATGACTATGTCCTGAGCAGCAGAGGTGATTTATATTCCAAAATGACACATTTTATACCCACAGAATGTTCAATACTGAAACTAAAAAGCATTTGGTTCAGACCTGGCAAAAGAAAAGCATCTAGTACAATTAATTACACTAAAAATACTCATTATTATCTAGGAGTTTAACAGAAAACTTTGATCAAATTCAGTAAATGCTTTTTGTCCTAAATATGCAGTCTCATCAGTCCCTCTCCTTTATGTTGGCATTCACATGATTTACCGAACATGCTACTCTGGGCCACATGGAGACTTAACTTTGCCATTTTATCATTTATTCATCTGCAAGCACTCATTTCCTGCAATGTACCCTTTTAGCTTATCACATCATGAATTCTGCTGGAGTAAAGCCATGTTGTTACCATTGTTACCAAAGAGTAATACCAACCCGCTAATATAACCTCTTAACAGCTCAGTCATTACATGTTTAAACTCTAGCTGAACCTCCAGTATTTTCAACTTACATACTGTTTCTTTCTACGTAATTTCAAAACATTGAAAAATCACTGTTGTCTGAAAAATCACTTCAGCTGAGCTTTTGATTTTTCCATTGTGATATTTTCAAATATGGTTACTATTCTGAGATGGCATTACTATTATATCATTATATTAAAACCTCATATAACAACATGATCTACATTTTCCATTACATGCATATTTTATAAAAGCACACTTGACATCAAATTACAGTGAGTGGCTGTAGATAGAACATTTGGGGTTGTCATGTTATATATAATATAATAATACAGTGAATCGATGTAAGGAATTGCAAATATATAAGATGCACACAGAACAGTAAGTAGAAACTATAGCATCACTAAAGCTGGTTGAGACGGGTTTATCCCAGCTGTTTTTAACAAAAAAAAAGCTCTCACTCAGCACTGAAAAGCTGACATTGTTCAGGAGGTCAAAAACAAAATTTAAAATAAATGCTAATGTTGCTCTGTGTCTGCTGGGTGTGTATAAGGAAATTGTTTTATAACATGTTAATCATTTTAACTTTATACGGTGACAATATGTAATGTTTTTACAGCTTGTTGCACTGACCCCCATGTAACCTCATAAACTCTATTAATGCAGGTCAAAGTCTGATTGATCAAGAGCATAAATGTGAAGCTAAAATATTTTGGCAGCTGTGTTATTTCTAAATTGGTTTAAGCTTGTAGCAATGTTGCAAACTCATCTGGATCATCACCAAACTGCCTGTCTTTTGGGGGGCCTGTCTATCTGTGGAGGTGAATGCAGATACTAAAGGCAACTGTCCCTTAAAGGAAGGATATGACTTTAGATTCTGTATTTTAAGGGTCTTCTCCCAATTTCTTAGAACCAAAGTATCCAAGAATAATTCAATCCACTAAGCATCATTTATGGTGACGTTTTAATTGAGCCTAAGGCTACACTGTTGTGTTTTTGTATACAGAGGAATAACACTATTATTGCTCTTGAACAATACAGTAGATTGCATTGAAATTGTCAACATGTTGGAGTCACTTGATGATGCGAATGTTTCATTCCTTGATCCTCTTTACAAACCTACTTATTCCTGATCAGGCTGACAGTGATGATGTCCTAGCATGCACCGAGCAGAAGGCAAGGAAACAGTCTGGAGTGTCTGGCTGTGACACAGCAGTGCTTACCAATGATCCATCATGCTGTCCTAATAAAATCCTTCAATTTCTTTACGCATGATACTGTCATTTAAAGAGCGCCTCCCTGTTGCCTGGTAACATAAGTGCACAAATCCTCTCTCAATTCCACCAGGTCTTGCCCAAATGAAACATATAAAGAAATGCAACATACTGTAATTGTTAAACAACACACTTCTGCTTAGTTTCAACTACACTGCAACAAGCCAGTGAAAAGGGTTAATTATTTTCCCTTTAAAGACCCATGGAGAATATCATTAGCATGTCTAAGGTGCTTCACAAAAAAATGAAACAAGCAGAACATCGTTGTCCATCGAGGAAGCCAATATTTGCACATTGTCACTAATCGTCTTTGGCTTTCTCCATCCAATCACCCTCTTTTCTTCTCTATATTACACAGGATATATTACATGTGTTTTTTACACTACTCTCATGCTTGTGTCATGCATGGGCTGCCTTTTGTGTGTGCAGAAAAAAGCACAAACACAATACAATTGATTGTAATTTATAATTATCTACAATATAATCCTTGATTCACTGATATTCAGGATTCATGAAGCTGTATTTATTAGCAGTTAGATGCTGATTTGTTCCTTACCCGTTCCATGGTAACTTCTATGTGATTAACCTCATTGTGAAGTGTTATCCACAAACAACTATCAGGGCATCATTAGATTACAGCACTCTATATGGTACAAAATTGAATGTAGAGTGAAGAACTGTAACTGAAGCTGTCGCATACATGTGTGCATGAGTACGTGATTAAAACCCAAACAGCAACTCAAGCTTCAAAATGCTAATGAAAAATATGGATGGAAGTGCAGTAGTGACCTCTTTAAAAGTACTGTTGTGGTGTCCAGTATGCTGTTTACTGCACCTGTTCTACACTGCTTATACCCATATGAAGAGGCTGAAAGCATGGAGAGGCGAGTAAGCATCCAACACCCTCTGCTCAGAGAGAGGCTCAGTGATGCACAAGGACAACGGTATCGTTTCCTGGATTACAGACTACAAGGACAGGCCACACTTTGTTTGTGTCGAGAGCAGTGTGTTGGGCAGGCAGCAGAGCAGTACAGGGCTGCCTTAGGGGACCGTGCTGTTACCTACAGCACCAGTCAAAAGTCTGAGTGTGTTGTCACTGACTACGTTTACATGCACGTAATATTCCACTATTATGGCAAATATGACAATATTCCAAATTTAAATACAAGTCATGTAAACAGCACATTCCGTTTGGATATGTGGGACATGCCGGTATTATTGATTTTAGGAGTGTTCTTTGGACACATATGCAGCGCATTCAGAATATACGTCTCAGTTGGGGTTTTTACTGCAGTTTGCGACACACAGCCTCTTGCCTGTTTATGGTCAGTTCTGTGCTTTGTAAATAAACCAACTAACCAACAGTTTGCAGGGCTGCGGTAGAGATGCATGCCCAGAACAAAGGGCAAAAAACTGAATATTCTGTGCATACAAACGTCTCTGACACTGACTGCTTCATACCTGAGAGTGAGAACCCACAATGCAGAATTCATCAACCCTCGCCCTCTTTGGCTTGCAACAATTTGACCCAGATATTGGAGGTTTTGGTTGAATAGCCCATAAATCAGTTCTTAAAATGTCTTTGTTGTTTCTTTGCTTATTTGAGCATTGTTTGCCATTTTCTGTACCTTTACTTTCAGCTATGGCAATTATGAAACCTACTGTATGTTACTTGTATTTGTAGAAATTACTGACATCTAACAAAGATTTATACTCAAACTACACATTTCAGAGCTTTCGCTGACTCCTTTTTCAGACAGAGAAACCATTTCATTGAATTTCACAATATTTCCATTTTAATTTCCAAATTAAAATTGTGAGTGTAATTCACTTGTAGTGGTTACAGCGTGGAAAAGCTGCCTTCCAAACTTCTGACTGATAGCTCTACTGTTACTGTTAACTTCACTCTCTCTACACCTGCGGCTTCAGATTCAACCCTGGATTATGTTCGGAGATTAAACTACTATGGGATGCTTCAGTTATTTCAAAGAGGAGGTGAATCAGACTCTGGTGGCAAACTTTGTTGGAGGTGTGATAAGAACCAGCTGCTTCTTAATGACAGTAATGTCAAGCAGGCAGCTGGTGACATCTGTCAAGATTCAGGGGTGAAGACCTACAGATTGCTAGTCTGCAGGCTAGTGGAGGGTGAACATTGCTGTACCTGAACTGGTCTGATAATGCAAGAGGGCAAAAGTAGACTGTTCTTGAGGAAGCTGAGGTCCTTCTGTGAAAGCAAAACCTCTACATGGTCAATAATTACATTGTTACCAGTGAACTATGTGCATGTGTCAACAGCAAACTAACACCATAAGAACATACTGAAAAGGTGATATCAGAGCAGAGCATAATAACAAACCTGCATACCTCCATTACCCCATTACCAAGTCTAGAGAGTGCTTATATAGTTATGTAGTTATGAAGCATCCTGAGTGTCTGACTTATTCTCTAAAGGTGCAAAATTGAGTGTGTTAGGCACTCATTTGTACCACCAGCTATCAGGCAGCACTCGGCGTTGTGCCTGGCTGCTGAAGCAGGTCATCTGCTCTGGCTATATGAACTGTCTTGGACTTCCTTCACATTCATGTGCTTTGATCTTTCCAGAATCAGTTTTTTTTTGCAGAGTGCTTGTATCAATATATCCGATATTTAACTAAATGATGATTGATTAAATATACAGGCTGTACGCTTTAGGCTGCTAATTCTAACAAACCTTATTTTTACCAAACTACTTGAACGAAGTACTGAAGGCCCTGATTCAAGACTATAAAGCTGATAAGCCTGGTTGTCATTAAGGGGAGCAGTGCTGCGACACTGGCAGGGTGAGGTGGTGAAACACTGTAAAGTTCAATAAAAAAATGGATCAGCTTAATATACCGATCCATTAAAATATGCCCAGACTGGGCATCAGAACCTCTGTATTTCTTAAATTGAAATGTGAAAAGTGGTGTCCTGGTGACCTAGAGGTTTTGAAAGCCCAGTGAAACAACAGTTAGAATGTCTTAAGATTTCTATAATGCACTGATGGAGGAAGTGCTCAGATGATTTTACTTAATGTAACTAAAAGTACAAATACCATGGTCTAACAATACTCCATCACAAGTAAATGTCCTGAATTCAAAATGTTACTTAAGTAAAGGTACAGTATTACCAGGAAAATGTACTTAAAATATCAAAAATAAAAGTACTCATTATGCAGAATGGCTCCTTTCACAGTATTATATTATTTTAAAATATTATGTAGTTCTGTTTTTCTCGCTAACCAATATATGTAAGAGCATTTTAATGTTGTAGTTTGTCTAGCAAGTGGAAGAAAATGTATTATTTATTAGTTAAAAGTCATAAGAAAAAAAGATATAAACCGTGTCATTACTCACCTATTCAGTTAAATTAATACATTCATAATACTGATTTGAATCAAATGTATTTCTTCCCCAATACACGTCCAATTAACCGCTCACATTTTACCTGAGAAGAACAGTGGTGGCGCTGTTCTTTCAGGCTCTGCAGCCTGGCCACGTGCAGGGAGCATCAGGTACAACTCAGCTGCACCGTACATAGGGATGGGTACCAAAACCAGATATTGAACGGGCCCCGGGACTAAATTATTAATGATCGTAGTATTAATCAGCTCCGACGTGACTGGTTCTTACATCTAGACTTCGTAACGTTTTGGTGTAATTTATTATCACGCTTTAGCTCCTCCAACTACGCTGGTTACTGTAAGTGCAATAAAACGTTGGCGAGTAGAAAGCCAATACAATACACCTGTTCAACAAGCAGACACATGTGAACATGTAGTATCTTAAAATTTTGCAGGTAGGTACCTACAGGCAGAGGAGGACAGGAGGAAGGCCTCATACTGACTGATGTCTGTGTTCTTCATTCTTTCTAAACTTCACTCAGTATTGTGATGTCAGGAATATTATTTATCTATTGACATTTTATATTTTTGTCCAGTGAGATATTATTGAGTTTATATAGTGACTTTGCTGTTGTGAACATTATTGTTGCTGCTCTAGAAACATTTAGTCATATTTAAAATATTAAATTCTAATCCTTTTCTGAATTTATTCTTTTTTTTAAAATAATATTTATTTAATAATAAAATGAACCGTTAGAGAGTAGGCTATCGAAAAAAAGTAAGCTTCTAGTATCAATAAGTGAGTCTCTGACCAAAATCAAAAAGAAAGCTGAAATATAACAATTTGTCCATAAATCCCCATGAAATCCTAATGAGACCCATACCAGTCAAAAAGAGAAAGAAAATGTGTCAAAAGCTGGACAGATGAATTTGAATGGGTGTCTTAAAACTAGATCTACAAAATGGTAAAGTGACTTTTATGCCTGGACAAGTAGAAGGTAAATTTACTGCTTAGAAAAGTTAATGTTGAGCCCTGTAGTTGAGTAAAAACTCCAATAATTGCCTTGTAGTGGAGTAGAAGTCGTAGCATAAAATGGAAATACTCAAGTAAAGTAAAGTATGTCAAAGTTGTACTTAAAGACAGAACCTCAGTAAATGTACTTACATTCCACCACTGCTATAATGTGATGTATTTCTGAATGAAACAGAATGTGTGGGCAGGGTTTCATCTCGAACACAGGTCTGGCTTAGCAAAGATGAGTTTCTGGAGAATATGTAGAAGACTGCTTACTTCCATCCACACCTCCCTCACCTGTGTTGTTGGATCATGTGGAGGACTGATGAATTACACCTCAAACACGCTCATTTGGAAAGGGAATCTAAGCCAACTAATATCCAAACGCATGCCCCATCCCCTCATTTCCTGTCAGCTCTCTACTATTATCCAGTGATGGCATAAAATTCCTCTCAAAAAAATATTTTTAAAACCAAACATGGAACACTTATAAGTGAGCAAAATATCTAATATCCAGCTCTCTACTTTTGCTGGGGGGTTATGGGAGTTTGGCCATCCAGTCTACATGTGTTTTGTGGACTTGGAGAAGGCTTACGACTGTGTCCCCAGGGGAATCCTGTGGGGGGTACTGGGAGAGTCTGAGGCCATGGTTCTCTGCTGGAAAGCAATGGATTGCTCCCTCCGGGTTGGGAGTGAGTTGCTGCCCCAAGCGAAGGAGTTCAAGTATCTCGGGATCTTGTTCACAAGTGAGGGAAAAATGGAGCGGTGGACTGGTGGATTGGTGCAGCGTCAGCACGTAATGCGAGCGTTGTACCTGGACCGTCGTGATGACAGTATCAGCTTCTGATTTACCAGTCAGTCAATGTTCCAACCCTCACCTATGGTCATGAGCTTTGGGTAGTGACTGAAAGAATGAGATCACGGATACAAGCGGGCAAAATGAGTTTCCTCCGCCGGGCTCAGCCTTAGAGATAGGGTGAGGAGCTCAGACATCCGGAGGGAGCTCGGATTAGAGCAACTGCTCCTTCACGTTGAAAGGAGCCAGGTGAGGTGGTTCGGGCATCTGATCAGGATGCCTCCTGGTCGCCTTCCTTTGGAGGTTTTTTCAGGCACGTCCAACCGGGAGGAGACCCCGTGGTAGACCCAGAACACGCTAGAGGGATAATATATCTCATCTGGCCTTGGAACGCCCCGGGATCCCCCAGGAGGAGGTGGAAAACGTTGCTGTGGAAAGGGACATCTGGAATACCCTGCTTAGCCTGCTGCCACCGCGACTTGGCTCCGGATAAGCGGTAGAAAATTGATGGATGGATGGAAATCAATCATATACTGTCAATGCAATACTCAACTTGAGATTGACTTTATTGTCACACTGTAAGATAAAGCAGCAGTGGTGTGCTAAATAGAGATGGAAATCTATTTCAAGACAATGATTCACCTCTCTTCTGGCTCTCAGAAACTTCACAGCTTTGCATATCAAAACACTTACATCCACAAAAGAGTTATAACAATGTATGTCATGTAAATGCTATTTAAGTTGCACTATTTAGACAGCATACAGTATGTGCAGCAACTAAAGCTGTTGTGTTTGTCAAAGTGGAGTTGACAGAAAAACTAGTGTATGAGTTGGTGTAATACTGAGTACTAACACATTTCTCACAGGTAGATATGTGGGTTGGTGAGTCAAGTCACACGTTTAAGTGTTAATATAGCCAGGAAAGGAGAAAAGAATCTCACAGTCAGAACTGCTGCAGGTGCGTAGGTTTGATGCTGACCGAATTTTAAAGGGTAGCTGAGGTGTTTTTGACACAGCTCAAACTTAAAAGAGGATGCAGGAATAATTTTTTTTTTCTTTTGTCTGTTGTGGATGCTCTGATATCCTGTTTCTCTCCTGCTCAAAACAATTACCCTTTGCTATAAGGGGCAGTGACCCTTGGAATGGGGCCTAAGGATATTTTTTAGCAGATCTAATTTGTAAATTTTTAACTATTGCTTGTGTATCTGACAAAATCTGAATGTAAGAGTAGGTTCACCACAACAGCCATATTTTGCACTATTATATGACATCAAAAATGGCACATAAATGTATTCTTAATACAGATCTGAAATGATTAGACAATAGTCAATTGACAGAAGATTAATCTGCAATTATTTTGGTAATTAATTGTTTTAGTCAGATTTACACAAAAATGTAAACATTTGCTGATTCAAGCCTCTCAAAATAGAGAATTCCCTGCTTTTCTCTGTTTTATATAATTGTAAGTTGAATATCTTTGTGTCTTGGACATGTAGTTTTCCTCTTACATACACATATGAATCCAAACTCATTCAAATACCATACTGAAAACCTCACCAACACATTAAACTACTATGTGTGAAAGCTTTTCAGTTGTGGATGTAAGCATATCATCTTTCAGTTGTTTGTGCTAGAGTGTTTCAATTGTGTATGTAAAAATATTTAACGTGTATGTGTGTGAAGTTTTCAGTATAGTATGTGAATGAGTTTGGTTTCATATGTGTATGTGAGAAGAAAACTACATGTATATATGCATGGTAATTCTGAATAATGTCCCTAACAGCCTCTTATATCTTTCAGTCTTACTGTCTTAAATTTACAACCTGAGCTGGCAGGAGAAAGAGTGAAGAAATACTTTTGATGGATCTCCTCAATAAAAAGGTGGTGCTCACTTAGCTTTCAGAAAGAGTCTGGGTTAATCCTGAATGTGTGCCTTATCAGGCTTTTTCATTTTTGCTACCCTTTTTGCACTGTTCTTTATCACACTCACATCCTGCATCTGGTCCTTTTATTGCATTGAGGTGGGATGGAGGAGGGGCGAGAGGTAAAGAGGTCAGGTGCTGGCTGCAGAAGCATGGAGAAACTAGGCCTTCTGCACTACGGAGGTAATAATTGGCACGATAGCCCGGAGCATATGTAGTCTTATTATCTCATATGGTTAGAGCACATGGCTTTGGTGTTCCTGCACACTTCCCAGCTTTAATTACAAGTGCACTTCTGAATAATACTCAGAACAAATCGCTCAGACTTTTCCATTTGTTCTCATTGTAAAATCACATTGAAGTGTTCTCATATTGCATGTCAATAATTGAATAGGGCTGATTGATTAGATTACACAAGGCATTTCTTTCAGCACCACATAGCTAGTAGTTCTTTATGAAATTGATCAAGGCTGTCTTAAATGTCGTGAATTCATTTGAACTGTTTGTCTTTAATAAAGGAGCTGACATGATTAAAGTGTTGATAACTAGTTGTGACAAAATATTTGGCACAAGCCATCTCCTGAACAATGTGTTTGAATCAAGTTACAATGCTGATACACACACAGAGTAGTGCATAGTTTATGGACCCGTTTCTACTTACTCTACAACAATTCGTCTCAACGTGACCTTCGATGTGTCAGCAAAAACAAGAGCTCAACTCAATTCAGAGGCGAGAGGTTAAGGAACAGCCCATGATTGAGCACAACTTATGATTAAACACACAAACTGACACCCAGTGTTTGATGAATGATCTATTATTCTTTTAATAAATCTGTCAGTATAGAGTGTGATGGACAAGGCAGATCAAGTGGGCGAGGGTCAACGCAGAGCCGTGCAATAGTAAACAGCATATGTTCTACGTAACCCAACTGTCTGCCCCAAGGTTTTTTTTTTTTTTTAAATGCTGTATCGCAAGCCAAAAACAACAGTGAAACTGGTGATGTTACATTGAGCCAGAATCATCGTTTATAAACATCACAGTTTGAAATATTGATATAGCTTTTTTTTTAGGCACCACTAACATTTGTGGTCAGTATAGCGGATGCCATTTAGGTTATAGTTGGTTGGTAGGTAGGTAGGTAGGTAGATAGATAGATAGATGAATATATATCCATCCCAGAGGCAGGTCATGACCCAGACTTTGAAAAACACGTTTACACTTTTGCCAGACCACAGCAGAGAAACGAAAGTTCATCTTTCTCCAGTGACACCTTTGGATCCATGCCACTGCCTAACAATAATTATCTTATCTCCTGTTAATCTCCTAATGCTCAGACATAACCCATAACCCCCTCACACTGAGATGGATAACCTAAAAATATCCTCAGTTAACTGTTAACTTTGCAGTCAATACTGTTCTGTTAGATGACAGAATAGTTACATTAGGTATGTAAAATAATATACTTAAAAATATTAGCAAACACCCCCATAGGCTGAATAGATATAAATGAATAGAAATGTTATAAAAAACGCACACCACTCCTACATCATAATCAATTTCCCCACTGTCTGTATGCTCAGTACCATAGACAGTTTGATTATATATGGTTTTTCTATTGAGGTGTTTTTAGCAATGTTAGCGACATGGCTCAAGGGATAGCAGTGTCTGTCTGTTGGTTGATCTGTCGATCCACCACTTCTCTCCAGATTGAGTGCCACCAAGTGCCACTGGCTGGGCAAAACATCATTTAAGCCCCTCTATCTTTTGTCTTCAGTGGGAAAGGGAACAGTTGGCATTCATTCCCAGGTCAAATTACTTTGCAGTCGTCACGGGTATTTATTGGCTCCCGCTCCAGCTGCAGTCAGCAGTGATGGAATCATGACATCTGGGTGGACACGCTAATTTTCACCCCTTTTACAGCACAATGCTATAAAGCGATTTGTCGCCTCCGTCAGTAACTTCTGCCACTCTTTGTCATCTCAACCACAAATTCCATGCATCTCCGTTCAAGTAGCAATCGAACATGGTTCCAAATTAGTCAGCGTTGAGTTTGAAAGAGACTGAAGTAAAATATATAAGAAATTAACCACCGTAACATTGTCACTGACCTTGATGCTACTTTCTACAGTAACCCTGTTTTCTGGCGTGTTTGTGACATCGAATTTTACACACCAGAAAAAAAAAGAACAGAAAGGCAAACTCATCTACTGGCAATGGGAAAGGAGTAAATCGCCTATTTTAAATCGCATTTAACATACCTGCATATACAGGCTAAATTTGGTGTTTAATATCACAGCATCTACTTAATGAATTTGCTCAAGATTTGGTACAGACCTTCAAGGTTCCCAGACAATTTATTCTAATAACTTTCTGACGTTTCCTCTAGTACCACCAGCAAGTTGCCACATTGGGTTCAGAGTGAAATGTCTGGGATGGATTGGCTCAAAATTTGGTGCAGACATTCATGGTTCCCATGGGAGGAATTGTAGTAAATTTGATCCCCAGAATTTTCCTATAGTACAATCACCAAGTCATAATTTCAGTTTTTGAAATGATATTCCAATCAGCATCAGCTGTACTTTATGTTTAGTGAAGTATTCACAAATAGAATAAGACTGTAACCAAGGTAACCAACACCATGCACTTCTGCTATCAAGACTTTATTTATCAGAATCGGGTTATCTAGGACACGTTTGTGTTGAGAAATAATATAATATGACGCACTGCCACTGTTAAAACTATGTAATTGACAAAATACAACAGTACGATGTGATCTTTGCTCAATAACTTAATACTGGTAGTTTGGAATAATAGTGATAATAATAATATAGCTGAACTTTTGGGAAGTTTGTCTAAAGTGATGCAATGAATTTAAAGGGATAGTTTAGATTTTTTTTCAGTGCGCTTGTATGAGGTACTTATCTACGGTCAGTGTATTACCTACAGCAAATGACGGTGAACAGTTGTGGACGGGGTCAGCAGCAAAACGTATTTTAGCCACTTAAAAGGCCCCCCTAAAAGTTTGGTGAGAGGGGCGGCCACACGACTGTAGTCCCTGATAAACCTGTGGTAGAAACAGGCAAACAAAGGGAACCGCTGAAGCTGTTTAAGGGATGAAGGTCTGGGCCACCCTACCACTGCCTGATTCTTCCCAGGATCTGTCGTCACTCACCCACTCTCGAGGATGTAACCCAGAAAAACCCCAGATGAGACATGAAATTCGCACTTCTCTGGAGCACCTGTCTGACATGCTGGGTTCCGGGAGGAGAGTTGTCATCCCGATAAACGAACACGGAGCTGTTGAGTAGGTCCCAAAGGACATCATTCACTAGGGCCTGGAAGACAGCTGGGGCGTTGGTGAGGCTAAAGGGCATGACCAGAAATTCAAAGTGGCCAAGTGGAGTTCTGACAGCTGTTTTCCACACTTCTTCTCTGATCCTGACCAGATGGTAGGCGTTTCGGAGGTCCAGTCGGAGGTCCAGGGGCTCAAAAGCAGAACTGATAAGCGGCAGAGGATATTTGTTTTTGATGGTTATGTTATTTAGTCCATGGTAATCAATGATAAAGAAAAACCCTGCACCGACAGGAGAGGAGGATGGTCTAATGATTCCAGCCGCCATAGAGTCATAAATGTATTTCTCCATGGTTTCTCTTTCTGGGCGAGACAAGTTGAAAACTAGAGGGCAGTGGGGCTCCAGGGATAAGGTTGATGGCGCAGTCGTAAGAACGATGCGGGGGCAGAGAGAGCGCACGCTGCTTACTGAACACCTCTCCCAAGTTATGATAAGTAGATGGAATGGAAGACAGATCTGGGGGTTCAGGGGATGGTGAGGGAGCAGTACGTTTGACAAGGGCAAGAGCAGACTGAAGACACGAGGAATAACACAATGAGCTCCAACTCACCACTTTGCCAGCAGACCAGTCAATGTGGGGGTTGTGTCTTTTTAACCAAGGCTGGTCTAGGACCATGGGAAACTGAAAGGAGTGGATATTATAAAACTGGATTGTTTCATGAGGATTCCCAGAGATTAGGAGGTGCAGATGTTCAGAGCAGAGGGTGATTGCTGTTTGGGGACAGGGTTAAGCTGACTCTCAATCCGAGGGACGCTGGCGTAGGGGCTCCTTCACGTTTCCACAACTTCGCTAAGAACTTGGTCATGGTGCCCCACAAGATTTCCCTGGTTGACATGAGCCTGACTGGGGTTTCGGCAATGTGGTGGAGATCACCAGAGGCAGAGAGGGGATTGTACGAGTCTGCCAGGAACCAGGAGAGTCATGGAAGGAATGCCATGCCCACGCCACACTGACCAGACAGAGACAAACAGGAACACAGGGGAGGAAAACACAAGAACACATGGAAAAACTAGAGGCACGTCTGTAGCCGTGACACTTAGCCTTAATGGTACACATTCTGCCCAGTGAGCTACTCGGGCGCCCCCGCATTAACGTTTTAACGATGTGTAACAAGGCAGAGGTAGAAAAGCAACTTCAGTCGGCTTCAGTTTCTGGTCGGAAAAGACTGTTTGACGTCAAAATAAATTGGTAAAAAATATTTAAAATACAGCCTACAATGAAATTGATATTGTTTTTGTTAGTTGGGCCTTTTTTTAGGTGGCTAAAATCCATTTTGCTGCTAACCCTAGCAACTACTGTAAGTCTGGGAAACTTACTTACTATGGTCTAAACTAAGAAACATGACTCTGCAGTGTTCTGTGGGCCGTCAAACACTGGTTTACTGTAAGTATGAATTTGTTTTTGTGAATAAAAGAGGCATTTGGTTGGAAGCGGCAATTGGGAGTGGCTGCATTTAATTAGTCCTTTTGAGAATTCATCTTTACAATTCAATCCATCCCAACAGTCAAAAGCACTACTAAGATGTCTTGTTTAAAGCTAGTTGGTTGGGCAATGGCACTACTAAGAGCATTTCCAACTACATCAAACTCTACTGTGCCTAATGTGCATTTCTATTACTCCAGTCAGCCTGAAAAGAGTTCAAATCCAGGGCATTTTTCTGTGAATTAACAGTGCTAACCAGGTGCCCTCCAACCAAAGCAGGCAAGGACTGACCTCAAGGAGGCTTTTGAGGAAAACAGATCACAAAATCAATAGGTTCCTTGCTGTTGGGAGCATGAATGTGCACAGTACATTTCATGCCAAACCAGCCATTGGTTTATGAGATACTCTCAGGTCACAAACAGGCAAGCAAACACCTGCTCAAATGAAGGCAATCTCATAACGCATCACATAATGAATGTAAATACAGGTTTCAGTGTAGTGCTTTGTGTTCCAAAACAATTCATAGACATATTTTTTTTATTTTCCAATGCACCCGTTCTAGATGTGAATATGTCGGCTTTGCAGACTTAAGCTCCAACGCACCACTTGGGTTGAAGGTTAAGCTTTTAACTTAGTGGTGTAGGTTGTCTTTTTGCGAGGTTGGAAGAATGGACTTCTGGTTTAGATTTCTGGTCACTTGAGTGAGGATAAAAGTGGCTTAGAGTCAGTGAGTGGTTGGCAGATTGACTTTGGAGTCTTTATCTCAAGAAGGCCAGAACAGAACAGAAAAGTGAGAGATTTCAGCCTGCCCCCAGTCACAGCTTCACTCAAGGTAAAAAATGGGATTTTACATTTCTCATAAACCGAGAGTGCACTGCTTGTCCCATTCAGCATCCAGGGTTCTGACATTTGGCTTGATATTAAAGGTTCCCATAAGATTTACATTCAGATCTGATTTCCACATATTTTTTAAGCCACGTATGGTTCACCAAATCAGAAACATGCCCTGCTTAGCATATTGTTTAGCACATTGAACTTGAGGTCCTTTTACCAATCAAGCGTTTAAATAAAAAAAGAAAAACCTGTCATGTCCCGTCTGCATGCAAGGGGAAAAGAGCAGGATCAATGGTTGTTTAAGCCTTGCTCTCCTACACACTTCCTAACTCACCATCAAAGCAAGTCTTAAGAATCCAAGCCATTCTGGGGTTTTTCTTATCCATGTATGTGTTCTTTAATGCAGGGAAGAGCTATCTAACAATTCCCAGAGCTGAAGGTGATTGTGACATCAGTCTACTTTAGGGTACCTTTTTTTTTTCATCCCACAGGGCTTCCCTTGGGACTTTTTAGATGTAATCTGATTCAGAGGAGGCCAGTGTCTCAGGGGCATCCGCAAATCCACAATCAGCAGAACAAGGTATTCACTGCCGTCTTTTTAGCGCAATATCAAAGTTCAAAAGAGAAGAAATGTCTCACTACAATCTTCAAAGGCATCTTTAAGGTATCTTGTCTCATTTTAAGTGTAAGTGATTGATTTTTGGTTCAACATTTCTCTTTTCCTTTTCCCAGTTAGAATAGTATTTGTATTGAAGTGTTGGCTATAGATCCTGTACATAAATTACATCAATAGAGAGATTTGGAGTAATATTTGATGGTGATCATGTAAACAAATTTACAATAATTGTTGGGGGTGTAAAGATCCAACAATCTGGATCTATGTATCAATTCAATGATCAGTGATATATACATATATAATTGATGCAAAGTAAAAAAAAAAAAAAATGGAGGAATATATATTCAAGTATATTATATTGTAATTAATTCCCCTGCATGCTGCTCAGAGTATTTGCAGTGTATTTGGGTTAAAAAATATCATACCATCAAAAATTCTATTTATTTTTGTGAAGTTGAAGCAGCATTAAGTGAAACAAGCTGTAAAAACATATAAAGTTGATGTGGCGAATGTGTAAGCAAGCACTCTCCCTTTCCAGCAGATATGGTGAAACATTACCATTAACTAACTGTGTTTTTGGCCTGACAAATGTAAGCTCAATATTTATTGTCTTTTAAAATCTGTGTTTGGTCATCTCTAACTCCTGAGGGAAATATGTGCCTTTTTAGCAGCTAAATGCTCCACAATGTTCACCACCTGCTCGCTAACTTTATCTGTCTGCAGTTTGTTACTGATCCATTGTTAAAACAAACTCATTGGAATCACTGGCTTGTTGTTGGCATTTATTGCCGGTTCAGATTCTTCCTCGTCTGTATGACTCTTCAGTAACAGGCAGTTTATGTGTGTACAGTGTATGTTGACATTTCTTTCAAAATACCACCAACAACAATAACAACACTTATAATAACAACCTGAAAATCCTCGAAAGCCTTTATGTCAGATGCTCGGGTGAAAAGCCCTGTGGATGTTGGAATCAGAGAGAATAACTGAAAACAAAAAGTTTTCAGTTCATGGATCACTGCAGCTGCCCTTGATGTTTACCGATGGCAGGTCACACGTGCTTATAGAGCAGGAATGGCTCCTTGGGAGATGAGAGCAGCTGTAGGAATCAAAGATTCTGTAGTCTTTTGTATAACTAATGTATGACTGCATGTGACCATCGTAATGTGATCTGACAACGCAACACAGTGCTTTTTGCAATGGGATAAGGATAAGTTGTACACCCTGCATCCACGCACAGCAGGTGCATGAGTCTGAAGTCATGCAGCTTGATGTAAGTTGACAACGTAGGATTGTGTATATATAGAAAGGAAAATATTCGATGGAAGGAGCAGCACCCAGCAGGGATGTGCCTTAAGATGTCATTGCCTTCACATGAATCAACAGTAGAGCAGGAGGGGATGGTGGGGTGGATGGTGCCAGGGGGCTACAGAAACCTTATCATAAAAACAGCTAGTAGAGCAATCATGTACAGCAAAAGTACAGAGCAGCCGGCGTTACACCATCCATTGCTTGCACTTGTGTCCTTTGAATTTAACAGGTGATGGAATTACAAGTGATGCTATGTAATTATTTTCAACCAAGCAAATTAAACAACACAACATCAACAGCTGTAACTTTAATCATTGGTACAAGGACACACACAGAGATTTAATTTTTGTGGGGGTAACAGCGTAATATATGACACCTTGTCTCAAGGTCAAGTAGAAAATGTATTCAGCAAAAACTGTGCACTAAGTACCTCCATGATATTATGTCTGCTGGATGGTAAAGGACACTGTCATAAAGGGTGTGTGTAAAACAAATTGCAATCTGTCTGTCAGCTCATGTTAAATGGAGTGCACCATTGATGAGACATGCAATCTGGTGTCTGCTTTTGTTGGAGGCAAGCAGTCGCTTATGTCATGGCATTTAATATAGATTTTATAAGATGCATACATTTTGGGGATGATGGAAGCAAGGTGAAACATATTGCTCCTGTCATTATTCGATGACATCATGTTGTTGACCAGCAAATGTCAAAAATGACCTTCAAAAAGAATAAATATTGTGAAATATTTAATCCCATTTACGTTGATAGATTCATGCCTGATGTATCCAGTAAATTACTAAACGTGGAAATTCTCCCGAACACAGGCACAAACCATTGAGTATAAAAATAGGAATCAAACACCGTAAGCCATGCAAATCAGTTGAAGTGTGTTCACAGGGAAAAAATCCCTATTCCAGTTTCACTTTCACCTCAGTTGATGTGGAGGAATTAACTGTCAGTACGGTAGTAGCCTTTCTCCATGCTTTTTACATTACATCTACGTGAAAGTTTTATGAATTTTCGTGTTAATCCTCATGCCATGAAATTCCTCCATTTTTATACCAACAAGAGCATTTATTATTCTGCCAGCACTGCATTCAAAAGGGTTGGGCTGGCATGGAGGTCAAACATGAATCAGAGCAGCTCTCTAATATAAAAATATCGCCTCAAAGCAGCCAGCAGCAGAAGCAGTTAAAGATATGGGCAAACGCCAAGAGCAGTGTTTGCAGTAGTGCTACCGGCTGCTGGTGGCTGCAATACTGTGTACAGTAAAATATTAATACCATGGTATTGATAATCACTGTCCTTGTCATCACCATCAATTGCTAAAAATCCAGTTATGTGATTAGAGCCACAGGTGTTTAGCTTCTGGTAAGAAATCCATTATAGCTTCCAGGTATGCAGCCCTGTATTACTCCTGTCCTCTCTGCTACTGATCCTCTGCGTTGTCACCATGAATAAGAATATGTACTTAGTGAACTCAGCCAGTAAATTAAGGATTAAAAAAAACTATCCATCATGTTCATTTTGTTAGAGTTTGTTGTTCCACACAACAAATGCATATGCTCCTTTTAACATCTCACTCAACAATCACCACTGCCACCCTCCACAACAAGAAAAACAGGGTGAAAAAAAAAAAGAATAAAAGAGCAAGTGACATATTGTTTGGATGACAGACTAAGTGTTATAGCATCAAAGAAAACCTTCCTTTTTGTTAGCACACTCACTCTTCCCACCTGTGCTTTGTCAGGATAGACACAATGCCCCGCCATGACTCAGGACAGCCGATGCATACTAATCCAGCCTTACATACACCTCTGCAGCCCACAGACCAGTCAGAAGTGGCAGCCTGCCTCCTTGCGTTGCTGCATGGCACCAGTACCACTTTCCTCTGCTGCTGTCTGTGCTGCCGTGGCCCCCAATGGCCTGTACGCTATAGGGGTGAGAGGTGTTACTGTGCATTTACTTTATAGCTGTGGGTTTATGTCTGTGTCTCAAAGGACTGGACGCATGAGAGGAATACGTAATTCATTACCATCAGGGCCTTGTGAGTACGTTTCTGTGACACATATAGGAAGTGTTCGAAAGGGGCTGCTGTTTTATGTATCTATGGAGTGCTCTGACATCAAAGCATGTGCCATTATTATGCTTTCAGGGAAAAAAAAGTTCACATCCATCAGGGTGAAATGTGCTCCTCTGTAAAGTAGCCCTGATGGCTGGTATTCTGTGTCTCTTAACACTTTACTGATAAATATTTACGCCCTGTAAATATTTGAGGGCTGAACAACATGCAGAACCATTTATTTTAATCATATTGCACCTTTCATTATTTTTCTGAGGCTAACAAAATCAATCTCTGCAGAGTCAGTGTTCAAAGATGCATTTAATTTTCCCTCGCTATTAATCTCTAGCCCAATGAGATGATTAATTACACTGTAATAAAGGCTTGTCGCAGTTAGAACTGTGTCTTTATTCATGAAGTCCTCCGCATGGAGCTACATTTACATTTAAATGTGTTCACGGACGGGATGTTCTTATCTGCTGGGCTTAGGTTGGAGGGCAGGATGGGTTCAAGAGCATAGACAATAAATGGGGTGGTCTGTCTGAATACTCCTCGGAGGTTGTCAAACCAAACCGGGAATCCTGCATGAATGGCCAGTACGTTGTTTACAAATGGCAGCAGCACAGATCTCATGCAACCAGAGGTTTTCAGTGTTTGGTGAGAGGAAAGACAAATTTGTCCCATGACAGTGTAGATAAATGGTTTATTGAAATAACAGCTGAAAGGGCCAGTAAAAGCATCTTGTCACCTCTTTTATAGTAAATGTGCTGTGTGATTACAGGGGGTGCGGGTGGGGTTGCAATTGTCTGCTAATTGAATTGTGTTTTTAATATGTTTTGAGCACAAAAGATGTGCCTCGTTAAGTGCCTTTGTTGTTTTGAAAGGTCTTAACACACCTCACATGTTGAAGGGTGTTTTGCTCCAGAGGAAATAAATAACTTAACTCTTGTTCTTACTTATTCATTTGCATTTTTGCAATCCATTCATCTCCACTCAGCGCAATTAAGATGTCATTTCAAATAAGCACATCCATCCTTGAGAGATGACACCGAGGCAAGGGAATATTTACGGAGGAGAACTTGAGATTTTCTTATATCCTTGGAGTATTGCAATTCATTTGACCTTCAGATGGTTTTAAAGGGAATCTCATTCAGCCATGTAAAGAGAAATGGCTTGTGTTAATGCAGAGGTATGCTGCTTGAATACAGAAGAGACTCAAAATATGTTCGGCTTACGGCTTCCCTACTAATAATGAAGTCCTGCCCATTGGTACTCCAGGAGGAGATAAATGGATGCTGTCTGTTCGTATGTCCAGCACTCCAATCCAACATACACTTTCTCTCTCTTTTTCTCTCTCTCTTTATCTCCTCTCTTCTCTCTCTTTCTGTCCCTCTCGCTCTCTCTCTCTCTCTCTCTCTCTGAAGCATATTTTCCTGCTTGCTCCTGCACTATCACAAAAACACGCTCGCACATACCCTTGGAAAAAAAAGGATGGGGGGAATGAAATGCATGAGTTAAGTTTTAATAAGGGAGAGAGGTAATTTGAAAAGTCTTTGGAGGTGTTTGGAAATTTATCAATAACAACCAGCTGGGATTTCATGCATGGGAGCATTTGGTGTAATTGCCTGCACATCCCTGATAGAGGTTCCTCTTCAATAACAAAAATATGCTTTTTAATGCAAAAAAGACTGACTCTTCCTTCTTAGCTTTGTCTAAAATGGTTAATAAGATGAGATGGTTGTTGTTGTTTCTGACCACTAACAAAACAGCCATTTAATTTATTTGATCTACGTTCTCTTTGAGCCAACTTTGCAGTTTTGTTCATGCAGAAAAGAAAATTGATATCCTTCATTTTCTAAGATTGCTGTACTTCAAAGGCATTCATTTGCTTTCAGCGGCACAAATTTAAAGCGTCTTTTTGAAACAATAACATTCCTCTGTGTAACTCATTCCCTCTTAGAGCCTGAGCCAGCCACAGAGGAACACCACTTTTTTGTAAAAGTATCACAGGTTATTGGTAATTGCATAAGTTGACAATGGAAGATGTGCTAATTTAAATTATAACTCTTCCTTTGTCCCATTAGTGTGACATGGATTCATTCTCTTATCTACACAGCATCGCAGAAGGGATTCAGCTTGTTGTGAATGCCCTATAGTAGCTGATGATAGAGCTTAAATAACACATCAACTTGATCTGTTTGCTCTACATAAACATGATTCAAGCACAAAATCCGTCGATACTCGCCCTAACCACAGGCATCAAAAGTGGCATAGATGGATGCAGAAGGTTTTTAATAATGAGAAAGCTAAGCTTCTCTCCCTGGCAGTTCATATTTCACTGAAAGGCTGCCATTGTTATCAGCATGATCAATGAAATAACTCATGGACCATAAAACAAAACAAAAACAAGCTCAAATGTTAGGCTAAATGTCCAATCAGAGGCCCCTTCTGGTTTAAAGAGTAAGCTGGAGAGCTATATTTAGTAAAATCAGACCTTTTTGATGATTTTACATGGTCCAGGTTTTTACTCAGCAAAGTATTCCAGGTTATTCATTTAACCTGCTTCTTGGAACCAGCCCCAGATCCACACTGATCTGTTTTATTTTTTTTTCTTCTTTCATATAGTGTCTTGTCATGGCAACTGCAAAATGATCACCACCAGCCTTGGAAAGTTTCTGTTCCTTCCTTGTTGACACCGAGAAAAGAAGTGGGCCTGACTTTTCTTGCCACCATAAACCAGTGTGTGAATTCTCTCACACAAATTACACATGAATGATAAGGTCATGGTCAATAGCAGCGTAATCATCCAAACCGGAGATTGGATGTCTGTTTGTCTGACTGTCAAGAGAGAGTCATGCAGAGGGAAGCGAGTGCTCTCTACTGTGCAGGGAACAAGCTTAGGGCCTCATAGTGTATTACAGAGGGAATAACCCACATTGCCACCCTTGCTATCAAAATTGCTTGGGAGGAGATTGCTGCGGGAGGTTGTGTCTGTCTCCGTGTCCCGGTTCTATATTTTGTTCTGTGCCCAAGGTGCTTCACTGATCTCAGGCCAAAAGCTGTGTGAAAAATTCTGCCAACTCATAGAGGATGATAGCTAGAGGAGGGGAAATTCAACAATCCACCACAGAGTGCTGGTGAAAAGGCAAGTGAAGAAGGGAACGAGAGGTGGGGGGAAATGAAAAATGAACTGGAAAATGAGGACAGAACTCTAGTCTCTTATCTCCTCTTGTCGTGATGTTCTCTGAGATAAGTACCGCGTAAGTATGTTGTCAGGTCCACTGAAACACATTACTGACAGCGCTACAAGTTCTGGGGAGGTCTTGCGGTGCTGCTGCTTGGCTAACCTTTCGATCCTGTGCACTTTTGGTTGCTTGTTCGCTCAGCTAGAAATTCCTCGACCAAGGTTTATGGATGTGGTAGTGGTGGACAGTCCTAGTGGTTAGAGAGACCATCTTGTAACTGAAAGGTCATACAGTCAGTCCTTCCAACAGCCATTATGCATCCATCAGTAGGCATGTGTGCTGTCAAAGTGTGCTGGGGATGCGTGAATGCCTACCTGATCACTCAGTGTAAGTCACCCTATGTAAATGTCAGCTGCCAAAAATGTAAATAAAAAATATGGTGTTTGTGAATTGATTAGATTATGGATTTGTATGCAATGCTGTTTCCAACCATCATCAGTCAAAACAAGTTACTGCTGTATGGTTGGTTCAATGATAGCCATTTCTTGTGGTTTCATAACTATTTTTCTTTGGACTTTCCTGTGACCTTGTTTTTTCAATATGGCTGATGCGGATTTACAGTGAAACAGCTGCGCGGGAAAAAACCATGAACCCAGAGTTTCTCTTAGAGGTCCTATGAGATTGGACAACTTGTATTATACTGTTGAGTGTTTTTCTCCAAGTGCCTGTGCACTGAAAATCTGAAGTATACAGTACAACATAAAATCCCTGTATTTGAATGTTATCTTAGACAGGCTAAAATACAATGTATGTAATGTCTAAAGTATAATGTTTCATTTCTGGTGTTGTGGCACATTTCAAAGAGCCATTTTGTCAAGAGTCAGGTAAGATTGAAAACCATTTACTTCCATGCAATGCCCTGTTAAAAAAGCTTGCCTTTGCAATATGTCTACATGGCAAAGCTGCCATCACTCTACAAGACATCAGTGTTTCCCAGCCATACAAGTGTAGCTTTCTTGTTTTCTGGTTGTTTGTTTTCTAAAGTGGAACAAAGCTTACCTAAGCAAAACTCAATAAAGATAATGGGTTTAGCTGTTTTCTACACAGAGGTGTGTTTTACACATGTACAGTACAATTGCACTCTAACACTGAGGTGCCATGTTTGCTGATATTATTGGAAATGTGGTAGTGTGCCTGAATGACAACATTGTTCTTTCCAAAAATCCTTGCACATAACAAGAACAAATTGAAAACATGTATGTCACTTTGTGAACAAAAGACAAACAAAGAATAGGGTGAACATACAATGCAAAAAAATTTTTTTTTAAATCAAACAGGAACATATTACACCTCAGTTCAGCTTAGTTGGTTTTCAATCAACCGATCTGGTTTTTACATATAAAACTGTCTTCAAGTGGAGCTAGTAAGGTTATGTTTCGACATGGGAGGTCAAGTGGACATTGTGCTTAGTGTTCAAGTGGTTTAACCCCTGAGAACACCGTTGCCGGGCAACTGACAACAAAAATATTTATCCCCTTGTTCTCTTTATTAAAAATGACGAATGATTCTGTGTTTTCAGCATTTTACTATTATTCTCATGAACTAGAAAGGTTGATAAAAAAGGCGATATTTGAGAAACATCAGTGTATGAGCTACAGTAATAGAAGATTTAGGCTTATGCTGTTGATGTGAGTCATTATTTTCTTTTTTGGTAAAACATCCTCAGTTAAAGGCATTTGGAAAACAAAAACACAAGGGCAACCAGGTATTTGAAAATTTCTAAATATTTGGCAAAGCTCATACAGTACCTGAGTTTGTCTAAAGACAGAAAAGATGAGGTCTGAGTCACCCATGTTTTAACATGAAGTATTTCAAGCAAACAATCAGTAAAAAGCAACATCAGCGTCATAGTATATTAAGTATAAACCAAGTAGTGTCTGATGAAAATGTATCTTTTTGCTTGGAATGGTTAAATCAGATTATATTGCTGGAATACTTTTGTAATAGACCCTGTTAAATTGAAGGAACATTGAGCAAAGTGCTTGCAGCCTTTTTAAGTTTTAGTTTTGTCATTTTAGTTCCAATAAAACTGCAATCCAAAGGTTTATGCTTTGCTGACCTTGATAAGTCAGCCAATAGAGGAAGTGGCTTCGAAATTGTATTGATCAACAAAAAGCAGGAACTTGTATCCCCGACTGTTGCTTCAAAGCACCTTTTAAGATCCATCCTCCTTTTCATTAAAAAGTATATAAAGGAGGCCTAATTTATTTTGGAGCACTAACACAAGGGAGGTCAAGCCTGTGTGGCCATTAGGTTGTATCAATGCCAGGATTTTCCCATTAGCACAGAAAAGATAAGACGTTGTCAAACACAGAATGGGTCCACAATCTATTTTAATTAGCTTTGACAAAAGCATTTTGTTTTCATCCCTTATGATGTTATTTTGGCAAAACTGTGTCATAAAATCACTCAATCAAGTCCTATTCATACATATATATACACAAATATTATTATAACCAAAGCCAATTAACAGCCACAAACACACACACACACACACACACACACACACACACACACACACACACACAAATGTTCTCTATCAGGGTGTTTTCTGAAGACATTGTCCATGTTAGGTATACTGACAGCTTGTTAGTGCTCACATAATGTATAAATCAGTTTCAGCCTACTATCTGAAATGTTGCTTATTACATATGCAGTGTTTCTTACAGACATTCAGCAGCAGTGGCCGTTCTGTAACTGGTTCTAGTGTAAATGAGCCACCTTAACTTTGAAGCAAATTGCCAGGGAACAGGCTGTGTGTTTTTAATGATAACCAACAGAGGTCTACTTTATGTACTGTAGTTTGCCCTTATTACATTTAAGGAGGCTTGGAGACTAAGCTATAAATGTAAACATTGTTCAGAAGCTCCATTAGAGGCTGAACACAAAGCCCACAGTTCAGCAAGTCATTATATGTCCGTGAGTGGATAATTTCTGTTGTTCCATATCTTACATGTTGACTGCAATCACATTCCGGACAAATTTATCAACAATGCTTGAAGCATCAACTGCAGGATTCTCATCTCATTTTGAACCCTGGCCAGGACAAGCAAATTGCCGCCTGCAATATCAAGCTGCATTGATAAATGGTCCCTCCTACCAGTGGGCTACGTATTTGCATTTGCACAATTACCTTCCATTGGCAAGTGTTTGCACCAAGGTTTCCATCAGATTGGAAATGTGACATGCCTCAACATGTGTCTGGGAATAAAGAAGCCCTTTAGTAGGTTTCCCAAAGGACCATTTTACACTCTCATGTTCTTCCCCAAAACAAGTGGTGGAGGCATTTGAATTACAGGAAAGACAGGGTAATACATCAGGCCCCGATCAAAGCATTCTATTGGAGTCAGCACTATCGGGCAGTATTTCTCTGAGATGATAGAGAAGGAGAGTGAAACCTTTTGAAAACAAATTTGTCACGGGGGATTATTTTTATCTTTATGATGACCTTGCAGTAAAAGAAACAAGCAGCAAAACATCATATTAGCGAACCTTTCAACTGCTTCCCACTGCTTGGGATTCTGCCACAGAGCAGATGATACATTCTGATTCACTGGACCCCCCTGGCTCATGAATCTGGACGGATATAAAAAATATATCAAAAAGATTGAAATTATATCAGAGGGATATATTTTTATGAAGTGAAAGTTTTCCTATCAAAGTATTTAATATCCAGCTCATGTTTACTTGCAGAATGTTTGACCTATTTTAGCCCCGGCTACCAATGAACCAATGATATTTTTCCTAATAAAGACAAAGTATCGACGGAAGTTATATGTTTGTTTGATATTCTGTTGTATACTGAGACAGTTTGGGAAACAAACCATTAAGTAAAATGGGATTTATTTGCACTTCTACAGCTTGGTGCTTCCTGTTGCACTGCAGCCTGATGGATTTGACTTTGGCCAACAACACAGAGTGTGATTTATGATCAAACAGCACCTGAACCTGGGATTTATTATCCATTACTGCTGTCCGTCAGGCAACATTACATTACACTCCACTGTTCATCTCAGTTTGCTGAGCAGCAATGCACCACCAGAAGAAATATGCTGCTAAATCTAGTTTAACACATGCAAAACATCAAGTGACATTGCAGTCTCTGAAAAGGTTTTCTCCATCTCTCTCGGAACCTTTTCTTCTCTTTTTAGCTCTGCTGAAGGGTCTCTTGATTTATATCAGTGGTTTCCATATACTCCTTTGCTATTACTCCTTCCTTTCTGTAAAGGATGTACCTGGTTACATGATACAGATACAAAAGCTTCATGAGCCTGAAATTACATACTGTTCTGTAGGTCTGTCTTTTGTTTTTCATTGTAGCCAAATAGCCTCATGTCTGCAATCTTTGAGTTCATTATAAATCCTATTAACCCACGTCTCTGGCTTTTGACAGCCTATGTAAATTATTTAGCCAGAAATCCACAACTTATTTGTGTTACCTGAATTTCAATCAACATATTAAATGCCATAAAAAAGCCAATCCTTTTTTTGTAACCAAGAAATGCCACCAAATGTAGAACGCTGCTTTGAAATACACTTATACAATTATCCACGCCTTTGTTACCCCCCGCCTGATTCAGCAGCTGTGTGTTAGCAGCTGGTTCAAGTGCAGCAAGGCTTCTGAGCTACCTGTGAGCTACACTATACACCGACAAGGAATTATTCCAGTCCTAAGCCCCTTTCACCCATGCACTGCTACCCAGATATTGTCTGGACATTTTCCTGGACACGCTGTATGTGTGAACGCAAATGTCCGCGACAGTTGGAGCGGACTTTAAACGGACATGACTTCCTGTAAAATGAATGCTGTTTTATTTCTGGTGAAAATCTTAAAAACGCTGAATTACAAATCGCAGTGGCCTAAACCAGACGGACTATTTCCAGTTAGAGTGAACGCGTCTGACACGGACATCTCCTGCTGTGTGTTGCATGTGTTGTGTGAAAGGGGCTCTACATTGACTTCCAGTACACTTTAGAATTTAAGTACTTCATCGTTTTGAGTACTTAACATTCACTGCTGTGAGAGAGTGAGAAGTACTCAGTACTTAACACTTAAGTAGCGCTTAACTTAGTTAAGTACTACTAACTAAGTTGGTAATTAGCTTGGATTTACAACAGTTATAACAAAGTCCAATGGCGACCTCATTTCAAAAATACATCAAAATGTCCATAGACGTGTTAGAATCACTCCTGAAACATAGATATATTTGCTACCTAATGGTTTTGTCAGCTGGAAAGTTAAACCTTTGATATTCAGTATCCCAGAACTGTGCTTTCCTAATTACAAACTCACAATGTAGCAGGTGAAAACAGTCTTCCACAGGGCACACCTTCTTTCACGTGTGCTTATGTTCTCGTTTGAATTGCTTTGAAGTGTCTACAGTGAGTCTGACATGGCATTTCATTTAGATTGCATTAAGAGAGTGTAACATCACGGTTTGTTTGTAGCCTTAATTTTGCTATTCGAGCCATTTAAAATGTGTCTGCTATAGTTAGTCAACCCCCAAGTTGTCCAGTAATCTCAATTTCACATACAGAAGTTGCTGTAGCTGCGAGCTTATGTTTTGTGTTTCGCTGCCATGAAGAAAAAGAATCCTCACGTCGAAAATGTCATCGAATTAACTAAAGTATGATGTTACAGAAAATGGTGAGCCAAAGTAACAAGTTTGACAGGAAAGTATGTACTGTACCAGTGGTTATGTATGTTTTTCCCATCTTCCGTGTCTTGTTTGAAAAGTTTGTTGACGTGGTGTCTTCATGTGCTGGTAGAGAGCACTGACATTCAAGACATAAGTGTAGACTGTCAAACAGCTCAGTTTACATTTCAAGGAGCCACTAGGCTCACAGTATCCTGTCTATGTTTGCTTGATTTACAGACAGCACAGCTCATTAATTGAATGCTATATTGGAGCAGATTCCTCAATCACGACGGTGTGATGATTGGCTTCCGGACAGATCCGTCCCCGGCTGTGGCGTACGTTAGCTGGCCAACACCTAAGTGTTTGTGTATGTCATGTCAGAATTTCTCCACACTTGTTACCAGGACAACCTGCTCCTTCAGAGCACCCTTTAAGTAAATAGCGGGGAGGATGGGTGGAAAGGAGGAAGGGATCTAGTCTTTCACATCTCCTGGGAGCCGTCAGAGACGAGGGTGGGGTGGGGGGCAGATGTTGAGGAGGAGCCCTTCTATTCTCGGCCTGTTTCCGGAGTTGTGTTTGGTCATTAACAAATATTCCATGTGAGTGGAGAGAAAGGCATAGGATCAACATTTTCATAAGGCAGAAATGTAATCCACTGCTCTAGAAAGTGCATGGCTCTTGTCTGCCAAGATTGTGAGACTTCTGAGTGTCTCTTTTTGCCTGTGATCAAACATGCATGACAGCTCGCTTTCAAAGCCAAGACAATATGTGAGCGAGACATGCTGGCAGAGCATACGTTCACTGCGTCCTGACGACATACACACCCTCACGCATTACGGCTGACAGTCCTGCTTCTTTTATCCTGCTACGAAGATGTGTGCTTACTCTATGAATAGTTAGAAGAGATTAGGATAACACCCAGGTTGTTACTCTCATTAATCAATAATGACATGTCAAGACAGTCCTGCGACAGCCTCACTGACCTATGTATAATCTGCGGGTGCAAATAATATTACCAAGGCCCCTTGAGAGTTTCCCTCCAGTCTGAAACCATTCATCTTTAACTGTACATCTGTTCAAGTCTCCTCCAGAAAGGAGACGTACAAACAATTGACACTTAATTGCTCAAGGGCGGACAACACAAAAGGCTCATTTCACTGCAACTATCCAGCGTTGGCATCTGATTACTCAAACATGCACGCACATCATCACAACACATTGCCGGTTTTGATTAATATAAATGTTGTTCAGACCCTTTTCGAAAATATTTTCAGAGGAGAGACAGTGCAGCAGCTGTAATTTTGACAGTGCTGTAAACAAGGTACAGCAGCTTTAAATCTCACATAATGGAGACAGACAGGAATAACAACTGTGTGCACTTCCCCCCTGAGGCCATTTTCCCTCAGGCAACTTTGCCCGAGGTGAACAGATTTGCCAGCGCACCCTTGAATCTGGACGTAGTGACCGACATTGAGATCACTCATTTTATGATGATAGGATATGCAGAGCGCAGCAGGTGGGGGTTTGCAGTGAAGAGGTAGAAATCCTTTGAGCACACAGTCATTGCACCGGAACATTGTTTAATTTAGCTGAAAAACACCTCAGGTAATTCACAGAGGCATAGTCGGCTACATACAGTCAAATATCAATTTTTAATAATTCTGCAGTCAGATATTTTTCCCATGTCAGACACACATCTAAAGAAAGCATCAAAATTGGACAGAGCTCCCATAGTTCAACAAATTACACATCTCTTAGAAGACAATTTCCATCTTGTAAGAAAAACAAACAAAAAACATCAATATTTGAGACTTTCTTGGCGCTGGGTAAGCATTTGCATCCCCTCTAATTTGATGCAGGCTGCAATTATGTATGACTAATGGTGTAGCTTCAGTATTCACTGTTGGTATTTTGCAACAGTGTTAATTTCAACTGTTGATCTATGTATTGGAACAACTGTAATTAATACATGTTATTAGCATAAATGCATTATTTGGATGCCAAAACATTACTTGTATGTTGATGGTATGCAAAGCGTCCTGTTTTGTTTCAGCGTGAGTGTGTGTGTGTGTGTGTGTGTGTGTGTTCATGTTTTACTAAGCTGTTATCACATCACACTCTTGAAGTACAAAATGGAAACACAAACCTCCCGGTCTATCATTCTGGTTGATTCCGTGATTCGGGTGTTGTTAGCTGGGCTAAACTTCATGTCTATCCAGTTTTACTTTGATCAGGAAAAGAGTATTAATTAGAGTAACCTTTCAAGACTTTAGTGGGAGGATCTGAGGTCCAACTGTTTTCCACAGCTTTTTTATTGCAATTGTACTCCAGAGAACGGGGCGGTTGCCATGGTAAATTGAATTGATAAGGCACATTTGGTAAAATGATGTTTGGGTTTTCTTACTGTACACTAGTAAACCGTGCTCTGAAAATACATCAATGGTCTCTTTAACTGAAGATGGCAGAGAGCCTGAAGAATGTATTCAGCGATGTTCTTTATATCATGCTCCATATTCCTATTTAAGAATGGTCAGACAAGGACATTAATTTGTCATACTGAAATCAGCTTTATTGGCCATGTATTCTGCTGATATGCTAGCACTTCTTTTAACCATAATAAAAAAAACAACAAGGATAAATATAGTTTTACAGTGGAGCATCATTCCAATCAGTGATGGATGCAGAAATTATACACCATCATCATTTAATTATTATTAGCTTAGATTTTGTATGGACCCTAATGGATGTTACTTATAATTGTACGTTTTTATGTTGCTGTACATATGCCTGACATTAAGTACTCCTTCTTTGTGGATGGTTCAGATTTTCAAAATTAATCTGAACTTTATGAGAAAGTATCATTATATGGAAATATTGTGTTTATTGCTGACATTTCATATAGTTGATCAAGCTTTTGATGATCTAACAATTCTAGCTGCATGTAATCTGTATTTTAAATAAATAAAATAGACGCAACAGTCAAACAACAGTTGCAACAAAATCGGTGCATAAATATAACAATAGCTGTAAATTCTTTACATTCTGTCCATGACCAATTTTAATATTCATCAATTCCTTAACATACTGTATTAACACAGTGTGTACATAGCTTGCCCTTATGAACTAAAGTGGTTTTGTCTGTCATTGAGATGTGCTCAAGTGATCGTAATTAAAATGCAGGACCACATTTCCTTAATACCCACCCTAATTGCTACTGTAGGGCAGTGATTATTTAATTAATCGCTAAATGTGTATTATAATTTGCTCATGTGAGCATTTACAGTTGCATTCATTTCTAGCTCCTAAAACAATAAATGTTTTAATGTCAAAGTTGAGTGTTAGTTCATCAAAAGTGCATGCATTACTGTAAATAATATTATACAGTATCCTTATTATAATGGTACCCAAACTTGGTTTGGTTAAAAGACTTCAGCATGCAGATGCTTTATCATTGGGCTGGGGAAGCATAATAACTGGGGTTAATGTGGCGATTGTAATCATGATGACAAAAACTTGAGATAATCTCAATTTTACAGCGGCTTCATAAAGCCCCAGACGTCTGAAACTTTAAGGCACATCAAAAATGACACATAGAGATATTGAAGTAGCATTTCTAAAAACTGCACACTTAGATTGATCCAACACCACTTCATAATTTCATTAAAATGTTTCCTGCTTTAAAAGATAAGACCTTACTTTTAATTTTGCAGATTACAAAGTGCCATTATTATCAGTTTAATTATTCTTAGTGAATAGAGGCTTTAATGAATAAAATGTCTATACTGTAATAGTAGTTATTCACTCTCATTTGAAGATGGCTAAATCTCCTCACTGAGAAACAATTCCCATTCCTTGATGTGCAGACACACAAAATCTACAAGAAAATGGGTTTGCACTTTAGATGCAAAAAATAGATGTCATGAGTTTAATCACAGGCTTTTACTTGAGATATGGAAAGTGGTTTTGAAAAGTACAAAATAAGCACTAATCAGATCAACAGCTGACCGTACAGAATCCAATTAGAATTTATGGATGGTTGGCAACAAAAAAAGCCATTGTTATCCAGTGTATGTACTCCCACAGTGGAACAAAGTGTAATCTTGTGGAAAATATACAACACAAGAACACTGCATATAATGGTACACAAGTCATGGTCATAGGCCAGACAGCTACTTGAGTTTCTGCTCTTTAATGCTAAGGACTCTACAAAAAAAAGACAATTTATTTGTCTGTTTTTGTATTTTCTTATGCTTTGTTGAGCTGCAGATGGCTAAAATGCCTGTAGTAACTTTTGAAGGCCTGGCCCTCATGTAAGATCACTCTTACAAATGGTTGCATAATGCTGCCGGAAAATGACACGACACACCAATAGAACTAATCCCTACTAATGATTCAAAAATCAATCATCGTGAAAAAACCTATTCAATTCCTGAAGGCTGCAATATGCAACTTTCCACCTTGAGGCTGCAAAGTGTAATGTGAGTCCTTTATTTGTCCCCTCAGGTGTGCCAGTTAGGCCAACACTTGTCACTCAATTTGATGGGCTGTTAAAACGACATTCAGCCTGAGGCTGTGGTAACATAAAGCCACCATAGGCACTGAATACATGGACAGAAGAAGTTAATCTGAAAATAAAGAAATATGAACCACCAGCTGCGCCCATGTGACAGAAACCCAAATGTATTAACCCCAGAACATCCGTAAGGCTCTAAAACAGCCACCTTCTGAAAAAAAACAAAAAAAAGCATGTGTGCAGTGCTTGTTTCACTGACTTCTCTCACAGGCAAACACTATGATTCTGTAGTTCCTGTTTTTTAAAACTGTGAAAATGTTTATATTTCTAATCAAATTTACACTATAACTTGTTTAATATTATATGGCATTCAAAAACTACCGTGGCCAAGAGAGGTCAACCCACTGCAAATTAAGAAAACACATGCAAATTAAGAATGTTTTCTTCATTTGCCTGTGTTTTGTCAGTTGCTTCATTTGCTAAGTTGCAGTGTACTCTTGGCCACTGCAATCCTACAATAATCTTGTATTTAAGTCAAAATAACTATCACAAAAACAAAAACCCAAAGCCGACATTTTCTAAATAATAAACATCTGGTTAAGCAGTACAGAACCCTCGCTGTTCAAAGGGGAAAATATGCCTTAAGACAAGTGACAAATAATGTAGTGCCAATTTCACTGACTTCTCTGTGAAGCTGAACAATATAACATCTTTAATCACCAAACACAGTTACATCCACTGCATATTTAAACCTTCCATATATTCCCAACATTTAGGCTACAATAAAACAGGCAAACAAAAAGCTCTTTCAATGTCCTTATCACTCCCATGAATATACACTCAGACACTCACTCATTTGCTCTCGCAGAGCTTTTTATGAATGTCACTGTGCTGTTATTTCCCCTTACCCTTAAAGACATTTGAATTGACTAAAACAAGAGGATACACAAAGCTGTGACGCAAATGCAGGCTGTCAGAGCAAGATGTGGCTCTAGATTGGCACTGTGCTGATTACAGTATAATATGTAGAAAGCAACTTATTTCCCACTGCAAAACACATACTATTGGCTGAAAATAACTACTCAGTTGTGGCTGACAGAGCTCCGGTCAATACAGTCAATAGCCAAGTAGCTGGAACTACCATGGTGAGATGTTGTTTGGCCTGATCTGCGACTTCTCTCCTCCTAATTGCTTTAGATTAATTATTTTATTGTATTTCTGTTTCTGTCTCTCTCTAAGGCTTGCATGTACACACACATTAATGTGAGAAGTCAGGTTAAAACAAGAAAGCAGATAACACATTTACATGCAGCGCAATCAATAAACTGAGGACCAGTTTATTAGGTACATCTATAGTATACAGCATAATAGATTTTATTTCCTGTTGAATAGATTTAATAGACTGAATGCAAAGCGACTTTTTCTACCACAATATTTGACCACAATAATTGACCACTGGTTTGTTTGTTCAGTCTGTGTTAATTGGTCCCAATGTACTGAGTGTACAGACATTACCTCAATCGAGCAATGTACGCATCAACCTTGTGGGTACAGAGTGTCCCTGTGCCTGACTGTGTGACAGCTCAGCCACTGAATTATCTCAAAACTTTCCACAAACTCCAGTTCTTTGTTACTCTCCTCCAAAGCCCTCATTTTCTTCGTCTTGTCTCCGTATGTTCACAAGGCCTCCGGGCTAAGCACAAACTTTTCATTCTAGTTGAAACATTTTCAACTCAACATGGGTGTGTCTTTACTTCAGTTCATGATGCTCAGGGCAAACCAGTGTCTATTGGCGTCCACTCACGTCACGTCTGCATTGACTGCATATGCAATTGCACAGCTTCTAAAGTTGTGCCGGAGCAGGTGATGGGTTATCTAGAAATACTAAGTCAAAGGCAGCCGGATTTGACATGAAAACATTGATCTCCACTCAATCAAGACGCTTCATCGGCTCAGCTGACAGCTGGCTGGTTATAATGCTGCTCTCTGATGATAAGAGCAGAAAACCCGTAAAGTGTTAATACAGTAACTAACTTAATAAGCAGCAGCCTTGACAGTTAAAGTTTAAAGAAGCTAATGATATATTCAAAATCCCACAGGGAAAATAAACCATGCAGTTCCAACCACAGTGAGCAAATGTCAGTCAAAATGCCAGTGTGCTTGGGCGTCACTTCCACATGTACGCATCATTTTTAAAATAAAAAAATAGTTTACAGCCACACTAGTAGCTGTGTGAGGCTGTACTGCTTTGAGCTAATTGCTTCTGTCAGCCTGCCAACATGATGACAATGTTAACATGCAGATATCATATTTACCATGTTCCATCATTGTTTAGAATGCTAGACAGCTTATATTTGTTAATTAGCACAAAGTACACCTGAGGCTAATGGGAATATTATTAGTTTTGCAGGTAAAGTCAGTAGGATTCACTTTCTGGGAACCATGAATGTCTGTTTTATGGAGATATTTTAGTCTGAACCAAAGCGGTAGACCAACCGACCAACAGACCACCAGCATGCTAAAAACAAAGGCTTTAATCTGTGTTTCTACAATATACATCTTGGATCAGTACAGGTAATTTGGTAGTTTGTCATTGTGGGGCATGGTAGTGAGTGTTCACATAATTGTATCATAGGCAAAAATATAATCAAATCCTCAATTTCGGTGTTGTTACCCTTTAAAATAACTGTTATGTTAGATACAACGTTGTGCAGTTCAATAAACAGAGACATTAGCCAGCCAGAAGCAAAATGCAAAATGACACTTGTAGAAGGTCTAGGACAGATGGGGGGCAGGGTGTTAGATCTGGTAGCGTGACCGTGAAGCACAGACCTGGTGTATAACCCTTGAACTCTACATGATGGATTGCTTCCATCAACAAGCTGCTGGTGAAATTGTGTTGACTCCAAGATGTGCAGTGTTCCTGCAAGTACAAGCTGCAGGTGAAATGGAAGATTTTTTTCAGAACATACATAGCTGGAGGAGTTGACAGAGAGGCCATGACGGACAATAACAACAGGGGGTAAATAAATAGAAATTACAGCATTACTTTTTACAGCATTAGATTTACATGGTACTGTTTTTCTTTTTCACTTAAGGCTCTGACAGTAAGTGTGGCATTGCAGATTCCTTTCAAATTCAGTGTGGCCTAGTTCAAAGATGTGCAGACCCTTAGCTAAATTCTGTACTAGATTCAGGACCATACAAAAACTTCAGTAGAGTTTGCTCCATCACCCATTCATTCACTCACTGACTCTGTTAGCCTCTTATGGGCACATGTGGAGCGTTCCCACCCAGCGGCTAATCTCTAGTTCCCTGTGCTAGATTTCCTGCTTCAATGCACTGTAATGACATTTATATCCTTTTGTGAGTGGCCTACTCATATTCCTTATAATTCCACCCACTCACAAATGTGCATTACATTATGCTGTATATGGAGGAAACATTGTGATGATTACAGAATAAATTGTAAATTGGAGTGAATCTCTCATAAATTGCCCATCATGGCTCCTCTGTACTGTGTTCTGCTGCTTGGCTGGTTATCATTAATTTTCATGTGGCGTATGCTTTAAATATGAATTCTCCCACAAAGCGTTTAATCAACAGTGTGTGTGCTTGGAGCGCTTCTAAAGGCCCAGAAGGTGTTAAATGAATCATGGATTGCTGCTGGTCCTCCGGTACAGGGGCTTGCAAGGTCATACCTGGCTAAAAGGGCAGAGGGCTAATAATCTACTCTCCCAAATTACTTTCTCTAACTGTAAGAATAATGCCCCAATTTTATCAAGGGATGTCATTTTTTATAGCCCCTGGATCTGCTGTTTCATTCCTCTTTTAATTAAGACTCACCGTGATTCTTCTCAAACTGGAGACAGACAGTTAACAGCTGGTTTTTCAACCAGGAGAGAGCCCAGGATTTGACGGAGTGACAACGTGTCTCATTCACTATCAGATTATACGCACAAATCTATGCTTAAACACACATAAGCACATTTTATGGATAATCATTGGATTCATTAATTATGTCTTACGTGAATGTGTTCTTACTGTGGGAGCAAAAGTAGAACTGACTTATACCACTCTTATGCAAATATAGTAAAAGCCCCCAGTGTGGAAATGATATGGCGAAAATTTGACTAAATGTAATTAGCATATTAGAAACACAATCAGTAACAACTGGTTAATGTTAGAGCTAGACTGGTAAATTGGCAGCTTATTGCAGATTGGTATCGGTGTATATGTCGGCCGATAAGTGAAAGGAATTGTCATTACAGGAATGCCATAGGCAATATCAGCAATATACAGTATGTCAAAAATCCAGTATCAGTCGAGCTCTTGTTAATATTATTAAAGCTTTACTACCACTAGGGGGCAGAAATATTCAAAAACTAACACTCAGAAACACAGCCTTAAAGAATAATTGGCGAATTGAGGAGTTATGGATGACATGCTTTCGTGTAACTAACCTACAGAAACAGTACATGTCCATGCAAGACAGATGGACACAAAGCTACGTTATCATCAAGTTTCTTTCTTCACCAGTCACTATTTATTTTGTCTCTCTGCCCCTTTGTGCTGAACATGTCGCAAACGCTTGCCTTCACTGACAAAACAGCTGCCTACTATTTTATATGAGGAGGTTTATGACACTCAATCATACTGTTTATGTGTAGATCAGATAACCAACACAATAAGATAAAAGCTCAGAGGACTCCATGTTCACCATCTGTGGATTAAGCGTGGAATAGTTTGGACATAATGTGTGGTGCTGTGAGATGTCTCAGCTAGATGTGATATGGTGTTGTTATGCTGAACTTCCACTATGTGGGTGTTATAAATGTCAAAACCACAATAAAAAGTTGATCACAAAACAAAATATCTGTCAATGCACGTTTAAAGTTGACCTTGTTTGCACTCATAGCCATCAGTGGAGTGCTCCTTCATTTCCATATCAGACTCTACCCCAGTAATTGACATCAGCCGAAGTGCACACTTCATGGTGACAGAGACACAGCATCACTGCCTCTGTTATTGCAATCCAAGCCTCACGCCAGACACTCCAGGGGAGATAAGGAAAAAACGCCCTTTTGGCTTCAACTTCTAAATTAAACACTTCCATGTGAATATTGATAAAGCTTCTTTTTTTTTAACTTTTACTTTTATGGCAACGTTTTTGTCGGTCTTGGTAAAGCTAAGACTTGGTGAAACTCATTAGTGAAATTCCACATGCATAGAACTGAACCACACTGTCTGGTTTGCAGGTGTCTGGAAACAAACACATTATTTTATAGTGTTTTTTCCCCCCATGGACACATTTTTTAGTAAATTAGATCCAATGAGAGCAACACATGAGAAGATGCTTACCATAGACAAAGACCAGACAAAGTTAAAATATTGTGTCCCAACAGTCTCTCATACGGTACAATGAATTTACCAGTGCTTTTCCATAGAAGGAAAAACTTTCCAGCCGACATGGATATTATACAGCCATACTGTACTCTAGACAATGTAAGCAGAACACAGTGTCTTCATGTACAGAGCATACTTGTAAATGTGCGTCTGACTGTAACCGTGTCTTTAGAATTGAGGCCAATTATTATTTGGAAACCGCTGCACTAATGACCTACAATTGGAACATTTCTTTGTTACAGTATCACTGTGAAAATTGTTAATATCAACCAGCCTGAGTGAAGTCATCTTACAACTTTCAAGCACTCTCCCTCAAAACCATGACTTTATTTACCAAGTGCTACATTTCCTGTAAGTCACAGAACAAAGCAGATGCCTGTTTATCTTTGCCAAGCAAGTATCCTTTGGTGGAGATAAATTCTTCTCACTTGTTACTGTCTGTAGTGTTGAAAAGACTGTTGGCTGCTCATCTAGTCATCTATTCACCATCTGTTGACTTTGGAGACACAGTTACCAGGTTATCGCTCTCTTTGGGCTTGAGAATTTGTGGTGTTTCGGGCTTTTTACTGAGGTTTTTGACAGTTTGTTTAGCTTGCTGGTTTGTACGGTGCGACGCCATAGTCAGTCTTGGTGAGTGAAGAGATGCATGTAATGTCACACTCATGCCAAGCTGTGGCTTGTTCGCAGAGATTACTGTCAACACACACGCGCTCTCATAAATACACACATTCTGTAGTAGCAGATGATGCGATGCAACTCAATGCATAAGTGCCCAGGTGGCACCTTGCATTCAAACAATGCCCAGCACTGCCAGTAAGTATTGTTTAATGCTCCATAAACGAGAAAAGTTAACATTCCCCAAAGGCATATCAGAACAACTGCATAAGCCCTAAAGTAAAACTCCTTTTTTTCTGGGATCTTAACATTCTGAATACACATATTGTGTCTGCAGTAGGTTTTGAAGTATGGAGAAAACTTTCATCTCACATCCATCCAATAGCAGCGGTGTTATTAGGTGAAATGATGAGCTTGCTGAGACAAAATTGTCGGTCACACTGCATACACTCTGCACTCTGTTCACTTCAAAAGACCCATTGAACCTTAACAACCATGGACAGTGGATGTTGGTTCAAACTTCCCCCCACACACAAAATCCCTAGAGCAAATACTGTTTGCCGAGTGCGTCTGTATGTACAATGGAGTCAGATGTGGGAATGAAAGTACACACACATTTTCCACCGACCCCATACAAAATCCCGGTGCTAAACAACACTTTGCCAGGCCAGCTACTGTGTCTGCTATTCACAGTTTTTAAACACTAGATTAAAATATCTTGCATAAACATTAACCACTGTCAGTAACTAGTCAGGCTAAAAGAAGCACATGTTCCAGTATAATCACCTCATCAGCAGGAATTTCACAAACATTGCGATAGAAAATAACAGAGGCTGGAGGCAGTGTACTGTTTCCAGATTCATGTCTCCCCTCCTTTTAGCTCAGCTCCACAGGGAGTGGAAGTGTGACAACGTTCTGTTTGCTGTTCCTCCCCACCTTACTGCCTACACGAGCTTCCTATGTTACTCTTGGGAGGTTCACCAGGCTGTTTTAACTTTAGCAGACTTTATTTTACTTTAATTGTCCTATCCCTGAGCACAGAAAATGTATCCTTTCTTCTCCCAGATGCACTCTCAGTTGGTTTTATAGATGTTTTTTTTTTTTTCATTGTGTAGGCTACAGCAGTTCCCTCTGATTGGATGAGAAAACAGTGTCTTAGAAAAACAGTTTGACACTACATCTGACAACACACCTTTTAGTTAGAGCAGCTGAATATCAGTAATTTAAACCGTTTTATTTATTGGCGTATGTTACAGAAGAGATCAAATGGGGATCAAACTGTCTTATATGGAAAGTCATATTCAGGGAAATCTGCTATTGTGAAAGAATTTTAACATGCATGTATGAACATGAAAGTATGAACATTTGTTCAAAGCTCAAACCGGAAATCCTCCTGTGGGATTTTGTGCAAAACAATTTTTGCATAAATATACACTTTAGTGATTCCAGTAAATAAAACTGGTCATCATTTGGCCATTTACTGTCTGTCTCCCATATATCCTGAGTGAGTGAATGGTGCATGTAAAATGCCAATTGTCTCTTTCAGCCTCCAGACTCCGCACACAGTTAAAGTTTAGCCATCTGTTTCCACACATGACCTTTCTTTTTAATTGCCTAAATTAGAGGAGAATGAGGAAGACTGGCTGGGTGCTCACTCCTGTCCAATTCTAATATTGAAGAAACAATTGTTATTTACAGTGACAAATAGAGCCGGGGAGCTATGTCTGTGTCAGCTGCTTTCCACCTGGCCATGTTGAACACCTGCCCAGAGCCAGTTTGGTTCACTGCAGATGGCTAAGGTGAGCTTTCTATCCTCAACAACCTTTTCCTGCAGGCGGCACTTTGTGCATGGAGGGAGCTGCAGTATCCAGTCAGTGCTATATCATGTTAATTCCTGATCCCTGATATTAACTTCTTGCAATATTGAATATGAGAAGCTGAAAAGTCAAAGGAGAAAATGGAAATAGTGTTGATTAATGGAGGATGATGGATTAATCAACAACACAATCATGCACATGTATTCTTACAACATAGGATTTAATCTTGTTAAAATGTTGCCCAATATTGCTTATTTGTTGTATAATATGATGTATTATTTATTACAGAAAAATGTAAAGGAACACTTGATCTTATAGGAACTGATTTGAAGTCCTGCTTTCATTTAAATCAGGTTTTTGTGCTGGTTTCCTCGAAGGTTACATATGCGTTCAGCGCAGCAAATCGTGCGGTTAGATTATGCTCTAGTTCTCAATTTGGCTTCTGTGGTTGAATAGGTATAAAGGATAATGATCTCATAGTGAAAATAATTTGGTATCTTTCAGTCCCCTAATTAAGGCACTTGTAAGGGTGGCATTAATATACAAAACAGATAGGCAGCTCTTTATAATAAACTATTCATCTGATGAAGCTTGTTACTGTACGGAAGAGGTTACATCATTGAGATATACATATTTACTATGAGAGAGAGAACTAAGTAGTAGTGAGGATCAAAGAAAAAGTTGAACTGTTTAAATAAATTAGAAGTTAAGTTTAACTTTAGGGTTGTAATTATTGTCCATTTACGGGAGAAAGAACATTGACGTTGTTTTGACATCGGAGTGGCTTGGCTTATGTAAGTTTCTTACCGTGCATCAGTACATAGACACTTGATCCGTGATGAGGTGTGTGTCTGTATTGTGTTGAAAAAACACAAACTATGCTATAGTTAGAGTGAATGTATGTGGTCTGTGCATTATTAATGGAGTTTCTCTTAGGGTAAATAGTCAGAGTGGGGGCTCGAGAGCAACTGTTTTTCTGCATGTGAGATGGTCCACATTATGCAGTATGCCTACATCCCTGTGGCTGCCTAGTGTCACTGGTGAGAACGTAGAGTACAAGCATATTACTGGTTCGTCCCACCATAGCTCCTCCCATGCTTTTAATTATTATTTCACTTTATGTAATTAGGCAAGGTGGTTGGGAGGACTACGCTTTAAAATACAGTAATTACATATCCTGACAATAGTTTTATTATTGAACTTTTTTCTGCAGGCAACAGGTTGTAGAATTACTAATTAAAAGTTACTCCCTGTAGTTGACCTACCGATTAATGCATTTGTATTTAATGAGCCTATTACCACAAGAAAACTAAAGTCTTTTAAGGAAAATTAAGACCTGCTATCTATTCAACATTTAAATGAGTTAGTGAATAGTGTGCAGGTCAACAATTCCCAAAGCTAACCAGCTTTGCAAAAAAAAAAAAAGTGAGCATGTGAAGAACAATCATTTGTATCCACAGACTTCACTTTGTAAGTCATTTTTGGTTCAAATTCGGATGTATTTTCATCATGTTTGAAAAAGAGGAATCCAGGGAAATGCCAGGTGCCATTGTTCTCCCAGACAAGCACAAAGCTAAGACAGACTCTGTAACAAAACAGAACATCTTCTGTGTGTCTTGTTCTCTTTTCAGAGGAAACAAGCTGAGGGAGACTTATGACAGGCTGCCGTGGTGACCTATACAAAATTAAGGCTTGTAAAAATAATACAGGCACCATATAGTGAGCTTTGTGAAAAAACTGAGAGACAATAGACAAAAAAGAGCTTGAGACGGAATTCCAACCTCATTATTTATTGCTGACAAAATGTATTGGCCTCAGTGGAGGTCAGACCATTGTTGTGACTGTGGTGGGGGACGTATGTGAGGCTAGTGGGCAGAGGTTTCAGGGTCACGCACTGACATGCCTCAAGGAAGGTGTGTAATGAAGCATTAGACACAGCTGGTGCTTGCCAGGGCAGGCCCCAAGTTAGAACCAGGAATGTAAGGTCATTTTTGGACCAAAACTGTTTTAGATTAAATGAGGGTATTTTGGGGTGCTGGGGAGGAGGGGCTGGCACTGGCTAACAGTAGGTATACAGCAGTTTAACCTTGGTTTTGGGTGGCACACAGGATAACCTAAAGACTATAGGGAAACGATGACAAATGACTTTGATAGCGTGCATTTGGCCACCAAAACCTTTTGTCAATGTATCCCTGCACAGCGCCGAAGAGAAATGCACGGGAAAGCACGGCAAAGCAGATCTCATCAAGTAATGTATAGCGGCAATACAATGAATGACGAAGGGTAGCCCAGGGGTAATCGATAATTTGAGCCACCAATCTGTTCCAGGTGCTTTATGATGTGACTGAGGTAATTATCACCAGATCAATAAAAGAGTTTGTTGTGCAGAGGAATGGGTGAGGGAGGGGTAATTGGTTTCTGCTGCTGAACTAATCTTACGTATGTATTTTTCCAACCTGGGGATAGGGGTTAAAAATGATTCTCTCTACAAGTAGGAAAAGTGAGTTTGTCCTGTACTATTCGTTTCCTCTGGGTTCAGAAGCAATATTGGAGATGTCCATGGGTTTATTTGCGTTTCCATGCATCATTAAACACTCACAAAGGGAGCTTTGGTGAGTCTTGGGGCAAAGAAGAATGTACCGAAGTCGCTACTTGAACGCAAAGGAACAAAACAGAAGGGGTGAGGTAAAGAGAATGGCCAACTTCAGAGGAGAGTTCATTTAGGAGAGTAAAGAATTAAGCTTTTTTTTTTTTTTTTGAGGAGAGAAAAATGCTCATAAAACTGATATTCACATTTTATTTCGTAGCCCACTTTTTTATTCTTGCTCTTTTTTTCTCTTTGTGTGGTTAGTGTGCAGTATACGCTTGAAGTCCAGGTGGCAACAAGAATGTGTAGCTGTGGCTTTCACTGATATTTGGCCTCTTAGGGGCAGCACAACAAGCTGTAAACACAACACTGACATATTATCACCTGACAAAGTTGATATGGTGAACAGGTAAGCAAATAGATGCCTATAAGACCAATATTCCCTCTCCTAGCTATGGTTTGATTCAAATATGTTGCTTTTAAATGCTCGACTATGTTCACCACCTCACTTTATCTGCTAGTGACTAGCTGGCTGTACAAGTAGTGTACAGTGATGTTTCTTGGAGCTTTTTCAGCTGCGTGCTGTGGCTGTGTACAAGGTTGATGAGAGTGGTTAGAGTGAACCAAAACAGTAAAGCTGCGGGCCATAAAAAAAAAAAAAAGAAGATGAATGCCAAAACTCTCCGTAGAGCTGAGGGGAACTGCAGAGTTGGATGATTGATCTCTTGGATGGAGACCTCTTTCACATTACATGTTGTCATTTGATCCACTGTTATAAAAATAGTGCAGCTTTAAAGTCTTTACTGAGAAGGGATCGATTTAACATTCAGATTTGACTGAAGAAATTCAAATTGGTTTCCTGCACACGCAATACAAATGAACTGCACTTCTGTGCTGAACAGAGGATTTGAGTTAAGAAGAATTCATACTATAATCTTAAAAAAAACTTTTTTGGAATGATTTATAACTTCAAAATTGGTGAAACCAGGACTGCAGGTGAGGAGGACAGGGTGGGAGGAAAGATGGTGTGGGGCCATGATGAGTGTGACTCTGAGGTGGGGGATGTTGGTAATAGAGGTTGCACTATGTTGGCCTGGTGACCTGGAGTGGGCGAAATCCTCTGAGGTGTCAAACCTCCTTTCAAACTGGGTTTAGAGCAGGTAAAAATTCATTCATTTCGATATACATTTCCACCTCTGACTGGCACTGGTGCTACTTTACACTTGTCTCACACCACTTTCCTGCAGACAATTTATCCCCTTTTTTCTTCATATTACAGTTCAACGCCCTGTGGGTAGACTTAACTTCCTGTCTGTCCTTAGCCCTTATTTACATCTTCTTATTATTGATGAGGGATTTAATTTATAATGTAATCTAGTTGTTTTATATAATTGTTGGGTCTGCCCAGTGTCCAAACAAAATTCTACACAAGCTTATTATGCCGTACGATACATTCAAAGTATCCCCATCATGTGCTTCACAGAACAGCTCCCACTCTACACAAAACTGTCTTGTTCAGCACTCATGAGACAACAATGTTATATTCGTGGTAGCAATAACTGATAGACTAATAAACAATGGGCATGTGTTGCGTCTGCTCAATATTACATTACAAACATTTTGCATAAAAATATTTCCATCTATAATGTAAGGGTGCACAGCAGACATGTATAGTTGCTTGTATTATGTGTGGTGTCTTCTTGTTCCTGCAGTGTTTGTTAAAAATAAAACCAACACATAACACCCTGTAAAATGTTATTTTAAAACTTTGTTTTTGTATGAATTGAACAAACAATATAAAACATGATAATAAATGTACTTTAGAGGTGCCGGTAGGTGGATTTTGTTACCTTTGGACAGAGCTCTGCTATTTTTTTTCCCCCCTGTATCCAGTCTTTATGCTAAGCTAAGATAATCTGCTGCTGGCTCCAGCTACATATTTACTGTACAGATATGAGAATGGTATCAGTATTCTCACCTAGAAAGCAAATTTCACAAAATGTTGAACTATTCCTTCAAAGGTTGACTGTACCCGGTAGTGTTGTCTGATAAAGTTGCCACGGAGAATACATTTTCAGAAACGTCTCTCAGAAAGATACAGTTTGTCATCACATAGAATAAAACAAATAATATGATTATAAAAATAAATAATCAAATAACCAAAATTATCATTTGTTTTATTTGTTAATTACGTTAAATAGAAATGACCAGATGTCCTTTCTCCTTTGTTGTTCATTTAAGTGTTGATATATTGTAAACGAGGTTCTGGAATTTAATTTCTGACAAATCTGTCTCATCAGATGATGTGACTGATTTTCATCATTTGTATTCTTTTTATTTATTTGAATCTGAACTAGATGAACGATTGTTCTTGTGCCGTTCACCTTCGCAGCACCAAACACAACAGTATAATTTGTTTGTTGTGGTGAGTCCATCTCAGTTTGTCCTGCATCATAAGCATTTGCAGCAGTCCACTGTAAATGTGATTGATGCTTGCAAAAACACTCCAAGACAGTATTGCAATCAATTATGTTTGATTTATTGTCTTTGCAGTTTCAGTATGTATTGTGTAGCCATTGTAACAACAGAAACTTTCTGTGCAGCCTCAGTCACAGAACCATAATCATTCTTTTTGCAACCCCTCTGTATGGTGTAGAATCAACACTCCAAAGCTGTGCTCATCATATTTCATTACTGTAATTCACAGTGAAGGTCATTTTTATGAATTGACTGAGGAAAGACCAGGTTTTGTCCAAACTTAATTAAAAGTCGGGCTTTTTTCCCCTTTTTTTTCTTTCTCCATGATTCAATAATCAACAGAAGTAAATCAACTACAGTCTATTGCATCAGTCGCCGGCAGGCTGGAACAAATGCAAAAAATAAATAGACCTAGTCTGGCATGCTTTACTGGCAGGAGCTGCAAGGTTACTCTGTGAAGCACTCAGAGGCACCTTTAGACCACATGGCTACAATTATCACAGAGGAAGGCTGTTTAAAGCACTGTGCTATGATCTATGGAGTGCTGATCAGCTGTGATATCAGCTATAGATGTTATTTTATCCTGTGATCTAGTGCAATCACAATATATCCTCAGTGCTGCTGGTGCCACTAGCTTCACTAATTACTAATGGTGATTTAATGTTACGGTGTGACCATTTCCTCTCCTGTGCAGGCCTACACTGTTGTCCTTGTAAATTAGGTGAGCGCCACTGATTAATGGTTAACCGCCACTATTCCAAGAGGAGCATCATCAGCAAAGCATTTAATTAAATGGTTGTCTCAATTACTTTGCAAACTAATGTAGCTGTAGCTAACTTTATTAAACCATTTGAAATGTCACCCACTCAGATGAGGTTTTACGCAAAGATTCAAATACTAATCTATTTGCCTACAGGTGTAAACCCATGTTAATTAAAAAATAAAGAACACAAAGGTAATGTGGGACATCAAATGCTTATTTGCTATTTATACTTCTTCACTAAAACACATTTTTAAAATATTGGAAGACCACTAACTGTGTGATGACAATTTGCTCTTTGATATTTTTAGAACCTGTACATTTCCTGAATCAAAAAAAATCCCCACCTCAAATTAATTGCTTCTATCAACTGGTTCAATTCCTGAGCTGCACTGCAAAAGACAAAGTGCCAAGCCAAACATGGTGCCCCGTGCCATCAATCATTGCTCTGTATTAACTACCCCACCTCCCATCGCAAAGAAAACAATTAAAGTTAAACTTGTTGATTTGTTATGGTAGACCATAAATCACGCTGGTATGTGAAACCCACCATCTCCTGGGGCCCCTTTTCATGTTCCTCGATCAGTGAGCCGAGGTTAGAAAGCACTGCTTTGAACTAGTCTGATGGTACTCAGTTATTTAATTATTTCCCTGTTTGTTTTGAATAAAATGATAGTTGCCTCAGTCACAATAAAATATGCTGAATTAAAGCTCCTTACGTGAGCCTATAAGCGTGGTATGTGTACATATAGATAAAGCGCTTACATTATTTGAAAAAAAAAAGAAAAAACACCTTTCAAAGAGAGGGAGATACTGAAGTCTTGAAGATTCTGCTGTCTGTTTGGCTTCATGTTTCTTCTGACTTCAGCACAGCGACGGGAGAGGAATGCTGTCTGTTCATCTCAGCAGGATGTGATTTTGAAACATGTAGTGACACATTGTTTGGAACAGCTAAAACTGTTGCAGCTAATGAGCTGTTCACTTCTCATAAAGTTATTTCTCTTCAGGACTGGCTATTGTTATTTTTTGCCCCTACATTTCATACCTTTTTTTTTTCTTTTCGACAATACAAACACAGCGCAGCTGAGACTTTTCCATCACTCTTGGCCACGTCTCAGAAAGCTATTCTGGTCCTGGCGGTGCCTTCGTCTGCCAGGGTAAGAGAGGTGGGCATTGTGATAATGTTTGGACTTTGAACGGTTGAATAGGAGTGAGTCACCATTTCCAAGGCTTTGTCTTGAAAGTGTTTACTCCTTGGCCAATGCTATTCATTGTATGCATTTGGCCACTGCCGCTCATTGTAATCATTACTAAAAGAGGAAAGGAGAGGAACCCCTTAGCTTGCAGCATAACTGGCAGGCTCATATCCCAGATCCAGTGACATTCGGGCATCATGCAGAGAGCACAGAAAATCTCTGCATGTTACATTACAGGAGAGAGGAGGAAGAAGAGCCAATTTGATAATGAGATACAGCACAAAGGCTGTCCATGGCTACTGAGCTTCAGCGGCACAGGAGACCTTGTTATTGTCCGGGGCAAGGAACGGGTCAGACAGCCTCAGTCTAAAAATTTTATGGATGGAAATTTCTCTAAAGAATATAAAGTGCACTGAGTCTGCACAAGTGATGACACTTAACACATGTTTCAACAACTCTGGATGCATCAAAATCCACAGACAGGAGCTTCATCTTGTTAAATTGCACAACAAATGAAGTTAAGACAGCAAATTACAAGACTCCCAGTAGCTGGACAAATTACCATATCTTGTTAAAATCAAGCCTCAACACTATTGGCTTAACTGTGATGTCAACAGACAGTTTATGTTGTCCCTTATGGAATTTCTTTTTATCCAATAATTGAATAAAAACATTATGCCCATCACTGTTTTTGTCACACGGTTAGCACTCGGTGGCTGAAAAGGCAAATTAAGTTGTTGACACTGGATATTCATTACAGCCCACCGTTTAAAAAAGTCAGTTGTGTGGATTATAATTGTTTTGTTGGTGTCTATTAATCGTAAGGTTCACATCTGAAATAAATTAGATTCTGTGTAACAAATCTCTTTGTGCTGAGACAAAACAAGATAGGAAAGCCATATCCATTTAACAGCCATTCATTATGCTGTTCAACCTAATGGAGAAAGCAGTGCTTTCTTCTGTTTATATAACTTTACAGTGGCCACAATAAATGCAGAATGACTTCTGTCATTACTTCATTACTGGCAAAATCTAATCTGTCCAGAAAAAAAATCCTCATGCTTTACCAGTGGAGGTGAAGTTCACAATGTTGCGAAAACTTGCGTTAGCTATAAGCCCAGGGGTCGTAGAGATGGTAGGAATCACTGGTATAGACATATACAGGGTACATTTACAAGTCGGAAACTGTAAAATGTTCTTTTAGGAAATAAGTATGGAGTACATTCTTCCGTGCAAGAGAACATCCTCTACATCTACAGTGAATCTTGCCAATTTTGCCTGGAGCTCTTACAACTAGGCGTTGAGCAGAAATACAACAGCCATATCTAAGCCAACAATCATGGTGTGAACACACATACGGTATAGACAGTTGCCAATAAAGTCACTTTGGCTGCTCCTGACTTTTCTTTTTGGCATGTTTTCAGAGTGTCGGCTCTGTCTGGCAGAGGCAGCTTAGTTAATGAGCTAACCATGAGAAGTGTAAAAGCCTACCTGCTGGCTTCAGAGCCCACACTTTCAACTAAAAGGCAGGACAGCTAAGAGCCCTGCTGAAATGCATTTTCTTTCAATTAGACTTTGAGGAAGCCCTCACTCCCTTCCACTCAGCCTCGCTGCTCCTATTGGCTCAAAAGGATTCTGAGTTAATTTCACGAATAACCACAGGTTTGTTGTTTTGCAGATGACAAAACAAACATGACTAGATTTTTGTTTGAGGACTCTGATTCGTTTAGCACTTACTCAGTGTTCTGAATGATTAGCAGCTAATAGTATTTGTGTGCCAGCATCACTGCAGTTTCATCAGTTGTACATCAAATGAAGTGCTTTGTTTGCTTCAGATTTTACAGAAAGTAAAAATCCAAGTGACCAACTTCTTAAAGTTTTAGAGAGCTCCACAACTAATTTAGATGAGAAAATGTGTTGATATGAAGCCATAAAGCTGTGATTTGTGTTGAGACATTGGCACAATCTTTATGTACTTTTGGTTCATTGATTCACTATGCTGCAGGGGTCTGCAGAGAATGTCGACTATCTGGAGCTGCTCAGCACTCCACGATAACAAAGACTGACTGTGAGATTTGTGCGAACAGTTCTGTTGGTTCTGGGTGTCTGTTTGAGCAGGGCACATTCAAACATTATTACCCAGAAGGCTTTTTTTTGTCTCCATGCAAGCTACAAATGACAGCATAGTATAACTGCTGCAATTTTAATCAAGAGAGGAGGAGGAGGAGGATTGGAGGGAGGAGGCTGGTCAACCTTTTATGGGGGAGCAGGGAATATAGCCTCTTATGACAGATGTGGGGTAAACTCAAAGAGGTTTATTTCACACTGAGGGTAGAGAAGACACAAAATGAATATGATGAACTTGAAACTTGAGATTTTTCTTACATGGTTTTGGGACTGCAGCACAGAAAATGTGGAGCTGTATGCTTCTGTGCAGCAGAAATATCCCTACTCTCCCTCTCTGTCTGCGTGTGAGCTGTAGTTTTTTCTGTTCCATTGGTATTCCACCAGATTCATCACCACACGAGGATGGCGTTCTGCCATCTCCTCTCTGAATTAGCTGACAGATAATTCTAAATCACCTCCTGCTTTAGCAACCGGCGGCTGCTGGATTGTTTTAATCACAGATAATTGATTTTATTTTAACAAAGCATACGAGAGGAGAATTCCTACCCCTAATAGATCAAAATGGGAGTGTCGAACAAGAAGACAATCGGTAAAATGTTGTGCTATTACAGATTTCTAGGGGAATATAATTCAAATGCATGAGCCTCTAAATGTAAAGCTGTTACTTGTTCCTCTTTGCTGCTTTTATGATCCAAATGAAGGTTTTTAAATTACTGGTGAAGGTTAAATCAAAATAAATAGACATGGCTGAACTTAAACAAGCTGTCAAAGACTTAAAAATGTAATTCACGCAGTGTTTGCTCTGTATGTGGTTCAATTTATAAGAAAAATGCCTCAAAAATCCCCAAGAGGGTTATTTAACAAATGGCCTCCCAGTAACAGGAGTCCCCAAGCTTTTATATTTCCCAGAACTGTCATTCATTTAATGGGGGGGTTCTGTTGACCTCGGTCGCCTCAGTAATTTCTACTCAAAGTTAAATTGCATATAATTGAAGCAAATGCTACAGACGAGGACAAGCAGCATTTTAGTAAATGTAATATTTGCTTTGTGGCATTTTGCTATATAAGAGCCTCCTACTCATGAGGCTGGACTCTGGATAAGCTGCTCAGAGCAGCGGCTCTGCTACAGATTTATAGAAGAGATTATACTTGTCTGCTGGAGAGTACCTACCACCTCTTACCCATCCCGTCCAAATGTGTGTGTGTGTATTCATAGATACACATGTAGGGGCACGCATAACACTATACTGTATGTGTGAGTGAAGTAGGGACTAGATGTTTGGCTGCAGTGTGGGAATAACTAATTACTATTTCAAAAATATATTTCTATAAATTGCCCACCTGTTCCCACTGCACTATGAATCAAAGTTATGTAGTGTTATTAAATGAAACAAAAGCAGATGTGAAGCTGATTGATTCAAGTTTATTGAATTTGCTAGCATCAAGGTTTATTTACTTCTAAAGGCAGCATCCTCTTGGTGACTTAACGTTTGCATAGTGCTTCAAGCTAAAAGGCTGTGAAATTATTTTTCACAATGAAAAGATGTATACAATCAAACAGAACACATGCTGTAGCTTTATACAGAAACAAATTGCTCTTATTCAGTATCTCAGTATGGAGGCTGTTTTGAAATGCACTTTGTGATCCACTAATTTGAACCGATGCTCCGTCCTCTCAGCCCAGAATGAATCACAGTGATAACCTGAAAATAATGTCTCAGTGCTTTTGTCTAAGCCCCACACCATGTGGGTATAGGCCTGTGTATTGGCAGGCGATCCATGCTTTGACAAAATAATCCCTCTCTGCATGGTGGACATTATCCACCTCTGATGCTTTCACCAGTTGATCCGTATTCTGGGACTCTGCCATGTTAACCACCATGCAGGATTACCCCTCTCTCTTAATTTTCTCCTTTCTTTGTAAATTGAGCATTGCATGAGGTTAATGATCATTTATATATTATAAATGATGAATATTCCTTTTCTTTTCTGCATTTCTTTTGGAAATAGATTGATGATAGATCAGTGTGTATCAAATCACCACTTACAGATTTGTTAAAGCATCTCATTAATTTAATGACAGGCCCATAGTGAGTTTGTCTAAATTAGCAGAGGAGTAAAGTCTCTAAATTACTTATCCTGTCTTGTTCTTAATTACATGAACTATTGTATACATTATAAATTATCCCCATAACTGAACCCCAAACTGCTGATATTACAAAACTGTCTTCAGAGAGCTGAAACTGTGTGAGATATTTGGAAAAAATTATCAGTCACTCCTGTTAACAAATCTAATCATTTAAACACATCAACTAGGGGTACAAATTTCAATGAAATGCCCAAATTGATTATTGAATATGTTAACCATCAATAGTCAGTTAATCACTGTAAAATGACACAACTTGAATTTCCAGTTCTCCCATAATAACAACATTTTTTAAACTACTGGTGTGGCCCACAGGCACCACAAAAAACAAAAAAAATTAGGTATTTGACCAGAGAAGAAGCTAAACATGCCCATTTTCTTGTATCAACTAGAAGGCTCTAGCCTTAAATAGATGTTCCCAAGCAAACATGAAATATATTAGACATCAGTCTTCCTGGTTTTATTTAAGATAAGCGTACCTTAGCTTGGGACGAGTCGAATGCTGTTCCTTCCCTGTATCTGGGCCAGCTGCTGAAAGCACCCGCTCAGGTGGGAATGCACAAATACTGTCAAATTGTGCAAATATTTCCAGCTCAGGGAATTCTTTAACATTTCACTTCCACCAGCGTAGAGAAGAAGGGGCTGTCGCTCAAAGTTCATGACTTATGTTTGGACGTTGTACTGCGAACGTTAGCTCGCATGCAGCTCCCTGGCCTGTGGCTTGTAGTTTAACACATGGCTTTAACATGCCATATCAGAGCTGTCGTAATTACGTCAACATCAAAGTCGTGACTAGGAACTCTAGGAAATGTGAATGCCTCAAATCAGCCTATGACATGTCATTTGATGTAATTAAACCCACGTTTAATGGATATGGTGTTAGATTGTCAGAGCACAGTAATTTAATCCTCACACGACCAACTTGATGACGTAGGGGCGCTCGCAAGTCGATAAAATGGGAATCGTTCCCATCTCTACCCTCCGGCTCTGGGTTGCAAACTAAACCAGACAGCTGCCGGACTACAACTTGTTGGGATTTTTCTGTGGCGTTACTTCATGTCGAATGAGTCAACGACACATACTAACTGGTTAGTCAGGCAGAGCAATTAACTAGCTCTCAGGACTGCCACAGGAAACAGAGCAAAGTGATTGTTTTTCACTTATGGAGGGCGCTGGAAGACGGGCACTTATTTAATCCGTATGTGTGGCACTTACAGTCGGTTTAACGGTAACTCAGTGTCATTAAACAGTGGACTACTCAGTGAGGCAACCCTGTTCTTCCCCCAAATTACAGCACACTTTCTGACAGTCTACACCACACTTCTCTTGTCTTCTATATTGTCAGTTAATATATATTTTTTATTAAATTATTAATGGTGGCTAACCTATAGTTAATCATTCACATTCACATACTGTATCGTATAAATAAGAAGTGTGGATTTTTGTGTTGGTCTGTGGATCCTGGTGAAATTAAACTTGGAGAAGTGCTTTAAAATTAATTATGTGTGTGTTCTCGGGGCATGAAGCCATAAGCTATGAAAGTTATATGATATAACTCAGCCATTAAGAAATGGCTGCTTCATGCAACCTATCTCCTTGGTCTGCCCCCTCGGTGGTGATTTCCCCAGTCAAGGTCATGGCCATCAGCCATCAAGCAGCCATCAGTCATTTCCTGACACAGTAATACATATAAGGGCTAATCATTAATTACCATCTCTTGACACCGGCTGCTTTTTATTATAATTTGTGACAAAGGAGAAATCAATAATTTTTTAATGAAACAAATTGGGTGCTGTAGGTATAGCTGACAGTTCGCTTGCACAAAGCAAAGTCACATCAAACTTTAAAGTGGCTCTATTTTATCCACAGGCAGAGTGATTGAATATGATTTGCCCAATCTATCCCAGCGTTTTGCTGTTCTTTCACTTAATCCCTGGAGTGCAGATGTTGTCAACTCGATTACAACTCCTGGCATGAATGAATACACTTGGCACGGTGACATTTTTTTAGATAAATATCTGTCTACTTGAGAAGACACTTTTAAGCCTGGAGCTTCAACAAGATTAAATGGCTGGGCAATTGTTTGTGAATCTGCAAATGATTTGAAACAAAAGCAAAAATTGATTCAATAGTTGCATCCTTTTTTTGTCCTACTAAAGAGAAACGTGGATTTACTCAGGGGAAAATTTGATCACGGAGCTCTTCTTTAACATCTCTCAAAACATACAGCACATTTGATATTTCTGACAACTTAACATAAATATATTTCCTTAATTGGATGGTCAGTTATCTTTTCAGAGCTGCCCAAGGATTAAACACTTTGAATGAACAAGAATCTGTGGAATGACTGATAAGCTGACGTCAAACTCAGTATCGCTTGCAGGGAAATCGCAAGGAAAAAAGAATGTACTGTGTCATCAGGCTCCCTTTATTATTTTTTTCACCCATCTAATGGCAACCTGATAATGCTGGATAGCCATACTAATTATACCCTGCTGCAATATGGAAATGTAATGAATGAGAAATAGGTGCAACAGGAAGAAAGTCAAGCTGCTTATGCTTTGTTGCTAATGTTTGTACATTTTATTTCATGTGGATGTGAGGGGAGAAGAGGGCTCGGTATCGATTAAAAATCCACAATGAAAAGTGGCAGACAGACAACAGAAATGAGCATGAGAGGTATGGAGAATAAAGAGGGAGTGAAAGGGAAAAAATGGGTGTCCACCAAAAGTGAAATATTGGAGCGAGAGGAGGAAGAACTTGAGAGAGAGGGGGAGTGTGAGAGAGAGAAAGCAAAGAGGAGAAGCAGTGATGAGAGAGCGCATTAGTACGGAAAAAAGAGAGAGGGGAAGAGTGAGGGGTTATAGAGTCAGAGAACAAAAGGAAGACAGAAAATGGGGAAGGAAAGCTGAGAAACAGTAGTGATGGAGGGAAGAGAGCGACGGAAGACGGGTAAAGTGCTGGAGTGCCCCCCACAGGCCTGCTGACACACCTCCATAGCAACACACACTGATCCATGGATCACTGTAATGCAATTCCTGTGTAAATTGAAACATTACACAATGATCACCTGAATGGTTGCAGTCGTTTCCTAATAAGATAATTGCAGTGAATGAAATGAATGCAATTTCTTTTTCTGACAGACTTGTTTTCTCATTACATAAACTATTTAGACTTCTTCAAACGTATATGTAGCCAGAGGAAATGAGCTCACACATATGGCTACGGCTGACGGCTTGCTATCACAAACAGCAAAACTGTTGTCATGCAGGCACCCAGAGACTTACCTTGCTGCTAAATTCATGTGGAAAAGGAAACTCCACACCCCCAAGGTCAATCAGCACATCACATCCTACTTGTGTTACCATGAGAACAAGAGGCCTAGCAGACTCATTTATATTCACAGTCACACAGATGTACATTCGCAATAGCAATTAAATGCCATTTTGCCTTTGTAGGCAGAAAAAACAAGGTGATTACAAAACCATAGCAATGCATCTGCAGCAAATTGTGATTTCATTTTAACTTGACTTCTCATGGATTTTTCATGCAGCCCTCAGAAAAACACATTTGAGTTGTTGTGATAATATGCAAGTTTAATTTTTTCCATTCATTTCCACCCAAAAGTGTAGTCATATTCAAATTGAAAGTGCGTGTTAAAATGCCGAGAGCACATCTTAAATAATTTTATGAGTGAACAGGATTTGAATCAACCTAAAAGCGAAGGAGGCTCTTTTTTGAGTGTGCGAGCAGTAAGTGCCCTCCATCTCTGTTCCTTGTCTGTGAAGTTTGCTCAGCACAGTGGGGTCGCTGGGAAAAAACTGAATGTAGGGATGGTAACGTCTAAACTTGACGGTTCAGTCCGTGGCAGAAACACAAACACGCTCCTCTCTGTGAGCTGCAGTCTTGATGTGTAACTATTAAGGAGCGGTGCCAGGAGCTGGAAGCACCCTCAGGAAGAAAAACGCAAATTTGAACAGAGGGATAGGCGAATAATATGATGAAAGGCTGATGAGCGATAAAGGTGAAGGTCACAGAGACACGTTTACCTTTTTAAAATTTACATTTTTCTCACCTCATTTTAAAATTTCACTTGCCATATGCTGCTGCTGCTGTTGCTATGGAGGTCAAAAAATTATGATACAAGCAAGTTTCCAATGCTCAACTCAGTGGGCTCTGATTTGAAGGGTCAGGTGTTTCATGACTAAACATGCTGAGGCTCTCTATAAATAGTGCCGAGCAAATGCTCATAATGGCCTTGGAGAGCTGGGGAAGCATGACTGACATTTAGCATGTCCATATATAACAGAAAACTCCCAGACCTGCCCGTAAGTTGTCCCGTAGGTAGCGTGGCAGAGTACTTATTGATCTGCAATTGCCTCATAAAGCCATTTCTCAGCAAATAAGGAACAAGGCATAAATGGTCATGCATTTATTCATTCTCCTCATGACCCAACTCACCCAGTGAGGAGAGAAAAGAGGGCATTTCACCAAGTGTTAAGAAAGAAAGTAGATAGAAATTTGCTAAGCATACTCAATACATCGAGTGTTGAGAACTACTTTAACATTTCCTATAATGTAGCAAACCTCATCTGTAGGCTCTTCCTCGTCGGAGTTGAGAGAATTTTCAGGGGGGCTCCCGACAGACCACTACGACCTGCAAGGCGACATTCACGTGACCAATGGGGGTAGCAGAGATAGCATTACCTTTTGCAAGCTCTGCTTGTTTACTGACATTGAAAACTTGAAAAAGGGGTCCCTCAATGTGGTTTTCGAAATCTGCTTAACGAGAAATTATGTTTGCATGATCATTCATAATGGATATAATAACATGTTTTGGAGGAAGGTTAGCTTGCCACAAGTCTGTTTCTCTCATGTTAATAGTTTTTTTTTTTTTTTAAGTTAGTCAAAACATAATTGAAAAAAAGAGAAAAACAAATTTTTCTCTTTCGCTGCTGCAAATAGTTTTGCAATTTTTTCAAGGACAGTTATGAACTTTTTCTACAGTACAAGTACTGTAAACAAGTTCTCTTGAGCCCGTCGAGAGTCTCTTTTCATTCGAAAAGCCTATTATTTAGGAGCAAGTGTAATGCGCCAAATCAACAATGTTATAGTTTTTTTTTTCCTTGTCTACAATGGCTGTGAGTTTGGCAGCTCAATATGATTGATAAGTATGTGCAAGCATCGTTTAACGTAAAGCATCAATACATTAAAACGTCCAATCCATCATTAGTAATAATGAGTAGAAAAATAAATCGAGTTTCAAAGTAGCTGCTCCTTCACAACCCCATGATTAACTCTGCAAAAATGGCACATCCATGCCTGCGCATCCAATGCCCCAGCAAGGACTTGACAACAATAGCCCACCTGGACTCTGCCATTGCAGCTCAATGTAATCAAACGCTGGGTGCTCAGAAAATGCAGACATGTTAAAATCTGAAAGGATGACATTAAGGATGAGAGATGAACGGGATGACAGAGGGCTGTGTGAGACAATAAAATCAAGGCCATCCAAGAACCAAGATGGATTGATGAGTCCATTGAGTGGAGATGGCAGGCAGCCAGCTAGCACAGAGGTCAGTGCAGAAGGATATCTCTTGGAAGAAATGATGCATTTAAGAGGGCCAAGGCTGCCAGGGTGGGCTCACTGGCGGGGAGAGAAAGAGGGAGATATGAAGTGAGCGATGGATGAGGAGGCGGGGAGAGGAGGCTGGTATGTAGATGAAGTGGGGACGTGAGAAATATTTAAAATGAGAAGAAGAAATGATGGAGGGTGAAAGGAAGATCTATTAAGCAGCATACAGGTAAGTGGACAATGGGAAGGGAAATATGGAAGCAGGAGTGAAAAAAGAGTAACGAGGGGTTAGAAGTGAAAGACAACAGGCGACAGGTGGAGAAAACATGATGTGATGTTGCCAAGTTAATTGGAATTAAAGCTCGGAGCATTAATGATAAATTTATCCCATTATCCGTAACAATGTTAGAGGATAAAAAACAATATGAATTATCCCAGCAAGTGAACACACAAAACAATAAGATTTCACCTAGCACATGAACACATGGTGTACCAGGGAGGCTCCCTCTTTCTACAGAGACACTAGGTTTCATACCACAGCGTGAGCCAAAAACATTATGCCTAGGGAGACTGGTTTTATTAATCAAACTGATTATTCAATGAGTCAGGCACTCACACAAACAAGAAAAAATAATGGGTTTGAGCCTAAGCCACCAAAAATGAAAAATATCACCCATCTGCCCATTGTGATTTGCTGCGATGGATCCAGCTAAGTGTCTGCTAACACCCCGGCTGGCTAATTGAGTTAGGTTTATAACGGTGAGGTCCACAATGAAATTTATGGAACCCATCTGCCACATAAATAAACAATGCCAATGGAGATGAAGTGAATCAGTCAGAAGTTAACTGTCTGACTTTTCAAAAGGTTTCAGCTCTATTCACTGTTTGGCATGCCCTCTCAAGACCATGCTTTTATTCCTTCCACTCTCCGCTCCTTTCAAATTCCCCCCTTGACATTCTCCCTTTGCCTGAGGGCTGCGGAAATCCATGCTGTAATGTGTACAGCAGTAAAGGTTGTCTCCCTTCATCATTTCTCCTCACTTTTCTGACAAGGAGATAAATGCTGCACAAGTTATTAGTCAACTATGGCTGATTGATATCCTCCATGGAGGCCCTAAAATGCAACTCTTTGCTTCCTGATACAATTCAAGGTTACCAGACAAACAAATAGAGGTAGTTTCAGGGAGAAGTAGAAAGTTTTTGTCGATGTGTGATAATGGTGATTTAATATACTTGTTAAAGCGAAACGTGAGCTCTTAAGAAGCAAGAAAGATAATGCTCATTTGATGGAGAACTGTCGCATTAAGATGCAACATAACAGAGTTCACTAGAAGGGTTTAAACAAAACTTCAAATCAGAGAGGTAGACATAAAGAGCTTAACTGTTCTTTTAACTTGCCATGATAATGTTTGATGTGTCAGCTCATTGCATTTCTTTCTATTTAGAAATGCAGTCAAAGAATGAAATGAATCCCCTCAAGATGTCCCCAAGGGAAGTTCTTCAGATTTTTTTTTTCCTCCTCCATCTGTCAAAACCATACTTTCACTCTACTACACAGCCTGCGGAGTATATAAAAGGAGAAGGTTGTCGTAAATGTATATTAAGCTTTTTAGAAGCACAGTTGACAACTACCAAGGGCTAAATCGCTCAGTTGAAGCAGAACCTGTTCTCAGGCAAGACGTAACATCCACATAATCCAGGTCATATATAGAGAGCTTTCTAACCCACAGGACCATCATACATACATGCATGGGCTTCGTGCACATATTGGGGAAAGATAAAAAAGAGTTTGCTCTCAGGCAAAATAACTGGGTATGCTAAACTGCAAATAATACTTTAAAAGGTACAAATACCATTTCCACATTGAGGGAATTCTTCTCCCTTACTGAGAAAATACACAAGGAGATGAAGAGAGAATATGATGTTTAAACTGTGGCTCCTTGACTGATTGAAGGCAGAGTGGCAATAATTTGTCAATTAATTGTTTGGTCGACTGACAGAAAATCGTTAAGCAACTGTTTTGGCATCATTTATGTTTTGTTTGTTTTTTTTCAGCAAAAATGCTAAACATTCTGTGGTTTCAGCCTACCCAAAGTGAGGGTTTTCTATCTTTGGGTTTTGGGCTGTTGGTTGGTCAAAACAACACATTTGAAGACATCACTTTGGGCTCTGATGGGCATTTTTCACTATTTTCAGACTTTTCAATGATAGAACTATTAATCAAGATAATAACTGGCAGATTAATCGCTAATGAAAATACGTGTTAGTTGCGGCCATGATTTAAAGTTTCTAACATATCTACAGTTATTATTTTCAACTGTGATGAAGTTGCTCTACTGCAGGGGTTTTTACTAGAGGCTTACTTTCTGTTGCTGACCTTTTGTTACTGCAGGTGCTTGGATGTTCGCTGCAAGCCAGCAATGTCATTTTGTATGACTCGCCAGGCAGGCAGCACTAGTAAGTTTAGGCAGCTTGTGTTCAGGTTGTTACTTCAACCTCTCCTCATTGGCCACCCTCTCCATCTGCTCGGTCTGTGTCAGCTTGGCAAATGTCCAACAAGCTGTGGGTAACCCTTCCTTTCTCTGCTCCTGCATCCACATGGGGAAAGAAATACCTACAGCGGTGCTTTGATAGTTTTTCTAAAGCACTGAACAGAGCAGCTGGCTTTCTCTGGATGAGAGGTATGAGTTTGGTGATGCACAAAGGGCTAGCTCCCCTTGTAGTGAAATGTTGGACAAGTTAAACTCACCTCTTTTGACCATAGTAGCCTCTGTGCAGTCCTCAGCCTGCTTTCACTGTGACAGCTAAGTCCCATCCCAATTCAGCTGACAGGCCTTGCTTGCATCAGGTTGTGATCTCTTTGACGAGGGAGCTTTAACCGACCTTGCTCAAAGAAACGGTGGACTCCAGATAAGTTGCAGACGGCAGCTCAGCCCCCATCTTTCTCATTGTGCTGCAGAGGTGTGAATTCCCTCAAGGTAGCTTGGCCCACTGCCCTGTCCAGTACAACAGAACCAATTGTGCTTACTTCCAACCCCTGTAGCTTCACTCTTTGTTGAACTCTGCAAAATTTCAACTTTACCTATGAGCTGAAGTTGCTGTTACTCTGAGTTCCTGTTATATTTGTTGCCCTTCAATTCACGGAGTTGGATTTATTGAGTATTTTATTGAGCTGCCAAGTCACAACACCTGAACAGCTAACGATCTACTGTACCATGCTCCTGATGACACTCCCATCTTTACTACATAAATGCCCGTGCCTTTCTACTTCCATGAATGTAGTGGAAGTAGAAAGTAGCATAACACAGACATACCTAAGTAACATTCAAGTACCTAAAATTGTGCTTAAGTAAGTAAATTTAATTTCCATCATTGCTTATTTGATAGTTATAGGATAATACATTTACATAAAATTACAGAATATCAAAAGTACTACAGAACTACTACTACATGAAAATTAACATTTTCTGTTGGCTACACAAAAGAATGTGTATTATAAGAGATTTACAGGAATGGGAAGTCCCAGATAAGTTCAACTTGATCTCACATGTTATGAGCCATTATTATAATCTTTTTTAGCTTATCTATACTTTTTAATTACTATTCCTTATAAGGCTATGCCTGACTACTGCTGTGCATACTATTTGTAACTTTATATTAGGGAATAATTGATCTACAGTGATGGTTCACCAGCCTTTTCCTATCTATCATCACAGTTTATTTGGCAGCTATATGTGTTTACTTCATTGGTATTGATGGATTGTATCCCCAGGGCACACCCTGGATGAAAGGCAAACATTGGTCGACACCAGTTCACTGTTATCGTACTCTCTTGGGATCTGTCCTTATTGGTAGATGCACAATATGATCCTCCTTTTGAACTGCTGGATTCAGCAGGTCTGCTTGTGGTATCTTAAACTGCCTGTTCTTGGCTCTCTGCTTTGCCAAGATAATATTTGACTTTCATGCACTGTTGACTCATACCTTCTGTACCAGTGCACAGCCGGGGTAAATGTTATATTATATCCTAAATTTGTGTGTACTCATCAGGCTCTTAACCTGTCTTAAAAAGCGGTTGCTTCTGATTTAGATGTCTTTTCTCCTCCTTGTGTTTGCAAAGAGCAAAGGAGGCTGACATGATACATAACACATATTTAAGGCACATACCGGCTCTTAGCTCATGCAATCAGCTGTTTGCTTGCTTTGTAAATCCAGCTCAGGGCAAACACTGTCGAAACACTCTTTGTCCCTTTGGAGCGTGCATATTATCACGACAGCCTTCACTGCTAGGGGGGCTGATTGCCTGGCAACACTCACATTCACTCTCACAGGAGTAAAACTGCATCTTGGAATTATTTAAATGACTTTCATTGAAAGATGCCATTGATGATAACTGTGTTTCACCCTAACACATTAATTAGCTACTAGCATGTGAATGTGAGAGGTTCCCATTAACCTCCTTTCTTTTCTTAGCTGATCTGCCAGGGTGTGTCAAAGTATTACTTTATATCCTCCACACAGTCAACGTTACGCCGAATGAACCGACCAAAGTGGAACGCTTATCTACATAACCCCACTTTCTGGAGAGAAAGAAGTGAGATGCAACAGCAGTTGGCCTTCCACCATCCCTCAGGACTCGATGAAGTGCAGAATTAAACTCTGAAAGTAAGCATGTTACATGAAATAATGATTCACTGCAAAAAGGCAGAAACTTCCCCTGACACACACATACTTATCAGTCCTAAGGATGCGCCCTCACTCACACTGAATTTAAATCATCTGGGACACAAAAACCCCAGATGGTTTAACTTGCACCTTTCCTACAGCGAGCTGGTATTGTACTACTTCATGTTGTAAATAACATCATGGTATTAATGTAGTTACAGTAAAAGAAAAATATCTTGTTCAAGCAATAATGTAAAAAGATAAATGAATTGTGTTAAAGTAACCCTGTGAAATAAAATAGATAAAACCACAAGGTAGTTTCTGGCCCATTCCAAAGCATTTATATGGCGTGGAAGCACAGGAGTCAGGTTGTCCCAGGTTTCAAGGATTATTAGGTGAGTTTGTGCTGTCAGGGACGTGCTGTGCTCCGGCTGTTATAAATGGTGTGTTTCACTCAGGGACCAAGTATCCTATCAATCTAACACTTTAGAGTATCATCAGTACTTCAGACCTTGGTGTGCTCTGAAGCTCAAAAGAATGGATTGTCTTTTCCAAAAGCTAAATCATAATAATTGCTTTTTATTAGTTCTCCATCAGTTAATATATTTCTGAACATGGTATATGCTGCTTTGTCATATGCTTTCCTATCCCCTTATAGCCACTATTGAATAACTCTAATTTTACACCAATTCCATGCACGGCTTAATGTCTTCGTTTATGATATGTGATTTCTGTGGAGCTCTTCAGAGAAGCTAAACTCTTGTGTTTACTGCTTTAGAATCTGTTTACTGTTGGATCTCAAAATAAATATTTCCTTTGAAATGCAAATCATGGCATGCACAAAAGATTTTAAAAAACATGTATAACTATGTTTTATGCTACTCCCTGTTGTGTGTATCCTGAGCTTAGACATGGGTTTGTGAAGACGCTTGACGACATTTGTGATGTCAGACTGTTTGCTACTGGGAAATGCTATCTGAAAGAGTATCTAATGAATTCTTCTAGCATTTTTCTGACCACTACCTCAAAAAATTGCATTTGCATCATTATTGCAAGTGTGAATAATGAATAAATTATGCTCAGTGGTACAGTAAACAAATGCAAAAGTGTGTTTGTAGTTGTATGAAATGGGTCCAGGGTGAAGGATCTCTTCATAGATTTATCAGATTATTGAGACTTTTGATCTTCTGGCTGAGCTTTGAGCTGGTATCTCTTTGTACAATGACACTTCAGAACCTATTCATCTTCTGTGCCAGCAATTTCTGATGTCTTTTTGAGCCTTATAAAGATGTCCTTTAAGCGTTAATCAGAAGAGCTCCTGATCAATTGTGAGAGACATGTAATAAAACATATATAAATGTGGTAAGGGGGTCCTCACATTGGCTACTGCACTTTGTATCTCCCTGCAGATTGATTTCTGTGCTGAGCAGCAGCAGAGTCACCTAAATATGTAATATGGTGGCTATCTGCACAAGCTCAGGAAATTACAAATGGATATTTAATGAACTGGTTGGACTTCGATATATCACTTCAACATGTGCACATATGTGGGAGGGAGAAATTGATGTAGCAGGCAAATCCTGTTGGTCAAGATATAAATGTGCTTTATCTCATCATCCAAGTCTTAAATTAGAGCATCAAGTCTATAATGTCAACTCCTATGAAGGAACTTTTTTGCACAAGCAAAGTACTTCTTGAATTTTACCAAGCATTACCATGGAGGATGAAATTAATGTGATGGTACTGTATGTATGCTGAGATACAAAGATAAGATGCTCCATTTGTTGTGGAATATTAGTCGTGTATGTGCTCTTAATGGTATTAGTCTTAAAGTATTACAAAAATAACCCATTTAAACCCATTTCTCACATACTGCAGCCTAAATTTAGATATCTCTAGTCGTAGCTCGAGGCAAAAGAGTCGAGATTCTGTTGAAAATGTCAGCAAGACAACTCTGAGGACTGATAGCAACAGTGGCAGCTGACAAATAATGGGTGGCTGACATTGTGCACAAAATACCAGTATCACATATTGTGATGATCCAAAATGAAATAAAGAAACTATGATTCATCAACGTAAATCTCCATCTCACTTGTTAGTGCTCCAGTTTTGTGTCTCAGTGATGTGGCACATCAGTGCCTCGAGTGTCTTGCAACATGTTCATAAACATTGATTTCTTGTTTAAGATTACAGTTCCAACACAATTTTTCTTTAGCACAGCTATATGTTGAGCTGCATTACTGTTGTTGAATGGATGGCAGCATTAGGGATGTTGAAAGCAAGTCTATGTTAAGAAATGGCATCAAACAAGCAACACTTTGCCAGGAAAGAGGATTAATGCTTCTGCCTCATGTACAGATAATGTACATTTTACTCAGTGCTGGACATGAACAAAATATTCCTGCTTTAAGTAACACTAAGCCTGATTGATGAATCATACAGCTTGATGCCTATAGAGGCTGAAACTCCCAATAGATGCAGTTCTGTTATAAGCAAGACAGTCTCACTCCTTCACTGGCAAAGGTCCGATAGAAAACCAAAATATCAAAGACAAACCAAGGCGTTTTGTGAATTCCTCCTCCACACTCAAGTGCTTTCCCTTGTTGCTGAATAGAAATGCTTTTGATCTAAAACTTGAAGCCGCTGTGCTCTCAGATGACAATGAATATTACATGGAAACAGCCTTGAGATGCAATTCAGTTTCCTGTCCTCTACAATGATGTAGCGTTTGTCAACAGGAGCCTAGACCACAAGTAGGACTGGGGCAAGAAAAGCCAGAGACTCTCCACACACTTTTACAGGATTAGTACCGCAAATAGTTTAACTAGCCTCCGTGACAGCTGCTGTCAGCTAATTGAATTCTGTAATTCATCATTCATTCTTGTTTACTGCCAGCACAACAGGTGACAGGCTGATGAGACATCTCCGAAGAATTAAATGATGAATGAAACCTACTGTTACTCTCAGTGTGTGTTGTGGGCTCCCTACCTACCAAATGACATGATGTCTGTGTATTCAGTTACATCAAAGTCAAAATGCTAGTTTCAGGTGAAATCGCACACATCTTTTGAACTGGCAAACACCCTATTATTCGCTTTCTATGCAGTGCTCCATTATCTTCCGTATTGCAAAAGAAAAGGGTAAGGAGGAAGAAAAAAAACATTATGAAATGCAATTACAAGTTGCTCAGGGGTCCGAACACCCACGTTACATCAGGCCAAATTTTCTTTAGCCACGGTGACTGGCTGCTCATACATATTGCACTAAGGAAAGATTATGTCGATTCATTTCCACCAGGCTTTGACATCATTTTGCAGTAAAGGTACACTCAAGAATTGATGCACCTGGATTTCATCCAAAAAAAAAGAATTCAAAGGATATTTTTATTATGGCTCCGTAGATTAGGATTTCCTTTAAATTCAAGTTACACTGCAGTGTTTTCACACAGTGGAATAAAGCTATGAATGTGGGTAGTTAGTGTTGCCTAGTTGCTAGATGTTGATTGGTTGCTAGGTTATAGATATGAATAAGGTGGCGTGAAATGTATTGACGTATAGTGGCACTTATTCAAAGACTGTCACAGATGAGCTCGCTGTGCTATAATCAGTCTTTTCAGAGACAATGACACTATGTGTATCTTGTAAAGAATGTTTCTGATGCCACCTTAAATTCCAAACCCACTTTCATTATTAACATCCAAACTGTTTAGGCTTCACGTTTATTTTGCTCTAGCTAGGAAGGTACAGTTCCAGCATCTTGAAAGTGTCTGCAGATGCAGTGGCACCTGATTACTTTCATCAACTCTTCATTAGTTACGCCTTAATCACAGATCATAGCAGCTGATGCACCTGGGAGTGAAATGGTCTTAATATGGCTGCTGGCAGAGATGAGCTCTCCAGCTGTTTGCTGCCCTCCAAAGCTGTCAGCCCTCATTTGAGCCAATTGCCCTGTGGAACTCAATAATCAAACCTGTAATAACCTCACACAACCTCGAATGCACCCGTGTGCAGGGCCAGCCGCTGCACATCCCATTTCTCTCTCCTTCTCTCTACGTCTCTTCACTGTTAACCTGAACAGTACTACTAACTTATGAAGACTGAGAACACTACAATTAAAATATGTCACATGACTGATAAAAACTATTCGATTTTCTGAACAAGTAATCTAGTTTTATTTTTATTTGGCTCAACATTTCTGAGTAAGCACCACTAATTCAGTTAATATTTTGAATTGTACTTTTTGTTAATTTGTACTGAGCGACTTACACTGACATCGTCTACTTTGCGGTGTTGCAGCTCTGCCCTGACCTATGTTACCAAAACAATTTATCCAACATGGCTGCCTTCCGCAAGTGACAGGCGTTCACACATGGAGAAACTTGTATGTAAACTTGTCAAAACTCCTTTGCTTGTCATTACATTGTAAGGATATGGTAATAAGGGAAATGTTTGAATGTTAGACTCAGACTAACACGTAAAGTACGGCAGATCCCTAGTGTTTGCCACACATTTTTGAACACCATTAGCGTCACTGCCTCATAACGTTACTATAACCATAATGTCAGCAGGGCAATAATGGTAATTAGTAATTCTTTTCAGTCAACGGCAGACCTACTGTTTCTAAGTGTGTTGCTGCTGCTTATGTAAAGCGCTCTGATCTGGTAAATGTGATGTCATTCCTACATACATCTGAATGAACTAGTTAACCACTAGTTGTAGCTGTAACTTTCATTCACATTTAAGTTAACATTAAGGCTAATACATGGACATAAAGAAAGATATTGGCTTTTAAGTTAGCTAATGAAATCTGCAAACTTGTATTAAACCTATACCCATTTTTTCCCCTCTTGGGCTTAAGTGGATGCTGAGCAGCATTTATTTGGACCATTTTATTTTCAGTAGCTTTACAAATAAACCTTACAAATAAACCTACATTAAATGTTGGGCTTATATTTGTGGATTTCAAGTTATCAACTCAGTGAAGTCACATAACATGGTTTCTGTGTTGCCAGACTTCAAGTGTGTTCCCAGAATTTAAAATTATAGGGAGACTGGAGGCAAAGACGGTATCGGCCTGATTTCATCATATCAAAGCAAAAGCCAGATAAGACTCCAGCTCTGTTTTGAAACCTGATAACATTGTTTTTTGCTCACTTCATCATAAAGTCACATTTTGTATGAAAAAAAAGGTCAAAGTCACAGTGCAGTATTCCCACTCTCCTCAGACACCTGGAAAAGTTTATGAATTCCAAAATTCAGATTTTAGAAAAAGTAGAACTAATAGAATTTTTGTTGGTGCCCCAGTGGGATGGGCATTGATCCATTTACCAAGACAAGATCCGCCGTGTTCCCATTCTTTGGTTTTGGCCAGTGGGATTTATGGCCCCCTCTTATCTATCTGTAACATGTTCAGATCTGGTTATGAAAACTTCAGTGTGGGCCAAGAAGATGTCTTAGTAGAGTTTTGAAATTTTGTTAATGAAAAAGAGTGGAAAAGAGATGTTTTGTGCATCACTCTGGTTAGGGAAGACAGATATAATGCTGCAGTGTCTGAAAAAAAGTCCTAGTCAACCAGCAATCACTTGTAGCAGCAGTAATAGTCATCATACTAATCTTAATCAACACTTGAAAATTTGTATTAATAAATTAAATTTAGATTAGATTATAAAAATAACTGTTAGTGATGCACAACCGGTCAGGCAGGTTCAGGTAAACTTAACAGAAAACATCATTTAATTTGTTCTTGAAGAGGCATGGCTGCAGTGATGCATAACTTCAAACTGTGACGGACTTCTTAGAGAAATGGACGTCCCTTCGATCAAAACACAGGTGAAACACTGACTCTCTCAATTTTCTTCACTGTCATTTATGTTGTCAATTAGAAACTCTTGATAAGTTAATTATCCTGTAATATAGACATGTTGTGAGCTTGAAGTCATGGAAAATAATTTTTTGCCCCACTGGCAGGCAGGGCCTCAGGATATCAGTCTATCCAACACTTTGCTCAAAGGCAACACAACTCAAAATCTACCGTAAATACTGGAATTTAGTAAGCACATCTACCCTCTCCAGAGGATGAAACATGTCAACCTTGGTGACCTCGTGATCTTTTCTCTAGCGCCACCCTCAGGCCAATTGAGAAACCCAATTTTCCCACTACTGGCATTCTCCCAACATGCCAGTGGGGCAGCAGTGTCGAAGGGCCCGCACTTGTCCTTGTTGTTTGCTTGTCCTTCCAGCAAGTACATGATTTCAACATCAAATGCACTGCGGCCATAGAGTAGTCACATCATAGATATATGAGTCACATGTAAAATAGTTACCTGTACAATATAACTATTTGTTGGGTGGTAGCATGTAAAATAGTCACTTGTGGAATACCTGCCCATATTCTTACGTGTTGAGTGATGACCTGTGAAGTACTCACTGTCTAGTTCCCTCAAGTTAACTGTAAATGTCTGTAGGTACCTACACTAGCATGTGTGTTTGAGGTGCCCAGTTATAACTTGACAGTATGTTGTTGAACAGTTTACACTTGATATAATATGTCTTGCCCACAAAATCTACCTGGGTTGCTCATGTTTGCACTTTTCATTTTTTGTACAACAACTTGGTGATCTGAATCCTGAAATAATGTAATTATTTATTTTATTATTTTAGGTTTTGCTTTTGTAGGTCTTTACAAACAGGATAGACTTGATGTCTTTTAATTGATTTCTTGTTTTAATAAGTTCATTATTTTATTGATTCATTGATTTTATTTATTTACTTTATTTTATTTTATTTCATTAGCAGTTTGATGGTAATGACTCTAAGATTATTTTATTTGCTTTTCTAAGAAATCAGGGCACAAGTTTTACATCAGCACTGCTCAGTTCCTGGTTCTTTTGTCCCTGTGTGATTTGACAAGTAGAAATACACATGATCACACACAATCACACTCATTTACAGCCAAACACATACTTGCCCAGAGATATATACACACAACCACCCACATTCACCCACAAGCATACACAAAATCAGGAGGTGATCGAGATGTTTTATGTTTATAGTTCAATTTACAGAGGTGTCCAATCGTGCTGTGCCTGTGCAGGTTTTCTTCCAACCAAACACTTCACCAGGTGATTTCACTGATAGACACACTTTCAGCCACAGAGTAGGAACTAATCAGTGAAATCACTTGAGTCTTTGGTTGGAGGGAAAAACCTGCATACACTTGGCCCTCCATGGCACATGGTAAGACACCCTTGAGTAAAGCAGGGTTTTTGCTCTAACATGTTCAGACATATTCAGATAAACAATTTTAAGACTGAATAATAAATAAAAAAATTAATTGTACAAATTAAGTTTTGTGTTATTTTTAAATTGACTATTCTGAACTTAAAATATTTAAAAGTAGTAGTATAAGTAATGCACAAGTATATTTTTTGAATTAGTAGATCATTATTCAGTGAAGTACTATTGCATCAAAATAATTAAGTATGGAGAAACTAAAAACATAACATATGTTAAACAATATTTTTAAGTATAATGCACTTAAACAAGAAATTGAAAAGTAAACTTTTACATTTGAATAGATGTATTTTTTTTATAATTACTTATTTGAAGGTACTATATGTAACTTTCAGAAAATACTTGTTATTAAAGAATTACTGCATACTAAGACATGTTTTCTGAGCTGTAGTGAAAGTGAAAACTCAACTGTACTGTGATGAAGAACATCAATGCTGGTGTTAATATTGACATTTTTGCTAAATATATAAAAAATGGCATTATATGGGCTTAAAACGGCTCAGCATGGCATCTACTGTTTTAAATCAGCCCTGGACCTCGCAGGCCAATGATGAGATAGAGGCGACCAGTTGGGACCTCATGAAATTTATATTACAAAAAAGTTAACGCCCTCTAATCAGAGGTGTGCGGATACTGGCTCCGCACCATAAAGCCTCTCAGCTCAGAGCTGCTAATGCTTGCCGAGCTAATGGCTGGTTCACTCTGGCTGCCAGCTCTGTGTTGCTGTTGTTTTCTCAGTTTCTAACACCGAGCGGGGGTCGGTGACCCCTGACCCCACGCGCCACACGCTGCGTCGACTCGAGACCAAGTCACTGTCACTGCTTTGGATTTTCCTGGCAAAACCATCCCGAGTTTTTTAAATAGAAATAAGTCTGCAGGCTCTTATATAAAGTCGTGAAAGGTCTGATTTTTTAAAAATTATAATCCGTTCATACATTGGCCATACAAAGTGATTACTACATGTAAAAAGTTACATATAGTATCTTTAAAAAAGATTAGTCAGTTAACTTTAATGTTTTGATGTAATCAGTTTCCACAAGTTTTGAGTATTCTGATCAGTTTTGCAGGTCTGCATGCAAATGGCAAACCAAGTATGATTTATTTCTTCACTGGCATTATTTAAAACAGCAGTAAGAGATTGGAACTCTTTTATATGCTGATTTGTATGTCTCTACTGAAAGTACCTTTTGTAAATTGTGCATTTAAAGCATTTGATTATCTACAGAATGGTTTTCCAGTAAAACTTTACTCATCAGCTTCAAAACAGATGCTATAACGTGTGATTTTTCAAGCAATAAATTTAACTGGTTCCTTTGTCAGTGAAGTGAGCTATAAAAAACTGACAAAGCATTTTCTTTTGCTTGGATGAGAATGAAAGTTTACTACGTTGAAGGAATAAAATGTCATTGTGTAGAAATAAAGTGTCGTGCAGGGACTGGAAAGGGTTTGCTTAATTACATTCAACATAGGGAAGTCTCACTTTGAAGATCCCACATCTCATTATATTTAAAGGATACAGTCATTAACATACCCAACCTTTGTGTCTCTGTAATGCAACTGTAGTCTACTTCAAATACAAACATTTCACAGGGGTATTCCCTTAGACGTCTATTATATTAAATATGTTTCATCCCTGACGACGGCGTAACATAATGCGGTCTGTTGCTTTCAGAGAACCGCAGTCTCTCTCGTCACATGACTTTATAACATGGAGGCGCCGCCTGCCTTGTCCTGTAGCGTTCTTAATGAAAAGAGTTTAAAGTTTAAACTTTTCTGGACAGCTTCCCCTTTCTGCTTTGCCTAACAAGGTAGGTATTCTATTTCACTTGGGAGCTTTCGGATACGTTTTAGTCTCCACGGTGTGATGAGGTGCCAAAACTACCAGGGGAAGGCAACTCTGTGGAGAGTCTGTCAGTGCGCTAAGGATCAAAGCCATTTGCAAAGAGCACACACACATCAAACACCGCTGTGCAACGTGTTACCTAGCAACCCCAGACCAGGTGTTGCAGCGAGGAGGAAATATTAAAGCCCACATTCTTCCTGTTTTCTGCAAATACAATTTTAAAGGAAATCGATAAAGCCGCGAATGTGTACTGCATGCGATACGAGTGGAAGAGCTTTTTTTTCCTCCTCCGCACTACAGCAGACAACAGGGGCGCGAAGAAGATAAGAGTGTAATATCAAAACCTGAGGCGGGAGGAAAGAAAATATGAAGGAGTGACGCATATCCTCTGATGGATCACACTAATAATGCCCATATCCTGTCCATATAAGGAGATGCACGCGCTGAAGTGAGCACCAAAAAAGTCGCCGGAGACACCCACACCTCACCAAAGGCAGGAGTGTGATATGTGAAACTAGAAAGGCCCAATTCCACTGAGTGGTCATGTCAGAATAGAGTTAGGCAATTATGTGTGATGCGGCAGAGTACTGAAAGGGAGCAACGCTTTGAGCACTAAGGTGAGGCCACTGGGTCCTCATGCATCACAGGCAGCCCTTTATCATGATTAGAACACAGCTGTCATATTAGTAGGACATTAAGCAGTGCTATAGTCCTACAGTTTAACAAGCCTGAGCAGGGGGCATCCATGCCTGCTGTTACTGGCAACAACTGCATTAAACCTCTGGCAGTTTGTGAGGTCAGAACCCCCCACCCCCCCCCACAGTGAAGTCAAGTCAGCCGTCAGGGATGACGACGCCATAATGTTGTTTGAAACGCACCGCTACCGCCGCGATTGCAGGTGAACGTTGCGTCTACAACAGCTGCGTCCTCGTTTGCTCGCTCCGTGTCACGCCGGGGCCGGTTAGCTCTATTTACCTATAAATGGTGATGGCCATTGCGGGGAGCTAATGCGATAAGCATCAGGAACAATATGTGTGTGTAGCCCCCTCAGGAACACTTGAGAGAGTGCGGAGAGTGATGTGGCACCGCAGCCGTCCCAGCTTGTCTGTCTTAGCCAGCGGAAACAGGTGTAAGCTGTGAAAGTGCTTGATGAATGTTCTCTTTAGTGCCGGTGACTGACTGCCCTTATTCAAACAGCAGACAGCTCCTCTGGCTAAGTACTCTGGGAGCAGATACTGTACATGGCTCACAGAGGCATATAGTGCAACCGGCACACACATAAAATACATGCACACGTGCCCAAATATACAGTAGATTCGCAATATATCACTTTTTTGCATGCTTAAGTATCACACAAAGCCCAGTTTTGCTCCACTACTCACCGGGAACAGGATCTCTGTTTGATTTTGTTTGTTGACGGTAAGAGACATGAGCACCCCACCTGTAGCCTCCCTCCGGGTGGTCTATGTGGGTGTGTGTGTGTGGGTGCGTATGAGATGCATCCATTCTGATAATTATTACACTGCAAGGATGAATAGGCTGCGAGAGGATAAAGCCACGCACATGACAACTTAATCAAGCCGTACAAGGACAAAAATAGGATTAAAGAGGGAGAGAGGAATGTGAAAGACGTCTCTCTTTTCAGGATCTATGAATAGAGTCTGAAACAAAAGGGACAGCAGTGGATGGAAGGCCTGCGTGATGAAGACAGACGGTTCCCCTCTGGGCTGATGGGATGACTGACAGAAGCACAGGGTCGAGATCTGACTTCCCCCCCCCCCCGACAAAGGAAATAAAGAGTCACATTTAAACAAAGAGCTCGCCATCCAAACACAGCTTTCATCTAGTTCTGTCTGACTATGAGACGCATGAAAGGAAAATATGCACACACACACACACACACACACATACGTACCAAAAGCACAGGCAAGCAAATCAACAAACTCCCACTTTTAGAGAAGTGCATCCTTTATTACTTTTGGGTTATTGCTTTGTCTTTTCTTGCCAGGCCTCTGACCTCCTGTCTGCACTGAACATCTATTCAGTTTTTTTTTTAATCTTTTTTTTGGTTTTATTTTTATGTTACATGCAATATTATCAAATGTAAAAGCTGGAAGCAGAGGGAAGTTTCTACAAGCATTTTTTTTTCTGCCAAGCTACCTGTCCTTATCAGGGGTGTAAGAAATTTTTTATTTATACTTTATATGCAGCGGTTCATTTTGTGTTGTGTTTAAACCCCCAACCACTTGATGGATGTAATTCCTTAGTTCAGATTGCACAAAAATAGTGTTATAATGTTGTTGGTTGGTCTAGTGCAGATGAAAGTCAGTAATTAAATACCAAATTACACAATATTCAATCCTAAGTAGATCTTTATTGCTTGCAAGCAAGAGCCATCATCATTTGCATAGATATGACTGACATCGGTTCTTATACTTTAAGAATCACACACAGACACACACATCAACATCAACTGTAACAATCAACAGGATTCACATAATCTCACCCTAGAAATTAATTTCGACCTTGTATTTATCTTCTCTTGATACTTTCTCTGATGTAGCCTGGTTATCATGCTTTTCCGTATTTTAAAAGATTCAATCTGCAACTACTCCCAACCTCCCCACACGTATCCACTATCTGGTGATTCTTTTCTCATGTGAAAATACATAAAGCAGTTATATTCTTTTTTTTACAGAACTATGTGCATTAACTTATTTCTCGACACGCAAAACAACCTGTATTTTGTAATATCATGGTGGATAAATACTAAACACATCTTATCATTTCAGCAAAAATGTGATCTTATTGGAAAACAAACCATTTATGACAAGATTACAGTTGCTACAGTGACTATGCTTTTTGTTTTTTATTAACTACTTGATAAATTAAAAACTGGCATACATACTACATCAGAATGTGAACCTTTAATAGAATCAGCTTTACTGGCCATGTATGCATACACATACAAGGAATTTGACTCCAGTTTTTCTGTTGGTCTCAACGTACATACACAGAAATAAACAAATAAACCACAAAGCAGAACAAAGGTAAGCATAAACATTTAACTACTATGTACAAATATAAGAATAAGTATATATACAAAGTATATATATGAACATAGAACACAACCACAATGACAATGAAATGGAGAAATAGTGCAATGATGCAGAGTGCAAAGATGCTTGAATAAATATGAAAAGATCATCACAGGATAATTTATACACATGAGGTAGGTGGAATATACATATATACATATACATATTCCACCTACCTTATATATATATATATATATATATATATATATATATATATATATATATATATATATAATTTAGCATATATAGGTACAGTGTATGCTTAGTGTTCCAGGTTTATTGTACACGGATTGTTTCTGACACTGAATGACTAATTTGAGTGTTCATCCGAGTGACGACCTGTGAGAAGAAGCTGTTCTGATGTCTGGTAGCTTTGGCCTTCAGTGCTCTGTCTCTCAAACAATTCCTCGTGATTTCATGACCACAGGCGTCAAAGAGACGGGCCTGTAGTCATTTAATCCTGTGATGGACGATTTCTTGTGGGCGGGGATGATGGTGGAGCGTTTGAAGCAGGAGGGGACTTCACACAGCTCCAGTGATCGGTTGAAGATCTGAGTGAAGATTGGGGGCCAGCTGGTCAGCACAGACTTTCAGGCAGGAGGGGGACACGCCGTGTCTGGGCCTGGTGCCTTCCTGATCGTGTCTGTGAAAGAGCAGACTCACGTCCTCTTCGCAGATCCTCAGTGCAGGTGGGGGGTCAATTTGGTGAGGTGAGGAGGCGATGGGGGTGTAGGTAGTTGTTTGTCGTCAGCCAGTTGATGATTCTCCACAGTGTGGGAGGGATGGTCTCCTGTAGTTGGCGAGGTCCTGCAGGCCTCTCCACACTGACGCAGGGTCGTTGTTTTCCAACTTTTCTGTTTAGCTCCTCTTTGCTGTATGTGCAGAAGACTTTAGTCGGCACACACATGTCCTCACAAAAACTGATGTAAGATGTCTCAGTGTCAGTGAGTTCATCCAGGTCTGTAGCAGCAGCCTCAAAAACTCTCCAATCAGTGCAGTCAAAGCAGGCCCGTAACTCCAGCTTTGCCTCGTTGGTCCATCTCCTCACAGTCTTGACCACAGGCTCTGTTTTAGTTTCTGCTTGTATGCCGGGAGAAGATGAACCAGACAATGATCAGAGAGTCCCAAAGCTGCACGGGGGGCAGAGTGATAGATGTCCTTTCGTACAGTGCCGCAGTGGTCCAGTATGTTTTCGTCCGACATTTCGACGACATTTGCTCTGTTAAAGTCAAGAACAATGAGCTCCATCCAGTGCTCCATGGATACGGTATGTAACACCGTCTGTTTAGGCAAATATTAATTCCTTCGCTCAGATTGCACAAAAAGTAGCACTGTATCGCCTTGCTTACATCTTCTCCTGACATACAGGCAGAAACTAAAATCTGCAGAGCCTGTGGTCAAAACTGTGAGGAGATGGACCAACGAGGCAAAGCTGGAGTTACAGCAATATATAGTATAGTATATTGAATTGTATACCCCACCCTAGTACTTATATTGATGTAACGATAAACATGATATGAATGGGAGATAATGAGGGATTCTTAAAAATTGTCATTGATGTGGGTTGCTGCCTGTCTGATGGCCTCTTCTAACCTTTCAGTTGACACCCTGCCACATGTCCCAAAGAAACCAATTACTCCCTTGTCTGATGCTTTTGCGCAGCTCAATATGCCGACTTTTATCTAAGCGTGCTTTGGTCCAGAGCAGTAGTTATTCACTATTAAACAATGTTTTTTATTTCTTTTCTTTTAGTTCTTTAATCTTTCACATTTCGTAACTCACAAAACAAAAAAAAAAGTTATCTTGCTAACTTTGTGCTGACAAGTATAAAATCCTTTAAAGCACAATTGAATTTATGAAAATAATAGGCAATTAAGAACACTAAAAGGGTTTGTCAAATGCAGTAATGTGAACGTAATGTGAATTTGTGTTTGTGTCTTTGCTTCACTGCCCCAAACAACTAACATAGTAACTGGATCCCTTGGTCCACCAGGACAGCCATCATGTACCACAGACAGGAGACTACCTACACTATCATCCAAAATACAGTCTGCATTCTCACACTATGTGTATCCATGCAACATTTTATATAATGCAGTACAACTGCACTTCATTAATGACAGTAACACCAAATTCAGTCTTGATACAAAGAAAAAGTCCTGTAGAATGGAATGGAAAATACATAGTAGTAGTAGTATTTTACACCAAATAAAGAGCTGCAAGTCACAAAAAAAAATACTATACACACAATAACTTTTCTTGCCTTCAAAAGCTTGCTGTGGTTGGCAGCATAACACTCTTCTTGATCTGCCTTGATACAACTGAGCTTTTCACTGGGGAAAAACTGCACGCATATTTATCTTTGGTCGTCACAAATTTGAACTAGCTAGCAGCGTGGTGTGTGGCATGATTGTCTCAGTGGTGTGTCAATGATTAGGATTTTTATTCTTTTTTAATTGTAATTCTATCTTCTTAGCTTAAATATTTGTGTTTTTTAAACGTGTTTAAACAAGTTTAAGTCGCTGTTGTTATGGGTCTTTTGAAGTTTTAGGTTTATTCAAGACGATGACTATATCCTTGCCTGAAATGGGGGTGGGCAATACGAACAAAATCCTTTGCTGCCATCTGGGCTGAGCAGCGTGTGCACGGACAGAGACTCCTCCTGCTCTGATCGGTTATTTTCGTTCAGGCACAGTGGATTTTTGCAAATGCCATTGGGTGCACTGGGAGGAGCCAGAAGAACCAGATTTTTTTTTCACAGCAAATATGACAAAAGTTATTTTGCTAAAAGTTCCTACTGTTAAGTTAATGTCGTATTAATAGATGGAGGGATAAACACATACACAGGTTATGTGATTCAACTATGGATGTATTATAAGAACTGGATACAGTGGCACTCATCCTTGTTTCCAATTTTTCCCACTGGCTACTCACGGTATCACACTGAAAAATCCCCCTACAGCCCAAAAGGCATTTTCCCCATAGACCACCATTGTAAAAGTTTAGTTTAGTCTTTGTGAAACTTTTCCAATGCACAGAAAAGTAATTTTTATTCTGAATGATGTCACCACTGTTTACGAGCCAATCATGTAGCACTGCTGGGTCAGAGGCCACAGCGGGACAGAGGGATTAACACTACTGCGCATATTCAGTGGGCCACATACCCCAGAAGTAACTCTGAAGCCAGAAACCTTTTTGGTGAATGTGCCAGATGAGCAAATTCCTGTTGGACTGAATAGGCGGCATCTTTCATTCTGGTATCCAGTTCTTATAATACATCTATTCAACTTGTTGAGACCTCTCATTCATCATTAATTTGCTCTTTGTCATACCCTTCTTTTCTGAAGCAGTCTTCAAAGATCTTCACCTGAAGTACAACATGATTGAAAGCATTTAAGCTAATTCTCAGATTTACAGAATTAAACCTGCTACTTATTCAAATACCTTCTGCTTCTTTTCCCTGGTCACTGCATGATATTAAATCACTTGAAATTAAATTTCTGTTACATATATTTAAAGTGTGCATTTGTAATACAACATACTAAGCTATAATTTGCATTTCAGTGACTGCATGGAATATTCAGTGAGTAATTTGCACTAAATGAGCCTATACATTTTTTTTATTAAAACCACTTAAAATACTTTTTTGTCACTCTGGCAGAGTAACCAGTTCAGCAACACCAAAACAACATTTCTATCTGTGAGCAGACGCATGCTTCATCAAACTTTAATCACTCCCAAGCGGCGTCCCTATCGTCCTAATCGAACACTCTCAGGCCTCTGCCCAGTTTGTCACTGAGGAGGTTGGTAATGTAGAGATGTCATTGTTTACCCTTTTAAAATGAAATATTATATATAGCAAACACATCAAAAGATATGACACGAACGGTAAACTCCCTTATGACACTTTTGTCATAAACACTGTGCTACTCCATGTCTAATTTACAATTTATGGTACAAGAACCTCCTGGGAAAAGACAACCAAGATGCTATTTTATAATGCTATTTTTATAGATGGGATTGCAGTATTTTGTATTTTATTTAGCTACATTTAGCCTTTTGTAGCATGTACTGTATCCCTTTCTGTATCTGCATTTCCTCCTGTCCAAAAACATGCAGGTCTTGTGAATTGGAAACTTGACTTCCTGTAGTGGGTGTGAACATGAGTGTGAATGTGTTTGTCTATATGTGTTAGACTGGTGACCTGTGCAGAGTTCACAACACCTATTTGCTACAGCTCCCAGAGAATTGAACAGGATAAGAGGATATATAAGATGGATTGATGGATGTTACATATCAATGTGTATTGATCTGATTTGTATCAATTGAAGGCTGAGGGAGTATAGAAGCTCAAGAGTCACATCCCTCAAACATGTCAAATAAAAGCATAGTGCCATTTGTGAGAGAAACAAAACTTCGCCAGTAAAAGGTAGAGAAGTCAGAACACATATTTTGGGGTTCTAACCTTAAATGCTACGGAAATTATAAGGTATGAATGAGCCATTTCAACCAGCCAAATCACACAGGATGCACACAGTCCATAGAAATACTGAATAGTCCTATAATAATACTATATTATTACTAGCAGCTCACAAAACTCAAGCAAATCATTCTTTCTTTCAATACTTATTAACTTGTCTTTTAGCAATGTTTATAATATTTAATCAAGCTTTGGCACATACAGTCACACAGAGAGTTTAGTATATGTGAAACCATATACAGGACAGAATACACTGATGGGAGATTCAGATGCTTACTCAAGTGACAGTAGCAATATCAGGATGAGAAAATAATACATTGCTGGAAAATGGTGTGCATTCAAAATGTTATTTAAATAAAAGTACAAAATATTAGCCCAAAATAAGTATCAAAATTAAATGTACTTATTAGGCAGACGGTCCCCTTTTAGAGCGATAGATGCATTATCTATTACTGTTGAGTATACATAATTTTAAGTATTGTAGTTTAATCATAATTTAGATACATTTTTTCTTATGCTTTATGTATAAAATCTACTAATATCTTCTAAAGTACTAAAATAAACTTCCACTACATTCATCATATAAATATAGGGAAGAAAAAAGTACATTATTGACTTTAGAAATGTAATAGAATGGAAGTGTATATTTACACAAAATTGAAATACTTAGGTTAAGTACTAACTCAATATACTCCAATTTTCTTGCTCATTATATTTTGTTTTTCTTTGCCAAAGCATGCTGTGTGCAACATAATGTAATTTTGGGAAGTTGGCATCTGTAAACATTACCCTAGAAATCTTAGTTTCAGAATAATTTGGATGAAATGTTATATTGGTACCAAAATAACTTTGACTGCATTTGAAGGAGTTGTATTATTTCATTCTTCTCTGATAAATACTAAAGACTGGTCCCAAGATTTTGAGTGAACTTTAGTTTGAGTGCAGAAGACCGGCTGAATTGCAGCTGTATGCGACCATGGTGTGTGTGAGTTTCCTGTCATTACTGGATCTAGAATGGCAGTGTAATCTCTTAGGGTGGCTGTTAATTGTGTATCGGTCTGAATGCATTGGATAAGTGCTTAGGACACAATTGACACATGTGCCTCAGCCAAACCAAGAAAGCCACACTTCCTGCCACTCAGGCTACACCAAGGAAAATAAACCAAATGGCCACTTGTGACCATGTAGCGGCATCATACAATGTCAACAATCACGTCTGCATTATGCAAAAAGCGGGTAAACAACAGACTGAGGGACACAAATTGGCTCAACACCAGCTGTCTAATTAGCTTTGTGCTGCTCTTGAAAAGCAAACAAACAGTGAAAGCGGGACGGTCTGAAAGCCGGCCAGGCATTCGGTTCTAAGTGTTCTGTTCCCCCCAAATCAGACGGGGCGCTCCAATTCTGCTTGCACAGACAGAGAGGGAGGTTTCAAATAAGACACACAGATTAGATCATACGTTAAGTCCCCAGAAGGCCTTCGCTCGGTTATTTTGGAAGCACTGTAAAGACTCGCAAGAGGCTCGGGTAGAATTTACATTTTAATGAAGCCTTAGCTGATTGCTGTTACGTGGAGTTCCCTGTAACTGCCTAGTTGAGGCTTACTTGAAGCACACAAGAAAGCATATATGCACACACATAGAGAGAAAACCAGCCTGATGCACATGTGCAGACACAGGCTGCAGATATACACACGCCCCACTAATTTAACACACTCCTGCTGAGAGGTTGTTGCAGAAACAAATTGTCCTGTAAACATAGGGAGAGAGCAGAGAGGACACCCAGGGGTGCATTACATGGGAAAAAAAACATTCTCTCCCAGCACGATGTGGCTGGGAAAAACATTTGCAACAATTTTCCTGCATTAGAAAATGTACAAATAGAAGCTTTTTACATTATATAGGACATGATGAGATCCAGTTAGAACATTTTAGGGGAACAGGGAATGGGGTCGTCTTTTTTAACATCACAGTGACAGACACAGCAACGAGTAGCAGGCAGGAGCCGCGTGACGAGTGGCACACTGACGAGTGTTACTGACGAATTTTGCTCGGCGAAAGACGACATGTATCATGTCAGAATCGTCAGGACTCGTCACATCACTGTCATTTAGCAACAGCCTGTGTGGGAGTGAAGACAAATCCACATTCCTGCGTCGTTATCAGGCACACTGCAGTCGGAGGCGTGAGTAATGATTAGTCACGTACAGTGGTGGCTGCTATTCACCAATCATCACTAAAAAGGATGGCAGCAGGGGCAACTCGAAATTCCTGCCGTTAATGACATTTTTGGTGAGTGACATCAAACACAACAAAGGCTGCTTCATGCTGTGAAAAACAAATCCAGTTTTGTGCTGCGGGACTCAGTGGAACGGAGTCCTGGCAGTCGGAACACTCCTTTAAAAAATTATCAGTTCCTCCCTTGTAAATGGCACTGGGCTCCTGGCACATCCAGAATAGGAGACATCTTATCTGCAGCACCCCTCTTATCGCTCAGCCCCAGTGGAAACTATTGCCAGGTAGCAGGTTGTCATATGACACACAGCGCTGTGACAAGCCACAGCTCAGCATAGTTTGCCACACCACTGGCAGCTCCCATGTGATAAAACATAACACAACAGTACGGCACGGTCTCAGATAGCACCGAGGGGAAATATGAACCCAGTGGTGATTTATATCTGCCTTATTAAAGAGCTGACCTTGACCATGGGGAAAACCGGATTAGTCAGATTTTTTAACAAAGAGACGGGATGATGTTATGCTGTTGAAATGAAGAGCCGCTTCTTTTTCATGCTGTCTATTTTTTTTTCCCCTCACTCTCTCTGTCTTGCGCTTACTAGCATCCAGTGTTCATTGTCCTGTTAAACAAAAGGAAGGGCTGATGCAACAGTCTGTGGCCAGGCATCTCTCCTTGGCACAACAGTAACGCAGCAGACACTGACTCTGCACTCGCTGTGGGGTAACACTGCTTGAGCAAACACAACACACGCGCGCCAGCCACGCTACCTCAGTCATAGACGAAGCCTGATGAAAGGATCCTGGAGGTAATTGTAGGGATAATGCTGCAGCTCATGTGAGGTTTTTTTTTTTCTCGGCTAGAAATGCATGAGCATGTCATTTTTTACTTTTACAAGACTTGTGTGAGAGGGCTTTTTAAGTCATTTTGAATAGGCCTACATTTCCGTACTGTTACAGGCACTTTCAAACATAATTAAACTTGGGTAAAAAAAAAAACTCTTGGCTCTTTCGTCATAGCAATTTCTGTCACATTCAGTATACAAAAAGCTATTAAGTGAAACAGAGAGACAAACCCTTACCAGCAATAACTTTGGTGACGGTGACTAGGGTTCGTTTGAAATCCATTTTGAACACTAGTAATTGTAGAATGAGAAGTGATATTCTCAGATGATGATGGCCAGTTCTTGAATCAATGAATCGAAAGGTATTTACATCACTGAATTGACTGGGGGGACATTGAATTAACCTTTCATATTATAGGGTCACTTCTCTCCTTTCTCCTCTCCCACATGAAACAGAAGCGCCCCTTTTCTTTCATCCTCTTCATCTCCTGCTTTCCTCCCCTTCCCTTTCTCATTTTCTCCTCTGCTCTCTAAACGGCTCGCTCCTTTTTCCCTTACCGATAGACGTTATCTCAAAGACCAGATCACCATGGCAACAATTAGTCACATCGTCATCGCCCACACTTGTATTTGATGGCTGTTTTTATTTTGGAGGGTTTGTCGATGCACCCATACCTCAGTGGCAAATCGCCAAGTAACCTGTTCTGGTGCTGAAGGAACAATGTTGCCATCTGTTGGATCCATGTGTTTGCACACAGTGACTGACATTGAAAAACATCCAGTATTCCTGTGATGACTCATGACAGGCAATCACATGCCAATTAAGACCTTTGGCTCCAACCGAGAGCTGTATGGCTCAATCGTAATTCACAAGTTTGAAACACATCTAAGCCATAGAAGTCCCTATTTAAAAAGGTCAACACGCTCCATAGCATTTCTTCCCCTTGACAGTAACAGAAATAGAAAACAAAGGTACTGTCTTCCTCTAGTTTCTGATAGGAAATGCGGTCATACACACATAATGGTGGTATGATACAAGCCTGATCGAGTAAAAGTAGAGTGTGCGTAGCACAACAGCAGCTCGGTTAATTAAACATGGAAAATATTTGGGCTTACGACCAGGACTTACATTTATTCATCAGTGCCTGCCATATTGTATATCTCTAAATGAAAAGAGTGCTCTCTTGCAGCAGGGTACCAACTAATGTGAGAGATAATATATTGGCTGAGATTTTGGCTGAGTGTTACCCTTGAAATCTTGGATCTGTTTCTGCTCTCTGGAGGCGCTAATTAAGTTTTTTTTTTCCCTAAGTCTTACCGTTAAGTGATGTAATACTTCATAGTCACAAATAATTTTCCATGTGGGACAGATCATTGCTCTTATTATTTATTCTGCTCACTCAAATCCTTGCCAAGAAAAGGGTTTTAAAATTGTTTACCTACATTATCAGGATTCGTTCCTCAGATAGTGCTAAGAAAGATACTCTTCAGCACTGAAGCACAGGAACACAGCTGGTTGTTCAGAGGGAGATAATGTAATATTGGAGGTAAATGAACTCAGGTCTGCTGGGGGCATTTCTGCACTGGCACCATAGGTAGGAACCCCTGCTAAGACACAAGCCTGGGGCTACATAATAATTATTATTCTGCAGAGCTGTTTAGGGAGAGATCTAATTCAACATCTTTATAGTCGGATTTACAATATGGCTTGTCCTCTAAAGCTAAATGACCATGTCGCACCAAACAGTCACTGGCACATGACTATGTTTGCTTTCAGGTCTCCACCAAGAAAAGACAGCAGCTTTCCAGTTCTTGGACCGTAAAGCTCTGCTATGGCTTGCCAGACACTTGGAAATAAAAGGGACAATTGGTCTGCAGATGCTCAGTGGTCCTCTGTAAATTGACTGAGTACTGTCTTCATCAGCTCTGCAGCAGTGGAGGAACTACAGTGTTGCTAAGAATTTCGTTACAGCTGTCATGTATAAGCATGATGTTTTTATAGGTAAGATGCACAGATGAAGAATGAAAGCGCATATTTGTAAAATATATAAGAATTCAATTATTCTTTTAGATCCTGTATTGTTCAGTTTAAAACCTACTCAGCTATTCCTCTGAGTTTACTTTTGCAATCGGCACCAACCCTTAAAAAATAAAAAGTTTGTATAATGTTTTCCATTTCAGTTACCATCAAGTGCACTGCATTTTTAAAGTTTCCTCACCAAAGTGTTGCTATATTTGGCTGCATATTGTAACACCCCGCCGTGAGGTAAATGATCCACCAAAAACCTTGGCTTAAAACTCTGTGAAATTTTCTGCATTTTATGCTTTGCAAATTAATGCAAGCACCTCGTTTCCTTTCATTATTTATTCATTGGGAGCAAATGTTTTTCTCTGTATCCATGCAGAGGCTTTTCCCCCTTTAGAAGAGAGGAAGATACAGCAGCCCAGGTGTTTTAAAAAGTAAAAAAAGAGCTAAACCTTTTCATGTTTGCACACCATCTACCCTACCTATAAATACCAGATTGAAAATATTATCATGACACAGAGGGATAAAAATAGTGTCTGACTTGTTTTTCAATTATTGCTGAGTTTTCCGTGTGAGGCAAAATCCTATCCCTTTTTTCCAGGCAGATTTGCATAAAGTTTTATGGAGATTACCAGTACAAAAATGCTTCGACTGTTGATCCCTTGCCAGTCAGTGTTATTTAGGGATCCGGCTCAGATATCTTCAAATATCCTGAATATCACTACAACATTATATAAGCACATCAAGACAGGTTTTGAGTTTAATCTGCTTTAGGATCCCATAGTTTGCAAACATTCATTATAGTGCCTGTTTTTCAGAAAGTATTGAACTTGAGCTGATCTTTAGGAATACGTTTTCAAAAATCTGTTGAAGCTATTGTTTATTTGCTCTTAATGAGCTCTTGGTTGAATTAGCATTCTTTAGAACAATTGCTTTTGCCAATTATCTACAGTAACTCATCACACCAGTCACCAGACCTTACACAACCCCATTTAATTAAGCTGGATCAAGATCCTAACATAGACAGACTGCACTCATTGTTAAAGCCTTTCCCGAACCTTTAAATGTCTGTTGTACTAGACGTCCTCAAGACTGCATTGATCCTCTCGGGTACATTAACCTATCAATGCAGTCGGCACTGTGCATTATGATTAAGCACATGGAAAACATCCACGTTTCTCGCTCAGAGGTCAGAGAGAGGCAGCTACAGTAAACCACAGAGCACAGCGTGGAATAAAGTCCTGATATTAATATTGATGAGATGGAGTTCATTCTATGCCATATCTATCATTGAGCAAAGATTCCCTGATTAAGTGTGGTCGGCAGTATCGTGAGGCTATTAAGCCTATGGCACATCTGGACTATAATATAGGTGGGTCTGAGGTATTGATAGGGACACGTGGTCATATAAGGGAGGCGAGGGGACAAGGAAATAGCCAGCCATTGAGGTGCAGTGTAATTAAAGTGCAGGGGGCGCTTGAGGCGCTGGCGGGCTCCTTGCCACGTTTCCCATTGACTTTCAACTGGACGAGGAAGGTCACCAGCAAGGTGTTTAGAGCAATCTCCACAAATTGTTGGACTGAGGCTTGATAATCTCCAAGGCTTTAATGGATCTCAGATCTGTTTACCAAGTGAGTGCACCTTACAAAGTCATTTGGCAATTGTTTTACCCTCTAACACAATAATAGAACTGGAATTGGCTTTTTGATCAATGACATCAGTGGTTAAGTTGATATATTCAATAAGCACGACAACCTTGAGCCTCATAGAATTACTGTGTGCGTTTATGTGTGCGTGTGTCTGTGAATTACAGAGAGAGATGTGTGGTCTGTTAGTACTGTACTGAACTGTACAGAGGAAATCTTACTTTTATGCAGGAGGCATTTGTTTTCATTTTCTCTTCAGTATCTCATTAAATTGTTTTGAGGGCGTCTCTCTACAGTAGTTTGACCTGTAGAATATGTAGTAAAAATCTATTTACATACATAACAAAGTGCATGATGTGATAATATGCAGTCTGTTCATTGCTGTAGGTTTTTCCCAAACACCAAATTAGCAAAGGTATCTATAATTAAAAACCTAAACTGCTGAGTGTACAGTAGCATAAAATAGTAAGGCGGAGGATATGGCGAATGTTCTGTACTGTTTCGTCATGTGTAAGAATTATTGAATTTTTACTAAGGCTGCGCAAAAGAAGCAATGAGTTTGAGGAGGCAAGGGACCATGGTCACTCTGCTTTAGAGTTGATCTGAGGGCTGTAATGTTTCCTCTGGTCTACTCTCAGGCATTAATGGTTGAATGGATAGGATTGGACGTGCCTGAAGACTCAACCAGCCTCTAGATTCGCTCCCAGCAAATCTCAACAGCCTGCATCTTAAGCTCAAATAAACACTGTGGTCACTGCCCTCCCAATAATTTGAACAACTCCCAAGTGTAAAAACCCCTTTCTCCTTTGTAGCTCATTTATCAGACAGTTATGCGGTTTGCTAAGACAGAGACAAACCAAGAGGGAAAGAGGGAGACAAATAGAGAGAGAGATAGGGGGAGATGACTACTACACAATAAGCCTTAAATAATTTCCCTTCTACAGCAACAACTCTGCCAAAAATAATAAGATTCTAATATACACATTACTTGAGGAGCCAATAGCTAATAGTCACAGGTGGTTATTGCCTATATGATTGCAGGAGTTAATTCTCTCAGGCTGACACAAGAAGAGGGGGAAGGAGGAATGAGCAATATGGTTTTCATAAGTCTTTAACAAGAACTACTTATGACTTGTTACGCCGCATTGCAGCTCAGATGCAGTTGTGAAATATCCACCCTTTGGAGAAGAACCCTTTAAGACCGGATTCTTTGTTTTTCTGCCATTTCTTTGTCATCTTAATTTCACTGCAGTAATATCCATAATTCACAGTGATTTTCCCGTCCCACTTGTCTTTCCCATGTGAAAAAGTTTGGAGATGGATTCCCCCTAAGTTTCATTTAAAAAAAAGTGTCAGATTCTCAGGCTAACAATGAGCACACTATTACAAGACTTGGCACAGTAAAGCCTCAAAGGCCTTGGCACAAAAGCCTGTACAAATTGAGAAGATAGAAGTGCAAACTCATTAGCTTACCAGGTTTCCAATCACAGCATTTTTTATATGCTGGATGTCTCAGTCTGCAGAGCTCTCATCTGATGAGAGCCATTTTGCAAGACTTCAAAGGATACAGTTCTGCCTTAGAACTTGTGGCTGATGTTTCCAGCACTGATATTTTTTGTCAGACATATATGGCAAGACACGTTTCACCTTAAAAACTCCTCTGTTCTTGTTAATAAATTTGGCCCATAACCTCCATCACCAGAGCATGACATGTTGCCTTCTACTCCCATTTTGTTGAGCACAGAAAGTGCTGCATTGTTACATATATGGCCGCTGCTCTGAGCCTATTTTGTGCTTTTGCTATAGTGTGACAAACTTCCTTCACCACACTTTCCTCAAGCACGTTTGAGAGTGTGAATATATCTGCGCCCATCCAATATAGAGCTACAGTAAAAGACAGCCCAGATATTTCCCAAATGGCATGCTGTACGACACAGAAACAATACTTGACTTTGTGTTTAGGGGCAGAGGCAATTGGAAACTCAGATGAATCAGCCAGTTTGATCTCGCTTCAACATGCACTTACAGCGTGGCAAATTTGAAAAGTGTTTCAACCTTGTAACAGGTAGAGAGTGCTGTATATTTGAGAATACCTATTACATGAGAATACCTATGATATCACATGCCGGCACTATGCACAAGAAAGCAATGTTTGATAACACAATAAAATCACAAATTCTGCTGTGAAATATGCTCTTTGTGATTGAAATCAAGCCCTTTGAAACAAATTTGGCTTATCACATTTAAGCACATTTGATATTTGCTCTGCTCCTTATTTGTTTTCTGTAAACCCAACTGGATGTCTTTGCCGCTGCCGTATCAAGTAGTTAATCTGCAGTTTGAATATTATGATTGCACTCAATCCTTGATTCATTTACGTAAGTGACTGGATTCAAAACTGCAGCCATACGCACATACATTCATTGCACCCCGGCTATCAATGTGCTCCACTTTTAATCGTCCCCCTGGGTACACCATATGGAAGATGTTGAAAGATATACTGCTGTCATTCGTGATTCTGTCTCTTTTTTTTTAAATGTGCTGCCTTGCACAATGATGGTGTAGGTAAGATATTACCCTATTATCCCATTAAGGTTCGTACCTTTAGAATCTGCAGCTTTCATTTTCAGACAGCTCGTCTCCTGCACCATTTTCCTCCTGTTCTGAGAGATGCTCCTCTGCGATGCTGCACTACCATCTGCTGGGGATGCCAACCGCAGAAAGTGCTCGATTCTCATCTCCCCCCTCTCCCCTCCCCCCTCCCCATAACAGAGATTGATTTCTCTGTCTGTCACTGATGACATTGTACGACTGCTGTGTTTGAATGAGCAGCAGTCTGATAAAAAGAATATAAATGAATCAAATCTCCCTGGACTTAAATTCTTCTAATTCATTGACAAAATACATTAAAGTGCTGTAGCAGTTACAAAAGCCCCATTGATATGGCCTAAAATTGACAATGACCTGTGACAGCTCCCATTTATGATTAGGCTGTTGTCTGGCAGTGTAGAAGAGGAGAGTGCTTGACTCTGTGCACAGCAGAGACAGCCAATAACCACAGCTGTTTGACTCCTCTAAAAGACAGCACAACACATTATGTAATGCAATTATGCAGCAACATTAATAGCAGGCAATTGTGCAGGCAACCAGCCAGCTGGGATGGGTTTATATAACTGCCAAAAATTTACAAATAAAAGAAAAATGGGCAACCTTTTCCTGTAAGGAGCAAATTCACAGACAAACACACACACATGCAGGGACACAAAAGCCATAAGTTATCCATTTGTTCATGCAGTCAGCCTTGAGACAGTTTAACAAATTGCTATGACATAATTGTAATATTGCTTCCAGTATGTCACGTTGTTAATCTGTATAGCTTGGCTTACATTCAGGTGCTGTATATTGAGTTCAGCCATTGGTGAAAGTGCTCTCACACAGATTCATTGGATTAAGCCTGCATGCATAAAGAAGATGGAGAATAGCTTCGAGCACTTTGTATGTACAATTAACATAATGCCTTTAATTTTAGTATATCCGTTATTATACCCAAAGGATAGTTCGATCAGCAGACTATAGACATGCCCACAGTGTGTATAATGTATACAGTGGCTAAAGGATCGCTAAAACAAATATGTTAACAACAAATGTTACATAAATTAACACACATTATCAGAAGCGTGGGTGTATTCTTCAGAGATGTGGAGAGGTCACAGCGACATTCTTTATGACAAATACAGACGAGTGTAATAAACAAAGCACGAATCTTCTGCAGCTGTAAGCAGGGCACATTATGACATCCATAGTGTGAAATGAAAACACAAATTTTGCTTTTCCGTGAGAGTTCACTTTGAGCCATTTTGGATGTCGATGCAAAACTTGCTGGTCGCACACATGCACAGAGACAGAGACAGCTAAGACTGTTCAAGGTGATGACAGCAGCATCCTGCCACGTCTAACAACAGCTCCACACAAGCTCCGGAAGAGTGTCATACACAATTAGATATATTTCATTCTGTGCAACCGTGGGTATACATTAAACTGAATCGATTCATGTATGTCTTGGGTTGATATGTACCCTGGTTAGTGCGGTGAATAGTAATCACACCCCCTTGAGAAGATGAGCAGTCTCTGCTGCCACCTAGAGGTGATGAGGGCTACTTAACATTGCTGGTTTGTTCATCATTCTTAAAATTTCAGAAAGGTTTTCTACTCGGAAAGTCCTGCAGTAAGCACAACCCCCTTTTCTCACAGTTTATGGCAGAGTAAAGAATATGAATGCAATCTGATGCAGTAAATGTACCCAATCATTCATGATTGCTTCAAAGAGGGAGTAAAACTCAGATTTGAAGTCTCTCACAGGCAGGATTTTATTTTCACTCAGCTCCAGAAGGCAGATGCAGTGTGTATACCCATGCCACGGGGAAATGACTTGCAATCTAAACAGCTGTAAATTTCAGCTGTAGCGCGGCCTCGGCCTATGTCAAGATTTTATAACTCAGATTGATTGGAATTATATAATGTTTGCCGTGACTGACTGACTCCACTCAATGGCTCTGTAAAAGGAAAAGCATCATGCTGGAGCTCGGGTCGTAAAGAAGCCATGATAGATAAAGCGGGTTCACTGGGGGCTGAAAGGACCACAGCCGACTGAGGCTGAGAAATTTGACTGTGCTAGCGATTTTGGAACTGCACACAGGGAACATTTTATTTCACAATTTATTTCCCAGACTATAACACATGGTGAATCACCTTTATCTTTGGTCTGCTGTGTCTGTGGAGCCAGTTTACTTCATATGTGCCCTTCTACTCCTTCACACAACCGGCCGCCAACCTGTGCAACCACAATCTTCTGCTGTGGGCTACTGAGCATATCTTCTAAAAAAAAAATGGAGGTTAAGAAGCAGATATATTCAATTTTCAGGATTTTGATTTCAGATGTACTACTGCTCATGACAAGTTGTTTTCTTCAAAGTGTTGTGCAACTTAATGTAGTGTAGTTTGGGGCTATTTGTTAAATGGATTGGAAAACCACGTCCTCTAAGGCTCAACACTGGACCATTATAAAGCAAACAGTAAGATCCTCTAATTCAGATAAGGTAAACCTGCTGAGAGGAGGCTTTAAATGGTGTTGTCCATTAAAATGCTGGTAACTGGAAGGATTTTAGGCATTTTTCACAGAGGGGAGCCAATCAAGGCCAAGTTCAACTGCGATGTGTTAACTGGAATTAGTCCCATAAATCTGAACTTTTTAAAGAAACTTTGACCATTAAAACTGAGATGAAGTTGAACTGCTTATGGTTATGTCTTGTGAATTATCTATAAACATTATTTTTAAAAGGCCCTTAAGGATTCAGCCTGGTGCCGCTTTTGTATTAGCTTTTCAACCACCACACAGAGGCATGTGTCAGGAAACTGTGAAAAAATTGGATTTTTTAGTGATCCGTCAAGTATTTATCCAACTCATTATTTCATTTACATGAATAACAACAAATTAACCGAACTTGAAAATTACATATGTATACAAGTACCTCAGCTTAATGATAAAAAAAGACTTGTGATTTATGATCATTTATAACTACAACTCAAGATTACATTAGAAGCATTTGATTAATTATAAGCATGCTTTATGTGATTTTACTTTCATTTGGAAAAATGCTTTTGTCCCACATTCTCGGCATGCATTGTATTTGGGTTTATACTCCAGAATCCTACCTTACATCTAGTTTAAATAAAGTTAGATGATGGAGACTTGCTGTGTGACTTTGCATGTACATTTCTTAGCTGAGTCATGGATCCTTAGTATTAGTATCCATTTCAACACTTACTCCAGTCATTAGTCACCTCGGCTGCAGATGTGACGTCAATGTTACTAATACTGGTCTGCACTGATACACTAATCAGTGTGACATGATAAACTAAACCTGAAAATCCTTCTTGTAACTGGAAACCAATCTGACAAGTCAGTATGACATGGCAGTTGCTGGCTGAAGTTAATAGCTATTAAGTATATTGGACCTCTCGTGAGTCATTTTTAAAGTATAGAAGAGTGAATGTTTTTTACTGAGTGACTGACAGACATTGTTAAAAGGAACATGCACAACCTAATAGGGAAGACTTGAAACCCTTCCTATTTTTACATTTGTGCAGCTGTGTCACTAGATTTGTGAACTTCTCAGACTCCTTTGGGGGTTTAAAAAAATTAGGAGCCTGGCAACAATTCTAGCAACATTTTGGCCATATAATAAGCACTTTCCTTTGAGGAGAGCAGCATACTGCTCAAATAATCTGCAGACCTCCTGCTTGCTGTGGCTCAGCTGCGTCCTGTGATCGTTAACCACATAGTTGTTTTTCTTTCTTTACTTTCTGTACTTAACTAGCATGTTATCAATCGTCAATTGCTGTAGCTTTCATTGTTTTACAGTATTTTCCGTAGGCTATTGTAATTCAATGGGTGACATTACGTATAATGTCAATGACATTTTAAAAATATATATATAAATTACAACTGTGATTCATTGCTATTAGTTTTTTCCACCCTTTCAGCTTATCAGATGCATGGGAATGATCAACATAGCAGTGGTATTGGTTGTTGAAACAACTCATCGGGTCTTGCGATGGCCATTTTATATTTATACTTTTATGATTCATTAAAAGTAAACTCAATGTGCTTTACATCAAAATGTATAGGCAAACATCCATCCACTCATTTTGAGTAGGAACTCTTGAATTTAATTGGGTTTAATTTAAGTTAATGTTGTTGTTGTTGTTCTAATTAATAAGATTCATTTGGTAATGTTACTTTGAATATTCTTAGTTTGGAACAAAAGGTGTTGCATTTAATATTGGCACGCATTTTCAGTAAAGGATGCTGTAAATGTAAAATGGTTTGCATGCTTCTATCGCAAAAGCCCACAAGAGGGCAGATGAGGCTCACAAGTACAAACAGTCGGTGAGGAAACCAAGATACTGAACTCATCTCCTGCACCTGTGGGCTGAAAGCAGCAGCTAAATGGAGATTTCCATGCAATTTGTTGATGGAAGACACTGGTAACCCCTTTTACCCTGCGTCCTGTCCTGCAGGGGGGTGTAATGTTGGCTGCAGCGGATCAGCACCATGGACAGAGGCACCCCTCAGTCCAGGACCCTGGACAGCGCTGGGCTGGGCCTCAGTGGAGGATGAAGCTTCTCACTCAGAGATGAGACTAATCAGTGGCATCTCACAAGTCACACTATGCGGTATGTCATTGACGGGAGGACGATAAAACCAAAATTCACGATGATCTTTTACACTGTGTTGGCCTACAGACCCACAGAGCCATATGGGGGGGGGGGGAATAAAGTGTCTTTCCTGTCCTGATGACACTACTGCATGGCAGGTGGATGGCAGGGTTCGGGCGTGCACGGCACAGATAAGCTGATAAACTTTGCTCCGCTTTCCGACGCTCCATACCTCACCGGGTCACCTCCTGGCAGGACACGGCACATTGTGTCCGGATCCACGCCAGGCCGAAGCCGCAGCACTCTGCCTACTCACGCACGCCGAGACCAGATGAGACAGAGATGTGGCATTCTGGGATTTCCTCAAACTGGTGGTGGTGGGTGAGTGGGGGGGGGGGGAGAGAGTTGGGGGAAGAAGGAGGATTTCGCAATCACTCGCCCACTACAACGAGGATGGCGTCACTGCACGTACGTCAGACAGGGGTAAAAAAAAAAAAAAAAAAAAAAAAAAAAGAGGAGGGGGTGGCACTTAACCCCTTCCTGGCTGGTCCTCTGTAGAGCACCGGGACCTGATGTCCTACCCGAGCGGAACCACTGATTCGATCCGAGGTCATCCTCCGCTCTGATTGGCTGAGGCCAGTCCCCCGCAGACGTAACGCGACGCACGATCAGCTCCGGAGCTCGTGACCGCTCAGCGCTGAGTTTCAGTGAAACCCCCCCCCCCGACACTCGGCGTGGAAAATAAAGGAACATCAAGTAACTCATCTGGTTGAACTGTTGAATCATTTTCAGGGGATTGCAATAATCATATCGCATGACTTCATATGTGTTTTTCTTTCAAAGGGGTGAATTAACCTTCCCAGCTGGTCCAAAAAAAAAAAAACAAGATCAATACACAGCCCAGCCTTTAATACTTCAATCAACCCACCCCCTTCTGTTACACAAGATGGTATCACTGTCAGATCAATGCAGCTCCACGCATGTCGGTGCTGTGTACACCACACAGGGGCGAGATGACTGGGTCGTAACGTCTTCCACCTCTCTGCTCTGTAAGGCGACTTTTAACGAGCTAACTGGGTAATTGGGGCGATTAGAAATAAACTACTAGATATGACATTAGTCTTTTTATAGGGTTGGGGTTACATTTTCTCAATGGGAGCCAATAACAGTGGTGCAAGTTTCCAATGCAATATGGGGGGGGGTGGCAGCCCCAAGTTAAATCCAAAATGGAGTCAACCAGAACCCATGAGTAGGTCCAGTACCTAGACTAGAAACTAGAAGAAGTCAGAATACAATAATCGCACCCGGACTGCCTAACACAAATCCCAGTGTCTATATTAATGTACTCAATTGTATTTTTTTTTTTTTTTTATTGTGTTAATATAGTGTAATATTCCTAAAGTCACATCACCATCACATAATGTGATTTTTAACTGCTGCTGTAGAATCTGTATTTATTAAACTGATCCCCTTTCCTGTAGCAGTTGAGCATCTGTAGGTGATCAATAAGTGGAGGGAGCCACTGATGGTGGTGGGGGGGGGGGGGGGGGGGGGCGTGATAGTTCCACCCGCACCGTGAAGGGGGCCGTCCCTGTTGGTGGAGATCATCCCGAGAAAGGCCCACCTAGTGATCACTTGAAATTATCTCCCGTTTGGACGAAAGATTTCTCGACCGTGCGACGGAACCATAAGGGGGCAGGTTGAAGACCATTTGTAAATAGGTAAGGACCCGTCTTCATTCTTCCCTTCCTTTATCAACGCTGGTTTTTTTTTTGTTTTGTTTTTTTTAAGCGTATAGAGGTCACCACCATTTGAGGACCGTGCACGCGAGCGTCGTCATTGCAAGGCATTGGTTTGCACCGTGCATGAAATGACTCTCAATGCCCCATATCCGTGCTTTTCCGTGGAGGATTATTATTATCATGTATCGGCACCATAATGCACGAGGCAAAGACGTGAGGAAAGGGTCGACGCCGCGAATTGCAGGCTGCGTGTAGTAACTGAAGGCTTGACCCGTAACATCCGCGACGCGGGACTCCAAATGGTCGCCGTCCACGACGCGAGGACGGAGTCGGACCTGTCCGCCTGCAGCCCGGTCCGTTTTTTTTTTTTTTATGCAACAAATGTTTCCCCCCCGCGCGATCGGGCGAGCTCAGCCTTCATCCACGCCGATGCCCCGCGTCACAGCCGCCATGCATGCGGACACCACGGTGAAGATCGTGCTTCCCCCTCCCTCCCCCCCTCCACCCAGCGACGTTACATACATGCCACCTTCTAGTATAATAATATGCTGCACGGTCTCCATTAAAAGGCCTGCGCCCCCCCCACGCTGTCACCTCGCTGCCACTGAGAGTAGCATTACATCCGAGCAATAATTAATGAGCGCCTCCACAATTAACCATCTCATTGAGATCTTTTTTGCCCTTTGAATATTTCATGCCTTGCTGGGGATGTGAAAAGGGGGTTTTGAATGCACGAGTGAGCAGAGGGCTTTTTTTTTTTTTTTTTTTTTTTTACTACAGCCTGATGGCTGGACTGCGGCTGCCAGGATCCGCCACAGGGGGCGCTGCCGCCTTCTTTCGCCGTAATGTGTGGTTTTTAGAATAGACTGATGCCCATAGAGGTTTGTGGGGATGCGTGGAAAATGTAATGAGTGCAGCCGCCTGTTGACAGTCCTGAGATGTTAGGTGTCATCCGTGCACATCAAATGAGACACAGACCCACGTGCACCCTGTGACAGCAGGGATGGTGACTGACAGCAGGTATGGTCCACCTCTCTCTCCACAGCAGCTCGGGCCAAGATGGATGTGTTTATGAAGGGTTTGTCTAAAGCGAAAGAAGGGATGGCTGTGGCCGCAGAGAAGACCAAGGAAGGAGTTGCGGTTGCGGCCGAAAAGACTAAGGAAGGCGTAATGTTTGTAGGTAAGGCGATCACTAATGTCTGTTTGCAGGTTCCTTTGCATGCACATCCTACGCGGGCCCGTCCAGGCTGCCAGTGCTGCTGCCATGTGCAGGGAGCAGCAGCAAATCAGCAGAGAGAATATTTTATGATTTGGCTCGTTCCCATAGGTCCTGGAACAAACGGAAAAATTATACAGTGACTTCTTTTACTGGCACAATGCATAGCAGAATCCTGCCTCCCTCATACATGGAATAAACCAGCAGGCTGTGTTTATTGCTTAGTTTTTAACCTCTTTGTTCACCATCGTAATACAGTTGGGATAACAATATTACACCTTCATGGTTTCCTCTTTATAACTACAGTTGTTTTATTGGGTTCAATGTGTGGTGTAAGTTAAAATGACTGATATTTTACAGTGTATTGCATGATAAGTACAACTGAATGCACCTCTTTTGGTAATTTAAAAGTAGTTTATTATAGCAGCGGTGAAATAATAAATTAGTCAGCCTGACAGTTGATCAATACCAATGTTTTACTTACGCAATCTGATGCATTATTAAAATAATGCATAAAGTATTTACTCCTATAAATAGCTGGAATCCTGTAACAAGGAGTTATTTTGACATAGATGATGTGATATGAGGCTCTGAATGTCCTTATGCCCTCTCACATGACTTGACTGGGCTACAGGCTGAGGATGGGAACAGGGGTGGGGGTGGGGCAGCAGGATGGTGGGAGCAGCTCTTGCCACATGTCTGTGCATTGGACGACAGCAGATTGTAAAACAGTCTCAGCCTGCGGTCACCTCCTGGAGACAAACAGACCAAAAGCCACTGCTTTTGTCCTTCATAGTGCAGCTTAATTTGTAATGGACACCATTACAGATTTCTGCACAGATCAGTGCGTTTCTTTTTTTTATCTTAAATTGCACTTGCAAAGTATTTGCATTAGATTATTGTCCTAGTCTTTTTCACCTGCTTTAGAACATTATTTAAGTAGACACATATAACATGGAGGTAGAGGGACACCTGAAAAAGGCCAGCAAGCTGGGTACAATGGAAACTGACAAACATTGTCTCAATCTCTTTGATCATCTTGTGTTCAAAACTAAACATAAAAAAAAAAACTCATATTCCAGTTTTATGCTTCACTTGTAAAAGCAGTGCCATGCATAATGTAATTGACTGTGTTGGGGGGCAATCATTCAGGATTATTCTTTAATGATGTCAAATCATCATGAAATAATGAAATTTTAATGTCTTTATAACCACAAAATAAATTAATAAATATAAATAAATATAAATAATTAATATCAAGCCACATATATTAAAATGTTGAACGCAATTATATTGACCATATTTTAGAGAACCTAATTTGAGTTATTTAGTTTTGGTTTTAATATGACTAGGGCTGCTACTAACAATTATTTTCATATGTGATTAATCTTAATATTATTTTCTTGATTATTCGATGAATCATTTGGTCTCTACATTTCAAATGCTCTTCACAATTTCCCTAAGAGTGACTTCTTCAGACTACTTGTTTTATGCTTGTCAACAGTCCAAAGCCCAAAGATTTACTGTATATAGTTACATAGGATAAAGAAAAGCAGTAACTTATTTTGACGATTGAGAAGCTGGAATTAGGTAATGTTTTAGGTAATCATTTTTACTTTAAAAAATTGTAATTTACCACACAATTAAGTGTAATGAACATCACTTTTTTCTTATTATATTTAAAGTGATTTCACATATTTCACCAACTGTATATCTATACTGACAAACATCCCCATGTTGTGATACATCTTTCTTCCATATTGGCCAGCTCTGCTTGTTAGCCTACAGTCGGTGTGTTAGGGGTGAATGAGGGGAGGGCTAGATGAGTCCGGGGACTCAGAGCTGGGCTCAGGCCCTGGATCCTGCCAGCCATTACAGATATGTAGTTTGTCAGTTGTCAGAGTGCCCACAATTCCCAGTGACACCCGGACCATCGATGAGCTGGCAGTATGTTTTGGGTGTATCCAAGAGACGTTGGTTATTTCAGGAGAAGTTGTAAGATGTGTCTGCATGTAGATGGAATCCAATTACCCTACATATTTAGCACCGTGTCCCTGTCACTCATCACCACCGCAAAACATGTCAGTCAAAACACGTGCGGGCTCATTTCCACCGTGCCTTTTGCCTGTGGTACACGGAAAGGGAAGTGAGCGTTTCTGTGGCATCTCTGTGCTTCTGCGTGCTGCTTGTCGAGCATGGTGGTGGCCTAGAAAGCTGCGTATGATTTGCTTGAAGGCCCCTCTTGGAGGAGGGGTAAGAGTGATCTGATAGGTCTGTGGCCCACCTTTTGACAGCTGCTGCTGCTGCTGCCGATCGCCCACCCAGCTGAGCTGAGCAGTCAGCCTGAGTCAGGCAATAAGGAGAGGCGGAAACCAGAAAAACCTGCTGTACTAGATGCCATTCAATGTTACAACTAACAGTCTCATTCATAGAGCATCTACTGTATGTACTCTGATGTGACGGGGTGGAGTATTTACAGTGCTACTTTGAAAGCGATGTTATTGCTTTTGTGAACCCCTTGCAGTCACACCATAACAGTCTCAGTAGATGGCAGCTTCTTTCAACAGTTTAATTTGCACAATTATTGCCATTAATACAATTTGCTAAACCATAGCTACAGCCTTAAACTGCATTACAAAATAAGTGTGTTTAAGTGTGTTGGTGCATCAAATCTATTTGTCCCCATTCAAAAGAGTGCGAAATAGCAGGTGATAGCTAAAAAATAGACTTATTCTGGTTTCCAGGTATTTTATAACCACAAATGGTGACTTCAATGTTTGTTTGTTTGTTTTCCTGCAAATATCTTTTATAATTATTAATATTTTAAGTTCTTACCCTCAGCCATCATACATTTGTTATACTGTAGATGTAGTGCAGTAACTGCACTTCACCAAATCCGATGCTTGAATGGATGCATCTCTTAGATGTATTTTTTGCTTTGAGGCTCACCTTTTGTAGTGACGGTTCTACACTCTATCATCATTTCGTTTCTCTTCGGTTGGCTTTTAAAGGCCCTCGGGGACCAATAAGGCATGTGACTGCTGCACAGTAGAGAGGATGACAATGCTTGAGTGATCGGGACCAGTGGGCGCTCAGTAGATTACGCAAATAGCTCGATGGAGTACAGTGTAGATGGATGGGATCTGCCAAAGGTCGGAGAATTGAACAATCCAGTGGTTTTGGTTTAAACCGAGTGCAAAGTTTAATAATGCTTTACAATAAAAGTACCAAGAAGCCATGATTGTCCTCTAGTACCTCTGGAGCAGTGGCAAACTGTGAATAAAAAACAAATTGGTATTGCAATACTTATAAGAAAATTGTTTGGTGGGTTAAAAGTTACAAAGTTAGTCATGTTAGTTATAATTCATTAGAACAGGATGCTGCAGTGCTGTATCTTTGAATTAATACTGCTTTTCATCATGTCAACCTACTGTAGCATCATTGTTTCATGAATCATGCTTGCTAGTTAGGTAGAAGACATTTCATGACCTATCAAGGTGGTAAAGTCTCTCAGAATTCCCGTATTAACACACTCACAAAAGAAAATTCATCTTGAAATGCAAAATTGCAAATGGTACTTGATTGGCAAAGGAACCGCCACCTTTTTCTAACAAATGTCTTCTTTTGTTAATTCAGGTAACAAGGCCAAAGACAGTGTGGGCACAGGTGAGTTTTCTTTCTGTTACTCAAACCTAAACATCATTACTGTAGCAGTAAGAAGTTCAGTTTCATTATAGTGACAAGACACTTAATTAGAAAATGGCAAATTTACAATGGTGATGGGGGAGGGTTTGTGTGTGTGGTCCTTATGTGCAATAATCAATTGAGAAACAAAGAAGGACTAACATCATGTGCATGCTTTTAATATGTCTGCCGTATGAGATAAGGTTACGTGTGTGTATATGATGTTTGTGTGTCTCCACAGTGGCTGAGAGGACCACTGGAGCTGTAGGGAACATCGTTGCAGCAACTGGCCTTGGGAAAAAGGACGAGTTCCCTACTGACATGAACGTACGTACACCATTACAGTCACCACCATGTAACACACCGGTTTAGTTTTATTCAGTGTATTGCAGTGTGTTCAGACACACCTACAGGAAATCAGCTGGCCCTTAACTGTGAAATCACATCAGAGGTGATTGTCGTGTTGCAATTTTGTTGTCCTGAAAAACTAAGACTGACAAAACTACAGTGCATCTTTAAAAGCTTTATATAATATATATCGGTGGTCAATATTGCATTTCTTACTCTTATTCATGTTTTAAGTATATACAACTAAGGCTGCAACCACATATCATTTCTATTATAAATCAATCTGTACATTTTTTCAAACATTTATTTGTTTATGATTTGAGTCCTAAATGATATCTTCAGATTGCTTGTTTTGTCCTACCAACAAAAAGTAAAGATATTACATAAAATAATAAATTAAATGACACAAAGTACTCACTGCTCGCAAATACTTTTCAATAATTTGGTGCTCAACTAATCAATTAGATGAGTAATTGTTTGAATATTTTCCATGGCCCCTTGTCATACAATATATAGACGAAGTAGAGCTGAAAATATATTAAACACAACTTTAAAATTAATTAAAAATCTTATTTTATGCTTCAATTTGAAAAACTTAAGTTTGAGAACCAGATTTAAAAATAATTGTCAAAATTAAAGCAGCAGCTGATGTATCCTGACTTTTAGTCCCTAGGATGAGTCAAAATCTAAAAATGCTGGATCCTACACTTCCCATAATGCCACCCTTTCTGTATACCCTCCCTGCCTGGTAAACACCCATGTATTTCAACTTTCACTCCTCCACTTTGTAGCACAGGCTTTCCTTCAAGCCCAGGCCCGATTTAACCCTGGTGACATCAGTGAAGTGCCCCTTAAATTGCACGCATATAATGAAATGACTGCAAAAACTGCCTTGTATATGCATGGTAACAATGCAACAGCTTGCTGTTATTGTTGATTGAGCCTTTGTGCACATGGTCCTGAGAACAAGTAAAATAGAAGTAAACCTCAGTTCCAGATCCAAGACTCACTTAAAGTTGGCAAATTGCTGAAAAGTTGTGTTCATTAAAGTTTGGACAGGATTTAAACAACAGGAATAAACACGGGTTGATGAATCTGAATATTATTTTGAAACAGAGTAAGTCGTCCACTTTTCACCTGTTTCATTCCTCTGCTGTCAGTACAGACATTTACTGTACTTACATGTCTGCTTTTACCAGATGAAACATGATCATGTTTTCTGTTTTATGTTTGTGTATTTAAGTTAAAAACATGTTTCTCAACTCTGGGAAAAATAAAACAGAACGCCCTACAGCATGATTCTGCTTCAAAATGTGAATGGGTAAACTGGAGATTGACAGCTTTTATACAGTTAAAATAGGACTTGCACTAAGGCTTTGTTTTACACTTGTTTTATTGGAGGAAGCTTTAGGGTTCTTGGGGATGAATTGTTGTTCCACACAGTCTGCTCTGCACACAAAGCTCCCTTCAGTCTATACTATAGCCTCAGTTAATAGCCTATATAACTGTTCAGGTGCTTTAAATAACTTAAACAATCTCTCTGTGGGACAATCGCCTCACTTCTACGCACAACTTTTGTATTATTGTACTCTCCTTCTGCTTATGTCACCGCTCTCTGTCAGTTTATCCACACTGATATTGGAGATGTGAGGAGAGGGGTGGAACAGATATAACTTTCCACAAATATAGAGCATGGAAAAATCCACATATAGCCAAGGAAATTTGACACATTTTATTCACAGGCCATTTTCCGTTCTGGTCGTACGCTGTCAGCGAGTTGACATTTCATCTATCTCTGTCAGACTGTCTGTGAAACAGGGAGGTCCTCGTCCTGTCCTAAGCCTTCATCCCTCAGAGTTGGACCCTCTCCACTGACTCGCTAATCTAGTAAATCTGACAGCCTGCTCTAATAGGTTTCTCAAAGGCACTATCTGAGTGATAAAACTACTCATTTCAACACCCTCTTCAACTGTATAATGTGCAGCACTACTTTTTGTTAAGTTCTAGTTTGTGCTGGGCTGTACGTCCACTCTGTGTAACTGCATCTACATTGTGAATTAAAAATAGCCCATATTTTGCACTTTAAAATCGCACTTAAAATATTTAACTAAGAACACTTTAAAAACTTAATTTAAAATAATCTCTTTAAAAGAGACCTGTGCTATATGGTCTGAACATGATGCTTCTCTTGTGTTTGAGTCTCGACTGAATTCCAATGTGTGACCAATCAGACACAAAACTCTTTCTCCTCTGTAATAATCACATAATCACAGCCTTTTCGTGTTCATTTTGTTTTCAGGCAATGATCGGTGTGATTAGGTTTGTCTTTGTGGTAGTTTCCCATTGTGCAGCATTTAAGGCCATGCTAATCATATTGGTGGGCTTAAAGCAATAACAACAGCTTGATACAGTACGAAGGATTATGGTCTGTTCTTCTTTGACCTAATTGATTTGATTAGTGCTGGGTTTAAAAATAAATGTGTGCTGACCCACTAGCTTTGTTTTCAGGGCTCGTAGTACCAGGTGCAGCAATGATAGAGCACTGTTTGCCTCAGGAAGCTCTCACAAGGAGATGCAGTTTGTTTACACCCACTGTAGTTAAGGCTCACATTGTAGAGATATGAAGTTGTTTGATTTTCAGTGTCACCTTAAGTATTAAAAGATAAGGCCAGTGAAATTCTGTATTTTGCTTAATGTCAGTGAAAATGATCCTTCTAACAAGTACATATTTATATCCAAAACCTGATATTTCTTTTTCCCCTGTTGTCCAAGAACGATAAAAAAAACATGTCATTGAGCCACATAAATAAATAGAATTACTAACTAACTAAATACGCTAAATAGAATTTATCCTGATGCCATGAATGACATCTGTGCAACGAAACTTGGCAACATGGCAATCCATCCAATAGCTGTTCAGATATTTCACTCTGGACCAAAGTGGTGGGCCGACCGACAGACGGACTGACATTGCCATCCCCAGAGGCCTGCGGTTAGCTTGGCCTACAAGGTCATTCAACAACACTTACCACTATTCTGAAGATATTTCCAGAGTCCTCTTCTAACCGTCTGGATGAAAGAATATCCTGGCCCTTGCAAAATGAAAACGATTTTTATTGTCGTGACTCTTAATCCAAACAAAGATGGTGGCCTGAAATGACAGATGTCCCCGCTCAAACTTCAAGATTTCTATCACTTATATTTGCGTATACTGATATACATACATTGGACATTTCCGGTTACCTGGAATAGGAACTACCTTTGCAACTAAAGAAACGGATGAAAAATATTTGTTATTGTGAAACAGACAGCATATGTGTTCATGCAAATGTCTTTGAGAGTCTTTAAGGATTCTGAGAAAAGCTTCTGAACAAATTTAAGTGTTAAACCACCTCAGGTATTTATTTTTATGAAAATTGGATGCCTAGCTCTGTGACTCAAATGTAATGACAATGCATGAGAGGCACAATCTGATGTTTTTCATGAATGGAGTAATGCCAGCCTTATCCTTTAAGTTCAAGTTACTACAAATGTGTATAGTTGCTTCTGTTACCGTATATCTTTCCTTTATTCATTGCCCGGTCTCCCTCTCTCTGTCTCCGCAGCCTGAGGAGTATGGGCAGGAGGCCATGGAGGGCCAGGGAGAGGCAATGCTGGAGCCAGAAGGGGAGACATATGATGAGACCCAGCAGGTAATCAGCCTACACAACACAAAGTGCATACATGTCTTTATTCTAAAGTATCGTATGTCTGTGTTTTTAAATTGAACTATATGATTTGATTGTAAAAAGTTTTTTTAATAGAACTGAGGCCAATGACTGTGGTCAGGGATGAGTCCATTCACTTAAAGTAGGCTCATCAGTATTCACCAGTTCTGCATGGTTACACATTTTAGCTGTATTGCATTTCAATAGCACTCCACACTTGCCCTCCACTTGTGTCCCACACAAACACTACAGCTCACGCTGAGGTAATTCTTCTTTTTTCTGGAAATGAAAACAGAGGGCTTAACAAGCCAATTGCCACATAGCGACTACGGTGAATATAGCACCACCTACCTACACTGAGCGTTGGGTGTGTGTCGTGTGTGTGTGTGTGTGTGTGTGTGTGTGTGTGTGTGTGTGGAGGAAGAATTTGAGTCTGACACAGATGGTTATTTTTGGAATTTGGCTGTCAGGAGCAAGACAAACTGTGCAGAACCTATTGCTTTGAAAGCAGATTTTGAATAGCTAAGTAAATAAAAATATCACACAATGCACATAATGTTGAAAAGATAGTTTTACTAGTACATATAACTAGTATATGTAACTAGTATATGCACCAGTTATGTTTTCAGCCTGGAACCTATTATATTCTCTAAGAATATTAAAATACTCTGATTTATTGTAAGCTTTAGCATGATCTCTAATAATGTTCAATTTATTCAGTGCATTTGGTAGGATTTTCTTTTCCTTCCCGCTTACAGCCTGCCATCAGTGGATTATTGTGTTAATCAGTTATATCAGGAAAAAAATGGAGATATTCCCTGAGACGCAAATTAAAAGTGAATTTCTCAGAAGCAGTAGCTTGTATCATCCATGTCCTCCTCCATCTCTGCCTCCTACTCCTCCGCATCTCTTTCCCCTCCCCCATCCTTTGCTACACCAGCGATGTGCAAGCTCTGTCTGAATGGGTGTGGTGATGACACTATCTGCCTCCATGCATTGTGGGTAATGTCAGGGTCTCCCTGCATTGCTGTAAATATGTAGTCAGAGTGCTGCAGATTGAACCAAGCCTTCTTAGGGAGGATTTGGTGATAAAAATCCCATCTCATACAGTATCACTCTTACTTTTTGTGAATACATCAGATGACCTAAGACTGTTGCACATTCCTGGAGGCTGTGTTATTTATTTAATTTTTCTATGATCGTGTGTGGAGGAGGCGTGTGCAGGCTTACAAGGATGCTGGGAATGTGCTCACGACACGTCCTTGAAGCTGGTGTAGGCTTCTGCTGCCCTCTGCAGGCTGGAGAGAGACACTGAACCAGCAGAGGCGCTTACAGCTGTGGTGGAGTGACATCATTACAGCAGAGAGCGATCATGTGTTTCCATAAGACCTCTGTCATATATATTCTTCTTAAACCGATTTATATTGAATTTCACACGATTAAGTTTTAATTAATGCCTTGAATGTAACCTGGTGCTTCTCTGTGCTGCAGATTTGACCTGCCTGTCTCTTAAAATCGCTTCTTCTTTTCCCAGGAGAGCCAGGACTACGAGCCCGAAGCGTAAAAGCATCAGTCCAAGCCACCATCCAACCAGCAGCACAATAATATTTCTAATAATAAAAAGGACACATGCTGAAACTATTACAATTATACCCCCGTTGCAAAAAAACAACAAAAAAGACAAGCATTCCCACTGAAAAATGTTCTTCCTTCAAGACAGATCTTTTATTATTATATATTGTAAATGTCATGTTATTAATGTAATGTGTTAGGTGTAGGTATTTACTGAGATGTAGGATTTGTCCTCTCTGTCTCATTTCCTTGATTCCCTCCCAATGAAATGAGACCAGAGCCTGGGCTTGTGACTTTGTACTTGTGTGTATCTGTATTTAGAAACGTGCAATAGATGTTCATCATCTTCCAATGAGACATTGGGAGTTGAAATAAATAAATATGTCCGGACGCAAGCAGATATGAAATCAATAATATCCTCTTAAGTGTCGACAATGCCTGTTTGTGGGTTCTTTTTTTTATTTTATTTTTTTTGCATTTCTTTGGAAATTCCTTTGAACATTTTTAAAGTAAGAGTTTTTTACATTGTATCTTTATAGTTGCTTGTGAAATCATTCCAGTAAACTATCTGTTAGAAATGGACAGAGTATACATGTTTGTGTGTGCGTGTGTTTGTGTGTACTGAAGATTTTAACAAGTTAAAGTCAATATATTATGTCTTGGGATCATAATGGTTGTCATATCAAAATGTGCTTTAAATTGCAGGACTTGTCAATATAAAGGTTTATGTGTTAAGCCAGACATACATTCCTCTGTAAATAAAAAGTAAAAAAGAAACCATTTGTTAGTGGTGTTTGATAATGTTTAAACTCACTTTTGGCATTGATCACTCATTAGATTTTAAAGCTCTTGTAACCAATTCAGTTTTTTTCTGCCTGTTGGTCTGATAATGAGGATCTATTATACGTCGTCCTTGCATGTTTTTCTGCTCACTCTTGTCTGGGGGATTTTATTACAGGATGTGTAAAATCTGCTGAGCGGGCTCTGGGCCCTGGCACAATGTCGCCATAGTTGGGATGCCAGTCTCATCGTGGCCCTTTGGGTGGGTTTTGTTTGGGTTAATCCGACTGGAACGTGCAGGCTCGGTGGTGTCGGGCTCAAACAGAGGGTATTAAACAGCCACTCTGGCTGCTCTCGGTTCAGACGGATGTGTGGACGCTGCAGGGACAAAGACAGAAACCATGGCCTCGTTCAAGAAGTCCTTTGAGGGCCTGAAAGGCACGAGCCACTCGGCCGCAAAAGGAGTCACTGACACTGCAGGTACAAAACCACAGCTGGGCCAATGTAAGGCCTGTCAGACAGAAAATGCTTTTATTTTGACAATGATTTGTCATTCTGTGTTGAAAAAGAACAACTTGACAGGTAAAATGAATAAATAATTTTATTTCTTATCTTTCATGTGTTTAAAATATTTTTTTACATGTAAAATTGAAGGCATTTAGAGAGTTTTTACTATTAGTTTAAGTCTAACATAGCAAATGTGTTTTCCTCCTGAGGTCAGTAACTTTAAGTTCTTGTGATGTGTTTCCAGTGCAGGCAGCTCAAGAAGCTGTGCAGCAGGTGGCAGACTCTTCCAAAGAAACAGTCAGCACAGGTAAAGTGTGTAAACACTCCTCTGTCTTTGAAGCTTCGATATGTGACAATGGATCTATTATATAGTGCAGATAAGAGTTAGAGTGACTCAAGTTGTCAGAGGATGAGAAACCCAATTAAATGTTTAATGGTCGATGAAAGATAAGCTCCTAAAATGAGTTACACTGTCCAAAAACTCCATTCATCTCTCAGAGTTCAGAGTTGGAAAGAAGTGCAAGTAGACTTAAAATGATGATGAAATTACTACAAATCTATTATTTGACTTGAGTGACTTTGAGTAACTCAAATGTAGCTTTGTTGAAAGTGGTTTTAGAGACCGAATCTTCAAAATGTTCCAGGAATAGAATGATAACCTAAATAAAATGGTTTGGATATGATATTTTTATATAGATGCACACTCATAGGTTTGCACGTGAATTGATAACAAAAATGTGATTGTGTTAATCAAACTGTAGACAACTTTCTTCAGGTGATGATTCAACTTCCTGAATATTTATCTTCCTATTCACTCTGACTCTTTGAAGCTACTGAAGAAGCTGGCAGACAGACTCAAGCAGCCATAGGAAAAGCTGCGGACAAGGCCACGGACACCATCAAGGTGTTTGGACAGAAACTGGAGACTAAATGATCCCCGAAAAATGAACAATCCTAGCTGAAACACTGGAGCCAACTTGTCTGATCATCCATGGATTTTAGACAAGTAATAACGTTGGGATGGAAGTATGTTGGCCTCAGTAAAAACCTGAAAAAAGATATATACACTACATATATCTCCACACAGCTAACATTCCAAAGGAAATATATATTATAAACTGTCTTTTTTTTTGATTTTCCTTTCACCCTTTTCCATTTGTATTTCTTGCTTTATAATAGATTTCATTATATGTGACTATTTTAGGAAATAAAAACAGATACCAACTTGTTTCTCAGGTTCTTAAAATGTGATATCCTGCCACACACAGTAGAGATAACACTGTCTGTGACTGTAGCAGCACTTTTTTTTACGCTGTGGAGAGCACTCATCAGCGGATCACCACGATCATTATTACCAACACATTGCTGAGAAGATGGCCTTTGGCAAGCTGTTGGCTCCTGATGAAAATACGATCAGAGCTGTCTACCTTGGCCCTCAGCAGCACACCTCCCTCCGTCACACTACACGGTTGCTAGGCAACAGATCTCTGTGGCAGCCGGGGATTGGTGGAGGCCTTTGAATTAATGGTGAGAATACTTCTGTCAGTACAGAGTGTTCTGGCCAAGCTGCAACCCACCGCTACAGTAAAACCAAGAAAAGGGAAGATTTTTTTTAAATGAGAGAAATATTTATAATGATTGTCTCTGCCCCACACAATTACTCGAGGCAAGCAGAATTACTGAGGCTCTGGAGAAATATGCAAAGTGGAGAGGTTGAAGGGAGGAATGAGTATGAAAGATGTTGTGGTTTACAAGTGTTTGTTTGTGTGGGAGGCACAGCTTTGCTTCCTCCAGGCTCCTTCAGCTGCTCTCTCACATACTTTAACTGCTGCAGCAGAACACTCACTTTTACTATTATTTCAGTTATTATTTCAGAGTTTAAGGCGTTGCAAAACTAAATTTAGTTTAGAGGAAGTGCTTTTTTGATCTTTTTATAGATTTCTGTACACTGAGAGTGGTCAAACAAATGTGAAAGCTTTTATCTCCAATTTTTGCCTACTATAAAGACTCTCCAGCAAATCCAGTTCACCAATTCACAAGTTTATCTCTCTGCACACAGTTTCCATTGTGGTTCTATGAGAACCTGGAGTTAATTACTATGATTTACGGATGATTAGAGAACTGAACAGAGATTTTGTCATTACATTACCACACACTGCCAGAGCACTGACTGTGGTTTCCAGGGAAACTGGAAATGTGAAGCTTTTCAATAGACACAGCCACAGCTTAAAGAGAGAGGATTGCCTAAGATAGATTCTTCTAGAGACAAACCTGGAGCCACTGCAATCACTATCAATCAACAGGGGAGACATACGGACAGATGTGGGTCTCGATCAACGCTGAGATTTGCGATGTTTGACCCAAATCTGAGAGAGAGTCATGGAGAGACTTCAGTCTGAGATAGACTGCTGAGGTAGGTCTGTTACTCGTGATTTCTTTTTAGTTTACATAGTTAAAATTTGACTCTGGATTCCTGTGTATGACTGGTTTTATGTGATGCATTAAAATAGAACTTGAATATGTAGATATATCTTTATCAGGATAGAGAGGAACAATCTGAGATATGATCCAACAGTAATATGGCAAAAAATCTTTTAAACGCAGTTTAATCATGTGTTTAATAATAAGAAATATCCACATTACAGAGTCCTATACTAAATAAGCCAGTGAATAATTTCCATTAAATATTAACAATGATGTAACTTGGTTATATGTCAGTGTTTGGATTCTTGACATCGATATCATATGACAGAATATTTTCTTCCACTCATGCTGGGGCTTGTTGTTATAGTTACTGATTACAAATTGCACAGTGTGTCAGTGCTGTGTTGTGCCCCGCAGGTACGTCTTTTAATTCAGAGACAAAATGGGAAGTCTAAAGGATGAGATGAGAGGTCTCAGAGAGGACCACAAGCCTTGTGAGAAGACGGATGATGGAGAGCGTCCAGGCGGCTCAGATGGCAGCGCTGAGCCTGAGGGACCTCAGATAAACACGAGTCAAGAGTCAACAAGTCAAGAGGACTATCAGCCAAAACCTCATGTGAATGCCAGCTACATGGAAGAGGGAGACAAGAATCCAATATCCAAAGATCAAGTGCTTTCAGGAGGGGTTTGTGACAACACTGACCAATCAGACTCTATAGGAGTTAAAGACTCTATACAGACTGACGCTGTCCCTCTGAAACAACAGCCTGAGACTGCACACAGGGACACAACAATCTCTAATAAGTTCCTGAGTGACGGAGATGGAGAAATTCAGGGGGAAACATCTAAGGACAAAAACAAGGGTCATGACAGAGAAAAAGAGGCAGAAATTGTGAACATCTCTGTGCCTGTCCCATTAACTCCAGGCCCCTCCGACCCACGTTCCCCAGCTCCTGTTGGCCAGCACCACATGCGTACACAGGTCAGCCTGGAGGTGGTCCAGTGTCGCTCCGCAGCCACCAGCCCCATGACGCCTCCCGAGGGCGCCCATTCCTTCTTCTTCCCGAGCTCCTTTGGGAGATCCGTGGGATCCGACACTAAAGACGCTGAGCTACAGGTGGGTCAGCAGGTGGAGTTCTGCTCCGTTGCAACGTCCCCCATGACCCCAAAGACGCCCTCCACCACGGCCTTCCCGGAGCTGATCGGGAGAGAGACAGTGCAGAGAGAGGAGAAAGTGAAAAAGAGTGAAGGGCAGACGGAGAGTGGCCAACAGGAAAGTTTCCCTGCTACGAAAAGTCCAGCAGAGGTTGAGTCAGAGATTAGTGGAGCTTTGAAACATACCACATCAAAGGAGCTGAGTGAAGGCTTCAGCTCAAATGCATCCACGGGGAGCTCTGCCGGCTGCCCTGCTGCTGCTGGGTTAATAGATTCACAAGCCACCCTGGAGGATAGTAATCAGCAGTTTAAGCAGCAGAGGATGGGAAGTATGGATCAAGACATTACCATCCTGGTGACCCACTATGGCAACAATGAGGACGAAGAGGAAGAGGAGACTGAGTCATCTTTTTATCCCGTTGAGCCAGAGATGGTAAAAATAGATGAATATGAGGAACTCAGAGAAAACAGCAGTGATGTAAACAACACTGAAGAATCTTCTGCATCTGCTTGTGATGAAGCAAAAACAGACGCAAATTGTGAAACATCAGGGGTCAAGGGGAACAAAGGTGAACGTGAAGAGTTTTCTGTGACAAAGCCTCCTGTCCCTGAATCTCCGGCTCCCTTCGGCTGCCACCACATCCGCACGCAGGTGAGTCTGGAGGTGGTGCAGTGTCAGTCTGCTGCCACCAGCCCCATGACCCCTCCTGAGGGAGACCATGCCTTCTACTTCCCCAGCTCATTCGGGAAGTGTGGGGATGCGGGTGCAGAGACTAAAGACGCTGGGATGCAGGCGGGTCAGCAGGTGGAGTTTTGCTCCGTCGCTACAGCACCCATGACCCCGAGAACACCCACCACCACAGCTTTTCCTGAGATCAGGAAAGAGGCAAGCATAGAGGAGAAGATTGTGGAGGAGGAAGAGGGTAAAAAGGAGCAGGTGGTGGAGGACGAAGAGGAAGACAATAAGGGAGATGATCAAAAGGAGCAGGTGGTGGAGGACAAAGAGGAAGACGATAAGGAGGAGGAGGAAGTAACCGAAGAGCAGAAGGTGGAAGAAGCTGACGAGGGCGCAAAGGAGGGAAGAAATTGTAACGAGAAAGGTGAGGAGCCGGTGCAGGAGGTGAGCTGGGATGAGAAAGGGATGACGTGGGAGGTGTACGGGGCGGTGGTGGAAGTGACTGTGCTGGGCTCAGCCATCCAGAAACACCTGGAGAAACAGGTGAAGAAGCAGAAGAAGCAGCCCTCCATGCCTCCCCCGCCTCCGCTCAACCCCTCAGCCATGCCCCTCTCTCCAGAGTCCACCCAGGGGGGTCCTGGTTCCAGCTTGGGTAAGGGCCGGGCGGGGAAAAAGGGAGAGCGGGATGGGGAGGTGAACCGGCGCAGAAGAAACCCCTTCCGTCTGATGATGGAAAACATGCAGCAGCCACATTGTTGCTCCAGAGCTCATACCACTGAGTGACGTAAGAATCAAAAAAAACAACTGCTGTTCGGAGAATAAAAACCTGTGCTGGATTCACTGATTTACGTGACATTGTCTTGAAAGTGTGAGAAGCAAATCGTCTGCTCACGTGAGACAAAGAAGCACAAAAGCATTTAATATACAACTTCTATCATGGAGCATTCATCACTGAGAATCAGTCACACAAGATGTATTTTTTTGTTTTTTTTCTTGAAGTTTGGAAAATTGAGGGTGATATATCAATGTCATCGTTAGCTCTTCTCCTTTAATGCTTTTTACCCAGGCCATTCAATTGTCCAATGAGTCATTTTAGCTGTTGATGTTTTTTTTTTTGTTTTTTTTTTTTTATGCACCCCAGACAATGTGAAGCCATGGCAATCCTCCTACTGGCTGCTTACAAGCTGAACACAGCTTCAACTGAGAGAGGTGATAGTAGAATGACATGTTTTGATTGTGATTTATGACTCCATGGTCAGTCACTACAGCCCGGAGGTCATTTTGTTTGGAACGTATGGAAATTAAAATTGTTCTAAGTGTTGCCTTGATCTGTGTGCGAGAGGACTCCCTACCATTAGCAGGCTTTTGTATGTCTTATATTCTGCTTTGAGATTTGGCACAATGTTTTGACTTGTTTTTATTGTGAAAAGTATAAAAATGTACTGATGATAAGCACAATCATGATCATTTGAGAAAAGTATTGACTCCTGATATGAGGGTATTTTTCAGTCACTACCTATGTATTTCTATTTTATATCTGTATTTTAATGCCATGATGAGTGATTCAGTTGTAAATTATGTGATGAAGCTTATTTTAAATGTGTTTTAATTCAGAGGCTGTTACAGTGTCAGTGATGTTGGTGTTCATACATTAACTTCATAAAAGTGGGATCAAATCCACATTTGAAGAAATTGATTTTATTCACAGATTGCACTTCTGATACATTCATTTAGATGTCAGTAAACAGTGTAATGTTTAAGATCTGCTGCTTGGAGGAAGTCATAATGTCACACTGCATGAGATTTCAGCATCAAATCCCGAAGCAAACACTGACAAATTAAACATGCATAACCTTTCAGCTGACATGCAGTCATAAATAAGGATTTCCTTCATACATGCCATATTTTCCTCTTTTTGGATTTTCTTTCTAGTGGCACCAGCTGCCACAAAAATTAGCATTGTGTGTTGACATAACTTAAAATACAGTTTATTTCAAAGCAAACCAAACAGTTTTTAAACCATCGCTTAATATATTAACTAAAATAAAGTGATTCACATGTGCAACAAGCAATTGTTTTGTTTGCTTTTCCATTGCTTCTGTCCATTTTTTCATTGTCTAGACAAGGTTTATGTAAAGTGAGTTTTAAAGGCGGGTTTGGGAAATATGCTTATTTGCTTTCTTGCCGAGAATTAGATTAGAAGGTTTATACTACTCTCATGTCTTTACACTAAATATGAAGCCAGCAGGCAATTACCTTACTTTAGCATAAACAGGGATAAAAAAAAAAACAGTTCCTCAATTAAATAATCAAACCAAATTCAATGATATCAATACACTATGTGGTATTGTTGTCTTGTTTTCACAGAGTAATATCTCCCATTTTGGTTATACTTTTTTTTTTCCTTGAATTCAATGTTTAGACAAAGCAAATTCATCACTTTAGGTGCCATGAATCTTGTACATGATATCAGTAATAGATTAGTATTGGTCAGAACAGAAGGCTTTTTGAAGACAAAGGAATTTCAGTCAGTACCATCAATATGTTTGACTGGTAATTTTGGTCATCCTGATTACAGAGAAGCAACATACTGTATGTCCATCTGAGGCCTGTGGTCAGTGTCTCTCCCTTCATTATTTCCATCACAGGTCTGTAGTGCTGAATGCAGGGTTACTCAAACCCATGAGAGGATTGTTCTTGCCTTTCTTATTTCCCCGCTGGGCCAGTGCTGCATCCAGAGCCTCAATGTGCTGTGGTGGCCCGCTGTCCTCTTCCTCCTCCTGAATCATCTGCTATAATGAGGTTTTGAAATTAGACGCTATTCTAATGAGTGCAACTGAAAATGGACTTTGAAATGTAAACTCACCATTACAGGTATATCCTTTTCAGGAATGGTCATGTAGTCATGAGAATCCAGGGAGTCGAGGCTTTAGTGGAAAAACAAAAATAGAGCGATCAAAGTAAACCCATATGCACAATTAATCAATTCAGAAAGATACTGTTTTTTTTCCTCAAATCAGTGATTAAGTTTTTGATTTAAATGAAGGTCACATGGCAAAGTTGGGAGCCGAAGGCCAGTTCTCCATCACAGCATGCTGTAGTGAGCACACTGGGACAACATGTTCACTTGGAAACAATCCCAGTCTATTAACCAGCACTGCTACAGAGTGGAGAGTGAGGTTGTGTGTCACTGTGAGCTACCACCTCGTCAACCTGCGGTGATCAAGCAAGTAACTGCTATCAACAGATGGTGGGGGTAGTCTCTGAGAGCTTTTCGTTACCTGACTTTGTCCACGTCAGAGCTTTCCTCGTCCATGTCCAGGACCATGGTGGTGTCAATGTTGAGGTTGAGAACAGGATTGGCCCTGTTAGCGAATAATGACATAGATAGGAAGACAAACACAGTCAGAAATATGTTGTATTTCAAATAATTTATACGTTCATTTATCATTTGTGTCCTCACCCCTCCATGGTGTACTTGTTGGTTCCAGGCACCACAGGACCACTTTTCTGGTTGTCTGAAGTCACCATGGATGCTGATTTCATGGCTTTAGCTGCCTTCAGCTTCCTCCTGTAGCTGTAGTGTGAAGGGAGTTGATTAGTAAACAGATACAGAACCTCCTACAGATAGTTTTAGATCAACAGTCATTTACTGTGATAAACTGTGTGGTTAATAGTTATTTGTCCTGTCTCTAACTTTATTCCAAATCCCTCTTCTTACGTTCTGCGAGTGCACAACAGGGAAGTGGTGAGGACAGCCAGCAAGATGATGAGGCCTCCCACTATCCCTGGCAGGATGTACTTCAAAGGGTCTGTGTCTGGCTCGTCCACAGGAGCTTTCCCCTGAAACACAAGTAAGAAATCTATATTTAATATATTGTTGTCTGTGGACCTACAAGGTTTCATTTACACTTGTCAGATCCAACAATATAATTCTGACACATTCTGGAAGTATTATTTATGAATTACACTAAAATACAAGTAAAATAAAAACACATAATAATAATAATAATAATAATAATAATAATAATTAATTGTATCTTTATTTGTGTAGGGGCAATTGAACCTTCCAAACATGAAAACAGCTCCCTGACCCCTTGCTATTCTGCAATAAACTCCTCTGTCATTAATGTATGTATGATAAATCAAAAAACCTGAAATCCATTGCCCTGGCTGCACCTTTGCTCCTGTTTAACATACAGATAAGCTAAACAAATCCCACAAGCAAAATAAAGTACAATCATTATTGTGAAAATTAAATTTTCATTCCTGTGTTCTTGGACACTTTATGCAATATAAGACCACGAAGAAAAAACTAACTTTAACTTTGAATGATTTTTAATATGTTGCAGTTTTGCTTAATATGTTGGACATTTGCAACAACCACAGATTTCCTCATTAGTCCTGCAGCAAATATTCCTTATGGTCAGACTTTTTTACATTCACTTGGATCAGTGATTTAGACTTATGGAAGGTTGTCTCCTCTGTGCTGTAAATCAGATACAAGAAGACAGCCGTTAACATTATTAGTACTGATAAGGTTCTTGCTATGATTTAGTTTTACTTGTTATTTTTCAGGGACTCACTGTCCCGTATAAAATAAAATCTCTTCCAGTACAGTGGGAAATTATGCATTAACAGCAGTGCAAGAAGAAATGATGATGAATGATAGTTCAAAAAAATCCCAAGGGGCACGTAATGCTGCTTTAATGCGATTGATAATGTAACCTGAAGAAAGTATAACATGAGAGAAAAGAGACCCTTTCAGAAAATAAAACGTCAGCTCTAAAACTGCTCGTACTTACAATGTTCTTGAGGCCAAGCTGTCCCAGTACAAGATAATGTTCAGGATCAGAGAGCATCTTTTCCACTTCATTAGAGGTGAGAGCAGTCCCGTTGGAGTAGACAAAATATGCCACTATGATAGTGTCACCTGGAGCCCTGAGGGAAGAATACAACTTAAATACACACTTAAAATAATGAACTGAAATAAACCATTTAAGCTGTTTTCAAGGTCCTCTTATGTTGCTTCAACTGTCATCTACAATTATCAGCAAATAATCTATACTGAACAATATGATTGTTTACAGGGACACTGGCACCACCTAGTGGACAACAGTCTGTGCATGCAAGTGAAAAGCATTTTAGAGCTGCTGTCAACACTGGCCAATAATTTATGATCGGTATATGAATTCACAGACTGCATAATTTATTTGGATGTATGTTGATTTAAATTTTCTGATGAGAAAAGGAACTTGCCTGGATGCTGCAGAAGACTTGATTGCAACAATTTCAACAGCAGCCTTGGTGGCAGCCATAAGTGCTCTGGATGTGTAGAGATGAGAGACAATACCAAGACCCAGATGAAAAACAGGACAGATTTAAGTGTTAACTAAATACAAAAATAGAACATTCAAACTGTACTAAAACGCGGTATAGCATGTACCTGACGATTTCACTGAGGTTTTTCTCAATGTCTTCTTCTGAAGATGTAAATTCAAGTTCAACTTTAAATGATTCATCAACTGTGAAAATCTGCAAAATAAAAACAATGGAAGCATTGACATGGGCTGAAGTCTTACTGTCTGTCTGGTGCTTGCAACGCAGACAGGATTACGCTTCACTGCAAGTCATGAATGAAAATCCAGCTGTGTGATTTCAGTCACCCACCTCCAGTACGGTGCTGCTGGAGAGGTCGCCAGTGTCAGTTGCAGTTACTGTCACCAAATACTTCCCTTTCAGTGTCATATCAAGCCCCTCTGTAGTTCTGTGGAAAGTTGGGGAAATCATGAGTGCAGCTATAAACGCATTAGGAGACAACTAGCCGCTGGGCACAGAAACCCCCTGACCCCTGGGCCCAATAGGCCCATTCCAAAATCCATCCATGCAGTAAACACCAAAGCTTGTGAGAAAACCCAAACACATGTGTAGAGCAGAATGACATATAGCAGCATGATGCTGATGGATGACTTTGTACTCACTGAATAATTCCAACATAATTGTTGCTTTGCTGTGTGGTGACGGCCTCAAACAGCATCCTCATGTTACTTGTACGATTGTTGGTGTCTTCAAATTGGACTCCTGTTACTTTAAACTCAATTTTACTATTTATTCCACTGTCACGGTCTCTAGCCTGGGAGCAGCAGGAGATACAAGCAAGAATGTCTAGACATCATGTCACATATCTCAGTAACAAGCTGAAATCCTGTCTTTTGTTTTTCATTCATACTCACAGTGACTCCTGCAACTGATGTCCCCTTACTTGCACTTTCTGACACCACAACTAAAATCCAAAGACAGAAAATCAGTATTAAACTTTATAATGCAGACAAAAAAGACAAAATGACATTCTCTGACTTTCTCTTTCAAAGTACTGGAAATCCTTACTGAACACAACATTATTCAAGGTAAATGTGAGCACATGTGAGCATTGACAATGGGCCGTGAGTAGACAGGCCTCAGTTTAAGAGGTCACACGCCAAAACACACCTTTAGATAATTTTTACTTATAGTCATGCAATCTCAGATCCAGACTTACCATATACAGAATCAGAGCGAATAAATTCTGGAGCATTGTCGTTGATGTCTTCAATGTTGATCACCATTTGTCCTGAAATAATTCAAAGAAAACTGAAGTTAAGTGACAGAAGATGTGTGTTTGTGGGTCTGTATTTGACAATGTCATGCTTTTATTTGATGCTCTTATGTTTTTATTATCGGTAAACAACCCAGTTCTGACCTGTTGTGACACTGTTGTTCTCCCCTTTCTCTGTGTACTCGTCCACCACCTGAGCCTCTATCAGCACCTGGTCACATTGTTCATAGTCCACCAAGCTCTCCGGGTTGATTCTGACTTCCCCCGTTGGATCCAGGATAAAGTTGCTGCAGGGAGTCAGCGAGCCGTTGCATCTGCATTTGATGGATTCCAGCTCGTAGATCAGTGAGTGGTTTCCGTCTTTGTCCTGCCCTGTAAAACTCCCAATGGCCCCGCTGATGTTGGTGTTCTCCTTCACTGTCACGGGTGCTGTCGGCTTGAACTCGGGCCTCTCATCGTTCACGTCCAACACGTCCACCTCCACCATCACTAAAGCTTTCTTCTGTTCCAGATCTGTTGCCTCTACCCGCAGTTTGAATTGCTTGCGAGCACTCTCGTAGTCCAGCTCAATGTCGGGGTCCACGGTGATGTTTCCCCTGTAACCATGCTCCACTGCAAAGGTGCGAATAATGAAGCTGCCAAAGCCTCCGTCAATGATGCTAAAAGAAATGCGGTTAAAGTTTGTTGTTTGGTCCAAATCCTCAGCGTAAACGGAACCCACATATGCACCTGATTGGAGGAAATGTTTTTTATTAAAATCCAGCCACAAAGTTATGAACACTTGAAAGTGCTTGGCAAAAATAAACACTGACCTTTTTCTCCTTCTTTAACAGAGAATTTGTAAGAGGATGCTCCAAATTGTGGTATGTTGTCATTAACATCCTGTAATACATCAAAAGAAAACACTGACAGTCATCATACTCAACATGAGTGGCAGGATCACCAATAATTTGCTACAAACTGCTGAGGACTTACCTCTATATTGATGATAACTGTGACCATGCTGGACAACGGAGGTGTACCCTTGTCAGTAGCGGTTACATTGAGCTCGATCCTCCCATTTAGCTTCGGGTCCATGGCCTCACGATCAAGCTCACCTCTGCTTCTTAACACACCTGTGTTAGGGTCGATGGTGAAGTTATCACTGTAGCTGCTTGGTTCGATTGCAAACACTATTTGGCTGTTTACCGTACTGGAGTCATCTGCATCAATAGCCTGCCCAAATGAAAAACATTAGAAGAAATCGTTAATAAACTACATTTCTTATCTAATATTGCAAGTACAATACACTGCCAAACATATTCAACACCTGAAAAGGGCATGTAAACAACCGTGTGTGATGTCCAAAACCATGATCGTTAATATGCTGATATTACAGCTTCTACTCTTCTGAGAAGGCTTTCCACAAGATTTTGGTATCTGGCTGCAGGGATTTGCTCCCATTCAGCCGCAGGAGAATAACCCCACTGATGTGGGGCGATAAGGCCTGGCTCGCAGTCAGTGTTCCAGTTTAGCCAGAAGGCATTATATGGGGGTAAGGTCAGGGCTCTTTGCAGGCCAATCAAGTTCTTTCACACCAAACTGTGGAAACCATTTCTTTAAGACCTGTCTTGGCGCATTATAAAGTTGAAGCAGGAGAGGGGCCTCCCCAAACTGTTGCCACATTTGTTTAAGGCACCAGGTTTTGACAAGGGAAAATAATTCATGGAATTTGAAAGAGGATATCTCTGGTTCTGCTGCATTTATTTTGATTCTTTTTTTTTTTTTAATTGTCCATCACAAGTTCAACAGTGTTACAGAATAGTACGCTATTAAGACATATTTTAATTGAAAATGGGAGGCTATAGCCCAAACCAGGACAATCACCCTCAGACCACATCCTCCATCCCTAAAATTGTGAAAATTAGTCAAATTGCTTTTTGACTCTTACTATTTATATCTCCCAAAGTTACGACAAAAAATAAAGTATTCTTTCTTTTTTCATTAACACAAAACCTGTGGGATTTAAGTATTTATTTATACTGAGAATCAAAGAAATCAGAGATCCTGTTAAGAACAACATCAACACCTATGAAAGGTTATATTTACTGTTCTCTTATCCTTCTTTCACAGTTACCTCTATCTTAAGTTCAAGCTCTCCGCCCTCTTTAACAAACGCCAGGTAAGAGTCTCTGTTGATGACTGGAGGCTGGTCGTTGATATCAGTCAGAGTGATCTCCAGCACCGTGGTGCCGGGCTTGCCGTCCGTGTCTCTGGCCTCCAGAGTTGCTGAATACAGAGATCTGACCTCGCGATCCAACAGAGTGCTGTTTTTCACGTAAACTGTGCCCGAGTGTGGCTCCACGTCAAAATACACCAGTCTGAAACACACGTACAGACTGTTCAGTGGTGTTGTCTCAGTTAGCATGACAGCAGATGGTAGACAGTGGCTGCAATAAAATAACCAGAATAACTGGATCAAAGGTAGACATACATGCTGTCTGGAAGAAGTCTGTAGGTGATGTTGCCTTGATCCATCATGTCAGGATCCTCTGCCTGTAACCCACACAAAAAAAAAAACTCCCCTGAGTGCCATTCAAAAGTTTCTTACATGCAAGTTCAAACTGAGTAAGAATCCAGGACTTACAGTAATGTTGGCCAGTATTGTCCCAGGAGGAGAGTGCTCAGCCACCTTCAACTTATACGTGTCCTTTGGGAACTTGGGGCTGTTGTCATTGGTGTCTATGATGTTAATAGTAACTGTAGCGGTGGAGCTGGAGCTGGTTTCTTGATCCGTGGCGATCACCTGCACCATAACACGGGCACAGGAAACAGCTCAGACTGGTGCTTTACAAATCCCAAATACGATGACCTTAAGATGAAAGGCGTGACTAATATTATTATCACAGACTCATGGCCTGTTTTGAGCTTTTCTCACCTGTAGAACCATTTGCTGTTTTTCCTCAAAATCCAGTTTTTGGGGCTGCTTGACCAGAAGCTGAACAATGCTGTCAGACATGGTAAATTTAGGTTCCACAGAAAACACGTCCTTGTCATCTCCCTCCAGGCTTAGTTCAGTTTTGGAAATCTGTGAAATGCCAAGAGAGATGATTCATGTGTGATCCTTAATGTTACTCGGAGCTGGTTACTTGTTAGACATGCATTACAGGAAAAACCTAGTCTTTAAGTTGAAGAATGTGCTCTTTTTTTGTGATATTTTTTCATACCTTATCTAGATCTTTGACTGTCATGTTGATGAAAACAGACCCCAACGAGTGCTCTAAGACCTCTCCTGTGAAGTGAGTCGCCATTACGCAGGAGAGTTCGTCTCCTGAGCCTCCACACTTGTAAAACTCTGGCTTGTTGTCATTGATGTCGATGATGTTGATCTGTACATTTGCCGTGGTGCTGGCATAGACCCCATGGATGTTTTTTTTAGACTCGCTAGCCTAAAATTAAAATATATTTGTAATTAAAATATAATAATTTCACTGTCTTGTCATTTGCAAAAACACAAGTTCTCATTTAGACAAGGTTGTCAAGACTTAAGAAGACTTGGTGTAACAGTTTTATGTCCTCAAATTCAGTTTTGAGTTAGTCTTGTGAGAAATCTTTGTCATACGTACTATGTATTACACCCTTCACACAACACAATGCATCAAGCCAAGAATGGTAACACATAACTGATCATTAGGACATGTATACAACATTAGTTACAGCCTGGCTGGAGTTTTTTCCTTCTCCTCCCTCATCTTAGTGTTTTTTTTCCTGCATGTTTTGAGGTACTTGGAGTGAAAATGAGCGACTAACTTTAGTACATAATTGTGTAAAATCCCACCTTATTTTCTGTTCAATTTCACACACTGCAGCCAGAATATTTCTTCGGTTTGGTGTTCATAGGCAATTTCCCGTGTACCTCTACAGGTGTGTCTAACCTCGTTCTCACAACCCCCTTTTTGCTTCTTCGCCTCGTTCTCTTTCATTACAGGAGCCACAGGAGGGACGATGAAGCTATGAAGCCTTATCTAGACGCTGCCCCCACGCTGAGACTTACTCCCTGGGTTCCTCGCCACTACACCTCCACTCGACCTGTGTTCACCCCCTTGTGCTCAACCACTTTTTCATTGGAGAAGCAGACAGAAGACGGTTCCTACTGTCTCTTGAACGTATTCTTCAAGGTGAGAGGAAACGCTTCTAAAATATTTCTACTTTTCAGCCTAATTTTGATACGAAACACAGATGTTGACGTATGAGCTGGAGCTTTGCTCTCTGTGCTGTTTGGAACTGAATGGGCTCAAAGAAGGATCAGAGGTTTGGCAACACTGATTTTTAACATCTTACAGGGATAGCTCAACATTTTGGGAAATACTCTTAGTGGCTTTATTGCCTTGTGAACATTTTAATTTCAACATGTTACTTGTGATTTTATGGAAATTGATGTATTACTTAAAAAACAAACTGTACCTTTACAGTCAGAGTAACAGTATCACCAATACGTTCTCTGTCAATGTCTGAAAATACAGTTATGAGACCATCATCTCTGGAGATTGTAAACAGGCCATATTCTGTGGAATCTGTCAGACAATATGGCAAAAACAAAAAGTCACTCAGTGCAAACATCAAATAGTTCTAATTATTATTATTTATTAAAATTGATGAGGCTCACTTTCAATGCTATAGATGATATCATCATTGACTCCTCTGTCCTGGTCCACGGCCGTCACTTTGAACACAGACTGGCCCTGGCAAAGGAAAAAAAGATTAAAGAAGAAGAAGTTGATAGTCTCCTCATTACCACAGAACTCAAAGCAGGCTTACGGCCTTTACATTTATGTCACATTACAGCACGATTTACAGTAGTTAGACCAGGGCTTATACAAGGACACTTAGCTACATGTACATCAGACATAAAAGCAGATGTCACACAAAGAAATGTGAAAATGTGTAATGTATTTTTTTAACTGAATGGATGACATATTGACAGTAAGTTCCTTTCTACTTTATTCACTCTTTGAAAATACAACATCAATCCAGTTAAGCACATTTTCTGATGCAGCACTGTGACTAAAATCCATCAATACTCACTACAGGAGAATTCTCTTCAACTTTCCCTACGTAGGGAAGACCAAGGAACTGTGGGTCGAGGTCTGGGACGTCATCAACCGTAACAAAGGAAAAAGCAACGCTTGAGAAGAACTTGGTTTCGTTATAATAACACTGGCCTCCACCATCCTGTTATGGGACACACAAGGATGTAGAAATTCAAAATGCCGATTGTACTAGAGGACTTTCCCCCCCTATAATAATAATTAGAGACTAGTAAAGTGATACTTGAAAATCAAACATTTAAAAATCATCAGGGAAATCTAAGAAAGAGCAAGACATGAGCATGTTATTTGGCTTGTTCAAATACCATTTGTTTACTGTATCAATTGCATAACGAATATCAAATTAATCACTTCAGGGATCCATTTTGCCTTACATTCACAAAGGAATAGAACCCCTAAAATATTATACCTTAAATCCCCTTAAACGTTTCATGTTGCGATCAAGGTAAATGTACATAAAATAAGTAATTATTCATGTATGTATGCTTATTTTAGTGATTTGTCCCAAATAAAGACTTCTGTGACATTTTAGGAAATTAGCTTGTTTGCAAGAAAGCAATTAAGCACATTTCCCAAAATGTCAAACTATTGCTTAAGGAACCTTGAAATTATATTAAGGAGTGTTTGCATAGATAATTAAGGCATCTTTAAGTTTCAAAGGATTCTTGCCATTAGTTCCTCATTCCCTTAATAATTGTTAGTATCATTAGAGTCAAAATATAAAACCCAAACTCATCTAGGAACAAAATACTTACAGTTGCGTTAATCTTCAGCCGATAGAAAGTGCTCAGTGCAGTATAATTCAGACTCCCAGCTAATCTGACTTCACCAGTTGTGCTTGCAATGCTAAACAGATTAAATCCAGAACTTGGAGTAACCTAGAAAATAAAGTGTAAATGATGCATCAATAAAGAACATTGGAATATATATATATCATTAATAAATTACATGATTTACAAAGGACGCTTACTTCATCAATTCTGTAATGAACAACACCAGCATTTGAAGTGTCTGAGTCAGTGGCACGCACCGTGAACAGACTCGTACCTACGATGGTATTCTGATGAATTGGATGGAGGATAAAAACAGAAAATCAAACATACAAAATGTCTCAGTGTTGACGATGACAATTGACCATTTTTGACGATGATGAATTGGCAAAGCAGAGACTTGGAGTGCATGGTTCACTGACATTATACTAACAACATAACATGCTGGAGTAGCTAAAACAGATAAACAAATACATCTAGAGAGAAGTATAAACTTAAATATGTTTGACTTACTTCTGGGATCGTAGTATCATATGAAGACTCCTGAAATATGGGTTTGTTGTCGTTGGCCTCTAGTAATATCAGATTTAATTCTGCTTGTACCTGAAAGACATTGCATGATGCACTCCATGAATATAATTAACAATCTCATATGAAATGGATGATTAACACTAACTGAAATGTCACTTACAGAATTGGGTCCATCAGAGACAACAATGCCAAGCAGCATTAAATCACTAGCCTAGAATAAATGAAATAAATCATACAGATAAAACACATACACAGAGAATCAAAATGAAACTGACAACTGAATGGTTTTTACCTTTACCATAACATACCTCTCTATCTAGCTCCCTTAAGATTGATACGACCCCAGTGTTTGAGTCAACTGTGAAGTATCCAGCATTGGCTCCAGTGAGCGAAAAAGTCAATGGGTCATTGTCACTGTCTGACGCGTTTATAGTAAACGCCACAGAACCTATTAAAACAACATAAAGGGGACTTATATAAATGCGTTCAGTATCTGTTGAGGTATAATGTCACTAAAGTGAAATAAAAACATATTTTGATGCTTTACACACATATATACCTCTGGGAGTGTCTTCACACACTTTATAGACAAAAGTGTGGATTACAGGACTGGTATTTGCTGTAGAAACACACAGTATAACACATAGTATAAATAGAATGTTAAGTAGTTATGTAAAGACATAATCATAATAAAAGGAACTGAATACTCACCATTAGTTGAGCTGATAAACAACAACAGGAACAATGACAAAATACTTCCTATTATCCCCTCCATGTCTTCAAATGAAAAGAAAGAGAAATCTAATAAGTAGAGCTTATACAATTAATTCATTAAGTGATTAGTCAATCAAAAGAAAATTAGTTGGCAACTATTTTAATAATTGATTAATTGTCACCTATCAAGTGGCAAGACCATAATTGTCTACTGCCATGCTAGTAGTTACTTAGACTTGGACTTGGTTGTGGCTCAGTGGTAGAGCAAGGTCGTCCAATAACCCAAGGGTGGAGGTTCGATCCCCGCTCTCCCTCCCGAAGATTGGTGGACTGACAGCTGGTGGGGTGGCAGTCCAACTACTTGCCATGGCTGAGGTACCCTTGAGCAAGGCACCGCACCCCTGGGCGCTGTGAACTGCTGCCCACCACTCTAGTGTGAATATGGCGCCTGTCTGTCTTTGTGTGTCTTAGTTAGAGTCTAATCATGATAACATTTGATAGCAATAGTAACCATGTTCGTCATCTTAGTTAGAGATGATAACATTTGCTAATTAGCACTAAAGACAAAGTTCAGCTAAGGATGGTGACTTGATGCACTGGATGAAAGATAAGGGGATCATTGTTACAATTCATCCTATGGGGACCGTGAATGTTGGAACCAAATTTCACAGCAACCCATCCAGTTGTGAAGACATTTTACTAAAAAAACAGAAAAATGTCAACCTCATGGTGGTGCTGGAGGAAAAGTCAGGGGATCTCCAGAGTACATAAAATGAATGCTCTGGCAACCATTAATGTCTGAGCAAATTCTCAAGGTAATCAAGGTTCAAGATTGTTGAATCTGTTCAATAGTTCAATAACATTATACTGACATATTTCAGTCTGGCCCAAAGTAGTGAACCAATAGGCCGGCAGACCAACATCACCATCCATAGAGCCGTGCTGCTTGCATGGCTAAAAATGATGATCAGTAACGCAAATAATCGTTGCAGTCAAAGTCGCAGCCCTGCTTAGCCAAACAATTCATTTATTTCAACTGTCTCACGTATCTACACAATTTATCATGAAACATAAAGACATTCATATTAATAGCAAAACATTTTATTCCTCTTGGTAAAACACCAATTTTCAAATCATTTAATTTAATTAACATGTATGATGTAACCAGATGTATTCAGTTTAGCAGCTGGACAAAACATTCTGAAGGTATTTGAAGGGAGTCACAAAGCAGAAAACTGCTCTTGCCCTGACTTTTATGGGTTGAAAGTGAACAGCATGTTGTATATGGCCACACCTAAATGAGCAACATTTTAGCAGGTGTTTACACCACCTGCTGTGACGTCACTGAGCAGCACCCCACAACATGTTGGACAGTTTCATTATGTAAAAAGCAGATCAGGATCAGCTTTCAGCCCTGTGCGATTTCCTCTTTAATATTGATAAAGTTAGAGATAGAGCAGAGGTAATAGGATGGAGATCTGCATTATGTGAAAGGATATTAAATTGGAAAATATGGTTGCATCATGTTTTCCCATCAGAGGACATTTTAGCGTTTTTTTCTCACATTCACGAGGGAGCGGAGCCGCTTAATTTCCTCGGGCTGAAGTTAATCTTCAAGAGACCAAAATCAAGTCAGAAATGTTACAGCATGCCCCTCAGTCTGATTTTATGTTTGTGATTCAGTTCGTGAATTTTAATTTCACCTTTATTTAAGGAACCCTGTGTTTATGTTAACGAGTCTTTGTATGAATGATAAAAGGGGTTTGCCACTAGTTCCACTGTTTTTACTTGGTGTAAAAACAGAAAAGGTTTTGAGCAATGAGCAGTTTATAGAATAGAACTGTTTTTTGATGCTGTGACTTCAGAGGATTAATCCCTTTGGTATCTCTATGCTTCTGAGAATTGTTGATTTTAATATGTATCGATCAAAAGACATTTATAAATGTATCCTACATTCATACATTACAGTACAATATATTTGTGTCAAATTAAAGAGAACGGCACAATTTTCCTATCTATTTGATATCAGCACATTTAAGTACACATATATTAAGAGGAAGAATTGCATTTGTTCTTTTTGTGATAGTCAACATGCAATATATGGCTACTAAAAACATAACACTAACAGTCTGAAAAGGTAAATCTAACTGAAAATGCAGGAGTCAGACTTACCGGAGTGCATTCGTAGAGGAACTTCTCCTTTACTGATCTCTGGATGAGACTTTGGATCTTGCTCCTCCTGGTGATTATCGTCTCCTAGTCGTAAATGTGAAAGATTAACCTGGACAACAAACGCACAGCCAGTAACGCAGCACTAAATCTCCTCCTTGTATGTGTTTCTGAGGGTTACGGTCAGAGCTTACTGAAGTGAAATAGATCAACTTATCCACCTGTTGTTTGCGCTCACACATGAGGATCATGTCTGTTTAAGCCTGGGTGGTAATGAGAGACAGGACCAGGCAAACTCCTAGGCCTGTCACCAGTAATATGTGGCATTGTGCCAAACTGGGTCACCAATGTCCATACCAGAACCTGGGAGCATCTGAACTGCTCTTTTGTTTTCATGGCTGCTTCTGTTGTCAGGGCAACAGAAACCCCAATGTGACCAGCGGGCTTGTCGAAAACATGTCTCATCAAAACCAATCAGTAGACCAGGGCCTTTTTCAGAAAGCACAGATTCATGTTCCTCCATAACGAGGCCCCCTCCCGGCCTGCCCTCCTAATTAAAGGGCATCGCACAAAGGATTACCTTACCAGTCATAATCAGATATTTGCCTCAAAACAAAAGCACGGCCCCACACTTCTTCACTCTGACAGAGAACATTGGACAGTAGCCTACTTTCATCCATTTCTGATGTTTAAAACTGAGCCTTTAGAATAGAGGTACACACTTGAAACGTTTCAAACAAAATGGTTGTTGAATAGTTCACCACTATTCTTTGGATTTTGAAAAAAAAACCCTTCTGGTGCCACAAAAGTAATTATTTCTGTTGTAAAACAAATAAAAAAACATAGCCGGAAGGTACTTCAAAATTGTAAAATGTTCTAACTGCACTAAAGAAATAGAAATGCCTTTTTAACAGGGATACACATGTTTCAAGAGTCTGCAGCCACACTGCCCCTCTATGAGGCTGTACTTTAGGACAGTGTTGCTTTGAGCAAAATGCTGACATCATTGTGCCCACATGCGCTCAATGAGAATGCCAACATGGCGGTGTCGAGCCGGTGCAGTGTTTGTTCACCCTTCTCACCTTCTTAGTTTAGCGTGTTAGCATGCCAATAACTTGCCAATCAGCACTAAACATAAAGTACGACTGAGGCTGGTGGGATTGCCACGTTCGTGATGAAGGTTTGTGATGAATTGACATAATTTTTCAGATATCAGAATCAAAATGGATCAGATTGGTGAATAATAGTACTCCTTTATTACCTCAGGAGATGAAGATCAGCGTGTATGAACAGAATGTTTCAATTAGACTTTGGTTTATGACTTACAGTATTGAACACAAAACTGCCACTCACGATCCAGCAATAAAAATAGATAAATGGGAGGGAATGTTGCCAAGCAATTCCAGTAAACAGAAACATAAGTTTAGAAAATATCGAAACTTGAATGATATCAGGGTTATTCAGCGTGTTGTCCCTTCACATAAACAAGATGATAAAATAAGTCCTGATAAGTAGCTGACGCCCACTGACATGAATTAATAAACATAATTGTATATATTGTAACTACAGACTGAACAATGGAAAGGCACTCACAAATGAGTACCATAAAGTGAGTTAATATTTATATAGGTTACTGTCCCTATACAATATTTTGCAATTTAATATAAAGTTATCTCAAAAATATTTAGTATTTTTTCCCAAAAGGGAGTTTTTAACTAACTAAATATACCAAAGCCTGTATTGAGGTACAATTTTAAAGTACTTTACTCCTGTTCCTTTGTACTTTTACTCCACAAAACCTGAGGGAATTACTGTACTTTTGACCCCACTACATGTATCAAGACAGCCATACTTATGGTGACTTTTAGGCTTAAGATTTCACTTACAAAACACATGATCAACAAGATATGATGCATTATGAGTTAAATAAAGTAGGTACAATTACCTCTACCTCGACCAACATTATAATGCTTATATTTTACAACATGTATAATAACAATAACACAATCATTTAGCAGATATATAATGATATAACACTGTGGAAGGGACCTTTCTGAGTTTACTCTTTATATTTTTTAAGTAAATGTTGCTGGTTATACGTGCTGTACTTTCCTTAAGTAAACCTTTGAATGCAGAACCTTTACTTGTATTGGGTATTTTACACTGCGGTATCACTACTTTTACTTAAATAAAGGTTCTCAGTACTTTTTGTTTTGTTGTTTTTCTCCTTTTCACTTAATTCCCTGAACACAAATGCACGCTTTTCACAGGCGACCGTGAACTTTCGAGTCAGACCGAGTCCCCTCTTTCTGTCCATTACGGTAAACATGGCAGCATGGCGTGTGCTCTCCGCTCTGCAAATACGCAGAAATGGGGGTGTAACAGGGAACTGCAGAAACCCAAAACAACCGTGGGGCCGGATTACCGTTTCCAAAACCAAAAAATGGCGATTAGGGAAATAGTCTCGCGGGTTGCAAAACCATAAACCCGCGTCAAACACGGGGAGAATGTGGCGATAATACGAGAGTCTAATGTTCAGCACCTTTTTCACAGCAGTGGTGAAATCCACGGAATGTTCCACACGGGAACAGCTGACCGTAGGATGCCGCACTTAGCCTAACGAGATGTGAGCATTACAAGGGAAATATCAGTGATCAGATGTTTGCATATTAACAATCAGGTAACTACACTCCTCCTCTTGTTATTGCTTTGTCTCGGTTGGATTTTGGAGATTCGCGGTGCGTGTTTGCGGGGGATGTTTGGACGGGTTCTTGGGGTTGTCATCAGCCTCCAGCCCCTCCTTGTTTTGCTGCTACCGAGAGCGATGTTGTAATGTTTACATTTAGTCTATGTTGCATACCGCCGCCGCCGGCCTTGCTCAGCTTTTCATTACGTGCACACTTTTGGATGCATTCAAAAGCCTAAAATGTGCTCCAGTGCTCTGCAGTGAAGCATTCAAAAACATACACAGACATTATTTATTTACTCTTTGGGCCTGATAGGTAGCTTTTAAGGCCTAATAAAGCTGGATAGTCCTCAAGTGCAGCATCACACAAAAATCTTTTGCAGCTGCATTCGCTGGCCAACAGAAGCAGAGAAATTTCGTATAAGAACTGATCTCACTTGATCATGCAAGTGCAATATTACATAACCGGCCGGGTAGCCTACAGTAGGACACTGTGGCCTCCAGTGACAGTCAAAACAGACTGTGGGCCACAGCTGAGTTACAGTCCCAAAGGCATTGTCTTCCACAAAAGAAATGTAATTCATTAAAATGCAATTTTACCTCTGGTTAAAACTGACAACATGATCGCTCATGTTTTTGTTTTGAAAGGGGGCAGGTTGCCACAAGAGAGATGCTTTAGTTGGGTAACTTTTCAGGTCTGCGATGCTCATGTGGATAAATGTGAGACGAGGTTCCTCCTTTGGAAAGAGTTTTACCTGTGGAAACTTTTAATGATTATTTTGTACTTATAGTGACTGTCAGTGTTGGAATAAGTATAAGTTAAGTTACTTAAGTAAAAGTAACACCATAGAAAATATCACAACACAATTCAAAGTCCTGCAATCAAATTATTACTTAAGTTTAAGTATTAGCAGCAAAAGGCACTTAAAGTGTCTAAAGTACTCATTATGCAGACTCTGCATAAGCAGGCCCTTGTCAGTGTTACTGTGTATTATTGGATCATTATCACTAATGGCACACATTTAATTGCTTTATATACTTTTGGGTAGTTTAATCTAAAACAATGCATCATATTTTATACTGACTCAGTATGTGAACTGACTCAGTATGTGAAATCTTCACTTGAAAAGCTATTTAATAAATTACATAGAAATGAATATAGTGAAGTAAAAAGTGCAATATAAATGCATAAAGCAGCGTACAATGGATATTCTCAGGTAAAGTACAAGGATCTCACGATTATACTTATCACCGTGCTTGAGTAAATGTCGCCTACCTAGTTTTCTTTCCACCACTGGCAACTATTACCTCAAGAAGCATTGTGAATCCTCTGTGTGCCACGAGTGGCACGATACAGTATGAACACATGCAACAAAAGGTACTTCTGCTAGAGTGCGTTTGCGTTTCTTTGATTGTTTTTTTTTTTTTTTACTGTTAGGGTTGGCGATGTTGAGTTAAACAACGTGTTTCACAAGTTTGGAGCCCGCAGCTTCTCGGGGGGGGGGGGGGATCTTCTTGTTTTGGTACCCTGCAGCCGACGCTGTCTGGACGTCTGCTGTCTGCTGTCTGCCGCGCGCTGATTGGTCGGCCGGCGGAGGGGGGGCGGGGCCTCGCCACAACAATGCATTTCAAGGAACGTACACGCGCCAAGGAATGTCTCCCGTCGTCGGCGACCTAACGTCACCCCCCCACACGTCCGACGGTACCTCGCGCCGCGGTTAAACGCCGCCGTTAACGGACAGGCCGCCCGGTTGGCTCCCGGTTGGGAAGCGGACGTCGCCCGTGCAGCGGTTGGAAGCGCGTGTTAGCCTGCTAGCGTCAAGGAGCTACCCAAGCAGCTTCCACCCCCCCCCCCCCCCCGTCCGACGGCGCCGAGCATCCATCGGAGGGGAAACGGCGGTCGGTTGAAAGTCAGGTAACGTCCGTTTCTGGTAGTCGGTTACGTGCTCGGTGGGACGCGACCTTTCGGTGGCTGAAACTCCTGCCGTCCCTTCCTCCTCCTCTCTCCTCTCTCCTCTCCTCTCCTCTCCCCTTCACACCGAGCCAGCAAACTAGCCAAAGAAAGTAAGATGTGGTGCTGTGTTGTTGGCACACTCGCGCAGCCTGACGTTAAACCCCGTCCCCGCAGCGCTGCCGTCCCCGTCCCCGTCCCTGTCTCTGTCCCGGTGGAGTCAACACGGTGTCCCGGTGGACTCCGGGCGGTGTACCAGCCCGCTAACGACGCTTGAGTCCTGCCCTGCTCGGACAAAGCGTTAGCCTAGCTCGGCTAAGGGGTAGCTGCCCTGCCTCACCGTGGGACGGCGGCTGAGCGCTGGCGTTAAGAAAAACACACATCGGTAATGTGGGTGTTTTTTGCCCGGTGATGTGTGTGCAGGGGGGGGTTTGCACAACGCCGGGAAGGGACGGTGTGACGGTACAGGAGCCTCCTGAACTGCACGGTAGACGAGCAGTCCCGCTCGTCCTCCGCGTCTTTTGTTGTTGCTTTGTCTTTTGAGCACATGGCTCTCCGTGTTTTTGTTCAGGCGGGCGACAGCGACCCCTATTTATTATGTGCCCGAATATACCGCATTAATTACACCGCCACTTAAACACTTGTGAATTCACTGGCATTTGGTTAAATTCAGCCAGTGCAACGCTTAAGTCTACAATTAAAAATATAACCAAGAAATGTGTGTAACTGAACTGAGATACGTTTGTGATGTCTTACTTAATTAGAAGTGACATGAATTGAGTTATACGGTCTAGATCTTGATCATTGTAATTAGGCACATGTAGCAGACAGCATGCTGTTATTTGTCATAGTTGGTGAAAACACTGTTATGTGTACTTTTTTTTATTTTTTATATATACACGTATGAACTTGTTCAAGTGTATTTTCATGAATACAGTGTCCTACTGGGATCTTAGAGCAAAGGAAATTGGAATTTCAGTTCAAATATTTAAGCCACCCAGCAGTATCATTGGAGGCAAATGTCATCTCACAAAGAGAGAAAACGCAATGTGGAATTAAATGTTATCCAGATAAATGACCAGAAGAATTTGGGGACAGAATTCTGTCAAATGTCATCTAGAAAGAAGTGAACTGGTCTTGCAGACAGACTGTATGTTAATGTATCTAGATATTGTTTGCGTCAGTCCCCAGATATAGAGAAGTTATCTGACACACGTACAGTGATTGTATCTAGGCCATTTCCAGTAAGATATAAGAATCCTGAATAAGGTCAGCAAAACTGAAACGCAGCAGTGAAATCAGTGTTAACTCTAGGATTTTTTCCACTAGCCGGGGGAATGGGTTTTGCCCTGAACCGTGTCTTATCAACCCATTGAGGGTCCCAGACTGATTGCCTGTGATTAGTCTTTGTGTTCTCTCCTCTCTTTCTGCCTTACTCCTGTCTGCTTGTCTAATAGGGTTACATTTGAGAATGAGTAACGTTAGATCATTCTCTCACATTACAAATATTTGATCACGCAACCAGTAAGAACATTAAATATTGTAGTAGCCACCACTAATGTTACAGGCATTTATTTCCAATCAAGACTACGGGGCATATCTAAGAACCGTCGGCCCCTCCCTCACTAATGTAACGTTACCTGACCTTACCCTCTAACCCTAACCCAGATACCCTAAATTGTCCTCAGAGAAATTACCAACTATTACAATTTTGTATTATTTAGATCACTATTTTATAAGCATATAATTAGGCTATATAATTAAGTTTTACAACATCTATTATCCCACTGGGGTGTGTAGAAATCTGAAAATTGTGAATTTTTTGACAAATGGTGTTAAAAAGATGATTGGTGCTGTAGACATTTTACTTTATCTGGTATATTCCTTTTGGACACAGTGAGTGAGTAAAATTAGCTGATATTTTTTTTTTACCTCATGATTGTCTGTAATAACTAGACAGTGTGCCAAGTTGATAGATAAAATAATATAATTACCCTCTATAGCATAAGAAGTAGAGTTGTGAACTTGTCAATTGGTGTGTTTTTGCAGGGTTCAGACAATCAGAGGCAACATACAAGTGCCTCCACTGTACGGTTTCCTTTCCCAGAGTGTGACTCGTCTGCACGACGTCACCAATGCGACCATGGGAAATAGCAGTAAATAGGCTGCCACCAACAGCCCCCTTAAACCCGAGGAGGTTCCTTGGAGAGCCCTGCAACGCCCCAGTGCATCTCAGGAGAAGGTAAAATATCTGCGTAGTTTTCCACAAGACATTTTTCTTTTCTTAGATACATTTGCATTATTCTGTTGTATCTAGATTGGGAAGCTTTCAACATCAACCAAATGTCAGCTTTGTGTGTGACTCACGGTGCCTTACCCGCAGGCAAAAGAAAATAGAATGCATCTTCCTTTTCCTGAATGTAAATAAGACAGATAAGCAATCTGTGTATTAGTCATGAGAAGTCATCATTATAACACACATTTTCTTGGCATATGTCGTTAGAATATTGTGACAGAATAATAGAAACCACATATTGGATGTAAACACATTAACAGGGTCATGCAATTAATTTTTGTCTCTTGAGTTTAAAGCACTGGCTCTGCAATTATGGCAAGCACCTTTTTAGGATTTCCAGTCATTTATATAAGGGTGCTTTTCAAACACCGTAAGCCCACACGTCAACGTAGGCTAAAGAAAAACTCAAAAATATGATTTGCTTGTTCATATTTAAGATTTCAGAGGAAAACAAATATTGCTACATTGTGTGTATTAAGAGTATGTTAGTAATTAGTGACATATGCTCCAACTACCAAACATCAGTGCAATGTTATGACAATATTTTTTTTAATTTGGATATACAAAGCTGTAATATAAATATCTCCAAGGTAAATTAATAAACGGATGAGTTTTTTGTACAGCCACTTTAAACACTTATATTTGAACACCTTTTTTTAAAAAGCAGTTGTGCACCTATACTAATGCAATTGAGAGGTAATTTAAATGAAACAGCGTGCAATCAATCTACCTGATGAGGACCTGTTTATAGGGATAATGTATTGAAATACCGTTGGCACTTATTCGTTTTTTCCCTGTATGTTTCAGCCCACCAGTGAGACGCCAGTGGGGGAGACGAGACAGACCTGTACTGCACAGTTCCCTGGTCCAGGATGAGAACTTCCATCATCTGCTTTTCTCCCAACATCACCAACAGGTTCCTTTAGATGAGTCCAGACAATACAGCCACACCAGCACACCACCACGCATGCTTCACCCTGCTGCTCACCTGCCCCAGCAGAGCCCCATCATGGTGGATCTACATGACCAGGTAACGGAACAAGAACAAGCTGACGGGTAAAGAAGTCCTAGCTTTTATTAAATGTGATTCGCTGTCTTGTCTGACCAAATGTATTCCTCAGTATTGTGCAGATTTAATATGAAACATGCAGGGTGTTGTGTAGTGGCATATAATGAGTTCTTTTTGGCAGATGGGCCTCTGTTTTTGGCAGACTGTAGAGTCAACCCACTTCTCCCCCCACCCCCCCGCCCCACTTATTTTCTTAAAAGATGCACCAGGGATCAGTTCCAATATCATATACTGTTACGACGGTGACGACCCACGGATTTCCCATCCACACCGGGCAGCACCTTCCAGGGTGCAACACTCAGCAGCTCCCAGCATGCTCGGTAATGTTCAGCGGACAGCTCTCTCTGCTCTGCTGCCTTCCTCCTCCTGTGAGTTTGAAAAGGAAGAGCCCAAATGTCAGTGGCATCCATGTAGCACACCATACTAGCCATGCAATCTGTCACTGTTCATGACTAACAAATAAGCTACTGCTGTTACTATGCAGGATTTCTGGTTTTGTCTTGATGTAAGCAAACAGTAAAGCAACATAAAACATGATTATGTTGTACATTCAGTTTATTTGTAGAAACAGACTTCAGAATAATATGTGGTGTTGTGGCAATACTGTCAGTGCTGTGGTTCTATGTAATGCATTGCTTCTTTTCACTAAACAACATGCTTTCATTACTGCACATATAAGGAACAAATTTGCTTTGGTTAGGCTGAGTCTGCTTCAAAGTGTACAGTTTGATTGTTTACATAAATAAAAGAAAATTGACTTGCATAAATGTATGTCCATTTTTGTGTTTTTGTCTCCTCAGCTCATACAGGCATGTACCATGCAGCATATGCCAGTGTCTTATCAAGCCTTTCCACCCCTGATCTCGAGCGAACATTTTGTATTGCACCCGACCCCATCTGTACCCCCCCACCAGCCGCCGCACCTTACTCCTTTGAGCCAGTTTGTCCCTTTACAGCCTCAGCACCCACGCATGGTGAGTAGTCCACAGCATGCATATGTTTATTAATGAGTACAGTGGATGTTGTATGTTCATTTGCATACACATGTAAACCGCAACCTTTTCTGCACATCCCTCTCCCCCCTCAGCCTCTACAGAGGGTAGAGAATGAAGTTGACCTAAGAGGGGACCAGCACCCATTAGGGACCTTCTCCTACCCTCCTTCTCATCACCCACCAGCGCTGCCTCCTTCTCTGCCCTTACAGTATCTTCCTCAAGAGCCTCTGCATCAGGAGCTTCCCTTTGGAGTGGTAAGACAGCCTCTGAGACATTTTTCAGACCTTAATTTCCCAGGGAAATTGGCAGTGCACACATTGATTTAATTAGTTATATGATTAGGAGTTATTGTGAAATACTGCTGGAAGGTACTGAAAGAAATGTGATGTAATAATAAATAATTCTAGCCCTGGCTGGTATGATTGTGAAACAGGTATTAAATTGCTTTCAGTATGGTATTAAAAGAGTCTTAAATTTAACTGTGTTCTCATACTGCTGGCCACTGAACAGCTCCAAAGGTCTACTGTAGCTCCAATGGTCTACTGTAACTTGCTCAAAGGCACCTAAGTGGTAGTTGGGGGACAAATGTTTCCTACCCAAGATGGTGTATATAAGCCGTGGGTAAAAGGATGTCTGTTTTCAAAGGTGAAGGTATGAATTTTGGAACAATAAAGGAGCAAGTGTACTTCTTATTCACAAAGCTAAGTGGCATTTAGAGTACAAGATAGACAAACCTTTGACAGGGAGGAAAAGAAAAGCTGGTGAAAGCAAACCAAAACACAATCTTATCTTGCTTTCAAGTTCACTTTAATATAGGAAAGCAGAAATAATTTAGTTGTTGCCTCCGATACAGCCTTAAATGCTGAACCAGGTATCATCAAGTACTCGAGTATGTCCAATATGTGATGTTGTCTAATGGCATGTAATGAGTTATTTTTGACTGATGGGCCAACAGTAATGTAATTACTGGCCTAGAAATTGTAATCCCACTTTAATTATAACTGTCACATTACTGTAAAACTGTTCTTGCGTGTGCGGTTCTTAAGGCTTTTTTACTCACTCTGCTCACAAAGACTGTTCAGCTGGTCCTCTTTTCCTAACCAATGTCCTTTTTTGATGCAGTCAGACGTTTATTCAACTTGCTATCATTATAAAGTGAAATGACAGAATCACAGATCAGTGGCGAGTCTGTTTTACATAATTCCCTTAATCTGTGTATGTTTCTCCTCAGCCATATCCCCACATGCTGCCCCGGCGAGTGAGCGGACAGAGATACCGGTTGCAGCAACCTCTCCCCCCTCCTCCTCCCCCTCCATCTTACTACCCAGGCTTCCTCCCTTACTTCCTGTGAGTACCTGCAGTGAAATCACTCTGTTTATGAAGTATAGCATTAACAAAGTATAGTAGAAACAATGATTAACTCTAGATACCACTCTGTGCTGTTTACAATCACAGTAAAGTTGCATTGATTTTGTGAAGGCTTGCTAAACAAGTTATGCTTCCCTCTCTGCTCAGGTCAATGCTTCCTGTGCCTCCAACAGCAGTGGGCCCAGCCATCAGTCTAGACCTGGACGTGGATGATGTGGAGATGGAGAACTATGAGGTTAGTGTGAAATGTGTTTGTTTGTAGAAAAACAATCTTGTTTTCACATATTGAATACACAGTGTATACCAATGGGATGGAGCTGTTCTCGCTGAGAAGAATTAGGTCTTTATTAGTTTGGTAACAACAGGGTTGCCACCATTTTATAGTGATATATTTCAAGGACAAATTATTTTTAGAATTAAGGCCCAGCGATTATTGTGGATGTTCACATATTCCCAGCACAGAAAAGACTTGAATGGTTTACTGTTATTAGGTAGCAGTAGAAATTTAAGGCCAGGCACAACTCGGGAATAGCATTCACATATAATGCCTCATAAAATGAAAATGGAAAAAAAAGACCTCCAGCCATTACAGCCAATTTCTTAAAGGAATCGGTTGGTAAAACTTGGTAGCTGTACCTAATACGAATCTGGAGATTTTTGTTTTTTTGTGTAAGCAAAATGTCATTTTGAGAAAATAGACACGGGATGTTGGTGTCTGTTCTCTTTTTTTTCCATTGATAGTTATCACTTAAAAACAATCAATAATAATAATAATAATAATAATAATAATAATAATAATAATAATAATAATAATGTTTACTTTGAAAAAAATGGGCTTTTCAACCATACATATTACTTCATGGTTAGGTAAAATATTGTGGAACTTGTATATCGCTCAAAAAGGGTAACATTTCATAAATTTTGGTGGAATATGTGCTGTATAGTATCGTGTGTGTATATACAAAAAAATTACATATCTGTCCCTTTTGGATATGTTCATAATATCAGTGTTGAAGAAGACTTGTTAGAGGAGCAAAATTACCAGAAATATCACAATTCATGAGATGGTCCATGTATAGGTTTTTTCGTAAGTGGTGCCTCCCCTACTGTGGTGAAAGTAGTTTTCGTTTGGATCACAGACAGACTCACTCTGGACCCAGCAGTGTCTTCTTGCTCAGTTTCACACAGCAGGAGGACGCTTAGCTCACCTCCCAGAACCTTGCACTTAACCGCTGGAGACTGCCGCAAAAACAACAGGTTTTTTTTTCATGCTGACTTGATAATATTGTGAAAAGTATGATAAAAACATTCTACTAAATTGATTTAATGTAGCACATTAATTTTGATTGCTAATGTGTAATTTCTTTATTTTGCATAAATATTTAAATATAAAAAAATGTCACTACTACACTGTAGTGTATTGTGTAGAATACTACACTGGACAAATAGGACATATCTCTTTATATTGAATTCTAGTGCTTCTTTTATTTGTACTAATATTTACATTACCATGTGAGGCAGGACTGTACAATGATTCAGGTTGACTGAAGTCCTGAGGAGCAGTAGGTGGTGAAATCACACCTGAAAGTTAAAAATAATAAGAGGTAGGTAGAGGACACTTTAGAAAAATGGAGCACATGGAAAAGGAGTTTGTTGTCAAAATAGGACGCTTCAAAAAAGACCAAACACAGAAAAATAGACCTCTGGCAAAAAATTGGAGGTAGACATTTTATCATCAGGTCTTTCATTGTTCATGGTTTTAGTGAGGTAAACGTTACACCTGAGCGTTGGTCTTCAGTTCCACTTATCATGTTTAAAAGCAACAACAAACATTATAATTATAACAACATTATCTCAAGTGGTTGAAGAAATCTGGTGTGAATACAGACAAAGAGTCTGGGCAAAAGTGCATCATGCCGGTACTGTTAAAATCAACTTGTTTGTTGATTGAGCCTCCAGAGGCTTCTGTGCCTCCTGTAAAGGATTTGTTGATCACTCTTGTTAACGACCATGGATTTAATGTCATATTGTCACATACTTTATGATTCAATCCACAAATCATTGCTGTTTAATCTCCAAGTGTCGGCCAGTCTCAATCATAACCAACAGTATCCAATTATTTTAGACTTTTTTTCATTTCTAAATACTGCAGCCCTTTCTGCAGTGTACAGTACAGTGTAAACTGTATATGATTTCACTGCGGTTGATTTTAAGAAAAGCAGATTGTAGTTGCACTGTAGTTTTTTTTTTGTTTGTTTGTTTGTTTTTTAATGTTTTTTACTTATTTATGTTTTAAGAGATATTTTTAAAATTGAAATTAGATTAATTATTTTTGGGATATGTTTATATTCAGGAAGAGATGTCCATGAGAGGCTTGTGGAGACAGCTAAAAAAGATGAAGATGACAATGTCAAAGCTAAGAGAAAGCAGACATGGAGCAATGCTGTGCAAAGTAAAGCAAGTGTGAGCAAACAAGAGTCCAGTTTAGTGGTACATTTTGGTATTCATTTAGAATCATTGCCTCACATTACTTGGATGTATTGAAAAAGAATCATGGATTTTCTGCCACAACATTAATATAAGGAGCAGTAAAATGCAGTGTCCTATGTGGCCTCTGTAGTAGTAATTTCTGGTGCTGATTTTGACTCACTACGTCACATTATAGGAAAGGGATAAAAAAAAAAAAAAACTACTGTGAAGAGGTGGGAATGTGAGTGTGGGAATGTCGCCACAGACACCAGATTTAAAACTTATACATATATATGCGATATACAGAGAGACCTACCTCATGGTGATCAGCTCAATCAGCATTGTGTGAACTTGGCCCAGTGCTCCAGATGTATGAAATGGTATCATAGGTGAATGGTATTTCATATTCCACATAATAAATGTCCTTACAGAACTATCATCAGCATCCCCCCCCTCTCTATGTAGGCATTACTGAATCTGGCAGAGCGGTTGGGTGAAGCGAAACCACGTGGACTCACTAAAGCAGATATAGAGCAACTTCCGTCCTACAGATTCAACTCAGAGAATCATCTATCTGAACAGACGCTGTAAGTCTTTTCCTCACTTTTTAATGAAGCAGACCACTTACTGTAGATGCGTCTGTAAACTCATTTTCTTCTTCTCTTCAGGTGTGTTGTGTGCTTTAGCGACTTTGAGTGTAGGCAGCTACTTCGGGTATTACCTTGTAACCACGAATTCCACGCAAAGTGTGTGGATAAATGGTTAAAGGTAAGTTGATGCCAGTTTTAACAATGAAACCAATAGGTTGTTGTGTTCTATTTGTAAACACAGTGTTTACCGTCAATGTTTCCGCTTGACTTCCAGACCAATCGCACTTGTCCTATCTGTCGAGCCGATGCCTCGGACGTACACCGGGAGGTAGAGTGAGAACTATCTCTGAGTGCTGAACTGGAAAGCTGCACACACCAGAGTCTGTCCCAAAAACTGGGGACACCTGCCACCTAACCTGCGTCCTCCAGTAAATATAGCTTACCAACCCACTACTCCTGCCCCTTCCTAAATAATAAGCAATCCAGGATTGTTTCTGGAGCCTGTACCTCTGCTGTGCTTCATTGTCCAAGTCTCATGAAACCCACTGCCTATTGCAGCCTATAGCCAGAGTTCTGGGATCGCCAGCCAGTTCTTTCTCTGCCCCCTCGTTGCAGATTCCAAAGATTTCCCCTACAATGCATTATTTGCTGCTTTTGTTTACAGGGTTTCATTTTTTTTTTTTTTTCCTTTTTTTTTTTTTGTTTTTAGTGGATTTGGTTGTGGTGTTCATGAATAGTGGGAGTCCTGCATTGGAAGAGGTGAGTCGGGAGCCTGGAGGATGATAGGCTGGACACCGTGTGCAATTTGCAGAAAAATAATAGGAATACTTCAACATGGGTATCTGTGTTTGGAGGCGACGCCTGACCATCATAGATGCATGTTTGTGTAGGTGTTGGGCAGAGTGACTTGTTAATAATGTATGTTCTGCAATAATGTATTGATCATTTCAACAATTTTACCCCTTATTTGTTTTAGATTTGCCAATGCTATTGTGAAAGTGTGACTTGCTGTGGTTAAATGCAGATTCTTTTAAGCCTGAGGCTATGGACTGCAAGTGATGGGACATGCAACTGTGGGGTATCTTCTACCCCAGATTATCCACTCTGGAACACAGATCTGTACAAAAGCAGTCATGGATTAATTGACTGCGTCTTTTTCGAGGTCACCTGGCATAACTGCACAAGTGCTACATCCACCCTCCATGTCAGCATTGTTCCTCTGGCAAGTGTGTACGCGTGTGTGCATATTGTGTGTGTATGTTTGTCCTGTTCACAGAGCCACTGCATTGTGTAACCACTGGATACAGGGCAGCATGCTAGGATTTGCATGAACTGTTGATTCAGACTAGCAATATTTTAATCAAGCATTGCCACCAAAATTATCAAATTTTAAGAAAAAGAAGAGACAAAGAAGCATACTAAAAGAACTGCTTGCTTATTCAGAGAGCGCCATGAGGGAAGACTAGCATGTGGTTCCACCCTGACTGCGTTAAAGGATGGGAGTCCCCGTCTGAAGGCTATGCTGTTGCCATAGAGCTCTGGAGGCCTGTGCAGAAAGCAATATGTGCAGTGAGTGGCGAGTTTTAAATGAACTTTCTTCCCCTTTTTAGGAAGACTGGGCTTTTTATTTCTTTGTTTGTGAGCCAAATCCAATATACAGATATAGCCTATACTGTTCAAGATTTCAGATCTGCCTTCTTATGACCTTGACAAGCACAAACCTATTACTAATCCTGAAAATACTTTGTCATTTCCACTTGTTTTAAAAGTATGCCGTTTTTAAAAAGGTTTATTTATTGGTTTCATCTTCTAGAGAAAATACATTGAAGGAAACAGTTGGAGCACTAACAATGTTTGTGTATGGTATGTGTTATATACTGGTAACTTGGTCAGGTCATTGTCTTAGGCCATGGTAATGGTGTTGTAAAAGAGCAACTGTATGTATAGCTTCAGTGTGAATGCTTTTAGATAAACGTTTGAAGACAGAAGAATGTTGAAAACCCTTGTAGAAGTCACTGGTGACGCTCCACGATACGCCAGCTGTCTGCATCCCACAGTGATCAGGACGGGGTTCAAATGACACAGAGCTGGAGTGTTCAGTAGTGTAGAAACACTGTTAGACTTCTAGTTCCCTGCTTGTGTTCACACAAAAAACAAAACAAAAAAAACAGACACATTTGGGGTGGGAAGGAAGAGAGTAACAAATGGACTTTTGCTTGGATTCACTCTTGTCTCTTAACTGCCCCAGTAAGCACTAACAGGCAGTTGTAACCTTTGCTTTTATGTGTAAAGGGATCTTGCCTTTTTCTTTACTTTTGTTTCTTAAGTGAATGTGAGTCTTTGATATGTGTGCCACCTTCAAGAGAAAAAAAAAAAGAAGCCATTTAATGAGTTAAACACACAGCTTTGAGAATTAACCTATGTGTACATATCTATTCGCTGGCATATATTGTAAGTTAAAAAAAATCACTCAGGGCCTCTCGGTATATAAAAATAAAGGAGAACAGTCCATTTCAAATGGAAAGGATGCCATGAAAAGGGTATATCTGAATTTAGTTTGGTCGTTTTCCTCAGACCGTAAATAATTTAATGTAATCAATTATATTCTGTTTTGTCGGAAATAGTAGATATTACATCATTTAAAGACAGGCATGCAAGAAAAAAAGATCAGTAAATATGTTATTAGTATTCACTGAAAAGAGGCAATGTTACACTGCAACTCATTACAAGTGTATTCAAACCTGTTTGACTTTTGTTCTTTTACTCAAACCATATGTTGGACATAGCGGTTGTGATCCCATTTCTAAATGTGCCGCGGTGCACACTATCCTACCTAATTCACTCCCAAATCTACTTCAGAGGTGTTTGCATGACTTTAAAAAAAGAGAAAAAAAAAAAAAGTAAAACAAGTGTGTTAAAGTGGAGGATATCTCAAAATCTGGTGGGGACCTATTTAATGGTGCACAATATGCATGCTTGTCAACCAGATACCAACTGATTTTTAGCTCTAGTTGGCTTTGGGTTCTGGGGGTTTGGATCTTAACGCTCAGCTGATAACTGCCATGCATTGTACTGCACACATTTGTAATAGAACTGAATGACTACAAGATTTTATTGCGCTAACTTCATTTTATAGGGAAAAAAAAAAAACTGGTCTTGAATCCAGAAATTCTTACATACATTGTGTTACTGTTATTTGCCCTAACGACTGATAATGACATGCTCTGAAACTACTGTAGTTTATCAAAAGCCATAGTGAAAAGGTGCTAGATGTTCTGCTTTTAGGTATGAAAACTCACTTGCGTGAATGCAATAGTTTGCCATGGACCCCATGTATTCTTAAAGCATGTTATACTAATACCCCTGAACAATGTCAGTGAAAATCAATATAGTTTAAGGGATTAAAAAAAGAATAAAGTGTTGTCATACTTATTTCAGTGTAGTACTGTACCTGCCTATCAGGCTCTTGCTCTCAGTGTATCAATATCTTAAAATGTATTGTTCACATATAGATACCTTAATTCATGTTAATGTTAGAACTATTATTTTTCAAGTAAATATTTAATTGACAATATCCAGCTGACCTATAAAATAAAGAGAACCTCCCACTAAGGCCTAGGTAATGAGGTATTTTTTAATGACAACTGAGAATAGAGTCTTGTAGTCTTTCTGTTAAGAGTTATTGAATAATCTCACAGCTTGTGTGGTGCAAAAATGTGTTCCAATAAGCAGCTAAAATTTATTTAGGATTTGTGATTGATTGCTCCGTAGACGCCATTTATTGTTTACCAATGACTTTTGCTGTGGTGGGATAGTGGTTTACTGTTCTTACTCTCCCTGGCCTCTAGGGGTCCTTGCCTGAACACCAGACTACCCACCCGCCAACAGAGCCAGGGGCATGTGTTCTGTGTTAGGCAGATATTTTGCTTTGGTACTTGCACATTTACAGTTACCTCATTTTTTCCATGTTTGTATTGGGGGGTGGGGGGAGAAAACGACTAATATATATTATATATAGGAAATGGTTCTTATTAATGTTATAATTTTTCATTCCATTGGAATCATATTGTTTGTAGCATTTAACATAACTAGTTAGTGTATTATATATACATCTGTATACTGTTTGAAATTTTTAAGATTTGTACTTTTTTTAAATGAAAGTTGCTAGTTATGCTTTACCAAGTAGTGCAATCATTTATTATTTTTTTTAATTGTTGTGGCTGATTTGAAAGGGTTGTTCACTAATAAATGTATGATGTATACCAATATCACACTTGTCTCATTTTGCTTAAGCTATTGAAAAGTTAAAGCGAAGTACTTCAAATAACGCTGACAGTAATCCCTCAGTGTCCTTTTCAAGGTCATCCTTGTGACAACAGTTGAATTTCAAAACGAGCTGAAATATCCCACTCCTCTAAATTACGAAAAAAAAGCTGCTTGTGTGATGTGCCAGTACCACAATCAAGTGTCATACATTATCAAACCCACATTTTTAAAATGTTTTTAATTTATAGTTGGAAAATTACATCTTTACATGAGCCCATTAAGATGTTACAGGCAAAACAGGCATCTATGAGTAACCACAGGCACACTATGGGCAGACTCGTACTATACTAGATCAAGCCACATGTAAAAGCTGTGGCCTCTGTTAAATATTGTATTTTTAAACGTATGAGCTTGAGGCAGTCTGCTTTACATAGTAACCAACCTGCATTTGGTCATTTTATGACACAGATGAGTCAAAAAAAAAAAAAAATAGGAAGGTAAATTTGGGGTTTTTAAATATCTAACTTATGTACAGGTCATGGCTCATTTAAAACAGGGTTCCCATTATTCCTTTATGTCCAAATCCACCAACCTGCTCCCTGAAGTAGTACATTTTGCTCTCCACTCCACATAGATTAACAATCACAGCTGTGCCGAACCCAACGTCGACCAATTCTGTGCTTGTCAGTCACTGTGGAGGAAGCATGTGTAAACTTAACGCAAGAAGAAAGATGTTGAATTAGGACACATGGATCAAACACTCTTTGAACAAAAAAATAGCCAAAGCATTCACGCAGACATAGAAATCCATGTCTCTATGCTGCATCCTGTGGGTAACAGTAGATATTAAAACAACGTTCCTTTCTCAGTTACCCAGACGTAAAATAATGTGGGATATGGTTCTGCTTTTGCACAAAGCTATGCTACTGTTTCAGTACATTTCAGTAGATGATTAATCCGTTGCTGCAACACTTACTGGCGAGGAAGGACAAGAATTAACTAGTAGCTAGTACAGACAATGGAAAACAAACTTCTTTGTTCACATGGATACAAAGATGAGTTCAAGGAAGGACTTCAAGAAATATTTATTTGATAAAATTCAAGACTTTCCAGGCTATTGGGAACCCCGTAAACACAACCAAACAAGGACTGGATGCAGGGTGGTTAAATTTTTCCAGGTTAGGATTTTATCTCAATGATCCCTTGTGCATAATGGCCATTTAACAAAAGAAGAGAAAGAAAAAGAGGAGTGGGTGGGCATTGGAGGAAAATTTGTTTCCGTGTAGAGAAGGTATGTCATCTATTAATCGTCCGTAAGGTCCTGAACAAAAAGGACCTCGGAGCGGCTGAGTCCCGCCTCTTTCAGTGTGGGAGGGTTGGGCTGCTCTTCGGTCGGAAGGCAGGGCAAGACTCGGCGAGGGAAGTTTGTAATTATCTGAAACTTCTCTGGGGATTCTTTTAACGAGAAAAGGAAGTCGTATATTACCTGTGAAAGAAAAGAATATTCAAGTGAATTGGCAAATAACCACAAGTGTTAGATAAAAAGAAATGCTTTGTAAACAGTGTAATTTCTGAATGTGTTTAAGACCATAAAGTGAATGTATTCATTACAATATCTAAAAAATAATTATGTTCATATGTGGATTAAGTGTGTATCAGATGAGCAAACTTGTAATTACGGGGAAGGGCAGCTTGAGGAGCCTACAGATACTTGGCTGTACATAGCACATGGTTTGAGATTCATGGATTACATTTAATTCAAACTTTGTCAAGAACTAACAGATATTGTCAAACCTACTGAAAACCACTGGATAAGATAAATCAGTGAGGCTTAACCGGGTGTGTAAAGGGTCTTGATAAGAGTGGTACCCACCGCCAGAGACTGCCCAAAGAGGAATCGTCTCTCTACTCGTGAATCATTGGGCAGCTTAAACACTATTTTGACACTTTCTGGATCATCTGCAGGTGGCTCGGGGGGAAGACATTCTGACTTCCTCTCCTTCTCTTCTTCGAGTGTCTGGAGTCAAACAACAAAAATTGACAACATGAATAATAAAAAAGAATTTTATGAATATTAAGAGATGACTCATTAGTTAAGGTTTCAACATAAAAATCTAATGGGAAATGAAACTCACTCGTCGTCTCCGCTCCTCAGCAAGGGCACTCTGTCGGACCTTCTCCTCCGCTTGCCTCAGCTGCTCCTGCTCCTCCCTTTTCTTTCGGTCCTTCTCCTGGTCGGCACGGAGGGAGGCCAGATAGGCCTCATCCTGCTGCTGCCTTAGCACTTGGGTCTGGTTCCGCTCCTCCCTGAAACAAACATTTTTCTGTACTTACAAACTATGAAACATTCTGGTGTACTAGCAGAGTGTGGTATTAAACAGAGAAAGATTTACTGTCATTTGTGCTTAAGCTGAATATGTTTACATGTTCCTTTTATATCTATATTCCATGTGATCACTATAACACACGAATGATCAAAGTTAGGATATGATTCATTACTGGGATACTAGTCTGCATACAGATGTATTGTTTCTGCTCCAGTATCTTACATGTTTTGGACTTTAACCATGAGACTGAAAATGAACTGAATTCCTTGTTCAGCTACAGGCCGTCGCATTTTGAGCTTCAATCCTAATCTCAAACTTCCAGTGTTCTCCGATGTAAAGAGAGATGAGAAGTCTCAGGTCAAACAATCTAGTGTAAACGTATTGATTTCAAGTACCGTTCAAGACGCTCTGACATCAGATGTGTTTGGTTGGCATCCATGATGAAGGTGAGTTGATTGATGAGGTCCTCAGGCTGAATGAGACCCTCGAGCCTGCCCACCACTGTCATCTTGCGGTCCTTCAGCATTATCATGGCCAAGAATGGGTAGGTGTTCTCCCTCAATGCTTGGGACACTGGAGCACACCCAAACATTATACATTTCATTAGGTCAAAGATATGGACTTTATACACTTTCAAATGCTCCAGTTTGAGTTTGTCTCAGATCTCTTTCATAAAAGAGATGGACATACGAGGTTGACATGTGTGACTGATAATTAAAAGATATTAGACCAACCCATGTTACATTAACAGCTGACTGACAACAAATGGTGGTTTAAAGAATAATACATTTGCATACCTCTGTAGCCCTCAGGCTTGCTGGTTGAGCATGCCCAAAAGAGCATTCGCGTGTTGAGGAAGGTTAAGACCTCTTCTGTACATAACGTGGAGCTAGGAAGTGACAGATCAGTAGCACAAAACAAATCAGTTAAACCTGAACATCTTTTTCATATGTACGTGGATAGGAAACACATATACATTGTGCACACACACAAATAATAAATAATACAGACTAATATAAGCATATTAAACTGGGATGTTGTGTTACAAATTCTGATGGCTGACACTCAGGTGATGTAGGTAAGTAAAGTAACGAGTATTATACCGGCAAAAGTCGTCAGTGTCTTGATGATCCTCCCCATGAAGGTACACTAATAAGTAGCGGAGCTCCCGTTTTGCATCGTTCAGTGCCTGCGTGTTTCAGGGCAATAAAAAGCAATGCAACACATTTTACCTTGTCCACAAACTGAAAACGGACTCAGAGCAAAACATGTGCCAATTAGTCACTGGTACTCCATATCTCTGAACTCACCTGGCTGTATGTTCCCTGGTAAAATACAGGGTGTGACCGACCATACTTCTCCTCAAAATTATGAATGAAGGACACAACATCTCCAACAGGGTCTGTCACACGACCACGAGGATCTGGCCTGATGAACCGCAGGGCAAACCTTAACGAAAAAGACATTTTGACAATCAACTACTTTCCCGCAGCTACAAGTTTACCTTCCAGCAGCTACAAGTTTAAACCAATGAGCTTGAATTACCTGAATATGTCCAGAAGTGTGTAATATGTAAATCTGAAAGGTAGCATTATCAAGTAGTAACTCCATCCTAGTAAACCCTGTAAAGAAGAAGCAATGCAGTCTATTACCATTTAAACAGTAGAAAACAAGTTTTGCCCTTGGAGTAAAAAGAAACCATTCAGACTGAACATTCTTCAAGGATTGGCTTCAAAGTAACAGTCAGAACAGTATCACCATTAACAATAGAAATATATACTGATAAATGTGGCAATAGCTTTACAGAATATTGTAAGAGAAATCCAATAACATAGTTTGAAAATATTTAAGAGCTATGCAGAGATTTCCTCTTTAAGCACACATATTAAAAGAAGCTGCGGACCTACCCTGGGTTGTGGCCTTGAGACGATGTAACTATATACTCTATGGTCTGCTGTATTGACCTGCAATGGTCTGGATGGTGGAGGGTTAAACACACTGGGCACTCCTTCCTGCTCATTAAGTCTGTCTTGTACTGCAGCCTGAAACAGATATAAGTCCATTATGCATGAGCCCAGTCCATCAGCAAAGACCAAAAGAAAAGAATGACAGATGAATCAAAGCAAGCCAGCACAGTATTTCAGTTCAGGAGGAAAAATGTAAACATGGAAATCCAGGTGTGAATCCTTTACCTCTATGTTCCAATTATGCTGCTCTAATGTTCGGCGACATTGGTCCATGGACTCCAAACCAGTGAGGTCCTGTTAGACATGAAAATAAAGTCAGACTGAAGGCTCAAAATGCTCACAAAATGAGAAGAGCGGGTTTGTATCTAGTCAGGGCTTCCGTCAGTGATGTTGCCTTCCTGGCTGCTGGTTTGCTGTGTCAAGTTATTCGTTACAAAGTTACCAAGAATCATACAAAACCAATCCGGCTCGATTGTTAACCAGAAATAAAGAAGTTATTAAACCAGCAGATTGACTAACATTTAGTCGGACATCCCTACGTGCGCACGCACACACACACACACACGAACATCGTTTAACGTTACAACAAGCAGGATGACGTTAAAGGTTAGCTCGCCAGCTGAACCTTGGCGGCTCTCAGAAACTACACACTTAGAAAAACGGGCCAGAGATTACAAGACTGTAATAAAAGCGACACGTTCATGCAGTGTGGAGGAAGCAGCGGTGTGGCGGAGACGCTTCACTGACAGCTACGCTAACGTTCAATCAGCGAGGAGCGTCGGAGGCACAACGTTAGCCAAGTTAACGCCAAGTCAAAGATTACAGTCGAAACGCAGCGCGGGTGACGCTGATGAACAAAGTCGGACTGGGTACGAGCCTTTGAGAAAAATACAAGACACGCTACGCTATTTAAATCCACCCGGGGCCCGGAAAGTCTGCTAAATGATTAGCCGTCTTAGCTAACGTGAGCTAGCCTGGCTAACGGCAGCTGACTAACGTTGTCAAAGTTGACTGAGCAGAAAAAGCGTCCGGACACGCGCGGCGCCGCCGTTTCCCGCGGGCTCAGTGTCCGCGATAACGTGGGACCCTGCGGGGTCTCTGGCGGACCCGTGGCGGGTGTCGAATTGAGGCTGTGTACCTGAAATTGGAGGAGTTTTTCAGTCTGCGCCTGAGATAATTCTGGCTCCTCTGGCGCCGCCATCTTAGCTCGCCAATCATCTAGCAAAGCGTAACAACGTCAACCGTCTTTTCCTGGAGCGGCCGCGCCGCGCAGCCGCCGCCTCTGCGCGCCGCTGCCGCCTGGCGGCCTGGAGGTGCCGCGCCGCACCGCGCCGCGCCGCGCCGCGCCGGACTACATTGATCGTATTGGTCCTTGATCAGTAATTGTAACCGGGGGTGTAAAGACAGCATTGAATGCAGATATTTGTGCAACCCGTCAAAAGTGAAAAACACACCTTTTTTTCTTTTTTTATGTCCAATCCCAAGAATATAGATCTACTGGACACTTAAATTATCTGATTAATTAGTTAGTCAATCTACAGGAAAATAATCAACAATTTCTTTTAATCAATTAATCTTTTCAGCTACTTTTTTTAAGCAGAAATGCCAGATGTGCCATAGTTCCAACTATTCAATTGTGAGGCTTTGCTGGTTTTCTTTGTCTTTAATGTGAACTGTTGGTCAGAAAAAACAAGCAACTTGATGACATTTTTCAGTGTTATAGCTCAGAAAAAAAATAAATAACAAAACAATCAGCAGTTTACTCTTGTAAAGAGTTTTGGTTTGCCATCAGAAATATGAGTTATATTCTGGAATTTAAGAAAAACAATATATCAGTATAAGGGCAAGGCCTCCCAGCAGAAGGCCAACACTTCTTCCACCACATCTTTCTCTGTGACTCTCTCATACACCTTAACTACTGTGTACTACTTGAGTGAAAATGCATTTATTTGACCATTTGTCATTTGATTTCCACACATTTTATCAAGCTGAGGGAAAAAAATCCAGACACACAAGGATCATTTCATTTTTCTTATTCTGTAAAATATAAATCAAACAATGCATTTAAACAGTAAGATCAGGAAATCAGCTTCACAATATAGCGCACTTTAGAATTTGTATGTCCTAATTTCAAGCGTTGAGCCATCCCACGTCACTTTTTTCCCTCTACCATAATGATGTGGTACCCAAACTTTGTCTTGACAGGGGGGTCTGTGTAGACAGGTTTATCCATGGAACTGACAGGTAGGGCAAATGCTGCATCTTGGAAAGGTCCAACCATCGATCCTCGTGTCATCCACCCCAGATCACCCTGTCATGAACACAACAATCATGAACAAAACACACAGTATTCACCTAACATGGGTACCAAGCCAGGACAGAAGTGGGCGAACATGAGCAACAAAAAGAAAAAGAGTTCACTGTACTTAAATAGAAAAACTGTGATATTTTGACAACTGTGAGCAATGCAGGAACTTGAAACACTCATTTTTTTTTTTTTTGGTTTCACTTTCAGGCATGATTAGGCCACGTATAGGGTTGTGAGGCAAACGCTTTGCACACGTGGGTGGGGGTTACTTAACAATGATCTTATCCAAGCCACATATCATGCAATGATGTGATAAATACTGACCCACTAACAGGGATGTATCACATTTTCCCTTTCCACATTACAACACTTGAGGCAGAATACAGATGACCATCCCAGTAAGGGCTTATTTTTAACACTATGAGATGGTTTGAATCAAGCAATAAAAGAGCTGACACAATAAAGAAAAAAAAAAAAAAGAAGACAAACTGAGTAAATAATTAAGAATGCATGGTCTTACTCCTTGTCTGGCTTTGTCTTCACTGTATTGGGACGCCACTTCACTGAAACGAACTCCAGCCTTCAGTTTCTCCATGGCCTCCATGCATTTTCCATGTTTTTCACAGAGGATATGACGAACCTGGGGACACAAACACAGATTATGAAAGCACAGTTTCGACTTCCAGGAATAAACAATGGTTGGGATGCAACAAATACCTACAAACACAGATAAAGAATCCAAATAGTAGATCACAACACAGGTTAGTATAGTCTGTATCACAAAACTCGTGACCCACAGTTGGTGTTTATGCAGCCATAATGTTTATTTTTCCAGTGATAGCAAAGAGATAAAACAGGATGCTTTAAGTATTTCCCGAGAACACACTGTGGCTCTGAATTTGACATTTGAACTGGCAGAAAGTTAAAGAGTTCAAAAAGTTGAATAGAGACCACCAAAGAGAAAAGGGCAACGGTTGTTAAAGATATCTAGACTTAGTCTTTTCAGAGGCTGTACAGTGTCTATTGTAGAACACAGCATTTTCAACACTGATCTTGCACTCTGGTTTTTCACTGATCCACCTCTTATTTCTCGCCAATGAAACCTGCTCCCAAATCAACCACATCACTTCCCTCCAGCCAGCTCATCCAGATGTGGCTCTGTGGTGGGAGGACGAGGGCCGGCCACGTCCCTGCTGTGTCACATCTGACCCGCAGCAGTGCAGCTTTGGTTTAAAAAGAACACAATGAACGTCACCTTCACAGAAGTGCCTCCCTTTGGTGTCTTTTCTTTCTTGTCGGCGTCTGCACCGGCCGAGGCTGCTCCTGCACAGGGACGAGGTTCAGCACCATGACAACAACATACAACAACACTGCAGCGAGCGATGCGACCGTGTTAAATCTGCACCACCACATGGGAGTGTGTGTTAGTTTTATGCTGCTGGCTAGTAAATGCAGCTAACAGTTCATGATTGACAGCAGACAGAGAATGGACCACTAACCTTTACCGCCCTTGCCACCTTTTCCCTTCGGCGGCATTTTCAGATTAACGTGTAGTGAAACTCAAGCAATAAAGAAAAATAGAAAACTGCAGCAGCTCATGCTATATTGTGATTAACATGCGTCAAAACCTGCGCAGACAGCTCGAAGTGCTTCTTCTTCTACAGCCAGTTATTGGCAGCTTTCAGCTGGTGAACGTCCACACCGCCACCCAGTGTGGCGTCCCGGCACTGCAGCCTCAGTACTAGTTCATGAAATACATTAAACAGTAGGTTGGCTTGATTTTAAATATGTACATTTTAAAAAAAATGACTTTTCACTTTCCTTTTATTCTTTTCACGGGTGGTTTCAAGTTCAATTCACGGACTATCTTGGCATATAGGCTGCCACAACCTGCACATATCCGGGGCTATTACCATCTCTTTGATGTCATTGAAATGCATGTATGTATGTATGTGTATTCATTTATTTACTGACTTATATAAAAGGCAGATGTTATTTATTCAGCAGCGACATACACGTGAATTTGTAAATTGTAAATGCGTCGGAAATAAAAGTCTATTCAAAAAAGGCAAGTCAACTTAAAACTGCTGTTGAAGTAGGACATAATAACGCATTAACGTCGTGGCAAAGATCACACGCACCATACAGGACATCATCACGCTGTAACCGTCAGGCATCATGCAAGTACTGCGTGCTTCTGGGTTGCGTGTTTTGCGTGACAATCGGAGAAACCGGAGGGCGCCACACCGCCGAGAACAACAACAACAACTTATTAAAGACGCAGCCTCCCGCGCGCACAGGTGAGACCACCTGCGCCACGTCACGGCGCCAGAGCGAGGCGGTCGCCACGGCAACGGGAGTCAACACAAACAGGCCCCGCGCTGACAGCCGAGGAGCTCCTCGCTCGTCTCAAAAAACAAAGTAGGAGGCAGCAGGATGGACGGGTACGAGAGGGTCCTGTGTCTGGGCAGCGGCGGAGCGGCGGACGTGTTCCTCGTGAGGCGCGCGGCATGCAGGAGCCTGCACGCGGTGAAGAGGATCAGAGCCGGGGACACGGGGACGGTCCTGCGGGAGGCCGACATCCTGCGGAGGCTGCGGCACCCTCACATCGTGAGGTGCAGCGACGCCTTCGCGGACGGCGGGCGCGCCTGCATCGTGCTGGAGTACTGCGACGGCGGGACACTGGGCGACAAGGTCAGGGGGAGGACACCGGGGGAGCTTTTCCCGAAGGACGCTGCGATGGCGTGGTTCGTGCAGGTGGCCCTGGCTGTAGGTTACATGCACGGGGTGAAGGTCCTGCACAGGGACATCAAGCCCTCCAACGTGCTGCTGACGGGGCCGGGGGGCCGCGTGGTGAAGCTGGGGGACTTCGGGATATCCAGAGTGATGAGCGCCACGGCCGACGTGGCCTCCACGTGTGTGGGGACGCCCAGCTACCTCAGTCCCGAGCTGTGCCAGGACGTGCCGTACGGCTCCAAGTCGGACATCTGGGCCCTCGGCTGCCTGCTGTACGAGGTCTGCGCTCTCAGGCCCCCGTTTGCGGCAGCAAACCTCCTGAGCCTGTTCTACAAGATCACCAGAGGAGAGTACGAGCCCGTGGCGAGCGTCTACTCGGACAGCATCTCCTCCTTGATCCGGGGCATGCTCTGCCTCGGCGCAGAAAACAGGCCAAGCGCCGCCTGCGTGCTGAGCGGTGCCTACGTGCAGGACCACCTGAGGAAGCACAGGGAGGCCAACACAGGCTGCTCCCCTGGATCTGAAGGGCAGAGCTGTGGCTTCAGCATAGGAGGGGAAAACACAGACTCTGATGTTCTCCCTCGGTCCCACTCATGGGAAGGGCCCAGCATGGAGGCCAGTTCCAGTGATGTGGAGGAGGAGGAGGAGGAGGATCATGGAGGACAGACCTGCTGGGACTGCCACTATCCTGAGGACTTTGATGACGAGGGAAGTTTGTCCTCTCCCGAGGGACCCGGTGAGCCCTCGGGGTCCCCAGTGAGGAGCGACTCTGCTGAGCCTGTTGGTAATGTTGTCACGATCTGTTCGTCACTTCTGCTCACTGCCTGGACTCTTGCTTTGTCCCCCTCGCCTTCCACCAGGTGCCCTCTGACTTTCCTTCCTTCCCCATCACCTGACTGCCCCACCCATCTACACACCTGCCTCCACTCTCCTCTCAGCCACCCCCTCCTCATCAGCCTCACTCCTTTCACCTGTCTCTACTCAGCCATTATATGTATATATACATATAACTATATATACTAGTTCATTTTCCTTGTCGGGTGTCAGATCCTTTTGTGAGTTTCTTGTGTGTCTTGGTGAGTTCTCTCTTGTTTCCTGGTTCCTGTTCCTTGGTTCCATGTTTTTGTGTCAGTTCTGGACACCCGGCTACCGGGTTATTCACCCGCCTGTTTTGGACTTCTCTGTTTTCCCTGTCACCCATTTTTTGTCACCTGCCTGCTCTGGACTCTGCTCCTGTGTCGTTTGTGTGAATAAACTCCTGTCAGCGTACCTGCCGGTCTCCTCTCCTCTCTGCGCTTGGGTCCAACCCCTGCCAACCGGCTACGCGCCGTGACAAGTGTAGAGGAGGACATGTAAAGTGAAACATCATCTTCTCAGTGACGGAAGAAGCACTCAGGTCATTTACTTAAGTAAAAGTACTCATACCCCAGTGTCAAAATACCTTCCTTCAAAACCTTACTTAAGTGAAGTACAGAAGTAGCCCTTCCTGAGGGTCACAGGATAAATCCGAGGGGTACTGACATGATTAACGGGAGAGGAGAAAGGAGAAGCAAAGCTCTGATAGACAAATTTGTATTCATTTTTAGGACTTTCCCTTTATTCTAATATTGGATCATTTGACCTCTTTGTGTATCGAACACTTATTTAAAGACCATCTGAGAGGTTTAGAGGGGAATCACTCTGTGGTTGAACTGTGAACAACCCACACATCTGAAACACGACAACCGATACTGCTTGTTGCACTAGTCAAATGTAGTAAAGTACTGAACTTAGGTACAAATTTGAGGTACATGCACTTTATTTGAGTATTTTCTTTTCATGCTACTTTATATTTCTACTCCACCACATTTCAGAGTGAAATATTGTATTTTTTTTTACAGCAATACATTTATTTGATAGCTAGTTACTAGTTATTTTACAGTAAGATACATTAAGATCTTTAAATACAAAACATACTGAGAGTTAATAAAATATGTTTTATTTTAAATTAAACTACTGTACCTAACCATATATACATGCAGTGCTAACATGATTAGTTGATCATCAGATCAGCTGATATTATTATTAACTATTTTGATGATTGATGATTTAAGTCAAACAATTGATGAAATGGTTCCAGCTTCTCAAATGTGAACATTTGCTGTTTTTCTTTTTTAATTACTTTTACTTGTAATGGAGTGTTTTTACAGTGTGGTATTAGTACTTTTAATAACGAAATGTACTTACTTCCTCCACCGCTGCTTTTTTGTAAAAGTTCACGAGCCAAAAAGGTTTGGAACCATCGGTTTAATCTTTAACAATATTGTATTTTAAAAGTGTATCCAGTGTTTTCTACATGAGGTCACCTTGGCTTCTAGGAAACTGTGACTGCCATTTTTCATTATTTTCTGATATTTTATCGACTATATGGTTAATCAGATAACTGAAAAAATAACCGATTAGTGGTTTGTTGAAGCCCTATTGTGGATAAAGTTTCTCCCATAATATCATGGTCAGTTTAGCAGTTTATACAGGCCACAAGCCACAAGCTGTTTTGTGTAGCTTCTTTTATTAACTTGTGGTTTGTCTTTTGAAGGGCACCTGATAAATTTACAATATTGGCTCCTTGATAAATTGTTTTATGATGTATAATACAGCAATGATTAAAAACAAAACAACCACAACCATCAATCCTGGTATAACTTTTATACCTTGTACCTCAGTGGCACATCGCTCAGCAGATTCTTTCTCTCTTACAGTATTTCCAGCGGCTCCTGATGTGTCAGAACAAATTGAGTATCCGGATGACTTTGAGGAAGCCGAGGTGGATGAAGAGTACGTGGATGAAGTCGCCTTAGTTCACGCTGCTGCTCCTCAGCAGCCACATGATGACGCACTGGAGGAGGAGTTTCAGCTCTGCGACGCCGGAGGATTGACCATCATCCTGAAGGGACTGAAGGAAAAGGGCTAAAAATACCCATGAAAACCTTAGACTGTGGAACAAGGGGAGCTTAACAGCTAGAACAGTAAAATATCTGTCAAGTGCCTTGTTTTGTTATGTGTTTTATGGCTCGTTGTTAAAAAGGACATTGAGAAAGGCTCAAAAACATCAGAGCTAAAACTGGAGGCAGACCGTTTTGGGAACCTGCTCTCTTACAGTACATTTACTGTGCACCAAGAGACAGTGTACGGTGTTGTTTTACTGCTAGATCCAAACACTTGGTGGGGCTAGAGAGAATAAAAGTCCTGCTCAGTGTGTGCTGTTAGTGCAGCTGTTCAGTGACATGAATATTCCTCAATGAGGTATCTAAAATCACTTTGCAGGAAGTCCAGATGTTTAATTTCAGATTTACATCTTTCTATGTACTTATAACCTATTGTAATGACTCATACTGTGTGTATTTATATTCTCTCAAATTTCTCTGTCACTATTTTTGTCTGTCATGTAACAGCATTGGAAAAACAACTTTTCTTTTCAGGGTTTATCTTTGCCTCAAAATAAGGTTATGCATGCAACTATGAACCACATACTTCAAAGGAAGTGTGTGGTTCATGCAACCAACCACAAAGATGTCACGATAATACCTAATAATCCCAATTAAAACCTAACAAAACTAAAATGAAGATAAGAAAAAAAACCGAAGAAACCAAAGAAATTCATTTAGAAACTGAAATGCGAGCTGGACTTTGAACTAAGAGTGCACCTACCTACAGTAAACAGGTTTGTCTCAAATGAACAATAAATAAATAAATATGAGACATTCTAATGGTTTTGGCCTTAGATGCTACATTTGCGTGTCTGTTTGGTGGATTGTGGATACTGTGCTGTTTTTTCTTCACTTCATTCAAGGCTTTAAACCCACCCTCTTGCTCAAGGGCACCCTGAGCCACTGGTCTGGGTATTGAACCAGAAACCTTATGGTCATTAGCCTGCTTTAAAAGGACTGGCAGAGTGGGGGAGGGAGAATGCATGGAGGCCGGAGTCATCTTCACCCGGTGTATATTTTATTTGTAGTTTGCACCAGCCGAACAAGCAGTTCAGGCTGGTGCTCATGAAACCATTCAGTGACCCCTTGTGCCCTGTATAGAAGCTTTGACATTCATTATGCTTCGCCATTCATATATTCAGGTTGGTTGTTTTTTTAATTTGTTACATGTATGTATTTACTAGAGCTACTTGTTGACACAAAGAAACATCTCAAAAGTGTTCATCAGATGCAACTGACTAACAAACGTTTTGCCTTCTTTCCCTGCCAGCCTCCACGCTGATGGCATCAGTAGCACAAAAGGGGTTCTTTCATTGTGTTTTAGGAAAAGCCTTTTTCTGAACTGTACAGGCCAGTACAATTAGAACTACTGTAATAGTTGATTTTCTTCTTCTGTTCCGCCTTAAATAACTTTAAATAAATAACCACTATAAGGTTGGTTTGCAGAAAGTAAAATACTAATCTGGAATAGGAAGGGTTTGGATTCAGAGTGCAAGACAACAACACTTTTCTCAGCCTCATCTTTCAAACGTTTCAGTCCCCTTCCATACTATGCTCCTCCTAAGTGGATAAAATGCACTTGATTGGTCAATAATCAAACAGAACTCTCTGATATATGCATAAAACGTGTCATTACAACTGTTGCTACAAGTGTTACATAACCTGTCTTTCTGTAGTTTTCTCGTGTTCTTGATATGAGAAACTCCCTAGTCTCTTTCTCACAATAACCTTCTCTTTCTTACAAGAACAACCAAAGCTCATTTAAATCATAAGTAATTTTTTTACATCAATGTTTTCTTTGACTAAAATGAACACACATAGGTTAGAAATTGATTATGCAAATACCACAACTTCCTTCAGCACTCCTCATTAAGTACTTTTGCTTCATGCTGCCGTGACTTTCACTGGTGAAACAAACCTAACCATGTGCTAAACTGAACAAACACGCAAGCTTTACAGAATTTAAATAAATAAACAATTTAAAGAACGCAGTTCCAGTCTGTCAGTGGAGCAACGTCACTGGCATAATGGTACACTCCAATGGTCCTAGTATGGAAATCATTATGGAGAAAACGCCACGCAGCTTCCGCCTCTCATTTCCCATAAAAGGACACCCCGTTGTGTATATTACACTTATGTAATATACTTACCATGTATCGCAATATGTGTATTTATACTACACATATTGACATTTTGCTTTGTAACTGTTAGCAAGTAATCAAGTTTTGACATTAACACATTTGCACTTTGATATTCAGTAATGGTAGGGACAAGTTCAGCTTTGAATGTGCCAAGCTCAAGGTTAAATGTTGTCTCAACGGAAATGTAAGATTCACAGTTCTATCAGCACACGATCTCTCATGTGTTGACCAAAGTTTTTCCGCACTCACAGTCAGCAGTCTCAGGTTCACCCACTTGCATTACATTTACTAGCAATTCAACATACAGGTCCCATTTTGAGTGACACGCAAATACTTTTCCATGAACTAATACTGCACACATTATTGCAAGGGTAGCTATCTGTTCCTTTGTGAATCTCTACCACACGCAGGTGCAAACTGGGTCAAATGTTTCTCATATGAACAGAAAGTCCAACTGCCTACATCACCAGTGATCAGTGCCTGAAGGTGAAGTCACTGGTCAGTGGTAACAAGCACTGCAATCGTTGGCGTTTGTCCACTGCCATCACTATGGATGGATCTTAAACCCGAGCTTCTGTGTGATTTGACTATCAAAATTTCTTCTTCTTCCTCAAAGACATAACTTTAAACAGGTCTGTAAACAGATTAACAACCCTCTCAACAACACCTGCTAGCTCAACATCACTATTAAAGCAAACAGCACTTACATTTACACTACATATTAGAGTTAAGAATAAGTTGTGGATCTTTGTCTGGGAATTGTGAATGCAGACCAACAGTTGGAGATATTTCTGTCACTACTTTCCCTCTGTGCATATTCCCCTGTTGTGCACAGAAGAACAAAGATGTTCCCCTCAATCGTCGCACACTCATCTGATTCTTCATCTACTGATCGTGTTAAAGACAAAATCACCACATGAACTTCCATGATGACAGCTGCAGCTTGTTGCAACCGCATCAGTATACAGTATAATATGAGTCATGAAGTTAACACGTACAGATAACATTTAGGAGAAATGCATTCAGTAATCATCATATTTTTTTAAATTCTTTCATGATTTTTGTTTCTATTTTGACTATATCTTCTGTTATCGCTCCATTCGCTGCAGCAGCACTATAGACCTTATCTGAACATTTACACTGATTTTTCACTCATAAAGGCTTGTTTAACACCAGAAGGGATCCAACTTTGGTCAAGTTTTGGAAAATTAAATTAAATGATCCTGCACTTTCTGTTTGACCAAATGTGACTACCAAAATTGCACAAGTTAATTGTTGTCATTTTTATTTACCTCCTGCCACTGACAGCCATGGGACTGTCGCTGAGTCATCTTCATCTAATTTGGTCTACTTCCAGGGAGTTAATAATAACCAATGGAAACTATTAGCCATTACTCTGAGCAAATCATGGATTTTTTTCTTGAGAGTCGGGTTTCACCTATCAATGACAACATATTCAACATAAATGATAAATGATGAGTGTTTAGGATCATATGCAACACTGTGTAACCTAAGAAATGACGTGGTGTTAACAAGTAGTAACAGAAAGGAGAAAATGGTAGAAAGCAGAGTACATCTGTCAAAGAAATTCTAAACAAGGGTCTACAGCCAGGCTAACATGCTTACAATGACAATGCTAACATGCAGTTCTTGAGAAAATATATATCGTTTACCATGTTCACCATCTTGGTTTAGCAAAGTACAGCTGAGGCTGATGGGAATGTCATTTGTTTTGGAAGTTTTAGAGAATGCAGATGAGGAGGCACAGGGAAACAAATGAAGGGACATATATAGTCTATTTTTTATAGTCTAGAATAAAAAAATTCACCCGATGATGGCACTAGATGAAAAGTGCAGGGATCACCAAAGTTGTTACAACTCATGAGACCAAATTTCAGGGCAATACATCCAGCAGCTGTTTGCTGCTGCTGCTAGCACGACTAAAAAGACTAAACTTTCCAGGCATGTACAAATCTGTGTTTAAGTAGGTTATATACTGTATAAACATAGAAAGGCTCATGTTACATAGAAAAGTGTGCTGTATATTATAGTGTCACTGTCACATGGTTGTTCATGATGACTCACACAAAATATCAATATTAGTTTCAAAATGTGTGTTGGGAAAGAATAATTGTATGTATTTGGGACACTGTGGGTTCAACCTAATGTGGATTATCCTGATGCCCGTACCTCAACGCAGATGTGTGGGTTTTATGTGTAGGAGTTTGTCCGAAAAAAGCACACTTCTCCTGACGTCAAATTTGGGGGGTTGAAACAATTTCTTTATCTTACTGAAAACTATAAATCCAACAAACTAGCCCACTTCACACAGCGATTGGCCACAAGTGCAGAGGTAAGAAAGCAGGGAGGATTTTAGGTTCTTTTTCAAGCTCTCGTTTTTCATTCTTTACACAATTACTTCTGTCTTTTTTTTTTTAAGTGTACAAACCAGTACACAGGGCAACCAATAGTTCCAAACACTGCATGGTTCCAGCATTTAACCCCATTCATCTCCAGTGTTTCCCAGCACGCTCGCTGGTAAGTTGATGAAATTAGCGTATTTTTTTTTTATTAGTGTATTTTTCATGACCCGGTTTCAGCCCTGGCCTTGTTGAATGCAACTAATTGCCTTGTATATTTTGCAGTATTGACCAAAATTTCTTTCTTGGCTTAAATTGAGCAGTTGCTGGCATTCATTGATATTCACCTGTTGTGCATTTGTATGTGAATGTCTTAACATAATGTAACATTAGGATGTGAGTAATCATGACTATAGAAGCATAAGAATAATATGAATAAACATTATGGGAACAATCCACCTTGCCTCCAAAATTAAACACAGAAAAACTGATTGATGCTGTCGGTCCACCCCTCCCCAGAAAATTGCTATCAAAAATAGTAAATATAAGTGCAGTCAACGTAGTAATCAATGCACATTATGCGTTAATATTTACAGTAGATTGCTGCAAATATAGTCACTGCTGGAAACCATTCAAACAGGTTAGCTGTATGGATTTGTTTGGAACTGTTGAGAGTGTAAGGGAAAGTCTTGTTATAATGACGTGTTTTCCAATAAGGTTACATTTATCCACCATGATATTATAAATTATAGGTTGTTGTAAAAGTAAAGACAAGAAAACTCATCATAAAAGAGTTAAACCTGGAAGGCCCTCTTTTTGTGTCGGAATAACTAGTGAACAAAGAACATGATTATATTTTCAGATGAGAAATGAATCGCCAGATAGTGGAATATGTTAGGGAGTGTGTGCAGGTGGTAGACCTCTCTTATCTACACAGACGGGAGGGAGAGTATCAAGGACAAGGTCAAACTGTATTTCTTGGGCGAGATCATGTGTATCCTGTCAGATTGTTACAGTTATTGTTGCGTGTGCGTGCAATTCTCAAAGTATAAGAACTGATGAGAGACTGCCTCTCTTCACTCATATATCTGTGCAACAGATGATGGTTCTTGCTCGCAAGCAATAAAGATCTACTAAGGGTTGAATATTGTGTCATTCGGTATTTAACTGCCAACTCTCATCTGCACTAGACAAGAACTGAGATTTCAGTTTCCATGACATGAGCTTCGTGGACCACGTGAGCGCATGCCAGCGAGATCAAAGTGTGATGAAACGCTGTTCTTCAGTGGGTCTGTGTTGACCAAAATTGCTGAAACAACTGAAGCAAACACCTTGCTGTGAGCTGTGAGTGCACAGTTGGCAGTGCAAAAAGATGCAGTTCAGGCCTGCATCTCTTCTTCGGAGTCGGCAATCAATGGCACTGAATGTGTGTTACAGCCTGTGAACGGTTGGTATAGTCTCAGGTTTGGTCTTAATTAATTTCACTAAGAATAACAGAAAAAACATCTCCAGTACCACCTGTGCTGACAATATATATACTCAATATATTATACACGTTATAGTTGTGCAAATACTATAAATGTCTACAAACACCAGACATGTTTAGCGGAAGTGTTGATGTATGCGGATCACACTTAAAAAAACAATTCAGCTTATTGAACATATCGAGGGGTGAGAACCAGAGGGGCGTAAGTGACATTTTGAGTTAAAAATATTTATATACATATATCAAATGAAAGCTCTTGATGAGCTCTTTCAACTGCCAAAAAGGCACATGTGAATTCTAAACCAATCCAGAGTAATTGGTTAAAAAAACGGAACTATTTGTTGCCGAAATGCTTTTGGCTCCAAGAAATGTATTATGGGCAAAGCCTGTTTATGCATAAATGGAGAGCACTTGAGAAGAAGAAAGCTGTTTACTGCTGAATAGGTGTTACTAAACTTATTTCAAGATGCCAAAGAGCTTGCTAGTGATTAAGTGAATGAAATAGTTCAGGATTAAAAGCCACGTTGAGTGACAATGGTAAACTAAACTTAACTTGTTCAAGGCAAGCGAGCAGCTGGCTAGCAGCTCAAGATATGTTTCATCATGTAGGCACTCAGTTACTGTTTAAGTTCCAGAAGACAGAAGAGGGAGAATGCAGATGAGGAGGTACAGGGAAACAAATGAAGGACATATATAGTCTATTTTTTATAGATTTAATTTAATAAACAAAGTCAGGACAAAGTATGGTCATTTTTTGTTTTAGCTCTCCTGTAAAGTCGGTCAAATGTAGGCCCCTCTGGGTCTCACCCCTCATTATTGACTTAAATAACGCTTATCAAACATTAAACATGTTTGCAGTTTTGTTTCCCGGTGAAACTGTGACAACATTAACACCTCATGCAGTCACTTGCCGCAGCCTGTGTAGGGGTTACCCCACATCCCACTCTACCCCACCTACTCTTTAACAAACTTTTTAATAAATAAGAAATTACCACTGGCATCTGGCATGAGTCATCAGTATTATTGATCCACTAGACAAAGAAACTATGAAGTCACCCAGATTTTATGATAACACTGTAGTCTGAAACCTAATTCTTCACTATATTTTTTTGATCACAAGAAGCAATTTGACATTTTGGGAGGGGGGGGGGAACAAAAAGGAGAAGGGTTGCCGATCTCAGTTTCATTCACCCTTCAAGAAAGTACTTCCTTATACTCATAACATTCTATATTTTGCTCTGGGTCATGGTTGCTGTGGACAAAGACCGATTATATCACTTTAGTTCATTTCTAACACAGTAGTGGGCAGGAATCATTAGACATCAGTTTAGTAGTTACGGTGTAGATGTTGTCAATGAGATGTGGTACATTTATAAAATTTGCAGTGAGTCCTCACAGCATTGATCTATTTGGGTCACCTCAAGCACTGACATGTGAATGAGACAGGAAGTCCAACTGACAAATAGTGCAACCTATCGCTGAATATTTATAGACAAACTGCTGTGAAGTAGTGCTGCGAAGATTATGTTTAGTTTTCAGTATAGTATAACACAACGGGAAACTGTTATTGTGTTTTATATATTCAATATATATTTATATATATACACAATATAAGCTTCAAATGGCACTATTTGTGGCTATATTCATAAAATTTATTTACAGCTTATAGCTGAATTTTCTTCTATTTATAGTCCTGTTATCTCATCACAATTGTCCCCTTCACTAGCAAGGACCACACAAGCAACAGATACGTTTAACAATTTAGTTACAGATGATGATGAGAATGATTGTGTGTGCGAAGCTTGGCATGCTCGGTTCTTCCGACGGTGGTTGCGTTGTGAGGAGCTTAGGTAAGGAATCTGCCAATGAACCCCCTCAGGACCCTACGGAGAGGAGAGAATGCAGGAGCGAAATGGGGAGCAGAGGGTTAGATGGGTATTTATGGTAGTGCAGACTACCAGATCTTAGCTTCAAAACAGAATGCAGTGAAACAAGTTTGTCAACGTTTATTCATAACAGAGGTGATAAATGACTTTTCTACATGGTAGTTTCTGAATCTTTTGCCATAAAATTATGGATTTTTAAAATGGCCTAACTTGCAAACTAAAATGTACAACCAACACATTACTTACATAAAAAAAATCCTGGCATTTCCAGGTAGGTGTGCGATGACATCAGTTACTTCCTTTTCCCCGCTGACTTTGTATATAAAAAGAATGTGCAGATACCGATCACATCAAGAGTCACACTTCAGACAAGAGAAGTTGAGAAGGAAGAGAGACAACGCTGCAGTATGATGAAGTACCTGTTTGCCCTTGTTGTCCTGTGGCATCTTTGCTACAGTGTTAAGTCGAACATGGAGTTGAACAATGAGATTATTAAAAAACTGCAAAAACTCGACCTCAAACCCTGCAAAGTCAACATCCAATCTGTAAGTATAATGCATCGATATTATCACACTTTCATGTCATTTCATCTGCCACTTAAAATATCCAGTGCTTAATGCATGAATTAAATACACTCTCTGTGTCTATAGCAGGTCATGGTGCAGGTGCCATCGTCAAATATGCACGAAAATGCGGTAAATATTGCATCTTATTGCCACTCTGAATGTTCTATGACCAAATTTTGTTGCTATTTTTGTTATTTCAACCTCAGTTCATGATGACAAATGCATTGGTAATAGCCTGACAAGAACCATGTTATTTCTACATTTTGCAGCCTTCCTGTGTGAGTGTCTTTACCAAGAATCTGAAACACCTTCTTCAGAACGTGACGGTACATGAGAGCTGCAGGAGTACTCTCGAGGAACTTAAGAAAAACCTGAAAGTCTTGGGAAACCAAACTCTAGGACAACATCAAGAGGTTAGTCAACAAAACTATGACTGTGTGATTGCTTGGCAGACACTGAGTTCTTACTGTTTACTTGCTGCTTCAGTGTTGTGTATAATGGTAGGACATAATCCCAAACCCTCTCTGTTCTTCTTCCAGAATAACCACGGATGCTCAATGACACCGATGAGAGGCAGACCTTTTAGGCAATACTTTACTTTCATCAAGCATCTGAACAACTCAACAAAAAGATGAAGACTCTTTTCTGTTTTATGCAAGGCAGCTCCAACTCATTAGAGTTATTTACAGTCACTGTTTTTTAAATGAAATGACAGATATGACCACTGAATGTCCTAGATATCAATTTTTTTGCTGTTTCAAATTCAGAATTACATTTTTTTTATGTATTTATTAGTACTATTTATGTTCTAAATAATTTATGTTAAATAAATTATTTATTTATTTAACAATTTATTTATTTATTTATATGCAGGAATTTTGAAAAGTAATGTTTACAATGTAAAACCATTATTTCAGTTCAGAAATGTGCTGCTGTCATCAAATAAATCATCTACTTTAATAATTTTCTTCTCACTGAGTATTTGTTAATTCCTTGTTTGAACTGTTGCTATGTTTAAAGAGCCAAAGTTACACTATTTAATGGGTCAACTACGAAGAAATATACAAACTGTGTGCAACGCAGAAAAGTGTTGAGATGCTAATAGGCTGTAATGTCATGGTAGGTAATAGAGTGTCGTTTGACCGCACTGTGAAAGCATGATATAAGTGGCTTTACAAGCAAGAAAAAAAAAGAATCACAAAGAATCACACAGAATCACTGTCTCCTTTATCTATTCTACCCCTGGAGATCTTTAAGCGTTGACTTGTTTGCATGCCAGCACTGCAAAACAAACTCATAACCTGCTCAGACATGCATGAATGATAAATATGTACGGGTTGAAGTATTCACACATGCACTCAGGCACATAAAGAGCGGAGAAGAGAGAAGACTGAGGTTTTCTCACATTTTGCTTCCTAAAACAGCCCATTTTGCTCTCAGCTGTCTTACTCATAGTACTACTGTGTTTTGCAGGTTACTGGGTACCTGTCAATGCACATCAGACTAAAAACATTCAATTTCGTCATGACTTGAACGGCTGCACAGGAGATCTTTGAGGATTTAAAGATGTTATCAGTCTTCATGAGAGCATGTAATAATTGACAGTTTATGTGAAGTGTCTGCATTTGCTGGTGACCTTACCTGTTTACGTCACCTCATCTGTGATTCATTGCATTGTTAGAAAAGTAGGATTCAGGGGGCGGTAAAGAGCAGGCAATGGAGTGACGTGTGTTTTTGCGCACTCTACACTCAAAAGGCTACAATATACTGCTCTAAGCTGGTTATTTTCTTTTCTTTGTTATGTCCAAGCTCAATAGGGGAAAGAGGAAGCAACCTAAAACCAGATGTAATAGGTACCACCAAAGTACGTTATTAACAAGGAACTTAAATCATTTATAAAACACAGAAACCAAAGAAGGCAAGCCACAAAGGAAAAATGGCCGGTGGGTGCTGTTCAAATCAAACAAACAAGTATAAGTAAAAGAGGACCCTGATAAAACTAAAAAGAACTGTTAAAATAAAACCTGTGGTGGCAATAATTGTTGAATAAAGTCAACACTTGTCTCTCCGCAAGTTTAATTCAGCCTCTACAGAGGGTTAGGGTTAGGGTTAGGGTTCACAGCACAGTCAAATACATGAGATGCACAAATGAGTCCAGAGCACCAAGGGTGTCTGTCTTTTATATGTTTCAACAGGACAAAGTCATGGGAGAGAAGACAATTATCTTCTCACTCAGGTGATAGCAGTACTTACAGTGTGACATGTATATCAATTGACAGCTGATGCGTGACACCTAATTATCATCAGTGGTCAGGAGAGTCACCAATGAATACATCCTGACACACAGGAGCGGTCATGTGTCTAATTAAGGTAAGAGAAATGTGACCTGAATGGACACATGACCTCACAACCAGGTCATGTGTCCATGTGTCCTTGATGTAAGGAATTTCCATTACACACCCCTGCTCCTAGTGTTGCTAACATTAGCATTCTAGGTGTGAGGGAAATCAGTGATCAACCACGAGCTCAATGAATGCCTCTTACCAACCACTTAATAGTTTCACCAATAAACAAAGCAATTGTAACACACAGGCAAGCTGTTCACATAATACCAGCTGCCCTGATCGGTCCGCTGGCCAGCTCTTTTGTAGTCACCACCCCAAGTGCTTCCTCCAGATTGAGGCACCCAACTGGATGCCGCTCCAATCAGGACCTGAGCCAGGAAACGGGTCTGACCTTGGGAATCACAAACAGACAGCAGACACAAAAAACACTGAAAAGGGTTGATACAACGGGGGAAAATATCGGCAGGGGCCGAAACAGTATAGTTTTGGTTTTCGCGAAAGTACAAATTCACTGGAGGAACTGCCGCTGCTGGGCCTAAAGCTGCAAGTCCAAGTGCTTCATCTACCAGGAACGGTGTATCACCCCAACCAAATGACCAGCAGGGGGTGGCTGACTTGAAAACTGAAATTCTTGCCTCCCTGGAAACGGACATTGCTGCGCTGCAAAAGACTATCTTTGCTGAGGAGTTTGATGGTGTCAGATCTGAACTACATGAAGTCAAAATAGAAGTGGCGAACAATACTGCAGCTCTACCTACGCGAAAAATGCCTTGACATGGAGTGAGGGATGAGGCTTTATAACATCTGCATTTTTAAAGGTTACAACACCCTTTGCTCAAGCACTCCCACTTCAGTCTCCAAACTACTAAAAGAAACTCTGAACATGGACAAAGACTTCCTGATCAATAAATCACACAGGGATCTCCAGGAAAATAAACCAGTCAGAAATCCAGTCTTCTTCTGTCCAAAATAACCGCCATCTCAATATTTCCAAATTACCTCCACATTCAGTGAAGTCAAGTGGCTGCTCTGTGGACAAGATGGCATTCAGTATGGACTTTCCTACCCAGCATGGTTCCACATCACAGAGGATGCAATGGCCTATGCAGCCTGTCCTCATACAGAAAACTATTTTTTTTCGGTGGTTAAAACTGTTTACATTACTTTTTTCGTTCGTGTGAATAAGTGCATGTAAAGTCAGGTGATGTAGTATAAAGAGTCTGCGTAGGGAGGGCAGGGTGGATGCATGGGTCACACAAACACAGGACTTCGACAGCAGGAGGGGCAAAGGATGACCTAATTTACGATATTATTATTGGGCAGTAAACATTTGTATTATACTATTCTCAATAAATATTACACCAGATGATGCCCCTGCATGGCTATTACTGGAAAACTCCTCTTGTAGCCCAGTTCTTCTACAAGTTTCTATCTGTTCAAAACTTCAATTATCTGGCTCTAGGTTTTTTCCTCAAACCCAATTGTCAAACACTCCTTAATAATTTGGGCACAATTCAGACGTTATTTCTCACTGAATACTTGGTTTACTCCCCCACAATTAAGAAAATAATATGTTTCTCCCTTCTTTAGTTGATGGAGCATTTAATATCTGGAACCAAAATGGAATTCATACCATGTCCAGTTTGCAGTGAAGTTTGACATCCCTCGTGGTAATTTATATTCCTCCAGTTGCACAGCTTAGTATCAACTTTATCCACTTACTTCTCATCATTACCACCCGCAACTCTTCTAGATGCTATCCTAGAACTGAATGTTTAGAATAAAGAAAACATTTGAAAAGTATCTTTATTTATTTCATACAATGCGGAACCTCTCAATTCCTTAAGAACTCAATTGGAAAATGATCTCAACGTAGCTCTCAGTAATAGAATATGGCGGAACTTTTAATAGACCTAAGACATTCAGTTATACAACTTACAGTATAATGTAGTGCATAGGTTACATTGGTCCAAAGCCCAATTAATTAATTAATTTTTAAAACAGACATTGATCCCACGTGACTGATGTAAGCAAACGCCAGTTACACTGTCACATGTTTTGGTTCTGCCTGACACTGACAAACTTCTGGCAATCAATAAAAAAAAGTAAAAAATCAGAGGCATTAGGGATACCAATTGAACCTCTTACCATAAGGGCTTTTTTTGGTGTCATTTTTTTAACTATAATTATAATAATTATTATTATTATTATTATTATTATTATTATTATTTATTCTGTGCCTACATTTTTACACTTTGAATGTTGTGTATTTTGAGTTGCAAAAAAAAAAGAAGAGTCAGAGGAACTGACAATCAGCATGATTGGGAAACGCTTACTCAGTGTGTGCAGCGGCAGCAGCAGCCTCTGTGTGGCTTGTGAGCCTTTGAACTGCATGGGACACGAGTTAGAAGGGCAGCAGCTGCACTTTTGAAAACAGAACAGTAGCAGAGCAGAGGGCAGGTGGAGAGAGACGCTCTGAAGTAGGCCCACAATGCACCTCTGCTTGCCCGTCTACCTTAGTCTCACCCCTGACCGTGTGTCTTTGATGTCCTCGAAGCAAGGCAGCAGAGTTTGAATCACAGAAAAAGAACAGGGAAAAAGGAGGACCATCTACCAAAAGGATGCTGATGTTTACCAATTCATCAGTTTTTGGGCCAATTTTATAGGATATTTGGAGGGAAATGGAAGGCAGGGCACTGATACTGATTAGCGGACATGTTAAACATTTTATTAAGTGACAAAGTCTGTTCTAAAGGAATGTTCAACAAGTTAACAAGAAGATCGATACCGCTCTCATGTCTGTGCGTTCAATACAAGGCTACAAGGAAAACAACTAGCCTGGCTCTGTCAAAAGGTAACAAAACCCACCTTCCAGCAACTCTGAAGCTCACTTATCAAGTGGGTACAAAAACCAAAGTTGTGGTTTTACAGAGGGCTGTGACTTATGACTGTGAGGGAATTTCCCTTCTTGTAGGTTAAAGGTAACTTAAGATAGAGCTTCACAGGTCAGGTCAACTGTCTGTCTCTGTTCGCCTGTCTCACTCTGTGTGCCTGATGGTTGACGTCTTTCCTTGTTTGGATCTGATATCCAATAGAGTCATCACACATGACAGACTGAGTCAGGAATAACCCTATTTGGATATAGCGGAACTTATCAGTTCTGGGGAGGGTTAAATACTGAGCTTCAGGACACCATCTTCAGATTTGGGGAGCAGTACGCTTTGATTCACACGTGGTGTTTCCCTTTTCTCCTCGATCAAGCTTCAATAAATATTCCTGTGTAAGACATCCCGGTTTCCTGAAACTTCTTGTTAGAGTGAACCAGCTCTAAGATTTCCATCACAGTGACTGCTCCCGAGAAGGCCATATGCAGGGTTTTTGAAATAGCGAGGTCCAAAAACTGAGCTTCTTAGAGGGGTTTGTGGGCATGCCCTCCCCCAAATGTTTTTTTCCCCCCTGATCTTAATATGTGCACTTTAGGACGTTTGGAGAGCAAAAAAATTGGGTTTCAATCATCTGTAAAGCAGTACATGAGAATCAGGTTAAATGTTGCAGTGAATGATCAACATTCTGCCTTCAACATAACATTCTTTGTTCATTTCTCTCTCCATCCTCTACTCCCCCTCTGTATTCATTGCCTATCCCTTTCTCTGTGACTCCTCTCCTGCCAAAGTGTATTAAAAATATATTTTTTAAGTTATATACGCCATCTTTATTTCATCTTTGTGTTGCATCAGTTTGGATTTGAATTATAAAAATGCGTCTCAAACAGTACATAAACGTAGGCAAAATGTGTTATACAACAGTCTATACAACATACTTTATTATTACACTATAATCATGCTAGGTGTTTGTGTTGTTGTTAAATTGAGCCTATAGATTCCACTGTAATTACCAAAAACATACATATCTCTTTGGTAATCATATTGTTTGAATTAGATCAGGTCAGTCCTGGTTTGAATGCTGATCCTATCCTGGGCTTCCTCTCTCTTCTCCATCATCTTCTCTTTCTTTTTCACTCAGTCTCCTCATCTTGTCCCGTATCTTTTCCCCTCACAAAGTTGAGCTTTGATTGATGAAGTCTTTTTTTTTTTTTTGTCTGTCTCAGTGAAGAAAAGTAAACACAGGGTCAACTGATATTTATATGTAAATGTTTTAGGCCTCAGCTAGGATCATCTTGCAATGAAAATAAAAATATATAGGGGTACCCCATTTTAACATGAATTTTGACCCTTTACACAATTTGAATTGAAAGACAAGCACTTCAAATGTGGTTGAAAGTTTATCAGTCAACTTTGAATGGATGGAATTAACGCTACGCCGGCATCATGATGGATGGCCACTGTTTAATGTAGCTTGACGACACAGGAGTTGTTCGTCAGATGAAGTTTGCGGCAATGAACTACCACCAGTACAGTTCTCAAGTTTCCTGTATCATGCCTTGCATGGATTCAGCTGCATGTCCGGTTTCTTCAACTTGTTTACATAACCAAAGAACCACTGTGGTGAAGTTTCAACCACACACAAGCAATGAGAGTCATCCGATGAGCAAGTTGGGAGTCTTTGTGTTGCACAATATCTTTTAAAGTTATTTTTAGGCAATTATGTCACAACTTTTACATATAGACCTCAGAAAAAATACAGACATCCGGACTTCAGTGACCTCAACGGCCAAGAAATAATTTATCATGTGAACCCTCACTGAAACAGAAAATGTCGTTGTTACATTTTGTTTTTTGTACAGATGAAACAAATGTGGTATAACGTGTTAATATGTGGGATTTAGACAGAGCCAGAGTAGCTGTTTCCCCCATTATCCAGCCTTTGTACTATGCTAAATTAAGCCAACTGGTTCTTAGCTGTAGCCTCATATTGAATAGACAAATATAAAAAGTGATATTGATTTGTTTATCTAACTCTTAACAAGAAGTGTCCAGCGATAACTACAAAGCTTTCCTGTGTTTAATCCCTGATCTTTAGCAGCTCTCTCAACAGACTATAACATCCCCATCTGTCCCTGTTGGTGCTCCATAAACTTCTTAAGAAAACTGAACTGTATTGTCATTGGCTTTTTATGAATATAGGTATTTATTAATTGCTTGGTCTATGAAAGGTCAGAAAATAATGAAAAGTGTACAGTATCATTTCCAAGAGTCCAAGGTGACATCTTGAAAAGTCAAAGATAGAGAACCTGAACTCTCTTAACTAATTTTCACAATTTTTGCTTGAAAAATCCCTTATTATTCAAATATTGATCGATGAGCAAAATAGTTAGATTAATTTTCTATGGTTTGATTTAGGGATTGATCGACGAATTTTGTTTCAAAATTGTTTTGTCTTAATAACAGAAAACTTTCACGATCTGTTCCTTTTTTGTCTTTTGTCACGTTCTGGCCCCAGCTGTCTGTGTCACTGTTTCCCCCCCCCCCCGTCTCCACTTCTGCAGGGCCGTGGACTCCTTCTGTGTTCCCCTGACCTGCCATCCCTTTACCCTCCACCAGATGCCCTCTGACTTTCCTTCCTTTCCCCATCACCTGACCACCCCACCCATCTACACACCTGCCTCCACTCCTCTCTCTGCCTGTCAGCCGCTCCTCCCTCATCAGTCCAGCTCCCTTCACCTGTTCACTCCCCTGCCTCTGATCATAATCAGTCGGTTATATATACGGCCCACTTTCTTTGTGCAGTTGTCAGATCCTTATTTCTGTGTCTCAGTGTTTCTGTATCGGTTCTGGGTTCCCTGTTACCTTATTAGTCACCTGCCTGCTTTGGACTTGTCTTTAGTCATTTTGGATTTTCTGTCTGCCTCCCCCCTCAGTAAGGTTTTCTCACACTACCATTTGTGGGAATAAACTCTTCGTACCATACCTGCTGCTCTCCTCTCCTCTCTGTGATTGGGTCCTACCCCTGCCAACCTGCTTCTCCCCATGACAATAACCAAAAAACAATTATTACTTCTTTTGTCATAATTTAATAATAAAATATCCCAATGTAGTGTTTATTGTTGTATAATTTGGATTAAGGATTACAGAGAAGTGAAAAATGGCAAAAGGAAGATTATTTTGGCTAACATAGGCCTATGTTCTTTCTTATTTAAACGCTCCTTGAGTCTCATGGCTTTAACCCATCTATAAACATCTTATACTGCGGATGTTTGTGAAGGAAAAGGGTAAAATCTGGTTCTCTTCCTCCTGTCAGAAGCGCTCACATCACTGTAAGGTGACAGCTGGCATGTCACGATTGTCTCCGCGTCCCACCACGCTCTGTGCGAAAGACACCAGCTTGAACTGGATAAAACAACCGTGGGTAGGCCCATGGACAGACAGGACGGGACACAGGACAGGCTTTTCTTTACAAGCAGGGCACGATTTATGGGTCAGATCAGACATAACTGATGACTGCGGCTGAAGGTGACATTGCCTGCACATGAAAAAAAAAAAAAAAAAACACTTGGCACGGTTGGATGAAGAATGTGAGTTTCTGGTCTAATCTGCTGCCAGGGCGTAAACCCGTCTTTCATAAAATCTCCATTTCATCCATTAAAATCCCGCACAGGAGTGAAACCCTGCACACGGGGTTTGTGTCCCTCGGGCTTGATTCGCCTCCACAGGCGCAACTGTCCTCCCTCTCCGTTAGGTGGCCCCAGCGACCCGCTGCCCCCGCATGTTTGGCCCTTGTCCCGATTCAGTTTTATAACCCCGCATCTTAATTTAATTAAACCGCACCACAGCGCAGATTCAACCGGGCCGAATTAAGAGCAAAAAAAAAAAAAAAACGCGGCTGATAAGAGCTCGGCCGCGGTGCAGGAGGCGACTCCCGACGCGCCGGTCACCTGCTGCACGGCGCCGCGCGGAGCGGAGCCCGCTCGCCGGAGGGGCCCCCGGTCACATGCTCTCATCCTCCACTTCACTTTCTCCTGAACGGGACGTCGTCGGAGCGCCGGAGCGCACGGTGTCCCGGGTTTGGCCGCAGACGCGCGCAGAGGCAGCAGGAGGACGCAGCGGCAGCGGGGATGGCTGGGTGACGCCGCGCGTGTGTGTGTGTGTGTGTGTGTGTGTGTGTGCAGTTTATTTTCTTGAATGACGGTCAGCGACGTGGAGAGCTCACCGAGGCGATACGGTCGGACTGTTTTTTTGGTTTATCTATTTTTTGGGGATCCCCGATGCCCGTTTTGGATGGACCTTTGCGCCGCGAAGTTCTTTACGGAAAGCGATGGGACATTTGTTTTGAAATGTCAAATTGTGTCTGAGACCAGGAGGTGAGTGTGATGACTGAGATTAAAATAGTAAAAGTGCATTTTTGGTAAAGACATGGGAATTTGTGACTCCTGATCGTGCCATAACAATGACAGTAGAAGGCTGGAGTATGCCATCTAAAATCGGATCATTGGCATGGAAATTACACAATATATGGCATAAACAAGTATACAGTCAGAGCTTGCTTATGCAAGAAACCAAAGTAAAGATTCATTTTTTAAAGATTTTAACCAATATTGCATTTAATATCTAAATATCTAAATGAATACTAATATATCCAATATCATATAATTCATTTCTTTAATCCACAGGGCTGCTGCTGGCTTCATAAAATTGCAGCTTTTTGGAACCTACAAACTGGACAGACAGAGGAGCTCAGGGCCTTGCTCATTACACCGAGGAATTAAGTTACCACTTCCTCTTCAGCACTGCAGCTCAAATGATGTCAACTCTAATTTACAAAGTCAGGAGCCAAATGTCCGGCCCAGCGAGGGTTTGCCTCAAACATGTCGTCAAATCGCTTATCAGAAGATGCCATGATGGAGATTTTATGCAAGGCTCCAAGATTCTAATCCTGTGGATATAATGTAGCACGACCCTTCAGTATGACCTAAATGAACACTCTCCAGCCCACAAATGTTCAGGGATGGATCTCATGAACTTTACGACTGTCATCGACAACGGGTTTTTGGGTGAGGCTCCTTCGAGCCGCGTCCTAACTGGGTGTTTCCTCTCGCTGCTCATTCTCACCACCTTGCTGGGAAACACGCTCGTCTGTGCCGCCGTCACCAAGTTCCGACACCTGCGCTCCAAAGTGACCAACTTCTTTGTGATCTCGCTGGCCGTGTCGGACCTCTTGGTTGCCATCTTGGTGATGCCGTGGAAGGCGGTGACAGAGATCGCCGGCTTCTGGCCGTTCGGATCCTTCTGCGACACCTGGGTGGCCTTTGACATCATGTGCTCTACGGCGTCCATCTTGAACCTTTGTGTGATAAGCTTGGACCGCTACTGGGCCATCTCCAGTCCCTTTCGATATGAGAGGAAGATGACACCCAAAGTGGCCTATGTGATGATCAGCGTGGCCTGGACGCTGTCTGTGCTAATTTCCTTCATCCCGGTGCAGCTCAACTGGCACAAGGCCCAAACTAAATCGTACACCCCGCTCACCGGGTCCTCTGGCTCCTCAGGTTTAAACGCCTCATCTTACCGCAGCCCCGAGAACTGTGACTCGAGCCTGAACAGGACCTACGCCATCTCCACCTCTCTCATAAGCTTTTACATCCCTGTGGCCATCATGGTGGCTACCTACACCCAGATCTACCGCATCGCCCACAGACAAATCCGGAGGATCTCTGCCCTGGAGCGAGCGGCCGAAAGCGCCAAGAACCGACACGACAGCATGGGCGGATGCTCCAGTATCGCAGAGTCCGAGAGCTCGTTCAAAATGACTTTCAAGAGGGAGACCAAGGTGCTGAAGACGCTGTCGGTGATCATGGGGGTGTTTGTGTGCTGCTGGCTCCCATTCTTCATCCTCAACTGCATGGTGCCCTTCTGCGAGGAGTCCAGCGGAAGGGAGGCTTTCCCCTGCATCAGCCCCACCACGTTTGACGTGTTCGTGTGGTTCGGCTGGGCTAATTCCTCCCTCAACCCCATCATCTATGCCTTCAACGCAGATTTCCGCAAGGCCTTCTCCATCCTGCTGGGCTGCCACAAACTGTATCCAGGAGGCCACAACATAGAGACGGTCAGTCTAAACAAGAAATGACTCACGACTCTCTCACAGCACTGACTCATCCTCAATGCTAAGAGTCCAAGTGTTCCTGTACAGGCCGGTCTGATCGACTTCAAACGAGGACGCTGCTCTCTGTGCTGACTCTTAGTGTGACTGAAGGATACGGTGACCCTATATGTACCCGTGTTTGCATTAGGCCAGTGGCCCGTCCGTGTGCAGACTGTCAGAGTGAGCTTGTGGTGCTCACCGTGGTCGCTACGCTGTCTTCAAATGGGAACACGCTCCTGAAAGAGGAGAGGGGATTTGGGGGATTGAGATTAAGACTCTCCGCTGTTGTGCCAGGGAGCTGGGAGCGCAGCGGTGCTGACACGCCCCTGGGATAGATAATCCCATGACTGGGCAGCATACACCCTAATGCTGTCAGACACTGCTCTCTTCAATACCGTCACACACGTACACAAACGCTGTCAAAACATGCTCCTGCGCTTACAGTGCAGCAGCCAGCATGAACACTACAGGAAATCACATGACAGCACACAGAAACACTGTTCCTCCTGTGCTCTGCAAGGATTGCAGCAGTAAAGGGTCAAATCAAATCATGTATCTACATAGATGAACATGTAGGTCAAGTGCAAACACATGTGACTTAATATGAAAGTTCTGAGAAATGAAGACTTATGAAGTCTGAATTTGTTTTGGCAGTAAAGTTATAGAGACAGACCGCAGGTTACAGATCGTTCCTGATACTGGTTCAGACTTGATTATATCTCATCAAAATGTCAAATCATTATAACTTGGAAACCAAATTTTCTCAACAGACACCTCATAAATTATTCGTTTCACTACTTGAAAGTGTTTTATGGATGAGTGTCTCATATCACTTTGTGTGTCCTGTATTTTTCATAAACAACAGCTGATGACCTCTTTTAAGGAGAAGCCAAAGAGCTAAACAAAGGTTTTGCTTGACTTGTGGTGTCTTTGACTATTGTGCTTATTTAGAGGCTGATACAGAATTGTGTTTGGGTCAATCAGTTTTATTTAGCTGTTTAAAGAGAATTATTAAAGGATAAGCTTGGTCTATAACAACTTGGGTCTTATTTTTATAGGTGTGGCTATCATTCCTATTGGTTATGATAACATTGTTCTCAATAAGTAATTGCTGAGAACTGGAAACACTGACATCACCACAATGAAATCCGACAAGCCAAGAAACATGAGCAACCAGACAACGAGACCAGTTGTAAACCAGCTCTCTGCACCAGAACTGTCACCCTTTAAAAAATTTAAGCTAGAAAGAATTAGAACTAACACGTAACACGTTTGAATTCATTCGAAAAAACATCTTAGGATGGTTTATCCTAAACCATGCTGTAGAATTTTTCATGGCTTCTGCGGCCTCACGAGGTGGAATGTTACTATAATGCTGTTTCATTTTACAAACCTTAACATTAACATTACAGTTTGTTTGTTTTTATACATTTCGAGTCAGGAAAAAAATTACAAAAACAGAGTTTACCGAGTTTATAGCATAATTATAGTTTATATTTATACGTATATATCAGCTTTCTTACCTGACTACCTGGAGTACCTGGCGACGTCACATTGACAACAAGACCACAGGAAGTCACTGCACCCAGTCTAGAAATAGTCCCACACATAACCCTCCGTAAAACCACAACTTGTTGTTTTCACATTTCAGAACAAGTACATTAGTGAGCTTTCTAGGTTTTTTGTTTAACCTTTGACAGAGTCAGACTAACCTTCTCCTGGCTGTAGCTTCATATTTAATGGACAGATATGAGAGTGGTATCAATCTTCTCATCTAACTCTCGGCAAGAACGTGAATAAGAATATTTCCCAAATTGTCTAACTTTTTTTAACTTTGTGAGTATAATATAATCATGACTGAAATAAATTATGGCCATAACTATGTAAATAAAACCCAGGAAGTATCCTATAAAGTGAAGCATTGCATGGTGGAATATAAAGACCAAGGTGCATTGCCATAATTATCAACAGTTACCTCTAATTTGGTTTACTGTATTTATTTTTGTATATGCTACATTGCTTCATCAGTTTGTCACAGTGAGCATTCATGACACAAACAAAAGCTATAGGTGTTTGTACTTGGCTAAAAATGATCTCTTTAGAATATGCAGTTGTTACAGAGGTGTGATACATGTTGTTATGTTATATTCATAACAGTATAACCCATCAGAAGAAACTGTTGTGCAGTGTCTGCTTCATCCGTGTGGAAATATCTCAGTGCACAGCTTAATAAAAGTGTATTTGTCCATTTCTGTGTGGTGTGTGTGTGTGTGTGTGTGTGTGTGTGTGTGTGTGTGTTTGGCTGTACAGCTTTGACCTCCACAGATCAAACTTCCTGAAGCACATTTCACACCAGAGTCTAAAGGCTAAAACTTAACAGGACCAGCTGTGTCTCATACCCCAAATTTCACTCTCAACTCTGGTGTTCATGTGTCTGTTCAGTCTTGTGATGTATTGCCATCATTAGCAATGTGAAACGCCCAATCTGGAGTCATGGATAGCCTAGAATATTAAAGTAAAGCAACCACTGCGGCACCTCTTTGTCCGCACTGTCAGCTTGCTTCTTTCTTTCATGGCACTGCAGCTGATTGACAGAACTCATGAAACAATTTCTATCAACTAAACATGAATTTTGGGTCACAGCTGAAATGAGGAGACAGAGGTGATTGTAAATTTCAGTTTTGAGTGGTTCAGTAACTTTGGATATTAAGGATGCACCTGTCAATAGAATTTACTCACCCTAATCTGTTCAGAAGCTTAAATGGGGAGTGACAAGGAGATCGAGGTACTTGAAGTGTGGAGGGAGAACAGAGCAGCGTCAAGGACGTGATGGATTTTGTTTTGCCAGTTACAGTTAAACATTCCCTCCCAGATCTGCCTGCTATTTCTTAAACTATGAATTGAATCAAAATCCAAGTTGATTGGGAATTATGTTTTTGTTTATTGAAGCTAATGAATGTGGATGTGCCCGCTCTTCAATAACCATAAAAATCCGAATGAAATGAATTTCAGGGTAAAACAGTTTAAAGTGATTAAAGAGTCACGAGGGACTCCCATTATACAGCAAGTCTCAGAAGACTAAGAGGACAGATTTTTAAATCAAATTAAGTTTATGCTCATTAGAAATATGAAAAAGTGTAAATACTGTGATGATAACTCTTTCTCTCTCTCTCTCTCTCAGACACCCTCACAGAGTCGTCCTTTAAAGCCCGCTTTCTCTGGGCCCCGGACTGCCCTTGCCTCTGTGAAACCTCCTCAAGCGTGCCACGGGAAGGGAACAGCAATTAATTTGACTGACATCATTCAGAGTGATGGCTGAGGTGGCGACAAGACAGGGTGTATGTGCTCGTGTGTGTGTTTATGCGCCTGGTGCAGCACTACTATCACCTGCTCCAGTGCCCAACCCTGCGAGAGTCCCCTGCAATGTCAACCGCTCTCGGTAAACACAGAGAACTCCTTTCCTTTTCGCTATCTCTTTGTTCCGGTGGAGCTTGGGAGATTCTCAAAGCGATACTGTCTTTTTAGATTGGCACATCGGAGAAGCGATGTTAGACGTGGCAATTTCAGATGATGCTAATGACTGGCCCTGGGGAAATGATTTACTGAGACAGGCAGAGAGAAAGGGGCAAGGAGAGAGACAGAGTCTTATGTAAGTATCAAGCAATGGCAACTTCAGAAAAGAGACTCTAAGGATGCTCTGTAAATATCACATAACCCACAAGTATCACCAAAGTCAGACTGCTGTCACATCCATAATGAAGCATCCTCTGTGGTCACATGTGGTTTGCATATAAGCAGGCACACCTGGCCACGGGAAAGTGGGTTTATAATGTAGTTAATGATTTCCTTGTCACCCTCTCTCTTTTCAGATGGGATCTTGGGGAATTAAAATGCAATCAAACAGTTTGCTGTAATCTGTATTACTCTGCATTAAATATGTATTATTCACAACTGGCAGAACTATCATAATTGCGCGAGAGTCTAATGCATTTTTAATGCCTCACACAACACCAAGATAAGCATAATTGAGAGTGAGCGTGTTGGTGACTCCAGCCAAAGTGCGTCAACACAGCTACATGTTGACAGAAATGAATGCACTTTGCATGTTGAAAAATGCTGTCCGTCTGTTTGTCCGTGTCTGGCCTCCTTGGTGAGGTAAACAAGATGCTCTATATTTATTTTCAACTGAGAGAGAAAGGAGAGATCATCAAGACAAGCACACATCGGGCTGCAACACCACTTCCTTATCTATGAGAAAATTTGTTCATTTCAGGGTTGAAAGAGGCTATCTTCGCAAACCTCTGAGTAAATATAAAAAGTATGTCAACAAATCTGATCACAGCAATAGGCATCCAGTGCTTCAAAAATAGAACCATAAGCCTCTACCGGAGATTGCCCTGCACATTTTTTGACCTTTAGTGTTCGTCCTTTGCAGCAAAGCCCCCCCCCACCCCCCATTCATCTTCCTAGTTTACTCTTGCTCTTCATTTCTCTTTCTTATCACACCCCTCCGCTCTCTTCCTCCACCCTCGCTCTGTTTACTGTTTGTGCTGCAGGCCGCTGGCCGTGCCGTGTTGCCATTCGTCACTCCAACTGGCTCCAGTGGAGAGGACAGGCCCTCTGACCCCACCACTGGGAAAGGAGCAAGGGAACGAGGGGGAAAGGGAGAATCACAGAGGGCTCTTCAGAGATGAGAGCAGGGAAAAATAATTATTACAGAAGGACACGACAATCGTGGACTTCCTGATTTTAAGCACTCTTTCCACAAGTCAAAATATAAATCTGAATATCCAGATGCGTGGCAGATTAAAGGAAAAGCCAACATAAAGGGATTTAGTAAGGTGTTGGGCCACTTCAGGCCACCAGAGAAGCTTTACTGTGCGAGCAACATATATTTAATGTTTTCATGATGGTGGAAATGGAAATGTCGCTCCAAAACTTCTCACAGGTGTTCACTTATGTTAAGCCCTACTGAGTTTGAAGGTTAAATCTTATGAATCACATAATTTTAATATACATCAAATCATTCAGTGACCTATTCTTTGTGGATGCATCTGCATTCACTATGTTGCTTCACCTATTTAATCAGGTTTTTCCCTTAATTTGTCGCCTACATTTAATTGCCAGGAAGTGAGAGTGAGGGAGAGCTGTTGCACAAAGAGGTACAGCAGAAGCAACGGGCTTCTTTATGAGAAGAACGCATTAATCCACTTATCTAACTACCTTTTTCACATTTCACTGCACTTTCTCTTTCATAATGAAAAGCCCTGTTTTTGTTAAATTTGCAGGATTTTGTTCCCTCCACCATCCTCAGAGCTCCTTTACTGATGCCTCAATCATCTGAACTAAATATTAGAGAATATAATCCCTCATAAACTGAAACAGTTTGCAGTGTCATACTGTGTCATGGAGTGACCTCTACTGGAGATGGGCCGAAAATGGAGATGAGTTGACCTGGGTCTTTGCTAAATTCGGCTCGATTAAATCCTCCAGAGAACTAAAGACAGATTTGATGTATTGGCCACATAATTGCTCATATCACCGTCATCTCTGGCCTATCACAGATTGTCAGTGAGGCAAAGCAGAAAAACATCACCGAAGCAAGTTAAACGAGTACTAAGCCAAGTCAGTGGAGGCATATCAAATTATACAATGAATAATAATCAGGGTGCAAATAAGGCTGGCTGATGAGTACTGTTTTCAACAGGGGTGATGTCCACTCCAGCCACACTCCGCAGCTTAGCTGGAGAGAGGTGCTGTCTGGCAGAGACGGCTCTGAATGGAGATCATGCCATTAATGATGCAAATGTTAACGCTCACGCTGGTAGGATGCCCCATGGGTGAATTGTGACGATGCGAATGCTAATCAGCTAGCTCGAGGGGGAGAGCAGATGTGTCTTATCTCTTTAAGAGCGCAACATCAGCAGAAGGAACTGACAGACGGAGCCACAGAGTGATTACTGACAACTATGCGGGGAAAGCTGAGAGATAGTTGCCCCTTCCACCCGGGCTCAAGATGGGCGATGGCTGCTGTCTGTCCGTCAGCTGATGCCCTGGCTGTGCCAAGCCAGCTCTCAGACTCTTTGTTAAATGTTCCATAGTTTGACAACACCTTTTAAATGGGCATTATTGATTTCAAATGACAAAGTCTGCTTGGGAAACACTATGCATCATAAAAGAGATAACTTGCACCGCAGATAGTAGAAGTGATGTGTTACTCTTGCACAGTTCCATTTTCAGTGGAACGCCCACATGAGGTGGTGATTCATGCAATTGAATAAAAAGATGTGTCAAAATCTAGCTTCTTTCGCTGGTTGAAATTACTGTAATCACACATGGCCACACCACATGACAAAGTTTGAAAACATCTGGTAACAGACTCTTGGTTAGGTTTCTGTTAGGGTACTAAACAAAAACTTGATTAGTTTGGAGTTAAGCTGACAGCCCTATTTGTCTGCGCCGTTTTTCTAACCAACTTTTACATTTTTCCAGAACACAGTTGTGGCTCAACTCCATACCACATATTCATTTTTCACTCATTTTTTTTGGCATGTTGCGTGTTCACACAAATTGAGTTTAAAGATATGCATATGAATGTGTAAGGAATAACCTGATTTATGCATCAGTTAATTTTCTTTCTCATTTTAAATATGTGGACTACTGCCAATTATTGATAAGATGCATAACTCCTAATCAATTAATGTTATTGTGCCTTAGATTCACTGAAATTTTGCAGGAATCTATACTACTATTTAGCATGCTACTATCCATATATTACTCTGTTCAGACAGTGATTTAGTAATTTACAGTTAATAAATAAACTTTTTCAAGGCTTGTTCATTACTTACAAAGCTTAATATTAATTCTTGTTTACTGTAGAGAATTAATGACCTGGAAGAATTTGATTTCTGGTTGACCTCTGTATAATCACACAAGAAGAAAGTTAGTTGGAGAGAGACAGAGAGACAAAAACGCTGTAGAGCAGAGTTGAACACGTCAGTCTTCACGTCTGAGTCTTGCTGTTTTTTTTGTGCCGCTAATAGACTAACAGACTCCCACAATGCATTACACAAAGGAAATTCAGTAGTTAAATTAGGCCCAACATTTCTCTGCTTACCGTAAATGTATAACTGAGTCAAACATTAGGGTATTTCTTGCTCATGGGTTGTGTTACTGGTAGTAAAGAATTTAAATATTTTGTAATTACATGGTAAAACACTGATAAGATCTGGGTATTCTCGCTGGAATAGAAAAACAGATACGGCACGGTGGTGTAAATACCAAACACCACTAGAAGCACAGCAAGGGGCCATATCTCCCGGGAGAATATACAAGCCATATTTTTTCGGTTCTGCTGTGTGCATCTGAAAAGGGGATTAACAGAGCGGGAGGGTAGTACTGAAGACCACTCAGCAACAGACATCCCACTCGAGTGATTTCACAGTGACAAGCTGAACAAACATCCCCAACAGAGAGACGGAAAGAGCAGGATGGAGGAGAGGGGAGGGAGATAAGGATGGCGGGACGGAGTTAAGAAAGAAACTGGGAGCAGACTGGGACAAGGCGTACGATAAGAAAACAGCTTTAAAGCAGTTATACCGTCCCCTCTCTCATTGGAGGAATGAACACGAAATATTTGGCAAAAATGTACATCAGTGAAATCGACACATACTTGCAATTTCTTTATTCTTTTAAATGGTGAAAAAATAACACCAAAGAGGAGAGCCGGGACAACACAGCTTCACTCAGTTGATCCGGGAAACACCTCAAACCTGCTGGTTTTTCCAATTCCATAGGAGGGAGGCAGACAGCAGACACCATTAGGTCTATTTTAGGAAGGGACTTGTCAAACAGGAGCACAGCAGGAGCCTCTTTTACCCTCTGGAAAGTTCAGATGGGACCACGCGAGCACGAGCAGATGCAAGCGTGCTCACAGGCACACACACACCCACACACAAACACACAGACACACACACACACACTCACACCACAAGAGACACAGCTGGGAGACGGTGGGAGCATCACCGGATTTTGAATCCTTCATTTGGTCGTAATCACAGAACCAAAAACATTTTACCACCTACGTTTCTGCCACATAACTGTTTAATTGAGCGTCACACTCCAACCATGTGAAAAATCCGGCCTTTTCTCTCACCTTCATTGATTGTGGCCTTTAGCTAACAGACTATTTCTTTATTTTCTCTGAACAGCCCACCACTTATACAACCATCTGTCCTCTACAGTTATACAGCAGCTACGTGACAGGAAATAACGCAGTGAGCTGAAAAAAAAAAAAGAAATACACAATTCGCCAGCTGACCAAATGCTGCTGTGTAACATGCTGTGAGCAACTTTAGGGCATACTGTGCATGTTACAATGCAGTATGACTCCCATAGGAAAAATCTCTCCTCGCTGCACCTCCTCCACGCAGAGGACAAAGGTCGAGGTCAGTTACAGAACAGCCTCCCTGCGGCTGGTAAGGATTTGGTGCTGTTAGGACAAGGACAAGGACACCACGGCGGGGTGGATGCTTGGTGGCTTGAACCCAGGTCTCTGTACTCATTACACCACCCTGTTGCCATTTTACCCCCGTGTGACAGCTCTAGTGCATGCCAACAAGGACTTTCAAGAAAAGCGTATTCAGCGTCTCTCCTCAGCTGTGTCTAATGATCCATCCAGTAGCTGTTGGGTTATTTCAGTCTGGACCAAGATGGCGGACTAGCAAGTGACCAACAAACTGACATTAACGAGCCACTGGTGTGGTTAACGGTGTGTGTGTGTGTGTGTGTGTGTGTGTTGGGGGGGGGGGGGGGGGTATTTAACAATAGGATTTGTATTTAAAGGGTTTACATCAACATTGGGGAGACAGAGTGCAGGAGAGGAAGTGGAGATGACTGGTTTTTCTGTGGACTATGTTAATCTCCTTTAATTGTCCCATCTGGAAGTCTGCTCCCCTGCTTAGCCCACCTTCTGTTTATCAATATGTGACCAGACAGGGGGCCAATGCTGAATTATATGCTTTACAAGAATAGTTACTAGGGCATATTTACCATTATTAAACCTGGTAAATCTGTACATGTTTAATGTGAACGGAAAAATGGAAAAAATAAAGCACAGACCTCTCACAGTCCTTACTTGATGTTTTACTGGAGACAAATTATGGACAGATATTACTTCTTCAAGCAACATCATAGATTAAGCTAGCAAATTAAATTTACTTCTTTTATCCACCACAGAAAAGATGAATATCTTCACAGATTCACTTAAACAAAAATGGAAACATGGTGAAACCTAAATGGAGCCAACACTTTCCCATATTTACCAAAACTTTCAGTGTTTTTTTTTCAGTCAAAACCTCCATGGAATTTAATCCCCATTGTGTTAGATCGTGTCAACCAGTCTTTCAGTGTAACTGGGTGCATATCTCATATCAGCGAGTTTGTTATTAAGTTACCAGAAAGTGTTGGAGGGCTAGGTCTCCTTCAGTACAATAGAGGCCATGGGGGAGACTGATGACTCATAGGATCTCAGGAGACAGAGCGGACGCACAGATCTGTGAGGAGACACAGACAATGGTGAAGGCTACAGATGGCACCGCTCTGAAAAGGCTCGAACAGGGGATGTAAACCTCCCAGGGGGCAATGTATGGATGTCACTGCAAGACGCTAATTCAGTTGACATTGGTGTGTCCTATCTGGATGAGTCACCTCAGAACATAAAAGTGGATCTAATCTTAAAGGTATGGTACCTTGTAGGCTTAGGCTGAAACAAATCTGGAGAAAAGAGGGCAGTATGTACCGAATGTACAGTACTATAAACAGTAACTAACATGTAAGTTCATGCTGTTCTTTAGTCTCAGAGGTCAGCAGCAATGTTGAGCCCAGATGTGTTCTTCTCAGGCTTTCAAATGAGCATTGGGGCTCCACAGGAGTAGACACACACACAACTGGTGGTGAGAACCGTTTCCTACAATGACAAAAAATATATATAAATCCACAGAGCTTAAGAGTTAGAGGAAGAGACAGGGTGAGAGAGAGGGAGAACGTAATGTATGTGTATTTCAAACTTTAAACATTAGAACAACTAAAATAATAAAAAGAAGAATATCCTGGAGTGCATTGTTCTCGTTTCTGTGAGGACTTCTTTCCCTTGTTGCCATCAGTGCCCCAGATCCCAGATCAGAGAAAAAATAACCCCAGAGAAAGCTTTCTGTCTTTTAACCTCAAAGCCAAAGCTTTTAGGTGTGTCTTTATGTTTAAATAGGTCATGTTGTTTGGCTGACCTGATTGAGGGAAATGTCTCTTGAAAAAAACCAGTTGAAAGAACGAAACAAAAGACAGAAACTGCCAGAGGTGGGATTCCTCTGAGCATGGAGGACGTGGCCTCTGTGTGTGTGTGTGTGCGTGTGTGTGTGTATGTGTGTGTGTGTGTGTGTGTGTGTGTGTGTGTGTTTAAGCATGCATGATTCAGTTAAGATTGAGTTCTCCCAGCGAGGAATCTGTCAACTTGTTACTGTATCTAAGCCTGGCGTCACAGTTTGTGCATGTCGCTCTTTGGCCAATATAATCAGCGCACAAATTGAATTAACAGCAAAGTGATTAATGTTGACTGGGTGCCTAATTATATTATTATTGCTAACATTTCATGCAACGTAAGGAGTCAGAATGAAATTGAGCCAGAAAGGCAGAGAAAAAAAAAAAGGTGTCCAGAGTTGAAAGACCAGAAAATCCACAGTAAAGATTGAGGATAGAGCGGGGATTGTTCGGGAAACACACCTGCTCCACAGCTTTGAAGACGAGATGAAAGCATGTCCTATAATTACAGCACTTCGAACAACACAAATGTCAATGCTTTACTCCTCTGGCCTGTGAGGCGTGTGGAGAATAGAAATAAAAAAAACTCTTCGCTCACTCTCCCCACCTCTCTTTTATTTGTCATATCTGACGTTACTGCCACCCTTGTGAGAAGGGATTTGTGTGTTTTTCTGCAGTGCGATGAAGCGCGTAGTGAATCTCAGCATTGCTCCTGCGTACAGTTGAAATGTTCCTCTGAATCTCAGTTTTGCCTAACAGGCTGGGACAGGAGCGGAGAGGGGCAGTGAGAAATCCTGGCTCTCCTTTTCTTTTAACACGCTGGCTCCAACTGCTTTGTTTTCCCTTAATTTTAACAAACTAAATGGATTCATAAACTGTGTGCAGTCATGTTTAATGAAATGCCAGCGTGATAGAGGTAATTAGACGGCTGCATGTTATTGTGAACATCTGCATATATTACATTAAAGACAGGGGAGGTGTGCTATGTAATATTTCACTGTACTTATTCTCAATCAGATTCAATCTTATTTTCAATCAGAGCAGAACTGATGCAGCACTGCTTTCCAATGATGCATGTATAAGGACCTAAATGCTTCTGTCCCTGCAACAAAGAGCTCTAGAAATCCCCAATCCCCAAACTCGTGCCATTTACCACCGGCACAGTGGAACAACGCATAAGAATTTCATCTTTTATTCACTAGGGCACTCACAATGAATTAAACAGACATTATTTAAAAGCCTGTAAGTTGCAAGTTAGATAACATGTAAATTTCTATCTAAGATGATAAGTTGTTACCTGAAGTGTTCTGAAATGTCTTTTAAATGCCAAGAATAAGTCTATTAATATGAGAGTAGTCAGGGCTGTGTGGCTTCATGTTAGATGACAGCAACAGATGGGAAGCGGCTACATCTAGTGGATTTATGACAGAAGCGCAAGACCTTTAGGTGAGGAACAAGGCTTATGTACTGACATGCTGATTCTATCTCTCTGAAGAGTTGTCAGTGTTCCTCCTGTCCATCCATACTGGCCCTGAGGAGCCTCGCCTCCTAAAGCGACTACAGTGTAAGAAATCAGGGGCAAAATCCGCAGTCCACGTTCTATGCAAAAAATGTAGTCTACTGGTTCAGCCAAGTTATCAGTCATTTTAGTACAAAATTTCCTCTTTAAGTTAATGGAGTAAGTAATCACTGTCTGGACAAACACAAAGAGGGAATTTGGCACTAAAAGGACTAACTTTGGAAGATACACACTTCATTTGTCTAATTCAGACTACTGAAGCCCCATATTATCATCAGCTGAATTTTTGAAAAGCATTTTTTCACAGAAACACCGAGGAGTAATGATGACAGCAAAAAAAAAAAAAAAAAAAGAAGAAGCTGTTTCAATGTACATATGGACATTTCAGTATTGTATTAAGATAGACCTTTAAGCCTCTATGAGCTGCCCCTGCTCTCTTGGCTCAGGATATAAAGCTTGCATGACTTGAACCCCATTGACTATTCTGCCTGTGAAACTCAGATTAGCTGCGTCAGTATTTAAATAACTTCTCAAAGAACATTTCTATAAAAAATAATATAATTCTTTGTCAAATTTGCATGTCTATTTTGTGCTGATTTGGATTTCTTTTGTGTTTTTATATTCATGCATTTAATCAGACCCAGCTCTGTTCTTTATCAGCGGTCTGCTGCTCCACTTTGGGCTGTGATCATTTCCTCCACTAAGGTTTCACATTTAAAACATCTGAAACTGGAGGCCGGGGTTATTGGGCAATCAAAGCCATTAAAGACTCCACTATCAGCTTAATGCTGGGTTAATTTCAAAATGGAGGGAACCAAATGGACTGTGAAATATGTGCTAATGGTAACAAGCTTTTCCTAAGTTTACAGAAGGAGAGAGAAAGAGCAAGAGAGACCATATAATGCCCTGTGCTGTTATCACCGAGTCTACACATATAATTTCACAGAGTTTTGGAGTCAAAAAATCAGGGACAAGGACAATTAAACCGAGGACTGTGAAGGGTTAGCCTGGTATAATGCTGTGTTACAAAGTTCACAGAGAAAGACTGAGTTCATGTAAAGTATACAGTTTAAAAATACAGCTCACATCAAACAAATAAATCACAACCTCTGTGATATCCAAGAGCAATATGGAAACACATGTTTGCAATTACGACGAAGAGAGATGAGAAAACATTCATTTTTGCAAACATAATTTCACATCTTTAGAGGAAATTTGGCTGAATAAATAATCATCAAAGTGTGCAACACCTCCTCACTCAGGCCACCCAGTTGAACATCCACCCATACAATACATACAGGGGATCCTACTGTATGCTGCATGCGCATATGAGATGCAGGCGGTCACGCAGAATTATACCATGCTTTCAGTCTCCAGTGTAATGCGCTAAAACAGATTAGTAAGATAAAAGTTCAGTGGTTCGACTAATATGTTTCGGTTCATCGCGCACAGTTCCTTACTTCAAAGGTTCTTTGATTAATGAATACAGAAACTCAGCATATTTCTAAGTTTCTAAAGGATACCAGGACTTCAACACCCAGATGAAACTTTGTTTGAGCTGCAATGTGTAGGACGTTTTCCTCTACTATGACGAGTCAAAATGTCCGCTGTTCAAACAGTGAGATCATGGGAAATGACAGATGACGTTGGGAGTAGCTACATTTCCAACAGTAATCCATAACACTTAATGTCAACAAAGAATCAGCGTGGCGGAGCTCACAGTGCTGTGAGAGGAGGGGAAGCCTTGAAATATCAGCCCCTACTCTACGACTGCAGATAGGTCTCACACTGCTTGAACCAGAGGGCATCTTGCGGGATGTGGAGTACACAAGAATGGAGAGCTGAAGCACACATTACGGTGGCACAAAGGTGGTTGTCACTAGACAGGTAACTGAGGAGATCAACCAGTATGTATGCATGCTACAAACAAGCAAAGAGAACAAAACAGAGGGTTAACTAAAAGCTTTAATGTAATGTCAAACACATAAAATATTAACTTTTAAAAATGTATATATGCATAATGATACAAATGAATCTAAGGATGATCATAAATAAATCATTGTGGGCACTTGGGAATGCTTTGGCTTTTAGGGAAGCATTCACCAGAAGTGTCATTCACAAATTGTAGCTTCTAAGAAGAGTATAATAGAAAATATCCCTGCATATTCAAGGCTAACAAGTGAAAAATAATATTCCCAATGCTGGAATCTTTCAGGAAATACAAGAAGAGCACAATAAATGCATTTTGGTATTCAGGTCAATTATCAGCTACACGTGGCCTGATCAATATTCCATTCATTATCAGTGACCTGTGCTGAATCAGCAAGAAGTATCTTCGAGATGCTGTTTCCTTGTCCTTCCATAGAGTTTCTTGCAAAAAGTAAAAGGACATTTATAAATTCTCCTTGTAACTCAAGACCAGTGAAGATCATGAAGCTTCAGCTCCACTTCAGATCCTTAATTGAGTCTTTTATAAGGTGCATGACACTTTTTTTTTTTTTTTTTTTTTTTTTTTTACACACATCCAGATCCACAGCACTCTGCCTGTTTAACGCTGCTTCCTCTCAGGAGAGGTGGAACAGGCTGTGGCCGACCTGTGAGGCGCACATGGCCAGATGTGCAGCAGGGAGAAAGGGGCTGCGGCCGTATGAGCAGCCCAGTCCGTAGAGTGCTGCTGATCCAGTCTGCAAGTTGACACTGAAGGGAAAACCGAAGGACGAGAAGCCTGGGTGGAATAACGCTTTGGGCCCAATGCCAGCCGCTATTTTGAGTTTCTCCACCTCTGCCTCCTGAAGCCTCTTGGCTTTGGCTCGTCGGTTTTGGAACCAGATCTTGACCTGGGTCTCGGACAGCGACAGGGAGGAGGAGAACTCGGCCCGCTCGGTGATAGACAGGTACTGCTTCTGACGAAACTTGCCCTCCAGGGCCAGGAGCTGCGTGGTGCTGAAGGGAGTGCGAGGCTTGCGGTTGGTTTTGTGCTTCCTCAAGGGGCAGACTGCTGGACTGAGCTGCCCTAGAGGACGTGAGAAAAATGTGAGGCCGGAATTCGGCAGGTAGATGTACAGTTATATTGCAAAATACTACATTACTGGTTTAACTGAATAGGGGATGATATGAATACAAAATTATTCAAAGTGGCTGACAACAATTTGGATAATCAATTGATGCATTTATCAAGGATAAAATTTTGTTTCCATTTTATGTCAATGCATTAAATGATTATTTTTAGGGTCTGGACCTGTGGAGTTGTGATGGGCATTTGTCATTATTTTCAGATTTGTTTTAGACTAAATGATTGATTCATTAATCATAAAAATTGATCACATTAAAAAACAATTAATTTAAAATGCAGCTTTAAACTAAGAAAAACAGGACAATTACAGAAAAAAATAATGAATATTTAAATTACATTAGAATTTACTATATTATATAATTCTTTATTGTTATGCCTTTCATGTGTATTCCTTTGCTTTAAACATGGACTGAACCTTTATAGTGATTTATATATTGCACTTCTGTCTATCTCTATTTATAAGTTGTAAACAGTTATGAAGAGAGTTTTCCCTGGATGATGTAAGGCAGCCAAAGACCTAAAATTCTCATACAAACCATCATTTCACAGTGAATCGGTATTAATAAATCTTTCGAGACAGCAGCCGGCATCACTTACGGGGCGGTGTGGACATCTTAACGCGGCCGGGTATCCAGGACGCACAGTCCCCTGGTTCCGATGGCTCTGGCTTAACGGACACTGACTCCTCCGGCCTCCTCCGGGGGTCGCGTCCCGGCTCTCTGCCGGTCTCCTCCAGCGGCCTCCTGTCCGACATGAGCGCCTCCACGCTGAAGGGCAGGCGCGACACCTGCGCCGTGCGCCTCTTCAGCCGCCGGGGCCGAGCGTCCCCGTCCGCTGAGAACTCATCCCTCCAGCCTCCGGGGCAAGACATGCTGTCCTTCTTTTTTTGGGGGGGGGGGGGTGGGGTGGGGGAGAGGGAGATGGGGAGGGGGGTGGGGGGGGGCTGAGATCGATATGTACTCCCAATCCAGAAATCACATCACTTCTTGTCACGGAGGGCGAACATGCAGCAGTCCACGCGGAACTCGATGGCAGGTTTGTCGGAGTATGTGGATACAAAAGTTGACAAAATTGGTGCTGAAGAAACTTTTTTGGGAGGTACTCGGGACTTTCGGCCAATGAAGCGTCCTCATGCCGGGGCTGGGCGGGGAGGGGGGGGGGGGGGGAGGGGACTTGCGATTGGAGGGCGGGTTCGGGGGCTCTGGACGGGGGATCCCTCTCGGTGCCACACCCCCCCCAACTAGACAGCAGGTCGGCTGCACATCAACCTCACTCAGCAGTAAATACACAAGGACCGGTTCTTGGAAGTAGCTCTTGAAGGTTTTTTATCACAATGACTGACAGCAACAGACCGCACTTCCTTCACTCTGCAACCACTTCACCCGTGGTTGACACTGAAAGCACTGAGTCTGAGGCTGAGTCCTGGTATTTTGTGGAAGAAAAAATAAAAAAAAAAACCTCTAATATAAATCAATCCCCCGTCTGCTAAACTCTGCTCCATCCTGCAATTAGGTTGGTAGATTGCTCGGGCTGTGTCTCCGAGCAGCGGGATGAAAAGCATCGGCCTGACGTCTAAGGAGCAGTATATCCGCCGAACAAAAGCTGACCGAGCTCCTAATGCAGGCCCTAACTCGCAGGACCTGACACACCAATTGTGGGAGTAATCACAATGGTGATCGATAACAGTCATGGTGCTTTTAAATTTCAGAAATCACTGTACAGCAGCCACACACTCGCATGTGAGAGTCAGCGGGGAGATGGATTATGGTTTTGGGCAGGCTTTAAAATGACTGTCATTACATTGTTATTATTAACACCTTGTAATTAGGTCTGTGGAATCCGGTTCTTTTAAGCAGGATTTAACGGTAATGATGGAAAATTGCTACCTTCCTGAGGTGTGTGGCGCCCGCTGCGATTAGTCCCGGTCTCTGCTCTGCCGGCGGAGACAGAGGCGTCTCACGCCTGTTTGAAGCTCATACCTGTAGGGCTCCAGAGTATTAGGGAGCATCATGAGAAGTACAACAGCAGCTCCAGCCTTCCTAAACATGGCCTGCAACCACTCACTGAGCGGATGAGGCGATGCAACGCCCTGAAAACCAGCCAGAAGGGGCATGCATGTTAAAAGTGACATGAACAGCAGAGAGTTTAATGTCATCCTGGGTGAGATTAAATGTTCATTCAGCCAAGGAAAGACCGGCACAGAAGCTGATGCTTAATTAATGTGCTTCTCGCACGCTGTGTCCTTTAGTCTGCTCCAGCGTTCTACCTATCCTCCCGGGGTCCGTCTCCTTGTCTACTGCATGTGTCTCTCTCGTATATACAGATGCCCACGCACACAAAGGCCACCTGTGAGGTGGCTGGAGTGTGCTGTCCGGAGCTCTGTGATCAGCCCCGGAGAACCGTGTGCTCTCTGTAATCAGCAGGATTACAGTGGCATCAGGGGTTCGACTCCCCAGCGCCTCAGCAGCATTAGTCTCCATATGAGGCAAAGTGCGCACACAGCGTGAGCTCACTCTCCTGTAAACACATGCAAATCAATTAAGTCTGTCATGCCAGTGTGCTGTCTGCAGATAGGTATGTGGAAGCGCACGGACACGTGGGTGCGAGTGTGTGTGCACAAGTTTGAAATCCAAAACTGAAACCGAAGAAGTTAATGGGATCAAGACTTATGGGAGTATTTATCCACAGGCTAATAACAACAACTACATTTCTGTAGAATCCAATTGGCTGGAAAAATGTAGTTCGGGGGTACTAAAGAGCAAAGTGGTTGTCTGTGCTGTAGGTGTATAATGGTAGTGGTAAAGTTGTAAAAAGAAATTCAACTGTAAATGACAATTTTATTTATAATACTAGCTGTTGTAGTATAGGAAGTAGCGGTTTTGTCTGTTGCAGTTAAACCTACAGTATCTGTACTGGCAACAGAAGCAAGGTTTGCAGTAACAACAGTAGTAGTAGTAACTATAGTTCGAAAATGCAAAATCATCCATACAATGGGAGTATTGATGTCTTTGAGCTTAACTGGTTAGTCTAGTACATTTTAAGGTCACCAGAAGTAGCCTGATATTTAAATAATTTGAGGGTGCATAAGATGCCTCCAATGATCTCCCACCAGTGTATTCTGTCTTTGTAATCTTTCCTCTGGTAACCAGGCCCAAATAGCTCGCTGCTGTCCGCTGGTCTCAGCGCTGAGAGAGTTACTGCCGGGTCCGTCTCCCTTTGTGGGGGAAGACGACACACAGGGGGGAAGTTACTGACAGAGCTGGTGCAACTTGACCATTCGAGCAAAGGGTACACAGTGATAGCGATACTCTCTCTCCGTATGGGCCAGAGAAGCAGCGGACCAGAGAGCTGACGTCCTCAGCTCACACTGAACGCCCCAAACACCAATTAGCGCTGCACTCTCTTCCGCCTCGCTTCACCTGCATTAGTTCTGCTTGCAACAGTGTGGAGTAGGCGTTCACACACAAACAAACACACACACACACACACACACACACAAACACACACATTCCCACTTAAATGTACACACACGGCTCAAATGTCTACAGTTTGCGACTGTAAAATCTTTATTATTCTGAACAACACACAAAGTGCTTTTTTACAAAAATCCACTCACAATTTTATGAAGAGTGAGGTTTGCGTCTACTGTCGCCATGGCGTTGTTTCCAGGACATGCTTCATCGTGTTCAAGGCTGCTGACTACGGCTACACACAGCAACCCACAGACTTTTTCACTGAAGCCATCACAGGCCAATCAAGACTGAATCAATATTTCATCTGGAGACAGTCAAAATAAACTACCCATAAAAAAAAAAAAGCCCAACCACGGGCAACTTCAAGATAACCGATGTTTAATGTTGTTATAAGTATAGGGTAGGATGGATTACAGCTAAAAGCAAAATGAGCTCTTAAGATGTTTTCCTAAATCTAAGGAGTGGAGTTTATTTGGGGTGCCTTTTGGCCTGCACGCCTTCAGATGAGTCCTGTGTTATAAAGCTGACACCCACCACTCCCAAACTGTTTATTTAATGAGGCATGGTGGTTAGAGTGTGCTTTCCTCAACTGCATTCTTGTTCTACATATTAATGTATAGGACTGTACTGCACTTCAGTGCAATAACGCATTTCCAACATCAGAACAGTGTAAAGAGAACAGAGAAGAAGCACAGAGAAGAAGACTATCAGTTCTGCCCCCGATGCTGATCTAAATTAAGGTTTAATCAATGTCACAATTTGAACACTGACGAGGATCCATGGTGGGCAATGATTAGGCTTTTAAAAACATAATTTTCCGGACACTGTTATACAATAGAAAATGGTGATATAGGGATTTAGTCTAGCACTATCACAATTAAACTGAGGTAACAAAAGTTATTAGTTTTGATGTATAACATGGCCACTGAATGCAAATATAATCAATGCAGAAGACTATAGGTCTTTATTTTTATGCAACTTGCAAAGTGGGAACCAGCTTCAGTCTGAGAGGGTAATTGTCTCTTGGGATGCTGGAGGTGGTCAGATGTGTTTTCTCATTATTGCTTCTTCAGGCACCGCAGTCAGTGCAATAATTACCTCATGGTTATCTGATGGATCTTTCAGTGCTTCGTTGTGTTTTCACTCAAGCAAGTCAGTTTATTATTACAAATTAAACTAATCCCCTGACAGATGAGAACAATGCTGCTACAGTAAATCCCTGTCTCACCGCAACAAATTGCAGTTATGCAAATGTGATGAAGTACCTCTGCATGTGGTCGCACGTCAGTCCTTTTAACCTTGACTCACATTTTCTGTAAAAACCACAAAAACATTATTCAGTTATGTGATCTCACAAATCATGATCATTCAGAACGTCTTCCTGTAAAAGGAGCCGCGGCTTCATAAAGTCACACCACATCTTCAGAACACATTAACAACTGGAAAATATTAGTTTTCACATGATTAAGATCACAATTGACAGACATTTTACACACATGACCACGCAGAGTAAGTGTGCTGCGGTATAGCTATTTACGCTCAGCTCTGCACATTAGAAGTAATGAGGAAGCAACGGCAACTGCATGTCACTGAACTGAAACCCTTTCAACTTTCTTTTCCACGTGCAAATACTTAACCATTAGTACTGCACAAGCCAGGTTATGGGTTATATTCCTTAAATCCAATCCGACTGTAGATTAGTGAACAATAGACTAGTCCACATGGCTCCTCCAGGCATAGTGATTACACTGTAGCGTAGCTACAAACAGGTGGTCCACAGGTACCACATCACCTTTCCAAAACTACCTTGCCTTCATTTCTCATGGCCTCTGGAGATGATTTTACAAATGAAGGAATGTATTCAAAACTGCTGCTCATTAAAATATAAAGGGAAATCTGTGTACCCTGATCCTCGTCTATTCTGGTCGGTGTTTACATCCCACCTCAGGCTTGGGTTAGTGAGGCGCTACAACACCTGGCTGACCAGATAACTATCATGGAGCACAAACACCCAGACTCCCTGCTCATTGTTCTTGGGGACTTCAACAGAGCAAACCTCAGTAAAGAACTGCCAAATACAGACAGCACATTAAGTGTCCCACCAGGGACAAAAACACACTGGACCACTGCAACACTGTATTAAAGGACGTCCATCACTCTGTATCCCGTGCAGCTTTGGGACTCTCTGATCATTGTCTGGTTCATCTTCTCCTGACATACAGGCAGAAACTAAAATCTAGACTATCAGGGATGTCTGCTCTCACTGCCCTTTCCCTCTACACCAACGACTGCACCTCAGGAGACCCGTCTGTTAAACTCCTGAAGTTTGCAAGGGTCATCGGCCTCATCAGGGACGGAGACGAGTCTGCGTACAGACGGGAGACTGAACAGCTGGCCCTCTGCTGTGGTCAGAACAACCTGGAGCTGAACAAGCATGCTTACACACTGCACTAAAACAGTGAACATGGCTGAGTGAAAAAAAAAAAAGGAACAGGTTATCATATGAGCTAGGTCGCCTGCTAGATATTTTTCTTACATTTCAAGTTTAAAACTGTGTTTGTCCTGCCAAAGTCTGCTGTGTGACCAACACAGCAGTCAAATCTGCTGAAACAGGTTTCTCATTCACGTTATCAGTTTTCTCACATTGAGTCTTTTCAGTCAGGATGTGGTACGGTAGGTGTTAAAACAAAATGAATCATCCATCATCATCATCAGAAGCAGAAGCAACGGCATGCTGCTATCTAGAGCCCGTTTCCCACAGGCACTGCTACCCAGAGACTGTCCGGACATTTTTCCGGACACGCTGTATGCGTGAACGCAAATGTCCGTGTCAGTTGAAGCGGACTGTAAACGGCCAGCTCTTGAGTGCAAAGTCTGTGTAATGTCCGGGTGAGCCCATGTGTGTATGCAGCAGGTAATTGCTCCTCTCCTCCACAGCCGCTGTATTTTATTAATGGACTGGCGCTGATAAACGCAGCAGCTAAAAGCTGCATAGTTTTGACGCTCCGCTGCGAGGCTTGCGCTTATGGGAGAGAGGACTTCCTGTAAAATAAAAGCCGTTTTATTTCTGGTGAAAATCTTAAAAACGCTGAATTACAAACCGCAGCGACTTTCATATGTTAAAGGAGCTTAGGATGCCAGCACCAACTTCAGAAAGCTGCTTAGCATTTCAGAGCTGCAACAAAGGAAGGCGACTTTATGTAAACATGGATTCACATCTAGGCCCAAACAATACCTAGAAGACAACATACTTTATTGCTTTACATTACATTTACAGCTCTGTGTTTCCTCTCCAACACTGTTTCAGCTGACTATGCTACTTTCTGAACAAGTCCTGCACAACAAAACCAGCTTGTTTCTAACTGCACAACATCCTGGGGCCTCTGTCCGTGTAAACAATGCAACAAACCGCTGGACAACAGGCTTTCTCAGTGTGGTCTGGAGGTACAGCTGCCACAGTCTGCCAGTCTCCGAGCAGACCACAGCTCTGATTAAAAGGCCTGTTTAACTGCTAATCACCAGTCCATCAGCCATTTATCCTCGATGTTGTAAAAACATTCTCTATAAACCGCCTGTTTACTGATTCAAAACCACCAGCTCTATTTGCTGCAGAGCACATCAGCCTATGAACTTAAACATTTGTCTTCTGAAACAAAGTTAAGGGCATGTTCAATTTTAGTTAAATGTAAATCTAGCATTGTATCGTTACATACAACGTAGTTTTATATGCAAGGAAGGAGGTTTTTAAATAATGTGTTCTTTTAAGCAGCGGTGCAGTTTTTGCTGAACTTTCGTCAAAGTTGTTTTAAAAGTAGGTTGCAGGTGCAGGTGAAACATGGTTATATGGCCAGGTGCTGGGTGATGAAAAAAATAATCACGTTAATGACCACAGGTGCCAGGGCAGCACAACCATGTCCTACATTCAGTGCCAGCTATCTATATGATGAGCCTAAAACAAATGTCTTTGTGAACATGTGTTGAAAATATTCACAGCTATTGTAAATATGGGCCCCTCGCTACCTAACTACATTAAATACTTCACTGGGGTATATTAACACACATGCTGTACTTGCAGATTGAACACTCTTCTGAACTTTAGTGAGAACTCTGATACGGCTGCCATGTTGTGTTCAGGGCAGAATAACGGGCCTCTAAACACAGAGGCAATGAGGCTCGTCAATCCAAACATGAAGAAACTGCAGAACAATTCAAAGGAAATTGACCACGGTTTAACAGTAATTATTTTACAGTTAAAATAACCACAGCCATATGTGCACTCAAGATGATTTACTAATATAAATCCTGATAAAGAGTGAAACTGAAACCTCTGGTGACATATTCAACACTGAAACCATGTTCAGGTCAATACCATTACTTAATATTAGTCACCACTTCCTGTTAATGAAAACTCCTATACTCATTGAATAATAACAATAAAGTCAACTGGCCTTTCGATTTTTAATCAGAACTTAATATTTGATTTTTAATGTTAAAAAAATAAGAAATGTAATCAAAAGTTAAAACAAAATTGCTCAAATAACAAATTATTTCAAAAGACACTATTCTCTTTTAAAACGTGTATGGTAGCAGCAGCTGACAAAGTAGCTGGTTTTGTAACCATATAAGCTGCCAAATTAGGTTTGCTTTGAAAACAAATTCTTTCAAATCAAACTTCTTAGAGAAATATTCTTCAATTTATAGACGCGCAACACAAGCCACTATTTGAAATGTAAAACAGACAAGTGTAACTTTTACATTTTGATAGTGAAAAATAATATTACTTATGTAAGGATGTTTCACCACCCACAAGTATAGACATTTATTAGCTTCTTGATGTTACTAGAAAATCGGCTGGTGACATGTCTGTGAGAGGGTAGTACAAAGGAGTGAGTCCACAGTGTAAGACTGCATAGTGTTGTGTGACCAATGACTGGGAACATTCACAGCAGATGTTGATATTAGAGGAGCTGGTGCCCTCTGGTGGATAATCAAGAGAGTTTTATCTGACATAATCCGACGGTTAATTCCTGCGACATGCTGTACTAAAGGTTGGTGTACCATAAACAACTGTTCAATCTCATGCATGACAACTTCATGATACTTTTTGAGAAAGTGGTTTGCAGTGTTATTTTACTGTTAATGTGTACATAATATTTCCTCCACCCATTGTAATTGAGGCGGACTACATATTACAGTATGTACACACTACAATATTATGCACTCAGCCTACACTGAAGAGTAAAAGCTTTACAAAGGTAGCCTATGCTGCAGAGCCACTGTATTGGACTTCATTATGTTATGCATCTAACTCATGCATAACAGCCGGAAACCTTCATTTGCTTATATTATGAAACTACCAGATTTGAATAAAAACTTTAGCACAGCGATTTGAATATGGACTCTTTTAATAAAATAACACTGAACATTGAGTAAAAGCCTCTTCTCTTTACATTTGAATGCAGATTGCTTTATGGGGTCTAGTGACAGATATATCTCTGAAACCTCTGCACATTACAGCACAAAACATTACATTACCAAGTAAGCACAAATACAGATGAACCACCAAATTGTGCCTTGTTGTAACACTGGTTTTCAACACCCCATGCTTAAGGAACTAAATGTATCCACTAATTAGAACTTGTGGAGAAACACTGATGACGTCTTTTAAATAAAGTACCCGTAAGTGACCTGCTGTGGTTGTGGGCCAGTTCAGTCTGTCGGTGCGGCCTAGTTGGCCTGGCTGAGGGTGACCAGTCTCCGTCTGATAAGCTGGTTCTCCCCCAGCATCTTGGAGATGGTCCTAAGAACTGCAAGCTTGGCCTATCCAGGACAGGGAACACATTCCCAGGGAAAGAAAGATGGAGTAATGGTGCATGCTGGATGAGGAGGAGCAGATCCAGCTGTTTTATTAATAGAACTTTTCACAGCAAACAATGTCACTCGACGTAGCGGGAAAGCACAGGCTGTTACTGATGGTGCCAAACTTTTCACTGGATTTAACGGAGCACACTCTCACTTTGGCTTGCACTGGTTGGTACTAACTTCAAAAATTAAATTAAAATGTACTTGGTGAGATGTTATCCAAACAAATGCTTATGGATAACACATAAATATGCCATCCATCAAAGTCAATGAGTGGGCTCTATGTAGTGTTCAACGATGACTGTAGTCAGTGAGCGTGGCACATATGGTTAATGTTTGCCTCCGAGATGCTGCAATAGACAGTACAAGGTGAAGACAGGAGTTTGTCTTGACGGGTGAGAGGCACAGCACTTATAATCTCCACCTCTCTTCATCATTGCACATAATGTATACTCTGCACAGGGCCTACCTTGTCCTTCCCGTGTCTCGCTTTGCTGGAGGGTCTTTGGGAGAAAAAGAAAACATCTCCACCAGCACAGTCAGACTGAGTGCCAGCACCTGACAACACAAGAAAAAAACTACATGTGAATATGAGGCCGACACTTCTGTCTAACCACAATACAAAGCACTACTTTGTGGCTTCTTTAGGCTTAGTTCGGCCAATGTGAATAAAGTAGGTCTATGTCTGAGGTGTTTATCTAGCTACACTCTGGATCAGCCATTTTAAAAGGAAACAGTGGTAGAAAGTGTTCATTCAGCTGTTTCCTCTGGTCCACAGAGCAGCTCACCACCGCAGGTTCCTCCTGCTGTCCTGGTCGGACCTGGACCTGCGGCGGGCCGCGGCGTCCATCTTCCGGGTGTGTCGTCCTCCCTCGTCGCCTTCATGGACAAAGGCCGCTTTTTGAGTTTTGGTAGTTTGACCTTTAAGGCGAGCCGGGTTTCTTCCCCTCTGGCGTTACCCGGGTTGTTCCCGGGCTCGGTCCGGTCCCGGGTCCGGTCCCGGGTCCGGTCCGGTGGAGGCTCGTCTCTCTGACCGGAGCCCGTCTGTGGGCCGAACCGGGGGACGCGCACGGTGGCGACAGGCGACATGTCTCCTCTCTGAGCGGAAGATGTTTCTAACCAAGTGTTTTCTCCTCCGGCCAGGTCCTGAAGGTCAGCCAGCAGGGGGCGGTCTGACGCGGGTCAGGGTCCAGTCTTTGTGAGTATGTAAGATTCTCAAATAGCCACATTTCTGTAGATTAAATCATTCTGTACTTGAAAACATTTTAATTTAACCCATATCTGAAAAGTCTCAAACTACAGCAGCTTCCCAGGTATTATTGGCAAAATGTACTTAAAGTATTAAAAGTATAGAAAAATGCCTATTAGTGTTACAATAGTATATTATTAAGTAATTACTGCTCATGTGTTAGTGAATAAGTAGCATTTTGTTATTGTATATTGTGGAGGTGGAGCTTAATTTAACAATTGCTGCTTGCATCTATTCATCACATTTTATAAACTCATTAGTTTTGGCCATCAAATTTTAATTTGCAATGTAACTAGGAACAACATGATTTTGCTCTGAGAAAAGGTTTATATTGAGGACAAACCCACGATCTATTTGGAAGACCTCCCTGTTGTAACAGGCATTTCAGTACTACTAAAAGATTCAGCCATTGCTAAGTGGAATTGTGTTTATATGTATAAAGGGTTGTGAAATTCCTCAGTGATCTCATTCATGATATTCTGTTGTCTTTTCACTTAGAGAAAAATACAGGCTTTTATTGGACTATAAAAAGGTTTTGTTGGGACAAAAGACGGGAGGTTTAGGTGAGCTAAATAGCACTGAGTACAGCCCGAAATAAGCCTCAGCCTATAAATACCTCTGACCTGATTCAACTTCACCCACCAGATGTGCCAAAAAAAAAGTGCTGTCAAACAACAACGGCATCAGGTGTGAGATTTAATGGAAAACCTTCAGGGGCTGAATCAATTAACACAGGCCTCACGGAAAACACTGAAATTCTTGTGAATCAACATCAGGCGTATAATTCTTCCTCACAGCTGTTTTATTCGTTCAACATCTCACATTACAAATACTTCAAATGTATGCATACAGTTACAAACAGTTGGCAGCAAATGAATATATGACATTAGATCTTTGTTTTACTTCAATACTACAAACCAACTATAAAAACTGACTTCTGTATTGTAGCGTAAATTAATCAGGAAGAAAATATAAAAATTGGAACTTACGTATAAATGTGAAATGACTTAATAAAAATCAAAATGATATCAGGTAAAAAAAAAAAAAAAAAAAAAAAGTTAATAAATATAACCTTCCCAGCATACAATTAAAAACTATTGAAATTTTGCAATCAAGTAATACTAGACAGACATAATCAATATTCTTTTCATCTGAAAATGTGGAGCACAATACAGCAATTAGAAAAAACTAGACACATCAACGAGTTTAACACATCACCCCAAAAATATAACAAAAATCTGATCAAAATGATAGTTATACATTTCAATTGAAAATATAGCAAATGCTAAATACATTATCGACCTAGTATATACAATGTTTTCAATCACAGTAGCATGGTAGTAGCAAAATAAGTAAATAAGCACAAAACTAATGTTTAAAAATAAATTCAGGTATAAATTAGTTGTTTTTTTTTTCTTGCAGACATCAGCATGAACAATAGGAAACAAATAACGTGTAAATGACTGCATGGTTTATATGGGTTAAATGACTTACACTGCGGAGACTTGTTTCTGGAAAGAATAAGTATTGCACATAATGGCTCAAAGTTAACTTGCAACATTAAATCACATTCAGGTTATGTCCCAAAGCATGCCACATCACAAAGGGGGTCAAGTGATCAAGTCTCCTCACCTATGTCCTACTGAGTGTCCTCTACATTACAAAACGCATCCAAAGTGTTGTCACTGTGTAGATTGCATAAACATCATGTCTGTGTAAGGAAGGCAGACTCCATCATGTAAAGAGAGGCTACAAGAGAGGTGATCTCATAGAGGAAATGAAAGTTAAAAAGGAAAAAGGAGATCTAGTGCATTACATTAGGTCCTGCATTAACACTAGCCATGTTATTTCTGTATTACATTATGCATGCCAAGAATAAGTAGAACTTACAGGCAGTCCCAGAAAGAGGATCTAAATATTCAAACAGCTGATATCCACTCCGGTGATAGAAGGGAAGATTTCACATTGACCAAAGCCAAAACATTTACCCTATTGATAATCTTATTGACTACACCTAGGAGAGAAATGTCAGAATATATTTTCAAGACTATCAAAATGAGTTTAGAAAGGTCTTGTCATGCCTTAGGATCCTGTAATTATGTTTATTAGGACAGAGGAGAATCCATATATGACTGGCTAATGATAGCCTTAGTTTTTTGTTTGTTTTTTTTATCTACAGAATCACACCAATGCACCAGACAATTTTCAGATTTACCAGCACTTAAATATATAAAAGCTAATTGAAAATTATATTAATATCATTCATTTTCTTTTTTAAATTAAGTTTACCATAAATGCAGATCTCTTAGTAACAAAGGTACAAAATTATTTTTCACCAAGTGAAAAAAATGAGGTATTGCAAAAGGAGTTCTCCCATCTGTGAAAAATGTGCCTAAAATGACTATTGAAAAAAATATTTAGAAAAGTAGTGCATAATAAATGTATATATGTTCATGACAAAATAATCAGCTATAAAACACTGTACAAAAATCAGCAGGCCATGTATAAAATAATATCTTTATCTCTGTGACAGCAAATTCTAGCTACTACCATATCCAACCACAACACTTGTGATAGAAGCTCCAGTCATGGTAGAGCGTGCAGTGGTACACCATGAGGACAGCTCAGGGAGACTGGACTGTGCATTCCCATTAGTTTGTACTACATTAGCATGTTAGCTTCCAGTGCTAATATCCCTGACAATATAAAGTGAGAAAATACTACTGCCAATACCTGAGCCCTGAGGGCTGTGTCTTTATTAGCTGACACCCATAAACCGAAACTCCAGACAACTCCAGCCTTTCCTCCGCCGTACGACAAGAGGACACAACATTATCCTGAAAACCCTCAGATCAACATCTGCTTTTAATGATGTGTTTTAGGCCAATCTTTGGTTTGCCCGTTCTGGTTACAAAGTGTCGACTTTTAAACCAAGACCTAAAAACTCATGCCAGCAATCTAAACGTGTGTGCCAGACTGAGGGGAGATTTTGTTTTGTGACGTGGCCAGATGCTATACACTGAGCCTCTTGAAAAACTCAATTGTCCGACCATCTGAAACGGTGTTCCTCCTCTGTTCAACCCAACCATTTGCACTCAACCTTTGGTAAATGGTACAGTTGTTCTCTAATCCTGCAAGCAAAAAGTAAGAAAATGCACCCTTCTTAAACTCAACTTCCATAGTTAGTATACTGATTTAGGTATGATGAACCTCACTTAAATTTTATGTTACTCTTGACAACAAATGTAAGCAGCTTTGCCAGCTAACACGAAAAGAAAGTACAGTCAAGTCAGAAAACATCTAAATCCAAATCTAATGCATCCATATGCTCATGCACACTTAAAGTCAAAACATAAATGGGATTTCACTCTCTTCTTTAGCATTTACTTCTTTTAGAAGGCCGAATTAAAAAAAATAAAAATAAAAAATAAATTAAGTTGTTTTTTTTTTTTTTTTACTTAAAAGAAAAGTGCATTTATTTTTCATATCGTAGCCCGTACCCCTTCCCTAACTACCCCTTTCTCTCAATCCCTCCCCGATCCTGCGTTTTCTCCCTCCCTTGCCCGCTCGCCTCAGTTCCAGCGAAAAGAGATGTGTCGTGGTCGGTCCCCTCCCTCCTTCACCAGCGGCTTGTGGAACTCGCGGCCGGCCCGGGAGTGGATGGCTGCCCAGCAATACTCACAGTAGTACTGCAGACAGGTCACGTTGGCGCAGAAGAAAGGAGCAAACTTCCCCCCACAGCGGGTGCCCTGGCACTCGTCACACAGCTGGTCGTCCAGGACATATGGCTTCACTTCCACCTGAGAAAGAGATGAAATGGAGGACTGTGTTAAAATGGAGGTCATGAAAAATCTGAATGCATGCACAGCAGCATGTTGGATAGGTGGGAGTTAATATTTTATGAATATCCACTCTTCATTTTTAAGACCTGAATAGGAAGTTGCTTAACGTCAGATGGACTCACCCGTTTATCAATCTCCCCATGCTGCAGCTGAACAAATCGGGCACTAATGGCTGCAATGTAGCTTTGCTGATTGGAGAAGGCTACTCGCCCCGCCCCTTTTGGATACTTCAGTTCAGGGTCTGTGTCAATCCCGGCGTAACACACTCCACCATACAGACGGTCCATGATCATGGCAAGCTCCACTGGAATAACGGAAAAATGCAAGTTAATGGGATCAAAACAATTTCAGCCCCAAGAAAGCAAAACTTTAAGGGGGTCACCACACACACACGTACCTGCACGCAGGGGACGAGGGACACCTCCTACAAATATAGTTTTCCTCGGGTCCAATGGCTGAGAGCCATCCATTACAAAGTCACTGTCATTTAGGTTCCAGGGTCTGATCTGGACCTACAAAAACCAAGATGGAAAAAAAACATTATTTTCTTCAGGCTCCATTGTGAGCAAGATACATTTTGGATTGTGAAAATGAAAGCCGCTTGCTGCTTATGTAATATGGATTAACGAATGTCTTTGGTTCAATTTGTCTGCTCCTGAAATGCACCAAATGGTGAGGTCACAATTTTTACATTTATCATCTTTTGTGCTGTGGGGCAGAATAATGCAACATCTACAAAATATAACTGAATGAATAAACTAGTTAAAATTAGCCTTCAATTGCTCATGATTACTTGTATTTTTTCTATTTTTCAATTACACTTTGCACTGAAAATGTGCACAAAACCTATACATGTGCTGAATTATCACAGCAAGAACAAAACAAATTGAGCTGTACTGAACTTTCCAGTTTTCTGAGATACAATGACCAGACGCACTAAAACAAAGACCGCTTGTGAGAGTCTATGACTTTAACATTTGTATTAGTCTTGTACTCGTTGGGCAAGACGGATAAAAAGCATGTAGCAGCTTAACAGAATAAACTCACAGGCTTGTCTTTGATGGTGGGACTGGAGACACACAGGTAAAGCTTGCCATCCTCCTGAATGCAGGCATCAATGAGGGCCTGAACAGAGCTCTCGTCTTGGAACAGCAGGAATGCATATCCTGGAAAGGTTTGACATACAGAACAATGACCTTGAACGCAACAAGCAAATACTCGTCATCACAATGCTGTAGAGTCAACACGCTGGCAGAAACATAATGTTCAACTGGTTTGACTCACCTTTTGGTGGAAAATAGGACTTGCTCTCTGCCTTGTGAGGCCAATCAACAAACAGGTGACCAAATCGGCGGAAACTGGCAGTGATTTCATCTGAAAAAGGGGACTCAGTTAGCATGGATGCCATAGGAAAAAAAAAAGGTTTAATATTGTGGATCTGTTATGACTTTTGATCTACAACAATGTAGACCATTAAACTGGGGCTAGAGAAGCACCCTTTGTAGTTGTAACATATTCTTACCTTCATCTATGTCTGGGGGTAGCCCTCCAACAAACACTTTGCGAGAATATCGCTCCACGCGTTCACCATTGAGGTGGGGGAAACAGTGGGCGGAACCAAGGCCAGCAAGCCCCTGGTCACCTGACTCATCCTCTCCAAAAGAGCGCTCATCCTCCATGGGGAACAGAGACGAATGGCCTAGCGGAGAGAATGATCTGGATTAGACATTTTAGTTCACTACTAGTGAGCTTGAACCACAATTCTAACCGTTTTGAAGATATATTAATATTACAATGAGCAGGGAATTTGATTAGATGTAAATTAATTAAATAATGTCAAGAAATACAAACAAAAGCAGCCATGATTGCTATTTTGATGACACAGTTTCAAAGCACAAGTATTATCACTACTAGATCTTGGCAGGCTACCTTGCAAGGTTTTTACACCCTACAGAAAATGGGATTTCAACTCTGTCAATATTCAAAGCAGAATAATCAATGACACTGAACAGCCAAGCAGACAAACACAGAGGCAAACCCACAAATTTATTATTTAGGGGGTCATTACTGCTTTCTAAATAACACAGAAGAAACCAAGACACATTCACAAGCTTTACCTCGTCTTCTGCCATAACTTCTTGCTGCATGTAAAACAACACAAAACACTCTTGAAATTAATTTGTTGTATCACCAGCCAAAATGGCCACTGTATTTTAAAGTAATTTCCCCTCGCAAAAAATGCTAATCATCAAATGTATCTATTTAAACACTTATATCCGTAAACTGCAAGTGATAAGTGTATCAATAAATCTATGTGCTGTATAAACTAGAAAGAGACTTAAAATAATTCATCATACTGTATGACATGACATGTAATTGTACTCCAGAGTAACTGAATGCCTCATTAGTCACTTATGTAAAATAAACTAAAAAGACTAACTAAAGAAACTTCTAAAAGAAACTAAAACATTTTTACTTTAGATTTCTTGTGCTACATATTCAGTAACTCCACATATGACAAGAAAATAAACACTGTCTGAATCAATGTCTTATAAAATAAAATGTTCATTATTACGCATGGAAAAACTGATGACTAGATTTTCAATATCACTAGATCAACATACAAAACGTAGATCATCTGCCTCTGACAGCATGTTTGTGGTATCACTTATTTGCTCTTTGCCGTCTCTGAACCTCCCTGACAACAGTATTATTTTCCTACATGAAGAAACCGGCCTGGTCTGGTCTCCCTTTCAGTCAGCCATTTTGGTCGTGTACCACAGTCACTACCACAGCAGTGTAGAAAGGTACAAAAGAAGTAAATATGACTTAAGTCATTTCATGTCTCTGTGTGTTTGTGAGATCCAGAGGTCTCTCTTTTTGATTTTTATTTTATGTGAGCTCACTAAAATCCTATATACTGCTTTTAAATGGCAAAGACGTACTGAAATCTGAGTCTTTACTAGCCAGAATTAGTTTTTATCTGCATTTGGCAGACATTCATTTCAAGCCCTGACTTCTGCCGCAACGCTGCATATTTGTATGCATGTCATTTACTTACCATTCATAGGAAGAGGCCCATCTCCACCCTGGTGAGAGAAGCTGTAGCGTCCTACATGACAAAAACAGGAGAAGGCTCAGAACATCACGTCATGAGATGTTTCCCAGCTGGAGTTAATTCATTCATTAATTCATTCATTCATTCACGGATTCATTCCTTTCCCTTATGTATAAATTGCTCCCTAACCTTTTTAAGTTATGTGGGACTGGTTTGGGCTAATGTATTCTGTTCTTTGTCTATAGGAAAAGCACCATGATAGCACACATTTGAGGAAAGCATGAATAATTCAGCAGACAAATCAAATGTAGTTCAGGTTATTCTTACATGAAAACAAAACTGTTAATTGATAAAATGTTAATGTAATATCATGTGCAATACTGTAATAAGTACAAGAATTTGTGTAAGACTTGACAACTGTGCAAATTATGCGCAAATTCTTTATTATTGAGGAAGCTGACTTGTAAATTAAGTGATGGAAAATATCCTCATGGCAGAAAGACTGCCATCTGTCATCAAGGAGAAGTTTCAATGAGGTACATGCATGAGCTGGCCCAGATTAGCTGGCTGTGATGTAAAAATGGTTCTTTTAAAATTGACTGCAACAAAACTGGACTGAAATGTTTTATTAATGAGAGTCTTAGTTGTGATCAAAGAGTCTCCACAGTAAAAATGCTGCAGGTGATTGTTTTCATGAGTTACGGAGAATGAGAACAAAATGTACTGTAATGTAAGACAGAACTGGAGTGGATCTCATTCATGACTTACGTGTGTAGAGTTTTTTACCAATACTAAAACAATTTGATACTTTCATGCTTTTTGTACTCTTTTCCACTGGATAAGAGAAGGCACATTTCTCAATATGAATTATTTAAAGGAAAGCTGCCATGAAAGAACACATTTTTATTTAAATCAGGGACTCTCATAAAACAATAGGTCAAGACATGCAATGCCAGCTTTTGGTTATTTTTGATACTCACTGCTATGAACACATTTTTTATTTTCTTCAAGTATTGAAGTTGGATATCCATCCCTGCGTATACTGCATTTAAAATTAACTTCTATTGACAACACTAGGATCATCAATGTATTTACTACATTTATGTTATTTTGTTAACCCACAATTTTTGGGAACCATTAAGCACCATGTATGTTCAATCTGAAGTCCCACTGTCAACACAACCAATTGTTAGCATTGGGAAAATAATAGCCAATTTTTTACTTTGCTGTCAAATTCATGAAACAAACAGCTGCATTAATCTACAGCCAGCGGTGAGAAAAACGATCCTTTCCACGCTATTGTTAGTGTGGGAACCAACCTTTCAAGGAATCCTGCTCAGCCCTCATAATGTCAATCAGAGAGTTCTCCAGAGAGTGCATACTGAAACCATCAAAGGACCGTGTTCTCTCCTGCTGAAAGAGAGGAAGACAACAATTAGCGTCCTCACTTCCCACATCACCATCTAAAGCAGCACAAGCTGCAAGAGCCCTGACATAGTTTGCTATGATGCTAATAGCTAATAAAAAAAGAAACTGCAGAGAATATCCCCGTAGAGACCCTCAGCGGAAAGCACTGTAAACAGAAAATGGAGCCCAGAGTATGAAACACAAAAACAGCAGCATCTCTTTCCACTGTATCTGATCTGCATCAGATAAGAAGATATACTACTTAAAGACATAATCCACTTTAAAATCAATACAAATTGGGCCTAAGGTTAAAAGATATATTAGCATTTGAAACAATACACACAAAAGCTATGATGAGCAATACAAACACAAGTGACCTGTATTTAAATGGGTTGAGAGCATGCAAAGCTGCTGTCGAGCACAAGACTTCGCAAATCAGGACAAGAGGAAGGCCATGTGATCAGAGCAGATGATAAGACTGCTCTCCTTCAATGAAATGATCTAGATAAAGACCTCAGATGCGTACACACACAATAAGTTTCAATTCATCTGTTTAGTTGGCTTAACTGTCACGTATCCTGTTTTGCTCAATAGCTTATTTGTTGCATTTGAAACAGATTAACATTTGCCCCTGGGGACACACTAGACATATTTACAGTTTGTGGCCTTATAGTGAATTGCAGATTTCAGGTCAATGTAAACTAAACTGAATTTGTTCTATTAGGCATCACCTAAAACACCAGCCTGAGTATTACCTGTGATATGCTCACCTGGAAAGGGTAGACACTGTCGCTGCGGCTCATACTGTCTTCCACCCAGCCCTTGTGATTGAAGCCTGAGCTATTTCTGGGGAACTTCTGAGAAGGAACCTGTAAAAATGTGGACATTCGACATTGAGTTTTATACAAGTATCCTGACCAAATGTATGGTGTGCCATCATATCAATAAATGCACAGATATAATATTTATTAGTGTTTGAGATGAGTTGTGGCAATCTCATCTACCTGGTTGTTAGGGAAAGACTTCTTAAGCGGGGAAATGGAGTTAAGACCCGTCATCCCTCCACCTACTCCCCGCCGGTACTCTCGAACCCCCTGCGTGCCTCCCCAGCCACCATACCCGCCGGGGCTCCATGAGGTGGATGTGGGAGTGGAGGGGCTCTGGTAGCTTCCCCAAGGGGAGGGGGGTTTGCTCTGGGCGGGAGCGAGGTGGGGCAGCTGGGTGAATGGTCCCGTGCGATGGGGATGCGGAGGGAAGGAGGGCTGCGGTGGGTGAGGGCTGGCTGGGGAGCGGCGGTGCTGCTGAGGGACCCCCTGACCGTGGGGGTGATAGTGCTGGGGGTGAGGTGTGGGTGGGTGGTGCTGGGAGACTGGTCCGATCTGTGGGGAGAAAGTACCTCCCGCTCCAAAGCCAGGCCCGGCGTGGTGGGAGAAGTTCTGGAACAGCAGGGGAGGGCCGTTGGTGTTGGAACCGGTCGGGCCGAAGAACCCTCCGACGTCTTCCCCGACCACTGGAGACTGGGTGGATGGGACAGCAGCGGACCAGTTGTTAAAGCTGGTTAGCGAGGATGAGGAGGAGGTGGACTGTGCACAGCTTGTACCCATTCCCAGGCTGTCCTGGTAGTCGAACCCGCTCAGCACTGGGGACTCCATCCTCAGCTTCTCCTTCCCACCGCTGCTCTCCAAAGAACCCTTCTCCAGTGACCCGTCTTCAGGAAGAGCCCCCTCAAGCTCTCCTAGGCCTCCCCCAGTCTCCTGCTGGCCCGGAGACAGGGCCTGGGGCTGGGCCTGGACCTGAGACTTCTCCTGCATGTCCTGGAGGTCCAAGGCCTTGGACTTGTCTGACTCCAGAATCTCATCTTGCATGTTACTGTGTTGGGCTACGGCAGGGAAAAGCCAAGCGCTGCCCCCATTGGTGGAGCAGGTGTTGTTTACGAAGGAAGGGGGGCTGGGGGGGTTGGAGGGGTGGTGTGGGTGCTGGGGTTGGAGGTGAGGAGGGATCCTTACAGGGAAAGCAGATTTGTTACCACTGCTGTTCTTCACCAGAACTCCAAACCCGTAGTCCCCCATTTAGGACACCCAGTAAATCTTCAGTTCACTTTTGGCTTTCACCGTCTTCTTTATCCTAAAATGTGGATTGGGGAAGGGGGGTGGGGGAGAGGAAGGGGTGACAAAAAAAAAAGCATAAGGCCATTACACCTCAAGTTGATCTGGCCTCACAGAGAAAGAAAAAAAAAAAAAAAAGAGAAGAAAAAAGAGCAAGCCTCGCCAAAACCCTGTAAATGTGCTTGGGCTGCACCCTGTCTGGTCTTGTGATGCAATCAATGAGATTAAATCGTTGACTCGCTCGGCCACGGGAGGCCTGGGTGAAATGTAACACCCCCGAATAGCAGGCACGGAAAAAAAAAAAAAAAAAAGAAAAGAAACACCCTGACGAGCCTGAGCAGCTAACAGCCCGGGCCGGGCGAGCTGACGTCTCCAGAGGTCGTCCCGCAGCTAGCAGCGGGCTAACAGCTGCTCGGCCAGCCTCCATGTGCCTCCCGGTAATCACGCAGAGTCCCGCAGGCAGAGACCAGAACCGGGCTGCCGGTCCCGTGCGGGACAGCGCATCCGTGAGCGCCGTGGCGGACACTTACCGAATAATCTTCCCCCATGTTTTTTTTTTTTTTTTTTTTTTTTTTTTGTTCTCGGCAATGACCTCCTCAGTGCGCGACCATTTAACTAGAGGAAAACGCCGATGACGTCTCGTGTCTGAATCTGGATCTGGGGTAGTTCCCTTCACCGAGCCGCTAGGCTAAGATAGCAGCCGATACCGCAGAGACGGTGTGGCACGTTTACAAAACCAGCTGAGAAGCAATAAACCAACTCAACTGCTGCGACGTCGTTTTTTTTTTTTTTTTTTTGCGTGGCTTTTTTTTTTTTCCTTCTCCCCCTTCGGTAACGTACACGACACCGTTATCAACCAGAGGACGGCGGAAACGTCCAAGTCATGACTAGTTGGTAATGGTGTGCGGCTCTTTTAGACGACCTCGTCTGTTTCGTGTCCTGTGCGCTCAATGTCACACAGCCTGCCAATCCTTGTCATAATTTTTTTTTTTTTTTTTTCCACATCTCGAAAACAGCGTAGCGCAACCTCGACGGCTCCCCTACCGCGCGGACCAACGCGTGCGTTTGGCGATGTGTCGTGCATAGCTACCTTCAGTTCGGCGTCATGACCTTATCGTTTTGATGTTGCCATTATTTTAGCGTTTTCCCTTTTTCTGCATTTCCTAGGCAGCCGGTGTAAATGGTCTCCTCTCCGCTCTAGATGACAGCTGGACCAGTCGGGAGACACTTCCGGCTACAAGCCCCGCCCCCGCCGTCCGCCACCAGCCACTGGCGCGTCAGGATTTCCCTCGGAAGCCCCGCCCCCCGCGGCTGAGCTCTGGCGCGTGATTGGATGATTGCCGTGAGGTCACACCCGCAGCACTCCTCCTCAATGAATGGCACATGCGAGACGTCGTCCTCCCAAATAAGGACGCCTTGAAATTAACGGGAGGAGTTGTTCTAAGGAAAATACATTAAAGATCCAAGTACATTTTTATGTTAACCCTCAACCGAGACAATAAAAATATATTTTAATATAAGGGTACTGTAAACCAATGGAATGCAAAAGGGATAAAATCCAAGGCCTAGTGTTTGCAATCATTTAAGACTGCTCAAAATGCAGATGGGTTAATTTGGCTAAACATTTTTTTTTATGTAACGGCCTATAGCAGTTGAACAGGACCAGTGTCTTGTGTATCAGACAGACCTTGAAAAAGCGATAGACAGATGGATCCTTTGTTGGATTTGGTTGGACTGTTATAACCCGGGTCCACAGCAAAGTACTGCATAGCAATCTCATTAAAATAAGCTGCTGCTATTTTCAGCACATAATCGAGCTTGACAGCATGATTAATTTTACTTTGGTCAGATCTGTGCTATGCTCCAATCATACCATCATGTCATACCTTCAAATGAAGAATACAGATGACATCTTCGTATGGCAATGTGGTCTCCCTCATGTGACGTCTACCTGCAAGCCAGAAGCTCAGATGTGCCTTTCCCTTTGCTAAAGCCAGTTCATTTAAAGCTTAATGATCACTTACCTGGAGAGGAAAGCGTACCCTTCTCAATAGAAGTACTCCTGCTCGACCTACAGTATACATTACTCAAGTGAGAGTAAAATTACTTGTGTTAAAGCTTCTCAAGCAAAAGATACTCTATTAAACAGTTCTTGTAAAAAGATGGTCTCTATAAAAGGGCATATGAGGGATCCTGACATATTAATATGAATACTCGAACAACAAATCCCCATGCAGTTCAGTAATGCTGTTGTGACTGTTCACCACCTCAAAAAGCAGTTTCAAAGCAAGCTCAAATAGAACATCTTCACATGCAGTAACACAACAACTGTAGGCTGCTGGGTGATTTTTTTTCTAAAACAATCTTCATCAAAGTTAACTCAAATAAAAAAGTACATAAAGGTAGACTCACTGGTTTGACAATGTAATAAAAAAGTGAAAAAGTACTGATAACATCTCAATTTCAGTTGAAATCCAACCAAGTCTGTTAGAGTATTACTTACTGCTTGTTTGTTGAGTTAGTCTACTCAGCGTTCCAGTCCCCCAAGGCAGACCCACCCTTTACTTGTATCCTGTAGTAGACATAACCCCACCCCACTCCCATGTGCTGCAGGGCCTGTTGGGGTGGTTTAACAACACAACAGTGTGTCTTGATCTTCTGGTTTCTTCTTGAAAATAACAGACATGTGGTCCAGGTGTTACTAGTTTGATATTCTCAGGCCAGTCTCTACCAACTGAGTGAACCACTGGTAGTCAACAGAGTGCCTCATGTACAGTGTGTGCATAAAGTTGTGTGTTTGAATGTGTGTTGGGATCCACCATCTTATGTACGCTGCCGTCTGCTATAGGCCTTTTGAGGCTGACAGTAATTCGAGCACAGTGAGTTGTGTCAGCATTTTCCTCCCTGAGAGCAACACACTCTGTATTCCCCAGTGAAACTGAGGCTTACTGCTGAGGTTCCACTCATGTTATGCTGCTAAGCAGGTAGAAATGATTATTCAATACACAGTATATTACATTTTTTTCCAACTTTAGGTAAATAAAGGACATTCATCTGTCTGAGGCCCAACAGGAGACATAAGTGGGGTCGCACCCATTCACCCTAGATGGTCCCTAAATGATTCATCCATGGAACTTAGGCACCCAGTCATTAATTCATTAGTTCACACTGGAGCACAGGATGTTCACAAGGCACCCGAGGCTGACTATCTCAGGTTTCTCTGCTCAGAGGCGCAGTCTCTCTTTGCTGCTCAGCCTCCTCTCAGATGTGATCTCTGCTGCTTCCATATTGATAGGGCTCCGTTGCCATACCAACTGTGCAAACTGAGAGATTTCTGGTCCAGTCATCGGCCCATTGTTTGGCCAGCAGGTCATCCATCTTAGACTCCATGTATTGTTGCAACAAGCTGAGTGTGACACAGCGTAATTTCTACCACACACAGTAGTCCCTGTGAAGGTATCTCAAGGCACTCGGTGGCCTTGCTTATCAGCTCCCTGCCTATAGTGTGACACCAGCAGTGTGCAGAAGATGATGTCAGCATACTGTTTAGTGTTGGCTCACACAGCCCTTTCCATCTGTGGGCAGGGGAATATGTAAATATACACATATTCATCCATTACACTTGCTCTCTACACTGCAAAGGCTGATTTATTGCAGTATTATAACTTGCAGTGTAATTTCTGTCTAAACAGAAATGCATAATGGGGAAAAAGGGGTACTCTAGCAATTTTGTACTTGCATAAAGACGGGGGAATCACATGAGACATACTGTTCTTGTGTGCTTCCTGTAATCCAAGTAAAAGGAGGAAGTTAAGACTCTTAGGATTTCAAATTAAAATCTGAAACATGAACTACTTATCCTACCTAATTTTACATTTTAGCATTATAAGCATTTGTAGCTTCGATTAAGTAACCTAACTCAACCATATTCAAATTGAATTACCTGCACCTGCTCTCACCAGCTGCCCACACACCAATAAAAAGAGAGCTGTCACCACCCAGTGGTCATTTAGTATCACTACACATTCAGAGAGGACTTGTTAAAACCTGTGGAGCTGTGGCAGTATGTGCAAGGCAGATTCACACTGAACTGCAGAGGTGCTGACGTTACTGTAGCTGAATGATATGTTAAGACATGGCATGTAGCCTACTTCTTCCCTGTCAAACTGTAGATAAATTGAAAAAAAAAAAGAGGGCTGGATTTGTGTGTCAAATTCCCATATATGGCCAGTGCAAATGCACCGTAATATACTTAACTTGACAATGATTTTAAGCTCCAAAACAACAGTTGTAAGTCTACATTTCAAATCAGAGCACTGTCTAAATGTTTAGTGAGGCAACGTACACTGTTGAGACAACTCATAAAAACTGACACCCTGAACACACCCCCAGCATTGCATACAATCCAGAGCTGCTGACGTAAATGTTTAGGTCTTTCAATAGGGAGGATATTTCCAGTCCTTGAAACTTTAAACACAACCCGTATTTCACTGTCAGAAAGTAGGCGGCAAGTCAAACGAGAATAGGGTGTCTTTTAACTTGTGTGTATACCTGAGACGACGAGGCCTTCTCTGCTAACCAGCGCAGAGCTCGTTGAATGTCCTACCCCTAAAGGTCTGCTTGCATGAATTCTGCATTCTGCATTTATGGCACAATTTTTATGCTACTTCAATAAAAACATCTATATTGATAGACACGTGTACAAAATACAGACAAACATATTTTAATGATAACAAGATACATCTGACTTCATGAGTCCAAAGATATTTATAGGATCATATGTCCAATGTCTACAGGTGAGTTACAAACTTCTAGACCATGTTCTGTATTTTCAACAGTGAAAGCAGAGTCCTTGTGCTCGACGGAGGAAAACACGTAATGTGGTGACGGAGCACTAACAATACAGGAAAATGTGGTTAGTTTTATTTTTCTCTGAACACATAAAGAACAGCCATTCAAGCCACTACATTAATACAAAAAGCCATATCAAACCTAATGACAGAGAGCTGAACAGATTGTCACTTTACACACATACAGTACATTCTCAATAGGAGTAGCTTATGTCTCGTGCCGGGATGTCACATGAATCCCAACTTCCACAACAGAATAAAAAAGAAAAGCCTGAAAGCCTCACTGATGATTCAGATCCTTGGAGCTTATAATAGTCTAAATGATTGGGAGGAAAACATCACATTACTGTGAAGGTTAACTAAAGGTAAGGTAAACTGTGAAAACCCCTTAACTGAGCCACAAAATCTGAGCATGTTTTAATTATCTTTTTGCACCAATCGCTCCCCAGCATGTGGTTTGGTATGCTCACCAACTGCACTTCCACAGCTAAAAGCATGTGACTGGCCTGAAATGGTCAAAACTTGTATCCGTGACCTAAAGGAGGAAGAGAAGATGAGTACTAGGAGAAGTAAAGAAGGAGTGAATCATCACATTAAAAAAAAATAAAAGTTGAGCATGTCTCTCTCCTTCTTGCTCCACTCCTCTCTGCCTCTCTGAGTTGCTGGCTCTCTTGGCTGTGGCCCAGAGGAATTCTCTGGTGGCCTCGGTAAATATAACATTTAGAATAACAGCGCCAGAGCCCCTGTGTGTGGACTTAACCCAGTTCCTGGGTCCTCGCTGCGTTGCCTGCGGCTCTGACGGGTAGAATAACAGGCCCTCATGTCTCTCCTGACCTAGGTAAGGGACCAGAGAGGAATAAGGGCTAATTTAGAGGGGCCAGAGATTTGGAGGGTTTCTGTAAAGCCTCTTTCCCGCCCACTGGGACACCACAAAAGGGTAACATTGCTCTTCTAAAGAATGGGCTCTATCTGGTCCTAAGGAGTATGTGGGGGTATAGGACTTAGTGCTGTAGTTGATAGGGACAACTAGGGTTGCTCAAATTAAATATCCTATACAGTAAGTCTGATTAGAGGGCGACTGCTCTGGTAACCTGGTCTCATTTCTTAACCTGCAGCGGTGCCACACAAACTGACAAACGTCCAAAGTGCAAAATCTAAGACTTTTGTGGCTCAACATCATCATTAAACAGCTCAACATTAAATTTCCCCATGACACAGTATCATCCATTCACTTAAATCACAGAGAAGCGGTCACTGTGGACAATAACAATAAGTTTAGGCACCTTGATGTGTGAGATTTTACATTTGAAAGGAAGTGAGCATCAAAACTGGATTGAGCATCCTCTCTGTGCAGTTTACCGACAAGTTAGATGGAAAACCAGCTCAAAAGAGAATGCATTAAACATTTGACAGTTCAGTTATTATTTTTGAACAAGAACAATGTCTCCTGAAGCTATGAACATGACATTAATCTGTAATGTCACTGAGACCCAGTTTCTGAAGCTCTATTATCAATGAATGAGTGTCCTGATACTTTCTGCATCCAAATGATACACATGTCAGAGTTGCACAAACACTGAAACAAAAAGAGTCTATGAAACTGTGTCTGCTATGTTAGTCTCCCATTCACTGCTGCCCAGACAGCAGTCTTTGATGCCATCAGAGATCAGTCTTGGCTCTCTTATTTCTAGCTTTGTGAGAGACTTATCAATACATACAAGTGTGAAATAACTGTCCATATTCATAGTATTACATTTGCATCCTCTTTAAAATGGGTTTTCACTTTAAGAATGCACAAGTTTGTTGGCTTTGTGGCCATCATGCACTACAATTCATATGTGCCAGAACTGGACATGAAACCTGTACAATTTGTATTTTATCATCAAGTATCTATAATTATAATACACATTCCCACTCTGAAACAACAAATGGTGTATGTTACATATCTACAGACCAATGTGTGATGGGTGCAATACTGTGAAGAGAACAACAGACAGCACACCATATACTATGTCATCTATAGTATATCAGTATTGCATATTGTAACTATATTTATACATGTTTATATAAATATAGATAAGTATATTTCTATGTACATTTTGATATTTCAACATTGCATAAAGAATAAAATAAATAATACAAATATAATCAAATCTTACAGTAAGTATGATTTGAGAAATGCTATATTAGAGCCAAAAATTGTCCTAACAGTTAAAATAATCATGATAATAACAATAATTATTATTCCATTTAAAAAAATTGTGGCCTACAGTCTGGCATAACAATACAAGCTACACCACAATTACCCTGCAAGTTTACCATGTGGGACTGCTGGAATGACTGGAGAGGGCGGAATAAGGACAGGAAAGGTCGGGGCTTGTTTCCTTCTGTTCAGTCTGTCTGGGAATTTGTGTGTGTGTGTGTGTGTGTGTGAGTGTGAGCGAGTGAGTGAGTGAGTGAGAGAGAGGATGAGTGTGAGAGAGAGAGAGAGAGAGAGAGACTGATCTTGTGTGGAGGTGTGCATAAGTCTGCAAGTGTGGTTTTTAAACGTTGTATGGGGTCAAAGGTCGGGAGAGTCTCCTGTGCTTTCACCTCCGGATGTCAGTGGCCTCTGGGTCTTCCTGCTCAGCCACGACTCCAGCCTCTGGACTCTGGCGGCGAGGTCCCTGACTGCGATTGCGTGGGTGAGCGTTGAAGCCCGCCTTACCGGGTTTGTCCTTGTCGCCTTGCCGCGGCGGGCGAGGGTGCTCCGGCTCAGGGTGGGAGGGCAAGGGGCGGCGGTGCTGCTCAACGGCGGCACCGGCAGGAGACGGGGCGAGGGAGGAGCAGAGGCTCAGGCTGTCGCACAGGGCCCCCCAGTTCTGTTCGCACTGTAGCCGGACGCTCCGTGTCAATGCCTCCTTCACCTCCTCTCCGCAGCTCAGGAGAATATTCACAAGCTCCACATATGGACTGAACGGAGAGAGGCAGATAACTCACATGAAGTTTGTGATTTATTATTTGGAAGCACAATAAATCTAGGTCTGGGATATGACAGGAATAAATGGGATGGTACTATTACTATACAAGGAAGAGAAGAACAGGCTTAAACTGGCAGAAAAGTCCAGTGAAAGAAAACAACCAGAGATTAAAAAAGAAGAGACAGGCTAGAGAAAATATATTCAAAACACGCTGTCCAGACCAGCCACTCACCCCTTAGGGAAGAGATCTTGGAAATGGATCATCTCCACCATGACGGCCACATTCTCCTTCGCAGCAGAGCACAGGTTGTGTTTGATATAACACTCTCTCTGGAGCTGGAACACCATCTCTTTAATGGACACACACTTCCTGCTGATGCAGCTGAACTTGTGCCGTAGCCCGTGTGCCATACATTTCAGAGCATCCTTGATGAAGGACTTCCCCTGTGTGCACACAGAGACACAAAACGGTTGAGTGAAGTCTCTTGAAGTTGTTGAAACTTGAGAGTTCACACACCAGCCAAAGAAAACACACTATTGGTATGTCACTTTGACTTCTATATGACTTAGTTTTGGTACTTACTTTGGTTCTGGAAGATGTTGTGCACCTGTTCCAGCAGTGTTGGAGTGTATGTGTGGTTGTGATAGAGCGAACCTTGTATGAATGTGCAACTATACACTTCTAATATAGAATGGGGCGATGAAATTCTGCATGAATAGCGATTCATTGTGTTTTTCTTCTGCTGAAATCTCCTGGATTTGTCTGCCAAAGACTTGAGTTCCTAGTATGTGACCCTATAGACATATTAGTCAGGACTGGCTTGGCAGAGCTCCGTCCTCCAGCATGTATGAAAAGGGAGCTAACTGGGCTTGCGGCCAACTGGCTTATGATCCTTGGTCCTAACTGTACATGCAACGGTCCACTGAGAGGGAAGCCTTCCCAGGAGAGGAAAAGAGATTATGAGATGAGTGCATGTATGATCGCACTTTTAGAAACTGATATGTTTTGAGGTTTGTAGAAAAAAAAAAATAAATAAACAAATCTGTTCATGGATGACGAGTGTGGAGCAGTGAACCGGTGAAAAGGAAAAGGAATGTTGCCTCTGGTTATACCATTTTTGCAAACACACAGACAGACTAGTTTAGTACCTGAGAGTCAAATTTGCCAGCGTTGTGCAGGAACGTCATGCAGATTTCCTGTAGCCCTCGTATCTCGCAGGAGTTATTCTCAAAGCACTCAAACACACCACAGCCGACATCCCCTGCACTCACCAGGCAGTGCTGGATCTCAGCTGGAAAGAGAGAACAGGTTAGGGGAGGGACCTTATCATCTGTTCACAGCAGAGACGGCAGCAGATTGTTATAGGCATGTTGGCAATGAAGATCATACGGCTTGAAGGCACAACTCCACTTCAGTGCTGATTGCTGCACGAATCACAAAGCTGATGTGGCGTATAACTATTTCCACAGACACAGGCGGTCGTTCGTGTGTTCATGACCTCGAGTCTGAGAGAGATTAGGGATGCAGGGCGGGGGGAGAGAAGTCTAATTTCCCAAGCTGAGGGGTTCCTGCAGAGGAACACTTGGTGACAGATATTACTGTGTCATTCTGCACCGCAATCCATCTGCACTGCCTAGCATTGAGATGGGATGGTGCATTGCAGATACAGCCTTGACTACTTGTGGAGGAAACACAAATGCAGTCATTTCTATTGCCTGTCAACTAAATGTGCATCAACAAGTCTCTCATTATTGCATTCGCAGCATACCGAAATCACAGCATTGAAAAAGGTGCATCATTGGCTACATGTAGGTGCAACAGCAGCAATGCAGGCAAAAAAAAAACTTGGGAAATATGTAAGTATATGTCATGTGAATACATAATATCAGCTCCTGCACACCACTGGCAGGCTCTCAAGTGCCCTTTTTCTCTTTACTGCAGCCATGAAAGACGGGAATAAAACTGAGGATTGAGGACAGAAATTACCAAGAGAAAGTGAAGGTCTCTCTTTTAACCCCAAATTGCTGTCTAGGAGCATGTATTATGAGACATCTGACTACCAGCAGGGAACCTGTCACAGAAACTGCTGCTTACCCTGTGTGACATCGTCGGGAGTGTTTTATTCTTAAGTTAATATGGCAAATTGCAGGTTAGGTTGGGAGCCAACAGGCCGTGTGCAATTTCAGTTTGGCTACGAAAGCCCCAACTGTTGACCCAAGTAAAACATAATTACACGCGTGATTTGTCTTGCAGCTGATAACTCATGGGCGTAAGACATTCCCCCCCACCACCCCCTTCAATCGGAAGTGCGCACCAGTTGCGCAAAGAAGACCAATCAGCAAACAAAGGATTAAATGCGACTTATTAGAAATCACGCTTGTCAACAAAGAGCCTCTGTTTTGGGAGGGGGGCAGTAGTAGGGGGGGGGGAGCTGCTGCGGGGTTTGTAGGCACAGAGTTGAACTTTAGTGCGCAGGAAAAGTGAGCCGCTGTCAGCAATGCTTGTTTTGGCATCGCGGGAATGTGCTTGGATCGCACGAGCCCGGCCGCAACGTGCATTGAATTACACAGTGGTGTTAGCAGGGTCTCTGCTGTGAAACCTGCGCTGGAGTTTGTCCCCTTATTTTTTATTTTTTTTTATTTTTATTTTATTATTATTATTTTTTTTTTTTGCAAGATGGCAATTATGCTGTAATATTTTGACACCGGTTCACATGGAGGGTCGCAAGTCATGCTGTGTGTGAGAGAGGAGAGGAGGAGGAGGAGGAGGAAGAAGAAGAAGGGGGGGGGGGGGAATAAAGCCTAAAAGGACAAGTTTCTGGGGAAAAAGGCAGCGGCCCGACGTGTGGTTAGTGCTTTTGGGTTAATAAGGCGAATCACTTTTTTTTTTTTAAATGGCATTATAAGCGACACGTCCCCCGGAGGATTGGTTCAATGGACAAAACTCCTGCCTGCCCTCACCAGCCACCACGCAACTGCGACCACAGCTGCTTTAACCTGCTCCAGCACATCACCCGACATTCATTTTCAAGAGACAGCACACACACACACACACACACACACACACACACACACACACGCACGCACAAAAAAAAAAAAAAAACGCAAAAAGACTGATTTCTTTCAGTAAACTGTTACCTATAACCCGCGCGCACGCCTGCAGCAGCGCGCACGCACACCTAGACGCGCCGCCGTATACATTACTTATTACCTTGTGCCATTCTATTAATAGTTTACTAACATATTGAATGTCTCCCTGAGAGTATTTACAAGATATCGTCTTGCGGAGTAATCGAAGAGGGTCGCCCGTGTGCGCCGCAGCGCCGGGATTAAGTTGAAAAAACTGCAGGGTCGCTCCAGTCGCCCCCGGACGAGTCGCCAGCATGGCTCAATTTCGCGGCCACAGAAACACGTGTACGGGCGAACCTCGCGGAGACGTGTGAGCGGTCGCACCAGCCGAGGCTCTCCCCATTCCCGGTCTCCGCTGACACTCGTCTCGTACCTGTGTTCTGCAGGGAGAGGCGCCCCTTCTGGCTCGCGGGCTTCTCCGGGAGGCTGTCGTGGAGATCAATATTATCCGAGCCCACCACTTGCTCCAGCACTGTCAGAACCAGCAGCGCCACGGCCAGCTTGACCAGCATCGCGTCTCCGTGCGGCGGGGCTCCGACTCCCAGCAAAGATCCGGCGGCGTGCGGGTGCCGTGCGAGGGGCTCACCTTGGATCAGTGACCAGCGCAGCTGCGGCTCGGCGTCTTACGGGGCAGCTGTGGGACTGAGTGCATGAGCTGGAAGGGATGCTGCCTATATTTCTCAGAGCCCCGGGTGTCAATTTGGATGAAGGAGTTAAGCAGGTGTTGTCGGTCGGGGCTTCGCAACCAATCAGAGGCGCAGACATCCACGTCCAAGGTTTTAGGGGAGTGTCCAGTGAAAGTCCCCTTTTTGCAATAAAACTGGCGCCATAAAGCAATATTCATGAGTGAGTGGAGTGTGACAGCCTTTGGGGTGATCAAGCAGTGTTTCACAGAGAGCAAATCTGCAAAAAAAAAAAAAAAAAAGTCAGTCCTATAATGTGCTACAATTTAACCCGTGGACCTCCAGTGTCACACACGGGCATGGCAATGGTCTTTCAGCAGCTCTTCTGATTTGCATGCATTGCAAGATTACTTACAGTTCCTGCTTGTTGCAGCAGTGAAAAGTCAATAGAAAGTCTGTTTTTGCCATAAAACTGGAGCACTTATTTAGGCTACAAGGCTAAGTATGAGAGCAGTGGGAGGATCAAGAAATACCAAGCTTGCCAACAAACCAGAGAAAATTGAAGCATATGATGTCCAAGTGCTCTACATAAAAAAGGCTTAACTTGTGGCTCTACAACCTACTAAGTCATTAATGCAAGGTAGTAATTACATTAGCTTCAAAGAGGTCTGTAGTCACAGAAAGTGGGTGAAAAGTCTGCAATAACAGGAACACTCAATGAAAATTAACGATACAGTTTAATCTTGCAATCAAAGTTTTAACATAACAAACAACAATATGACAGAACTGTATATATAGTGTATACTAATTTTGAGATCATGCTATAATTACTGCATACTTACAATTGAAGGCTCCCATAAAGAGAACGCCTTTAACTAACTTTCTTTTTTTTTTTTTTATGGGGAAGTGAATATGAAGAGGTCTGTTACACAATGCCCAGTTTAGTCTGTGACAATGAGGTCTGCTAACCACTACTACAGAGTGTGATCTAAGAATAGAGGACCAACATTGGCCGGGTTGCACATTTGGAGACGTTAGAGGAATCTTTTTCAAGAGCAACACTTGAGGATGCCATGTGGAATAACTGCAAGCAGACTGAGCCTGCAGAAGGAACATAAAGTCTCTGTCTTCAAAATGTTTCCAGTGACCTAATGGTGTTATACTCTCAGGTAAAGGCCTCTATAGGAGCCAGTGGTGCGATGCAAGCCGGCACGTCGCCGCGTCGCTCGTCACGCCAGAGGGCTACTGGCGGACAGGAAATGGTACCAATGGCAGGAAGTGACTATCAGGGTGCCGGGTGAGCAGCTGCACTTGGGTCCCAAGCCTCTAGGTGGCCTACTGATACTAATTGTTCCTTGCTTTCCATAATTAAAGCTTAGCACTAGAGCAGTCTCACCATAATAAACCCAACAACCGACCATTTAAACTTCATTAAGGCCTAACACGTACGGACAAATACTTTCACACTACAAAGCATTTCGATTTTTCTTCTCAGGGGGACATAGAAATGACATGCAAACTGCCCAAACACAGCCAGTTGCTTCCTTGTCACTGTTGGTTTACTGTTAAAATTCTCAGGTTTGAAACCTGCCAGAATAAGGAGGAAACAAATGAGGTGGTCTAGTGTCTGCGTGTGATTGGGTGGGTGTGGGGACCCAAGTAAAACCCAGACCCCGAGACAAATACGTTAAGCCACTGCTCAGGCGCCCTATAAACGAGCATAGGGAAACGATTGGCCCTTGTGTGTGTGTGTGTGTGTGTGTGAGAAAGACAGACAGAGGCAGAGACAGACGAACAGGCATCTGATTGTGGCAGGCCGAATTTCATAGATCTGTGACTTTGAAATCTGTTTATCATAACATTTAATTTATTTTCATAAAATCCGTTTCATGGGAAGCTCTGCCTCTGTCTGCTGGAAAAACTTTAAAACCCAGGCTATATTTAGACCATCAATGAAATTAGCCTAGAGCAGGAATTGGACTCCCGCTCTAACCTAACCAAAATGACGATCACTTATAGCTCTAAATATAGATAATTATTATCTTCAGACTGCAGTATCTATCGTTTTAATTGAGGTTTTTAGTCAGTGGAATGAATTTTGGAGAAGTCACCACAGCTGAGAAATGGGAGGTATTTTGGCCAGGAGATGGTGCAGCGTAGAAAACCTCAACATTTCAATATTCCCATTATATTCTTATGGTGGATGTGGTAGACTTTTTTCTTCTTTTTTATCATGATCTACTCCTACTTTTGTCTTCGATCCTTATGATATTACTCTTAGACAAAGATTAGCTTTGATGTGATATTAGTATGGTCTAATCTAAATTTAATAGGGCATCACTATAGACTTTGTTCTCCTCAGTAAAAAAAGTTGTTCCAGTCTGTGGGCCACAAATTGGCTTAAGCCTGACGAGCACAGAACGGAAATTGCAATGCAGCAGTATTTTCAGAGTCCACTGGATTTCCAGCAGGCTCACACAGGAGGTAGTAGCGCACCGTGGCACGCGTCTGGAGATGGGTTGGTGCTTTTCCAGTTGTGCCTATACCACAAACTGGAATCTCCTGTTCAATTCACTTCTGTTAAAAGCTGCCCACGCTGTGAACACACCCTCGATTTGGCCCAATCAGTGTGCTGTACTGGACCACAGGCTTGTAATAGAGTGCGTCATGCTGCCTACTGGTGCTGCATTCAAGTCGTATGGGAAAAAAACAGCTGGAGGCCTTCAAACCAAGACCAACGACCTGGAGGTATTCAAGAATTTCAGATATTCAGAGGCTTTAATATTCCCGTTATTCGTATTTTTTCTATCCTTTTTTTGCGGACGTTAGTAAGTTACAGCAGACCAAATTTCAAATAAAGAAATGATTCTGTATTAAATTTAAGTTAGACTTTTTGACAAAACAAACACACAAAAAGAAAATTACTTACCACTGACTAGGCTATCTCCCCAATTATCCTTGCTATCTAGCTATCTATCTTCATGACAACGAGCAATCTGCTGAGGTACAGCTGGTGAGTAGTTTTGTTAAACTACTGTTCCCAAGACTAAAACCTGTTTAGTAGGTTTAACCACCAGGTGAGTGTTACTTTCAAAATCATTTACCACTTATTTACTACTTCCCGTGAATGCAACGCCAAGCATTGCCACTGAGAACAAGAACATTCAGGAGTTTGACTAACCAAATTAATGAACGTCATGATTTAAAACTTCATTCGGAAGAATTCAGGGTTTTCCAGAGCAGCGTGCAATGAGTGAGCAGGCAGTATTAAGTAGGCCTATGTGTAAATTTGACCAAACAATCACCTTTCAATCATATCACATCATTGTCATTAGCAGATGTAAATGTTCACATTTCCATTTTTTGAGCAACTTTAAGACATCCCATCCATGTTGAGTTTAACTGTGTCAGGGTGCACATATGAAGAGCGTAAGCCTCCAAAAACTTGTCATTCACAACTTGAGTGGCATCTGTTAAGGTCACTTGAATATTTGAATATAACACAGTGCAGAGCTGGCACTGCCTGTAAAGACAATCATGTTATTTCTAAAGTGTGAGGACTGTCGCGGTCTGGTTGCTACAGTTGGTCGCGTGGCAGCTAGAGTGATATGTTTTATTATTTTTATATTTGATCTGTCTTGTTTCAGAGGTATTCAGAATCTATTTCATGTTTATGTTGCGTAAAGGCATTGTCTCCTCTTGGTGACACTGTCCAGAAGTATGCTTTGACAGCAGTAACATTCATTCACTTTGACTGCTCTACTGTAAACATACAGAAAGCAGACATGTGTTCTGAGTTGGGACCCCTGGGGCCCTGGCAAGTGATCAACCAATGAAACCACAACAGAGAGGCCAGTCTGGGGTGGGTGTGTATGTGAGTTTGTGTGTATCTGTGTGTGAATGGGGGGTCACTTCACTGGGAGGGAGGCTTCTGTAACAGCAATTAATGGTACCAGTTTACAGACTCCGTATAATACTTTACTGGAAGCATGTGGGTGAAATTCAGCTTCAAGTTGAGGCTAAGTAGTGGAAAGCTGCCTGGACATAAGTGTGTGACCCCACAGACACTTAATTCAAAACATAGTGTTGCCTCCATTTACATTCACATAATGGGTTTTTGTGGTCGAATGAGCGACGATATGGCTAAATTCACATTGCAGGTAAAAGTGGCCCCAAACTGGTATTTTTCCCTTGTATATGTGACTCAAATTATTTCAGCATGAAGAGAAACAAAATTAATTTGACATTTCCATAGTTTTTTTCTTTCATGCATATCTTATATATATATACTTATATATGAAAATTGGGTCTCCAGTGCAAAATGTGTTGTGATTCTGCATTGACATTAGAAAAAAAGTACAGCTGAACATAATTAGGAATTTTGCCTTAATGCCAAAAAGTAAAACAAAACAAACAACATGCAAAAACAACTTCAAGTGCTGTAACTGGTGTAAAAAGTGATGAGTAAACAATGCAAGTTAAGGAGGGATAGTTTTGTGGCCTGTATAACATTTGAATACGTCTACTGCCAGGTGTTTATTCTTTATAGTAATACTGGTATTTGGCATTAGAGGGTCAGTTCAGACTGATGCATGATATGGCCACAATAACATAATGTTGCCAGTCTAAAAAAATCTGAGCAGTTAATAAAAGCTGAGCGTAAGTGTAAACATAACTTATGAAACCACTCGGAATAGAAAGAACATGAGAACGGAGCAGTGTTGGGCCTGGAGAAGGAGCTGTGAAATATCAAAACCAAAGTCTTCGAGGAACCTGAAGATGATATCTTGGCTCAGTTTATGACTGTGTGCATCTACGTGTGTGTGTGCATGTTGACAGTGTCAGGTTAAAACCTTGTATCTCCTAAATGTTGACTTCTTGGGAGCCGCATTTCAGCAGGATAACAGTTGAAAAACTGTCTCAACTCATTAAGGGGCATGTAAACTTGACAGTTTTCACTGCCAGTGTGTGTACTGCTGCAGAAAAACACGCAATTTTGTAACATTGAGCTGCAAAATCTTTCCCTCTCCCATTAATGCACTCTTTGGTGTGTTAACTCACCTGACTCGTGAAAAGAGAGGTTTTACTGGCCCAGCTCAGCAGGCCAGCTCTGGGCTCTGATTCCAACCGGTGTGAAAGCGCCACATCTCAGACCCTCACTTAACTTGCCTCAAACAATGTGCTATTATAGAGTTTGCTCTGTATGGGTTATATTGCTACAGCGCTGGCAGATTACAGAGTGCTCAGTCTCATTACTGTCCATATAAGCCTGCAGGCCCTCGCCAGCACAAAGGAGTGATTGAGTGATAAGGGAAAAGAGATGGCCCGTAGCTGCCCATGAGAGCCCTCACCTTGGATGGTCTTGCCTCGATGAGGGCAGAGGTGATGTCATCATGGCTAGAGACACAGGGGTCGACCCCTCTGATAGGTGGGCATGTTGGGACAAAAGAGAGCAGCTGGGACACAAAGGCCCCATTTAATGAGAGTGAGACATGAGGCCAGAGCAGACTCCGTGGGTGGCACATAGTGTCATAGCTGCTGAAAAGACCGGTGAGCAATTAATCATCTGATTCAAGAACTGGGCAAAGGGCTTATTATGTAAGGTCAGTTTGGACAACATCATTGAGGCAGAGGGACCCTTTCTGGGTTACACTTCTATTTGATCACACTGATCCCCCAAATTTTCCTTGATCCCATAATATTGGATCCAGCGATGCTATATTTATCATGATGGTCAGGTCCAACAATTGTGCAACATAATATGACACACTTACCCCTCATTAGAGATGAAGGGTCCTTTGTGGCAGCCTGACAATCATTAAAACTTCTCCCCTGGCTTGGCTTGTTTACTCTGTGGTAATTACCAGGTGATTGTGTAGCCTGTGACCCACATTCAGAGTCAGGTCAGCCAAGACATGGGGGATAATTGACAATGTTCAGAGAAGTGCACGTAGAGAAAGAGTGTTAGAGTGGATAGTCACTTGTTCCTGCCTCATTAGACTGTGTTAGAAGACAAGCTGGCTCACAGTATTCTTGCAGTGGAACAATACCTCTTTCCACTGTAAGACCAAAATGTGGGCTCTGGTGTGTAAATGTGTAAGGACATATGGCAGCCTCGTTTATCCATTTATGCATTCATTAATTTATTCACTTGCTGGTAATATGGAAAATAAATGAATAAACAGACTGTGTAATGTATATGTATTTGAGGTGAGCTTATTTTGACCGAAAATAGCTTCTAAAGCATTTTTGGACCGCATGGCTCTTCAGCTCCACCCATTTCACCTGTCCAAGTGAGAACACCACTTCTCCTGGCAGCGCTCCTACCATCACAGAAACAAGTGACTGACTGCCTCCCTTAAACAAACACGCACACACACATATAAAACCTCTTGCCCCATCTTGAATCATTCGCCATATATTACAGTGGTCCAGTGTGTCTGTTGTCATCCCAGGGGTTAGCTCCCCACCGTTCACTTTAATGAGTTTCTGAATATGGTCAAATCTGCAAATGTGCTTATGCTATTCAGTGTGTTTATTACGCGATTACCTACACAAAGCAACACTGGCCTAAACACAGCCAATAACATCTAATGCTAGGCCAACCTGTGAAAAACTAATAGGTTGCATGACCCCAGCATCGTTAAGGCTGGCAAACTTAATTTAATTTGGCAGTGCTCTCAAATTTCTGTCGCATAAGGCACTGTGAGGTCTAGGCTACTGAAAGTGAATCCAGGTTTGTTTGTTAAAAGGCGTCCACACATAGATAGACCTTGTGAGGAAAGTAAAAACAACCTTAAACACTCAAAGACCAGAATGTAAAAACATGCAACCAGTCACATGACATTGTTGACCAATTGCAGGTGAAACTGCCTGTAGTGGGAAGGTGAACATGCATAAAACATCGGACCGGTCAGGGTGATTGCAGCTTGTTGTTTTTTTTAAACTTTTGTCAGTGCACACACACCAGATTTTACAGGCTTTAACAAAAGCCCCATTTAAATTGTGAACCAGGTGCTAAAATGGCCAAAATAAAAGACAACTCAGATAACCTCAAAGTAACAATATTTAATTTCCATTCACCAACAGTTTCATATGGTTGTTAGAAGTAATCGGTATATAAGAAGTCAGATTGTGTGCTCCTTCTTTGCTCTTGAGACACATCTTGGAGCCTGTAAGACTATGAATTGGTGAGCAAAAATAAACCTTTTAGGCAGCTCATTATAAAAGTGTTATTTGACATGGCTTGATAGGAGTGCATTGTTTCTATACTGGCACCTGTGTTTACAGAAAAACAGCATTGGACTGTTATGGTGATAATATAACAGCCTTATATAAGCCTACCTGTCTGTTAAGAATAAAGCATTGTATTGTACTGTTGAAGACTACCATATGCATTTAGCATTTTTTCCCCTTATTTGGAAAAAAAAAAAGCCACCAAGGAAGGAACTATTTTCTGATAGTGGTATAAATAAAGCACATGATATATTTAGAATAGTTGAGGTTAATTAGCCAGCTCATGAATTAGTGGTTGGGTCCAGATCAAACCAACATGTCACAGATGCTTGTGAACCTCAGTGCCATGAGGTTACAATTGTAGGATGTTTTGGGATATTTGTTGTTTACGATGTGTGTTCTACAGTTAGGGGTAATTGATTGCTGTGATGGTGTGTGTTGGAACATGTTGTATTTTTCCGTAAGGCCAGCGGGAGAGGGGGCTGGGCTGCAGCAGATAAAAAAGCCTTCTAGGACCGTCCAACCTTCCCAGGAATTCCCAGAATTCCAATTCCTAATTATGACATCCGCGGAGCAGAGGCCCAACCACCCCCACCCCCCCACCCCCCATCACCCCAACACCCATTACAAACACACACTTGCTGCGGGAACACATTCCAATTACCCCTCTACTACCATCATCACAGACAAGAGACGGAAAGTGACGGGGAAATGGAGGGAGAGGATGGAAAACCTCAGAGCAGAAAGAAGAAAATAAGTAGGCAAGGAAGGAGAAAAAGATAGTCAGAGAGTGGCTTAAAGTTGATAGCTCAGTCATTGGTATTTGCCTTTCTGACTCTGCAGGTATTTCAAAGGTATGGCGAGCATACCTCAGCTTGGCCCAGTCCCTGGAGGTCTTTGGGATCAAGCAACAGATGTTCATAAAGATAAGGAAATACATTATCTCCACATTTGAGGGTTTAATACTCTCACAAGTTTGTACCTTACAGAACTATAACTCACAATAGTTGGGAACTCCAAAATGTAAATGTATTCCTGTGCAAGAATGAACAAACTATACTTTATTTAGTTCGTACATCAATCCATCGGGAAGTGTAAATTGTATTCCCTACCCAAGCAGAGTGCTAACTTATCTAAATTTAGTTTGAATAGGCTGAGCTCAGCGCTCAATATAGTTCACACTGCAAGCACAATAGTTTAAAAGGCATATGTGCTGCTTTTTACTTTAGTTAAACCTGCAATAACTAATATTTTTGGCCACTTGGGGGCAGCAGAAACAAGCCCTAAACACAACACTGAAGTATTATCACCTTTTAACTTGATATGGTGGACTTGTTAGCAAACAGCTATTTGCACATCCTGAAGATATGAAGAAACATTAGCGTTCATTGGCAGTCATGTTTTTGGTCAGTCTAATGAGTGTATTTTCAGTATTCACTGTCCTTTTAACTCTGTTTTTGGTCTCTACCCACTCATCTGGCTCATTAGCGGTTAAATGCTCCACTGTGTACACAATTTAGTTTTTACTATTTACCTTTGTCTGCCAACCAGCCAGTCTGTCAGTCTTTAGAGCTTCTTTTCTTAAACAGCTGCCTTCTGTGCCCGAGCAGTGAGAAAGAAGTATGAGAGCGGTGAATGTGGAACAAACAGAAAAGTTGCTGGCGGAAAACAAAAAAAAAACAATGAGGTGAAAGATGCCAAGATGCTCACTAGAGCTGAGGGGAGCCGCATTAAAGTGATCCTTTGATCCTTTGTTAAGATAAAAATATTAATAATAGCCACTTTAAGAAGGAAAAATATTATAATTCCTTAAAAACTATCAAGTATCAAGCCTCTTGCTCCCAAATTCTCTATTCACGTCAAGCAGTATAGGGCTGTTTGACTAGGTTGTCAGCCTGGCTTTATGTACAACCTCTTTTTTTCTTGTGCCAGAAATGCTTTGGGACACAAATTCTCTGGTGTGAGTCGTGGGAGGTATGAACTGAGCACGGGTGTTTCTGTTTGCTCTGTACATTTTGTTCCTTGGGGAAATCTCACTGATTAAGTGCTACTATTTTGACAATATGTCAACTCACAGGGAGTGAAGATGAATTTATGTGCTTGGCAGTTCTGTAAACAGCATTGCTGACCAACATGTTCCCAACCTCATCCCAATGCCGTCTGAAAAAAAGGGTCAGAAGACTGCCTATTTTAGTACTGCTGTCAGACTGTAAAACTGTAATGAATCGTTTTAATTAAAACCCATGAAGTGCCCTCTCTTTTTTATTTTTTAATTTCTCTTCTAAATAAATCTTTAGTGTAGCATCAGTGAGTGAGCACGAATTCTCTATGACACAAATATACCAATTCCTAAAATGCATATGTATGTTTCTTTATTTTTAGGATTGAGCCCCTGGCCAGACCACTCTCTGAGTCGCCATGGGGATAAAAGGGCCCTTTATTAGAGATGGCACACAGGGGTCCTTCATAAGGCCCACATGGGCACTTTATAACATCTGACATAAGCATTTGTGAGTGTGGTTACCAGTGCTTGCGGTTCCATCATTGACGCTGCGTGGCTGATGGAGTCCAGTCTTATGGGGTTGGAAGGCTCGCTCTTACTCACTTTCTCTCCCCTCTCCACTGAAAAAGAAAGAAAAAGGGAGAAAGAAACCGACAGGGTAAACATAGAAGGAGAAGGAGAAGGGGATAAATCTAGTGATGCTGGACCAAAAACACACAGAAGCAATTGGATAAACACCATGAATTTCATATAAAAGCTCTGAGGAGGCTTTAGCCCCCCCCCCCCCCGCAAAAGAAGCTACTAATCATTGTTAGCCGGTGCTATTCTGTGTTATACAAAGTAATTCAACTCATGTTGGTGTTTTATGATCCTGTGCCCCTACCCTAAATGCAAAGTACTGTATACAATACATCACCAAAGTTACTATGGTTCCTCCTCCAGGGACTTGAATGTCTGTACCAAATTTTATGGCAAACTATCCTTTAGGTGTCAAGACATTTCACTCAAAACCACAAATGTCAAGCTCATAGTGGCATTTGAGAAAAAGTCAGCGGATCACTAAAGTCATTCAGATTCATCGTCTGGGAACCAGGAATGTCTGTAGCAAATGTATCCATCTATTAGATGTCGAGATAATAACAGTCAGAGGGTTTCATCCTCTGGGGACCATGTAGGTCTGTACAAAATGTCATGGTAATGCATCCTGTGTTTGTTGAGATATTTAATTCTGGACCAAAGTGGTGGATTGAATGACCAATGGACTGACATTGCCATCTCTAGAGCCCTGCCACTAGCATGGCAAAAAAATGTCTTGGTGAAGGTTAGAAAAATATTGTGGTTTGGGTAAAAAAGAAAAAAAAACCCACATGGTTAAGTTTAGGGAAAGATCATGGTCATGGTAAAAAGAAAACAATGTTGACAGCTGGTAGTAAAAAGGGGACGCAAACAGCAGTTGCTGGTCTCACCCAACTATCCATGCGGACCTGTCCCTAAGAGATTTTTTGCAGTGCTTTAACAACATCACGCTGCTTCCACCTTTGCTTCTGACAGACAACAGTCATAATTCGCACAGCCCCACAAGGTCCCTCTCAGAAAATCATAAGCAGAGGTCATTTAAGGCATTTGAACAAACAACCAATGCTGTAGTTTGCCTTGTGAGGACCAGTCTCCAAATTTAGCCAATGTCTTCCAGGTCAGGAATGTTAGATAACCTGCTACCAGTTTTCCGGCCGTGCCTGAGTGTTTGTGTTTGTGTCTGTATGTGTGAACATTCCTTGCATGGCCAAGTATCAGAGCTAAGTGCACAGAGGGGAGTCAGTGGAGTGCATGTAGACCAACTCAGTGAACCCTGGAAGGCCGGTTCATCCTTCATCATTACCTCGTGCTGAAAGATCACAGTAAGAGAGAGGGAGCAGGCTGCCTTCAGTTGTTTGTGCACACACAGAACACACTTTTATCCAGCTCACAATCCCTTAAACCCTCACTTATCCATTGCCTCTGAGCACTTTTTATTGAGTCATGTTATGAATGTGGTTGGTCGGATTACAAGGCAAAGGGCTAAGTTATTTGTTATTTCTGAATCTGGAATTTTTTTTGCAGCATTTTCAATATCATCGACCTGCAGAAACGGAGAGCCCCCGCAGGTCTAGACGCAGCAGTTCCAGACCCACAGTTTTAGACGTACGCATGTGCCACCAGTTTTGTTTTCCTTTTTTAAACTATATGAACAACACAGTAATATTATTACAGTTTATTGAGGTGTTCCCAAAGCATGAGCCACACCTAAATTATGATTAATAATAATCATTGTTATTTTAGATTTAATTGACTGAATGTAGGGCAAAGACACACTGCACACATGAAAAGGAAAATGTAAAATTGTCACCGCAAAGTGTTGATCTGTTGTCGAGAAAATCGAAGGACACACAGAGACCCCTTCCTTTTTAGTCAGAGAATTCTGTTTTCAAGAAATTTGGAGGAAGCTCCAACTAAATCACACAGACATTTTGTTGTATCTGAAGCTCCTTATTTTTAATCAAAATATACCAGACATTCATGTATCACTTTGAGAAATCCCCTGTGACCCTGTTGCATATTAAGCAACCACAAATAGCATCCCGCCCCCGAGGTTGAGGACTCTGGTGTAAACATGTGATGCTCTGCTGCTCTTGTGCAACAAGTTGAAATAAACTCGACCCGTAAGTACTTGTTGCAATGTTGATGTCTTCCTCCAGTGTGAACCTCTTGTTTGGCTCTGAACTCTCCATCAACGGAGACCACATGGCAGAGTGAAACATTTTTAAAGTCCAGGGAGCCTCAGCGCAGCGAGGTGCAGCTTAGTTTTCATGACATTGTGATGGCGGGCGCCACTCATCTTCATGGTTGCGGATTCCAAGCCCCCAATCTGATGATTACGCTGTCTTGGCCATCCCAGCATGCGTAGTCATACCTGTGGGTTGGATGGGAGCTGCAGACAGCTAGTGAATTGAAGTTGAGCGTTTATGGTGTGAGAAGCAGCCCCGGGGTCTAAACATGGTCTTAGTGGAGTCTGTCACGGTAGGTTTGGTGAGAGAGGCAGACAATGGCTCCTCCGGTGCCTCTGTGGTAACAGGCTTCTGCGGTCGGAGCTGATCTAGGCTGCGGTATCACATGATTCGAGTTAGCCTAAACCTATATGTCTGTGGGCTAATGCTTCTGGTTAACAGCGAGCCAGTCTATATATGTTGTGGGTTAGATTTAGCTGCTAACCCAAGGCCAGGCGTCTTTGTGAGACCTAAGCTGGGTGAAGTTGCTGTGTGGGCTCTTTGCTGGTTGAATGTGCGCTGTTGGTTTGGGTTAGAGGGAGTTGGCCTGAGGAGCTGAGGATGTAGCAGACATGCACATTGGTGGGAAGTATGTGGTAATTATTGTGTTCGAGACTGCCATCTGTCAACTCTCCCCTTCTAGATATTTACTGGACCCGCATTCCTCCTGCTGGGTTGGTGAATGGGATGCACTTTGTACCGTGTGTGTGCGTGTGTGGTAAACGCATGCATGCAGTACACAAAGTGGTGCATATGGTGTGTACACCAGATTCTATGCCCGGGGCCATCTTTCATCATCTTTGATGATCATCTTGTCCAATTCTTCTTCTCCCCCTCCCTCTCTCTGTCCCCTTTTCCTTATTTTCTCATGGTTTATATCTCCTCTACAGATTCAGTTTGTCTTTTTGAGTTATTTACATTTTTCAGAGACGCAGTTATTCATTGTACAAATATAACTCAGTCTGTTTATGTGTTGTGTGTATGTTAGATTCCAAACATTCTCTGTGTAATGATGCGCAAAGCATTAGGTGCATTAGTTGTGTTTGAGGACAGACGGGGGGTGAAGGAGTTTCCATTAGAAAAACAAAATCCTTTTTGCATGTTTGGTTTGTATAGTTAGCTGTAGTCTTACCAGGAAAAACAAACAAGAAAATCTGCCTCAACATCTTCACTGTTTGTTTTAAGTGTACCTGTCATGGTGTGAGCTTCACCTCCACAATTTGAGCAGAGCTCTTGACTTTGCTTATGGAAATCTGTTGAGAACTTATACGTGGGCATTTCAGTTTTCTGCTTGTAGAAACTGATTAAAAGTTTGTGTTTGAACTGATTTGACTTTGCAGGGAGTGATGAATAAATGAATACAGATGAATAATGACTTGTGCTTTACTTTCCTTCTGTCACTCCCTGGCTCTATCTTTCTCTGTCTGATAAAAGAACAGTGGTCCTGGTCTTAGGAGGGAGTAGCTTTAGTGGCATTGCCTGTGGAGCCAGAGCTGATTTGGGGGATTATTATAATCCAGTTAGCTAACAAAGTTATTACCTTACCAAGAGCTGTATGGTGCAACAGAAAATAATGCAAAAGAGAGACACGTGGGACAGAAAGAAAGGCAGACAGGGACAGGCTGAAGGTGATGCAAGACAGGCAGACATGAACTTTACCAAATTTCGCTCTCTGGATGTCCTGCCTCTCTAGAGAATAGAGATAAACGTGCATGCAAAGATGCTTTTTGGTCTGAGATGGTTTCTTGTAGCTCCACACAGCTCCTACCATCCCCTTACAGGCCCTAGACGCTCGGTGATGTCAGAGGAGCGACTTATGTCTGAGAGCTGATCTTGGCAACAGGCCAGACAGGCCGGTCAGTAAACACGGCACGGGTCCCCTGTAGCGTGTTTAATGTTTGAAGTATATACAGCAGGCAAGGCCCGAGCAGTGGTCTTGGCTGTCATGGTGGGACCCTTGAAGGAGTCTGTGTTGTTATAGGAAGGGTCCCAAGCCACGGCATTAGCTCTTATTCCCCACAGCCACTCATGACAAACCAACAGGCTTCAGATGTGGCTTTTCCACACACACAAGAGCAGAGTGGGTCAGACTAATATTTTATAGACCTGTAAAAACAGTACCATAAACAGAGGCTTCACTGAGTAACACATGGGGGTCTTGTCCCGTGAACCAACAACTCAAAGAGGCAATGATTTCTGTGCATGTGTGTGCAGCCGTTAAAATTCTGTCATCATGATGCTGAGTGTTTAACCCCCATCTGTAAAATGAGGTGTGGGATTCTGTGTATGTGAACTCAGCAGTTTATAAGACCTTGCAGTAGGTATTGCACATCCATAGCGTTTAGTGTGGATGTAGTCTCCTTAGCGCTGTGTCTGCGACAACTTTACTGACATTTCAGCTTTTCCTTGAAGGTCTGTGTTTCTCATGGCAATAAACTTTATTTGTTGGCTGCATCTCCCACTGGCTCGACTTTCAAAATCACACTTTCCTAAATAAAAGTTCCAGTGAAATATAGTTCTCTGAAATACTGTATAGTGTTCCCAGAATGTGTTGTTCCTAGAAAACTGGGTGCTAAATCTCAGGAATGCGTCTGAAACCAAGATGTGGGCCAAATGGTTTCTACGAAAGCCAAACTTGGAAGCTGATTGACACCAAGACTTTTGGGACTATCAATAGACAACTTTATAGTGGGAGATGGGACGGTGAGGTGCACGAGGGGAGTAGGTGGGGGTGTCTTATAATGATCATGTTGCACATGATTCGGAGTGCTGAGATGATTGATCCACTGAGCGAGCATTCTCCCTCGGCAACCTTAATGGACTAGGCGGTGGGCACTGAGGCCAGCATTGTTTTCTGAGTCACACGCATGCACACATGCACGCACGCACACACACTGCCGCGCAGAGCCAAGCATGAGTGCCACCACACATGAATGGAGATAAATGCAGTGAGTGCCTGAGGTTTCCAGCGTGGCTGTGTTATATGAGTAAATGATTAATCCGCATAGTTGGACCCTGTCTCCTGTCCGCAGCGGCATACTCCAAGGCCACACAGCTGGTACCAATTTGCGTGCCCCAGCCACATCATGATCCAACTGCATGTGTAGGAATCATGGCTTATCGCGGCAGTAATTCACTCCTTCCTCTCATGCCGAGGCTATTCTTGGCCTTTCTGCCTCTTTATTTTTAGTCACGGCTGCTTCTCTGGGTCATTGAAGTGGTCTTGATGTGGTGTGTCAGCTCAAAGCAATGGACCCCGGGTCCTAAACTGTCATGAATCACCTTTGTGATGCATTCTTCACCGCAGTCACAACCTCTCAGGGCAGCACAAAAACTGCTTTGTGTTGCTTTGCTCCTCTTAAAAGCTGCAGATGTTACCACTCACCTGGATGTGGTGGAACCAAGAATGCAATCGTCTGTGTTTTTTAGCTCTGTCGTGTGACTGTTCATGTTCGGGTGTACATTTAGATGCGTGCATGTTTGACTCTGCCCCTCAGTGCATCAGGTTTAAATGGTATCTTGCACAAAAGAGTCTGGGCCCCATTAAAGCTTTGGCAAATGAAAACACAAATAAAAATAGATTGGACAGGACTCTGATAAATCTTCATTTGAGTGCGTATTCCTTAAAGACATGAAAGTGGTCAGTCAAAGGACATGTGTTGTATTTCCAGGCTCCGGCAGACCCTGAGGTGACCTCACAGGAGGACCGACGGCCCCTGGGCTCCTCGTTTGATGACCTTATTCACCGTTCGGCGGGAAATGAACTCGTCTCCCCGTCCTCATCCCCGGGTTCCTGGGAGAACTGAGAGCCACAGGGAACATGGAGTACGTCCCAGATTAACATAATGGAGTTAATTGATCAACTAAAGTTCAGTCGGGGGACAGTCCTTGAATGCACTCACTCCTTTTCTGTTTGTAACTCACTGAGATCCAAAATTACCTCACTCCATTCATTGTTTCATACCTGAATCTGAGCTTTTGGGTCACATTAGATAGTAATGACAGCTCCCTTTGTGGGTTTCTGTTGCCTTTTTTGTGTTAAGCTCTCTTATTACTGTTGGGGTCAATGGAAAACAACAATAGGTTTTTGGGATGAATGTAGATAAAACATTTCTAAAGATATGAAATGTTTTTTGATATATTGCGAAATGGGCTTATTTGCCTTGTTACTGAGAGTTAGATGAAAAGTCGTGTAGAAATAGAACATGAGGAAAAAAAAAAAAGGAAGTGCCGGAGCTCTTAAGAATGGACTAGCGAATCGCAGCAATCATTGGGGAACATTGGGACATTGTTCATTAAGCTAATGCAAAGTTCAACACAGGTTTGGGCGCATATGTGTCCCAAACTGCATTACCCCTACATAACCAGCAGGAATATCACTTACGTCAATTATAGACTTTGCTTAGAGATAAGATCTTTTTATAGTATTAGGCTCACACCATCACTTTCGTTTTTTCTTGGCTAGCTGGTTTGTGGACGGGGGTTATCAATGAACCCAAAGACCCAGGTGTATGAAGTGCTAATGCATAGTGGCATGGGTCGGTCGACTCTGTTGAGCTACTATTAGCGCGACAGAGAGCCTACACCTGTTTGTCACTTGTCTTTTACTAAGAACTGTTAAGCCGACTACATCTGGATTTATTTCCTTTTTGGACTAACCACAAATAATGTGCACCAAAAGTTTTATGAGGCACATCAAACTGCAGTGATACCCTACTCCAACCTTGTTTCGATTTTGAAGCATCAAATAAAGACCTTTTAGTTTTCTCTGGCTTCGCCCTGCCCAGGCATAGTTCACCATCTTTTCGGGTCCTATCGCATCCACTCACACTCCACCTCCTCGATGTTGTGGGAAAGATGTGCCTGACGTCGGCTGACCCCACACATCAGCCGGCGCACGCCAGCCCTCACTTTGATTGCGGAGTTGACAGTCGTGCCAGGGGCAGGGGGCCCCTTCCTACCCATAGGGAGAAAACCCCAGGAAATCCGCCCAGCGAGGGCCAACCAACACCAGGGAGAGGTCGACCGAGGGTATTCTCGAACATCGAGCTGCCTTCACTGACCCGTCAGTTGAATCCCCCGGGCAGACTGCGTTGAGGACACAGCTCTGGGGAAGAAACTGTTCCTCAGTCTGCTGGTCCTTGTCCGGAAGCACCTGAAGCGCCTGCCTGAGGGCAGGAGGGAAAACAGTCTATGTGCAGGGTGGGAGGCATCCTTAAGAATGCTGCGAGCTCGACGCAGACAGCGTTTTCTCTGGACTTCCTCAATGGCTGAAAGTGGAGTTCCTGTGATGCGTTGTGCAGTTTTCACCACCCGCTGCAGTCCCTTAGGCTCCGCGACAGAGCAGCTCACATACCAGACTGTGACACAATTGGTTAGGATGCTCTCGATCACGCAGCGGTAAAAGTTCACCAGGATGGCTGAAGACAGAAGGTTTTTTTTCAGTGTCCTCAGGAAGAAGAGGCGCTGGTGAGCTTTCTTGACAAGGCTGGAGGTGTTGGTGGTCCAGGAAAGGTCTTCCGAGATGTGGGTCCCCAGGAACTTGAAGCTGGAGACACGCTCAACGTCTATCCCGTTGATGTGGATGGGCGCATGCGTGCTTCTTTTCTCCTTCCTGAAGTCCACGATGAGCTCCTTGGTTTTGCTGGTGTTTAGGAGCAGGTTATTTTTGGCGCACCATGTGGCCAGGTGCTGTACCTCTTCCCTTTAGGCTGTCTCATCATTGTTGCTGATGAGACCAATCACCCCCACCCGTTTACCTCTTAACGGTTTCACGCCCTCTTGAACTCACTCTTCAGTTCTTTTCAACTTTCCCTTAAGGTACTTGTTGATTATCGGTCTTGTGTATTTCACCTTAGATGGAGTTTACCAACTGCTTTGGGCTGCATTCCTAAACACAGGCTACATATAATGTTACTCAAATAGAAATGTATAGAAAATGAATGGGGGTATCTGTCATAATGAAACAAGATGTTTGCCTAGATAGCAACATTTTGCTAAAATACTGCTGGTTCTGGGGGGCGTCAATTGAGGCGTGTCAATTATCGCTTTGAGTGCATTTGTGCCATTAAGGCCAGCTAGCAGCTAAGAAGAAACATGTAAATAAGACAACATGTGAATTATTAGAAGTAGCACCGACCAGGAATGGATGGAAAAGTAAAAAAATAAATAAATAAACAATTTTCATACAGCAGCCAATGACCTTTGACAAAGACTGGGGGGCAAGTAAGGGAGATACATGAGAAATAAGAGGAAGAGTGAGGGATGAACTGAGGTAATGCCCTCCTGCTTACTGGCTTATGTAGATCAGTGTTCCCTCATTAAAATATCTCCACAGGATGAACCTCGTCCTCAGCTCGGGGAGCAACGACAATCTCTTTAAAGGCTTGATATCAGCTTCAAATTAGCTTATTAATGTGTGTGCATGCATGCGTGAGTGTGTGTTTCTGTATGAAAATGTGCCTGTATAAGAGACAGAAAGAGCGAGAGATGAAGAATGGGAGAGCCGGGAGAGAGAGTGAGAAGCTAAGAGAGGGTTACTCAGAGTAGCTCCTGTTGTGGCAGATAAGCTGCCATTGGCTATTCAGGGATTTGCCAAGAGGCCATTTTTATTATCAGAGTTACTGTTAATTACTTCTTGGAAGAAAAACATTACACTTGCACTTATGCATTTTATGATTTCAATCTCTTTAATCATTGTGTGACTGTGGAACCATAAAGACTAATAAGTTATAACTAATGGCTTTAAAAAAATGATCCTTCCTCTTAACTTAGTCATGCTTTATAAATCTGTAATATATCATAGTAGTAAAAAGTCCCTTTTGGCTGGTGTTTATTCTCTACAGGACACTTTTACGTTTTGCATGTTTTTTAACTATATAAGCTATATTTAATTCAACAGAACAGTTTGACCTCCAGTTTGTCTTAACATCTGGAAAAGAGCTCCAGAGCAGCTTTAGAGCCATCCATTAAATAACAACATTTACTATGTCAGACTTGATGTATATTTGTGGTGGAATAACCCTTTATTAGGTATGACCTAGGGTAAGGGTCAAAGTTAAGCCTACTGAGAAGTGAGCGGAGGCTTTATCCTTGCTGAAGCCAGATACTGATCAGGCCAATGATAAGCCGGCGCTGGTAACTGAGAGGTCACGGTGGGAAATGAGGAGCCAACTATTAATTTGACCATCATAAACAATTCTCATAAACAATCAGATTTTTTATTTTTTTGTCTTGAGCCAGTGCAGTCGCCCCCTGCTGGCCATTAGAAAGAATGCAGGTTTAAGGGACTTCCACATTGGCTTAATGTTGCCTAATGTCTCGGAGGTTGCCCCTTGTTCTGTACAAAGTTTCTGGAAACCTGTCGTCACCGTGAGGTTGCCAGGCAACCAGCGACACTCATGTCACTGTTGCCCCAAAATCACTTCCTGTTTACTATACAGTGCACTACATTTACTGTCGGGCAAATTAGTAACTCTGAAATCTCAGAATCTCACTTTACTGCTCACTATTGAGTATACTCTTGAGTGTCTGTTATATAGGTAGTAGTTAATGAGGGATTGTTATGCAACTAGGCTGAGCCGGGGCCTGCTGTTTGGCCCTACTTTCAGTCTTTATGCTAAGCTGTCTCCTCACTCCAGTTCCATATTTAGGTGTTCAGATATAAGAAGGGTATAATATCTTCTCATCTAACTCTCAAGAGAAAGTGAATAAGAAAGTGAATAAAAAAAGCGAATAAGTGTGTTTTCCAAAAATGTTTCTTTAATTAATTATGTTTTAACCATACCAAACCACATAGTTACAACATATCAACTCTTTATAAAGTATGCCTAGTTAGAAAGCAGTACCATGAAGGTTTTGTGTGCACATGTGTGTGTTTGTTCCAGCCTGGATCTCGAAATGGGCCACCACATCAGTCAGCAAATCATACATGAACAGCCTAAAACAGACAGAAGCCAAATTAAAACTTAATTTTGGTCCTAAATCATTACACCTGTGTGTGACAGGCTTGGACCTCTCAGGGCATTGTGTGTGTGTGCGTGCGTGCGTGTGTGTGTGTGTGTGTGTGTGAGTGTGTGTGTTTGAAGGGTTGCACGCTGCCAACACTTCAGTTCTTCCTACGTCTGGCCAAGCACAACGCTGGCATGGTAGCCATAGCGAGTACCTGGCAGTGGCATCCAGGAAGGAGAACGCCAAGCTGAGGCGGGTCACACCCTCACCTCTGCCCTACAATCCACGCTGCCATGACACAGGCTAGACTGACAAATTAGCATCTCAGTCTAGTAGCCCTTAACACACCGATGCATTCATCAAGCTGCCTCTACGGCAAACTGATGATGTCTAATGACACAGGATTCATGCTTATATCAGCCAATGTAGTCTCACCTCTCAAAAAAAGAAAATGCAGCGTTAGGAGCATCTGGTAAAGGCAGCTAAATGTAAATTAGGAGAAGAAGAGGTCCCAGACTGCTGGCTTTGGCCTCTTGCAGAGCTCTGGCACCGAATCATAACGCAGACATTTAGCATTATTCATATTGAGGCATTGAAATCCTTCTTGTATGTTAAAATGACATTTGTACATTTCTTCTGGTTGCAGCCTAACTGTTTAACTGTTAGGCTGCAACAGTTAAATAAATCTGGAGAGAGAAAAAAAGCACTGATAGATATTATTTGTCAAATCCAGTTTTTCCACCATTCATCACAGGGGCAGGGGTAATTGTGGAGGGTTCAGCCTATGGAACATTCCACTGTGGGAGGAATGATGGGGGTGGATAGATTCAGTATCTCTCCTGTGCTGGACACAGCCTTCGGACTGTCCTCCATTAAGGCATGTGTTCTGATGAGTGATTCAGTGTGTCTATATTGGGCAGGAACTCGAAACAGTGACATGAAAACGCAGTTGGCAGAAGCTTCACAAATCCCACATCAGGCCCAGGGAAACCATAATCACCACTTTCGTTTTTCAGCCTTGTTTATTTCAGAGGCTGGGGTTACAATTAAGACCATTTGCCTTGCAATTACTGTGTTAAAAATAATAAAACAATTTCGGCCTACCTAAAATACCTGCATTTTGTGTAATGATTCAGGGCGTGCAAATTGAAATTGCAATGTTTGGATATTGTCAGGGAGCTGTGCGAAGCTGCCAGAGTGATAGAACTATGTTTATCTGGATGTTTGTCTGCTTCTGGATTGCTAGCACTTTGTCAGAATGCAGCCAAACCCTGGTCACAATTTCTGCCTGACCTTCACAGGATAATTTTAGCTGTGTGGATGTATAATGTCATGATTTACTGCAAGGATTAGTTTTTCAACAGCCACAACGTAACTGAGGAACGTCTCCCGAGGGCCAGTAAGTAAATTCCCTTGTCAGTAATCCACCCCCACTCTGGGCAGCCCAGCCCCCCGCCCTCTGCCCACATGATCCCCACCACACCACTTACCCTAATTTTCCCAATAAAGTCAAACGGCCCAGCCAATCTATGTCCTCAGGCCAGCCAATCTCTGCCCTCAGGCCTGCATGTAGCCAGAGAAGTCCACAACACTCAGAGGGGCAGCTTGGTTAACACCCCCCCACCCCAGCCGGGAGCGCACGGGATGATTACACTTTTCCCCCCATACACAATCATTCCAAAATGATATAGCTGTAAGACATTGAATACGTTTTGCTGCACATCGCTCAGACACGACTATTTGTGTTTGCAAGATTTTAAACAGTCGACCTAATAAAAATAAAGACGTCACTAACACCAACTATCTTCGACATATTGGAAGAAGATCCCTATCTGATGTCAACACTAAAGTTTTCTGAGCATTTTCATAAAAATGTCCTTGCAAATATTTTATGAGGAAGGAAATGCTTTCAACAGGTAATCAATTAGTGGTTAACACAACACTGACATTTTAAAGTTAGCAATCAGTTGCTTATTTAGACATTGAGCAGACACATTACCGTTCATTTGGAGTCATGATTCTTGCCATCTGACAAACACAAGTCTAATATTCAGTCTGTTTTTGGTCTCCACCCACCCCTGAGGGAAATATCTGGCTCTTAAGCTGCTAAATGCTCCAATATGTTCACCTCATCTAGTTACTAACTTTGTCTGTCAGCCGCTTGGAGCTGGGCAGGTACCGTACGGTGGGTTTATTAGAGCATTTTCACTAAAAACATCTGCCTGTTCGGACGGGAAACATAAGTTGATGAGAGTGTTGAGACTAAATCAGAACAGTAAAGTTGCGGGCCATAAAACCGAAGCACCAAGCTGAAAGACACTCAAACTTGCAGAGTTGGGAAATGTTTCTTTGAGGGTTTGATTCAATTTGACCACTTTCACGTAACACATAGTCATTTGATCTATTGTTAATGGTAAACTATTGATTAGTGCAGCTTTAAGTGTGCATTTTGGTTCAAACAAAAATGTTACATTATACCAATTCATGCACAAATGTTTATCATGTTATTCATAAAAATCCTTTGTAACTTTTGTTTATTTCCATGTTCCATGCACAGCATTTTTATCTCTCTACTGCCCTTTAATATTACACTCATAAATATAACCAAACTGCATTATTCAATCTTTCCCCAACAACTTTCTGTCCATAAAGCCCTTTGTTATCTTTTAAAGGCCTAAATCCATCCACTCTTGTAAGACTTGTAAGACGTTTGGCACTGATGAACACCACGGTGTGTGTGCGAGGGCGGCACGGATATGGATGTCCGTGTTTCATGTTTTTGATCCCATTGTTGTGGAATCTTATTCTGACTGCGACACATGTGCTGTTAAGATGAGAAATAGCGAGCCCATAAAAGTTGTGCGTCACATCCCACGCAATGCAAGCCGTATAGGCACGAGGTCTGGCTGTGCCGTGCAGGGGAGAGCTCGCAGTGCACGGAAAGCTCATGTCTCACACCAAGCTCTGTGCTGCAGGCCCACATAGACTAATTAGACCTGATATACAGCCTGATGTGTGCTGATTGAAAGCAGGCTCATCTAACTCAGGACAGGGTCCTGTTGCACTGCTGTGGAACGCCGGAGGGTGTCATTTTGTTTCCAGGCGTTGGTCTAAGGTCAGCTTCATGGTCTCCAGACAAATTTCTTTGGTAGTGATTTAGAGAGGGTAAACTGATGCGGATCTATGGGTATTATGCACCAACTTATTGACGGTGTAAAAGGATGTGGTGGTTTGCGCGCTCGCAGGGCTCTGCAGCTCAAAACCAGCTGTCCATGTGGCGACAGCTTCAGCTTCACACAGAAATGAGTGGCATGCACCGGGCAGCACAGGCCACGGCACCATGCCAACCATGCCAGGCACTCCCTCGGTGCCTCTTGCAGCATGCGCCCTGTGTTGGATGTTCTAGGCTATAGTGCCTTGCTCGAGGAATGATAACAGAGAAACACTATGCCGTCAACCCTTGTTATCTATCTGTATATCTCTTTCTTTAATGAATTCGTCATACAGTTTTTGTCTAACCTGAGCGAGAAGTACATGCTTTTTTCAAGCCTTAATTTTTCACTATCCTCTCTGCTTCTCTTTCATAAAATGAGAGAAAGGGAGGTACTGAGATGGCAGTACAATTACCCAAAGAGCTGTTTTCACTGGAACTGCAATCAAGCATATGGAAGACTCGGCCAACCATAATCAGGCTTTTAGCCAAAGCTTTACTATTTTGTATTGAGACAGTCTGTTTAGGTTTGTTTATGTTATATAAAGTTGAATGCAAGGCACCTTATTCACTACAGCAGGACTATCCAATGGATGTGCTTGGAGAGCGCTCTCTGTGACTTCCAGCAATTTTACTTCAATTATATATAAAAAAAGAAAATGCTGGGACAGTTTAGCAGCTCAGTCCAATAGCATGTAGAGAACAGCCATCCTTGTGATTTTACAGCTGGTTTGCAATTGCAAAGTAATTATAGATTAAGAAAACATGACTTGTGTCAATGAAATAATGGCAGCCCATTGACAAATACAACTTCAGCAGCCCAACACCTGGTGAAAGACCAATTGTTAGGTTTAGGTTTAATGCCAGCTTGAAAAAGAACACAGCTGGTACACTGGGTTCATTTTTCCAACATTTGTCTTTGTAATGAACTGATTTTTTTTCTTTGGGATGAGGACCTGCCATTTGTACAAAGCTTAAACAAATTGTGTTCCAATAACTTTTTCAATGAACCAGAGGTGATTTGACTTTCCTTCAACTCACACACTATTAGTCACAATATCACATTTCTATTTTTTTTGTAAGGACTGTATGTACAATCACTGAGTGTACAGCAGGGTTGTTGACTTGACCGACCACAACTTGTAGCCACAACTTAATGACAGAATCCGTCACCTGTGGTTTTTAATTCCTAATCATTTACATAGCTAACACTTGCGCAATAGATTCCCAGGCACAGCACACTACTATACAGATTAGACAGCCAGTCACAAGCCCCACCCCGGCCACCCTGACAAATATTACATGATGACTGTGTATTAGAGTCCAAGCTGCGTTCACTGAACTACAACTCAATTATCCATTTGTGCATACAATTCTTTTACCAAAATATAAAAACACTGCACTGTGAATTGTGTTGTGGGCAGAGCACGTTCGACTACTGTTTTGGCAAAAATATCTTGAATAAACCAACATATTTTTCTTAACATAGATCATCTTGATGCAGTTTAATTAGTAGTTTGGCTGTACAAGATATTTGATATATTTAGTAGATATATCTTTTTATTACCCTATTTTTATAACCCTATTTTGCAAACCTTCAGCTAGCAAAAACCGACTTTATTTCTCAGAACCGAAGGAGAACTGATGGCCTTCTCATTAACCTGCCTTATTGTTGAGATATCGAGGAAACATTTGTGTTTTTGTGTTGAGAAATGTTAAAGATATGATTCAAACAACATACAGCAGCTTGAAATCGTTGCGTTAACCTGTTGTATTGTTGAGTTATCAAGGGTTTCAGCATGGTTGCAGCTTCCATTGCAACACTGTAGCAATGACAGAAAATGTTGCAAAATATTTTTAATAACTAACAAACTAAAGATCATATACATTCACTGAACAAAGATTATGAAAATAAAATGCACATTTCTCGCTAAACAGGTTATCAAAACACATTTTAATGCTGAAACTTTCCTAAAATATTGCATTTTCCACTGAGAATAAAAGGAATGTCTGACATTTTTCTTTCATGTGACTTTTTTTTGATAAGATATCATACTAACCTTGAATGAGAACAGCTTGTATAGTTTGCTTAGTCTGTACAAAAAGTTGCGGGTTACGGGGGTTATGAGAAGGACTTCTTGGCTGGGTGCAGTGACTCAGCAGTTTTTACACTTTGTACGGATTCAACAAATGAGATATAATGTGTTAGTGAGCCTTTATGCTAAGCTAATCTAACCAGCTGCTGCCCGTAACTTCATATTTAGCGTACAGACGTGAAATTGGTACCCATCCTCACTCTTGGCAAGAAAGTGAATATTTATAATAACATGTGGTGGCTGTGTTGTGTGGCAAATATATAAAAAAGTTATGTACTTTAACATGTTGCAACAATAGGAAATTATACAAGGTATGTGTATGTAAGCAGAGATTAAATATAAATATCTCCAATTATTTATTCCTAGATTTTTTGTTTTTATGAGCAGTTGTTCAAGTGGTCGCACCACCAACTATGGTTTCTTTGCATTTTTTGCAGCTTTCTCATTTCAATTGTGTGTTGCATTGTGGAACAATGGTGTCCAGTAATACCGTCAAAGACCACATTCCTAAATGTTGTGGTTTTAACGGCATTTAATTTATGATCTTTCATGCAGTCATACATAAAAACAGAATACAGAGTGCAACTGGGACACATCCCAGCCCTGTTTCATATACACACAGAGGCGGCCATCATAAACGTCTCCACCACAAATTATGTTTTCATCTCATTATGTCTGCACTTCAGAATTAAACTTTTTTTTTTCTTCGAATACCAGACGTCGTACGGAATTGCATACATATGAGCCAATTTAGAAACACAAGTGTCAGAATATGCTGATTCAGCTATTCTGCATTACACTGTGTATGAAAAAGAGCAGGCTCCGTTACTGACAGAGGGTAAAGGCAGGAGAGATGCATGGTGGGGGACATTGGTTTGTCCTGAGATTTAGCTACCAGTTGGAACTTCTCACAGCAGCACTGATTCACTTACACAAGTCATTTCAGTAGCGCCAGCTAAAGCCAACAGTAATGATGAGTTGCAGTATGCCAACCACATGGTGGACGCTGCCTCACTAGAGGCCTCCTCAGACCTCAGACTGTCTGCACTGAGGTACACCTTGCTGTTTTAATAGTTGGGAATAGAAGAGTGTGCCAAAAAGCCTGGGAAAAAAAGCTTTCAGTAAATTTAATTCTTTAATCAAACTGACCTTCTTTTCTTTCTGTACATGCATGGACAAATGTACACCCATGCATTCACAATACATATATAGAAAGACATATTAACACATGGCCCCACAGGTGATACCAGTTTACAAACTCGAAACTTGATTCTGTTTGTGTTGTTTTACTTTTCATTCCTTCTCTCCATCCAGCTGTCTTCTTGTCGTCTCTGTCCTCCTCCTCCATCCCTTTTCTGTCTCCCACTTAAAGCTGCTTCTCCTCTCTGTTGACAGCTTTGCTCGGCTGAAAAAAAGAAGCAGAATTACTGAGTAAAAGGGAAAAAGAGAGCAAATAACAGCTCTTAGAATGTTTGGATTGTGAAACCAGAACATTAGTACAAACCATAATGGCTGGCCCAGAGAGCCCAGCGCCTCTCCAGAACTTCACTCTCACAGGCAATGATGTAACGCCAGCCATTTCATATGAAGCATTCGCTTGTTGCACTCCTCAAAGTCTATTTATACCTTCTTCGTCTACTCAAAATAAAGCAGCCTATGTTAGGCTGATGCCCTTTAAATAGCCTGTTTGTTTAAGCTGAGGGAATTAGAATACAACTTATAGTGGCGATAGCTCACTAGAATTCTGGAAAACCTTGAATTGCTTAATGCCTGCAAAGTAGAAAAAGATGTGAGCTATTTATCACAAAAAAGTGATGAAAAAGAAGAACTTTTTAATGTCTGAGGACCTTGCCTGCTAGTGATGATGTGCTGCACTCAGATATCCATAAATGACTGAATTAATGGACATAAAACACAAGTGACTCACTCAACTGGCAGGTACAACCTGCTGCGCTGTCCAGGATAGATACTTTAACTACTACAAAGCAGTGTGTGTTTGTGTGTGTGTGTGTGGCACGTGTGTTTGTGGTGCCAACCAGGCCTCAGTGTATACTACGCAGCAGAATAAACAAGTCTGTCTGTGTTCACAGTCTGTAATTAAAGCCGTATAAAAGTGCACACGCATGCAGTAACTGCACACGTCATGGTCCTCAGTGGCTGTTTCCCTCAGCCCTCAGCATGGGCTTCACAACAGCTGACCTAAACCACCTATGGCTAACTTCTCTGCGTAGATGTATATAACGTGCTATAACGTAGCATTAAAAAAGCTGCACAGGCGTGGGCCACTCGGCCTGCTTTGATGGAGCTGAATGTGCAGAATACAGTAAATGCTGCATAATAACATGCTGCTGGATTCACAGAGCAGTGTCCTGTATCAGCCACTGCTGGGAGATTTGATTGTACTGGCTAATTTCAAAGGGTATTCAGACCTCCCAATGGCTCCACCACCACCTCAGCTATAAAAATAACCTAGACATGAGAAAAGACCGCATCATGCTGAATCCTGCCAGCGTTTGGCTTAAACGTAGACATACTCCAGTGGCCCATAATCTACCCCGAGGTGAGCTCATAGGGGAGTCAGCCTCGAGACCTCACAGCTTAAAGATGACAGCTACCTGTGCTGTGTTGGTCCTGGTGGGCAATCACTTTACTTGAGGGAAGATGGCGGCCACGCAGCTTACCCCGGTGCAAGCTCTGCTTCTCACATTAGTGCCCTGTAATGTGTTAAAAAGTCATCAGGTCTGTTTACATATACCCGATGGGAGCTACTATCCCTCAGAGACAATTCGATCATAGTCTCGGAACCAGACACTTTCTCAGTGCTACCTATGGAAATACTGGCCATGAACAATTTACCTGGCATCTCGACCCTGAGGAGGCATAAACCCGATAGGAAAAGGCTGCGTGCTGGTGTTCTCTCTAGGTTTCTTACCTCCCCACAGGGTTTGCTTCAGTTGCTATGGTCGGTGTTTACATCCCACCGACAGCTAATGCAAACACAGCAATCAGCAAATTAGCCACCTTCATCTGCTCTTTTGGAAAGTCTCACCACGATGCAGCACTCATTGTGCTTGGTGACACACCAACCTGTCAACTGAACTTCCCAACTATAAACAACAGGTGCCATGTCCCAGCAACTGCTATATTACAATTTGTGAAGCTTACTGTTCATACCTGAGGGCTCCGTTAGGAAAATCTGACCATGCAATGCTGCTCCTCATTCCGAAATACAGACAGAAACTTAAGTCGACCAAGTCACCATCCAAACCCATCAAGTCCTGGACCACGGACGCCATTGAAACCCATGCACAGAATGGGACATATTCAGTGCAGATGCCGTCAGCCTTAGAATTGCCCCACCAAAACAGTGAAAACCTACCACAACAATAAACCCTGGTTTACCAAAGACATTCAACTTCTACGCAAAAAAAATAACAAATATGAGCAAATGTCTGCAATTAGGAAAGCCAAGTCAAACTATGCCATACAATTGGAACAACAGATTGCATCTAATGACATAAGAACAATCTGGAAAAAACTAAAGGAGATGACCAATTACAGAAAAAAAGTCTCTCCCTGACACTGAACACTGACACTGACCTCCCAGACAAACTCAATAAATTCTATGGGAGGTTTGAACAGTCTCCAGTCAAGCCTTCCTCTGGATTTAGAGCTTCCTGTGGAGAAGACAACAGAGGGTTAAGATGAATAGCCTATTATCTTGCCCTCTGACCTTCAGCACAGGCGTCCCCCGGGGTTGTATCCTCTCATCTTGGCTCTTTTCCCTTTTTACAAGCCCCATGACATCCCACAATAGCTCCATCACCATTCTTCAATATGCAGATGACACAACCATTATTGGACTTATTACCAACGACAACGAAGACCAATACCATGAGCGGTACACCAAGCAGTCACTCGGTGCCTTGATAACAAACCTACAGCTCAACTCGTCAAAAACACTGAACTCATCATAGATTTCAGGCACAGCCCCCTCCAAAAAAAAAAAACATTTACATTTCAGGAGTACCCATAACCATTTCTGACTCATTCAAATTTCCTGGCACCCACCACATCAGCGATACACTAAAATGGAATATCAACACTGACCACATCATCAAAAAAACCCAGCAGAGACTATTTTTCCTAAGACAGCTCAAGAAATGTAAGGTAAAATGAAGCGTCCTCCGTCAATTCTACATAGCCATTATTGACAGCATACTCACCTCATCCACAGTAGTTTGGTATAGCAGCTTGGACAGTCACACACGCAAAAAGCTGCAGTGCATAGTCAATAAATCCAAAATTATTGGCACCCCTCTCCCATCAGTTGAATCAACAAATATAAAAAATCTCTGACCCCTCTCACTTTGCTCTTCCAGCTGATGCCCAGGTGCTATAGGTTCCTGCCTGCCAAAACATCCCATTTTAAAAACAGTTATTTCCCAACTACAATAAGGACGCTGAACATTTCTCTTTAATCTACATGGAAGTACTTCACTTAAGTCTCCTATGCCAATCCTGTAAATTTGTCTGTAAGTTCTGCCTTTTAGCAACTGTGCATTCTCCTGTATCAATTTTGTAAATATTGTCTGTGTGAAATATCTTACGGCATCTTTGATGTCTGCTGGTCTAGTCATTGTTTCCAGTGTCTAATGTGATACTGAATGTCTAATGGGCCATAATGTGGTCATTAAAATGATGATTAAATTAATTCTGGGGCCCAATGCATCACATTTCCCTTCCTAAACATGATATGTGGTTGGGATTTAAGGGTCAATCATTGAATGCCTGCTATACATCCAGATTCTATACACTCAACAGAATCACGCTGTGGATTGTATACTATGTCACCACGAGTGGAAGAATGTAAATGCCTTTCATAGTAAGGCTTGTATAGTGGGGAGTGTGCATGTGTGCAGCTAGGCACATGAATATGTCTGTGTGTACATACACATGAGCTTGAGACTCTCCATTGTAGTTTCTGACCAGATTTTGCCCTCTGGTGGTGCAATTTAGGCAGCACTATTTTTGCATCACCCCCTTGACAAGTGAAAAGCATCACTAACAGCGGCAGACCACAGATGAATGATGAGTTTTTACTGTTTAAATTAATTGCTAAAAATGACAAGCAAGTTTTATATAGCTTAAATTTGGAGATTTCATAGAGACAAAAATGCAGGCAAGTAGCTCAGATGGACATCTGCTGCAGTCAAGCATTAAATGTGGGGTTGTTAAGAGGGAAAAGCCAACGTGAATGATTATTTGTGTGTGTGTGTCTGTGTCTCCATCCACATATGTACGTTCGTGTGTGCATCAGTCACCAAACATATCCCCTTGGAGCGAGTGATGGTCCAGAAGTCCCACGCATTTCCCATGCTCACTCACACCAAGCAGTGAGTTCCACCACACTCTCTCACTCTTCTCTTTCTCTCTCTCATTTTCACCCTGTCATGTCCTCTTCCCCCTCTCCTTTTCATTCTCTCGCTCCCGTCATCACCGCTGCCATTATCATCCCACTTTGTTTTCAGCTGATTTTCAGCCTGACCTCATCTGTGGAGGAGAATAATTACCAAATGGGGACGCCATGTTTTAACAGGGATTTTGCTGGTCTTTTTTGTTCTCGGCTGTGAAACTTGCCAATGTTCCTGCCTCCTCCCCCCCACTCTCTGACCCCTGTGCATACATCTGTCCATAGCGAGATTGCTTTAGGAGCATCACTGTAATCTCTCACTGTCTGAGGAGTTGGCGAGGCACCCTCCGTGCAGTGCGTCTTGGAACATTGTGTCCATGCAGTGCTAGATGTTAAAGAGTGGTGATTGCGGAGAATGTGGCATGGTTTTGCAGAATGCCAGCCTATTAAGTTCAGCCATGCCAAAGCTATATTTGTGTTCCAAATGCTCTGCTGAATTGCAAAGTAGAATGTATTGTACATTTTTTTCACATGAAAACACAAGAAATTGCTTCACTTTGCAAAGAAGAACTAAATCCTGCCCTCATAATCATCACAGTTGTATTTGTGTGTGCATTCTGAGCGGCTGCTAAGTGGTCACATGCAGGTTTCATTAGTGTGACCTGGTTAGGGGACGGTGCTGGAGCAGGTGGTCAGTGGTAGATAGGGCAGAGAGATGGGGACCCTGAGCGATTAAAGCGCAGGGCTAACAGGAGCTGCACTGGTATTCCACTCACCTTGAGCATGTAAAACACTATCCCTGTGGAAGCAGCATGAGGCATGGGGGAAGGGGTCAAACTTTTCTTCCCTGCCTGGACATAGATCACATAACTGGGCCAGCATGGGACTCAGCCTGCCTCGGCTGTGGAGGTAAACCAGAAAAACGTCTCTTAAACATTCACATCAGTGTCAGCTTGGTGCTGCGTGTGAACGAACCCGGTTCTGTGGCTTTATTGATTTTTGTATCACAGGAAATTAACAAGGAGAAGTGACCAAATCAAGATGACTCTCATAGCTACCAATCCCATTTTACAGCAGTTTTAATTAAATCAGACACATGCATGAATCCACACCCATCACTACCCTATTCATTCCCCAGTAACACCCATCACCGCCCCTACGTGTCAGTTTGAAGGAGCAGCATTCAGGGAATGTAACTCATGTCGTACGTGCCTCGAGGTTGCCACAGAAATTAAGCACATAGGTGTAAAGAAATGCCAGTCAGCCTCTCCACGGCTCCTTCAGTCCAGCTCCTGGCAGTGCGCTGGCGAGGCCCGGGGCCCAGGAATGCTGTGCCCATCTGTCAACACGAAGCTGCCTTCCCTGGCAGATGCCACAGAGAGGATTTTTGTAACCTGGCCTTGGGTGGATTTCATAACCTGGCCTGGCAGTATACCAGAGGTCCTTAGGACTGCAGGAAGATTATGTGCTTGCATAAGATGAAGCTGCATACGTGCATGTATGTGCGTGTGTATCCTCTGACGCTTTCCCAGAAATCAAAGTCGGCTGAACTTCAGGCTGATAAAGACACTAAAAAGTTTCCTTTTTGTAGAATTGATTGAGCTATCATCTCACAAATATCTAACATTACACATTAACACTAGCCGTGCTGCGCTCCTCTGCTCATCTCTCTGTCCTGCCCTCTCCTCCTTCACCTTCACCTTCTCCTCCCCCTCTCATATCTCTTCCCACCACTTCTGCTCTGCTCCCGTAGCTCTGATATTTATAATGAATGGTGTTCTCTATGTGGGGCCTGAATGTGTGTGGTGGAGCCAAGGGAGCACCACCTGAGTAATGATTCTGTCTGCCTAAGTCTCTCTCACTCTCTCTCTCTCTCTCTCTCTCTCTCACACACACACACACACACACACACACACACACACACACACACAAACACACACACACACACACACACACACGCACGCACGCCTGACCTGCTGGGAACACAGGGTCTTGCTGTATCAGGCCTCTGTGGCAGGGGCAATTAGAAAGGTCCAGACGGAGCACAAGCTCTCTTCTCATACTGTCCCCATTAGAGAGGGAGAGACAGGCAGTGAGGAAAGACAGGAAGAGGACACACATTAACACACTGTCTGCCTGTCTCTCTCTCTCTCACACACACACACACACACAGTGGCCGTACGGTAACCTTACGCAGCCCTGCACTTGCTAAGGTGACTTGGTGGCTCTTACAGAGCAGTGCGTTATAATTAGCCCTTTTTAAAACTCAACCTCCTCAGCAGACTTTGTAGTGCGTGTCCAAGACATGGGTCAAGCCAGCATGTTGGTGTCCCTGAAGTCCACTTTCAAACACTGAAAATAATAGGCTGGAGTTGGATGAAGCAGCGCCCGATCCCTCCAGCCACAATCTCTGTGCCAAGATGACGACACAATGATGGATGCTCTAAATGCTGCAGAACTTGCCACACAATTAGAAGTGATGAAAACGGATTCAGAGTCACTGAATGATGTTTTTGTATGTGTGTGTGTGTGTGTGTGTGTGTGTACCATCACAGTTTCTGCACAGGAAGCAGTCATGACGATGCCAAGGACTTGGTGGCCTCCTTGGCAATATATAAACGTCACAGCTGACAGTGTGTGTGTGTGTGTGTGTGTGTGTGTGTGTGTGTGTCTCAGTACCTGATGGGTGGCAGAGGGCTCATCCTTGACCAGAGACGTGCTCAGAGACCAGTGCTCTTTCCACGGCGCCTTTGTCTCCACATGAATTATCCATTGGGCCAAGTGTGGTAATCAAGCTGCCCCGGCAAGCCTTATTACAATGTTGGTCATTTAGCCTATTAGCAATGCTCTTACCTCATTTCTTGGTCAACTCCAATTGCATGGAAAACAGAGCAGTCAGCATGTTAAATGGGCTCAGGGATAGCTGGGTGAATTAAGGGCCATAAAGCAACGGCAGCTGATACAGCACAAGCAGGCTCGCGGTATGATGAGCTCATGATCATGAAAACTAATATTTAAAGAGGACACAGAGTTAAACTGTATATTTACAAACAGGCTGAGTATTAGGGGAAATTACATAGCTCCTAATACACCAGTCAAGTATGATTCAGGGTTGAAAAAGTTCAAGTGAACAGATCAGATGAGCACACTTTCAGGAAACAATGCTGGGTCGGTTTCGTCTGCTGTGAATGCAGGAGTATCATTGCAAGAATCATCATCAGGAGATGGAAAATAGGAAAATTGTATGTTTACAATGTGAATCAGATTTAATGATATAATACAATATTCAATTATGTTTCTTTTATCCAAAAAGACATGATGAGTTTGAGGTATTATTGTGGGTTGGTAGACCACTGTGTGATGCTGCCCTCCTCTGGCCACTTTGTGTAGTAACACAACATGCAGACTGAAAGTACATTCGTGAGATGTGTTAATCTCATACAAGGAGAAGAGATTTAGCTACTAGCTCATTTCCATCAGCGGCCCTTGGGCAAGTTGACACATACACTAATACAGCAACAAAAACAAAATGTGTTTCAAGATACGTGAAAAGTGGTGACTATAACAGAGGTTCACAGGTGGAGGAGATCCCAAAAAATACCAGCAAGACTAAAGGGATATTTTTTTTTGTAAAAATTTCTAGCGTCACTCCTACAGTGCGACAATATACAAATATAGTAAAATGCAACAGCAACCTATTGAGAGGAACTTTGCCCATGCTGTGCAGGCTAAAATATGAAAATAACTTATTTTACACACCTATTTTACAGTTTTCTAAAGTCTGATGAGGCTTGAGCAATGACAGAGATTTTCTTTCCTGGTCGTCTTTTATCAGACTGACACCCTTTTAATAAAAATGTGTCACAGCTGATCAGGGAACTTCGATCACCACAACACTGCAGTTTTATACCAGGACAGAGACAACTGATATTTCCTATGAATCAAAATGTTTAGATTGAATTTGTTTTTTATATTCATAGTGACTAAAAATTCAGCATATCTCTGCTTCTGCTGCTTCAATTTGGTACAATACTAAATCACTGGAGTGCCTCAGTAAAATCCTTGTTTCATATCCAGTTTGCATATGTCAGCAGGGCACAACCTGTCCCTTAAAATCCATTCATCAGCTCATTTGCTACAAACAGCAGTATCCTACCACTGACCTCAAACATCAGCTGTAGACAAAACTAAATCAGGCACACAGTAAGAAGCATCCTTTTATGTCCCCTGGGGGCCCTAACACCACCTTGAACTCAGCAGACGACTGTGTGAAGCTTTGCCAAGCCTATGAACATGACCTGGGGAGTGTGTGTGAGGGGTGGGGAGGTGGGCAGGAGGGGGCAAAGGACGGAGGGTAGATGAAGGGGATGCTGCTCCCTCCATCACAGACAAGACAAATGATGCACAGACAGATGGCACTCGACATCGCTGCCATAGTCAGTTAGTTTCCTGTTACAACAACCTGACTCTGGATCAGCGGATGCTTGTGTCAACGAATAAGTGATACACTGCCCACTGAACAGTCTCTGCCACAGCAGGATCTCCACCAAGATCATTATTAAAATTAAAAATCCAATTTGTCCTCAAAATCAAGAAAGCAAATGGACATTGGATTAAGCTGAAATGTGGGTGTGTACCTGCAATGGCCACATGGTGGTGGTGTAACTCAAAAGGGAGGTGGAGAGGGTGGAGAGGGCCACAGATTTAACTCATCAGCCAGTGAACCACACATCTCCACTCCAGTTACTGATATTATACGGCAGAGGCACAGCGTGAGAATGCAGTTGCCAAGGCCTGACCTTGGACTGAAAGCAAACTGGACAGTATCAACCATTAACTGATACGTGGGGGAATAAGGAGGTCTACTGGGAAATCTAATATATAATGAACTCTTGAAAAGAAACATGGAAAAACAGGTGGTGATATGAATGTACAGTGTATCAGGCTACAGGTCCGCTGGGTCACATAAGAGCTGTGATGTCTGATGTTATGATGAGACCATAATTGGAATCAGTTTAAGGTTTATGTTTGATTTGAAGGTGGTTCATAAATGTTTAAAGAGACTAAAACTCTTGTAAGTTCACTTGTAATTTGTATCATTGTCAAGATGTAGGTCGGCCGAACTGCTTGTATGACAGTGACAGGTCTGCTTTTTTGCTGAAAAATTAGGAAACACTTATTTAATGTTTAATATTTTCACGACGAAATGAATGATAATTACTGTGCAGGAAAAACAATGATATTTTCAGAATTATGTAGGTTATTTCAGTTGTTTACCACACCTGACAATCCTTTCAAAAAGAGATAAATCCTCTTATTGAGTTCATTTAGTTTCAAATTTTAATTATTTTAGCATAGGGTATTAATGTTTTCTTTTTTATGATTGCTGCATTTCAACATAGTTCCCATTTGGATTCTCGGAAATAGAAAATATTCAGTCTGCAGTGTTGGGTTGAACGGCAAGTTTGCATTAACTGCCATATATTTGAAATTGATGGATTTTTGTTGAATGGTCGGATTCTCCTAATAACATTCTCCTTTTGTTGGTGTTGTGTGTTTGTAGAATTGTATGATTTAATGTTTGATTTAGTGTAATAATGTAACAGCGTTGTGTTGGGATTCTTTTTTATTTTCTCAGTAATGTTTAAAATAAAACAGAATGCAATCACATTGTCCACCAGAGAGGAAATGTGTCTTTTTAAACTTTCTAAAGTAGCCTTTACTACTTCTACAGATGGTCAAGAGACAGTGGTATTCTCTCTTATCTAGATTATTGCCTCATGAGAAGGCAGCAGCCAGACTCTTGATATATCCAAACGAACAGAGCACGTCACTGCTTTCAGTGGTTGCCAATGAAGTTTATAGTTTCTACAGATATCAACATCACAGATCTTTGTATGAACCGGGGTGTGTTGTAAAATCCTTAAACAGGCACTTCTGGCTGTCCCAGGTTCCAGATTAAAAGCATCAGGACCGGGCTTTTTCTTTTCGAGCACTGAGACTTTGGAAGGGGAAAGTTTACTCTGCCAGTTCACTATGTTCAATTCTTAAAACTCACTTTCTCTCTTAATTTGTGAACTAAAAACACTTTATTTAAATTCACTTTATTCTAATGAGACATACATTATCTTACTGCCATATGCATGAATATATTTTTTTGTATTTGTATGTCAGTATGTGTGTACATTTAGGTACATTGGTGTTTATATGAATAAATGTATATGTGCATAGATGCAGTTAAATATTAAAGACACATACAGTACATATTTAATGCATGTTTATATGTAGGCTTGCATATATATGTGTGTCTGTTGTGTACTGTATATATGTGTATAGTTTTGCTCATGCATATGTGTATTTATATGTGAATATTTCCTTATATTTCGCTATTCTCAAACCAAGCTTCTTTTCTAATACTTTTAATGTTTTGGTTTTTATTTTATAGTTGGATTACGACCCACGGGTTACCGTTTGTAGGGACTTTTTTCATATAAACTTCTCAACAATATAATAGGGGTTGAAAGTAACGACATGTACTCATGTATTGCACACTATTTGAACATTTCCTGAGACTTTTTACATTTACTTCTCAGCATTTTAAGGGAAATGTTGGACTTTTTTACTCACTTCTGACAAATTACGCTTGTTACTTTGCAGTTTAAGAACAGGTAAAACAGTTTAAACAAGCCAATAGTAAATTATGTAGATAAAACTAAGGCCATCTGAAGGAACTATAACAGCTTATATACAGTAATAAAGCATCCAGAATTCGGCATAAGGCCATTGTTTAGAATGAGTACTTTAACATTTTACAAGTTTTATTTGTATACTTTTGCAAGTTTTGGATGCAAGAATTGTGACATGGCCTCAAAGTTTCAGATGGGCCTACTCTGTCCACCACTGCATCGCACTGACATGTTGAACAGGTAATGAGGCTGACCAGTTTTTTTTTTTTGGTGGAGAAAGTGTAAAATGTTTGCATTCCTGAGCGGATTAACGAGGCCGCTCCATCATTAGTCTAATCACTGAACAGTTAATGGATCTAAATCACCACAAGGCCTCCAGGACCGAGAATACCAGCCCATTTTAAAAGCGGCGTCAAAGGCGGAGAGACAAAAATCTTAATTTGGGTCTCACACACACACACACACACACACACACACACACACACTGAGAGGCTCCTCACTCCGACACGCAACCCTCAAAATACCCACACGGTCGTGCAGCGGAAGTTTTTAAGCAACCTTATCTGACGCTTTATCTGAGTTGGAGATGTGCTGCAGAAAGACAGGTCAAAGGGGAGCGCAGGGCTGCTGCAGGACCGAGCATTAGGGATATGAAACACATGCCAGACCTGTCACCTTCAATTTACAGTGGACTCAGTGAGTTTAGCGTCCAGTGGAGCTGAAGACGTATTTGATTTGCTGGGATGATGTCTCAACCCGCAGGAGAAATCGTTTGAATTTCGAATTTTCTTGTTGCAATTAAGGACATTAAGAAAAAAACAAAACAAAACAAAAAAAAAAGCCAAAACCAGAAACATTACAAACCGCGCAGCGCCAGTGGGAATCAATCATGATGAAAACATTTTCCCATGTCTTATGCGCCCCCCCCTCTCCTCCCCTCCGTGCGTTTACTTTATTTCGCCAATTATTACAGCGAGAGCCGGCCCAGTGTTGACTCTCACCGCGCCGGAGAGAGATTTTACGACCATTCATCAGCTCGCGCCGCGCACAAATAGTCTTTAAAACTATAAACACCATCGCCGGGTCGGAGACAGGGGGACCCATTTACCCCGTGGCTGTGCTAAACGCTGAAGATAAAACAAACGATAATACTGTCTGTCTCCTGTGACCGTCTCCACAGGCATTAATAGCGGGTTTAGTGCCAACCGTGCGGGGGGAAACACGCGCGGGTCATGCGTCATTACGCACAGTTTGACTTGCTGTCCGGCGAAATGATTTGTGCTTTGTTATTGTTCACCTACAAATGGCGGCTCAATTGACACCATCTCATATTTACCTGTGTTCAAGAATGCCCACCTGAAAGCGAGACAAAAAGCTGAATGCATGTCGTGGAACTGAACAAAAGTAAATTAAAAAAATAAAAAAAAATCTAAATTGCTGAATTAAAAGCAATACAAATGGACTGTTACGTTGGGTGTCATATGTGACACATCTTAAAGGAGACCCCGGCCTGCAGCGTGGGTGGGTCGGTGTGTGCGTGCAGGTTTGTTGTCATCTGTTATCACGTCCTGATAACGCAGACAGTGGCTCCAGGATCTGTCGGAGGCAGACAGCAGAGTGTGTCGCTCCTGGTTTCGGGTTCCGTCCGTGTTCAGGGACCCCGGCCTGTTGTCTGCACCCCTGTTCTCGTCTGCTCCGTTTCCCGTCGGGTGAGGGACGGGGCCCGGCGCCCTCAGCGCATCCAGACACACTGACCCCTGCTCATTCCTCTCGGCGACCTCAACGGTGCAAGCTTGGCTCCTCGGTCGTTATTGTACAATGTCGACGCAGTCACGCAAAGTTAGATAAATGATTTCTCTCGGTACTTGATGTGTGTAAACATCCGTGCAGACGCCGGGCTCCGAGAATCAACTGCAAACGCGTTTGCGTTGTGCGTAATGACGAACTGCAGTACTACAAAATGTGCATCTAACAAGTCAATCATCTAATTTGACTTCATTTATGACCTTTTTTTTTTTTTTTTTTTTTAATCAAAGCAATCCTAAACCAGGACAGAAGAAGATATACTTTCCCACCAGCATCAAGGAAAGTGATTTCTAACATTATTTAATTTGCTTTGGAAAGAGAATAACAAGCCCAGGGCTGGTTCGGGTTGGGTATGTGTGCAGTGATTCAACACGTATAGACGCATGTAAGCAACATCAACCGTGGCGTGTACCAGACATCACCTTACGTCATGAAATGGGAGTACCAGTTGCTCCACTGGCTCCCCCCCCCCCCCCTTCCCCTCCCTGCGTCACCGGGAGGAGAGGGAGGCCAAGAAAAAAAAAAAAAAAAGTTTGGAGACAGGGTTGACATTCAAAATGCACACTTCACTCAAGATCAGTCTGCTGTACCAAACTAATACTTGAATCCGGTAAATATTACCAGGAAGCAGAGAGGGTTTGTTGACTTCTTGGTGTTGCCTCCATATGACAGGTTAATAGGGATACTTTTGGAGCTCCTGGCAATGTTTCCCAGCCCCAGCACGTCCACTCCCTTCTCTGTAAAGGATATATTAAACCTGGAGCAGAGTCAGGGCGTTATGGTGTCTTCTCTGGACGTCTCCTCTCGCATGGACTGCTGCACCGTGCCGACCTCCTGTGCTTCCTCCTCCTCCTCCTCCTCCTCCTCCTCCTCCTGCATGCTGGCCCGCCTGAAGCAGGAGCCTCTCCGGGACATGTCGTCCGCCGCCGCCTCGCTGTTCGCAGAAGACCTCCACGAGTCCAGAGCCGGCCGAGGCAATGCGCTCAGCTTTGCTACTGCCTTTTATGGGAAATCCCTCATGGAGTTGGACATAGTGAAGGATGGGAAACCAGACGCGTTTGAGGGGAAACGTAGAAAAGGTGAGTTGATGAGGATGAGGACCTTTTTTTTTATTTTATTTTGTAGGCCCGTGCAAAATTAGGCCCACGGGCTCATGCCCTTTGATTTGCTCAAAACGCATCAGATGCTCCAAAAAAAAAAAAAAAACAACTCCACTGAACAATAAGCATGAATACAAGATACGCTTTTAAACTGGAATCAGGCTTTAAAAACTTTCAAGTGTAAACAAACATGTTGACGAGTTGATGGTCAGCATTTCCCTGTAGGCCTGCTCGACTTATTTAAGATTTATAAATGTATTGGCTGCATTGGAAGTTGTTGTGTTTAAATCATGTGTAAATGACAGGTGGCCTTTTTTTTTTTTTTTTTGTCCAAAACGTACACTGAATGCATCATGGCTATCTAAGGGAATTTACTCACCAACCTTGGCAGAAGCAAATTAACCACATGATACAACATAACATAACATATCAAGCTATGATTATTATTATTATCATGACTGTGATTACTGGTGCTGTCAGCAAAAAAATGACTCCAATGATGAACTCTGAAGACAAAAATCTATCTAGCCTTCTGTCACATTTGCAAATATCCATTTTCCCCCTCCCTTCTCTTTCTGTCCGGTTTTTTTTTTTTTGGTTTTTTTTAAATCAGAGGAGTTCAGTCCTCCGGCCGAGCCTGCGGAGGACGTGAAGGCCGAGGACCCGGACCGACCGAAGGCCCGGAGGCGCAGGAAGCCGCGGGTCCTCTTCTCCCAGGCGCAGGTGTACGAGCTGGAGCGCCGCTTCAAGCAGCAGAGGTACCTGTCGGCCCCGGAGAGGGACCACCTGGCCGGCGCGCTCAAGCTCACCCCGACCCAGGTGAAGATCTGGTTCCAGAACAGGAGGTACAAGTGCAAGCGGCAGAGGCAGGACCAGAGCCTGGAGATGGTGTCCCTGCCGCCGCCCAGGAGGGTGTCGGTGCCGGTGCTGGTGCGGGACGGGAAGCCCTGCCTGGCGGCGGCGGCGGCGGCGGACGCGGCCTCCTACAACCCCTCCTACGGCGTGGGCCACATCAACCACTTCTCTTACAACAACTATCCAGCTTTCAGTAACTACGCCAGCGCCGGCTGCAACACGAACTACGCCTGTAACTACCCCGCAGCCGCCATGCAAACTGTGCAGGGAGCCTCCAGCAGCGGGAACTACGTGAACTTCGGGGTGGGGGAGCTGAATAATGTCCAGAACGCGTTTTCCTCCAGCAACGGGGTGTCCTCGCTGCATGGCATCAGGACGTGGTAGACGCGAGGTCCAATCCTCGTGTTTCCCTGTTCAGTTTAACGGGATGGTTTAATGACTGCATGCATTTTTTTTTTTTTTTCAATGTGTCAAGACTTGGCGGAGTTTGCGTCACTTCTCTTATATTTAATAACTTACTTTTGGTAGTTTTTCGTTTTCAGCACCAGTTTTTTTTTTTTTTTTTTTGTCTGAATAACCTACGTTTCAATTTTATTTTCGTGACATTAGCGCACAGACGTGTAATTTGAGCGAAACGTAACACAAGACACACACACAAAATAAACAAGTTGCAAATACACTTCTTTAAAATATATTTAAATTTTAAATTTGCCCGACCATTTTCAATTTCTTATTTATTTTTTTTAATTGTTTTTTGACACCAATTCCGGCTATAGGGGATTGTGAAATATTGTTACCTATAAAATCAGTAAGTTTAGTGGGAGACTTAAAATCGACCTAAATAATATAACAGTTTAGGCTATAGAAAAAAAATATTATTATTATTTTATTATTATTTAATTTTTATTATTATTTTATAATATGCAACTTCTGAATTCAAATCCCTTAGTTTATTGTAATAATTGGCTGTGGCTATCAATCCCTAAATCATAAAAAGAAAAATACACTCAGAAAAACAACAATATTAGAAACATATCATGTCTACAGTTTATAATATGTAATAGTGATCTATAATCATGACAATATATAATCCATGCCTCTGGGTCATATAACAGTTGAACTGGTTATAGGTCCCCATAAAGGACCCTAACATCTGTACAACCCTCATATGGTTTGTGTCTGGTTAAAATGTTCAAGTGGCTATTAGGAAGCTTCCTTCAATACGCTTAAACAACGTTAAAAGGTTGTTAAAAGTTTAGACTTTTTACAACCCGCTGTCAGCCTCATGTACACTCTACAGTTTTAAGTTGATGCAGTAGAGATGGCTGTGAGCCATGACCTTGACCTGGATTAAATGTTTTTAAAATAGGTTCTGCTGTTTTAATGAGGGAATGCTGTTTTTAATTAACGTTTTGATTTGCGTTCATTGTATCGCGTGTACAAGCATTTTTCTATACAATCTGTCAAAAGCCATTCTGAAAGCCAATAACCTTTTATCTGTAAATATGAGGATACATTCAAGATGTTACCTGATTCAAGATATTTATCTATTTTGGGACATAACTTGATTATTAAAGAACTTTGGATAAGTCATTACTGTGTTTTATTTGAGAATTGGATCTGGGAGATAATGTAACAGTCAGATAAATAACCCAACAAAGCTCCCTTCAGCTGTAGAAATTACTACATGAATGTTAAGTTGCAGAGATTCTGTCTGGTTCCTGTGTTTACGCGATCAGTTTGGTGCTGCGTACGCTCCCCTGAGACCCCAGTCCACTTGTCCAGATACAGACCCAAACACTTGATTGACACTATCACGGTGCTAAATGCAAGAATAGTCCAATTTGCTTGACAGAGAGCCAGAGTCCTTGTCTAAGTGTGCAGTTATATGTGCAGGCGAGGAACGGGCTCTGCCCAACTGCCACCACTTTACATGAGTAAGAGATGCTTAGGCGTCTCTCAGGTCTCTCCACACATGCGCTTCTATCTCATTTTAAACAATACCCCCTCATAAACACACATTTGAGAAAAACGTCAAACGTCAAGTCAAGAAGACTTTGCATTTATTGATAATCAATACTGACAACATTTACATATATTAAACAAAATGGCAATGCCAGGCAATTGCAGAGAGGGTAGCAAGGTCATGTAGCTCCTCTGGCCACCCTCTCCTCCGAGGTGTTGAAAAGGCAACGTCAGATAACAGCGCCACACAAACCTAAAAATATCCCCTCTCGCCCTCCACCCACCCTGGAAAGGGAGAGGGAAACGGGTCGGAATAATCAGCTTTTCCGGGTCTTATCTGAAGAAAGGCAGGGATGCATGCTGCTCTATCTCTGCCAGTGTGATCGCTGCCACTGCTCTTCTGAGCTTTTCTACTCCGCTGCCGAACAGAGCCAAGCTAACGCGGGCAGAGGTGGAGGGGAGTGCGAGCACTCTTTCTTTGAAAACCGCTCGCACGCTAACTGAATAAAACATAGGGACAATCTGAAGTGCGGATATTCAAGTACAAGCCCTGTTCTAATGATCCAGCAAGATAAAAACGCAAACTGAGTGACTGCAGTTTGGTGGAATCATATCAAAGTTAAAAGCCATTTCAATATTCTAGTTGCAAAATGTAGCATTAAGTCATTACAATGCTGTAATAAATTATACCTTACAGTAAACAGAGTGCGTCGTTATGAATAGCATTTACACAAAAAATGCTCGTACATCATTTGCACAGTGACTTTATGATTCTGGTTAGTGAGGAATACATGAAGGTGGCCCCTCTCTGTTACACAGACGTGATTTTTTGCTAACATTGTTCCCAAAATATGCGTCCTTAATATTGTGACATTTAATACTACTAATTTAATAATAGTAATTGTTAGTATTGTATACTATAATATAGTTTTACTGACATGCATGCCAATAAAAGCTTATTAAAATGAAATGAGAAGTGGCCCTTGTTTTGTAATTATTAGACCTTAATGAAATTCTGTTTATTATTTACTATTTTTTCTTTTATTATCTTTATCTTTAAGAACTTATTGTGTGTTTTACTCGCCATCTACACTCATAGCAACATCTGAAGCAAACTCACAGCCACTTATTTAGGTATCTGAGGATTATATATGAAAATAGAAAAATGTACTGGAAATCTTCCACAGGAATGTCCAAAAGAAAAATAGTAAGGGGTCATCCTTCTCTTCTGATGACTGATTTCTTTAAAAGCAATGCACAGCATTACTGCCACACTAACTACATATGGACGTCTTGACACATTTAATGCCACCAACACCTCTCTGTACGATGAACCAAAATCTTTTCAATAAATTAAACACATGGAACTATAGGTGTGGGGGTTTATCCTCCTCTTTCTGGACAATATTTTGCCCCGAGAGAGCCGTCCACATTCCACAAAGCAGACCTTCGTGTGTAATGTGTGTTTAATATGACACGCAGCGCTCAGAGTAGTTTAACTCATTTGCGCTGACCATGGAAAGTACTGTATGTGGTAATGGGAGAACTCCTCAAAGGGTACCTGGTCTACAGGAAGGGGAACAGTCTCTTCTTAAGGATGTAGAGGACTGTGGCGAGAAAGAGGGCGAGCGCGAGGAAGATGAGCAGTTTATCAGTGAGCTCTCTGCGGTTGTACTTGGTGATGAGTTTCCTCCCGAGCTGGATGGTCCCCGTCATGGTCTTAAATTCGTCATTGGTCTCTTGGATTGTCCTCGAGGACGTTGCTTCGAGCAGAAGAGAAAACTGTTTTCAACACAAAGCAATAAAGGAATTCTGCTAACACACTGTTGATACACTTTTTTCACATCAGATGTTTTCTTCTCTAACCTAGTGATGTCATGGTGTCCTCGCTCTGCTGAACCTGCTGCGCCATCATCCGGCTGATGCTCATAAGATTCTCTGTAATGTCACTGGTTGTCTGAGCCAGGCCCTCTTTGGTCATCTTCCTGAGAACGAGATACAAAACAAGACAGACAAACGATATAAATCCCCTGCTGCTAATTAAATGTATCCTCTAAAAGGACTATAAAAAAGTATTTTCTCTAGAGCACATTGTCAGCTCACCTCTGCCTCACAGCACTATCTTCTCCATTAAGAAGTGCCTGCTTTTCCATCTTGTCTATGGACAGTTTGCTGGCCAGGTTGGCTTTCCTCCAACCAGTCTGGTTACTGCAAAAACAGCAGTGAATACAAAAATAAAGTAGACATTATGGAAGTTTAAATAGGCGATTTTCACATGCTCCTACCCCATCAGTTTGACAGCAAAACATTTATAACAACACTTAAAAAAGTCAGGGAATAGTAAAATATTTAACATTACCTCAGCATCTGTTTTCTGTGTGCCTCTACCTGACTGATCAAAGCTTGCTTGTCTGACTCTTTGTCCTGCTCCATAGCCATCTGCTCTAAATCCTGTCACAGGGACACAATAAAACAAATGTTTTCTGAGCAATCTATTATCATGAAGCCAAGTTCACACAGCCTATGTCGTTTTTTTTTGCAGGGATATTCAGAAATAGGGTTTCTTACCTGAATCCGCAATCTGAGATTGTGGAAACTCTTTTTCACATCAGCGTTGAGTTCTGTCAGGTTGCTTTGAGGACCTGTGCACTCATTAATATCCTGGTGAGACAAAACAAGGATGAGATAGACACATGACTCCTATATCATTGCTTGGTGAAGTTACTGGTATCAATATGTTGCCTGCATTTGTGACTGGAAAGACAGTTTGAGCTGTTCTGTCTGGATGAACTCACTGGAAATCACGGTGCATCAATCTGTCAACATGTGCTAAATAATAAAGCACCTTTAGGCCTGTAATAGCTCCTTTGATTATCAATTAATCCGTCAATTATTCTGCATTATAAACACTTATCGTCTATAAAATCTCAGAAAGTAGTGACAAAGGTCAATCTTTACCTCTCAAAGAGGCCTTCATTTTCTTGTTTTTTTCTTCTGATAAGCGTTCAAACACGAAAAGTAGGCTATTGAGTGTACAATTATATAAAACAGAGAAAAGAGAACATTGTAGGAGTTGGAATTAATAAATATTTTGAGTTTTTGCTTAAAAACGACTTCAACCATTAATCGATTATCAAAATTGCTGTATGTTCATTTCCTGCAATCGACCAATCGATTAATTTCAAAATACCTAATTCACTTTTTTTTTTTAAAAAGTTATCATCTGGAGCTACAGTATTAAAAAAAATAACAATTAGTGGGATAAAAGGTAAGCAAACAGTGGTCTTATTTAAAGCTCGTTTATTAGTTTCATTATGAATTCTCCCAAACTGACAGCTACCGTCACATTTCTTTATAACCACTGTATGATCCCGGTAGTCCTGCTTCCTGTGCTGTCGCTGGCAGCTTCGATATAACCTGTCGGATGGCACATGAGGACAGAAAGAGACCCGCCGGAGCGCTTCACGTCGTGCTGACGGAGCGGCTCCGACTGTGAGACACACCTGCACACACACACACACACACACACACACAGCGACGCTACATGTGGCACCCGTGCTGTCACACACCGACACGCTCAGACACCGCTCATCTCACCCAACAAGTACTCGCACCTGGATGAGGGCTTTGATTTCCAAGTCATATTTGAGTATTTCTTGTTCACATATTCGGACGTGGACATCCGAGGACGCCATGTTGCCAACGTATCAGGCTCAGGCTACGGCAAGCGGGACGCCGGTTTTGAACTTCGACTGTCGCCTTTGGTCATTTATACTCTTCCGTGTGAGAGTAACTTTCGGTTGAATAACAGCCTTTTAATGAAATATTTGGTAAAGTGATTCAAATGGATCTTAAAGATAAAATGCATCCATTATTAATACAACAACATCATGAAGAATATTATACCTACAATGACATTTAGTAGGAAATTTAAGTAATTACAGTGAATCTTTGCAAAAGGTCACAAGTATACTCTTAAACTACTCATAAAGTATGCAAAATAAAATACAAAACGGATGGGTCAATGGAGTTGATTATTGTTTATTAATTAATTTAATGGATTATATCCATTCACATATATTACCAGAAAAAAAGAGATAACATCAAACACACCATACATCAACTATTTAAAGGCCAAGTCATTCATATTAACAATAGCAATGAACACAATATACATTACACATAAACCAAACAACACCAAGTGACAGCTGCTTTAATTTCAAGTAAAGCACATTCGGTGAGATCTCGCTGAGGTCCTTTGGGAATCATTTTTGTACAAGGCACCAGTGTGGGCTTCATTCAATAATCACACAGGGGTCAGAGTTTAAGGCAATTCAGGAAGAATGATCTCTGCGTGAGTAGCAAATGTCCATTGGCGTGCAGCAGTGTCAGGTCCTCCCCTGCTGAGAGAAATTACAAAAACACAGGTTTAGAGAAAAATCAAGCCAAGAAATGAAATACATTATCTATAGGCTACGTGTGAGTACAGGATGTATAAGCTGCATAAAAGTAGGTAGGTAGGTCAACTGTAGGCTCAAAATTAGTTTACCTGCATGGTCAGAAGTCCTGGAAGGTAAATTAAGGCCAGTGATAGTTCAGGTACCAGATGGTGTCAGTGGACAGGGAAGGTCCAAAAAGTGGGTTCAGCTGGGCCAGAATTGCTATCAACCAGCTGATGGACAGAAAGGATATTAAGATCACGTGTGTCAGTACAAAACTACTCACATCCTTCAAAGCTCAGTGATGTGGGTCATTTCCGATTCCTATAATTGGGGCCGTATTTGTCACCACAAAACATCCTGTTGTTTGGTTTATTCTCTACAACATCCGTCCTTTAGGAACAATCTTCACTTGGCTTCTACACTAATTTGTTTCTACTCGCCCATCTGACATGTAACATGACTCCATATGCACACTTCCACATTACTGTCAATAAATAATTAATCAACACACAGGAATACTATATGCGTAATAGTACTAACTTCCATTAGAGGCTTTGTTTTATTGAGACAGTAATGCACCCAAATGAATATGGAGTACAGGAGGACAAGTAACCAACCAAATCATTAAATCTCCACAGTTTCAGCTCTACAAATGAATATCCACTTGTGGAAATAAGGTACTATATTCATTTTTATAATTGATTATGTAAATTATTAAAAGAGTATTGTCATTATTGATACATTGCCAATTGTTTTCTTGATTAATAATTTCTAAAATGAGAGAAAGTAGTGAACAATGCCTGTTCAATTTCCTAAAGCCGGAGGTGACCTCTTTAAATGTCTCGTTTTGTCTGACCAACAGTTTTAAACCCAAAAGACATTCAGTTCACTATCACATAAGACAAAGAAAAACTGAAAATCATCTCATCTGAGAAGCTGGAACAAGGGAGTGTTTCTGGTGTCTTTGCTTGACAGATTACTTATGTAATTAATATATTCTCAAAATAAATGCCACACAGTTTCCTGTCAATGGATTAATCGACTAATCATTTCAGCTATTTATATATTTGACCTGATTCTTACTGACCCTCCATTATATTGATTGAAAATGTGCTACAAGTGCACACATGTGTGATGCCACAACACAATGTGAAATAAAATAAAATACTTACAACAGGTAGCAGCAAACTGCAGTTAACACCAGCATTGTGACAATCACTCTGTGGGAACAAGAGACAAAGTAGTTTAAAGTGGTTTACTTATCATTTAATGGTTTTAAAATACATTATAGGCAACTCATTACCACGGCCTGATCTCGTGATGCGAGTGACACACAGATAAAGGAAGTTGCATTAGGCACATTTTCCAGAAAGGGACTGAATTTAATCTTGAGTTTGGTATCTAAAAATAAGTAAGACATTGTAGATTTACTGTAGAGAGATGTCAACAACTCCAGCATTAAAAAAAGCTAATAAATATTATAGTTTCCTTCCGCTCGCACAGAAAAAAGGCTTTCAAATTAGCCTCAGCTAACACTAACGTTTACTTACTACAGAGTAGCGTTAACTCACAAGGTTTAAAGTTGTTAAATAGTTCAACTAACGCCGATAAACTAGTTTAAAAGGCGTCGGGGCTTCCTACAGCGGACATGGACTCGTATGAAGTGTTAAAGTCGCGGGACAACACACAACACAAACTTCCCTTAGCCGGCGGCGGCTAACGCGGAGCTAACAGACTCACCCTCGGTTGGGTCCTTTGGGGATGAACCAGGGCACGACTCCTCCAACCAGACCCCAAAACACGGTCATCACCGACACGGAGATCACGAAGCTCAGCTCCGCCATCCTGCTGCTGCTGCTGCCGCCGCCGCCGTCGTTTGAAGAAAAGAAAGGAAAGAAGAAAAACAACCGAGCGCGTCGCACAAAAAGAGAAATTAGCGGGTTGAGAAACTTGAGCGGTGGTCCGGGAGCCGGGCGGGATCACATGACCACCACCCGGAGAGGGAGGGACAGCAGCGATCACCGCTCAGTCACATCTGTGAGTTACAGCTTCCTCTGAAAACACCTCCTGAAGTGATGCAGCAAGCACCTGCACTATTATATATATATAATAATAATAATATATATGTATAGTTTAAAGCCAAACTGTAAACGAGTTTGTAAAATAAGGATTATGACATTTATCATCTTTGTTTATAATAAATAATAGCTTGACTTTGACGGACTCTTTGGTAAGTTATGTTGCTTGTATACGCTTCATTAGGATTGTTTTATTATGTAGTATTTTATGTCGGACTTCCTTGAGTTGGAAATGTTCAGACTGTGGTAGAAAGTGACACCTATTGCTCATTCAGTAAAATTACACAAGTTTTAGTACCGTACATGAATCAACAGGCCCGTTTACAATTCATTCACTGTACTTTTAAAGAAACGTTTAGCTTTAAACTAAAGAAAAATCAGCCTCAGTTTCAGGCCAATCAAATGATACTCACTTTACTGTCCCAGCCTAAACAATGATCAGTTCAATCTGTCAAAGACAGATCACCAGTAGCATTTCACTCAGGCAGTCTGCAGTTTCCTTATAGGCCACGTTCTGACAGACTTCAACCAAGAGCCCAATGTAAATGAAATTGTAATATCAAGGCTTAAATTCTTTTATCAAAAGGAAGGCAATCCAAAAGACCAGGCCCCACACACCCTGTTTTCATACCAGTGTTTCCCAACCCTGGTCCTGTTTTAGATGTTTTACCTGCTCTGACACGCCTGATTGAAATGAATATGTTATCAGGCTTCTGCAGAGGCTTCATGACAAGCTGGTCGTTTTAAGCAGTTGGAGAGGGAAACATCTGAAGCATGCAGGGCAGTGTGCCCCTGGGACCAGGGTTGGGAAACACTGATGAATACTCTGTAGCATGCGAACCTCTAACAGAAGAGCACAATTCATCCAGTCCAAAATTAGGTTCTCTGGAAAGCAAACTTCTGCCAGCAAATTCATAAATAAAAACATCAGTTTCCTACACCTGTGGCTGCTGCTGGACTCCCTGCATTAAAAATGAGTGCACTACAGTATCCTATAACAATGACCCAGTTTTCTTTTCAGACAACAATATTTGTGTCAGACTTCCTCAAATAAGGTATGCAGGTGTGAAATGTAAGTTCCTTAACCTACAAACAAATTTGATGCGAAAACAAAATCATCCCACCTTACCAACTAAAACATGACAGACAAAGTGTGGTCCATTTATACAGTTTATTGATAGCAAAAGATCAATTTCACTCCTGCATCTTCTCAATGGTCTCCTCCTTGTATTTGCCCTTCTCCTTTCCATCGGCGCGAGACTTGGCCTTGCGCTCCAGGATCTTCTTGCGGTCCTTGTCCAGCTTTAGCCTGGTGATGACCACCTGCAGAGAAAAAAAATACAACTGGGTTGGTGAACAACTCATGAAATGTCTTATTGGCAGTGGTACCAATCACGTAAAGACAGATGTCTGAGAAGAATCTGATCTACTACACAGCTTCACAGCATTGCATATAGTGTCGTAAACAGAAGTGACCCACTGCCTTCAAACTGTCTCTAAAACAAAGTAACTTCTTTGGCTGCAGATATTAAGATGCCACAAGAAAAGTGCAGGTGAGATTAAAACATTAACTATCCATTTAAATGTGCCAATTCCAGGGCCTGAGGTGTGTGTGTGTGTTGTGTGTGATGGCTAAATGTTCTGCCTTTCTGAAACACACATGAATTGGAAATTTAAAAGTTATTTCATTATTTCTATTAGATGCACCTGTGCCTTTTCTGCTACAACATATCAAAATGTCTGAAAGAGAACTACTAGCTGAGCCAAATGCTCCACACAACTGCAGTTTGCTTTGGCCAGTTCACATGTACCTGTGAGAGCACGGCAAAATGCTGCTGTGTGGAGTTTTCATTAATCACATCTCGGTGACGGTCTCTTGACGGCTTACTCACAGCCCATTGACATTCTACAGCCCAATACTACTTGGGCAAATAAATACAAATAAATCTGCCAGTTGCACAGAACACAGCTGGGGTTCAGGAAAATATTAAATACCAGAAAAAGTTATGCCGGTAAGAAAAAAAAAAAAAAGCCACAGCAGCTTCTTGGAAATGAGGGACAGACTAGAGGACTGGCAGGTTTGCTGCAGTGGACTGAGCAATAAGACTGTCATAAGGGCAAAAGTTCATGAGACCTTTTAACATTTTGACATGTAATAGAAGGAAAAACATAAATGTTACTAATAATGTCTGTGTCCCAATACAACATACACAATAACCTGAATCTGAAACAGCTAAATGGAATTTAGATATCATTCATTTTATAATTAAACCTGTGCTTTTGCTGCCGTCTGTGACATGTCAAACTGCCTTCTGTGAAAAAGGCTTCTACAAAAGCCCTGCAATTAAATACTACCTAAAATTTAAAAACTGCTCAGTTTTGTTGAGATTTTAGTTGTGTGACGCTATTCTATGGTTTTGTTGCTATATCTTAAACATGATATTGTAGTAGTGGACTGCATTACAATGTACAGGGGTTTGTTGGTTTTTCCAGTTACTATGTAAAGCCCATCTTGAACATGTATTAAGTGTTTACAATCCCTACTTTCATACAACCTTTGAGACACAGAATCTTTACAGCAATGTTACACATTGGTAGAATTGTGTTTTACATTGATTCCAGTCCATGATGTTCAAATAGCATCTTGCTCATGTACTCAAATTTCCATTTGTAAAAACACTTTTCATTTTTATCTTTTCAGACTGACAAGTTTAACGTCGGCTTAATTTGCATTAAATCGCTGTCAGATCCACGAAGCACTTCCATGTTTCTTATTGCCTTCAAAATCTTTATGTGCATATTCAGTGTAACAAACAATTACCAGTTAAGCACAATAAATATAAGGAGGTGAACGATAGAACTCGAGTCTGGATTATCTGATGAACCTAATGGAGGCTAAATGTGTAGAAATATTGTCAACAACCGATGGTAAGAGATGTACCACCTTACTGTTTCAGAGAACTTGAAAGACCTACAGAAACAAACAAACAGTCTTGTACATAACACATGCAAGTGTGTGGACAAAACATCAGGGACACTTCTTAATATGATGCAGTCCAATACACTACAGCCTCAATCAACACCTGTGACAGTGTTAACAAAAACTGAACAGTAATTGAGTGTATTACAAGTCTGCCAGCTGGTATACACTGGTGGAAACGAATGAAATTAAGTGTGGTCCAGCATTTTCAATCTAACGTTGGACACGACACACTACAGTTAGTGCTGCTCTGCTGCACACACCTTCACTGCATAGTGCTCGAAGAGTCAGCTATACTTTGAGCCATGGCAAAGAACATTTCTCTGATACTTCAGGAAAACAATAAAAGGAGAGCAGGTATAGTTCTCCACAGGGAAATGGTATTTATCACTTAAACTGTGAGACCATCTTAATTCACATCACCTCACATGAACACAATTCTCACTGTGAACACCTACAGGTACACATACAGCTTGTTCACAGATGTTTGCATCCACTACTTCCCTGGTGTAACGTACAGTGTTGAACAATTTAACATTCACACTACCTATTTCCACTGAGGCAGACACAATTTGAGGATCTACATGACTGTGTCTCACCTTGCTGGGGTGGATGCCGACATGGACTGTGGTTCCGTTGGCCTTCTCTCTCTGCACACGCTCGATGTAGATGACGTACTTCTTCCTGTAGACCTGCACCACTTTGCCAATCTGCTGGCCTTTGTAGTGTCCACGGACAACCTGTTGGTCAACAGCACAAGCAAGTCAAGCAAACGCAGCTCACACTATGTAAGAAACCAATGAGGAGATTTCAGCAATCCAACTGCAATACCTGCACTTCGTCATCTTTGCGGATGGGCATGGACCTCACGTTGTACTTCTGGCGGAGCTCCTTGGACAGGGGGGAAGACATGATCTTCCTCCTGATGTGTGAGGGGGCATTGAAGTGCCTCTTGCGGTTCTTGCGGCGGGAGGAGGTTACAAATGGATTCAGCTTCATGATGCTGCGAAACAAACAAGACACGCAACTTATTAGTCAGCTGATATCAACTAAATGGTCGTGTTATAGGAGCTGAACTAACATCAAACTATGAACTGCTGAAAACACGAGTCCCGCGAGCATCAACAGATTCAGAGAAGAAAAAAATGTAGGCTAGTTAGCAAATGAATGCTTGTCTCTTATCAACTTAATGTTGAATTAATCTGCATTTAGGTTTCCGTGCACACAACCTCCCCTGAAACACGAGAAGTAACACTGTGCGACAAACTCAGGAACAACGTGAAACACCCACCTTCACTGTATTAAGACAGTAGCTACATGCTAAGCTATCTGAGAGACGCTACCGAGTTAGCACAATATAACACACGATTGTGTTTCAGTGGCAACATTAAATCGGTAATATTATCCAGCAAACTACAAACTACACAGAAAACGTATTAACTGCCGAGTATAAGTCGCCAGCAGCAGGACTGGAGCACATTCAGTGTCCGACATGCGGATCCTGAGGGAGCCGACGGAGGCTCCCAACACCGGAGGTTTTAATCTGTAATCTATCGTCAACATGGGGTCAATAATGTCCGTCTTTTAATTGTGACAGTGTCCGCGGGGTGTTTAGACTGTAACAGGGACACACGGTGAGCTCAAAAGGAGGATGGATGGCGATAACTTTAGTGAAAATATCTGCCGGGAAGTCTTACCCTGCCGTTTGCTCCTCTATGGCCGGCGGAAAAGAGACTCGAGAAGTACTTCCGCTGGCATTAGTTCACACTCAAGTCTCGCGAGAGGTCCGCGGCGAGAGCATCAAAACACACAAATAAACATGTGTAACAGTGACTTTAAAACACGAGCAGCTACAGTTCATCCTGTTATCATTTTTAACACTGCGGGGTGTAGTTTTTATAGTTAAATTCGATTTTTAAAAAAAGCTTTTCGCTCGTTTTGACTTGTTTATGATCATGCATTTATGCCACAAGTTAAAGTTCATAAACATGAATTTTACAAGTCTTCTTTTCTAAAAAAAAACAAACAAACAACTCTTCACTTGTTTTATTTTTGCAGCGTTATAACTCTCGTTCTCTGCCCATATAACACACTGCCACAAGATGGCGCCAAAACCAATTAATCAATAACCTGGTCAGCAGTTGGAAACAAGTTTTGCCTATGATTCATCAAGTTTTGGCCTATGTTTATCTCGCACTGTGCTGGTATCATTTTCCTCCCACTTACGACAAAGAACCAACACTGGTAATGGGATAAAACACCAATATAGTGATACCGTAAAAAAAAAAAAAAAAAAGAAAGAAAAATGCAAATTCTAGTTATTAAATGTAATATACGGTGGGCCACCGGACTCTTATGGGAACATGGTGGGAACAACATCATCATTTTGACTCCAGTGAGCTGACGACCCGGCAGAGAGGAGGAGGCTGTGGGAGGGAGAGAGGTGGCGGGGGGGGTGTTTACAGCGGCAGACCACACAGAGCACAGGCTGCACTGACCTCCCATCCGAGAGGACGGAGGAGACCCCCGGTCCCGCTCCCCCCCCCCCGGACAGCCTGCCGAGACACGGAAGCGGAGGCGCGCTGACACCGTGCGCCGTTTCCCCCCGGAGCCCGCTCCCTGCCTGCGCTGGCTGTCTGCGAAAAAAAAGTGATGCTGTCATAGCCCCCTGCGCCGCGGACGGAGAGCCTCGATTCCCCCCAACACACACACACACACACACACACACACACCCCTCCTCCCGCACCCCCACCCCCGCCGGTTCCTCTCTGGCTGGCTGTCGCGGCGGCAGTGCGGATGTGGAGCCCGCGACGCAGCGCTCTTCACCCGTCGGCGAGCATCGGAGAAGAAGATGAAATGTTTTTCCCGTTACCTCCCGTACCTCTTCCGCCCTCCGAGCACCATCCTGTCCTCCACTTGCCACACCGAAGGTAGGGTGGGACGCCGGGGAGCGGGGGGGGAGAAGGGGGTGGGGTGGGGGGGGGCTGTGAGTTGCCTACTTGTGACATGAATGTTGGGGGCTGACACATGCATGTGGGCTGCAGGAGTGCAGAAGTTAGAGATTGTCCAGTTGGCCGGGCTGCACTGCAGATTTGTCACTGTGCATGAAGTTGTTGGAGCCATTCGCAAATCTGGATACGGTGGGTGGATGCAAAAATCACTGGTCAAAATGACTTGGAGGATGTTTATGTGTGTGTGATGGTGTGCCTGGCTGCCGTCAGAGTAGTAGGTAGCGTGGGCTACTCCTCGGTCCACTCATTTTGATTTCCTCATAGCCAGAGCTGCCAGCACGCAGGCCTCCGGCGTGCCAAGAGAGACTCTCAGTTTGTGGAGTGGCATGACAAGTATCTGCCATTAATATTGGCTTCACCCTGTCACACACACATGCACGGATAACCCTTAGACAACACTCAAGGCAAGGGGCCTCCCTGAGACTCAATTCGCCTGCGATTCACTCAGTTCAGAGGGTGGAATTTCCTCAAAGTGCCAAAAAACTTCCAGTCCATACAGAGTTATTGTCCTGCATTGAGGGGATTGACCCCAGCCACGATAGCAATAAATGAGTTCGTAAGAGTTGGTCCATTCATCCTGCTGATTGTGCTGTCAGACGGAGCAGCCCAAGAGGGTCTGAGTGTTTGTATAACCAGCCATTTACTAGGTCATAATGTGGAGACTGAGCCACTGCATTATTTAGCTTTGCGTGGTTGCCCTCCTTCCTGTGCACGCTCTGCCCTCAGCCCTCTGGCACAGGAAGGAAGATAGTGTGGTACAGTGTACAGCACAGTATATGGTGGTCATAACCAGGGCCCTTCACAGCCTGTAGAGCTGACCTATATACTTTATTTACCCGGAAAGCAGGGGAAAGACATGAAAGGCATTTATGCATGTCCATTCACTCCCTCCCTCACTCACTCACTCACTCACTCAATCGCTCACTTATGTATTCGTCTGCTCCATCACATTCATCACCTTTCCCTTTTACAAAGTTTTACTCCCTGTTTTTTCCCCAATTTATTGACAAAATATTGAATGCAGTATACAAGAGATTACACAAAGTTGAGAATTACAACAAAAGAACATAAGGTTAAACAAACAACAGAAGAGAAAATATATTCTAAAAGACACTATAAAAAATATATATGTATAAAGAATGAATTAAGGGTTTCACATACTGTTTACCTAGACAATCATAAGGACATTTGGGAGTTTCTTTATGTGGCCTAAAGAGTGCAAGAGACATTGGATTTTTAACTAGTCATGGATTTACACATTTTGTCACTGGAAATTTAACCAACAAAGTGTAAACATTGACAATGTACTCAAAATAATTATTCCTGTGTCAGAAAAAAAGCCTTGTAATATAATTTAAAGTAAAACTGTAAAATGTTAGAGAAACTTTTCTTTGTCTTAAAGTATGTTACTTGTAACAGATTGTCATGTGACATAACCATCGTAACAAAAACAATGCACTATCTTAAAGTATCCAGTGAGGAAGAAAGTGACATGTGGCTGAACGTTCTAGGAAAATGTGTTTCAAAGGAAGAAGTTCTTCTGCTCAAGCACTTGATCACATCACATCTCTGGTTTATTGTACGTGTTTCCATTTCAACAGCTGTTTATCTGTGTTGAAATGTGACGTTTGAACAATTCATACACATTTTTTATATAGCGCAAAAAAGATTCTTTGCCATGTGAAATGTAGAGATATGATAGCCTAAACCCTGGACGTGAGCTCTTAAATTGAAGAGGTGAGCTCAAAAAACACAGTCTTTCACTCCCACTCTCTTAACTCTCTCTCCGACTCTCAATCCCTCTGCCTGAGATAAGGGAGTGGTATAATAGAGGAAGTAATAGATCACTAAACGTGGAGCTGCAATTCTCCGCCACAGTAATGTGATACACAAGCCTGCGTCGCTCTCTGTGTCAAGAAATATGAAACAGTTGGGTGTAGAAAAAGCGTGTGAGAGACGTTCAATCTCACGCGCTGGAGGCCAGCGGGGTGTGATGACACAGCAGATGACCTTGGAAATATGATGTGTAGAAACGACACAGGCCGTCTCATCTGCACGCTATCTGCTGCATGTGTGTGCGTTTAAGGGACAGCACAAAAAGATAGAAGTGTTTGTGCACATATCAGTGCGTGCACATGTGTTTGCTCTGCGCGGAAGCTAGTGTTTGTTTACGATTGTGTTTGCACTTCCTGGCGTGACCTTGTTACCGTGGTTTGCCTCTCCGTTAGACCTGCTGGTCTCGAGGAGGCTGGTCGCCGCACCGCTAGTCCTTCATGCTCCTCTCAAGCCCCCCCCCTCCCCCCTTCCCCCCTCCCTCCCTCTCTTCAACATCTCCCAGCATTCATGTCTGCCCCAGCTGAGCAGAGTTCACCCCAGGGAAGATGAGTGTGCAGTTACCATGTTAGTGGAAAATACATTATATAAGCCCTGTACTGGACCATATTGTGTATGTGTGTGTGTGTGTGTTCTCTTTGTTTATCTGGGCCATTGTGGAGAGCAGTGTGCCAGCATCACTCGGATTCACCTGGGTCCAGTCTCCAAGGGATACGCAGCCAGCTTTTGACTGCCCGTGTCTTTTTAAATGTGTGTGTGTGTTTGGCTTTGCACGAGTTTCTGTGTGGCTTTAATGTATTTTTTGTCTGTTATTTTGTCCCCTGGTGTTCTCTTTTTCCCCCCATTTCACATCAGTCTGTCAGTTCCGGTGTGATGGATTAAGTCTTAAAGGTTTCTGATGGGTGTGTGTTTGGACATGTGTCTCCCTTCTGCTGTCTTGTGTTTGAGTCAGGGAAAAATGTCCCCAACTGACACCTCACCACATCTCACGCTGCCATCAATCAACGCGGCCAGTCCTGCATCAGCTTCTTCTTCTTCCTTCTAGTTGCTGTAGTGTGCGAGGGCAACTCTGTGATATATTGTTTGTGACAGAAAAAAGCAGAAGAGTAGTGAATATTTATGATTAGATCTGTGACAACAAAGTCTTTGTGATTAATGACTATAGTTGACATTTGTCATGTCTTTGTGGTGTGTGTGTGTGTGTGTGTGTGTGTGTGTGTGTGTGTGTATCTGTGCATCTTTGCTCAGCTCTTTTATTTATAAGAAGAGCAGTGAGCTTGTCATGGCAGTGCCTGAGGGGTGTTTCTGTCGGCGTTTTGACAAAGCATGACATTGAGTCAAAGTTTTGTTGGTGTGTATGTGTGCCGTTATCATACCTCCCGTTGTGTTTTTGTTATCCTGACAGACACCCACTTCACAGCTCAGGACACACTCCTTGTAGTCGGGACGTCCTCACATGCCGCCGGGGACAAACACTCTCCTGCTAGACCCGGCATGTCCTTTAAATTCCACGCCCTAAGTTTGTAACACAGGCTTTTTATTAAGGGGTTATCTCAGCTGGGGAGCCCAAGCTGAAATAACCCTGATGACATCACTATGACATCATTAGGGTTATTTCCTCAGGATTTAGAAAGCTCCTGGAGAGGCACAGAAGACATTACACAGCTGTTTTCACAGGCTGAATAGTACTCCTCTTTTCGAGTAAACCGAACTCGATGTGATTAGAGTGTCCACTTAAAGTGGAATACAGATGCACAAGCTCCTGTGACATCTGCTCTGCTGAGGTGCCCTAGAGTAAGACACTTTCATGGCTTCTTGATTCAGGTTCTTTTCTGCAGCAGACATTTGATGTGTAGCTGTAGGAAAAGAGAATTTCCCTTTATGGAAAAGATTAAAATGACAAAATAAGAGATTTCTTTCAGTTTTTGGGAAAGGATTGATTAAAACAGTATTATGTGACTTTTTCTTTTCTCTGTATATTTTTCTCTATATGAATATGTACTGTATATGGTACCGGCCCAGCACCAAACAACAGACAAACAAAGTTAGCCACAAGCTGGACAACACAGTGGAGCATTTATTAGGTGAAGAGCCAGAATTTTTTTCTCCTGCTAATGTTGCTCTGTGCCTACTGGTTGTGTGAATAGGCAACTGTGTGCTTATATGTCGTTGTTGTGTTTACAGCTTGTTGTGATGCCCCCAAGTGTTCAAAATATCAATTAATGCAGGTTTAAATGACCATATTGGTGTTTTTTGTGTTTTAACTAATTGATGTACTAATCTAATAAAGTGGATTGGTATCGGTACCTGTATTGAGCTTACTAAACCAATTATTTATCAACCAGATGTGACCTGTCAAGGCCACATTTAGTAGATTTTTCTACAAACAAAACAATTTAATTAACAATCTAATTGAATTTTCATTATCCTAAAAAGAATTCTGGTGTACAAAGTAGGTAAGCCTGTGTGGGCTTCATAATCTATAGTCGCTGCAGCAGTCACTCCCTCTTTTGTTCAGGGTGTCTGCGTGGTGTTGGAGCCTCTCACGGGCATGTGAAAAGCAGTGGCTGTTGACTACATACTGTATGTGTTGCATACATGGTTTGCAAGGGAGATAGCGGTGACACGAAGTGGAATGGGAATTGGCCAGTCCACATTGGAGCAAAAGGGAGAGAAACGCAAAGAAAATGTCACGTTTGGTCATTATAGATGGTAAGTTAAGTGTAGGGTTAGAAATGGCTATGTTTAGACATTAGGCAAATGCGGCTATTGTTGGTGATTAAGTTTAGATATAGTATAGTTCAAGATAGCTTCTTTAAATTAAAGATGGGTTTGGTATAGTTTAGGTAAAACGAAGGATGTGCACTCCCTTTCATTCAACTGCATAGTTTGACAAACCAGATGAAGTACATACCTGTGGGCTATATAACAGTCATTTTCATACTGAAATGAAATGAAGGGAAACAAGTGGCGGCCTGAAAGGAGGGAAGTCAACATAAAAGCTGATGGAATGCTTTGGAAAACGGTGAGCAGCGATATAAATGGTAGGTGATGTGTAGTTAGTGGGCTGAAACATGTCCTTCGAATCCCACTGTGGAGCCTATGGGAACTGAAATGAACATGGCGTTCTCTTACACAGTGAGACGAAAACACCATAACATACCGGTCTCTTTCTCACACAGCACTCATCCGCAGTCTCACTTTACCACAAACACTTCCTGCTAGGTCTCCACAGTAAGTTGCATGAAAACAAGGAAAGACGCGAGCAATTACAGTATCACTGAGGCTCCCTTCGCTCTCACAGCCTCACAGGAGGTAGCGTATCATTACAGCAAACACAGTGACGCAGGTCTCGTTCTCTCCTTTTTTTTTTTTTCGCTGTTTAACAATATGTACCACCAGCGTAAATGTTTCACCACTGGCTTGTAACTACACGGTGAGCCTCAGTGTTCGAGCCCCATGTGTCATACAGCATCGACTATGCCCCTGTTGGGAGCTACAGAGCCAGACAAAGAGGCTCCTTATCGAGCTGGACTGCTGGGCCTTCGCTCCGGCTGGCAGGCTGCAGCTCAGAGACAGAGACAACTATTGGGTTTGGGGTATATATAGAACATCAGGATGGGCTTCCTCTTTCTCTCCCTCTCCCTCTCCGCCCCTCTGTCTCTGTGGTTTTATAAAGGGCACTGATGGGTTGAGTGAGACAGGTTTGCACTGCTGCGGTAAAATCCATTCATTACATCCTGAAGTATGGCAAAGTTTGTGCAAGTTGCATTATTTGCCTCTAAAAATAATTGCTTCTATCTTAAAATCTCAATTATTTTTTTGCTTTTCATATAAAACCTAAACGTGTAAAATTAAACTATCCTAAGGTATAACAAATGCTCAGCATACCCTGGTGACACGCATGGATAAAAACCCCCTCTTGTTTGCATGGCAGCCTTTTTAAGTTGTGTGAATTTAGAAGAATAGACTAACTTGGATGAAACTTTAATGAGGTTGTGCAGCAGCGGAGAAGAGGATATACAGTTGAAAGAACAAATGGTGCTGGAGATGATAAAACAAAGTGTTACAGCATCTTTACAAATTTTAAATAATGCAACAGAAGGAAAATAACTCAGATTTTTTTTAGCTTCATGCGTATGTATTGCAATTGTATTTAAATTATCATGTGTACTGGGAGAACATACCAAAGAAGGTACAACATTTGTCCATATTTCATTGAATGTAAAAGCTAAGGTGAGCATTGAGGAAGTAATACTACAACACTTTTTGGGTGTGTAAATGAATAAGAAACACTTCCCTTCATAAGTGAGAAATGTGGTTGTACTGGGCAGGTCCCAGGTGTGTGAACGGTACGGAGACTTTCCTTGGATAAATAAAGGTTAATAAGAAAATAACATTATGGATAGAAAGGCAAGAGAGGCCACAGATGTTGGTTCCCTTTCTGTTCCCTCAGAGCTCCCCTGCTCTGGCGGACATTAGTGTTCCCTTGGGAGGGGGTCATTGCCCAGGAGGCCTGAGACAGATGAGCAAGGACCTACGTTGCCCTGATACAAGTTCTCTAGGAGGAACAGAGGAGGGGTTCTTAATTTAATTTCCTCGACTGGTGTCACGCCCATCGTGGCTCTGTACGATGGTCAAAGGGCAAGGCACACACAGTAGTAATTGCATACAAAGATACCCAACCAAAATGCTCCAGGAAGTCAAGGTTTGCAAAAAGTGGAGATAAAAATGTCATGTGCTTTCAAGACAGCAGAGAAACCGATTTACAGGGCCGGAGTCGCTGCTGGGGGTTTATCTCTGTAGAAACCCAACCATACCCACAGGAGCAATGGCTTCCATCCAATTAGATATCGCTTTAGGTGCCCTTTTTATAGTTTCCCAGCATTGTTTTTCGATATCCCTCTGAAAATAGCCATTGTTGCAGAGTCATCACAGTCCTGTTTGTACAGAATAACTGGAGTAATATGGTCGATATGGAGCAAGGAACAAACCAAAACATAGTCTGGAGCAGAGATACTATAGATAGAAATCGGTTTCTGTCTGTCAGCAGCACGGACAGAGTATACATACATATAGTAGTGGTGTGTATAGTGACGAGAGAGAGATACTACATCGCTCCTCAAGCCATACTGTATAGTGAAGGCTTTTAGTGTTCTGTCTGAATGGTGTTCTACACTGAATACATGGCACTGGATAAATAATGTAGCCTGCCTAATGCTACTGTATGAGGCAGACGACAGCAGCAGTACATGAAGTACCAGTCTGTCTCTTCTTTCTGTCTCTTTTTCACTTGCACCACCCCATAGCCCCCGCCCGTACACACACACACACCCACCCACAGACACACACACACACACACACACACACACACACACACACACACACACACACACAAAGGTACAAAACACACAACTCACTGAATGGATGGATGGCACATGATGTCACATGATGAGTCATAAATCATCAAACCAATTCACTATCGGTTTCTGTGTGCCTCCGTCTTTTTATATTTGTGCATATCTCTACTTTTTGACTCCTGATATTCACAACTTATGATAAACAGCATCTACATGCAGCACATTTCTACTGATTCCCACTGCGAGACACACCTTATTTATAGCTGATATTGTTATGCAGGAAAGGAAGCTGGTGGAGTCCCCCCGTGTGAGCAGTAGTAGCCATCAACTGGGCCCATTTAGGCCAATATAATACTCTATAACCACTTGTAAGATTCAGGAAGTAGAGCCGACCCCAGAGCAAATCAATACAGTTTCATGAAGTGTATCATCACACGTTACACAAATTACAGAAAATCTTTCTTCTAGCCAAGCTTTTATGTCTGCCTGTTACCTTTGGCACTCAAATATTATTGACCGTAAAAATGACTGCTAACTTGTCTATATCTACTATTTTCTTGTAATAAATAGTTTTAATAAGCTTTAGCTTGAACTGAAAATATAGGTCTCATATTGACATACACCCTACTCAATTTTATGGCCATTTGCCAAGTTGTATCTCTGGTGAGTTAGAAATAAGTGAAATAGTCAGTACCTGCTTAATTTGCAAAATCCATGGCACCGCATATATATTCCAGATATATGCAAATGAAGCAAACAATCATACGTGACACAGTGCAGATTCTTTACAGGCAGAGATGGAGAAGTTGGCCCCTCCACCATGATGGTCCAGACTCTCAAGTACTATTGGAGGGAACGTGTTTTTTTGTAACTGAATTTGATACTAAACATATCAAGAGGCTATTTATGTTAATATTTTCATAGTATTGGAGGTGTGTTGTGATGTGTTTGGAATTCAGGCCCGTGCTTCCAAGCTTAATTTAGCAAATTTGTGCACAATTCACGCATTGTTTGAATTTTAGAAGCTCTGAGGATAAAAAACATCAAGCCTAGATGTGTGGCTCGCTTGCAAATATTCAATATTAACCAACCAGGACATCTAAGCAAGCAGCTGACCACTGCTCATAGTGTAGTCAACTGAAGACTAAAGAAATGCAATGTCTGCTAGTTAGTTCATAGATCATCACTGCTTTAATGTGTGCTCTCTTTCTTAGATAGAGGGGTGGAATATTTGACCTGGATAAGAATTCATCCTCTTTTGGTGAAGAGCCCCGTTGACCATCTTTGTCTCACTGGAATTTAGCCAGGTTAGAAATCCCACCCCTGACACCGTTGCCATACTCTCTTTTTAGTGGGATTACGCAGACGTGACTGAAAGAGACTCTGTGGGATCAGCGCTGGTTATCTCATTTGCTCGACATATTCACAGGCAGGCTCAAGAGACAGACTCCGGGGCTGATTTCAGTAAGAGGACTCCAAAAGAAAGGGGTGGGGGGGGGGAATAGTGCAGATTTTTGCCTCACATATGAAATCTAAGAAGTGGAATAAAAACTTTAGGTCACAATGTCTGGGAACATTTTGATAAAATACACAGCAGCTACAGGTCATTCACTGCAGCCTCTACATATAGAAAGCTACTTTATCTGAAATGTTGTCTAGAGTATCATTATCCATTTTCAATCCACAAACACCCACAACACCCATTAACATTAACATCTACATTTAAATCAAAATAGTTGTGAATTTAGAGTCAGATTATGTGAATACTGAAGGCTGATACTGTTACAACCTGGCATTAACCTTTAATTAAATGACCTTACAGTCCTATCTAGCAGGAATAGTCTCGCTTTAACTTGTCGATAAATAGAGGTTTGTTCCCATTCTGTTATATAAAATGAGCTGTGTTCACTTTGTTCTCAACCTTGGCTCTCAGTGATTAGCTCACATTGATCTGACCAAATGGCCCTGTGACCCTCCTAACACAGAAGTGTTGGAGACCTGGTGTGTGACAAAGTACAATACTGAGCCTAGATGAGGTTTTCCACCAGCAGCCAATTTAAAGCTTGGAAATGACTTACAGTAAATGTTTTTGAGGGCCACGACCCGACACAACCAGAGTAATCTATCCTGAGAGGCATTAGGTTTTTTTTTCTTGTTTTCATTTTGTGTGTAATGACCTACACATTGCCTCTTACCAGGCCTGCTCAAAGTGACATTGTGCCAAGCTGGTTTTGTAGTAGACGCTTTTGGCACAACTGTGCTCGGAAATAAAGTAGCTCGGGAGAGCAGTAGCATTACTGTGATTTAGACGGCTGCAGACAGTGGGGTGTATTTCACTGAGCCCATCTGGCCTGTTTTAAAGTGTTGCTGAGTCTAAGAGAGGCAGTCAGGAGGTAGAACAGAGAGGGTGATGGATGGGGTGATGGATCCAGGGGGAGGGGAGAAGATGAGAGTGCAGATTTGGGGGGGGAAAGGAGCTCTTTTCCGGTAGAGTTGAATCTCAGGCTTGGCTGCGGCACACTGCTCCGACTGTTTTCATACCAAGCACTCGGCTCTGGCTCCTAACCAGCATCAACCAACCAATGCCTCTGAACCCCACCCGCTCACTCTCTTTCTCTCTCTGACGTTTTGGCTCACCCCTCTCTTCCCCCTCTTCATCTTTCTGACTCCCATTCAGAACATCCTTCCTTTGGCTCTCTCTTTCCAATTATTCTTACCTTCACTCGCTCTTTCTCCAACCCTGTTGAGCCTTTTTCTCCAGTCTTCCGGTTGTACTGAGGGGTGTGGGATAGGGCCAGGGCCTCCAGGTTTCCATAGTGATACTTTGTATCCTGATGTCATTAGTATTGACGGCGTGCAGCTAGGCCAAGCTGTCCTGGCACAGGGGCTGTTTACTGTTTACCCCAAACTTAAACCATTCACTGTGAGGTTTGTGTCTGTGCGTATGTGTGACATCACAATTCAGTCTGTCTGATTGTTTCTATTTTGTATTCAGATAGGGACAACAATGAATGAATAAGCAACAGATAGTGTGATTGTCTGATGAAAAAGTTCTTAGTGTGAAGCAGCGTGGTGTTGGATTTGCACCAGGGAGAGGCTTGGCAAGGTGGAAATGGCTGTTTCATGAAGAAACATCCCCTCTGTCTGCCTGCTCACTGTATGATTACTGAAGCGTGTCTGTAGAGCACAGCTCCCAGCCCGACTCCCCGTCTCTCTCCTCGGTCTTCTGGTTGCTTCGCTGGCTCGTCCGTCAGAGGAGACGGGCGTCCCCTTAGCTCCGCGTCCCTCAGATATGTATGTGTGTGTTTATCTCGTCGCTTGTGTTCCCACGTGTATGACCTCGTGCGTGCGTGGTGAACGTTCAAATCACAGGGCTGCTCCCACATCTCCACCTCTCACAGACTGTTCAGCTCAGAGCTCTCCTGCGTTGCCAGAGTAATTAGTTTTGCTTGGCGTCTTAGGCCAGGGGTGGACGAAATATGGATCCCATATTGATGCTGTCACATCACATGCGGGGAGAGCACATCTACATGCTCACTCGGGACACGTGCACAAACATGAGCTTGTTTCTAAATACATAAATAAAATCCTCTGCATCATCCCCTTGTAATCCTTCATGTATGACATTATGATTAAAGATTGTCTTGGGATGCAGAAAAAAGCACTTCCTGCATTGATTGAAATGTGAACTGCATACATCCATACACCCACGCACATACACACACATAGCAATAGTTATTTTTGGGGACATTCGATTAGAATCTAACCAATAATTGAAAGCAGATACTGTATTACAGCTGATATTTGTTTCTCTCTGATCAATCAGCTCGACATTAATGTTTGTCCGCTTGTCCAGGACAAGCAGATTTTCTGTTGGGTAAGTGGACCACCGGACAAGTTAAAAGTCATAAATAAAAGAAAGGTTTACCGTGCCATTACTCAGCTATCCAGTTAAATGAATACATTCATAATAGCGATTTGATACAAATGTATTTCGTCCCCACTATACGTCCAACTCACCGCTCGCAGTTCAAACATTTTACCTGAGAAGAACAGTGGTGGCGCTGTTCTTTCAGGCTCTGCAGCCTGGCCACGTGCAGGGAGCATCAGGTACAACTACAGCTGCACTGTACATAGGGATGGGTACCAAAACCAGATATTGAACGGGCCCCAGGACTACATTATTAATGATCGTAGTATTGATCAGCTCCAACGTGACTGGTTCTTACATCTAGACTTCGTAACGTTTTGGTGTAATTTATTATCACGCTTCAGCTCCTCCAACTACGCTGGTTACTGTAAGTGCAATAAAACCTTGGCGAGTAGAAAGCCAATACAATACACCTGTTCAACAAGCAGACACAGGTAGAAAATAAATATTTTAATCTGCTCTGTGCTGTTACAGTAGTGTGAAGGCCATTACACTAGACTTTTTTCTTGTGCGATTGGATGGATGATGTCATTTTTTCTGAAGAATGAACTGACGCAAATCTATTCATACTTTTTATTTAACAAGTGTTGAAACTTTCGCAAATTCACATCGCTGCAGGTATTAATAGCTTTGATGCAAAATATTCGCAGGTGAGTATTTTGCATTTTCGTGTTGTTTATTTGTCACGACCCCGGTGTGTAAAGGCCTTAAATTGTAATTTAATTAAATTACAATTTACACTAGGCTACTGTTACATGGATTCAAGGTTGATTTGACAAGACAGGATTGTATAATAAAAATGCAGTTGTAGCTCTCTCCATGCTACACACACAGAAAATGTATAAACAGATATTCAAATAGCACTTAGCGTGCCAGTGACTGTACTAAAGTGCCATTTATCGGCTGTATTTTCACGTGATGTTGATTAACAGGCAGTTTTCACTGCGTTTTAGCAGGCACAGAAAAATGCCTTAAAATATATGGCAAAAACACAGCTTTTTACAGTGTTTTTTGGTAGAGTAATGAGCCCTTCTTTCTGTTTTGCACAGCCAGTAAGTTCAAAGTTTCTGTCACCAATCAGTTCAGTAAAGCCATACCAAAGCAATGTATGCCTGCCATTGCTGTCGATCTATGTTGTCTTTATGAATTGTAGCCTACAGTTCTCAGATTCAGAGGATTATGTGACAGCAAAGAATCCTCTTTTGGACATTCTCCCTGAATGCCATACAGCATTCACAATCACATTAATGATGATCGAAATTAATGTAGCCTATGCTACAAACAATTAACAAGCAACACATCACAGTTTCTACCACACTCTGTTATGTCCACTAGATGGCACTCCATTATATATAAAAAAAAAGGTTCAGATAGTCCAAAACAGAACCCAAACAATAGCGTGCTGCAATGAATAAAGACAATTGGGTTGGTATAGCCTAAGTCCCCATCTCTTGAAGTGACAGACAACCCAATACAGGTATTCTGTATTTAGAATAGAATGATTGACACAGGTTATTTTAAAATACAATGAAGGCAGGCAAGGTGACTATATTTCATGGAAATAAATATTTAATCCTCGGAATCTGAGGAGCCTACTGTACACTTCATAAAGACCAGTAATACAATATCTGAGGATGTCTCTGATCGTGCGTGTGAGTGAGCTACACACATAAATAAATAAATATAAATAACTTTGATTTTATTTATTGAATGTAGGCTACTATATTACTGCAAATAGGGTTGTAGGCTAAGCCTAAACTTAAAGCCACTGAGGGGCTCCATAGAGAGTGACTGACACGCTCGCTGTAGCTCTGCTCAGTAGTGTAATGAAAATAACAGAGTCCAAGTTCTGCTTCTTTGTCTTTGGTGGAATCGCTATTGCTCACCATTCATGGTCTTCAACATGTAGCAAACGTGCAAGAATCCATAACGATTTGTCCATAAATCTTAATAAAATCCTAACGATACCCGTGAGAGTCAAAAACAGAAAGAAAATGTATCAACAGCTGAACAGATGGATTTGAATGGGTGCCTTAAACCTAGATCTACAAAATGGCTCAAATAAAAAACTACAATAGCCATGTGGCATTTTGAATAGAAAAAATAAAATAGCGAAAGCAGTTTACCTAGGGGCTTATGTGAACAAAATATAACAACGATTTGTTAAGGTAAAAACGTTACATATTGGAGCCAATAAAATTCATAAATTCAATCATTTATCTGTTTACACTGCTTGGGAGCTTTCAATACTTTGTTCCTCTGGATTCTGCATTCGCAAAACAAAATGAAAAAAGTAAATTATTGTAATTTTTACCCGGACAAGTGACTTATATGCCTTTACAAGTGAAAGAACATTCAGTTCTTGTCATCATTTTTTTTGTACTTCCGTGTGGCTAAATAATTTATTTGTTTTGGGGCATTGTATGTCTTTATTAACGAGTCAACAGTAGAGCGCTGGCAGGAAATGACGGAGGAAAGCAAGAACATGCAACAAAGGATCCCAAGGGTTGTAGCTATTGTTCCCCCTGTCCATACTGGCCACAAAGAGAATCCCTCCTAAGGCAATTTCAATGTAAGTGATGACAGTACCACAAAGAGGGAATTTTCTACCAAAAAGTTATCCTTACAGCTGGTATGATGGAAGAAACAATTACAGCCAACAAAAAAACGTATTCAATGTGCGTACAGGCATGTGAGTATTTAAGACAGACTTGAAAATATGTGAATCTAACCTTTAATTCCCAAGACCACCAGGGCACCCCAAGTTCATCCATCGTTGATAACAAAATGTATTGATCAAATGTTAAAGATCCTGTACTCCTGTACTCAGTACATATCTTTGACCCAACTCTTTCATAACTAAAATGGAGGGATCCTCGCCAAATCTTTATATATGTTATGTGTTACGATGGCATACAATACAGTGTAATACATATTGCCCAAAAGTCCAGTATTGTTGGAGCTCTACTTTGCATTGTCTTTGATTTGATTGATTTATTTCCTAGAGTGTACTCTAACCAATGCATGCTTGACACTCACATCTAATTTCAATCTAGTCTCAACAAAGACAGGAACCATTATAGCTTGTGCTGAATGTAGCTGCAGTGTGTGTGTGTGTGTGTGTGTGTGTGTGTGTTTGTGTTTGTGTTTGTGTGTACAGTGCAGTCAACTGGTTTGAATCCAAAACTTAATAAGTTAATGCGTTAACTTAATGCGCTTGTTTCATGAACCTTATGCTGTACATTGTGTTGATGGTATCACTCAGGTTTAACCATGTAATATTTCCTTTTTCCAGATGGTGGTGCTCTAGGATTAGCTCTGTTATTGCTGAAGGGAGGTTGCTCATGTCAATAAGCTCAGTTTCATTTTCTCCATATACTGTATGCTGTATAATACCATATAAAGTATAGATAGATAGACAGATTTACTTTATACTACACATTTGATGCTTCATAATGTATCAGTATGAGAAGACATTAGATCCCATTAGATATCAAGACGATAATAATGCATATTATTTTATTGTTTCATATTACCTGTGTATCATTAGCAGAGGAAAGTTTTTTTGACAGACAGCCAGCACGATAAACAGACAGATGGACAGACCACTTTTGCCAGCCAGTCTTCTCACACTCCGCTATGTCAGAAATGGCGAATCCCTGAGGCTACTTGACAACAGAGATCCCTCATGCCAGATCAATAAATTGAGTGATAAAAATTAAGCCCTGTTCAAATGAGAAACTGGCTGGGTGAGCCATTCGACGTGTTTCTATTAAAACAAATGGCATGAATTTATCATCACAGTGGTAGGGCCTGATCCCACCTTAAGCTCGTCTTTAAATGTGTGGGTGTACGTGTGTGTGTGTGTGTGTGTGTGTCTAGTTGATAGAATAGTGTGGATGGACAGCTTGCCACCCTGTGGGCACCACGACTACAGTCTATGTGTGATCCACGCTGGCAGCTGCTCTGCCAAATGGGATTTTCCTGGAGATTACAGCCTCTAAGTGTGACACGCTTGCATGTGTTTGTCTTTGTTGTTGACGGAGTGCGTGTGAGGACTATTGTAATAAAGCTGTGTGCGTTTCTTTCGTGTGTGTTTAAGTGTGCGTGTGTGTGTGGGGGTCTTGAGCCGAGGTGCAAAGGGAACATGTTCTGTTGTCACATGGGGCTGGTTGGAACATGACTGAACTCTGTCTGGCAAGCTGAACCGAGAAAAAGGGAGGGAACGTGTTGAGATGTGGGGTCAGGCTTTTTCTACACTGCTGCTGTTCTTATTAGCAACATTAACCCTTGTTGAATAGACCTTATCTATCTCAAGTACAGCTAGAGCCTACAGATGGTAGAGGACAGGTGATTTTACTGTATGTCAGCTGTTCAATGTTAAGTTTTAATTGTATTGGAAATGTGGTTTTGCTGTGTTTCTCATGCAATGGACGAGGGCTGCAACTTAATCTTGAGTCTATAAAATGTTGAAACATGAAAAAGTGCCCATCAAATTTTGCCAGACACCAGGGCGACATCTTCAAATGTCTATATTTTTAGCAATGCTGGCATTGTGAATGATATCTTTTAACAACTATTGAATACATTTCCATGAAGTTTGGTACACACATTCACGTCCCCTTCAAGATGAATTGTGATCTCTTTGGTGATTCAAATTTCATCTTGTCCAACACTTTGGTTTAAGACAAAATACCTGCAAACCTAATGACATTACCATCAGCCTCAACTGTTCATAGTGTTTGGTGTTTAGTGACATGCTAAACTAAGGTGAACATGGTAAACAAGATATATGTTAAACACGTTAACATTTAGCTCAAAGCACCGCTTTGCCCAAGTACAGCCTCACACAGCCGCTTGCATGGACTGTAGATTGTAAGTGTAGCTCAAAAAATTATTTCAATGAATAACAATGATTCAATTATCAAACCTCTTGCCCAATAATATATATATAATAATAATACATTTAGAAAAAATCTGCATTCTCCATGGATTTGGGAAATCCTTTCAGTATACAGTCATGTGAAATTTAGCTACTGAAATACTAAATATTTAAAGGGAAAAAAGATTAAATCTTCAAACATAAAATTTGAATTGATAATGTGACTTTTGGACCATTGACACAGATAGTGACATTTAATGAGTAATGTTTGGGATATGACAATTAAATGTGTTTTATTTGAATGTTTGGCTCATAGCTATACATTTGAAAATCGCAGTAAAATCATCATGGGCGCTGTTATAATAACATAGGAATCTGTCCATTATTTTATTCAATCAGTTCATTAGTCTATGAAGCAATTTCAGGGTTGGTCACTAGATGACACCATCATAACAAATTTCCTCTCTGAGTTGTTCAAATTAAAACTAAGCTGTGCTATATTATAAAATACCAAATATGAATTCCATTTTCGGGGTGGATTTTCCCTTTAACCTACATTTTCTGTTTGCCTCAGCGTCTGCTCTGTGAAGAGCTGTCCACGGTCCTGAACATAAGCTGTGCATAGATCCCTGGTCATGTATGGGAAGGTGGATTTGTAGTTACTCACTAACCTGCTTAACCTACTTTCTACTTGCAGGTCTTTCATCTGTCCACAGAGAGGAAAGTGCTGTAGGATAAATATAGCATACTTAACAACACACACAGCGTCCATCCAAGCCTTCCGAACAACAGTAATAGAACCGTGCTTTGTTGTATTTCTGTATCCTTACCCTTAATGCATCACTGATCATTTCACTAATGAAACCCAGCTTCTCTCCGAACATGAACTCCTCATGTTCGGCCCATTAACCCAACTGGTAGAAAACGTGTTGGGACGCGCTTGAACCTTTTATTGAGATGAATATGACCAAAATAATGACATTTTAAGATCTTAATTGTCCAATTATGTAGACAGCTGTTGTGCTGCATTGCAATGCCCGTTCAATTGCAGTTTCCTAGCAACCAGAGAGGTACAATGCAATGATTTTCTGTTAAGTGGCATCATTTCCTCTCAGCAAGACTAGCCTGTATATTCACAAAACAAATCTAAATCTGCAATGTGTGCATGCTTCTTTAGTCTGATTTTTATGTCGCTTTACAGCTTATAACATTGTAATGCAACAGAAAAAAATGCAAGTGTGTATGTGTGTTTTGTGATAGGGTACCTGCGTATGTAGACATCCATATGGGTCATGTGTGCATTTGTATACCTTCGAGGTGTGGCAGTGCCTATGAAATAGCTGTGTTGCTGCAAAGTGCAAACAGAATCATTTCGGTTGATTAATTTTCATCTAAAATGCACCGTCCTGAGCTAATAATTGTACATGCATTCTTTTCAATTAATTCATTATCAAGGGAGGTAGGGAGGAGGGGGAAGGTTGGGGGAGGGGAAGGGAGAGTCAGGGGGAAACAGAAAATCCAATCCTGCTGGTCTGAAGTCTCGGAGCAATGGAGCATTAGCCCCATCCTGATGTAATTGGAATGACACCAAAAGTAAAGCCGGCTGATTTAGGGACAGCCTCTAGGCTTGATTTAATGCCCTCTACCAAAACTATACATCCATCTTTTTATCTTTCTCTCCTTGCCTCTTCCAGCCCTCCGTTCTCCTCTGTATTCCTCCCCCACCCTGTCTAGAGCTCCATTCAGTCACCAGCCACTGCCATGCATCTCCATCTGTACTCTATTAACAGAATAGTTGCTGCATTTTATAGTATTCAAAGCCAGAAGGTCCTTAACTCCGAACAGTGTGTATTTTTCAGCTTTTTACTTACTCCTTATGGCATTTACACACTTGAATGGGTGTGTTTTACCCTCACAGAGGTTCTGTTTTAATACTGAATAAATATCTCCAGAGAAGAGTGCAAAGGAAAGGGCAGACTAAGCAGGTGTATCCAGGCCAGAGTGCTGCGTCCGCGGGGTTTGCTGCTGCTCCGTCGCCTGACAGATGGACTGCCAGGGCAATCCTATTACCCCCATGTGTTTAGCTGCTCTTAATGCCAGGGTGGGTTGCATGGCTAATGGAAGACAATGAATGTTTGGAGGGAGAATCTCATGCCACTGAATGATGAACATCCCGATTTGTTTAATAACATGGAGGAGATACTGAACAGGCAGTGAAAATTACAACCATGACGACTTTGAAGCTCAGCTCAGCTCAGCTCAGCTGCTCTCTGATGCAGCTTGTCTCACTGAGGGATGTCATATCAAAACAGCTCAGCCACTAAATAGGCTTTACTGTATATATTTCACATTTCATCCTTGTCCAGCAAAGATGAAGAAAGTGACTTTTTAAAAGTCCCATCACTGACTTCAACCCTCTGGACTTTTTCATAAAAAGTATTAGCACCCTGACCTGTCCTGAAAATTATAATATACGTCATCCCTGACCGAGACGTTTACTGACAATAAACCTGGAAATAAAGGGAGCGAAAGACAGACTCGGGTTGAATCTTGAGACTGACTTATGCCCCTCTGCTCCTGAAACCACTGTGTTCTTTAATGACATAATATAGATTTGTCCACTGTCAGAGATTTTGCCATTTCATTTACACTGTGTTGGCTATTCATTTTAATCGCTGACTGTATTATACCATTGGGGGCGATATTTAAAACCAATTAGCAGGAATATTTTATGGCAATATAGATTTTTTTATAGAAGACAATGTTGGGCGCCTGGTCAACCCATCACTTTGGTCCAGACTGAAATATCTCAACAACTACTGAATGGATTGCCTTGAAATTTTTGTACAGACATTCATGATCCCCAGAGGATGACACCTTGTTTGTGATTCCCTGACTGTTCTTCTAGCACTGTCATAAGCCATGAAATATTTGTTAAGTTATTAATGGTGCCCAGTAGCCTGGGAACTAGACAAATCTACATGATCATGTTCTGTTGTGCTCTGGCAGATCCCTCCTGTTCAGACAGATTTCCACCCATCTTGGAATTGTTTGGGTCAGTCCCAACTGTTCATCTAGTATTTGGCGGGTTTGATAAGATGACTAACAGAGTTCTGTTCGGTTGAATCCGTTTTCGCGTCAGTATTAAATTAACTGGATGGTATATTTTCTTTAATAGAAGAATAAAGAACTGCATTGTTGATGTTGATGAAGAACTGCGTTTTTGTTGATAAGAAAGATGTGTTCGCCGTACTTGTGACAGGACGTACAACAGGACGACGTTTCGTTCCTTAATGGTGTGTCCTAATGATTTCCTCTTGTGCAACCACAACTACTGAATATATTTCCATGAAATTTGGTACACACAATCATGTCCCCCTCACGATGAATTGTAATAACTTGATCCGTTAACTTTGCCTCTAGCTCCACCATCAGGTCAAAATTTAATTTTGTTTTTGGTTGATGACCACATATCTGCAAAGATAATTACATTCCCTTCAGCCTTGATAGTTCTTTGTGTTGTGTTGTTTTGTACAGTCTATGGTTGTGTACAGCTGATTAGTAAATGTTAACATGCTGACGTGCTAAGATGGTAAACTTGGTTAACATTGTAGCTGCTGAACATCAGCACGTCAGCATCCTCACTGTGAGCCGTGCCAGTGTTAGCATTGAGCTCGCAGCACCACTGTGTTTCATGTACAGCTTTACAGAGATGCATCCAACATGGCTGTAGCCTTTTAGTCTTGCTGTATGATGTTTGCATCAACGTGATGATGCATCTGTATTTGTCATGGCGACAGTGACACACATAAAATAGTGTATTATTACGTTTTTGGGCAATCTTAGTGGCATATCTTGGGTTTGAAGGTATTTGATAGAATTTCATCTTCAAAGTATTACAGATGTAATTGAATTATAAAACTGTTTTGAAGGAAACCAGTTTACAATTGAATCACTGTCTACCAGTTAATTCAATTTGTTGCACAATGATAGGTTTTCCACTTTCAGTTGTTCCATTATTTATGCTTTGTCTATCATAAAATATGATTAACGATTTGAGTCTTAAATAGATTTTGTATAGATTTATCAATCTCAAATGTGCTGGATTAACTGGATGAAAATAATCAATATTCTACCCTATTTAAACCAGACATTATCCAGTGGTCAATATACCATTTACCACAATCTTGAGTTATGAGGGAACTGCAGTGAAGGTGGAGAATAATTGTGCTGTGCAGCTGCTGAGCAGTCAAATATCTATACTCATGTGTACATGTGGGTGCATATGGTGCTTGGTATGCAGACAGCATCTTTGCTGCCTGTAGCCCTACACCGGCATCCCCAGGTCAAACAATTACCACACATCAAGGAAAGCAATTGGGCATGACTAAAATATCATTGCCGTGTGATTGTGTCCCTGTGTTTGGGCTGCTAGGGCCTAATTTAACCCACTTTGTCCATACGATCGAGGAGAATTGAGGACACGCTCTCCAATTCTGGTGGCCCCCCGAGCATTTCCTGCAAGTCTGACACACAGCAGCTGGGTTGTAGACGCGTTGTCACTGGTCTCTTACCCAGCAGAGTGGGAGATGGGGTGTAATGAGCGAGAGAAGTGAGGTAGCGGAGGAGAACAAGTAGCTGGAGGTAGAGGAGGGGAGCGTTAAATGAGCCACAGGGTGCAGAAACTTGGGACCTTTAGAGTAAAAGCTGTGAGAATAAGTGCGTATCGAGCTGGGATCACTTGTTAGGTCACGTGACTGCATCAATTTAAAAACCCAACTGGTTTCCAGTCGGGGTTGCTGTTCTGAAATTCTTTCCGTTCGCCTAGGAGCCACTGTGGTCACATTTTAACTTAGCAGGGGAGAGGAGGGAGAGAAGTGGAAGGGGGGTAAGGGGAGAGGAGATTGGCATATATGCACAGGGAATGGGACAGGGGCAGGGAGGGAGATGGTGGATGTTATTAGCGAGGCAGCATTGATCCCGGGCTCTGGCTCTGAGCAGCATTCTCCACTTATTCCTTCATTATACAGTCAAATATCTCTGTGCCTTTAACTGCCACTCCTGCCCTTCATCTGTCTGCCTCTCTGCCTCATAATTTCCCCCCTCCCTCACCTCCCAGCAAAATCTGACAAACCCGGACCTCTCATCCATGCCGCTTCATTCTACTAAATCCATTGTTCCACATATTTCATTTCAATCTCATTCGGTCTTGCTGCTCAGCTGTAACTTAGCCGAAGTCTTTGTGGAAGAGGAATGCTGTGTGTTCCTTTTGTCCTCGTAGACCCTGTTTAAATATTGATAGCGGTGGGGAAGCAACGCTGACTACTCAGTCAGATCTGAGAGGGTCAAGGATGGCAGAGTTTCTGTGCAGATTTCATTAGGGGAGCAGAGGACTGTAAATATGGAAGCATGTGAATCACAGGCCCTCGCCGACGCTCCAGCGGCCTTCATTATCCCCCTGCATGGCTAACGCCCTGTAATGTATTCTGATGGAGATGCAGGTTGGAGGGTGATGGGGTGTAAAATGGCATGTGTAGGAAGGCCCTGTTTTGTGCTATGAGCAGCCTGCCACTCTCACAGCCAGATCCCCATTAGCAGAGGAGCAGAGGACTGGGTGTGCAAATGGTCCTGTGGATTAGAGAGCTAATGCATTTAGGAGAGGGGCTTCACAATCTCTTTATTGCTGCTGCTGCTGCTGTGTGTGTGAATGTGTGTGTGTGTGTGTGTGTGTGTGTGTGTGTGTGTGTGTGTGTGTGTCGAGGCTCGTGCAGCAGAGATACCCAGTCCCTTTGTGGAGCCTGAGAGATTTAGGGTAAAGTGAGTAGATAAGGGCAGGAATGCACTGCGAGCGCAGCCACACTGATGCAGAACACACACACACACACACACACACACACACACACACACACTCATGAAAGATTATGGGTTGACCAGAGGAACGCTTGTTGTGTGTGGTGTTATTAAACTCAGCATGGAAATGAGATCCTTCCAGAAAGAGGCGCAGACGGCGGCCCTACTAATCTAATTAACCAGCGTCTGGGTTTTTTTTTTCATTTTCTCCTGCCCTCTTTTCCGGCCCTCTCTGTTGCTCTCTCCTCTCCAGTCTTCTCCCTCGCTCAGCTCATCCTTCCCTCTCGATCTCCCCCTGGCCTTTGTGTCCTTCTCTGCTCCCATTTCCCTGGATCTGAACTTCGGGCCCTCCCTCAAGCGTTTGGACCGAAATGTGCCATGTCATGCACTTCTCAAAACCCATCTACACACGCACAACATAAATCCTCCCCTGGCATGAACAATTGCTGTTATGGAAGCAGACGCACAGACAGGAGTGCACAGACTCCCTGCTCAGTGTGCTGTGGCAGTGTGTAGATGCCTCTGCAGCAGGATGGAGGGATGGTGATGCAGGATCTACCGGGCTTAAGAGGCAACCTGCTGACGGGCCACAAGGCAGCTGTCGGCTCGACACGCACCTCGTCGGTGGTCATCCCGCTGTGAACGAACAGGATTTGAACCCGTGGCGGCGGCGGCGGCGGCGGTGGTTCGAGCGAGCGTCACATTTGCTGCTTGTGTGCGTGTGTGTGTGTGTGTGTGTGTGTGTGTGTGTGTGTGTGTGTGTGTTTTTTAAAGAGCCAGGCAGCATTGGGAGGGGCCCCTCCTTTGCTGAAGCGCAGCAGCAGCAGCAGCAGCAGCAGCCCAGTGGGTGACCACAGCACAGCTCTGCGCTATCCGGCACCACCGAGGCTGCTGAGCTGCCCGGATCGCGAATGAATGAATGAGAGAGAGAGAGAGAGAGAGGGAGGGAGAGAGAGACAGAGAGAGACAGTGAGAGAGAGAGAGAGAGAGGGGGGAGAAACCTGCAGGATCTGGCTGCAGAAGGGCGAAGGTGCCACTCCGGAGATATGCGCCGAGCTGAGAGTCTGACACCGGGAACGCCGAGGTGATCGGAGCAAGCTTGTTGACGCATAATCCCGCCCGCCCCGCCGGCTCTGGGAGGGGGGGGGGACAAATCTCGCCTGCTGAACTCAAATCCTCCCAGAAGAGATTTACTGAGTTGCGCTGCCGCCGCTGCGGGTTCAGCCACCTTCAAGGAGACGCAGCATTTCTTCCATTTTTTTTCTTCCCCTGACCCGTTCTACAGTCGCTCCGCGGTGACGATGAGTATATTTTAATAATTTTTTTTTGTGGGGGGGAGACACATATTGATCGATTTGATTATCTGAAGCAGAGGACCTCACTCGGGGTGGCCTGTTAAACCCGCCGTCGGAGAGTCGGCCCTGTCACTGCGTCGCGCACGGTGGGCGGCTGGATGCGCCCCTGAGGTGTGGACAGGACCTGCCCGTGCTTCTTCATAATCACCATCCTCATCATCATCATCGCCGTCATCGTCCCGGGCATTTGATCGTGATTGTGTCGATTCCACCGGGGGATCTGGAGCCATGACAGGCCCCCCGCTGGTCCCGCAGCCCGCCTGCTGACGGCACCGGGCAGGATGGGAGCAGGTCTGACGCTTATCAGGATCCCGAACCAGCCGATTTATCAATGGAGGAGGAGAGCGACACCCGGAAAATCAACAACAGCTTCCTCCGCGACCACAACTATGCAACCGAAGGTATTCGAAGCGACGATGTTCAGGGAAGAAAAAAAAAAAAAGAGAAAAAAAAAGAAAAGCAAAATAACCTGAGACTGTAGTTCTAGAGGGGTGCTGTATCACCGCAGAAAGAAGTCACTGCATAGGTATTTTAAAGGAGCCAGGAAAAAAAAAAAAAATGATTAAGCGAATATCACAGCCACAGTCACGCACTATAAATGGCCTGGGTGATAAAAAAAAACAACAAAAAAAAACCTTATATTAATCTTTATAGTGATGATATTTGGCCACTATAAAGTGCATGAAAAGCACATTTCGCCTCAGACAGACTATAAGCTGCTATGGGGGTCATTAGAGGAATATTCTGGTCGTTTGTCATAAACATGGAGCTTGGAGGTTAGTCTGGGGTGTCAGTGGCAGGAGATGATGAGGTGGCATTCCCATCAGACCTGCTATTTTAGGATAACCATCCTGACCGAGGGGAGTCAGGGCTTTAGTCAGTATGGACTATGAGCAGCAGTGGAATAAATCCTCCTGTACAGCTGGAACAGTCTATAGTGAACATGTGATGCAGTTGAAAATGATGAATTATCCTCATTCTGTGTTTACTTGTTTAAATAGTTACACAGATACAGAAAAGGTGGCCTAATTTTAAGAGGCAGTACACTAAAATATGGATCTCTCTCTCTCTCTCTAACACACACACACACACTGCATTTTTACTGTACATGCTCATATCTGAAGCTTTGAACAATAGCTGTTTTCTGCAGCCCCCTCAGCCATTAATGCTGCCCCTGCACATGTGTGTTTCCTCCTCATTGACCACATCGGCCTCTTGATTATCAGCCTGTTAACTGTTTGATGCTTAATGGTTCCCTTATGTTCCACCAATCAGCTCCAACTGTCCTCCACAAGCTGTTTAGATCATTGATCAACATAAAATATTGATTTACAGGTATAAACTGCCCTTAATCTCATTATCACCTTGTCCCCATTTACTGATTATGCAAAGCGGTTATGGACATTAACTGCTGTGTTGATATCCGTAAGATAATAATTTTATTGCAATATATCTTACTTTTCACACATCAATACCTATTTTACCACATATTAATACAACATTTCAACCAACTTCTAACTGCAAATGTGGATGTCTATTTTCCACTCTTTTTTGACAAAAAAAATTGATTATTAGGTATTATAAGGACATTTGGAATGAGTACAGTTTGAGGTCTTTGTTGTTCAGTTTGAAGCATTGCTTTATTTGCAGTGCAGTCAGTTTTAATACTAGTCTCTGCAGAACTGGGGCAGCCTTTAATTATTTTGCACCAGACACATTTCACCACCAATTTACCATGATCTTTAAACATAGAAAATCTGGCAAAAAAGAAAATAATCTACAGAATTCAATAGACTAGAACAGACTGATGCTTATGGAGGTTGTTGGAGGGTATGTGTGGCTGCAGGGTGGGCCAGAGCTTCTTCCATTTGCTATCAGCTCAGGTTACTGATGCCACTGCAGGTTGGAGCAGAGACAAAGTCAAGGCTCAGAAGGTAGAGAGTCTCATTCCCACAATTTCTCCTGCTGCTTTCCTCAATGTTTTTATTATTTTTCTTTAAAATATGGGAGGGCATCATCATTTGCTCCGCTCCTGCACACTGCAGATGATTCCCTGTCACTGCTAAACACACAGAAACATGTTCAGAGCAAGAAGAAGTGAAGTGGGGGTGGGAGTTGGCGTGATGGATATCTTTGTTTGATGTGCGCGCTGAGATGAAAAGCAGTAGGGGATCTTCCTCATCCAGCTTCTCTCCGTCTCCCTCTTTCACTCTGTCTCATTCATTTCATCGGGAGAAAGTGGATGAGAGTCACGCAGTGTGTAAAATGTGTCTCCTTAAAGCAAAGGACTGTCTGGTCTGTGGCCCATCTGTGCTTTTCACACAAGAAGCGTCTACTTTTGTTATTTTTTATTGCTGTAATTTATGACTGATCGTCACACCTCATATATCATGAATGAGTATGTGCCCATTCACTCTCTCGCCTTGTCTCCTAAGTGCTATGAAGCCAGTCTGCAGCCAAAGATCATACTGGCCGGTGTCTGGGTCTATCACCCATCCCCATAAATCCAACAAAGTACACATGTTCCATCAGGCCCGGTCCATTCAGACCACACACACGGTCACACATATACACACAGAGCAGTCCCTGGTAGGGATTTCCCTTGGGCCTAGCTAGCCCACAGCAGGAAACCTGAATGATGTCACATTTTAATGATGTCACTCACACTGACCTTTGGCTCGCACCAATCCCACGCCTCAGTGGGTCTGTGGGCGGTTACATTGACTCGGTGTGAGTGTGTACATTACGTGCAAACACGGCCTGCAGTAAAAACTGCTGGTCATCCATAGTCAGGTATGAAATTTCAACGTCTTCTCACCCTTGAAGCAAAGTTTCCAGAGACATCGTTGTTATCTAGACGAAAGAAAATTACATTACAGTCTGATTTGCATTCACCAGCCGCCTGCAGATGACACATCACTAATGGTGATGGGATGAATGGTCTCACTGGAGCTCTGTATATCAGTGTGTGTTGAGTCAATGGACTGTTACGCTCCTACAACATGGGCCTCAGTTCATTTTCATAATCTGCACCTCGGATGTTTCTATAATGGATGAAATTGTTAAAATAGCAGAACACCACCACACAAATGGAAATAGCTTCCTCGCTGTGAAGCAGGACCTAACCTAATGTCTGCTTTGGTATTGATTTCTGGTCCTTTACAATTTAGCCACGGGAACAATGACCTAAAGATCTATTGGTAGGACATGTAATCCTTTCCTCCTTCTCTACCCTGCCCCCTCTTCCTCTCATTCTCTCTCGCTCGCTTTCTGCTTTGCTGCTTATATGTCTGTCTGATGCGAGTACAAGCCTGTGTGCGATGTGACCCCTCTAGCCCCGCTGAATACTGATGCAGTCCTGTAACAGAGAGCTCACAGCCTTTATTGCAGCTGCTGATGAGAGCAGAGCAGCGGCTGGTTGCCTGTGCCAAGGCAAACGGCCTGGGGCCACACTTTAGGACCCCGGCATAAAAAGACTTAGCCCACCATACCCCCAGGTCCCATCCATTATTCACCACGAAACACTCAAAAACGCCGAACCCCGCCTCGGCACGTAGCGCAAGAAAGATAATGTCTATGTGTGTGTGGGGGTGGCGGGTGCTTAATGGCAAGCTGTGAAGTTGGGGCGAGTCACACTCCTTATTCAGCAGCTGCTTTCATCCCCTGATTAGCTTCTTATTAAGTCTGCAGCTCCATGAAAATTTAATGAGAATTTATTAAAGAATACCCGTGGTGTTGCTACTGTAGGATGATTACAAAAATACACTATTTCCCAACTGGCTTCCTGGTCAGTAGATTTGAGGTGCTGCTGTGATAGATGTACTTTATGTGAGTCATTCGGTGCACCGCTCGCCTGAAGGCTGAGCAGTGTTTGACCTTTCCGGACTTTATAATGGGGTACATTTGTAAGTTTTGATAGCTAATTCCTGTGTCCTGTCGAGGAAGCGGCGTCACTCGGAATCTTTCATGTTTTGGTGATAAGGTCACTGTAGATACAGTCTGTACAGCAGCCATCGAGTCTTTGATTCACTCTAGCCTTGAAAACAGGAAGATGAAAGGGGTTGTGCCAAAGCAATGCAGACAGACAGATAGGGAGGGAGCTTTTGTTTTGGTGGTGGATTATAATTCTATGCACCCCTGCTTCCCTACCATCCCACCATCCCCCCCCACATCTCCAATTTCTAAGAGAATACCAAATAACAAGCATTCGAAACGATCCTTCTTGGTCTTCGTCTTTGTGCGCACAGGAAATCGATCACTGATTTCCCAGGTTTTCACCACCTCTTCTTGTTTCGCCCTGTCCCGTATTGTGTCTGTAGTCAGATGTGTGCCATGCCGATGTGTTAATGAAGTGTGAGAAGTGAAGCAGTAACACGTCTCGCCCATTTCACCCTCAACTCCCTGGAGTGTGGGGATGCAGAAAAGCAAGCGCGCACATACATGCACGCACAAAAGAGAAAGCGTACGCACACACACACACACACACACATTCTATCTCATTCTCAAGGGGCTGATCCTGGAGAAACCAGGTTAATTAGCTTGTTCACTCCAGATCTTACAAAGAGTCATGCTCTTCAGATGAAGAGAGCTGCATTGTGCTCTGTTGCTTTGTGTGCTGCTAATAAAGCCTAATAAACCCTTAATCATATGGCTGGCTACCAGACTAGTAGGTAACAGGGTTTTTTTTTTAAATATTGATTGATCTCCATTGTTGCTGGTGTGAAATGAAGCCGTTATCAGCTGCTTATTCAGCACAGAAATGGTGAATCAAAAAGGCACTCCAGTCCCTATGTACAGAATTTGTGATACACTCGTGTGTGTTCATGTTCCTGAAAAAAAAAAAAAAAAAAAAAAAGATTGATTCATATTGTTGATAAAAAGGAACGACAGCGGCCTGAATTATTCCCCGGCCTGATCCTTTGACGCAGGCAGCTCAGCACAAGTGCTGTAATCCTCTCCTCTCCACGTCTAACGCTAACAAAGCATTTACACGACACCATGTTGCTCACATCCCTCCCTCTACCTGGAATTACTGCACCCCACTTACGCAACTAGCTTTCCACGCAGTCACACCATTTTGGGTCCGTCTGTCTTACACAACCCATCTAATGCCACAGGATCAAGCCTCAGTTTGTTTTTGTTTGTTTTTTTTTTTTCACCCCTGACGGGATTATACGTTGTCTCGAGGTTAGCTAGGGTGCTCCTATTTTGGTGTTTGTTTGTGTCTGATGCTGATGAGACTCACTGTACAATCTTTTGTTGACCTACTTAGAGCAACAAACCTCCCTAGACTTTCCCCCCTCATTTATTTTAGTGGCCCTCTCTGTTATGCGTGATAGATGTTGCATGCTCGGGCATCTATAAATACATTCAATATCCTCACTCCGCATCCTGTGCCACTGGCTCCATGTGCACGGTTTTCATTCCAGAATCAATGCATATCTATGTTTCCATCCAATTGGTTTGGACTCCTGATTCTATATTGCATGCTGAAGGGGGGGTTATTGAGGTTCAGATTGGTGAATAGAAGCAGATAAGAGCCATTCCTGTTTTATTTTAGTGGTACGTACAGTGACACACACACAGCAGCAGGCCAACAGGCTTGTCTGTGTTATTACTGGTGATGGATGTGTGTTATCTCGAGCATCCGTCTGATGCATCAAGAAGCGTTGACCTGCCTGTGTCAGACCTGGCTGGCCACAGGATTTATGGGCTTCATCTGGTTATGGTCTGCTGATGAAGCTGTGTGTGTGGGAGAGAGAGAGAGTGTGAGTAAGAGAGAGAGAGAGAGAGAGAGAGAGAGAGAGAGTGTAAGTACACATTTGATCAGCCGAATGACCAGCCTGCTGCTAATTCCAGTCCACCTTGAACCTGCTGACGCTCACGTAATAAAATCTGATCTGATGCAAGCGGAAATCATTGCAGAGCCCTATAATGAAATTTTATCTGAAAAAAACTGCATGTTGCCATTCAGTCCTCAGTCCATGAGTGGGTGAGGTTGAATAGATTGCCTCGCCTGGTTTGAATACATTTGCATGAGGAAAAACTCATTTAGGGAAGCATTCCATCATGTTACTCACAGTTTCAGCTTCACTGGCTCTCCCGGCTTCTTCATTCAATGAGATGATTGAAGGATGTATCCGTGTGTAAACTCGTTAAATGGCACCCATCAATTACTGTTTCTCCTCAGTGACTTAATGTGTTGATGATGAGAGAACGAGAGAGGGAAAAAAAGAGGAGTATGAAGTACAAAAATATAGAGAGAAAAGCTTCGATTCAAGAATGCTGACCGCTAAGCCGATTCCATTCGATTCACACCAGTGGCTTTGGGCCTGAAGTTGTTGGAAAAGACACAGTTGTGTGTGTGAGAGAGTGTGTGTGTGTGTGTGTGTATGCGCGTGTGCTTGAGGGCTGCACTACACATGTCTGTACATGCACGAGGACAATCCATGCAGATACAGAAAGAGATTTAACTTTTATGGCGTGTGTTTTTTTACATGCGTGTGCGCTTGCGAGGGTGTATGCGACAATATGGTGTGTCAGTGGGGTACTCCCAGGCTGTAATTAGGTCAGAGTGTGTCTTTTTCTGTGAAACATTATTAGTTCCTAGATTCAAATATGATTAGAAATCCCCCCCCCCCCATATCATTACCAACACATGGCCATGTGAACCCCTCTGGTCTCATCGCTGAATGTGGTCTTCTCTTTAACCATTAAATGAAACAAGGGGAGGACACACACACACACACACACATTCACACACAAAGACATGACACTTACTCATTTCCACAATGCACAGCAGCTTTATGTGAAGAGATGAGCCCGTCTACAGGGACTCTATTGTCTGAAGTTGTGTGCTGCATTGAACTGCACACACTCCCCCAGATGCAGTAGCAGGTTTTCACTCTATTGCAGCACTCTCTCTGTCTGCTGAATTACAGCTAGCATCAGCAACTAAGTCTGAGAGCTATTGGCACACACACACACACACACACACACACACACACAGACACACACACATACACGCCTCCGACTGCCGCTAGAGATGGAAACCGTCTCCATAGCAACATTCCCCTCTCCTGTTCAGCGCTCCACCAGTAGCAAGTCCACAGAGGGTGTGGGGGGTACAAAACAACAAGCTCTCTCTCTCTCTCTCTCTCTTTCTCTGTAATATTATTGTTACTGTTAAACAGAGGGCTAGCCACTGTTGTGGTGTGTGTGTTTGAATTATGCTATGCCTTTTTAGCCTGGGGCAGTATAATAATTACAGTCAAAATTAGCCTCACCTAAATCCAGGCAGATCTATGTCTTTGAGGAGGAGAGCAGAACCTACCTTAAGGGTAGGTGTCTGTTATTTACTTTTGATGCAACTGTAGCTATGCAGAGACACTGAGAATTACTGGCGATGGAGTATAATGGAGCAATTATATCCTTCTGCTGCTATATTTTTCCCGTCCTGTTGATGTTGACACTGCATAGATTTAAGTTAAAAAATATGCTGCACATGCATAGACATACCTGTATCTCTGTGGCACAAAAGTGCATGGTTTAAAGGTTTATGACTGTGCTTTTTAATGAAGGAGCAAGAGAGTCACTGAGCAGCACGGGGTCTTGCAGCCAGGAGGAGAGAGGTGAATGGCATTATTAGTGTGGCGGCAGTGTCCCTTAAAAAGCAGGAGTGCAATTAAATGACACAGATTGGCTCACTTCAATCAGACGAGGGGCTGAATTAGTTGATATCACGCAGTGACTCATCCGGTGGCTTCTCCTAACCCATATTTCATCAAACTAGGGTATCTGTGCCGGAGAGTCCTCTGAGGGTTTGTCCCGAGATTCCCCTTCCCTTCCCCTGACAGGTTTTCTAGAAGTCACGCTACCAGAGCTCACGGAAAGCTCTTTCTTTTTGTCTGACTGATACCTTGACAGCTTTGTGCAGGTCCTCACTGACATTTTCTCCCCCTCTCTGCTCTGCTTCCTGTGTTGCAGCTGACATTATCTCAACGGTTGAGTTTAACTCATCGGGGGAGCTGTTGGCTACTGGAGATAAAGGAGGCAGAGTGGTTGTCTTCCAGAGGGAGCAGGAGGTAGGAAATGCCAACAATACAACACTAATTATGCTGCCCTTCTGCTGAACGGATTTGACAGCCTTGAAACATTAAAGTTGGATTGTTTGCTTTTAGATAACTAGCTTATAAATGGGTTTATTTAAAAAATCCAGCAGTAAATATCTTAAAACCACAAACAACAAAAAATCTCAAGTAGCTGTGGTGGGGCTCACCAAAGATGCTCTGGCACATTAAACTCATGTTACATGGGGAAGTATTGATTAAAACTACCCAAATTTACTCCAGTTAACACACCAAAATTTCAAATGCTACAAAATATTTTATTCTGAATTACAGAGAAATATGTGCAAATGGTGCACTGTACATCTAGAATTTTACATTTCATATAATGGAGCAGCCTTAAAATAGCGTCTTGGAATTGAATGTTGCTTCAATGTAAATGTACTATATATATATATACACACACATATATATAGGCACACAAACACATATATGTATATATACAGTAGGCCTATGTATGTATATATATATATATATACACACACATATATATAGGCACACAAACACATATATGTATATATACAGTAGGCCTATGTATGTATATATATATATATATATATATACACACATGCTAACTTTGAAGCTACTTAGGGGAACAAAAGGCCCATTTACACAACTTGTTAAGGAATTAAAGTCTTTATAACAAATTTGTGTATATTATTTAACCTTATCAAGTCAAACAGGTCAATCCCTCACAATCTTTCTCTTTCTCTCCTTCTCTTGCAGAGTAAGAGCCAGCCCCAACGTCGAGGGGAGTACAATGTTTACAGCACATTCCAGAGCCACGAGCCAGAGTTTGACTACTTGAAGAGTCTGGAGATTGAGGAGAAGATCAACAAGATCAAATGGCTTCCTCAGCAGAACGCCGCCTACTTCCTGCTCTCCACCAACGGTCAGTCAGTCAGCTGAGGCGACCCTGGTGTTGTAGGAGCGACATAAGTGGCAAAACAGCCAAAGACACCATTAATCTGTCATGAGAGTGTGTTTAAATGTGGGCATTGTGTTGTTGTTAGTCAATAACAGTGTTGACTGAAGGCATGAATCATTCCTCTCTTTGCAGTATGGCCAGATATACAGCTGATATAGAGGGAGATGTCATTAATATCACATGAGAAGGTCTTTTTGACTATTTGTGTGAATGTACTGGTGTTTCGCTTGGCTGAGCAAGTGCCACCAGCAGACGCGTTTCAGATTGAGAACTTCATGCATGGCTGCCGCAGCAGGAACACTCACACACACACACACACGCACACACACACACACACACACACACACACACACACACACACACCCCCACACACACACATCAAAGCGTGTGCCAGCACACACCATACATGCACGCTAGCTCAAACAGACACACACACACACCCACACACACACACACACATCAGCAGAGAGACGTCTTGCAGATTGTGGGCTTCATGCATGGCTGCTACAGAAGTGCTAGCGGTGGCTGGAGCAGATGGTGGAGGGTCCTGTGGAGATGGCCTCGCTGCTCTGACACCAATATTCACAGCGGAAATTAAAAGAGGAAAAAAATACGCAACAATCTGACTGCTGCCGCCACCCCCTTCACTAGACCGAGAAGATGAGATGTAACTGGTGTTTGTGTGATGCCGAATTGAAAAGCGTCCAGATGGCTTTTTCAGGGGGAGCGTATACTGCGGCCGGGAAATGTACTCAACTTGTAGATTGATATCAGCAACATCACAATTTTCACAGGAGCTGCCATTCATCATTCTCGCTGGCTCCTGCCCAGCTACATGCCAGATTGGCCACCCAACCCCCCCCCCCCGCATCCATCTTGTATCTGAGATTCACTGTAGTGAGCCATGATCTAACTATATTTTGTGTTTGTGTGTGTGTGTGTTTGTGTGATGTATCCATCCCAGACAAGACGGTGAAGCTGTGGAAAATCAGCGAGCGAGACAAGCGCCCGGAGGGCTACAACCTGAAGGATGAGGATGGACGGATCAGAAACCCGTCGACCATCACCTCGCTACGGGTACGAGGTCGCACAGAATTATCAGGTCTAACACCACCCAAAATGTCACATGGAGTCTGGTAAGCCGCTCTATGGCTTACAATCTGAAAACAGGAAAATTTCAGAAAATTCCAGGTTAAAAATCTTCGACTGGTTTCTTTTATGTAATAGAAAAAATATCTAAATAATTTGACATTTGACATTTTGTAAAAACATGTATGTTATTATCTATTTATTATCTATCTTTTGTCTTATTATCCAAGTTGCAAGAACACATTTTCTTCTTCATCTTCCTAACCAAACACATGGTATTTAAGGGAATAGTTTGACATCTGGGAAATGCGATGATTGATACCATTCTCATGTTTCTCTCGGCAAGAAAGTACATAAGCACATTTCCCAAAATGTCGAACTATTTCTTCAAAGGCAGTTCAGCAGTTCAGGAAAATTACAATGAGAAAATCATATGAATTGGAAGGCCGAAGTTGAAAGTAGAAAGGCGTGTTGATAATAGACTTTTTCACAGCAGACATTTTGTCATAGTAGGAAAGCACACTAATAACATTGTCCCAGTAAGCCACAACAGTGAACCACCGTGCACAACACCAGGACCCTGAAGCTGAAACAGCTAAATGGAATTCAGCCATCATTAATTTTATAACTAACACCTGTGGTTTTCTTGCTGTGTCTTATCAAAATGTTTTCTGTGACGAAGGTCTGTCCTCAGTTTGCACATGGGGTAGTCTGAAGTCTGAATAAGTACAGCTCAGATAAGCTGATTAAATCAAAATGTAGCATTCAGTCATTATGTTATGATAGCCTTTAATCCTGCATGAACGTCTTAGCGACACATACTCTATCTGTCAAAGTTGATACAGTTTCCCCTTTAAAATACCTGCTGAATATATGCTTACTTTCTGATAAATGACCCTGACACCAGCAAGCACACACATTTTTGGATTATTTTAAATCTACACTTGCAGAAGAAAGTGAGGATGAGTGATCGATATGTGCACTGAAGTGAAGACCATGAAGGGATCATCCTCTCTGTCTGTCACCCCCCCTCCTCTCTCACTCTTCTTACTCCACTACCTCTTTAATTTCCACACAAAGCAGGCAGGCACATAGGACAGCCTGTGTGTACGTGTATAAAAGTGTGTGTGTGTGTGTGTGTGTGTGTGTGTGGGTGTGTGTGTGTGTGTGTGTGTGTGTCTGCCATAGTAGATTAGTGCTGTGTTCAGCGTGTCTGTCCCTCTTTGTCTGGCTGGCCAGGGGATCATAGCAACCTGGAGGACAGGCCGGGACTGTGGCAATCCTGTTTAGAGGCTGTGAAATCTGCGTGCGGGGGGGGGGGGGGGGGGGGGGCAGAGGAGGAAAGGAAAGAGCTTAAATAATAGAGAACAATAAATACTCTTTAATGTATCATGCAAAGTCTATCATTCAGTTTCCCCTTAAAACACAAACTATATCTTTTTTGTGTTTTTATCTCAATGTGAAGTGCTGCTTTAAAGGAAGAAACCACTTCAACATTTGTTGTGAATAGATTTCGAAGAGCATTTCTTACTTTTTAAAGCATAAATATCTCAATTTAAAATATTCTGTTTTTCCCGCTATAATAGACTATTAGGTAATTTCAAAGGTGCAGGAGCAAGCTGAACAGTGTAACTGTCAGTGTTGGGGGTTATGGGTTAATACGGTCCGTGTCTCTCTGGACAGCAAGTGAAAGACATGGAAATGAAGTGACACCCATGGAGATACAGCAGCCTGCTGGGCTGCCATGTCTCTCTGTCAGTGCCAGCAACGGACGAGAGAAAAAGGGAAGAAGCAGTCGATTTGTTCTCCTCTCTCGCTCCCCTCCCTTCTCTCTTTGTCTGGGTTTTATCTGGCCAACGGGGGGGCTGCATGCAGACTGGTGCTGGGTGTCTTTGAAGCCGGAGCAGCACTGTGCAACTGTGTGTGTGTGGGTGTGTGTGTGTGTGTGTGTGTGTGTGTGTGTGAGCTCGTCTTAATTCTGCAGTTCAGTTCAGTTATCATTCCTCAGCAGGACCTAGCGATGTCCTCGGGCCATCTCTCTCACCACCTCCCTCGCTCCCTCTCTTCTCTCTCTTTCTTGCATACACACAAACACGAGAACGGGGCTGACTTCTTCAGCACTTACATGAGAGAGTGAGGGAGAGAGAGAGAGAGAGAGGGAGAGCGGGAGAGCGGTGAGATCACCGAGTGGCTGTGTAACAAACAGATATTCTCAGTCTGATTGAACCAGCTCATCAAACAGCCCCGGAGCTCCCTCAGTCGCTGTCTCTGTTTCATTAAGATTTGTGGAGTGAATGTCATATGAATCCCTGGAGTCATCTAGTTGTGGTTCACACACACACAAACACACACACACACACAAAATGCATGCACAAAAGCAACCATGTGCATGCACCTCCACACATACACAGATAAATATCTAAGAAGGCCTCTAGGAAACCATCATCAAAGAGCATACAATAATGTATCAGTGTTACAAAATACATCAAAGCCTTTTTCTTGCGTATGTCTCAGTTCCTTCTTTTCCCATCCCTAACTGACCTGTTTTCACCAATAGGTGCCGGTGCTGCAGCCTATGGACTTGATGGTGGAGGCTACAGCCAGGCGTGTATTCAGCAATGCCCACACCTACCACATCAACTCCATCTCTGTCAACTCTGACCTTCAGACGTACATCTCCACTGACGACCTCAGGGTGAACCTGTGGAACCTGGAGATCACCGATCGCAGCTTCAGTATCCTCTCACTATGGTCTTTTCTATGTTTAGGAGCCATTATTGTTTGGAGAAAAAAAAGTGTTTTGTCCACTAAATGTCCACACTGGAATTTGCTGTCTAAATGTTGTAGTTGTTCCTTAGTGCCTGTCTCTCAGACATTGTGGACATCAAGCCAGCCAACATGGAGGAGCTGACAGAGGTGATCACCTCAGCAGAGTTTCATCCCCAGCAGTGTCACACCTTTGCCTACAGCAGCAGCAAGGGCTCAATACGCCTGTGTGACATGAGACAGGCAGCGCTCTGCGACAAACACTGCAAATGTGAGTATCAGTAGAGTGCATCGTGGGAAAATGATAAAAGAGTGACAAGAAAGAGCCAACGCTTATCTTTATAGATTTTCCTTTCATGTGATGCCTTTTATTCTGTTATGTTAACTGTTATTTGTATTCTGTATATCTGATCTCCCTACTCTATCATCTAAATGTTGCTTCAAAGCCTTTTTTTCCTAAAGTTTCTGCATAAAATCGCACTTGTTGGGATAAATAGTTGCATTGGACTGAAAGTAATTAAAATACTGAATCCCTTTTATTTTATTTTAATGCATTATTTTCCCCCCTTAAAACAGTCATATTTAGATATTGAGTCTAAAAATCATTAAGAAACCCACTGTGTGTAATTATAGAATATAAACTCAATTTCTCAGTGAGGCTGATTAGTATTATAAGTATGATTAGCTTTAAACAAAATGGGAGGAAAGTGGAAGGAAGAGAGTGCTGCAATTTCATCTAAATTCGTAAATACATGACAACACCAGAATGATGGAACTGGGAAAACAGGAATACGTTCACCAATACATACACCATGGTAGCACCATGTTTGCAAATTCACACTCAGTGTTCGTCAGCTCCACCTTTGTGGGGCTGTGACACGCAGCCGTCCCCCTGCTCAATAAGTCAGGATTGATAACCCATCAATAATTCTCCCCATGTGTTTCAAACAATGGATGGCCTTCTCTAAAGCTTAGCATCACATGCACTTTGGTGGGATGAATAATGAATACATTGACATTTTCGCTGGGAAATCAATGGCTTAAGAGCAATCGCATTAGTCTCTCATGGACACACCTAGTTGTTCAATAATGTCAGTCATTTCCTCAGACATATCGATGCGTTCACTGGGCCTTGCACTAACAAGGCCTGTTGAATTTCCAATTTTTGGGTGGGCAATTTTCCGATTTTGGAGTACATTTTAACTTGTGGTATTCACAGCTGCCCTCTGATTGTACGTGCCTTTACTTGACAGGTGCTTGCAGTGTGCACGCACACACTCACACACACTCACACACACACACACACACACACACACACCCACACACACACACACACACACTCACACACACACAATCACAGAGCAGGCAGGTGCTCTCGTTAGCCTCAGGACAGGTCTGTTAACGACGACCTACTGCCTTACTGCATGCAACGCGTATGGCTCAGAGCGATGTATAATGCCCTCCTCCCACGCACACACAGCTCTTCCCTCCCTGGACATCCACACACAACTTCCTGAGCCTTATACGCAGACAACACACACACACACACACACAGTCATACTGTATCCCCTGCCATACCTGTAAAACCGGGAGGCCGCTGGTATCAATCAGCGCTAGAATGAGGATGGATGGATGGATGGAGGGGTGGATGAAGGGATAGGGAAGGATTGCCAAGCACTGAGCCCCAGGACAGAGAGAGAGGGACCAAACAGCCCCCATGCTGCCTCCCCAGGGACCCCATTATACGCCAGGAGGGAGGGCAGGGACACACACACATGCATATATACATGCACACATTGCACACACCCACGTATACATAAACACTCATTCACTGTCACACACACACACAAATCCTACGAGGCTCAAATGGGCCCGGCACTTTGACATTGATTTGTTTTTCTTATCCCTTCCTCATCCCCCAATTTTTTCATCTCTCACGCCGCATCCCTTGTTAGACTCCCCATTGGCACTTCACAGAGCTATTCTCCTGGCCTCAGCTGAGGAGGAGGGGAGGGGTGGAAAGGGGAGGGGTAGAACGGTGGGGGCATATTTGAAGAGAGGGAGAGGAGCGGGGGGAGGAAGGGTGGGAGGAAAAGAGGAGGAGGAACAATAACTTGACAGCTAACGATGGAATGCCTGGCTCTTATCCCCAGCGTGCTGGCCTGCACACAGATCAGCAGCTGCCAGAATCAATATGAATCATAACCAATATTTACCCAGCATGCTGACCCACGACTGTCTCCCTAAACACACAGAGAAATAATACTATGAAGAAATGCAGCTGCTGCAGCAGACCCCACATCCAGGCATTATTGTGTCTGTTCTCGTTCGCCAGTGATGGCCTCACTTCCCCAAACAAAATCTGCTCTGTGTTTTCTCGCTGTGAATGATAAAAAGACTTGCGTCTTTTTTAAGCAAAGACCTCCTAGAGTATAAAATGGGTTTTCTCCATCAGAAGATAACTGCTTTGTGTTTTTTCGGTTCGTAGACTTTGAGGAGCCAGAGGATCCCTCCACTCGCTCCTTCTTCTCTGAAATCATCTCATCCATCTCTGACGTGAAGTTCAGCCACAACGGGCGCTACTTGATGACAAGGGACTACCTCACTGTCAAGGTGTGGGACCTTCAAATGGAGAACAAACCACTAGAGACGTACCAGGTGAGCTCTCCTCGTGCTTTTATGTGCCCGTCGGACAGTTGGAAGGCTCCCAAAGATAACTCTCAGCTGGTGAAGTTAGCAAATAGGCCGAGATCAAATCAAAAGTTATTGATTTCAGCCTAATCCCTCAACATAATCCTGTTTCACCGTCACCCTGCCAATCTGTTACCGTGTCATCTAGCGATTACCCCAGGAGGGCTTATTGAGCAGACTGTCCGTAAAAAGACAGATAGTAGCAGTGCTGATGCGAACTGAAGGGCAAAACCACCCACTGTGTGGTCACAGGGGTCAGATTCATACTGCCTGATCAGGGGAAGCCATCTTAGGGCAGGCCATGATTGATAAGGCCATAGCTGGGCTCAAGGGATTCTCTGTCCAGTTCCAGCTCCTCCTCCACCTGCTACCTAGCATCTTAGCATAGGTCACCAGGTCCGGAGGGATTACTGAAAGTAGAGCATATGGGAGTGTAGCTTATGGTTGTATGGCAATGTGACGGAGTTTAGATGCTGGAAAAAATGTGATCATCATCCACCAACTGGTTCAGCCATTCATGTTTTTATTTGTTTTCCAGGTTCACGACTATTTACGAGGCAAACTTTGTTCTCTGTATGAGAACGACTGCATCTTTGACAAGTTTGAGTGTGTCTGGAATGGATCAGACAGGTAAGATTTTAATATTCACCCGTTCCTCCAACCGTCCATCCACCCATCTGTCCATCCATCTCACTAACCCTGTGCTCTCCTCTGCTTTTCCTCAGTGTCATAATGACCGGCTCCTATAACAATTTCTTCCGAATGTTTGATCGGAACACTAAACGTGACGTCACGCTGGAAGCGTCCAGGGAGAACAGCAAACCCAGAGCCATTCTCAAGCCTCGCAAGGTACAGCACTGCTCATCAACACTAGTGACCTGATATCTGGAAGTCCGATGTTCAAGGCAGCTGGATTTGCTGTTTTGCATTACCAGGATATCTCTTCTAGTGGGGAAAACTTAAGAGGCCTCCGCTTGGCTACAAATGAGTATTTTTAGATACTCTGATCACTGGGAATCTCCATAGATACGCTACTATAAATACACCTGCTGGTCAAACATGCGCAAAGCGAATGAATGCCAAATACTTGTTTTCTGAAGATTAAAGCTGCACCAATCAATATATTTATATGCACAATGTGTCAAATGACTATGTGTAAAGTGAAAGGGGTCACTGATAAATTATCATCTGCTCTATGGAGCGTTTCAGGGTCTTTCAACTCATTGTTTTGGTTGTACAGCCCACAACTTTGCTGTTTTGGTTTAGTCTCATCACTCTCCTCAACCTGGCCACGGCAGGCTGCTGTTTTCAGTGAAAAAAAGTTGTAATAAACCCACTGTATGCTACCTGACAGCAAACAGCAGACAGACAAATGCAGCAACTAGCTGGTGAACGCAGTGGGGCATTTATATGCTAAAGAGCCAGATATTTCCCTCAGGGGCTAATAGAGACTGAAACAGGTGAGTGAATATCTAAATTGTTGGGTGGTCAGAAACAAAATGAATGTTGTCCCTTTTTGCTAACACATTTGCCATATCTACTTTACAGTACGAGGTGATAATATGTCAGTGTTGTGTGTGACAGCCTGTTCTTGTGGCAAGTGGGCAAAAAAATACATTAATACTGCTGTACATCCCTGAAATCAGTTTTCATTTATACTTTAAAAATTGTGCCCACTCATGTATCTTAACGCCTCTTTGTCCCCTCTGTTGTCCTCCAGGTGTGTGTAGGTGGGAAGCGTCGTAAGGATGAGATCAGCGTAGACAGCCTAGACTTCAGCAAGAAGATCCTTCACACTACGTGGCACCCACATGAGAACATCATCGCTGTAGCGGCCACCAACAACCTCTACATCTTCCAAGACAAGGTCAACTAAAGGGCAGTCTGCCCCTGGTGACTGCCCACACACGAGGGGCCGCAGGGAGAGGCGGGGTTGGAGAAAGAGAGAGATGGAGCGCTTATCTACATTCTTCTCCTCCTCTCCCTATGTCTTGTTGCTGCTGCTCTGCTGAGGAAGTGCAGAGATGAGTATCCAGTGACCGAATTGGGGAAGTGGACAGCGTGAACTTTGGGAAGCGGGGAAATTGATACAACCTGGATACAACTTGAGGAAAAAGGTTCCTCGAAAATCAAGAATGGACTTTCATTCTTCAAATTTAATTTATTTAGCCATGCAGACACCTGGAGAAGTGAATCCTGTGCATTTTTGCAACAAGAGAATTTGCTGCATGAATGAAAACATGATGTAGCAGCCCTCTGGACCCTAAAGAAAGGGGTTGGATGTGGGTACACTGAACATTAAGTAGAGCACACAGACAGAAACCTAGCTCACATGACGGTGGCTCATTGTCATGTAGCAACAGTGCCCCCTCTCTTTCAATCTGCTCATGCTACAGTGCATGTGATCAACCCGTGCGGCCTCTAGCTGAGGCAAAGTTTCGGACAGCACAACCTGCTGCAGAGTTCCTACAAAAGAGGAAGAGACTGTTAATCTCTGACCCCCAGAAACTGAGAATTTTCTCTGCCTGTGACACAACGTGGTCAGTCTTTCTAGTACCAATATTGTGTCTCCCTGGTGAGACTGCTGTAGTCTGTAATGTGAATGAAGCCCTTCCAGGCTGTGTCAATGGTTTTATTTAATGCTGTTGTTTTCTTGAGTCCTTCTCTCGGTCAATGAGTCTGTTTAGAAGCTGTGGTGCCTTCTTTTGGTATGTGGGGGTTTGATGTAGTGGGAGTGGGAGGGGGGAGGTGGGGCTGAGTACAAGGCAGGAGTGTGAATGTTTCAAATGAAATGTTAACTTAGAAATTTTTCTTTTTCTTTTTTTTTTTTCCTCTCTTTGTCTTTAAACAAAAACAAAAAAGCTCCACTGAGGTCCCAAGTGGAGAAAGTGCTTGAAGCAGTGTAGTCAAGATTACATTATAGCACCGGCTACATGCTTGTGAGTTCAGGGGAGGACGCTGTGATATGTACAAAGTAATTGTTGCTCTTATCACGTTGCTGTCAGTCTGATGTCATCCGTTTGCAAGAGACACGACAAAACCACATCCAATTTATTTTTTTTGCAAAATCCCTGTTGAAAAAAATAAGATAATAATCTGAACTCCTCACAACATTTTACCATATTTGGGTAGTACTGAAAATGATCTGTAGATGGGAGAACCGTAAACTTTTCATGTCGAATTATTGAACAGCTCTTTTTGCATGCATTGGATCTGATTTTGATGAAACTGACGGCCTGCATATAGATATTTGAACATCTACAGATCATGTGAGGCACTATGCAAGTAAAATTCTTGGCTTTCTACAGAAGTAGTAGCCAGTTTAAAAATGTCTGATTTGAGATTGCTGCTGTGCCTGTCCATGTTCCTTCTCTTGCTGAAGATAGGTAACGTGGAACGGTTGCAACCTGTGTTTCAGCACTCGGGTCTGATCAGTTTGGAGATCCTAACTTGTTTCAGATTTGTTTTAAAAGCCAACTCCCATAAATGAAAGCAGTCAAAGGTCTAAATGAACTCTGTGAAATCAGGGAATTATTAAGTGTGATTCCTTTAAATGGTTATGTCTTCTAAACAACCTCCTTTGTGACACTAATTGAAAAAAAAAAAAACTTTTATAGCTCAGAATGTATTGAAATGCAATTAATTACCATGCAGTCTTTATGCTTACTGGACTTTCTTTGAATAAAAAAGAATAAAGATGTGCAAGTTCAAAGTGTGCATTGTTGGACCTCCTCTGTTAAAGCTGCTGAATCAAATTGAATGTAAATCAAAGGATTCATGTCCTGACTATGTTCGATGCTGCTTGTGATGCAGGGGCGCCCTCTTGTGGATGAAGAGTAAGACGTGTAAAGGCAGTCTTACAAAAAAAGGGGAGGAAACATGATTTTCATCAACTGGACATGGTGGATTTCAAATTACTTGCCACTGTCAAAATGTTCGTAATTTATTTGGATTATTCATGTATATTCATATTATAATAATTAACCATTGTAAGAGCAGAACTCCATCTTCCAAATGAAGGTTGCTGACCCACCGTAACCACTCATACTGTCAAGCAGGTGAGAGTGTGAGACAGCAGGGAAAGGACCCAAATGCAGACAGACTATGCAGATAGGAAGAGGTCACAGATTTATTGAGAGGTTTGAGGTACATGAGCCTACAGGCAGGTAGGTACAGGTTCAGATATCAGGATAGATAGAAATATAGATAGATAGATAGATAGATAGATCGAGATATATCACAATCAGAATCAGAATCAGCTTTATTGGCCATGAATGCGTACACATACAAGGAGTTTTCCGTTGCTCTCAACGTACATACACATAAATAGACAAATAAACAAAAGAAACAAGGACAGCAAAGGTAAGCATAAACATTTAACTACTATGTACAAATATAAAAATAAATATATACAAGTATATATATGAGCATAACACAACAATGACAATGAAGTGGCGAGATGATGATGATGGAAAGTGCAAAGATGCCTGGATTAATATGGAGAGATTATCACAGGATACATTATACACATAAGGTAGGTGGAGTATGTATATATATATATATGTGTGTGTGTGTGTGTGTGTGTATCACTATATGATTAAGTGTTTATATGATTAAGTGTTCATCAGAGTGACAGCCTGCGGGAAGAAGCTGTTCTGGTGTCTGGTAGTTTTGGCTCTCAGTGCTGTGTAGCGCCTGCCAGAGGGGAGGAGTTGGAACAGGTTGTGTCCAGGGTGTGATGGGTCTGCAGTGATGTTTCCTCCCCGTTTCCTAACTCTGGAGATGTACAGGTCCTGGATGGAGGGCAGGCTGGCACCAATTACTTTTTCTGCAGACCTCACTGTCTGTTGCAGTCTGTTCCTGTCCTGTTTGGTGGCCGATCCGAACCAGACAGTGATGGAAGTCCAGAGAACAGACTGGATGATAGCAGAGTAAAACTTGATCATCAGCTCTTGAGGCAGGTTGAACTTCCTGAGCTGGCGCAGGAAGTTCATCCTATGCTATATATATATATATATATATATAGATGCAGGCGTGGAAATGTCAGGCAACTGTACAGCAGATGAGGGAAGTGGGAACTGGTGTGAAGATTGGTGGGTAAGTCAGGTTATGGGGAAAGAAGGGAAAGTCTGAGGGCAACCTCGAATGACAGAAATTGGCAATGGGGAATAGGAAATGTGGCTGGAGAAAAGAGACAGACTGACACATACAAAAGCACAAATAATAAAATCCATCTGGATTGCTGGTGGATGCTTCAGATCTTACATGTTCCGTTTGTAACCTTGTAACCAAAGTTGCCTTTGCTATAATAAGACCGGGTTTGTGCCAAAAACAGTTAAGCATTAGTATCTCTTAACTCTGCTACTGTACCCTTCTGTAATGACCACTGTTCACAAACATATACACAAATTAGAAAAATCCAATACATTCATCTGTCGTACTGTGCACATAATGCACAGGTTTTTCTAATTGGCCCCGTGAGGCTGTAATCTACGCACATTTTGTCAGCTGGGGACAGCAGCTGTCAATCAAACAGCATCTTTATAACCAGCTGCAGAAGCTGCATCATTGTATCTCAGGATAAACCTGGGGACAGACAGGAGCTCCACTGTGATCACTGATTGTCAATCGATACCTTCTCTGATGCGATTATTCTAATAGGTTCAGATTCAGAGAGGGAGATGTATTAAATCTCTCTTTTGAGCACTTACATTTTTGGAAAGAACCTTGTTTTCTTCTTCTGGCTGCCTTTGACTTCTCATATATTTTCTTCTCATTTCAGCTCACCATCTTTTTGGAAAAGATGGATAAGTTGCATGGGAACAATGCAACAGGGGTGAACAGCTCCGTAGACAAGTGGTCATTCAATGAACGTGGCTCGTACCAACACCTGGACCCGGGGGAGCTTAGGGTCCTGGTGCCAGCCATTCTGGGAGTCATCTGCGTCTTGGGTGTGGCTTGTAATCTCACTGCGATGGTCACCTTGTTCTCCAACGCTCATAAGGGCAAACTATCTCTCATCAACTCCCTTATTTTCAACCTGATGTTTGCTGACGGACTGGTGCTGCTGTTCACGGTGCCCTTCAGGGCTGCCGCCTACTCCAGAGCAAGCTGGAATCTGGGCTGGGTGGTCTGCAAGACGGCTGACTGGTTCCTGCAGTCCTGCATGGCGGCAAAGAGCTTCACAGTGGCCGTCATGGCCAAAGCGTGCTACCGATACGTGTCCAACCCCAACAAGCAGGTGAGCATCCACCTGAGCTCCATCCTGGTGGTGTTCCTCTTCATCTGGCTGTCTGCCTGCTTTGTCACCATCCCTCACTGGCTGTTTGCTACGCTGCAGAGGGAGATCCGCGGGATGGTGTGCGTGCTGATAGTTCCTCCCGAAGCCCGCGGTTTCATGTCTGTGTACGTCAAAGCATACCCCCTGGGGGTCTACTGTGCACCTCTCAGCTTTGCCCTGCTGTATTTCTGGAGGGCTTATGGCCAGTGCCAGCGTCGGTCCAGTAAGACTCAGAACCTGCGCACACAGATCAGATCAAGGAAGCTCACCCTGATGCTGTTCAGCCTGACTGTGGCCATGGCTATTCTTTGGCTTCCACAGTGGGTGGTGTGGGTTTGGGAGCGTCATATAGCAGAGAAGGAAATTGAAGGAGCTCAGCCCCTCGTCCCCTCTCTTCCCCTTCTTCTAACGCTCTCTGCTCAGCTGCTCACCTTCTCTCTGTCCCTAGTGAACCCTCTCATCGTCCTCTCCCTCTCCGAGGAGTTCAGGGAGGGCTACAGGGGGCTGTGGAGGCGCCTCACCCTGCGCAAACAACCTCCTCCAAAGCCAAAACCTGGACCTCACAATCCTACAGCTCACCAGTCGCCTTGCCCCAGACCAGAGACTTCCGGCCAGCTGCAGGGGGAGAGAAGCCTTCGCTCAAGCTCCGGCCAGGGTCCCAGCAGAGAGGCTCAGCTCCAGCCGGAGCAAGGAGGAGGAGGAGGAGAGAGAGATGTAGACAGGGTGAGCCTCAATCCCTCAGATGGGATCGTTCTGCCTGATGTGGAGCAGTTCTGGCATGAGAGGGAGACTGGACTGAACACAGAGGAAAATGATCCCGTGCCGTGGGAGCACCAGAACAAAGAGGCGGAAAAATAAAAACCACCTTCCAGCTGATCTTATATATCATCTTCAATACAGTCCCCAGGCAGCAGCAGCGTCATCGACAGACCTCAGTTGAATGGATTGCTGTGTGCTGCACTGTAAAACATTTGTATTCTGTCAACTATGTTTATGATATTATTCAAAGGTAAGAAGTGCATAATGTTGTCTTTTTATTGTTTAATGAAGAAGAACTAGATTATAATTAGTGTAAAATGACTTTTGGTGGTTGTAAATTAAAGCTTCTGGGAAGGATGACAATGTAAATTCAATACACAGTAGATTTATATATATTTTCAGTATACCATGTGGTGAATGAACATTGTAAGTTACAGTTTTCTTGAAGTATTTGGATGTAATACTGACCTTTAAGTGATTAAACGAGTGGTGTGCTGCAAGAAATCCTCTGGGAAAAACACGAGAATCTTAATTTGACGTAGATGGAGGTAGATGTTTACACTGTAAATGTATTTTTCAATCACTGTTTGTACCCTTTAGATATTAGTGACATTGAAGTAGACAGTTTTTTATGTGACAGTGAAAGATTCTGTGTTTCCTTTTTCCTTTCCTTTCCTCTGTGTCTTCTTTCTGTGAGAGGGATTATTGTGCATCAGAATGACCAGTGTTTACAATAAAGACAATTCTAAAAATGTAGCCTGTGTGTGTGTGTGTGTGTGTGTGTGTGTGTGTGATAAAACTGTCTTGTGGTGTCAGAAATATCTTGCAATATAGAAGCACAACAGTAGTCTAGTTTACTCGTGTGTACCTTCAGTCAGGAATGTTCTTGTAGTTGGTTAAATCAATGACACACACATACACAGACACACACATGCACAGTAGTGTCTTAATGAGATGGATCAGACATCAGCGGATGGTCTCCAGCTGACATCAGGTCATTAAATATATTTTCATAAGGGCATCCATTAGAATTGCCAAGGGTTTTAATTAGAGGTAAAGAGCTTTCGTCTGAACTCAGACGGAGTCATTTCAGTGGACTCACCTCTGTGGGAGTCTCACAAGGAATCTTCTCTTCATTGATCTGAATACACGTGATAGGTCAAAACCTCACAGTTAAAAGGGATAAACAACATTAGAGAACTGTGCCTGCGCTCATCAGCCATCGATTGTGTGTCTGATGTAACAGCAACCCAGCTGTGCTGAACATTGAAGCCACATGTAAATAATACTACTTTTCACTCTAATGAAAGACCTATTTAAATTTATATATTATAAATTAAACATGGGGTTCGATGTATAAGGTTGGCATAATAAAATGTCTGTAAAAAATGTAAAACGAAAATTTAGGATATAGGACCATTCCATAGTTACCTTACACCTTCTTGCCCCCTCCCCTCCCTTATGACATTTTCTTCTCATTAATCATTTATGTTGACCTTTTATTGCCAGAGGCAAGTACCTCAATCAGAGCAACACTTAACTATATAACCCACCATCAGTCCCTGGGGTAGTGACCCAGCCATAAACACTGAAGGCAAAAAGCTACATACTCATTGTTGGACTGACATTTCAACCTTCAGTGTATAAACAGAGAAATGATTCAAAGAATAATAACATAAAAACAGTAACTGTGAACAGTAATGATAGCTGTCACATCTTTAAATACACTATGTGACAGCCATTACTGTTTGACACCTCTGGCTCTGGCGTTTACTCTGGTAAATAAGCCAGTAAATCTGTTTTTATCCCATTTCAGTAGAGAGGCCTGAAGCTGCTTATCACTGGCAGATAACTGGTGAAATCCAGGCCATCCCATATTCAAGACATATTGAATGCTCTTTAAAACTCCTATGGTATGGTACTCCTGTCACCTGTTTTTCCTGATGTTACCAGGACTATATGGGAAAGCACTTGATTGCCATCTCACCCTTGCTCACTTTGCACCACAATGCAGCATTGTGGGATTTCCAGCAGAAAGTAAGTAGTTCTATGCCAGATTACTATATTCTGTACATACTTATTATCATAGTATACAGTTTTTTAAATAAGTATACACAAAATCAAAGTTTAACATTTGGTAATAACAGCAAGTGATTCGTAATACGTGTGCCAATGCAATATGTGTGCCAATGTATACCAGTCAAAGTGCAAATAAACTTCACAAGGACAAAGCAAAGTGTTTTTCTGTGCAGCTGCATGGAGTTTTAGTTTAAGTTATTTCCTCTGTACAATGCAACGTGGGACAATAATGTGCATCGTCAGCACACTCAAAAAATAAAGCGTTTGCATTACTACTGAGTATATTTAAGTCACTTTTTCAGTGTCCACACTGTCTGACTGACATCACCCTCATGCTCCCGTTAGTTTGGTAGTCGCACCTGTGTGGACAGGACAACTTACACATTTATCACACTGTCTGTGTCTGAAAATCTCTTAATCACTCATTCACTATTTCCTCTATAATAATAAATGAATGCATTATTGATTATGCATTATTCTGGGCTCAATATGGTATATAGAGTGAGTTGTGATTGCAGAAGAATCGTAAACATCTGTGCAGGTATGCAGGGTGAGGAAGCATTGTTCAAGCTGGACCTTGTTAGGTCAAAGTACAACTAAGGACTTCTTGTATCATTTCACAACTTCTGTGTTCAGAGCTTAAAACAAATAAACAATTTACTAAAAAGGGCACTCCCTTTCATTCCAGAACATGTTTTACATTTATATTGTATCAGTATGTAGATTTTCATTCTTAAACCCCCTGGAGGAAGTGATAGTTAAACATAGTGCTGCTAGGGTGCATATATACTGATGTTTGCCCTTAATTGCCATAGTTGGTGTTGGTTCTTGCAGAATATTCTAATATGAAACAGCATAGGCAATCAAAAACTACTTGTAAAAACGTTAGGTACTAACAAAGACTGATATGGAGTTCAGGATAAGAAAATCTGAGCAGAAAGCAGGGATAGATTGAGAGAAAATTGGTAAAAAAATAAAAAATGATAATCAGCATTACAAGTGGAAAAACAACTCAGGCTTAATTGGGTCATTATACAAGGCAGGGGAGCTTTCAGCAGGTGAGATCCTCTCTTTACTGCCCTCCTGGCTGCGCCCCCTCCTGCTAGGAGGGGAGGCGGGGGTGTCACCCCTGTGTTTTATCCCTCAGCCAATCATCATCTCTAATAAATGAAACTCCACAGGAAGTGACATGCTAGCGAACACTAATTATGCCCAGCAGGAGAGGCTGCAATTAAGTCACATGCTAAAACCTTTGCCTGCCAGTGCCAAGTCTCCCTCTGAGTCACAGCTACCTCCGCCTCCATTTGGGCCTGTGGAAGATCACCTGGCTCTTTGGTCCGCGCAGAGTCGACCAGGAGTGTGTGCGGGGTTGTTTTTGTGTTGGAGGAGGGCTGGTTCAGGGGGTCTGGCCTTGGTATTTAGCAGTCTTTTGATTAGGATAAATCAGATAGCTTTCATCTCGGTGAAGGATGTGGAGATCTAAAGGGCAGGCACCTTTCAGCATTTCCAGCAGTGCTTAGAGGGGGTGTCATTTAAACCTATACATGAACTATTGATTTGTAACTGAAAAAGCATTGGTATGTGTGATAGCATCAAAGGCCTGCTTTGGTAACGACACAACCAAAACAGCCAGTTTTCACCTATTAGGGGATCAAGTAAGTGATGCGAATGTACTGGTTTAATTTGGCTTATATCCATTTACTTAAATGGAGTAGATAACCTTTCTTACTGAAAAATCACCTGATCAACGTGACCTGGTTTTCAGGCCCGAACTAAAAAGAAATTGAATAATGGACTTCCATTCTTCAGGTGGCCAAAAGCAGGACACCAAATGAACGTGGCGCTATTCCTGCTTCATGTGCAAATGAGCCACTGTTCCTAACATGTTCCCCATTTCAACTTTATGCCATGTGTCAAGTTGTGTTTCCAGGTTGTTGCACTGCCCCCATGTGGCAAAAATATGAATTAAATTAAACTAAAATTAAAAAGTTTTTTCCAATAGGCTACATTTAGCCTTTTCCACAAATCTTAAGGATTCATACATAATGTTCAGGATGATTATTGTCAGTCAAAGTGTGGCCTGTCAGTGTGAAGATGAAAACACACGCACTGTGCAGTTCTATGACAGTTTTAACAAAGATAGTGCTTGGATATCATTATTGTTTCCCAGTTTAACTCTTTTCTTCTTTTTTCCAAAGCATTTGAGCAGAAACTATTTCAGAGACTTTTCAATGAAAATCCAGCACTTCAAATTCAGTGTTTGGAACTGTAACTGGCTATAAGTTATAGTGCAAGACAATAGGCTTATCTTTTTTAAACTTTACAGTTCAACACCAGTTTAACATTCCTGCAATTCTATTAGCATCAGCAGATCCTTTGGCTGTGTACAATTTGACAGAAGTAGAACAAACTATATCTCTGAAATATTTTCTACAGTTATTGCTCCAATGTTGCTCATTCAGTGTGAGTGTTAAATCCTGGTATAAACTTTTGTGAAGATCACACGTATTGACAAAACACAACCAGTTAAAATGTATAACATGATATTTTAATCTTTACATGTGTTTATTTGAATTCCAGTTGAAGACAGTGTTGCACAGTGCCAGGGCTTGCATAGGTCTTATAAGAAGGTAAAACATGGCAGCTGACAGACTGTATTTCTATATTACAGAATAAACCAGAGTCAAATGGACCTAGATGTTAACAGTACCTTACAGTAATGCCAAAGTTATCACTTTGCAGTCACATAACATAGTCCTGTCTATAGCATTTTGGTCACGAGGGAACTCCCACTGAAGAGTTTTAGTAGCATCTTTGGACAAACATGCACGATTATTCAAATTTATGGTGCAATTCTGATTTGTTTAACTGATACATGTAAATAAAACTATGGCTCATTTTTGTTCCTAATTTGAAATGATTTGAAACATTGCCATGGACAAAAACAACAAATCACTGATTGTCAGTGACAGAAATAAGAAAGAAAAGTTCATGTGTGGGTTTGAATGGTCACCTTAAAGTGATACTTCACCAAAAATATTTCGGGTATCAAACACTCACCTCCTGTAGCTTGAAAGGTGACTATTACTAGTTGGTACATTGTGGAAGGATGTTTTAACAGCCACCTGTTAACGCGTTCGGGGGTTGAGTATTTGACACTAAAAAGATTGCTCAAAGTGCAACACCACAACAATATAAAATATTTAAAACAAAACTGACAACGCTCTCACATTTCCTGCAACATATATCTTACATGTATCTCTCATAATAAGCATACACTTACAGCATGCATGAAGGGCTTTCACTGGTCCCCATCAGTCCAGTTAAAAATCCCATTCTTATTCACACATAAGAAGCGTAAGCACTTCAATATTGGCATCTTTTCTTAATATAAGATATCCCTTTACAGCTGATGCTCTTTAGGAGACACCATGTTTAGTACACAGGCTACATTGTAAACATTCATTTCTCTGTGAATAAATACTTCTGGACCAGTGTTTCAACACTGCTGCACACATGGAACTATTTCACTTTTCCAGTCACTTGTGGGGCAATAATAACCAAAAAAAAAAAGTTCTTAATTGACAGCTCGGGCCGTTTCAAGTGGTTAAAGCAGACACATAGGGCTCATTTACACACATTAAACCTACATTTTAAAGACTTAAAACATCTTCATTGTGATATGTACTATAATTTTCTACAATTCTACCATTTTCCCTAAACTCACAAATACACTGTAATCCACAGAGTGTCAAGTATTCATCATATCCCAGTGGCACGTTTTCTTTGTCAGCTGCTAATATTCAAAAAGACAGTGTGAGGCAGTCCATTATTGGATGTAAGTGGTGGTCCCCAACGTCTCCCTGAGCTCTTAGGTTCTACAAGCAGCAAGAAAATTAGACGTTAACAAGGGGTTTGCATAGATTTACATTGGAAAACGCCACCAGATGAATTACCTGTTTGGCTATTTCTGTCCAGCAGATGGAGCCAAAGCAGCTTTTCCTCTTTGCAGGGCGTTAGTGGTAACCTGCAGGCCTTTCGTTCGTAGCTGTTCGTACATAGAATGACAAGTCGGACATTTCACAATTAGTTCATTAAAGCAAAATCTGCCTGTGGCTTTACTTAAAATCATACAAAAATGACTCACCGCTGGTGGCTTGTTGACAGGACATGGTGGTGGAGATCTGTTTGGGGGGTCTGGGCGCTGTTTCGGTACTGCTGAATGCTGTGAGTGGGTTTTGGTGACGTGTGAAGGTAAAGGTGGAGGTCCTGAAGGTAACGGAGGAGCCCGGTTTCGTTTCTGCTCGGTCAGCTGTGCAGACTTAGAGGGAGGTGGAGTGTAAGCCTGAGGAGAGTATTGTCTCTGAGGAGAAGCTACAGGCTTGATCTGGGGCCTCTGCTCTGCAGCATAGGCAGGTACGGGAGGAGGCTTCACTGCTGGACGCACTATAGCACGTCTGGAGCAAGGTGGGCAACTCGTGCTTGGACAAGGAGACGATTTCCCCTGTGGAAGAATGCCACCATAACAAAGTTCAGTGGTTTATTATAGCATTCAAAAACAAAAGAGAATTACAGCACTGTATCGGTCATCATGGGCGTCTTTACCAGGTGGTCTGAGTCCTTTTTTTTTAGCAAGAATGTCGGGTTGGTATGGCCATTAACATGATCTTCAGCACACAGAGACTTGCTCTCGATCGGGACTGAACAACTGAGGGTTAAAACACAAATACAGTACAGGCCCATCATTTATACATCCACTCAACATAGAGACTAAAGCACAAGCACATCGCCGGCTAACTACTGTTCGACATAATGTAAAGTATTAGTATTTAACAATTCAGAATGACATACTTTGGCACTGGAGGCAGAGCAGAGGTTTTCAGTGGGTGGAGTTTATGTTTGTAGTAGCACCACAGTCCAACAGCAGCCAAAACCCCAAAGAGAACCAGGGGGAGGACCAGCAGGACCGGAAGGAGATTGTCTGTTGGAATATAAAATAGACAGGAGTTAGAAAACTGCATGATTTCAAAGAAATATTTTCAACTGTGAATATATAAAAAACACAGTTGTCTCACTGTTGCTGATGAGAGGTCCACTGTCTACGCTGCCCCCTGACCCCCTCTGGTCACACAGAGGAGGAGCCCAGCCCGAGTCACAGTGGCAGTTATGATTGTTGTTGCACAGCTGGTGAAAGAACATATTACAACATAAATGTTTATATTCATTACCTTGACGTGTCAGGTGTAGGAGTGAATTACATTTTAGGACTACAGAAGTTCTTCAAAATCATTGTAAGTAAAAAAGAGTCCATGGTACAAGTACATTTACTCAGTAATCACCGTACTTAATAACAATTCTGAGGTATATTTTTTGCTACTTACTTCTACTTCACGGCATTTGAGAGACAAATAATGTACTTTTTACTCCACTTTTTTACAGCATTTATTTGACAGCAAGAACTACTTTGCGGATATATGCTGCTGCAAAATGAGTTCTCTTGCATGCATGGCTTTTACTTGTACAGTACTGCAGTATTTTTAGATTGCTGTGTGCTATTTTTAATTAAGTAAAAGATCTAAATACTTCTTGCACCACTGCCAAGTTTGCCCACTTTCCATAATAGTGAGCCCGCAGCTAAATCTTCCCCAACACTCCTTGGAAATCCATCTCCCCAGCACCCTTCCTCACACACATAGAAACTAACCCCGTGTCCATGGCACTTGGCATTGCACTCATCAGCTCTGAGGAAAGATGCATTGCGGCATTCTCCATTAAAGCAAATCTGTTGAGAGAAGGAGGGGGGTGAAGGAGAGAGTCGGAGAAGGGGTTAGAGAATCGAGTGGTTCCTAGAAGTGGTGGAATTTTACTTGATAAAAAAAGTTTGTAAATGACAACAATTAAATGTGGCTTTCTTACAGGTAAAAGACATCTGAAGCATGCTCTCTGCCACAACAGTAAAATCCATTTAGTATTTCTCCACACATGTATGAGTCTCACCGAGTCATCACCACACTTGGTGCCCGTCATGACAAGGCCTGGGTCCAGAGTGTCGCCCTGTGCCTCCTTTTCCCCCTGCCCAGCCTTGTATACATGTGTTCCCATACACTGGAACTTCTTGTTGCCCACAGTGACTGTGGTTTCTATGCGAACAGCATTGTTCTCGATGGGCTTGGAGGCTGAAGTTAAACACTGGATTTTCCCACATTTAGCATCCCTGGTAGAAATATTTAAAAGGGTATCATCATTTGAACTTGTCATTCTCAGGAAATGTAGATACCCTCCTTGAACTGAGGGGGTAAATTAACTAAAATGTTTTTTGTTTTTTTTTTACCTGTCCTTACAGCTCCTGTACTTCCCAAGCAGATCTTTGCCACAGTTCCCATACATGTCCCCAGCTTCGTTTACCTTCTTGAAACACAGGTCAGGGGCCAGACGGCCATCTGTGGTCGAAGGAGAGAAAAAGCACAGAAACACATCAATATGGCTGCACGTACACACAAAATAACACACATACAAAACGAATGCATGCACAGCGTGTTATGTGACCACCTGATGGAGACCAGATGGCGTCCCTTACTGTTCTGTGTGGCTCCTGTGGTACTACAAAGGCTCTCCAGGGAGGCTCTGTCACAACGTGAATATGGACACTGTCCAATAACAGTGACTAATTCTGTGACCTGCTGAGGGCTCATCTCAAACTCAGTCCAGCCTCTCTGCTTCAACATGCACTGGATGCTTAACTGCTATAAAGATTTATACATTAGAAGCATCCAGTGTACCCACCTCGTCCCCACAGAGACAGACACTGCTGCTCCAGGGTCAGACACATGCCGGTGTAACAGTAGGCCTGCCCGCCTGCACATGACGTACCATCCACTAAATAGAAATTGGCAGGACAAGACTCTGCCTTCCCATCGCAGTACTCTGGCAGGTCACACGACCCAGATGGAGCACGACACAGCACACCTGGACTCTTCAGCTGGGTACAGAGAGACATGAAGAGAAGTTTAGGGAAACACCAGGACAAAGAGACCTATAAATCAACTGCTACAGTGTTCATCTCATAGTAAGAATTACCCCAGGGGACACATCATTCATGGGAGACAGGATATTTGTGTTTCTCTTTGCTTAGATGATAATGTTAGTACCTTGCAGTCATGGCAGCAGATGCCGTGGGCACACTCAGCTCCAGCTTTCAGAGTGCAATTGTTGGCATTACAGCAGGGACTAGTGCACTCCTGCAGAAAAAGTGTAGCAGAGTGTAGAGTCTTGATTCCGGGCAAAAACATACAGGGAAAATATATATATATATATATATATATATATATATATATATATATATATATATATATATATATATATATACATACTTCAACATTCAAGAGGACACAACACACAAACCTCTTCCTCTCCACAGTCACATTCTTCTCCATCCTCCAGGTAACCATTGCCGCAGCGCTGCCCTCCATACATGGCTCTGGTGTTTGGCAGGTTGAAGAGACACTTCCCTCCACCCGAGCTCAGGTAGCTCTTCAGCTCCTTCAGGTTACAACCATTGAACACACGTGGAAATGGATGCCTGGGTCGTGGAAGAAGGAAGGAGCACAAATACAGTATGTAAGAATAATATAATGTGTCATCTTTCAAATGCTCTATTTTCTTCTCTCCCTGTTATGGTTAATAATTGCAGTTTGTTTGGTCGTAGGTCCTCTGTGTATCGTACCCAGTAGCAGCAGCCATGATGCAACCTCCGTCTTCGGCCGCCGCCTGGCAGCAGCCTGTGCTGTCATGGCTCATGCCGAAGTTGTGGCCCATCTCATGTGCCATAGTGGCAGCTACACCCACGGGTGACTCTGAGTGGTCCTATTCAAAGGAAAAGTCAATGGTTACTTAAAGATCAGAAGAAAAAGTCAGTTTTGTCACACATATTTCTCATTGCATTTTGGAGACACTATCATCGACTGGGTACATGCTGGCGTTCTACTATACTAACCTAAAATATTTAAAACATATACATGGAGAGCGGTTTGGGGCTCAGTGTCTTGCTCAAGGACACTTCAACATGTGGACAGGAGGAACCCTATAAACACTGGCTGACCCGTTGTACCACCTGAGCTACAGCCGCCCCACCTGGATATCTCCAGGTGAGCAGAGTGTGACATTTGATGTAAGTAAGACATGAGTTTCCGTCGCCACTGAAGCGCATGCAGAGGATTCGTGTTTGTTTGGACTCTTGTCTCTCACCGTGTTCACTCCACCAGACTGGTAGTCGGAGCACATGGCTTTGAGAGGTGCCAGCCCGATGGTGGTGCCCTGAAATGACCTCCCCCTGGAGACACAAAACGCCACTGGTGATTAGTTCCAGCTGGCCAACAGCCCACTAGGACACAACTGGTGATGGTTATTGTCTCACACGATGAGGATAAAATCAACTGAGAGATCAACCCCACGGGACGGGAGGCTTAGAGGCGATAGGGGGACACTAGTGTCGCAGAGGGGGAAGAATGAGGGGGGGAGATGAGGGAGAGAGAGAGAGTGACTGACGTGATGAGCTGAGCGTTGTCGTTCGGGAGCGCACTGAGCTGTTTGCGTCTCCAGGACAGGAACGCCGCCAGAGTGCTGTGAGGGTTGTCTGAAACGCTGATCATGTCCTGGCTGCTCCACACCTCCAGACCAATTAATGCCACACGGATACTCAAAGCCTTGTAGTACTGCGGGGTGTGGACAGAAAAAGTCACAGACACAGAATTGTACTTGTCATATCTAGATTAAGTGTGATAAATCTGAGTGTCGATTTTTGGGTTTCATGCTTCACTTCAGATGTTACCTTGTCAACCAAGTTGGCCGCTTCCTGTAATTTCAGTTTGGTCTTCTCAAGGTTACTCCCATGCTTCTCAAACTGCAAATGACACAAACCACATTGTACTCATAAATAGACACACCCACACCTTCCTGGACCTGAAAATGAAACTTCTATGAGAAACAGGATGTGAAACAGAGCTTTATATTTACTATATATATATATTATTTACTGAATATGTGTGTGTGTATATATATACACACATAAGGAAACCTGAATAAAAGGAAAAACCTGAATAAAAGAGAAGAGAAACATGAAATGCAGATGCTTCCGTGCACCAGGGGTCACTGAATGGTTTGGTGAGTATGAAAATGATGTGAACAAAGTGCTCAGGCCTTTACAGTCACCAGTTCTCAACAAAACTCTCCACAACCATCTCAAGACCCACTGATATAAGATTTATTTAGTGATGGCTGTGATTGTCTCTGATGCTATATGTCCTTTTGTTAATGTAATGGCTTTGTTTGTTTTCCTTTCTGTCTGCTGTACTCAGGTCTCTCTTGCAAAAGAGATCTTGATCTCAATGAGATTACCTGATTATATAAAGTTTGTATCAATAAAAGAGGAAATATCTTGTGGAGGAAGAGTGTTCATCCTTCCAATAGAGTTATAACATATACACACACACACACATATATATACACACACACATATATATATATATATATATATACACACACACACACACATATATATATATATATATATATATATATATATACAGACAGAGACCCTAGACAGGTTGGTAGTCAGTCACAGGGCTGACACATTGAGACAGTCCACCCTTCATACTCACATTCACACCTTTCATATCATATTCACAACTGTGTCCTCACCTCAGCCTTGTCTGCCACAATCAGCAGCTCTACATACTTCATATTCTGGCTCAGGTCCCTTTTTTCCTGAGAATGGAGACAGAACATTTTAATACAGAATACTGCCGTGCTTTCAGACAGGTGATTATTGTTCATCTTGTCCGAGCTCACCCTCCCGCTCCGTGGTGACATCATTCCATGGATGAAGTCATTAAGGCCCTCCTCGTGCTCCTTGTTGCCATGGTGATGTAGGCAGCTACCTCCAGGCAGACGGAGACTCTCTGCTCTGAACACAGCGTGCCGCTCTGCATCCGTGGAAGTGGGAAGAGGCTCGATCAGGTAGCTGACGCTCGTGTTCAGAGAAATCAGTCCCCTGGGGAAACAAGGCACTGCTAATGGTTCCATCCAATCATAGCTTGAGGAAATTAAAGGGGAATCAGTGATGTGTGTCTATCTGCACACTGTGGTATACTGTTTATATTACAAATACTGTAAATAAAAACACGTTCTTTTCCTAAAACAATAATCCTTAATTACATTGTTAAATGGTGGGTAAAACCATATGGTTGCATGTCAGACTTGGATTTTTGGTTTTACGGATGGGTGGAGCAGCGGGACGTGTCTCAGGTGATTTACTGCTGTTTATAAATGAAGATCAGCTGGGACGGACAGAGCGAAACACAATCCTCTGGCTTCTTCGCAAAACAACCACTCATGAGCACAGACGTCTATACACAAACACACAAGCATGCACACAGCAGCAGGTCAAACAGCTGTAGAAAACATCTGGAGAGGTCCAACGCCCACATGTCAATGTTCTTTTATGCTGTGTTTGCATTTCCCCAGAGAATCTACATTAGTAAGAAGATCTATTCATTTACTCGTCCTCCAGATGCAGAGCACTGAACCCACAAAAACATACATATGGCTACGATTTCTGTCAGTGCTCGCCAGTTCCTCCTCTCTAGCGGGAAGGATCAGCTGGATCCACACCAGGAGAAAACACAGGATCTCCATACTGAGCTGTACTCAATGAACCAACTCTGGAGCCAATGACCTACTAACCTACATGACTGTTTCCTGTCACATTATATATTTGGTGGTTTGATCAGAGGCGGATCGGCTGTACTGGCTTTGCTTACGACTTCTTCACATCTACAGAATTATGTTCACAAACAATCTGGGGATTCTCCCTGAGAGCTCTTCACTTAGTCTTAAAATTCATGGTAAGGATTCCCAGCTTACGAAAAGAAGTGCAGTTGACTTTGTTGCTGGTATCACGGTTTATTGTTACACTGTCACCAGTTGATGGTGAAAATCTCTGCATGCCATTTTTGGGATTCAAAATCCACACGTTAACATTTTAGCTTTTAAAGTGTGATTTTCTGAAACTGTCAAAGTAAATTTTGTATTTTGAAAACAGCCTAACTATCTTACATAAGTGTAGTCCTAATAGGTTGATGCATGCATTTGTATGGATATCAATTAACATTAATAACTGGATTACATTTTTTTTTGTTTTACATTTAGATTTCTTAAACGTTGTGTATAGGAGAAACCTGGTTTCTGTAATTGGGGAAGGGGATTATCAGATAGATTGCTCCTGAACAAAGGTGATTTCTTGGTGTAACCAGGTTTCTATTCAACTTAAGACATGTGTGAATGTTGGCGATAGTGGAAGTAGTGATGTTCAGAGCTGCGAAAACAGCTTAACATTTGGACAAATCTCCACGTCTGTTTTGGCAAATTGACCAAAATAGGAAATGTTTAACACCAGTAAATTAAGGCAAGTATTTTATCAATGACTAAGAAAACACAGAGGAAATTGCTATGTATCCATTAATCCTGTTTTGTTGGCACAAAATGTTTGCATGTCAGCTGGAAAACAAATAAACCAAGGCTGTAAAATTAACATTAATGGAGCTAATAGCTTTGATTCATTGAGCGAGCAGTGCAAACACATCTTTAATAGGATCAGTCACAAACACAATCTCTACACGATATAATCTGCAGCACGGCCTTCTTGCTTTTGAGTATCGGAAAACTTTTCTCTTTCCACTTCTTGCAGCTCTTAACTTCTTTGCTGGAGAAACTGAGGCTACAGAAAAAGTCCTCTTCCCTGCTCTCAACTGTAGGAGCTGTCTTCAGGACTAACTTTTTCATTTTTAGAGGGATTTAGTCTTATGGGAGACTTCTTAGAATTGTAAGAAATGTCTTTCACCATTGGGACCAAATCTAAATATTAGAAAACTTTATGAAAACAGCCTGTGGTGGAGTTTTACATACCTGAGTCCTGAGCATGTGCTAACAGCAACACTTGAGCCTTCCATGCCCAGAACCTCCCCATGGTAGAAACAGTGTCCCTGGAAGACAAAAACAATTAAAACTCAACACACAGCTCTCCGTGGAGGGTAGGGTGGTGCAGTGATAACAGTCATTTACTTCCCGTTATGCTCCTGCCACAGGATTGCATCAACTGCATTGATTTTTATTTCTCTTCATCATTTACAGCTCCCCACTGCAGTTTGAGGACATCAAACTGTCTCATAGACTTACAGTGTTGGCAGGAGAAGAGGACTTGCGGGCTCCATCAGGAGTGTACCATATTTCCTGATATCCAGGGGCCAACAGCTGCCTGGTGAAAGAAAGCACAAACTCAGAGACAATTTGCAAGATAATATATGTGGTGTCAGACATTCAATCTCCTGAAACCGCAACAATATAGTGGAATAATGGTGAAAACTATACAGAGTAAAAGCAGCAGCAGGAAACAGTGGAGATAAAAGACAGACCTTTTAGGGCAGCTCACAGCTCATAAAAACATTCTACGAAACCAGACTGCTTAAAGATTTAGACAAAGATCCTCTCAGAGGTAAGAGGAAATACAAAGAATAGTGCAGAAAAGTGTTGTAATAAAATCCATATGTACCTTTCCCAAATGACCCTTTTTACTTTGTGGAGAGTAGAGCTGAAGTAGAAGATAACTTCCCTATGCTGAGAGTTTAAGTTTTGACAGGACTATTTTTTACCAATGTCCTCTGATTTTTTTTCTCTATTACTGGAATTTCTCCATTAGTATACAATATAGATAAACTGCAGGAGAGGCTAATAAATCAGGGAACCATGCACATATCGAGAGAAACATTAATTACATTGTGGTAAAACATTACATTCCTCTTACTCTCCATCTGTGTGTGTGTGTGTGTGTGTGTGTGTGTGTGTGTGTGTGTGTGTGTGTGTGTGTGTGTGTGATTGAGTGAGTGTCTAGAGACTCGGGCTGTTTCTGTCAAACTTCTGTCTAACTGCCGGCCCAATATTTACATCTCGTACAGATGCTTGTTTTCCTGTCTTTCTCCTTCCAGCTCCGTCTCAATCCATTCTTCCTGTTTTCATTCATAAACTCTGTCCGCCTCACAGCTGGTTTTCTTTTGCTATGTCTCTCTAAATCTCCCCCCACAGTCCAACTCAGATCCATCAAACAGGCAGTAACTGCGGTGAAACCAGGCTGCAGAGAAACCTATATGTATCTACTAGACTGGACTTGACTTAAGTCTCAAATAAACACGACACAGACTTAAGATGTCCCACACTGTTTAGCCCCGCTAAGATTTTATTATTTATCATGTATATACATTAATTTTCCATGTATCTTAAAATGAACTGATCCTTTTTTATATTTGCTGGATAAAATGAGTGTAAATCAGTGGGGTGAAGTTAAAGTAGTTCAACATTTTGGGAAATACACTTTCTGCTTTCATGCTGAGAATTAGATGAAAAGTTCAATATCACTCTCATGTCTGTCCATTAAATATGAGGTTACAACCTGGAGATGGCTATCTTAGCTTAGCATAAAGACTGGAAACAGGGGGAAACAGCTAGCCTGGCTCTGTTCAAAGATAACAAATCTGCCTACCAGCACCTCTAAAGCTCACTAATTAACACGATATGCCTCTTTATTTAATCTGTTCAAAAAAATGAAAAAGTAAAACCTTTTTGCATGTATTAAACAAATGTGTTAATTAATGAGCTTTAGAGGTGATAGTAGGTGGATGCCGAGGTCTTATGCTGCTGGCTGTTCATATTTAGTGTACAGACATGAGAGTGGTATCGATGTATTTCTTGGCAAGAAATCGAATAAGCATATTTCCAAAAATGTCAAACTACTTCTTTAAAGGATGATGAAGACAAATGAAGGGAAGATGGCGATTATTTTTTTCTCTAGCGTCAGATGCCCTGAAGGAGACAAGCCTCTTGAAACAATGACAGCCTGTTGATGCAATCAGCCACAAAGCAGCTCAAAGACAGAAAACGGCTGCTTCATCCTTTAACAGATTACCACTTTGGGGGGGTGGGGGGTGGGGGGATGACGACAGAAACTCTTTCTTTCACACACACACACACACACAAGCAGTCTATGAGAAGTCTTAAAAATAATCACTAATGTATCCGGCTGATGTCACCCTAAACGGGGTAACCCCCACTGTGTTGTGAATTGACCTCTGACCTCATTTATATCTGGCCTAACTCTAGTTTTCCTGCTTCTCTAACTCCCCAAATATTCCCCTCATGCTCTCCCCACATCTGTGTAACCATCTCTGTCGCTCTAACAGGCAGAATTAATGGCAGAATGGCAGATGACTGACTGAGCTTTGCCCTGCTGCTGTTCCACTCGTTATACCGGAATCACTTCTTCCATGCGGAGACACATAATGACTCTTTCTCTCCTCTATCCTCCCTTATTCTTACATGCCAGTCAGCAGCTGTGTACACTAGTAGACTGATGGCTATCTAACCTGCCGCCACGAGACATATAGACACAACATGCCATTAACAAAGCCACTGCCACTACTGCAAGCATCATACCAGTTTAATGTTTTAGTTTTGTATTAGTTTTTCTACATTACTAACAGTGCTGATGAAAGTCCAAGCCTAGCAATGTATTTGTTACATTCAGATATGGCTACTGTCTATTCTATAGAAGGTTAAAAACAGTTAATAACCTTATCTGCATTGAAAAACTTACTATACTATACTACAACTTACTACTAATACTACTAACTATAACATGACTTTATAATACCATAGTGACTGTAGTTGTACCAACTGGTGGCTTAATTAAACTTTAAAGAACTGGAAGATGAAACATTTCAACGGTCATCCGGCATGAGGAAACAACCACAAGAACCACCCAAAATAACTTGCAGTTGTGATAGGTGTAGTTTCAATCTGCCTCATCAGTGTCTCCAGATGTAAAAACCACAAAGACGTTTGTTCAGGTAAATGGGTCATATGACTGTGATAAAAACACAGGATGTCATTGGTTTATCTCTGAAACTGTTTGTATGTATTTCTTTAAACAATAGGAGTCAACGCTTCTGCAAGGTACCACCAGCAGAAAGGATGAAAAGGTGAAAAAAATAGAATTTAAGCCGCCATCTAGGAATATACATCTACAGAATACATTGAAATCAGTTTGAACTTGTTGAGCAACCGGTGGCATATACCTGGTTGTTCTGGTTTTGTTGCCAAGCCTAAAATAGTTCGACATTTTGGGTCATTCACATATTTGCCTTCTTGCAGAGAGTTTCATGAGATGATCAATACTAGTGTCATGTCTGTAGGCTAAACATGAAGTTACAGCACACAGCCAGTTATCTTATCTTATCATAAATACTTTAAACAGGGGAAACAGCTATCCTGGCTCTGTCCAATGGTAATGTTCAAAAACAGAAGTTTACGAAAGACAATGTTTCACAGGGGTTATGCCCAGGACAATTTCTTGGCTGGGTGCAGTGACTTCCAAGGATGTAGGCCTAGTTATCACCGTGAAGCTGCCAGCAAAGCAAATGAGATCTAAGGAAGTCACTGTGCCGGGCCAAGAAATAGTCAGAGAAAGTGGTTATAAACAAATTGTACTTGTTAATCAGATTTAGAGGTGATTCTTAGATTCCCCCTGTTTTCAGTCTTTAAGTGAAGCTAAGCTAATCCACTGCTGCCTGTAGCTTCATATTTACTGGACAGATGTAAAAGTGGAATCATTTTCCTCATCCAACTCTCGACAAGAAAGCAAATAGGAGTATTTTCCAAAATGTCAAACTACTGCCTTAAATCAACCAGTGGTATATCCCAAACCCTTGACTCTAATTTCTGGTAAATGCTGTGAGAGCTTTCAAAGCAAGACTCCAAAACCCTCCGTGTGATGGCAGGAGCGCTGCACAGAGTTTGGATGTCGTCCAGTGTCGAGACAGATGCTGTGATTGAGGAGCACAGTACTGGCTGAATCAAGACTGTCTGGCAGGGAGGCTGAGACAAAGGCTTGGTTCAGCCTCGTGAGGAGAGAGAAGGGGTGAGGGGAGCAATGCTAATGTACTTGGGAGATGGTGAAGGAGGGAGAGAGAAGGGGACGTGGGGTAATGCAATAGGGTCAGTGGGTCGCATTCTCTCATAGTGTCAGATGACATCACTGCGCACGGGTGGAGGGAGGGAGGGAGGAGGCTGACGCAAAGTCAAAGTACCACTCAGCAACGGATGATGAAGAGGCTTTTATTGCACAGGGAGGCCAATGTTCTGTTGTGTGGGGCGCTGTGTGTGTGTGTGTGAGTGTTTCCCCAACGCACAGAGGCCTGGATAAAGACATCTAAGCAGACAGGGCCGCGCCACTGTGAGACTAAACATAGGAACAAGGGCAAGCGAATGCATCTCTGGTCTCTGCTCACTAGACCTGTGATCCATCAGGCCTGCGCTTTTAGTCTTGTTTGTGTTCTTTTGGGCTGCTGTGTGTGTGTGTGTGTGTGTGTGTGTGTGTGTGTACGAGTGTGTCTGTGTGCGTCGCCTGTCTGCGTGTGGCCACAGTCTCCCCCAAACCCTGAACACAGAGAGCGCGTGGGAGATGTATATTTGCGCAAGAGCTCTGGGGAATATCGGATGAGGTGAGGGAAGGAAAGAAATGAGAAAGAACGGGGTGCTCGTTTTTAGAGTGGATGGTGGAAGACATATGAGGTGAGGAGAAGAGAAGCAGTGGAGGGGAGAGGAGGAACAATGATGTGTACATATCCCAAGGGAGTGCTTAATTCAGGTTCATGCACTTAAGGGTGTGCAGGAAGGGCATTAAACAGGAGAACAGAGAAAGTCATGCAGAGGAGGAAGCAAGAGTATCCACACGGTTCATATCTGAACTAGAAGCACATAACTCAAACCCAAACTGACCCCAACTGTCTCTACTTTTCTCTTTCCATGATTTTTCTCACCTCAACCCTTCCCCTCCGGTCCATCATTCACTTTCTTACACTGTTTCCTCCCTCTCTCACTCTGTTTTTACATCCCTTTTCCAGCACTCTGAGTCAGCACACTAGCCCCTGCCTGGCTCTTAACCAAATCAACCCTCTACGGGAGCATCACAGCCTTTCATTAAGATAAAAGCTCAGGCAGACACACATAGACACCCACACCCATGGCACGTACAAAACACACGTGTACATTGACAAGAGAGACTGGGGAGGACATAAATGGATTAGGTCTGTAGTCCAGTCACTGGGAGTACTGATGACCACAAAAATTCACAGCTCTGTCTTTCCCCAGGCTTTGATTAACTGATACATTAAGTCAAGAGCAGATGAGGTGAACTGGAATTAAAAGGGAGAGCGGAAAAAAAAATAGATGTAGCACGCTGCAGGAGGATAAACAGAAAGACATGATCAAGACCATCTCACAGCTAGTTTGGGTTCTCCCTTATCTGCTGACTGTCAGAGTAACAGTTACAGGGGCAATGAGGACAAGAGGGAGTAGCCAGGACACAGAGATGGACACTGGCAGCATTCTCGCTGGCTTCTCTCCAAAATCAGACATTGATCTTCACTGATACAAACTGCTGTCTTCTTCAGCCCCCCTCTCGTCTCACATAGTCAGATTTGTCTCCACATTATACCAACAGAGGACACTTTAAAACACAGTGGGGTGGCATGGTGAACCTCAGACTAACTAATGGGACTATAAAAAGAGCCGGAAAGCTCTTTCTTTGAATGCTGTAAAACTATTTTTGTAAGGGACTGTATGAAAATGATTGGGATGGGAAGTGGGGTCTTAAAAAAGCCGTCCAAAGCATTTCTACATTTTCTAGATCTGAGATGCAGCACATTAAAGGATCAATACTAAGGCTGTGAGATGTGTTTCTTTAATATGAATGTCTGTTTTTACTTTAAATTTTCTCAATTTCATTTGAATGCTTTATCATTAATATAACAATTTACAATTGTTTTAATTCCTACAATTATTATTTTAAAACAATATTCCTCACCCCTATTGTTCTGTAACTGTTGCAGAAGTGATTAGCACCAGTGAAGAAATGTTCACAGCTTTCCTGTTCCAGGAAACAGTTAAGAAATTGCACAAAAAAGGTTTCACAATCCGCAATTATATGTTTGTTAACACCATCTCTATCTAATGCCGAGGAACCAGAAAAACTATAAAGGTATTATCAAATCAATCTTAAACCGACTCTCTTTCATCCCTTCCCTCTTTCCTTCTGTTAACCGCACATATGCAGGCAAACACTGTGTGTGATTGATGAAAATTCCTTTGCCCAGGAGGAAATCTAACAGTGTGACCACCTGCTGTGGAAGAGGGGGGGGGCATGGGGGCAAATCCCTCAGGGGACGGTCAGTCAGACACAGTGGAGTCATGGTTCGTTAATGTGTGTGTGCCTGTGAGTGAATGAACGACGGAGAGAGAGAGCATACATTTCATAGTTAAAATTGACCTCACTTAAAAATGTTCATAAAAGCTTCCCATTCCACTTGTGTGCTGGCTCAGATCCAAAAGTGATAAACCACAGCTCTGTTGTCACCACTGACATCCTCTCTGATATCCCACCCAGCCATCGCACTGTCCATTAGACGAGCCAGATACTCCGCTCCCTTCCTATCACCATCCCATTGTTACTGGGCAGGAACCGCTCCATCAGATTAGAGGATGTTAGGTGCGGAGGCACAGTCTTACTTCCTGTTTGCCCAAGGCACGCAGATCAGGTGTCAACCCTCTGTCGTCCAAAACCATCACCCCCCCTCTTTCCTCCCTTCATCCCCCCTCTCTGCGCCCAGGGGGGGACTGACCGCTGACAGCTAACATCTGGTCAAACAAACGGGGCTAGACGGGGCGTCTTTTGGACGTCTAAGGATACATAAGACATTACTGATGCCTAATGCGCTCTGATTTGATTCAATCAGGTTTGATACAGGTAATTCAGGTAAATTATTTGGGGGATTGTGTCTTTTTGACCTGTTAGTGCTGTATGAAGCATGGCCCCTCTAAACTAACCAAAAGCTTCCACACATTTAACTTCTCTACTCCTATGTATGAGACACAACAGTTTAGTGTACTTTATTCTACTTAAATCACTCACTCGTTTTTCTCCAGGTATAGCCTGAGCTCCTGGCCCTCAGCTGAGATCAGAACCAGTGCCTCTGCAGGATGCTGGAAGACAAAAAACAAAAAACAAAAAAAACACATACAGGAGGTGAGTTATATCTGAATTAGATTTAAATGTGTGTCATTGTGTTTTCTCATCATGTTGTTAGCCACATGGACAGAGTGGAACAGATTGATGCACCTCCTTGTTGGCAGACCTCCTGTGTCTGTGAGGGGGCAGCCATGTGGGATAAGTAATCTCATAACTCTGAACGTGCTCCAGGATGCTCCTCGGTGAACCCTGCTTATTTTCTCCTAATGAAAAACAGAAAAAATCAGAATCAGAAACAGGTTTATTGCAACTGGGCTGTCACAACCAAAGAATGTGCCATAGTATTTCGGTGCACAAGGTCACAACAAACAAAAAAGAAAGAAAAACATATAAAATATTGCCTTTTTTTTTTCATGTGTGCATGGAACAACTGACTTTTAACAAATAAACAAATAATAAATACCAGTACCGACATGCATGCTTTGCAGGCTGGCATTATGCGACTTATAAGGCTACACTCCAATGCAACACCGATCTAGTTCGTCCAGGGCATGTATCCAATTCCACAAATCCAATTTCAGCCGTCGCCTTCGAGAAACGCTGAGACTCACCGTGGTCAACACCGGCTTCAGCCCCCGCCGCCTGCACGCAGTGCAGGAGCGCCAGCAGGCACAGACTCAGAGAGGAGCGCACGGCGTCCAGGGGAGGAGGACGCGCTCCCGGACGCATTCTAGCAGCGGACGGCTCCGGATCAGCTCGCTGGACTGAGACATAAATGTGCGGCGGGACCGGCCTGGGAGCTCCGCAGGGGGGATGGAGAGGAGGACGCCGAACGCCGCCGCCGCCGCTGGCAGTCTGGAGGAGATGCTGGCGGAGCGTGCGTCCCTTCTCTCGCTCTCAACCCCTCCCTCCCCTCCCTCCCCTCCGCCCAGGATGCGACGAGGAAGATGCACGAGTGAGCAACCCGCACGCTCAGAATCAGCCCCCGATGTTTGAAATGCAAAGAGTGGAGCGTTTACTGAATCCAGGACATTGCAAAAGAGAAAAAAAAAAAAGAATAAAAAAAAAAACATCATTGCCTCAGTTCAACATTTCCTTAGTTAGTCTTTCTACAGTTTCTCATAGTTGAACGGGTTGTTTAAGGTCAATCTGCATTTTTTTCCCCCCAGCATTTAATATTGTACTTCCATAAAGATGGTGGTCTGACGAGAGAGGAAAAAAAAGAGTAAAAAAAAAAATGTAATTGAAGCAGTAGAGAGGGAGCTTACTTTATTGTCAGTCATTAGTCTCCTTCAGCCTCCAAGAATGTTGGATCCTACGTTTCCCATAATGAAACGAATAGCATGTTTTATTTGTTGCACCCTTCTTTCCTGGTTAATGCCTACATTTTGAAAACTCACTTTGCAGTTTCACATTTGTTATCCAAGCCGATATGACCCTGGTGACATCACTGTGACATCATCACGGTGGTCCTCTCAGACTTAAAGCTCCTTCAGAGCCACTGAAAACATTATCCAGCCTGAGCAGTGCTCTTCATGACTACCACACTGATTGTTATGTGCAAAATTGATAGTGTATCTTTAAATTGACTGTTGTATCATCCTGCATTCACACAATGTTGGTGGAATGAGGAAAACATTGTTCACGTGTTATTCCAAGATGGTTGCCTTTAAGTCACACCATTTAAATTGCCTTACTTAGTATTTGGATGGGATGTGAAGAAAAACAGTGTCTCTCCTTTGGAATTAGTTGAATCAATGGTGTCAGTGTACAATGGATTTTATTTAGCTGTTACTGCGAACGGTGACTTTGCAGCCATGTTGGCACCAGTTTGTTGACACTCTGTATTTCTTTTGAGTGGGAGACAAGTTGTTGCCATCACGACATCCGAAGCAGATCTCCGAGGCAACGTGAACGTTTTTTCCCCACTTGGTTGCTAAACAACATGTGAATGTAGCTTATGCCTCAGTGGCTGACCAATCAGAACTGAGGAAAGGAAATATTTTAAAAGAGCTAATTAAGTAGAACGTCATTGAGGTTGTGTAGACTACTTCCTCAGTGTTCTCCAAACAGTAGCCCAACAGGCTTAAGTTTAGGCCCTGCATGTAAACACATGCTGTCTTTAAATAACTGCACCACTTGCCTCAACGCGCTCTGGTTTCTATACTATGGGGCCATATGTTGAGTCACTGTATGTGTTTAATCTGGTAATGGTCCAAGTGAACTGATCTAAGCACATCATTAACTCATTACAGAGGCCTAGTTAAAACAAACAAGCCACTGTGAAAGAATTTGATCCCAAATTCAGAAAGAAGAGTTGAATCCTGGTTACATAGTTCAGGACATAGTACAGTACAGAAGCGACATGCTTTTAACAAGGTCACAAGACCAAAAATACAGCTCTAATACCTGACAGTAACCGAGCCTACTACAGTAACAAAATACAGTAGGCCTCTGCCACTTCAAGCCTCCAGCAGCCATTCATACTGAGCCGGTCATTTATGAGTGGGATGATAAATATGCCACAGAGCACATGTCACAAGGATAGAGTGCACGCAGGGTGTGTGAGGTATTCTTAGCACTGATGACAGTGCAGGCCGCTGAATCCATTCACATCTCTAAATGGTGCTCTGGCTCCAAGACAAGGCCACTCGTTACTGCCAAGGTATTGGTTTCTGCTCTACTCCGCTTATTGCTACCTCAGTTAATGTTCTTTATCATTACAAACTGTAAGGGATATTGAACACTTTGCAGATAGGTTTCCTGAACCATTAAAATTCAAACATCAGGAACTTCTGAAAAAAAAAAAAGCATATACTCGGGTAGGATAGTTGAGATTCAAATGGCCCACACACAGATAAAACCCCCTCAGCAAAGAAAAGCAGGGGCCAAGAGGAATCATGTGAAACATGCTGAAAGATCAAGTGCTGGTAGTATTCTAAATGCCATTCATGATATAAAAGATATATTTTGGGAGAAGCAACCTTAGGAGAGTTAGATACACTAGACTAGGCTAAAGAGGAGAAGTAAACTATCAAACTGCTGTGCATGTCCTCAATACCCGCCACTTAAAGATTATAAAATCATTGGCTTCCCTTTGAACATCACAGACATCATCACGCTATTTAAGCGGAAAACTTCCAACTTTAAAGGAACGATAGATGTTTAATACGTGAAAGAAAGAATATGTTCCGGCTGTGAAAGAGTAATCGTACAAAGTCAATCATCAAAGGCTTCAGCCTCAGAAAACGCTCTTGCTTCATGGGTAGCATGTTATTTGACACACAGTCAATATCAGGCTGTTCGATCATCTGTCCACTGCTTGCATGGGTCCATTCCGACTCGACTCGGTTCAGTATTTTTCGCCTCCAGCAGCACAGGAGCTGTTAGCAGTTGTCGTCCTCCAGGATGTCTGGGTGATCCTCCCAGAACTTCTCTCCTATAAGGTCACGGTGGTAGGCCTGCACCCTCCTCCTGCTGCGGGTCACAGACACTTCCTTCTCCTCCTCTTTTGGTAGTTTCACGTGTTTGGTGACGATTTCATCTCGCTGGACACAAAGAATGAGGAGTATTATTGGTAATTAAAATAAACTTAAAGATAGAGCTCAACTTTTGGGGGAAAACACTCTCATATCTGTCTTCTGGTTGACTGGCAAACTCCAGACTACAGGAAGTCACAGCATTTGGGCAAGAAATAGTCTAGCACACAACCCCCCTGTAAAACCAAAACTTATTTTTACATTTTGCTTATTGTATGGCCTAAATAAACCAGCCATAGCCTATAATAAGTGAACTTTAAAGATACTGGCAGGTGTTTGTTTTATTTCTGCTTTGGACAGAAACAGGCTGGCAGTCTTTTTTTTTCTTGTAGCTTCATATTTAACGGCAGATATGTGAGTGGTATAAATCTTCTTATCTACCTCGCAAAAACTTGTGTATTTCCAAAAATACCTACTACTCCTTCAAAAGAAAAATCCATCTTAAGCACTTGTTAATGTATATTTTCTTGTGAAAAACTCACCTACAATGCAATGTCATGTGGAGGTAATATATATGCGGCACTGCTCACAATAATAAACCACTTTTCGTAGCATGGCATATCTTTTGAAACAGCCAGGCAGTATTTCAGTATCATTTAATTTCAGTATCATTTCACTATGGTATGAAGATCACTATGATCCTGCTGGAAGGTCTGTTTGTTGATGCATACAGGACACAATCTGAAATTTCAGCTTCCCAAAACATCAACAGTAAATGTAAAGTTTTAGTGTCAGCCAATACTGCTAAATCCTAAACATGTTTTGCTGATATTTGTCAAGCATACACAAAGAAACCCATCACAGAGCAAAGAAACTGAGGCCGAGAGACTTGAGGTAAAATGTCAGGTATCACTGACTGAAGTAGAGGAGACAGCTGAGGTGGAAGTGGGTACAGTGGAGGATTTAAAACCCTTCATTACACACTGAAAATCAAGTGTCATCGAGTTATTGTAGTAGTTAGTGTATTTTCTGTACGAATCATGCAAACTCAAACCCTTTATAGCAGCTCACCTTTTCCCAGATGAGGGTAGTGCCTTTCCTATGGAGGGCAGATTCATTGTTGTAGTTGATACCGAACTCAGAGAACAGGATCTCATTTTTGTCGGCAGCTAATGTTCCCTGGAGGGAGACATTATACAGTTTGACATATGCACGTCAATAATACACATATCAGTCCATACAAGACGCCTCAGTTGCCTTTGTCGATGTTTTGTCAAAGAAATGTTTTCATAGTGGCCGGAAGCACAAAGGTTTGATGAGCTGAGAATGACTCATGCTGCCCAAACATCCAGCCAGAATAAACATTTCCACAACTCATCAGCTGTCATCATATCATCAGAGTTTCCCTCGCAGCCCACTGGAGAATGAAGGGACTTTCAGAGCAGCTGTGTCAGTCAGTGGCAGCTGCCACAAATGGAGACAGACCTGATGTCCTAAAGAAATAAGTCACCTCTCTAATTCTGTTCAGTTAGGTGTATTATTTCCCTGTACATCTTTGCAGTTACATGACATTTTGATCATCACACACAGGGAGCAATATACTAAGCTGTGGTGTTGCAAAACACATACTGTATCTGTTCATCTCCAATGAGAATAAACCAGCAACTGCATCCAGACCAACTACTTCTTGATAACATAACAAAATTCTTGTCTTATGTCATCAAAGTTAACAGAAGTACTATTCATTTGAAGATCTTCTCTTGTTCTTATTCTGCTATTTATACAAAATGATTATAGGACTAACAATAAAATGCATTGGTGTTCCCCCTTTGATACTATACAATAAGATACAGTATATCTGTATAAACACGTGCATCTATGCATTTACACCCAAACAAATATTACGTTAAGATTGTGTTCTTCTCTCACCTTTAAGCGATCCATTGCCTGGCTTGTAGTGAGTCCTCCCTTTTGCACTAATGTCCAAAACACTGTGTTGTACAAATTATTAATGTGACCTGAAAGACACAAAAACACATGTACAGGCTGACATCTTTTACCCTGGTTAGTGTAATGAACAAATTCGCCTAAAAGCCGAAGGTGTGATTCGAGCACAGTCTGTACTTACAATCCGCTTGCCTCCAGCTGAGGTAATCTCTGAGGTTGCGGTTGCTGGGATACAGGACCACACGTCCATCAAAGCCTGGGGGGTACAAGAGGGGCTGCTCCCCAAAAAACTCCTTCCAGTAAAACACATATGCGGAGGAAAACTGGGAGGTCACGTGGGTCATGAGCTTACTGCCAGAAGAGAAAGAGGACGAAATAAAGTCAGACAAAACGCAACAACACGTGAAAAGCATGTGGGAGAATGACACTGGTCCGAGTACCTGGCTCTCCTCTTAAACAAGGTGGTGGTCCTCTTGAAAACAAAGCTGAACTCATCACTTTGACCATAAGCGATGACAATATCGTCCAGTTCCTCCATGACAGAGTGTGCACTCCGGGTCATCAGGTTCAAAGCCCTGTTATCATTGGGCTTTAAAAACTTGTGTTGCTCTGTAAACCTGAAACAAAATACATTGAGAAACTCTGATGATGTGCCAACCTATTGATGTGCAACATCACTCATGTCTTCACAGAGATGACAGATGTGTAGCTCGAACAGGAAACTCACTTGTGGAAGCTGCGCCCATCCAGTCTCACAACAATGTAGCAGTTTTGCAAACAAGTGTCATCTGTTTCAAAGTTGCGGACATACTCAAACTTGCTCTTGGACATGTTGCTGGAACAGGTAAAAAGACGGGCCAAGGATTTGCCAACACAAAACCTGACACGTCCACTAAATCTGCAGATCTTTCCAATTAGCATGAGGGTGCTCCTGAAAAGAAAAAAAAATCAATGAGCAAATATAAAATATACGAGCAAACACATTCCCAGAACGGACTGAGAAGTAATTTTGTGTATAACAGGACAACTACTTTAATTTGACGTCAAAGCCGGTTTAAAAAGAGATCCATGCCCCTATGATGGGGCACATTATTGAATAATTACTGTTACATGTTCGTCCGCCCTACTATAATTATTACTTACCGCTAACTTCATGCGCTAATATCTATCAATTTCGTTATTTACACAAACACCAATATTTATAGTACTTAGTACGGTGTGACAGCTATGTTATCAACTGATATCTACAGTTATTCTAACACAATTGTCGGCTCACACACGCAAGTTCGTGTACAGTCCGTCAACGAATTCTGTCGTAGTGATACAGTAGACACGACAAACTAAAGTTCCGGAGCGCAATCCTCAAATAACAAACAATTAATTAAAAACAAATAGCTAATCGCTCTCCGTAGCTTGTTCGCCCTCCTCAAAAAAAAAAAAAAACACCATGAATTGTCAATTAATTATTGTGCTGCTGCTTGTGATAATCTATTAAGGCAGGCAGATTTAAATAAAAGCTAATAAACATCATCTGTGTTTTGGCGCCATCTTGTGCCAAAGATCGTGTATAAACCACATCCATGGTTTACGGAAACACGTCTTAACGGAACTTGTGGTCCAGTTTCAGGCTGGACTCTTTTCCGGGGGGAGTTCGCTGAGTTTTTTTAAATGATGTATGCATAAGTGGAACATCATTATGAAATTATTACAGGAGAAAAACGAACAAAAGTGGGGAAACTACACAAAAACAGCACTTCCGGGATTGAAACCCACCAGTTGGCTCTGACGTCAACAACTTTTCCCAGGATTCCTCGCGCCACCGTGTGGTGCTCATCTGCGGTTGTTTCAAACATGGAGGAGAGGGAAAGAAAGGGTGTAAAACCACACCGTGAAGAACCGGCGGCTGCAGCCTGCTCCAGTGCGCCGTCGGCACCGGAGCCGGGCGGTACAGCCGGGGACGACGACGCGGACAAAACAGACGTCTGCTCCGAGCGGTTTGACCCGCTGCTGGCCCTGTACTCGCCCACTGTCCTGCTCCCTTTCCCAAATGTCAAGTGCTTCAACAATGTGTCAGATTACGAGAGCTTTCTGAAGGGCGGCCGGGGCAGGGCCAAGCCGGAGAACGTGGAGAAAAGGCGGCGGAAGGCGATGAAAGGGGTGGCGGACCCGGAGCGCATCGAGAGGCTGAAGAAGCTCATGGTGAACAACCCGGTGGCCGAGTCCGAGGAGGGCGAGAGCAGCGGCGCACAGCGGCCGAGGAGGAGGCCGAAGCCCCAGAAAAATGTCCTGACGAGGATGCCCTGTAGGTTTCAGTGCCCTCCGCCACTGCGTCTGTGCGCGAACGTGGCTTTTGTTGGGAGGTCATTGGTGTCTTTAAGTTGCTTGGTGTCGTTTGGGATATTTAGGATTACTTTGGAAACCTGGTGTCACTCTGAACCTGCAACTGCTGCACAGCTCACAAACCCCTCTTAAATAAGAAGTTCATAATATATTTAATTTCAGACTGATTCCTGCTTTTTTTCCTGCTTTCTCACATCGGGCTGCCTGTAGTTTTCAACAGGAATAATAGAATAATACACAGATTTGTGTTTTCTGTGACTAGTTATGCAATTAACGATTATTTTTTTTATTATTGATTCATCTGTTAATTATTTTTTTTACAACTAATTGGTAAACTTATCAATTATTTTTATGAGTAAATGTCTATAAATATGAGAAAAACAATTACCACTTCCCAGGGCCAAATGAGACGTCATTTAACTCCCTATCCTGTCCGGCCAACTGTCCAAAACTCAAAGATATTCAATTAACAATTGCATAAATGTTTCAGAAGCTGGAACCAGAGAATGTTTGACATTCTATTAAATAATAAATAATGAACAGTTAATTGTCTATCACTATTTCTCCAGCCCTCCCCTCGTAAAAAAAACAACTTCTCAGATAATAATTGGTTAGAGAAAGGATAATGGATGTAAGAATACTCAGATTCCTGCCTAAGACTCCAGTCGCCCCAGCACGCCACTGGACTGTAAACTAGTGACCATTCTGTCTGAAATATTAGCAACTAGCAAGGTGTTGCTCAGGTGAATTCCTTCTGTAAATTGGCTGTGGAGACAGTTGTGTAACCTGTTTGTCGTGTGTCCTCAGTGTGTAAGGGCAGTCCATTGGGGGAGCTGTACCGATGCGTTGAGGAGAGGATACGGGTCAAAGTTCACATCAGGACCTTCAAGGGACTGAGGGGAGTGTGCTCTGGCTTTGTCGTGGCCTTCGACAAGTTCTGGAACATGGTGAGCTCTCGCGCTCGTGTTTTCCTGTTGACATGCTGATATGCTGAATCTGCCTTTTTGTATTGGCTTTCACCATTTGTTTTTCTTTCTCTTTGTCAGGCAATGGTGGATGTAGATGAGACCTACAGAGAGCCTCTGCTTGGAGAGGCACTGTACCATGAGAAAGCCCTCACCATTTCACGGGTAGGACTAGTCTTCATTGTATATCTGACTGAAATACATTTCCTACTCGGTAATAGTTAAAGTTACAGTCTGTAAGATTTCTGTCCTGGATGATTTGGCGACACCTGCACAGCCAAACACATTCACGTTGTTTTAATAAAGAAGTCCGTCAAAAATAATTGCTAATGCCATCTGTTTTCACAGTAGTTTTGTATGAAATAGCTCACTGTGGCTGCTCCTTGGGTGTTGGTCTCATTAACTCCTGAAATATTTATACGCTGTCGAAAAAAAAAAAAGCCTAAAATGACTGTTGAGATGAACAATCGCTGTCAGGATTAACCTAACAAATATTCTGCATTCCCTGTGACTGCTTCACAGTAAAAGCTGCCCTGTGTTTTGCCAGTTATTCACATCTCACTTAATATGAATTAGCCATAAATAAGACCGTAACTAGTATTTAAAAAAAATGGGGTTTGATTTAATTAAAAGTAGAACTTCAAGCTTTAAGTTTATTAATATTAACGTGACTGAAATCTCTGTACAGCTCTTTGAGAAGCTAAAGCTCCAGGAGAGTGCAGGAGATGATGAGCCAACAAAGGAGCACGAAGCCCGGGAAACAGCCGGCAAGCATCAGCCTGCAAACCCGAAAAACCTGTCCGCTCACGGTACTCGCGAGACAGGGCACAGCAGGACAGAGTCCAAGCTGTCAGACACTGTTAGAGCCACACAGGATGGACACAAAGTCTCACTGAAGGCCCAGGGTCCAGAGGTCTGTCAGACGAGAGGCTCCCGGATGTACGGCAAGGTCCATACACGCCACATCAACCAGCTTTTCATCCGGGGAGAGAACGTCATCCTGGTTAACCCACAGCCACTCTGATTTTTGTTTTTCTGTTTGATATTTACCCTGGATAAAAGAAAGGTGTGCTTTATTTTACGCTTTAGATCTGTAATGATAAGTGTAAAATACTGTCGATGACCTGCCAGAAGGATATGATTTAATTAGATTCAGAAGAATCAAACCAGGACTATTGTTATATCATATTGATATGGAGGTTTTTCTCTGCCAACCAGAGAATTTATCTTGATTTTGAGGAATAAAAGCTTCTCAGTTGTAATTAAAGTAATTTCTTGTCTTGTTTTCTTTTGTCTGACAGCCACTAAAGTAAATTTATTTTGGCACTGTTATGCCACAGCATTAGTAACTGTGTTTGTGTTATGGTTATTACCCAGCAGATGGCAGCATAAACACATTAGTGCCATCTGTGAGGCCATTGTCGTCTCAGAGAGCTTGTCCGTTTATGTTGCTTTTCCCGTTAGTTTGAACAGGAATGACAGCGCAGTCTCAGCGGACTTCATAAATGCATTATGAATAATTGAGTTTGTGAAGCTAGAGATTGCAGATGGCACTCAAAAGCTGTCATTTGTCTTGACGTCTCAGATTGCTTTTACTCTTTAATGGGCACATTACCCATAAAAGCACAATTTACTGCATCTCATGGAAGTTGTAAAGATGTTGCTTTTTTTCTCTTTTAAATGGCAGAGGTTACTTTTGGATGACGAGTGGCAGAGAATGATAGTATGTTGCTGTAATATTTCTGGGTCTGAGGGTTTGAATTTTTCCCTATTTTAATTTCTTATTTTGAAAGTTGAGTTTAATTGACCCTATTTCTATATACTTTTATGCCATAAATAGGACAAATTCTAGCAGTAGCTGAGCTGTTGTTCATCTATATACTGTTACTGTTTCATATAATGTATCAGAATATTATTAGTATAGCCCATTTAACAGTCTTCCTCTCTCTAGAGAGTGAAAATGGGGTCAATTGTTTAATGCAAGCTGTGTTTTAGTCGTGTTTGTCACACTAGTGTGTTCCAACAAACCTTGATATAATATGAGAAGGGCCACAATTAGACTACACAATCTTTGTCTTGAGTGTATCATACCAGAGTAATCAGGCCATCCATCTCACTAGGACAAAGTGTAAATGTCATCAGTTGTATGAATATTAAAGCATTAGGGACACAAAGTATTAACAGTTCTTTAAATACAACATCAATAGTTTTTTTTCTTTTCTTTTTTACTAATATGTGCTGTTACATGAAATCTTAAATCAACAAAGGATTTAGATTTCTAAAGGTCTGTTGTGTTCAACAACTGCAGCTGTCACAAGAAGTTATTGCATTTTTTCTGTTCACATATTTGCTGTTACACCCTCTGTACTCTGCCCACAATATATTAATGTGGTGTAGTTTTTGTGCCTTGGCAGTTTCAACCTATGGATTTGGTGTTCATTTATCAGCTGATTTGCATGTATTATTAGAGTTTAGATTCCCTACATTTGTTTCTGCCTTATTAATATAATTTGTAAATGTTCATACGTATCGCAGGGCTTCCTTAATGATGAAGTTAACAAACTCGCATCAACTAAATGTAATTTCAAAGTCAAGCGCAGTGGCTTCACTTCTGCTGCTTGAAGCTCTTTTGAATGAGGCTAATGACACAGCACACCAAATAACACACCCCATTAACAAATTTCAATCAACTGTTTAATGTTGTAGATAAAGAATCTTGATGTGTAAATCAAATCAAAATGGGAATAATGCAAAATTTCATTTACTCAAAGGATTTTCCTTTTTTTTTTACATTTGCATATACTAGTGTTTCAGTAACAATCCCATTTTAGAGAAGATCAGAACGATTTGAAGTAGAAAAAAAAAAAAAAAAAGCAGAAACAACCACTACAGATATATTTTAGAAAAACAGCAAACAGATTTTGGTCATTTTAATGCTTCAGACTCTGATGCAAGGCTACTACGTGTTAGTGTGCTCAGCCTCTTCAGCCCTTGGGAGAGTAGGACAGCACAGCTTCTATCCTCTCGGGGCTGCAGAATCCACAGCCTTCTCTTCTGGTCAGTGAATTATTTATGTAATCGTTGACGACCAAAAAATGTCAGGCAGCTCATTACAAGGGTCAGGAGGCAACCATCGGCAGGCACTTGAACCACTGAAGAGCAATGTTTTGCACATCTAACAGGTCAGGGATTGTTCATTACCCCACAACACACCTTCATCCAACTACCAGAAGGTACTGGGTGTGTACCAACTGCATCCCAACTGGTAAAAGTGCTTCCTCTCATACAACTTCCTGATGAGTTGCAAAACATGCAGACTTGGACTGTTGATGGTTATAACAGCAACACTGTTTTCAAGGTCGCTGTTTTTAATGTGCAACATTAATAAAGATGGAAGGTGAGAAGGCAACATTTACCAAGATGCACTGGTGAACATTTAACAGACAACAGATGGATGCATGATGCAGTCTTAATAACAGTCTGTGTCAACACTTGAGGCGTTGAATTAAGTTGAGCTCAATATATTAAATCTCGGGTGGTTTTTGAGCTCTGAAGTTATCGCTCACCTGAACAGAGTTGAAACAATATTGTGCATGGGACAAACAAAACAGAGCAAATGAAATAATTATACAAATTGCATCTGATATCTGTAAAGACAGTACGCTTGGCTTGAAGCTTGGGTACAAACACACGTTTGTACATAGTACAGCTCTGGTAGCTGTTCTCAACACTGCACTGTCACATTGTCTCCTTCAAAGAGGTTAACTAAAGAGAAAAGGCAAAGGTCTTTCAGGCACTCTGCTGTAATAAAGAACCCACAAACCCTGTGAGGCTTTTTCTACCTTCTGATTATCTCATTTGGATGCAAACTGATTATAATCTTCTTCATAAGTAAAATATAGATATATATATATATGTATACTAATAAAGGCCACACATTATAGTCTGTTGAAGGAGAAACTCCTCAAATTAATCAATAGCCTTCACTCCAAACACTCACTCATTATTAGCACTGACAGGCCACATTTGGAGTGTGTGGACATTTATGTACAAAGAGAATGTGTCAATGTGTTTTGTTATAGGTCTTAATTCATATCAGATTTGGTCTGTATGATACAACTCTTCACACTGTCACTTCCTCTCATATAGGAACTTCATAACTTATTTGTAAGGGCTCCAGATTTATATATACAGGTCAAAGGAAGAGCATGGAAAAAAAACAGAGGTAACTTGACATTCTTAAAAAGTACATTAGGAAAGTTAAAATGGCTGATCATGTTATTGAAAGTCATCATTCAGTAAAGTTACTCAGAATGTATCTCAAAAAACAAAACAAAAAATTATGCAGCTACTGATATATTTTTTGCTATTCTGGTGATTTCACTTGATTGAGGTTATAAAGCAAATTGCCCGGACATTCTCTGGGTGGCATCCTCTTCCCTCCTCTCACGGACTTATAAGTAACCGACAAGGCACACTGTCATCAGTGTGTGTCTGACCATCAACCCTGACCAGACAGATCATTGGTTCAAACACAAGACTAACACACATTCATTTAGATCCATATCACTACACAGCATTACTTTTAAAAAAATTAAGGAGATTGCAGGGTGTTGGTATTGTGATAGTTGACATTATTCAAGTACTCTTTGTTTGCAGCTCATAACAATCCTTCACCAATGGACGGAGAGAGAGAGAGAGAGAGACAGACAGACGCTCTATCACTTTCCAAAGTTGCCGAAATCAGCAAAGGCATCGTGTTTGGGCTGTTGGACCATTGCAGGGTTCATCCCCATTCCCATCCCCATTCCCATCCCCATAGCACCGGGCATCCCCATGGTCATACCTCCCTGTTGCATCCCCATGTTCATGCCCATCCCCATCATGCCCTGGTTGGGGGCCATCCCCATCCCCATTCCCATGCCAGCACCAGGGTGCATCATAGGATTTACAGGCGGTCTGACTATTGTAGGTCCTAGGCTCATGCTGGAAAATCCCTGGGACAGCATGCTGGCAGGCACCTGGTTGCCTGGAAATGACAGAACAAACTCAATGAATAAAAGTGCCACATTTTAAAAATCACATTTGATTTGATGGTGTGTGCTTTGAAGGAGAGCCTGGCTACAGTGTCACCCTTCATGTCAGATCCACCATTCCTCTCACCTTGTTGGAGGGTGCTGAGGGTGGGCTGGCTCGGCTTGGGTGGCTGCATGCCTGGGCCCAGGAAGTCCAGGCTGATGTTAACTGTGGGGTCTGCCCAGGTGGAAGGGAGGGACGCTTTGGCTCCGGCACCTTGAGAGGCCACTCCCTGCTGCACAGGCTGTAGGGGCATGAGAGACTGCGGCTGTAGAGGACCCCCCATGTTCTGGAGGGGCTGGCAAAGACAAAGACAGATACAATCTTAGAGAAAGAGCTAATCAATGCTAAAATCACAGAAATATACAGTGACAAGATACATAAAAGCTCCAATACTGAAATACATGATGAAAAGATACAGTTCCTTCGCATAATTCAAGATCTTAAACCTTCAGCCTGACCCACTTAACCTTGATACTGTACGAGGAATCTGATACTGTCTCTTTCTGAACTCATTAAAACATACCATCTAAAGTAACTACAGTAAAAGGGAGTGGTGGGCGTCTTCTCAGTAAAAACAAAGACTGAGTTTTTTTAAGTAGGCCAACAACCTTTTAACATTGAAATATAGTCGACAACCACAGGCTTTTGTTGGGTTTTTAATGTTTTTGTAACTCAAAACTGATTCTTCTCATTCTGTGTGTCAGTAACAGGAGGAGTGGGTGGTTAGTGGGCGGTCTCTGGGGGAGACGAGCATCTGGTGAGGTTGCATGTTAACCCTCTACCATCATGCTTGTTCTCCATGTTTCAATCACACGAGGTACGTCTTTATCGCTCGGGCTACTGACTGATGTGGTCAACAAGCAGTGTACACCGGGAGTAAATGTGACATTTATTTATTTTTGTAATGAACACTACTTTAACTATATAATTTCTCTCAGCAATAAGCCTATGGTTTGAAGATTGAAGAACACCAATTCTATCAAAAAAAAAAGAACACAAAAAAACCCCCAATAACTGACTAAAACGCCGTGAGTTACAGTCGGCTTTAACAATACCTTACATTGATGATAATACAATTTGTATTTAGAACTGGAGTAATTTTCTTGTGCCAATACTAAAGTTTGGCTGTAAATATATTCAAAGCAAGATACAGTGTATACAGTGTATTCATGTATTTAAAGCTTGTAACCCTAATACTAATTTTTTTAATTTATAACTCATTTTATCTGGTATATTTTCCATTGTTTGAAGCACTCTTCATACTGTACATTACATTTACATTTTTGCCAATACTTGGCTTGTCCTGGCCCTTTGGGTCACTATTTACCTGGTTGAAAATTAAAAAAAATGTCCAGTCAAAGCAGAGCATTAGACACACGTTTATATTATTATATGCGGAAAGTATTAATTTGCAGTGGCTGATTGCAATTTATAGCAGGCTTCCCCACATCACATCCAACATCTTTGCTGTAAACATAGCGCCACGTGGAACACAAGTGACGTATTTCAGCTTCAATTTGTGTAAACGCACAGGTTTTAAACAGGATTTCTGAAATACAAAAGTAATCTGGTAGAATATGATGATATTTTATTTATATCCTTCAAAACTACTTAACATATACACCAACAAGTATTTGTAATAAAAGGGGAAAAAAAAGAAATCAGTCTAGCTTTCTCCATGAACTCTGAAATCAATCAAGTGTATCATTATATCCCTGAGGATATTTTGCTTCCACCTGTATCATTTAAGCTCTCTTCGTGAGCCTTGTAATGATATGTATATCAATAAATTATTAAAAGACGATGCATGTATGAATGAGTGCAATCATGCATACCTGTGACCTAGACTGTGGCAGGACTGTGGTGCTCATGCTCTGTGTGCTGCTCATGCTGAAGTTGAGGCTCTGGGAGGAGGTGAGGGACTGAGTTGGCCCCATCAAGTCAAACAGGTCTGCTGAGGCGGGACCAGAGCCTGGAGCTGAGACTGAGGCGGGGGCAGCGGCAGCACCTGCTGTCATGGCTCCAAAAAGGTCATTTCCACTGTTGTCAACAGTCTGAGCAGATGCTGGCATCTGACCTCCAGGGAAGGCGTTCCAATCTCCAAAGTCTCCATTGCTGCTAGAGGCTGGTGCTGCTGTAACAAGACAAAAAGACAGTTGCATGATATTGGCCATTCAAACAATGATGTTTGTATTGTGATCTTTGTAAATAATTGCTAGATGCTGCAAATAAAAGTCGCTCAAGCAAATTTGCACAGCAACTGAGGATAAACAGTTGAGTCTTCAGTGCAGCGAGTCTAGCTTTATCCAGGGCATTCTCAGTGACCACTGGTGCTATGTTTTAAATTTTCATTGAACTGGCCCTGCTTGTTGTCTCTATCCCTCCTTTCAATCTCTCTCAGCTTTCTTTACCCCCACCAACTTCTTCCTCTGTCCCTGTCTCCTTGTCATCTATAATAGGAGTTGATGTGTGTCTGTTCTTGTTATGCAGAGCAGGTAGCAGGCTCCATATGGCCAGGGCTTCCACCCAGTAACACTCTGAATATTCTAGCAGTATGGCTGCAACAGCACAGCACACACACACATGCGCACGCTAACACATTTTTTTTTTCCCTTTCAAAAAAATAGCCTTGAAACCAACCAGACACTGAGGAGAGGCCAACGGAGGCAGCAGGTGAGGAAAAGTCAGCAAATCCACCGATCAGGCCTGCATTGAGGAATAGACATAAACATCAATTTTAAACAAGCAAGCTCCAGGTGTCATTCTACCATAGTTAGCATTCCTTCAGTGTCAGAAGCATAGGAGGGAGGGGAGGGGTGGTGGCAGTGGATAGGTGGAGAAGACCAAACATCTGTTCAGCACTCCCGCCCTCTCATTCACCAGGGACTGCTCCAAAAACATCTGGTGCACTTAGTTCCTATACATCAACTCCCTCCCCCTGATGTCCCCAAAATCTGCATCTAGCATCAGCAGCTGGGCACTGTCAGTGCAGAGTCTAGTCCTGCAGTCACTGTGGAGTTTCCTGTTTTGTACAATGTTGTCATGCTGAACAAAAAGTTATTCCTGGATTTACTGGTGTCTAGCTTGTTTGCTAAGAATATACAACATGTAAATAAAACATATTTGGGGCTATTGGAAGGCATATTTTTCTTTTTGTTGTCTCCCTAGGGTGCTATGTTATGCTGAACATGTCTTTGATCAATTTTTAAATGTAAAAACAACAGAAATGCAACTGATAGCAATCTTCTCAGCTAACTTGTGGTAAGATAGCAAACAAGCGCATTTCACAAACTGTCGGTATTACTTCTACACCATGACATTATACCTGTGGCAGCAGGCTGGCTTGGTGTTGTGTCCACCATTAGTAGCTCAGCCAGGCCGGTACTGGAGGGCTGAGGGGCTGCTGGCTGGGGCTGGAAAAAATAACATTTACAAAAAGATCAGGGCACAGCGCACAAATAACTATATGCACATCAATAAAGTCTCATCTTATATATAGTCTTATGTTGCTACCTGCGTGGTGGCGGTGTCTGGGCTATTGTCTCCTGTGTAGAGGGCTGCGGCCCCCAAGTCTACTTTCTTGGACGGGACTCCTCTCTTCCGTGTTGCTGTAGTCTCTGTTGCTTGGACTATGTGTACACTCTTGGTGGTAACAGTCTCCTCTTCATCTTTAAATTCTTTTCCTGACTGGCCATTGTGAGACGAGCGGCCCCGGTCCTCCTCGTTGTCACTATGGAGATAATAACGGTTCAGGTAAGACAACCAGTTATGTGAGGACATATAACATTTTCTTTGTACATACTATATCCATTAAGGAACAAAAAGAACAAAGATCCAAACCCTGTTCTGAGTGAAGCCTTGTTGTTATTTACTGTATGTACCCAAGTAAATCTGTTCTTTTTTATGTCTTTGCAGGTATATTCACAATTTAAAATGTTTGATTTTTAAGATTTAAAAAAGCATTTAGTTTTTTGCTAAGTGATCATAAGTGTATATTAAGCACATTTACTGCCGTGTTTACAGGCATTGCTGATATAAGAACCTTTAACAGCATCTGAAAACTCAACTTGGTCTAGTTGTTAGTTCTGTATTGAACAACAGTTGTGAGAAAGGTACACAGTTAAATTTTTCTATTCTGACTTTTGGTAGTGGGGGCTTCCCTACTGTTCATATTGCGAACATGTTTTGTGCCTTTCAATATGGCGCAACATATAATATGAAGACTGGTCTGTCTCCAACCTAAATCGATCTGGTGAGTCGTCCCTCTCCTTCTTCCTAAATCTGCTTATGGTATCGTCAATGGTGCTGCCAATTTTGTCACTGATCTCCCCCAACTTCTCGCTGAAGGGGAATTGCCCTTTGTTCCTTTCCCAGTCGTCGTCCCACTTTCTCTGGCTATCGCTGGAGTCGTACCTGTCCCCCGCTGTAGGGAAAGAATTTAAGTAGGTGGAAAAGGAGATAGAAATAAGAAAAAGAGGACATGAATTAAATTAAAACCAAAACGTTTCTGCTAATCATCTGTTTATATTACCCTCTCAACTGAGGACTTACAGTAACCTCGGTATCCCATACTGTCTGAGGATACCCCAATGTATTTGTCTTTGTTCTTCTTTGCCTTTTTTCGTTCTTCCCTAAGCCTGTCATCATCCTGGACAAAGTCCACCATCTCTTTCACTTTCTGACGCACATTCACACCTTGGTCCTTCCCATTCTCATCTACAGACAGATGTGGAGACACAGAAACACAGACATTAATATTATCAATGAATTAGCAACTTTACTTTTTGTTAACTTTACAATGTATTGAAGCCACACAAACAGGCAGTAAATATGAACATCTCCATACTGGGAAAGTTAAATGTTCTTGTTTGTAAACTGCACCTACAATAAAACACATGGTTGGAAAGATTGAAAGCAGCTTTAGGGCAGTGTGTGTGGTTTAAGGGTTTGTGGACTAAGCAGTGCTTAGGGCCTCCATCCATTCATTACAGCTCACACTGAAGCTATTGTTATTAAACACTAAACACTACAATGCTGAGGTGTTGAAAAAAAGTTCTTTTTGTTTAGCATGTTTGTTTTGGTATTACTCCTCCGACATGCAGAGAAAAAGATGGCATGAAAGAGAGAAAACATGGGGAGGGAAAACACCAGAACAATACCTTACCTACAAAGTGGTAGCTTTCTAATGATCTCAGGTCATACAGATGTTCTCTGGCACTGGTAACAACCCTCTCTGATCCATTCCTGATTAGATGGGCCAACAGTAGCAGGGACTGAGAAACAGACACCCAACAGTAGTTAGATCAAAAAGTGCTTCAGGTTTGTGGGTATGATTTTTTTTCACCAGAACTGTATCCCCTCAATCCAGAGCATGTTAACGATGTGAGGTATCTAACGGTTTCTGTTTCTATAAGGCCAACTATTTTTGTTTTTGTGAATTATTTCTAAACATGCAACTCAATTAAAACATCCCTCTTCACCTAATGTTCCTTTTTTAATTAAAGTTTGTTATTAATACCTGATTCCTGCCTGTGAGTAATGGGCAGAACATTTTAAGTTACAGTTAACAGATTGCTCATTTTAAAAGGGTTCCAGCTTGAGTTGCGTTAAAACCAAAGCCACGCTGGTTAGAGTTGAGCTGGTCCAAAATCTCAGGTCAAATCCACACTGTACTTGGTGCTTAGGCAATAGCCTTGTATCATTTTTAAGCATGTGTGTTTGTCGGATGGTGCAACAGTACTGGGGCAGACCTTGTAGACTCTCCTCCAGTTCTTCTTGTTATCCCTCAGCATGCGGGCCCACAGCATGTTCATCACCTCTGGGAACTGCTCATACATGAAGGTGGCTCTGGTTTCAGAAACATTCACAGAAGAAAGAGGGAGAGGGAAACATTGTCCTTTTACTGACAATAATTTTAATTTGCAATGCAAGACAATCAACAATTGGACTGGTTAGTCCTTTTACAGCCTTTGACCAAAGACCACCTTTTACTACAGAGCCTAACTCAGGAAGTATTTTGGGAAGTAAAGTTTTGTTAAGTATATTTCTGTTTGTGTTTTGACTGCACCCTTAGAACTGCAAGGACTAGGCATATAAGACCAATATGAAATCAAAAAATGACACCATTAGTTTTCTTTCACTCTGTCTTTAGTCGGCTATATAATTAGGATTTAAATGTCAATAGCAACAGAACATTTTAAAAATCTCTGCTGTACACATGTTGTAGCAATTGTAAGGCTTGTGTTAGTTCTGCCGAGTGCAGTACAGTGGTTTTTCGCTGGCAGATAAATACTACCTTGGAAACAAGGACACATGTGGGCAGGTCCCAAAAAACAAAACTTAAAATAGATTCCTATAGTCTAAATGGAGGTGAATTTATTTCCTGCAGTGGAAAAGAGCTTTAAGACGGTTTGGTTTTAGTTCAAAATAATCTTGGTGCTTTTCAGCAAAACAGTTGTACAACACTGCGTGTTATTCTTACCTAGAGATTTCATTCATCAGCTGTCCTGATGGTCCCCAGGCGTCATCATTGGTGGCCTCTCTGACTTTAGACTCCACCTCTGAATAGTTCATCACCACGTTGGTTCTATATAGTAGGATAAAAAAAAAAAAGCATTTTAGCTCAAAATATGTGACATCCATTGAGATTAATAACATGGACGATAATAGCTGAAAGGTACTTTCATTACAGCCACGCCCACATACTTTTAGAGTCTAAAAGGACCATGCGACAATAGGGAGTGCTTGTGTGTGCGCTCTGAATCTAACTACTAGTCAAAACCCAAAACAAGGGACTAGACGAACAAATGCAAATCTGCGTTCAATATGAAAACATAAATGAGCCCTAAAATGGCTGATGAGTTAAACAGGGCTGTGCTCACTGTGGGTGACCTCTTGCTTGTTGATATTATAAGAAACTAAATAGAACAGAAAGAGGAAGCTCAAATGGGAATAACCTGACACTACCAATGGTGGCTCTCTGAGAAAACTCTGGTTAATAGATTTTCTACATCATTGGGCTTCTATATTTCACAAGGACATACAAAAAACCAGCAGAATGTACAGCTATGTATGTATCATGTACTTAACAAGGTGGGCGGGTCTGGAAGCCTGTGAACATATTCAGAATCGTGATTACACAACAAACTAAAGGCATACCAAGCCTTAGCAAAAACTTCCTGCAGCTTCTGTTAGTTTGTCTACAATATGTCCTCATTTACACTGTCACAGCCAGCGCTTCAAAAGAAAACAAATTTCCATCTAATGTCCAGTCTGTATAGGAGGTAGGCTATGTCATAAGGTGTTGAGAAGAACAAATAATTTTCCATTGCAGAGAATATTTTATTTTGCTTGGCTAGGACTCATTTGTAGAAGTAATTTAGAATCTCAGTTGGACTATTCCTGATTTGTGAAAGAGATTAAATAAATCTGTTATCTGATATCTATTCAGCATTGACTGGATAAACTGGTTATCTGGATAAACTTGTTATGCAGACAACTCCTGCTTGGTGCATGACAAGGAGTGTATGGACTTCAAATGCATTTCCCTGACAGTGTGTAGTATATAGCCAGGTCATTTTAATTTTTTGTCTATGAGCGTGGATAAAAACGGTTTCTTACAGGACCACAGAAGTATAATCTATAAACAAAAGGGTATCTTATTCCAGATAATGAAGTGAGTCCATCACAGTTTTAGCCAAAACATGGAGAGGCACAACATTTGAACCCTGCAGCTCCTCATCTCTCCCTCTCTACTGCCACATCAGCAATAAAATGTACAAGACATGAAAGAGCAGCACTGATTTGATGGGTGGAGATACACCCTCTCTGTGATTCTGGAGAAGGGATGCATACCTACTGCAAGCTGCAGGGTTTAGTTACCACAAAATGTAGTCTATGCCAACAAAATTATTTAAAAATGACCATGCCAGGTGCTTTTTCACAGCTGATTAACATCAGCCTCCAAGTGGGACCATGGCTTTCAGTACCTTTATGTGCCAGGAGATCCTAGACAGACATCAACCTGTGTCAAACTGAATTTTGATGGTAATATTCTTCACATTACACTCAGTTAAACCCTGGACAAGAATTCATATGTGTCTAGGAAAGTGGCTACCATGTTTTAGTTCAGAATGCATTTACTTTTGAGGAGTCTTTCGAATTACTTTGTGTGTTACATTGCTATCTGCATGTACCATGAGTATCTCTAGCTATGTTAGTGATACTGCACAAAGCTTCATGTCTGCATGAATGTCAAGCTAAACACAAGAGGATATGATGTAATAATGCAACATTTATCTGTTCACCGTGGTGGCCCTGTTCTAGATATTAGCCAGATAAAACGGAAGTTGTGATACTTTCTTACAGAGGCACACTAAAACGCAGATTTCCGTTAGACTGTACGGCTGGCAAAAAATTTCCCTTGCAGTTACTCATGAACCCAATTGTATTTTATACTTCATATAACACATGTTGCTTTCATTCATTGCAATACATATTTGAAACAGAATAAAACAATTACTTGCATGTTGAGCCTCAGCAAAAGATCCAGCTGAATCATTCAACAGGAAATGTTGCATTATGCCACACCGTTGACTTGTTGACACTTTATGAAAATAATTTTTACGTTGTGTCAATACAAAATCTGAACATTTATGTCACAAAACACCTGCAATGTCATTACCCTACCCTAAAGACAAACTCCCTTCCCTTTACTTTCTGAAACTTTCATCTCTCCCCCCCTCCTTCTCTCTCCCCCCCTCATGAAAGTAACCCATGTTCGAAGAGGTCACACTCCAGGGAGACAAGTGCATTCAGCAGGAATGCATTCTTGGATGGACTTAAGAACACACTATTGTCTGGGTCTGCAAAATAAGCCACTGAACCTTTGAATGGACAAAAAAATTAAGCAATAGACTATCAAAAGCCCACAGTACAGGAAAGCAAGCTCATGTTTAGTCAGCAGCTAAAAAGTATACCAGAGTCCAAAGCAGAACAAAAGACCTACAATATCTCCAAGGTGTTGCCCAAGTTCAGTGCTTTCTGGTCAATAATTTCAGACACTAAATTACAAGTGCTTGTCATGCAGGGCTGTACTGACACTCCCATTAAAATATGCAAACACTCATTATGAATACCCTTTTACATGATTTTTTGGCACTTCCTTTACATTTTGCCTGACAATTACCCAACTATCTCCATCTTAAGTCTGATCAAAACGTGGTGAAAAGCTTAATAGTACTTTAACTTAATTCATCAAATTCTTGCACTTAATCTAGCAGCTGGACATCCACCAGGAAGTTACAAAACACTGCTGGATCACTGGTCACTGATTAATACCTGCTCTCTTGTGTCACTGTTGTTCTTTAGTGTTTTTGATCACAATAAAGTGACCATGTAATACCATGTGTAATGTTTTAAACTTATTTGATAAGACCTCTCTCTCTCTCTATATATATATATATATCATATGATGAACGTGTTTATAGCTTCTGCAGCGGTCGTTTGGGCTTTAATATCTTAGTGTATCATGAAGTACAGGTGTTATTGACATTGTGAGGTCTTAGTTCATGTTGTCTGAAGAACTAATCGCACCTGGCAGGCAGTCTGAAAAGCTGTGAAGTAATTCAGCGATACAAAGTTCAGCAGCTTGGTTACCGTCACGGTGACTGTACCTTAGCTACAAGTGTCATGACAATCACACCGCACCGTAACGCGTTTCTAAACCGAAAAGGAAGTTTTAAACACGTAAAAGGCGGGTGTGGGCGAGCAACGGCGGGACGAAGTGTGCCGTTTTATCGTGAAACCTCCCGCAGATGTCTGATCCCGGAGCTGTCAAACTAGCCTAGCCCGCTGCTCCGCCAGGCTACGTCACTTAGCCTGGCGGCTAGGCGAGTTAGCTCGGGCTGCCGGACGAAAGCCAGCCAGCGACCCGCTCCGCCAACTCGAAACGGTGCGGGAGTCACCCCGCGTCGGCCGAAACACCGGGCCGAAACACAGAGACGGGACACTCATCCCCGGAGACGGACAGTTTGCGTCAAAAGTCGGGCGGCACTAACCCGCTAGCGGCGCGCAGGCTAGCCGAGTTGCGGGAGTGACGTCAAAGTTTCGGGTACGTGTCTGTTTGAAACAGGTGAGACTCGAGCTCACGGCGAGCAGCGCTACTCACGCTTTGTCCACCAGCTCCCGGACCTTCCACATGTTCAGCATCGTGGCTCCTGCGAAAAAAAAAAAACGGGGTGGGCGAGGGGGGTGTGGGGGGGCTTTCTGCCTCGGCAAAGCCTTCGCTCCGGACGAACACACCGAGACAAACAAGCGCTGAACTCCGCAAAGTAAAAAAAAAAAAAAACTCTTCTTCCCCTCTCGCTCAAGACAGGAGGCGCACACGCACCGACAGGCAGCCCGGGCAGACAGGAAAGGTTACTACGGGAAATGCCCCGCGACGTCACCGGCCCTGCGTGAAGGAGCATTGGAGTTGTAGTTCCTGGTTTAGCACGGCCGGTCGTGCAGGGAGGGCGCGGAACTTTTTTTAGGCGGACGAAGAAGCAGCGGTGAACTTGGCGTGCAGTGGTGACCGACTGTGGGGCGATAGAGACAAGAGGGAAACAATAGTGGGATTAAACTGTTCTTCTTTTCTGAGGACAGCCCTACAATCCCGTCATGGATAGGACCAGATGTACATTTTAATTATTAGAAAAGTAAATTATCTTATTTTTAATATAATGGCTCGGGCCCTGTGGAAAAAGTAGTCCAACGGCAGTACCTGTCTCTAGGCCAAGAAGCAGTCAAAGTGTGGTTTTGCATAGATCTTCACCAGACAACACTTTGATATTGTGCTTTATATTAATGTTGGGGGTACATGAAGTGAGCAGTTATCCAGTAGAGTATGACTCATATATTCCATATTCCCTTACTGCAGGTTTATTGCTATCGGTGTAAATGTCAGTCAATGAGTAACTAGAAATTGCAGTACAGAAATAGTAGTTTCAAAATGATAACAGACACTACGCGTTACATTAACGCACACATGTGGACTACAGATCGTACTTAAACCGTTACACTTTCCCTGGACAATATTTTGCACATTCCTGCGCAGTTTTAGTTTTATTTCATTTTCATTGCACATATTTAGTAATATTTTTTTCATATTCTGTATTGTAAATTATATTTGCTACTATTTGGTACTAGTACTTAAGTATTTTAATACTACTTTATATTAATGCTTATGTTGACTTTTGCACTACTTGTCTGTTCTTGTTAGGCACAAATACACCATGTGAAAACCTACATGACAATAAAACCAATTACTGATTCTGATTCTGGGGAAGTAATGATTTTACATAGTTTGCCCATCAGAGAGTACTGACAAGTTTATGTTTCAAATAGTCCTGTTTTTTAAACAAAACAACACAAAAACAAAACCTTTTAAGGGGTCCTTGTAAAAAAATGTGTGTGTTATGTTTATATAGAAAATAATATCTGTGTGAATAATATCTGTATCAGTTATGCTATATTATGTATATATATTATCCACAACAGACAGTTTTGTAATGTTTTATTCTCATTTTGTTATTTATTTCCATTTTGAATTGACATTCTTTGGCTTTGAGTTCATACAGGTAACTGTGCTCTATCGTAAACCTGTCCTTTTTGTCCAAATGTGTTTCAGCCTCCCCAAAACTGTAGCCTCCATCAACATCAGCAGGTCATCACCCTGTGTGTTCTCCATGCCTTCCTCATCTGGCATTCAGGCATGCTACAATGACCCAGTGATGCTGTGTGACAGGCCAGGCAGGGTACTGGCTGTTTGTGTCAATCCAGATCAATCACTCCCTCTTCTGGACAGACAACGTCATCAATGCACAGAAAGGTCACAGGGTGTACTCAAGCCAGGCCTGATGTGGTGAGCAGGGAGGTCAGCCGAGCAAGTGAACACCCTTGACTGGCTGAGCAAGAAAAAAACTGGTATTCCATTGTTGATTTTTGTAAAGGAAGAATTAAATGACTGGTGGTCATTTCTCCCGACTTGCAATATGTTTCTGATTCTCCTGTGACTGGGCGTGTGCAAAAAGTATTAAGCCTCCTTGTCATATTGATTGATATTCCAGTGGGCAAGATGAGCCCTTGGATGCCCTACATCCGACAGGGTCTCCATTCTCTAATGATACGTGTAAATATGGCCCATGGCTTACACTTCTATAGGAGAGCAGGAAGAAACAACACAATAGCCAAAATACAAGCCATTTGAGAAAAAAACAACAAGAAACAGCACTTAACGGCCCAGAATGCACTGCACCCAGGGGAACAACCTCAATTACTGTTACACGTCCGAAGAGGAGAACTCTAGGAGAAGTGATTGCTGAGATGGAAATGGCTGCATGTGTGTTTGTGCATGTGTGAGTGTGTTTTTGTGCGAGTGTGTGGGTTGGGAGAGGACGGATAGAAAGGCACTCAGTAAAAAGATCTTTCAGAAACACTTTGCCTCAGTGACGTTGACGCGAGCTGTTGATTGACATGCACTTCTCGACAGAAACCAGAGCTATCAACCTATCTGCCACGCATTAAGAATGGCACGGTCCTTGGGGAGGGGCCTAAGTGGTAAATGATGTTGCTCAAGACATTCTCTGTCAACAATGTGTGTGTATTTGTGAGTGTGTGAGTGCTGAGGATGGCAAAGTATTCAATCAAAGCTTTGATTGAATACCCCTTTTGTCCTTAAAGATCAGAATTCTGTATCCTGATGTGTAGGATGCATGTGTGTGTATGTAGGGGTGAGTCTTTGTATAAATACAGTAGGGTGCTATGCAGTCTAGAGAAAGAAATGAACTGGCAGTGGGCTTAATTGTAGAAATCTGATCTCAAACAATATTTATGCAGTTAAATTGTGCTGTCAAAGCAAGTTTTGGAGTTTTAATTTTTTTAGAAAGAGAGAAATCTTGTACACCCATATTCTCTCTTTGGATATGGAAAAAAAATGTCAGACTTTCCTTGATATTTCATATTTTATAACCACATTCCATTCATCATCTTGCTCTTCGGTTGATCGTCAACTTGGTCTACAGAGACCAAGCTGTCAGTAACAACTTTTGAGTTGAGGGAGATGAAAAAGTATGCCAGATAAACATGATGTCATTGCAACACAAGCAGCACTAGGGGGCACTCTGACTTTTCTTCTATTCATTGTCTGTGCACATGAGAGTGTGTGTGTGAGTGTGTGTGTGTGTGTGTGTGTAAATCAGACCACTGGGGGTCGAGGCTGTGTGTTTACATGACTGAAGTTCCCATGACAAATGTGGTCAGAACTTCATCTCGACTTGGGAATGTGCACCAAAGAGACGCAGCCTCTACAACTCCGCTATTATTCTTTCTCTACAAACATGTGCTTCCAATCTCCTGAAACACTCTGTGCTTTTTTTTGTTGCTGTTTTACAATGTCATTAGAAAACAATGTTCTTTGTTTTGCACATTAGCTATGAATTAACGTTCCCGCCCATCTTTGTGCCCGCAGAAGAGGTTGTGATCTGTGGAGTCACTCGCTGGGGCCCAGCTTTCCTCCTGTCAGAGCGACGGTTCTTTCACTGCTGTTATATTTCAGGCTGTTATTGTTGGCCCTCTCGCAGCCTCGGTAAGATCTTTAGTCCTTTTCCCAAGCGATATAACCCCCACACACATCACACAGTATCTGACCCCTGTCTCCATGACACATGACAGGTCCACTGTGGTGCGTGTGTGTGGGCATGTGAGCAAGGACTGAGGTGTGTGTGTGTGTGTGTGTGTCTGTGTTTGTGCGCATTTACGTGTGTGTATGCTTTCATGTAAATGTGCAGTAAATATGTGTGTGTACAGCATGGACATGTGTGCAAGTGTACAGAGGATATCTGGCACAGTATGTAGGTATTGAATATGCTAAAACAATGAGGCCACTTGTCACATGTTCAAAGTTGCACAGACAACCCGCTGTGATCTCAAACCACACACACAGATGTTCCTAATGGGACTAAAGTAGCATTCACATTCCTGTGGATAACCAGGCTGTTTATTTTGCTCTCTAAACTGGACTGGATTGCCACTTTCCCTGGTGAGAAAAAGGATGGAAGATGATAAAAAAAATACGAGGAGGCTGATGAGAGAGGCTCCCACCACAGTTTAGACCTCCAAAGCCAACTGTCAGTCCCGCTAAACAAGCAAACCTCAGCGGCGGTGATTTAAGGATGACAGTAATTCAGTGCATAATGGAAGTTGATGCCAGTGTGCAGTACTTTGCAAGTTAAAACTGCCATTGTCTTATTCCAACTACATGAGGAAATGAGCTTGGTGTAATTGTCAAGGCTTATGTGAATGAGTCACGGTAAATCCTGTTGCTTTGTACATGGGCAGGAAAGCATACACATACACACAGAGAAACCCACACAGGTATGCTCAAGTCCTGAGAGCATCTGCTCCTTTACAACCAGATTGAATTAGCAATTACAGAGAGTAAAAACCAGAACAAAACATCTGGAGCTGTAAGCAGCAGAGGTTATAAATCTGAGGGGGGGTATGAAAATGAGCCAAAGTGAGATTCTCAAGGACAGTGTCTCTGATTGGCCCATTAACATGCCAGGGGTGTCAAAAAGGACCTGAGGCAATGGGAGAAATGGGACAGAGCAGAGGGCTTTAGAGGGCATATGGAACACCAGTGAATGGAGAGGTAGAGCGTGCAGGGGAGAGCACTAGAGAGGGCCAGTGAGAAACTGTACGGGAGTGAAATGCAGTATTAGCAAAGATAACGTAACTGAGGAGATACATGGATGTTTTTTGTGTCTTGAACCTCCTCACAGGAAACCATCCCGATAAGAAGAGAGAAAGCTGTGGAAAAGCTGAGGGGAAGTTGTGAAAAAAGACCTGGGGGGGGGGGGGGGGGTGGTTGGAAAAAGACCTAGAGCTGTGTGGGTGCAAAAAATTAAGAAACAGAGATCACCACTTTGCAAACCACAATTATACATGTTTGGACACAGAAAACGCTCCAAGTAAACGTGAGGTCGGGTGTTCATAAATGTATTTTAACGGTTATATCCAGTTTGGTTTAAGTCCATATAAATGTGAGGTTGGAAAGCCGCAGTACCATTACCACATCTGTTTTTGCTATTATTGGCACAATAAATTACGTAGGCAATTTGTTTGCGCTGTTGTTAGAGTAATAGAATCAAATTATCCCATGTTAGGGAAATGATTATGTACCAAGCGGAACCCATCAGGGATTCACAAGGCAATCAGTGAAGTAAGACAGAGCTGAAATGTTGGCGCTCTGCACATCAACTGTTCCAGGTCCACTACGTCATTTGAAAGAACTTCTCAGCCTTGGATAGGAGATAATTGTACCTGGTTCACGCAGACTGTTTCACCCACTAATCTGGCAATGCTAAGAGTGCTAAGTCAGTGTAGAGCCGCAGTGTCTGTTGTAGTAGATCTACAGCGCAACAACTCAGCTGAGTGAGAGAGGAGGGCAGTCATAATTGAAAGAGCCTGACACAAGCAAAATGAGGAGTGTTTGGAATGAAGGACAATATCAAATGAGCCTTATCAATTAAAAGTCAGGGAACAGTGTTTACATTCCCACTCCAAGGCCAGACACTAGGTGGATGTTTCAAATAGGTCAAGGTTGAAGTGAAAACAAAAGTTAGTCGATTAGCAGTCGAGGTGCAACATTCCTACTTTGTATGCTAATCTGGCAGATCATCATATCGTGTAGGCACTGCCTGCGATTCTACATCTGCACGCACTCATTTAATTATCCAAACACAATTCACAAAAGTCACTGGAAACAAACCAAACCAAAATAAAATAATTTGCATATATTTAAAAGAGCAGATAAATTCCCTCGGGGTTGGTTAATATTTCAGAGGCATAATAATAATATGCTAAATCATTCACATTTTATCCAGCACCAAAACAAAGTGGCTTTGTCGATGTAATTAGGGTGTTTTAGAGTTGAATCACCCTGGCAAATGACCATGTTTTTCTCTCTGGGAGATCGGTGTGTGAATGTATCTAAGCCTCTCTCTCTCTCTCTCCCTCTCTCTCTCTCCCCATAAGTATGGGTGTGTGTGTGTGTGTGTTTGTGTGTGCTTGTGTTGTATTGTCACCGTTCCTCCATGTGCACGCAGTCTTAGAAAAGGATTGATTAAAGAGAGAGTGTCTGTCTCAGAGCAGTTAATGAGGTTTAGTCCCATGAGCTGTGAGGTTTGGGCGTGTTTGAGCGCACGCACATGTGTGTTTGCGTGTGTGCACGTGGACCTAGTGGAAGACGTTGTTAATTGGCTAAGACTTACTTTCAGCAGGGGGATAGTCAAGGGCACAATGCCTCCACATTTGTGGAGTGCCATTTGTAGAACACGGTGATACGTTCACTTTCTATATTTAATATTATTTTGAGTGAATGATGAGTCAGTAGCAGGCTGACAGAAAGACATATGATTGTAATTAAACTTGTAATTGTGCATGTTTTGCATGCAATTTAAATCTGTAGATAAAACATGAATATTATTCTTCATGTTTGACTGCTATAGATAGAAATTAACAAATCGCATGCAAAAAAACTGAATGGAAAAATGTTATTTTGCTGTTTTGTTTTACCTCAGTGTATCTGAAGATATGAATGAAACTCATTCATTTTTTCTCTCTGGGGACAAGAAGAAGACGAAAAGGTAAGAGAAAGAAGGAGAAGTGAGGAAAAGAGAAGGAAAAAGAAATATAAAAAGGCAGAAAAAGACAGAGACACAGAGGATGATAGAAAGAGGCAGAAAGGGAGAAAGAGAGATATTCCACAAAGGCCAAGGTACTGTAGATGGATACAATCTCACCTGCTCTGGTCTCCACACAGACCTGTCCGTCTACATGTGTATAAGGACCTGTGTGTTCCATTGCAGCGCAACACACAGCTCGTCTCAAACAGCAGGAAGCATTGATGCTTTCATGTGGAGCACAGCCCAAAGTAGAGCAAGATTACAATGTGTGTGTCTGTGTGCGTGTGTCTGTCTGTGTGTGTGTGTGTGTGTGTGTGTGTGTGTGTGTGTGTGTGTGTGCGTGTGTAAAACCGAGGCTTTTCCCCCCTTGGGACCTGCACAAACACGCTTCCCATCTTTCCTTTGAGTTTCACATTCAAAGGTTCCACTCGTTCAGCTGTCAGTCATTCTCTCAGCCAATCAAGGCCCTTCATTCTCAGTCTGTTTATAGATCAAGGGTGGTTTAAGCGTACGTATGTGATGTGACTGGAATTTTTACCATGACTAATACTAATACTGTAAATATTCATTTTTTTTTACACATCACCAGTGGTGTCAATCAAAATCAACACTATTGTGCCATACTGTGAGCATACGGGAAGTCTATAACAATGTTTATGACTGCAGGTCCTGGAAACCCATTGTTGCTACTAGAAGGTTGCCAGAAAATGCAGAAAGAACTCTGGACCAAGAAAAAGGCTTGAAATGTGGCTGAATGGAATGAAGTAAGTTCATGGATGTATGTAGAAAGAAAGAGAAAATTCTTTAAAAGTGGCACAGATGGAGGTTATAAAATGAAGTAGCTTTGTGTGTGGGCTACGGCTGGTGTGTGTGTGTGTGTGTGTGTGTGTGTGCACTTTATGTGTGCATTTGTGTTATCAAAAAAGATTCAGTGCTGTATAGAGGCATTAACTATTGTGTTATAGGGCTATCGCAACCCAGATATGTCATGCTTAATTTAGTGGCTAAGAGTACAAGAGAAAAGAGGGAGAAAAAAAAATACAAATTACTGTGAAATGTACAATATATCTGAAAGTATGAGTACATCACACAGCCACTTGTGCTTTAACACATAGGGAAACTGAGAAGGAAAGAGAGCTGTAGTGATAAAGAAAGAGTACGAGAGAGAGGCAAACAGACGGAGCATCAGGTGACAGCAGGCGTTATCAGACCTCACCTCTGATTGCCATCTATTATGATGGAACAATAGTTTCCTGTGGGCCATGTTAACGACCTGTGTTCGTCAGCAGCAGGGGAAATTAACCAAAGCCATACTTTGTCTGCTTTGTGCCAGGAGGAGAAACAAAAGGAGAGGAGCAGAGTGGGAGAAAGAAGAATCACTCACACACCTGTTATGTAGTGACAGACAGCTGCCATACCTGCACTGTGTGGGAACGGTGGGTGAGGTTCAGTCCCCAACAGAGGGCAGCAGAGGGCTTCAGAGCTGACACGTCCCTCAGAGGAGGGTCAAACGGCTCAGACACACAGAAAATTCATGCTGTCTCGATCTACATGTCACCTCTCCAATGTCCACTCAACACTCACTTTATGTTTGATTTAAAATTATTTAGGGGCTTACAGTGTGTGCTTAAACCAATGATGGCTTCACCTCAGAGCTGCCACGTCGAGATGCTTGTTTGTTTTTGTCAACTTTACCTATTTTTCCCAGCTGAAATAAGGTGCGAGTGAGGTTTGAACTGCAGGGCACTGGTAATGGCGGAGTGTGTGTTCTACAGCACGTCTCAGCGAGAAACTAGCTCGATCTATTCACACTACATGCAGAGCCGTGGCCTCCAGGCTTGAGTTCCTGCTTCGGTAATGACTCTGTTCCCCTGTGGAATGTAGAACATTGTCTTTCCTCAAATGAGGGAAGCACACAATCACACGCACACAATCACACACTCACACACACACACACAGATAGACACACACACATATCCACAAACACACACACAAGCATGCACTTCAATATGCATGAAACTCGCTAGGTTGTAAACATACACAGACAAAACTGCACGCAGGTACACATGAATACACACATACTTGCACCAACACATGCCCACACACACACACACACTATCTCCTCAGTCTCAGAAACATTGATTGGGCCTCCCTCTCAGGTCTGCTTGCCTCTACCATGATCAATCAGTGAGTTTATAGACCACAATGTGTGGCAGCTTGTATTGCTCTTTCTCCCTCTTCGTTACCGATCAGAGAAAATCCCACTCTAAGCAAGCGCAATGCACATTCATACAATTTTAATGACTCTTAAATTAACCATCATATTTTTGCTCCACTCCTTCACTGACTAAATCGCTTAATATGCATCAACACTGGCCTCACTTGTGGGTTCGCCGTGACATTTTTATAATTCCTTTACACGGGCATTGTGTTTATTTATGAGTGTGTAGGCTTTTTTGGCTGATAAATGGCACAATTAAACAGTGCTCAGACACTCGAGCAGGCGTTTCAGGCTGCTGACAGATTTTTAGTGTCCTCTTCCTTGGCTAACGATGAAAGTAAATAATGTCTTAACGAGGTTGCTGGAGCAGTTGTTTGAGGATTCATTTTATATTTCACATTTGCTTTGAGCAGCCGTGGTTGAACACAGCACAAAAGTAAGGTTCACAGCCTAGATTTTACGCTTTGAACATAATTTAGTAGCTTGTTAACAAATTCCTTTACAATTATTACCAAGGTTACAAATGAAAATTGAAATAATTTCTGAATTTTTCAGGATTGTGTGAGCAGTGAGCAGACCTTTTTTATTATTTATAACATTTTACTCCTCTGTTTATGTGAATTCAACAACTCTTTCTGCGGTATTTTTAGGCTTAAAGTGTCTATTTCTGTCCATTTTATATTTGTACAACATGATGGGAAAGCAGGGTCAAAAAAAAACTACAGCGGTGATAAGCTGCTGTTTTCAGGGTACCACGGAACTCGAATCTTCCGACTTCCTGTATGCATTATTCAAGGGCCCCTATTGGCTGCTGTGGGTTTAGTGATGAAAGCAGCCTGACGCAATACTCGGCAACAGTGTTTTACAGTATTGTTTTACAAACTATTGTACGGCAGGGTTAGAACAAGGGAGCGTATTAGCCAGGCCCTGGGAGGAGGGTAGCTTTATGAGCCCTCTGAGGCTGGCTGGGGAGCGCCTGGGCTCCTGTGCAGTTAAGCATTGGGCTACGGCACTACAAGCTGCCCCTACATTTACAGAATGCCCTTGGACGGAGGATGTGTGCGAGGGAGAAAGTGTGGGGCATGCATGCTCATGGGCTAATGAGTGCATGTGTTAATGCCTGTGTGTGTTTGTGTGCACATGTGAGTGTGCACGGACGAGATGTTGTTGGGTTGAGTCAGTCTCCAGAGGGAAGGAGAAGGACAAATGCTCCTTAAAAATAGCCCCTGGGCAGCTGGTGTACACAGTCTATCAGCAGTCCGTCCCTGGGGCCAAGAAGGGAGGGAGGGAGGGATGGAGAGAATGAGGGAGAGAAAGAGAGAGAGACAGAGGATGGATGTAAGAGAGAGTGAGAGAAATATGGAAAAATAGGGTAGAATATGGGTGGAATAGAAAGAGAGAAAGAAAAAAGGTAATATATATATATGGATAAAAAAAGATAACCCTCCACTCAAGAAAGAGAGAAGATAGTAAAAAAAAAAGAGAACCAAAAGTCAAAGAGAAAAGGAGAACAAACTGATATAGTCAGCGAAAGAATGAAGGCAAAAGATGGAGAGTGCCTCCCAGTCCCAGTTGAGAATGCTCTAGAGGTCACAGTGGAGGGATAGGGTTTTAGAGAGAGCAGCTTTGTCCCCAGACGTCTTCAGTTACTAATATACCAGTGTGTGCTTCGCTAAATCGCTCCCAGTCGGCGGGAGTAGAGATCCTTGAGACCCACCGAGACCCTTTATGGAAATAACTCTACCCCATTTGCTCTCAATAACTTGCTGCAACATTTTGTGTGTGTGTGTGTGTGTGTGTGTGTGTGTGTGTGTGTGCACGTTCACTTGTACGGGGGTTTGTTTATATGTGAATTGAAGGCGCTCATTGAGTATTTGCATGCGTAGTTTTAATGGACATGCACATAATGGAGAGATGGTTATTACAACTGTTCAATCTACTGGGAGCAACAAAATCATCAAGCTATTAGATATTTATGGCACTGGAATGCTCAGATTTGAAGGCTGCAGAGCTTTTTGTGATCCTGGAGTGAAAATTAGATTAAACCAAGACATAAGAAAAGAATCTCCAAAGAAATAACAGGTAAAATATAGTTTGCAGAATGCGACTGGGAAGGTTTGTGGGTGTATTTCAACTTTAAATGAGAAATAAAGAGCTGGAAGTCATTCTATAGTTGCCTGAAGGATCCCACACTCTCACAGTATCATCAACACACCAATTAGAGCCACAGACTGGGAGAGGATCAATGCGATACTGACTGTGTGTATGTGTGTGGGTGGTGTGTGCGTGCGTGTGTGTGTGTGTGCATGTATAGATGTATTTTGTTAGTTCCTCCACTGAGCTAATTGAGCTGTTTTTCCTCAACAGTTGGGAGCTCTTAGGCTGCGGACAGATGCCCTTGGGCACAAGGTGTGTGTGTCAGTTTGTGTGCATCTGTGTGTTTGCCACTGCGAGCATGTGTTCAACGCTGCCATAGTGATTGCGAGAGTTTGTTGGTACATGCCAAAATGAAAACTTGTGTGTTGTGTGTGTGTGCATGGCATGCGGGCCGTTGGTCTGTCAGTGGCGTATTTAGCGGTCTCCAGGCGTCATTAGTACCCTGACTGTCACATCGGGCCGTCTTAGTTGAGCTCTTTATAAAGCTTTGTTTAGAATACTCTGGCCACATGTGCTCCGCTGCGACTGATGAGCCCTGAGCGGGTGCTGATGGAGTGTGTGCCTGTGTGTGTGCGTGGAAGCGGGGTGGTGATGGAGCAAAGCCGTCCTGACAGAGATGTTACCCAGCAGCAGGATCCTGTGCCCCACCCCCTCCTCTCTCTCTCTCTCTCTCTCTATCACACACACACACACACACACACACACACACACACACACAGAAACACATATCACCCTCACCTACCCAAACAGTCTGGCTCTCAATGTCATCGTTCGGGTCATGTTTAACTTGAGAGAAGAGGATATACTTTGTTTATTCCACGGAAAGGACAGTTGACCATTCCTCACATACAGGAAATGCAGTGTGCTGTACAAGCCAACAATAGTTGACACACTAGACACACTAGACTGCTGCAGTGGTGGAGAGTAACCATATATATTTCCTCAAGTACTACTAAGTTACTTGTATTTTACTTGACTATATCTAGTTCATGCTACTTTATAGTTCTAAAGCTGTAGTTATGTTACAGATTAAGATCGTATGTACAGAACATATGATTGGCTATGCAACAGATTACACTACTCAACAGTATGCAAAGTAAAAATTAGCCAATATTGCCTTACATTAAAGGACAAGGGTCTCAGTCTTCTTCAAACAAAGGGCTTGTTGGATCATCCAACAGCGTCTGAAACCTGCTCTTCAGACACTTTTGCGATGTTTGTATTGGGGCTGCTCCAAAACTGTCGAACCAAGAAGAACCGAGTAGAGGTGTGTGAGTAAAGGCTGGGTTTTACGTTCTGTCTCATACAGCTACTCCCATCACTTTTCAAGGACACTGTGCACTGTTATCCCCATTCATTACGTTGAGACTACAAAGACACACAAAAAATAAAGAGTTCTTGGAGAAAGATCGAGGAGGCAGCGGGATCCAGCCAGGAGGAGGCTATGAGGGAAGGCTTTTTGCACTTCTTTCAAGTGTGGCCATTCGGAACCAATTTAAAAACACTTTTGCCTTTAGACATGACTGGATGACATGTGTTACAACCTTGTGTGTTATAAATATACTGAATCCTTAAAACTAGCATTAACCTAAGATCAAATAAGCCTTTATTGATCCCCAGAGGGGACATTTGCTTGTTGCAGCAGGACAAGGACATAAAAAAGTGGGGATAAAATAGTTAAAAGTAAAAAAATAAAATAATTAGAAGTATATAAAATAAGAATAAGTTTAGAAATAAAAATGGAAACTATACAAGAGCAATAAAAGTCAAACTGACATGGCAAGCAATTTACATACAGTACCCACAACCAGTGTTGCACTTAAATCAGTAGTGCAGCACTGTCTCCAGTCCAGTGCCATGGAGTGGCATGTTTATTAGCAGCAAAGTCAGCAAAGTACTCTACACGAAAGAGTAGAAATAGTAAATAGTAATTATTCTAGATGTTTTTTTATTTATTATTGTTTTTAAACAGACTAAGGGATTTCCTACAACAGTTAGGCATTGAATTTTTTTTGCAAATGCTATTTTAACAGGAACAAACAATAATCAATTGTAAGGGACTTTTTTTCAGCGTGGAATTAAAACATATTTGCAGCAGCAGGGCGGTGTATGTGGGATTGACTCAAAATAAACTACAGTGCACATGTTCATAGTAATGAAGGAACGTGTCACCCAGTGAAACGGTGTGACTCATTGATTTGTTTTGGATCATTTTTGGACAACAATGGAGCTCCATAGCCCAGAGGAATTAGATATATCAGGCTTTGGCTACACAGGCAACACTTGTTAGCATTGTTGATTTTGGTTGTTTCATTGTAATTGTTGACAATAAGAAAAATTTAGAATACTGCCAACCTTTCATTTAAAATGTTGAAATACATGTTAATGCACCAATAATAATAAGTCAGTGTTATAATACAAGTGTAATAATAAAACACCCTGAAAGGGGCGATTTGGCATAATGAGTACTTTTCTTTTGGACATTTTGCTGCAAGTATGTACTTCATAATGCAGTGATTGTGTATTTTTACGTTGGTACATTGCTACTTTTACTGAAGTAAATGATCTGAATACACCTTCCACAGCTGCACTGTGATGTGAATTTCTATATGACAGACTGTTTGGATTTAAAGCTCGCACACATTTTTTGATTTCTGCAATAATATGTAATAGATGTAAGCACCCGTGGAATCAACAAGTATTCACTGTTGTTTTCAAGAAATCTTCCCTGCAGCATCTAGCTGGTGCTGGTCGTCTCTCTTCACCACGGCAGCTGCCTGTGATGGTTATCTCTCATTCATTTTCCAACACAAACACACACACCCATGCTCAGACCCACGCACATTTGCACTCCCACTCCTGCAACTCATGCACTTCCACATTTGCACACTTGCACATGTTCACACCCTTGAACACGCTTGTTCTTTTCCTCCCTCTCTCTTTTTGACAACACAACTTCCAGCTTAACTTCCAGCAGAAGTGCGCCACTCTCAGTCCTTCAGCGGGAGTCGTTACTTTGAGCTACTCAGGAATATAGTCTAACTTTCTAGTACAAGACTAGTCATTGAGTCTCTCTCCAGGGACCCCTGCTTTATAACTTATACTCACTTTACAGGACTTCCATATCAGTGGAAGGCATCTCTCTGTGAAAGCACTGAGGTAGGAGTTGGGATAAAGCTATTTGATGTTTTGTAGCAAACGAATCTGAGGTAATGGATACTGTGTGAAAGGCTATGGCTGCTAGAGTGAAGTGACAAAGTTAGTTTGGGCCTTACAGATCTTTAAATCCCTCTGGATCACTCAGACTGCCCCCTTCTACACTCACCGCTCCACTGATTGTGTGTTTGTGTGTGTGTGTCAGACGATTGGTACCTGGGCTAACAGAGAGGAGTCCCTCAGGTCCTTCTGTGGAGGTTCTCAGGTCTGGTCAGTTAACCTCTATCTCTCTCTTTGATCGCTGTGGCTCAGACGACCCTCAGGGAAAACACAACACACTCAAACCTCAGTCATACCTCTTTCAGAGGATACACACACATCCACACTTATCCACAGCAGACAAATGGATTGACACATATACACAAGAAACTTTGTACATATGCCAATGCATACACCCCCTCATCCGCACACATACACACACACACACACACTTTGCCACACAGTCTGACCAAGGGGTAATGCTATACAGCCAGTGTCAGTGAGAGCAGGGTACTTAAGGTGCTATTACACTCCCATTACCTCTACTCTCATGTGCAATCAGGGAGAGGTGATGGCCTGCGCTCTGGCAACACACACCCCGTTTCCCCTTCTGACAGCACTGCGGACAGAAGCCCGAGGCACCGGGTCCAGGATCGTAAGGGAGGAAAGGCGAGGAGATTTAATCTGAAGGGTGTGTGTTGTATCTGGTAGGTAGAAGAGAATGAATGAATTACGTAGCAGCAAGGCTAACGGGGATGCAGCTCATACTCCTATTTGCAGATGATGATGATGGATATGCAGAGTTTCATGTGTTTGTGAATCTGTTTTAATGAAACGTATGAAAAGAAAACATCTTTCCCCCCCGCCCCCATTTTCTACCTCTGTTTTTTGTGCCCTCTCTCTCTCTCACTCTCTCTCACGCACACTCTCTCTCGCTCCCTCTCAGCTGGCCCTAGATAGTTTTGCTCTTCCCCCAGCTCCTCTGGGACCCCTTCTCTGTGTCGTTAATCAGAGCTTCTCAGCTCAGCTTCTCTCTCTCCCTTTTTCTTTCTTTTCCAACCAACACACACACTCGCTCGTGCACACACACATATGCAGTCTTATAGTCTCCCTCCCCTCCTCCCCCATGCATCCTCAGCCCCATCCATCATAAAACGGCAGCGGGAAGGTGGGGTTGTGTGTAAGTGTGACTGTGTGAAAGTGTGCGCGTCAGGTTCTGTGTGTGCGTTTATGTGTGTCGGCTCATGTATGTGCACGCTATAGGCACACATCTCTGTGTCTCCTCAGCAAAAATGAATTGAGACTTTACAAGAAGAAAGCAATTAGGCCAGGGCTTTGCCCTATCATTCACTGGCTAATGTATCAGAGGCAGAGTGAATATTATTAACGGACGGGGAGGGTAAGGCTCTGTGGGTTTTACAGCCAGAAGGTAGGACAAGAAAAGACTAATGATTGTGATGAAGTAACCCTGAGTTGAAGGGTTTTAATCACTTGTAGGCTTTGTGGCTTCACAGTTGACACGCTCTTTATGATAACTGCATGGCTTCCAGCTCTGAGTCTCTGCCATCCACTGAACACTAGTAGGAAAAAATCAAATGAGCCATTATCGAACATGGACAAGGATGGCTGGGTACAATGCAACACGATTACTCATTCATCAGGATGTGTGAGTGAGGGCCACGGGGCTGGGAGAGAGAAACAAATTGTGAGTCAGAAAAATGGAACTTATGATGAACAGAGGACAAAGAGACAAATTATGAGGTGCGAGGAGGAAGCGGGCGCAGAGACAAAAGTTCAAAGGAGAGAGGGGTGACTGAGGTGGAGCATTGATGGACAGAGTCAAGAAGGAGCAGACAGAGGAGAGAGGAGGTGAAAGAGCAGTGTTGGGTCAGTGATGCGTAGAGACAAACCATTTGCACCTCAGCAGCAACTGAGCAGAGTGCTCTTGACTTCTGCGTGTGTGTGTGTGAAGGAGAGTGTGTGTGACATGGGACGGGGGAAACTGGGGTCAGACCTAGGATAGGTCACACTGTAATGGTGGGGTTTTTTAACAGCATTTTTGTTTCACATCTCTACAGCGCTCTTAAATGTCATGCATTTTAAAAAGTCAGGTCTCAGCGGGTCGTGCTGACATTGATGTGTGTGCTTTCTTCAAACAGGAACCTTCCTCTTTGTGATTTAAAGCAACATTTCGTGCTCTCTGGTTACATTTGTTGACATCACTCAGCTCTTAACAGCAAATGTGATATGATAACTCAATCAGGCAAGACGCTAAATATTGAGATAAGCCCATAGTGACCCTGAAGAAAAGTATGAGGCCAATCTGTTCCAGCCTGTTTCTGTGATACAGTCACAATTACTGGAGATTACAGCTAAATCACTTCCACATGGGCTCAATGAAAACTTTACAATCTCTCCCACAATACACGATGAGGTGACTTTGTTTGGACTGAAACCAACAGAGGAAAGAGGAGAAGAGGTGAAGGAAGTAGAGGAGAGAACGCCTCAGAGCAATGGGGGAGAGGGGAGAGATGTGAGGGATAGGTGGAGGATTTTTGTAAAGAGCTAAGTTTTGAACCATCATGCAACCATCATTTTCTCTCCCAAGAATTTCTGTTCCAAAATCTGTCAAATGGGAAACAAATGTTGTGGGCGAGACCGCACGGGGATAAAAAACATTCTTGTTGTTTCACAATCCACCACCAGAAAAGAGCTGGCTCAGAGGAGGAATAAAAGAATGAGCAAGCAAAGACAAAAATCAAAATCAGCTTCAACATCACAGAAAGTAGAGGAATGCTCCAAGACAGACCCTTTAAGAATGTATTTCTATTTGAAAAAGAGACAGGCATAACAAGGAACTGTATAAAATGATTAGTAGTGTCAGAAGTGTGGGGTTATGTATTTTTTCTTTTTCCTGAAGGGAGGGTAGTCATAATGTTTTGGAAGAATAGGGGTGGGTCTTTTAACTTTTTCTCATCCCAGATTTATACTTTATTTCAATCTCCCCTTGTGAGATTTAATGAAAATTAGAGAAAAAAAAAAGTTACATGTCTTTTGTGTGCATTCATAAGTTCATAAAGGTGTGTTTGGCCATATGACAACAATCCTGTCATAATTATTGGCTATGTGAAAATTATCATTCCATTAAAATAGTACTCAGCTGATTTAGCATTGCACTCCTATAACATTGTCAGACTCACAATGGACTGTTAAAACCATGATCAAAATTGATGCCTGAGAACGAGAGATATCGTCTTTATTTGTGTAGCCTCGAGCTGCTGGCCTGAAGCAGAGAAGAGGAGCAGGCTACAGAGGTCTGGTTAACTTGCTTGTTCATTAAGGTGCAGACACACCCAATCCAGCGATGACCCACCTGGGTGCAACGGACGACTAAATGCTCCGACCAGTGGGCAAAACTTCTTTATGCAACTTTTTTTTCCACTTTTGCAGCATGACTTCTCAAGACCTGTAAACAGACGTAGGTGCGTAAAATTGGAGTTCCACTTTAACATATTAAAATTTAAATAGGGTTACACCATCTTAAATTATTTTAGTTGTCAATGGTAAAATGAGACTTTGGGTGTAGTTTGCTGCAATTTTGCAGAAAAAAATTCGGCCCTCCGCACTCCAATAATTTTTTGTACAGTCCCTAAAGGAAGGGGCCGATTGTTCAGCTAAGTAAAGTCATTTCTAGTTTTTCCCACTTTTCCCCCATAAAGTGAACTTGTTGAAATGTCCTCTTTGTCCACAGCAGCTCCTTGGTAAAACAATCCAGGGTAAAGTCAGAGCGTGTGGTCGTTAACTCAGGCTGGCATACCTGCCTTGCTTTTATAGGTGGCAAAAGCTACTAATCCTTCAGTCCAATATTTACTTAGTCCAAGTTATGCTTTCCTGGACCGTAGCTATGCATCTCTCCTGCTCCCTGCTTATATATTCTTGGCCCTTGATGTATTCCTGGCTCAGGAAACAACTTTTAGTGCCCCGCAAGGGCTGAGTGAGAATTGACAGTGTGTGCCAGAGTGAGAGCGAGAGGTAGGGGGCCTGTTTTAGTTCCACTGTGTTTGTAAGGTCACTCAGAGTACATCTGTATGGAGTGGGAACTCACTCGCTTTCACTGTCACAACCACTCACAACAGCCATCTGTAATGCTGTTATGTGGAGCACTGTGTCCCTTTGTCCCTTACACACACACACACGGGCGAGCACACAGTCACTCACACGCCCTCGCACGTTTTTAAGAGCACATATATGTGCACGCAGACGTACACACTCACACCGTTCACACGAAAAACAAATGAACCAGCGCAAACACACATTAACATAATGCTAGGTTCTAATTGCGGGAGCATGTGTTTCTAATGAAAAAGTTGTTTTAGGGTTTTATTCCGCTCGGCTGTCAAACAATTCACCCGTGTTTTGAAATATAATTGTGGGGACCCTAAGAGTTTCGAAACCAAACCAAAACATTGCCGCGATCCTGGTTTCTAATGTTTCTAATTTGTTAAAATATGCTGAGTGAATGACAAAAGTAGAAGTCCGAGCTGCCAAGAAAAACATATCAGAGGCAGGGCCATGTGGAAATACAGAGTCTCTTTTAGAAACATGATCAATGTAACCTTTGTTACAGGAAGGGAGAGAGAGAAGAGGGGGGAGGAGAGTGGGAGGCAAGGAGACAACATACAGAGACAGTAGGTTCATGTTTGTGTACATGTTTATGTATCACTTTATCCACAGTGTATACAGTAAAAACAAACTTAAGAATTCAAGTCGACAGTTTCATTTGGCTTATGTATGCACCACATACTGATGTACATGCATTGTTGTGGTGGACTGAAGATTTTCTGTGCGGAGCAAATATGTTACAGCGTTATTTTCACAAACTGTCAAATGTTGAAAGGAAGAGAAGAAGGATTTAATTATTTACAGATGGGAAGTATATCTTTTACTTCTCATTTATGCTCATTCCCTCTCAGGCTGGACTGAGGAGGATGTGTAGCCCCCCTCCCCATCCCACACACTTCTAACCCAAAACTAACATACAGCCTGGAAGTGGGCTGAGGAGTGTGTATGTACAGTATGTGTGTGTTGGTGAGAGGGAGAACGAAATTCATATGGTTGCAGAGCATCTCTTTTTTTCTTTTCTCCCCCCGCTGCTCTCTGCTTCTCTTTCTCTCTGTCTCCCCTTCCCTCCCCACGTATCTGTTTCTCCGAAGAATAACATACAAACCCTCTGTGAAAGGATTCATGGTTTATTAAACCAGAGGTCCTTTTCCTGTTTCAACACTGAGAAGAAAAAATAAATACCACAGTTTGTTTTCTCTCCCTCTAGCTTAGTCCTCTATCTAACTCTCTATCTATTTTCATACATTTTTTCTCAAATCATTTTTTTTGGTTGTGTCCGTCAATCTTTCAACTGTGTTTTTTGTTATATTTTCCCCCCCTGAACTTTTCATACTCTAACAATGTGTCTACTTCTTGTTTCAAGTCTTTTTTTCATCTCTTGGACACCAATCAGCCACACAGCCCATTAAAGCAGAGTGTGTGACCACTGAATGGGTCCCAGTAGTTTGTGTGTGTGTGTGTGTGTGTGTGTGTGTGTGTGTGTCTGTGTTACGAGGAGGGCAGCCTAGGATAACTCAGGGTAATGTATTGTCCTGGGCGTGCACCCTGACAGTTCCCCCTGCCGGTGCCTGGTCATTCATTACTGCTAATTTGACATGTTTACGGACCCCCCTCCTAACATTACATACTTAAGGCAATCGACTGACCTTAAATGGAAACACCTACAGCCGCGCGGCATGTCAATACCAGATGAGGATGTTTGTGTCTATGTGTTGTGTGTGTGTGTGCTCTCATGTGTACCTGTGAAGCAGTGCATCAATACTGAGTTAGTGGTTAATCTCGAGGAGCAGGTGAGTTATGCCTGTAGAGACGGTTTCCAGCATTATCTGAGTTAGTGCGTGTAATGTGGCTAAGAGGTGAACAATTCAGAATAATGCAGGAGGTGTGTGTATACGGGGAGGGTGGCAGTGAGGTGGGTGTGAGGCCAAGAAGGAAAAAGTGACAGATTAAACCTGTAAGAGCCAATATCTGTTTCGATTCCCCACCTCTGTTTGTGTTTTACATATTCAGCACTTAAATACAGTGTTGTGTCATTAAATGGCCAATCTTGCATTGTCTCTCACTGATACACAACATTAATCACCAATTAGCTTGTCCTGCGACTGGCCACCTCTCTCATTAGAATATGATAGAATATAATGGTACTTAATGATGCTTAGGAAACATAATTAAATGACTGAGCTGTAGAACATGTGGAAGAACCGCGGTGCATCAATCAAAGACGACCCTGTCAATCCAGCGCTCGTCAAGAGCGCGCAGAGAGTAAAAACAGAGGGGGTGTGTGTGTGCCCAAACCACTGGCCTCTATCATGACCTCATTAGGGAGAAATGAAGGGTGGACGTGTCCCCATCACAAGATACCATTGGTGCTTCAAAGTGTGAATGACATTAATATGTGACTGTCTCTGCCTCTGTCTGAATGTCAGTTGGTCTATCTGGCTGCACTGGAACAGATGAGGGGGAAAAAAGGCCATCTCTCTGAGGTATCTGCTTCTAGCTCTAATTAGCATGTGAATAAATGGAATAAATAATCTATATTATTTATGGATTTGCTTTTATCATTAATCAACATAACAAAAAGCTTGTCTAATGTGCTCGCTGCAGTCGCCACTGTAGTCCTACCGTCAGCTGAGGGGAGGATGGAGGGGGAGACCAAGAGAAAGAGAGAGAGGGAAAGTGTGGGGGGGGGCAAATAGCTTATCTTTTTTTTTTTTTTTCTCATTTTAGTAGAACAATAAAGATAAGTGTTCTACATGCTTGCTTAACACACACAGTTCGTCGGCCTCCTCCCCTTCTCCCTCTCTCTGCCGGCAGTGGTGAAATCCATCTCTCTATCGCTATCTCTCTAACATCCATTACATACCCCAGCCCCTCACCTCCCTACTCATTAGGCCAACGCACAGTAAATTAGCAGCAGCAATTACAGGGAATATAAAGCATAGGCTCTGCTGGGCTCCCTCTGACAGGTACCACACAGATCATAGACAGACACCCACAGTCATCGGGATAATTACTGTGGGAAACGACCACACACCCTCATAAGCGAGAGCGCAAACCTGAATGTGGGTGCACACTCATTCTAGGTATGCCTGCACTCAAATATGCTCAGTCTTCCTGGCAGGCATGTTCATGCATACACAGATGCAGAGATGCAAATACACACACATTAAGCAAGGCCAGGATTGGAACTTCCCATTTCCTCTCTTCATCTTTCTATGATGTCCACTGTGACTATTTTCCAACATAGAATATTATTAATATTCATTCCTCCTCTCCTTGTCTTTTGCTCACAGTCTAGGTCTGCCTCCATTCTGAATATCCCGCCCACCACCCCACCATCCCTCCACCATCCTCTCTCCTTCCTATTTCTTTCCTTTCCCTGTCTTTATCCGGGATCCCCATGGGGACTCCTGTTTTTCTTTCAAACACGCCTCTCCGCTCTTCCTCCCTTCATGTGTCCATGCAGGGAGGAGAATGAGAAAACGAAGGAGGAGGAGAGCGAGATGTTGAGGAATATGTGCATTAATATATTTCATTAGGATACTAGTAGCACAGAAGCTCCTGAACAGCACCTCTCTTGATGTGTGAAGGCTCTGCCGTCTGTATCCAGAGGAGCAGTTCTCCAGGAATAGCGTCTTTAATGTTATGTCTCCAGAGGGCTGAGGTCTGCTGGCTCCACGCTGCCCTCGGCCTCCCACTCCTATTGTCCTCCTCCCACACTGACCAGTCTATCTGGGCTTGAAAAGCTGCTGGAAATAAAGAGCAAAATGGGTTCACCTTTTGTCTGTGTGTATGTATGATTTATGAGTGTGTGTTTGAACGTGTGTGTGCGTATTGCACTGCAAGCCACATTTGGGGAAGCGGAATCCCTGGAGCCGCGCAGTGCAACATGGCAGCGGTGCTCGGGTCGCTAATCAAAAACATTAGGCTCCAGGACTCATTTTTCCCAGCAATGAATGTGTAACCTCCATAATTCAATATCCCATCGCTTGCTACTAAATCGTGCACACTACAACCCACTTTAGTGTTTGTCAGCAAACTATCAACTCCGTTATTAAATATACGGGAGGAAAAGCCCTGTGCAGTTATGAACCTACGGGCAATTAAGGAGGCAAACACACACAAGCACACACAGTGTTTACGAGTCCTTATTTCATCAGTACTTCCAGGTCGTCCCGCGCTCCCCCCTTGGCATTGCGGAAGCCTCCAGTTACCGTGGAGACCCTGGAACAGTTTGAGGTCAGCAGAATCCTGGGATCCGCTATTTTCACAAGCTAATCCAATCGCAGCCCCCTAAATTAGATATGCAAAAAATAAAAAAGAAATTAATTTTCTGCTGATGACCGGGTATGCAAATGATGACTCAATTATGGTGGGCTGGTGCGTTCGCAATTAATAACCTTGGAATCATCATTAACTAATATGTTTAGGAGGAAACTTGTCAGGCTAACCATGTTCACCATGCCATCAGTAATGCATTAATGAATTAGATTCATTAGAGAAAGGAGCCTAGCGGGGGAGGGGATGCAGGCCTGTTTCTGACCTGTGGAATTAGTTTTAGCCAGTTCTCCTCTATTCTTAGTCAACAGCCTGTCAGCTGTTTTGGAGATAATATTTTCAGTCAGAAAAGAGAAGAAAGTAAAAAAAAAAAAAAAAAAAGAAACATCCTTCTCAATATCTTATGAGTTGACTGAACTGACATTTCAGTTTCGCGATCGTGTCAGAGAAATCCAAAACATGAATATTTAAAAACAACAAAATGACAACTGACAAAGTCACAGACAAGAGGTAACTTTAATTCAACATTGTGAGAGTCCAAAAGTTATCTTACAGCTCAATTTTCATCAAAAACAATAACAATCTATACAGTAGAATTTTTTTTCTTCCCTTATATCATAGAGCTGTTCAGTGTATTTGCAGTCAAAGACAAAACAGAGGGAAAAATAGACACCAGCTATTTGGTTTGCATCTTTTTTTGTTGTTGTTTGTTACCTAAATACAAAACTTTGTCACCCATAACCAATATTCATAATCAGGATGGAACTTTGCTTACAAAGAAGCCATTGTATGACAACAGACCTCTGTAGTTCATTTGAAACAGATATGGTGCGGCCCCTCCCGCCCCGGCCCAACCAGCACAGGCACACAAGTGCCTGAAAAACACTCGTCTGTCAGCAGGCGCCTCTGTTAAAACGGTCCTTTCTACCCACTTAACAAAACCAGGCTCTAGAAAAGAAAAGCAGAGAGAAAAGCCCTATTCTCTGTCCAGCAACAGCTTGAAGACACACGGCAGACACAAAGAAAAGACTACAGAAATGGCTGACGGGCCAAGGAGCTCCCTTTCATGCTTCTTCACTTGTTCTTGTTCTGTTTAGCTTGTAATGAAGCTGTATTGTCCAAAGGCTAATACAGCGAGCGAAGGACTGGGGGATCGACTGTCGGATACCGGAGTCAGACCTACGACTCCATGTGTGAGATTAAAATTGTGCTGTGACAGTGGTGGTCTTCACTGTGCTCCCCTTTGTACTACAATTAAAACAGCTCTGTGTTGTCACACTGTTGTGATCCTGTGGTTAATGAGAAATATTACCATCATGCGGTTGAAATGATTTCATTATTTGAAAAAAAGCTACATAATCGCTACCAAAAAAAAAAAAAAAAAAAAAAAGACAAAGTGTTTCTGTGAACACTAAAGTGCAATGAGCACAGCTGAGACAGGCCTCTCAGCGTTGAATGTCCTTCAAAGCGTGCCATTGCTGTAGTATTATAGTACATCGGGGTGTGTGTGATTGTTGAATTATGGCTCTTTGTATTCTAGTCTGGCTTCACCACCAAACAGAGTGGGTTTGTGCTTTGTCCCCAAGTTCCCATGAATTCCTCTGTGGCAATAGACAATTGTGGTGAGGGTAGAAAACTGTACACGTGATTGAATGAAGAATGGGTTTGCATTGTTAAGGCATCTAGACTGCTGGTAAAGATTACAGTGACAGAAAAAAAGAAAGAGTATATAGATACAGTATGTAAGCAGGCATAAATAACATAGGAAAAGAAAGAACAGAGGGGAAAAAAGAGGAACTCAAAGAAAGAAAAACACAGAGCAATTTTTTAGTTCTCTTGGTTTGCACACACACAAAAAAGAAAGTGTCACTCAAGAGAAGAACCCATGCATATTATCAGTTCAAGAACAGTATCAATCTGAAAGCCTCAAAGAGTTCAAACAAAAAGATATAGATTTACAGTATATATTAATGTGTGTATATATTCTTAAAAAATCTACTTCAACCAAATACTCTGAATAAGATGCTACTTTTTTGCCATACAATAAACATTTTCATAAGGAAAAAAACTGAAATTTTTTATTAACTTACAAATAATACAAAAATAGACAATGACATGTTTTTTGAATCAACAAACAAAAGCATGGTATACCAATGCAAAACAATCAACATACAAAACAAAAAAAGATTAAAAAAAGTCACATTTAAATAGTGAGAGACAACAGTAAATAATCAAACAAAACACTGTGAAATATGTTCACTTACTGTATTAAACTTACACAACACAACTAAACGAGGGTGAGAGGCAATGTACAAATACAAGGGATAAATACATTATTTATAGGATATTTTACAGAAATCCCCTTTTTGTATCCAAATCCATGTTTCTCGTGTTTAGCAGATGAGATATTGACAACACACAGTAAATCTATCTTCTGTACTGAGAAGCTGCCTTAAGACATTTAATGTTTACATTTCAAACTATAGCTATCGCAAAAAGAAAAGAAATGTCAAATGAAAAATTCAACATTTTTTTTTATATACAAAAATATATCACATATATCACGCATTTATTCTAATCTGATATTTGCTAGACTCCTTCAGTACAGTGCTGGCTGGACACACACATCCTCTGGCTTTTCAAGTCTTCACTAAAATCTCCGACAAAATGTCAATTTTGGCTAAATCATCACCTTTTCTTCACATGACAAGCAGAAAAGCATATTGCAAACAGCTCAATCCTCACAGTTTTATTAAAAGTCAAACAAACAAACCAAACAAAAACAAAAAAAGAAAGAAAGGCATGTTTTTCTGACGTTGAATTAGCATTGGGTGATTTTGTTATACCACTGTTAGATTTATGGGATAATTAGCAGCAAAATTGAGGGTTGATTTTGTTCTTTTTTTTTCTATATTTCTTTCTGTTTTTGTGTGTCATTGACCTTAGTCCCATTTGGCCAGTGTGCTGTTATGTGGTTTTCATAAGCAGGCTGAGCTAAGGAAAGCATCTTCTATTGTGACAGAGGTTACGTAAACTTCATGGCCAAACCAACACTTCACTGTTGTTTGTGCGAGGGACGGATTGCAAGACGGCAAGTGGGGTCTCCAGTAATCAAACCCAAACCTTACAGGCATAAACATAAAGATAAATAAATGCTCTTTTCATGAGGTCAGTGTCACACTGTGGGTAAACTATCAGTCTCTATACACTCCATCCAACGCGGTGTCAGAGAAGCTACACTAATTCAACCAAGAGGGAAATAACATCACAAAGGTTCGTATTGTCCCTTTTTTCTCCTCCCCTATCCCTTCAGATGAAATCCCAATGGAAAGGCCTGAGTTTAACGGAGTCCTGCGTCTTATCTTGACTTCCTTCAGTTCAGCTCCGGAGCATAACAGAGCCTCGCCAGACTCTGCTACTGTGTCTTTTCCTCTCAACATTCCCAAATCTCCAGCTATCCCAGATCCTCTACATGGGTGGAACGATCATCCCGGGAATCGCTACTTTGTGGGAAAAGAGGGGGAGGAAGATGGGGGTAAAGAAAAGCAGAGAGCGAGAGAGAGAGAGAGAGAGAGCGAGAGAGAGAGAGAGGTCAGTCATGTGATTGCTGGGTTTCATCTGTCATCACAACAGTCACATAACAGAAATGTGTTCCAGCATCTGGCGAACAAAGACGACTCTCCCTCATTATCTCTTCATTCCGAGGCCCCAAAATCAAAACATTTTTCTCCGCTGCGCCGCTAACTTGGCGAGCCCTGGCAACATCATTCAACTTTTCGCAGGCTTTCTGAATAGCTTCATGGAAGAGCTGCCACTGTTAATTGTTAGCAGTTACATTGTGTAAGCCCATTGTGCATCATGGAGCATAATTCAAACACGAGAGAGAGACGCTGTGACGTGGGATGACAGAGGTGATGAAACTGCACTCAACACTTGAACATGGAAATGGAATCCACAAGCCTTTCATGGGGAGCTTTATTCACATTGTTACCTTCTTATATCATGCCCTGTCTACCACCAGCTCCTACGTCTTCACCTCCGTGCTCCCACATCCCCCCTCACCCCCTTCCCTCCCCCCCCGTTTTTACGCAGAACCCATCACGAGGAGGAATTTTTCATATAACATATTGGCTCCCTATTGATTCCCCTCTCTCTTCAATCCACTAATTCCCTGGTTATTTCCTAAGTGTGTCCAGCTGTGTGTGTGTGTGTGTGTGTGTGTGTGTGTGTCAGTGTGATGAGCGTGCAGTGGCCAATGGCCTTTGGGTCACCATGGTCAGCGCTCATCAACGCCGACAGAGGAAGTGAGGAAGTGCTTAGCTTGGGGCCCTGATAAAGATTCCCATCCATCATTTCTCTCTCTCAGGATCTCAACACCATACAACATCCTGCCTAGAGGAACAGACCCTGTGCTGCATTCAATGGAAATGGGAGAAGAGAACGACCCCCACCGCCACCACCACCACCACCACCACCTCCCTACATAGACACCCACTGGAGCACAGGCAGGAAGCAGGAAGTGAAAACAGGAAATGGAACACATATGGCGTGGCATGCTGTCTCTCAAGAGTGACAAATAAAAACAGAAGAGAGAAGGAAGGGTATGGCAGGATGAGCTGGAGCTGCATGTGAGTGTCGTGGGATAGTGTGGCATGGAAAGAAACAGAGAAAGAGAAAATGAAAGCGAGGGATAACATACTTCAGGAGAAGGCCAGGCCCTGCAGAGAGTTGGTTGATGAGTACTTGCTAGAGTCCACAAAAGACTGATCTATAGTGAGGAAGGAGAGTGGAGGGGTTCAAGGAGGGTCAAGAAAGGAAAGACAGGGAGTGAGGAGGAAAAGGAAAATCGGAGGAAGAAGTGGGAGCAAAAGTGAGAAGTTATTATCATAAAAAGGTGTAGAAGAGCAGGATTAAAGCTTGATGAAAAGGTATAGACAGTAACGTTATCTTGGAAGTGTACTTTTTAATATAAATACACATTAAAACAGTGGCTCCAAATTCATTAGATACCGTGTAAATAAAGTGTTTGTCAGCTTACCTTGCAGGCTGTTAGCATTACCGCTGGTGCACGTGGGCGGGGGAGAGTTCTGGGGTCGCACGACAGGGGCAAAGGCGCTCTTCTGCTTGACAGCGGCGGACACCATGTTGGCTGGGGAGAAGGAGAAGATGCCGGAGGAGCTGCTGCAGTTGGAGGGCAGGCTGGTCGACGAGGCCATGGTGGGGCTTGACGGGACGACTGAGGGAAGAGAGATGGGTAGGTGAGGGGGGTTAAGGGGGTCAAAGGGAGCACGTCGGGGAAGAATGACAGGGAGGAAATATGAAGACGGAACGGGGAGAGACAAGGTTAGAGAGAGGGCCGAGGGCAGAGGACGGGCAGACGGGACGAACAGAAAGGGACTGGTCAATGGACGATGGCAGGAGGGATAATATTTTGGACTCAGATCAACTGGCTCAGACTTTTATTTGCAACCTTTTTTAGTTGTTAAGCAATCACCTGGCAATTTCATATTCCATAGCTAAGACAAAAATGTGTTTAGTTGGAAACTTGCACCGAAAACAGCCCAAAGCATTATTTCCCTCTGATCAGTCTGTTTTGATGACTCATCCTGTACCTCAAGGGGTGCAACGGCTTGATAAACAACTCTTCGCTGACTCGGGGTACTGTACCCGTAATTTGTTTGCGGGGCAACTTACAAACAAGGCTCTCCCAGATCACCTTTTTCCACAGGTAGTTATGCAAGAGATTTCTGCTTGAAAATAATCACCCCTGGTATTTGGGATTTTCACAGTGTGCCGATGTATGTTTTCTTTTTTTTCCCTTTTTGTGTGTCCTGTTAGCGACCAGTTTGGTTGCTAATGGGCCAATAAGTATTTCTCAGTCATAAATACCACTGACTCCTGTCTCATAAGTGGCTGTGAACCGTGTCTTTGCTGCGGAGAAGTTTATACACCGACAGAAAGGTTGAATAAAACTTGATGGTGACTCTTTATAAGCTGTGATAGCTTCCTCAATTTTGGATTATCCTGCTAGCTGTCCCCTCAAACGTAAGCAATGTCAAGATGGCTGGCTTTTGGTGAATGGCCCAAATTCAAATTTCACCAAAAGTTGAACTCCACTGATCACCAAGATTCCATTGGGATAGATTGATTTCTTGGGAAAATAGCAACATTTTGTTGTTTTCTGGTGTTACAAGGCCTTAAAGCCATAAATTAGATTTTTTTTTTTAATTCTCAGCCTTAGTTTCACGTCATCACTAGAGCTCTGTATTAAATTGTGTACACGTAAGACAGCACAACATTATTTTGAAAAAAGCTTATGGTATATTTGTTTTCTTGACATTGAGGCTTTATAAAAGATCGCTGTAAGCTGGATTTGCTGTTCTACCAGTTCCCACCTGCTGTGATTCACAGTTGTGAGACTTGTCCGCAGACAAAAATGAGCACAAGGTTATCTTCCCAACCCAAATCCTGTCTCCCTCTGACATCATCCCATCCATCCACCTCTCCTGGGTTTGTCTTTTGTCTGGTAATACACTAAGAGCATTTTCCCCCTCAGTGATTTTACAATCAACCAAGTCGTATTTCACCTGCCCTCTGATATCTGCTTCTGCCTTTATTGTTGTTATTATCCAACACTTAGCTTTTATGGCTCTTCCTGACAAATCCTCGCAATAAAGTCATAATCCATTTATGAAGGGGCCTAACTAATCAATTAATGAAAATTGGACCTACAAAGGCAGGCCGAGGGGCCATTGATTGAAAGTGTCTGTGTGGGGCCGATGAGCCTGTTAAAATACTTGTTAACACCCAGGAATCAAAGCGCTGAAATGGAATTGCTTCTCTAGCAATTAGTTTATTGATTTAATCAAGGGTCTTTAATGTAGAGGGTGAATGTGTGTGTGCGTGAGCGGAGGTGGTGGGGTGTGTGTGTGTGTGTGTGTGTGTGTGTGGGGGGGGTGCTAGGTGATCTGCTCCCCTGGCCAATAAAGTGGGGATTTGCATTTGACTCTGTTCTTAAAGAAACAGATGAGCCAGCTTGAACTGCACGACTTTCTCCTTGTGTGTCACTTCTTATTTCCACCCCCCGTTCTACGCTCCTCTCAAATACTTATTCTTTTGTGTTCGGACAGTTTAGAGTCAATCTCTTCAGCTTCCGTGCCTTGATTTTGTCACCCCCACCCCCCCCCCCCCATGTCAGATCTAGGATGTGGTGTATTTACTCACTAGCATAGGGCGAGTTGCCTGCAGATCCATTGAGGAAGTTGGGCGAGGTGCCCAAGGTTGCCATGCCAGAGTTAGCGTAGCCATTCATGCTATTGGAGACAGAGCTGTAGCTACTCTGCTGGGGAGTGGAGCTGGGGACATAACCATGAGGGGACACACTGCTTGTACTCCTACTGAAACCTATGGACAGGGAAAGAGAGGGAGACGGAGAGAGAATAGGTGTTAGGGGTATAAGCAGATGGCAGACCAAAACCAAACGAAAAAGCCTACATGCAATGCTGCCAAATACTCTTTTCCCTACACGGCTAATGGACATAGCAATATAAGCCAAAAGAAATTTTCAAAAAATCTTAGACAGCATATGGCAGAGCGAGAAAGCAATGAACAAAGAGGAGGAAGAATGATATGAGAGGGACTAGCTGCAATCCAACTACTGAAACACAAGGCCTTTAACCTTACTGGCTCCACTCCAAAATTAGATATATTGATAAGGCAATTAACACTAAAAGGCCTCCATAGCTCTCCTGTAATTTATAAAGAATGAAGCCAGTATTTCTGACAGGACCCCTTTTTCCTTTATGCTTTACACGGACAGCGAACAGAAAGAAGACAAGATGGAAAGAAGACTATAAATATACATCTTAGGTCCAACATGCTGACACTGAAAAAAAAAAAAAGGAACAGCTGGAATTGAACATCAGGAATTTCTGCTCTCTAGTGCAACCATGGCTGCACTAGTGTTGATAATTAGGTACCACCAATTCCCCATCCTCATCTGTTATGAGTTGGAAACTGTACGCCAGAAGTCACGCAGCTGATATCTGTTGTTTTCTTCACATCTGAACATGTTTCCAGATGAAGATGAAGGACAGAAGAAGAGGCGAGGAAGCTCATTGGAAGTATTGAGACACATCCAGAGGCTGGTCCATCCACTCTCCTCTCCTTCCCCTGATACATGTGATGAATCACCACTGACTGCACCCACATCTCTCTCTGTCAGACAGGGGCCGACCCCAGTCTAATATACACACCCCTAGGACCCACTCATATTTCTCCATCGTACTCCATCCATGGCTCCCTTTTTCTCCATTCTTCACTCTCTCACCTTCGTTCTTTCCTTGTCTCAAGTTTTCCCTGTTTCGTGCTGCTGCCTTCCCTCCTCCTCCTCTTCCCCCTGTCCTCCTTTTTCAGAATCTTCCTTATTTGCTCCATGCTCTTAAATCACCCTCTCTGAATTTCCCACATGAAAAATAAAATGTTCCTCTTTCACTACCCATTTTTACTATTCATCCCTCTTTCCAAATATAAAAGAAATGAAGAAATCATTGCCACATTTCCCATAATAATAGACTTTAATTGTTTCCTGTTGAGTTTGCTCACCCTGATTGGCTGTTTGTGCCACCTCTGACCCAGTGAAGGAGTTTACGGACATCATGCCAGCATGGACGGAGCCGCTGCCAAGACTGGCTAGCTGGTTGTGCCCTCGTGGCACTGTTGTGTAGAGGGCCTCTGCGATATCCGCCGCTCGTTTCAGAATCATCTCCTGAAAATGAGGAACGAGAAAAGAGCTGTGGTCAGCAACAGAGGCAGGACAGAGGAGAAGAAGAGAAAATATACCCTTGATGCAGGCTTTATGGTCTCACAAGAATGCTAGATCTCCACTTGAGATATTACGCATTTAAACCTTGTGGGCTGAGTGGTTTTCATCAGTGGTCACTGGGAGTGGTGGGATTGGTTCCAGTAAATGGAGGAAAGCCTCATTAACAGACTCATCAAATCTTTAGCCTGCCTCTTCCTCTCCTCTTCCCCGGTTTGTGTTTCCATTCTCTTCTCCGCCTCCTTCAGAGTCCAGTCTTCTCCTCCTCATTTGCTTCTGTGCTCCTCCTATTCTCCTCTCCTCCCCCTACATTTAGTTTTCATTGTAGGTCTCCTCCTTTCCTCCTGAACATATGAGCTGATAAAATCAATTATTCCCATGTGTGTGTTTGTGGGTCCCAGATCTTGCCTGAGCGCAGCAGGGTGCTGCGGGGCCAGCGGAGACACCGCCTTTGATGCTGCCAGTGGTCCGGACTACATGCATGATTTCACGTGAGAAAAGATACCGCTGTTTGTGTTCACGCTTGTGTGTCTGTGAGTGTTTACCTGGTTGTTGTGAGGCATCCCGTACAAAGCCTCTACAAGGTCTGCTGCTCTCTTTAAGATCACCTCCTACAATCAAGCACAGAAAGAGGAAGGGGATTGATCACGAGTGTGACGGCTCAAAGAGTTCAGTCACTTTTATTACATTTCACGTCTTACATTATGCTGTGAATGCAGAACAGAGAGTGCAAGAGAGGAAGTAGGCAGATGGAGGAAGGGAGAGGAAGAGAAATGGGCCTGTCCTGGCACTTTGTTACTAGCAGGGCAGTTTGGGAGAGCAGAGGTAAGATACTGTTATCTGTGAATAAAACATGAGCCTATATCTCTTTATCAGTCAACCATCTTGTGTGTCCTCTCCTCCCTGCTGTCACCTCCGGATCATGAATCTAACGCACATGATCACACATCAATCTCATTTAACACAACATATCATCAGGTTGACGGCTATACAACTCCCCTCGTCAGCTGGGACACACCCGTCTCCTGCCCTGTATTAACCCTGGTAATGATCCAAGTGAATAGCCCTGCATCCACTTTGTGTGATAAATGTAGAACATCATTGCTCAGGTGAAAACCGCCGAGTGGAATTTCCCACATCAAACATTTATCCTTCCGTAGTGTTGCCTTTTCTCCCCGCTCATTTTCTATCGCTTACCCTCCTTTCTCTCCTCTCTGTCTCTATTCTTTTCCCTCCCTGAGTGTATGAGTGTGTGACTCCAGGCAGTCGTTATGTGTGTGTGTGATGTAGACACCTACAGCCCTACGAAACCCTTTTTAAAAGTTAATGTGCCGGGGCCAGGATATATGCTGGAGGCGCGACAACCAGAAAATTGCAGCCCCCTCCCCTCCAACCTTCCCCTCGTTTCTTTCTCTCCCTCCTTCCCTTCCACTCGCGCACACACACGCTGTGCGCTATACCCTCCTGAGTGTATCCCTCGCTGTGAACAAGCCCTGGAGCATGTGTGCTCTCTGTTCCGTGACACACCGCCTTTCAATCAGACCTCATATCACACACACACACACACACACACACACAGGCGCACACGCAGCCACGCACATGTGGAGGCTGTCGAGCACGCCCAGGACATGACGAGAGGGTCAGCAAAGCAATAAAGATTGTAGAGCGCTGTCCGAGGTGCTAAATTCACTCAATAATGGGAGCGCTGCCTCTGTGTTAACCTCCCATTACTAGCACTATCTGGGGGAGGCAGAGAGGGAGGCCGGGGAGGGGGGCGGGGGGGCGGGGAGGGGGAGAGACGGAAAGAGGGGAGACCAGAGAGGAGGCCTGCTCGGGGTGATTGAGAGATGTAGAGGCCCTAGGAAGGTAAGTGGTTCTTTAGTATGTATGCACCGCTCCTCGCTTCCTTCCCTCTGCTTTTCCTCGACTCCCCATGCCTCCCAGGGATTGCTAGATAGGTAGATGGATGGATGACGGGAGGAGGGAGGAGGAGGAGGAAGAGAGGGAGCAGGAGGGGAAATGAGGGGAGTGTGAAGCATTAGGACACAAACAGATCCGCAGCTGGAGTGTAACGGTGTTCAGGGAGGACACGTGAAACCTGAGTCACTTCATCTAAATAATGTTTTGCCTCTCTCTGCGCCGGCGTCTCATATCCGTTCAGCTTTCTCCTCAGGCCCTGCGCTCCTGTCTTCTCCGTGCACCTCCTCCTCCGCTCCCTCTTCGCCTACTTCTCCAAACTACTTTCTCTTGTCGCTCTCTTCTTCTTCTTCTTCCTCTCCCCCACCGTCTCCATTAATCACTCTCTCGTGGTCCTGTGCCCTGGTCTGTACCTATCAGTCTCTCGTTAGTGAAAGGATCTGTCCAGAGTCTAAACGCGATTAGGCAGCGCTCCAGAGTCGTTCTGATAAACAGATAAATGTGGTTAGCGCCGTGCTGCCTCCCTAGCTCCGCCGCTGTAAGGGGAGACCATTTCCTGGGCGCAGGGTCTCTTCCCGTAAAGTCAGGCCCACAGAGACGTCAACAGGAAGGGGAACCTGATCCAGAGCAGAGCCTGGCCCCGTCTGGCAGGGCGGTCACTCATTAGCTGGCCCCAGACCCCCCAGCTCCACCGCAGCCTTAGCTAAACACCCTGCAGTCTGGCTGTGCCGGAGCTGCCCAGCACTCCCTCCCCGCTCCGACTGCCTGACTATTAGCCGCAGCACAGTATGGGGGCTGTTTTCAGCTGGACACTGGATCATTACCACAACATACAGAGATAGAACAGGCATCGGCAGATATCCTGCTTGTTCCCTGCTCAGTGTGTGTGTGTGTGGGTTCATTAAGAATCCCCCTTGTAAAAGGTGCCACTAGAATGGAATACATTATATTCCCAATCCACTTAATCTCGATTAAATTGAATCGGGAATTGAGCGGAGCACAACCACAAAGAGGCTCTGCCAAGATAGCCACGAAAAGACATTTGTAGCACAAGAAGTTGCCAGTGTATGCCCCTCTCCTGCCCCTCTCTCTCTTGATTGAGGCCAACAGTTGAGAGAAGTGTGGTCAACAAACTGTTATTACCTCAATAAAGGCACAAATCAATAGAGCTGAAATGAACAACCGGGCCTGCCAGCTACCGCTGTTCATTTAGAAGAGAAAGAGACACCGTGGAGCGAGGGAGGAAGAGGAGGAGAGGAGAAGAGATGGATGGATACAAAGATATTTAGAGAGATACAGGGGGTTGATAGGCTAAAGACCAGAACTCACCAGGACAAGTTTTGTATCCACCAGACATGACACACAGCGAGGACAAGTGATTTCTCTATCTTCCTCCTTCATCTACCTGGGCTCTCGATCTCTGCCTCATGGTGACTTCCCTCCACTGAGTGTGTATGTGTGCGCACGTACAGGCACAGAGAAGTGTGTACGTGCATTTCTATGTGTGTGTGTGTGGCTGTGTGTGTGGGTGTCGACTTGTATATGTGTGTGTGTGTGTGCTGGAAGTAATAAAGTCCACCCGGGGTTGACTTCGATCCACTGACCCAGCAGGAGGTAAGACTGGACAGCTATGATGGATCACCTAACCTGCTTCTGCCTCTCTCTTCCTCTCTCCCCTCAACCTCCTTTCCTCCCTCTCTCCCTCTTTTCCTCCCTCCATCCATCCCTTTCCTCTCCCACTTTGCCAGTCTAAATGACCTTATACTCAGTGGAAGGATGAATAGAGTTGCTTGTGCGTTCGCTATGCAAATAAAGTGTTTGTTTGAGCAGAACATGACCATGAACATATGATAAAATGTGTATATGCATACTGCATAGTGTCATGTATAGCCTGCTGTCTGTAGCACACAGTCATTCCTCTGTATGTGAGGTCATGCTGCCCTTGTGTCATATATATCCATATATGCTATGAAACTCTAGAAGTTGTCAATATCTCTCTGTACCAGTGTTACCAAGACAAATTCCTATAATGTAATTGCATGTGGCAACCAGTATGAGCACAAACAGAGGAGAGGAGTGGAGGCACAGTACCTTGGGTAATCTCTCTTGGTCTCCGGGGTGTCTGGGGATGACCTTCTGTAACCTCTGGAAGCCGTAGTCTATGGTTGGCTCGTTCAGCGCTAAGCACAAACAGAAAGAGAGACAGAAAAAGAAAAAAGAAAGTTTAATGCTTGATTCTTAATAATGAAAACACCTGCTGTTAAACAGCAACTGAGCGATACAGCAGGAGAAACGATTCTCTCCTACGGTAGAGATGACTGAATCAAGCGCGGTTTTACATGAATATTTCAACATTAAACTAAACACGCTGAAAATGTGGGTGTTCTCTATTAAGTCTGGTGTGTGTCTTTGTTTGCCTGTGATGTAATGAATCTCTCTCTGTCGCCTGCTTTGGTGGTTAATAAAAAGACTGTCAGGAATCAGGCTGAGTGTATGCGTGTTTGTGTGCGTGCATGTGTGTGTGTGTGTGTCCTGTGGTCTTGCGTTGATCAGCGACTAATATAAGCAATTACAGAGCCTGGTTCCAATATAACAAAGGCTTGATCGCTCCGGGGAACAAGCTAAACACACACACACACACACACGTTGAGTGAGTCGCATACACTCACATGCACACACAAACACACACATACAAACACACAAAGTCAGATCATCCAGGCAGCAGGGAGAAAGCACTCTCTCGGCATGCTGTGGTCGTGCAACGGTAATTGAATATGAGAAGATTTACCATGAATATTTAAACATTAGAATAAATACAATGAAGATCTGAGGCTTATAGTACAAACACTTCAGAGGAGGATTGTTGGATAAGTGCTCTCTCCACATAATTCATTCCTAATGTACTCTCTCTCTTCTCTGTCTTTTACCCTCCTCCCCCTGTGTCTCTTTGTGGGTTGCCTGGGGAGTCAATGCATGGATAACAGTCTTGGCTACTTTTCTGGGCTACAGCCTATAAGATGCCGCTTCTGAGTTTGCGGCCGTGTATGTGGCTTAAACGTGCGTGTATTTATATATATCACTTGTATGTGTGTAAAAAGTGATGGAGAAGGAGCCATTGTGCGTGGGGTTTGCCTCTATGTGTCTGTGCCGTCCGTCTGTTTCCCCTGTGGGTCGCAGCTTGGACGTTTCCTGAGGGCTGATGCCCTGCTCGCCTCACATCTGAGCAGCCAGGCTGACTAGGCGGCCCCCAGAAAAAGGCCCCTAGAGGCTATGAGTACAAGCTGTCCTGCTGGACCTCTAGTGACTTCACCATGGCTCCTCCTGAGCCACTCGCTCAAACACACAGACCAAAAGAGAGCAAAGGAGCAAGAATCAGTGATGCTCTGTTTTGGCAACACAAACGTATTTGGACAGCTCTCCCAGAGGACCGTTCCAGTAATCCATAAGAGTAAAAGAAAGGAAAGGTGAATAGCTAGAAGCAAAGACAATACAGAGAAAAAAAAAGTAGAAGAGTGGATGCCAGAGGCAGGCTCAACTTCTGAAGAATGACACACATTACAGGCCAGCTGGTCCACTGATAAAATAAGCCAAAACAATGAGATGATCACATGCAACAAATAAAGTATGAATTATTTCTGAGGACAAATATTTGACATTATTCTCTGATCTCCCTAAAGCCTTAAGGAGGATTTGCCCTGGATTAGGCCTGCAGTCTGAGGAGAGGATTGTTCCGACAACATCCTCTCTTTCGTCTCAAAGGCTTTTGTTTTTATGATGAATTTTTTATCAGTTCTCCACAATGTGCCAAATGAGCCTCGAGTGAACAATAGCATAAAAACCCCAAGACATACAGTGATACCCCCTATTACAAATAAAGAGACAATTTTGGTAATTGAGAGAGGAAGTGATATTGTCTCTGCTCGTTTTCAAGGACCATAAACCAGAGGAGGAGTATGTGGGGGACAACGCGCACCACTAACTACCTGGCTGTGTCTCTTTGGGGATTATCTTGGTGTTTTATGCTCTTATATCTATGCTCAATATCTCACATTTCACAACAGGAATTAGTACCCCTGCCTCGAAAGAGGAGTGGTGTGTCGGTACACTCCAGGATTCAAAGCACACTCTCCTATACAGGTATATTTATAATCCTTAGCTGTCGCTCTCCAGAAGAGCAAATCAAAGCCAGTAAAACATAACTGCCATAAATAAATGAATAGATGAGCAACAGCCCTGGACTGGAGGGATTCACCTAGCAATCACCCACATCAGATCAGATCAATGCTCATGGAAATTTCATGAAGCCTAGAATCCACACCGCTTCATATTTCACTATAATAACCCACAGAGCCGCAGGGGGAGTGTGTGTGAAGGGGTGAAGGGGTAGGAGAGGGAGGCTAGGGTGGAGGGGTGCTGGAGGTATGAGCTTTAAGGGGAGGAATAAAAGGGGGGTGGATGTTTGGGGTGCAAGGAGTCGGTGGGTGGGTGGGGGGGGGGTGAGGGATAATTGAGAGGTCAGCACAGTGGAGTCGTCCTGGAAACACAAGAGAGGAGGAGGAGAAATGTAGGAGGAGGGGAAACTACAGAAAGTGTCCAGTAGACCTTCTCCTCCTGTGTCACAACACTGTGTGTGTGTGTGTGTGTGTGTGTGTGTGTGTGGTAGGGAGTACTTGCAGGGTTAGGTAATTGGCTCTGAGGCTTGATGTTAACACCTTAACAGGCCCTCAGACAGTGGGTAAGGAGCTGATCATATCACAACCCTCTGTTTCTCTCTCTTTCTCACTCTCGGCTTCTTCGTCTCCCCTCTCCCTCCTCGCATCCCTCTCTCCCTCCCTCTCTTTCCCTCCCCTCTGCAGTCTCCAGTGCTCAGGTGTGATCTCATAAGCGCTGCCTGGCGATCGATGCCGCCAGTGGCAGGGGGTTCAATAGCCCTGAATTACGGCTTCATTTCTCTCTCCCCCCCCTACCTCCAACACAGATGAGAGCTGCCCCCCCTCATCGCCACCATCACACACACACACACACGTACATATATACAACACCCCCACCGACTACTCACAATCCAGATCAATACCTTACAATCTAATTTTTATCCATTTTTCCATAAACCCCGAGATTGCGTTTATTTGCAGAATCCGACAAGCTAAATAAAGCATCGCTTGAACATGTCAGGGAGACTAATGCATGGCTGGAAATTCATACACAGAAAACAGATGAGTAGAGCTTTTTGCTCCTCAAGGAAAGGAGAGGCTGAGGCTGAGGGAGGAGGAAAGGAAAGAGAGGAGGGGGTGGGGGTGGGGGGTGGGGGGGACGCTAAGAGATTCTACAAATCAATGGAGGTGTGGATGCTACTACAACCTAAGCTCTAATTATCTGTTGCAAAAAGTGCATGTCGACAGTTAACAATACCTGACAGCAAAGATCCTCACTGGGAGAATGCAAATTCTGAAAATCTGGAGGAAAAGTGTGCGCTTGAATTAAGATATAAGGAAACATGAGAAATCATTCCCCCTGTGAACGCCGCTCATTTCAGCGGGGTATAAAATAATCTACGTTCGGAATTCATTTACATCATCATCATGGACCAGATGCTCCTGTAATAAGAACGGAGCATGCTAAAGAGGGAAGACAAGCCACATGGTGCAGAAAATTAATCTCAATCTCAAATAGAGGTGTGAATTTCCTCACTGTTAAGACTGTGCGCAGTAAATGTGAATGTGTGCAGCTATCTCAGCTGGCCCTGTCTCCAGCTGGAGACCAGCCGTTTTAATCAACAGCAGGCCTCCACCCAAGCTCAATAAAAGACAGCATTCACAAATAGGAGCAAGGCAAGTAATTGACCAGCTCGTGGTTGCACCCCACTTTTATTGCCAGATGACTACATGCTGCATTTGTGTGTCTGTAATGTGTGAATGTGCTCATGCGTGAGTGTAGGTGTATCACATGTGCATATAAATGTTGAATATATCAATCTATGTTAACTTTGTTTCTGTAGAGAAATAGGCAATAGATTGCACCAGCATCATGATATCAACACAATCAGCATCAGACACATTACTAATTTAAAGTACTCAGGCACCATCTGAGCAAAACAATCTTTCTCAATGTGTGTGACAAGTGGATTTCATCACTATGTGGAACATCTTAATTAGGGCTAAAATAAATCACAATTTTACAGAGCATGTTCATGCTTACAGCACTGTGTTTAACTCCAGTGTCTGTAGTGTATAAAATGACAGACAACTGACAGACCTTCCTCCACTCCTAAAACTAATTTGGAGCACAGAGGCAGGCAGAGAGAGACGGAGAGAAATGTCAGCAGCATCCCGGCTGGTTTAAATTCTGTTCTTGACTTTTGTCTTTTCCCTCGCTGTTCTTCGCAACTGAGTGATGTTTCCTACACACCTAATCTGCACTCAGTGCTGAAAAACTACCCCTAATGTTTGTGCGTGCGTGTGTGCAGATGCGTGTCAGTGCGCATGGTGCCGGCCTTAATGTGAGCCAGCAGAGCCTTTTAATATCAGCAGAAGCTGTAGCGAAAGCACTAAGCAGACAAGGCTGCATACTGAGGAGGGAGGGATTGCCTTTTGAACGACAAGGGCGATTCATCATCTCCCCCAATCTATGGCCAGTATCCCTGTGTCACAAACACAAACACATGAACACACACACACACACACACACACACACAAACACACACACACGGGCCCTAGTGGCAGAGAGCATTATCACTCTATATTGCATGGAGAAAAGAAAAGGGAGAGCTTCTCTGATGAATGTTAGAAAGACAGCAATCCAGTAAAAGGTGATGCACAACCAAACATGGAGATGCATTTGTACAGGAGGAGGGGGGGTGGGGGGGTGGGCAATGACCTGATAATGAGAGAGAACGGGAGAGAGCGAGAGGGAGAGAGCGAGACAGATTAGGGAGCGCTCTCAGCCCCAGAGGTGGGTAAGGCAGAGGGCAGGGAGAGGAACAGAAGGGGGATAAGGGGATAAAAAGACAGAGGAAGAGCAGAGAATGAAAAAAAAACATTCTTTTATTCTTATCAGTGGAGAGCTTAATTGCCTTTGATGAGTCTAATTGGAGCTTTCTGAAGTCTAATGGCAGAGGAGTCCTCAGAGACGGCAGAGGACACATTACTGTAATAGCTTCTCTCCGAGTCTCCTCTGCACCAAAAGTCCCCTGCTTGTCTCCTCTGTCCTGAGCTACGGTTAAAATTTTTCCATTCTGCAACGGGCAGTTGTGCAGTATCAATGATCACGCGGAAGAGGGTGTGTGGGGGGGGGGGGTAAGCCTATAGAGGGGTTATATGTGTGTGTGTATGTGTTGGGAATGTTTGCAAAGTAGCAGTAGCAGCAGTATTGGGTATGTGGTGACTTAATTAGGTCTGTGAGCTGCCCGCTTTCCTCTACTCAGCTGAAGTTGATTAGCAATGCCAGCTGTCCCCAATGTAATTCAGTGTGCGCATGTGTGTGTGTGATTGTGCGTGCACAAGTAATATATGAGTATATGCATGTCTGCGACTGTGGGGCTGTGTTGATGTGTGTGCATGCGCTAGTTGCCAGCTGCCACGCAGCGCTGCCAATCCTCCATGATTAGTACCCACTGGCAACTGGGCTCAAACTGGTGCCAAACAGACCCATGAGGGCAACATGGCCCATGGTAATCCTCCATCCCTCTCTCCCATCCTTCTCCTCTCTTCCCACTCTCCACTCTCATCAATTGCTTTTTTTGCTCCAAATACTTTCCTCATCCTCTCATTGTTCTCTGCCTCTCATTCAAAATACCAAATGTAAGAGGTTCTTCCTCGCTAGGAGAACGTAAAATGATAGAAAAAAAAAGGGCCTGATAAAGGAGCTATGGGAGTGGTACAAATACCCTCTGAGGGTACAGAGCAGTGGCTGAAGTGAAGTGTGTGAAGAATAGAACTGGGATCTATGCCTCGACACGGTTGACTGTGTCACTGTGAAGGTGCCAGCGCTTGGCAAGCAGCATCAGTGTGTGTGTTCAGCTCCCAGTGGATGACCTCTTGCTACCCCTCACCTGTTGAGATTCTTCAATGCGCCTCCATAGAAACCAAGAGGCAGAGAGAGAGAGAGGAGAGAGGATGAATTCATCCAAAGAAGCAAGTTTTGAATAAGTGAATGTGACAAGGGGAAAGATTGGAGGGCTGGGAAGAGATAGGGCGTTTATGCATACGGTTCCCACATGTCTGGCACATTAAAAGGCTATGCGCACACCTACACACACTTATATACACACAGCTCTATGGGTTTGGCAGAGTGCGCGCTGTTGGACAGCTCTGGCATGGCAAAGGCTGCCCACCCATCTGCCCTCTGTGTTAGTAATGCAGTTACTTGTCAACGTGCATGTGTGCGCTTGGAGTACGTTCACACATAGGTACAAACATACACATGCAGTCTATTGCAGCCTTTCCCCCTAAGTACACAAACCCGGAGTCATAATTATCACCAATGGACATGGATTCTGTCCATGCACAGTAATTAGGACACGCACAAGTTGCGGAAAATGCACGGCGGTGACGTGACGCACACTCTCTCTGAGTGTGATTTTGTCAAATGTTGGCAATTCCAGCTGGGGCTTACAGCCTAAGTCTATCAGTGGTTGAGATTACAGACAGATTTATGTGATTCACAATCTCCCCGGGGACCTGTGGCCTTGCATTGGTTAATCACTGCTTCACATTCACTCTCTCTGCCGCTCTTTTCACCGCATAGCTATAACTCTGCACCGATACGCTCCGATGTAACACTCCAGCTATTCTTGCCCCTATACTCACTGTCAGAAATCACACTCTCCTCATGGATCTCTTCCTTTGTGAGTCACGCCTTCGACAGGGTTAAATCTCAATAATCCCACTAATCAAAAGGTTAAACCTCCCCCTGACCTGCACCTGCTTCATAAAAGAGGGCAAACACTTTTCTTCCACTGATCAGTAGGTTTTTTTGCTGAATTATTGAGTCATGTTATTGAATTTTAAATTCAACTCCAGAAAAAAATTCCAGTTTATTTTTTAGCAGGTATTGCACATATACAGTCCTAATAAAACTTAAAGCCACTATGTGACATTTTTTTATGTGATTATAGCTTTTTTTCCCCCCACATTACTCTAAAGGCAAATTGTTGTTTGTAGAAAATGAGAGAATCCGAGAGAAAATTGCACAAGAAAAGCAAGGTAGATTGGGGCTACATTATCTGCTTAGATTGCATTGTAAATTAGTGTCATTAGTAAGTGTTGGTGCGGAAGGTAGTACCTGTGTAGATGAAGCGTCCAGGTGTGCCTTTGCAGAACTGTTTGGATTTGTAGGACAGCGTGACCTCCACCACCCCGGGGATGTGTCTGGGTGGAGTTTGCACACGAATGGCATGGGGGGTGATCAGCTATGGAGAGGCAGAGAGGGCAGAAAGATTAATGCAATGAAACTTCATATCCAAACATGTGCTCAGGGGACTGTTCCCGGCTCGCCTCAGACCTTTCCTCCGCAGCTTTTGACTTTCTTTCTTTGTATAATCAGCCTGAAAATGATGTGTTAGCGCTAAAGCCCTCAGGTGGCCCCCGTACCCCGAGGCAATGTCACTGTGAGGCTTAGGATGGTTATCAGCGCTGACACGGGCCCTGTAATAGGGGTTCAAAAGCAGTTATCTGTTTATGAATAAAACACACCTTCCTCTGCATACGTCCATTACACAGTGTAAGTAAACGTATAATACGCTCGTCTCTCCGCTGCCCCCGTCTCTGTGTCTGTCAGCTGAGGATGTCTCGCTGCCGTTTGCCACATTAAAGCACCACCGTGTCTTAAACAGGCCCACTTAGTGTGTGTTGATGAGCCCGCTCGCCATGCATGTCTGTGTGTGTGTGTGTGTGTGTGCTGAAGGGTCTTTGAAGGAAAACGGTAACAAGACAAAACCCAGATGAGACCTCACTGAGTGCTCATTTCCTGCACGCTGTAGTGAACTAGCACTCAAAGCTAGCAGCGCTCAAAAGCTATCAATGCTGCTGCCAGCGCCTCGTGTGTGTGCATGCGTGTGTGTGTGTGCGCGCGCGTGTGTGTGCATGCGTGTATGTGCATGTGTGTGTGTGTTGTTTTTACTGTCCCTTTCATTGCTCACTTATCTACGCTTTCATTCTACCATTGTCTGGCCCCACTCACCTCTCAGCGAGATAATATAGGAGCTTTTTATAGAATTATTCCTTTACTAAAGAGAAAGCTGTTTAGCTGCGCCGCTTGCTGACCTTCAATTTCACACATACACTACATTTACATTTTAGTCATGTGGCAGATGCTCCTTACAAAGAGATTCGTACTGTACAGTGTGCACATATTCCAAGAAGGCAGATACTAACGTAATAAAAGACAGGACGCGAGCTGTAATGAGATATGACAAAAAATATGAACTGCTACAGAAAGAAATGAGAAAGCAGGCTGTTCAGATTGGGAAATATTTTTGATATGGGCAGTTAATGATCACTGTCCTTATTAATTAATCTATGTAAATTATTTTTTCAGTTACCTGATTAGTTATTTCAGCCTACAAAATGTTAGAAAATAATGACAAATACGTATTGCTAGTTTTCAGAGATCATGGTGACACCTTTGGTTTGTCTGAACAAGTAAAACATCTCAAATGAATTCAATATACGTTTATGTGAAACACAGAAAAGTGAAAATGTTGTTTTGATGTTAATGTTTGGCATTTTGCTTGAAATGACTTGAGTTTCGGTCACACAAATTATGACTTTTCTCTAATTTCTCTAAATTCTCTAATGTTTTTCCCCACATGCATACTTTCACCTCTTTCTCAAATGAAACAATCTCAGAAGGAAAAATCACTATTTGGTCATTGTCACACCAAGGCTGAAACCTGTGACAAGGGGTTGCATTGCCTCGTTTTAAATGGACCCCAATCCAAAAAGGTTGGGAACCACTGGTTTATAGTAGAAAGGCTTCTGTTTAATATTTTGTGGTCAGGATGCACACATATGCACATGTGCACACACACACACACTCTTTCAGGAGACCAGATTGTGACTCACCTCACTCCAGACTAGCATGGTTCCAAAGATAACCTGCAGGCCGTCAAAGAAGTTGTCCCCGATGATGATGACAGTTGCGCCCCCTGTGGTCCAGCCTTCACTGGGGCTGATGGCTTTGATGCTGGGGGTTGCTGCAAGATTCATAGACAAAATAGATTAGATGCTAACTAACCTAATGAAAGCCCATAGAGGTCTTGGCTATTGGCACCATGTACAGTCACCTCTTCTTCTTTCTCTTCCTCACACACATCACCTCTCTCCTCTCTCCCAGGGGTCGGCGGCGAGCAAGGAATACTAATCAGAGTGATTATACGCACCCCGTTATTAAACATCACCCCTGCCCTGTGTGTGAGGGCAGCAGCGGTGCGCTTGTTTTATGACACGTGGCAAAGCGTGCAGGCGTGTAAATGTCAGGTGTGCTGAGTGTCTGATCAAAGGCCACGCGACCGGGGAGCACAGCAGAGCCAACAGTAGCTCTGCCCTCTGAATACGCCGCCTTCATTAACCAAACACTCACTGCTCGGCTGTCTGTTTCATATATCTGTGTCGCTATCTCAGCGTCTGGCCACTGAGCACACTGACCACACAGGGTCATTTCAGCTCCCTGCTTGGATAGTTGTAATGCGTTTTGTAAGCTTTCAATGTTTTCTCTTGAAGCATATTCTTTGTGTCTTATCGGACAAAGTACATGGAATAACAACAATAAACCACATTTTCAAAAAACTTGTATTCAATGTGCTTTTTTGAATTTATCTGTTGATATTATGGACGTGGAGATTACTGGATGTGATTGAAGAAAAGAACAGTATTAGGAAAATACATGTTTATACAAGCTAAATCCCCTCTCCTTAACAGATATGCAGCTTGTCAGACATGCTGTAATTCTGTAAAGCGGCATAATCCACTTTAGACTAGGCTGACTTTTTTCCCTGAAGCCTAGCCTTTGCTCTTTGCCTGACTCCCTGTTCTGTTGATCCTCCCCAACAAGCTGGAATGATATTTAGCCCCCCGATACGCCTGCAGAGATCAACGTTCACCAAGCAGCAATCTGTGGCCGTAATCATGGCCTAAGATGCTTCCTTTTCACAGCCGCTGATATTATGTGCGCTCCATGTGCATGTGTGTGTTTGTGTGTGTGTGGATTAACCAGATGGTGGAACGTGAATCCATGTGATAGGATTATACTTTGGGGTGTTCCTCGGTGCCATCTGTTCGACTCTATGCACTGCTCATCTATTACCGCCTGTAATGGGCCCCCAAAGTTGTGTATCCTGCACACTAACTCAACACACACTAGAAACAGAAAGAAACCGTTGTCTTCTTTCTTATCATTTCATCTTTCTTTAACCTGTCATGCACCTTCACCCTTTCCTCTCATTGCGCCCACGTCTCTCCCCCCTCTGTCTTGTTCTTTCACTCCTGTTGTTCCCCCTTCCAACACCAGTCATCAGGAGAATAGAAAATCAGAGAAGAGGAAATTCCCAAACAAATCTCTCTGACACAGGGAACATCTGTTAGCGTACTGTGTGTACTCTTCTTTCTGTGTAAGATCCAAGTCTTGCTGACGTCTCCAATATGTCTCGTCTTTGTGAACTTTCCTAATCGTCTGTGAGACCAGTCACAGGGACAAGTGGTCCACCTTACCTCTGGAGAATAATCATTAGAAAGACTTAACCACAACATTCAATCTTAATGCAATCTACAGTAGGCCATCATGTAAATCCCTTCTTAGTTTTTTATCATTATCATCCCTGAGGTTGACTTTCCTAAAGAAAAAAAATATGTTTCTCTTATTCAATGTCTGGGAAATCGAAATGAGAAAATAACTGGATTAGGGACTTGGGAATCAGTGCGGGCTCCTAAATCATGTGCACATGTCATTATGAAGTATTAAAGGTTTGGGTCTGACTGTGCATGCGGTGGTGTGTGTGTGTGTGTGTGTGTGTGCATGGGCTTTTTTTTCTGCGCGCATGGGTGTGTTTGAAAACCTGAGGGATGGGGAGTGATGGAGGGCTGGAGGATAAAAGCAGGTCTCCGAGGAAATAAAGCCAGTGTTGGCTTTAAGCAGAACAGACCTCATAAGACACATAGTGCTTATGCGAGGCAGAGTAGAAGGCCCAGAGGCAGAGACCTGAGGGGAGCAAGCCACAAGGGAGAGACAAGAGACTCACTAGCTACCACTCTCTCCTCTCTTAGCTCGAGTAAGAACCCCTACAAGAGAGGAAAGTGAGAATCTGGGAGGAAGCAGGAGAGAGATAAGAAAGAAGGCAAGAGAGCAGGTTTGAGAGGGATAGAGCGGAGACAGAGGAGGGGTTGAGTGCGGAGCCAGACAGGGGGGAAGGGGGTGAGAGAGGGAGGGGGAGGGAGGTGAGGGGAGTTGAACAGACAGAAAGAAAGTGAGGAAGACAAAGAAAGCTCGGCGAGAGAGCCTGGGAGTTTTGTCTGGCTTTTAATACCGTGTTCCAGGTAGGACGGTGTTCCTTCCGAGGGGTCCAGTCTTCGAGCTCGGCGCCCGTGTTTGGAGTTGTTGTGCACAAACATGTTGTCGGACACAGCCAGGACGTGACCCTCCACGCTCACCGTAGTCGACACAACCACCTGAGAAAGGGAAAGACGGATGGAAACCATGGTGTTTAAATAACTTTCACTGCAGAGTTGGGTGATAACTTTTGCGTGGGTTCATCACTACAAACACCCCCACATTTCATTTAGTAATTTTACCCATTGTTATTCTAAAAATCTAAATTATAGTAACTTTAAATACATATAATGTGAATATATAGACATTTGTACGTTTGGGAATTAAAGTGTAATCTATTTAATGCAAACATCTGCTATTTATTTTTGTTGAGGCAGGAGTGTATTGTTGAGACCATGTTGGGGCATTTTCCTCATGGGGTTACAGAAGCACAGAAAACATTTCCGCAAGAGAGGCCTTGTGAATGCTTTGTTTGTCTACAATTGCACGTATGTGGGTTCATGCATGGACATTTTCTGTTTTAAAATTTTATTTTTTAAAAGTCATTTTATTTTATTCAAATTTTTCTTTTGTAATGTTGGTGTATGCTCTCTTTTCCCTCTTGATTTATCCCAGGGAAAGCACAGAGAACATTTATGTGAGTGTAAATGCTTTGTTTCTCTTGTAGTGCTGGGAGGTTATGCTGTTGGCAGGTCTGATGCTTTGCAAAACAATTCTGAAAGACAGTCCCAGGAAGTGCGGCCCTCGTCCACTATACCAAACATACTGTATGCCTGTAGACAGTTGCGTCTCACCTGAAAACGCCTCATGTCTCGAGGGTTCCCTGCATTCTTCAGGCAGTTCTGGTTACACTTCAGGAAGAACTTGAGGAAGAACCTGCATATGCAAAGAAAAAGAGACAGAGGCAGAAACAAATGAGCTAGTGAAAGAACAGCTGTTTGCCATTGAAAGTACAGCATGAGCTACTTTAACAAAACACAAAATACAAATAAAACAAATAAAACAGCAGTGGCAGACAAGGCTCATACACTATCCCAACCTCATCCATCAGTTCTGTATGAGAAAAGCAGTTTTCTATGTAAAAACAGCTCTGGGATATTGAGTAAGATGCTACCTTGTATATCCATCTCCGAGCTGCTGTCACAGCTTGCCATAAACTCACCGGGGCAGACGGAGGCCCCCCCAGCTGCAGAGCCGTGTGACGGAGGTTGTGCTGTAGCTACTATGCAGCACAGTGTTGCCATTCCTGCCTCTCTCAATCTCAGTGTGAGAGACCACATCAACAGCACCTGCCATGCATTATTAATAGGCTGAGATGGCAAGTATGGCTACCCACATCAATACTTAATGAGGGAGGGAGGGGAGGGAGGGAGGAGGGTCGGAGGAGTACAGGGGGGGAGTGTGTGTGTGTGGGGAGGGGGGGGGGGGCACCGGAGGCCTGAAAAGCAGAAAGGGGACGGCTGACAATTTATTCCCTAGCCCCACCCCAAAGGCTTGAAGCCTGACAACTTCTTCTTTAACTGAAACTACAGTGCTGTACATCCCTCCAACTCTTCCTTCTGCATTGTCTGTCTCTCTGAAAGGGAAAAAAAAAAAAACTATATCAAATGAACCGCGAAAATAAACAGCGCCGTGTACAAATAAACAGGAACCCTCAAAAGGGGGAAAATAAAACTACAACATTTCCCGGTCCAGGCCCCCCCCCCTCCTCCTCCTCCCTTTGAGGTAGCTCAAAGAAGTGCTGACAGCTGAAACTGCTTACAATACAGATCTCCACCAGCCAGAGAGAGAATCACTCCTTTGCTCAGCTTTTCTTTCATATGTCTTATTTTCTACCCTCTGTTCATTTGTTATGGCTAGGATTCTGCACTGGGCAGCGCGTTTGGAGCCAACTGCCTTAGATATAATCATGCACGGGCAAACGCATCACACACACACACACATAGAGAGACATGTCAAGAGAAACACAGTAAGCAGCAGCGTGCCTTGGACAATTGCTTCATCTAGAAGAAAAAAAACAAAAAAAAAACAAGAGAGCACAGAAGATAAATGGACAGACCAGAGTTCTGTCTCATTTCAAGGGCCAGCCTACTGCTGTGCGCATTACAAGCATCTGATGTAACACAAGAACTCGTGAATTTATCCCTGACAACTTTTAAATGCATGACAGCTGGTTAGTGGTAGACGCTCTTCTTCAAGTAAGGAAGAAAAAGCCTCTTATGATGTGAATAATAAACTGTCTTTCTCTGCTGCTCTTTTCTTTTCTCTTGCTGCTTTGTTTGTGTTCTGATTTACGATCTTGCTGGTGCAAGAGGCTAAATCTGAATGAGGAGGGAGGGAAAGGAAAGGAAAAGAGAGAGAGAGGAAGGGAAGTAGAAAGTGAGAGGAGAAACAGATTGAAAGATAGACAGAAGGACGAGGTAGAGAGTATGTGAAATACGAAAGGAGAGACAGACCACCCTCCTGTATATTTTAGGAGCTGTAGGCCAATATCTCAATAATTCATGAAGCAGAGAGATGGATTTTTTTTTTTTTTTACAGTGGCTGTTGGACCCCAAAGGCTGAGGGTCTCCCAACTTTCTTATCTCCTCGAGGTCAGAGAGCAGCCTCGCAGACAGCTGTGGACTACATCCAGTTGTCTCACATAGTCCACCTTCCTCACTGCACCTCCTGTTTAATTCATCGACCTCCTTCTTTTTCCCCAATGTGTCCTTCTCCTCCTCCTCTGAGGTATTCATGATAGATAGATAGATGATGGATAAGTGGATAAAGGAAAGTTAGGGTCACTAGAGTCAGAGATGACCAAATCAGGAGGTTAAATATTAGAGTTTGGATTGGAGAGAGAGGAGGAGGAGGGGGAAAAGGAAAAAGTGAGACTGTGCTGAGATATTGTGTGCGAAAAAGAGATGAAGACAGTAAGTCAGAAAGTCAGCATGCCTCATCCGCTTTGCCATACATCAGTGTGTCCCCTCGATCTCCAACACACGTGGATCATCTGATTCATTATTTACATGACTAAAGGTGTCTGGAGTCAGCCGCACGGAAACATTACAAAACTGTAGCGTGTTGATTCCTCGGTGCTCTATCTCATCTCCCCGGGAGCCGGGGGACTGGAATCACCGCTGCACACATTTACATGGATCAACAGAGTGTGGGTGTGTGGCGGGGGGATATAGAGCAATGTGTGTTGATATGCAATAGCAAAGAGATTACTATAAGGATTTATAGTTAATCTGATTGACAGCTGATCAGTAAATATGGACAGATAGCTTTTAATTCTCTCATTTCCTTTGTTCAGCTCTCTAGAATCATGTTTTCCTCGCTTTCTAAAACTGTAAAAAAAAGGAAATTTATTGCTTTCCTAGTTGTTGCTTTATTTCTCACAATGCCTTTTTTGTCAGATGAAGCCCCACACCCCTATCAGCTGAGCTCAAGTACCTCTTCAATGATACCACCAGTCGTGTTCCAAATGTATTAATTTCAATTGATTTTAAAGTGGATGTTAAGTAACACAGCAAAAGTGGATATTGTACTATATTCTTTTCATTATCATTACCTTTAGCTAACTGCTTCAAGTGTTTATCAATTAGTTTTTTTTTCAAATGTCATCTCTTAACTAACTATTTATATTTCTCTGCTCACTTGCTAACTGGTTTTCATGCAGTCTTAACAACCTTACCTTATACATTTAATTGTATAATTGTACAATTGTATACATTACACAATGACACAAAAATTGCACTTTTTATAATATCTAATATCTTAAAAATGTGACTGAGAAATGTATGCGAAGGCTTTGAAACAGCATTTAGATCATCATGTAGGGAGATAAAATGAACACAATATTGATTAACAGTTAAATGAATAAATAAAATGTTTACACGTGGGGGAACATTTGGACTCCTCAGTATATCTCATATCCTGGCTCTGGCCCTGCATACAATGTTTCAAATTCTTACAGATAAGGCAGCAACACGTAAACTGAATCTCATCTCAAAACATCAATTTTCAGTTGGTCTATAAACAATATTGTCTCCTGCATACATTCCTGTTTTGATTATTGCCTCCTCTACCTTGTTTGTATTCGAGACTCTGGCTGGTTTCAAGCTGTTACTGTGCAGACTCCACAGCTACAAATATTACCAGAGCAAATTGCTGCGCCGGCCGGATTAAATGAAATAAAACCATTTTGCTCTCACGTAATTACCCCCAAATCCAGGAATGGCTGTGGAAGTGAATTTGTGTAAATAACTGCTTGGCCTCTTGAAGCCTCATGGCATAAATTTGTAACAGTGAAAACGAACGAATAAACACATGCAGCCGGTCGCCGTAGTAATTTAATGATCTCACACTTTCATCATATCATAACGGGCATTATTTGTCACTTTGGAGCAATTAAACACAAAATCACCCTCTGCCCATAAAAAACAAAACAAGGAAAGCAATTATAACACAACTTTTAAGTAATCCCTGTAGCATCTAAATATTATTACAGTGGTGATAAAGATTGTCTAAGCGATTTGCTAACAGCAAGGAAGCCTCCGAGGGACAATTCTGTTATATTTTCTAATAATTTTCCTACATTAGCAACAAATGAGGTAAAGAGTTGTTTTCCTTGTCAAATTTCACATGGATAACTTTAGAACTGTGTGTTTTTTTATATAGTCCTCAGTACTTCTAGATTATTCATCTTTTCAGCCTTTTGTTACACATTGTACATCTTTGTGCCTCATTTCTTTATTCTTTGCCCCTCCTCTCTTTGCTCTCTCTGTTTTGTTCTGATGCCGATGCGCTGTAAAAATGGCTGTGGGTGATGCCATATATCAGCCCCCCCACCCCCCACCCCCATCCATTTCTGCCATACAGATCATCTCCAGAAGAAAAGCACTGTGTCTGGCTCCTAATATGCTTCATGAGGTGTGTAATTCACTGTGCTCCGGAGGGGAGCCATTTGTCTCGGGGGTTAACTAAGTGACACAACAGCACTTCCCCATGCCTGTTACCACCGTTGGACATGTTGAACTAATCTAGGCAGGTAGAGGAATGAAAGATCCTGCACTTCAGCAATTAAGCATTAAGATTTGTTCAGGAAATCAATCCTAATGACGTCAAAGGCAAGTTCAAATTAAATGTAAATATTTGTAAGCAAATATAATGTTACAGCTGAAAAAAGACTAATAGGCGACCAAACAAAGTAAAGTCTGGCGCTCTCAGAGAACCAAATATCTTCCTCAACTCCGACTTTGTGTATTTTCTTTTCTTCCCCTTGTGTTTCATTTCTCGTACTCCTTCTTTTCTCTGCAAGTCTTTCTTTCACTCTTTCCGCCATGCATCACTGACACTTCAACCAAGAGCCTGACTGGCTTGTTTTCATGGTGACCTGTCTCCCTGCCTGCAGTATATGTTTAAGTGTGGAAGCACACACACACACACACACACACACACACACACACACACACACACACACACACACACACACATACACACACTAATTTAGGGAGATTTATGAGGGAGGCCTTGCACCAGGAGCCATGTAGGCTGACCCCAGGGGTGTAGGGGGGCATTGGATGGGGGAGGGGGCCTGGCTCCACAGGGGGGGACATTAATAATCCAGAACCAGGTCTGTCTCTGGGCCTGGCCCTGGGCCTCGGACACCAGGCTGTAACAGACTGCAGTGGCCCAGTTTACTGGGAGATACACATCCAGTTCAACATGCCACACTAATATCAGATAGATAGATACCTCGACTAAAAAAGACAAAACATAAAAGAAAACATGCCAAAACATGTATTAAACACACAGAAACATTGGGTAGACCGACAAAGAGAGGCCATCATACACACACACTTCGCTCCATTCCTTTGGAGTGCTACTCCTCAAAGTAGCAGCGAGCACCTCTATATTGCCCTCATGTCTATCTTAAGTGTCATGATTTATTCAAATAGAACATCTCACTGCGCTGAAAAATTCATTTCCAGCTCGCCTCGTGCATCGTCCCATCCTCTTCTTCGCCTGTATCTGCTCGATGTGTGTGCATGTCATGTCAGCTGAATTTGCCCCGTTGTTAAATATTTCTCAGTACAAATGGACCCTGGAGGAGGGGGACGGAGGGTCAGGGAGGAATCGCGCTGTGCCTCCGCCGCTCAGGGAGAGGCCCCACTTGGGAGAGATCGCTTCTTCGCTTCCCTGGAGCCGGAGCTCCAGTCTCAGCTTGGGGACAGAAGTCCCAGAGACACTTAACCAATTGTGTTTCATCCATTTCATCCGAAAAGGACCATTCAAAATTCAACTAAGAAATCGTGCAGGGAGCATTGAAAGACAGGCAATGACATCCCTCCTCCCTGGGAACAGCGTAGGAGAAAGGAGTGCTGGGTTCAACAACTTGTAGCCTGATAACATCGCTACCTGTGGCCTGGCTTTACACCAGAGCACCAGGGGGAAAATGCAACCAAATAAACATCTGTGCATGCATGGGTGTATGTGTGTGTGTGTGTGTGTGTGTGTGTGTGTGTGTGTGTGTGTGTGTATCAAAGCCATGATGAATAAGAGGCTGTCTGGGTGATGGACAAGCTTGGCAGGCGGTGCTGATTGAAACACTTCCTCTGTCGGGGCCTGGCCCATTAATCTGATGGAGACAGAGACAAAGAGAGAGCGAGACAGAGACAGAGAGAGAGGGATATGCTCCAGGCCCCCAGACCACAAGAGTAATGAAGGGTCCTGGTCCCTCTCACCTCAGCGCTGTCCTGCCATGCTGGGACGCTCTGCTACCCTGTCCAGCCCAAACCCTGCCCTCGTGGGACTGACCAGTGAATAATGGCCCTGTCATCAGCCTGGGTAGACGCCGCCGCACAGCCGAAGGGTGTGTGTGACCGCGTGTGTGTGTGTGACCGTGTGCTTACGCCCGCCTACTTGCCTCCCCGTGCAGTCATTTAGCCTAACTGTTCTCCTCTCTCCCTTAGTTGAAGACTGATGAATTTATATTGAATAGTGTTGATTTAAGCACATGTTAAACTTAATGCATAATGCATCGACTATATATAGCTTGATAAAGAGCACTGTGTCAACCCGGGACCAGCCCCATACATTGTGGGGATGAATGTGCCGCTTGCAAAAGTTCTTTCTTTTTGTTCCATTTAAGCACCGTATTAAATCATAACTATGACTGTGACTGTACACAGGCTCAAGGTTATGTTTCTAAATGCAGCAGGATCAGAAATCAGAAACTTAATTAGTGTGCCGTGTTTGTTCTCGGGTGAAAAGTTGTTCCCTCCAATGGGTCTTGAGGGAGGAATATGGAAGCCGGGAGTGGGAGAGAGAGAGTGTGTGTGACAAAAGGGAAGAAAGAGGGAGATTGATACTGAACGGAGACGTACGGCTTCCTAGAGTGTGTGTGAGCGGGTGTGTGTGTGTGTGTGTGTGTGTGTGTGTGTGTGTGTGTGTGTTTGTGTGCATGTGCACATGTGTGTTTTGGCCTGAGCATCCCTCTGTGTTTATCAAACATATTACAGCTCCTTCTAGATTCCTCACCTGCACACCCAAGCCTGCTACATATGGCCCACCAATCACAAAATAAGGAATCATGCATATATTAGCATAGCTAATGGCCTACCCTCTCCATTTAATATGCAAATTTCCTGAAACATTACTGAATGCCGTCTGTTCTAAATGAATAAATTTGAATCGCAATTAGAATAATCCTTTATAATTAATGAAAACTGTCAATTTTGGTTCATAAGTAATTTGATTAAAGTGGTGATGGGACACTTATGAAGTTCATCGGGCTGCGAGGAGTGTGAACACACACTGGCACGCATGCATGCAAACACACACACAAACTGCATGACAACCAACAGCAGGGCCGGGGCTGCATTATTGATGAAGATGATTAATAAACTTATGAAAGTGGTTGTCACACATGCCAGACCTTTTTTTTTTTTTTTTCCCCTAACATAACTTCTTTCCACTCCTTTACCGCCGTGGAGAAACAACAGATCAATCACGCCTTTCTGCCACCTGACAGAGAGGGAAAAGTGAGGGAGTGATTGAAAAGGTTTCCCGGCCTTGTGGTGCTGTGTCAGTGGCCTGTCTGTCCGGTGGGAGACACTGATGGACTGTCGAGGCAGAAAGAGCAACGCACACACACATGCCAAGTCATTACAGGGGGTTGAAACGTTTCCCCGTTGTTTCTCACACGGTGACGGGCATTGCTGCTGTTTGCTGGGTTTTATCAGTATATAATAACGTGTTATGAGGAGCATAGAGTTGAAGAAGAGGGCGGCCGGTCTGTAACTGCTCATCAACATCCCCTTCTTCACCATTAACTCTCTCATGCTGTGCTATGCTGCTACTGAAGCGTATAATGGTGTCACTTAAATTAGGGTCACTCAACTGTGGGAAATTGTTGCAATGTGCGCTGCATGTGTACCTCTCTCCCTTGTACGGTATGTATATCACCGTGACTACGCTGGTGTTTGCGCGTCAACTTGAACATGAGTGTGTGTACGTAAGTGTGTTTGCATGGCTTCAACCCAATAATAATGGTCCAGATAGTGTAGAGCCTCGCAGACTAATTAGCCATATCACTGGGAAAATAGCAGCCTGCTAATTAATGGGTATTATGGCATTTCAGAAGTCACTGCTCTAATTGGGAGGGAACTGAGCCTCGCATTTCCATACTGCAGTAATACCGGCTTTATCCGCCCGTCTAGCTGTCGGTCTGTCTGTCTACCTACTTGGCATGCTTGCTTTTAAACACAATCCTCCACATGCACGCAGGGAAAATAATTATCCTGCACACGCTCACATTTTGAAATGTACACGTACACACAGTATTGTACACTATCTATACATACATACACTGCCACGTTTTTTCCACACAGAGAGAACTCCTTTAACCACAATGGGACACAAATCACTACATAAAACATTTTTGTCCCCTCTGACCCATTATCTTATATATTTATTCTGATTAAATATCTTTTTATTGCTTTTAGATAAAAGAGAGCCAAATGCAAGTGAATTGGTGAGTAATATAATCCATCTGAATAATTCGCTGTATCATTTTGTATGTGTGTGTCTCTCCAAACCAGCTCTCGCAGATACACATGCATATCCCCTATAGATTCCTCTTAACCCTATCAGACGGTGGGACAATCAAAATAGATTTGCATTCAAATGCCACATGCTCGGTATCAAATATCAAATCAAGCCCGAGTCACTGAGACAGACAGAGAGTCATCTCCTCCTTCCTCCACCTCCCCTCCTGCACCTCCTCCTCCTTTCTCCTCTCAGGGTCCCAGGGACTCCCATTCTCCCCCGGACGAGCTCTATCGAGGAGTGACAGGCTGTGGCCAGGGCTTGATTGACAGCCTGTTGATGCTTCTCTTTCCACCACACACACAACCCTCTCCGTCTACACACAAGCATACACTCCCCATCCGCCTCCACCACCTCCCCCTGCTCGTGCACTGGTCTGGGTGTCAGTGATAGCCCCTGGGCTAGTGCCCCGCAGGCTGCACAGCACTATACATACAAATCACAGTGTGTCAGCCTTGTGAATGGGCCCATTTTGACTTTGTCCTTGTAAAGTCAGGCCCCCCTTGAAGGGGGCTGGATCTGTATCCTGCCTCTTTTTTACTTTCCCTTTCATTCGTATATGCACAAAGAGGCAGATGCATGATGGAACTTATACAAAGGGACAAGTAGTTGGAGTATGCACACACATAAACACACATGTGCACAGAAACACACAGGGAAAATGGCAGATGTAAATGCGGTGCTAATGGGCAGCACCTCACAGGGGCAGGGCATAAATACATCAACAACAACACACACACATAGACAGTCCACACACATTATAACAGCCAAGACCTGGGGCCTAATCTCACACACTCAGCTAGTACACCTGGTTAATGTTAAGAGGGCAGTTATAGTCAATTACATTCCCATATAACGCATAAACCTCCTCCCTGCCTGTGCCGGGAGAGTAATTGAAAACAGGCGCAGAACGCACCAGGGTCCAGACAAAAAGTCAACTTCCCACCCCTGACTTTCCCATTCACTACATGTGCTGTCTTCCCGTTCCATATTCTGGAGTCCTGGGGGCAAATGTAAGGGGGGGGGAAGGGGGTGAGCTGCCATTTGGATATAGGCAGTGAAAGAGCAGGAGGATATGGAGTCATATGAGGTACTGGAGAGGAAGACAAAAGGAGTGGGAAGAGAGAAATGGCGAGGGCTTTGTCTCCCATGCAGGTGAGGTCCAGGGGAGGAGCAGTTAGGGTCGGGTGAGAGGATGGTGGGCTGGTGCTGGTGGTGGTGGTGTTCCATGTGAGTGGGGTGGGGGGTGGGGGGAGTTAAGGGGGACAGCGGTTGTAAGTAGGAGTTTGAGACTGACAGGTGACATTACCCTGCGTCATGGCTGGAGGGACAGAGGGACAGAGGGCGCGATGGTTATCCAAGCAGAGAAATGTCAACGTCCAGACACTGCTGTGACATACACACACACACACACACACAAACAAGAGCTGCACAGACACACAAGTACACAAAGATCCAGGACAAAGGAGTCTGGAGTCTTTGAGAGTGAAAAAGGCTGGCTACAGTGGGCAGAGATGAAGAGATTACACCCTCTCCATTTAAAAAAGAAGGAGATGAGAATAAAGGGACAAAGCAGAAGAAAAGGCTAAGAGTCACTGACTACACTATTACGAGTCAACAACCGTGCATTTATTCATATCGTCTGCTTTCAAAACACAAGCTTCCGTCCTTTCGTGAAGTTGGTTCTTTCTGCACATTTGTCCCTTTTCAATCTGTTCTCTGGCGTTTTCATTAAAGCCTAACCTAATTTTGGCAAAGCTTATAAAATGTCCATATTGCTGCTCATTCGACCCCATTGATTTAGTGTTTGGTTAAATATTCACGACTGTGGATGCAATTAACATGCTGTTAATGAATAATTGATCGCATCTTAAGCGGCCATAAAACTCATGCATATTAATTATTGAAACAGGAAATATGAAAAAAACAACCCTCCTTGTTTTGCCTCAATCAACGTTCTTTCATTTTGTTTCTTTAGTCAGGAACTGTTAAGAGTATTCGAGGGGGAAAAGTGAAGCTTATGAATGTGTGTGTGTGTGTGTATGGGAAGGAGACAGGAGGCAGAAAGTGCTATGAACACTATGCAAATGCCTCCCGTAAACACCGCTTTAACAGCTCTTATATGCATTCAAGCTGCCTTTGAGTACATCCATTTAGCTCATACATACATCTCTATGTGTGTGTGTGTGTGTGTGTGTCGTGCAGCTCGGTGCGAGTACAGTGCGGGTGAGCGTTGTGTTGACAGCCTCAGTGTGACAGAGGTAGTAGCTGCCTGTTTTGAGAGGCAAGTGTTTACCAGGAGCGAACACAACAAAAAACAAATCTAGGGAACATGGGAGGCTTGTCAGTGCGAGACTGGAGATCAGTTAGCCAACAATGAGCTTTCCTCTCCCACTGTGTCTCTACTAGTGTATGGTTATAGGCTGATGTCACCCCTGGCACCTCCCTAGGCCCTGCCGAATGGAAAACAATAGTGCATAGAGGGAGATGGGGGCTGGAGTCAGCCTGAATGTGCCTCGCATTAATGCTGCGATGCACCTGTGGCCAGGTGAATGCGTATGTATGAGGGCAAAACCGTGTGTTTGTGCAGGGGGGGGGGGGGGGGGGGGTTAAATTCATTATCCGTACACCCTGCACTCCTAAACCACTCTAAAATGTCTTGACATGAAAAATACATCCCAGGAGCAGCCACACACTCCAGGAAAACACCAATTTACATCGTCGCTTGTTATTTATTTAGCAAGCAAAAAGCTCTTGGAGGTGTGTGTGCTGGGTGTGTGTTACCCCCCCTCTACCTCCCTCTCCGGCACCTAACTAACTGCTCGGCGATGGTGGTGCCTCGGAGCTAAAAGTGACAAGCCGTCAATTGTGTTCCAATATTAACCCCCTCTCAATGTCTGCGTACCCGTCTTCTTCTCTGTGATGTTGGCTTGATCAAAGAAGCAGTACTTTGGCAAAAAAAAAATAACCAGGGAGAGTGAGATGGAGGACACCATGCTGCTTACAGACTGATGAACGACGGCCAGTCTCTCAGCAAAACACTGTCCCCCTTTCCATTTCTTTGTCTCTCCTTCTCAGTCTTTCTCATTATCTCCTTCTTTCTCTCTCTTGGAGAGGCAACATGAATTGTTGGCTGAGCATGATTCAATATCTTCTATCTTCTATATACAGCCAGGCGGTAAGTAGTAGTTCATGGAGTGTACGGTATACAATTTTATGGAGAGGGAGAGGCTATATGCTGGAGCTTTTTATGTGGCGAGGAAGACAGCGCTCGCCAACAATTTTTTTTCAACTATTCTGAAGAGAGATTGAAAGAGGGCTGGGTGGGGGATAAAAGAGAGAAGCAGACCACCAGAGAGACAGAATATGATAGAAAGATGCCCCGTGCCTGTGTTTTATCTTATCTTAGCAGGTTCACCTAGCGGTGAGATTCCTCAAACGCATCTTCAGTCATCACCAAGGGGGGCTGAAGGGAAAGGGAGAGATTGAGAGAGAGAGAGAGATTGAGAGAGAGAGAGAGAGAGAGAGAGAAAAGAGAGAAAGTAACCACACACACACACAAAGAGAGAAAGAGGGAGAGATGGGAGGTGGATCTCTGTGGCTAATTCTCTGGGTGTGGGAAAGCAGAGCACCTAACGCAGGTTGGCCTGGTTTCAGTAATGAGTTTGATTCTTCTCTCTGCCTCTTCAGTCTCACTGGGGACTAAGACTGCATAATAACATCCTCCACGCACACACGAACACACACACACACACACACACACACACACACGGGCACAAACAGGTCTATGGGGAGCTAATTATTCTCACCTGTGTTAATTATTGCTGTAAGCCAATCAGCGGACTCTGTGCTAATTAGGCAGTGTTAGGTCTGATTAGTGTTTTGCAGCAGGCCCACTCAAACTGTTATCTACCATACAAGTCCCCTCAGGCAAGAGAGGAGCGAGGAGAACAGGTGGAGGCTTGCCCTATGTGTGTGTGTGTGTGTGTGTGTGTGTGTGTGGGTGTGTGTGTGTGTGTGTGTGCACGCTCATCCTAAATAATAAATAACTGAGGGACAGCTTATATTCACAATAAAACAAAGTCTAATCAGTTTCTTTTCTAATCAAATTTACATTAAACAAAACAACGCATGCCATCAATTCAACCGGTCTCTGCTCTCCTAGTTAATTGGCCCTGGTTTGAGGTCATTTCTTTTATCTGGACAAACGGCCCCTGTGCCCTTTTAGTTAATGAGGGCTGATCCTGGATCAGTTCTGTCACTAATGGCTCCTTTTTGCCAGGATAACCCCTCGGATTGATCCCCACATCACACATGCGACTCCTATCCTGACCCAGGAGTGCTAGATTCTGTGTGACTGTGTGTTTGGCAGGGAAAACAGAGATGCTCAAAACAGAAAGAAAGACAGAGAAGAAGGGAGTGGTAAGCGTTTAAATGGAGGGTCTGTAGATGATCTCCCAGCTGAGAAGAATGAAAAGAGAAAAGGAAAAAAGGGGAGAAAAGAGGAGAAAGGATGAGAAGAAGAGGAGGGGGGGTGGAGAAACTGGAGGAAACCTTCCTCTTATGACACGATTGATTTTCTTTCAGAGGCTTGAGCCTGTCACTACTGAACACTTGGTCCCCCCCCCACACACACACACACACACACACACACACACACACACACACCCACTCAGACACACACACACACACACACACGCACAAACTCCGTGCCCTGACCTCCACGTGTGCCTGCTGGTCCATACTGGGTCTAATGACACCGGGGCCTCCCACAGATCAATACCAAACTGTCACTCAGCTGGCAAGCACACACACGCATACATACACACACAAAAGCAGTCGGACAGATGCAGACACACACATACACACATGCGAGGTGGGGTATGCGTTTGCACATTTGTGTATGCTGGAAGCGATGTTTTCTACAACCTCAGCAGATGCCCTCCTCCTCCCCCTCCGCCCACGGCCCCCTCCCTACACACACACACACAAACACACACACTGGACCTGCGCCATATTCTCTATCCTCAGCCGTTTTCTCACCCTCCTGCTCCCTCACACTGAGAGTCTGGGTCCTGATGTAATATTGATGAGCGAAGATGGAGGCCCTATAAAAAGTGATAGGTCCTTGTGATTGTAAATTACAAATTGTCATTGATTTAAAGTCAATGCCCACATATGTACGCATGCACACACACACACACACACACACACGTATCAAAATAGACACGACTGCTCGTTTTGCCCAAGAGAGAAGGATGAGAGTCCATTTTTTCCCCTCCTCTTGACTAACTTATTCCACGTCATTCACCGCCATCTCTTCCTTCTTCTTTTCTTCCCCTCCCTCCCTCCCCCTTTCACTCTCTCCTCCTCCTCAACAATCTCAAGCACCCATCCGCCTCTCTCCATACACATCTCAAGTGCCACTTAGAAAGCCAGACTGGGGCTAGAGCCAAACTCTGCTCTCAGTGGTTCTGTGTTTGCGTAACTGTCTGCGTGTGACTTTTGGTGTCTTGGAGTCAAGATCACAAAATAAAAAAAAAAAAACACACAAATCACGCATTTTCTTTTAATTCTGGACGTGCCGAATAATTTATGTCCAACTGAAAATCTGTTGACTGTGAAAAGCTCTGGCTAAAAACATTTGTTTGTCTCTGTTAAATCACTAATTATAGCCTGGCACAACACAGGGCAGATGCAGGCTAATTCACCATTAGGCCGTTTGGTGTTTATTAAACTTTTATAATGTGATCACTCTGATAACGGCACAATTGTTTCCCTGGGCGTGTGTGATTATACTGTTGTACCCCTCTGTCCCCTTGTAATGGCTCCCGCCGAGCGTGTGTGTGTGTCCACATATGTGTGTGTGTCTTGGAGCTTGCGGAGTAGTGTTTTCCATTTCTCATTAGAGTGGCACAGACTCCTGCTGCAGGGTCAATGGAGGGGGAGAGGGTGTGTGAATATGCGTGTGTGTGTGTGTGTATCTGTTTGAAGGGGAGTGGGGTGGTAATGAGCGCAGGAACATAATACTACGGCGTCCATTAATGCTCTGAGGCAGTGACATTAGGCATACTTAACTAATAGAGCCAGTCTCTGCAATTACCCACTGTTATCTCTGCAGCTTTAGAGGGGAACCGGCTTTAATAAATGTTTGTAGTGATGTGATAAATGCCAGGTTTGCTCATTTGTAATCTACACTGCGGGACAAGGGGAAGCGGGTGGATCTAATTGTTTTCCTCCAGATTCGAGAATATGGTTGAGTTCAGAGAAAGAAAAAAAAAAAAAACGTCTTTCCTTTTCAGAACATTTTCCTCCAGGTACATCTTTCTCCCTCTGTGTTGTCTATCTATCTATCTCTCTAAGTCTCTGTCTACCTCTCTCTCAGCTCTCAGTGGGGTACTGTTACACCTGTCCTCCTGTCAAACAGAGAAAAGCAGTCTATACCCGACGCTCACCATCTCGTCTCTGCCTCCTCTTTCATCCCGGCCCACATCAGAGGCGCGGCCGTGATTGTGTGTGTAAACATCTTGTCATGCTAACACGGGCGCCATGACAGAAGAGAGACGCTCTTCATTAACGGCACGCTTGTAAGTTTGTCTTTGTGCCTGAACGTGCATGTGTGTACTATATGTCTGTCCATACGCACCGATTCAAGTCTTTAATAGTGTGTTTCTTGAGTTTTCCAGGGTCAGTGATGGAAACATAGAGGGGATGTTTACGGTGGGTTCTTTTATTGTACAAATGTGACACAATTTAAGGACTACCATCAGCTACACTCCTGCAAAAGCGAAGTTAATACCTCAAACCATGTCAGCTTCACTCCAAACTCCTCTCTGATTATCTACCACAAAGAATAGCGGTTAATTAACAAGCAAGTACTCACTCGCTACAGAAAAAATACACCAACTATTTCACCTCCTTGCACACGCCTCACTCTTTTGGCAGCAAATCTTCTCTGTTTGTGAAGACAATAGCCAGAGGAAGAGAGAAAGGGAGTGGTGTAACGAGAGAAAAAGAGGGTACAGGAGGGAGGCAGAGGGGAAAGCAGCGCTGTTAATTGTTTTCCAGAGGAAGGTTGCGAAGGTCTGCACGTTTGAACTGAATGTCACCTCATGTAAATCACAGCCTCTGCGTTGGAGAAGCCAATAACCAGGATAATTAGCGTGACTCTCTTCCGCGCCGTATGCAGAGATCGAGGAAGAACACGCTGCTGAGGAAGAGCGTTCAAACGCGGGGAAGATTCCAAGTGTGATTAACCAAAAAAAAAAAAAAAAAAAAAAGAACCTTCAGAGTTAAATCTGGAGTTTTGAGTGGGAGGACCAAAGAAAAAGACACATAGACAGAGGGGCAGATAGAGAGGGAAAGAGAGATGAAGAAGAGAGACACATGGATGGAAAAAAATCAGAGAGACAAACACAGAAGGAGACGCCGAAGAAAAGGAAACGAGTGAACATTCCTCCCAGCGAGGTCAAGCCACTTGGTAAACAAACAAACAACGTTAGCAGTGAGCACACAAAGGGGGTGAGGCGGTGTAAAACAACAAAGTGTCTCAGTCGATTGCCTACGCCTTACTTTGTCTCCCCTCATCAGTTACATAAACACAAACAAAGGCCTTTAAATTCAGCTCAGCTTTTTGAAGTGAAACAGTGACATGTGCTTAGGTCTCATTTGTTGATGATTAATGCAAAGTAAAAAGAATATATTAGGAACGTAAGAATATATCATCCCTTTGATCGAACAATGCTGTTGACCATAATTGTCTGCATGTTGACGTCGCTGCTTTACGTTTAATTACGGCAGAGACACTCCCTTGAAGATTTCCTTTTGTCTCTTAACAGTACAGCTCAAATTAGTCAAGCTCAATGTCACAAAACTTATATATAAGAGCAGATATGAAAAGGTTGAACTTGGAAAAAAATGATATGGTTACTAAAAAGCCTATATAGGTAAGTATAAGTATATATTATATATATAATATATATATATAAGTTTTTTGTTTTTAAAGAAAATTAAAAATCATTCTGCAAAAAAATTTCACATAAAATGAAATATGTTAAGAGGATCATTCCTGTGTTGCAGGATCCCACCACCACTATCACACTCTATATCTCCCACTCCCTGTCTCCCCCATGCCGTGCAGGTTTTCCTTCTATTGTGGCGTGTGAAACTGAGAACGCCGCTCACAGCGCCTGGCCAGCGATCCATTCTTCCTGGACAAATTGATGGAAAACAATCAGATGACTATACATCTTGCTCGGGCACAGCGGGTCACCGGCGCTCATCCTGGACACCTGGACTTACATCCTGGGCTACGGCGGTGAGGTAAAGCGACAGAAGAGGGGCTGGGGTGGAAACTGGCGGATAGGAAGTGGGGGCGCCTGGTTGGGGGTGACATGGAGCTGGCATGAAGCGGACAGTCTGCGCACTTCTCACTTAGCAGAAATAATCAGTAAACAATGAATCATCAGCGAGGGCAGGGATCAGGGCGGCTGGGCGCTATGCTGCTCGATGACACACTGGCTCGGCCTGTGGGGAGAGGAGGCCCGAGTATCCTTCACTGAGAGGAGCTGGTGTGTCTATTCAATTACGAGCAGCAACCCAGGCAGCCATGTAACACATTGGCTGTGAGAGAGCACTTAGTGGGCCATGTGCTAGACTGTCCACACACATCAGAGCATTTGAGAAAACAAAGCATTGCTCCTGCCGCACACACATAACCATGCACGTCCAAATGTATAGCATCACACCGAGAGGCGCACACTCGCGCTCTTCACGCCTCATTTGAAAAGCAAATTGAGCGCATCTTCTAGGGCAAGTCACGGACTAAATCCTGGAAAACGTTAGTCTTTCCTCACTTGCTGTACCACACACGTTCACACGTCATACAGGAGACCTTGCATATGGTAAATATATCTTCACTCTATTTAAATCCCCTACTATCTCTATGTCTCTGTCCTGCAATTTCCATCACCAAAAATGTCTTAAATAGCTCTCCGAGAAGTAGGACGCTACTCATTTGGGTCAGCTCTGGCCGGCCAAAACCCTTCATTCTGGTACAGAACAAACACTGACACAAAGGCGGAGGGAACGGCCAAGGAGAGCGGCCAGGTCAAGCAGGGAATGTCAAGCAGTAATGACAAAGCAGTTTGCAGAGAAAATAGAGCTACAACAGCGCTATTTACAGTAGCTCTCGCCAAAAAACTCCTGTCATGTCATGAAACTAGAACTTTTCACTGTTATGACATTGGTAAATTACAGTTTATATGTTCTAATAAACTGTTTGTTACCTGTTTTCAGCTGGGAAGCATTATCTTAACTACCTATAAAGCCTGATAGCAGCTCTGTTTAGTTTATTGGGGAAAGAATTAAAACACACCATAGTAATACACACACAAAGTTAAGCATTAAAAATACTTATTTCCAGTGTGTTCCTCGTTATTTCCTCACCACAAAACAAAAACAGCTTGTGCTAATTTGATATTTCATATCATGGAAACAAACCCATGTTTACTCTGAGAATGAAGTGTTAATTTTTCGTGGGGTGTTCGCCAAATGAAAGTGAGCCAGTTGTTGGGGGTGAGAGTGCTGAAGGTCTGGATGAGAGAGAAAGAGGCAGCGCTGTTTTAGAGGCTCCTCGACCTCCAAACTCCCTGCTGTCAATCAGCGCAGCCGTTCGTCCCCTGGGGCCACGCTTTCCTCCAACCCTGGGGGGGAAACCACCGCAGGGAAAAAAGAACACAACCAAACAGATGCAGAGAGCTGCAGGTCAGTGTGTGTGTATGTGTGCGTATGTGTGTCGTATTTTTTTGCACGCCTGTGGATTCTTACAACTGCGCATGCGGGCGTCTGCATATGTATCTGTGTACTGAGTTTATCTGAGGGTGAGAGATGCATCTGTGTGTGTGTGTGTGTGTGTGTGTGTGTGTGTGTGTGTGCGTGTTCTTATATGTGTGTGTGAGGCAGATTTGCGAGGCAGCCAGCACCTGAGGGAGGGGAGTTGTGCCTGCATATCGATGAGCCAGCAACTCTGCCTCTTTGCCCCTGAGCCCTGCACAAACACCACAAGCAGCTCAGGGCCAGTCCTTTTCAAAGCCTCCCATAACATCTAATGCAGCTGTCCCCCGTAAGACAAAAGACAAAAGGAAATGCACGTCAAAGAGAAACAACCAAAATCTTCCGAAGAGAAAAGGCCCGTGCCAAAAATCAAGGCACAATCTGAGAAAATTTCTCCTCCCCCAAAGAGAAACACAGAAAGAAAGATACTGTCAGCCTCAGGGTCTCATGGCTGTCTATTTTCTTTTTGTCTTGGAGGGAAATGAGTGATTGGTGGTCAGATGCACAATAGAAAAGCGACTGTGAGAAAAAAGTGGAACAGAGGGGAAAAAGAACGACTATCCCGCATAAAATACTAGAGACCCAGGACGGAGGAAAGGAAAGAAATATCAATGAAGACCTCAACATTCAGACGTTGGACACATCAGCCGATACAGTCAGAAGGATGTAGGAGAGCTCTACTGTAAGTGTGTTTCCACCTTCTCACTAACACAGTCATGGATATGAAAGTGAAACTAAGCTGAGGGGACGGAAGGCGCTGCCAGTAAACCGCATTAGCATCAAATGCAAATGAGAAGGGGGCTAATGGCTGGACAGGTGCAGACTGGGCCTCTAAATGACACACACGCACACACACACCCACACCCACATATTCGCAGGAACACACACACACACACGCGCGCGCACACACAAATGAGATGGATGAATTAAACATGGGTGGGCTCGGCTTGGGGGGCTGGCAGGGCTGACATAAAGTCAATGACATACATTATTCACTAGCGCACGTTAGCCCAGCCAAGGCAACACATGACCTCTCACCCCAGGAAGTGCATCCAAACATAACAACCAAAACAATGAGGGGGTTCCCCACTACAGAGGGACACAAAGAAAGGGGGGGGGGGGGGGGGGGAGTGACAAACAAGCGACGCAGCAAAATGCTTGGAAAATTGAAATCCACGAAACACTGCTAAAGTTTATTTGCTCCCTCCAGATGTGTCAGGTGATCCGGTGTAAAACCAAACCAGGTGTAGACCCAAGGCAGGCCAGAGGTAAACCAAAACCTGGTCCACAAGCGCTAACTACCCACCCTCAAGCTGAGAGTCGGTCCGTTCCACCGGCGAACAGAACAGGAAACTGTCGGCCATGACATCATCCTCCCCGGGAGGAGCACTTCCTGCCCGACATTCTTCACTCAAGACGCACACACACTCGCCAGGAAATGGCCTCTATCAACACACACACACACACACACACACACACACACACTCCTGGGGAAACAACCAACAACGACGCGGATACACAAGCACAGACCCGCATGCAAGGAAATGGGCCACATCAACGGCGGTCTGCAGGAGTGTGTGCAAACGCAAACACGCACAAGGATACACTCAAAAACAGCTATAAACCTGAAATAACATCGTCTGTGTGTGCACATTTGACACCTCCCACCCCTCGCCGCACCGTGACTGGAAAGAGGAATCACGGGATATACAGGGCTATCCAGTGGATTCTTATCTCTGGTTACAGAGAGTTTCTCTCCCCCCTTCCAGAGAGGCTCTCCCCGCCTGGGGGACACCCTGCGGCAGGCCTGGGGGAGCTGGACGGGCAGGAAAGGGCCACGGGACACAGGTGGTAGGAGGCAAGAGAGGACACATGGGGCCGGAGGGACAGTCATAAGCCCCAAAGCGAGTAGGGTTGAGAGATTAGCCCACAATTATATGGATGCAGCAAGTAAATTAACAACACCAGTCCTGTGGGGAGATGAATTCAAGAAAAGCTATGCAGAGAGATAGCAAAGGTGTGCACGGGTGAGAGGGAAATGTGTTTGTGATTTGAGGCCCTTCAAGGCACATGATAGACTGTCGAGCAGTGGCTGCATATGATTAACCCCACGCTAACCAGGAGTGATGGAGAGAGGTGGAAGTGGAGGTGGGGGGGTTAAGGGCTCCCCTCATATTATCCTGCCTCTGTAAGAGGCTAAAGTGGACCACACATGTTCCCCTGGGGAAGACATAGAGAGGCACACAGGAGCTTCTCACCTTTCAGCTGCTTCCCCTTCCCAGTGTCAAGCACAGACAAAACATGTCATGCCAAGGGCTCTCTGATTCTCCGAGAACTCACCACCTCAGGGGCTAAAGACACAAAATATGGCACGAGTGGTCTTCATCTTCAGCGCTGAGCCACTCAGATCGGATGGACTTTGAAACCTAGCTGAGGAAGTCAGAGATGACTGAGATGAGGCTACTTGCAAAATCGAATTCCGCGGCAACCGTGATAGCCCTAAAACCAAAACAGCATGAAAGGGGGACAGATTGTCGAGGATGTTTCGTTCAACTTCAGTAAAAAGCGAAGTTAAAGTGCTTTTTGCTATCATAGCCTAGACAAATATGCTTTATAATTAAAATCTGCATCATGCTGCTTGTAGACTCTCTAAAGCCCAAACAAATTCTCTTTTCAACAGGAGGCGAGATAAAGAGCGGGGGGAGAGAGATTCTCCCGGTGAGCGCGTACAGTACCCAGAGCGCTGCTGATCCACACTGTACCAGATTTGTTCTCCTAACAATCAAATAAGTTTCTCATTAGCTGACTTTATTTTTCCTCATTCCTGCGGTTTTGCTGCAGTGGCCTGTTTCTCCCATCTTAACGAGAGAGAGCTAATTAGGCAATCAGACCCATTACTCTTCCAGAAGAGTTAGAGCTAGCCCAGCTAATTAGGGCTGTAAAATCTAATCATCTCTGCGAAACAGCAGAGGGCTAACGAGCCCTTATTTAACGAACTAAATAACTTCAAGGGTGGAGAGGGGCTGCTGATGGTATTTCTTTATGAATTTGAAGGAGGGGAACTCGTGGTAATTGAGTCAGTTTCACCCTCACAGTTGTTTGTTTGTTTATGAATCCCTGATTATTACAACTGCCAAGAATATATTGGTACTAAATGAGCAAACGCATAAACCCTCCTTCCCCTTCAGTCCCCCCCTTTAAAACAAGCCAGCCCCCCCCCCCCCTCCCCATTTGCTCTCCTCTCACCTGACCTATTTTCCTGTCCAGAAAGAGTGCTCGCTGGAGAGGAAAACGGAGATATTGCTGTTGTTTTCCCTCCCCCTGTTCTAATTTGTTGTTCGTTAATGCTGCCCTCACACCTGAGCCACTGGGCGTCGGGGGAATACCGCCAGCGAGCGACCACAACACATGCTCAGTGTGGGAAAGCTGTTCACAGCAGAGCTCAGCCTGTTCCACCAAGGTGGCTCTGCTCAAACTGCGGCAAACTGAAGGGAAAGTTTAACCGAAGCGAGCCGGGAGGGCGCCCGTGAAAAAAAAAAACCGAGCGACGGAGTGCACAGATGAGAAATTCAACAAGTACGCACACACGAAAAAACAAAAATCAGAAATATGGCACAGAGTGATGGGCAGGCGTGTTGTCTGAGGCCACGTGGTGGGGTGCAGCTGTCTCAGGGAGCGCTGAGGTGAGGCCTTCCGCTTCACTGGAGCGGAACGAGGGTGGCGCACGCGCGCACAAACTCACACACGTACATGACCACACGCGCGCACACACACACACACACACACACACACACGTACACATACATACACAGGTAAAGAGTAGCTTTTGACAGAGCAGCCGTGAGAACAGGACAGCTGTGTTCATCAGATAGCACAGGTCACTGCCTCATTAACACACACACAAATACACCCCAGTGTGACAAATTCAAATCAGACATAAAACCTACATAACCTATGATGCACTTAATTTTACCTGATAATGCAGTTGTTTGTAAAAGTTTGAGATCACAAAATACAGTCAGGGAAGGTGATACTTTATGGAAAATCACTTCAGCGTGTACGTTTTTACTCTCATTCTATCGTGAACGGAGCCGCCTTAAATCTGCACGCTCCAACGATTGCTCAAGTATAAACAAATAATTTCCCTCACACTGTATTTCCTCGTGTGTGCCACACGCATGCACGCAGCACAGCAAACTGTAAATCTACAGGGCTTCTCTTTTTTCCAAATGACAGTAAATCATGCGAGCTGCTGCATCGGTCAGAGGTAGTTTACGGCTGCAGGAGAAAGGTGTACACGCAAGTAAAGTGTGTGTGTGCAGGAGTGTGTCTGCGAGTGTCAAAAGCAGCAGACAAGCTTCAGTACCACACTCAGCCCGGAGTGAGATTTATACACCGAAAAACAGACACACACACACACACACACACACATTAGGCTGTAGCTGTAACCCTAACTGCTCATCAAGTCATCAGTCCAACCACACAAACACTGTTTGACCACACTTGAAGCAGCAACTGCTCTGTGATTGCTCCTCCACTTCACACACATGCGACTGGAATATTATTTACTGCCGTTTCACACATTTTGCTTACACAGTCGATTATGGCTGCTGAGATTTAAACAACCTGCGGCCTGCTTTTATTAGGCCTGCAGGTTTTATTTTCTCAGCCAAATCGCGTGTCGAAAATAGCTTTCATCTGCTTACTTCACCGGAGATTTAAATGAAATGTTGTCTCGATTTTTATGTCCATTGTATGTTTCTGAAATATTAGCTACCTGTGTATTCTGCGCACAGTTCCTGTTCCCATCCCCTGCACCAGTCGCACGTGCTGTGTTTGTGTTTGCGATGACAGCGCCACACAACGTCAGCCGAGGTCAAAGGGCAAAGTTGTCTTACCTGTCGATGATGACAGGGTCTGATGGGGTCTCGTTCCTGTTGCCACAACTCTTCTTATCACAGCATCGACTACAGGGAGGTGAGAGAATGGGGTGGGGGGCAAAAAGGAGTTAGTCACCGACATGTGAACAACAGAGAAAGCAGGATAAGGTACAGCTCAGAGAGAGGGAGAGGAAGTCAGATGAGCGTACAGGAAAGATAAAGAGGAGTAAAAGGGCGTGAGACTTTGGTGGAGTCTAAGAAGCAGCGTGACTTGGATTTCTGTCGGGCTTCTCAAGGTAAGACTGGGGCTCTAGCGCTACAGTAGGTGAGATCAGTGGGGCGATTTTAGGAAAAGTTTGGAGGCGAAGAGCAAAAGCAGTGAGCTTGAATCGGGGCTGGATACAAACTTGAATTAGCCTCCAGGGCTCAGGTTAGCTCCATTTCTGTCAGACATCACACAACCAGACATCTTATGTTCTCTATTTTTCCTCAGTGCTCGTCCCCTCCCTCTATCCCGCCTCTCTCTCTCGCTCTTTCTCTCTCTCAGAAGTGGGTCACAGAGTGGTCCCACTGGACCTGGGGAGTAGTGCATGCTGGGTAGAAGGGGGTTGCATACTGATGTGACGAGTTCTTTCTGAATCATTTGACTGCACTACAATGTAACAGTGTGTTGTGTGCCGTCAACCCCCGTTTCCCCCAAAAAGTATCATCTCGTCTACCTTTTCTTCTCTTTCTAGTCGTCTGTGTGTACAGCATGCCTGTCTGTGTGTACCTGCGTCTGACTGCATGCGTGCATCTGCTGTGTGTGTGTGTGTGTGTGGGAGGAGATGGAGAAAGACACAAAAGAGAGTGAGAGTAGGGGAGAGAGAGACTGACCCTCCCCCCTACTTTCTTGAGTCCCTCAGGACAGGAGTCTTGGAGAGCCAGATCAGATTTCTGATCTCGACCGTTTCCTGCAGCATATGAAAACAAGTGGTCTAAATTGCCTTGTGTGATAACCAGGAAGTGGCTACACTTTGCCACTAGCCATTTTTCTACATGTAACTCTAAATGTATTTCTAAATGGCTGGTTTGTGAGGGACAATCACACGCTGTGTGATGCTTTTATTGATTGTAAATGCATGCGTCAGCCTGTGAGATCTATGCTTGCTTTAGGATATTTGACTATGGGTACGTGAATGTGTGTATATTATGTGTAATTCGAGTCTGTCCCCCACTGCACATAGCTCACTGTCAGGACACAGCAAACTGCATGTATTACACAGACTAAGGAGGATGGGTTTGAGTAATGAGCTTTTCCTTGTCCTAATTAGCTGAACATGAGAGGGATGCACACACACACACACACACACACACACATACACAGACACCTACACACACATCCGTATCAACAGAAATAGGCCAGGGCCCATCTCCCCAACCCACTTTGAGGAAAATGATAAGATTTCTATTGTAATTTAGCAGTGCCGCTCATGTCTTTGCCCCCTCTTTACACCAGCAGAGACACCTCCTACGTGAGAAAAACATTCGTCTCGATCCGACTGTAAAACATTGGCTAGACCAATAAATGAGTTGTAGCTGAGTGTGTTTTGTCTTACCTGCACATGATCTCATGGGTCAACAGGACCCGACACATCTCTGGGTTTTTATCCTGGCCCTCATAGACAATTGCCTAAAAGACGGGAAAAAAATAACAGAAAGTTAAAGTAAAGTCATTTATATTTTTTTTGAAAAAAATCCTGTGAAATCCTCATAAAAAAAAAACAAGGGAACCACAATGCAGGGGCAAGTAAAAAATCAGAAAATTGTGTGCGTGTGTTTCATCTGGGAGTAGTGTTTAGTGTTTTAGTTTTAGTAGTGTCTATCTGGCAAATGTGTGTATCGTGGGAATCCAGTCCTCCTGAGCAGGAACGCTCTGTTCTGACAGAGACAGTAAGAGAGAAAACATGTGTGTGTGTGTGTGTGTGTGTGTGTGTGTGCGCGCGTGTGCTTGTGTGTGCGCGTGTGCGTGTGTGTACTCCTGCGTGCGCATATGTGTTTGTGCGTGCACGTATGTTTATATGCTGTGTACAGTGAGCAGTTGGACTGCCAGACTGGAGTATAGTGCACCATCTGGTCCATACAGCACAGCGTCCAAAATTCTAGTCTGGTTACCCCTCCAACCCCACTCAACATGCTCTCCAGGGCTGTGATCACCCTCCACACACACACACATACACACACACACACACACACACCGATAAACATGCAAACACACTCACACTCGCACAAACAACATCCCCTCCTACTCCTTTCATTCTAAGGCAAACTCTCTTCAAGCCTAATGGCACTAGAGGCAGAATTGGCAAAACACAAGAACTGATATCAAAACAGCGATGAAGAGGCTTATTTTCTTCGGTATCTAATTCATCCTAACGAAGAATTCCCTCAGTGTGCGTCAGCCCACATGTGCTGCTCTGTATTTCTTTGTGTGATTGAATTGGCCATAACACACTCAGGGATAGTTTGTTCTGTTTCACATTGAGGAAATGAGGGTCAAGGTCCTCAAAGAGTGAGCTGGCATGCATCACTGTCTTTCTCAAACACTAACACTAACACACAACAGCTTCTGCACCTCACCGAGATATTCACACACTCTATGCGCACAGTCACACAGCCTTGCACGCACACACACACACACACACACATATATATACTGCCTTATAAAAATACACGCACACACACACACACACACACCATCCCCACTTACTGGCTGCTGTGCAGAGGTAGAGTATGAGGACACATGTCCTCTACTTTTCTGGGCCTCTGTAAATGTATTCCACAGGTAAGACAGGTCGTTTATCAAGCCGGCTGTGCTGTGCTGAAGTTGAGGGTCTCAGACACAGGCATGCAGCGGGGCGAGGGCGGGGGGTTTGGAGGAGGACGAGGAGGAAGGGGGGGGGGGGGGGGGGGGGCTGGAGGTGGGGGCAACATTCAGGCCAACACAACCACCGAACTGATGCACGGTTCAATTCTCACAAGCTATAGTTTAATGCAAACCTCTTACCTGTTTAGTCATAGAGTCAATGAGCCGAACATACAAGTCCTGCTCTGTCCTGATCCCTGCAGAGAAAGAGAGAGAGCGATAGTTAAAATGTAACTAGGATTCATATCACATCTGAGGCAAAGCTTTCCCCATTTTGGGGGGATATTTCAAGTCACAAGTCTTATTCATTCTGACTTCTTCTTTGAGGCTCTTTATCGAAACTGAGTCCAAACTGCTACTAATGACTTTCAGTATTTGTTGTCAGTTTGCTTGGAATTTGAAAATGTAATTTACGTTCTCTACCCATTTGATTTTATCTCTAAAAACATTTATTAAGAACTTAACTGTGAACATGCTCACTGCAGGAAGAACCACAGTTTTTTCTGAATCATAATCAGTATAATTTAATTATTCAATGGAGGCATGGGATTAAAAAAATAAATGTTAAAAATGAGGATGGGAAAAATTGTACTGTGTGAAGCAGCAAAAACAACAACAACAACATAATAATAATGATGATAATTATAGTAATAATAATATTAATAATAATAATAATAACAACAAAAACAGCAACAATAATAAAGGTAGTGATACAAAAATAATGTGTAAATAACAACATTTAAAGCATTTTACAAAATAGATAAAGCACTGGTCCGTGAACAGAAAATAAATGCATTAAACAAAACACTCAATCAAGACGTGACCTCCTAAAACATTTGTATCCTGAGTTTCCTCTCTTTGGTTTGATGTATCATTCACTCGCTGCTTTTGTTATTGCTCCATAAAAAATATGGACGCTAAACTCACCGTTACTGTAGAGCAACTGAAGTCTATAGTGGATCCCATTGTTGGTCTTTTCCCCCGTCGTTTCCTATGAAAATTAAACCAAACAGACTCGGTCAGAGCAGACAAACCATCTCCTCCTGGGACTTTTACTGCGCGTCCACCACCTCATATTTTTAGATTACTACCATGTAACGTCTCTCAAACTGGGATCAAATGTTGAAATCAATTCACTTCGTTTATATCATCCACACGGCCAAAAGAAAGAAAGATAGGGTCTGTTTGTAACTTGAACAACTTTTATTTTTGTTATTTAAAATAATGTATTATGTAAATAGATTCAACTTCTTAATAATCTTGCATTTAAAAAAATAAAAAAACTCTTTACAAATTGGCCTGTTCACAAATGTAATAACCTTTACTGGAAATGAAAATAGTTTCAAATGCTGTAATCGACAAATGTCATAATAATAATAAGAATTTTACATATGTATTATTTATATATCCACAAAATCCACAGCGTGATATTATAATGTGTTATTTATACTGACCAACAGCAGAAAGACATTTGGATCAAATAAATAATAAGGAAGCCGATACTCAACGCTGATGAATAAAGCACACATTTAAAGTAAAACACTCACTTTGAACGCCATTTGCAAACAGATCAATATTTCACTTAATCGACGTATCAAACACTAATATTGATGTTTGTTTAAAAAATTAAATATCTTGTCTCCCAGCACCTGCAGGAATAGGCAACACGCTGTGCTGACTTGTCATAAATTCAATATTATTAGTGGCAACTGCAGGCTACAGAAGCGTTCATGCACGGGATTTACACTTTTAAGTAAATTAATTATTTAAAAGTGAGGATTTGTAATTATAAAGAAAGGCTAAAATAGTCTGAAGTCTGCAAGTCTTCCAGGAAACCACATCTAAAAATCACATCGGGGAAGCCTTCAGGACCCACGATCCCTGCTGTGTGCGTCTGGCCACTTTGTTAACACACGTCTGGTAATTCATCACTTTGACTTAACAGGCCAGTGTATTGTGTCAGGCATCAGTCGATGCATCCGAAGCTTATTTTAAAGATTTTATTAGGAACTCTCATATGGTGTTTTTTTTTTTTTATTTTATTTGATTTTTATTTAGATTTTTTGAGAAATGTGCAAACTCACCTTTTCCTTCTCTACAAAGTCAATATAGGTGGTTCTCTCTATTTCCACCGGCTGACCCTGTCTGTCGTATAAAGCCAGGACGAAGTGGAAGAAGTTGGACTTGCGAAGGTTGGAGGGCGGCTGTTTCTCGAAGTGTGCCCGAGCAAGACCCACTCCGCTGCGGACACAAGCACAAACCAGCACCATCCACAACGAGGGCAGTTAAAATAAATTCATTCAGCAGAAATGCAACACAAGAGAGAGAGAGATCAGCTTTTAAAACCCCGAGTGTTGTCGCTTATGTGTCAGCCACTGTCCATTATAAAATTACATTATAAATACATCAAATTGAATCAAACCTCTTTTTAATGCGCCTTTACAGTTTATTCAACAATAATATTCAGCAATAGGCCCCTAACATGGTTAAATATACTAATTTATGTTACAAGCATAATTTGGACAGATCAGTTGCTTTCATGACGCTGTCGATAAAAGTGTGATATCCTTATTTTAAACTTGATCGACTTGAATTTTATTTTATTTGTTTAAGAAAAACTACTAAATTCAAGCTGGGGGGGGGGGGTTATGCATGCAGTGTATGAAAAGGAACCCACTCTGCTTTTATCAAAACTAAAAAAAAAAAAAACAACCACCGAAGAGAGCAGAAGAAAAAAAAAATCTTGAACAGGAACTCGCAGAACACTTTGCACACACCAAAGTTGATCTGAGCCTGCACACGCAACCCCCCCCCCCCCCCAAGCGCAGGCTGGAAGTGCTCGGGGCTGACTGTGACTCTCCGTCCGCAGACACGCTGGACCACTTCGAGCCTCATGCAGTATTTAACACCGCGTCGGACTTAGAAAACTTACAGAGCCGGCGGGAGCGGCGGCTACCCAACAACCGCGTCCTCTGGGAGCGCCCGCCGCCCCGAGTGATAGAGCCTGTACAGCCTTTAACACCGCAGATCCTAACGCGCTCCCCCCCCCACCACCACACACCACCACACACCACCACCCCCCCCACCAGCCCAGCCCGGTCTCCACGCCCCGGTGTCAGCGCAGCGCCAAGGCCGCCTCGGGCTCACCTCTGGGCGGCTGTGTTGGCGTCCAGCACTCCGGCGCCCTGCATCCATGTCCGAACCGCGTTCATCCCGGCCACCATGGGCTCTTCTTTCATACTACTCCCACTCCTCTGGATGCTCTCGTGGATGCCAAACATCAAAACGCACCTTCACGCCGTCGCTATCTCTCTCTCTCTTCTCTCTCTCTCTCTCTGTCTCTCTCTCTCCTCCTCTCCTTGGCTCCCTCCTTTTTTTTCTCCCTCCTCCTCTCCTGCCTCCCCTCCTCTTGCGACTGTTTGATCGCGCTGTCAGAGGAGCAAAGTGGCGTGGTCTAGTTCACTTGGCGTTTAGTTGCGCGCGTGTTTCTCAAAGTAAACAAAAGATGCGACATGCGGATGTTGTGGGGTGGGGGGGGTTGGGACTTAAAAAAAAAAAAAAAAAAAGGGGGAGCTGTCAGCATCCAGGGTTAGCTGCGCCTCATGTCAGCGACTCCAGGAGGAAAGAAAGAAGAAAAAAAAAAACAGAGAGATCGGCGGCTCTGAAGACGAGCAACGTTGAGAGCGATGAAAGGGGGGGGGGGGGCGCGGGGATGAGAGAGGCTGCGCTGAGTTGGCGACGGTCCCCCGGATCAAGGTGCAGGCTGACAAAAAAAAAAAAAAAAAAACAACAAAAAAGAAGAAAAGAACAGGCGAGCAAAACGTCAGTTTCTGCAACAAGCAGTCCACGGCGAGGAGAGAGGAGAAAAATAAAAAAGCCAACCAGGGAGATGAAACGCGTTTCACCCTCCTCCGCTCCGGGTCCTGTATTCACAAAGTCCTCCGCTCGGATGAATGAAAGAGGGACGATCACGCGCAGTGAACAGGCGAGTCCTGGTGCGTCGGCGGCTCCCGCTCCTCGTCGGCTCCCGCTCCGGCTGATCTGCGCTCTCTGCTTCCCTGAGGAATCACTTTGGACCATCTCAGGGATGCCAAACAGGAGGAGAACTAGTAGGTGAGGGAGGCGTGGTCTGCGGGGCGAGCCGGAACGCCCCCCCCCCCCCCCCCCCCCTCCTCCTCCTCCAAACTCAGTTAATAACGCGGACAATCAGCTGTCCACCAACCACGACCTGCGCGCAGCCCGCCCGCCTGCCTGCTGTCCCCGCCTCGTCCCCACGCAGCGTCCCGCCCCGGCCACTTAGCCAGAAGCTGTGCGCCGTGCGTGCGTGAGTGCGAGCGTGTGCGTGTGTGTGTGCGCGTGTGTTCAGAGCTGACAACTAACGCATCCGCGACTATCAAGCGTCAACTTCGGGGGAGGACACTTAGTTTAATCCGTGCAGTTTGCCCGCCGAGGCCAAGGGGTCGGGGGGCTGGAGTCTCGGTCTCGGACGTCCGTCGTCCGTTTTTTTTTTTTTTTCCGCTGCGGCGTCGCTCGAGCCGCGGCCGTGAAACTGAGCCCCGAGTCTGTCCCTTCAAAAAAAAACCAAAAAAAAAAAAAAAATGTTCACGCGAGCATCAGATGAAACCAAGTTTTTTTTTTTTTGCTTTTTTTTTTTTTTTGTCTGGTTATTGTTGCGCGACAAAAACGCGCCTGAGCGCAACGAGAGGGGAACGATGTGAGGAATAGTTGGGACCACTCGTGTGCAGGTTTAGTCGCGCTCACTTGTGTGTTTGCAGACGAACAAACCGCGTTTTTAATTTTCCACGCGGCGCACGGGAGTTTCTAAACGGAGCTGCTTTGAAAAAAAAAAAAAAAAAAAAAAATACAAAACAATTACTTCATTTGAACATGTAAAATGAAATGCAAATGTTGTATTTTTTCCCCCCTAAGAGCTCAGTCGACTGTGTTGAGCAGTGTAAATGCTCATTCAGAGTATCAACTATGGCAGATTATGAGCTTAAGAAAAGTTTCAGCTCACTAAAAAGCCTGGCAGCCGCTGCGCACATTTTTCTGTTCGAGCCCGATGGTTTGAAATTAGCTTTGATTAGATGCATTACATAAATCTTGCGGGACTAAGTGCTGAGTCCAACATAAATATGAGGATTACCGATAAACTGTGCTGTGTCCCACTGTCCAAAAAACTGCCACCAGCCTTAAAATAAACTGCTCGACAACAAACAAAAAAAGAAACGTGTATTTGCATGGCTGCTCACAGAGCCGTGCAACTGCAACGTGGGCTCACATGCATGAAAACTGTACAGCCGAGACCAGCTTGCAGAAGGTGAGGATATTACAGCTCTCCTCATGTTCCCCATCGGTCCTGGTCCCCCCATCATTACAGAGTCATTTCTAAATTGTCAAATTGAATTGTCTGGGGGCCATCTGTTCAATAACTACTGTTTGGTATTGTAATGAAATGGAGAGAAAGACATAATCGATTTTGTTTATCAGGGGGCCATCTATGAAAATTAAGATTTTATCAAGAATTGTTGAAATGAATCAGTTTGACGCGTTGATGTGGTCGGAATCGGAGGTTTAGTTAAACTGCGCAGTTGAGAGCCCCTGGAAAAAAAAAAATGTCATATCAAATTATAACAAGACGCACACTTTTTTTTGTATAATATAATTATATTGTCGTAATAGTCTAAAAGGAGTTTTACTTTCATTTGAGCAACGACACTGTGCACCCAGCAGGCTCTTGGGAGTCTCAGCCATGTTGCAGAGTCTGATAAATGCCATAAACGGTCAAGGTTGGACACCACTCCCCCGCAATCATCTCATTATTGTCCGTGGCTGTTTATTTATGTCTTTTGCTGTGGGAGGAGAAATGTGAGGATCCCACCACGTGAGCACACGACACAATAAATAGTGATAAATAAAAGCAACGTGAGATAAAATGTCTCTCGCTCTCACACTTCGCCTCGCTCTTACGCGCGTGCACGCACACACACACACACCGATAAACATGCAAACACACTTGCACTCGCACAAACTACGTCCTCACACACACACACACACACACGCACGCACGCACACACACGCACACGTTCAGAGCTATCCTTCAGCACATTTGTTTGATTGTGGCCGTCTCTCTCGCCACGATCTGTCTGCCTTGGTCGGCATGCGGGCCAGCGCGAACCCTGCAGGCCCCTGGGGTGGCATATATTTATATCCCCAAGCACCAACACACGCTGTTAGCCCAAATATCCTTGTCTCAGTATCCAAAAACAGAGATGTCAGTTGGGGCCCGATGATCCAGCCATGTTAATGCTGCGATTTCCTGACTCCACGGGGCCCACGCGTGAAGGGTTGGCGAAATATCTCTGGCCATTACGCACGGGCAGGAGTGCGCACGCCGTGTAAACGACGTGAAGTTGTGGCGTGCCTGTGTGTGTATACGACTTCTATTCAAGTGTCCACATATGGGAAGGCTATTAAAGAGAAAAAAAAAAAAAACCCAGCCTTATAACTCTATTAGACATTTTGAAGTAAGTGATCAGAAAAGAGATGCGGGCGCAGCCGCCCGCCTCCCGTACTACCACCAGATGTTCCCGTAAATCAAAAGGTTGGGTTGATGATAATAATGGCCTGATTGAATTGAACACTCATAAAAATGACTAGTTGTAAAACTCAGGCATATGCTTATGAGAGTGGGCCTTATGTCTAACAATATGCTCTCCAGGCCACATAAAAGAAGACAAATATAGATGTTAACCATTTAAATGTGTCGTCAAGATACCAGCAGAATGTAATGTCCTTGATACCAACATCGAAAACAATGTTATCATGAGCGTCTGTGTACTTAAATCGTTTCCAAGACATGCAAGGGAATATTTTACCGCTTCTAAGCTCAACGAAAAAAAAGCCGATTTAAAGAAGAAATCGGGGGGGAAACAATGATAAATAGTCAGCACTACTTGTTATAAATAAGAAATTGTAATAAATGGTTTTACAGTTTTCACTTTCTGTGCAATGCTTCCTGATGATGACCTCTCCCACTTCACTTCAGGTGACTCAAAGACCTGTCCAACAATACTCACTGTATTCGGTACAATGTTGCCATCTAGTGGCTTTCAAAGGACATTGCACGGCTACGTTTACAAAATACCCACTAAGAAAAAAGCCAGTTGTATTCTGAAATGTAGCAGTTGCATAGTAAGCGGAATGCAGATAAATGCCATCTGTCCAAATCGCTGTTTCTCTGCGTCCATTAATTAACACACGTGGACAAGGTCAATGAGACTGTGGACTCATGAGAACAAGTTGTGAATGTAATTGATCTTGTAGGCAACATCAGACGATAAACTGTTGGAATAAATCATTTGGATTCAGTTTAAATCTGTTGTCGTCTTAAAGGGGGATTTACCAGATCCTTCCATATTTTGTGGTTTTGATGTTCTTTTACGGTTCATTGAATGAATACATGTATTCATTCAGAGGGTGAGTTTTAAGTTAATGATTGGTATGAATTTTATTTTTATGTGGGGAAAAGTTATCATATAATATAGAAGGCAGAGGGCAAAGTCTTTTTGATCCCTAAGATAGTTCAGCTATGTGTTTATTTTTACAAAATGACTACAACATGGGCTTTTTGTCCATACTAAATGTATATTATTTGTAACAAATTGTAATGTTTTTAATGAAAAATGAATACAATTTAATTCACTCTTATACTGAAATTGACTGGGGCTTCATTTTGACTTATTTTAGTGGATCCCAATCTATTTGGCTTGTGACCCATTAAAATGAATCAGTGTCTAATTGCAACTACTCCTCACCAATTGGATATATCTGTGAGTTGTGACCCACTCAGCCAAACACACATTTTTCTTGTATTAAATAGTCTTTAGAGGCTAGAGAGAAATTTAAGTAGGTAATAGTAGTAAGTAGGGCTGTCAAATAAATGTGTTAATTTCTATTAATGAATTACAAAACAATTAACTCAAAAAAAAATTAAGGCATATTTACAAATATAATATCATGATGATATGCTGAATGATATATATATATATATATATATATATATATACATATATCATTCAGCAGTGCTCTTAGCACTCGGTTTTATTTTCGTTGGCCCACTGTTGTATTGAGTTTCAGTATTTTTGTTGCTTCCTGGGATCACTGCCAGAAGGGGGAGACAGAAGCTCTGCACTCCAGCTTTAAACACCAGATTGGTGCTGAGGTGATAAGGTTATGTTTAATATTTAAAAAACAAAAACAAAAAACTGTTATGGCCCCATTTTAGGCCGTGATAGGTGAAAGGCATGGGTTCAATGATAAAAAGACATGTATGTGGGAAAAATGATTGGAAATAAAACAATTTATTGATTTCTAGTGCCCCCTTTTAATATTTATATTCTATGCCGTAATCATGTGCCACGATAATGTCATGTTTTTGAGTTGAAATATCCATATTTGGGGGATTTTCGAAGTAAATATTGACATATGCGAATTAATTTGATTAATTAATCAGTATATCATGTCATCACCATGACAGCCTAACCAGTAAGTAATAAAAGTTAAGAGATTAAAGAAAAGTCTTAGAAAAATGAACGTTGTTTAGCACTAGTCAGTTTTTCTGCCATGACTAATCAGATTTACATAGGGACCTCTTTTGGAAACACATGGACCACAGTCTGCTAACCTTCTCCATGCTTTTGTTTTTAAATGGATCTACAGTATTTCTTCTATAAAGTGTACTAAGATGCCTGTGACTTGACTGTGACTCCTGGGTTTCTTTGGTTAATTAGACTAAATAAAACAAACAAACAAACAAACAAAAAACTGAATAACTGAAAAGACTTGACTAACCTTTTCATGTACCAAATATGTTCATATTTCTGGTCACACTTTGTTTTTATTTTTGTTGGTGACACAACATAACATTATAAAGCCTTGAATAGGCTAGGCTCATGTGCTGTGTTATTACTGAAAATACCTTTTTTCTTAGTTTCATTTTCAAGATTTGAAAGATCAAAACTGACTGGGAATCCACTGACCACTAAGTCAGTCAGTCACCACTATGATGAATACTGATGCTGCCTAAAACAATCTAACACTTTGATCTCATTTGTACCTTTGACCTCTATTACTCAAAGACATACCACCGTAGGTCATTCCAGTAAAATCATGTGACTCATGTGAAATATGCTGTACAGAATACATCATTATAGTAAGACTGGAGCTGTTTATCTACATGACCTTTGTTTTATCCATGGTGACCTTATTGTTGAGACTCAATGTGTTCATGTCAATGTAGTAAAATATGGATCACTGCTTGTAATACCTTAAAGTTCTTTTTAATTATGATTATCCCATTAAACATACTGCAAACTTGAGCTGAAACGATTATTCGATGAATCGATTGTTTAAGCAATATTTAACGAAACAATGCCAAATACTCGCTGGTTCCTGCTTTATAAATGTAAAGATTATATATATATATACAGTATATATATATATATATATATATATATATACCGTCAGATATACAGTAAACTGAATATCTGACTGCTGGTCAGATTAAATAAGCAATTTGAATATATTACATTGAGCTCTGGGAAATTGGAATGGGCATTTTCACTATTTTCTGACAATTTTTAGACAAAATGAAAACAATTGGGAGATTATTCGATAATGAAAATAATAAAGCTAAATGACCTAACACTGATCAGCTCTACAATCTGTAATTTGAAAAAGGGGATTTATGGACAACTAGATGGGCATAGATGTACTAAGATTTCACGTTATAAATTTCACTTTCAACAGCATGCATTACAACAGTTCCAGTAGATCACATTGTTCTTCCCTTTGACATTTCATACAGGGGGAAATGTAAAGACAAAAGAAGAAAACATTTCCCAAAAATGTGTCAAGTGTCCCAAGGTCAGGGGTGTCAGGTTTAATATGTGTGGTATGTCGGGCCCCTGAAAGCGCTCACATCACTTAACCTCTTCTGCTTTTTATGACAGGGAAGTGAAGGTTCACCGCAACCTCCTGATCAGCCAAGCTACAGACCGATATGGGGAAGAGTGGCTTACTAGTCTGCAGGAGTAATGTTGATTGTTTGGGTTTTTCTTACATGTGACATGAAAATTAGGTAATAAATGAGTGTATCCACTTCACTAATAGCTGCACTGGAATTTTAGGTTGTTTGGGTCTTCTTTTGATCTCAGAAGGCCAATTAGCTCCCACAAAATAATACTCAAGTGCATTTAAATAAAAGTTTCTTTCTACAGCACTTTTTACACACTGTTTTCATAGATTAATAGTGTAAAAAGACATAACTTTTTCCACAGTGTACATTGGATTTAATAGGTGAATAATATTGAAGATCTGTAATCTTTTATAAGAGATAAAAGACCATAAATTTAGACCACAAAGCAAAATGTCTCATCTTATTTGTGCCTGGTACATTAAATGTATCCAGTGAATTATATAACATTCTGTTATGTATGATTATATTTCAGAAAGGAAAACGACCTGGTTTGCTGCTATTTTAAGTCCTACAGGCCACTAATATGTGATGGCAACCAGTTATTTATGCCTGGCAAAAAAGTTGTCATCACTTTTCGTTGAAGTTGTTTAGTTCAGGGGCTAAAATATATATACATCACAATCATGATTGTGCAGCTAGTACACCAGAGGTTTCCAACATTTTTTAACAACGGATGCTGTTGGGTAGTCTAATCTTTAACAATGCCTATTCTATAAACGTATCATATGTTTCACTTATAAAATATTGATATTGAAGTAACTAGTAACTATTGCTGTCAAATAAATGTAGTGTAGTATAACATTTCCATCTCAAATGTAGTAGGAATAGAAGTATAAAGTAAGATAAAATGGATAAAATTTGTAATTGTTACATTCTCCCTAGTTGGGACCCCAGAAAAGGGTCCCTTGAGAAATGTGAAGGGTCACAAGTTGATGGATGATGAGGGAAATATAACACATATTTCTGTTACACACCCAAAAATATGTAATAAATATGCTTTGTTGGGGGGGGTAAAATACTACATACTTTCACCAATGTCCCCTCTAACGCCATAACCTGTGATGAGGGGTCACAGGTTAACATCGCTTCCTTTTAAGGGGTCACAAACCTAAAAGGTTGGGAACCACTGCACTCGACTTGCCTAATACTTCTCACTGTGATGCCAGTTACTGACAGGGACAAATAAGACCATCACGAGCACTGGACTAAGATACCATTATGCAGTTAGTGACCTATGATTAAAAGGCATTCACTCTCATTGTGAGGCTGAGTAACACAGACACTTCCTCTGCTGTCAGAGGAAAAGGTTACTGGCACTGAAGATGTCAGCAGTGACTGGTGCTGTTACCTAATGCACATCAGCCCCTTCTGTTGTTCAGCGCTCCGTGCCCTGCAGTTAAGACTTAACTATCAATATACAATATGTGGGATTCAAAGAGAAACAAAGTATATTGAGGAACTCTGTCCGAGAGCTCAGTTTTCATATTACTAAACATAGTACAGCGATTCTGGCTAGTCTATTCCATTACCTCATTAAGATTAGTTTATAGGCTGTGATTTGACTGACACAAAAGGACACAAAACAGAAACTACATGTGTCTCTTGACATGTACCAGAGGAAATACCATGCATGCCATATCTTATTTTAGGGAACCATTCAAAGCTAAACGATAGTTCTGTGATTTGTTGCAGTGTGGGGTAGAAAGTTTCTACCAAAAGCCACACTCTCACCTGACTTGTTAGGGAAAAGCCAAAAAACTCTGAGTAACTGATGGCATTCAAACCATTATTCAAACGATAAGTGAGGTTTCCGTTCTCTACTAAAGGTTCAAGGTTGGGCGTTTAGAGTGTATAGTGCAGGCTTTGTTAAAAGGTATTACAAAGTTTCCATAAAGACTTTAGGAAAAACTTTGACAATGTCTACAGTCAATTTTAAAAATCACTTACTAGGATGTAGCTTTTGATTGTAACTGTAATCAGCAAAATGACGTGATGTAGACGATTGTGTTAAATTAATTTTATTTATTCAATTCTCATTAAGAATAGTTACATATTACAAATACCATGATATAAGAGAAGATAAATAGAAATCTATAAAAACATATAAATATAAAACATAACAGTTTTTGAGAGGTCCAGTTTTGGGATTCTCTTTCTTCTGTTACGCTCGTTTTTTGTTGTGCTGACGTTTGTTCTTTTTGTTCTTCTTGCCTCCCCTCAATCTGTAATGAAATAAAACAATAGAAATTAGTCTGAAATAACTCTTTAAATTTTTTCCAATTCTATTCATAGCAAGCAAGCAAAACATATTGATATAGCACTGTTCAAAACAGTTTGTCTGCATCAAGTGAGTTCCTGAGATCTAGCTTGATGATGTCTACCATTCAATAATAATAATAATAATAATAATAAGCAGCAATACTATTTTCTCGTTTGTAGCAAAAAGCACATGTACACCAACTTCTTGTTACGATGCACTAATTACTGTATAAAAATGATCCCTCAAGCAGATGCCACAGAGTCTTTGACCATCAAAACAAACCTCAGGGAGCAGTGAAATGTCTTTTGTGTAGAAAACCAAGAGGCAGAACATACCGAGGGGAAAAAGGCAGGTAGGCAGGCAAACAGGTACAGAGGGGAGTAAGGCTATAATAACAGACAATCTGGCTGTGAATTGAAGCTACTCAGAAGGTATACACGGTTTGTTTTGCAGGCCGGAGGAGAGTCAGGGGACTGGCAAAAGGTGGGAAACACAGAGGATAACTGGAAAGATTACAGGGGGAAATAAATGCTGATTCTCCCACTTTACCCCACTGGGAGGCGCTGACCTGAAGTGGCTCCAATCGCTCCATTGTGAGTTACAGAGAGCATCCTTAGCTCGGACACAGACGGCCTTAGCGTTGTGCTTGACTTCAAACTGACAAATGTCTGTAGAGTGGACGGTCAAGTTCTAAGAAGTAGAAATAAATCACATCACTCAAGTAATGCAACATTTATGCTTTCTTGTGATATTTTTGTAATAGTTCTTTTATGGACTGTATTTACTCTCATTTCACACAAATATTTTATCATAAGTCTAACATTTCTGTATTATCTTCACTTCAGTTTAATTCTTTTTTTTAATAAAAGTAACATTACAATCAGTAGATTCCTCTTACCTTTGAGGCTTTCGAGGCAGTGCATGGGTTATCACACCTTTTGCATCCCCCCTTGAGCTGTGCAATCTGGAAAGTGAGGGGGAAGTAGGAGAAGGGACTGCTCCAGGAGCTCGGGTAACTCCACTCTATCATCGTAGTGTTGACTTTACTGATGTTCACCTTGTCCGGTTTCACTATCGAAGGTAAGAGCAAAAGATAAAGATTCAAAGAAAAGAAAAGAAAAAATACATTTAAAATAAACATTCTCACTGCTTTTTATAGGACTCAAATACTGAGTTATGTACAGAAAAATAAATGTGTCTCACCTATCTCTGACAGGTAAAAGCGTTTAAAGTATTTCTCCACCAGGAAGTGGTCGGTCTTCACGTAGACAGTGATGAGGATCTGTTGGCTCTCCTCAGCGTAGGGGCAGTGCTGCTTGTCCATGCACAAGATACTCCGTCCGCTGACGTCCACCGAACAGCTGAAGTTACTCCGACCTGAAGAGCATGTCCAATGCTGACCGCTGGTATCCACAGAACACTGGATGTCGTTGTTGTCAGAAATGCTGCGTAAAATAGCAAAAAAAAGGAAACAAAACATCTTTTTATTCAGCCGTCACACTGACTTTGGCGTTTGGTGTTGATCTTCACGCCAAGGAGCTGTAACAACCTCTTGTGGACGAATAAGTGAAAGAGTAGTAATTGATAAAAGTGTGCTGTCGCAAAACATACACAATCCAGGAGCATTTACAGCTGTATTATTTTTATATGAAATAATCCCAAGGCGTGACCTTGATCCGTAAATGACATTAAAAAGAATGTGTTGTTTCCTTTCAAAGGGAGATATTTATGGGTGTGACTGTGCAGTCTCAGCTCTGACATGTATTATTATTAGAAAGCAAAACAGGAAACCTTTCAGCAGTTTGTGAGCCTACCGTCGAACTTTGATGAATGCTACTTTGCCAACACGATTGCTGTGCCAGGTCCAAGAGCAGTGGAACTCTCCGTTGAAATTTTGAGCAGAGCACTTTAAATAATCTTGAGAGGGGGCATGAGAAAAGTGCAGAGATGGGAACACAAAAAACAAACAAGAGGCCATTTCTCACTCGAAATACTCAAGTATACTGCTCTATAAACAGTGACAGTGCAATGTTTTAGATTGGACCGTACCATGATCAGTTTTCACAAGAATCTTCCTTCTCTTGGTTTCATCCTCTTGGATCAGGACCTCAGTGTAATTGAGGAGAGAGCCGTCCTTGCTGTGGCAGGTGTAGTTGCCCCCTCCTAAGCTTTCCTCCAGCTGCACCAGATATGAGTTTCCTCTCTGCGCTTCCATCTCTCCGTTCCTCCTCCAAAAAATATCCAGATCCCTGCTGTCGCTCCTCTTAAGCTCCTCTGGCGACTCCAGGCAGCTCAGGGGCTGCTGGCCCAAAGTGCCATCCACCTCCACAACCAGGACTAACGAGAGGGCACATAGGAATTGAAAGAGGTTAAGGGGGAATTATTTGATCTCTCTGAAACACAACACAAAACCCACTCCAAGTTCAAACCTACTGTGTGGCAGCAGTGTCCAGTGGCTCGTGGGATTTTGGGAGCTGAGTTGCACTAGTAGAAATGCACAGACGACGCTGAAAACAAATGACTTCATCTGAATAGCAAAGAGAAGACAGAGAGGGAGAAAGTGAGGTGGTGAAAGCAAATGAAGGAGGGAAATGAGAGGAAAAGGGAAAGCACATGGGAAAAAACCAGCCATACAGAGATAACTCTTAAATGGACATGACCAAAGACATTACATCTTCATTATATAACAAAATACTGTTGTAATTAGACAGAGCAATCATAGCTAGTAGATCCATAAACCAACAATACATAAACATGGGATTTTTCTTAATAATTAATTTATAAATAAATAAATACAACCAAAGTCAAAGCTAGTCAAAACAAAATCTCAGAAACCAAAAGTGCAGGGTAAAACCAGAGAGTCATTTTGCTTGTTTTTAAATGTCAGAACTCACACAGACACCAATTTGTATCAATATTGTCAGAATCGAGACACATTTTAAACTGACGGACCTCAAGGTTATAAAAGAAACACCAGCTATGATTTTATCCCTGCGGACATCCAACCATCAGCGTCCGACCACCTCAAGGACAGAAAAACTGATAGAAACCTGACAGAAACTAACAACAAGTTCTCCTGAAAACCAGCTTTAAAAACGTTTCATATAATTGATTCTTCATAATTGGATGGCACCATATCTATAGCCAATTGGCTATTAATCGCTCACAGTTTCAACAGTTCATTTACATTAACAAGTGTTTTCTAACCTGCAGCGACAGGTCGTTCAGCTCCTCACATCTTTTCCACCGACAAAGCTAAACAAGCATCAAACAGCTGAGCGGATCCTTACCTTGACGTTCACCTCCAGTAATTGATGGCGATTCCTGGGGACGCGAGCGACTTTTATGTGCGCGACTCTCTGACACCAGATTTCCCCACGTCGCTTCGGGAAGAGAAAAAGTCCAGAGGAACTTCGCTTTCCAGGCCGGCGTCTGGTTACATGAACAGAGGTAGGCTGTCCAGCCACCTTTTTCTCACTTCCACTTATGTGCCTCCCTGGCCGACGCAGCCATCCTTTTTTTTTTTTTTATTATTACTATTATTTTAATGACCCTTAAAACACTGCACAACTCCATTTCAGATTAGATCCTCGGGGATGTGTGCACTTTAACATTCAGGCTCGCTGCGGCCGCTGTGTGCAGTACCTGTTTGTGTACTTTGAGGGTGGCATGCTTCTTATTTCGTTTTCATTTTGGTCAGGATCTTTTGTTACACTGGCGGCTTGACTCATAATGTTAGTTGTAACCACTGACACGTTTAATGCCAGGCCCGTCGCTGGGCCTCTCTGAACTGTTCCCAGCACTGTGCCCCCCCCCCCCCCCCCCCCAATCATCATCATCATCATCATCATCATTTCTCACTTTTACACTTGGGCCTAGTCTCTCCCACAAAAAAAGGACGCAGACCGCAGACTGTACCGAGGGCGATACAAACTAACACAACAACTAACAACTGGGAGTAAGCAGCCCGCTCCACGTGTCACGGCACGCACGCACGCACGCAGGCGTGAATTACGTGCACGACGTCAGGACCACTATGATGCTACGGAAGATAAAAAAGAAATCTGTGCCAGTGTTCTCTTCATACATAATTGGCCTCCTCAGCTGGAGGCCAGTTCGAGGAAATTATTACAGCTAAAAAAAAAAAAAAATACAAAGGTATTAACCTACTTTTTTTTTTTTTTTTGGCGTTCTCCCAAGTGAAAAAGTTTGGCGTCGTCCCTGGAGAGACAGCGGGCCTTTAATTGCTCGTGTCCACAGGCAGCAGCGACGACAACAACGAGACTTCCGCTCCAAATCCTTCAGAATAAAAGGTTAATTTTTATACCAAGTGTTGACTTAATGCAGAGAACTGAAATTCGTAACAAAACCTGCACTGAAACTACAGCCACCTCAAATGAGTCTCACTGCCATTTGGAGACCTAAGTGTTCATGTACAAATGTCAAAATATCCTCGAGGCCTGCAAAGTCATTCGCCTACGGTCACGCAGTCTAGTGTTTTCATTATGTTGTTGGTATGTAGCAGTTTAAAAAAAAAACAATTCAAAGAAACTTTAAAACAACTTTTAAAACCTGTTAACTAAGATGTTTTTTCTTCCCAGCTACGCCTTTAATATTTCCCTTCCAGGGCACTTTACAACACATAAGGACGATAAAGATATTCATTGTGGTTTGTTTTGCTACCATATATTTAATAATATAACAATTAAAAAACTTTTTTTTTTTGTTCTCTTTATACAGATCAGAGGTTCTGGTCACTTTGGACCTACAGCTATCCACCAACACAACAACAACAACAACAACAAGAAGTCTGTCTAGCTGTTCATCCATGTCATGGGTCCTCTGTCGATGAACAATAGGCACCAATACAATGTCAAATGTCAAAATCAAAGGAAAATGAGATGAGACTGGAAGATTGTTCACAAACTGGGATGGCAGTGGAGATTTGGTTTCGCATTCTGGATTGGTTTGAGGAAACAGTGTGTGTGAGTGTACACGTGTGGCAGGTGTTTTTACATACCAATTGATGATGTCAGTGCATTCCCGCTGTGACTGGGAAATGTCAGGGTGTGTGTTGTGTGAATTACGACAACCACTTCTGCCATTTGTTTGCCACAGAAAGCGACGGATGCCCACCAGAGCTAACAATTTTCTATCAGAGCCACTGGATACAATCAATTGTGTTTGGTGTTACCATTACTGATACCAATTGGAGTAGCAGAAGCTGGACCTTTCAACCACGTCTCTGTTAACTTTACTGAAGCTATTTAAGCAGTTTATACATAACTTTTAGCCAGTGGTGGCATGTAACTAAATAGTTACTCAAGTACTGTACTTATAATTTGGAGGTACTTGTACCTGACATAACATCATTTTCATTATTAATTCATCCTTCATTTCTGTTTCTGCTTCAGGTCTCTCTGTTTTCAATTTCTGTTTGATTCCCTAGGATTTTAATCCCATGACATCCAGAACAAAATACTACGAATGCTTGGCACCTCTTCTGTAATATTTATTTATTTCAAGGAACTGTATTTATGATTGCATCCTATAATGGCATAGCATGATTGTAGAATCACAATGATGTCACAAACACATGTTAATCTGCATACCATTTAGTAGTATGCGTCATCTTTAAAACAGGTTTGACATTTAGAACCTTCTTAGCCTTTCACTGAGAGACACGTCAAAGTGAAACCAGGGAAGGAAAGAACATAAAATAGGCTTGCCAGGTCAAAGAAGGCTGATAATGACAGATTTAGGATAAAATAATAAAAAAAGGACAACAAATAGGGCAATGAGATTGTGATATGAAAAATGAAAAGAAACATGAGCAGGTCAGAGGATGGGACTCGGCCCAACTAGGTAGATAGACAAAGGACTAGATTTCTCAAGGCCTGTTCCTTTACAATGTCAGCAGTGCCACAACTCAAGATTTATTACTCATGCAAATTCTCACGAGGATGAGTGTGAGGCAGCAGAGGAAGGACCCAAATGCAGCCAGTTCAGTGATTTATTCCCAAAGTGAGGTGTATTGACTTACAGGCATATACAAAAATGCAGACAGGCAGGTACAGGCTCAAGTACAAGAAGGCAGACAGGCAGGTATTAGGTCAAAGTAGGGGTCAGGTTCAGCTCTTGTGACTCCCAAACAAAAGTACAAAAGAACATGACAACTTGGACAATCTTCCAAAGAGTGGGAATGGTCCAGTTAGGTATCTGCAGGGCTGATGAGGGAAAGTGGAAATAGGTGAGAGAGTGGGTGAAGTAAACCAGATAACTGCAGGGCAAATGAGGTAAGTGAGAACAGGTGTGTAGATGGGTGGGGCAGTCAGGTGATCGGAGCGGAGGGAAAGTCTGAGGGCATCTGGTGGATTAGTGGGGAATAGCACTGAAGGCACCTGAGAAAGTGGCAATGTGGCTTGGGAGGAGAGACTTAGGAGAAGGTGGAGATCCAAATTGCAAAAGTAGTTGAACAAAGCAACATAATGCATGCAGACAAACGAGAATTATTGGACCAAGATGTCCCTGAGCACTGTTTGGTTTGTGTCCTCTTGTTAAATCAGGTTGTGAGGGATCGAAGTTCACAAAGACGGAGTTTCTATAGTTCTCTGTACTTTCCTGCATGTTTATTCCAGCTTTGTTTAGACTCAACATATCTGTGACCTTGCAACACAATAAACATAAACAAACATAATTGCTGCACAGAAATCTATGGTCCATTATTAACTGCTATATATTATAATGTATGTGAGGTGCAGTGATGAAACTTTTGGTCTCAGTCTCATGACCTGGTTGGTTTTATGAGTTCAAGCTGAACATGAACTTTATGGCTTTTAACTGTCTCCCATTACTTCTTGTTACAAGGTGGTCAAGTGGTGCATGTACACGAGTGTGTTTTGTTTATGATCTACACAGAACCCTTGAAGCACCTTGATCAAATACAGGGATCCCATTAAGTCACACAGTAGTGCACACATAATTGAACATTTGCTGTAGCTAAATATTCAAGGAGAAAAATAATGTCCAACAACCATGTAAACGCTGATTCGTAATCTGTAAAGACTTACATTATGGCTAAGGAATGCAGTTTTTAAATTTAATATGTGTAATAGTGTAAATTCATGGATTAATGTTTTAGTCTGGGGTCCTGGAGAGCCTGATCCCTCTTTAACAGCTCAAAAACTACCCAGCATTGTTTTATCAACTTCATACTTCATCACTTCTCCTGATTTAATGAGAGTTTCTTATAAACATGATTTTGAACTGATAACATGTTTCAGAAATCCTCTACAGAAAGTGATGCATTCTGTTTGGGGTCAGTGCCTTTCTACATATTGGTTTTAGTAAGGTCATAAGAAAAGAAAAATATATATATACAAAGGAAAATAATTGTTTAATTTTGCAATTACCATGTTTACACATACAGCAGTGCAGTCTGTGAGACCCCACACAATGAGGAAGTGAAGCTAGTGTCAACAAAACACAAGGATTAAAGGATATTTCTAAAAATAACATCTTATGTGTAGTATTTATATCTGACCACTAGATGTCCTCAGAGGGTTACAGGTGTCTGGGTGTGAGACTTGAAATGAAAAGTTATCCAGTTGTCCAGTTTTCCAGTTGAAGTAATAGTTCAGAAATTCAACGTGTTAAACCCTTGTGGTTTGATCAGTTACGCAGTTAGCACAATCTAAACAGTAGTATAACGTTACACATTCTGTGGCACATGTGCACTTTTACTTACAGCACAAATTCAGATTTAATTGAGTATGTCTGCTGTCCCTATTCGAGTGTCATAACTTAATGTTCTGCAGCTGTTGGGAATTACACGGCTGGGCAAGGGGCTCCGCATGGGCTTGTGATCTGTGGCTCTGCACTGGAACGTCTCCCAGATGCCCCCAAACCATAACATCTGGAATGAAATCAGTGGAGTGATCTCATCTGTGTCAGGGATAGAAAGGAGGGAAACAAAAGCAGAAAGGAGAAGACTGTACTGATGTAATGTGCGTGTGCATGTGTGTGTGAGTGGTAGAGGGATGAGCAAAGGAGTGGAAGGAGGTATAGTAAGGTCGTCAGATAAAGGGGTGGATTCTCGCGCCCTGATCCACAGCTCCTTCTCTCTCATCGACCGAGCCCTTTGTGATTCTGAGCAACCACATATTTGTTTTTCAGTATGGACAGATCTGTATGGCATTTAATTTGTTTTGGTTGGCTTTCTTGAAGCGTAGCTGGTGTATGTGTGTGGCTGTTTATGAAAACGCTCTTTGGAATCTCTCAAAAGATTTGTGGGAAAAAGAGAGACTGAATTTGTATACAAACTCACAAATTCATGGAACTTTCTCTCACTGGGAATGTCACATACTGCACTGTAGTTCCTGCTCTTAATTCCTCTTTGCGGAGAATCACTCATTAATACAAGACCAGATTTATTGTGTTAATAACAATGAAGTCAAACTGTCATGTGAGGAATTTCCAGCATTGTGAACTAGTAACTGTATTAGACTATTTGATTCACATTCATTCTCCCACATAGAAGACACATAGAGGCTCAAGTTCAAACTCTGTGTGTTTGAGTGCTTTACTGAAGCATTATACTGCAGCAAATGTATGTCTTAATTTATTTCTGTTTTCAACTGTCCTTTGTCATTGTCAATTTTATTTTTATTTTAAAACATTTACAGCGAACTCAAGTCCATCTTGCAAATGTTCCATTACTTTTGATTTCTGGTTATCGTAAAGCAAGACTAAGAGTCAACAGCCACGTTGGCGACTGTGAGAGGCTAACCGTCTTACAGTGCTGCTGAATACATCAGCATCATCATACATCAGCGTGCTAACGAGAGGCGTTGAGTACATATACAAACAAACCTTTTACAAGAAATATTTAAACTGAACTGACTATACTGAAACACAGTACGTCGGCATCAGAGGAGTCAGGGGATCACCAAAGCCCTGGAGAGCAAGAATAAATGCACAAAATTTCAAGGCAGTCCATCAAATAGTTGTTGACGTATTTCAGTCTGGACCAAAATGGTGGAGCAATCAGCCAATTGACTGATAAACATTCCCATCCCTAAAGCCATGCTATTCAGAAAATAAATTCTTAGCTTTAACAGGTTTTATTGTGTGTTCTTCATACCTACTACAAGCACAGATAAACAACCTTGCCACATCAAACAAAAAGGGTTAAAATTCAAATCTCACACGTTACCTCTGTGTCTTTTGTATGCAAGATTCAGCAACTCCATTAAAGAATGGCCCTTTGTCCTTTTACACATTGTGTATTTGACCTCTCCAATAAAATGTAAGATAGTTGTTTAACTACTAACTATATCAAATGACTTCTATTGATAGAACTCAAGCCGATTGGAACAAATGCCAAAGCCAATTTCAGAGTTCAAAGGGTTCAATAAGTTTTAATGCGAGACTTTTGCTTCAGATGAAGAGTTATTAATGAAACCAGCGCCCCACAGTGCCACAGTCTTTATCGTCTTCTCTCAGGAAAACATAGGCTGGTGCCGCACCATTTATCGTCCTCTCTCAGAAGAACAGGGTCAGTGAGGGGTAGCCTGCTGGAGAGAAAGGGTGGGTGGAGGGATTTTCTCAGGCATTATATCACCTTTTTCCAGACTGCCTACAAAGTTTCTCTTCTAACTATCTAACACTGGTGACAAGTCACTTTATTTAAGTTTTGTCGCAATTTGCACAACAAGAACTTGTTAAAAGAAGAAAATATTGTAAGGAAAAGATAAAGCTTGAAAAAGATCAATGTTATCAAGGTGTCTATCAAATGGACCAGTGGTCTTTATATACAGTCCATGGTTTGGTTTTACAAAGAGGCCCTTTGTGTGTGATAAAGACTGTTTCTTTTTTCTGTTTTTGTGCCAGGATTCTCAAAAAACAACTGATGATTTTCTCAACAGACAAGAGAGGAGGAAGGGAACAATCATTTGAAGAATACAGTAACACCAGAAAATGTTTAGGGCATTGATTTTCCTATTGTGCATTGAGAGGCAAGATATTATTATGGGGAAGTGCACATTGACAGCTTTGTTATAAAGACACAAGTGAGAGGTATTCATTATCCCTTGATTGATATCTTATAAAATACTATAAATTGGTGTTTTTGAATTGAGGAGGAGGGATGGGGACACAGACAAAGTTAGTAACCTTCCTCCCTTTCACATACTAGTGTCAACTGAAATAATGAGCAATAATTGGAATTACCTTCTCAAACTGTACATTACTCACTACTCTTGGATTATTCCAAGACTGGTGATTATTACAAGACTGGCGATGTTAAAAAGTGCAGGATTAGTTTCAGTAGATCACACAGGGCCATTTTATTTAAACTTTGAATGTCCCTCTTTATTTCCAGGAAGGATAGTTTTCCATTTCAAAGAGCGCATGGTGTGTGGGATAAAGCTTAAGCCTTATTTGCCTCAATATGTGGGTGGTACTGTAATATAAAAAGGAGCTGGTTCATGCACAAGATGTTGTTTTTTCTGTCTGACAACTTTATCAGCCTTCCTCATAAGGTCAGTGACTGTTGTCCGTGTTTGTGTGTGTGCATAAAGTGCGCACACTTAAAATTAAACAGGACAAATAAGCTCATTGACTTACTGATCACTTCCCTTTAAGTGTTATTTTCAGTGTCTGCCCGTAACCGTGCCTTCAGCGGGCCGAATGGGCTGTTTTGGATCTGCTTTGAACGACTCAACCTTTGGCTTGGCTGTTATCTCCAAGTGTGAGGCACAGCGCCAAGCTCTACATGAAGTGTCGCTTTTCCTTCGTTTTGTATTTTCATTTTTTTCTGTAATAAATGGGTTTCTTCCTGTTCTGGTGTCCTTATAGTGGCACAGGGCAAATGTCTGACTCCCCCCTGGGATCCTGGCATCCTGCCCAGGAGCCTTTTTCAACGGGAAGCCAAGCCAGAGAAATCTGAGACAAAACAAGCTACTCTGTCCCACTATGTGCAAAGTAGTACATCACAACCTTACCATAGCAACGTCAAATACGTTTCGCAAGTACAGCCATGATAATGAAAGGATGTCAGAAAGACAAAGAGAACATGAAATGTCCTGTCAATTCTACAAAGGCGGCTTCGTTTAAGGGATTTTCTTTTACTTGATGCCTCCTACCAGGCTGATACCTTCAAGGTTATCTTATCTGAAGCCTGGGATTTTCCCACCTTATTTTGTTCTCCTGTGTATCAGGATGCACAAACACACGGACAGAAAACTTGCAAGCATTGGGAAAATATGCATGTGTGGAAATATGTACAGTAATATTACAAAATCTAAAAATAACATGTAAAATTAACTTTTTTTAAAAAAATGTGTGCTGACACTGAACCTCTCAATCAGAGCAACAAAACGCCGTCCTGTCGTACAGTACGTCCTGTCAGAAGTACGGCAAATGCATATTTCTTATCAACATAAAGTTTAAGTACATTTGTTTGTTCTTCTTTTATAGAAAATTTACCATCCAGTGCATTTAATACTGCCGCTGTAGCCATCCGAGGTATGCGGCAGCCATCTTCGATATTCACAAAGCTACCTGAACGGCACTTGTCTCTGTCAGGCATCGTAATAAACCCGCCTCATACTAGATAAACGCCTCTAATTGGTTCGCTGGACACAATGGCGCTTCCAGTACCAAGGAAATCAGTTTGAATGGGAGAGGGGCCAGACGTATCTGCCAGAGCAAATAAAACACGAGCTGCAGGTTTGTCTGGTTCCCAGGCTAGTTATTTTAAGAAAAAGTCTCTTTAGTTATATTAATCTCATCACAATCAGCTGTTGTTTTGTTCTTGCTTTTCTTTACAATAGTCAGAATCTCATTTTCACCTCTGTGTCCAAGACATATTGAATGCAGTATTTAACTCCAGTCGCACCTCTACATATACAGTATTGTGCTTCAATAGATTTAGCAAGATTAGCCCCAACATTTCTACAAAATGAATTATGGGATAACGTGTCATAAAAAATGAGTAGACAGAGTATGCCTTTTTGATTTCTATCCTTGAGTTGCACTTTGTGAAATAGGTTAAAAATCTAATTAACTGTGCAGCGGATGTGATAATTTTCATACCAGCCAGGTTGAAGAGTCTTTGAGGAGTCCAGATAAGTCCTTAAAACCCACTGTAAGTGCTGTTAAATGACTTGCTGGGTTTTTCAAAGTTTGCTTTCCATTTCATTTTGAGGAAAACCTTGGCTTAAAGTCTATCTGTGACTGTGAAAGTAATCAGAATTCAGAAGTCTCCGAAGTGACGATTACACAAACAGGCACAAACTGGGACAAGCCTCTGTGAAATACTGCAGCTTATTCTTGTCAGTCAGCCCTGTTGAGTGATGTTGAGCAGTGTAGCTGTATATCTATGGAGAGCATGACACACACACACACACACACACACACACACACACACACACACACAGAGAGAGAGAGAGAGAGAGAGAGAGAGAGAAAGAGAGAGCAAATAAGTATACAGGATTTGTTAGTCTGTACATTTGATTAAAGGTACTACTTCATATCTCAGATGCATTCAGGTGTAATTTTGGATCAAAGAGGGAGATTTGTAATTGGTGGTAGTACGGGCCAACACAATCAATGTAATGGACTATTTCAGTCTAGTCACATTGTATTATCTGAGCTGCACAGACTGATGTGGAGAAGTAGACCTGTGATGCCGTGCCAGGGGAATGTCAAATGTCCAGCAAGGCTGCCTCTTCAAAGGCAGGGTCATGCCATGCCGTTGTTTTCTCTTTTTTTTGCCTGATGAACTGCTTGAGCAAGTGTGCGAGAAGGAGTCACAATTCATAAAACAATGGAAAATGCAGGTGCTGGTGGGAAGAGTTCATTCTAGTTACAACAATGACCTAAAACTCCTCTGAAAATCTGTAGAGGTACTTTGCGTATTTGATTTCATCAAAAGTTTGGAAAGACATTGGGGCAATTACATGTTGTGCTTTTAATCCCTTCATTCCTGCTTACAACACAAAGGTCTTAGAGGTGAAAAACAGGTCAATAGCAGAGATAGATGCACAAAAATAATCCTTAAAGCAAACAACACAAGTGGCATTAAAAGATCAGTTCAATAGGTCAGTAACAGCCAGACCAAACATCAGTAGCTTGGCCACGCTGTCTCCTAGAAACTGTCTTTATAAATATAGATAGTGTGTTAAAGTTGTATACTGGACCACAACTGGCTCCAAACTATTTCTGATGTTATGAATCCTGTCTGTACACACACTTTAAACTGAGATTTAATGTAGGAACAGATAAACTTTCACCTTCAGCAGATGAATGTGACAACAATGTTTGTAGTGTCAAACTCTGCACATATATCATTCTGCACAGTCAAGCTCAAACAGCCAAGTGAAGTAACAATGACCAAAACACATTTTTGAGTGGAAGGGGATTAGTCGCAAAATGTTGATACTGACCGTATCTGCAGAACGGTCTCTGACAACAAATTTCAGTTGTTTTTATGGTTATGTTTAGGTACTCCCACAGCAAATCAGTAGTATAGAAACATAATTTCTAAAAGACAGGGTTGAGCTAGGCGAATTCAAGTGACTCATCTTCACCAATCAGTCCTCATTTTGTCAGCAGAAAAAAACATCTGTGATACACCTCTGTAGAAAGCCTTTCAGTGCCTACTCGGCCATGCCTCATTGGAATGAAGTTCAATACCTCTATGAACCTTTGTGTCCAGGCACTGTGCCGTCCTCATCTAAGGAAACATCTTGGGGTTTCACAGAGAAAAAAAACTCCAGTTACGCCACAGGTCATATGTATCGTTAGTCATCAGGTTTCCGTCACACTAAACCTCGACCTTGGAGAATCTGTTTTTTTACTTTACTTTCGCTGAAGGTGAAAAACTAAATGCTTCTAAAAAGGACCACATTCTTTCAAAACACATGCTGTATTTCTCACAAGTAGGACTGTTAAAGGTAGGGTAGGCAACTGATCTTAGAAATTTTTTTTGTTATATTTGATGACAGCAATCAATAAATCAAATGCTCTAACACAAATAAGAAAAAATCTGGTATCTGTGGTTGACGCACGCCTGCAATAAGCCCCTCCAATCATTTAATTTCGGCTTCCATAAAATGATTGGATGGCCACCTGCCAGTCTACCTTCCTACCATGAGTTAGTTGGATACTCTTAGCAATGATAACGATGCGCTGTGTTCCTCTCCTCAGTGCTCTCTCACATAGACATACTTACATAAAATATGTCTGTATGTGTCTATATGTATGTATGTATGTATATACAGTAAGATCTGTGTGAGAGAGTGTTAGGGAGAGGAGCTAGTGCATGATTATACATGCACATCCTTACGATATGTCCATGCTCTCTTGTGGACTCGTCCTCCAGTAGGAGTCAGGCAGTGTGATGATGTGTTTTAGAGGAGCAGCTTTAGGCCTAAAGGGAGGGGTGGGATTTTTAGTGTTGGACACTTTCAAAATGTAGCTTCTCTCACTGGTTTCTCCAAAGTTACCTAACCCAGCTTTAAGTTAAGACACCAAAAAGAACTCATGCAAGTTCTATTCAACTTATTTTCTCCCATTACAGGAACTCAGCTGTTTGCTATTTCAGCCGATTTCCATGTTGTTATTTATTTTTTTCTACCTCTTTCCCACCCCATTTTCTTTACCACGCCCTCTAACTCCACTGTGCTCAAAAGTGCATTTATTCAGTTAAGGTTAAAATATGTCGGGGGCATTGTATTTCGTACTTGTACTGCCATTTAACAGACCAAAGGGTACCTACAACAATGCTCTGCCTCAGCAACCTGATCAATGCATTCACCTCCCAATCAGGTGTAAGCATTCCCTATAGAAGCAATATCCCTTTTTTTTCCCTTTCAGGGTGATGGAAAAATAACTGCTCATCCAGTAGTGATGTTAGGTGCACATGAGGTATTTACAAGTGTGCATTTTACAAGAACGTCCAATGTGCTTCAAGCTACAGAGGCTCCAGCTGTCTGCTCAGGCTTGGAGGGGCTGCAACTGGGCTGCAGGTGTTTACATGACACGAGTCATTTTGGTGTTGCAGGAACATAACCTGACCCAGTACACATCAGCCTTCAGGAACTTTTGGTTTAGACAAAACCATGAGTTCCAAGTTTTGTGTGGATTGTACCACACCGAAGGGTCCTACCTGAACTGACAGGTCGCTGAGAGATCTCTTGGTCTGGTTCTGTTCACGGCCCTGTTTTAGGGCAGCTGGTGAAATATCCACTTGTCTGGTTTTCAGCCTTGTCTGCACATTCTCAAAGAGCTTGAGCAAGATCCAGTCAACAGCCTGGCTGTTTATGTATTTCTACAGAGGAGGTGTCATTTTGAGGGCAAGAAACTACATATATATCTAATATCTGGTGATGCACATCTCTTGAGAGTCAGTACATAAAAAGATTCTTGTGATACTATGTTTTCAATTTGGAAGAGTTTCTGAGAACATACAGTGTCAGCCTGATCAGTTTTAGCACCTAAAGATATGCAAACAAGTCAGGGAGCAATGAATAAGTGATATCACATAATGACAGTGTTCCTCTGTTACAAAGAATTATTACTGAATGAGTGTGGCAAATATATTTCATAAACTGGGGTCATGCAAATTATTTTAACAATGCATATTCAATATTTGGTGAGATGTGATGTGGTTGTATGAAGTTTTAGTGCTTGGGCTAACCACTTTTTATGGCTTTGCTACAGTATTGTCATACACATCCACTGGCATGTTTGCCTCATTTAATGAGCTTGGAAAGTATGTGCACTCCCTACACTTTTGGTTTGGTGCCAAAGCCTATTAACTGCAAATCACATTTATTTTGTATCACGTGTGAACATTTACTCTAGCTATGGTAAGAAAATCAACTCTCAAGTATTTGAAACTTGTCTTATATAGGCCTAATTAATGAATCACATTCAACATTTTGTCACCCACAAAAAGATAGCAGAGCTTTGACAATCATTACCACGGCACCTGTGGTGCATCCAGATGAAGCTGCAGATGGGAAATGAGAAGAAGGCCTGGAACATTCCACCTTTTTGCTGTTGCCCACTCACGGGTTCTTTGGGATGCGGTTTTGTCTTGCTAAATATTCCCATTTATATGCAGGTGAGTGAGCAGGTGGGAGCTGGTCTATTATCCCTTTGATTTGTATTTCGTAAACAACACGTCAGAGATGATGGTAGAGATGGAGAGCAATCAGATTCTATAATTATATCAGCTCTCTTCCGGAACACAACGCTAATATTAGAGATTCTGCTAATGCATCTTTCAGTTAAAGTCAGAATTTAAAAGCTGAATTATTCATCACTTGCGATTTTGGCACAGGGTGGAAGAACTGAGGCCTATCATTCATTGCTTAATAGGAGCAATTTGTCTGAACTGAAGTGGGTTTGAGACATGCTGAGATATCTTAATGACTCTCTCTCTCTCTCTTGGGTGTGTTACTGAAAAATAATAAATACTGTATAAATCTATATTTTAAAAACACATAGACTTAAACATTTTGAAAATACATTTAAAATGTTAGGTGATTGGCAGGTGGAGGGTAGGATGAGTATTCCCATTTGAACCATCAGTACTAAAGATGAGCAAGTGCGTTTAGAAATATATTTGCCAATTCACCATATTTGGGTGATTGTTGGAACATGAAGAGCTAACAGAGGGACAGCAAGACACGTGTTACACTTTGGTGGTTTTAAAATGTTTTCTTTGACATTTAGGTACTTTTTCTGCTGTGAAAACTTGTCACCCATGAATTTCTTCGTAACTCACATGATCCAAGCCAACAGCTGCATTCGGAAGTCACACCTGCTCACTAATGCTATGCTACGTTAGCTCAAAAACGCATGTGATCATCATCTAATGTCTACATACCAACAAAAACGAGGGGGAAATAACTTCACAGATGAAACACCAGATACTCAGTGAAAATATTTCACCTTGACTGTCAGTCATTAGTACCTGGACTGTTAAAAAGAAATGTTGGCGGCCTGAAATTACTATTTTACAAATTTGGAAAAGTACAAGCAGATTAATGTCATCATGTGCAGAAAATGACACAGTTCTCTCGATGTAGAAAAGCAACTTTGGCATTAGCAGTATAAGAGTACAAAATGTATCAGTGCATTTTCATTAAGGGGTGCACAGCTGCACATACCACAGCACTCTCAGCACAAACTTGTTCCAAGCAGCAAGGTCACATAGATCATTTTTGATGTAAAGTGACAGGCAGTGTAATGAACCTCCTGCTCCTCATTGTTAGTAACACATGACTTTGCTTAATTGAACCATAAAACAGAACCTCTCTGTTTCTATCACTTCTGGCTTCCTTCTATCCCATGCCTGTCTCTTAAATAGAGGTGACTTGCACATACACTTGTGTATTTTAGCAATATAGTCAGCTCATAGCGCATAGTGTTACTATGTTGTTGACACGAAACAATTTCACAGCTGAGAGGTTTTGTGATTTAACAACTCAACTTTTGCCCTAGTGATTCTTAATTCATAATCTGCGATTGAACAGGCTGATAACATTGCAATATTTGGTGTCAAAATTAACATTGAATGCATTGCCCTCAAACTGAACTGGTCCAGTCCACTGGTTCTCATTTAAATGCTTCAATTTTATCAGAGCTGGCAACCTTTAAAAGTCACTGTAGTCTACATCGTCTTTAGGCTAACAGTGTTTCCAAAACTACAAAAATAAGACCCAGGTTGTCATGTAAATGAGCCACTGCTATCCACTGTGTCCCTCAACTGCAAATTTAACAACTACCAATTGAATTAACAGTGCAGTATTTGGCAGTGACACACTGAAGTCAAACAATGACTGTAGGTGTTTGAAATGTTGTTATTACTCCTACGTTACTGTCCCTACTATCGTCAAACAGATACGAGCATGGCCTTTCTGATAAGGTCCCATTTGCCAGGCTGTGTCACAGCTCTAATGACGTCTATTCGGCACAGAAATGTGCATTATGTAATCTTTCAAAGTGGCCCTGAATGTAGACCAGACTTTTATAAAGCAATGAGTATGCCCTTAGTGACTAAACACTTATCTACACTTATCTGTTCCTGTCTCCATTCATCATATTCATGTGTTTTTGGTCCAGTCTGAATTTGGTGGATTTGAAAGGAAATTACAGAGATGAGGATATGTGAACCATGGTATGCCAGCTATGTCATGGGTTAGTTTAGCAAGGAGGCATTTCTATAGGGCCTTTACTGTGAAACAGTTATAGGTACGGCCTGCTGTTTTTGCAAAGCAAGGCAATGCAGATCAGAAGATAGTCAGGCTGTCTGTTAGGTAAGTAGAGCGTTTGTGTTTACACTGTGGCTCCACTTGCCCCGCAGCTTTTGACTTCCAGAATTAAAAAAGCCAACTCACTGAATGAACTACTGGCGAGCAGCTTCAGTACATCGGTTTAAGTTAACCCCCAACTCATGCAAATGAATAGTAGACTACTGTTTCCCACAGGTTGAGAATTTCCTTGTGGTGATGGGTGGTGCAGAGTGTGACGGATCAGTGTGTGGCTTCATGACATGTGACTAGTCAAACAAAAGTGTGTGTATAACTCTTTTGCACATAAATAACTACTCAAAATAAATTATCGATTCAGAATTTTTTTTTTTCCATTTTCAAAATATATAACAGAACAAAACACAGACTTTAACTCTGCTCTTTAATGGTCTTGTCAAAATAAATAACTATTTACATAATAAAATAAATTTCATAGTTTCAAAATATAAAGGTGTAATGTACACAAAATTCACAGTTCGGGCAGGGGAAAAGAAATGTAGAAAATAAAAAAATATATTTTGAAAAGTGTAAACATTCATCAGTGATTGAAACAGTTAAGACATATGACATAATGTCATAAAGAAAAAATAAATAACACATGCAATAAACACATACATGTCAGTAATGCTCTATCGTAAGCATCCTCTGACCTGTTGATAATTCGTGAACAACTGCAGGATGTGCTCCTTTATACAAGGCAATGCAGACGTGAAGGTACATTGTAGCGAAACTCAAACACTTGACCACATGTTTAAACCTTGTATTCTCTACGACTGAGTAGAAGAAACTTTGTCAAAAGTGCAGCTACAACTGGAGAGTTGTTTGTCTTTCAGTGTTAACCGTCATTTAATAAAGTAAAGCTGCAAACAACAATGTTATGGTCAATATGCATTGTAATTTTACCACGTTATAATTTTCAGCGTGATATGTTCTGATGTTTAGCTTTTACAAGTTTGCACACAATACTAAAGACTATTTTGGCATTCACTTACACTACTGACTGTCAATTTCCCTCAAATGTAAGAACAATGCTGACTAAAGAAATGTGCAGTTACAAACATTTTGACATCATGAATGCAAGGATTTCGTTTTTTGCTTATTCCGTTTTTTATAAACCCCTTTAACACAGAAAATATAAAAGTATTACATGTTAAAGCCTAAATACAAAACCCTACAACTAATATCACTGAAATGCTAATTGTGTTTAGTGATATAGTGGAATAACAATACTAAAATATGTAAGCTTTATATGATAATTTAATCAGGCTTTAAATCATTAGAATTATTAGTAGTTCATGAGTAGTTCAGTAAATCATTAGTAGAGTGGTGTGATTATGGTTTGAAGTTATCATTTTTAAGTCTCACCCCATACCAACTTAATAGCCTTTTGCTCTCTGTGGTTCTGATTGTCTTGACTAAAACGTGTGCAGGACCATGACAGCGGGAACCTCACGGTTGTCTAAAAGATAGCCAATGTTCTTTGTCTGTTCCCAAAACAGGAGTTAATTGTTACTATCTTGGGCGGTAAATTAAAAATGAAAATCATGCTTGACTTTGATCACGTCTTTGTAGTTGTCATTAACTGGTTTTGCAGCTTTACACGACAGTGACTTGTTTCACTGTACAATTCTACACATGTAGACATTTTGGAGGGAGTCAGTGAGCAGGATGGTGAATTATGTTGTGCTCCTTGTCCTCCTACTAATGGCAGCATTTTCAAAGAATATTACCTTTCCTTTGAAGGAAAGGCCACACTTCTTCCAAACCTTCCTCTGAGTGTGCTCTGCCCAGGGAGTCTTTAATTGTTGCTCTTTTGTCATTTTGCTTTTTAGCTCCCCGCTAAGTGCAGGACAACAAGGCCAGAGCATGTCTTTCCCTAACCCTCTGCTCTCTGTGTGCATCTATGTGGGCATGGCAACCAGGCAGAGGCAATAAAGGTAAGTGAAAAAGAAAAGTGAGTGAGTCATCCTCATCCACTATCGAATGTGCAAATCAATTTAAAGAAATAGCTTGTAGAAGAGTTTTTTTTTTTCACCACAGCAGTCTAACATGCTGGATCCCAAAACCTGTCCAAATATACGCATTATATGTAACAACAATACAATATTATTATTTCAAGTGAAAGCTGTTTTTTGACTCAACTCTCCCACGTGTGAGTCAAAAAATAGCATAATTGAAACCTTTATGTCTGATTTTCACCTCACATTGCAAATCCACTATTTTATTAACCTTAAAACAAGTAATCAGTGTTTGCACTTATGACTACAGTGTTTCTACTGCGTCAGTAATAATGAGTGCAGAAAAACAGAATAGCCAGAGGCTGATTCAAACAATAAACATCCATTTGAAACACTAGAGAGCACACTGGGGTGTTAGGGACTGAAACACCCACATTAAACTAACTTTCTTTTTATGACTCATATCTGTAAAAATGAACACATCTATTAGGATAACTTTCTCGCACTAACTTTTAAGGCTGACACTGTTTGATTAGTTCTCAGTCACTGAACTTCTTGGCTCTGCTTGTTATTGAAAGAAAATTTGTGTTGAATAAAAATGTGAGCAATTTAAGGCAGCCTTGCTTGACACCTGCAGGAAGTAAGATAGCATGTGGTAAAAGAGCATCTCTCTAACGCAATTACCAAAGCACTCTCCAATTTGAGAGCTTCACTCAGGCATATGGTTATAGTTGGCTTCATTAAATGCAGCTTTCTAATGCAGCTTTCCTTTAAACTCAGAGTTGTACCTTAGAAACTGCAGATGTTCATGAATTTGAGAGGGGGTGTTGTGTTTAAAATCTCTAGATTTTTGCATATACCTATAAAGCACACACTAAATAGATACAGTATGTACACAAGCCCTTACACAAGGCCTGTATATGTGCAGTCGCCAAACGTCCACACAATTTAATTTTCTTTTAGGGGTGTAAGTTACCTGAAAGCTTTGTTATAGTAGTTCATACTTTAGTTTCAGACAGCAGGAACTCAGCAGACCAGCCAGACCTGTTCATATCTTTCTATTCCTGCCTGCTGGTTACTCACATAGCGTTCTAGGTCATAAAACTGGAGTAGAGCCTCCAGACAGAGGTGGTGACTGATGGATGTATTTTTGTCAATAAAACACTGATGTAAGACTGATGAGGTCAGACCATTTATGTTGTGGAGAAGCAAATTTGGGGCAAATCACACTGTAAAGTGGAAACTATGTCTGTGATCATGTCGCTTTGGTGCATCTGGAACAAGAACTTCATTTTTGCTTTTGTTGTCAGTTGATGACTAAGGAGCCTAAACTAGTGAATCACTCTTAGAAATGTACTCAGAAAGGATGACATACATTTCATTCATTGAGGATCTAACAGTTCTTTTTCTCGCTACTGTTATAAATTGAAACATGATGACCTGAACCTAAAAACCTGTGACTTGGTTTGAATTAGTTTGGAATTCTCTATTATTGTATATCTATTATACTATTTCATTTTATATAAGTATTCCTATTTTAACTGTAAGTTTAAGAAAAACTTGCAATGTCAAAATCCTGTTAAACTTAATTGTACTGTATGACTTTGGCTCTTCAAAGTGCAAAAATCACTAAAACACTGTAAGATAGACTACATGCATACCCAGCAGCATGTATCTCCACATTTTGAACTGTGATTGTAATTTCTTAAGTACTGTCATGTGATAAGGAGGGAAGTAGCCTACGTTATAAATAGTCTGTCTGTCTGGGAGTAATTTTGGCCCCTGCTGTGCTGTCCCGCTCTGAACTGCCAACTATCAGGGGCACTCAGGGTGTACAAGGTTTCATTTCATCAAAATGCATATGGTGTCTGCTAGTGACGAACTGGTATCATGTGCCCACGAACAGGGAGATAAGGTGCTATACACCACTCAAATGCAGGCATGCAGAGACATACCAACACCCAACCACGATCCAAGCATGAGAGCCAAATTTACATTAGCTGGCACACATAACTGTGTATGTGTGTGTATGTGGGCAAATTTAAATGAAACCCTCACACAGCTCAGCTAGCTTCACATTCAGCACTTGTCAAGCCTGGCCTCGAATTTCAAAACCTCTACTCCGCACCACTGTGACCATAAAAACTGAATACACACTTTCTCCCTGCACCACTTGAGACCATCCATACAAAATGTGGGTGTGTGGGTTTAAAGAGCCACTTGCAGCTTAATTTTTTTTATTAAATTGGTACGTAATGGCTGGTGCTGTGCACCGTAGGTTTAGTTTTTCTAACATTTGCCATCTTCCAAATTAGTCAGCATAATGATTATATCTTGTAAAACCCACCAGCTAATAAGGCATAATGGCTAATGTTATCTATCATTAGCATCCTTTTTTTGTAAAAGCTACCATGTGAGAAGACAGAATTGGTAACCTCAGTTTGCATTAGAACAACATTAGAACCTTGAAGTCTCGTTACACAGCTTGGTACTCATATTCTAAGAATAAAATATCTAATTGGGGATTGAGACAGCTTTAGCTGGAAGCATTCACGAGTACTCTCTAGTTTTAAATGGGTCAATTGGTATTTTTTTATTTTGACCATGTACATTTTTTACATCCACATACGTATTAAAAAAGTTTCAATCTTGTTTTTTGAGTTGTGATGGTGGGGCTCACTCTTTGTTTACGTTAGTATTGCAGAATGTGCCCTATTATCTCAACTGCAATTGACCATAACGGCATAATTTTTTTTTATAAAGTATGAAACTTTGTGATTGTGATTCATTTTATTGTCAAATTAGGCCTTTGTTAATACCCCCTTCTTCTGGAAACCTTCTATCCTAACCTGCTTATCTTCTAATGTGCCTACCCAGAATGCCTTAGGCCTATCAAGGTTGGAGCACTAAGACCCAGAGGGAGCACGGAAAAAAGGACCCAATCACTGACACCAAACTGCTGTCAAAAAGGTTTATTAATGAAAAAGAACTTCCAGATCGAAAATAGCCAGAACACGGGGACGACACTGAGGAACAGGGAAACAGTCCACACACAACAAGGAGCAGAAAGAGAACAAAGGAAACACAGGAACATATATGCACACACACAACTAATCAGAGGAACAAGACACAGCTGGGGTGGGCAGACAGACAACAGGATGAGGAGGGAAACACAACGGCAATGCAAATGAAACATAAGGGCAGTGCAAACCAGATCTAAACACGAGACAGGTGTGCAGGGGAAACTGAGAAACACAAAATAAACACTACGAAAACACCACAGGAATCATGGTCATGCCGTGACAAGGTCCAGCAGATAACCTTCCTGTAAGCTGTGTAGTGATATTGCCTGGGGATAGGGACACAATATCTTGATAGTCTTATTATTAACCTAATCAAAGTGTCTGATATAGTAGTGTGGTGATGATGTAAATATGGGCAACTTGTAAAAGAGAAAAAAAAAATATTCAGATTCATTTTTAATATTATGAAGATGTAGATTATTTATCTATATATAAATACTTCTTAGCTGTAGTGCTGTTTTTGCAAGTTCAAATAGTAAAGTCAACATATAGAAGATCAAGTTAATAATTTAGAAGCAGTGACTTCTGGGTTTAAAAACCTTCTGAAAAGTCAGCATCACGATGTACTTTATAACTTTGTTCCACAAGGCTTTTAATATAGAAAATCGACAATTAAAATAACTCAACAGTAAGTTAGAATTGTCTGTTCCTGGTCTATAGGACACCCTGCAGGGTCATAATACGTTTTTTGGTCCGCCATATGCATATGAATATACATTTACAACCTCTTCAGTGTCAAAACTAGAATAGTTATTCACCTATTATTGGTAAACTTGTATAAACGTATGTAAATATATATATATATATTTGAATATGTAAAATAAACAAAAAAAGCACACAATGTTCTCTTCCTGCATGATCCAGATTTGCTGCTCAGAGGCATCAGTCAGCAGTGAACATCTCCAGAGAAACACTGCCAGTGTTGTATCTGGTCATGCACAAAAGTTTCCCTTTTTTGTCCCCATCAGCCAATTGGCACACTCACATTCACTCTGCCTCCAGGAAATGAATGCACAGCATTTGCTTCCTGCATCTCTTTCCCCCTCTCATTCTCTCACTGTTTTTCTCACTCAACAGAGCTTCTTTCTCTCCTCAGCTAGAGAGGAACTTTTCTCACACCAAAACGGAACCCCTCACCCTCACTAAGCATGAATACCCTGAACATCAACAGCTCATTTAGGAACCCCGTGACCACAGAGTTCATTAGAAGCTGCTCACCCATCTGCCTGTGTCTTTGTGTATGCTTGTCATGCTTCGAACCAGCTGCCTGGCACAGTGTTGTCACCAGAGGCTCACCTCCAGTTCAGGGGTGCAGTGACAGAGCCGGTGTATCTCGCCTTTTGTTATTTGTAGACTTTTTTTTTGTTGTTCTGCCAAAACTCTCCCACCGGAAAGTAAAAGACCAGCATGATCCAGGGTAGTAGTGAATCAGCATGACCAAACAAAACAAGTTGAGTTATTCAGTACTTTGGCCAAACCCCAATCAGTGGCAGACTTTGTACTTTTTCCATCATGTATTTACCATCATGACCCCCACACACATACGTATGTGAGCAGGAGCCATATTTCTTTTCTTTCCTGTTCAAGGTTTGTGTGTTCCGGTAATGATGGGTGGCCATGGGAAACCAGCGTCACAGGGGGACCTGGCAAGGTATTCAGGGGCTAGTTGAGCACTTCCACTGACAGCCAGCGCTGTTGTGATAATTATATGTCCAGCAGGGACAATCTGGAAAGGTTATTTCCATCTGCTGAAAGGTTTGTGGGCGTGCTTCCTCTTGGCCCCTATTGAAGAAAAAAAAAAAACATGCTAAGGGGAGAGATAGTGAAAGAATGGACCTGGCTTAAAAGGAAGATTCTTCTGCCAAATACTCCCACGCTGTTAGGTATCATCAGTTTGTGATATTGAAGGTGTTCCAGGAGTTATTTTGTGATAATTTTTTAATACTCAATTAATTTACCAAGTATGCCTTAATCTGCTTCTTATGTTTCCAATTCAATTAGCAACTTAAATCATAGCTTAGCAACTGCAGCTGATCACAGCAGGTCTCTCAAAATGTGGATTTCTCAGTATACCAAAGCAGTGCGGATGGGGCTCCGATACGTGTGATACTCTCCAAATAGTTTGGAGCTTTGTCAAATGTTTCAATGTTTCCAAAACTGAAAACCTGAAAACAAAATTGTTAATAATGGATCAAACTGTGTGTTTGAACGTAAGCCACAAACATTGGCATGCCTGGCTAATTAGCTCACTAACATTACCTACTGTAGAGCAGTAACCCAGTATTACTTCCAAGGCCAAGGGGAAGCATATAATTAGTGTTACCTGTGGGGTCATAGGTCAGAAAACTCTCATTGCAAAACACACAGAACCCACTGCTGCAGGGCTTCAGTTGTTGTAACTGACAGAGGTGGAGGAGGGCAGGTTCCTGTCACCTGGGGTTTAAATGGTATGATGTCATCAGCTTGTCCAATCGGGATCCTTTGAAACGGACCAAACAAGGGGCACCACCTGTTGATAATCATCACCCTTACACTCACTCACACACACACACACACACACACACACACACACACACACACACACACACACACATTCTAAGCTGAGATATCTATCAAATCAATCATCAAAACAAAATGCACAACCACACAAGCACGTTATGTGTCCTATCAGCAGGATATTATTCATCATTACCTGGAATGACGATTTGATCATAATCAATGAATTGCCTGACCTGTCTAAACTATGTGTTTGTACAGCTTGAAATTGAAACTGAGACATCTGACTTACTTATTTGACTTTGACTGTCATATTTTTTTTATTTGCACAAGAATGTCATTCAGTGTATAAATAAAAAGTGCATAACAACAAATATATGTACATACATCATACAACATGAACAAAAAAAGGGGTTCAATTAATATCTAGTCATCTTGACTTGTCATACTGCTTCTTATGGAAGATGGTTCAGGTGCTATCCATCTTCACAGGTATTGACCAAGTGTTTCCTGCCTCACTGTCAATCTCCATGCCGTGACATTTGCTGTGAAACAAGTGAAAAGGTTAACGATATATGAAACAAATGTACAATACTTCAGGAGGCGATGTTTCCCTGATCCCCCAATACAATTAGTCTTTCTGATTTATGAGGTTGGCTTGAAGATAATAAGGATGATTTATAAGGGCACAAGAAGATAAGGGTTACGTAATTCTTAGACTGTCCATATCTACCAAATACAGAAATACAGTCCCTGAAGCCCTATAGGGATACATAAATGAGATGCGTATAACACATCACACATGTCTAAACATCAGAGGACATTCAGTCTGTTTTCTCCAATTTTAGACAGAAATGTTATCATAGTCTCAAATCAATTATGTGGCTAGTAAAAACTGTTTTGATGGTTTGTTTTTTATAGTTTTTGTCTGTTGTACATGCTTCCTCTTCCAGCGTGAAACTGTCTATACAATAACTGCACTTAATATTCAATATGTCATCAGCTAATTTTGAGCTTTTCTTTTCCCTGTACAGTGGTGGTGTGAGACACACTGTATTACTGTATGTAACTGTGACAAACTGATTACCTGCATTATTCTCAATTTATATTAGTATGATGTGACCAAGCCTTGAGGAAGTACAGTTTGCAACAGCTCCTAATTCTCAGGTTTCCAAGAACCCAAGAGTTTTGTCTGCCTCAGTACATCATGTTCATGCATTTTGAATTGCTAATTAGTTACTCATGGCCCATGATGCCTGCAGCAGCAATTAAACCTCTCAAAAGGAACTAAAGAGGAAACATTCATTGGTTTGGATTAACCAAACCTTATATACCATTATATATTATTTTAGAGTTAACACAATGTATTTTCTCATGATTTACAGCATCATCTGCGTTGTCTCATGCAGTTACTTTTTGACCAGGGGATGTGTGATTGAGAGCGAGTAGAGGCTCATGTTATATTTCCCATGCACAATGTCAGACAGGAACTGCGACCTGGCTGGGGGTGTGAATGGTGAAGGCCAGAAAACAAGAGAAGAGGGTGGGTCGAGGAACTGACTGTGGCCTAAAGGAAATAAGGTTATGGAAAAATTGATGAGAAAATGATAGGGTCAACAATGGGGTGAACACCAGCCGCACAGTCTATGATAGCACATACTACCTGCAACTCTGACCTGTTAATGTCTGACCTCAGGACATATACTGTACGTTTTGGATAGATACTAGAGTTATCACTAATACCTGATTGCCTAACTTAGACAGTTTTGAGAATTTTCATGTCATGGACTAACTTTAATTGCAGCATTCCTACCACATTGGTTGAAAAAGGTACTCCTCCATCTGTCCAAATAAACCCCTTTTAGAATATAATAATAATAAGAAGAATCATAATAATAATCTTATTAAAAATACATGATGGTCCACGATGGAGATGATTCATATCAGCCCTATGATTGACTGGCGATGTGCCAAGGGTGTACCCACCGAAAGCCAGCTGGGATTGGCTCCGGCCCCAGAACTTGCAGACAAAAATGCATGTCAGAGTGCAGCAGCAAGTTAACAGTAGCTACAAATGTTCCAGCCATGGTCACAGGAGATCAAGTGAATACAGCAATTAAGCTTGTAAGCTGTCAGACTGTGCAACAAACAATAACAAGGAAGGTCATTCAACATTAGAATGACACACAGCTTATTCTGTCAATGTTTAATTACATCTGCTAAAGGTTTTGTACAGATTTATCTGTTACATGTTGACGTGGTCTTAAAAATGACTAGATCATTAATTCATTTCAAGAATTACATCCACTTGAAAAAACCTGCTTCAATGAACCATTCACCTTCTCAAAACTACTGATAAGTTGTGTAACTGTCCTACTATACTACCTTCACAATATTACCTTTAACAGTATCTATTTTATACGTGTCTAAGGGTGAAAAAAAAGTCTACCTTTTGTTTTCAATAAAAAAGCTCAGCATTGATTTATTTTATTTTACATAACTTTACTATATGTGATTTAAAACAGGCTATATGCAGTTAAATATTATAATACAAATGTTTCTGTTTTGTTCAAATTCTCATGAATATGGATTGTTTTTGGTGCTATTTGTTCACAAAAAGGTCATACAAGAAGCCCTGATGCTGGCAATCCTCATGTCTTTCTCACTGAAATATTCATATATCTGAGCTAACATCTAAACAAACTAACATCCGTTAATATAAATCCATCTGGCTTTCAATGCATATAAATCTTTGATAATGCTAGCAGAATTTGTAAAACAGCTCTTGGGATCATTTACGATTAAGATCAATGCTCTAACCAATTACTGAAAAGTCCAAACTCATACAGGCACTGTCTATAATGAGGAAAGATGTGTTTTGTAATAGGAGCGGGGAGGACGAAAGGCCACAGTATCTGATGCGTGGTTAGGATTTATCTTAAAGCTCTGTCTGATAGAGCAATATTGATCATGTCAGCGTGGTGTAAAGAATGATGATGAGTCTATCTCTCAAACCACAGGGCTCCACTGTTCCTTGTAAGACCCGGCTGGACCAAACTTAAGTCTGGCCAATCTCAACCTGTGCAGTCCAAGGTCAGAGGGATCAAGCACAACACAGAGAACGTCACAACAGGGTTGTCTGTAATTAATTTGAAGCTCAGTTTGTCCGGCCTTGTCCACAGTGACTGCAGAAGGATTTCTCTTTGAGTAGATTCATTTCTTATTGTAAATTCAAATCACTGAGGTCAGCAGGATGAGCTAAAGTGAGTATTTAATCTACAGAGTCCCTCGGAACCAGTGCTGGTTATTTCAAGAGCGGATGTGGAGAATAGCTTACTTCTTCAATTCTGTGTAAGAACACGTTGCATAAAATTCTGAATGTGGGATTTAATAGCAGGTGCAACTTCCTTGTACACAGGGGTGTCGACTTGGTTTCTGAGAAGGAACAAGAAGCCCTCTGAATATCATATTACTTTAGCAAGAAGAGCATCTGATATCAAATCATAAAATAGATCATCATGCACTCTTGACACAATGCTTTTTGATGATGAAGCCCAGTTGTGGTCTACTAGTGGTCTTAGTAAGAGAAAATTAACTATTGCTAAATAACCTTGCTTAGCTAACTAACCCTTAATCACCAAACCCCCCACACTTATAACACTATATTCTTTATGTATGTATGTTTATATATATATATTTCATAAAGAGAAAATAGCCAAGAAATATTTAAATTGCAAAACCAGTTATTTCTTAAACATAGTGAGATATGGTTTATTTGGTTTGGGTGTTGATATTTGGATATATGATACATTTTCAGAAGATTTATGCTGATATAAACAATATTTTGTCAAAAATGAAATGGTTGTGCCTCGAGACAGTTCCAGAAACTGCAAACACTCCAAGAGAGGGATTCTGAGAAAAGAAAGCCCTATTTAAAATCAGTGTGTTGTGACGGTAGTATGACATGCTGTCGGTAGTGTTATCTGACAGTAACTAGTAGTGGGAACTACTGTAATGCTAGTTGTGTGACGTACAGCAGAACCCACAGTTCTTTTCAAACAACTTTTCTCTTTTTTAAGTAAAACCTGGTAAGAGCCTTGTATTTCCCTTGAACACAATGTATCCCTGCTTGTGTGCACACTGATAGCAAAGCATGCATTATCACCATAACTGTAATTACTTGCTGTGTGTGCAAAGAATACGGACTGAAGACTCGTCGACTGAGGGGAAGTTATACAGCCATTCTGCTCACCTGACCAAACATAGCAGCTCACTGTCACCCTGGGGCAGGATTGTGTGTCCTGGCAGATGCATGCCCATGTGTGAATATTTCCGACATCTAGGCACGTCATGAGTTGTATGTCACCATTCTGCTAAATGAGGTTTCCAATTACCAAGGCTGTTGACTACAGTCCAAGTTTCATGCTTGTCTCTGGTTGTACCCTATGTCTCTCCAATCAAGGAGAACAATCAATGCTGTGGTCAGGGAGCAAACCAGAAGCTACAGCAAGGCTGAGGAACACAAACAGAGGGTGAAATACATATTGAAGCAGTACCAATGTACAGCAGACCATCACCATATGGACGACAGGTGTTTATCCCCTTCCCCCACAGACAACGAGTAGGCCTACAGGAAGAAATATGATCACATGTTGGTACCGCTGAGTGCTGGAACCTGATGGGTTAAAAGACCCCTCATTCTTTTCTTTTATCTCTTGTTCTCTCTCCAGCTGTCTCTGTGTTTTTCACAAGCTATGCCCCAAAGTCAAGAGTTTCCAGGATTTTCAGTTCTCTGATACTGTTACTCTGTTTTCTGTTACAAGGAAACATTCATCTGGCTGGCTGGCAGACCAGACAATGAATAGTCGTGCAAATTTGTAAAAGCAATAGTGCAGAGACAGGGAAATGAGAAGTTTACAAACAGGAGTCAAATGAGATAAACTGTGCCATTATATATACTGATTGGGGATGTTCTGCCTTCGAAACAGAAAGGTACTGAGGAAGAGATTGTGACTTTGTGAGTGAAGTTGATCAGTTTCATTGTTGTTGGTGTGATTATCAAATACAAGAAAGCAAAGTTTATGATACATGGAAACTACGGAGAAGAAAGTCAAAAGTTGCCTTGACTGAACAATGTTTGGAATATTGTATAATGTGCACTGAGACACACATTTTCCCAGCTTTTCCCAGTTGGACCTGTTCAACCTGTACAGCTCAGTTCGATTTAAATGTGTTTCATTGTTCTTCTTGAAAAAGTATTTGGTTTCCCTGTGGTTCTCACCTGTCATGTCACAATCTGATGCTTCTTTGTTGGTAAATAAACTTATGAGATACTGTGTTTGTCCTACTTCACTATTGGGGTTTAAATTGCTTGGGTTGGAAAATGTGTCATTGGAAACACTAGAACAGTCGATGTTATTGAGATTATTTTGTATTTTTAGCCAAGGATGATGCTCAATCAGGCCATTTTCAATTTTTCCAATACTTTGGTTTTTTACTTGCCAAACTAATGACATGAACCCCTGTTGTATTTAGTGCTACTTGAAAATGACATGCATCTCTTCCCGAGCCTTACAAACTGTTGGCTAGTTGGTTTGTTTATAACGCTCCGAGCTGACAGTAAATAGGCAAGAGGACGTGTGTCGCGATGAAAACCAGATGCATATTTCAAATGCGAAGTATACATGTCCGCCCTTATGACAGTGTGCATACATTTCATTACACTTGAGTGTCCTTGAGAAACACATTAAATCCTCATCAGCCATGCGGATGCAGTCCTCGCTCTGACCCTGACCTTTGGCCATGGAAGTGACGAGAGAGGATATCTTCGTGAGATCATTAGAGTGTAACAGATTGTTTAAATGTTAGGGAAGACTGATATGGAGAGGTAGTGGCATTATTGCAATTTATAGCACATTCGATAAGATTATTGATATGGAACATATTGATGCAATCAGTTTGACCAACCCCATTGATTCAGCTAAAATAAATAGTGGATGTTGGGTCCTGTGATATTAAAAAATACTGACGTCAGGTAAGAGAGGTATTTTCATATAGAGAGATAATATGCAAATACTCTGCTTTTAAGAAAATCCTGCATCCCATGCTGCCCAGACAAGCAGAATACTTCAAATGTATGTAACGCTTTATAATTTAGAGTATTGAGGTCATTGGACTTCACTGTAGTTTTTATGGGGTTTATTGCCCAATAAATCTCTTGAGAATATATTCTATTGAAGGTTTTTTGAGACAGTTGGAGTTCTGCTAGTGAGGTCAGTGTTTTATTGTGGTATACCATGTTTTGTTCCTTACCAAGCAACAAGCTGCCAGTGAACTGACGAGTTTATTTTGGGTGAAGAGCACAAAGTCCAGAGGTTGTATATGTCAGACTTCAAACACTTACTTACAACTTACCTCAATGCACTGGTGTTTTCACGTTGATGGGAAATGACGCGTATGCCCAACAGAGCCTGCATTCCCAATTCCCGCATTCCTGTCTGTTATCATTAATTTCTTCATGAAAGACTTGGATCTACAATGTTCAATAAAACATGGGTGATTGACACCAGCCAAACCAGCAGCAAGTCACTGACCTCATTCCTGGCCCCTATGTGGTTATGCAACTTCAATTTGCTTCTTCCTCTGGGTGGTATCTGATAAGTGCTGAACAGTGTGTCTCCTGGCAGCAGAAAAGAGGAACTAGGAGTGAAGGCGAAGCAGAAAATATAAAGAACAACACCCATTGGCACAGTTTAGCAGTCTAAGATTAGCAATCAACACTTCCTGAGTGTGCTTTTAGACCTCCACCCCCCATCCCAAATAAAAGTGTTTTTTATCACAGATTTCAATCATATGGCTTACATTTGTCAGAGAATGTGCACCAATGAAGTGAGTGTAATATCAGTTTTTCCTTATTGGCATTTTTGTTGCACTTTTTATTTTGATACTCACACATACAGGACAGAGAGACTTGTTATGTCTGATTGATCTCTCACAGAATGTGGCAGAGAAAGTCCTTCTGGAACCAAGCTTCGAAACAATTACAGCGTTGTTTTGATCAAACAGTAATGAGATAGTAACATGGTAGTTGCACAGCCTTTTTAATGGTTTTACTTTACACACATTAAATAGGACGCTCATCAGTTTTATCTCCTGCTTTTCTCCATTAAGAAGTGAGTTGGGTCTCAGGTGGCTGAGAAAGTTTACCTTCATTGTGTTTGGTTCGACATCTTTATAGAAAAATCAAAACTTCATCAGTTCCATCATTAACCTGGAGTAAAAGATCAGTGAAAAGGTGGTCTAACAAGAAGATTTCCACATTGTTGACCATCAGCTATACTCACTGTGAATAAATGTTTTTAGTCTGTCTGTAGATTAGGATTGTCCCAAATATAACAAAATAAATGCAGTTGCATCCTCTTCATCTCTGTGTGTGCGTGTTTGTGTGTCAGATTTTCAGTAATGGGTCAATGGTCAACTGATGGTATCTATGATGAAAAAGACAACATGTTGTTCCCCTGTTTTGCACAGGAGGGGTCCCCTGACAAGGAAATGAAAAAGTTATAATTTTTCAATCAGGAAATCGTAACATAAATTCACCAGAAGGGGCAACTGCACTCAGCTGTGTAAAAAAAAAAAAAATAATCAAAGGACAGAAGCTCTGTTTAGTTTAACCTGTGATTTTTGTACAATTGCAGTGCCGTATTAGTGTGCCATAAAGTCATTAGTGTGATAATGACCTCTAATTAGCCTCATCCTGCAGGCTTGTCCCATCCCCTTCAGGCCAAGATTACAGACGTTCATCACAGGGAGAATAGCTAAGCTACATTTATCTCCATTATATTGCTTCAGACAGGGTCAGTGAAGAGAGACGGCTTATATCGTCTGCTCAACAGTATCCTCAAAGGCAGTATGAGGTCGTTGACCTGCAAAGTCGGGTTCAGGTTGTCTGCTTATGCATTTTGATTGCTCAGTCTATTCTGACCCTCTCTTATGGCTGCTTTGAGCACGAACGTACACAGTTGCTGTCGACCTGGTGCAGATGAGTACATAATTGGTAGTCAGCAAAGCTAAAAACAATCAACACTGCTGAAATATACTACAGAATACCAAGATGTAAATTCATGCTCACCCACATCTGCAGTATAAACACAGCAAGATGCACAAACACAGACACCAGATGGTTTGTGACGACAGCACTTTTGTCTTGCATCCCAACACTAGAATGCATGTTTAAAAAGAATCAAATATTCTGGTCACTCAGGTGGTTTTACAATCTTTATACTATCAGTGATACCATCTCTCTTAAATTATATTTTAGGATGATTATTCTGGCTTAACACGAACTTGCACGCACAGTTGACTAGTCACCAGACTGACTGGCCCTAACTGTGCATGGAAAAACCCGGTGCCAAACTATGAGAGTTATTTTAATTTCACACTTTGTTGCCAGTGTTAACCCCTGCTGGGCCCTCCACTCAGCAAAGATGACCTCCTGGCCCTGTGACCATGTCCAAGGTCAATAGGTAAATATGAAAATGTTTGAAAACATCAGTCTTGCATCACAGTGATGATGGGGAGATTGAGTTTTCACAAAAGCTGAAATATGTGATCGATGTATTCCTCTGTTGCTGCTGTCACTCAACATGTAGCATTTACAGTATGACTGTCAAATCAAATCACTCATGCACTCATCATTGTCAACATGACTTGAGTTGAGCTGCTCATGCAGCACTTACACTCAGGCTGTACGGAGCCCGTCCTGTATGACACACCCTAATGCCTAAATTTAGTTCTAACCCTAGCAGAGACTTACATAATTGTTCTTTCCTCCTTATGCTGGGTTTATGTTATCCTGAGTGCCATGCTTATTTTCATGAGTGCTGTTAAAATGCTACTGCTGGATATATTACCCAGCAATAGCAATTGTTGTACATCACTGACAGAGAAAAACCAATACTTCATGACAATCTTTAAGAGTGAAAATAATTAATTTATGCTCATAATCCTCATTAATCTCCTGTTTTTATGCAGCAGCTGCTTAAATGTGATGAGTAAATCATATTTTGACGTGATGGATGTTCTTGAATGTACAGTTTAAATAGCATTATGGCTGATCCTCGGGCTGTGTTAGCTGTCACTACAGCTGCTGAAATGAGTTGGCTTTATCTAATAAATGCATACAATGACAGTAGTGAGTTAATTCATCTAAAATAATAATTCTTTGTAATAGTCAGATGCTTATATAGTAAAACAGTTCACATGTGTTTTTCCTCTTTGGTTTCCTAGCAGCCTTCTTTTAAAAGTCTTCTATGATTCAATCAGACTCTTTATAGTATGTTACATAATGTAACATAACGTAACATGTCGTGTCAGGGATTCAATCATAGCAAAGTAACATACTTTCTTTTCTATTAATTTGATTAATTTTCATGCTACATATGCTGATGATTGTGGCTCATACGAATAAATCTCCCATTTACTTTAATTATATAATGTCCTAATTAATTCTATACATTTCACATTTGTCAAGAATGTCATGCTTCTTTACACACATTACTTGAAATCAATGAGTGGACTTTCTGCAGTTTGGCCAATTTCATGCTGCACTGGAATGAACTGCAAAGTCATATAGGTTATTAAAAATAAAAGACATTCAAAGGCTCCTGGAAAAAATGCAATTATAATGCATTTGCATTTGAATGACCAACAGAACCTCCATAGTGAAAGAAGGACTTTGTTACAGACACAAAAGTTATGCATTATTTTGTAATATAATAAGTGAAGGAACACCTATTATATACTTCAAGAATGATGATTTATGTGACACTTAATTAGAAATGTTAGCTAAAAGTTAATGTCATCAACATCATTTTCAATGCACATTAGTGAGGGATAGCCCTCAAAATTCCTTGTAGGCCTAATAATCAAAATCTAAAACTACAAAAACTGCACATGCACATTGCATGAATGCTGAAAAAGAAAGGAACTCTTTCGTTATGCATAACTTCGATCCAGAGTCCATCTGGTCTTTGTTTCAAATCAAAATATGTGCCTCCACATGACTGTGATTATGTCCAGAAAAATTTAAGGTGTAATAAAATGCTACTGTAGATCACATACAAATGGGCCGTATGATTTTAATAATGTTATGTTTGTCTTAAGGTGGGGTGAAAGGTAACATGGTGAAACCTAAGGAAGGCAAAACATCACGCTGGCAGGGAGGTGTGCTGGAAAAATAAGTGGACTTTTATTGAAACAAAGAAAAAACCAAGTAGGGAAAACTTTGTATTCTTTATATAGCTCAAAATAGTTCTGGTGCTGCTATTCAAAAAAACTGCTCTATCAGGTCAGAGCTCTAGAAAAAAGAATTGACGTTGTTTTCTTAAGTTGCTCATACAACATGGCCTTAATTCATACTTCAATAGGTTTACATAAATACTATACATTAAATAAACAAGTTATTTACAAATTTTACAAAGTATTTATCTGAATTTGTGGTCATTTCATCACACATCCATTATCCAATCAAATCTGTGAACCCGCCGACTCATACACCATGAGTGCTTTCTCCTTAAGCACAGGCACAAGAAGGCTTCCACAAAGGACTTAATTCTAATGCAGAGTACAATTCTTTGTCTTTATCAATTGATACTGGAAACTATAAATTAAATAAAGAAAACAAAAAACAAAAAAAATGTGTGTGAGCGAATGTCCCCCTTTCTTTACAAAAAGGGCTTAGCAACCAGTTAGTGAGGGAGTTGTTGCTACCCCACAGTGTTGCCATCACGCGCCTGGCTTCAAGATGAACTTTGGCAGATAACCCTAATAAAAGTTGAGTTCCAAGAAATATGGGTCTGCTGATAGGCACGGTTCAGAGTTACTATGTCTATAATTCTTGCTGCCTTAGAAAAAAAATAGCCCACATATGAAGTTTACCAAGTTAATGTTAAATAGCTTAGATATCTCAGTTAACTTCTTCATATCTCTGTAGATCTGTATATGCTAATAATAATAATAATAATAATAATAATAATAATAATAATAATGCTGTTGCCAGCAGATGTATAACATTTTAGGATAAAACTCACAAGGCAAAGGCCTATGCGGTTTAATGTTTGCACCTGCAGGACACACATACGCACACACACACACACACACACACACACAGACTAAAAGCAGAAGATGTTGGGTCATGTGGAGAGGTATTAGGAAATCTCTCAAAGTTAATTTAAATGTGGACTTTTCATTAGTCTTTTTCTGGGGTCGTTGTGGTCTGTCAATGCAGTACGTTTTTAATAATTCAAGGCTGTAAACAAAAGACTGACAGGGAGAGGGTGGCTGATGGTGGCATCTTATAGTTAACTGCCACAGAGAGCAATTCCAGAGATCCATGTACATGTACAGTATATGTGTGTGTGGAAGGATGGTACATTCTACTGTAACAGTGATAAATGGGTGATAAATTGTGATTAAAGACTGAGCTTGTGTTGTGTGATTTGTTTTCAGTTTACATGCTGCCAAAGGGATGATAAGCCCTCATCTTAACTGTTATCATTAAACACAATCAACCCATCACAGCTGGTATGTTCTGTTGCTCTCTCTCAGTAAAGGCTCCCCATGAATATGTCTCATTCCTATCTCACGGCTGCAGCGGACAGAAATCATTCAAGACTGCAGCTATTTATACAAGCTGGATGTCTGCCATAGTTATGGCGAATAACAAAACCAGAGATAGTCGTTCATCTGACATCTCTGTCTTACTTGGGTCAAAAGTTGACTTTCCTCTGCAGTTAATCACTGTAACAGGGGTTTGAAGGTGGCACAGAATGTGCAGGGAGTCGTTAGAGGATGGGGTTGCTTCCTTAAGTGGCAAAGGGAAACAAATTAGCCCACGCCCTGTTTATAGTCACATTAATCTTTGTCGAAGTGGGAAGAACAAATGACTGAAATTCTTGTAGGTCAGGCCAGTTGTCTCAGTTATGCAGATTTGTACTCTCTCGGAGATATAAGAGTTCTTAATTTAGTAGAGCAAACGTACACAAATTCTGTGCTGAAAAGTTACAAGTGGTGGGTCAGACATTATAAATCTAATTTCGGTAAGATAAAGGACGGAGCATTCAGTGTGCTCAAAGTATGGTCAGAGGGGTAAAAACTAAAGGCGTGAAGAGAAAATGATTTGCATCCTTATTTCCATTCCACGATTGTCCAAAAATTCATGTGATGGTTGAAATCATTGGCTGCTCCAGGATTGGTCCTTAGATGCCTCTAGTCCATCACCTTCATTTAATCTGTCTGGGAGACGAAATGATAGCTGTTCATTTATTTATATCTCTATTTACTGTACCGCCATCACCTGACACTCACCACTGCCTATGGCCATTAACAGTAAATTAGGCAACACAATAATCAGGATTCAAATGGTACCAAGACCTAAGTGTATAAATACCATAGGATGCTGGAGAAATTTCTTGAACTATAAGAGAAAGGAGGATTTTTATCTTTTTATTTGTAGTAGTTTTGGATTCAACCACTGGTGTGTTTTTAAGCAAAGATGGATTATAATTCCCCTCTGTGTTGACCAGAGGTCTACAGGGACTTTTTTGCTGAAAGGTACAAATTTGAACATACTAATTAAATCCCCACAAGGACAGTAATGGATTACTTTTCTTCCTTAGGGTTAAACAAAGGTAATAATTCAGCTCAGGCCTTGACTCGCTAATTCACACTATAAATCCTACCGTAAATCCCAGAGTTTAGGTAGAAACTGTGTCCTGACAGGAAATTATGGGTAACCGAATAGGTCACTGGGTCACTCCCAGTATTCAACCTTTAACCTTCTCAAACCTTTCTAATAATACGTCGTATACCCTCTGTGAGTGTTTTCCTTTGTGTCTCACACTCAATAGGACTGACAAATAGTGGCTCCCATGAGACCAGTAATTTGTCTGACAAGCAAAGAAAAGACTTTGGGAAGCCATTCTGCCCTCTTTCATTGACTGCTGTAGAGTTTACTGTAGAAATTGGCGTAGAAATTATTTTCATAACTATTAATGCCATGCAGGGAAATGTTTGATGATTTGTCAGAGTGAAATGTAGGGAGCGTGGCTGAAACAAACTCACACATTTATAAATTCTCAAACAGTGTGATGTGTTCGCACACTAAAACCCGGCAGCATCCTTTGTAATATACTGAATGTGTTTTAGTGTGCATTTGGTCAGACCCCTGTAAAGGCTTTTTTTAAATTTATCTTTTGTATATGTTGAGCTCTGTCTGGAAGCCACAGCCCACACGTTGTTGAATAGTACAGTGAAGTGTTTTTACAACCTCTTCCTCCATCTGAACTATATCAGGGGCAAACTGAATGAACAATGACTCATAAACCCCATCAATAACTGCTATATATGGTCTGATCCGTTCAACAAAGTAGTTTTGACGCACTATTTCTGTTTATCTAAACCAAACGCTATACCAACTTGGATACTTTCCACTTGTAACAAGAACACACTCTTCCTCTGTAGCTGCGTCTTTGATGGTCATACATCCATTTGTTTTTTCTGGGTGGACTTCATTCACAGTCCCCTAGAGGCCTTTACCACAAAACCAATTAGTGGATCTGGCTCTGGATTAATCCCGACGGGAATGTCTTTGTTCTAATGAGTTAAATAAGGACATGATTGGCCTGGACAATAATTCCTTGAATCAGAGATTGAATGGATTAGACATTGCTCGACAGTCAGCAGCAGTTTTTTCTTTTCCGGATCATCACATTCAGTTTCAAAGTTTTTTTTTTTTTGATGTTTTCAGTCATTTTTGCCACATTGGATTACATGCAACAAAAGATGTATATGTGTATATGTGTTTGTGGATGAAGGTGTGTGTGTGTGTGTGTGTGTGTGTGTGTGTTGAAGGTTGGTGTAACAGAGACAAAATGTATGTATGTTTTGCACTTGTCTTATTAATCCTTGTAAATACATCAGCTTTATTATTTTTAATATAATATTAATATATTTTTAATATCTAATGGTGTGGACTTAACCATCTGCTAGACAGCAAATGTTCCGCTGTTAATGTTCCTAGTCTTTATGCTAAACTAAGGTAATCAGCTGCTGGCTCTAGTTTCATAAATAAAGTAAAGACATGAGAGTGATATCAATTTTCTCATCTATCTCTCAGAAAGAAACTGAAACGTGTTTCTTTGGTTGTGTTTATTTTCACAAACATGTGGCAAAGTGACAAAGGTAATACCAGTGAAGAAATTTGACATTTAAGAGAACAAGTGAGAGAGTATGTTTAGGCTCTCTCATTTCCTCCCATGCTCCTGAAACCTTTCCCTAGAGGAACAATGCCTCCAGGTATTGTTCCTTACAGATTACAGGAAAAATATAGCGGAGGGAGGTGGGAAGTGCAGATTAGGTCAACAGGTCAACAGCGCAACTTTCTATGAAAAAGAAAAGTTGGATTCCAAGAGAATATGGTATGGAGGGGGAGATAGATTTCATTTAACAGTGTTTGATTAAACAGAGCAGTATACTGTACAACATCTAACTGGTGACAGGATCCAAGACAGTTAGAGGGTTATCCAAATGTGAATTGGTTCTGCCTGGGAGTGAAAGGATACAGGAAGACAGATGTCACAGACTGAGGAAACCGGTCATGATTGATCGAACATGCAGACTCCCACTTTCCAAAACACGGCACTGAACAGAAATTACATTTACATTAGATTTAGATTTAGCTCAAAGCCAGAGCAAACCAGTGTGAAGTTTAACAAGTGCAGCTGTCGACTGAGGTTTATTCCACATAGCCAATATTAAGGAATTCAAGGCTCAAAGCCAACATCCCCAGATAATATTCTGGGAAAATGAAATGATCATGTGATCATACAAGTTCGTCAAGAAATTGACAGCTTTTTCATTATTTATTAAATACATTTTTAAGTATAAGCACAGACATGCAAAGTCTCTTTAAATTACAACAAGTACAACTAAGCCCACAAATGGTGCAATGTTCACAATACCTCACATCTATACTGTAAGTGTGTGTGGGAGCAGACAACATACTGGCCTTATCAGGAGTGAGGCTGAACATGTAGGTTGTGCAAGAGATAAGGCCTTGTGGATCAGTAAAATCACATGAGTTGGTTCAACTGGGAGCACTGATCTGCTCAGCAAATTCCATGTCAATCTTAAGTGCAGTGTTGACATATTCACCTCACTGATGCAAAAAGAAAGACCCTTTAGGGAGAAGAGATGTGCTCAATTTCGGGGCAAGGTGTGCATAAGATTTTGGTGTTTCTTGGAGTAAGTGGAAATGTCAACTAAACGGTAGCACTGGATGAAAGATCAGGAGGTCACCAAAACATTTCAATTAATGCTGAGATCATGAATATCCATGTTTATGGAAACCTGCCAAGATAAGATGTCATGCAACAGAGTGTTTGACTTCACAAAAGATCACAGGGGCACCAAAATCATAAGAAATCTGTCTATGGGTCCAATGAATTTCAGGGCATATTGCCATAACACTTTATGGCAGAATGCCCTGAGAGGATTATATAGGAGTAAAGAGTATAAGGCTCAAAAACAATATGATAAATCATAGCAGGAGGCAACGCATGCCTCCAAACTAAGGTCACCGAAAATGATTTGTAACATCTGCATGAATACTGAGTATTGAGATCCGAACATGTAGACTCACTGGTTGGAGGTGGTTGTTGCTGCGTCATTAGTCATATGGAGCTACTTGTGAAGTACAGTGGATTAAGCACAGTGCCTGTGGCGTCTGCACCCACTGAAGGTCAGAGCTCTGGAAACTATCATCACTTCTATCAGTGTGGTTAGCACAGACCTGGACACACACGTACACACACACACAATCACACTTGCAAGCACCCTTAGAGAAGTAAACTAACTCGAAGGCCTGTTTATGATCCATGCTCTATCATAATGGTTATATTGTTCACAAACCTAGCCCGACCTCCTGCCGTACTGTATTTCAGCTAAATTGCCTCGACTCGTGATTATTAACAAAGAGAACCCCACAAAAATCATTACACAAAGAAGAAATGCCTGAAAAAATGTGTTTATCTATTGATGACAGATATCTGACTGAGCATTGATCATTTTACTGCTATAATCTAGAGTGAGTATGACAGGGACTACTGACAAATCCTGAATGGAGCCAGCTGAGCACATGACAAGGACAAACATTTTGTAAATATTGAATGAAAGATTCTCCATCGACAGCACATGAATGTGTTAGATTGTGTAGAATTGTGTGGCGTCAGAACCCAGATAGTATTTAAATTGTTGTCCAGTGTGTCTAATGTGTCTTTAAAACATTCCTTCACAGAATAAATCTCTGAATACCATTTGCGTGTGATGTGCAATCTTTCCAGAGGCAGTTCAGTTCTCCAGTGGTTCCCCAGTCCAAGTGGTCTGGAAGTTATCAGGGCTCTCACTTTAAATAGGATGATGTGGTTCTTAACTTGCTAACTCTCTTTTGTATACAAAAACGTATGTCTATACTTAGTCATTTTGATAGTTATTTAGTGTTAAGATGAACTGGAGAAGAGAAAAAATATGTTTACCCCATAGTGGCTGAGCTGCTCTTATCTCTCTGCCTTTTTCATAGCGTTTCAGTTCCAACACAGAGCTCTATGTTTGTTTAGTTAAATACATAGATAATACGGTTCATTCAGTTTGCAAATTTAAATAGAATTTCATTTAAACAGAATCTTTCCAATGAAAAGCTACACGTTACAGTCTTTGCATAGACTTAGAAGATTTCTAGACTTGCAAATTTGTCCTGAATCCTAAAAACGTTGTTCTATTTTGTTGCAGTATAGTGTGAGAGTTTGTTCGTGTCCTGCAGGGTACAAACTCAAGCCCGTTGGTGCAATCATACCAGAATTAGTAGTGAATTTTCTGTTGTTTAACCTTATTTATCAATGTAGCATTAAATAAACACAAATGTTTTTGATTTTTATGCATCTGCAAGGACTCAATCGTTTCATTTTTAGTGCATGCTGTAGTCTACATTTTTATGTTAAACAGGTGAAACATCACGGCAGGAAAAGCACATTACTCAAACCCACCAAGGATTCACCAGATCAAGGGGAGCTATAATAGTCAAACCCCCAATAAATCAATAAATCACAGATTATACACTGAAGTCCGTTTAACTTGCCAGTTGGATCACTTGTGCATCCAACTTTTTCCTCACTTTACAAGGGTCAGAAAGCTTCATCTGTTTATAATTATGATTCAGACAAACAAGGCAAAAGCTGTACTGCTGGGGAAAAAAAAGTATTTTAACTTTGAACGCAATGCTTGCATTCTAATTGAGTGTGTATATGTAGTACTTTTAAGACATTTTTTACATAATTTCAAAAACTGTACACCTAGAACTGAAAGTCAGAAAAGGTCTTTGCATGTGTTTGGAGCTTTTGTCTCTTGCAGCCCTGCAGCCGCTGCTGCAGGGACAATGTGTTCAAACTCTCGGGAGCTCTCAGCACCCTCCACAGGCTGGCTGTCTGATTGGCTGAGGACTGACCATGATGTCATCACTGCACGTTATAAGGGCTCTGACAAATAGCCTGGGAGACACATTAGAAGAAACACTGCTCAGCTGAGGGACTGAGTGAGTGAGTGAGACACACGGAGCTTAAGAAAAACAGAAAGGACATGTGACAGCAAATACTTTGCAGGAACTACTTGAACAGTGACACATCTACTTTGTATGGGAGGCAGGAAACAAGACAACTACCTGTGGAGGTTTGTACTTTTATTTTTGGCTGGCCTGTTTAACATGTTTTATAAGCTGTGCTTGCTGAAGCCTAACAGGATGTAATGAGTTGGTTTTGTGGCGTTGGTGCTACAATTTTTATTCTCCTTTTTGTGAAAATAAAACAGACACATCAGTGCAAATTTGTTAGTGTTAGTTTTATATGCGTGTCATTTCATATATGCTTCTGCAAATATTTTGAACCATTTCACTGTTTCAAAAACCAACTATGTTAGTTTTGTTTTTCTTATCCGGCCACTTTTAGATTTAAATTGTGACCCCTGCCTCTGTGTGTTTGTGTGTGTGTGTTATCCACATATGGTCTCTTCAGATGGGAAGTACAACCCCCCCAGTGTACTTCAATGTGAGTACAGAGATGATCAACGCGTCATCAGACCCAGATAAGAATGAGGAGGGTTACAGTGAGGCAACAATGATCCTGCTGGGCATGATCATGTCCTTACTCGTCTTGTGCATTGTCTTTGGCAACATCCTGGTCATAACAGCGATCGCCCGCTTCCAGCGTCTCCAAAATGTCACCAACTGTTTCATCACATCCCTGGCGTGTGCTGACCTGGTCATGGGTCTCATTGTGGTTCCTTTCGGTGCCTGTTACATCATCTTTAAGACCTGGCACTTTGGTAGTTTCTGGTGTGAGTTCTGGACTGCGACTGACGTGCTCTGTGTGACTGCAAGCATCGAGACCCTGTGTGTCATTGCTCTAGATCGTTATTTGGCCATCACCTCTCCTTTCCGCTACCAGTCGCTGCTGACCAAGTGCCGGGCTCGCATTGTGGTTGTTCTGGTGTGGGTGATTGCCGCCTTGATATCTTTCCTGCCCATCCACATGAAGTGGTGGATATCAGATGATGATGAAGCTAAGAAGTGCATTGAGAACAGTAACTGCTGCGAGTTCTACACCAACATGGCATACGCCATCACCTCCTCTATTGTCTCCTTCTACATCCCTTTGGTCATCATGGTTTTTGTCTACAGCCGCGTTTTCCAGGAAGCCAGGCGCCAACTGAAGAAGATCGACCAAAGCGTTGGACGTTTTCATAACAGCGACAACAGCAACCTCAAGTCTCTGGAGGCCAACAACGGGCGTGGCCAGAAGAAGGCCAAGTTTTGCCTGCGGGAACACAAAGCCCTAAAGACACTGGGCATCATCATGGGGATCTTCACTCTGTGCTGGCTGCCCTTCTTTCTGCTGAACGTGGTGGTGGCCATATGGAAGGTGGAGGATATCGACCTCACCTTCAGGATACTCAACTGGATAGGTTACGCAAACTCGGCCTTCAACCCGCTCATTTACTGCCGGAGTCCTGAGTTCAGGTATGCGTTCAAGGAAATCCTCTGTATGAAGAGGAACCGCCTCAGCAACCCGGGTCCCGTGAATGGATACATCTACAGCAGGCACAGTTGGCAGAGTGAGCAGCAAGGGAGGAGTAAGGGCAGCTCGGAGGACAGTGACGCCAATGAAGGGTGTCCGGGGAAGGGAGCAGGGGAATGCAGAGTTCAGGACAGATCCGTGGACCCCAATGGGAATTGCAAAGGCGACTTTGTAACGACTGTAACAACTGTCCTTTAAACTTGGAGCCCTGAGACCTCTGTCAACAGGGCGGTCCAGACATGTTTACACCGCTCTCATAAACTTTTTTCAATTGACTAAAGAAGGTAAGGCCAGTCAAACTGACTGGTAGAGTCTATGGAGACTGCTTTAAAGAAACTGTAATAATAATGATTAGCTGAGGAGAGTATTTGTGAATAAATACTGTAGGTAGATCACTTTTCCTTTTGTTACATTTATCATGTTTAATTTCCATCTACCTCATTTCATCTTTTTCAATGTTTGTGTCTTAACTGACTATATAAACTAGTTCACAGTAACTCACTGTCCACAGAAGTTACACTAGGGCAGTATCTCAGCTGTTTATTTACTCCACTAAATGGTCTGTGCATTATATAATTGCTAATTACCTGGCTCCAATTGAATTTGTGGACATGTTTTTTATCTCAGAGTTCTTGGCAGAAGACCTCACAACTTACTATCATAAAAAATGGATTTGAAATTCAAAGTAAATGTTGTTGGAGTCTGTAAATTCCATTCAGCATGCCAATTCGGCATGGATAGGAAGTTCTTACTGTATTTCCATCAGAAAATGGAGCATGGAAGAATCAAACTTAATGCCTCTTTGGTGCTTTGTTTGAAGAAATACATTCCAAATCAACTAAAATTATAATTTGGATTCATTTCGTTTCCATTTCTTTTTTTTATGGATTATCTCAGCGTGAAAGATGATCAACAACAGGTGTGGCAGAACCTGTCTGTCTCTCTCTCTCTCTCTTCACTCCTCAGTAATGTTGTGAGGCCCTGCTCCCTGCTCTAGTGTTTTAGAGTTACATGAGAGTTTCTGGTGCCAGCAGAAAGCACCAGAGATGAAATTATCTACATCTCACTGGTGCAAACTGAGAAACGCCTGGGGACATCCTTAGTGAGTCATAAGATAAAACTTGCAAGTTTGTATACGTTGTATCTGCCAGATTCCATTATCAGCCCTGAAGATATCTAATATCTTTCAGTGCAAAGCCAATGGCATTACAGTAAATGTGGTTAATCCTGGGTATTGACTTTTAAAGCTTGCAGCTGTTATATGAATAAATTCCAATGCACTTTTTTTTTTAAAGTTTTCTACTGCGAAGCCTACCAGTCATATCTTGCATCCAGTCAACTGATTAATTTGTGTGACATGTAAACCGGTATTTGGTACATTACATGTATAGCCATTACATAACTGTAAGGCAAGCTATTCAATTTCCCTGTACCCTCTATGTGCTGGTAACAACAGTAACAGTTGTCCCTTTGGTTGCACAAGCCCTGTTTGTTTATTGCATTTCGTGGTTGCTGTGTTTCAGCATGTACAGTGTTTACTGAAACCAGAGAAGCAGTTTCCTTAGTCATGGTACAAGTGTAAAAAAACCACACACAATAATCAACAGCACATACAAATAGCCAAGTGATAACAAAGTTCCAGGCCAGAGACAGTGGTGACAACTCAGGCCCATAGACAGGGATGAGAAAACACTCCTTTGTCACTGCTTGCTGACATTTCCCAGTCTCTTCACTGTAAACGGACGTCTGGATCTTTATGAAATAAGTCTAACATTTGGATAACACACTCAGGAGTCAACTGAGGAGTGTCTCAGCTGTTCCAGTAATTCCAATCAGTTTCATTCAGTCTACTTCAGAAGCTGCTTGGTGTGCAGTCCCCAGGAAATGTCCCAATCCAGCTGAGCCCAGCCCAATAAACACGAATAAATCCATTATCTCTGCCGTTTAGCTGGAGAACCAGATAGCTCTCTCCTAAAAACAACACTGATATAGATTAGAAGATTACAAAGTATACAGTTCCCAATTTGCAGGTTGTGATGAGGTCCAATGGGCCAACGTGAAATGAGACTCTTTTTTTTTATCTCCCGTCTTAAGATCACAGGCTCTTGGGAATGTCACTTTTTGATTTACGCAAGCACTAATGGAAAATGAGCACCTTGCATGCAAGGCTTGAATTTGAGAACTTACACACTTTTCCCACACTTGCTGGCTTGTAAGATGATTACTCTCAAGAGGAGTAATGGAGGTGTTGCTACAGATGTAACCCCCTTTCCCCAGACACTTTGCCGATTTGTAGTATGTTCTGATCAAAGCGACAGCACGCTAAATGTGGCTACTGAAGGCAAGGGGGGGGGGGGGGGGGGGGGGGATTCCTAGCCAGTCTAAATCAGTGTTAGTGACCTGCGTTTTAGTGCATGTAGCGTTGCCTCTGTAGTAGGGTCAGCTAACACCGTCAAAACTGTGAACTTTGTTCCCTCAGAGGAATCTCTATGTACTGTATCGCTAGGTTTGGTCAGCACTGTTGTCATAGACCATAGGAATAGACGTAACTACGGTGTCATCTTGCGTCAATGTTTGTCATGTGAAAAACAAGCTTTCCAGTATGTTGATCTTTTTTCTGTTTTTCTTTTTCATGGATTTACAGCAAAGTAAATGCAGGGGCTAAATGTCATAACAAATGTTCTCCAGGGTTTTCTTTTCAACATTTTCACTGTACAGCATGCACAAAGCACAAAACAGATAGATCCTAGACCAAGATTTTGATATATGACTATTATATTTATTCACTAACAATTAATCCATGCATTGACAATAAATGAATGTGTCACTGCTGTATTAAAAAAAAAGTTTCCTATTTAAAACATGTCATTTTTAGAAGCACTTCACAAGTGATGGTTTGCATGTCTGCTATATATTTGTTGTGATGTGTTTGTGGACTGTGATGCCATTTGCTTTCAAAGTGTTCTTATCAAGTCCAAATGCAGTAGGTTGTAAACTATATATCCACACTGCTCCCTCCTGGCAGTGGCTTCTATTTACACCTCAGCTGTCTCAGAGTTATTTATGGTTACTGTTTCATCAATACACCTGTATAATAAGGAATGTAATTCATGTCTTCACCTCCTCATGTTGGAGGTCACACCACAGTTGTGTGCAAAGAGTCCTGAATGATTAGCTGACAGTACAACATTCCAAGTATAGCTGATGGTTTGGAACCATATATCATGTCTACTGATGCTACAATGAACATCCAGTTCTCTTTCCAAAGTTTGGTCGTAGATTACCTATCTCATTCACTATCCACGATCATAAAAATTGGACTCTGGGTTAAAGACAAGTCTTAGAGGATGTATTACCATGTGGCACATATATTTTCAATGGAAAAGAATATGGGTTGACACATTTAAATATGATCAACGTTCAGGTGGGCTAGTACTAATGCTGTTGTCACGGATCAATTATTGTTCCTATTTAATAAAAGCCACATTGACTTACAAGAACGGCTCCCCATATTTTAGAGTAGGTATTTCACTAACTTAAATCAGCACTGCACTTTCATGAAACACTCGTAGAGCAACACTTTTTGAACAATTGAAATCATGTTTGAGTTCATGAACTATAAACAATTTATGGCTGGAGAGTTAGGCCTCTTCTCTTGTACAATAATATTTTTGTGGAAGTTCTCTTTCCTGTTTGCAACCAGAAATGAGGAGTCATGAGAAATGATTCTCAGCACAGATGTTGTTGAAGGTGGACTATTCTGATAAATTGGTGTGTGTAAATGTGAATTTTCTATAAAAGTTAAATGTTGCTTTAGCTGTCATTTGAAAAGTAAACTTATTACATGTGAACCTTTTTTCATTGAGTGAAAAACGTTGTCACTCAGCTGAATGTTTACTAAATGTTTGCAAGCTCTTTTCGCACAAGTTTTTGTCACTGTTAAGGTAATGAAGCCTGTTACAAATGTGGTGTCCTGTGGTATTTATGAAAAAGTAAGTGTATGTGCCGTAACATTTGTATTGAAATAAATTATGTACATGTTACATGTTATGTTCTCATTGATGTTTCCTCCATGAGCATTACATTGCACCACAGTGAATGGTTTAAAATACAAAAAATGTGAAGAGTAGGGTATGAGCCTTCTGAATGCATCAAGCCTTCACACTGACAGCAGTTAAGTTTATTACACTATGGGAAAACAAGTCATCAGCATATCAACAGGAGGTTTATCGGGATAATATGAAACTGTTTCCATTCTGCTTTTGAAACTGCACGTCTGCTCAATGCTCCAAGTAATCATAGATTATACAGACCACCTAATTGTATCCCAGAAATCCAAGGGAGGATGACAGTAGAGATATATAGAGTCATAAAAATGTCTTGATATTTGGCCAGAGTGGAAAGCATTTTTCATGTTTCTTTCAAGCATAAACTATTTGAATGTGCTGAATGAGTAGAGTAGTTAACATGTTTAGGAATTCAGAAAACCATGCAACAGTAACAGAATGTATTAACTGTAAATCAGTTAATACATTGGGATTTCTTGGCAAACAAACATTGGACACTTACAGTACTGTATTTTGAACTGAGATAATGTACTGTCATCACTCACAGTGCTACAGTGCTGTTTTCTCTTATTTACTCATTACAGAGAAGGGTGCAAAATTAGGTAATTTAACAACATGTACTTCACGTGACATATCCATGGGTGGAACATATCTTCTGTAATATCTTTTGCGCTCTCCATCTCGTTATCTTCCATTATACCTACATTATTGTGTATTGATCATTGTATTGTTCTCTGACTTGCTGCAAATGTTAAGCAGTGCATGGGTTTGTCAGGTTACATGAGTTTAGCAACAGAGAGCCGTGCTGTGACCTACAAATTTCAATAAACTCTGAATAATCAGCCCTAGTCAAACGTATGATTATATAAACAGTCTAAAAGTTGTTTAATCATTATTCATTCCTTACTCCTGCAGTTGAATTTCACAGTTGAACATCAGCGTTGCTGCAGAGGCATCTTGAGTGGAAATGCATCAACTTTTGCACGCAAGAGCTGTTCACCGTCCATCCCCCTCTAATACTTTAAAACTGAAGTTTTCCCCCTGCATTGTCGGATTGTAATTTCAGTTTAAGTCGTCTTTGAGGGGTTTAGACGTGCACCGAGGTGATCCACAGGGATGTGTACAGACATAAGTTTGAGCGATCTGCCACATGCTCTCAGGAGCTTGATGGCCAATTTTCAATACTGACAGAGAAACGTCAAGCAATCATACCCAACTTATTTTGCCAACAGCCTGCACAGGCTCTCAAATATAACTCCATGCATGGTAATATTTATCATCAGGCTTCAAGGACTCAGATCCTTAAGAGCATGATAAAATGGCCCTTTTCCCATATAGACCTACCATTTCGTCTGAGACACAGTTTTAAAAGAATGCACCAGGGAGGGAAACTCTCTGGATAGAAAGGCTCTGTTTTGGTACAGGATGACTATTTCTCAGATATGTTAATCATGGCAGTGACATACTGCACACAGTGTGTGAGCATGTGAAAACGTTGTCTCTGATAGATCGATAAGTCCCCTGGCACTTTGGTGACTGCACTGACCAAGGCACCGCAATGTCTACGGCCCCCTCGCTCCCAAGGGCCTTACTACCATGTGCGCATGTGTGTGTATTTGAGAGCGTGCGGATGTATGCGCGCACATAGGCACATCTCAAATCATAGCTTGTCCACATCTGAAAAACTGGCTCCACCCGACCTGAGGTTATAAAAGCAAATATGAACTCAAAAGATGTGCTTCATTCTGTTTTAAAGGCCAAAGAAAATGCAATAAAACACTTCTTCATAAACATTTTACTTCTCAAACATGCTTCTCGTGTCACTACCACAAACTGAGTACAGTTATCTTGTAGCATTTTCTCATCACTGTGTCAAACTAATTTTTTGTTTCCCAGCTGCAGGCAGCCACATGTCTATTCAAGAATATAACAGAACATTTCATTTGACAGTTGATTTATGCTCTGTTCTTTAAGACTCGAACCTTGAAGATGGAGACTCTGGGTTGTGCAGAGTCAGCTCTTTTCCCTGAGTCGCTTTATGAAATAATGGAGCCTTTGGCCACAAAATACATCACAGTTAAAGAAACAAATCCTTGTTCATATGACATGCGGTGCAAATCAATTGGCAAAATACCAAGACATCAATTGGATTGATGTGACATTAGTGATGTGAAACCGATATAGGATGTAGGGCTCAAGGGTTAATCACTTAATGAATGATGCCTCAAAAGCCCTCTGGAATAAATAAGCATCAATGAAATGACCATCAGCCCACGTGTGTTCCCTAGTTTTTCCTCTTCTTCTATTACTTCTTAAGGCCCAGTCACTACAGGAAGTGCTACAACAAAATCACTTTCAGTGTTTGTAACATAGGCAGTGCTCTTTGTACTGTTCCTTATATTCCCCTCTGGAAATCTGTTCTCAGGATTGTACATGATTTAATTCAGTAAAGGAAAAAAAGCTCTCTGAGCCAAAGAACTTGCAGTTGCTAATCAGACAATAAGTCCACACACCTCTTTAGTGGAGCAGAACAACAATCGATAAAAGTGGATGGTGCAACACAACTAATAATCTACAATAGCATCCTTCATTTTTGACTCTCCAACTCCTCATTCCCTCAAAGGTCAGCACTGTCGAGATGGCTTGCTATTGTTTTTGTGTTTGCTGCTTTATTTCTTCTTTTTCTACTTCTCTCTTGCTTTCTTGTGCCTGCTGCTTTACTATTTGTAAGTTATGGTTCAAGTGGCTCCTGATTTTGTTCCTCCCAGAGACCAAAGGAGGACGACACACACGCTGCATGGTGCACTTGTGTATAGTATGTACAGACCAGCTCCCCTGAACAGACCGGCTACAAACTGCATACATCTGTTTGTGGTTTTCTATGATGAAAAATGGATGCTGGCCAAGTAAGGTCAAGAAAGTTTTTTTAACTGAGTGTACGGGTGGTCACACACAATAACTTAACTGCTTACAGTCAGAAGGGAGTGTTTTACTAGTCAATTTCAAGTGTCAGCCTCATGTTTCTAGTTTTATTAATCCTTTTCTTCATCCTGCGGCACATTGACGCGGGCTAAAGAGGACCCAGTGTAATTATACCATTTAATATGTGCCTAAGCTCTGTCTTCTTCTTTCTCTCTAAATGGCTCAATTATCTGAGTCACAATTTGCCTCCAAGTAGTCAATTTGACTCTGAGCCAGCTCCAGTAGACTATATAGTATTCTAAAGGTAATCGATTGCATTTGTTGATGGCTTTGTTAAGTATCACTTGTACCACATTTCTAAAGCCACTCTGGTGCCTTATGTAATGCTGCAGTATAGTTCTGTGTGGTTTAAATAAAAAGTGTTGTATGGTACATTGTGTTCTAAGCTGAAGGAATTGTCATTTGAAGGACATACAGCACTCACAGTATCACAGCTTTCTATTTAATTTGTGTATATATATATATATATATATATATATATATATATATATATATATATATATATATATATATATATATATATATATATATATATGTATGTTATTCCTGTATTTTAACTGCTCTATTTTATTAACATCTACATTATTATTTTTAGTCTAACTTGTGTGTTTCTCCTTTACATTGTTTGAGCATTGCTGAGATTCAAGATTTTCTTTGCCAATGACTGCTTCACTGCAATTATTGTGCACATAAAAAACTTGAACTTGAACACTCATCAGCAAGACTGTTAAAACGGAAAGCTGACATTACTCATGCACTTCTTTGTTATCACAACTCACAAGATTGTTCCGTAGCCAAGATTGATATATGGCAGCAGTTTGATGAGGCTGTCACTCAGTGGTGGATGTGCGGAAACGGGTGGCTTCCATTAGAAAATGTTCCTCTTTTTAAGTAACTGGAAACCTCTCAGGTTTTAAATCATCCGAAAGAAACACAAACACAGGAAGGAATGATTGTCACATTTTTGTAGCGTCCCAACAAGAGTGGAAATTCCTTGTTCTGACCCGTCGCAGCCAGACTTGTCATGCTTTGTCACTACACTCTTTATCCCCTTGACAGCAGAAAGATCTCCCCCTGACATGTTCACAGTGTTTACTAAATTAGAGATAAAGATGCTTGTCAGTTGAGTAAAAGGATGCCTACAGATATGGACGTAGTGAGATGCCAGAGTGCAGAGAAAACGTGTTTCTAAGTGTGCATGTATGTGTGTTTGTGTTGTTTAAAACACATCTCATGCCAACAGTGAATACTTAGGTTAGTGCATTTTACTATGCCCATGTCAGTTGCTGCTTCTTTATCAGGAAAATGGAAGTATTGCTATTAATTGTTTCCTAATGTCATGGCAAAAGAAAGCTAAACAATAGAAAAGTTCAGTGTAGTCAGCTAAGAAAATCAGATCTAATGTAACAGGAACAAATTGTACATGAGAGCAAAAGGATTAAAAACTACTGCATGTTGAAACCAATTCAAATGCATGGGGCTTGAAAGACCTGTTATCAGAACAATATACCATCCCAGACATTTACAACTTCATATTTAGGTCATGACCGGGGAGAAGAGACAGTTCCTGTCAACATGAACCTCTTTAATGAAAGCTTCATAGACAGAGTGAAACCAGAGTTAATCCTGCTGGCCAAACTTTCATCACAAGCTACTATAGTTAATCATCTTGACCATATTGGGGTTACAGAAAGACATTGACAGCGTGGCTAACGTTTCAGTTTGCTGTGAGATCGTCTTAGCTGGAGGAGTCAACCTGGGACAGTAACTTTTTTACTTAATTTTATAGAGAAATCTCTCTCCAATCACCCATGATGGAGCATGGAAAGGCACTGAAAATTATGCAGTGTGTGTGGGTGTGTGTGTGTGTTGTTGTGAATATGATAAACGCATTCACCTGTAACAACAGTGAAGGTTAATGTAGCCAAAGAGGAGTTATTATCCCAGGGAACAGGTGATCGAGAAAGAAGGGGCAGGATAGAAAAGTTAGGCAGAGTGTGTTTGTGTCCCCTAAACTGTATAGCAAATATGAAGTTCTTCATATCGTGGCACTAAAATTGGACTATGACAAATCATCTTAGTTTCCAGTTCCATGAAAAGGACACAATATGAAAAGTGTAGGCGTCTAACAAACTTCACAGCTGTATAACACTGTTCCACCCTGTGAACACGTCTTTGAAGCAAGTAGACCAAAGTGTGGAAGACAACAGAAGACTTTAATTTCTGTTTGTCTGTGTTACTAATGCACTAAAAAATCCTGGAGGTTTTGACTGTGTGCATAAGTATGACCATGACTCTGAAAGAGGAACTTCATAATTGTCCCGCAGGCAACGGTTGGCTCGCGTGCACTCTTCCACTGACATCTTTGCTTCAACTTCACTTACAATGCTGAAATGTAACATAAATAATTTTACTAAAAGGTTACTTCTCTAAAATGATACTGTAAATAGGTCCAAAAGGTATGACTCTACCTTCACAGAATATACTAAAATATACTATTTTCAACCACTCAATTCAATTTAGGTCCACGAGTCCTCATGATATGCAAAAATATGCACAAAAAAAAAAAAAAAAAAGCAAAGATTTGACAAAGATGTATACAGGACCAACACTTAAATAGTTTCTTGGCTAGTTACTTTTCAGCTCCAGACAGTGTTTGTATAGAAGGGACATGAAAAGAAAGTACGTTTCTTATTAGGTATGGGTTGTGTGTCACAGTAGAGTAGCATACATACAGTGGGTATGGAAAGTATTCAGACCCCTTTAAATTTTTCACTCTTTGTTTCATTGCAGCCATTTGCTAAAATCAAAAAAGTTAATTTTATTTCTCATTAAGGTACACTCAGCACCCCATCTTGACAGGAAAAAAACAAATGTAGAAATTTTTGCAAATTTATTAAAAAAGAAAAACTGAAATATCACATGGTCATAAGTATTCAGACCCTTTGCTCAGTATTGAGTAGAAGCACCCTTTTGAGCTAGTACAGCCATGAGTCTTCTTGGGAATGATGCATCAAGTTTTTCACACCTGGATTTGGGGATCCTCTGCCATTCTTCCTTGCAGATCCTCTCCAGTTCCGTCAGGTTGGATGGTGAACGTTGGTGGACAGCCATTTTCAGGTCTCTCCAGAGATGCTCAGTTGGGTTTAGGTCAGGGCTCTGGCTGGGCCAGTCAAGAATGGTCACAGAGTTGTTCTGAAGCCACTCCTTTGTTATTTTAGCTGTGTGCTTAGGGTCATTGTCTTGTTGGAAGGTGAACCTTCGGCCCAGTCTGAGGTCCTGAGCACTCTGGAAGAGGTTTTCTTCCAGGATCTCTCTGTACTTGGCCGCATTCATCTTTCCTTCAATTGCAACCAGTCGTCCTGTCCCTGTAGCTGAAAAACACCCCCATAGCATGATGTTGCCACCACCATGTTTCACTGTTGGGATTGTATTGCAGTGCCTGGTTTTCTCCACACATACCACTTAGAATTAACGCCAAAAAGTTCAATCTTCATCTCATCAGACCAGAGAATCTTGTTTCTCATAATCTGGGAGTCCTTCTTGTGTTTTTTGGCAAACTCTATGTGGGCTTTCATATGTCTTGCACTGAGAAGAGGCTTCTATCGGGCCACTCTGCCATAAAGCCCCGACTGGTGGAGGGCTGCAGTGATAGTTGACTTTGTGGAACTTTCTCCCATCTCCCTACTGCATCTCTGGAGCTCAGCCACAGTGATCTTTGGGTTCTTCTTTATCTCTCTCACCAAGGCTCTTCTCCCACAATTGCTCAGTTTGGCTGGACGGCCAGGTCTAGAAAGAGTTCTGGTCGTCCCAAACTTCTTCCATTTAAGGATTATGGAGGCCACTGTGCTCTTACTGTGAACCTTGAGTGCTGCAGAAATTCTTTTGTAACCTTGGCCAGATCTGTGCCTTGCCACAATTCTGTCTCTGAGCTCCTTGGGCAGTTCCTTCAACCTCATGATCTCATTTGCTCTGACATGCACTGTGAGCTGTAAGGTCTTATATAGACAGGTGTGTGCCTTTCCTAATCAAGTCCAATCAGTTTAATTAAACACAGCTGGACTCCAATGAAGGAGTAGAACCATCTCAAGGAGGATCAGAAGAAATGGACAGCATGTGAGTTAAATATGAGTGTCACAGCAAAGGGTCTGAATACTTATGACCATGTGATATTTCAGTTTTTCTTTTTTAATAAATTTGCAAACATTTCTACATTTCTGTTTTTTTCTGTCAAGATGGGGTGCTGAGTGTACATTAATGAGAAATAAAATTAACTTTTTTGATTTTAGCAAATGGCTGCAATGAAACAAAGAGTGAAAAATTTAAAGAAGTCTGAATACTTTCCGTACCCACTGTATGTTGTATCTGGTAGGTGAAATACTAGTGTAGTTGTAGTCTGTAGTTAAAGCCCCCCTTTAGTTAATAGCTTTTTTTTTGTTTGTTTTTTGAAACTATTATCTCTCAATCTGAGAATGTCATCTAGGACAAACTGACAATCCCCCTTGTTTTAGAAGTAAGTTGTACAAAGGTTATTTCATGAGAGTGACTATTCATAAAGTCACTTGCTGTTAGGAGCTGTAATCATCTATTGTTTAAACGACCTTGTCTTTGGAAGACCAGTTAAAAACCAATTACTAATTTATTTTGTTGTCTTTTTTTAACCTTCACGCTCTCTTATGCCAAAGAAGTTAGGTAATAAGAAGTCTACATTTTATGCACTAAAGGTTTTACATATTGTTTGGTGGAAGGTTTTTGTTCACATGAGATTATTCAACCTTGTGTTTTTCTACTGTTGATGTTAATGAGCTTTTGTAGTTCCACATGGAGTAAAGAGCGTAAACTTGTTAAGCAAAAGTCTCTGGAGATCATTTGAAAGTAACCCTGGGAATACTTAAAAAGGAAGAACAATTCAGTGTTTTTTTTGGCACAATTGGGCGTGTTTTGAACTTGTGCTAAACTCATGCCTGTGGGGGGAAGGAAGAAGTCCAGCAACATTATTCAGCATGCAGACCATGTATGCAAACATTCCTTCCTTTGGCTCATTACTTTACAACAACCTAATCCTTAGCAGTTCCTCTTTGTTTGGCCTTGCCGAAGTCTCACTCTTACATGCTTTTTCTGCCATTTTCCATTGTGCCAGTTCCATAAAATGTAGACTAATTAATTTCTTATTGGTGTTATTCATGAAGAGCCTTCAGGCACGCTATACTCTCCAAAAGTGTGGTCAAATTCAAGCAGCAACATATGTACTGACAAATCACTAGATATTATTGTTTGTATTTTAGACTTATCATGTCAGGAAATGTATTTTTAATATAAAATCCACACCTGTTTCTCACTCACGTCACACATGAACCTTCCTGCACAAATGGACGTCATTACTGGACTTTAGATGAACCCAAGGCCAAAACGTGACTAAGAGGACATTTTCCATTATGCTCTGGTTGGACTGCTGCGATTGCCAGGCAGATGACGGAAATCATTTTTGTCTTTCCTCCTGTCTCTCTCACCTGTTGTAAGTGGCTGCAGCAGCTGATGCAACACAGGCAGCAGCTAGGAATTGTCTTTCACTGCCCTCCTCTGGCTAAACTGAGGAACAACATCATCAGGATGGTTTTTACAACAGAGCACAAAATCAACATGATAGCTCTCTCTTGTGGTGCTTTCCAGACATGGCATTATTGTCCAAACTAATTTGCTGCTTCTTTTCCCTGCGGTGGCTCTGAGGTGCAAAGCACAAAACAACACTTGAGACAACACACAAGAAATTCACAATACATTGGAAATAATAATGTATGAGAATAATCGGATCGGATAATCGAAGTATGTCAGCCTGCTACATGCAGTGTTTTTGTGAGGCCACATTAACTACGCTTTGCCTAAAAGCCCATGCCAGACAAATCTAGACCCATAGCTCCTATAGCTCAAAGAGGTAAGACTGCATATTTTGCTGTAAATTAAATTGGGTTTTATGAGATGCCATTGTGTTCCCTCTAACGTTTTTTGCTGATTCATCATGTGTTCTGATTTGTTAATTTGATTTGTTGCTGTGCTTCCTCTGAATCTCAAGGCCACTGTATTTCTCCCATATGTGAATGCACAAAAGCACAAATAAACACTCAGCAGCACAAAATAACATTCTTTATGTGTGTGTCATATCTTCCAGAGATACAGAAAATGCATTTAGAAAAAACATATATTACAAGCACAATGCACTGTAATTACCACACAATATATTATACAAAAGACACATGCTCTAGAGTCACTAAGCCTCTGAAAACGTAATAGTTTTGACATCATCTTTCCTACAATAAGTGCCATGTGACTGGAACGTTGGAGTCAGTTTGCTGGTCAAGAAACATGTGACCAGATGAAACAAATGTCAGTGAAGAACATTAAGTGCCACTGGAAGGCTATGTGTCGACGTCGTCCATGTCCATGTGTTCGCTGTGTGTGTCAGCAGATTTATCTCTCTCTGTGTGGTCGCAAGTGTTGTCCACCCTTACAGCTCTATCAGTGTTTACACTAACAGTCTCTGTTTGGTCAGTATCAGACTGATTGTCCCCAAGACTGACGTCTTTTTGAATGGGATCTGCATCTGTTTCTTTAGTGGGGGGGTTTTGTTCATCCTGAATATCAAAATCTGTGTTTTGGGCGTCTGTGTGTCTTGTGATGTCACTTGTGTGAATAAGAGGCGTTTGACTGGGCGTGCTGTGAGCAAAGTCTTTCCCATCTGTTTGATTGTGGCAAGTTTGTAAAGTGTCAGTGGAGCTGCTGGAGTCTGAGATCTGCTCCTTAGCTGTATCAAAGGACTCCGTAAAAATACTGTCACTGTACGACTGGCTGGCGATGGTTTCTGTCTCAGAGGCGTCCACAAAAGGGCCATCTGTATCAGGAAGATTAATGTTGCGGTCTTCTTTCCCATTAGTATCTCCATTACTAGTGTCTGTACATCCAAACTCTGTGTCAACATGAAATATACATGTTCTTGGAAATGAGTTATCTTCATATTTTTCATTTTCAGACGTAAAAGTGAAAATGCCGTTTCCCTTAACCAGACTTTCTGTATGTGCCATATCAGCATCAGAGTCCCATTCCTTCTTTTGGCCAGTTTCTATGAATGCATCGTTCTTGTTTTCCTCTCCAACAGCAGCGCCTTCCCCTCCAGCCAGAACTCTCTTCAGACTCTGGGCTCTGTCTCTGTAAACTTGGCACAGGTCAGCATTGGGCATGTGGTTGCCGTGGATCTCGGCCAGCTTCATGTACACCACATACAGAGCCTCGGGGTTAGATCGGTCCTCCAAGGCTGCTGCCAAAGCCAACTGGAAGTAGCCCACTGCATCAAAAGCATCCTGGAGACAGTGCACAGAGCAGAGGTCAGAACAGGTCTCATCTAAATGAATCTTCAATCTTCACATTTGAAGGCTTGCTTTGATCAACACCATTTACTTTAAAAAAGCAACCAGATAAAGGTGGGGACAATATTACTGTTGCTCTGCCAAAATCAGAAAATCTTCTCATATTAGGACAGGGGGGCAAAATCAGCAAATCAACAACTCCCCCCTTCATCAAACAAGGAAAAGTACCTTTGAAAGAAGTAGACATGTATGTTTTATTTTTTCTTGGATTGAAGAATACAATTTTAGAAAATTAAAAATTAAACTAATTTATGTGATAAAACTGTAATCTTTCATTTTCTTTATCATATGAATGAACTTTATTTTTAATCAAAAAGTGTAACTGAAAACTTTGACTTGAGGAAAATATCTTTTGTTTTAAATCTGATCACAATTGAAAATGTCAGTATGTTATACTGCTGTGTTTGCAAATGTTACCAACAATGAACCTTATTCAGTGTCAGTGTGTTTTTTTTTTTTACTTTTTTCCATCCCTTCATTACAGCATCAAATTTAAAGAGCTGACATGAAATAAGGAGGAAGAGAGCTATAACATATTGTCACAGCCCAGCTGGGATCCCTGTCTTTTTGTTGTTCCTCATGTTTCCCTGTGTTTCTCTGTTTTCCCCGCGCACCTGTCTTGTGTTTAGATCTCATTTGCACAGCCCTTGTGTTTCCCTCCTTCTCCTGCTGACTGCCTGCCCACCTCAGCTGTGTCTTGTTTCTGATTAGTTGTGTGTGCATATGTTTCCTTTGGTCTCTGTCTGTCCCTTCCCGTTTGTGTCATGTCTTGGCTCCCCTTTCATGTGGATTTCTGTAAGTTCTTATGTTTAAATAAACCTTTTTGACTTTTTGGAATTGGTGTCTGCAATTGGGTCCTTTCCCTGTTGCTATCGTGACACATATAATATATTCATCTCCTGTACCTTCAGTTTGTGTAGAGTGAGATTGCCCAGTCTGCAGTAGACCTTCGTGTAGTAGCGAGCCTCTATAGGGTGCTGCAGGACGGGCGGACAGAGGGACAGGGACTTGAGGTAGTAGTTTTCTGCCATCTCGTACTGCTGCAGGTTGTAGTGGACTGTAGCCAGCCGGTGGTAGGCTGTCCTCTCATTCACATGCACACCTGAGGAAAAACAACAATGGCCAAAGTCAGTTACGCTACACTTATTGGCTTTACATTTTCCTTAAATGTTAACTATGTCACTGATAGGCCACGCGTTCTACTCTGTACCTGTTTTGCTGGCGATCTGAACAGCCAGTGTTGCGTACTGCAGAGCCTCCTCCTGCTCTCCCTGGTTCATTAACAGCTCTGTCAGTTTACTCAACAAACGGAACTCTGAATGGATGTCCCTGATGCTCCGTGCAAACGGCAGACTGCCATCCTGAAAACAAAACAGGAGTTTATAATGAAAAATACTCCTTCATGACATTATACATTAAACATCCAGTGTATTTTATTCTGCGTCCTCTTACCCTGTAGAAAGGTAGCGAAGCCATCCGGTTCCTGTGGCCTTTAAAGTAGACGTCCCCTGCCTCCTCGTAGATGCTCATGGCAAAGTGAGGATCATTCATCCTCAGTGCTGTCTTCACTGCTGCCTGTCAATCAAATTATATTGTCAATCAATATTGATTGCATATCTAACATTAGAATTTGAAACTTACCTATTTGCAATGTTTGTGATTGCCAGGGAAGTGTTACATTTTATTTGTCGATAAATCAGTTGATTAAAAAAATAAAGCTGACACACTGGTGCTGGCAGCGCATGAGGACGTGATAAAGCCACTATCTGTTATGCTGCTCAGGAATGAGGAGTGCCTACATACAATGAATGCCAGCTTTGTGTAAGGGTAAACAAGGAAAAAGGAAAAAACAGTGACTGAAAAATGTTCACCTCCCTCCACCCTATACACTGCCATATATCCCTTCCTCCTCACCTGCAGGTACATGTCAGCTAGCTCGTCTTCCAGGATGAGGTAATAGATGCGTCCCACCTGCAGCCAGGTCTCTGACTCTTCCTCTCTCTTGCCCAGATCAATAGAAATCCTCAGGCTCTGCTTGGTGTAGTCGAGAGATTTACGAGATGATCTGCAATCCACAGTCCAGAATTGAGACAGTTTTACTCAAAAACCAAAGATATTAGATAAGAAAAAGATGAATAACAAAAGGATAAGAGTGAGTGGGAAGGAGGGGCAGAAACTCACCTTTCAGTGTTGAGGGAGAGGTAGAGGCTGCTGAGGATTTCCAGATACTCTCCCTCCAGACTCTTGTCCTTCAGCTCTCTGGACACCGACACACAGTGTTCATAGTAGTAGATACTCTGACCATACAGCAGCATGTCAGCGTACAGCCGACTCAGCACCTTGGCCACCACCATCTGACCTATGAGAGAATGCAGCAAATAGGTCACCTGTTGCTCCAGAGACTAAATACACTGTGAAACGTTTATGATAGAGAATTAGAAATATAAAAAGTAGAGCCTGACCTTTACAGAACATTGGCATGGCTGATATTATCAGCCAATTTTAGCTTATCACAGATATGTTGGTATCAGCATATGCATAAAAACTACAATACAAATTTTTTGAGATTGTTCAGAAACAGTGTTGCCATTGCATAATTTGTCCACCAGGGGCACTAATAAGTTTAGTTTTCAACTGTAAAATGTCCTGCTCAGCAAATATAATATCTCTTATATGTTTATGTAAAAATGGTTAAAATGTTGATGTTATTAATTTTAAAGTCACAAATAGCTATATCAGCTTTAACAATCCAGTATAGGTCATAGTCTTACTTTGTCACATTAAAAGGAATACAAATCTATACAGAGATAGGACATTTTCATGTTTCCTTATAACTGATTTTATATTCTTTTTCGGGCACAGACAGCGGTAATCTTCTCATCTAACTTTTTGCAAGAAAGAGAATAAAGGTATTTCCCAAAATGTCAAACTATTTCTTTATTGCGTTAACTTGTACTCACTGTGTAAGTTTCTGGCATGTAGTGCAATTAGTAGCCCCATTTCATAACAGGCCCTGATGTCGTGCCTCCTTCCCCTGTCTTTGTAGCTCCGCCCCAGCCAAAGGTAGGTCTGAACATGCTCCTCGTCTGTGGGGCTTTCCCAGAGCTCCAGGAAAAGACGAAGGGATCTGGTGATACAATTACCATCACGATAAATAACTCTTTGTAAAATCTTTCTGTTTTTTTTTTTTTGAGTTTAGAGACAATATATCTTACCTGACAAGGAAGCGTTCAGCAACCCAAGATGCCCCCACATCGAGTGCCAGGCAGCCCAGGTTGGCTAGTGCCAGGGCCTGGTTCCTCTGGTTTCCACTTTCCCGGGAGATTACCAAGGCAGAGTGGAGATGCCAGCCTGCCTCTGAGATGCAACCCTGCCGCCGTAGGCACAAAGCCAAGAGGTTGTGGATCACTCCTCGCTGCGTGGGACTGTCTGTGCCCTGCAGTACACACAGAGGCGTAGATTACACATGATATTCATAGAGAGGAAGAGGTAAAACCTACATTTTAAACCGAGCGTTTGTACAAAATGATGTGCTTTTATGCAGATGAACTGCATTGTTTGCCGTACCTGGAGTGATGTGAGCAGTGGCTCTAGGATGCTCTGCGCCCTCTCAGCCTGGCCTGTCAACACCAGCAGCCACCCGAGCAGCACAGAGGCCTCAAAGCCCTCCTCCTCACTGATGTGGCCTCCTGTCTCCACAGCTTGTTGAGCACAGCGCACTGCCTTATCTAGAGCATCATACTGCTGGTAGACTGAGGCCAAGCCCTGACACAGGTCCCTCTGGGTCTTCATGTCCTCCCCTTGCTCGGCTATAGCCAGGGCCTGCTGAAGGTAAACCACAATCTGGGCCGGGAGCAGAGAGGTTCCTTCTTTCCAGCACGGGTTCAGGCGAACAGAGTTCCTGATAAACAACTCAATCCTCTGGAAAGCTTCGTGGAGGGAGTGGTCTTGTCTTGAATCCAGGCTCAGAGAGGCCAGTGCTAAGTAAGGCATGTATTTACGATGATAGAGCCAGCTCAGGAGCCAGCTGAGGTCCAAAGGAACTATGGGACGCCCCTCAGCAGCGGAGAGAGTCGCTGAGAGGAACTGAAGTCGCTCAACAAAGGGAAGGGCGTCGTCCGTCTTCCTGAGACCCAGGAAGAGGCTGGAGATGAGGTAGCAGACGCGAGCCTCCAGGTGTTTGTCCCCCATCAACACTGACCTCCTCAGGAGCAGGTTCAGCAGTTCAACCTCGTCCGTGGATGTGAAGGTGTGGCAGGGGAGGCCAAGGAGCAGGGCACTGGCCTTCTCCAGAGTCTGGGGCAGTTTGTCCGTCATACGCTGCTTCAGGTAGACAGCGGTGAGGTTTGTGAAGAGAGCGACGAGGAGCGGCGTGTCAGAGAAACCATCCACGCGAACACTGAGGGCCTCCTCGTAGTACACACGTGCCTGAGGAGAGGAGGAAACACATGACAACAAATGACAAATTCATCAAAGCTTTAAGAAGGCCTCAGCAAGTACAATTGTTACTACTATTACCTTATTGTGATATTAATGTTATGTGTATTGTCTTGTTACAGACTCACTTGCCTTAAATGGTCTCTTTAGGGAGGAATAAAGAACATTAACATATACACAACTAACATAATAATGCTATAAAGCACTAACCTGGGAGAGCTTCAGCTTCTTGGCACAGAGTCTTCCCAGGAGGAAGCATGCCCGTCGATGTGCCCAGCGCATGCCCATCCTCTTGGCGCACTCCCTGACGCTCTCTAGGTGCCCTGATAGCTCGTCCTCTGTCTTACCACTGAAGGTCATCCACAGGAAGGAATACTGCAGGTCGTACAGGGGCAGGAAGTCCTCCTGGAAGAAATAAACAAAACAAGAGTCCCTTCACAGGCTGTATGTGTTTTGGTAAAAACAGTGCTGTAGTGGAATATGTGTCAGCATCTGTAAACGAACAGGTTAAACTTTGTGTGACCCATTACCATCTGACTATAGGTGACTTCTTCATGTAATGGGTAGGTGGTTTAGTATAAAAATCCCCTTGAATAGTTGCAATTATGCCATCCCCAAGATGCTTTCTTCCACGTACAGTAAAGACCGGTTCAAGTAGAAATGTGTTTTTGTGTTTCTGCTGGAAAATTGGGATCACGACAGCTCACTTCATGGTTTTCTGTCTTTGCACTGTCAAATCCATTTCCGTATTGCGACCAAATGCTTTAAGTTAGCCAAAGATCTGTTTTTTCATATATGCTGTCGATGGAGTACTGTGAGTAAAAAACATAGTTTTTTGACCAAACTCAAAACAGCAGTTAAATGAATCAACTGAAGCAACGACCACATAATTTGTTAAACTTGTGTTGACCCAAAAAAGTTTTTGATAAATGAAAAGAGTTAAGAAAGCTGCAATCTGTGGCTTTGCCTCTATCCGTAGGCCTGTAGTAGATAAGTCAATGATTAAACTGGGACTCTGCTGACCTGGAAGTGTTCGTGGTTGAGCAGGGTCATTGTGGGGTCACTGAGCTCGGACTCGTCCCCCTCCCAGCTGTTCTCCTCCAAGAAGAGAGGTGGGTCTTCCTGGAACTCGTCCAGTTCCCTGAATGTGTCATCCAGAGTGAAGGACAGGCGCTCTCCCTCCTGTGGCAGAGGATTGTGGGAGTGATAGAGGGACAGACGAGGATAGGAGTGAGAGAAAGAGGCACGAGGAGAGGAGTGGTCCGGGGGTGTCGCTCCGCTTGCCTCTGACATGACGCTCTGACGGGCACTTGCTGGAACTTTATTACCTGGGAAAAAGACAAATACAGTACTGTATCAGAGTGCAGCAGAGAAGGTGATATTTAATTTTCAAAGCTGTTTGAATGCAATAAGCTCGTAAACATTTCTCAATAGATTATAAAGCATTACCATGTTTTGGCCGACTTCTGATGTACATGAAGTCAGTCTCATCCAGTCTATCTGGAAACACACAAGGTAAAACAATTTAAGCGTCAATTTTCCATTTGGGGATAAAGGTGGAAACATTTTCTTGCCCAGAATGAATCACTAACAGTACCACTGTTTAGGAAACAAACATGAGCTGCACATCAGACATGACCTAGATTTCAACTAGGTCATGTTTGGCCAATTATGGCCCCTAACCATCAGAAAGTAGAATATCTCTTGATCGGCCCACTTGGTCCTTTACCTAGCCTGTACACAGAGCTGATGTCCGACGAGAAGAGTCTGTCCAGCAGGCCGCTGTCACTTGGCTCGGAGCACGGGTTAACCTGAGCCAGGCTGGCTCTCTCCTCCTCAGTCAGAAAGACCAATTGTCTGTCTCTGTGTGAGGGGAAACAAAGGCAGCATTATCCCCTCCTCACCCCGTCCATTCTGTCCAGACTGCAGATACACTTAATAGGATTTCATAAAAGATTAACACAGCGCTATAAACAAGAGGTAACTAATGTGGATTTGATCAAGATAAAGTGCTTTGAAGTTGAAATGACGCACAACATCATTCCACAATTGCAAGCCATGCCATTATACAACTAAAAAAATGTAACTTCTTACAGGGGTATGGCATCCAGAGGTTTGACATGGGCCTTGTGGATGAAACCAGTGTGACCTGTGGAAGTGTGTGTTCCTATGAACATGCCCAGGCCTCGGACAAGTAGACCCTGGATCTCCACAATGTCACCTTGACTTAGCTGAAGCTCATCTGGGGCCACTGGACTGTAGTCAACCACTGCTACACAGGAACCGGTCACTGTAGTAGTAGATGATGAGTAGAATAGTATAAGGACAAGCAAAAGACATGATACTTTTGAGGTCAATGTTCAAGAACATTGTCTGATCATTAATATGATGATACAGTAATATATCTTTGTACTGAGGTAGAGCTAAGGAATTGACAAGATATTAAAAAAAAGTTTAAATGCTTTTCAGTAGTGCATACAGGTTAGTATATGCATAAGCATATTGGTATTGATCCACTGTGGCTGTGCACTGCTGTGTGTTCCGATAAGTAGGAAGTGGATCACTTTGATATTATCAGTGTATGTAAACAGTAAAAGGACTGACTTCACAAAGTCAATATGTAGCTAAGTTGCACCAAAACAGAAAAGTTGGACAGCTAAACAATGATCTGAAATACATACTACATACTAATATAAAAAGTATTGATTATCGATTACTTTAAAGTAAGTGTTTTGTATTTTTCTGTGTTTTGTAATTTGTATGTGATTATAGAATCTTTTGTTCTGATGGTATAAGTTTTTGTTTGTAGAAACATTTAACAATTGTGCAGTCTATGCGGTGCTTTCAGCCAATTCATCTCAGCTTTCCATTTGGTCAGAACAGTGGGAGAGTTGGTTTTAAGTATCTGTGTGTTCAGTAAACTGTATGTGAGTATATACTGTACAGGATGTTGTATGTATGAACATGTGTTATATGCAGAATGGCTTTACCAATAGAATGTTCAAATTGTTCCTTTTCTGTTGGCGAGCATCCAACATTGCCTGGGTACTTCCTCAGGAACCATCTGACAAAACAGGAAGTAAAGTTTAACACAACAGTGCCAACGTATGTGCACAACCTGTAGTGCTGCTCTGTTAATTCAACCAAAAGTTTTGACAAGAGAACATGTTAATCATACTGTTGCTTACAGTGCAAATCAATTTGTAACAGATGTGGCACATTTTAAGGAACACAGTCTGACTCACTGATAGAAGGGGTAAGGCAGCGGCTGCATGGCGTTGACTGGCACCAGGCCGTGGTTTCCTGTGGAGAGCATGGTTCCCTCCCACATGTTGTCCTGCCCTGTGTCCCTTACAGTCAGCAGGTCATTCTTTTTGAACGACAGCTGTTCGTCGTCTTCCTCATCCTGCTCACTTCTTGTGAACAGTGCCTTAGCAAAGAAGGATCCTGCAAAGACACTGATTTATTAGTGGAGAGTTTCAAGCTCTACAAACCCCCACACAAACAAGTACAGCACATATACAGTAAGCATGTGTGAATCCAGACACGCAAAGTGTTCTCAGTCAGCATTTTTGTGTTGATAAAAGTCACAACACTTAAGTTAAAGATCAGCAAAAGTGCTACAGCTAATGTGCCCTCATTCAGTCACTGGCGAATGATGGATGTTTTATATCCCCCCTTATTAAGTTAATGTAATTCTCATCACTATTTGCCAGCACTGCAGTCCTATTATACGTTTCTGTGAAGCTTTTTGCCTAGGGGAAATGTTCAGGAGAAAGTAGTGTAGACCATGCTAGACGAAATCAATATAATAGTTTTGCTTTAGCAAGAACACTGACTTGTTTTATGATGCATAACAAAATTAGAGCAAATTTTCTGTGATGTCCAGTTTTAACTTCATTCACTTGTACAACACAAAAAGGGGAACTTGTGGCCATGAATAGAAATGGGATTATAATTCTGACTTGCAATTAGAAATCAATTACACTTTAGACATTGGCTGTACACAGTGAGGCACATAAGCTCTTCTAATGACAATAAGGCGTCCATTGCTATAATTTGTCCTAAGCCATGTGTGGCAGTACATTCCTTAAGCTTTCATAGTGTTAATTGGGGTCAGTGAAAATGGATTAAAATGAATGGGATCAAGTCAGTCACTGCAGTCAGTTATTATATAATTACAGTGCGAAGATTCAAGACACAGGTACAGGTTTGACTACCAAGGTGTAGGTTTTGGAATAACAAATTCATAAACTAGATTTTGTTCCTGTTTACAATGACAGATTACCCTTTTCCCTCTCTCACCCTCTGGTCAATAATGACCAAGTGCAACATTACTGACCCTCCTGGAGTAAAAGTCCCAGGTATAGGGTGGCCAAATGTTCCTCGTCCACAGTTACGTTGATCTCCAGGTCACTGAGCAGCTCTGGGTCCAGCCAGACGGACTGATCACACAGGAAGTTCTCTAAGCAGCGAGCCACATAACCTGGGACAGAGCACATGCAACTCAGATACAAATACAACCATTACTCTTTATGCTAATATGACTCCATCATCAACAGCATGCAGTCATACAACTATGATACTGAAAAAAAAAATAGTACAATAAATGCATAAATAGGAAAACAGGTAAAGCAAAGAGACGCTCATGTGTTACAGTCCTTAAAAAAATGAAAACTGGAACATCAAATATTTAAATAAGCATCAATCAAGGTTAAAGTTTTAGAAGGGGTCATTCTTACCTAATGCTAGGTAAGTTGAAAACTTCCAGATTTCCTCCACAGTCTTGAATGTGAGTACGAAGCTATCCTTCTCAGCGTGGACAGACACCAGACGTGCAGACAAGTCCTGCAGAAACAAAGTCTCATGTTTCAGTAACAGAACATCCATACAGCTCCATAAAGTGCACAGTACATATACAATATAATATATCACACTGCATTATATTGACTTTTATCACATCATGATGCGGATTGATTCTTTGTTATGATATCAGAAGGTTTGAGTCGTAGGCTACAGTAATGTCTGCACTGTCAGGCCTGACTGTCCCTCACTTTAAAGAGCTGGATGACGTCCTGGCTGTTGCTCTCTACCACTCGGAGTCGGGTGCGCAGCGCCTCCTGTAGGGCCCGGTCAGGATCCACACTGGAGCGCCTCCGCCCAGTGAACAACAGCACAATTTCTAGGCAAAAGACAAGAAGAATGCTGTGATTGATCACTCTTAGATTCGAGTGTTTCCTCTAGTGGAATAATATGGAATACAAACAAATCCAATGCAAATAAGCTTAGAAGAAAAATGAGCTTAGAGAACGGGAGAGAGGGCTCATCATGCATTGTCTGCCAGAATTAACCAGTAAAGGATTAAAGAAATAATGAATTTACAGTATAATCCTTTTCCTAATTCATCACACTTGCACAAATAAGTTCTGTTATGTCTGTAATCTTTGAGTAAATGGGGAAAAAAACAAATCTGAGACAGATATGAAATGGTCTGTTCACTGCAAGCATGAGGGACAAAACTTTTCAAGAGTTCATTAAAGATTTTCTACGAGAGCTCATATTTCAGTGAGATGCTCTGTGAGAACAATGTTACTCCCCGGAGGAACAACAAAGCTATTACAGCCTCTTATTGGACTCTCAGTGTGGCCATTTAAATCCATTTGAGAGGAAGAACCTGGGGGAATGTGATGGATGGAGCTAAACTGCTGAGTGAGTAAAACATTAGTAGACAGGAAAATGTGCATCATCAGTATGCATAGATATAATGTGCATGAGAAATGCTTCTGCATATAAAAGATAACAAGTTTGGACTGGCTCATGTAAAAGATTTTCAGCACAAAAACACAACAAGTCAGGCAATGTTCTATAGTACTAAATACAGCGAAAGCATCATTAAATGTACCTGAGGAGAATTTCTCCCCCAGTGACACAGTGCTCCCTCTAAGGAAGGCCTCTTTCTTCTTCCAGTAGCTGTCGGGCTCCACGCCTCCTTCACCTGATTCCACCACTGGACCGTCCTCCTCCTCCTCACCTGCATCTGAAAGAAGAAACAAAGTCAAGGAAAAAGCTGCTGGATCAAGTTTAGATTGTCATCTTTTCTGATTCAGTGGCAAAAAGGGAGCATGACTTTTCTTTATGCACGCTAAGGTCAATCCAGTGTTGGTTAAGCCAGTGTTTCCTAAACAGCATATTGTATTTAGGGTTTTCAGAGTGATGAAGACAGGTGTGTGGTGTGTATGGAAACATTTTTTTATCAAAAGGGCTGTTCAAAGTAGTCAGAGTAGTCCCAAACTGTCTTGGAGATTTAACTGGAAATGTTACCAGATGACACAAGATGACAATCACTGTTTTGCAATATAAGAGAACACATCTGTGGTCAGTTTGTAGTCATATGGTACAGGTTGAACTTATGAATTAGAGCAGTGCTTTGTCTGAACTCAAATATTCCTTCGTCGACATGATGAGTATTAAAGGGTCAGTCAAAGGCAGAGCAGAACCTCAAAGTTTATAACCTGGATTTACTGTAAAGGTGGTCAAAGTTGGTTCTAGTTCTAGTTCTAATATCCACTGGAAGTTTATCCCAGCTCTGTGGTGCACAGTAACTAAATGCTGCTTCTACATGTTTAGTTTGCACTCTGAGAACAATTAGCAGCCCTCTACCTGGGGACCTGAGAGGCCAGGATGGTTCATATGGTAAAAGGCTCTCAGCGATGTATTTTGGTCCTAAGCCATAAAAACTAAACTGTCAGTTTAGGCTGATTTGGTCAAATTAGCATTACAGTAACACAACAGTACTTACAGTGGCAGAAGCCAAGTGTTTCAGCCATGTATCCATTATTTTATCTATATGAGCCAACTAAACCAAAAAATGTTTGACCCATGCAACTGCAGAAATAGCCAATAAGAAAAGTACCCCTGGTTGGGATTCACTGAGTTAGCTTCATCTGACCACATAAACAGGATCTTAATAGTTTCGAAACCTATAAATATCATCCAGATGGATGCATATAATAGGCGACTATTGCAGCAAAGTGGTGACGGGCTTCCCCTGATTTTCTGCTCTATTGTGCAGGGAGGATGTCCCAAACACTTCCTCAGTTTGTAACGTCACGGACAGCAGCACAGCTCCAATGAGCCTCATGATGTGGTTTGTGCACCAAACTAACTGAAGACGCTAAGACGAGGTGAGTTCAGATTTGCAAACATGTTCGGTGCAAAACAGTCTACCTTGAGTCATGATGTCATTTCCTGAGAAGTGTTCATTGGCTATATACGGCGGTTCCCTCCAAAGAGCATCCAGCTCAGCAGGAGAGATGTCTGCAAACAGGGAAACAAATCAGTCCATGGACTTAAGTGTGACAAAACACAGAGTCCTCTCTATGGTCAATTATAAATAAATTACGGTAATCATTAAATATTTAAAGAAAATGTATACAATTCAAATTGCATATTGGTGCATTTTAACGGAAAAGTTTGTCATTTTGAACAATACACATATTCACTTTCTTGCCGACATTTATAGAAGATCACGACTGTACAGTAAATATGGAGCCAGCAGCCAGTTAGCTTAGCTTAGCATAAAGACTGGAAACAGGGGGTAACAGCTTGCTTGGCTCTGTCCAAACTTTTTAAAAGTAAGCCTAGCAGCTCCCCTAAAGCTCCACATTTACACGTTATTGTATAAAGTGAAGTGTGAAAAAAAACAATTTAACACTTTACACTGCCAGGCACCCAAGAGGAGAGTCCATGAAGTTACAACTCCGGGCTGAGAAATAGTCAAATAAGAATTAGTCAAATAAGAAATACTCAAATAAGAATTAGTCAAATAAGAAATAAGTTAACTGTCTCCTGGCTGTATGTTTTACTGTACAGACTTGAAAGTGGTATTGATCTTCTCATCTCGGCATATTTCCTGAAATGTCAAAAATAGGCTTGAAGGTAGGGGGGCGGGTCAGTTAATGTCACTTTGGGAAATGGGTGCAGCAGTTCATACTGGAAATGCCAAGTTCAAGCCATTGGTTAGTGTGAGAGGAGTTATCTGGGTTTTGGTGGGGGGGGGGGGGATACAGTAACATTGAACACACACAGGCCCGGCATGGAGACACAGCTGCACTGACATCAGAACAACCTCCGGGCTCACACAGCTGCCCGGCCCCTGACTCCTCTAGTCACATGTTTTCAGACATACAGTCAGACACCACTTAAAATGAAAAAGGGGGATACTGTTAACCGAACACTAACAGAGAAAGTAATCATTTTGATTAAAATGCCACTTTTCGTCCATGCTTTGTCAGTGCAAAAACACAACAGAGTATTATCTTGATGCAAAGCATTCACATCAACACAATGGGGCGCACAACTTAGCAACACAATGCAACATGACATTAGGCCGAAGAGAACAACAGCCTATTCTTTTCCATCCTACAACACAGAGCGCAGTTAGCACCAACAGGACTGCTTGAGTCACTACAAGCACAGTCATGCTGCTAAAGTACAGAAACACACCATGCCCTGTTTACCTTCTTGACTAAATGTGTTACCCATGTTGTGTATAGACCTATGCTCTTGTCTATCTGAAAGCAGCGGCCAGTCTCATGACGGTGCAGTAGTAGCACAGAAAGCGGGCTGGGACAGACCTGTGAAGGAGGAGAGGCAGACTTTGATGAACGGTCCACAGCAGGAGGAGTTGAGCAGCGGTCTGCAGCAACAAGACGCCATCTGGCCCAAGAGCCGGCGGCTCCCAGAGATCAATGCCATCCCATCAGTTCCCCCCAGCCTCTTTAACAACAACTCACTCCCTTCCTCTCTGTTGGACAAGCCCCGTTTCCCTTCCTATTTCTGTAGTCCCTTTCCTGCACTGTTCCACCACTTAGTGTTTACTGGCTGTGTCTCCTCTGTCCCACTGCAAGCCTTATCTCTTCTTCCGCTTTATCTGTCTGGGTCTGCTCCTCTTTGTAATCCTTCTGTCTCTTGCTGTCTCCATCTCCCTCCTCCCACCAGCCTCTCTCTCTCTCTTCAGTAGCTGCCCAGTTAGTCAGTGAACGCACAAAGCTCTCTCTGCGATTGGTATGAGTGTGTGGGGGGGCAGTGAGAGTTCCCCTGTGTGTTCCCTACAGTATGTGTGCGTCCGGGTCAGTGAAAATATGCACAGAATGTGTGTCACAAAGACAATGCGTGTGCCTTTTGTGTGTGTTGCTGGGAGAATGTATTGCTGAGCCACTGTAAGGCAATGCCACACGGGGACAGGCTGCAAGGTCACAGCGAGGGGGGGGGGGGGGGGGGGGGGGGGTGAAAGTTGCCCGGTGGCATGGATCGAGGATCACGTTATCCACATCGCACATTTCAACACAACTCTGCTCTCTGCCACCAGACTGGTAACAAACAGATGATATGATATGAGCACACAATGACAACATTGTCCTCGAGCGTGAGGTCACCATTAAGAAAATAATGTAGTTCGAGGTGGAGATTGGACGGTGAGGGAGTCCATGAAGGTTTTGACTGTTCAAGGCTGCATGAGGGATGTGTATACTACCAAATGTGCCATCATGGGAGAGTCAGAATCACTGACCTCATGTGACCCTGTGGATCTGAGAAGCCTGTGATCCAGCAATATCTCCTTTTAGAGTGTGAATTTCTTAAACTGTTCTATACAACACACACACAGTGTAGCCCGGAGCCTCTAGTTTGTTGGAGATTAACGGGCGTAATTAGCCAGTATTGCTCCAGCACAATGTGTTCACTTGGGCGGTAATAAATTGCCCCGGTAGTGCCAGATTTTAAAGCTGTGTCAGGTGCGGTGTCCCTGATCAGGGTGTGTAATAATAATAATAATAATAATAATATATAAATGGCCGTAGTCACTTCTGTATAACAACCTGTAGAAGCCGACTGGCCAACAAATCTCTTCATCTTTATTTAGAGAAGCTCTCTATGGGATCCACAGAATGAGATAATAAATAGGAATAAATTCAAGAGGATGGCTACTATACCGATCCAACAGTTCTTACTATTATTGTACTTAGAATACCATGAATTCACTGAAAAGTAGCTACAAGGGAAAGTATGAAATAAGATAAAGAAAAAGATTAAGCTGGATAAAATCACAAGATATAAATACCACACTAAATCATTCAAATTCTACTGTGACACAGTGCTTTTAATGTGTAAAAGTTTCAAAATAAAATCATGTAATGAATTAGAATAGGCTAATATAACACTAACCTTGCCTGTAATGTCATTAACCTTTATTTATGTTCTATGTCCTATGTATAGGAACAGTATTGGAATATTATTGGGCTTAAAGTGATCAATTAAGGGAAAATGCATGTCTTTAAATGTTACACTACTTGTTAATGGCATTTCCAACAAACATGTTTGCATCAAACTGAACCAGCATCTTATAAAGGTTATTTATTTAAATGTATTGATTACTGATAGTAAAATAAAACTGTATTTTGAGTAAAACTGCATTTTCTTGCTGTATTAGAGAACAGGTCTTGCAGTGCCTTGCACACTGAATTTCAAGCTTTATTATTTTATACATAAAAGAAAATGGAATTTGCATTAATAAACCACTTTTGAAATGAACAGCCAATTTGACAGTAGTAGCATTTTTTCTATTTATAGGATGGTGCCAGACTCAGTGTTTCCCCACAGCTTTCTGCCCAGGATCTGTATGATCAGCTAAATGTAAATAGAGGGTTCAGATTTAGCTGTTTTGTGTGAAGGCTGCTGGTTTTTATTGGTGAACTGACACTGAAAAACCTTTAAAGGGATACTCCAGCGTCTTAGTATTGCACTTACATAAAGTTGGGGACTTGTGAAAAACAGATTCAAGTTAGAATCCTCGAAATTTAGGCAGCAGAGGCCGAGATGTCCTGAGCTTTGGCTCCTGGTGTGAGTCACGCCCCCAAAACCCTGGATACCTACATTTCCCATAATGCAACTTGATAGAATCTTTCATTAGACCCCCCACCTGCCTAATATATTCTCACATATTTCAAATGCCGTGCAAGACATTCTTCATTTTTAGGATAATTTTACTTTTTTCATGCTAACCTAACATAGCAACTCTGCAAGTTAAAACTTTGAAACCTCTCTAGAAAATGACGGCTGGCCTACACATACTACACATTGCTAATTACACACAACAGGAGGGCAAACCAACTGCTTTAATATATGGTTATGGGAATAATTTAGCGTTACATTACACAGGTAGAGATGATCTACAGATTGCAGGCAGCATTATATGACTTCTGTCAGCTGCCCCTGCATGTAATCACTGATGACGGAAAACAAAGGCATAAAGTTTCTTCCCCCTGTGTGCCCTGATCGTTCCACTGCTTGAACATGCTGGAGACAAAGAGGTTGATATCCTTGTCAGAGACCAGTCTCTTCGTCTTGTTTATGTGGCAGCAGAGCAGTCATGATTGAATCTGTGCGTGTGTATCTTGTGAGGCATAAGGCTGTAAACAGGCTGAAGGCTTGTCAGGGCATATGACTCCTTAAACTCCCTTGCTTGTTGTTTCTCATGGTGAAACAGATTCTGTCTAATCTAATAAACACAGACTCACAGTTCAAGGCTGATACGTGCGGTCACATGGTAGGCCTTTGTTTGCACCAAAAAGCCGTTGTCTCCAGTGACATCCACTTTAAAGCATACAGTGAATGTCAATAAAAAACAATGTAATCTGGTTTCTGGTGATGCTGCATACATTGAGGCAGAACACCTGCTGATCTAGTTATTGTTTCCTGGAAGCTGCAGCGCCAAAACCTTTCCTCCTTTGAATGACCGCACATGTTGACAGCATTAGTACAGTCTCATATAAACAATACATACGATTAAAGGCATGTTACGCCACAAATACATTATGCATTGCTTGTAATGACACGGGTTGACGAGTCCAGTGACTGCATACCATCAGTGACCTTATAATCTCCACACAGTCTGAAACCACAGCAAAAGCCTGGACTGCAGTTGTGACACTCTGCAGTCCATGACAATAGCATTCAACCTAATAAGAAACATATGGTGTCAGCAGTGTCTGGCTGTGTTCAAATGCATGACAAGCAGGGGCTGTTTGGGGTGTTTGTGACTGTGTGTGTGTACAATCTGGGTTTGTAGATTTGGAAAATGCGGTACAGGAGTTAGCGGAGAGTAATATGAGACAGGGGTTATGGGCTCTAAGTTTAGACTAACCCCCCGTTAGCTCACTCTCATGCCTGTGTGTCTAGGACAGAAATCCCTGCAGGGAGATTCCCACACTGTTGCATAGCGGCATTTTTACAACACTGAAACAAACATTGTGGAAGTATAATCCAATTCAAATTCGCCATGCTTTGTAGTTAGACCAGTTTTTTTTTGCACATCTGACATTCTTTCATTAATTAGAAATAGAACGGAGACACGAGAAGACTTCACACTGTCATGTATAAGTCTGTCTTTCTGCTCTTCAGGAGACTTGTTACATACATTATCAAACCACTGGTGAACAGAATAAGGAACTGCAATCACTAAATGACAGTTGTCTCAGTCCATTTATAGCTCTACTGTCCATCCTATAGCCTACCCTGTGGACTGACATCAACTTTATGGTTATCTGACTAAGTACAAAGTACAGCAGTGTTAAACCTGTTCATCAGAAGAAACTTTACGACACAGTAAGACTTAAAGAGCAGTTAGTTATATTAAAAGCAGGGAAAAAAAACAACTCTTACCTCTGTGCGGCTGCCAGCTCTCTCCTCTCAATTCATTCCTCATGTGCGTGGCAGAATGTGTGTATATCTGCGTATCTCTGTGTATATGTGTGTGTGTGTGTGTGTGTGTAGTTTCACCATTTAACTGGTGAACTACATCTCATAACAGCCTCCGAAACTGCCATCATTCTCCACTGTCAGTCCAAAAGCACAGGAGAGGAAAAAGAGAAAAAGAAGGTAGGTAAGTCAGTGAGAGTGTGGGAGAGTATGTGCCTTAGAGCGCTACAGAGGCTGCCCGAGACGGCATGTCACTGACTGAGGAAGTTGTTGTTTTTTTGCTGTTAACTCCTCCCTTCATTTCTTTGGGGCAAGGACACAGCCTCCCCCTTCTCGCTCTATTTTTCTCCTTCACCCCAATCCCTATACACACACTCTCTATCTTTCTCTCTCTTGCAAAATTTGGAAAACAGATGATCCCTAATAGACCATTGAACCTGTGAAAATAGGTCAGGTTATAATTACATTTTAACCTGTCTTTTAAAATGTATTAAACCTCGGCAATTATGTGACAGCTCTTCCCACTTAGAGTCTATTTCCCCATTCTACAACACCAGTTGCACCAGTTTGCTTTGGCACACCCGCAGTCAGACGATGACAGAAGATTAAAGGCACAAATGATCAGCTGGTTTGTACAATTGTTGAGTCCATACCTGAGAAATCACTTGTCTTCATTCCGAAGGCGTAGAGCCTTTGCAGTCCTGCCTATCAGTCCACACACTGCCAGTATGAATAATGTACTGTAATGTGAAGAATTTACCCTCATGTGCTGCATGACAGGGCAAAAAAAAGTGACCGCTCTTTATCATTGACACTTTTTCTCTTCTGTGTGAGGGGAGATAACAGTCCCCAGACCACTTTGCTGTGGTTTCTTGTGTTTTTTTGCCTGCTTAGTTAATTATAAACTCTGGAACTGATTGTATACCCCCAGCCCCCAGTGCACCAAGACAAAGTCACCCTGAACACAGAATATCAGCCCTGCTCTGCACATGTGATCATGCAATTGGCTAAGCAAGGCTGCAGGACACAGACCATTTATTCTGCTCTGTTTGGAAAAGTGTGTGTGTGTGTGTGTGTGTGGCAGAGAGGGAATGGGGGTGAATTGAATAGCAACAAATCAGAAATAGACAGGAATGGGTGGAGATAGCAGCGTAGCGTTACAGGGTGGATGGTAGATTGTGTGTGTGTGTGTGTGTGTCTGTGTGTGTGCATGTGTGTGAGTGTGCGTGGGTGTGTGTGTGTGTGTACTTTCCCCTGGCCATGTGGTTGGACAAAGGGCAAGGATTGTGAGGGTTAGTGAAGAATGCAGCATACTGCTGATCAGTGCTACTGATAGTGGACCCATGGCCTGAGAGTGATGGACAAACAAAAAGCACGTTACCTCCAATAGAAAAACACTGAGTGGATGATTGGGCCATACAATGTGGCAATACATTAGGACTGCACCAAAAACAAGATCATGTCTCCGTCAAGCTCATAAACAGCAGAATATGTGCTCGGTGTCGCTGTTTTACACTGCTTGGGGTGCTTAAGGAAACTGTTTCCATCAGAAGGCGCAGAGTGGTGTGAACAGTGTGCAGGTTTGTTCCAGTAATAACTCATATCAGGGGATGTTTTCCTTTAATGTCGACTAGAGGGCACCGGCGCCTTTGCAGACAGTGACAACAGTGTGTCGACCCCGGCGGCCTCCTGCCCCTCTGCCTTCAGTGCACAGGAAGGCCAGCTTCCTGTTTTTCTGTCACATCAGTTTGGAGGACAAAAAGCACAACGCGGGATTGACACAGGAGCACCCGGCACACGTCAGGCCCACAGGGCACCCACCTACATAGTATCACACCCACACACACACACACCCTAGTGAAGATTTAAGTAAATCATTATCCTTCATAACATTGATACTGATCATTATCAGCTTTGACTTGGGCCATACCGGCAAATATGAACATAAAACCTGGTATTTACAGCCTTAAATTATTATTTTTTTCTCTTCTGTTTATCATTTGTTATACATTTCTCTTTGAGTAAAGTCCACACTGTAGTTTTACGAAGTTCCCTGTTGAGACTGAGACCCAAACTGTGTGAGGGGGTAAAACAGATTAAAGGACATACAGAGAACATCTTGTACAACCACTGAGCTTCAGAACCAAAGAGTTAAGACAGTGCGGGTCAGCAGAGAAAGAGAGAGAGAGAGAGAGGGAGAGAGAGAGGGAGCGAGGGAGACAGGCGCCTCTCACATCCCGCCATTGTCCAGCTTCCTCCAGGCTTCAGAACCAGGGCTTCCTCGGGACACGGGACAAGGCAGTGGGTTACTTTAATGAAAACAGCACACACATACACACACGGTGCAACAAGTAGACCATAGTCTTACCAAAATATTATATCTGAGCGCTCACTCAGACCCGACTCTCTACAACAGTGATGAACTGAAATGCACTTCAGATAAAAGGCCACCAAATTGTATGTTATCTTTAAAAATGCCATTTTACACGTGTGTGTGTGTGTGTGTGTGTGTGTGTGTGTGTGTGTAATGTATATGTAGACGAAATCACAAGCCTGCGAAAAGTCAGTTGTTTTAAAAGGTGCTTGGGAAACAGCGGATGGGTGTTTCACCATTAGATGGAGGTCTTTCCACACTGACATCCCTGAACCTGTTGGAAGTAAACACAGCAGTGGGTCAGAGTGCACCACAGATCTGCTGTTAATCACACCATGTTAAAGTACTGGGAGCTGTCCTGTCGGGCCTAACTTTACAGGCCGGGTAGGACCATTACTGTGATCCTACGAGCCAACACAGCAGAGTCTCTATGTCAACAGTTTCCCAATCACCGCCCCCCCCCCCCCCCAAGCAACAGCTCAACCGTAAATGATCCAATTAACTAATTCGCTTGCATCGATTTTCCAGAAGAGGGCGGTGTCCTAACACTTTTACAGCAACAAGCCCAGCCTGGAGCTGCACAAAACACCAACAAGTCCTCTCACAAAGGCTCCCCGGAGTCTTTACATCGATTTGATTCAAGTGTTCTTTCTAGTTCTCTTGAAAGGCTCTGTGATCTGTATTGTTCCGCCCCATTTAAAATGACTCGGCTTATGCCTGAATTCATTTGAAACCCCGTCAGACGTCGAGGATCTCTATCTGCGGCCTCGCCACGTGTGACAAAAAAAAAAAAAAAGGAATAAAGACGGAGACTAACGACTTCTGAACACTTCACACTTCTCGCGGTGTGATGTAGGCTACAGGATCCCCAGAGTCAGCGGCTCACAGTGACGTCGCCTAACCCAGGATGAGAAGAGGGAGCCGTCAAGCGCCCGCACTGAGGCAGAGCCGGACCGGAAACAGGGCAACTTTACTTTCACAATAAAATAAAACAAAAAACAAAACAAACAAAAAAAAAAAAAACACAGTGGGCTAAGAGTAACTGCGTCTCCAGATCCAGGTGACAACAGGTTGGCTGCTTATTGTCCCTTTAACGCAAGGACATGTCTCATGGCAGCTGGGCCTATATTCCGTCGTAATGCGTGACACTAACGCACATCTGTGAACATCCTCATCATTACAGTGAACAGAGTTTCTACACATCATGCTCATAGCCGTTGCACATTCCTGCAAAGCGTTTTTTATTTTAATAACATATCCATTGCATATATTTTAATAATATATATATTTTTAATTTTCTATATTGTAAATATTTCCCTTCCTATTTTATTTTTTATAGTTATGTTTATGTTTCTTGACTTTCTGCACTACTTGTCTTCTACTTCTACTGTCTTATTTCTCTAAGTTTTATTGACATGCACCAATACACCACAGCAAACTCCTTTTATATGAAAACTTACTTTGCAATAAACTGGATTCTGATTCTGATTCTGATTTCAGTCCAATGGGTTTAGCTTTGGTCTATTGAGTTCCCTCAAAATCTAATATTTGAATAGATTTTTCAAATAGATTAATGTATACAGCAACGAAAGCCAGTTGTACCCCTTAACATCTATTTAAAAAGTTAATTAAGAGCTTCTAAAATGATGTGAATTAATGGGGTTTGTTTTTGCCTTTTGAGATGAAGGAACAAAATAAAGCATCACCTCGATTTTGATTAAGGTTGAATCACGGGCACATTAAGGGCATTTTTATCTGATTGGTTTCGTAGAGAGCTGAACGCGCAGATTAAAACAATAAAAAGCGAGGGCCGCGGGAAAGACTTTTTTTCGTTTTACTGTGAAAGGGCGGGCCGGAACAGGGCTGGTGTGGGTGCGGGGCAGCGTGTGCGGGGCGCGCGGTGACAGCGGCGGCGCACCGGCGGGCAGAGCGCGGCCGAGCTGCACGCAGCCGGGAGCGAACATGTGAAGGTGGAATACGACCGAGCACACACACAGCCGACACATCCACACAGCAGGAGCAGGGCCTTCATTTGGATTTTATAAGCACTGGAAATATCCTCGCTTTATTTTTCTTTTCTTATACATATATATATTTTTTTTATTTTATTTTTTATTTTTTGGAGCTCTCTCTCTGGCTCCGTCCACCTCCTCAGAAATAGACGGGGAGCAGTGTTGCGGGAGGAGAGTGAGGAGCGTCGTTCCCGTTCCCTGGATATTCATCTTTAATGACACAATTTGGAGGGAGTGAAGTGCTCCGCGAAGGTCTCCTCTCGCTTTATGGGATCGTTCTCGACGGAGACGCCTGGCTTCAGATAAGAACGCGTTGGGTTCATCATGAGTTCCAGTGGTAAGTCCATTCGTGCGCGCTTCATCTCTCCACTTGAAGCGCAAGGACAATACCTATAGATGAGAGCAGAGAGGAGAACTACCATTGAACAATAGCAGCCTGTATGTGATGGAGCAGAGAAAGTGCCAACTTAAATGTGCTTGAAATCAAGGTTTAACCCGTGCAATTTCACTTTGCCTCAATACATTATATATTAAATTGTGATTTTCATGCACTGTATAAAAAAAAAAGGAAAAAAAAAAAGATGTGAATGATGTGAAACATGCGTCTGCAAACATTGTGTACTAATCCCCAATAAGAGACTTGGAGCAGGTTTAGAGAGCACAGGAGAGCTAAGTATATCTGGAGGTCAAAGTTGCATCTGCCCAGAGTTCATCCATTTTTGGGATTCTTCATCCACACAGCAGCTGTTGCCCGGGCCCTCCCAGTGCCTGCGTCTCTCCCCACTCCCCATTCATCTTCTCCTCCCCTCCGCCGCCGTCTTCGCCGACCACCACGGGCACCTTTGACCTCTCTTGGGAGACCGCCCGGGCTGTCAGCTGTGGCCTCTTCGTAAAAGTTCCACCTGCTTTCTCCAACACTTTCAGGAGCAGGGAGCACCCCCCCCCCCCCCCCACCGAGCTGGACGTCTCTGACCTGTTGGTCTCGCCGAGTTTAGCTCACTGTGATGATGAGGCACAAAGCGCAAATGAGTCTGACAGCCCGGGCTTCTGTCGTACGTACTCGAGACCGGCCCAGGGGCTGCCGTGATGCTAAGCTGACCTTGTATCAGCTGACTGTGACCCTGATCCTCTGTCAGCTGAATCAGGGCTTTCCCTGTTGGGCTGGCTGCTCAGCCTGTGTGTGCATGTGCAGGCCTCCACTTTGTTGTGTTCGCAAACTAAAGTAGTCTCTTGAATATGCAAGTCAGTAAGGCCTGATGAAGTTGATGTGCACCAGGTGCCCCCCGTCCTCTGTGTCTACAGTAGGAACCGGGTATTACTGCATCATTCATAATCTAGCCTGTCATTGTGTGGCACTACATTATTCATCCGGTGCTCTTAACCCTCTGGTACCGAGGCTCGCCTGGCTGCCAGTTTCCCGCGCCGTGCGTGCCGGGAGTGGCGCCGCAGCTCCATGGCTCGCTGGGAAAACGTGTGGAGTTCTTCTTTGCTAGGCTTCAAAATGCTTTTCTCAGCTGAAACGGATGGGGAGGAGCTCGTGCAGCCGGCGTGTGGAGAGCTGTCACAAGCTCTCGTGATTTAAAAGCGTGTGCCCAAACGGGAATGGACACAGAAACACACATCAGCATGTCAACCTGCGGTGTACCGTTGAGTGTGTGTGAACCCGTGTATGCCCGCATTTAACTGCGTGTGTCAGCGCTGTCACAGCAGGCGGATGTGGGTTTGACACGTGTCTGTACTCCGGCTTTAGGCATAAAAACGTAGCAGGCATCAGGGCTGAGGAAAGAGCATCTCCTCTCCTCCCCTCTCCTCTCCTCACTCGCATCCCTCCAGTCAGTCAAACATATGTTCCCCTCCACTCTCAACACTCTCAACGTTTGGACATGAATGGGCCTGTTAGGCTGCGCTCTGTGCAGTGTTTTCCACTGCATTGGGTGTGATAGCCCAGAGGCCATCGACACACACGGAGTAATTACACACAGCTCTGACTGTCTGACTCCATCTTCTGGGCCTTCTATTTCTCATGGTCACTGGGTTTTGAGCGTGTATTTGTGTGTGTGTGTGTGTGTGTGTGTGTGTGTGTCTGGTCAGACTCCTATTTTCTGCCTGGCTGGCGGACGAGGCTGAACTGCGGATATAGCAGGTTCGTTTCTGGTGGAAAAGACCTTGGGTTTTTGAGATACAGTGTACATACAGTATGTGCTCCAGGGGAGTGATAAAACACATGTTGATCAATATACTGATCATTGAGCTCAGGGACCTGAGGGGATCTGCAGAGCCATACATCACAGACAGCACTGTCACCTCTCCCCTTCTCTCTCTTTCTCTCTATATAGCAGAGAGTTTGTAAGTAATACATAAAATACATCCGCAAGGCATTCCCATTTGGGTGTCTTTAAAAAGACATGATGTGTCTCATTCAACCTAATATTTGAGACATATGGTTTAAATGCATAAATATGGAAATCAACACCAGCTATAGCTGCAATTTCTACTGAATTATTGTCCATTTTGCTGAACTATTTAGTCTCATGTATCGTCTTTTTAGCCACACTAGCAGTGTATAACTGGCAATGTTGTTGGTCAGTCCACCGCTTTGGTCAGGCTGAAATATCTCAACAGCGGTTTGATGGATTACCATGACATTTGCTCCCGATATTCATTGCACCTGCATTACATATGACTTTGGTAATCCTGACTTTTCATCTAGCACCACTACCCTGTCAAAGTCTTCACTTTTCTTGTGCAATAGCTCAACATCTACTGGATGGATTGGCACAAAATTTGGTATAGTCATGCGTGGTTACCAGACAAATGGAATCTAATGACTTTGGTGATCCTCTGAATCTTTATCTAGCACCACCATGAGTGTTCATTACAGGTAAATGACTAAATACCTGCAAAACCAATGGCACTCCCATCAGCATCAGCTGCACCAACCCTCTAAGCATTTTTTTGGTTCAAAGTAAGGGAAAAAATCTAATGTTAAAGATAAAAGTAAGCGCTCTACAGACATTGTAGAGACGGCCTACACTTTCCATCATGCCTAGTGCTGGACTGAGTACCTAGTTTGTTAAGTTTGCTGTTTATGTTACAAAATGGAAACGTTACTTTTTGTCTGTATTTTAATGTGTCTGTTCAGAACATAGTGGTTCATGTTGGTAATTGTCATTTTTGTGCCGGCTTATAGTTTTAACCAGTAGTGAAGTGGCTGTTACCTTTGCATATATCTGGTGTACACCACCAGTGTCAGGAGCACAGCAGAATCAAGCAGATTGATCAACATGAACTAGACTCATTGTAAGCCTTTAAAAGATTGCTTTGACGTGATGATGGCCACAGAAGAGGGGTCGCTAATAGCACAAACATTCATCCTTCGCAGGTATGTGTAGCAAAATTTATGGAAATCCAGTATTTTCCACACAGTAATAAGAAATGGTCCTCTTGGAACCATGAATATTCATGTTCAATTTCATAGAAGTTATAGAGATAAAAATATCTTGGTCTGGACCAAAGTGTAAAAATGGACAGAATGATCCAATGACCCACTGACAGACAGTGTCCTCCTCAGGCCCCTCTTCTAGAAGGAAACAAATAAATAAATGTATAAATACAAAGGACGGCACTATATTAAATGATGGATATTTTCTTCTTTCTGTTTCATTGTCAGTTTTATTTTATGGGAGGGATGAGCCAGAACAAGAGTGGACAGGGAGGGGGGCTGCATCATATATGATTCCTGCTCCTCTGCCTCATCTGGTGAGCAGTCCAAACCAGAGCCAAACACCATTTATCACTCCTGCTGCCAGACGACTTAGTTCAATAACACAGAGAACAAAGGGGGGAGACAAAGATGCACAGATGCAAACACAGATGCTGGGATGCACACATGAATATTCATAGTATACAATCATGTACAACTGATATGTATTTACAGCATTTACAACATAGAATTAGGTGCACTTTTTTCTTGCAGCTACAGTTATTGTGGTTATTACACTGGTATTCAGGGATTTTTGTACACCAGTTAAAGCCCTTGTGGAAAATAAATTATAGAGATTGCGTAAAAATAACATTCAATTCCATTTAATCTGTAAACTCTGTAAGATCTATTTTTAATTTAATTTGAATGAATAGAATAAAAAGAAGACCTGTTCAGTTCAAAGCGGGCTATATTGTATGTTTCCTCAAGGTTGCATTCTCCATGACCTTGGTTGACTTCTGGTAGGATTGAGAGATCATTCAGACTGTCAGTAGCCGTCTGACCTTTCTCTCTCGCCGTAGAGTGACAGTATGTTTGTGATACAACTGGACACTATCATTGCTCTGATGAATGCTCCTGGCCCAAGGTCCTGACAGAGATGAAGGGAGATAAAGAGAGGACATGGGGGAAGGCAGGGAGACACCTGATCATTGGCTGCATTGGAAAGGGAAGATATGGCATTGCTTTGTTGTGACAATATATGGTATAGAGTGCTGATTTTATAGTAGAGTATATTCCCCTAAAAAACAAAGAACATATTGCCGCCTGAGCTAGATACACTTTGAACCAGATAGTTTCACTGCTTTTTAACCTGCAAAAAAAACATGAATGTTCCTGAAGAGATGTTGTGGATTTCGGTTTACTCCTTAACAGCATGTCTCTCAATTTCTGAAGCAGGTAAACTTTATTTCAGGCCCTTTGCATGGTTCTGAGGTTATTATGGGATTATTAATGGAACAATATGTTTTAAGCACGCAACCATGATACATAAATGATATTAGCTTTTGAGAACCTATTTCCTGTGAAAAAAATGTGTTGTATTTAAAAAGAGAAGTTGGAGGTTTTCCCAATCACTTCAATACAGTGATGTCTTTATGTGTTGGTGCACTTCATTGCTGTTTGCTTCTTGTTTTTGTTGACAGCTGAAGATGTGTGAAGTTGAACTGTCACCACTCAAAGGCTTATACGAAAGTATTTAGTTTTTGACTCAAAAAATGCAAATTCCCTTAATAATTTTCGAGTCCACATTGTCTTTATATGGGTTCCCTTTGATTTCCGCCCTACTCTCACTCCACTCACTCGTCCCCACTGATCTCCCAGCATCCCTTGTGACTGAGCTCCCAGCATGTTCTTCCCCAGGGGCAGTGAGGTCAGGGGCAGAAATAGCAGCATCCTGTCAGTCCCTGGGGATGCTGTCGGCCTCTCTGACCCTGGCCCTGCTCCTATCACCTGTCTGCCGGAGGCTCTGTATTCTCCCGGGGAACTCGCCACTGATTTGGAGTCAGTGGATTTCACCTGTAGTCCGGTGGCTATCATTAGACGAATGACTCAACACCTCAGCATGGGAGAGGATGGAGGGTTGTTCGAGAGCTCTTAAATGGGTTTAGACGGGGCGAGCTTGGCTGCCCTTCAATGAGAATGAACGCTCTGACACAATTTGATAGCGTTACATAATGCTGTGTACCTGGATTCTCTGCTGAGGTGTGCCTTCTTGGCAAGCACATGCAACAAGCTTATTAAGCATCTCATTCATTAAAACATACTTGTTGAAAATTAACAGGAATCTTTGCTATTTACCACGCCTCTGCCTAGAATACAGCACCTCTGTATAATCTCGGTATGTGTGGACAAGCTTCATTCGGCACCTCGCTCAGTTTTGATGTATGTTGTTGCTTTTATACGACTTTGCCTGGCTGAGCTGTGAGAGCACAGGATGTTATAATGTGCCAGGGGTTTGTTTTGGCCCAATTTCAGAAGGTCAGCATTGTAAATAAATGCCCTGTGTGTGTTTCCAGTAGGTGCTGGCACAGGCTTGCATGTCCTGCCATCAGTTCCAATTAACTCTCAGTCACACCTGATGGGATCAGTGTTGCTCATTTGGATTTACAACAGAAAAAGAAAGTCTTCCTTTGGCTGGTCACAAACACACGCACACGCGCACATGCACACACACACACACTCACACACACACACACACTAACACATACAAAAACCCACTTCCAAGGGAGTGTCATTATTTGAACCGGTGACTGGGCACTTATCGGGCAGGGTTGTGGGTCCCAGTGGTGCTGCCAGCATTGTGAGGGAAACAATGAAATAACAGAGAGACTTGAGTGTGGGAGATTGGGAGTGAGAATTAATCATGCTTGCATATTTCTAGTGCCCACACTCCTGTTCTGAACATGAAAATAAACTACAGCCATGCATACATTATCTCTTGCACCAGTGGATGTATGTATGCCCTCACACTCACTGTAGCCTACACCGTTGCAAATACTGTCGTCAAACTCGGGAGCATGCAAAGGGTGCTCAGGCTATGAAGCGTGCAACGCTGTTAGACTTTTTAAGTGCTGCGAGTCCTTTGGGATTCATCCAGTGAAATGGAATCAGTAGCTCTGTCACGCCAGCCCATATGCTGGTGCTGCTCTGAATGAAGCAGCAAAGTCCTTCAGTCAGCTATTCAGGTAGGCAGTAAGGCCAGCTGGTTACCCTGCCATTATACCCTTTCCATGGAGTGTAGGACCACTCAGAAACTCCTTAAGGACGATGGAGCAAAATAAGAGGCCGTGAACCCGGCAGTTCTGGCACAGTCTTAGTATCAGGAGGCTGGTTGTCTCTGCATGTGGATGCAAGAGACTGTGTTTATAGCCTAGAGGAGAAGATGGACCTTTAAAGAGCCTCCGATAGCCTAAGAGGTCTTAGATAAATTAGTTTTCTAAACTAATTTAAGATCAAATTTATTCATCATTTTCACCTCTTTGCTTGTAAAATCATTGATTCCATCACTGCTAAGGCTGTATGTGAGAACTTGCGTTCCTGACAATGTGAAATAGCTTTTGGGCTTGCTTGAGTCTGACATGTAAGCTAATGCATAATGAGCTAAGGGGATCTATCCACTTTCTAACCTGATGCAGCAGTGTGTGTGTGTGTGTGTGTGTGTGTGTGCGTGAGTGTGAGTATGTGAAAAATGGAGATAGTGGGAGAGAAAGCCTGGAGCTTACCCAGCTTACATAGGTGTCAGACCTCACAGCTTCAGAACAAGTGTTGACAGAGCTACACACTGATCTTATTGTGTGAACTGCACACAATGCAGTCTGCAGCGTACTCAGAGACCCAGTTCTGGTGATGGAACTGGTGCATACATTGGAGAAACTTTGAAATAGGAAAAGCAGGTTTGTTGAGCTTAATGCTGAACATTTTGATTACAATGTCTGTGTGTCCCTTAAAGGGGATGATACATGTGCTTCGGTTGGGGACACACTTTGAAATGTCGGGGGCCAATCTATGTGATTGACAATGACAATATCTAACTTCGTTAGTAGGCAATGGGCTACATTGGTTTCAGACTATATGATCAACCAATTATATTTTTGTTGTTTTGAGGTTCCTTTTTGAATACAAGAGCTGAAGTGTGAGGAACGGATTAAACAGTGTTTGTACACTGCAAAGGTTATCATGCCCCACTAAGCTTACTACCTACAGTTGGAACCTAACCCAGCGTTATTCACGTCTAGATATATTAGATTTGCACTCCAGCAAATCCCAGCCACACTTGTTATCCGAGATAGCATCATGCTTGCCTAACAAATTGGTAAGTCCTCGTCCTAAAAGCCTTTACTGCTGTAAGTGAAACGCAGTTTAAACTGGGATTTGTTGGCAAGATATCATATATACTGTGTGCTTACTTCATGTAGCCATTACGTGCACATTTAAGATTTTAAAACAAGTCAACTTGAAACATTAAATAGTCAGTCGGAGACAGCATTTTCAACAAACTCATGAAGTTAAAATCAGATTAATTAACAAGCTAGTTATTGTGCTGATAAAGTCTGCCGTCGACAGTTGTCACTTCAACTGGGAAAACTGACTGTTGCCGGCTAGAAATGAGAAGCTTGCTTTTGTCTGCCGCTGACAGAAAGAACCCATTGTTTGGAATCTGAAATTTGCCCCCGTAAACTGCATATCTGCTGTGCAAGAAAGGCGTAGCAACAGTAACTAAGCAAACAGTCAATTCAGCTTAATAGTTTAGTCGACAAACACAGAAATACAAGATTGAATGTGTGTCTTTTTGTCTTCAGCAGCTTATCACAAGGGCTCCGCCGGCGGGGAACGAAGCTCCGGACCAATCCGGTGCCAGCGATGCCGGGACGTATGCAAAGGAGAGGTGGTACGAGTCCAAGACACCCACTTCCACGTCAAGTGCTTCACCTGCACCGGTAAGACATCGGGACACCTGACGCATGACAGCACAACCACTGGAGTGGCACGGTCCAGGTTGTTAAATAAGACGGGACTCAGATTCCAGTAGTAGACTAGACGCAAGACATCTATCCTGGCCACACACTCACCTGGACATGGACACACCCACCCACACACACACACACACACACACACACACTGACACTGTATCTGCACGTTCATCCATCTCCTAGTGTACATGCTGAGTGCTACTATTAGCTCACGGTGGGGATTGGAACGGATCAGAGGTGCCTTGCAGGGGACTTAGGCCCCTGCTAGTGTAGCTTGTTATTGCCCTGCCAGCTTGCTGGGGATTTTCCCTCTGTTGTACGCTGCGGTCTAATGAGACTATCTCTACTAGCCTTGCAGTGCTACAGGTGCACACTGGTGACCTACAAAAGTGGTAACATAATCCCACATCCACTTACAGGAATAATGCATCATGTGATCGTAATGTTTATAAAAGGAATTTACTTACGGTTTATAGCCTCTTTCAAATGGGGAATCTAGAATGTCGCTTTGTCGGTTTAAAGGACGCTGAAGCTGGAGACCTGATGAACGGGTTGTTTGGGTTCAGCAAGATTGCAGCAGCAACTTCTCCGAAAATGTGACTCAGCGTCCTTTTCTAACATGACGCTGACATGTAAAATTGCTGGCACATTTGCAGAGCTAAGTGCAGGTCTGAAAGGATCTTATGACAGTCAAGTGAAATTGGAAATCAAAGAACCGAGAAATGTTATTTGTCATGCTGCTGTACAGCCTGGAGCAAGTGTACTCGTTTTATGTTAATAATGCCATTTCTAAAGCAAAGACAGTCAGTCATGGGTTACTTTCAGTCATTTGCAGATGACTTTAAAAAAAGAAACAAGATAGATTAAGAAGAAATGTGTTACAGTCATCTAATCCCTACCATTTTTGCATAATTATGGACTTATCTACATAATTTCCAACAAATCTCTCCCACTTTCTTCACCAGCCATCGTATTCTTCTCTCACAAGCTCAAATGAGTTATGCTGGCATTATGTCACACTGGCTGAGTTGTGTAGTTGAAGGCCAAATCATTATGGTTCTCTGATTTAAGTACACTTTACATTTATAAACAAGTTAAACACAGGTAGTGAGAAATGCCTCTGTATATTATAGAGTTCCTCTAAAGGTTCCTAGTCCCTGGGGAAAGTTCCTGCAGTGGAAACACAGCTCTACATTGGTGAAAATATCTGGCACTGTTCTCTGTAAACATCATACCAAAATACATTTATTTATTACATGAGAATTTTAATTGTATTGCTGATTTTTTAGACTGTGTACACATATTGCATTTCATTCAAATGTCCATCCTAATAAATCATAATTCAGTCCCATATACATGTAAAGCAAAATGAGTGAAATTAGTCTTTTTCATTTGTTTTAAGCACAACTTTTCATTCTCGGTGCTTAAAATGACTCAGTAAGATGGACATTTTTCAGTAGAAACTTTCCTGGGCAATCTTTCAAAGCTGTTTATTTATATAAGCCAGGTCTTCAGCAGCTGTTGTTGAGGAGAAGAAGCTTAGTAACTTGTGTTTGTTACTATATGAGCTGCACTACGCTGTTGCACTGTAGATAAACTCACTGAGGGCTATTCATGGGAGGGTTGTCGTTACCTGTTCCCTACGTGTAGCAGTCACGCACACAAATACACATGTATACAGTGCACACATACACACATGCACTCAGGCAGACGAGCGTGCACATCCACACATGGGTGCACGCTCACTGTGGTTGTGAGGGGTTGCTGTGGTAACGGTGTGAAGGGGCACCCGGGCCCTGGTTGGTGGATATTCTCAGCATCTCTATGGTGCTATTAACCAATCGGAAGGCGCTATTCTGTGCCCCAGAGAAAAAGGGGGGTGAACACAGGAAGCGAGCAGAAAAAAGAGAAGAAGAGGGGGGATGGGGGTGCTGTTTGTGTCGCCTAAACATTACATCATCACTTGAGTGTAATACCAATCTGATTCGCACTTGCTCTTCCTTCCTTTCCATTTCCCTCTCACTCACAGCAGCGGCACAGTAATGGAAAACTGTCAACGATGAGCATCATGTTAAATACACCTATCAGCCAGCCCTCCGCTCTCATGTTCCAGAGAGCTCTCCACATCCCATGAGGCACTGGGGCACTATTGTGCGGCCAGACTGCCACATCCCTGCCCATAATATGCTCTCCTGTATGGGCCTCTGCACAGCCAGCAGTTTTCTAAAGCTTGTATTGTTCAGTGTCTAACCCCCCTCACACACAAACATGTTGCATGTTCTTTTGAACTTCATAAACTCCATTTATTCTCTATTGTCCGTGTTTTTACCCTTCGCTTTTCATTCACTCCCCTGTATATTTTCTGAATGGTTGTGAATGCAGAAGCAGGATTCAAGATCGAATTTCTATATTTTCTCCCATCTCTCTGTTGCTTTTTCTCTCAGATTTTCTCCCTCTGTTTCTCTCTCTTGCTTTCTCCCTTTCTTTCCCGATGACAGTCACCCAAGCATGAAATCAATTTCTCATCTTGGGACAGGATGACATTGGCATGCGGGGCGTGCGATTTGGAGGCTAATGGCTAAACTGTATTATACCAGTGCACCAGAGTGACAATCCGCTGTCAGCAGCCAATTGCCTTATCTGTCGGACGTGTTTATGAACTCTCTGACTGAAGCGTGTTTCAACATTTGATTTCATTCTTTGCTGGGCAATTTTTTTCAGAGAATCAGCGTGTGCACCCAGGTTATTGACCTTGACCAATGATATTGTGTCTGCCTCAGTCCCTCCATTTCCACTGCAAAACCATGACCTCAAATCTTTGTTATTTCCCTCTATTTCCCTCCTTCTCCTTTTTTTTCTTTCTTTATTTCTGTCTCCTTTTTCCCCAAAAGGGCTGACTATGCCCCTGTGACTAGATCGTGATCATACAGTCTTAAATAGTTAGACACACTAAGAGTCACTTTTACGAGCACACTAATTCACTCAGCATGTGAAAATACATCCGTCCATCCCGTCCATCAGTTTATCCTCCCTCTGTCTTTGCCCACATTTTATCGAGCCACGTTACCTTCCGGATGCCACATTATCATAATTCCTCTCTCATGCATTAGTCAGAAGAAGAACAGATCACTAATCATGTGCCTTTAACCTCTCATTTGAACCCATTATACAGCGGCTGATTATAGCGTGAAGAAGCAGCCATGCAATCAGCTCAAGAAAGAAGTCTGTGGAAAATGCTGAAGACAGAAGCCAGCTCACAGATTAATGCATCAACTCCAGACATAGAGAAGGCAGTTGGCGTGTGTGGGTGTGTGTGTGTGTGTGTGTGTGTGTTGGTGTGTGTGGATTATGTGGACCCCGTAGCACTTCTCGGCGTAGCAGCGGGCTGTACTGTATGGATGATGTGGTGTTGTATTACCAGCAGACGGGCTGACTCGCGCATACTGGCCTAATGACATAGTGACCACATTTGCCCCGCCTCTGAAGCATAATTGGCACCGTCGGATTCCAACAGAAACAGCGCGGCCTGTCAGTGGCACGGGCGCAAAGCTTACACACACACACGTAAATCACACGGAGAGGCAAAATGGGCGCACGTTTCCACACAAACACAAACGCAAACACAAACACACAGGCGCAGACAGGGACAGATGCAAACACAGACACATTCGCACATAAACTGCCAGGCTGCTCCCAGTAGTTATTTGTTTTCTGAGACAAAACAGATTTTTCTCATAAAACAGCGCCAAAGGGAATAGCAGATTTACACAGACAGGTCAAATAAATACTTGACTGCTCTGCTAATGCTCCAATTCGAGCCGCTTTTCGTCACCGGGGCTATTGTAAAATTGCAGCATCTTTGTCTTTTTTCTCTGCAGACCTGTTTCAGTCAGTTCAGCCTCCCTTTGGATGCCATTGGCCCCCATCACTCAACCTCTGTGTTAATAACAACAAACTATAGTGGTGTACAGCCGTTCTGTTCTCTGTAGGCGAGGGGAAAGAGTGAGATGGAGAGAGAGACAGTGGAGGGGAAGGAGGTAGAGGAAAAGACAAATAGCAAGAGGGATAAAGAGAAAAAACAAAGAGAGGTTATAAGGAGAAACAGAAACAGAGACACACAGCACAGAAAAAAGTGGGGGGTTACAGGGAAGGGGAGCTTCCTGTAGCTATAGCAACCGCTGGTACGCTGGTCCAATCACCACGCCAATGCCTGGTTGCTAGGGAGAGATTCCGGCGGAGAGAGAAGGGAGCTCGGCAGGCAGCGCCGCTTTTCCCCGCCGACCCCTCCGAGATCCGGGATAGATGACAGGGATTATTCCTCCACTTGTACCTCTCAAGCGTCACCGTCCGGAGGGATTTCCACACGCTGACGCCCTGCCTATTGTCTTTAAGTGTGAATGTGTGTGTTAAAATGCGCGCGCGTGTGTGTGTGTGTGTGTGTGCATGCCGTGCTGAGGTGGAGCTGCTCGAATGTGCAAGCGTCTGGCTCAGTGAAGGAGTGATTTCTGAATGATAACGAGGATCATTAAGCGACAAACCCTGCTATGTCGGGTAAACACACACAAAAACCAGTACATATACACACAGAGCTGGAGCTGCAGAGCATTTTTCCTGCTGATTACAGTACAAGGCCCCACCTCGAGCAGTTTGGTTAGCTCTCTGTGTGTCTGTGATCTCCCTATCTTCCCCTCAGCTGAGTGTCTTACCAGCCCTCAGAGGGCTAAAAGCTGAAGGCCTCAGCAGCGGGTCTGGTCTGCTGGTATGAAGGGACTCCACTGGGCAGCCATCTGTCTCCATCATCTACCGCAGCCAAATGCTGGGGGAACCCTGTCACTCATGCACGATTTCGCTCTGCTTTAGCCTTTAGCTGTCCCTCTCTTGCTCTCCTCTTGCCCTTTTCGTCTCCCTTCTGTCTTCTGTTACTGTTTTTCCTTTTTACAGCCGCGCTAGCGGCACGGCTCTAGGGATGGTAATGTCGGCTGGTCGGTCCACCACTTTGGCCCAGACTCAACAACCATGAGATGGATTGCCATGAAATTGTAAATGTGATGTAAAGACACAGGATGAATCCTGCAGATTATGGCAATCTACTGACTTCTGGCATTTTTGGTTTTGCATTAAAATATCTTAACTACTTTCAGGTGGGTTTCCATTCAAATTTGGTAGAGATCCACGGAGGATGAATTAGGATGACTTTGTTGATATTCTTCTTTAGGGCTACCAGCAGCTCAAAGTTTTCACTTAATCAGTAAAATATCGACGTGACTGATTGACTCACAATTTTGTACAGGCATTCATTGTTCCCAGAGGATGAATCCAAATGACTTCAGTGATCCCCTGCCTTTTCCTCTAGTGTCACCAGCAATTTTTTTTTTTGGTCCCGACAGTCATGTTCCCCAGAGGGTGATTTATAACTTTGCTGATCTCCTTACTTTTCAGACTTTTTAGTGCTAATTAGCAATTGTCAGCATGCCAACAAGACAAACTAAAATAATATATTGATGAACACTAGACCCTGCTAAACATCAGAATGTAAGTATTGTCATTGCGAGCGTGCAGATTTAAGCGTTCAGCTGAAAGCACCAAGCCTGAGTCCAGCCTCACAAAGCTGCTAGTGTGTTTGCAGACTTTTGTTTCACTTTTCTTCCTGTCTGTCTGACTGCCTCTTCTCCTACCCTGTGATTTGGCACGACTTGATGAAAAGCACTAACCTGGCATTGCCAGACTAATTTGCAAATGCGTATATTAGTCTGGAACCTCAGTTCCTTTTTGATTTCCAAGGGGCGTTATCAATCGCAGACAATCAATCAGAGCAACGTACAGTACGTCCTGTCAGAAGTACAGCAAACACATATTTCTTATCAACATAAAGTCTAAGTGCAGTTGTTTGTTCTTCTTTTAGACAGTTGTGACTGGCTCGGCCACATATCAGTACAGAGGAAATCAGTCTGAATGGGAGAGGGGCCAGACGTATCTGCCAGAGCAAATAAAACACGAGCTCGCAGATTTGTCTGGTTCCCAGGCAAAAAAAAAAACACATCAGCTACTCTTGAAGTGTTTCCTCCTGTCAGGGGGGCTCAGATCCGGGGGACAGGGGGAGGGCAGAGGAGCCCAGGCTCCACGTTGGTAGCACAGATGCGGGGGTGAATAGGTGAGCACCTCCCCTGTTTTAACTTGTCACAGCCCCACTAACATGCCTCTCTGCTAAACTGTGGCTGTCCCTATACAAAAACTCGGAAATGAACGTAATGTTGGCAGCAGCACTAAAACAATTAGAATGTGCAGTAGGGCTACTTTGATGTACTGTACAAGGATGTCCATTTACTTAATGGCACATTATGAAGACCTAACAGTAGCATAATGAGCTCAGGGAAGAGTCACAGTGAGAGAGACTGTGGGGGGCATCGGGAGAGAACGGGGGACTCTGTGAGAGAAAGAGAAGGTTGCATGGAAGGTGCCGTCCTGCAGTGAGAAAAGAAGGTGCAAATTGAGATAAAGTGGAGACCTTGTCCTCGGAGCCACAAAGATTTGCAGGCAGGCATGAAACGGAAAGACAGAGAAAGAGAAGGGGTGGGGAGGCGGGGCTGTCAGCACTATTTTGGGGTTCTGGCCTGGGCCGACTTTGAGAAGGGAATTTTAATTGCGTCTGTTGGCTGGAGATAAATACCCAATCATGCGGACCCCCGGTGGGTGCCTAATCAGTGCGGTTCTAATGACCACAGCTGCAGACACCAGCCTACATGCTAACGTCTAATCACTAGACGTCCTGCGTTGCCAAAAAAGAGCAATATGAAGGAGAGAAGCAGCATCTTTCAGTTTCCCTCATTAGAGCGCCATTCAGGGAAAGATCTTGAAATGAGCAAATACTGTAGATGAAATAAAGTCTTTGATGTAGTCTTGTGAAGCTGATGTTTGGTTTAGGAAGCTAAAGTTGATGATAAATCTGTCTCCATACAATAATATATAGTTCTCATATGAACTCTTTTCATTAACTTGATTTAGGAATTCTTCAAAACTATGATCTTCAACTGCAACTGAAGGCACTTTCATATGAGTAGCAATAGTATAAATCCCCGAAGTCCATTCATAGGCTGGTGAAACAGATCAGAGTGGTTCTGTGTAGGTTGTATTGGGCTGTTGTTTTTATGGGTGGGTGTCCACACCATGTGGTGCTGGTTGTGCGGCCGTAACCAAAGCCTTTCTTGTCGAAGCCCAGCTAAGCCACGTCTCTGTGGCGGAGAGAGACACCAAACTCTGACCCGACTCCACCCACTGTGCTGACAACTACAACATGTGGAGGGCTACGACTGAAACTTCTGCTTAATGGTTACAGCTAAAATGAGAGAACTTGAAAAGTTGAGGGCCTGCTTGCAGGTGTGGGCTGCAAAAAATTGAGGCTCTTTTTATGGAGGTTTGAGGAATGGTCCTTTTTCAAAGAATTAAAAGTTGTATTTACCTTTAGGTCTATCAAGGTGCCCTGAAACAGGTGCAAATGTAGATTCCTGGCTTTATTTTATAATTAATGTTATTTTAAATTTTTTGTTACAAATATGTCTGTACTAAAAATCTATATTTTTTAGGACACATGTAATTGAATGTATTAACGTGAGCATTAATGTTCAGTTTTTAATGATTTAATTCAACTTTATACTTTTATACCTTTTAATCAGATAAGAAAAACACCCTTTCCTAGCTTAAGAATTAGAGTATTTTCCCATAAAGGAACTCTTGGAGATACTTGGTCTTCTTTGGACAGTGGTCTAAAATGTATATTTTAGTGTGTATGGTGTGTGTTTTTGAGTCTATGAATATATGCATTTACTTGTTTAACTTTAAGATGGTTTCTTGAAGTAAAGACTATGGTTGTGACATATTTTCTTTTCCAAAAAACAAAACAAGAAAACCCAGAACTGGAACCTGCTGTAACTCTCCAATTGCTTGACTGGTCTTTAAATAGAAGTAAAACTGTGACTAAATCTTAGTTCATGTTAACTTGATATACATCATTTATGTACAGTGCATGTGAATAAACTGAGAGTTTACGTGATCTGATTATTTACTGACGACGCCTTTTATCAGCCTAACCTCAGTATCGTCACTGACAACAGCTGGCGTTAACAGCCACCAGTTCAACCACAACAAAACCAAATGTGCCACCAGCAGCACCAGCACATCATTCAGACTGGGAACTAGCTGTCTCTAGGGCAACTGTGGAAGGTTTACGTCTCCTATGGCAACTGAGGAAGGGGGACGTCCTTTGCAATGCATCCAGCCAATCGTCCAGTCAGAAGAAAACAATGTGATTAGCCAGAACAGGTGAACCATCGAGCCAGCTTCGTCCAATCCGGTCCGAGCAGATCCAGTCGGCCGGCTGTGATTTGGTCAGGCGTCCGTATGCTAATGAAGTGCATCAGGCTAATTGAGCAGATTTCAGTAATTTGAAAACCAATCTGGGCGCAGATTGAAAAGCAAGTCATTTTGAAAGAGAGAGAGAGAGAGAGCCAGATGGGAGAGGGAGGAAGAGACGAGAAAAAAAGAACACCAGAGAAAATTATAGAGGCGAATGCAGCTATCATTTTGTTTTAGAAGATTAAAAACGTTTTTATTAAATTAATGCAGCAGACCATTTCAAGACACAATGATGTTTTTGCCATTACGAAGAGTTAAGTAGATGTGGAAATATTTTCTCTCCCATTCCCCTTTTCCATGAAGGCATCAGATAGCCTGTGATTTGGGTTTCTGGTAAGAGCCTTAGTTAGTCTGGTTTAAAATGCAGCAGGGACACTTTTTGAAGCTCTGTGCCATTGTTCAGTGGTTCTGGAAATGTGGTTTGCACATGTACACGCACACACACACACACACAGACACACACACACACATTTTTATAAACAGGCTGTTTTAAATCTTAGCTCTGGTCTTCCTCATTCACCCCCTTTCCACCCTTCTTCTCCTCTTCTGCGGCCGCCTTGCCTTGATGCCAATGACCTGTCACAATGATAAAGATCCATCATCATATCTCACCATACACACTGTCCCATTTCATCATCCCGTCTCTGCATACGCACAGTGCCATCTCATCGGGGATGGATTTATGTGCTCCCATCCTCCTGTGGGAGCCGAGATTGTTTTGTTTTTAAGTGAGGGCCCATTGATCTTTTATTACACCATTAAGTCAATACGCTCCTCTCATAAACAGCTTGAGATTAAATGAGCCCCTTTGAAGGGTTTATGTGGGTGTGTGTGTGTGTCTGTCTGTGTCTGTGTGTCTGTGAACCCTCAGCCTGCCAGCAAACACTGAAAACTGGTGGCTATAGGGAGCCAAATCTAGCCTGTAGCAGCAACTCAAGTCTCTACAGCATGCCCAGGATGAAGCCATTTATTAGCAGCAAGTTGTTTGTATTCGAGTTTCTTCATTCCACCACAAGCAGAACGATGCTTTAATTTTAAAATGCTTACTGCTTTATTGACTGTGGCACAATCCACCTTTATTTACCGCCAGTGTGCAGCCAGTTTTCAGCATCATCTGATATTGTTAACCTCATGACTGGCAGTTTTTCCACGTAGATTATATTTCTTTTTTTTTAATGCTGCGATAACTGTCAGTGGTTCAGTGTCAGTGTAGTAACAGTATATGTTTTCATGGGTAATTGTTGCTGGATGTGAGTCCACTACAGTCAGATCAATTACCAATTTCAGGAAAGAATTTGAATAAAGCAGTTTTCAGACTCAGCTTTGGTCAAATATAAATACTTCTCTCAGGTTGTCTGCATTCTCTGTGCGCTCCACTGCTGCCAGCTACTAAAACGTGCACAATATTGAGTTATACTGTTTCCTTGTAGTACATACTGTACTCAGGCTTGGCTGTCTGGTTCTAACTTCTTGAGCGTCTGCTCACATTTACCAGTCTACCAGTAGCTGCTGTTTAAAGCCTCTGATCTTGTTGCCAATCCGTGAGCCACCTGAGCTGCAGGCCTATCAGGTGGATCTAAGGGTTGCGCACTTAGAATCTGCTCTTCATGTCTAAAAAAAGTCTATTCATCCTTGCAACCATTTGACACACTAGCTGAGTTATTACATGATGGTTGTAGTTGTGTAACATGGTAACTGTAGTTAGTGCCAGCAACACAGCAGGGAGTAATCATTGGGTCAAGGCTATAATACCCAAACAGAGGGTGAAGTTCAACAGTGGTGAAAGTTAACGCTCTCTTGATGCTGGTTTCAAAAATATTCTCTTTTGCTTAATACAATTTTTGATTGTATGTATGCATGCTGCAAAAATCAGGATTTGTTGTACACGGCATGTGACCTTCATCAGTGCCATGTGTGTGCCAGCTCACAGCTTTTTTTCCAGGTAGAGGTTGCAGTAACTGTCAACTCTTGGTGGTTGGTTAACCGCATAGACTGGGAGAAACCAGAGACCAGAAACCACAGTGGCCACTGATCTGTGAAAACGCGTCTTAGCTATATTGTTACACCCACTGGAATTCACTCTCAGTTACATGGCTGGTGCTGTAGCACATTGTCTGCTTAGGATACACAATATCCAGAGACACACACACATACACAAACTGAGCGCTCACCTTGTGCATACGCAGCAAATGATTCCGATGTCTTCCCAGTTGGTATTTAATGAGTCTGTAGTCGATTTTTTGATGATGCTGGGAACTTGCGGTTTGTTGTTTTGTCTCCTTCTTCACATTGTTTAGCACAGAATGACTTTTCCACTGATTATATCATTATATTCCCATCAGAGCAAATTGGCTCACCACTGTCTGGAGCTGAATAACTTCCCCAGCAGCCATGTGTGAAGACAAACATACACACACAGCACAAACAAGCACACACAAACAGGTAAAAAGGAGGGTGCTCGGACTGAAAACAAATGCAACACACAAGTCTAATGGAACAAAACATGGAAACACAGAAAGACAAGCGTGTTTTGTTATGTCATTCGTTTTTAAGAGCACATGACAGGAAAAAGGAACCCCTGATATGTTTTTTTAAAAGGAAGCCAAAAATAGCATTTAATATTGGTAACATCTGTTGGCGCCCTCATCCACAGGTTATTTCCATATACTTCAGTGTTTTGAGTGTTCTCATTTTCTCTCACCTGGTCTCTCCACAGTGTGTAACTGTGATCTGGCGCGTTCTGGCTTCTTCCAGAAGAAGGGCGAGTACATCTGTACGGCAGACTATCAGCGTCTGTACGGTACACGCTGCGACCGCTGTGACAGCTTCATCACAGGAGAGGTGGTCTCTGCTCTGGGACGCACGTACCACCCCAAGTGCTTTGTCTGCAGCGTCTGCAGGTAAACATACACACTCACAGACACACAATCGCCTACTGTGTATACATCGTTACAATATTACATTATGTTTGGGCAATAATACGGCAACATTATGGATTTAGAGTCGTTTTCGTAACCAACTGGCAAAAGTGAGTCCAATATTCACTTCTAGCTTTGTTTTGGTTGACAAAAAATATCTGGCTCTTAAGCTGCTAAATGCTCCACTATGTTCACCAGTGAGTTTCTGTCTATTTGGTATAAGACAATGTAAACCATCAACTGATTTGGTATACTGTTCACTCTGATTAAAGTATATCCTTTAATATTTCCAACAAATATAATTTATTTTGCCACAAATCAATGAGCAGGACTGCTTTATTGGTACTATTGGATTTTTATATGATTTATATCAATGTGATAAAGTATCTTGATTTGTGAGTTATTTAAACCTGCATAAATTGATTTTTTTCTGGCCACTTGGAAGTAGTGCATAAAACTAGACGTGAAAAATAGGTGCAACATTAGCATTTATATGGAGTTCTTTTTCTGGCCACCCAGCAAATGTAAGTGCAATATTCACCCGCCTTTTAACTCTGTTTCGATCTACACCAGCCTCTCATGAAAATATCTGAATGTTTAGCTGCTAAAGGTTCCACCTTGGTGCCATATCAGTTACTCCTAGTAGTACACGGTTACCCATGCTAAGTATAACAGTCTACATATCCAACAGTAACTGTTTGCGTACTGTACATATGTCTTCATCACTTCTTTATCTGTACTATTCTGTAGCTGTATTCTGTGCTGTGACGAAGCACAAAGTAAGGATTCACTAGTGAAAGTAGCCTGACAGAGGAGAGGAGAAGAAGAGATGAATTGTGGAGCTACTGAATAAGAAATGTATGTTTTCTCCTTCTCCGCCATGACTCACTGTTTTCTGCCCCATGACCATGCGATCCTTCCTGAAATGTTGCTACACAAGTTGCATGTTTCAAATTAGGAAATGGTGACTCGTTTCTTGTGTAGAGTGTTTATTAATGCCAATGATTGAGCTGAGTCTTATCTCAGCTCCTGAATGTCAATAAGCGTCTGATTGGAAAGCTCCAGCAGTCTGCCGTTTTGCTTAGTCGAGACACAATTCCAAAGAGAGAGCTGACCTGGTGTTTCACGCTGTTAGATTCAGTAAAAGTAGGCCATCTCTCCTCTGACCTCCATCAGTGTTCATGTTAAGCTCCTCTTGAATGAACTGAGACTCAGCATCCCTGTTGGCTCCTTTCCTCCTTTTATTTCACCATTTCTCTTCTTGTCGCCCCCTCGCCTCTTTCTCTTTAATGTTCCATTCTTAAAAAGCCTATACACGCCTATTCGCATATACACGCATGGTATGTGGGAACACCCGTCTATATTTTGCTCCCCCTCCCTCCCTGTCTGTTTTGATGTGTTATAAGGTTTGCGTAAGAGCGATCTCTCCTCACCTCCCTCCAGTAAGGTAGCGTTTGTCTGTTTGTCGTGTATCTGCTTGACATTGGCTGATAAACATGCGGTCATGCCCAGCAGCCATCGGCGAAAAAACTGAACTCACACCAACTGGCCAGAGACAGTCAGTGGAGCAGTCCTGGCAGTGACAGGGATGTCTGTCCGTCTGTGTGTGTGTGTGTGTGAGTGTATGTGGAGTCAACTGGAAGAGACAGCGCGAAGCCGAAGGGTGAATCTCTTCTTTCCTGCTCCGTCTGCCCTCTGTCACATTGCTCAGAGTTCAGCCTTATACCTCCTCTGTTTTTCCCCATCCTCCCCTCCGGTCTGTCTTCTCCACACCTCCCTCCTCTTCTGTCTCTTCCTCAACCTCATCATTAACGTCATCATCTTCCTGCTCTTAATCATCATCCGCATCACATCATCTTCTTTTATGTCTTCATCATCGTCCCTCTTTCTCTTTGTCATCCCGGCCTCAGCTCTAATGAAGGCAGATTGCGAGTTTCATTATTCCATGCTGGTGTTTTTAAAAAAGCGGCGGTGATCAAAGCTTAAGGGCGTATCGCCAAAGCCAGAAATAGCTTTACTTCTGTGGCCAGTTCTTAAAAAAAAAAAAAAAAAAACATGCATTAAATATGTAAACAGAGTAAATTTTTAAAGCGCTGAGAAAGGCTGACAAGGAAAGAGTGTCTTGAGGGAGTGAGAGCAACACACAGGTAAAGACAAGGTCAGACTAACACACTCTTCTGCACCAGCACAGCATTTCCTGGGCTGAAGTTGGACTATAGACTGGGATAGCTATCGTCAGGCACTTATACATGTGAAAGATTAAGCCTGTCATGCTTGGACATGGATACAAACCTCGAAAATGGGGTTCATGTGTCAAATGCAGAGTTCTCTAGTTGTTGTCCGTGTTTAGCGTTTTGCTCAGTGTGGCCTGTCAGTTTAATTAGAAATAAAAAAATGTTTGACTTTATGAACAGATGGTTAACCACAGGACCATCTGAAGGGTCAAATTAAAATGATGCTTAAATTAATAATAAGCTTTATCAGTTTTCACTGACTTGAAAACTCAGTATTTACTGGGGCCTTTGTTGAACCACGTGTGTGCTGAAATGTCTCTGCTGGTTCATCTGTTCTGCTTAACTTGTCTGTCCTTTCTGTTTTATGGAGCCTATCTTTTTTGAATAATATAAAAGCACAAAGGAGCAAACTAAGAATACTGTACGTGCCAGATCCCTGACAGGAACAGCTGTAAAATACTCGTAGCTCCCTAGAAACACACTTTCTAGGGCTCACAACCTCCACAGCTGAGTGTGTATATTGCACAAGCCTTTATTCATGCCTCCCTCTGTACATCTCTGAGTGCGTACATGGATGTACTGCACTCTTGTGTGCTGACTGCGAGCTCTGCTGGAGACTCTAGCCTCCCTCTGGGTCTTGGCTCCGGCTCCAGGCCTCGGCGGGGGAGTAAAAGGATTACTGCCGTCTATGTCTTTTAAACAGCCTTCCCTAAGCCTTTTAGCTCCCCATTCATTCTCACATCCTTCCCAGTCATAAAGAAATCAATCCGTCTATAAGAAAAATGCTATAAAAGACCAAAGAGAGACCAAGCGGTTCACCATGGTATGGTATTTATTTAATTTCATAGACGATGTTTTGCTGTCATGTATTTACTCTTCTTAATCTTAATTTAACTTCTGAGGGTTGGAGAAAACAGTGACCTGGTGGCACCGGCTGTGTAGGGAGAGAGCTAGGGCAGAGCGAGCTGGGCGGACAGACTGACAGAGAAAGAGGCAGTTAAGATCAGTATGCGCTCCACACAGTCCCCCTAATAAGTTTTCATTCTCACTGAGCGAGCCAGTTTCCCTTTGAGAAGCCCGTGGCAGCGTCACATTATCTCCTCTTTAATCACAGAGCAGCCAGGTGCTCCTGCAGCAATCAACGTCCTATTAACCCGCCGCCTCTACTGTTTGGAAAGGTATTTTCGGGTTCATAAAGGATGTCAGACTGTATTCAGCTTGTGTCAGCAGGATTATGGCCTGTCTGTCACCCAATCATGTTTCTGCCAGCACCCATTTGTTATTTCCGTGTGTACTCTTGGATGTAATGTAAACACGCGGGGATCACCGCAGGCATTTTATCTCCCATTGTGTGGTTGTTTTCTAATTCGCTCCCTCTCCCTTCTCTCTTCTCCTCCTCAGTAAACCCTTCCCCATCGGAGACAGAGTGACGTTCAGTGGAAAGGACTGTGTCTGCCAGCAGTGCTCTCACACACTCGTCAAGTCAAATGAACCGATCAAGATCCACGGGCCCAGCCGTAAGTCCAGCGTCCGCCTCGCTCTGTCCGCTCTGTTTAGGGCCACCAGGCGCCACAGTGCGCCGAGTCTAATGCGATGTGTCTGTGAGGCCCATTTAGCTCATTTAGCTAATCAAGTGTCTGTCAAATCAGTGGTCCGACCTGTCGTGCTGATCTGCCAGCTGAGAATTATGCAACACAAACAGACACATCGTTCATTCATTACTGCCAACGTGCAGAGAATAGAGGGTTATACGAGCACACACATCTTTCACACACGTATAACTGTATAGTTGTTTACATAAGTAAATAATGAGCTGAATATCCTGTGTGTTATTAGACTGGTAAATATGGGAAGAGTGCACAGCCCTCTCCTTTTCAGTATAAAGCAGGAAAATGACAAATTGTGATCCCACAACGGAGCAATAGTGATTGATAGTGAATCATTTGTTAAGTGTGGCATACAGACAGCAGGCGGCTGCTCACTGGCTGTGCAGTAATAACAGACGGGGGGAGAGGCAGTGAATAACTGTCCTCCCCAGATCGCTCCATTCAGGAGAATCAAATCCAAACGGCTCCCCAGGTACGTGTTCATCACTCTGTCTTATGAGGAGGCAGTCTGTGAGACGGAGAGCAGACACTAAAAGTAATGCGCTGGCTTTTACAGACTGTTCCTCTGTAATTGCTGCCTGCTGTAGATGTGATATTTAAGAGTGAAAGTGCATGCTCCGTGTGCAGAAGTGGTAGAAATACATTTAGCCAGTACAAAATCATTATTTTAGCGGAAAAGGTTAGGAACAGACATTGAATAACATAATGGAAAGTATTATCAGTGGATATTATTTACGTATTAATGCTAAGCCCTTAGCCTGAGAACTTTAGTTTTATAACCTCAATCAAAGTTTTAGTTGCCTGTTTTAATTCGTCTTTGTGTCTCCTTAAAGCAATAATTCAACATGTTGGCAACAAGCCTATTTGCTTTGTTGTCTCAGATGAGAGGATTGATGGCACTCTCAGGTCTGTTTGGTAAATATGACCAGCAGGCGGCCAGGTTATCTTAGCGTAGTAGCTCTGTCTGAAGGTAACAAAATCTGCATATACTTCTTTTACAGATTAAACAAACCGCCTACTGACTGTAGCTGGAACGGACAGACAGATATGAGAGTAAAATAGATCTTCTCATCTAACTCTCATCAAAAGAAGAGAGCAGGAAGCTGCTGCTACTGCTCTGATGTCTTTTAAACATCTGGCTATGCCCCAGTTAGAGATGTCATATTTTGCCTTTGACAGCTGATGAAAGCACCTGCTGTGACATCACACAGCCAGAAATGCACCGACAGTGCGGAGGCAGTCTTTCCTCTGTCATTCAGTGTGAATTGTTCTGTTACCATACCTAACGATTTCTTGTCACAAGCTCTGTTACATCATTTTTAGACGATCTAATACCAATTTCATTCAGTGGCTAAAATGGGAACTGTATCATGACTCAGAGGAAAATCAGCTGTGCACAGTAACAGTCTGGGGCTGAAGTCCTGGCCCTATAGACTCAGCACTATCACCACCAAATGACAGTTAAGATTTATATGGACTGCAGAAAACCAACTCAATACACTGCAGTTTTTTACTGCAAAACACAGTTTGTCTTGGCTGACAGTGCGGAGGGGAGTGGTCCCTTGTGACTCCAGGCTTCTCTCAGGGGCAGTAGACCGGGTCAGAAAAGGTTAAGCTAAGCCAAACGTCTTCCAAATGGAAACAAATGGAGTGCTGACCTTTTTTCAGCATCGTCACACTCTGCAGCCATGCATCATTTGCAGCCTCTGCGCTGCCCTGCTTCATTCTTGCCGTTAGTGGCGGTCAATAACGCCTGCCTGTCTTTGTCTTTCTGAGAGAGTTGGAGTGTACATTATGCTTGTATACAGTGTGAGCTTGTGTGTGTGAAAGATTAATAGATAGAGAGAGATTCTTACACGTCTCATGTGAGGGGGATTTTATGCAACCGTTTGAGCCCTGAGGCTATTTCAGTGATGCTTCCTGTCTGTATTCAATCATGTTTAACAGTGCTTACAGTTGAGAGAACAAGCCTCACAGCAATATTGTGCATAAGTATGGCTATTGATTAAGGAGGTGCCTGTGCCACTGGGGTAGACAACAACACTTAAGTGCACAGTAAGTCTTTAAAGATGTACAATTATCCCTTCCTCACCTTTCCACTACATTACATTTCTCTGTCTGCATCCATCCCTCTTCCTGTCTCTTTTCCCATTCTTCTTTCCTTCTCTTTCACACACTATTTCTTTCCAGACTGTGCTGGGTGTGGAGCCGAGATCAAGCAGGGTCAGTCTCTCCTGGCGTTGGAGAAACAGTGGCACGTCAGCTGCTTCAGATGTCGGACCTGCAACATGGTCCTCACAGGAGAGTACATCAGCAAGTGAGTGTGTAAAGAGTAAAAAAAAAAACACAACAATACAAAGCATTTGATTCTCATGTCTACCCCAGAAAAAAACATACAAATAGATGTGCTGGATTTTTCACATCCAGTGTCTCTCCAGATAGGCTAAATTGTGCATTTGACTTACTACAGCAGTTTTTTTTTTTCTTTATTCTCTATGTTACAGGGATGGAGTGCCATACTGTGAGGCAGATTACCACGCCCAGTATGGAGTGAAATGTGAGACCTGCAGCAGATACATCAGTGGAAGGGTTCTGGAGGTGAGAATGGGACCAGATTTCAATGTGAGATGGTGTTAATGGAGATTTAGCTGCACAGAATTCTACAGTACTATAGAAATCCAAATTGGGAGTTGACTCTGGTAACTGAGTGTAATCAGTGTTATCAGAATTGAGCAGTTGCATTTTATCCTCGGCTCAGTTTAAGCCCCTCTGTGCTTTAGGGAGTGAGCGACTTTAGATTGGGGGGTGATAAACCTTTTTTTCCTGCCTTACTAAACCAAAACAAATTCAGCTGCAGTTGGTCAAACAATGGTGCATATCCACTTTTTCGTAGTTTCTGGAAGCACAGTTGAGCAGTGCACTGGCAGGAGGCAAGAAGCTAGATTGAATCATAAAGTGTAAGGAGTTCAGAGGAGAAGGGAGCTATAAAAAGATCAGAGGGTAAAGAGTGAAGGGAAAGGATGGAGGGAGGAGAGATGCAGAAAGCAAATTTTGCAGGGATAGAAATGCACATTTGTGCTTTGTGTGCTCTTACGCTGATTCAATTTAAAAAAAAGAGACAGAAGAAGACGTCAACAGTGGAGAGGGGGGAGCACAGGAGAAAGAGCTGGACGAGCAGGACGATGGGTTGAAGAAAGAAGTGCAGGGAAAATAATGAAGGGACTACAGTTAGAAATAATGAAAGCGATAAAGTGCAGATGCTAATTAAATGTTTTGGAAGAGTCTCTGGAGGATGACTCTTGTCCGTTGGGACCTGAGAAAAGGGAGCAGACGTAGTAGAACTTTGTCACACACACACACAGACACATTCACACACACAGGGCCTTGTTGTCCCTGTGCTCCTTTGCTTGTCAGAATGGCTGGTGTAAAGTGCTTTGTTCCTGACTATCAGCCTCTCTGGGCTATTTATAGACATGGGGACATGTCAGCCTTTATCTGCGAGTCTCCCTCTCTCTCTCTTTTCCGTCTATGTCTCTTTCTCTCACTGAACATTCGTGCGTGCTTGACAGTCATTCTTTTCTCCTGTCAAATTTTGATATCATAATGTTTTACTCCTTGAAGATGCAGCATGCAGCTGATTTGACTCACATGAAGTCAGATCCAGGAACACGAACCCCCCAAACATGCATTTAGGATAAGAATAACATAAATTCCATCTGGGCATTTTCACAGATGCTGTGTTAATCATTTTAGTCTTTGAACAAAAATATTAAATTTAGTCAGTTGATTTTTTTTTTCTAGTTTAAGTGAACTGCCATGTTTCCCAAAAATGTGGCCATTGTGACTCTATGGGTCAAGCTAACTTTACACTCGCCACAATCGGTGTAGAGATTCAGGAAAATGAGGACTCCACCAAGCGAGGGAAGCTGTGCAAGCCTTTTACATTTTTCCAAATAACATGTTTTTTTACATGAACCATATTAAAGTGCTTGTCTCTGAGTTGGACTGAAAGTAAACACAGACAGTATTCCCCTGGAATAGCCATGCTGGATAACTGCATGAGGATCTACATCCAGGGCCACTTGGCGGCACATCTAACCACCCTGCATAGTCACCCATGCATGCTGGTTTGTTTACATGTGTGAGGTTGACTTTCACTGTGGTTATACTGTCTTCTAAGGAAACTCAAAAAGCTCTGGATCTACAGATGCATGCAGGTTGTTGAATAAGACTTAACATTAAAACAGTAATTAGTTCATTTGTACGTCTTATCCTTTGGGTTTTAGTTGATAAATGATGATAAATGATGATAAATGATGAAATTTCGCCATAGTTCTTGTTTTCAAAGCAATATTCTATTTAGTTTTTTGTCTTGTTTTTGTTGTGAAAAAAGGCAAAACATCTCTCATTCATAGCTATAGTAAAGAAAATAACACATCGCAGATGCCAAACAGTCATCTATTTATGTGTTTTCAGGTTTCATTTCATCATAATGTCAGTGGAGTTGCTTAGCTGTACTCTCTACTCTCCTACAGTGAAAACCCAGGCTATTGTTAATGATTAGGCTTGTTCCACGGAGCTTTTCTTCAGTCCAACTTTCCAGAGCCAAAGGTTGTTAGTTTAATAAGCAGTGCAGAATAGATGGAGAAGGGGAGAAAGAAAGACAGGAAGCAGAAGAAAAGAAGCATAAAACCTCCTTTCTTTAGTTTCTCTTCTTTCCTTCCCCTTCCTTCCTCGGTGTCTTAGTTCACCAGTAAATATAGCAGCCTATTAATGCCACCGGAGAGAATGGGGGCCTCATTAGACATGGTAACAGCAGTTGTTGAACTGATACTGTATGACCACAGACGGTAAGCGCTCCCCTGCTCGGAAAGCGCAAGACGGAAATGCTGCATCCTCTCCTGGCTTTCCTTTCCGAGTAACCTGAGACACCCAAGCTGAACAGGGATTGGTTAAAATGCAGCTTAGATACGATTAAGAACCATATTGTTCATTGCCCATTCATCAAAGAGGCCCGATCACATAAAAGTATCAGTTTTATTAAAGGAAGGAAAAGTCATTGCAGCATTAAATGGCATAATACCCCACCACACACACGCTCAACAAACATGATGGATGTGTTCAGATGAAACAGTTCATGTCTCCTTGACACAGGCCACATGACAGCAGTGCTTCTATAAATAGAAATTCCCGAATGGAGTGTCAGGAAGGCAGAGGTGACGGGACGGGGCCACGCCTCAGCCGCCGCCCCCCGCCGAGACACATGTGAGAAACATCAGGACAGTGAACTGGACTGGATTAATGGCACAGTGACATCATACTGCATCATTTCATGTATCCATCGCACCTGAGCCATGTGTGTTTGGGCGTGTTCCCTAGGGAGGCTCTGAATGTCCAAGGACATGTATTGCACTCTTGTGTCCTTCACTTACATGGCCACCTACTTCCCTCTTTCCCTCTGTAGCGTGCACACATGTGCACACACGCTCCAACACTTTTCTTCATGTGACTGACCTACAGGGACCTTTGCTCTAATTACGGCGCAGAGGAGAATGGGTGGTGGCTGTCACGTGATTGCTGTATGCTGATGAAACAACCACAGGCTGTGTAACGATGTCTTAATACATTATGAGGTCACTGGTGGTCAGCTGATATACAGTAGAAAATCCTATGGAGATAATGACCTGCTCAAGGTGGGGGCGCAATTTGTAGATTAGCCCTCACTCTGTGAAACTGTTTATCATGATAATTTATGTCACACCACCTTCTTCTCTTCTCTCCTCCTCACAGGCGGGAGGGAAACACTACCATCCGACCTGCGCTCGATGTGCCCGCTGTAACATGATGTTCAAAGAGGGAGAGGAAATGTACCTCACAGGTGAAACTTGATGCCAATACAGCCAGACACTGACATGCGCGCACACACACACACACACACACACACACACACACACACACACATGGCAGGGTACACTTGCCCGTGTAGACTAACACCCAGTGCCAATCTTTCTTCTCTTCCTCTCTCGCTCTTCTTCAGGATGTGATGTGTGGCACCCATTATGCAAGCAGGCAGCGAGGGCAGAGAAGAGACTGAGGGTGAGATAGAGTTTGAAATGAAAATGTTAAAATGAAATGAAAACTGTATTCATTCACTGTGTGCATTCTCCCCTTTCCTTTGTCTGTTTGAACCTCACAGCACAGACGCCTGTCAGAGACCTCCATCTCCCCACCGGGCTCCTCCATAGGCTCTCCCAGTAGGGTTATATGTGTAAGTAGCCATTGACTCAGCGTTCGGTCACTTTTAGCTGCCACTGCCACCTCGCTCACCCTAAAAGCACAATTGCTACACCAGAAACGCAGGCACTGCCCATAGGCTTGAACCTGAGGGTGATGCTCACTCCCTTGGCCTGTTCACTTGTCTTGTCCTAACCTCTGTTGTCATTAGTGATATGGCAGGAGTTCAAAATAAGTGAGAATTATAAAGTATCTTGTTGTCACAACTGTTGCAACACAACACAATATTAATGTGTTATATCTGTGGTGATCATCTTCAGTTCCCAGAAAGCACTGATATGGTGATTTGCAAGTCGAAAAAACACCCTGACGTGTAGCTTAAAACTGGGTTAAATTTGGATGTGGCTCCAGGGATGGCACAGTCACAGTGTGAGGCGGTGCACCACAACGGAAGCCCTCAGAGGCAAATGAGAATAACCAAAACTTCTGGTGATCCATTTTTTTATTCAGATCTAAATAAAATTCTCAACAGCTCAGTCTTGTGTGGGTTTCTAGTTTAAAAAACAGGTATTCCTAATGCACTTATAGGCTAAATTCTGTCTACAAGAATGGGAATGTAATCCCAAAAAGTCAAGGCACATTAAAGTTCTTCATTTAAGTGCAAATACAAAAAACCTTATTATTGTACCAAGACCAACACACATTGAATGCAGGATGATTTTCCTCAGGGTTTTGGCCCTGGGCTTTTTACTGTGACCAGGTACGGTCCTGTTGAAATTCTGAGGAGGACAGCTTTGGGGTGTATATGTATTGGTATTTTTTTTAATTAGGAAGCCACAGTTTTAAAGAATTTTTTATTTTAGTACTTCAGCGAAGAAAGTGAATTGGAAAATTTAAAAAAATTGTTACATTACTGTCATATATCATGTTTTGACATGCAAATCACCAAATCAGTGCTTTGTGGTTGGCCATTTTAAAACCAAAAACATATATATACATGAATATACATGAAAGAATATGGAAGGTAGTTGGGGAACATACCAGGTTCATGTGAAGGTTGTCACTCTGTGCATTGCAGAGTTGGACCATTTCCATTTTAAACGAGACTTCAGCCAGATATGGAACGGCGTCCAACTGTGCTGCTTGGCAGTCTGCTGAGTGTTGCTGCGTGTCGGCCGTATTAGCATGTCAAGGGTTGTCTGCATGCAAGCAGGAGTCACCGCTCTCTGCTCAGCCCTGCCTCGCTCTGCTCTCGCCTCATAATCAATGACCTTTCTGTTTAAGGTGATGGATGAGGGAGAAATGCAGTGTAAGCACGCCTGTCGTCCATACTGTCTCCTCTCCCTCTCTCTAGCTGTCTTTGCTTCCCCTGCTCTCTTTCTCAGACATGCTGAGCTCCTGAAGGTCAACAACTTGCACTGCTGTCAGCTTCTGCCGTGTAAATGTGTGCTTTTGATGAGCGCACACGCACGCATGTGCAGGCTTGCGTGTCCTTCATCAGCTCTACCTCACTCCTCTCACCGCTGCATGATCTGCTGGTCGAGTTTCCATTGTACTTTGTTACTGTGCATTGTCCATGTGGTTGACGTTGCGTCTTGTTGCTCTTGTCTCTGTCTTTGGTGGGTGTATGTGTGTGTCCTCTCCCCAGGCCAGAGTGAAGAATGAGATCCTAAATTATAAGGACCTAGCTGCCCTGCCAAAGGTCAAGGCCATATACGAGGTCCAACAGCCAGACCTCATATCCTCCTCATACCAGCCCTACCACAGATACACCTCTGATGAGAGGCTAGACACTTACAGCTATGGGGAGGTACTACTGCCGCACACTCCAGGACAAACTTAGCACTGGTCTCATTGTTGGTCTGTTTCCAGGGGAAACACTTTGTTTAGTTTTTAGATGGAGCGCCGCTGATAAGAAGTGTTTGTCTTCATTGTAACTCAGTCTTCTAGTATTTATAGCTCTCATTTTCATTTTTATTTTTCAAAAATTGATTGAATGGATTGGTTTTGATTTTGTAAAATGTGATTAAGAAATTTGAATTGATTGGATGGAAAATTGGATTTGAAAATACAATTTTCAGGGCAAGCACTTGTTAGTTTAATAAGTTAATTGTTTTTTTACTGACCACAAGGGACTCCAGTGCATAATCAGGAGCTCATCCCTTTTTTCTCTTCACTGTCTATTGCTGGAAGCATTTACTGAGCTGTCAATATCACAGGAGGACATTGTTTACTGCAAAACATAATTTGTGGATGCATTGGGACATAAAATCAAGATGAAAATCATTTTAACCAAACTTATGAGCATTTACAAATGCACTATACTTGAAGGAATGGGTTGAGATTTTGGGAAATACACTTATTTACTGCTCCCATATCTGTCCACTCAATATGAAGCTAGAGCCAGCAGGGGATTAATTTAGCTGAGCTTAGCATAAAGACTGGAAACGGGGGAAACAGCTCTGGCTCTGACCAAAGTTTGAAAACATCTGCCTACCAGCACCTGTGAAGCTCACTAACCAAGCCCAGCCAAGAAACAGTTCAAGCACGCAACGTTCTGTAAAACCCCACCTTGGCGTATTTATATTTCCGTTTGTGTACGGATAAAATTAATGAGATATAAAGTCTTAATTAGTGAGCTTTAGACAGACACGAGACTGGAATCCATCCTCTTACCTGACGCAAGAAAGCAAATAAGCTTACTTCCCAAAATGTCTTACTAGTCCTTTAATTGACCTAAAAATATTTATATGTCTCAGAGTCATCACTTTGTCCAATGCAGTAAACCCCACCAATCATCCATGTAGGATAAAACAAAGCTGTGGTGATTGATTTTGAAAAGACTGTCTGGTCTTTTCCTGTGGTCCAGTGAATACTTGATTCATTGTTTTTGTTTCACCACAGTGTTACATTATAAATAATAACTCTTCTTTCTCTACTGATTCTTCAGTCACTTGGGACACTCTCTCCCTACTCTCAGGTAAGCATTCTTCCTCCCACCGTAAGTGGCAGTCAGTCACAACACGTGAACTGTTGTCATTTTGGCCTGTCACTGAGCTGTTTGTCTCCCGGTTGCCCCCTGCTCTTCTTTCACCTCTACCTTGTCTCCTCTGTCTTTTCAGGACTATGACAGCCTGGATATGAAGCAGAGGCGGTGCTCCAGTCCAGGTTATATTGACTCGCCGACGTATAGTCGCCAAGGCATGTCACCCATCATGCCTCGCTCTCCACAGCACTATGGCTACCCTGGTGAGTCAGATAGTATTCACTCCAAGTTGTCTGCTTATATATTATATTAGTTTAACAGCAGCCCATTGAAAAGAATATGAAATGAAGTCAATCATGCTGTACAGTACTGTGAAATGCACTTTGAACACCGTTGAAACACTTGTGCAGTTTCTGAGCTGAGTAATTAATTTGGAATGAGTCTAATGAAGTTAAGTTGTTTAAAGGAATAGTTCAACATTTTGGGGAACATGCTTATTTGCTCTTTTGCTGAGATGAGAAGATCGATAACACTCTCATGTGTCCGCTCAGTGTGAAGATACCGCCATCAGCCGGTCAGCTTAGTTTAGCATAGCATAAAGAATGGAAACAACCAGGATGACTCCGAAGGTAACAAACAAAATCCAGCAAATACCAGCAGATCTGAAGTCTTATCTTGACCATGAGTTTGCCAGACAGTGGAGACTTCAGGGAGTTACTGCTCTGAAGAAATGGTCCCGCACATAACTCCTCGTAATACGATGAGTTTTTACACTTTGGTTTTTGTACGGATAAAAAAAAAAAAAAGATATAACATATTAAGTAAGCTTTAGAGGTGCTTGTCTTTATGCTAAGCTAAGCTAATCTACTTCTGGTTTGTAGCTCTGCAAGAAAACTAATAAGCATATTTCCCAAAATGTGGAACTGTTCCTTTAGGAGGGATCCAACTGCTTGTCATTTACATTTTTAGGTCATCACCACTGTTATATTTTAACAAATATGTCATCATAGGACTATGACTATGAATATCAGTGGTGATAAAAGATTTACAGATTCACCGCCTGAGGGCAGAATGTCTTTCACTTGAGTTGTTTGGCTATCTCATATGCTGCGGTTGCTCCTTGGCTGTCATTTCATTTAACTCTTACACATGTGCACTGACACTGTGATTACTGTCATAAGAAGACAAGTCAATAACCTGTCATCACACAAGTGGAAAAGTTATCCAGTGTCACTTTGTAATTTGAATGAATGTTTAGGCTGTTTGGTTTTCATTCTGCATGGATGAGACTTGTGTCGAGGCCTTCCTTCATGCTCATGTTTCCTTTGCTGTGATTGGCTGTGGCTGGCTGCAGGCTCTGAGAGTGGCAGGAGTTCACCTTATTACGGCCAAGAGGGGCGGTCAAGCACACCCACCACAAACCAGCCCCCTAAACATTTTCATGTACCAGGTAGGACTCCTCATCTCCTCATCACACTCCTCATAAACTCATAGATGTTTTACTCGGGTGGGGGGGGGAGACTTCATCAGCCATTATTCACTGATACAAACCATTCAGAAAGGCCGTTTTGAGTTCCGTGGGAGAGAGGGGGTGTGAAAATGTGACTAAGTCGTATTTTTATGCCGCACATAATTGCTCTGGCGTATTCTTCCCCTCATACTGCATTTTTACCTTCTTTTACCTTCCTTTACAACCATCCTCCTTCCCCACAGAAACTCACATCCTCTCCTCCTTTACTCCTCCACGATTCACCTCTCCATCTCCTCTTTCTCTTCTCAGCCACAGGGGAGCCCAACATCTACAGGAAGCCTCCCATCTATAAGAGAGCGGGTACAGTGCAGTTAGCCCCGCCTTAGCCTGCCTGTCCTCCTGTCAGTTTAGTCATGCTGTGTTTGAGTACTCGATGTAGATGTTTTTACCGACCTATTGATGTTTCTCAACACCCCTTAGTGATTTAGCATTTATTAGTATTGATGTTCCAGTTATCATCGAAATTGAAGTCATCAATAACAAAACCAGACAAATCGAGAGGATTGACTCTGGAAATAGAATTCGACTTGTGCAACTCTTTTCAAAATTGATGATGCATTAGTAAGTGGACTGAATGCAAACAAACAATGTTTAGCGTGCATGCCACAAGCACACGTGCATGCCTGCTTCTGCGTGCAGTTCACAACAGGTTCTTGTCTGCAAATAGGGCTGGAACAGACCATGAATGAAGTGAAGGTTGCTCAGGCATGACAAGTGTTGAGTACATGGGACTCTGAGGACACACAATTCGCCAGAATAGAACAGAACAATGGAACAAAGCACAGTGGAAAAATGTATTATAAATGGAATTTATATTTGCAATGGAGACTTCTTTTATTTCTCAGCCTAGCCCAGTTAACCAGTGGTCTGTGTGTGATTTAAGGGGGTGTTACTGTAATTGTTTCAAGGAATCGGCAGAATCTGGAGACAACTGTTGTGCTCGGTTTGTTTTTAGGAAACAGAGGGAGTATGTGAGAGGGAAGTCTGATTTCTTAATTGTGTGGATTTATGTTGTCGTTCTGTCAAATACCACAGCAGCACAGTTAACACAAGATGCTATTTTTTACAAGATGCCTTTCTTACAAGTCATTGAACTTAGATCCACTTCAGCCATATGGACAGGGCACTTCAGTATAAACACTCATGAGACAAAGATTCCCTGTTCCCTTGTCACATTACACTGGAGAAGGCTTTTCAGCTGAGAGTCACAAGACTTAAGATCCCCTGATGTTGTCCTGCATGTTCCTCTGTACTGTATGTGTTGGTATTTGTGGGGTAGTTAGTAAACTGTGTATAGACACTTTCACCCTTCTATGTTTCTCAGCTATAATTAGTACATCACTGGCCACAAAGTTTCCATGCACAGACGCATGTTTGCCTATGAAGAAAAAATAAAGTAATTGACATTTCAGCATCTGCTATAAATGGCAAGTTAAAAAACCTTTAAGCTGGCCTTGTTAGAATACTGACATTGAGCACGCACTTCAACATCACTCATATTGATCCTTCTCGCACTTTATGTCTTCCTAAACAGCTATTGATTACTATTTCCCCTTGTTTCAGCACTAAACAGGATTGATGTAAATCCAAAGCCACAACAGACACATGTAGTTGTGTTGCTGTGTGCATCAAAGGCCCGTTATGTACTACTCAGTTAACAAGTTTGCTACCTGTATAGAAAAGAGGCTGTATCAGATCCCTGCTCCCTGGCTTTGTCCTTGTTCTCCGTACGGGTAGCAAAGCTCTCACACTGTCACATCTCCCTTGGGGGACGCTTCAATAATGTTTCCCTTTTCTTTTCACCTCTTTTTATTGCATCCAATCACTTTTATTCACTTCCCTCCACCTTCTGCTCCACTTTACCCGGTGACCTTGCCACTGTAAGTACCTCCCTCCTCTCGCTGTTTCACTCACTGTGGGTAGATAGATATTGCACATGTCTGCCTGTGTGTGTGTACAGTATATGTTTCTCTTCCTGTATTTTTTTTTAATCCCATGTCATTACTGTGTATCCATACTTCCTCTGACAGAAGTTTCAATCTGCTGTCAAACTTTGGTCTTAATGTGTGTGTGTGTGTGTGTGTATAGCAGCTCGCCCTGTCGTCGAGCAAAAAAAAATGTGTGTCCCAAAGATGAGAATGTCTGCCATTGGTGTCATGCATCATGTATATAGGAATTCAATGGATAATGGATTGGGGCTGGCATGGCTAATGGCTAACAGAGTGAAGAGCGATCTATCTGACATTACACTGCATGTCACCCCCATTGACTTCCATTGACTGTGCTTTAGTGCAGAGTGGCATCAATATCATCGCCTCGCACCACTCATGAAACTACTGTGAGCCTCAGGCTGAGCAGTAACTGAACTCACTTTGATGCTGGTTATTTTTCATTCTGCTGGTTGAATTGATCTCCTCTGAAAGTAATGGTGAATATGATGACTGTGGATATGAAGCGTTAATGTGCTCTCTCGCTGTACATCTTTGTGATATTCACAATCACAAAGATGTGCTTTCTTATGGGGATAGTTTGACATTGTGGGAAATACGCTTATTCCGTATTTTTCAGAGAGCAAGATTGGGATTGACACCACTCTTATATCTGTATTTGTGTATGTATTTGAGTTCCCAGGTAGCTAAATGAAGCTCCAGAAAGTCACTGCTCCCAGACAAGAAATAGTCTGCCACATAACCCTTGGTGACACTGCAACCTGTATTTTTTTACACTCCCGTTTTGTACTAATTAAGCAAATCAGATGTAACATGCAGATTGCTGAGCTTTAGAGGTGCTGGTAGGCATATTTCATTTTTATCCTTTGGACAACAACAGGCCAGCTGTTTCCAGGCTTTATGCTAAGCTAAGTTAACGACATCTCGTTGTACCTTTGGGCGAACAAGCATGAGCGTGGTATCGATCTTCTCATCTAACTCTCGGCAAAATAGTGAATAAGCATGTACCTCAGAATTCCAAAGAGCTATTTCTATAACAGAATTACCAGTTACTCGGCCTCTGTCTGTTTTTCTCTTCTCCCCTAACTTACTCCATTTCTTCACAGACAATCACATGGATGCAGCCACCAAAAGCAGGACCAGCGAGGACATCCTCAGATCCTCCAGACTGTCCACCTACTCTCCTGAGCCATACGCCCAGTCAGAGTCCGACTACTACCCATACACCAGCTCCCCGAAGGGTAGGAAACATCATTTCACTGAATTTAGAATGGCGAGCTCCTATAGTAACCTGTACCTTTTTCATTTCCCACTGGACCAAACACAGCCATAGAAGTACAGTTCTTTATGTAACTCTTTGTTGTCATATTTATTCACTCACCCACTCTGTTACTGTGTTCCACTCTGAGCTCTATATACAAGGGGATCTCTTTTATGTGTTTCTCTCTCAGCCTATCGGATGCCGAGAAGACGCTTCTCGACAGGAGGAGATGAAGAGAGTTGGAGTCACAGTCTTCAAAGAGTAAGCACTTCATTATATTCTTCCTCTCTCTTTCTTCAACATCTGGTTGAAGAATGTCACATCCTCAGAAACACCCATAAATAATGCACTTCTTATGGTATGGTGCTCAAACTATCCTCCTTTTCTTAGTTTGCTTCTTTCTCCATCTTGCATTCACTGTACATTAAATTAGCAGTTTTCCCTTATGTCTCTTTCTTTTCTTCTCCCCCTTCTGCCTCTTTCCTCGTTCCCTCTCAGATTGGGAGTGGCATCGGGAGGATGATCCTAAAGGAGGAGATGAAAGCCAGATCTGGTTCCTATGACAACGACCCCTGGGGCAGTGCGAGGAATTCTCGTAGTGGGAGCAAGGAAACACTCAACACTACAGGCTACGGCACCACGGCGTACAACAACACTGTCAACGGGTGTAAGGATCCACCCCGCCCCCACCTACGCATCTCCCCCTTTGTCTTTTGGTTTTTCTGTCTCTGCAAGTTCACGAACGCCTGCACCGCTCCCGTGCAGCCATGTCTTTGCCCCTCCCTGTGTGATCATAAATGTTGCCACAAGGGCTTTTTATGAGCGTCAATATCTGCTGTCATCGGGGCTTGGGGTGAGGGCAGTGAGGTTGTGGATGCAGGTCAGAGAGGGTCATGGCTGCTGCAGGCGGGGCGGTTTATTGAGATGGAAAGATGTTGAGATAGCTGAACAGCTGCTGCTGAACCTCTGATGGGCCAGCAGCAGCAGCAGATGTGTCCTGTCATTGTTGTTGGGTCGTCTGATCACGCTGATTCTGAGCATATCAAGCTAAGAAGAGTGTTCAACTAAGTGTGCCGATGTGCCAGATGTGATAAAGCCAGACCTGAAGAGTTGTTTCTGTTTGTAAGGACCAAGCTTCACTGGTCACACGGCGTAGTGGGACTGTTATTTTAGCCCTCGACATTCAGACGCAATCTGGTTTCCTCTCTTTTTCACTTCCTTGCTCCATCCCTTTCACCGCCTCCCTCTTCAACTTCTGTGCTTGTTCTAGCTTTTTTTCTCCTCCTCTCTCTCTCCTGATGTCGCTATATTATTTATATTTTACTCTGTTAATTCTCCATCTCCCTATCTATCCATCCATCTATCTGTGTATCTATCTCACTCTCGCTCTCACAGCTGGTGTCCCATATCCTGGTTTATTTATGAGGAGTAAGATCTCTCATTAAAGCTGTTTCTCTGATGGGAGGGGACACAACTGAACGGGAGTCTGTTGGCTACAGTTAAAAGGCAACAAAGGCTTGTAACCATACGAGCTTTGGTGTTGCGATTAGATGGTGGAGCGTGCAGTGTGTCTTTGTATGTTGGTTTTTTTTTTATTTTTTGTTCCCTTCTTCCCTGAACCGGTCCTGCCTGGCCTCTTTCGGTCGTATTGGCCCTTTGATGTTTGGTGTTCCTCCCGGGGCTTGATGGGAACCCAACTTGCTCCTTCCCTGTTTCTTTGTTACGCCCCTAACTAGACAGATGGCTGTGAAATCTCTACAGAAATTTTCCCTGAGTATTTTTTTAGGAATTTAAACAAAATTTGGAGCAGGGAAGATTAAAAATGCTGCATCATTTGTTGTTTTTTTTTGAGAAAAGGATGTGATATAACCAGATGATATCTTTATTTCACAGCTCCCAGATCCCAGTACAGCGCTGATAGTGGTAAGTTTATCATTTATATTATATAAATATTCTTCAATGATTTAGGCTTAATGCAGACCACCACAGATTGAGGTTCTGGTTTGTTTAAACAGTAGCTGTTTTATGTTTAGCTTTTGATTGGAGGTTGGCATTGGGTCACAGATGATGTGTTTGTGTTGGATTCAATGATCTTACATCAACAAAGCTCCAGTGTTAAGTGCACACATCTGGAACTTTAGGAATTTTTTGGTTAGTCATGAGTGCCATCTACTGGCAGTGACCTGGCACTGGTTATATGCCTTCAATCTGCCAAACTACATGAAAGTAATTGGAAATTTAAGCAACTGTTAGCTTGACTAAGGTCATATTTGACCACTGTTTTTCTGTATTTTAGATTTTGTTTGTAAGTCAGCTTCGCTACCAGGATATGGACGCAACGGCATCCAGAGGGTGAGACTGCAGTGAACAAGACACAACACAGCATGATTAGCTGTATTTATTATATCGGCTTGGGGATCATTTTTGATGCATCTCGCATCTTGTAAATTGCTTTTATTGCATGACATTAACATTTATCTTGAGGCGCTAGAATGGAGTACTGTTGAGGCTAGTGTTATTACCAAATCTTATTACATATGTTTACATATCTCAGGCTGAATATGTGCCAGTATCTGTTTATGTTTAAGTTGCTGTCACTATTTACACCTGCAGCCTCAGAGTGCAGATTGCTACCAGTACCAGTATGACACTGGTAGCGAAGTCAACTGGGGAAGCAGAGGTAATTTAATATGGATTTGAAATGCCTACCCCTTATTAGATTGAAGCAATTAATTCACTGCTTTTTCTATTGTACTGACTTAATTTCCTTTCTCTTTCCTCCCAGCAGAATACAAGGTACGGTTTTAAAATAATCACTTGAATAATGCACTCCATGTGAGTTAGCCTATATGTTGAATAATCCCAGTGTGATTGTAACAAAGTGTCTGAAGTTTGATAACCCATGCCCGCGCTCCCTCCCTGCAGATTTACCCCTATGAAGCACTCATTGTCACCACCAGAGGGCGCAACAGGCTGCCCAAAGATGTAGACAGAGCCAGACTCGAGGTAAGTTATGAATGGGCCATTAGGTGAACTGTGCTGGGAAGCTGTCCGTGGTCCAGTTAAAAACTAGTGGTGTGGCCAAGATTTTAGAAATACTAAGGCTATACCCACAGCAGAACACCAGCCATCTAAGATACTTGTTGCAACCCGCCAACTTTAATATTTAACAATTTTAAAAAAGTCATTGAACTGTCCAAATATATTATCTGTAAATCATATCTCCAGACTTTGTGGTGGGAAAATACCGCATTCTTTTTTATATTTATTTTATCCATTTATTTATTTTTCAAAAAAATTCTACTTAAATCTAAAATTTTGCAATCAGCCTTAAAAAAAACAATATGTTTACTGTGTGTAATTGTTGAATTCATATTTGTCTTTTTGTCATTATAACCTTGATTTCCTCAATGGAAACTGAGGCCCATTTGGAAAGAATAGCATATTAGAGGAATATGAGACTTACTGTAAAAAATGACATGTATAATGTGATAACTGTGTGTTGTTTCTTTATCCTTGTGTTCTTAGCGTCACCTGTCCCCAGAGGAATTTGCCCAAGTGTTTGGCATGACTGTGGAGGATTTCGACCGGCTGGCTCTGTGGAAGAGAAATGAGCTCAAGAAGCAGGCCCGTCTGTTTTAATAACATATGGACAGTCGGTTGAATACTGCCATAACTAGAGCGAAAGACTTGACTAACTGTAGGAAGGGCACAGAAAGAGATAGGAAGACTTCTACTTGGTTTCACTGCCATGGCTGAAAACCTGTTCTAGATATCCTCATATGACGAACCAAATTCTGGTCAGACCAGCGTGGACTTCTGCGATACCGAGGGAGGGCCCCAGAGACATTATGCACGGATGGACTTATAAACTGTTAGATGGTTGCCAGTGCAACTGTGGCTATGTGCTGGAGTGGTGTGTAAGCAATAGAGACTGTAGTACAGTAGTGTTGTGCTTTTCTTAAGCCTGAAGGATGTAGGATGGCGTGACTGTGCCCCTATAAGGCCACATGTGGGGATGTCTGTGACCAGAGCCGCAGTACTAAAACATAAAGAGGAGAATTTTGGCTTTGCCTTATTTGTTATGCTCTCTTAGTTATGAGTGTGCAGCACCAGCAATCTGAATGAGTAGAATGTAGATACAGTATATCATTTACGACACTTTATCAGTGGGAATGATTAGATGAAAAGAGTGAGTGAGTGAGCATACAGCATCACTTTGCTTTGGTTTATAAGGATGCATTTTGTTTACCAGTTTCCCTGTTTTTGCTCTTTCACATGAAATACTCTGTCCCTCTGGTTTACACTAATTGATATAGAAGGAAACAAGAAACAATCTGAGGTGGACACCGCTTTTTCAATTGTATGTGTGACCTGCATTGATTTGTGTGCAAATGAAAACCAAAGTGAGAATGCAAATATACAGATTAGCAGATCACTTCCATGTAATGTTTTTGGTTAAATAGTTAAAGGGCACCAATAGTGCAGCTGTATGGTAACCTAAAAGAATGTGCAATCCAGTAGATTAAATAGATAAAGGAAAAAACAACTTGGTCCTCCAGCTCCATGTTTTCCAGCTCATTGCAATAGAATGATGACTAAATGTTTTAGAATGAGGACGGTAGTCATTCATACACTTACATTCACTATTATTTATATTCTTTTAGAGTGATAATCCAATAATTTTGTAGCTACAGAGATTATATTCACTCACAATTAAACGCTCTGCAAGGTATTTAACACACTGACAAAGATCCAGGGTTGTTGAAGACTTTACTTCATTTGAATACTGTTATTTTTGATTTTGTCACTAAAAAAATAAACTTAAAACAAACTTAAAAGTCTCCTCCTTTTTTTTATCTGTACTTGGGAACCATCCACTTTTAAAAAATATTTTCTTAAAGGAATAGTATTAATAATAAGGAATAATATTTTGGAAATTACTAGGATACTGGCTTTCATGGAGCCCAGTCAGCATAAAGACTGGACATGGGGAAACACCTAGCCTGGCTCCATCCAAAGGTAAGAAAATACACTAAACCAGCACCTTCCAAACCGACAGGCTGCACCCAGATGTTCATTTTCAGCTGGTGGGGTGCTGGTTTCATAGGGGCACACCATAATAACCGGGTCTGTCTGGTTCTGCTCTGGTGTACCTTCCTGTCCTGTGGCAGTGTGGCTCGGGCTCTGTCCGGTCTGTCACATGGCGGACCTCTCTGCTACTGGAGGACAGAGCTAACATGAGGGGCGGCATGTAGATCATTTTGTTAACAAGGGCGATGGTAACACCCCTCATAACGTTACACCCCGTTTAATCTGTCCAAAAGCCGAAATGTTTACAAAAATCTAATTGAACTTCGCCATTTCTTCGTCTATGGCCTGAAGCAGTTGCCAGGCAACGGGCCAGGCCCCCGGCCGTGATGCTGCCCGGGGCCGTAAGACAGAGAGCTGGCGTTTTCACACTTTTCACGCTTTTTGTTTGACTTAAACAAACTAGATACATGGTTTTTCACCCCTGTGGGGTCCGGAGAAGCTGCCCGGCGTTGTTTTTTTTTTTTTGTTTGTTTGTTTGTTTTCTTTGACACCTTTAGACAGACCCAGACTAGCCGCCCCCCCCCTTTGTTTCCAGTATTGTCTCTACACTGACGGGCTGCAGGCTCCCGCTGGCCCCCGGCCCCGCGCCTGCGGTGCGCTTCACGCGCCCACGTGTGCCGCGGGCTTGACGCGGTCGCGTCGCGGCTGGAGGCGGCCGACGCTAGGACCCAGCGGAGCGGAGCGGCGGACCCGCGGTGCAGCGGCTTGTGTCTGTCAGGCTGCGGCTCCGCGCGCCCTCACTCGCTCCCGCACGGCCCCCCGCTCACGCACGGGCCCGCGTTGAACTTCGGCCACTCTCCCGCGGACAGCATCGCCGGCGGAATGGAGACCGGCGGCGCCAAATGTAAGTTTTGCCTTTCAGCCTGAGACACGGCGGCACACGGCAGACTGACAGACTGCTGCGGTGAGTGCGGTGAGTGCGGTGTGTGTCGGCGTCTCTCGGTGCAGTTTACCGCGGTGGGTTTGCGCAGTGCATGCTCGTTTTGTGCGTTAATTGGTCGTTTTTGGCGGCTGTCAAAGCGGTGGGACCCCCACACACACACCTCGTGTGTTTGTTGACTCCCTCCCTCATCTCTGGCTGCAGCACCCACACTGAGACCCCCCCCCCCCCCACACACACACACACACACACACACACACTTTGGGACTTTGCTGAGAATATGGATTATTAGATTTTCCCCAATGTCTGCCTTATTTGCACTAATATTATTCTTAAAATGTCTATTCTCTCTTTGTGAGCCATACAACCAGTCTGAGAACACCCACGGAGGTGTGCTATGGACCCGTGTAATTCTCCCTCCTGATGTACATCTAGAAGACACAATGGTAGTGCACTTTAAAAATATAAATACTGCTGCGGTCTCCCCCCCCCCCCCCCAGCTTGCTTGGAGAGGCACAAGACCAGGCACTCATCTAAAGTTTGATTGTTGTTACAGAAAGTGAATCCCAGTCATCCTGAGTCAAGTCAAATATCTGAACGTGGAGATGGATATTTGGAGATTAAGGCGGTCATGGTTTGATACTGGACACCACCAGCAGAGAATTCTTCTGCTCTGGGCCGCTACAGTGCTTTGGTGTTGAAATAGCTAGAAACACAAAATGTGTTTCCGCCTCATGTGTTTCTTCTGGGAGGGGTGCAGTTGCCCCCCTGCACAGTGCAACATTTTTCCACATTGTAACTGAAAACAAATACGCTTGCCCCCCGTGCGGGCTCTGGCGTAAGGTCAGAAGAAACAGCGTTTACAGGGAAAGGTGTGACCCGACTCAGCATTTCAAGTATGGAGTTGTGATTTCAGCGAAGAGTTTATTTCAGTTTGTTTGATCTGTTTTTACACTTCAGCTGGTGTTGCGGTATCATGTTACTGCTTTTGGAGCTTCAGAGTGTTTTTCATAGACTTGTTTGCCAGCCGCCAGGCAGGTAAACATGTGATAGTGATTATATCGTCCAACTTAATGGACATTTTTACTCAACTGACTAGAGGTGAAAGGAAATGGGACAAACTGCGTACATGGTACTTTATCTTATTTCCAGCAGCTTTTAACAGCATCTTTGCCTACAAGAAAAATATCCTTTTTTATTCCCATACATATGTCACATCATGCCTTTCCTGTCCATGATTTAGGCCTACTTCTTTTCCGTCCTTCCTCACCTTGTCAGTGTGTGTGGTTAATGTGGATGTGACCAGTGTGTTTGGTGTGTACACAGAGTATCTAAAGGAGGAAGTGTTTTTAGGTCTTGTCCAGGTTGGGAGAAATCCTTGTCTGTCACTTCCATCTCCACACACACACACGCAAACACACAGGAATTCAGCTTGACTGACTTTCTGTCTGAGCTTTGTGTTTGTGTAAACACCACAGCAGAAAACACACAGTGACGGCTGGTGATGCCTGAGGGAGAACCCTACTGTTTGTGTGGTCCTTGAATCCAATGATTGGCTGCTGCTAAATTACTTTTCCTTGATTTGTCTTATAAAAGGCTAGCGGAAAATAATGGCAAATGCCCTTCACAAGCCAAACCAAAACAGTTAAGTTGCAGACCATAAAATCAAAGCAATAAACCAGAGCGTAGGACAACTGCAAAGTCAGTTGATAACTCTTTGTTGACTATTAATTATGAATGATGCCCTTCACATTCCAGGTCATGGGTTATTGACCCATTTCTAATGTAAAAATATTGATTAGTGCAACTTTAAAATTGTTGTTGTTCATTTTCTGTTGATCAATTGATCAACTTATTGCCTCTAAAGAATAATCTATTCCATTTTTGACTGTCCAAGCTTGCTGTGTGGAGTTATGTGCGTTTATATATCAAGCTTGGCAAGATTGATGGGAGGCAGGTATGAGCTTGAATAGTGGGAGCTTCTTAATATGCACTATCCAAGCCAGATGGAGCAGCAGTGTAATAAAGGTTTTGTTTCCACATTGAGTTGCCTCAGTGCACAGAGCATCAGGTGGGTGTGGGAGGGGAGAGGCTGTCCCCACAGAGATGCATTGCAGTGGTGGGATTGTCTGTGATTTAGCCCAGCAGATATGATGAATCGTGGCTATTGTCAGGATGTTTTGGAGCATATGGAAGACGTTTTGGACAAAACAGTGATCTGCTATGGACTCTACAGTGATGCATATAACACACTGCAGTCTGCCGCTGCATGTGCATGAAATCCCTACTCCATCCATGTTTTTCCTCAAATGCGATGGCTGGAGTGCTCTGCATATCCACATTCCTCTGAGAAATGTATGAAAAGAGAACCTGTGTGTTTGAGTGCGCCTTTCCTTTTGTATGCCTCATCAAATTTGTTATTCATTTAGTTTTTCGGGACACAGATCTAAGTTTCAGGCATGTGGAGGATGACTCTGAGAGTACACAAGGATTTGAATTGTTAAAAGTTGAATTAAATCATGGTTTCAGTGGGTATGGGTTAGCAGGGCAAAAGAGCACAATTAAAATGCAGTTTGCTGTCGTCATCTAGCTGGTGGTCAGTGAACTCAGTGATGCGTGCATTTATGCCATATTTCTAATTATGTATGCTGTAATCTGCATTTTTCACATAGCAGAAGCAGAGTTTGCGGAGGTAACTTGACTCCAAAGTTGATATAATTCTTAAATGACTATTGCAGTATAACCTGGGTCTTACTGTCATAGTTTTAGCTAATGTAACTAAAATGTAACGCTGTCATAGATTTGTAACGCAAATGCTCAGTTGGTAGCAGCTTTCCAATAGAGTCTGATGGGCCCAAGGAAAGAGCCTTCACAAAAATAAAAACTCATCCTGTGGTTCAGTTTGATGTCACCCCCACTTTTAGAGTTAGTATAGATTGTTTGGGCAACAGATGTCAATGTTCACCTTCTTTAAAACATCTAAATAACATCTTTTGATTGGACTATGGTTGGACTGTTAATTAGCTGTCTGTCTGTGGATAACTTGGCCCCACTAGACTCTGTTGTAAAGCTGCTTCCAGTGGAGCCCTCCTGTCTATTCTCTCTGCAGTACTTGGTAAATCCAGTGTTATTCTAACCAATTGGAACACCAGCTATAATAATAAGAGATGTAGGCAGAGGGGATCTCCCTGGCATATCATTTATATTCATACATGTAAGGGTCATAAGTGCACTTGTTTTGTTTGCTCCATCAGACTTTATGAAGAGTTTTTAAAAGTAGTGTGCAGACATGCTGACGCTCATACATAAAGTACATTACATACATGAAATATATATGTGCCCATCATGCAAGGGCTGTAAATCATGGATGATTGTGGACCAACCCTATGAGAAGTGGAATTCCCCTCTTTAACCCCTGTGAGATGAGAAGATCACTATGAATCATAAGGTTGAGATATGTGCAGGGCATTTGTGTGTAAGCGCACGTGTGGGCGTGCACATGTGCATTGTGTGTAGGTAATGGTCATTCTCTGCACAGTTGTTTATATAGGGTTTCCATGGAGATATACTGCACAACATTACAGCAGGGGACTATAAAGTGTACATATGTGTGTATAGACATTTAGAAATATGGTGTTTTCTTGTGTTGCAAAGGGTGAAGAGTGACTCTGCCTGGGGTGTGATTGCATACAGGTACAAGCCATGCACTCACAGGGACATTTTAGATTTACTGGAGCGACTTGGCAAAATATATGAGACTCTGAGTTAGAATAAGATAACCTGTTATTTGAGTTTTACTTGTTACTTGACAACAGCCATAATTTAGCACTGTGATATGATTCATGTTAATATACAGGTATTGACATTGTAAGTGTTTGGCCTTAGGTATAAATCCACGTTAGCAGTTCGTAGTGTACAGATAGTACTGACAAACTGTAGTTCTGGTATGCATGCAGAAGAGTTTTAACAGAATTCCTGGAAAACTACGGTATGCAATCATTTTATCCCATAGAAACAGTATAGAAATCAGTATTGATATGTGTCAAAAATAAGTTATTTTAAAAGTCTGTAGTTTGTACCCAGTTTGTAAAAGTATAAAAACAGACTACATATTCAGAACGTTTGAAAACGCATGTTTATAGTTTAGGCATGTGAAATGATATGCAGTGCAGTTATACAAAATGTATTGCAAGTGGTGTTATATGGGACTGTTCAGGTAAATTGATGCTGCCATCATTCTAGTTAAGTTTATAATGTTTCCACTGGTATTTCATTGATGTAGCCGGGAAGTTTCATGGAAGGTGTTTAACTAAATTTGGGTCTCAGTTTAGCATTGCATAGTGAAACCTGAACATGGATTGAAATCATCTTTGACTTTGGGAATAGCGGAAGATTATGCAGTGATTATGTATTACCGATTTAGTAATGATTGTAAAGACTGTTTAGTCTTCAGATATACAGTGTGCAATGTTATGTTTAAACAAAACATTTTTAACTAATGTTGTATTTAAGAAATGTAATAGCAAAAATGTTAAACTACTCAGCATGATACAAGGAGAACGCCAAGGGCACTTTAGATCATCTTCTTAAAGAACTCATTCTCTACATGATGGTTCAATTCAGCTATAAGACACTGAGAGTGTGTTCTAGTTTTCTGGTGAACAACTGAAGACAGCACTCTGCTCCAGTCAAAATCCAGTTAACACGAAAAATCCCAAATGGAGACAAAGCAGCTCCTTTTCCCTGTGTGTGTGCGTGTGTGTGCGTCTTTGCAGGCATGTATGTGTGTTCTGTGTATATTACCCTTGTCTGTGCAACATCAGTAAAGCAATGCTTCCACTTGCAGAATAGCATCTTTCTCAGTGTGTGAATACTTTTCTGTGAGGGAGACATAGCATTGTGGTGATCTCATAGAACTCAGGGCAGATAGGGGATCTGAATAATACTGACTGCACTGTAGGGCCTTTGTCTGGCAGCAGGCTGAGTCAAGCCCTCTGTGCCATCTCAGACCTGAATAAGAAGATGAAAAATGAGAGCGAGGGGAAGAGACAGACATCCCCTACATCATGGTCACTTCTGTGACCTTTGACCTTTGACCTGACTCCATATTGAGAAATACTCAGATGCAACCATTGCCACCTGGTCAGCGCTACTATTCCCTGATCCGACAGTTTCTACCCATCTGTCCGTTTTCTATGCATGCTTTTCTTTACGCTCAGGGTCACTGGAAAGATCAGCCTGGACTGGGGAAAGACAGGGAAATCCCCTTGAGAGTCTGCCAGTCTATGACAGTCCTAAACAGGCACATTTATAATCAGCTATCGCTGTATGTTGGATGTCAGACACAATAGATTTGTCATGATAAGGAGGGAGGATTACAGGACGGAGGAATTTGACATTATTAGTGTTTTTGGGAGGAGAAGGGAACACTGTCACATGAAGAAAAACAATGGAAAACCCTTCTTTGTGTCAGGACAATATAAGCTGTAAAAGACTCCGTAGTGCTTGTTGTCCTCCATGTCACACTATACACAATGAAATTATTTCTGAGACACACGTCTTTGTTCGTGATGCCCCACATCTGTCAGATTGGGCCATTATCATTTACATTAACATGTAATCTGACCCCAGGTGTTAATTTACTAAACCAGCGTGGGTAAACATAGATGTCAGATGGGAAAATGAGCAGCATTGCTTACTAACCTGACCTGTAACTGGAGCTGTAGAGTGTCTCACTGCCGAGATAGCAGCTCCCTGCCATCACCACTGTATCCCAGATTGCTCAACTGCAGTGAAGCCATGGGCAGCTGTGGGTGTATAATGTGCATGTGCATGTGTGTCTGAACATCAAAAGCTTCAGTGGTCCATTGCTGCCCTTCAAAAGCCAGTTAATGCTTAAACAGGTGAGCGGGAGTGCACAAAACCCATAATTCTCCCACTCTATCACCATGGAAACGCCCCGGCCTCTTAAAAGGCCTAATGACTTTGAGTAGATTTCTCTCTCCATGACAAGCTCATTAGAGCGGCCTAATTAGAGGGAGTGAGGATGCACGTTCAAGCTACAAATTTTGGTTAAAGACATTGACTGCAGGCTACATACTCACCCCGTTTAAATGATATCTGCAAATATTTGCAAAGATGGGGGAATTTAACCTAAACCTGGCTCTACTTTAGGTAGGTTTAATTTAAGATGTAAGGCCAGAAAGTAATTGTGCTGTGGAATGCATGCTCCTAATACTTCCCCTTAGTTGAGATCATGAAATGGTGTTTTCAAGTAGGCAGTCATCTTAAATGTCAGACTGTAACTTAATGTACCTATTAATTATTGCTGAATTAAACAACTACGACAGAATGCTACCTACTGTATCAACAAAGACATTCAAAGCACCTATTACCCTGGACTAATTCCATCTCTAGTGTATATACTGTATTTGTGCGTACACTTGTGAGTATTATAGAGTGTGGGATCTTTGCTGTGTTTTATGAGAACCTAAAGCATCTACCCATGTACAATAAAAACAGTGGGAAGAACATGTTTTTTCCCCTCTGCCCTTAATTTGTATACCTTTACGACTCCTCCAAACCAAATAAGGTTTTCCACATGCTCCCATCACCTGCTGTTCATCTTCAGCATGATTTGTATTGTGCATCTGACATATATGTTGTGTGTTATTTATCATGTGTTTGTTTAAAATGTCCTCCCACATAATAAATGTTCATGTCAAAGCCATGAGAAAGGAATTCTCACTCACAAGGGGAGTACCTGCAGCAGCTAAATAAAGGTTTGCAATAATGGCTCATTTAAGAGCTCCATTATATTGTCATCCCTTTGAAATACAGTTGTAGAAGTAGGCACATTCAATTCTATCTAGCGTAGGATCTAGACAAAAGTGCAATGAGAATGGGGTCACCAGAGACAGTACAGTAAAAGTGGGAATGGGTCAGCTGACAGGAAGAGGAAACAGAAGGCCGGAGGTGATAAGTGATGTCATCAGTAGAGGGAGGAAGTCCATCTCTATAGGGGGCATTTGGGGCATCCCCACACAGTTGGTCAACCCATTAACTAATGTCGGAAAGGAAAAGTGTTTTGTTGGTAACATGCAGAATAAGATCAAAATCAATCTCCAAGGGTCTTCAGTAGTTAGTTCATCAGAGTGCTTTGAGGATTTTCATCTTAATCGCAGTATATTTTACATAGTGTGACAAGCCCTTACGATACTTGCCATCTGGGTGTCTGTCAGGATGTCTGGTTTCTACTGCATTTGATGACCATTTTCCAACTTACATTTTGTTGTTTCTCCTAGGAATCTCATAAAACTTTCCTGACCCTCAAATGAATAAAGGAGATCAACATTAATCTCCTCACTGTGTGTTTGACAGATAGGCAAAGTGCCAGTAATAATAAGTAATAATAGGTAGTACTTAAACTTGGGGGGGGGGGGGCAATGGAAACAAGCTATACACGCAACACTGAGTCATTATTGACTTTTAATTCGGTAGGGCGAACTTGCTAACAAACAGTTGCTTGTTTACACATTCAGCAGATATGGAGCAACATGAGCATTCATGTGGAGTCGTGTTTCTGGAAACTGTCCTTTAAGCTCTGTTTTGCTCTCAATCAGCTCCTGAGGGAAATGTCAGACTCTCTAGTTGCTAAATGCTCCAGAATGTTTAACATCTAGTTACTAACTTTCGTCTGTAAGTTGTTTGGTGCTGAGGACGTAGAATACGTTGGGTTTTTCGCTGAAAATGACTGCTTGCTGCATCTGGAAACAAATTGATGAAAGCGGTGAAAGTGAATAAAAACAGTTAAGTTGCAGGCCGTAAAAAACAAAGCAATGACCTGAAAGACACTAAAATGCTTAGTGTCAGATGATAATTCTCTGTGGGTTCTTTACTGTGAGTGAGCCCTTTCACGTACATTATGTAATTTGATCCACTGTTAATATTAAAACATTGATTATAGCATCTTTAAAAAACCTGCTGCATTCATAAATATTAATTAGAACAGCATATTTTAATCACGCTGTGTGCTTCCACCTCAAATCCAACCCTAAATGACCAATACAAGTGGCAAATGGTAGCAAAAAGATGGTTACGTCACAGTTGCAGTCATCATAGTTGCAGATTATCACGGAGATATCAGTTTGTGAGTGCCCAGACATGTTTTGTGCTGGGGAGAAGAGAACCGTCAGACTTGGGAAATGCCTGGAATCTGAGGAGTAGAGTGGGAGGAGATTTCATCATGATAGGGCACAGGCTGGTGAGAGGAGACATTGTTGGCACAACTCATAATGCAATTAAAAAGCACATCTGGCCATCCGGTTTACCTCACCTTTGTTGGCAAATCTTAGCTACACACACCTCAGTGGTCTATATAGAGCAAATGGGTGTTAGGTTGGTGTTTTTTTTTAAACTACAGTAACATCTACTTTTTTCATCTGTGTTATGATTCAGCTATTTCAACATCCATGTCTCAGCTTTGATGACTGAGTTGGATGGTGGTATTTAGATAACCCTGACACAGCATGAAGATAACATTCAAACTCTGCTCCCTTCTTAACTGAAAAACCTCTCCAGTGACTCACTTAACATTAGATAAGATTATGCTTTTTCGCCAAAAAAATGCTTTTCTTTTCCTTTCAAAAGTTGCCGGGTCATATTGTTCAGCTGGCCTAAGTGATGAGACAAAGAAGACTCCCACACCATGTTTCTGGACACCTCAAAGTCTTCAACCTGCAGCGCGCTTTCATGTCAGATCAGGTTGGGTAATGGCTGTATATCCAACATGTCCAAAGACAATAAGGAAAGGGAGACTTCCAAGAAAAACCCAGCAGTTTTCATTAGATACTGATCTCTTGTGGAGTCACAGATGGTACAGTCGTTTAAGTTTCTCACAGCAGCTTTGTCCAGCAAGAGTTACCTCTTTGTGGGTGTAACTATGTTTTGTATTGTGGACTTGATTAGTGGTACTCACTGCTAATCTGGAAAATGCATACATTTTCTAGATTAATAGTCCATCATGTTTTAGCAATTGCCTGAATGCATCCGTCTGACGCAGACACAAGAGCTATTGTATCCCATTGTAATGTGAAGAAAAGTGATGTGTGTTTTATAACATGGTTTGCTTTCCCGTCCCTCCTCTGGCATCCACGGTCCTGTGTGAGTTCACATCTTTACTGAGGAGATCAGAGGTCACATTTAGTCACAGTGAGGAGTGGTTTGTAAGACCATAAGCCATCCTAGCAGGGTGTGTCTGTGGCATTTGTAACTGATTTTGGAAAAGTTGGGAAACATTAGAAATGCCAAAGGGAAGCTCTGAGGAGGACTTCCATATTCTATTTTTGACATCCTTTGGAGAGCATATTTTAAATCATCTGTATATGTGCACAGTATGATTTGTTTGTCTATCATTCATTGTTTAATGATATATCTTCTTCATTGAGATAACCTTTAACTCTATAGGTATATTTTGTAATTACTGTTGTCTCTTTTTCTGCAAATCTTTCAGTTTTCTGTTCTGGTGGCAGTAGGGTCTCAAAAGTTAATACTTTTTTGGCACTGATCAAAATGTATCTGTTGACCAATTTCCCCCCAGGGATTAATAAAGTATTTCTAAAGGATCGAACACTTTGCTCAGTTCTTCTTATGTATTCATAAACAAGACCAAAAGTCACTGTGCTCCTGAGAGGCTGGCATGCCAATTAACAAGATTTCACTCTGGACCATGGCCATTCTAAGAGCCATGCCACTTGTGTTGCTAAAAACTGCTGTTACTTCTGCCCAACAGTATACCCTAACACTGAGTGCATCTACATCAGAGGATTTTTATAGTGAAACAACTACCCCAGACCAGCTTTGATGATCTAGCTGTAAATTGAATCAGTGCTGCATTATATCAATCCGTCATACAAAGTAGCAAAAAGTAATTTTGTTCGTTCAAAAAAAATGATGGAGATGATTTGTTTTCTTCCGAGGGTAAGATTGATAACACTGTTATGTGTGTTTGCTAAATATGAAACAGCAGGCAGTTAGCTTAGCATTAAGAGATATATCTCTTTATTTCTCCTTTTTGTACAAAAATCAGAATGGAAAAACAATTTGACTTCACAGCTGTTTGTCAGGCCACAGCCATTTTTCCACTTTTTTTTTTTTTGTACGGATTTAAAAAAAAAAAAAGAGACGTAACCTGTTGATTAGTGAGCATTAGAGGTGCTGGTAGGCAGATTTTGTCACCATTGGACAGAGCCAGTCTAGCTGTTTCCTTCTGCTTCCAGTCTCTGTGCTAAACTAAGCCAACTATCTTCCTATTAACCGTACACACATGAGAGTGGTAAAAACAACAGATGATCTCATATTGTACATACATCTAATTTAGTAACTCCACAGTGATTGTTGTTCAGTCTTGTGCACCAGCCAGATGACACTGCTTTCATTCCGCAACTGATAAACAGTGAAAGCCTGCACTTAGGAGAAGCAGTGTGTTTTGTCTGTGCGTGTGAGATTTCTGCCCTGTTGTGCATATGGTCGTGTGTTTGTCCGTCTGCTTGTGGGTTTGTTTGTGCAGCGTTAGTGCCCTTGTGATTGAAGGCAGCGTGTTGCATCGTGTTGGGGCACATGAGTCTGCCTCAGGGCAACAAGTCATCCACGTGTCACTCTGAAGAGTCTCAACTTGCCTCAGCCTCCACTCCGCCGCCTTTACTCAATCTCTCCTGTATTGTTCACTTTATATTTTTAAATACATTAATTTAAAATATTTAAAATATAGAGGTTAACCTAGCAGCATCAGCTTTGCTGGGAACCTTTAGCTGTTATCTTTATCAGTGAGGAGCCACGTTGAAGATGCTGTAATGTAAAGTTGTAGTACAATGCCTTACTGTATCTGGTATGTCAGTGGGTTCACTGGCATCTTCTGGATGGCAGCCTTTGTGTGCAACTAGTTAAAGGTTAATAATGTATTGGGAATGTGGGAAAATAGGTGAAAGAATAAAGAATGTGAGTTAGCTATTAGTCGACGTGTGTGTGTTTACACAGCAAGCCTTTCCCAGGTGCTATACGATCCCTAGGATTACAGCAGAGGGGGATCCAACAGGGCTACACACACACACACACACACACACACACACACACACACAGAGCACCCCCCACCCCTTCAAAAGAAAGAGAAGAGGGGAGGCTGGTGGGAGGGAGGTATGAGGAGATAACAGATCAGAGGGAGGAAGGGAGAGGTAAAGGAAGTGTGAATTCAGCAGTAGGCAAACTATACTTCACTTCCACTACAAAGACTTCACAGGACAGAGCACACAGGGAGGCTTTGACTCGGGAAAATCTCCTACTGTATCTGCTTGTGTATGAATGAACCGGTTTGTCTCCTTCCTAACCTTGGAAGATGGTGGGACTCTCATCCACTGCTGTCGAGGGTAAGTGTTGAAGGGAAGTCTTTAAAGTTAGTATATTAACACGGCAGGTATCTAAAGCTAAAGATGTTGCAAGGATTTGTAAAGGTATGTAAATATACGGAACAATGTGAAGACACAAGCTTTAAAGGTGTTGTTAACATGAGACTCAATGCGAGACATCAGGTGATGTTTACTTCATGCCTTAACCATCGTGCCAGCTTGTTGAAAAACAAAGAAAGGCAGTAATGTTGAATTGTTGAGAAAGCAACAGATTGCCAGCCAGATTCAATAATGAAATGTTGTAATTTTTTTGTGCAACTAGAGACTCTTTGTGGGATTCAAATTCTTGTTTGATTAGTTGGAATGTCTGCCTGCAACAATATTGTGAAACGAAGTTGGTGCCGAAAGACTGTATTTTGTCACTTTCGACATACTGTAAAGTTTTGTGTGTGTGTGTATGTGTGTGTGTGTGTATGTGTGTGTGTGTGTGTGTGTGTGAGAGAGAGAGTGATGTGTGGCAAGATAGATAAGAAGAAAGCCTTTGGCATGAAAAGGCATGAAAAGAACTGCATCCGATTGAGATCATTATTCTTCATATCAGGGTTTGTTGGACGTGTTAGCACAGGTGCTCAACTCTCTGACATTATCCCCCCCCCCCCACACACACACACACACACACTCTCCCTTCTCCAGAGTTTGTACAGAAAGTCTGCTAATGCAAGCTCCTTTCAAAGGTCTGAGTCTGCACTGTTTAACTACTGCCTCTGTTTCACTACACATGCACACTCACACAAAAGTACTTTGCAGAGTCTTGCACTATTAACAAAGTGAGGAATGTGTCTAGTGTTTAACGACAATTGTCAGACTAGTGTGAGGAGGTAAATGTTTGAGTGTGTCCAAAGTATTGAATGGCATTACACATTCCTGCAGGCATGGTGCACTGCCGGCACCCATCTTCTGTGCCCTAAAATTTTAACAACCCCTGACAGTGTTTTCTCTTATGCATTAAGACTTAAATGAATCAGTATGTAGATTAAAGTTATGGTTTGACCTTCTTGTAGCTGCAAATATTCCAATTTCACCCTGGTCTGGCTTTAATCAAACCATATCCAACCTGTTTTTGTGTAGCATTATTATCTTATGCAAGCTTGTGTGTAGTTTCCCCTCAGGTGCTAGGCTCAAAATCTATTTTATCTGGCTTTTGAAGACATCAAAGACACACAGCACACACACACAAACACACACGGAGTAACAGATTTAAAGGATCATGTGCTGTTTTAGATGTGAGTAGTGTGGTGTTGATTGTAAAGGCATGACTGGGGACTTAAGGGTGGTCTTATGTGCCTCACATGCCAAATACTACGTAGTAATTCCTCTTTGCTCATTTTGGCACAAGTGGAATAACACTGTAATCGTCAAATTGGATAATCAGGTCTTTAGAGCGCTGCTCCAAGTAAAATAGTGAAAGAGTTTTATGACTGTTGTGGCCTACTTCATGCCAACTCCTTGAAAGCAACGCCTTGATTTCTGTGTTCTATCTGATTTAATGCTGACTGGTGTAAATTTCAGTTTCTCTCTGCTGTGAATGAGTAATGCTGTGGATAAGGTTCTCTCTTCCACTCGGTTAGGGGAAGCCCAGTGGTGCGCTAGAGCCAGAATCTAAACAGCTGGAACCTCTGGCAGAGATATTGCACTCAGCAGGCCAAGACAGCCCACTCTCATGAGTTTCCTCTCCTTCCTCGACCACCCCTTCCTTATTTTCCCAGAGTGAATAAGGTCTTAATGCGGACACATTCCAGGTGAATGCATGAATTAATTCCTCATGCCCGCTTCTCAGAGTGCCAGCATGCTGTTATTACAATAGAAGGAAACTGGACTAGTAAGGAAGACAGAGTTGTTAAACAGAAACAGGCAAACACACACCTACTGTAGCTCTTGTTGATCTTGACTGTACCCTTGGCAGGGCATTGTTAGGCCCATAGGAAGACCCACCTCAGGAAAGTATGTCTGTCTTTAAGGAGTGGGAGCAGTCTGAAATGTAGAGCACACATCACTGACAAACACCAAATACATCTTCTAGCTTATCGAGACTCTCTGCTTGTCAGTGGTGATTACATACAAGATTGCTGTGTCAGAGTAATACAACAAAGAGTCCAACATTCTGCCTAAACTCATTAATATGCTGCTTAAACTGGCAAGCACACACACACAAAAGTTCACTTTTGACACAGTCCACTGAATACACATCATACAAGCGTTCCTATGTGTTTTACGTTTTTTTGTGCGTGTCTATGTGTGTGTGTGTATTTTGTGTTTGTTTAGTGCAACAGGTCTTGTTGCCATATGACCGGCCACCGAACAAAGACTTTTCTGGCTCAGCGGCTGTCCCATGGCTGACCCCAGCAAGACGCACGGTTCAGCAGGTCTAATGTGGCTGGACTGTGAAAATGAGGCAGGGGGGGGTTGAGTGAGAGAAAGAGGTGGAGGGAGTGGGAAGTGGGGGCAGGCAGACAACTGTGCCAGCAGTGACTCGGCCAGTTGTTAGGTTTCGCTGAGGATTTTAGGATTATTGATGTAGAGAAATTCATATTAGGATACAACAACACAGAGGGAAAGAATACAAAAGAAAATAGCAAAAAGAAGGGCGAGACATGGGGACTGATTGCTGATACTTGTGTCTGGCCGAAAATCAGATAAAGGAGGAATCCAAACACACACATCAGCAGCAGGTTGCAGACCTGTTCTCAGGATGTCCAGTAGCTGTGGGAGTCAGACAGTTTATTTAAGTTCGGTTCTGAAAACAGGGAGCGGACCAGACCCGCCTCTCGGATCAACACGTGATGTGAAGCACATATTTCTGTAAGCTGAGTCCTCAAAGTGTTACAGAACGTGGAGAGCCCTGTGAAGAGTGTGTTTTGCAGGAGGTCTGCATGTCTGAGCCAGCTCAGTCCATGACCCAAATCTCCCGACTGTTAGATAAAGATCAGGTCTTCTGCTTGCTGGTGCATTTGGCTTGTTCTAGGCTCTGTAAAGTGGTCTTTGAGTCATTCTTGTAAGAATCTAATATTTCTGCCAACATCTAGAGCATTTAATTGACCTTTTTAGCGTTGAGAGCGACAGTTGATTGACATTTGTGTTTGTGCCCATCAGTCTGTGGGCCAGCAACATTTCGGAGCCTCTGCAGAAAGACAACACTAGTGTCTTTGCTCCTTGTGCAGGATGTTCTGTTCGTATTCTGTGTAATAGTTGTTATTTTTGGTAGCTTCAGTTCCACTTTTATTCTGGGTTAATGAGCAATTAGCAAACATGTTTCCTGTCACTCCAGCCTGTTGTCTTTGTTTAGTCTGGCTAGTAACAGAGAGAGGAGGAGAGGAGGGAGATGGTGTGATAAGGTGAAGCAAAGTGAAAGATGCTTTCTTTGACATGCATGGGTTTGTTTAGACATGCCACTCTGACCTTTGCCCTGTCTGCTGATACACTGACCCACCCCCACCCCCTCCCCCATGCAGCGATGGAGGTGTTGGTGAGTGAGCTGGGCGTACTGTTGAAGATGCTGGACCAGGAGAACCTCAGCTCCTCCACGCAGGAGAAGAAGACCTCCGTGTGGAATCTCCTGCAGCAGATACAGCCATCGGGTTAGTGAGGGGAAGGAAGACGGATGAAGCAACTTTTGTTTGTGTTATATTCATACAGTGATTTTAGGTGTATGTTGTGGTATAAAGGTTAGGGACCCACTGCTCTAGATTACAGTCAGAGATCCAAACTGATATTTCTTTCCATGAAGTGCGTGTGCATGTTTGCTCTTTCCTTGCATACAGTTTCAGGAACAGATTACATCTACATGAACTCAGCAGTGTACAGAAATGGCACCAGCTTTGTAGAGTCCCTCTTTGAGACGTTTGGTGAGTTTGACGTCTAACATTATGCTGTTAAATGTACATTCATACATGTATATGTATATGTATGTATATGTATGTATATATATATATATGTGTAGCGTGTGTGTGTTTATATATGTATACTTTGTAAATATAAAGAGACAATGATATTTGTAGCTCATTTATGATATTCATAAATGTATATATGTGTATATATACTATATACATAGTGTTGGTGTCTTTTATAGACTGCGAGCTTGGAGACCTAAAGGATGTTACAGATGATCTGAAAGAAGACAAACTCGCACAAACCGAAACTTTAAAACAGGCAAGTGGCCAATATATTGTAAATCCTTAACTTAGGAAGTGGGATGAGGGATGTATGTTGTATGTTGCCAATCTTTTTGACACTCGCTATCCAAATCCATCTTTGCAGAGGACCATTACAGCTCTATGAGCTCGTGACTTGTGGAGAAAAGGCAAAGAAAAACAGATTATATTCCATGTTGTGGGGGTTTCCCATGCACACATGCATATCAATCTGAAGGCTGTTGGAAGAGTTAAGATTTAGGGACCCGCCCAGAGCCCACGTGTCTAATTTATGGATATCATTTTGAGGGTTATATTCTATATCTCTTTGATGATGTAGTTCTTAGGCTGTGAAAACAAATCTTTCATGGTTATGGAGGAAATTTGAGAGTTGTGTTTGTGTGTCTCCCTTAGCAGAACTGTGCAGACTCCGTAGCCCCGCACTCAGCTGACTCCCCTCCCCCTCTGCCCACAACTCCTCCTCCTGAGGAGTACTACGAGGAGGCAGAGCCCCTCAGTCCTGGCAAGATGCCCGAGTACATCATCACACGAGGTCAGCATCTTCCCGCCTCTGCTGAACTCAGTGCTCTTAGTGTTAGTTTGCTGTAAAAACCTCTAAGTCAGTACTCAGCACTTAAATTACATAAACATAGTAATATAGAACCTTTTCAAACATAATTACAAGGTACAAGTTGCATTAAAGTGCATGATGGAACATAAGGACTAATTAGGGATTTTTTCATGTCTTCAATTTTCAGTCAGGCATAGGTCTAGCCCTCCCAACTCTATAGAGGATGGCTATGAAGATGCTGAAAACAACTACCCCACAACCTGCATCAACTCACACCGCAAAAACTCATGTGAGTTGTGAACAAAGTTATTGCCAAAATTAACAAGATTACAGGACAAAAACTTTTGTTTTTTACAACAAATAAAACACACTTTGTCTTCTCTGTTGTTGCCCTCTCAGACAATGACTCTGATGCTCTGAGCAGTTCCTATGAGTCCTATGAGGAGGATGAGGAAGAGAGGAGCCCTGGCGTCCGACTCACACATCAGTGGCCCTCGGATGAGAGCTCCATGCCTCCTGCCAGGGACTGTCGCATCTGTGCCTTTCTGCTGCGCAAGAAACGCTTTGGCCAATGGGCGAAACAGCTCACTGTCATACGGGAGAACAGACTGCAGGTGAGGAGTTGTACGAGTCGTCAGGAAAGCATGTAATCATTCAGGATACATACACAGCATCTGCAATTCTTCTTCAACTGTCCTATGTGAACTCCTTTCTGCAGTGCTATAAGAGTTCTAAGGACACGTGCCCTTATGTGGACCTGCTGCTGCCCCAGTGCACTGTGGTCTATGTGCCCAAAGACAGCAAGAGGAAGCACCATGAACTCCGGTTCACCTTACCCAATGGAGATGCCCTGGTGCTGGCGGTACAAAGCAAGGAGCAGGCCCACAGATGGCTTAGGGTAAGCTACACTTAATTATAATGTATATATGCATGCAGGAATACAGACTGGTATCAATCTTGTTGACAATCCCTGGAAGTGGGTTTGTCATTGTGGAAAAATAAACCCTCAAAAGGAAGTGTACAGTCAGGAGTTACACACGTAAAATATCTCCACAGGTTGTTAGAGAGGTGAGCGGTCAGAGCGCAGGGCCTGAGGAATCTGCATCTCCCATCATCCCAAGAAAAACAGAACTTGACAAGGTGAGTGTAAAAGGAGGATGTTTGTGTCAGCAGGTCCCTGTCATTTTTATCCACAAGATATAATTTATCTTCACAGTTGCAGTGAGGAAAAGTCAGTGGCAAGCAGCAATTTTGTTGTCACCATCAATTTTCTTAAACAATTGTTCGGCTCAATACAGCACAGAGGGATACCTGTATTTGGCTTGCAGAACAAAGAGGAGATATGTAGCGTAATTGGGTGTTAAGACAGCAATGATAGGGGCGGTAGTGAGTCAGTGTTGGAACAGGCACATCCTCTTTAAAGCTTACCCACCTGTCAGAACATAAACTGCACAAAGCCCTGTCATGAATCAAAGCACGGGATGAAAGGGAGGAGAGTTGGTAGGAAAAATGACTGTGTCATTATGTCATGTGTTCATGGTTGTGAGACAGCATGTGAGAGAGTGAAAGAATCCTGAGGCAGCTGGATACATAAGTTTGTTATTTAGCCCTTAATTAGTCAAAGACAAATGCAGAGACCTAGCTCTGGTTTGATCTTGGCGGGCAGGCAGATCCTCTGTAGGACTTGGACTCTGCCGTTGAAAGTCTAAATCTGTTTTTGTGTGCTTCTTCCTCAGAGGTTATCTGCAGAGAGGAACACATCAGATTCAGACAGCGTGGGTGTGTCAACTGGAGAAAATGGTGAGACAGAGACACACACAGCCTCAAAATAATACAGCAGCTGTTGAAAGATTTTAACTCAAGGTCCACTTACTAGCTTTTTCTTCCACTGCATCTATCTCACGGATATATTCGGACAGCTGTTTAATCGTTCAATTTTTGATGTAGGCAAGGTGAAACGCGGGGCTTTCGCTGCAGGCCGTAAAATCACACGTATCATCAGCTTCTCCAAGAAGAAGCCCCCACGGCCTGGAGATCCCCGGACATCCTACAGCGACCCTCGACAAGGTCGGACCCCACTTCCCTGTCACTCTTTTAGGTCTCCAAGTTTGCAGCCACGTCATTTTTCTTTCCCTCCTCACCATGCAGGCTACCTGTCGGTGCTGGTGAATCAGGTGTGGCGGGAACAGTGGTGTTGCGTGTGCAGAGGCTCCCTGCACTTCTACCATGACAAAGGAGACCCTCGGACCTACCTGTCTTCACTTCCTCTCCACGGCTGTGAAGTGGTCCCAGGGCTGGGACCCAAACATCCCTTTGCCTTCCGAATCCTACGGAACAGCACAGAGGTGGCTGCTCTGGAGGTAAAATACTGAGCGTTTGTTCCCTATTTTAAAGCTGCACTAGTCAACATTTCTATATTAACAATAGGTCATTTTCGTGCCTATTGACGAACGCACAGAAAATTTTCACCCGACTCTGCAGTTCGCCTCAACTTTACGAAACATTTTAGTGCCTTTAGTTCATAGTTTTGGTTTTACAGCCTGCATATAAACATTTTGAATCACTCTCACTGTTCTCATCAACCTTATCTTGAGCAGCAGCATGCGGCTGCTTTTCAGTGAAAAAGGCTTAGCCAAACCCACAAACACCAAACAGCAGGCAGACAAAATTAGTGGCTACCGGGTGAAGATAGTGGAGAATTTAGCAGCTGAAGAGCCAGGTATTTTGCACAAGTGACCAAAAAATTAATGAATTCTTGATGAAGATTTGATTGAATAATCAAATCTTTCAGATTTCAAAGCTGATTTATCCGGTCTCTTTTTTAGGGTAGCAGCTCCGAGGAACTTGGAAGGTGGCTTGGCGTCCTCTTGGCAGAGACAGGCTCTGCGACAGACCCAGAGTCACTGCATTACGACTACGTCGACGTGGAAACCATTGCTAACATCCGCGACGCTGCGCGGAATTCCTTCCTGTGAGTGAGACGGAGAGGGGGGAGTTGAAATATTTGGACGAGGTCAAAGTAAGGCCACTGACCAAAGCCATGATGTTTAGACCTCACGCAGATTTCATTTCTCCTTTTTCTCTGAAAAATAGGTGGGCCACATCCTCCAGCAGTACGTCCACAGACTCCAGAACATATGACGAGGTCCCTATTGAGGACACGCAGGTGGGACGCGCGTGCTCAGACGTACAAACACATTTTCCAAGTTCAGTTAAACCTGATGTGTAATGCTTTACTTTGATGTGACAAGATTAGAAGCTGCATGTCTGTGTGTGTGCAGCTGTTGGGGACTGTCGCCGTCTGAATATGACACCCCATATTAGTCACCCGAACAGACAGACAGTTCTCTGTTACACGGCCATCAATGATGGCTTTTTGTAGGCCAGGGAAAAAGCAGTGTGTGGGCATGGGAGAGAAAAAAAAGACAAAAAAAGGAAAAAAGCAATCAAACTGGTGACAGGAAGGCAAGAGGTCATGGCAGTTTTACAGCCAGTAAACCTCTTTCTTAACCCCACTGACATGCGCTTAAACACATACCTCTCACCACCTACAGCCACAAACACACACACCCCAGTGGTCTCAATCCAATAAATCTGAAGATTGCTTAGCCTAATATACAAACTTTGCCTTTTTTGCCATCCTTCTTTTTGCATCCTCCCACATCTGTCATGTCCCCCCCACCCCCTCTCTACTCCACCCAGTCAGGGGAGAACCGCAGGCAGCAGTCTGGGAATCAAGGGAAGCGGCGCTCAAGTTTCTCCAGCAGCGACTCTGACAAAACCAAGCCTTTAGTCTCCCTCAAACGAACAGGCTCAAGTAAGTTTGTTCTGTTGGTTTCCCAAAAGTAACAAATCTGTAGCTCCAGTGATGCTGAGCATATTCTCATGAACTATACTGATTGAAACATTTATTTATGCAGTGGAAACTCACTGAGAGCAAGCTCTCCTTTGCAAGAGTGCCCAGTTTAAAAGACACCTGAGTGATGGCAAGGCCAAAGTTATCAATTAAAACATTCACATTCAACTTATGTTTCAAAGATAGAGACAAACTGTGAAAAACATATTAGTGTGCCCCTTAGGATGGGCTTAATTCTAGGGATTTCGAAAAGCAGACTGCACTGTGCACATGTGGGGTTTACAGAATCTGGATACTTCAGAGGGTTACTGAGATATGTAGATAGCTTTTGAATCAATGCTCTATAAATACAAAATGAGGCAGTGTTGCAAATGACTGTCACCAGTAATTGAATGAATGGCACTGTGATGTAGGGTATAGGTCAGCTGATGTGTGCATATAAATTGCATCACCATAGTTGATGGGGAACTTCACAGAATTCACACATCGAAGTCTGTATACAGGTTTTGGGAAATACTAATGCATAAGTGAAAAAAGTTATATAAAGTTGTATAGGGAGCTGTGCATGGTCTGATAAATTACCTCAAGTGATCTGTAGCCCACTCTTCTTGAGGCTAACAGCCTCAGCATATCATATCCAAAACTCAGACCGGACTGTCAGCGATCAAGTTGCATTAAGGGTAATATAGGCACCAGGTTTTGACTGTGTTTTGAATGTGTAAAAAAAATAAGCTGATATATCTGGTTCTGCTGCATCTGTCTGATCCTTTCTTAAATTGTCCATCATGGGTCTGACAATGTTATAGGAGTACAGTGTTAAATCGGTGGAGTACTATTTCAACAGTTGGACGAAATGAAGATTTGCCCAATAGTTTTTTGCAGTTTTTTTAAGAAACAGATTCTTTGTTCTTTTATTTTAATATGCTCATTTGTTTCAGTATTTGCCTATAAAATAGTGCCATCTGCATACATATGAAATCAACAGTTATTAACATTCAGGCCTAGGTTATTAATATAGTTTGTGAAGAGAAGATGACTTCAGATAAAAGTGATCCTTATGGAACCCCTTTGTTAATGTTTAAAAATCTAGATAGCACACCATCAGCCACAACTCACTGATCTCATCTGTTATGTAAGTCATTTCTGACCGATCCAATATCTTAATGCACTGCAATAACATATTGTTATCCATACCATGTCAAAGGCATTACAACAAGTTGATTCTTATCTTAACTATTCACAATATCGTTCACAACCAACCAGACAGCTGTATATGCTGTATGTACGTCCATATTGAGGGCTGAATCTTTTTAGAAGCTTCCCTCCTGTGTCTTTTCCGTTTAACGCCCTTCTCTGCTTTCCATCTGTCTCTCTAAAAAAAAAAAATAGATAAAATAAGGCTAGCAGTCTGCCGCCCTTCAAGGGAAACAGGAGTAATACAGATGGCACCTCTTAATATAGTTGTGTTTGATTGCAAAGCTCTAGTTTTGTTGTAGCTTAGAGTTCATACAATCATTTCAGTGATCATAAAATTTGAGCTTTTATCTGGCTCAGTATTGCCCTTTTCCCTCTCTCCTCTCATCATTTCACTTTCCATCCATAATCTCTTCCCACTTCACTCGCCTCTCCCATTTGCTCCGTTGTGTCAGTTGGCCTCTGCCATACAAATAAAGGTGATGAGCGTCCTGAGTTTAGGAAAGTGATATCGGTGCGGTCGGCTGTCTCAGTGCTGTTTCACAGGCCTTCACTGTGACGTTCTGACACATCAAAGAGCCAGCAGTCTCCGGGGCTGAGAGCTTCAGGATGTAACCTGAGATTTAGTGGACACTCACATTAGATTCGCTGTCTTGCCTCCTGACCTCTCCCTCTGTAGGAGTGTGTGTGTGTGTGTGTGTGTGTGTGTGTGTGGGTGTGTGTTTGTGTGTGTGTGTGTGTGTGTGTTATTCATGCATCATATCATTGTTCTGTCTTACAATTATTTCTTTGAAATATGAAATAGGTCAAATTTTTGTGTGAGTTGTAGAGGCGGCGTCATACTCCTCACATGAGGAGCATGACTTTAAAAAAGACACGCAGAAATATCGCTGTGAGAACTTTTGTCTCCTTCCCATAACCCCTGCACATATGGCCCTTCACCTTTGCTCTCTTATGACACCTCCACCCAGACGCCAACCAATATGGAAGGTATGGGAAAACAAGAGCTGAAGAGGATGCCAAGCGTTACCTGCAAGAGAAAGAGGAGCTGGAAAGAGAGAGGGATGGGATACGAAATGCTCTAGTGACCGTCCGACAGGAGAAGAGAGAGCTGAAGGAAGAGCTGAAGACGGCCTCTGGTAAGAAGATACAAAGCAAAACAGAGACACAAATTCTTCTCAGTCACTGCTGAGCTCAGCTCCAACTTACTTACTGCAGTGTCAAACTTAACAGCATGGCTAGAAACATACATCTATGTTTGCACATTAACCATAAGGCTTGCATATCAGGTGCACATTCTGTATCCCTGCTCTGTGTCTGACCCTGCAGTCTGACATCCATTATTAGAGGGTCATGTGAGAAGAGAATTTCCCTACAGGGATATATAAAACATCTAATTGCTTTTATATTAAATCAAAAAACATGGCTGTGAAAATTCCTTCTAAATATAATTAATTTCCTGTAGGTTCACATAGCCAGCAGTGGTAGACTTCCTATCTTTTTTTTTTTTTTTTTTTTATAAAAGTAGCATTCCAGATTATAAACATACTCCATTTCAAGTCCAAAAGTATTAGCAACAAAATGAGTCAAGTAAAAGTACTGAATAGGCAGCAGAGTTGCTACTGCCACTGTTATATTATTATGTGCTAGATTATTGGATTTATTTTTACTACTTTTGGATAGACTCCTTTTATGTTTTCTATGTAAAATTTTAATCTGAGAACCAACTAGTATCTATAGTATATAAAAAGTACAAAAGTTGCCTCCATAATGTAGTGGAGCACAAGTATAAAGCAGCATAATATGGAAACAGTCAAGTCAAGTAAAAGTACTCCAAAACTGTACTTACAGTAAGTAAGAGTAATATACTATACTATAATGTAAGAGAAATAAGAGTAAATAATCTTGAGAGTCATACTGAATTTTGAGGCTTTTAACACATGAAAATGCAAAATCTACTTTTCTAATCCACGTTGTCCTATTGTGTTGTATGGCTTACTGTGTTTCTGCGGAGCAGAGAGGAGGAAGCACTTCCTGAACAAGCGTGTGTCCCAGCTGGAGGACACCTGTCGGGCTAAAGAGGCGGAGAGGGTGGACCTGGAGCTTCGGCTGACTCAGGTTCAAGAAAACCTCAAGAAGAGCCTGGCCGGTGGAGCGCTGGGTGCACCCGTCGAAACAAAACCCCCCGTTAAGGTATTTAAGTAGTTCAGGATTTGTTGCTTCATGTGGAAAAACCCCTGTCTGCTTGAACATTTTTTATTTAATTATTTACTTTTTTCTTTTTGTGTAGGTCTCCAGCAAAAAGGCACAGAATATCTACAGTGAGTCTTTACCAGTGAACTGTGCCATGGAGATGCGTAGGAGACCTCCATCTGTTTATGCTTCTTCTACAGGAACTGTCATGCAGAAGGCCAAGGTAACTCTGATCTGTTTCCCCCACTCTCAGGGTCACTTCCTGAACAATTCCTCAGCCTCTCATCATGGACCGATTTCTCTGTCAGGCTTCACAGGGGGTTAATAGAATCACAGCAGCATGTGTCATCATTTAATGGGTTTTCACAGTTCACACAAATATAGACAGACAGTCTGTCACTTTGGACATTTATAATTAAGTACCTGGTTTGTGTCAGCAGATTTTTGGGATTATGATCAAATGGGATTGTGTCACTACACATGGATGTTTGATATCCGGCTTTCACAATATGATTCACAATATTTCTACCTAAATGATACCATCAGGTCTATGTGATTCAGCGAATCAGTACAACATAATTGCAGTATTTTCCTGGAGATGCCAACTACATAGATTGGCATTGTTGTCATTACCACAGTGATTGTACTGCTTTTTACAAACCTTTATTTGGTCATTGATTTTGTAAAAGAAGCTGGTATGGTACACTACTGTGGACCACCAAGACATAGGTTGCCAAAAATAATTAAAAAGAAGTTAGTAGCATTGTGTTTCGGATTATGAAAATGAGTGAACATGCATAGAATTATTAGACATTATCATAACTGCTATTTATGGTTTGTATTTTGTGTATCCTATTATCACTTGTGTGTTTCACCTGCAATCACTTGAAATTAATTTCTTGGAATAATGACCCTATTTTCACGTTGTTACTAAATCACCTACATGTTTTTTCTATCTCTACAGGAATGGGAGTCAAAGAAAGGAACCTAAGAGTATTATCATGGAAAAGACTGGAGTATGAATGATTGAATGTCAGGATCTGACCTTTGTGATGTTCAATCCTACTAAGGATAACCTTCCATCTACATCCCAAAGCACAGACTTGTTTCATTTTGGATTAATAAGGAAATAAACTGTAATGAAATAAATTAGCCACTAGGTGGAGGTACATGTCTCTGAATATTTACCCTTCTGTCTTCCTAAAAGGACTACTCCAAATAAGAGGAATCCAATGTCTGCTCACTCTCTGTATCCAAGTATTTTTATTGTTTTCTGTGGCACAGATTCAAATGTGTCAAACATAAAATTGAGAAAGCAGAGTTTCTAAAAGAAAGACATAAGAAAAGTGTATTGAAAAGCACAGTGAGCGTAGAACGCAGTGTTGTAATTGAAAGGCAACACAGGATTGTGTTCTCATCCAGTGTTGCATTCAGTGAAATTGTTAAGGTGCCATGTGAGAAATGTGATGTGTTTGGAAAATAAGAGGATGGAATCAGTTTAAGCCATTATGAGCCTTTTATATAATATACTGTTTTTTTTTCCTGCCTGTACAGAGTGAGCCATGACTACTGTTTTGTATGTTAGATACTTTTATACTGTTCGAGATTTCTCATCATCATCATAAGACGTACCTATCAGAGGTATTCAGCTATGTGCCATGGAGGGTGTTTTATCACGTTTTGACTGCATTCAGCTGTGCTATACAGTGAAACCATCTGCTGAAGGGTTTGGTCAGAACTTGACCCTCTTTGGCACACATTCAAAAATAGTTAAATACACCTGCTAGAGATAGAGTGACTAACCAAGTGGTGCTATTCAGTGACACAAAACAATCTTCTTAATGTCTTTTTAACAACTTTTCTGCTGAACCTGTGGTTGACTTTTGCACTTTACTGTTCTCCCACCTGGATAAGGGAATAATAAATGTGTCTTACTCTCAAACATTTGATCTTTGACCATTTGTTACAATACGGACACTGAACTTCTCCCTCATTAAAAACACATTCTCAATCACTGATTTATTCTTTTAATTTCACATGATATGCTGTGAAGTAAGTCATACAAACAATGTATGAAAGCTAAAACAAGTAAAAACACATCTACATCAGTCACTAAATGAAGGTAATTCAATGCAGCACAGTTCAGGCAGCCTACTGTTTATAATGAACACATCCTCATTTTTTTCTATGCAATTGTCAGTAAATAGACAGATGCAGGCTTCTTATCGTCACTTTTACATGTTGGTAGCAATTCATTCAGACATGATCAATAACCGCCTGCAATACAGAGTGTGATACGAAGAAGAAATTCAACTGCTTGTCACCATCACTGTCTGTGGGGCAAAAAGGTTTTACGTACATGATACAAAATGGTTGTATGATCAGTTTAGATCCAAACAGTGGAGACTGGTATTGGGTCTCAAATGAGGAGGTAGAGCAGCTTCAGGATGGTGAAATTTAACAGTGCAGCAGCTTGGAACCAACAATCAGAGAAAGAGATAGTAAAGCCAGTAGAGGATATTGACAAAGAGGAACGCCGTGGGGAAAACGGAGCGAGCATGGCGATCAATGTTGTGTGGGTTTTCCACAGTGAAGATGGATGCTACCCTACGTGATGCATCCATCACTGAAGACAGGCTGCAGCCCTGTCCAGGCGTCTTCTCTTTTGATCTCTTTTGATTGTTCTTAGTGTCACTGGTCACTGACTGGTCGGAGGGCTCCTCTGCCGCGGAGCCGATCTCCACTGACAGGTTGGGTTGGGTGGAGGTGACGATGGGGATGGACCCGTTTCCATTGGCTTCATTGAGCTCCCTCAGGAGATCCTGACAGAGAGACAGATGGATTACAATGTTTTCATTATCTAACATGTTACCTCATATTTACATGTGAATGTTTTGCTCACCCTGTGTAAATCCTCTACGGTCTGGTGCTGCATGGTGTAGAAGTGGGCACAGGCGTACTCCAGCAGTGCACCAAAGATGAAGGTGAAGCAGATTCCCAGGTAGACATCTATGGCCTTGATAAAGCAGTTGGCATTGGGCAGGGAAGTGCGGGCGCCCATCATCAGTGTGGTCATTGTCAGGACTGTTGTCACACCTTGAAAATATATCACAGTGTTGTTGTTTTCACAATGTAAGATAGTGGTTGAATCTCTAATCCGTGTATTGGTAATCAATTCAAGTGTAGAAATTTGGATGGAGTTGGATTTTTTTTTCAGTTTTGTCCCGCAAAATACAGGAATACGTTTGAATATGTGGCATTCAAATTACTTTTCAATGTTTTGAATTTCTATTAAAGTAATTCAAATGGATGCACTCAAATGTACCAACATCCTTATACTTTGACCTATAGTGAAATGCAGGAAGAGATCTGGTGCTGACCAATGCAGGTCCTGGCTGGGACAGAGGACTGGCTGATCCAGAAAGAGACCCAGGAGAGAACCACCAGCAGAACGGAGGGAACGTACGTCTCCAAGATGAAGAACAACACGTTTCTGCGCAGTGCAAAATGCAGCACCAGCTTGGGGTATTGTCCTGTGAAGAGACACAGAAAGGCACTGCTTCTTAAAGAGAGAAAGATTGTAAAGACGGTGTTTCCTTTATATAACTCCACATGTAATGGGAATTCTGGGATTTGAAGTCTCCTACCTGTCTCGTACACAGCCTCTGACACCGATGTATAGTAGCTCTCCACACTGTACTGAGCCAGCCGCAGTGTGTTAAGACCCTTCACTGAATCATTCCCTCTGGTCCAGTAGAACACCACATCCTGCAGGTTGTAGCCCCCTGGCCACACACACATATACACAAACACACACAGACACACAAACGTTTGATAATTAAGGCTTCGTGAATTTGACCTGCTACGCATAACATTGTGTCTTCAGTTTGATACTCACTACACTGATGATGATGAAAATGGTGATGGTGATGATGAGATGATTTAATGTATGGCCATCTACACACTTGATGGAGGGTTGATGAGGATGTTGGAGCTCACGGGTACTCACAGCTCTCCAGCTGCAGGGTGCACACCTGTCTGTCCATGGGGTACTTGGTCAGGTCCATGTTGCAGGCAATCGTAGCTGTGATGCTGTTGTGCATTCATGGCAAGATCATTAGAAACCTTCAAAAACACTGTTAATCCTTTGAAGTAGGACAGGGCAATTAATAATTAGTGAACACAAAGAACCCTCCCCCTGAGAATCAATCAAAAGAACAAAGACTCATAGATGAAGTGTCAACATCACTAATTTCTGCATCTGATGCATTCATTATGTATAAGTGGCTGACTTGTTGGAATTCAATAACAGTCTACAGGCATTAGAACTGAAATTTTCTGTTGATATATTACTTTGTTGTGGGGGATGCTATCCCCATTGTTAGCAAAATTACCAAAATGCATCCCCCTTGTTAACCTGCCGTCCCCTAGTAGTAGAGAGAGTGCAGTTGTGTGAGGCGAATCGAACAAAAGCCGAGTGAAAACTGCCAGAGGAAACAAATGTACGCAAGAGATGTCAAAGGTCTGTGAAGGTGCACTTACTGTCGCGCGAGAGAGATCGAAAGTGTGCGAGTGAGAATGAGTTACCGCGTGAGAGGCACCGAGATATTATTATTGTGCCAGAGAGGATGAGGCGGTGCACTCCCATTGGACCTTCCCCCCAGTTAAAAATGAACAAATTGCCTACTGCTTATAATAAGGCCGGAAATATCGCTAAGAACCTCACTGTGTCCTATTTCTGTATATAGTTCTATCAAAATATGATAAATTCCATTGAACATGGTAGATTTTTGATTGGCAAACACAAACATGGACAGCATGGATCTACTGTACAGTGTAACTATTTATACAAAGTTCAGTCAGCTGTGTTCCCTCTACTCAAGACGAATGAGGAATACCCTTTATAGCCTTCACAATGCTGTCCTTTCTGTCATAATAAAATTCTGTATCAGTGTGACATGACAGTTTAGGCCTCAGGACGAATAGTTAGTGGCCATAAGGGACTCACCAATCTTCACTAACACAATGTGAACTATTTGAAGGGCATGAGGCATACAGATATTTAGTGGCATTCCCTTAAGTTGTATGACTGAGTGATGATACATATGTCTGTTTCTTTCTTTTTTTAGTAGAACCCAAGGCCAATTCACGGTTGATTACCAGGACAATCATGAAAACAGCATGAAATCAAAAGTGAGTACATGTTTTCCTTTCTCTGTTCATTCTTGCCTCGGCAGAATCTGTACAGCTTATTTTGTGACACAAGCAAGAGCATAAAATGCCAGTAAATGTCAAATCAATACATCTCAGCCTTTTCAATAAAAAAAATTACAAAATGTACCGTAGGGCATAGAGTACAGTTCCATTGCTGAAGATGCGAATGAGGCGGTTTTCCACCGTGACGTCATGCAGGAAGGAACGCTTTGAGTCTGGGATGAAGGTGTCAGGGATCCACAGCAGTGACACCAGGCGACCGTCCACACTGACGCTCTCATTTCCCGGGAACACCAGCCTGGAATCACGCCACCGCTGACGGAGGAAGATAGTTGCAGTGTAGTCCTGAGAAGTTGATGTAAAGACGGTAAAGCTTTTATCACACACTCGTACTGAGAGGACACTGAGACGCAAAACAAACAAACAAAAAAAAAACAGTAGGAAGAGTGATATACCATATTGATTTCAGAGATGGCATCAATGCTGGCGATATCAAGGCTCATTCCAATTTCCACAGGACCCTCTAACAAGGAGGAGATTTGGAATTAAGTCAGTTTTCAATTAGGTGATACACAAGCACACAAATGACCACTCTAAAGCAGCCTCTTCTGGTCCAAATTACATTTTTGCACTAACAATCCCTTATCAAGCCCATTCCTACCATTGAAATTAGGTCTGAGGTAGCGGTTGTATCCTTTCATCAGCTTCTGAATTGTTGGCTGAAGCTGAGAGTCGTTCCATTCTCCCCAGGGGTGGCTAGAATACGTACAACCACTGATGACAGTAAAGAGAGATGGAGAAAGAAATGACACAGGAGATGGGTCAATAGGAGATGGGCCGTAAAAGTTGGTGCAGAGCATAAGCTGAGGAATTGCATTTTCAATCGATATGATTATCAATATCAGCACGTGTTCTTAACCCTGTGCATGTGTGTTTTTGACCTCAGGCCCGCTCTCACCCCGGTGTGAAGATCAGGCAGAGGGTCAGCAGCGTGTGCAGCTGGACAGGCATTGTGGCTCCGTAGGCAGAGGTCAGCAGCTGTGCTCAGGGAGATGTGACAAACCAAACACATAAACACATACACCGCTGTCCATTCTCATTCTCCCGCACCTTCACATTTTATGGGATGACACCATTTTGCCATGGGGTGGCAGCACCTAACCGAATGTGATCACAAACCTGAGGGGAAATGTGCAGCACATCAGCAAATCTCACCCGTTGATGTTGTAAAACTGTGCTTTCTCCCTGCCCTCAAACTTGCAAAATGCAGTGGAAATGTGTATTGATCTCTGCCTCCCTGTTACATGAATATGTTAGAAGCTGCTGCATTTGGCTCTCACGTACACTCTTAGGAGTGCAGAAAGAGATAAAGACAGTGTTTAGATAAGGCTACATGAGAGCACCTACATAATGTATTTACATGCTTGTTTCTCTGTCACCTGTTGATTTATGTGGCTACTGCCTCATGGTTTATTCACAAAGCCTCCCTGATTACTAAACCGGCCTCTAACTCATCACAGATTCCCCCGGTTGTTTAGCTGTTACTCACCATCCCTTCCCTCCCTTCTCCTCTTGCACATAAATCTCACTGTCGGTAAAAGACTTCAGCCCTCCTTCCCTCTTACTTTCATCCGAAATGATCAGAATCCATCATGCATGTGTTTATGTTTGCAAACATCATATTGACGTGTTGCCAGAACCTTTCGTTTAATATTCAATGTATTATTTACACAGCATTGCCATTATAAATGATGATGGTTGTGAACACGACTGATTTCCTTTTCTGAAGACCAAAATGAAAGTTAAAGAATGTTATTAGATGCTACTTGTTTTTCCACCCATGCCAGATGATGATTTATTCATGCCACTGTATTTTCGTGTTTTCATTCATTTTCTTGTTAACCACTTTGTAGCTTCGGCTAAAATCTCAGTTGATTATCTGTGTCGGTTGAAACATGCTCCATCCTTCTCTCCCTCCTCTTTTAGCCCACACTTCACCCATCACCTCTTTCTTTTAAGCAGTGTAGTGCCTAACTACAGAATGGCATATTGGTCGAGAGTATATCTCTTCGATTTCCTTTTTTTTTAACCTTTCCTCAAAATTGTTTGTGCATGCACATCCAAATAAATATTTACCTCTACATTTCATCTTTTTATACTGCAGAAAATTTCTCTCAACCTTTACATTTTTTTGCATGCACAGAATTCTCTCAGGTTTGGTCTCATCATGTCACTCTCTTTCTCCTACCTGTTTCAGTCTTCTGGTTTTCTTTTTTCCACCTCAGGTCACTCAGCTTCTCTTTCCACTCTTTCCTTTGTTTCCTCGCCCACTCTTCAGCCTTCCTCTACCCCAGATGTTGAGTGAGGGGCTGAGATTGGTCTCCTTCCTCGGTTATTTGTTATATCTCCGTGTTTCTTCCATCTACAAATAAACCACAGTTGCTTTTATTAATCGGCCCGGGTGTGTGGGCTACTGTTGGTTGTTTTACTGTTTGTGCATCTCCCTCTGTCTCTCTCCACAGCTGTATTCATCTCCCCACGGAGCCTCTGTGCACCCCCCCCACCCCCCCCCCCCCCCCCCCCCCCCCCCCCCGCTCCCTCCCTCTCTGTTTATGCCACTCACCCTCTCATTTGCAATGCATCTCTCCCCTCTTTTTTCACTGCCCCCTCACCTCCACACACACAAGCACACCTACATACAGTACACACACACACGCACACACACGCACATTAGCATCCAATTTGATCTGCCATATCACTTCTCATTCTTTTCCTCCTACACATTCTCTTTCCCCTTAATCTTTCTACCTCTTTCTCCAATTTACACCGACACTGCACCTCCTTCTGGGCTTCGACGCTCTCTCCCATCTCTTTCCCTGCCCTCTCCCTCCTCACCTCAGACTCTGTTCTCTTGCATCAGTGTTATCATCTGAATTAGTTTCCCCTCAGCTCTGTCTTCTGCCTCCGTCTTCACTTTCGAGATTAAAGGACTATTTAAACCATACTGGAAACAGTATTCTCTCTTTTTTCCCCCTACTGCAGTTAACATATGATTTTTCTCTTCTAACCATAAATACAATAGCTGCTGCTGTCTACATTTTGCTCTTGATGTTGTTGTTGGTGAGTACTGGAAATAATAACCAGGAGCAGAATCATGGTCATATATGTATATATATATATATATATATATATACACATATATGATGTTGATGGTGATAGCTCCTTTAGCTCCAGCACTGATGATATTGTATTTATATAGCCTGAACCCCCAGAGCTGACTGGTAGTTTGGGAATGGGTGAGAAAGCCTTGAGGCATACAGCCTAATGACACCTTATGAGATTTCAGTCCAAGTATTCGACCTGCTGCAACCTATTGCTTTCCCAGCCTGTATTCCCCACTACTATATCATGATGTTAACTGGTCGCTAACAAGCTGATATGTTGCTGCCCCAGGTCATTGAGTACAATAACTCACTTTAGTCATAAAGCTCTCTTATTCTTCACTTTATGCTGTGGTGGCTGTATTCTTGAATAACCAGTCGTTTTAAGCTTAATGATAACAGTAAGGAGCGCTGTGAAATAAACATAAGATAATCTGATTGGCATACACCTCGAGTATCATATGGATCGGACTACACACACACACACAGTCCCTGACAGTGAAAGAGAACAATTGAGACGTCTGTGAAGCACCTGAGGGGGAGGATGTAAATGTTTGATTTGGTAGTTAGGGGGCTAATGAATAATTATAGTCAGAGCAGCGGTGTCTGAGTGGCAGACAAGTCAGTGTTGGTCAGCATCCACCTGGCTGCCTCTGCATACCTGCCTGCATGTTAATTTCTCTTTAACTCTGATCTGCGATTGAGAATATTTTTCCTTTTTGTTTCCTTTTTGCTTGTTTGTCCATATCTGTCCCATTTCTCTAACTTGTTTATCTCTTATGTCTCTCTTATATCTCTTTAGGACGTAACTCATACCCTCTGACTATTTCTCTGCCAGTTTCAGATTTCCTTTATTGCTGATTTCCAACTTCAATGTAATGTAATGTAAAAATGTATAGATGCTTCACTAGAAGTCTGGTTGTGGCTGCAGTTAAGTCCAAATGTCCAGGCTTTAGAAACTTGCCAAAAGCTGATGAGGCCTGAGCCTGGCTGAGACACAACTGGCACAGAGTCGGTTCGTCAAAGCCGAACAAATGGCGTTCTGGACCAGCAGCCGCTTTCATCAGCTGTTCATCAGTTCAAACTTAGCCCAGTTGTAAGTGTTTACTAAGTGCAGATTTATGCATCACTTATTTAAATCATGTTACACCACAACATTCTTACACAGAGAGTAGTTGATACTAAATATTAGTGATTACTAGGTGTAATGGTTTTAATAGTTAACTGAACCAACTGAGAAAGCTAAGTTAAGCTGAGTTAGGTTTGTTGGCGTAACACTGTTCACTATTCATTTCCAACCCAGTCTAATCTGCATGAATGTTAGTGCTAACTCTGAAACATACGTTCTCCATGTATCCATATTAAAAGAACATACCTACATTTATCAGGGACTGGCATTTAGTCATAGTTTGACATTTTGGTAAATACGCCTATTCACTTCACAGAATTAGATGAGACGATGGACACCGCTCCGTCAGGATCTGTCCGCTGAATACAAGCTTACAGCCGGCAGCCAGTTAAACAGCAAACTGTCCTTATTATATTTGGCTTTTTGTATGGACTAAACAAAGAAGATATAACAAGTATGTTTTAGAGGTGGTGGTAGGCTCTCTGTTTCCCCGTTTGCAGTTTTTATGCTAAGCTAATATAACCGGCAACTGGCTGTAGTTTTAGATATAATGGACATATATGAGTATATATAGTATAGACTATATATACATTTTAGACAGAAAGTACATTCCCCCTAATGTGGAGCTTTTGTTTTACTTTTAAAATAGTGTTTCGCCCCTTAAAAGTGCTTCATATGTTTCCAAGAACAATTGACCTATCACTGAAGTCTTTACTGGGTAAGACATTCCTTCAGTTTTAATGGTGCAAGATGATTTAGTACATCACTAGTTTGACACTACCTAGTATACTAGCTGGTAATTACTAGCAAGTGCCATATCTAATCTCCTCACCTTTGTAGCTCTCAGCTTCTCACTTTCTCTCCCATCCGTCCATTTACCCAAGAATTCCATAAAACACACATCCTCCCCTGTCATCCTCTGTCCGACCAAGAACATTTAATGCTGCTGCACTCTGGTTTCTTTCCCACCAATCCCCCTGTTGCATAACCATCTTTCTCTGAATCGCTTCGCCACTCTGTCTTTAACTGGATTTCGGTTTCCCTGTCCGTGTCTCTCTCTGTCTCTCTTTCAGTGGGATCATTTTGACGACACCATGTGTCAGGTAATGTTTCAGGCGCCAGAGAATAAAAAAACGTCGCTGCGCACACATTGGCCTGGTGATTTGCTGTCATGTGAGAAATGGAAATGTCACGGGACTGCCCATGAGAGGGACGGGGATAAATCTCTCCTAAATGACTGTGACGGCTGCCGTGTCCAGGAGGAACACGTATGAATTAATGTGGCGTAGACTCTGAGCCCTGTGCGCTGGCCTCCACTCTGAGCCAGCTGTCATGTCTCTCCACGAGTGTCTACTTGAGGTGGCTGAAGAGTTTCCTGTTGTCTTTCTTCAGATAAAATGGCTATGAAATTGTAATTTAGCGTGCCTCTCGACTCTTTTATTTGCTATAAGGTCAACTCACTCAGGTTCTGTAGGCTTGTGCCCTGGGCTTTATCTGTGGCGGAGCTCGAGGCAGTTCTTTTGTGAAAACGTGTTCAGTTTCTCAGTCTCTTTGTATAGGCCTGCTCCAGTCATTGCACTTAGTGATCCCATAGTATCAACTGGTTTCAGTCTCGTCTCCCTTCTTTCTCAGTAAGTTTGCTTAATGAAAGAAGTTCCTGCCAGGCACGGGAGTCTCACAGAGACTGTCTTAGTTTGATCCCCTATCATCACTTTCATTTCTTTGCTGTCAAAGTTTTGGTGAAGTTTTTTTTTTTTTTAATCCCTTTCCTGCATGTAAACATATGTGTGACATTACCCGTCTGGTCCCCCAGGAACTGTATATTCACAAAAGTATCATTATTTTGAAGACAATGTTCATAGAGCATGGCACAGCATTCTGTTTTGGGACTTGGAGCAGAAACCAACCTACAGGAGTATTAACCACAACTGCATTTGGTGCATCAATCCATTTTTTTAATAAAAGTACAGATCCTCAGGGGATTAGAAACAACTTGACAAACTAACGGCTGGAGGAAACCGGTGCTTCTATATAAAAGGCTAGATAGATAAACATTCAAACTAGCTCTTATGTTAGCATTAATCTGCAACTTTGCATGAATGAATACAGGTAAGGATCTAGGAATATCAAGTACACCATGGCTCACCATCCCTCCACTTCTTTCTGTGAATGTCAGTAGATTGCTTTCTTTCTCTCTTTTCTTTCCTTGTAGTAGATTTCCTCCAAATGAGAATATGTGTTATATGTGAACTGAGAATGGCTTGTGACTAAGAATTAAATAAAGGTTATGTAATTTTCTTTTTTTCAGTAGGCTTAGGTGTAATTTGGTGTTTTAGAAAAGATTTTTCGTTATAAAACTTACAAAACCAGAATGGAAGTTGCCACGAGCAGCAAAGGCAGTGATACACAAAATATTCAAGCAGTTTATTCTTCTAAAAATCAGACCTCATCATATGAGTAAATAATAGACTTACCAGCTAAGGCAGACTTAACAAAGAATATTTAGATTGAGTTGTGTGTTGAACATGACCATCTTCTTTTTGGCCTAAAAAGAATAAATACCAGATCTGAAGAAAATTCTGAATTAATGAATAAAAGGTCACCTGATGTCGTGTCTCTTGCGCCTCGTGAGCACAATAAATTATTTAATCTATTACTAGCGCAGGACATACACTGATGAGTGACCTAGTCTATTAAAAAGAGCTGAAGTTATGAGGATGGGTTAAAAAAAAAGTCCTGTTCGAGACAACTTGTTCAGCAGTCGGAGCCACACCACAGTTATTTTGGATTTATTAGAAGAGCAGCTGCTTTGTCGCTTTCCCATGAGGAATTTGGGATTTTGGAAGGGGATGAAAAATAGAATAATCCAGTGAGAAATAAGCTTCTTACTCCCTCGATGTTAACATCTTATTTTCTGTCTTTAGCCGGCTGCCACTTGAAATGGCTGGGAGGTTATTTAAGCTTCAATCCTTGTATCCCCCAAATTGGAAAACATCATGGCTGGAGTGCTGTCTGCAACAACACAACAGCTGTTTTTTTTTTTTGTTTGTTTTTATTTCGTTTTGTAGCCAATGCTGTGAGATAATTATCTTCAGTAAAGGCAAACTGACATTGTGACTTGCTGTAAAGTCAGGCATCCACCTGAGTAAGTAAGTCATTGACTCTTTGATCTGAAATATAGCTGGTAGGCCAGAGAAAATTTGCATGATTTTAACAGACTGTTAATCTTAGTCTCCAGATAATAACGCTCAATTACTCATCTGTCTCTAATCCTATCTTTATCAAACTCACATTGATCCCTTTATCCTCAGGGATAAACTTGCACATTCTGTTATAGGCAAATTTTGTGTTGATACAATAATAATGTGGATTTTTCACCGTATTACACAAATTCACACTGCATTTATTTTGGCCAAGTACATGCTCAGGGGAAGAAAAACGGTACAAGCCACACTCTCCTCCTTCTCTGCCTGCCCTCAGGTCCACTCGGGCTGTTGTTAGAGCTGTCAGCAGCAGAGAAAACTGAAAGTTCCTCGCTGTTGCTGTACTGAAGTACAGTTTTGAGGTATTTGTACTTTACTTGAGTATTTACATCTTCTGCTATGTTATAGTTCTACTCCACTACAACTTAGAAATTATAGTTTTTATTCCACTACATTTATTTTTCCAGACTCAGATTAAGAATACAAAATATAATCAACAAATAAATTAGGATCATGATTATATCAAAAAAGTCATATTGATCTTCAGGGGAAATTCACAAGCTACCTAGCAGTATATAAAGTAATATAAATACAAAAATAAATAAATTAATTAAAATAATACAATATTAAAGTGATGTACACATTAATGCATCAATGATTATAATCTATTAATATTATATATATATATCATTCTGAAATGGGCTATTCTGCAAAAGGAGTACTTTTACTTTAGTAAAAATTAAAATGCATGACCTGTATTTCTGCAGTGTTGTATTGCTTATTTCAGAAAAAATGTGAGCATTTCTTCCACCTCTGATGGACAGGAAGTATCAAGACATACCAGGAAGGAAAGTCTTCCTATCATTTCATAAATTCAATTTTGACCTTCCCCAAGCATAGTTATTCAATATTCCCCTCATCCATCACACTAGCCAACCACTTGAGAATCTGAGGAACACCAATAAGAATTTTCAATCTTTCATTCAATCAATCAATAAATCTCATCCGCCAAGGGATAATTCCGTGAGCAACGAAACAGAATATAATGAAAATGTCAATGGCGGGTTTTTACATTTGCAGGGAAAGGCTTTTAAATTCACGTGTAAACATTAAACTACAAGGATCCAGTGGGACTGGTTAACTGCAGGTGGATGTAGCATGGAGAAAAAGGGTAAGAGCTGAGATAGTGTGAGGATAAACTCCAAGGAATGGAGCGCCAAGTCTGAACAGAGACTGGTGCTTCAGGAAAAATATCCTCATCCTTATAAGCCATTCTGAGGAATATTGGTCATTACCAACACCTCGGTTGTCTCTATCCTGTCTCTATTAATATTCCTGTTTCCACTCAACTTTATTATCATCATTGTGGTCTGATAACAAGCTTTTTTCCCTTCCTATTCTTTATTTTTCCAACATTGCATCTAATGAGACCCCTCAGTTCAGTCTTTCCAGTGCTAAACTTACCCCTGCTAGCAGTAGCTTCATATTCACCATATAGACATTAAAGAGGTATCGATCTTCCCATCTAACTCTCGGCAAGAAAGCAAATAAGCTTATTTCCTCAAAATGTCGAATTCTTTAAAAGCAAACAAAAGCAACACTACAGTTGCCCCCTCCCCCCCAGCTTGCTCTAACCCTCTTTTAAACCTTCCTTCTCAGTTGTTTGCCAATCAAGGGAGTTGTTTGTCCCCTGCTCTGAGGGCTCCAGCCTGTTTTTATCGAGTAACTGAAGTGTGAATCCATCAACCAGCCCAGTGGATCCCCCGGGATCTCAGCCATAACCCTGGCAACAACCGGGGAAAAGGACAGGCCAAGGGTGTAAGTACGTAAACACTCGCAGTTTGTGCTTCAAAGAACTGCTGTGGTGATGGTATTTATTTCTGCTCATTGTATACACTGTGTTTCTTAAGTCGATCAGGTTCATTTCATTGTGACTCATTTTCTCTACTGTCATTCCCTTTTTTCCGTACCGGCATCTCTGCATTCCTTGCTTTAGCTTTTGTACTGACCTCTATCATATGTAATTTCTTGGTTGTATTCTGTTTCTTACCTTTATCAAATCAGTCTACTGACCCATAGTCTCTCCTTCCAGAATGACCCCCTCTCCCCGGAGCTAGTCTTGTCCCTTTTGCCTTTCTACTTAAAATTCAGATGAGTGGAGTGTCAGGAGTGGTTATCGTCTGGACCTGGGTGGCATCTCATTTAATTCCACAGGAGGGAGGAGAGGTGAACAGGGAATACGTTCCCCTGACACCTTCATCCTGACAGCTCTGATGGGCCGACGGTACTGAGAAGAAGAAAACACTGCCGATCAGCCTACCCGTATTCTGTGTCTTTGTGTTGTGTGTGTGGGAAGACTATTTTTGTGGTTTCATTGTCTTTTCTTAAATTCTTGTAAACAGGCTGTGCTCCGTTTCTCTGAGAGCTAACTCTGCTATTATATATATATATATAAAAATGTACAAATGTGGTTTTACAAGGGGTTATGTGCTCTGTTTTGTCATAACTGTCTGCTGGTCGTAGCTGTATTGTTTTTACTGTACATAATCCTTTTACACTTTTACACAGTTTTTTAATGCACTGTATTCACATATTATTACATATATAATGTGGTAATTAATTACCTTTACAGGTACTGGTATGTGGATTTTGTGACCTTCAGATAGAGCCAGGCTAGCTGTTTCCCTCTGTCTCCAGTCTTTATGCTAAGTTAAGATAATTGGCTGCCGGCTGTTCCCTTACATTTAATGGAGTGGTATCAATCTCCTCATCTAACTCTTGGCAAGAGTGTGAATAAGCGCAATTCCCACAATTTCAAACTGTTCCTCTAGTTGAATCACAAACATGGATGATGACACACTCTTCTCAGTTTCAAGCCACTCACACAATACAGTGTTTGCCACTGATAAGAGCTTGATGTAGCATTGTAAATGGTACTTCCAATCAATAGTTAATGATAAATATTTTTTTCCCAGTCCAAACTACTGTGCAAAACTGCTATTTTCAAATGTATCTTTTGTGGAGATTTTTTTCTGAGAAGCATAGTTTTTGTGAGTGTGGATGGTCGGCCAAAACAGAAAAAAATGTACTTATATTCACATACATCAGGAAAAAAATAGTAATTGCCATGAGGGGACAATGTCTAAATAGATCTAATGTACCGATGTGAGCTGTCAAAGGAAGGATCATTTAGTAGTATGTTGCAGGACCCAGCTCATCGGCATGGTCCAGTAGAGACTTCACCGCCCACCCACACACACATACACACGCACTTACATGTATGCACACATGCATGCACACACACTGCTCCCATTGCCACAGGGATAAAGACATACCAATTAGCATGCACCAGTTGATTTATCCCAGAAACTGGAGAAAAGCCCAAGGGGAAGATGAAAGTTCAGAAGGCCAAGGCTGTGTGTCTGGCTTGGACAAACATTACAGTTGCTCTGCATTAAGAATAATTAGGTATGTTGTTGTATCCTGGATTTGTAATGACTTTTGTGGGAATTTAAGCTAAACAGCCAATTACTGGGTAATGGGCATTAAAATTCACGTAGTCGCTTTCATGACACAGTTCCACTTTGTAGCCACAATCCCTTTTCTATAGTGATGAATGGATGCAAACGTAAAGACATGTACAAATTAATTTACCCCTTGCTGGTTCTCCCGCGTCAGTGAGCTGAATATGTAAATTCCATGTCATACGGATAATGTATTGTCGCCTCTACGTGCGCAAAATCCTAGCGTCTCAGGAATAGACTTAGACAGTCTTATTGATTGGGTTTTCAAAGATCTATGTAGTTGTTCAGCAAATAGAACTCTGCTTACATTTTCTATTTACTGTCACAAGATTTTTCCATTAGGAAACACAATTTTCACTCTGCATATGGCAGACATGAATTCCATTCTATTATTTTATAATTTTTTCATTTATTTGTAGTTTCGTACAGCATGTTAGACCTGTGTTACACTGTAACAAGGTTTGTGGGAAAGTGTTTTAGGTGAGGAAGAAAATATCTAAAACAATATTGTATGTTTTTTACTTTGTCATTGGTAATTTTTTTTTCGTACTTCCAGACCAATATAATAGGAGAAAGGATTTTATACAGATTTTCTTAGATTTGACTAATCCCAAATAAATAAACAACATGGGTGAATTTGTGCAGTGTCTTTGTGTGCTGCATATGTTTTGCCTTATAAGGGGATTTGCGTTGGCTCTGAAAATACTACTTGTGTATGTCAATGTGCTGTTTGAACTGTATATTAGCTGGCACTCTACTTAGGGGTGCACTGGAGTCCTTGGTGTACTTGTATATATTCAGTTTTATTGGTTGTTGGGTGGAAAGTAAATTCATTTATTCCTGCTCTGGAAGCTTCATTTGTTCCCTGGTGTTTTCTGAGTATGGTTACACTTCAGTGACTTTTTTCAATACAAACTCTCTATGTTGTAATGCTCGCTGCATGTTTTAGTGTGCCTTATTAATATGGAAAAGACTGAGTCAGTATGAAAGTGTGAGGATGATGATAGCAATGCAGTGTAGGTGTGTGTGATCATTTGAAGCTGGCCATCCAGCCACATGCTCTGGATGATGAAACAATTAACAAATTCCAGTCACAAAAGTTGGGATCAATTATTCAGTTGTGCATCAAGGAACTGCACCGTAGCACAGAATAAAAGCACAAAAATGCAAAAATAATCAATATCTTAGTGCAAATGTCACTATATGGATCGTCTATTCTTATATCACCAACATACATCATTAATAAACTCAGTACAATATACACCATGCTCTCATTCATTTGTTTTTCTGGCTTGTGATGTGTTTATAGACCCACTAAGTGGCCACCATATTAGGAGTCCAGTCTTCCAGTGGATTGATTGTCTATCCAGATCAGCCATGTGTGACACCCTCACTTCACCAGGACAAAGCAGGCAATTAATTTGCCATTGATTCTCACTTTATCCTCCAGAGATCTGCAAAATAATGAAAAAGCCGATGGACTTGCATGGTATTCTTCTGACGCAGTGCAACAATTCACTGAGTTAATAATGCCAGAGGTCAACATACATGGAGAGACACACCCAACTGCACCACTCCATGTATACACTTCACCAATCTGCTGCGATAATTTATATGGGTAAACTTGAACAGTTGTTTCAATGAAATTAACTGACTCTTTCCTTTTAAGATACCTGGTCCTACATGTCACACCAGGTTGCTACACACTTGTGGACAGATAAGTAGGTTTTTTCATATCTAAATCCAAATGAGCTAAAAGTAACCACTTGAAGTGTCAGTCAACCACTGTCAATCAGTGGCAATATGTATTTGGAAGTAGAACTATTATGAATTTGTGTCTTCAATTAAGGTTAAATTACAGATCTTTGTCGAGGGGTTGTATTACCTACGAGCAAAGGCTCTGTAGTACACTGACATTCACTTCCACAAAATGCACTGTAAATTCTTAGAAACTAGGATTACAAGAAGGCCTTTTCACAGGGACGTTAACCGGATCTTCTGAGCACACCACTTTGGTTTTTTGGACAAACAACAGGACTCTTTGTTAGTCAAATGGTCATATCAAGTTGTCTTAAAGTCTCTTTCTGGAAAATGTTTGTTCCTATGGATCCTTTGGAAGATGGAAAAAACTGAGACCGAAAGTAAAGAAAAAAAACAACAACGTATAGTTGGGTGTTACTCAATAATCCAAAAACTATGGTAGTTATTAAAAGGCTTCAACTTTAAATTTAAAAATGTGTTTCATCCTGAGCATTTAACAGTTTCATGACATGTGGCACAAAATAATTTCTCACCCTGTTAGACCTCATGCTGTTGATCTGCAGCTGCTGTATCAAACTCAGTTAATGATAATAAAAAAAGCTGTTCTTTTGCCAACAGAGCCAAACTGCTTGCAGATGTTAAACATTTTAACTTCAAGCAAGAGAAGCGGCAGCACATGTAAACAAAAACATTTTCCTTTATCTCTCATACTTGTGTCTAGTATGTACAGCTGTACATATTAAGATGACTTATCATGTTACTGAGTTCTAAAGCATCAATGATTTTTTTTTATATTTATTTGAATTATTTTCTTGTAAGACACTAAATAGCTTCAGGGAAATCACCAACAGTACCTATCTAACCAGTAGAGTCAGGAGCCTTGTTTTTGTCATTGATGTCAGAGCAGTGTGTCATAACACACAGGTTATGAGGGTTTGAAAGAAGTGTTTGTCGGATGATTTCAAGCATGCAGGACAAACAGTATTGTTATGACATTTACTGTTTTTCGTACAGTAGGTGTGACATCTAATCCATCAGAGGTAACCTTCAGGCACTGGCACTAACAGAAAGGCTTCCGTTGAAGGCTTTATGATTATAAGTGATGCCCTCTCTGGTGAGATGTATTGTCTTTGACACCTACTGGCATTTGTGCATTTTGCCTGTTAAATCTGTCCCCCATGCTGTGCTATTCACATTAAGCCCGTGTCACATCCAAAGAAATAGTAGGACCTTAGACAACTTGCTGCTGTACTTGGTCATTCTCGATGTGCAGCCATAAAACAAAATGATTTTCCCCTTATCTTTGCTGCAGTCTCAGCTCCTCTGCTTGTTTACAACATAATGGAGTGTCAGTTGTTTCAAAAAGAACTAGTGAGCCTACACACTGTGGCAAAACCTTCGATTTCTCAGTGTGGCCAATGCTGCAGCCCCAGCTTGAGCCAATAAATGTTCAGCATGTGTGTGTGTGCAACATTTGCAACTAGTTTAATTATCAGTGACAAAATGTATATCCTGAAAATAACTTTCAAACAGGTTAAAACTTGGATTCAATTTTATTCAATTAAATTAAGTTTTTGTGAAACGTTAACCATGAGTTGACTACAAGGCATGATTGTCGTAAATATCAATATGTCCTGGTTAGTTTTATCACAAGCACTACTGAATAATTTGTACTGTGTCTGAAACTGTACAAACTTGTACAAAGAGAAGCAGGAAACAGAGAGCTGTCACACAACCATTTTTATGGGTGCCATTATCCTTGTTGTTAACCTAAAAACTAAAACAAACAAATAAAAGAAACCATAGCCTTCTCTCAGAATATCAAATACAGTGAGGTTTGGGTTACGGTGCTAACACCACAACTTTGCCTTGTCATCCTGCGGTGATGCAATGTGACATTTGTAAGAAAAAAAACTAATTTCTTTCAGGTCTGTACCAAATCAGCTACTATTATAATAAGCATTACCACGTTCCTACACGGCGTCTGCCTGAGGCAAAATTAAAGGAGGAGAGTCCATGTCTGAAGGTTAATGACTGCATTTGCAGACTGAAAAGTGAGCCATGTTTGTTTTTCTTTCTTTCTCTTCTTGGTTTGGTTTTCTGTTGAGCAATTTATCTTCTAAATTGACACAGTTTAGATCTCACACATGCTGTCTGATCCAGTTTCAGGGCTGGTTAATGGAAATAAATCTGAGTGTCTTTTTGTCACACAAAGTGCATTAGTGCACTCCACGTGAGGGCTGTACTTACTAAACAGATACAGTCCTCAGCCTGCATGCCAAAATACAGCCTCATAAAGTTTGTGTGATTCAGCTGGCATTTACAAGACCTGAATGTTACCTGCTGGGCTTTATACTCAGGAAGTCATTTTATCCCTTGTTCCATCCAGAAGGAATAATATTAAATATACTTCATGAGAACAATAATATGCCACTTGTTATATTACATTTCCTCTTTGTCTTTATCAGGGTAGCCAGGTGTTACTGGGAAGCATGAGCCACACTATATCATCAGAGGCAGTAACTGAAGTACCTACATATAAAATGAGAAGGAACACCCACTTACTTTCATTTTAGGTCTTACTAAGCATTTTTCTTCAGGATTATCCTCTGCAAGAATGTTGTAGTGGATTTTAGTGACCTTACTTAATTCTGATTGTTTGAAACTGTGATGAAAAACCTCTTTTACGTTTCCGTCAATTATGTGCAGCAGTTGTACTTAGGCAGAGCGGTGCTTTGATCTAAATGCTAAAGCACCGCTTACATGCTCAACCTCAACATGCTGAATAATGTTTACCATGTTCACCATCTTAAACACACTGTTGAGTACTGTTATAAAAGCACTGGACAAAATTTGGAATTTTGATCTGATGATGGCGGTAGATAAAACACTGTGAAATTACCAAAGTGATTACAAATCACCCTGACGGGGGCACCATTGTCTCATGGCAATCCATCCAATAGCTGTTGAGGCGTTTCACCCAAAACCCCAAATGTCAACCTCATGGTGGCGCTATAGGAAAAGTCAAGTGATCTCCAAAGTCATTGGGATTAAACGTGTGTGCACCATGGATACAAAATTTAATGGCAATCCATCTCATAATTATTGTCAAGATATTTCACTAAATGCCAAAATATCAGAATGTAAAGATCACCAAAGTCCCGAGCAAGGCTAAACATGTCTGAATGAATAACACCCCTGACAGTGTCCAGTACTGCATGTCTATTTACCTATCAGAGTAAACTGCACAAAGTACAATTCTTAGACAACCATCAGTCAAAAAATAGGAAAAATAGAAAAAAGGACAAAAGAGTTACATTACACAAGGCTTCCAATTTCTTAGATCCCCCATTCAGTTCAGCAGATAAGATGTAAACACTTTATTCCCACCTTCTTCCTTCTTCTCCCTCCCTCACTGCAAAGCCCTGTTCATATCGCCATGTGTACTGCATGTTGACATGGAAAATATTTTAGGGTGAAATAGAAAATGATTCATATATACACACACTCTCACTGCACTCTCTGTTTGTCTTTAAACTTCACTTTTCCCCAAATCGTGTATATAAGCCATGTTTAGGAAGGGGAGATCACTCTCTACCTTATTCTCTCACTGGGATGCACTATTTTACAAAGAAGGAGCTGCTGCATTTTTATTCTTTTTATTTTTTGGGCAAACTGGGACTTTCTTTCCGCGGACTAAGATTGCTGGACACTGGTGAAGGGAACTTGGAGGTGTCTGAGTATTTAGGCCTGTCAGGAGTTTTATTTGGATTTTTGGCTTTCAATAGCACAACTCTCATGTTGAAAATATACACATTTTGTACTTTGAAAAGAGCATTTCATGTGTGTCAAACTTCTGCCAACAGCACTTGGATACAAGCGAAATCCTAAGAAATTCTAAGAAACTGTACCGATTCTAGTGTTTTCCATTGACCTCTAAAGAGCACAAAAAAAAAAGGAATAGGTTGTTCATTGACTTCCAGACCAAGGGCAAGGTATTTAATTCCTTTCCTCACCTGTATGCGTGTGTCTGGAGTGTGTGTGGATGTTTACACATAACAGCAAGCTGGTAATGCAGAGCTGGAGCACTGGGCATGACGACATGTCTCCAGGCTTGACGTTCTTTGCTGCCGTTTACTAAACAGCCTCGATAGGACATGACTGTTTTAGTAAATACAGAGGGGGTGTGTGTGTGTGTGTGTGTGTGTGTGTGTGTGTGTGTGTGTGTGTATGTGTGTGTGTGTGTCCTTGTGTGTGTTTTGGGTTGATTTGGTACCAGGACAGTTCAGGTAGCAGTTATCCAAAGCGAAGTCAGGCATCTCCTCACTTTGGAAGGAATAAAACAGATTTTCTAGCTGGTGTGAAATCCTTTTTTACAACGCCATAATCAGGACAGCTCTTACAAACACAAATCTCTCATGCATAGCAGCTCTGCTATAATCGCTCTCTGTCTGAGTTTATATTATAAACACCAGACACTTGTAGGCCCTGCACTGCACGAACGCGTACACACACGCGCACACACACACACAAACACAGTGAGTGTGTGGGTGCGTTCCGTTAGTTCGACAGGTGTGTGGAAGACTGCCACGAGCCAGGCGGCAGGTGGAGATGAGGATTTATAGATTTTAATCGTATCACTCTGTTGAGCAATAATTCTACTGCCTAAGGCAAGGAAGGTTCATAGCTACAGTAACATGTGATTGATGGATGCTGTGCTGGGTATCCCTGGATCATACAGAAGTTATAGTGTTACAAAATACATGTTTAACAGCCTGGGCTCCAATATATCACAGATTAATTTTGAAACTGAATCCACTATTAGGTAAAGAAAGCAGAAAATATAGAGGTTTTGAGTGTAATTCTCAACTGGGAAAAGGATAAAAGCAGATGAGAAGAAATGCCGGGAGGAAAAAAGTATAATAATTGGACGTTATACCAAGTTAGACAAGTGGGTGGTTTGTGGATGAGGTGAAAAAGAATTCAGTACAAATACAAGTAATAGGCAAGTAGAGAAGGGAAGTTCCCAAATATTGAAATGAGTATTGTGTTGGGAGTTTTCAGAAAAAGCAACTTGACTTCTGTTTCAGGGAATTGGTAAGGTAAATCCCTCAGGTCTTATCGTTTCTTATCTGGAAAGCTCCTCTGACCTTGTCATCCCCATCCATGGCGTGATAAACGGCTACAGATTTGCATCAGTTTGAAACTGTCTGTATAAGGGAGCGAAAGGTGATGTCTACTGTTAGCGAAGTCTCTGAGACTAAAGCCCTGTAATGTTTCTGTTGGCAGATACACTCAAAAAGAGCTCACGCTGGATCGTGAAGGCAGAAGGCCACCCCTGTTCTTGAGCCCACATCTGTCACCTGTCAACACAATGTCTGAACAAGATATGGAGAAAAAAACCATTTGGGCATGTTGGTGCGACATGTTGGGACAGTGAAGCTTCTGATATTTGGTTTTCTCCTTTGTCTCCCCTCTTCTCTGTTCATTTCCCCTCTCTTTCTCTGTCTTCAAATTTTTTCTTTTTTAAAAAAATCCTGATCCACTCTGTAATAACTGCAAGAGAAGATGATCAATATGCATATGAATTTGGCACAGTCATGATTCATGAATGAGTTCTGAGGTTTATCACAGGTTGAGGCCACACATTTCTCACAGTTAAATCAGACATGCTTGCAAGTCTAGAACAACTAATAAAGCAGGACTTTATGATCCATCCAATTGCAACCTCATCACTTGTTTTAAAAATCAGTTATGCAAATAATGACAGGTTGACCTCCTAATCTCCAACCACTATTACACTTTGTCAATTGTGCCAAGATGTTAAATTCCACTTGATCTAGGTTTGAAGTGTGTGTTCTTTCTTTCTTTCTTTCTTTCTTTCTTTCTATCTTTCTTTCTGTGTTTAGTGTAAATGACTGTCATGCTGCCTATGTTTCAGGGTAAATAAAGGCCTAAGGGTGACCCCGATCACAGTTTCTATTTATTTAAATAACATATGTGCAGGACTAGTGAAGAACAGAATAAAACCAAGTATAATTATGTTAATCACAGTTAACAAACGTTGGTTATTAAATAAACCGATGTAGAAAAAATGACTATTACTAATTGGATAGTTTAGTTGATTAACCAAACTATCCAATTAGTAATAGTCATTTACAATGGCGGAGGAATCATGGACTCATAATAATGTGTTTCAAGTGTTTGAATATGAATTATAATCTTATGATATTATATGCCTGTATGGATAACAATTACTGTACTGAGACATATAACAGAGAGCAACATTTCTTTCAATATTCAGATTCTTGTTACTATATAGGACTTATTGTACAAAAATAAATTACTGTTCCACATCTGACTTTACAAATGCACATTGAACTTTATTGTATACTTTTGTAACCTTTTTATTTATATTATTTTTATTTTGATATTGTATACATTATAATGTTTTTTTTTATGTAAATACCATATTATAGTATGTTTTTTTTCTTTCTCTTTTTCTTTTAAGTACATTTTTAAAACTGGCAGTTAAGCAAAGCAAGTAGACAAACAGTTAATTTCTTTGTACAGTGAAGACCTGTTTCTCTGTGCATATGACAATAAAGCTTTTAATTCTGAATGAATACACACCTATTGCTTGTACAGACTTTGCTTTCATAGAATCTCAACTGTCTATGATGTTGAATAGCTTTTGATAATTGTGGTGAAATTCATCTTAACGTTATACTTACAAGGGAATGGTGAATCAACATGTTGTGAACTGTGTTGACATACTGTGTTTATTCAGCAGTTAATTCACGCTTCAGCCCCTTTAGAACTTTTTACAGTTCTTCCCTCTGCCGACATAAAGCTGCTTGCATTCAGTCAGCAATATCTGTGTATAAATGGTGTGTCAGACAGGGATTTCCGTGTTTAGGGTAGTAAAGAGGGGCAGCATGGGAATGTGTGAACAGTTTAGGAGAATCAGTTAACTATCCATCACACAAAGATCAGGTTACACCGACATGCAGGTTCTACACTACTGGTCATCGCTTTTCTGACAGGACTGTTTTCTGTCAGTAAGTGCTCTTTTTTTTGGAGGAGGTGAGGTGTATGAGGGAAATCATATAAGAAAATTCTCCTTGGTGATACTTATTCATTATTCCTCATAGAAATAAAATGAAAACTGCAAATGTAGAACTCTAAAACCTTTTATTCATATCAAAAACACAACATATATAGCATATGCCATACACAGGGGATCCATTTTGTACAATAACAGTTGTACCAACAAACCAACAATATAAATGTATAACATTACACAACACATTGACATATTTACAAAGTACAATTACCACTTTTGTATCAGACTCCCAAGACTGTAAGTTGATCCGATTGTTTAGTTTAAGTACTACAGAAAAAAAAAAGGAGAAAAAAATGACAGAAAGTCAAACTGTTACCTTTTGTTGATTCTTTTAGAGTCGTGACTTCACACACTATGTAGACAATGGTGTAATTTAACTACTCCGCTAAATGTGCTGTCTGAGCGTTGTGAGGGTGATACCTTCAAAGAATCACAGATAGCAGTGTGGAATGGCCTGATGTCAGCACATCAGGTGTAGGATCTCTTAATAATGAGTCAGATCTGATAGAGACTAGCTTTAAAATGGAATAAAAGCTGACTGAGGATCTGATAGTGAGGCTGACTGCGGTTTCAGGGAGTGACACTTGTAGCCCATTGCGGCTGACTCAGCCGTTCCTATGGGAATCAAAGCCTTTTTACTCTGCTGTCACACGCTATAGTGATCTCAACTGTCTCAGTCAGCGCAAACATACTGCGTGTGTGTGTGTGTTTGTGTTTGTGTTTGTCTTTCACAACAGAACCTCTCTAAAACAAAAGTGACCAGACAGGTAAAATATCCTGTCAAGAGTCTTTTCAAACCAAACCTTTCCCCCTCAATGTCTTATTAAACCTCTGTGCCCTCACGGTGGTAGATGATTCCTGTCGAGCTCAGTGTAGGGTAGAAATGCCCACTGGACCCACTGTACTGGCTGAGGATGGGGCTAGTGTAGCCGAGGGAAGAGTTGGTGGGTGAAGAGGAAAGCACCGGGGGAGCTGGGACTTGTGGTACCCACTCTGGGCCGCCTGGGTTGGGGGAGTAGCTACTGAAGCTTCCAGGTTGCGTGGGTCTATGAGGCCCATCTAAAGGAAGGTTGATCTGCAGTGGTCTGCTCAGCCCATCACCCCCCACCTCATTGGCTGCTACAGCGGTCACTCCAGACATCTCGGATAAGAAGCTGCTAAGACAAGGTGCCGGGCCTGACGATGACGGGGAGGGGATCCTGTCGGCTGTGGGAGAGATGTTAAGGGCAGAGTTGCCGGAGTGTTTGGGGCTGCCCCTCTCGCTATCACCTGACTCCGGAGCCCCCGAACCGCCGTCACCGCCGGAGAGGGAGTCGGACTTCCTCTTCCTTTTGCGGCGGAAGTTCCCGTTGTCAAACATCTTTTCACAGTTTGGGTCAAGTGTCCAGTAGTTGCCCTTGCCTGTGACATAAGAATGTAGTTTGTGATGTTCAGTTTAAATTTGAAATTGGGAAAATAGCTTTTACAATTTGAAACACACCAAGAAAACACCGCAGCACCTTTAAAGAAGCAATAAAATCAAACCATACAAGGAACTGAAGTGAATTAATTGTTCAAAACAGAGCCAAAACAAAAAAAGACACTTTGATTTTCAAATATTACCTGGATCATCCTCATCTCTCGGTACTTTTTTGAAGCAGTCGTTGAGTGAGAGGTTGTGTCTGATGGAATTCTGCCAGCCTGCTTTACTCTTGTTGTAGAAAGGGAAGTTGTCTGCGACGTACTGGTAAATCTGACTCAAGGTCAGTCTCCTGTCCGGCGCTCCGTGGATAGCCATGGCAATGAGAGCGGAGTAGGAGTACGGCGGCCTCACCAGCTTCATCAGGTCTTCTTGTGAGGGGAGGGAAAACCAGCTCAGCTCCCCTCCTGGGCCCCCGGCTCCAGCAGGACCCAGGTAAGGCCTCTGCATGCCGTAGTGCTGAGGGACAAAGGGAGGGCCCGGGTTGCCAGGCGGGCCGGTGGTAGCCAGGTACGGTGGCGTGTTGATGCCGGAGCCGTTGAACCAGAGGTATGGGTTTGGGGAGGAGGTGGCGTAGTCGCTCAAGTCGTAGGAGGTCGGTGTGGTGCGCTGAGGACTCGGCAGTGAGGGCGGAGGGTAGTAACAGTCACTGTACATGCTGAGCTCAGGGGGCTCCTGGCCGAGGCTGGGGAACTGTGGGCCACACCGAGGAGGAGACTGGCCCTGGGCCTCAAATGAAGACATTGTCAAATTTCTTCTCACCTCTCAGAGTCTCTTCGCAACCCTTTGCCTTTGTTTGTCCTTCCTTTTCTATGCCAAACTCTTTTCGCAGTGACGTTGTCGGTGCCCGAAAGTCAGTCTGAAGTCAGTTCAGACCTTTGCAGGTATTTGAATGTGAGCTGATCCAAATGATGGTCTCTGTGCTTCCAAGCTCTAGGCTACTCTTCTCCACCCCTTTCTTGTCTGTTTGCCCTTGCTTTATGTCAAGATGTCACCTGTCATACCTGCTTTATCTGTTTCCCTGGAAACGCCCCCTGTCTCATTTGATTGGTTGTTTTCTCAGGTGAGTAGTCTGTTCCTGCTTTCTCTGTTTTTTTTTTTCCTGCTGTCAGCTAGTTCAGTTCCTCCAGGGGTTTTGTTCACCCTCAATTAAATAATTTCCGCCCAAGCTGTTACTCCAACATTAATTGAGTTCAGTCAACTGTATTTTTTTGATGATTATGATGCATATTGAAAAAAGACTGACAAAATACTGTTTGGCATATTTAGAGTACACATTTATTTTGCTACACCTGCTACCATAGACAGCTTAGTTGCTGTGAAGATGAACCCTGTTCTCCTACAGTAACAAGAGAGGACATTTTGTCAACACCCTGGCTATTGTTTTCTTACTTAATCCTCTTGTTTATATGTAATATTTAATGCTACATTACTATTTTCTGTAAAGCATGGGCCACCTTTAACTATGTTATAAATAAAAAGGGATAATTATGATAAACAAAACCATAGCAACATTGTAATGTCATCTTTAAACCAGGTTTAACAGTAGAAATATAATAGAAGTAGTAAAAGTACTTACTGCAACACTAGGAACAACAGACTAAAAACAGCACTGCTGTGACAGTAGTTTAATTAGGAATATATAGCATTTTTAAATGATTTAGCTTTCATACAACAGTTTCTACTGATCCCTGTAAAATATATTTTTTTATTTTTTATTTTTTGATAATAACAGTCAGTGAGTTTTCACCATGAGCTCGCGAAACAAAGTGACGTCAGGTCGTTCGAACGCGCGTCACGTGGCTGTTTGAGCGCGAGAAGCTTCCGTTTCAAACCGACGAAGAAGCGCGTCCATCGTAAGTGTCGCACGTCTTCACCTCAAACTACACCTCAAACTACACCTCCAGACCCCACAAACCGCTGGTTTTAATCCCAGATAGTGTTTCTGTCGAGGCCGCTGTTCCTCCTGACGAACGGAACACTTAACTCTAGAAGAAACCACCTGCCGTGCTAACGTTAGCGTCGTCCGCCAACCAACTGAACCATTTTAACTTTAAGCTTTGCCGCCATGACAGGTTACCGGCAGGAGCCACTCGCTGAATGTAGCTGAAGTTAGTTTTTTTTTTTTTTTTACGGAGAAGTCTCCTTAATTGAAGAAATAAAAGCGCCGGTTTGTGATTTAGATGGCCGACTCGTCTCCGCTCGCCGAGCCGCCGCAGAGCAGCAACAGCGACGCGTCGGAGCTGAAGGATTTGGAGAGAATGATAGAAAACGTGGAAAACATGTCAGGTGTGTGACTCTGTGCGACGGTGTGGGGCCGTTCACGGTGCAGCTTGATGACTTTGCATGAGCGTGTGATAACCAGCCGCACCTTGTCTGCGCACCTGCACAGTGCAGCTCACCTGGATGGCGTACGACATGGCGGCGCTGCGGACCAGTCCGGACCTGGGGGCCTCCGTGCGGAAGCTGGAGGAAGCCCATTACAGATGCAGAGCTGCCGTCTGTGGGGACCGAGACCGGGAGCCAGATGGTGCCACTGCCACAACGCTTTCTCAGATGTGATGTGGTTATCGGTACTGCGCTGAGATGAAGGGGACACGTTTGTTAAAGCAGAGGCTGTAATTGTGTCGTGTTCAAGTTAATGCTGTGTTTGATATGGGGAAGCAGGTTTTTGGACTTTTTGGCTTCTGCTGTCTTCACACTGAAGCGGGATGTTTCATTCAGTAATTCACAGACTCCAGCTCTTTGATTGTTATTAGCATGACCTGCAGATTTTGTTTGTTTTGTAACCTGTCAAATTGAAAAATAAAATTATTAAAATGAGAGCGTTGTCTGTTGTTTATTTTATAGACATGTCTGGCACCAAATTATTATATGTATTTTTATGTCTCACTTTTAGCTGTAATGTTAAACCAGCATTCATAATTCCATTTCAAGTTTGCCCGATTTTGTGTATGGTATATAATTATACATGTTGTTGTAATGCAATTGTTTTCCAGATGGAAAACACAGAGAAGAGCACAGAACAAGCTACCTCAACTACATTCATTGAGCTGGAAAACATACTGAAAGGTCTGGACTCCTTGTCTAACTGCATGGATCAACTGGCATGTATGTATCACCCCAACCCACTCCCTTTACACCTCCAAAATGTCAGTAAGCGTCACTAATGCCAGTAAAATGACCTTGATGATCGATTTGCAAATATGCAAAGCGCATGATGTAACTGTGTACTAGATCTGAGATGTGATAGCCAAAAGTGGATTATTGTACACCAACTGCTGCGCACCTTAGCCTTGCTTGGGGATGTCAGTGGTGCAGAGTTACATGATGCGACATGATGTCTGTCAGATGGTACTGTGCTGATGGGTAGATAGGAGTAACTGAAGGATTTCACACTCGTAGTTGTCCATTAGGCCATTTGATGTGAGGCATGAGGTTGGAACTTCTTCGTTTGCCGGGGGGGGGGGGGGACAGTTGTGGGCAAAGAAGCACTCTAAGTGATCTGCTTATTGTGTTGTCTTACTTGATTCTAACGGATTGCTTACTTTAAGAGCTTTAAGCCTGAAAACAAACTTCTTAGTTATTATAAAGTAAACACTGCAAGTGGAAGGATTTGTGATGCTGTCCCCCCTTTTTTTTATAGTTGATTGTTTTGGCATATAGACATAAACCTACTTTACAATTTGTTACAGCAAAGAATGAGCAGCTGTGACTAACTCATTCTGTTTTTGTTTATTGTGTGTATTAGAACCACACTGAAAAATCTAATGTAATTTAGTATTCATGATGACTTTTTTGTGTGAGTTTTATTATGTCCACTTTTTAGAGCGGATAAATGACATATGCAAAACCTGATTAAGATTAATTTGTAGAATAAGGGTTAGGATTAATTTATGGTATTAGAGCAATGTACCAGTGCTGCTTTATAATAACAGGACAAAAATATAGAGGAATAGGTTATCATTCAGGTCAATTCCTGTAAAGTCCTATCATCCTTGGTGTGGAACCTTATATAATCTGCAATGTGACTTTTGGGCATCTTAGAACTGTGTTGACCTGAGGAAGTTGTGAAACAGAGTATTTGTTTTCTGCCTGCAGTGCAAAGCCAGCTGAAGCAATGTGATCTGATCATTTGTGTTGGCCACCCTGACAAGTTGGCATTTGCCCAAGAGGCACTGAAGCAGCAGCCCCCAGCTTGGCCTGAGACTGAGGCGTGAAGAGCAGAGGTAATTCTGTGTGTCTGGGAAAACATAGTTTAATAAAATAGACAAAACACCAGCCATGTAAAAATCATTCCTTCTCTCATTCTGTTTATTAAAAATACAAGTGAAGCTACCAAATACAGGAATTATATAACAATGACCTTTGTCATTGTGCAAATGGTGACATTTGTTCCTAAAAGGCTTCTGAACAAGCCATATGTATGCATGTTAAGTAATTAGCATACAAAAACAGACGCAAACACCCACATTAAGCTTGGCGTCGGTACCGGTCAGAGTCCCGCAGGGTACAGCAGACAGCACTGGCTCTGCGCTTTAGAGCTTTGGTCCGTGGCATCAATGAGCAGCAGCGGGGTGTGTGCATGATGGGTAATCATCTCCGTCACCCCAGGGAAACTCTACAGCGCAGCACACAGAAAAAATGACAGGCACCTAATGATGCAGTGCAGCACAAGTCTGCATCAGACACTCCCCGAGGCGTGCCACAAGATGTGAACTTTTCCGTTTACTTGGAGTGAACACACTGACTTTTTAACTCTCATTTTAACATTGTGGATAATGGTATCATCCATTTTAGTTTACCTTAGTATTGCTGAAGCCAGTGCCGAGGGAGTAAGAGTTGCCTTGGTTACGGATCTTAATGTTGTAAACCTTGCCTTGGTTGAGCAGCATCAGGGTGTAGGGGTGTTCAACTGAGCCTTTTGAGCTGTCCCTCACCACAAATGCCCCATCCTGAAGACCCAAATATGGACAAATCCACACACACATACAGTCAGTTTAATATGATGCTGCGAAATAAAATCCTGCAAAATTTCAGCTGCATGTTTGTGTTCATGTGTGTCTGTGTCTGTGCCTCCGGAAAGAGGAGGATGAGATTTGTGAGACTGTTAGAGGCAGCACCTGACCTCGTTCACCTCTCTGAGAGCAGCTTCAGCTTGATGTCTGGTCACCTTTCCTCCATACCAGCTGGGATCAAAACCCTGGGTGCACCATAAAAAACAGTTAAGGACTAAATAAACTAACTCTTACTTCTCACTTTTCTTTTGCAATGAATGAAATGTATTTTATTTGTGTTCTTTTTACAACACCGCCATCTGCTGTTTCCCTGCTGAAAGTACTCAAAATATGTGTAATTGCACAGAAAAGCTCAACCTTAATATCCTGTGTTCCCCAAGTAGCACAGTATATATGGAAACCATGGCTTACTTGTGATAACACTTTTGATTCTCACCTTTGCTGCTCCTGGTATTGAATGGTTAATCTTTGCAAGCTGTTTTGGCACTGGAGGAGCTGGAATAATTTTCCATGCTCTGGGAGGGGAGGGATGAAATGGAATCATTGAAAAAACTTTAATAATTGCATTACCTAGAGTGAAGGGCTTGCTAGACTCATAAATTGGCCTACCTGTTGAACACATCTGGAGGTTTGATGGTTCTTGGTAGAGGCATCTTGCTGGTGGATGGGCCAGGAGCCTTGACAGCGCTGCCCTCTTGTGGACATGATGGATAGTATGAAATAGAAATGCGTAATATTGTGACAAGATTACACCATTTCTGCTGGTCAACTATTACAAACAAGCACATACTTGATTTTTTGCCTTTCTGGGTTGGACCAGATGGTCCAGGCTTCTTGCTCCTGTCAATATGCAGAGTGGGTGGGCTGGCTGGAGTTGGGAATGAGAAAACACGTTTTACATAAGGCTTAAATTATCAATAAATCAGGTGGTTATGAAATCATTAAATGTACATTGGTCACCTGGCGCTCTGGAAGTTCTCTGAGGGGTATCGTTCATTTTTGGTGGACGTGGATATGAAGGTTTTGAGGTCCTTTCAGCAGGTACAGGACCTTCTCACATACATACGTACATACACACATTTTTTAAAGTTAGGCCTGAAGGAAACTCGAACAGCAGTTTTGCTTTCAAAGCATATGAAATGAAAAGCAGCAGATACACTGATGTGTTTTCACATATGATTGCATTTCTTTGTGTACAGCACTGTTGTTGGGGGCATTAGGTATGTGTTTGTTACCTCTGTAGGCACTGTCCTGAACATTAGCCGCTCTCCGGTGTCGAGGTGACTTCACTGGGTCTGCAGGGGAAGGGGGCTTATAGTTATCGTCATACCTCTGGTCACTGTCTTGTTGCTCAGCTGTTTGTGGCTCAGTCAGCGTACAGACGTAGTTGTCATCCCCTTCCTCCTGGTTTTGATCCTCATAGTCGGTATCGCTTTCATTGTCCTGACCACAGCCCAGACACATGATGGTGATGACGATGATCATGGGGTACAGTTATGTGCTACCAACTACAACATTGTCACTTAGTTTTAATAGGTTTCTTTGGCCCTGAAGTTTGTATCATTGAAGTGGCCAAATTTATAAATAAAAAAATAAAACTTACAAACTCATCCGATTCCCAGTCTTCCTCGTCCTGTACACATACTATAGGAAAATAAACCGTAAACACAGTAGTATCAGGCCTGAGGAAAGATGGCTTTATGTTCAGTGGCATAGTTGAACCCAAGTGTTCTTTACCTTGTTTGGGATACTTTTGTGCCTTTGATCTGCATAAAAAATAAATATGAAAGTTATGCATTGTCGTTCACTTATAGTTACACATTCAGTAGAAGCTGTAAAAATAAAGTCAGTTTTCTTACGTATAACCAGAAGCGGACTTCTGGTCCCCCTTGTTGATTTCACTTTGGATTTTAGTTATTATTCTATAAAGATACAAGACCAAAACATAAGCAAAATATTACCCGTTATTGAGTATTACAGCACTACTGTCCACGGCTACTTTCAGTTGACGCCCAAACTACCACTAGCTGCTACAGCGTAATGTAGATTATATGATGTTAGAGAATAAATATAACCTCTTGTGTCTTGTCATAAAGGCTACAATGAACCTTTATGTCCTAACAGACATTGACTGTTAGATTGTTTATCAAAGTCTTTGGTTTGAAAACCGTTTTATGTCAATGAAATGAATATACTTTCAGTCAGACTCACATGATATAAAGGTGGGGGAACACTTGAAGATCACACTCAGTCATTTGCTGGATGATGTAGATTTGAATATTAATGAATTATAGCAAATCCATTGCTCAGAGTATTTCAGAATAGTAAATAAGTATAAAGGCCTTCAGAGATTTAGACATACTTACCATGAATTGTGCTCCAGTTATGTTGCCCCTCATCACTACTTTGTCGCAGCCTGATAACTTAAGCTGAGAAGATGCAGACAAATGACCTTTTACTGTATGTTAGGAGTTTTTTAATTGTCTGAAAATAAGGAAGTAGCTCACTTTTTGAGTTCCTCTTTTTACATTGGTATTATTATGAAATATACTGCATTAAATGTGTATTCTATCTATCTATCTATCTATCTATCTATATATTCTAAGTCGCTTACATACTCAAGCAATATGTATTAGGCTTATATTGTATATATTATTTTATTAATTTCATACAAATTGTACAGTCCTTTTTAGTATATTGACATATCCCATGCCAGGTTTTTTAAAAAAAGAAATTGCAGTACTTACTGTTACAGATGATATAAAAACGTATTATTTCAACCTCAAGCTTATCTTTTAATACTCACCCTGCTCATGTATTCAGCTAGACTCTGGGGACTCCATCCCATCACCTCCATTTTAGAAGGAACATTGTTTAAACTCATGCTCATCTCTTGTAGATACTACATCCACCGAAAAATGAAGGGTTTATGGAAAGCAGGACCTTTTTGTTTTGCAATGGTCTCACAAAACTGTTGCTCTTCAAGTCTTCACCGTCCCTTATAAAATGAAAGTCTAAAATGACCTCACTGTCTTTTAAATGAGCACACTTGTGGTGTGCCCCCTTATTTTGAGCAATAGACTGAATTAGAAAGTTTCAGTGAGACATTTAATATTAGCACATGAACGCACTGCATGCACATGTATCTCTTAACATAGATACTGTTTCCTCTCACATACGCTACCACAGACGTAGCTATATACAATGGTTATCATTTTAGTTTGTTCTAACTTGTCTGATTTTTTGACTGAACAGCAATTAATGTGAGATGCAGATTTATTAAACAATTTTGAAGATCTAAACAGACTGTTGCTCAGACCAAATGTGGATATACAGTACACTTAAACATTGTGAATTTACATGCATAGATTAATGTTGCGGCTTGATCTCTTACACGCATTGGATGGTAATTCATAATATTATTGACGGCTGTGTCAGATCTTGTATCCCAGCCGAAGCCTGTCCCGCGTCAGGCCTCTTGCTATCTCACACCCAGGTGAGAGAGGAGGGCAGCAGAGAGAAGGGATGATCAATCAGGCTCAGATCCCCCTAGACCCCCAGGCTTGTCTGGGTGAATACATGAGTCCTCCTGGGGGGTCCTTGTGGGAGATCACCCCCCTCCTCTGTTTTCCTCCTCTGTCCTGATTGGAAAACATACCCCCCATGAAAGACATGACACTGCCACTGTGGAGGAGGCATGGAAAACAGTTTAATTATAAAGCAGGAGATGCAACAATCAATGGAGGATAATGTTCAGAAACTCTGGTTGTTTTTATTAGGTCCAAAATGCTAATTTCACAAAGCAGCCTCTCCCTAGAAATATCTTTCTTAGGGGGCGGGGGGGATAGACAGTTTATCAGCAGACACGAATGGAAGAACAGACGTGGTCATCTCACTTGTAGAGCACAACCAAACAGCATCATATGGGACCAATATGGAAGCAATACTGTAATCTGTGGAGAGCAGAGATAAGGGGCGGGCCGGTGAGGGCTTCCAGTGGTGCAAAACCTTCATTAACACACAGCAGGACAGCATGGGAAATACAGGACATCGCCAGAAGCAAACAGACAAATGGGAAGGCTGGGAGGGAGTGTTTTGGTTTGTGAGAGCTGAGTTTCTCAGCTTTTCTGTCCTTTCTTGTAAAACATTTCCTGTGGCAGAAGCCTGTTTTGTCCTAAGAAAAGTGCATTTACCCATGTGCTATTCATTTATGTGGAGTTGTGTGTCTTTCGACAGTGTTTAAGTGTTTCTAATGCAGTTTTTTTTTTTTTTTTTACTACGCCAGTTTATCTACTGTATAATGTGATGATAATCCATGCTGTAATTTCTCCCTTATCCTGTTATTTTCTGCTTCTATAGTAACTGATCTGTAAAGATAGTGGAACAGCCTTGTAATCATCCCCCTTTCAGTTAGACTCCCACCCACTCTCCCCCAGGGCATGGACCCCCTTATGAAGGTAATATCCATGCCATCACTCATTTAGCTGAGACAGTGGCAGATTTATGACACGTCCTGCTGGGAGGAAGATTTTCTGGAGATACAGGGGGTAGAGGTAAGAAGGAGGCAGATGAATGGCTCCTCAGACACAGATAGGCCAGTGGGCGGAGACATGGCTCCACATAGACCTAATTACTTGCAAATTATAAGATTAGAAATTAACTTGCATCCGAGGAGGAATGTGAGTCAGGCCTTATTTATAACAGTCCCCTCACTGGATTCCCTATGTGACACCTGGAGCCCACTCTGCTGAGGAACAGTAACTCCAAGTTGGCTCACAATTTCTGTAACACTCCCGTTTCCCCTGCTAGGCTTTGATGTTTTGTGATACATTTGCATTGTCTGTGGGATGTGACAAAGACGAGGACCGGCAGCGGTGTCCCGGATTATCAGGCCAAATATCTAACCGCTAGCGGTGGAAATACTTCCCTAATTTGTCTTTGAAAGCCTCGCTGCTCCTTGAATGAAATCAATACACTTTGACATCAAAGTGGATCAGCGCTGGATCAACACCTTGGTTAGGTGCGAACCGCACCATGTTATCCATGTAATCCTCTGTTAAGTGTATTCAGTCCATTCTTATTCTAATAGACACTTGTGTGCCCTGTCAGAAAATCCGACGAGCCTGGGATTTATTAAGTGAAATAATCAAGTGTTTTCTAGTTGTTGACTGAAATGAAACGTGGCATTCAGAAGTCTTTTATTTTTAACTTTTATTTAATTACACAAAACATAGTATTCATAAATATACACAAGTATTTATACAAGGAGACATGAAAAGTGCAAACAGACATTAAAATCCTCATTTAGTCATGTTAATTAACAGACTTAACCGTGATCTAGACAGGTAACATATATATATAGTCTTTTTTTCTTCATTTTGGTCCTCGGTACCTCCGTCTGAAGCCATCTGCGCCTTCCCTGCGGGCGCACACGTGTTTGACTATAACCTGAGAGCAGTCCTCGCAGTTGACCGTGCAGCACCAGTGGAATTTGCAGTTGCAGCTGCTCACTACCTCCGTGCGCCTCTCTTCCACCCGCAGGCCGCATTCATGACACAACCTGCGGCAGCTGCGCCGCTCCCACTGGCTTAGTTCCTCTCCGTGCTGCACACACTCGCGGCCCTCGGTGCCGTACAGCCCCAAGCTGGTGTTCTTCCTGCAGTAGTCCGGCGAGTCCTCCAGGTAGATGAGCTCCGTCTGGGCGACGCTGCCGAACGCGTCCACGATGGCGCCTCGGTTGTCCGCGCTGTTGCCGGCCCGCATGCGCTTTTTATCGATGTCCAGCTTCTGGGCCTGACCGTGCTTGATCCTCAAGTAGTTGCCGATTTCCCTGAAATCTGACAGCTGTGTCCAGCAGGTCTGGACACTGCAGCTCTCGGACATGCCGTGGCATCTACAGATGCGCTTCATTGTTGCCTTCACGGCCTGTTGGAAAGGAGAAGTCCGTTACCTACTGCCACCTACTGAAATTAATGTCAGATCGATGCTTGCGGTGCGAACATAACTCACCAGCCGCCCAGCCGCGTTGTTGTGCAGGTTGACCGCAGCCCTGGAGTCCTGACCTGTCTCCTGCGCGTCCACGTACTGTTTGGAAATCCTCTCTCCGAAATCCAAGTTGTCACTACAGCCACCCCACAACCAGCCGCGACCGCCTGCACACAGAATACCACTCAACATCAGATCACCAACTTTAACCCGCCAAAGAAAAGAAATATAACCTTTAAATGCTTATAGATCACATGTATGTTGACGGGCCACAAGCGTCAGATATGAGAAAAAGATTCTGAGTGATATTTTTTTTATGGAAACCTCACCCATTTTCCCGTTTTTGGAGACATCACAGCCGCAGTTGTCGAGGTCTCCCAGACTACAGTTCCTGGTCAGAGTGTACATGACCCCCGCAGCACTGATGGCGTGGACGAAAGAAGTCTCTCTGGTGGCTGTGATGAGAAGAAATGTGCAATCACGTTTTATATGTCATGTAGGGCCAAAGGTATTTCAAACATTCATTCATTGTATCGAGTTCAAAAATGTAAGGGATCAGTGAATATTAAATAATTACTCGTAATGATCAACTTTCAAAACATACTATGTGTGTGTGTGTGTGTGTGTGTGTGTGTGTGTGCGCGCGCGTATATATACATACACACTACACATACACACACTATATTCAGCTGCAGCTGTGCCTTCTTATAATTACAGAACAATCAAATGGGGTTCTGTATAGGCATGACGAAAATGTATGTAACTGATCCTCCACATTCATAGTTAATTGTGGTACACAGATTGTCAGTGTTTACGCATAAATGTCTCAACCTACCGCGTCTTAGTCCTTTGAGCTGTGTTGCGCTGTCGGGACAGTTCCATCTGTCCCACGCAAACTGGTGTTTGCACTCCTGAATCCCACTCTGTGCGCCCACCTGCACGCTTCCTGCATAGGTGAGATAGGCCTGCAGGGAGAGGCAATGTCAGTTTTCGGCCTGATTCACACTTTAAAATGTTGTCCATAACATGTCAGGATTACCCCAACAGCAATCAAGTATTTTCTATTTACCTTGGGTCCCGTCATAAGGAAGTTACTTGCCACCCTGAGAAGAAAATAGAGGATAAAGATTGAGATCAGTGTCACTTAAGTCTACACATAAAGAAGAGTTGCAGGCAAACAGTGTAGATATTCTCTTACCAAGCATCTCCCGGACACATTTTGTATAGAAGAGGCAGTAGCCAAAATAAGGAATGCACCATTTTCATCTACACCGTCAGCCCTCAGAGTGGAGATCTAGTTATTTTGACCCTGTGTCCTGCAACTTTCTCCTTTATTTGAATGAAGAACAAATGGAACTCTTGTCCTTTGTCTCCGAGGTGAGAGAGATGGGATTGGTCGACGGGTTCAGGAAACGCCTATATGCGCACTTCAAAGGATGGCATTAGGCCACAGTTTATTTTCTTCCCCAAGGCTGTGTGACACCGGGGCACCAATATACAAAACTTTTTTTTTTTGCCACTGACAAATCAGACTGAGTCATGCATATTTTAGAAAAATATTTATTAGCTTACACTTTTAATTAAAAATACATATAAAATATTAGACAATTTTCCCACTTCACAGAAGACCATCATCCCCTAAACACAGTTGAGCATGCGTGGAGAGTTTGGTCCTCAGAAAACATACACTGATTTATATACAGAATCAAATAAGATAAAGTGCATTAAAAGGCTTCAGGTGGTGTGAGGGTTGAAAATAAAAATAACACATGTAATGATGTAATACAGAATAAAGCTTATCGATGTCCACAATGATGAATTTAATGAAAAGTGCCGGGGCCACTGACTTAATGCAACTAATGGCAGTCAGTTCCGGCGCATGCGGTGCCTGCGCTTCGTTTTCTTCTGCGGTTTCCTGCCGCCTTCTTTACGCGCGCAGTAATATTTAGTAACAACTTTGGTGCATTTGTCACACTTCACCGTGCAGCACCAGTGAAATTTGCAGTTGCAGCTGCTCACAACCTCAATGCGCTTCTCCACCACTCTGAGGCCGCATTCGTAGCACAGCCTCCGGCAGCTCTTTCTCTCCCACTGGGACATGTTCCTGTCCCCCTTCAGACACTCCCGGCCCTCTGTGCCCTGAAATTCCAGGCTCCGGTTCTTGACGCAGTAATCCGGGGAGTCCTCCAGGTAGATGAGCTCCGTCCGAGCGATGCCCCGGAAACTGTGCGCGATGGCTCCCCTGTTGTCGGCGCTGTTCCCAGCCCTGGCGGGCTTCTTGTCCATCTCCAGTTTCTTTGCATGTTCGTGCTTCATCTTCAGGTAGTTGCCCACCTCTCTGAAGTCGGCCAGCTGCATCCAGCAGGTCTGGATGCTGCAGCTGCCAGACACTCCGTGGCACTTGCAGGCTTTCCTCATGGTAGCTTTGATTGCCTGCAAAGAAAGAGAGTGTGTTAGTTGGAGATGTAATTGTCAAACATGCACAGCTTTCTTATCCTTGGATTGGGAACAGTAATAGTAAAACCATATCTTACCAGTCTGCCTGCCTCGTTGTTGTGCAGGTTGATTGCTGCGCGCGAGTCCTGCCCACCTTCGAGCGCGTCCACGAACTGTTTGGAGATCTTCTCTCCAAACGCCACATTATCACTGCAGCCTCCCCAAATCCATCCTCTGCCACCTGGGATTTCCAAAAAAAAAAAAAAAAAAAAAAAATGCACATTGTTATTGAATTCCAATAACAAGTCGTGTAATTGTAAATAGACCACTCATAGAATAGCAATGTTACCTGTCTGTCCAATTCTGGAGTCGTCGCAGCCGCAGTTGTCAAAGTCTCCCATACTGCAGTTCTTGGTGAGCGTGTACATCACTCCGGCAGCGCTGATGGCATGGACAAAAGACGTCTCCCTTGTAGCTACAATAGGTGACAAACAAAAAAAGAAGCAAAACCACAATGTTAAACGTTACGAATCAATTTGGCACCATAAATGCGCTCAAATGTTGTGCGTAGAGGGCGCGTAAACCGCGCATAAAGGCATTACTGGAAATTAATATGGTCACAATGTGAACAATGTTGAGCATATTGGGGGTTTATTTAAGTCTTAGTTTGTGTCTCTTCTTCATGGAGGTCAGAGCGTACTGTCACCCTCTCTGCGCTGAAGGATCAACTTTGCGCTTCAGCAAAGTTGACAGTTGGAGTTCACCTCCGCACCACTGCCCTGCTGCATGTCATGCATATGATACAAATATATGGATGAAGAAGTCTTACCACTTCGGAGGCCGTTGTGTGTGGATAGTTGGAGCGTGTTCTCAGGGCAGTTCCACCTATCCCACGCGAACTGGTATTTACACTCTTGTATTCCGCTCTGTGCGCCCAGTTGCACACTGCCGGCATAGGTCAGAAAAGCCTGGGAGAGAAAAAAAAGTGCAGTGTTAGTTGTTAATTAACCAATGATAAAGTATATTTATTCATTTCATCATCAGCCAATTATAATATTTGATTTGGATGCCCTGGGAGAGGTTTTACGCACAACACATGCCCAGATAGATAAATAAAATGTATTCACCTTAGGTCCAGTCATGAGGAAATTATTCACCGTCCTATAGAAAGAAAAACGAGAGAGCCACGTTAATCCCATGTCACAATACCACCAGCAAACACACATTACACTGTCGTATTTTTTTTTTTTTTTTTAAATGAATTCCTCCAAAAGTAAGCGACATACCACGCTGATGAAAACTGAAGATGGCAGCACATGGACAGAACCATGGCTGGAAGGAGATTCAGAGGTCCCATAGCAGCTGTATTCCAAACGCAGGCCTGTTCGTTCGTACCCCAGATGTGAGTACCAGGAGAGAGGAAGGCAACTGGAGCTGTAGCCGGACTCCACGCTCACGATATTTATGTGGCCTTGCCCCCTTTGATTGACAGATTTGTCCTGCAGGTAACGTTTCGCTGTGAAAATGCTCCAACGACCACATTGATTGCTGCGTCCTACAGACAAATAGGAGCCGTCGGTGCGTAAGTGCACTTCAAAGAGGCAGACAGTTAAACAGCCCCTCATTCCTTCATTCACCTGTCCTTCCCAGGCTTTAAACCCTTTACATTATCCCCACGAATTAAAGCAGATCCAGCGAATTAAGTCAGCATATATAATCCCATATGGACATTACAGATAGGATTTATATAAATCATATAATCATATTAAAAAGAATATTAAAATGAAGCCAGGAAACACATAGGTGAACATCATTATGCGCTGTAAGGCTACTATACTGAGTGTTTCACACATATAGGTCTCTATTATATTGATATAGGATTATTATAGTGGTTTATTGTTTGAGTCCACAAACACAACATCAACAACACAGCACAACTTTGTTTCACCAAAAGCCATTATATAAATAGGGTTTGTAATTATGAAATTGCAGTCCTGAGTTAAGGAAATGCAGTACTGAATGCCGCCGTGAGTCTTCCTGTGTAGTTGGAAACATTTGGGAAATGGCACCAGTGTCCCAGTGGGAAAGACAGCTTCTACAAAGCCATAAAGTCTTTCAGGAGCTGATGGTATATAGTCATGTAAATACTGCCTCACACATCGGCGACATTGGCATCGTCCTGATAATAGGATAATAGATGTTTCCCTGGGAAACAACTTGGTGTGAAAAGAGTCTGGAATTTACAAGAGTGTAAACAAATAAAGTTGTAACCATTACATTGTAAGGTAGCATATTGTATGGTCAATCATTTTGTCCTATAGATGGTTTTGACCGCATTGAAAAAAAAATAGATTAAAAATTGATATTGATCATTCATTAGAGAAATCTGGGATGATCCAGCACTTGGTCCCATTCCATTAAATTGCGCTGATTACTTCCTTGATTTAGCTTCCATGATCACCGCGATCATCAACAGTCATCATGGCAGTTTCTGTCATTTCATGCTCGCACTGTGATTTGATGGGAGAGAAGTTACCAAGTTAATGATTAACATTACAGTTTTTTTTTTTATTTTTTAAATTAAATCGCTTACACTTGTCAAATCCCCTTTAAGCCACTCAAAATCCCTTAAAACAACAATCCACTCAGCGCGGAGGACAATGGGCGGGCGGCTGGGCGAGGTCCTCCGCACAATGGTGGAGAGGTGTAGATGAGGATAATCCCCCCCCTAATTAGATATCTCCCACATTCACTCTGCAATATGACTGAAACCTAGAGCCCCTCAACACCTGGGTGAAATAACACAGAGCGATTAAAAATCTATCTGGGATGCTGATCATAAATGCTCCTTTAACCATTTTAATGGGTTAATAACCTGCAAACAATAGTAGTCCATCCGGCTGGGCGTGTTTCAGCATCATCAACATCGAAACTCTCAAGGACAAATCACACGGGTTAATTGTCATTTAACGAAATGTAGGCTATTTAATTATTTTTTAATATTATTGGTTCATCATAACTTTTGCCACCTGTCAAACGTATAATTTCTTATAATTAAAAATCTAGACCAAACTAAAAAGTTAATAATAATAACAATAATAATAATTGCTCCTTACTTCATTATACATTTTGTATTTTATTTGGGAGGATGTGTATTCCAGCTCAACCTTCACAATTTACAACAGAGGAAGCGGCAGGGCCAGGGCCTTTGAATTACACTCTGCGTAAAATAACATGAGGTAAAAAAAAAAAAATGCGCGTTAATTAAATGGTTCCAGCAGGCATTTCAGACACATTAGGCCGTCCAGGGAGCGCTGCCGGGCTGATTTACGGCCGTCAGAGGTGAGAGAAATAGAGCCATAAAGGCTCAGGAGGTGACGGGCCCCACAGGCCCAGGAGGGGAGGCAGGACTGGTGACGCCAGCCAGCCACTTCAGTCAGGTGGAGCTTTTGGGCTGCAAATGACCATTGTACGCTGCTGGTATGGCGATCAAAACCTGTAAGAAACAAATAATAGGCTACGTGAAGTTATGTGGTCATTAATGTAGAAAAGTTCAGTAAAAATCAAATAAATTGTGAAATAATTCAACAAATCAAAACTCAAATCATTGTTTTGAAATGTTATTTCATCATTCTTTCTTAATTTTTTATGTTAATTGTATTTATTGTAGGCAATTTAAATGATTAAAAAAAAAAAAATGAACAGTGTTTACCCTGTTGCTTTTTGTTTAATATTTAGTCATTTTTCATGACAGTATTGTTGTCACCAATCCCTGCCCCCCCCTCACCTTTCAGCCAACCACACTCCTCCATCCTCCAGCAGACACAGCAACAACAAGGAAACCCACAGCTCTGACTTTGTATCCTACCTCATGGAATAGTGGGTGTTCAAATCAGGACAGTGATGTTCCTGTTAATATTCACTGAATGATGACAAGAAGGAATGCAACTAATGATCAGTTTAAATATACTATATATATTATTTTAACAATGAATCGTTTGGTCAATAAAATATCATAAAATTATGAAAAAAAATACCCATTTCCCATGCAGAGCCCAAGGTGATTTCTTCAGATCATATGTTTTTGTCCAAGCATAAGCCTAAACCCTAAAGAGTTTCAATCTACTGACATAGAGGACTACGGAAAATGGCAAACACTCACACAATTCCAACTTTTGCCATTTGTTTTGCTTAAAAATGACATAAACAATGAAGAAATTATCAAAATTGTTTCCGGATAATTTTCTGTCCATTATTCAACTAATCGTTTAAGCTCTAATGCCAAGTAAAAACCCATAAGCCAAGCCAGGAGTTTAGTTTGAATAATTTATTTATTTATTATGCTTGTGCAGTTAATGTATGAATGTGTTCATTTAGTTTCCTGTATGTATGCATGTGATAATGAGTTTAATATTAGCCACTTCGAGTACATTAATATTATTATTAAGGCATTCAAATGTGCGTTGCCAACCTTTGTTGTTAAATGGCTCTTCCAGTAAGCGGCACTAAAATGTGGCCCCTAAAATGTTTGCGCATTGAACGTTGTCTATATCTTCTTCATCCGGTGAAACCTTAAAGTGATGTGTAAATGTGATGATGTTCATTAACGTTAAGACTATGGCTTCAAGTATGCAGTCATAGGCTATATGAGGTGTTAATGACATAATTGTATACTGCATTACTTTATATACTGTATAAGCTAGTCGCAAGCAAACTAGACAAATCGTTTGTGTATTTATTCCATGGCTGTGCATGATCAGTTCATGCCTCATCAGTCTGTGTATTAGAGTGTGAAATTTGCACGTAGACATAAAGGAGACAGCAATACACACAGGAGTGTTCCATGTCTTCATATTTATTTCATAAAGAAAAGTAAAAAGTTTATTAAGAAAACATCCCACATGATTAGACCCCTAATACTCCCATGGCTGTAGCCCCCCCGCCCCCCCGACACACATACCTCCCCTAGCCTGGTTGCCTGCCTATCTCTCTGTGCTACATCACTACACCACTCTCCAGTTTGGCAATATTGGAGACATGTTAGCTATAGGCTAACAGTGCAAGACAGGCACCCAGGCTAAAGTTTTCACCCGAGTGGTAAGAGAGCCCCCATGTGAGGATGCCATATACTCTTACGGCACCCCTGGGAGCTCAAGAGCACCCTTATCTGAAGACAAAGCAACTGATTGAAATACTGTGATAATCAAAAGAAAGTGCTTTTTGCTGTGGCATCTCAGCTTCTTTTTCTTCACTTGCTCAGAAGTCAAGGTGTGGCATCGCCTTTCCTCTCTTGCTCAATGGCTGGAAAAGAAGAGGAGAAAATAGTTTAGGTCAGCAGGCTTGTGTTCAGTGAAGACGTGAGAGGGATGCTGCTCCTTGATTTGCTGTACATCAATGATGTGCTGATGCTGCAGTAATTTGTTTTTTGCTGCTCTGCTCGCTGAGCATGTAGTCTTTTGACAGCGCTGGAAGTGATGTATGGCGACTGGCAGGAAAATTGTAGCAGAGGATCAAGGCTTCAACACTGTTCAGAAACACACACACAGACACAAGGGACACTCACTCTCTTTGGTGGGCAGAGGGTTTTTTTCTTTTGTCTCTGTCTTCTTCAGCTTTGCCTTGTCGAAACGGGCAATCTCAGTCATGTCAGGCTTGTCAGACATTTTGGCTGTGAAAGATGAGAAAGCACACAGGTTTGACCTTTCCTGTCAGCCATCATATTGAAAATGCAGCATAATATGATAGATATTGTACGTATGTCGCATAAGAAAGACTCTACAGTATAGGAGCAATGTTTGACAAGTCACCACGGGAGCTGTCAAAAACCTTAATGTCTTTGTCTGACATTTGAAATAATCTTTCCGACCGACTGCACATAAAGGGAGTGGCTACGACATGTGCAGCTCAGACACGTCCACATGCATGCCTGTGAGTGGTGGCTGCCTCCCACACATGCTCCGTCTTGATATTCTCCTCTTCAAAATGCCTATGTAGCTAACATGTGTCTATTTTTACACAGCTGTCTGTTCCTTTGTTTCTTCTTTTCCCTCTTTGCGGCTGAAGTCTTTGTCCTCTCCCTCCGCATCCTTTCTGTCTGTCGGTCTGTCTGTGTGTCTCTCTCTCTCTCTCTCTCTCCCTCCCTTTCTCTCTGCATCCACCCCTGCAGCCTCGTGGATGTAGGCAACGCTCCACAGGCTCCACTGCAGTCATATTCTGGACCTAGCCTCAGGTCTGACTAATCTGTCTTGCACAGTCTGGCCCAGTCACGCCTGTTTGAACCACTGCGCTGTCGGAGACTGCTGTGGAAATGTGACAAGCCCACTAGCCGGCAGCCAGTCATTTGCAAACCAAGCTACTGTAAAATTATTCTCACTAGTCTGAATCTGTATAGGCCTAATAGAATCGGTTGGACATAGAAATAGACATGCTGGGCACATGGCCAGAATTGGAAATATGTTGGTATCTTGAAATAAGGCACACAGTCATTTCTCGATTACCCTCAACTACAAATGGTGTCTCCAAAGGTGTCAGCCCTGTCAAGTCTTGAAATTAACAGCAGCAGTCATAATCTCACCTTTTTCAATTCTAAAACTAATTGTCAAACATGTCCTCTATTGTTCCCTTATCACCATCATCCTCAACATCCCTCTTTCACATCATTTCAGAGCAGCCAGCCTCCACTCATCCAGCCACACCCCAATCCTTTGTTTGACTCTGGCAAAACAGGACCAGAAAGAGACACACGGACACAGAGGCATAAAGAACACAGAGAAGGAGAGACGATTTTGTTTCTTACCGGTGTTCCACACAGCAGTGGGCTAAGTTCCACCAGCGGCGAGAGTAGGGAGGGATAGAGACACAGAGATGGAGAAGGGAGAGCGATGAGGAAGCTGAGTGAATCTGCCGGTCTGTGCACGCCTGTCCGCATCCAGGGTGTGGGTATAAGAGGGGGGAGGGGGAGAGAGAGAGAGAGAGAGTTGGTAGAGAGAGAGTGATTTAGAGCTTGGTCAGCCTTCTTCTCTGTCATCAATATTAATGTTCTCAAGGGAAAAGACTGGAGGAAACCAACCACTGATAGGAAACAGATGCGCTGTTAAGCTCTTCTGAGACTGATTATGATAAATTATTTAGATAATATATTGTGGGTATTATAGATTGTATTATACAGTGTTTCGCTGAGTAGGTCAGGGACACACTGCATGAGATTGCAGAAAGAGGATATTCTAATCACAGTGGTCTATACGAGGATTTATATATACTGTGATGGTACTCCCTAATATTCAGTACATGCTGAGAATGTGTATCTGCACCAAGTCATGTAATGACTATATTAATAGGAACATATTTTCATTTGCATATTTTTAATGTTACATTTAAGTTTAGAAGGGTGAGTATCCGGCATGGACCAGTGCCACATACCACAGCATTTATAGCCTAAGCAGTGCCCGTCCCTAGATGGGCCTTTAAACAAATACATAAAACTCAACACAAAAACAAAAACTCAATGTAGCTAATCCTAATGGTCTATGACAATTTACATGTACTGTGACTGGTCTTCTATACCTCTAATAGTCATTAGTCATTAAATGCAGAAATTGTGTCAAAAGTTACAAGTATTTATAGAATTCAAGTGAGTATGACAGATCATACCAAATTCATGCACCAAGTCAAAGCACTGTAGAAAACCCTATTTATATATGTAATGTTTATTTTTATAGTGACAAGTATATTGCATGGACCATCGCCACATACCACAGCATTCATAGCCTAGCTAGTTTGCAATGCCCATCCTTAGAAGGGCCTTTATACAAATAAACGACATGAAAATACATACAAAACAGAAACAATTAAACAATAAAAGCACAGTAAAACTCAACATCAAGCATCATGGCTGATCCCACACACTTAACCAATCAGCAGAAGGTTAATCAGCCAGTATTTTGATAATCTATATCGATAATAATAATATAATTTTTTAATTTTTCCAAGTAACTTCACAAATGTGAATATTTAATAGTTTTCTTGGTGCCCTGTGATTATAAACTATATATTTGAATTGAGAGGCATTTTTTCACTATTCTCTGACATTTTATAGACTCAATTATTTATTAATGGATCAATAAGCAGATTAAATATTCATACATTATGTGTTATATAAACAACCAAATTACAATTTATTTTCCAGACGTTTTTAGCCAGTTATGGTCTGAATCAGAGCTGTTATTTCCATATCTGTATATGCATGGTTGTAACATTATTTGTCACATCCCTTATTTTGCGACTGATCAAGCAGCTCTGGAATACATCAGGCTCTAATAAAGCCATGAAGTGTAGAGCTCATGGCCCTTTCCTGACATGATGAAACCTGCTGGTCTTCCCTCTTTAATCTTCCCAGTACAGTTACAGCCTGCTGATGCAGCCGGTGAGGACATTTATCTCCGAGCAGACAGCTCTTCTCAGAATAGCAGAGTGACGACGAGTCAACATGACCTCAACACTTGAAACTCACCTACAGTGAGCCAAGTCAGCCGGTTCTGGTTAGCACTGTGTTAATGTGTGACATCATACTGCTGGATGACTTTGGGTTTTACTGGATTACAATGAGGTCATGAATACTTGTGAGTGCTCTGTGAGGGGGCTGCAGCATCACCTGCTGGCTGAAGCATGGAACTGCTTCATTTAAAAAGAACCAGTGTGCATGTGGACTTAAACAAAATGAATAATGACACGAAACTTGCTGAATGCTACACACAATACCTAATAATTCAGATTTACCTATGTGATGGTCTTTTGGAGCTTATTATATTTCAGTGCTCTTCAAATCACTTAGTGATTCAGCCTTTCAGACGTTTGTTTCTATTGAGTTGTTTGTTTCTTTGTGGTGTTCTGTTGGGGGGAAAGATCTTTGACCTTCTCTAAATTTGCCCGAGCCCTCCTATTAACCTTTCTGTTTGAAATGTTATCATATTTGAAGCTTGGAGACAAGATGCACACGGACAAAGGTCATACTAAGCAGCCAAATGGCCTGTCAGAACAGTCAGACACTGCTTGTTGGTGGACAGTAACAGACCAGTAAACCTTTTCTGGGATCAGCTCTGTCTCTGTGCTGTTTGTCAATGTCGAGACGAATGAAAGAGTCAATGATGAAAACTCTTTGAGGTTGCGTATGGTGACAGCCAGAAGATGGCAGCACTATGCAGATAGATAAGATAATTCATCTAGTTGACAATATTCTAAATATATAAGAAGACTTTGTTAGTACACAGTAAACAAGCACACCCACATATAGTGGACACAGGATGGCAGCACAGGTCTATTTTACATTTTTCATGGCCTGAGATGAACGGTCTATGAGGGACCACCAGGGTGCACTCGGCCCTCAGCACACCAACATAACAGCTTGTAACAGCTTGAATCCTAATGTTACTAATGTGATTGAAAAAAAACTCTTCACACTTTTCCAAACACAGTTTCTTCCATACTTGTGTGTTAGTAGCGAGTTTCAAGCCTGTTAGCTCAGTGGTGTAGCATGACACAGAGAGACAACAGGAGATAATTCAAATGAGCAGAAAAGGAGGTTCCTGAGATTATTGTCAATTCAGCAGTGAAGCTGAAAGTTAAGCAAACTATACTGTCATGAATGTGGTGAGGTGTCTGAGCTGAGAGATGTCTCTCCCATGTGTGTCCAATGTTTAGATACTTGTGTGGATCCAATGTTTAGATACTTGTGTGTGAAATGTTTAGATAAGCCTATGTCAAAGGTCTGGCTACTTTCATAGATGGGTGCCCCTTGGGGGTTGTTTTTCTAAAGTTCCAAAGAGAGGAGATCAGTTTTAACATGAACCATATGTCCACACCTTCCCTTTTTGTAAAAATAGCCATATATGGTTATGAGGTTGGCTCTGAGCCTATCTTGTCACCACACATTAGCTATACCATGAGGCTTTAAAAGGTGTAGTTTGAGTGGAAAACGAGAGAGATTCACATTGGCTTTGGATCTTCTCACAGGCAATCCATGGTGCTTGTTTTGACGCTGTACTTTTTGTAATAAACCTTTTTATACAACTAAGTCGGTGTCAGCGGAGATTCCTTCATCATCATCACATCATCGCTACAGAAGATACAACAGTGGCGAATGCAGTTCTGTGGTTGAATTGTTGAAATGGGTTTTGGTAAGACTTCAATGAAGATAAACTTCATTCCTTATTGTAAAATCTATGGATGGCAGTGTCTATCTGTCGGTCGGTCTACCACTTTTGTCTAGAGCTCAACAACTGCATGCATTGCCATAAATATCTGTACCAACATCTATCGTGCCCATAGGCCAAATCAATGACTTTAGTGATCCCTTGACTTTTCCTCTATACGCCATGATAAACACAAACAACTATCGGATGGATTACTATGAAATTTGGTGAGGCACTTATTGAGCCCCCCCAGGATGAATTGTCATAATGAATTGGTGATTCCTTAACTTTCCCTCTAGTTCCACCATGCAATTTGTCCAATACTTATTTTGTTTATGACTAGATATACCTGATGCAAAGCTAACGACTCTTCCATCAGCCTCAGCTGTGCAGATCTCTGCTTGCGAATAGCAAATATGATCACTCAACTATGATGGTGAGCAAATCTAAACATGACACCTGTTGAGATTCATCATTGTCATTGTTAACATTTTCTTATGCTGACATTAGCATTTAGCTAAAGCACCACTCTGCCTAGGCACAGCCTCACTGAGCCAGTAGTGTGGCCGCCTCATCTTTTTACCATCACACTACTCATACCCTCTTCCCCTCCTTGTTGTTGTTCATGAGTTATGCAGCCACAGCTGTGTCCTCGGCAGGTGTGTAAAGTGGTGGCTCTACTTTGAGGCGCATTAGATGGGAACAGGAATAGACACAGACACTTGCACAGGTTAAGTTTCTTTTTCGTCATCCAGCTTGATGGAAGATGAGTTTAAGTGTTGGACATGACTGAGTAATCACCAACCACATTCACACAAATTAGAGCTTGCCAGGCACTTTTATCAGCCTTGAACCAACAGAGTGAAGGAACTAAGATATGCAGAAATAATGTTTTTGCTTTGTCAGTCATTGTAAGAGTGCTGAATCATCTCTCAAACACATCTGATTACTCCACGTTCAAAGAGGAATCGGGTGTTAAACAAAATGGAGCTATTCTGCAGACACACCAGGATGGAGGGTGTTTCAGGAGAGTTGTGGGATGTGTAGGAAGGGTTAGGACAGTGCAGGATCAGTGAGACCAGATAAACGCACTGCCTCAGCTCATGATCTCAACGACTAATGATGCAGCGTTTGATTGGTGCCCCGTGTTCCATCACCCGGCCAATGAGCTGAGAGTATCTCGGTGTGGAGGAGTTATCTCACCTAACCAGCTGGAGGACAGTGACAGAGATGAAAAGAGAAGTAGGAAAACAGCAGAGAGGGAGGAGAGGAGATGGAGACAGAGATGAGGGATGAGGAACCAAGAGAGAGGAAGAGATAGATGGAAGATTAGAGCGCTGCTTTAAACACAAAACACGTTTGTAATGCACCTTATCAGGTATCGGGGAGTAATGGCAATCTAAATTTGATGCACATCATAGTCAGTGTGTGCTGGTGGTGTTGTTAGTGGTGTTTGTGTGTGTATGACATCATTCTTCCTGAAATATATCTATACTTTTAGGGTGAGCTTAAGCTTTGTTTGCAAAGCTTAACACATCAAAGTAAATATCCTCCATGCATCTTCTCTCTTTCAGCATCCCTCCCTCATCTCCTGCTCTAGTGTTTCCTTCACTTCCTCTCAAGGATGAATGCAGCACACACACCTGAAGGCTTGAATGGATTAAGCTATTCATCAATCCTTTAAATCCATTCATCTGTAAATTAAATGAACAAATGAGTGACAACACAAACAAATCTAATCATTTGTTAAAACTAAAAGCAGGACGAGTTTAGAAAGAATGATCTCTCGCCTTAAGGAATACAAAATTGAGTGTGTTGCAAAGTTGTTCATCACTGGCAATTAAAATAACAATTACTTACTAAATGTTGCAGTAACGCAGCTTTATAACCCCTGTGTGGATTTCTTACCTATACATCAACAAAGCAGCGTCCTGAGAATAAATGGAACAGTTTGAAATCAGTATCAGTTGAAAAGAAAAAAGATCTAACTTAAAACATGAGTGTGCAGTGCTCCTGAACTGATGGCCCATTGTGTATAATGTCTAAGAATAATGTGGTCCAAGGCGATTAATATTTAGTTCAGACAGTTGAGACGAGTTAACACAATGCAGATTGTGTATACTGAATACATTAATAGAGACATGGCATTAAAGGAAGATAACACACTAAATTTAAACAATAATAATGGTTACATGTACACATTGGTAAATTAAGTTTGTCAAGTGAGTTGTTCTTAAATTTCTGCTATATCTGCAACTAACATGATTATTCTTATGACTTCATTATTGATTAATCTGCCAATTATTTCTCGATTTAATCATTCAAATTTTTTCTAAAGCACAAGACATCTATTATGTCTTTGTCGGATTAACATGAAGACCTGAAGATATTCAAACCAAAGCAGCAAATCCTCGCAATTAAGAAGCCGGAACAAGGGAATGATTTTTGCTTAAATAATTAATTGATTATCAAAATAGTTGTTGATTGCTTTTCTGTTGATTGACTAATTGATTAAAAGACTAATCCTTTCAGCTTTATTTTTTACTCCTTATTTGACTCATTTTGTTTCTCAGTTTCAACCTCTCCTATTTCATATTGACTACCCATTTTCTTGGATTTTTTTGTGCAACAGTGGTTGCTTTGTGTATTTCTTCAAGATCTATCTCTGCTTTTGATGTCATGCAGTGAAAATATTCTCTGCCAGTTTGTACTTACAATTCAGGACCAGATAGCAGTTATGTATGTGTTCGGTTTTTGATTTGTCTAGTTTTCCAGATAAACTTCTTGTTTGTTGAGCGATTTTGTTCATCCTGAGTGTTTTAAAAGCAGTACTAGATTTTTTTATTATAAATCTCATGATTGGCTGACAGGATTAGGTTTAGAGTACAGAACCCTCTTTACAGACCCTCCATATGATGCTATAGGATCCCATTAGGTGTAGTCATGGTGGCAGAATAATGTATATCCAGTTCTCTGGCATCTACAGGCCTGTCAAAACACAAATGTGCAAGGACATGCAAATGAACAGAAGAGGCCAACAACATCTCATTTTAATTCAGCAACTCACCTTTAAAATATTGTCTGCAGTTTCTGCTTAATTCAGCTGGGATCAGTGGTAGAACAATAGAAAATTCATATTATACTCAACTCATAAATCCTTCATCACATGAATGTTTAATGCCACGCGTTTTTTTTTTTTTTTTTTTTTTTACTTTTGGCTAAAGGCAAGTTTCAGAATTAAAAAAAAATTACCCCAATGCTCAGTAAAATGTTTTATTAACATTTTGCTACCATTATTATTTAAAGGAAATTATCATAATCTTGGTTCACCAGCTGATCACTGTCTCAGTCAACACAGCAATGTTGTCTTAAAGGGTCACTTCTCGAGTCACCGAGGACAAGTGTGAGTTTCACAATCCCACGAGAAGATGCCCAGGACGCAACCGGTATTGACTGGTCTTCCTTGTTATTTCTGAGACTGACAGTGTTGACAGACAGTAGCTCAGTCTGTGCTTTGAAGTCGGTTGTTGAGCTAAAAGTTTAGATATTTGAAAATAATAGGGAACCCATGAAAAATAATGATACACAGCAGAGAGCAAAATGTGCATTGTTTAGCAAAGGTATTCCTAAACAAACCGAAGCATCACACATCACATTAATTTTAATTTACTCCAAAATAAAATAGAAGATGTGTTATGGTCTTTTCTGTCAATAGCCAGTGATGATGTAGTAATTTGTGACCTTATACAGTAAGAGGGCTATTAGTGGTTTACTGTAACATTCAAATAAAAGCTGTGTGGGCTGAGTGAGTCATAGTGGCTTTCAAAACGAGGATTATTTGTTAAAGGATCATCTAGTTATTTATAACTTACCATCCATGCATCTAATGGTGTCCAAAAAACTGCTTGTCTCAGTCTCTGGCACAGCTTATGGTGGCCTTTTATTGGACAGAAATAGAACAAGGTAGCAGTCTAATTTGAGACCCAACACTAACATCTAGTGTAGAGGAAATTAACTGTCGCAACAGTTATACGTATACGGTACTGCAGCACTCACTGATAGAACATGGGACAGAGGAAAAAAAAGTGTTATTTAAAGCACCCCTTAACAAGTGCCCTAAATCATTCTGGCACAGCCTGAAATCTATTTGATTTAGCCATGATGATTTGTAATGGCGCTGTCAGCTCTGTCAGCCTGTGTTTCTGAGCCTGTGAAATGACAGATCAATACAGAGGTTGGCTCGCCACCGGATGTGAAGGGACATTCCTACAGTAAGACACAGGGCTACACGCATACAACACACACTTGTAGCAAAAAAGAAACACACATATACTCTGTGCTTCCATTTTTGTTCCCATCCTCAATTCACGGTGAGAGGAACGGTGCATCACTAAGGTGACAGTCAGGTTCTTGTTACCTTGACAATGAAGAGTTGAATAAAGGTGTGAGCCTGTGCTCACATGACCTCAGGAGCCACCTAAATTGCTGAAATTGAACCAGGATAATAAACTGGAAGTATATCTAGGAGAATAGGAGCAAGGGATGGTGGACAGAAAATGGAGCCTTTTATTATGCACCTTTTTGCAGGAATGGCAACAAAGCAAAACTGGTTTTGTTTTGTTGTTGCAGCTCCACACTGGATGGATACGAGGTGACATCTGTTCAGGAATCCCTGCTTATACACCTGAAAGGCTTCGGCGCTCCTCTTCTGAAATACAGAGATTAATAAATGTCCCTCTGACTGCTTTAGGATTTAAAACACACACACACACGCACGCAGCACCAGATGAGTGTGTTGGTGTGTGTGTGTCGATGTGCGGGTGCATCGTCGTCGCACAATATGCTGTACGTTATCTCCACACAGCCACCTGTTTATATGAAGGGAGTCAACAAACATCATATGAATTCCAATAAGGCTCACCCTCAGAGGACACACACTTCATCATGAAGCTCGCACTGTTCACTGTAATCTAAATCCCTTATTTGAAAGCTGTGTGTGTGTGTGTGTGTGTGTGTGTAAGAGAGATGGGAGGACGGAGGCAGGGGGGGAGATTAAAACTGACAGTTTTCAGTGGTCTTTTGGGCAATGTGCAGAGTGGGGTTAAGATAATGGACCTTTAGTATCAGCAAGGGATTAATCGCGAGGTTAATTAGCGAGAACTGCGCTCATCGTGAAACTGACAGGTAAACCACAGATTTGAAGGTACATGTGGAAAACACGCTGAAAGGATAAATCCAAATGTGTCATTATGGCCATAGACCGAAGTTTAAACAACACTTCTCCAACTAAAACAAGGAGGAAAACTATTCTGCTACACTTGAAATAGTTGAATATTCACCTCACGTGCTGCTCCCATTTTCAGTAAAGAAATAAGACTTTTTAAACTGTTGAGAATTAAAGCTTCTAATCCAGAGGATTAATACAATTGAGTTTGCTGGATTTTGGTAATGCCCTGTTTCCTAAGCTTTGCCCATTAGGCACCTGCTGCTGTCACACTCCGCTGGCCTCACAGGAAATTGCCTGGTTTTAGGAGGGCGAGAGTATGCCAGGGCATTTGAACTGCAACACAGAAAAACCCCTTGCACACTCACACACATACACACCGCACAAAGACGGCGGGGGGGGGGGGGGGATTTTGCTGTTCTTGTCCCTTGACTTCATGAGCCCAATTATCAGCTTCAAAGTGTGTTTGTCTATACGTGTGTGTTTGTGTGTGGGAGTGTCTGCAGGCAGGTGCGTCAGCAGACCCTGACCGTCAGATTTCATGCACCACAGGCTGTGCCACAAACAGACATACTCTGTCTTGGAGTTGAAGAGGTGACTGGCGCGCCGCTCCTCCAGGAAGCTTTCACAAACGTGATGCTTTCGAGGAACCAATTGTGAGTGAGCCACTGGCCACCAATTACCATACCTCCTCACCTCACCTCCTTGTAGCAACTTGAAACAAAGCTGCAGACATTGCCCTGCTTGTAAGTTCAGATCCTGTTGGCATATTGAGATAGAGACAGCCTCACGTATGATAGATGGAGGTACTGATCAGATTAATGTTTTCAACATTTACACAATATTTGGATATAATATGTTGCTACAAAAAAAAAAAACCCATTACTTTACTTTTCTATGGTTGCAGTTACTTTGATTGTAAGGGTTTTTTTTTTACAGTGCCTTTCCTTTAAATCTCCCTGAACAGAGCTGTGGATGTGAGCATGTATGCTTGGTTGCCTGTGTATTAGAAATGTGCTTATCTGTGTTAGCTTGTACTTTAAAACGCATGCTGCTCTTTCTGTTGTTGGGTATGGGTTTCAGATAATATAACAGAGCCTGTCTGTCACACAAACAGGAAGAGAAAAGAGGCAAAGGGAGGGAGGAGTGTTACAGTGACAAGGACACAGTTTCATTGATGCAGAGCAAAAGGTCCAGACAATACCATCCCTGCACAGAGCTGAAATAGAGGTATTTCGAACCACGTAGTCTGACTGTGAATGTATATACATGTTGATGACCTATAAGCAAGGAAAGTAACAGCAGCTGCCATTTTGACATGTGTCATAATGCAGGCATTATGTACAAGATTAGAAAGGGAAATGAACAATCATTTCTTAAACATTCTTCAAAACCTAATAATAAGTGTTTCACAGCCGCAAACTGAATGGTGTTTCTGTTTCACAGACACAAACACAAAGAAAAACAGCAGCTGTAGCACTGCATGCCTGTAGGTGGTGACATTGACATGTCTATACTGGATACTGCTGGATTTATACTTGACACAAAGGGTTAAGGGGAGTCGGTGTAGGTTTTGATTTACAGTGATATATTTTGATATCACTACTACTAAACAGATGTATTGTGCTTTAAATATAATCCCCTCGGACAGGAAGTGTGTTTGCATTCTTTGTGCAACGGGGGGAGTAGATACATTTCTCAGGAGGAACCTAGCCTATAACCCCTTAACGCCCAACTATAAAGCCTTTATAGTTGCAGGTCCAAACTCCTGCCGCCGTTACTTTCCTCTCCTCCCGGTGTCTAGAACTGGCCCGACAATGACTTAACGCCTCTCCCTTGTGGACAATCTGCAGGCTGCTAAATGTGAATGTGTGAGCCAGTTTCAACCCAATTCCAATAAACATAAAAAGAAGCAAACAGACTTATTGATAACTTCTGAAGTAAGTAAGCCTGATGTCTGTGTGCCTCAAAATTGGCTGAATTAAAAACAACCGACCGTGACCCCGTGGATCAACCTGGTGGAAACTCACCTACTCTATTAACATGAGGCTTTAATCGAACCTTTCTGAACCTATTCACCCATTTGACATCCTGTTATAAATCATACACCAGGCGGCAATGCATCACCCAACCACACATACAAGTGTATCACTGCAGCATAGAGGCTGATAAAACAAAAACAACAGACGAAATACTCCATCCATAAGGTAAACAAGTGGCCGAGGAGGTGGAGAGCAGCGTCCTGGAACACTCCACCGCCTTCCCTTTCCCACACAGTCTGATACAGGATGCCACGTATGCGCTTTCACGCTTGCACTTTGCTCATTCCTTCACACTTAAACCCATACACTGCGTATAAATAGGCCAGCACAAGTCGTTATCTCCCCTTTTGTTTTCCTCCATGTTTCCCCCCTGCGTTTCTCTGCCACGAGAAAATTACCAGTCACTTCATTATATCTATAGTGATGCCTCTACTGACCCCATTCTCGTTTCTCCAGCCCTCCACTCCCCACTTACCCAACACCATTTCCATGTACAGCGCCCTCAGGGAGGAACACGAGTAATTAGTATGCTGATACATGAGCCAGTGGTGTTGCCATAACTAGTTAAACAGCTATTTCCACCTCTCGCTCTGTAGTGAAGCTCCGTAGAAGCCTCGGATGTGTGGGTGTAGGTTTGCGTGTGCGCTGGAGTGTGTCTCATAATGAGGCTGAAGCAACACAGCGGTACATACTGTTCTTGTCACAGTGAAAGGTATAACGTTGATGACAGATGCTCTCACTATGTGGTCTAGCACTGACTCACTCCCATCTATCTCTTTCAGTCTGTCTCTTTATACGTGCGTGGGGTTGTGCAGTTACATAAGAATCCACACAGATTCCTGTTCGTTTGTGCGAGCAAAGGAGCAAGGGAGCGTTACCATGGTGATGGCATTAGAAACCAACCTTAGATCAAACCATGTGTGTATCTTTGTGTCTTCCTGTTGCATTTTTTTTTTCATGTTTATCCTCCTGCATTTGAGATGGTTCCATTAGAGCCAAACCTGGAGAAATATGGGCCTCATGGTGCACTGAAAGAGAACAAGCAGAGGGGGAGGAGGATGGTGAAGAGCAGAGGAGAGATTTGCTGGTGAAAAGATGCAAGATAGAAAGGACAGGATGGAGAGAAAAAAAATTAGGATGCAGGGGAAGTTAATTAGAGGGAGGGAGATGCTGATGGTGGACCCAGATGTTTCCAAATGATCCGTTGACAACCTCCCCCCCAACTCTCCCTCTCTTTCACGCCTTTGAATATGTCATTTTGCCAATGCTGTGAGCAGCCTGTGCACCTTTGCCAAAGCTATGAGTAAGCTGTGTGGGCTTGTGTGTGTGTGTGTGTGCGTGTGCATGAAATTGTTGGGAGTGTACTTGCCTGTGAATGTGAGTGTGCGCATATATTTGACCTGACCTACTCTGATAAGATTAGTTGTGTTTTCTCTGGCCAATGCTACGGGGTGTGGGTCCATGCTTGACCCACAGCATGGGTCACCTCTCCTTCCCCTCAGGTCTCCTACATCCCTCTTGTCACTTCTGCCATGCTGGCTCACTGACAGGAAGTAAAGGTATCAAAACCAAGGGTTAGGATATTTTCTTTTTCTTAGCAGTCATTCAGAATTGAGTAATATAATAATACTCACCTCACCTTGACGATTCCAACGGGTTGTCTCAATATCTCAACAAGTTGTGAATCGATTTGCATGAAATTGGATATGTTGATCATGGAACAAGGGAGACTATATATATTTTTTATGTTTATATTTTTATATATTTTTGTTTACATGACCCGTATCAAATTAATGTAGTGGAATATTAAGTACATGTTAACATAGTCATTGTTGTCATAAAATTCAGAGTGAAAAAGACGACACTGGCATTGGAGCTCTACCCTGAGTTAAGGGATCAGCATTGGTTGCAGTACATTCCTTGAAAATGATTGTCTCATTTCCAGATTAGTAAAATCATATTTTATATTATTATAAACTGCTGTGCAGTGTTTTGGCATCTGACCTCATTTCTGTGTTACTCAAATTGGACTCGATTGTATATCATCTTCTTACCGGTAGCTTTAGCAACAAACCAACATCAATACAGAACATTGCACTTTTTGATCACCATTTTTCAGTCTGAATGCCCTCTAACTGGCCAAAGGTTTCATGGTAATGAGTGTAGCTTCTCAGTAAAAAGTACCTTCCCTTATGTAATACTACACAACTTTGCAAAACAATTGGTCAGGGGGCAATGAAGGACTGCTTGAGTTTTCACATGAAGACTTTAACTTATGAAGGTCTAATCACACAACCTGTCACCAGATTAGAAAAATTATATCGGACCATTCTGAAAAACCCTCTGATTAATGTACATTAAATGTGAACCCGTTTTTCTGTAAAGCGAAATCCAGTCTCCTTCATGAAAGTCAGACATGTTATACGCCCATCCACCATCCTAACCTACAGTAAGGGGCACACTACGTGGGGGCACTGAACGTTGGCATTGGATGTAAATTATGAGTTGCAGAATCGTCCAATATGAACGTAACTCGTAGGGATACTGGGCTGAATAAGATGTGTCAGTCAAGAACCAACTGGTGGATGATCATTTAAACTATGTGGGTGATTTGCACCTCGATGATACATGAGAGTGGCCGAAGTCACATGGGACTACTGTAACAGAGTCATCAGAGTTACATGAATGGATGTGCGAATTGTCGTTAAACCACCAGGGTAGAGCACTGTCATGTGTATTTCCCTCCGGATAATGCCGGAAACAGTGCAGTAAGGCGTACTGGGGTCATGTGATGATCCATGCAGATCATGTGGCCATGCAAGCAACCTGACAAATGTGCCACTTTGTTCAGTAGTTCTGTCACTGCTGTGTAACATAAGAGTTGCTCTGGATGGGAGTTTTATTTGACTCCTACGGGCCTCTGTCCTGATCTCATCAAACAACTGCTGTTTGCGTCTGTTTTCTACATCTGGGAGCCAAATGTTTATTTTCTAACCCGGTCTACTATTGGTGTTAAAACAAACATTTGCTGTTGACACCACCAAAGTATATCATTGGGTATAATTCAACAAAATCTCTGGAGCCTTGCTGGTATAAGTGATGTCATACCTTCTTTGCTCTCTCATCCAAACAGATTTTACCGATACAGAACATAATATAAGGTGGATTTTATTATGTTGAATGCCAATGGTCATGACAACATATGCCAAACACTGACAAACTTCATGGACATTCATGGATCATTCAGGGAGAGTGGTCACACTTTAAAATTAACAACAGGGATATTACTGATATATGGTACGTTTTTAGATCCACAAAATTGTAATATAGTTTGTAGCCTATGACCCATTTCAAGTGTTTACATTAGTTTATACACAAATAAAATAGCAGAAAGAGTAGTTTAATGTACTCCTGATTAATGATCATTTAAAATTCCTCCAGTCTCACGTCCTTTTAACCCAATTTAAACTCTCTCCTGATAATGCATACAAAACATTGCTATCTCCTTTTTGCTATTACTCAGCTATCTCTCACAGAAGTCTATCAACTGTGTGTTTCTCAGCTCTCAGCACTGCTTCCTATTTCTCTGTGCCCCTCAGAGACAAAGGGACAATCTCACATTGCTGTGCTGCAAAAAAAGTTTAATAGTTTTGAAAAAACTTTGATGTTCCTATTGGCATTCATGTTTTTGATTATCAAATAATTTAAATGTGAGGGGAAAATACCAGCTGTTATGAATATGACAAAAATCTTCAGACAAATGTTGTGACAGGATGACATCTGTGCTTCTGCGGCATTAAGAGAATCAAAAGTGACCTAGCTGAGCCCAGACAGAGAGAAAAGAGATTCATAGATGGATAATAGAGTGAAAAAAGAATGGCAAAAAGAGTTAGAAAGTGTGTGTGTGTGTGTGTGGTCTCAAAGTGCTCAACCTGTCATTCAAGCTTTAGGGGTTTATCTTTGGGAGCAAGGGCACCTGGCTTAGCTGGCTTTGCTGTGAGGACGGCAGATATGTGTGTACACTCGCTGAAGATGTGACAGCAGGTATCCACTAGGGGGGGAAGAGATATGACACCGTGTCATTATGTGCAGTGCATAAAACATTCACAGCAATAAGCTCTTCTTTTAATGTTTGCCTCTGTTTTGTTCGAACATGCAAACACAACACACACACATAAACACCATAGGAGCAGTGGGCTGGAAGGGTAGATAGACTAGAACAGGGATACGCACTGTATGTTCGCCTCGGCCAGTTATCTTCTCCCAGTCAATGCGCCACATGATGACTCCCCGAGAGGCTTGAAATTGCAATCATGCTCATGTGAAGTGAAAATATTTTGGATGAGCGCATTCACCAGCTCCAGCCTCTTTTTTTTTCCCTACCCGTGCTGCTCTTTTCCAGCGACATAAACTTGCAGGCACACAACGTTTTGCACACACATAGATGGAAAACACATGACACACACAGACACACACAAGTCCATATGTTTGCAGCTGGCTGGATAGATCATTTTGACAGCTGAACACGGATTATGAGTCCCTGAGCTGTCTTGTCAAACAGAAAGATGGCAGAAATTCCCATGACTGGTAACAGTACTGTAGGAGGTGGCAGTGGTAGAGGTGATAGCGAACACAAATTCTTATTTTAAGAAACAAGTTTCACATAAAATGTGATAAATCTGTCATACCTGAATGATGATGATGTAAAGCACTTCAGTGATTAATGAAGGCAGCAACACAATCAACCAAGTAACTGCTACCATGGACCTGTCCTTTATTAACAGCTTGTATTAATTAATGCTGTGAATGAATGCATTATAACTACAAGGTAAAGGCATTCAATGAATTGCTAGCCCTCAGACACATGGGCATACAGTGCAAAATACAGAATGATCTCTTTACGCAGGCTGACATCATACCGCCTCGTACTCCTCTGTTTCAGTACCACAGGTGTCAGAATGTGTTCAGAGTTACTCTCTGATCGTTGTGTGCAGCTCCACATATCGCTTCACCTGCCTCCTCCAAACACCTCCAACAAACTGACGTATACAGGGACAATCCACATATAAATGCATTTAATTGGATTGAAAAAGCACATTTGATACTTGGGAGACACTGAATTCAGACACTGAATTTACTGATTTTATTCTAACTTGTTTGTTAATGATGGACAGGAAACTTAGTTATAATGGAAAAACAATAACTTGTTTTACACTATTCAACCATATTTATTGGTAATAAAAAAGTAACTGTTCTGTTATTCTGTTGTAAGTTGCATCCATTTAACCATGTTTATTTAAACATTTCACAAATGACTCTATTACTTCCTCCTGTTCACCACAGCCACTCCCACACTTACCATGTTTACTGAAACCATACTAAGTGGTATTGTTTGGTACAATGTGAACATCAAATGTTACATTTTAATGTGCAACTCCTACTAGACAGTCACCCTAACTGTATTTTGATGTTGACTTCTTATGTATTTAGTGAACAGACCTCAGAGTTCCATGATAATTTACAGCAGGCTGTAAGAGTTAATTGACTGAGACAAAGAAATCCTCTGTCTGATTGTTGTTATTCTCACTACAATGAACATCTCATCAGAGCCGCATTAACTTAAAGACTCAAATATCGTAAATTCAGCTTTAGTTACAGAAAATCTGTCTCTGAAATAAGTTACATGGGAGATTGTGGCACTTTTTTTTATCATCGTAATCCTGGACATATCCTGCAGGCGCCACACTGAGGAAATGCAGTGATAAGGCTGTCTCATCTCTTCCTGTAAGGCTAACACAGCTAAGGCCAAAGGCTGACTGGAAGATGTATTCGCTGGAAGACATCTACTCCTTTCCCAAATGTAATTTTCCTCTTGATGCCAGGAGTCACAGTGGAGGATGAGTGAGGACACATACTTGTTTAAAATAGTTTAAAATCATGTATAATTTGGTTCATGCCTGATGTTTGTTTCTCTTTATTTCTTCTGCCGCAGCACACACAAATTGGTATTTGCCCATTTCATACTTGGTTGAAACTAGAAAGAATTATTTATTTTTTCTACGTTCCGTTAGAGGGCACACTGTAACCGAAGTTTCATAGCCCAGCATGACACAATTGTCACATCCTCCTGTCACAAATGGTGGCTAGTAAGCATGTTGATAAGGGCGGTGTTGGTTCCAGAGGAGGTTGCACAGCTCTCGGGAACAGCGGCGCTGACCTTCTCACAGCAGGGTGACGACCAACAAGGTCTTGCCAACATGTGTATTCTGACAATCTGACTGCATGGAACCTATTTGGAACTCGATGGGAACCAGTTCTGTCTACAGTGAGCACTCACAATAACACGATGCACAAAATAGTCAATGTCTGCCCTGCACATGGATTGGGCCGACAGGTGACATATTGGGTGTAATACTTATAGATATGGCAAGTTGCAATATTTCAACAAAGCATTAAAATCCTCTTTTTTGACCAAAATTTCTTACACATTAGTGCACAGCGATAAAAAGAAAGAAAAAAAATCAGCATTTTTGGAAGGAAACTTATTTGGTCAGTTTCCAAGAGTGAAATGAGAACATCGATATCAATCTCATTTCTGTGTGTTGAACATCAAATGTTACATCTTAATGGGCAACTCCTACTGAACAGTCACCCTTACTGTATTTTGATGTTGACTTCTTATGTATTTAGTGAACAGACCTCAGATTTCGATGATAATTTACAGCAGGCTGTAAGAGTTAATTGACTGAGACAAAGAAATCCTCTGTCTGATTGTTGTTATTCTCACTACAATGAACATCTCATCAGAGCCGCATTAACTTAAAGACTCAAATATCATAAATTCAGCTTTAGTTACAGAAAATCTGTCTCTGTTACATGGGAGACAGAAGATCGATATCAATCTCATTTCTGTGTGTTGAGTATAGAACTAGAGATGGGAGGTGATTAGCTTAGCTTAGCATAAAGACTGGAAACGGGGGATACAGCTAGCCTTGCTTTTTTCAAAGTATAAAAAATAAAGTTCTAAACAATATTGCAGTAATTCTACAGGCAAAGATGATATTACATGCAAATATTATCTCATACTTGAAAGTTAAACAGTATATCCCGATGACTATTTTGTAATTGAGTTTTGACCACAGGCACATTTTCTTTACATATTGCCTTCTACAGTCTCATATCGTTGGCAGAGCGACTCACTAGGAGGCTGAATGTGTATTTCCCACAACAACAAACATGTAGAAGGTGCTGGTGAAGAAATTGATTTTAGGTAGGAAGTAAATGTTATTGGCAGTAACCAAGTATCTGCAGCAATCTATCTCTAGTGCATCAAAATATTGTACAACAGGTAGTGTTAGTGTTATGATTTAAACAAGCAGCATATCCACTCTTCAGGCAACACTTTTTACACGCAGACAAACACACACAGGCTACGTGTGGGCACAGCATAACTTTCCCCGTCTTTCTATTAAGACCATTCAAATCTCCCATCTTCTCTCGTATCTTCTGCCCCCTCACTTCCCAGACCTCTTCAGCCAAGCCCCTTACCTCTTGGCCCATTACATTTCATCATCCCGGCTATCCCTTCTGTCATAAGTGGCCATCGGCTTTTAACAAGACGCGGGAGGCCAGTGAAGCAAGCATGGTTAAACGCTCTCTGCCCCTCCATTTCCCTCACTTGAGCGCAGTGTTGATGGAGTCTCATGTCTGGAAGCTTTATTTCCCCTGTGGGCACTCTAGCATATTGTGGGTCATCTGTAGCACTTAGATGGCTGAGCTAGTGCACAGATCTCAGCCTGAGCTCCTTCATCGAGGGCCTCAGTCTCTGCCTCAGTCGGTAAGCCTGCAGCCAACACAGAGAGGGAGGTATCGCAATGCATGATCGGTTTTCTGCCACCGTGAAGGAGCTGTGCGGCGATGGGCTGTGGTGGCTGCAGTCGCCAAGAGGATGTAGTGTCCACTGTCATGAAATATTCGGTGTATCATGTCAACCATACATAGCTGCCTTATGGCCGGTGCTCGTGGCAGTAACGCGCTCAGTCCTGAAACCTTAATGCCAAATGTTAAATGACTAAAAAAAATCAGTTTTGTCCTGGCAACAAAATAAACAATTGACTGTTCGCTTAGCCCCGCCCCCATCAATTACGGTTACTTCATCAAGTTTTCCATTCTCACGCTGCACATGTGCAATTTACAATGATAACGGTAGATTTACCACTTGAAATTAGTCATATTTTTTCAACAATGGGTCTCATACAGTGGGAGGGAAAAGCAGGCGTCTTATTTGTAGCCACCAGTGGTCACCAGCAGAGGTAGCTACCTGGCTAATTAAGTTAATGTTAGTGTCATGAGTTGGTCTCTGGCTAACTTTTTAAGGTTTACCAACTGACTTGTTTCAGTTTTACAGAATCTTGTTTAGGGGTCTTCAATATGCACTTGATGTGAAAGAGAAAGTGCATAGTTATGGTTGCTAAACTGTGAATGGACAATCACTGTTTGGGGAAGAAGTTTAGTGAACGGTCAATTTCATCTACCACAGTCAATTATGTTTATAGTTCAAACACTGTAACTGCAGTGTTTCATTCAAATAAACAACCACTGTACAAACCATATCCGTAGTTGCTTCCAAATAGCTGAATAGCTGTTCAAACAGATATTGGCGAGATAAAACCAATTATGAACAAAACAAGAGATTATTCCACAGCATGGAAACAATTTACTGATAACATTTAAAAATCTGAGAAGGTTAATGGAGCTAAATCTCCAGTGTTGAAAGTGTGATAATGTGTGATAGAACTCTAAGCTGCTGTCATTCTGGCAAAATGTACATTTTGTGCCAAGACAAAAGGCCCGTTTGTTGATTTGAGCAGAACGAGATAAACCGAATGAGAGGGACAGAGAGAGAACTGCTTTTACATTCACTTCCGAGCAACACAAAAATAAACGGGAGTCATGAAGAGTGCATCAATATCACATAATTGGCATGAACATACCATGGTACGCCTGAAGAACAATCTCAGTGCAACCTCTGCCAGTGTAGCAGAAAGACAGAGTCAGAGACAGAAATCAAGACGGATGAACTGGTGTCCTTTGTATAGCAGAGAGAGCTTTGTGATGAGTTTATTATGTGACACAAGTGTTTAGCGGGGGTAAGTGAGATATCTGTGGCACCAGTGTTTTTCTGAAAGAAAAGAGAAAAGCGCAAGAAGAAAGTCCTCACAGGATATGTCAGGTAGCATCAGCCTCATTATAACATTGAGCCTGGCTCTGTTCATTACTGTCAGATGGAATTCTTTTTCCTATTCCTCCAACGACTATATCTATTTATTTGCAGGCATACAACTACATTTCTTTGTCTGTGCATGAGTTTGTGTGTGCAGAGACTTGCATGATTGGGCATAGATACGCATATGTATAACTGTGCGGCATACATTTTTGTGTGATGCCGCAGTCCTGGCGGAGATGCAGAGAATAGTGTGGTTTGTGTTCGAGCGGCACCTGCTCTGTGAGGCTGTTAGCTTCAGCCTGTCCTCTGTGATTTCAGCCACGCTCATTATCCGACCCAGAGCTGCCTGAACACTGATTCCGCCAAAAAACCCTAATGGAGGATAATGAGCCACACAGTTTTCCCGCTGCCTACCAGACATCGAGTAGGGACCCGGTAACCACAAAGTCACAATGCTGCAATCCCTGACAATTCACCAATACAGAAGAAAAAAAATAAAAATAAAAATAAAGATGTGGCTGATGTGAATTGTGTTTCATCATTAGTAAATTGCTATATGTAAATGCCTCTGCATCTGCATGCTTGACTTCCACCTCTTTGTCATAACAGACCACCTTTTTGAACCATAGTTACACATTATAGTTGAGTGCCGGCATAACTCTCCCAGAAGCTGCAACCATAATAAACCAACCTTCATTATTGGCCGTTACATCTGTGACATCCGCACAAAGCAACAGAGAGGTCTCATCAATCCCTAGCGCTGCTGGGGGCCAAATTGGAACAAGTAATACCAAAGTGAGGCTCATTGCCTCGTCTCCTATTCTCTGTTTAGAGCTAACATCCGTTAGAGGCTGTTGGACCTGCAGGTTTCATTTGGATTGAGGCATCTGATCTGAAAGACGGAATTTGGCTGCAGACTAATGCAAAAACATTGCATAATGTAGGATATAGGCAGTTTGAAGTGTGAAGGGGAGTTTGGAGAGTTTCATGGAGGGCACCTGGAGTGTAGATGGATATATAAGTCAGCGGTAGATACGCACTGTAGCTGCTTCAAAGACCTTATCCACAGACTCTATGGGACCTGTCTCCAGTAGAAAGTGGAATATAATTCACTCCTTCCCTGAATGGCCATCTCAAAAACTGCCCAACACAGAAAAGATGGTCAGTGACACTATCCCTTGTGAAAAAAACCCAAGGACAGTGATAGTTGTTTCTTTTCTCTCCCCTGACTTCATGCTTTCCAGTCATGAACATAGCCGCATATCCTTGCAATCTGATTTTTGGCTTTTTGCAATTCGTGCTATTATTTAGGCTGCGACACATTTTAAATTCCCATTCTGCACCACAAAGTAGGCAGCCGACTCCCCTATCAGTCAAGTCATTCTCTATGTGTCGTGTCGGTTTGGTGTAAATAGGAGATAATTAGAAGCTGCATCCTTTTATGCTGGGGATCACTGTAGAGACCCAACAAGTGGCAGCATACACTTGCTGCTCTCAAACAGATCTGCCTCCCTCACTTTTCTTACCACTGCCATAGGCTGAGTCGGTATGTGTGTGTGCGAGTGTTGTGCGGTGAGGAGGTTATTTGTGGCAGACTACAGTGGGGCCTTTGTTTCCCCTGTCTCTTTGCTTCTGACAGAGGGAGGAAAGAACTCTAGCGCACTGTGCTTTGATCACACACTGGAACAGCTTCATACAGATAGAGGGAGGGGAAGTGGGGAGTGAGATGGAGTGATGGAAAAGCGAAAGAGAGCTATAGAGCAGAGGTGGAACAGACGGAGAGATTGGTGATGGAGCAGAAAGAGCGAGAAAGTAGAGAAAGTGCAAGCATGAGCTTCTGTGGCTAATAAAACTCAGAGTTTTTGTGCATCCTAAATCAAAGAATGGGATATAAGACTGCCGATGTAAAAGTTAAGAAACTGAAACTGCTGTATTTTTGAGGACAACACACTTGTATGTATGTGGTGGACACAGGCCTTCTCCACAGCCCCCCTAGCTACATTGTAATTTGGTAATTTGTGCAGCAATTCTGTCTCTGCATCCTTGACAGTGCAGTTATGCTGACATGGTGCCATGTCTGTCACTTTGGAGTGTCATGTCAGTTAGAGTTTTTGACTGGCATCTCAATCTAAAAGTAATGTGATATGATTGGCTGTATGCAAATGATCTCTCTCTGACGCAGAAAATCATCTTTTTTTCAAAATATATTGAAAGACAACAAATTACTCGATGCCGTAGTTTTTTGACATAACATCATAAGCAGGTTATTACACTAAGAGTTTTTATATTAAAGTTTCCTACAAATATTTGTGCTATAAACTTTCACCCGTTGCTTTGTGGACTACAGTTTTGAAGCCTCAAACTCAGCATTTTGGCTGTTGGCATCTTGGCTTTTTGGAGCCAGAAGTGACGTTATCTGGACGAGAAGGTAGAAGAACTGCTTCTAACCTGATTGGCGGCCGCCGTGGTTGCGAATTGTCAATCACAATGTAGCCCTGCCCTAAAGCATTAGCTGCTTTATTGTCTATTTTAATCTAAATGGGACCATCATTTACAAAATGAAAATCCTGCTGTACTGAAGAAGACTTAAAACTAGTGATTGAGACCATAAACTCATTAGGAAAACGTAACAAATCAAGTTAGAAGTATGGTCACTTTCTCATAGACTTTTATACAATCGGACTGCTTTTTGGAGCAGGTAGAGTCGCCCCCATCCTTGCCATTAGAAAGAATGCAGGTTTAATGCACTTCTGGACTGGCTTCACTTTTCGGACCTAGAGGTAGCCGCTTGGTTATAACAGTGGTTCCCAACCTTTATTGTCTGATGTACCAACACAGCCCCAGTCAGACAAACTCAAGTACAACTTTATTGACACCACCCATTACTTTCCAGATGTGTTAATTTGAATAATTTTTAAATTGGATGACATTTAATAAAATGTATTATAAACGTGGATATTATTGCAATATATTTTGATTTAATTGAAGTGTCAATGTTCAGATCAGATTGGTCAAGTTTGCATTAGCAGTACTATCACTTGGAGTGGCATAAGGTGGATGTTTCAACCAATAACCAATTAGCTAACTAATTACAGCTGACTCAAAATGTGAATATATATTTTTTAGTCCAACTGAAATTTCTGTTTTTTCAAATTACATAAAGGTACTCTTCATTCTTTTCATGTACCCCGTGCTTCCTGTAGAAGTACTCTCTGAGGTACAAGGACCTCTGGTTGGGAGTCACTGCCTTATTACAATAAAGAAAGTCAAATTCATTCACCACTGGACCTTGGCAAAAAATTAAGTCTTTATTGCATGGCTTCTTCAAAAGAACATATTGAAAGTGACTGCACCAAGTTTCTGCCATGCAGTGGCCTTCATCATAAAACTAAACTAAACAAAGAGCTCTCAGAACTTTTTGCTTCCATTAAACAACAAACAAACCAAGTCAAAGAGCATTTTTAGCTATTACACAGACTCAAACCCAAGTAAAGTCTGGCCTCAGTCTTTTATTTCTATTTTTTTTGCACACACCCCTCCACCATACTCCACAATGGTCTGAGTAACACACACACACAGCAGGAAAAAACTAGTAGAGTAGAAGGAGGATACAATATGTATTAATGAATTATGTTTGCTCTGTCAGCAACATCCTGAAAGCTATTTATTTTTCCTTCATTCTCAGCCATCTGTGCAAGGTTTTCTCTTCACTGGTGGCTCCTCTGCTTCCATTTAGCTCTGGGGTTATACAAACACAGCCAGATACTAATGAAATATAGTGATAGATGTCATAGCTTTTGGTCCGGGCACCTCTGCATGCTACTTGCTTTCTACTTGCAAAGAAAACACCTCATGGAAACACATTCACCGGAAGAGAATACACACAGGTTTAATACCTGTGTTCAATTTTAGCCCAACACTGTCCTCTGGTTTTTTTGATTCAGCTGTATTTTTATGTTTCTCTATGTGTGTGTGCAGTCAATTTATATGTAGGGTGGGTATGGGTCTGCAGGTGTGGGTGTAGTTTGTACTAGATGCACGTGCATTTATAAACAAACACAAAGTAAAAGTTTTACGTTACGCATACCTGCACAAATATCAGGGTCCTTCTCCATACAACATTTCTCTCCAAGGCAAGTGTAAATTTCATCAAACGGTGTGAGGTGTATGAGGTGCTCCATGTGTGGGAATGAATTGATTTGAGTTTGCTTCACAATTCCCTTATCGAAAACACATGTGGGTGGGAAAAAATACAGTCAGACTGAAAAAGCTGTGCTTGTTTGAGCTCTTGTATGAGTGAACGCTTCATTTTAAGATGAAAAGATTATTTTAAAGTTAGGCCACAATTTATTAAAAGCTCAGGTTAATGTCTCTCTTTGACAGCAATTAATATCCTGGGTCATTTAAAGTCTAAGTGAAATTAAAAGTCACTTTTGCTGAAATTTAACAAACAATGTAATTAATCAATCCTAAGAAAGGCGTTTTGCTTCCTAGTTTTGAAGTTTAACATGCAGAAATAGAATTAGTATGTATTATGGATTTTGGACCCAGTTTGAATGTTTTTGGAGTTCCAACAACACCAACAGAGTGATATGTCTTCTTTCCAGTGGATTGCCTTACATTGCCTCAGCTGTTATTTCAGTGTGTTGGATACATATTTAATCAACATTTTGGTAAACATGAGTTATGTTCAAGGACTCTGATCGGGATCGTGACCAAAAAAGACATCCCTTTCAGTTTGCCCTCCAGTGCGCATGTGTCTGTGTGCACATTTTATATCCTTACTCACTGCACTCACTTTAATCTTGCAGTGAAGTGCCAACCTCCCTTATAGACTTATCTGAAATTACTGTCAAGAAAAATTTACTGCTACTTTCTCCTAAAGGCTGATGACCGGATGCCTCAAAATCTAACTCCGTGAACATTAGTTGTCAGGCATAGGTTTGCTTTTTGCCTGTGGGGGGGGGGGGGGGGGATCTCTGTGACTGTGGGGCTGTGGGAGATAAAGAGTTGTTGCAATCAGTTGGTTTCATGTTAGGAAGGTGTCTCTGGCCCATGCTGTCAGATAAGGGTGTAACGTGCCTTTGCTCAGATTGCCTTACCAGCTTTTTGCTGCCAGAGCCCCGGGAAAGGCAACACTTCTTGTTACATAAGGAACACAAGCCGGAGACAGTTACATATGCAGTTGTCAGTCAGGGTATGACAGATACGAGGTGAGATTTGGGGGATTTGCTAAGGACATTCCACACCTTGGTAAAACCTAATGAGCTGTGGTATCTGTCAAATTCTCATTTGTCTTGCCACAGTTAACACTGTTCTCCCATCTTCATTCGCTTGCAATTTGTGATTTTGTTCTCATTTTGGATTCAAGGTAATTGTCTCTCAGAAAGCACTAACATTAAATCCAGTGAGAAATAACAAAAGATTCCTAATGTCTACCATAGGTCCCTTCCCCATGGGGCATTTCTCTACACATTTCCCCTAAGTACCCTTGAACTGCAACAACAGAGGCAAACAAGGTTAACAAGACAAGTAGAACACGCAGAGAGGAAACATCTTCTTTAATACCAAGCAAATTAGTGTGGCATCTTAAAAGCAGGAATGCAGAGGGTATAACTTCGACCAGGCAAACAATTTGTGCTGTGATGTTTAGAATCAAATTGCCAATGAGCTAGCACTACATGTGAGAGGCGAGAAAGAGACTTGAAATTTCTCTCTGATCACTCGCTATCACTGACAGATGGAAACCAGCCTACGCCAGATCAGACAATGCTCAGCTCAGATCACTCCCACTGTGGCATCAGTGATGACAGGAAGCACAGAGTAATGACAACCGCTTTTAAATATAACAAGCTTTTGTCCTATTTAGGATAAGATGAAAGCACGCAGGATAGCAGGATAGCGGAGTGCAAATTGTGTGCGAATGATTAAGAAAACAGACAGTTGATTTGATGAGAAATAAAGAGGATTAATACTGGAGTCTTTACAACTTCAGTACATCTGAGAATGTTATTTTCCATGCATGTCAGTGTGGAAATAGTTAAGCATCATGTTGTTTTTCTAACCTTATTATTGCTTGGGGAGCCCACAGGCACCGCATGGGGAGGATTTATTTCACTAATATTGATTACACTAATTACACATTACTGATTATGTGCTAAAAACAGTGAATGGCCATGCATCTTTCTTAGTCAAAATAATGGACTTGAAATTATGTTCAATGCAATGTCCTCGAATCAGGAGACATTATCAAATTAGACATCATGGAAATTAGACACACTATTAATTCCAGTTTAAATGAAAAACAACAGATCTGTCACTAATCTCAAAAACAAAATACCTTTGTTCTATTCTTAGTCTTACGCCGGATGTAATTTAATAACACAAACTATAATTGACTCTATGCATGCCACTGCCCATATGCTTTTTAAATGACAGTATGTTTTTGCGAGATAGATGAAAGTCTAAATCTGGCCGTGATAATATGTCCAGAGGAATGTGGACTAATTACTGGTCCCTTTCCTCAGTGTGTCTCCAAGGAACCATAGTACTGATCCAAAGAGTCTAAAAGCTGCCTAAATGTATTATTTAACAACCTATGGAGTACCAATACAGAATGTCAATGACTACAATTGATTCAGTATCATGGACATTAGTGTCTGCTTAGAGGGTGATTTAATTGACAAAATGACACTTAAAGGACAGAATTTAGACCTGGGATCAATATCACAGAGAGGTTGATTTGCTGCTGCTTATGTTAAGCAGATTCACGTCCATGTGATGAAGTGAACTGAAACAGGGTCAAGACTTATGCTTAATGACCCACTAGAACACACGCTGAGCTTGACAGGATGGTCTTCTAAGATTTGTTCAAGCTCATATGTTAATTTACTAAATTGCAACCATCATGTATTGCTGTCATGGTCCGACTATATCGTCTTGTAGGCGACTTAAACATCAAGGGGAAAGGGGTGAGGAAACATGTCCATGCCTGTGACATATTCTAGTTCAACAAAAGATTTTCCATTTGCTGTTCTACACATCATTGGGCAAAAAGCCACATAAAAAGCATGTGGCACACAGGAAGTGATGTATTTTACAGTTTATTGCAGCAGCAGCAGCTTTTTGTGAATGGAAGGAGAATGTGGTTGTTTGAACTAAGTACACAAAAAATAAATGCCTAAATGTGTTATTCACGCCTTGATCACCTGTCGACTGGACTATTGCACTCTCTGGCATCTGCAAAAACTCTCTATATGTTGTACAGCAAATCAAAACCCAGCCTCCAGGGCTTTAACAAGAAAAAAGAAACAAAACAATATTTCACAGAACTTGACATTCCTGCACTGGCTACACTTTTTTTTTTTTTTTGAATTGATAACAAAATCTCACTGATTGCTTTTAAAGCTCAGAGGGGCCTAGCCCCAAGTTATATTTCTGACCTCCGTTGCCTTGTGTCCTCTTTCACTCCCTGAAATCCTCAGATGCTTCTCTTCTTGTTGTTCCAAGATCTAAACTCAAACACAAAGATTACAGAGCTTTTCAGTCTGGGCTCTTAGACTTTGGAATGACTTGCCGTAGGAGCTCAGGGCAGCAAACTCTGTATCTTCTTTTGAATTGCTTTTAAGAAACCCACTTTTTTAGTGATTTATTTATCATTTTTATTGTTTTAAGTTTTTATCTTCACTTAATACTTTGCAACTGTCTTCTTTTATACAAACCCAAACTTTATCAGCTGATAACTCATAAATCACGGGCGCTGTGAACTGCTGCCCACCGCTCCAGTGTGAATATGGCACCTGTCTCTTTGTGTGACCCTGTGCATGTGCATGTGTGTGTTCGTACAGGTGCCACTGGATGGGTTAAATGCGGAGAAATAATTTCACTTAGGTGATTAATAAAGTAAAAAAAAAAAAAAAAAATCACGATGGACTGTCCATGCAACAGTAATAGTTTCAATATTGGTATTTGTGGAATTAGTTGGTTAATTAGTGGAGTGACAAATAATTTGTTGTTATCTAGTTATCTGTGAAGTACAATTCAAACCAAATACTGGTTTTAGCCCCTTAAAGTGAACATTTGCAGTTTTTTTGTGTTTAATATTATTTTAAATTGAACAGTGATTGAACTGTTGCCTGGTAAAAACAAGCAGTTTTAGGTGCTGTCACACCTGTAGTTCAGTTAATTTGGTCAGAACCAGTGTTGCATTTTAGCTCTAATCCATCATTGAGACCCACATGGGGACTGAATGCAAGCACTTTGTTTTCTAATGTGTATATTTATGTTCTCTGGTGTCACAAAGAGCTCCCGAAGAAATAACTGAACATGAGCATTACTGGTATTATTAGACTGCAAATTAACTGCATGTTATGAACAATGATATAACAGGCAGATAAGGGACAAAAACAATCATACACTAATATTACGGGGGGATTACTGTGGAATCACTATGTGTCTTGTTTTTGACTTGATAGACTGCCAGAATACACAGAGTAGGATACGCTGAGACTCTCTGTACTAGTGTTTCTTTTAACCGAACCAAACAGGTTCGGAGTCAAAGCACCCAAAGACAACACTTTGGGTTCTGCAAAATCACAATTGGCTTTCATCAGTATTTTCTGAGTGTTTAAACAATTAATTAATTCATAGTTGCAGCTTTAATTGGTATTGTGATTTCTACGTACATCTAATAAAAAGCCTGTGGCTGAATTAAGTGCGAGTTTATTCACCACTTTTGGTTAATACCAATTTAGGACTTCTTTCATTTATAGTAAGAAGTCACTTTATTTAACTTTACAGCATGTTTGTGTGTGCTTTCAGCTGTTGACTGTAGTAGACAAGCAGTTGTCACAGAATATTCCTAATCACATATGTAAAACCTGGTGTGTGCATGTATATGATTATGATGATTTATTCCACACTTTGTATTTCTTCTTTGACAAGGTTTCTTTTGACACGCTGGGGATGTATATGTTGGAACACCTGTAATCTGCAAACAGGTGGACATAATTCCTTTTCTGTGCAGTAGCCCTACTGATTCAAGGAGACAGATATCAAAAGGAAGATAGCTTAGTCGGCACTGTAAGACACTAAAATCTGCCAGTACAGAGCCCAGGGGCCGAGGTTTATAAATCTGAAGATTCACAGTAGAATGAAATATCCTGGTCTCCCAAACTTTTGGGAAATGAGCAGTGTTTTAAAATGCAAGTTCAGGTTATGTATTATGAAAATGTAGAAAATGCATTTTCCCACCACAAAAGGATTATATGAAGGAGATCAGCCAATTACTTGTTCACACCTTGGAGGAGATGAGGACCAAAGAGAGAGGGGTGGAGGGAGAGTGAAGAAGGGAGAGAGAACAAAAGAGGGAGTGGAAGAAAGGAACACTGATAAAATGAGACAAAAACAGTGCAAGTGGACTGGGGGGTAGATTAGGCAGGAGGTAGACTGTTTCATTGCCACCACCGGCAACAAATCCCCCAATAATAACTGCACCCAATTTCAGTGTTGCAAATAAAGAAATAAAGGAATGCGGCTTAGGCATCAAAGCGTGAAAAATCCCTCTGTGGTTGAGAGCTGGATGCCACTGGTCTCCCTCTTGGTATTATGGCAGATCTTATCAATGAGGGGGGGCATTTTGTTGGCAGGATTACCCAGGCTTTGTGAAAGGGGATATTCATTAACTCCTGTTGACATCTCACCGAGCGATCATAATCCCACTGAGGAGCAGAGGACGGAGCATATGAACCGGAACAGAAGCTTTCTGCTGCTCGGTGGCACCGAGCTGTAGCCGTCCTTGTACCCGGCCGAGAAATGCCAAAGGTTCACTTACGGAAGAGTGCTTTGCTCAACAAATACAGAGACCACTTAAGCGGTAAATAAAATTAGATTGTGTGCACAAACCATAGACTGTGGAAAAGCCTGCATGTCGTATCTGATGCCACCCTGGAGGTTTCTGACACTTGGACGTGTGTTTTCCGCTTGGCACCATCTTATTCGGTATCTGAGGCCACTGAGGTTGAAGTCCGGTCGAACAAGGAAGTCACAACCTGACTGAGCAACTCACAGCCTGGCTGTCAAGTGAACATGCCTTTCAGGGCCAGGCAATGACTTGTTCAATGAGTAACATATATTTCAAGTAACTTGCCCAAAATTGATTGTATGCATGCTGCATAGCTCTGTATTGTGTTGTCTGCCTGAGACACATGCTTTACACATATTCCACTGCACTACCTGGTGACTAGATGACTGCTATATAATCCATAATGCTGTGTGAGTTCTTCACATTTACAGCCAATCTCCCTGCCAGCAAACGGAGCATGGTTGTGCTGGTGCATTTTATATAATCTATTGCATGCATTTGGCAAAAAAGACTGAGGTTTAAGGTCGGCCTCAATAATGAATGTGAGCTGGAATTAGAAAAAAAGGGATTCACTTTTATATTTTTCATGTGTGTAAGCTTTACTGCAATAGAAGAAAAGCACTGATATGAGGCCAGAGTACTGTCAACCCCCCGCCAAGCAGTGTCCACAATACCTTCATGAAATATGCATCAGTTGTCTCCACTCCCCCTGTTTTTCTGTCCTCTCCCTTCCACCCATGGCCGAGCAGAAAACTAGACCAAAGCCAGGTGAAGTTGTCAGTCTACACTGACAGCCATGCAATGTTGAAGCGCCAGAGATCTCTTACATCACTGAGCTGCCTTTCCCAAATAATTATTCACAGTGACAGAAACACAGTGTGGTGGAAGCAGAGGTGGATGGAACATACAAAATCTTCTCTGACCTGTATAAACATGACATTCGGTTGTTCCACAGAAAGATCCTGGTTATTCCAACATTGACATTTATGTGATAAACTGTATCCCCTTTAATAGATGTATTCATTTTCAGGGTTGTCAAACATGATGGAAGTATTATGAATGATAATTACTGTGGTTGATAAATAAATGTTTAAAAAGAAAGCATTAGCTATTGCTAAAAATCACACATCAAGTAAAGTCATTAAACATCACTTCAACGTCATTCAAATTACCAGCAAAAGACCACAATAAAACAATATGATAATGAATAAAGTCATAAATATACACATACCTGGAATACCACATGCCACGTGCTTATTATCTTTTTTATTTATAATAATAATTAATAATATATATATACGTAATTTGTAATGATATATTATTTTCTAAAGATCAGCATAAGAAAACTTGGAGTTATACTGTAAATTACCTCAATACATTTAAAATGAATTTGCTGAAATTGATGAATTCAAAACAAACCAAATAGAAATCTATGACAACAATGTGTGATAGGGTTGAAAGCTCAGGAAAAAGCTAGTAAGTGGACCTTGAGTTGAGATTGTTACGTCAAACCGCTGTTTCCAAGGTCAAGAATGAACTTTGACGCTTAACATTTAATCCAGCATGGACAAGAAGTCCTAAAAGTGTTATGGATGAAGGCCATTCTGTTACATTTGGCATTCAATTTTATATTTACAGTCCTCTGTCCTGTAGTAGGTACCATGCATGAAAAATCAAAACAGACACGGTCAGCATCATTATTTTTACTGACAAAAAGATAACACAAGATTTTTGGGAAGTTCATGGTATAACGGTATACTAAAAGGAGATAATGTACTAACTGATGTGTGTTTGTCCTTGCTACAATCTAAGATTATCTCGACCAGCTTGTATAGATCCTAACGAGTGCATTACCATACCATACCATACCATAAGGCGTGTTAATTTGGAAAATTACCAAAACTATGAGGGTCCGCAAAGAGCTTTCAGTGGCAGACTATGACAGGTAAAGAGAGGAAGGGAGTAGGAAAGCTTTTCCCATTCATTAGTTGTTTTCTCATACAGGGGCAAATAATGACACTAAAGTACATGAAAGTTTAATGCACTTTGTTTGGTTTGTAAACTAATAGTTTCAAGCAGCACTCACAACATGGTTATGCTAACTCTGTCCATATTTGGCATACATTTTATGAGCTGTTAGATAGAAATCCCATCTAACTGCACATCTTTACGATAAACAAAAGCCTGTCAATCATCTTTAAAAGTCTTCACATATGAAGTATGAAACCACACAAGTGTCTCTTCTTACACAAATCTGTTTAATTGATTCACTATTCGCCTCCCGCCTCAGTGATTAAGCCCATTAAAGCTCTTTTAATGGGACAATCTCATTCAAGTGATTGATATTTGGGGAGAGGAAAGTACAGCTCCTTAGGGGCTGGGCTCTACTGGAGTTTGCAAAAACCTGCAATTAAAAAATGTCTCTGCTAAACTTGGACGGAGCAATAGGAAAAAAAGGGCCATTAGCAAAGCCAATTATGAATTAAATAATCAATACTTTGGAAAGCAATTAAGAAATTTGCTAAAGTAATTACTTGGTTGAAAGGTCTACTGTATGTATATCCTGGGCATTGTTTTTATTGGTTATAGTCTGGGAACCAGACGAATGTGCAAGCTCATGTTTTTGTTTGCATTGTGGTCTGGCAATGCCGGGCTGTGTTGTTTCTTTACTTTGTTACTAATTTTTGAAACCTTTATATTCATTCTGAGTAATTATCCTCTACTCCCATTTGTCAAAAAAGCAGGATCACATACATCGATTTCATTTTTTGCTATGGTAAATAGGATTTTCCCTCTCCCCACCAGCTTGAGCAGTGCAGGTAGCATCAGTATGATCAGTGTGTTGGAATGCTGGAAACAGCTCTAGGCTATAGATTCAGTCTGCCTCACTCTAGTTTTCATGCCTGTAGGTAAAGCCTCTGGCGACCCCATTAGAGTGATCCTCAAAGGTATTCTGTGGGTGTGTGTGTGTGTGTGTGAGCGCCGAGGTGTGCGTGTTCATGCAGCCACATGTTTACTGTAATCAAAGCGATTCCTCATTCGTTGGGTGTGTGCACACTACACGGCTATCTGCAGCCATTTGTTTATTGTAAAATGCCACACCACCGTCATCTATCACACATGATCTCAGTAGATTAGGTGTTAGAGCACAAACAATTTATAAGCCTCAGACTGCAAGTTAGATCAGAGGACATTTATTTGTTCAACCATAGTTCTGCCCAAAAAGTTCAGCAAAGTTAATGTGATATAAAAAGCGCATGATAATATTTGTGGTTGGTAAAATAATTAGAAAGAAAAGCTTTTAATTATTAATTTGAAAATGACTGATAACAATGGAGGACTGTGATTGTTTGTGCCCCAATACAGTATTGCTGTGTCTGCATACATACCAAGATATCAATGCATATGCATGTGTTTTTGTTACCAAACTCTTTAGCAACATATACTTTAGGTCTTAATCATGTCCCAAAGCAGCTAAATATTTTTTGCCATTCAGTGTTAATTCATTTTGTTGGGCAATCAAGCGTCTTAATCAACAAAACAAGAAATGCATATTGCCCAGAAACACCTAACCCCAGGTATTTGGTCATAAACCAAAGTATTACCATTTTCAACTGATGATGGCACTCAATGAAAGGTCACCTAAGTCATTACAGTTCATCCTGACAGGGACATCAATATGTGTACCAAATTTCATGGCAATCAATACCATAGAGACATTGCACTAAAAAAGATAAATGTCAACTTCGTGATGCTGGATGAAAAGTCATGAGGACCATCAAAGTCAGTTGACTTCATCCTCTTGGGACCATGAATGTCTTCACAAAATTCATTAATCCATCTAATAGTTGTTAGACAGACCAACCGGCCGTGGCTAAAACTGCTATCCTACTGTATCGCATGTGTTACACCAGCAAAATAGTCATATGACTCCTTGAATTCTCAACATCTGTGAGAGATGAAATTAACTTTAATAAGATGGACATTTTAAATGTTAGCGTAGAAAAGCTCATGAGGAGTGAGGTGACACTCTGCATTACCAAATATTTGTTATATGGTGATAGTGATGCAGCATTTTGTTATTTGCCAACTCCAATTAAATTTAAGGAAATGGAAGAAGAAGATATTCAATCTTATTTCTGTTCCGTTTTAGTTTGGAAGGCTATTTTCATAAAAAATTATCTTAAAATGTAGAGTGTGGCTGGAAGACTTTTGCACGTGTCAACCGTGTTTTCAGATTTACTACCATTAACTTGGGCATAGCCTTAGCTTCTTCCCTGGAGGATACACAAATTGCATAGTGAGAGGGAGAGACAGGAGAGGGGGGAGAGTGTGTCATGTCCTACTTGAGTAGGTGGATTAAGGAGGCGAGTACATAGAACCCCTCGGATGATTCCTCATGTTTATTTCATGACACGATTCTTCAGTAAATAATCTCTCCACCAGTATTTACCACCACAACATCATGTCCATGCTGCCTTGTGTTTTCGTTCTAAAGATCTCATAATATTTCATTGCATCCCTGACCTCTTAAACTAGGCTAAAAGCTCTCTGACGGATTAGATACCAACCAGTCTCCGGCTGTTCGTACTTGTGTACATTTCCGATATCCGTCTTCATCCCCCTTTTTACTAGCTCCTGTCTAGATTTTTTCTAATCGATTTATTTCTCCTTGTTCCTCCAGCCCTCTCACTCTGGCGCCTTTTCTCTCTGTAGCTCATCGAGCCTCCTCGCATCTTCTTGCCCTTGTTTTGTTATGTAAACACCACTCTCCTCCTTTTATCTCCCATGCGCTCATTGTTTTCTATTGCCACGGCAATCTGCTGCAGACATCATGAGTTTCAGATCTCCCAACAATGGAATTAATCTCTGGGATTGATCTAATGCTCACAAATGATGAAATTTACACTAATCGCTGACATATCACAGGACATTTTATCTTCAATTCTGTACCATCCATCTTGATGCTTTCTGCATAATTTTTACATTTCATAATGCCATGAGCGTTGGCTCTAAGAGAGGATGCGCTCGGACAAGTGCTTTGATGTCAACTGTTTGGTTGGATCTTTGCCAAAAAAACTTTGTGTATCCCCACTGTTCTCACTTTTCACTTCTTCCATCATCAGTACCCGTCATAGAGCTGTGTGTAGTGCGAGGTTTAGGCTTTTGCTCTGAGCTAATCTCTCGTGTTGTTGAAAAGCTGAAGGCCCACTGACTCCATCCTGCTGACTCTTGTCTCCCAGCAGCCTGTTGCCATGGTTACCTCAGCTCAGTGGCAGTCCAATGCTGCAGCAGCCTAATGTATAATACAGCCTCCTTCAGTAAACACTAGTGCTTTTGTGTCGCTGTCATAAGTTACCTCCCTGACGCCTTCTGCTCGCCCCTCCACTTGTCACTGGGCTTTTGTGAGCCTGCCTCGGCCAGCGTGGTGAAAATGACAGATGTGAATTAGTTTGTGAACACATGCAGGCACGTGTGTGTGTTTGCAATATTGTGAAAGAGGCAACTGCATGTGTTAGGAGAGAGAAATGACCATCAATTTAGTTCCACTTGACTTCATCAAACACCCTCGGCCAAGGAAGAGGGCATTTGGGCGTTTGAGTCTGTGAGCGGTTTGTATAGATATGCTTCAAATTTATGCCAGCAGGAAGAAGATAATGACCTGGTGGATGTGTCCTTGGGAAGATGAATCGAGAAACTGGGGAAAAAGGGAGGAAGGTGGCGGAGATGGGGGAGATTATACAGGAGATACAACTGCAAGGAGAGAGAGAGAGAGAGAGAGAGAGAGAGGTGGTTTGAAAGTAAGTAATGCTGAATGTATGAGTAGTACAGTTGGATGTTGTAGACTATCAAATATTGGGCAAACATTAATTTATCATAAGTGGGTTGGAAATCATATGATTCTCTGAATATTCTGAGGTGTTTACCCAGGGCTTTTTATAAAGTCTGACAATGTGGGCCTCCCCTTAGACAAAATTGAAGACAAATTTCCAAATTGGCAACAATAAAAGTATGCTGAATTAGCTATTAGCAGTTTCTGTTTGCACTGTACTCACGGATGTACAGCCAACCATCACTGGATTGCTAAAAACAAGATTATTTGGCAGCGTATTCTCTGAGGCAAGTTCGAAAGTGTCTTTTATTCTATTATTTCTAAGTGGATTTATGGATGGTTTATTAGTGATGGACACCAGAGGTTAATGGACACGTTCGCGGAAAAGTCTAAGTCACACTAAATCTATAATTGTATGTATCATGTTCAAATTTAACTAATTTATGACCCCGAGAAGGAAAAGGATTTTTGACACACATATCAGGAAATGGGTTTTAAATACCTTGATTGAGTTAAGTGTCAGTCCTGCAGTTTGAACTGCTGTCCGTGTTGGTGGACAGGCCTAATCAGCCGGCCAAACTACAGTTCTTAATTTTAGGACACCAGCATGCAGCTGTCCCTCTCACCTCATGCAGTATCTTTGCGTTCATCTCTGCCTCTGCATGGCGCTGCAACTCTCTCTCACAGTTTGAAAACCTCTGCTTTAGACGGACAATAAAGCAGTCTTGGAAACCTCTTTAATCTCTAAAGAAGACAGATTATGTCATTCCTTTGCCTTTTCGGCCATTTATAAGAATAGAGATGCTCAATCTGCAAAATGGCATCTGGCTTAGACGTTGTTTCACACCAGACGTTTCCTACTCCACAACTCTCTTTCTACAATAATCTGTGTATTGCAACAAAACAAGATAGGAAATAAGTCGACCAAACTCAAATTAATTATATGCTACTCTGTGCTTTCCCATATTTGGATAATGAGGCCATGAGTTATTTAAAGTCACTGGGATGGATGGGGGGGCAAAAGGAAGTAGGTGAATCTTGCAGAGGGAAAAAAAGTCTCTGTCTCCCTCTCGCCCCAGGCTCATTGTCATCCCTAACAGTTTCATGTAATATTAACATGTTAGAGCAGAGGAGCAGAGCCTATCACACCGCCTGTAATAATCGCTGACGGTTAGGACTACTGCCTAGCATAGGGGGGAGGAGGGCACTCTGAGAATATCCCTCCTTCTCACCCAGTGGCCTACATTCACAGCCAGGTAGACCTCGGGCCTCCCAATCCCTCCCCCAGGGCTGTGTCTGATTTGCTTTGTGTCAGAACCGAAACAGATACAATATTTCTGTTCTCCTAGAGCTCCATGGTGAGTTATCATTGCAATGATAATACAATAAAAACATCTAATAAAAGAGAGCATTCACAGAAGGACTACCATCAATGTAATTTGGTCTTATAATGCAGCACATGGAAACAGTATTTTTCTGCAGGTTTGATTTAACAAACTGTGCAGAGATAATATTTCCACATCTTGTCGGGTTTTCGATGTTGTTGAACATTGTAGAGGGTATTTTTCATGTGATTTGGTGCTCTGTTGGTAGGCGAGAGAAAGACACATCATATCCACCCACTGTCTATAGCAATACAACAGCACAGCTTTGTTCATTTCCCAGCCCAGCAAGTCACACTGTCATCTTCAGTGTGGTTTCAAATTAATTTGTCCATGCATTAGACAAGGCTTTCTCCGTTTCTATGCTACAAGACACAAAAAAGAAACCGTAATGAATTGGAGAGAGCACATGTTCAATGGAAAAGGTATAATGGATAAAGGCAAAGTAAAGCCTCTCAGCTGTGATTAAAATAAACCATTGTCTATAGAGCAATCACTGGTGAGCCATGAAAAAGTGAAAGATAAACTACAGAGAAATTATCTTGGTTCAGTGAATCCAAAAAGCAACTTTCAGCCTGGACCAAAACTAGAACGGGACATCGTTGTCTCTTCTCAGTGTCTCTTCTCCCCAAAATCACACAGGGGAGCATGTTGAACAGGCAGCTGAGATCAAAGCTAAAACAATCACATCATTATCTCAGCTATTCACCATCAGGTGTGAGCTGACCTGTGGGTAATTTCCTACTTAATTACACTGCATGCCGCCATTTATGAAGAATAATGACGTTATTTCCCTCGGCTCTGTGCTGGTGAGACATGAAGGCAAACTCGTATTGATCAAAGCAAAGTGTTACACCATCCAGCAGTGAGATGCTTGAAAATAGTTATTAGGATTTCTCAGCCTTTTAAAGTGTACCTGACAAAAAAATAAATAAAGGGTGCCCAGTTTTTAAAATGTCAAAGAACATACAAAGCAAATTGAAAACCTCTTCCATTTCACCCTGCTCAGTGAAGTAAGACTTTCTATTTGCTTTTCAGACTTGTTTTTTTTTATGCTTGATTAAAGGGTTATACACTTACAGCAACAACAAAACAAAACAAAAAAACCCTAACAGGTATTAGAGTGCAGAAGTAGTAGTTTCCCATCAATAATCTCAAGTAAACTGCTGCTGAATTATGAGAAGGTTCATCTACGAAGAGACAAAGTCAAACCAGAACTTCCAGGTTCTTTTCTAGAATTAAGAAAACCTCAATCAAAGTAACATTGACATTTTTTGTTAATGCAAAATACAAAAAATCCAGCTTTAGAACATAACAATACTCAATGTTGTGGTTTACTCCATACATCTACATAAGGATAGCATAAAACAATAATCTAATATTAATATTTATTCTCTGAAAGTTAGCACCTAACTGGTGACCATAGTGGAGCATTAGCAGCTAAAAGGCCAGATATTTCCCTCAAGAGTTGGCGGAGACCAAAGCAGAGTTTAGAGTAGTGTGAATATTGAACTTACATTCACCAGTTTGCTAGAAACACAACTCCAAATGAACGCTAATGTTTCTCTGTATTCGCTGAATATGTGAATAAGCAAATGCTTGCTTACATGTCTGCCATATATACTCTGTAAGGTGATAAAACGTCAAAGTTGTGTTTACAGCTTGTTGGCTGCCCCCAAGTGGCCAAAAAAAAAATCACTTAAAGCAGGTTTAACTTTGGTAAAATCACAGTTGTTTTAACCTCTGATAGCAGGTGCTGTAGTAGATACTGGTTTATTTTCACAATATAGATAGTAAATCCAAGGAACATTTTTTCAGAAAGACAGCTGAAGGAATTTCCGAATGAGAGATTGCATTGAAATACAGAAGCTAGTAGAACAGAGGTTAGCCCAAAGGCGACACCAAGGCTTTGGCTCTCGATAGCAGCACTTTCTGAAACACTCTAAACCAGTCCAACAGAACAGAGAAATTCAGTGGACCTGGGCAAGATATAAAAGCAGTGAAAACCCACGGCAGGTTGGCTAATTAGTGCATCCCCTAACAGGATTCCTGACCAAACCCATTACCCTATTTCTTGCACTCAGACATGCATTAGTGGAAACCAAAGGGAAGCATTACTTAATCTTGAAGTGAGGTTATTCTGAACAGCCTTCTTAGACATTATGTAGAAAAAAGTGAAGAACGTTGCTTCGATGTCCTGGGAAATTGTCATACCCGAAGGCTAAAGCACTCCAAATTAATTACTCGAGTAAATACCCAATGAATAAATTGATTAGCCAAATTGGCTCAACTTGATTTTACCCAGTCAACAGTGACAGTGCTGTAGCTCAGCTTCATTTGGAAGACAACTACATCTTAGTGCTGTTAGAGGAGGTGATGTGTGTAAAATAATAATCTGATGAGTGCAGTTTGTCCCAGAGCTGTGAAAAGATAAATCACAGTGGTTAGATACATGAGTGCCTTTAGAGTCTCCATCTCTACCCATTTCTCTTTCTCTCTCCCCCTCTATGTCTTTTGGCCTGCATTCAGTAGCATAGAGGGCGCCATGACAACAGCTTTATTAATCACATCAATCATCTGTAACACCATGGCGACCAAAGGGAGCTCTAATCGCTTCTCACCGAGCTGACTATTTATTTTCTCAGGGGCTCATTGCAGTCTGCATTAACTTGACTTGTGTGAGTGTGTGTGAGTATGTGGGAGGAAATCTGATTGTCTGTCAGCGTATTCTCTGTATGTGCTGAGGGCAGAGGGGGAAATAAGTTGTTTCCTTGAACTTTATTACAATTGCCCTCAAAACTTTGTTATCCTTCTTTCTTTTGAGGGAGAAGTAAAATGTTTCTATCAGTTTACTTGATATCATCTGTACAGCCCAACGTACCTATACTGCTTTGCAATTTTCTGCCTATTGCTATATGGATTTTTCTGTGTGAATAAAATGTTATTTTTAGTTTAGTTATTTAGACCTGCAACACTAAGATGGTTCAGCATTCAGCTTAAAGCATCACTGTGCTAAATACAGCCTCACAGAGCCACCAGCAGGGCTGTCCTGTTAATCATAGGTCTCATTTGAATGAATGTACAGTATATTTCTTTGGTCTATTTGTTCCACTATCATCTTTTTTTAAGTATCAAAAAATGACCCCATGTTTGTCTGACAGCACAGTTGGGGGCTTATTTTTTGTAGCTCAGGCCATTGGTTCTTGAAATGCAGCAATGTGATTGTTAAAAATAGCTCCAAAGGGACAACAAACACAAGCTGTCAGATGATCAAACAGGTTGAAAACAAATGCCCAGGTTAGTCAGACTTATTTAGAAGAGGGAGACACATGCAAAGGGTAACATTACAACCCAGACTGTCTATTATAAACTTCCACCTAATTTTGCAGCCTGACTTTCTGGTTTAACTTGGACCAGTACTTGCTGGTGTGTTGTGCACACTCAAGGTTTCCTGTGCAGAGTTTTTTTTTAGCAATATCATAAGTGTGCATCCTCTCGATTTTACCTCCTTTAAATAGCTAATCTGGCAAAATTGTTTAGTTACAAGCTGTATGACTGTTTCACCACTGTTCTCTGCCCCATTGGACCTATTATTTACCAGAATGGAAACTAAATAGGTCTAATGGGACAACAGACATTAGTGTTATACAGGTTCCAAACAAGGCAACAGTTTTGCCAGATGACCTACCAAGTCTGAGATCTTATCAATTACTTTGTTAAGTACGAAGTTATCATAACCAATAGACAGAGTTGCAAAAGCTAGTTTTCCTTTAGTAATAAAAATCAGTAAGCTCAATCAAATGTGATACTTTTGATTGACTACTTTACTGTGCTCGCCAGTTTCCATTCTGGACAGTGTTTCTGGTTTCTTGGAGGAGAAGCAGCAGTCTCTAGAAGGTTTCTGCACGATTTTTTGGTGCTGCATTGCCGTGTCATTCACTGTCATCCTCTAGCTGTATCATCAATCAAACTGTTATTTTCATGAAATATCTACACATAACACCTTCTCTGCTTCTTGAACACCATCTCTTCTCTGCACCTCAACATTTCATCTTAAATATGAGCCAGTCCGTGCAAACCTGTCGTTCACAACAGTCCTAAAGTTCCCATTTCACAGAAACAGGAGTCATTTGCATAATATTATCTGTTTTGTGGTGGTGTGATTCCTTGGCAAGCATACAATGCCTCATTAATTAAGCATAACATGATAGGCATCCCTCACATCAGCTGAGCAGGCAGATGGTTCATGATTTCTTAATGGAGAGAAATACTTAGCATGGTATGCTGGCTGCTTTGACAGATCAGTGGTAGTGAGGAGGTGAAATTCAGTGTATTGCCTCTGCGTGTGCATTGTTTTCCAAATGAGGCTGTTTGTCAGAATGCCACACCACTTGCACGGTGTGTATTAAAAAGTAAAGGCTTCACATGGGACTTGTTCAAAGTTAAGAGAGTTGGCTTCCTGTGAATAATAAAAAGAGATTTGCCTTGTCAGAGTTAATGCCCAAAGGAATCTAGCTTAGTCAAATGAGAATTTGGAATGAAAAGAAAAATTGTGATTGGTGGAAGACATCTTTTTGTTACCTGCTTAAAGGCTCTGATCAGAGTTCTGCCGCCAGACAGAGTGGCTGAGGGCAAGCCAAGTCTGCGGGCAAAGCTTCATCAGATAGCTAGTGTGGGCCGGGGTACTGGCACAGTCTCAACACGTGTCTCTTTGACTCTCATGGAGAGAAGATGTTTTATAGCCCCGTGTGCATACATACAGTTTTCATTCTCAGCGATGTATCTGACATTTTCCACATATTCAAACTTGAACATACACAATCTGAAGATTAGGGAACTTGCGCTGTCTCAGCGTATGTACAAGTGGTTGATTAGACTGTGCGTTTTGGACTCTATCTATTTAGTGTTAGGACAAACAATTGTGAAAGGGTTTGTACTCCTGAATCCAGGTTTTTCAAGAAGTAACGTAAGGTGAGTGTAGCCAAGATCAACAGTCACTTCTCATAGAGAAGAATGCCCACAAAATGAAAAAAGTAGAAGAGACTTTTCTTCTCTCCTCAAAATGTGACAAAATGTGGAAAGAAGAGTCAACATTTCATCGTGGGACTATAGTCATCATACTGTATGACTATTGTCAGCACAATTCCTAGTTCAGTCAGCAACACTTTGTCAAAGAAACTTGGTCTACATGCAGTAGATAGTATATTTGCAGTTAGATGTATTTGGCGGTATGCTCTGTTCTGGGACCTCCCTGCCCTTCCAGGTGCACACATGGAAAGCCTAAGGCAGGGAGAGCAGCGGCAAGAACCCCCCGTAGGGTACAGAGCAGAGCAGGCATCAATGACAACAGAAATGACATTGATAAATCAGAAACAGCATGAAGGGAGGAGCTGGGGTGGAGGTGGGTTGTGAAACGGCTTGCGGAGGAAGCAAACAGGATAGACAGGCTGAAGCAGCTTAAAAGGGGCGCCCTGAATGAGATCGCCAATAGATGCGTAGAAGGGAATCCGCTTATCCTTAAGCTGATGTGGCTGCTGGATTGCAGTGGTCAGCTGATGTAGCTGAGATATTGAGCTGAGCTTGACTCCGTGGCCTGCCTGAACTAACGCAATGCTCAATGTGTACTACCTTGTGTTATTTCCATAGGTAACTGGCCAAATCAAGGTGAATTGATGTGACATAGCTATTTTCAGGGAAGTTACAGTGGAGTCTGCTACATGTTGGGGAAACACATCTATTAATTCTTAATGGATTACACAATGCCCCATTTACACCTGGCATTAACATGTACGTGATTGTGTGTAGTTGGATAATTATCAGACCTAGCTTACCCACATATAAATCAAGGGGTGAATACAGCTAAGGCTTACAAAAAAGAATATTGGTTATGTTGTTCTAATCACTTCCAGTGGTGGTTCCAAATGCAATTTGTTTTTCAAATGTAAAAACATCCGTCTTTTCTTGCAATACCAGTAACATATGGAGGACATCGCAGATGCTACTGTTATTTTTACAGTCCAGTGATTCACTGCTAATGTTGCCATCTTGCATGTGGTTCATGCATGTAGTAATGCTGCAGATATTAGACAAGAAACCACAAAAATTAAAATAGCTGAGACAAAGCAGCCTCCATCTGCCAGCGGTCCCTGCAGGGGGGGAACCACGTCAGCAGGTGGACAGAGGACAGGATGAAGACTGATTCTGACTTATGTTTGTGTTCTTCATTCTTTCTAAACTTCACTCAGTATTGTGATGTCAGGAATATTAATTTTATCGACATTTTAGATTAGTTTCCAGTGAGATATTATTGATTTTATATAGTGATTCTGCTGTTATAGAGATTACTTTTGCTGCTAAACAACATTTAGTTATATTTGAAATATAAATCAGTTCTAATGCAGTTCTGAATTTATTATTTTTTAAATTAAATATATATTTTTAAAACAATTAGTAATAGTAAGCAATGAGTATCAATAAAGAACCAACACTGTAAGGGGTAAAGATGAGTAGCCTAGTACTAATAAAATCCTAACAGTACTCATCCCTACCTGTGATTAAAACATATAAACAAGAAACTTTGTGCTTACCTGCTAATGTACTCATTACTGTGCACAAATGTAATGTATGTACTTATGCCTCAAGATTTGTTCTGGTGCTGGCAGACACATAGAAACATCCCAGCAGGACGCGCCTTGCGAGCGCACAAACAAAGCGTGTGTGCTTCACCTCCAGCGTTTGATTTCCTTTTATCACTGCCATGTTTGACAAGACAGAGAATGAAAGCCTTTTTCTCATTTATGTCTTTTGTAGGGATAAAAATACCATTAAAAACATACGTGAGACTATTTGTCTGGTGCTTAAATGGTCTGACACACACAAAAAAAAAGTTTTATTGTTTCACTAACCATTTACATCACCTGCTAATAAGGCAAGTGGTAGACATGTCACCGCCACTTTTTCTTTGTATGAAACTTACGTGTTCCGGCATTGGTGTTTAATCGTCTTTCCTCCTATCTTGCTCTTTCTCTCTTTTCCAACTTTTGTTTCTAACAGCTCTAATAACAGCCTTATCTCCTCTCCTTCATGCAATTTATCACCGTCTCCCCCCTGTGTGGGCAAACAGGCACTATCACACAGCACACTGCTTGACATAACTGAGACATGTTAATGAAGGTCACCGGGCCACTCCGCACTCGTGGCTGCTTCCACTGGGCTCTCGCCCACCTGATACCCTCTTCACTCTTCCTCCACCTCAGACAGGCCCCCTCGAGGGCTCCGTGACGACTCCCTGCCTCACATTATCCTATCAGGTTAATTTGAGCTGCAGCCACAAAGGAAGTCCTCAACTTGATGCTAATAAGCTAAGACACCTAAATTAACTTTTTATTTTAGCTTTCACTTTTCATTTCTCTGGGTGGAAATGTTGAGAGCAAACACGTTGCGCAGTGCAACTCAGAGTTGAAAAAATAAACATTCTTAAATGGATTTTTGAAGATTGATTAAAGTTTAAAAATAGAAGGACCCATCTGCATCAACCCATCTGCACATGGCAAACAGGAAAAGCACACAATTAGTAAAAGTAAAAATGCAGTGTTCATTTTTTTATAATTGTGGAGATAAAAATATTGGTATGAATATTTAAATGTATAAATTAAAGTGAAAAGTAACTAACAAATTACTATTTCCACAAAAAAAAAAGAAGGAAAATCATGAGAATTATCCCATTTTCTCTTGTGCACAAGTGTGGTCTACTCCTGTAAAATGAGTCGTGTAAAACTTAAACCTGACATTGTCCCAAGCACATTGTTTCTACTTTAGTAAATGATCACTTCAAAGAGTTGTTCAAGTTAAATAGGTCTATAATGACATTACTATTCAATTAAATTAATGGTTTTTAAGGTTGTTGTTCATCTCACATTTAGAAGATGCACATTTAATTTAAAGGTGAAGTGTGAGTCTGCAGATGTCGAGCCACGTCATTTTGGGCATTTTCTCAGACCAAATCCTATTCATGATGACTTTAAAACTTAAAACAAATTAAGAGAAGTATAATTTTTCAAATCCCTTACTTAATGCACAGTGATGCCCTCTAAAAATGGAAAAGTAATTTGATTACTACATCTACATATATAACGACAGCATTGCAAAAACTGGAAAACACGCCAGCTAGCAAAGTATGATACTACTGGGTTTACGCTGTTGATTTTAATGCATATAAATAAAGATGATGTAAAACATGTTATAACTTGTGATCAGGCTCTGTTCTAAACAGACTTTAATTGCACTGTTAACCTGGGAAAGGTGTGACCGGATCAGCTAATCAAGTGGGGACAGCATTTCCAACCACTGGAAATGCTAGTATTCATTTTTACTACATGGAAAAAGTCTAAAACTAATAAAACAGTCCACTTGTCATTGTTTTGGATGGATGGTATCACCCTTTTTTAGTGTAGTATTATTATTAGATTGTACAATGGTGAAGCACCATCTTTCCAACAGTGACTGTATGATTAGGCTTCCACAGCTGGTGTAGCTTTAATAATGCTTGGTATTCGTTTCATTGGAACGCTGACAGTATACATTTCCACACGCTTCAGTGTAATCAGATGATCTTAATTCATTTGTAGTGGTTTGGATATGGCAGATATCTGTTGGCCTAATTGGTATAATGCAGATGCAAATGGAGATACGGGTAGTAATGACTCCTTATTGGATTAATGGTGTGTCACTACTACTAACTTATTATTTGAGGATTATCGCTACAGAAGCTGATTGTCCACTGTATTATTACGACTGTTCTATTCTGACCTGATAACATGAAAAGAGCTCAAAGAATGAAATCCTGCGAAACATCCCTGTAACACCTACTACTCAACTATATTTCACTCAGAGTTTTGAAACAGAGATTTGTAAGCTATTAACACAGGCTCGACCTTTTCCTTACATCACGTCATCTCAGAGAGAGAAGTTTGAATCGGGTGTGTTTGATTTAGCTGCGGTGACGGCTCTGGATCCATGTACTCTTTAAGGATTTTCTTAAAGACAACAGAAAGTCTTCCCAAAGCCTCAAGCAAAGGCACGATAGGTGAGCTTGTATCTCCTCCTCTTCGACAAAGATTTTAGCTCACTAGAGACTAAGGGAATGTGACATGTTATTTCTTGAGTGTAAACCTCATTATACAACACTGCGAGATGTGGATTTTTATTTTCATTTTTTATTTTCTGTGCTGCCAAAATTCACAAAGAGCAAAACTGCTCATCAGACTGCAGCCTGGTTTTTAATTTTCACCAATATTCCACTTCTTTGTCGGAGATGGTTTTCGTTGCTCCCAGTTGTGGCTCCATGTGGAGAGTGTGGCTGGCATATGGCATCGTCTTGAGACAAGAAAGATGAGAAGAGAGAGGAAATATATTAGCTAAACGAATCAATAGTGCTGCTCAGACTCCAGGAGGCATCCTAAAAAGAGTAATACTCAGAGGCAATAAGCATAAGGTCCCCAGTCAATTCATAAACATGCACGCACACACACACACACACACACACACACACACACACACACACACACACACACACACACAAAGACATCCCCTTGATGGTCCCACAGTAGCTGACTGTGGAAGCTACTGGCACAGTAAATCGGATGAAGTAGGATTTGTGTGTATGTGAAATGGGGGTGATCTGTTATTCCAACGATGTGGAAATTTTATTACAAGAGCAATAAGAGGAGAAGAAGAAGGAGAGAAGTTCAGTTTCCTCTTTTCAGCATAGTGAGGAGAAAAAGCAAGACTGTTTATGGCGTACAGCCGGAGTTACTCTAAAGCCTTAAGTAATTTATCACTGCTGTTTTTTCTCAGAATTATGTTGTTTTACTCAGCTGCTCTGTGTGTGAGCATCTTATTTTTACTTTCTCTCTTGCAAAATGAGAAATAATCAACATCTGATCAGCACTACTATGTTAAGCAAGGATTCATTTGGACTATTTTATCACAACTTCAATACTTAATTTGCGCATTTACATTTAATAACCACTTGTGCATTGTTAACTGCATGTTGGTTGTAGAATGAGTCTCCATGCATAATGTACGCTGCTGTTGCAGTTCCCTTCACTAATGCCTCGGCTTGCTGCCTCAGGCCACCAGAATACAATCAATGCAGCATTCCCACAAGATAAAGAGTTCTCATATACGATCCCCATGGACTAATGAACTGCTTGTCTTATAGCTTACTCTTTATATATGCGGTTGTAGTGTTGTCCATGATGTTTTACTTTCTTATAACTCCACATGGCAACTATGGTATGGTTAAGGTTAGGGGAAGTTTGTGATTACGGCAAATAGTTACAGTTAGGAAAATTAAACGCTTGGTTAACTTTAGGGAAGGATAATGGTTAGGTTTAAGGTGAATGTTATTTGCAGGTCTGTGACAGGACGATGATTCTGTTCTCCTGAATGAAAGTCCGGCATGAAAGTGGTTGATGATGTGCTGCCCATCCAACACCCCAACCTCCACACCCTTGCATTTCGCCTTGTTACTTTATCTCACAAAATGTAATTTGTGAGAAAATAAGGGTCTCTTAATCAGGACAATAACAACAGACGTAGTTTATTGATGTTGTGAAGTAGTGTGGGATCATGGGAATTGTTCTCTTCACCACCATTGCCGTCGTTGAACATGTAACGTATGCGGAGCGTTCGTGGAGCGGATGTGCCACAGAATGTAACTTTTTACTGGCTACACCTGCAGCATATGGCGTAGGGTGGCAGGCAAAGCAAGACAGTAAGCTTTTATTTTGGGATTGTGCGGGACTGTAGGCCTGCCTGGCCTACACATTCTCAGATAACATAAAACACATGTATATCTATCTGGCTAATAACATTTTAATAACAGCGTGCTATTGCCGTCATGACATTTAAACAATTTCTGTTCACTATTTTTACATTTTGACTGGAGAGAAATTTGTCGGAGTTCAACAAATTTTCCTGGTAAAAAACACAATAACTTCTGGATAACAGAAACCCTGATCCAGTGTTCCTAAAATGGTTCCTGGAAAAGTTCCTACAGTGGGCTTATTTGTTGTTTGGTAGGTATCTCTGCAAAGCACGTGGATTCTGTTTTTCATAGGTGCACTGTGGTTGAGCTGTAAACATAGCGCCTCGTCTGAACCTTATTATTGAACTGAACCTGTTAGTGTGTATCTGACGATTTACCTTAAGGAAACGTGTTAACACCACCAGTATATGCTTTTTTTCATCTACGTATTGACCCCACAGATGTTTTTCCTGACATAATGTCCTGCCCTTAATACCGCCTGCATTTGTAACAATTGCAAAGTTCCAACATTTCAACACATTCACAACACATACCGTCCAAACATGAATGGTGTTTAATTGTGAGACAGACGCTTCATTTTCCTGGGCTGCTGCCACTCCTGATTTGTGAGAGCCTTCTGTGCCTCAGCAGTCCTGTATGTCAACACTCTAATTCTCTCCTGCTCAGCCTCAGGTCAGCTCTCGTTTCCATTAAACTCACATAATCCATGGCCACCGAGATTCCCTTCACTTGTGTAATTACCCAGGACTTTTTTTTTTCCTGTGGTCCACTAACTGTCTCAGGGGGTCTCCCTCTGTAGCAAAAGGAACATTTAATTTTGGGTCACTGCTGTGGGGCATTTGGAAATTAAAACCGTCTCTCTTGGATTATTCCTGCTAAAATAAAACAGCTTGATTACTCCCTCAAGAATTTTTCACTCTACTCATTTCCCTAACCTCTAGTAGCCTTGATAAGGGATGACCAACCCCTTCACAGTTTTGGGGGAACTCAGATATTCCTCTCACCAAACTTTTGTATGTTTTTTCCTGCAAAACCCTCCAGCCATTATATTAAAATAATGTAACGGTATTGAGTTGGTGAAACTCCTTTAATAATAAATAACTTAAATAGGAAAAGCATAAAGAAGTCACATTTTATTTTATTATCATAATATAACATTATTTTCACATTGTGCGCAACCAATATGTGCATTTTAAATTATGTGTTGCATTTACCAAATATTTCAGCCGCATGTTTGAAACCAGAGCCACTAAATCCTACACTACCAGTAAAAATGTATAAATTGTGTTCAAATATGGTGTACAATAAATCTCATAAGGGAAGGCTGGATTATTTGCTTTGCATGCCAATCATTTTCATACAGTCCCTAAATTTGCAGGGAAAACGTACACATCTCTCACTTATTTGTGTAATTCTTCTCAATGCGTTTCTGCTCTCTGGAACCATGAAATGGTTAGCTGAAATTGTAAAACAAAGCCAAAAGCAGGATTAAAACAAAGTGTGCGTTTTATCGCACTGTGTAAATCACTTTCACATGCAAATCAATGTTCTCTCTCAGTGCCTCAATGAAAGTGATGACTGAGTTTTGGATCATCAGTTGTATCTAAACCTCAGTGCAGCTATGTAATAGGTTTGAAACATTGACAAAAAATATACACTTTTGTCCAAATTACTATAAGCCATTAGTCGAGGTAGTCTCATTTAACGATCTGCCCAGGGACAAGACAGCCTTAAATCTATTTTGAGAGCAGTTTCGGATCGTCTATCCATCAATTATCACGTCAGCCCTTCTTAGTCTTTTCCTCCAGTATATTTGGAAAGTGCAGCATGAGGTAAGCAGGCAAGTGCGGGTGTATATTGCAAACATCCCTCTCCTGATTTAATTAGACTGATCCTGATGGCAAAGACGCGCTCCGAATTCTATTAACCTCACCGGAGAGGGGGGTAACTCTGCACGACCCTGATGAAATATTTACTGGTGAGATTTACATGCTCTGCAGGGCAGCGGGCAGCGGGAGAAAAGGTGGAGATAGGAGAAAAAGGAATCAAAGGATCATCCAGGAGGAGGCCCACTGGTATTAATCATCTCTTGTACACCATTGAAAAGTGAAAATGGATAATAAATAAATGTAAAACATATTCTCTCAACTGTACGTTAACTGCAGGCACAGTGGTGGGACAAAAGGAACTGCAGTTGCAGATGGAAAGTGGAAAAAACAAACAGCCATTACAGGATGTGATTAAAGACCTATTTTAATCAGAAGGATGCAACTTAATTTAAACATTTCCATTTCCAGTCCTTTTTTATGTGACTGTAATGTTGATCTTTATGCAAACATCAGAAGCATTATCCCCCTCTAGCTCTGAATTAAGGGTTATATTAAGAGCTACAGTACGTAGGCCTTGGAATGACTTCTGTAGACACAAAGGACATTTCTCGCCAAAGGCAATGAAATGTAGCTGGGCTTGTTAACAATGTAGAAAATGCCATACTCATTCTTTTTTCTGGTTCAGTGATAAAAAAACAATGCCTCTGTAAGACCAGAAAGCTGCAGTTTATTTGACTCTCGCTACACTTTTGGGATTTCAGTGAGATACTTCTGAGCATTTAATTTCCTCACCTCAGCAGCAGCCAGCCTTTTTAAAGAGAGTATTTAAGTGCTGTCGCATGAGGGGAAATCTTGATGCGTTGACAGTTCTCGAGACAAAGATAATGGAATTTGAGCTCAAAGGGGAAAATTAAAAATACCAAGATAAGTATTCCAATTTCACTATTACACATTTAATTGAAAACCTTCCGTTTTGATCATGCGGATGGATTTGTGGTTTAAATGAGGGTAAGGTGCTGAATAAGGCCAGTCTCAACGTCAAAGACCCATCAGAAAAATCTCATTATAGGGAGGTTGTCTTTTACCCAAAGGAGGTGAACTACATGTTTCAACAGGTGATGATTACATTCTCTGTGGGGGTTAAAGCTTAGCCTGTCCGGCTGTCTGTTTGTAAATGTGCAAGTGAGTGCATCTGTGTGTGACCGGGGTGGTGTGGGATAAACATATTTACCTTTTATGTATATTATTAAAGACTGAGACTTTAGTGAAGGTTTTAAAAAAATATAATTCAAGCTCATGCTTTTTCTTTTTAAAATGAGTTTCAAAAGAACCAAATTGCTTTAATCTGATACACTCAAATTTTATGTCTTTGTTCATACAACAGCTGTTTCTTGCTGAAAGAGAATGCGCTCCCACCTCACTTTAGAATAAAGATGCTTCAGATTTTATAATGCGAAAAGACATAATTGAATTTAAACATAAATGCAGATTTAAAAAAAAAAATCCTTATCAAAAAATTTAAGAAACGAGGTTTGTGACTTCAAAAGTATTTTTTCTTTTTAAATGAGTCACTTCTTACATGGATATCCATGTTGGCAAGTTTCACAGTGGAAAAAAAAGTAATCAAAAACATCCATTGAAACTTCTCAAACTACTTCTGCAGCATAATCCACTTCTCTGCTGTCCATCTGTATGCTCAATATGTTCCAAAGAGTCACATTTTCACCAAAATACTCTAAGATTGCAATAGAATGACACAGAAGCAGTGTATTTTGCCATATTTTGGCAAAGCTAGGATTGTAACATACGGAGCATATGGGTGGACGGTGGAAAAGTGGATTATGTTACAGCAGTGGCTCGAAACATTTCTGTGAATGTTTTATTACTTTTTTCCCCACTGTGAAAACATGTCATGTTTGGAATAACATAGCTGCTGTTCTCTATCAAAGAGGAAACAACAAACTCTGCCACTTTTTAAGCCCACAGTAGGTAAGACTTACTCAAAAGCTTTTGGGTGGAAAATCACCCTGACACAAAGAGAGGTGAAATGAAGCGCACAATTAGCAGCAGCAGTAGTAATTACAAAAGTCTCCATGTCAGAATCATTTCTAGATCAATGCACACTTTGTAGTGTGACGACTACAGCTTTCCCTTTAACCTACTGGAGTGTCACTCCACATAAAGTCACACACACGGTAGGGACATAATATATAGGGGACAGTATAAATAAACAGGTGAACTGCTGTATACATTTACCTCTTTCTGCCATTAGCAAGAAATGGTGAGCTTTGTTTACAAATATATTATTTGTCTAAAGCCGCCACAGAAAGACAGAGTGTACGGAAACTGTCCGCCTTTTGAAGTACACAGGGTACTACTACTATAGTAAAAATGTTTGCCCATCAGTATGGCAGTTAAAGGCTGTGAAGTCAAAAGCAGGAAGTGAATAGAATTGCAAAGTAGGGGGTTATTTTATGTGTCAAGGGTTCTGCAGGCAAAAATCCCATTCTCTTTCTGCATAGACAGTGTTAATTTAAACACAGTCTGCAGTTTAAATTAATTTACTTCTCTGGCCTCTTCTACTTAACAACTGCGACTGAGGCCCATTGGTAACGTAGTATTTACAGCCACTGGCTATACCACATTGTGGTTTGAAATTGTATCACAATGAATCCTATAGCCAGTTTTCCCCTAAGTGCTGAGTGGACTCAAAACGCTATGACAGCGCCTGTGCCAATGACCGCGGCCTCAGATGTTGCTGCTGTACTTGCTGGCATTCATCGCTCGCCCTAATGATTCTCCTCCTCCCAGCGGTCACACTACCACCTGTTCAACGGCTACTGTCTAATTGACACTCACTCGATGTTGTCACCCAGCGAGGGAGCGTTAATGGACAAACTGCTGTTAGACCGCTAACTATGCTAAGCTACCTCGGAGCTTGGCGTGGAGGAGGGCAGGCCCCGCGAGCTGTTTCCCTCCCATCCCTCAGCCCGCCCGGGGTTGAAGCCAGGCCTTTCATCCCCACACAGGCCTCCTGCCAACTAAACGGTGAATAATTCACCACCTTCTGGATGGATCAGCTGTAACAAAGTCTCTGCTCATTCGACGCATTGATGTCACATAACACAACATGTCCATGTTTTTATTCCTTCACAAAAAAAGAGAAGTCTCCTCAGAAAAGACTGTACAAACAGATGTCAAGTGTCAAATACATTTAAAAAACAAAAAAAGAACACACACAGCCTTAAACACAAACATTAGTCATACCATTTTCTATGTGCATACTATTATCACTGATAACCTTGATCATTTCAAGTTCATTAAATGTTCTTCCCTGGATAATGGTTAGAAGAACATAAAACAACCATCTACTATATGTTGACAATTCAGAATTACCATTTGCGCCGCCTTTTTCTTTCATTAGCAAAAGGTGAATATTACGCTCACTGAAATCAATGTATATTTGCCTTGATTAGGATGACCATTCCTAAAGCCATGTATGTCAAGAATGTGCAAATTCTTTGAATGGTTTTGACACTCACTTGCACCATGAATACTCCTCATGGTGTATTACATAAAAGTCAACCCGTACAAAAAAAGGCGGGAGTGAAAATAAAAGATGGGGGTGGAAATATATACAATTACCATGTCAGCACATAGCCATATGCGTCTTGGCAGCATAATGAAGACAAACCAGAGAGGGTAGGAAGAGAGAGAGCGTCAACACTGTGTGAGCAAGCAGTTGTTGCTGGAGGCAGTGGAAACAAACTTCCCTCAGTAAAGAACTGACCTGGGTGATGCTTGAGTATTGCTGACAGTGGCCAGTTTGCGTTACCAACGGTAACGGAAACTCCAGATTAGCCATGATTTAAATCCCTTATGAGATTTGATCTCAATTCCCAAGAGGTACTGTTTTCAAAAAATGAATGTTTGCTCCATTTCAGCCATCAGATATTAAAACAAAGATTGATTTCAGAACAAAGATGAGTTGTTTTACACTATTGAATTCCAGAGTGTTCCAGCTCTCTAAACAACAAAGGTTGGTTGGACTGAAGAGGAGACTGGAGACTGAACTGATGTAAGACAAACAGATGAGCGTGAACGTACCCGTCATGCGGATGTCTTTTTTTAGTATTGGCATAGTGAGCATGTTAGCATACTGAGATTTGCATTTAGCTCAAAGCACTGCTGTGTGTAAGTACAGCCTCACAGAGCATAGCTGTAGACTCTTAAACTGGGCACACACTGTACGATTTTAGAAATGTTGTTTAATTCCAACTCCTACTGTATTAAGTAAATTCATAAATCATCTGCAGTGTAAAGCCAAAGCTCACGATTTATGTGCTCACACTGTATGGTTCGATCGTCAAGCCACAACCTGCTGTGCTCACACCTGTAAAATAGAAAATGAAAAGATCCGCCGGCCCCTGTGGACCATTCTGGCTATTGACAATTGTCAATGGAGATTTGTTTGAAAGCCTGCGGCAGGTACATGTTTGCTGGCAGTAATGCTAACAGAGCACTGTACATTGTGAGCTTTGCCTTTACATCGCAGTCAGCATACATGTGTGCAGACGATCAGATTTGCTGAAGATCAGCGGCCATTTCCTGCCCACGTTTCTCTCGTCCAGTATCGTCCCGTATGTCCATGCCATGGATGGCTGTTGCCACAGCTCAGCCATACTGGCCTCCATATTTTCCGTCCATGTGACACGCTGTCACCACTTCACGCAGGTGCAGGGACAAAAAAAGGCATTGACTGTGAGGAATTTACTTGTGGCTCTGCTTAACTGTGCAAGAAAGTGAAGAAATTTCTGACGTGGAAGAATTTCTTCCTAAAATGATATCATCAATGTTTTTCTAACTATTTAAACTTTGTTTCTGGGAAATCTGATTATTTTTCAGTTGCTACAATGCTATAATATCCGTGAATCTCTGCGACCATCACTATGGAGAAGAAGCCAATAAGAGACTCAGAGCTGTAAGTAAAATCTGAATGCTTGGAGTAGTTGTTGCTCTGTTGTTATCTAATACACGATCAGTTTTTCTAAAAAGCATACTCAGCGTTGGCAGTCTTACCTAAATGCACCTTGGGAATCGTAGTTGACTTCTTCCTGTACGTTTTTAGGTACACAGGCTTGTACAGTATCTTTGACTTTTATCAAAGAACATGATATTTTCTGCAGTTGCTCATATTTTATACTGATGATTCAACCAGGAGCTATTCATGTCCACCCACTCCAACTATATGTCACCTACTATTGTATATACAGAACATTACTGTAAGTCTTACTTCCAGAACCAGGTGTGCTTTAAATATCTCCTCTTCACAACTTTATAGCTATGACTGCCATTATCATGATTGTCTGGGTTATCGCACTATTACGGTATAAACCCCTCCCTGACTGGTTCATTGTGGGAGCCAAAAAAGAAACAATTTGTGCCAATTACACGGTGCTTCCTCACAATGCGAGAGGAGGAGGGGGTTCGATAACATCACACCTGCCAGTGAACAGTGGTGAAGACCTCATAAACCAGAGCCAGACTCTCAGATAAATCAGCACCTAAATGTCAATATGGCCTTTGGAACGCTGTATTTATAGCTCGACTACGTCACTGAACACACTCTTACTCACTGTCTGTTCCTGGCTCTCTCACCTTGGTTTTCTGTGAGCTTCATTTGAGCATCAGCTAGCGAAAGCACAATGTGTTTGTCTTTGATAGGCTTTTGCGTCTAACTGCAAACACTTAATTCAAAGAAAGCTGTACCTGCAGCCCCTCACTCTTGGTCGTTCTATTTTAATTTTTTTTCCAATTTAGCTGACATCTTATTTTTCTAGCCGTGGGTTCCTGAAAATAATCAGATGTACCTCTGTGAATCTCACACTGCTTAGATTTGTTGAGTTGGACTGGCACAAATATACTGTTTGCTCTGTTTTCATTTTAACACAAAATGTAGGCCTCGGGCAACAATGATCCTTATATCATTTCTCCAGTTTTCAGCTTGGATTAACAATTTCTTGCTTCGTTTTCTGGGTGATGATAATTGTGTCTTCAGAGAAGCTTTGACCTTTGCTGCAATGTACAGGCCTTTTCACAAGTTGCTGACACTTATAGTTCTTGATATGAACTAATGCCTAAAGGCCACATCCATGGATATAGTATACTGTGGTAAATGACTTTTTTTACATTTATCAAATCTTCATTATTAGTGATGTGGAGCCCATTAAAACAAACTTTACATATAATTATGAAGCAGACAGTCTTCCTATGGTTGCTCCAGCGATTTTTACTTGCGCAAGAGTTTACTTGATAACTCGTGTGGTCTACATCCTTGGCTCGTCTTAAGAGGTGAATGTGACTTTGTCAAAGTGTGGATGTGCTACTGGTATTAAACAGCTGGCTTTGCACATATCAGCCTACAGCTTTGATCCCTCACTGCAAATAGATTTAAAGGTCGATAAAGGTCGTGGCCATGAGGAGTCTTTCTGTACTGAAAACAAATTATGGCTCAATCTCAAGCCTCAACCCCTTTTCTAGACTTAACTGCATTTTATATAAACAGTAGTAGCAGTATGCACAGTCTGGTTTACCAGAAAAACCTGACCTACCTATGGTGTTTGATCAGTAACAGTACAAGCTTAAATTGCTAACTTGCTGTACACAGTGTCCCAAAATGGATATTTATGTAGATGAAAATACAAACCATAAACCTTTGTTCTTCAACAAAATCTTTCAAAATCTGGGATCATAGTTCCAACTTAGTACGTACTTGTGGTTTGGACATGATGTGATGTGTTCGCCCCAGCCAACACTGTGTTTGTATCTGTGTGCTGGAAGAGTCCTGGCATGATCCAAACAGACCCCAGGGCCAACAGAAGTGTCCCCAGATGGGTCGCCTGGGGCTGGGAAAGGAAAGAGACGCAGCCTTAACCAGGCTGGCCACAAAACCGAGTGAGGAGATTCATCATGCTAATGTGATCAACATTTTAATGTGGCAAAACGCCGCCAGGAATAAAAATCAATCCAGATCCAGATATGTCTTACTGTAAATTATTAATTTAATTATATATTATTATTAAATCCATTTTAAAAGGCACTGGAGAAAGATAGCGAAAAAAATAGAGATTGGAAGGGAGCACGAGTAGGTGATGATGAGGGGACAGGATGAAAGAGGATGGCGAGAATATTGACAAACCAACAGGACATCACAATAAAAGCGTAATTGAATGGCTGACATTGCCTGTCAGAGTGATACATTAAGATGAGGGCATCTTTCATTTCACTCCTTTAGCATCCTAAGTTATAGGATAAATCATTTTAAAGAGGCCATATTATGCTTTTTAGGTTTTTCCCTTTTCTTTAGTGTGTTCTAAAGCTTTTTGGTGCATGTACAGTTAAATGTCTGCATAGTTACAAAGCCCAGAGTAAGTGCCACAGGGAGTTACTGCTCCTGAACTGCCTGAACTGCCTTGTGTGTTGTCCTTTTCTTCCATTACTTGTCGACGTCATTATGTAGCACAGCACCACCTCCAGCTAGGCAACCATCTCCAGCAACACAAAGATGTTGAAGGTAAAAGCATAACGGGTAAATTGTTGCAAGAACGAACACAAAAGACTTCATGTCCTCCCATCATCTGAGGAAGTGAAGACCCGGAAGATTCACATTATTTTCATTTGCAATGTGACATAAACGGTCCCGAAACGACTGGAAAACTAGATTGTGTGTGCATTTTACTCCGGACTGCTTTATCGAACAGAGAAACCATACAAGCTCAAAGATCGATCGATCGATACCGGCTGTATGTTTTATGTTTTACTGTTTATTTTGTAGGTTAGACTGTCGAACTTCTCATTAACATTTTGCATAGCTGTAGCGATTTTGGCCTAATCTTGTAATATTGAGGAACAGTTGAGAAACATTAATGGCTAAATAATGTGAAAGCGAAATAATGACAGTAGTAGGCTGGATGCCGGTTGTTTTTTTTTTCATGTTTGCTTTTGTGGAACGTTATACTGCAGTGCTAGCTCAGCTAGCGTCAGCTTTGTTGTTATATGGAAGCCCGTGATCGTCGCCAGTGTGTGTGTCGGAGCTGACCAATCAGAGCAGACTGGGCTTTTCAGGAGGGGGGGCTCAAAAAGACAGGAGCTAAAACAGAGCATTTCAGACAAAGGGTGAAAAGAAGTACTGCAGCAATGTACATGACCCCGCAAAAAAAAAAGTATGAACCTGAAAATGAACATAATGTGTCCTCTTAAATGCCTGCCATCAGCACTCTCTCAAGTTAAACAGGCCTCTTATGAGGGAGCTTATTCCATGGTGGAATTATATTAACATTCATACAAGTGCACTTGTCTGGATAGAGCCATATGTTTATGTGTGTGGGGGGAAGCGCGGAGCATCTGCCGACACTCTGGTTCGCCAGATAAGATGCTACACACGAAATGAGCTTTTGTTAAATAATCTGTGAAATTTCAAACTGAGAAAAACTTGGGAAAGAAGCACAAATGGAGCACATGCCTAGTAAATGTATGACATTAGATTGTTTGCAGTGTTGGGCAAATGACTTCAGAAATGTAATTGACTACTCATTTCACGTTATTCATTCAAAAAGTATCACATTACATTACTTTTGTTACTCAACACAGCTCCATCAAAGGTGTGTTCAAACAACAAAGTGTCAAAATAGAAGACAAAGCACTATGGTTGAACAAGCAGTCAGCAAACATTTTGTCGGTATTTACTGGCCATGAACAGCCCGTCCTCACAGTGAAGCTGAGGGGTTCACACACGTTCCAACTAAACCAGCTAAGTTTTCAATTTAGGTTTAAAACCAGTGGGTAACATTAGTAAGTTACCAAAAAACATGTAACATCTAAGTACAAGAACTTTGGATTTACCAGGAGTGAAAATTTACCTGGATGTCATTCCAGTTATATATGTAGCCCACAAACATAACCCACAGTCACTCTATATGACAAAATTAAGCAAAACATTTGCTGTGCGGAATATAATTAAAACACCCCCCTAGTGTGGCAGGGGAGCAATCAACGGCAAACCCCCTGCAACAAACATAAATCAGGCTTTACATTACTCATTATCAAAAAAGTCACATAACTGTACATGTTACTAAGTAATGCGTTAGTGCCCAACACGATTGCTTTTTACTTTTTCTGATTAGTTCATTTATTTACATAAGAATTGTGTATTTTCTCTCCAACTCTGCGTCCTTGCCTTTCACTGCCCTTCCCTCCTGGTATTCTTTGTTCTGCCATTTCTATCTCATGGTGTTTGCTATTTTTCTCCTGTAATCAGACACACAGATTCATCTCTGTCGCCCTCAGACACCACCTAAATCAATTTCCCAGCACTCTCCCATCTTGGTGGGCCGCTGTCAGGGTTGGCACCTTGCAGCCTGGGACACACCTATACGCGTGCACACGCACACACACACACACGCACACACTCTCATTCACCCACACAGTCACTAAAGCACACAGACAGGCACATATAAAACACACAGAGGTCCACACACACACACACACACACTCTCATACCGGTGATTCACCACATCACTGTTCTCTAATGTCTTACTTGCTTCATCTTTGCAACATCCATTTGTCACAGCTGACAGGTCCTGGCAGCAGCATCTATCCATCCTACCTTTATCCTCACTCCGTCAGCCCACACTCTGTTTCCCTCAACCCCCGACCTCCCTCCCCCCAGCTCTCTTTCCGAACTTCGGAGGAAAAAGTGTGAAAGGTACCAAAATGGTAGCTATATTGATGCAGGGCGATGTCTTCAGGTGACGCTCGGCTTTGATACCAGCCAGCGTGTTCAATCCCAACATTGGGCTTTGGGTTGAGCAGTTCGCCAACCAGCCAGTCAGCCGTGATCAGTGGTGTCGAGGAGAGCATGTGATGCATTAGCAAGGAGGACTCAGCTCAGGCTGGCATCTGGTGGAGAATCACTTAGACATGGTGTCATGGCTTGTGTGTGTGTGTGTGTGTGTGTGAGTGTAGTTGATATGTGGCTGTAAAGGACAATACATTTCCATAGAGTCACATTGAATGTGTTAAACTAATAGAAAAACACATACAAACCAATAAAATAATGGAATAGATTTTTCCATTCATGGTACTAGTGGATGGATTGCCTTTAAATTTGTTTCACACATTCATGTCCCCCTCCAACAATCTGTCCAATACTTTGGTTTATGACAAAAAACAATGCAAAACTTATAACGTTGATAGACCTCCACCATGATACCATATCCTCAACCTCTGCTGTTCTCTGTGTTTAGTGCTAATTTGCAAATGTTCATCTGATGTTAGCACAGAACACCACTGGGCCTGAGTGCCTCACAGAGCCTCCGGCATGGCTGTACACTCTTAGTATCGTGTGCTTTGGGTGTGATGTTATCCGAGTGGTATTTCTGTCTGTCTGTGTGCTTGTAACCACACTTTTGTGAGCGTAATAACTCAAGTATACCCTCTTACATATAAGAAATCCCCTACTGACTGCATGATATATTTTTGTGGCACCTTGATGAATAAATATGCATCTTAATGGGTATAAAATTATTTTCTTTTAATTATTTCCAGTGCTCTACAGCACAGAGTTTAAATTAATAGAACCCATAAGTTGTGTGAAGTCATTAAAGAATTTGTAAATGAATGCATTATATGCCTTAATGAAGGACTTAATTAGCATAGTTGGTTAGGTGTAATATATCATGCAGATTACACCCATGTATTAGTTGGTTCAATGCCCCTTGTTAAATGTGTGTACAGGAGGTGCTTGATTCTGGAGAAAATTCTCAGAGAGAATCTGTAAAAGGGTCACTTGGAAGGAGAGAAATACAAAAAGAGCGGATAATGAAAGTGTTATCTGCAATCCTGACCTTAAGAGTAGTCCTGCTTTGCCATCTCATCCATCTCTTCCTGGTTCCTCCATTGTTTGCCGACTCTGCCGCACACTGTGTATATGACTGTGTGTGTGTCCACTGATCCGGCTAGCCTTCTTCTAATCAAATATTGATCTGCAGATCAAAGAAAGGAGGAGGTGGAGTTACAGCTCTCACTTCATAAGTCAACATCGTGGGCAAAAGATTGTTTACAGGTTGTTTTATTTAAATAGTTTTTCATGCCCACCAACAACACAAAAATAGCTCAAATCTCATTTCCATGTCCAGGTTCACTGTCATTTGTTGTCTTTTGGGTCTTTTCTTATTTAATCCCTTTGCAGAGCTGACGACAGCTGTTTTATCTAGTACCATGCCAAGGTCCTTCGAAGATAATGAATACGTGGAGGCAGTGTTGTAGGTATATTTGCAGCGGCTTTGAACTGTTACGGGTGTGTGGCATCAGAAGTCACTTCACTGAGGCTGTGAGTCATCAGTGTGCTGAATGAAATCTGTCTACTAGGCTTTTCAATTCTGCTCACGGTCATATTGCTTGTCAACGCTGAGGCATTTAACAAAGGAGCCTTGCCTCTCCCTGACAGCAGGAGAACACACTGCTGGCTCACTACTCAAATTAAATGTATCACTTTTGGGGATGGATGCTGCCTCTTTTGAAACACACAGTCTGATTTGTTGATGTTGATTTGTTTTGAATTCTATACCATATAGAGAAAACATTGATTTGACCTGAGAGGTGGAAAACCTATGTGCATTGCAAAGTGATGGCCAGTAATTGTGCTGACAGTGATTAATAGTGATGTGTTGTAACAAAAAGGATCATAAATCACATGTGACAGCAGTCATGGAGCGTGGCTAGAAAACATGCAAGCATGAAGGCATCTTACCACCTGAGATTTTGTTGTCAGCCAGCACTCTGTTGTTTACTGTTTTTTTTGCGGGTTTTTTTTGCTGAATTTATCCTGAGCCCACTGAAGCTTCATGGAACTGTTTTGCTGGAGTCTCAAAGAGTTTATTCTTTTTATCCAGCTATTCACCAACGTCATCAATTTGTTGATAAATCAAGTTAAAGGATAGATTGTAGATTTTTAAGTTTATGTTAATGCAAAACTCACATGGTCATTCTTCCTCTCCATATTGGTCTTAAATCTATCTGACCACTAAAATGTCTTATATTAGGTTCACCTGAACTTTGGAAACCGTGGATTGTGTTCCCCATTTGTTACAGTGTAGTTGCCTCATGAAGGCAGTGCTTCATGTTCATGGGCAGTTTGGAAGGACGAATGATTACACCGACCAAAACCTTTTCCAACCCACATGTCATGTGAGTCTTGTATCCAGATTAAATTGCAAAAAAAAAAAAAAAAAAAAAAAACTGGAGACAGCATGTCAGAATCAAATTCATGTGTGTCTCCATGATACAAATGTATCTATATGTCAGCCATGCTCTGTGAAGCAAAGTGATCCTAGTATCTCCACGCTTGGCTCGCCTCTCTGGCAAAGTGGTTGGCAATTCAAGTAAGCATATATTTGTCCTTGTTGTGTATGTTTACAAGCCTCAGATAGTTGGCAGATATATTTCTCTCTGTGTGCGCAGGGTCTCGTGTGGGAGAAGGATACACTTTTATCCTCGTTCTTAATGTAGCGGCACGATTATCAAGAAGCATTGAAGCATTCTTACTGTAACGCTCAGGCTCCTGATGCAGTCTAAGACAAAAACCCTAACCAAACTCCATTCTGGCTCGCGATCCCCTCATCCCCTCATCCCCTGTAAAGCTGTGCTCTGGAACAGTGATCAAGATAAGTCTGGCAATTTTACACAACAACACGCCAGTGGAGCCACAGGGAATACATTTGTACATGTGGTCCAGGCATAGTTCTCCAAAGATTGAGCACTATGGACGTTTAAGGAAGTTGTATGAAAAAGTCTTCATTAATTTTTAGTTGGGCTGGTGTAAGCAGTTTTAAGTTTGTTGGACCTTTGTTCTTTTATACACAACAAAAGGACACGGCAGAGAGCCATAGAGTTACAATGGATTTATTGGTACTATAAAGAGGTAAAACTTACAATCGGCTTTCTGCAGTGTGACTTGCAACTTTTGGAGCTTGTTATAAATTTTTAGAGGTGACCTTGATGTAAGACTGATGTTGCTGTATTGTCCCCAGTGTCTTTTAAAAGGCTACAAAAGTGTTTACTGCCTTAACCTGCAACTGACTCATGAGATCTCTCCTCAAAACTGGATAATGTGGAAAAGTTGCTTCTTTATTCTCAGCTTCTCCATTAACGGAATGGGCCCTGTGTGCCTCATTGTATTGTGGGGCAATAGACGTTCATGGGTAATTTCACACACTCATAAAAATGTTAATCTGCAATGATAATACTGCAAATGGAGTTCAATAATTTGATCTGGCACGGTAAAACATCTTTGTCTGCTCAGCCTTCCCTTCTCTCAGCCTGTCTCTGCTCTGTTGCTGCTCCTGTCTGTCTTTTTCCTGCTTTTCTCACATGTGACATCCAGTATAAATTCAGCTGGAGAGACCACCGTCGTGCATGAAATTGCATTAGTCATAGTGTTGCCTTCCTGGCTGTAGCCACGCTTCAGAGTCGTTTAATGGAGGCTTTTAGGCAGGGTAACTTTAAGATGGCTGGTTCAGGTCGTAGGGTCTGTGTGGCTGACGGCTGGGTGAAGCCCCTCTCTCAGGGGAGAGCCAGCATAAGCCACTGCTCAGGTGTCACCCAGCTTCCATCACCATTAGGTTTACTCAGGCTGGGTTGTATGCACTTGTTCTAACAAGGTGGAAGACTGGGGTCAGGGCGATGATCATATAAATGCTAAAAAAAGAACAGGGCAATCTACTGTACCTTTTTGCCCGCTGATGATGTATAATATTACTTATTGTTTGTGGATGCATCTTTGTGACTGACATTGGCTCAATTATAGGATTTTGACTGAGATAAATAAAAAAGTACTATTGTTTGATGTCCATGATTGTACAGTTATCCATACTGTTCTAAAATGAATTACCTGTTTGTAATCACTTGGATTAAAGAAGAAGGTAATTGTTTACTGCCACCTTGACGGTGAGTTGGAAATGGTTATAATAAATTTGGTGCAGACATTCATGTTCCCCTCAGGATGAATTGTAGTAACTTTGGGGAACTCCTGACTTTTCCTCTGTGTCAAATGTTTAATTTGTCTAATAGGTAAGGATGGAATATCTGCAAAACTAATGGCATTCCCATTAGTCTCAACTTTTGATTTTTTTTTATTGTGTGGTGACTTATGTGTATAGTTTACATTTGTTAAACTTTTTCAGGCTGCTGTGACCTTTGTGAGTGCCAGTGGCTGCAGGCTACTGCTATTTCTGCAGTTTAAAATGCTGCTTGTGTCTCTACTGTAGTGATCTAACTAATACTATAAACATTAACACTGTAGCATAGAAGTCTTTGCGAAAGACCTCATCAGGCAAATGCATCAGGTGAATAAAGTGAACAGCTCCTGTATTGATTTACTTTCCCAGGGCAGCTTGACTAAACTGAGTTACTTAAGAAAATCAGTCCACCGCTAGGTATTAGGGAGCACAGTGGTTTATGTTTAACTCAGGAACAGCACAAGGGAGCAACACATTATGCCTCCTTATAGTCATTGAATTGGATCAGCAGCTACAGTCATTATCAGCCCTGTGTGTGTATGTGTGTGTGTGTAGGGGTCAAGATACACAAAGTGCTGGAGGGAGAGCAGAGGAAGTTGTCCACACAGAGCACCCAATTAATATCACATTGTTTCTTGTCACTAAGCAGAGCATCAGAGGTAAACAGTATTTATCTGGGTTAAATAGTAAACTCAGCCTTTTTTTACATTCCCATTACATATTTATTACTTCAGCATCATCGGTGATTAGCAGAGATTCAATCTAATGACATGTCTACCACAGTCAGCTGTAAATCAAGGGGAGATTGCTCAGTGGTCCATACATGACAAATGAGCACAAAAACATACTGTACATTCAGAGCTACCCTCGAGATAAAAGGAAGGGATGCATCATGGGTGATTTTGACCGGTACATTAGATCATTGATTCAAACTCAGCTTGAGGAATGATTGCAAGTCATTTGCATTATCTCACTGATATGTTACCATCCCTATATAATATAATAACAAAAAGCCTAAAGTGGTTAAAGGAATGTTCATCAAAGAGAAGAGAAAAGGGTCATGTCACTTCAGTGGTTTGCTATTGTGGAACATCTGTTTGTAGGCCCAATAACCAGAACAAAAGGTCAGGGGGTCACCAAAATAATCATCCTCTTACTCTCAATGCCACATTTTATTGTAACCTGGCTGGTATCTGTTGAGATATCTTGCCCTGGACCAAGTGTTAGATAGCAGGGACCGATCATGGCCCCTCTAAGGCCCTGCCACAAAAAAACTTTGGAAAAACTCGGCCACAAAATGCTGGCAGACTTGTCATCTGTAGCTTTTCAAAGTTCTCAGTTGTACTTTGGGTGAGCCCTCACATTTGAGAGTGACTGAATTGAAATCCTTTTAACTGGCCAAACATTGTTTGACAGACTTGCGACTATGAGTCACCAAGCTGTCTTTCTTCCGGAGAGGCCACACTGTGGTTGCTTAATAAAAGCTCCTCCAGAGCTCCAGTGGTTTTCAGGGGCAGCATGACTTTGAGTCATTGGTGTGTGACACGTGGTTCAATAGAGTACATCAGACTAATAACTTTGGGCTTGAAATGGACATAATTCAGCCTTATTGTCTTGAGGCAAACCAGGAGAAGAATAGAGAGGAAAGCATTGGAAATGTTATGAGTATGATTGATGAGGGGCTGGTGAGGACAGACAATATGAATTTTACCTCCTCCAGCTAAACGCTAGCAGCTTGCAGAAGAGAAGCGGAGCTGCAGGGTTGAATAGGTGAGAAGTCTCCCATCGTGACAGGAGTGCGGCCATTATCACGCAACAGCCATGGGTATTAAATTGAGTTATTTCTGCCACGTCCAGCTGCCAGCTGGAGATAAGCGCTGTTTGGCTGAACCCGTGAACTTACCAGCATCTCTTGGAACCTGTCCTCAACACGTTAATTGATGTATGCACCTTCAGCACTGTTGCCTCATATTAACGCAAACCAAAATACTGTAGCTGGAATGAAGTGGATTGGCAGAATTAGAACTGAAGTCAGACTGAATTATTGTACTGTAGGGGCAATGCATAGGATGATGCATGGAACACTTGCCTAAAGAATACTAATACAGAAAAAGCATCAAGCTACCAAGCCACTTATGCACATGTTCTTTTGTGTTATTAAAATTTAAGATAATTGAGTTTTTCTGTTTGTTTTGTCTCGTTTTGTTTTTTTATTACTTTGAGAAAATGTATGGCAAATGGATATTTACTCAGGGTCCCAGGTGGCAGGACTTTTTAGAGATTATGTACCCGCAGGAACAGGATGATAAAGAAGATGAAAAAGGAATCTGTGTCTTTAGGTTTACATCTGTTAAGGGATTTATTAGACTGTTTAATGTTTAGCCATTCTGACAACATCAACATATAGGTGAGTCTAACAAGCTGAAAGCCTGATAGGTGTACAAAAACTTTTAACCACTTTAGAGAGGATAAACCCTTTGATTTCAGTAACAACGTAGCCTTTTCTCTGACACCAAAGCGTAACATTACACTACTGTTAAAGATGAAACACTTGTCACTCCATTTTATATCCATCCAACAATCTTTGTTTTCCGGGGTGTAACACTCTCACAGTTATAGCCCCACAGGCTTCACCCTTCAACTGGATCTACTCAATACAGTATATGTTGTTTTGTAGTGTTGCCTTCCGTTAATTTCTGCAATAGCGTTATGTAACTGTCAGTCATGCTCCCAATCCCCAGGCTCAGTGACCCATAGCAAGCGATTTGGACCGACTCAGCCCTGACACTTTACAGACATGGATCCTCTGTAGACTCACCTCATATTAGTACTCCGGGTTGCTGCTGATGCAGATGACACAGCTTCAGGCTACTGGGGAAGAGTCATAAATTAATAGTTATTAAGCATGTAAGAATTAGAGTATTGACTGCAACGATGACAGCAGTGATGATGATGATGATGATGATGATGATAATAATAATAATGATTATCGTATTGACGCCTATAACATACAAATGATTTCAATTATCCCATAGTAACAGTGAAATCAATCACCTCAGACTCTGACCTCTAACTGATCAAATACCCCTGGGCTTCTATTAATTCAAAGGATGAGCTGCTTTTTAAATGTAATGAGGTATTTATCCTTTCTGTCCTCATTGGTGTTATATTTCCTTGAGTTATGTTGCGCTTGATTTTTAAAGAGCCTCATGTTATTAGACTGTGTTCATTGGGTTTAACCTTCACTCCCTGTTGTCAGGCTTAGAAGACAGACATCAAAGAAACAGTTTTGTTTTTCATTTCCATTACATTAACCACCCTGTTGATTGGCTCTGTTAAACCAGCAATTAGAGCCATGGCTTCAAATACCATTAACTGTTACATGCTCAGCCCAACCACACGAGCTGGGAAGTTGTAAATATAGATGGTTAGTAAAATGAATTGAGTCTCACACAGGCATTGTATGTTGGTGGGCATTTGAACTATTTTTTCACTTCAAGATGGACTGAGGAATAATGCTGCTTTTGATGTTGAAAGTCCAGGGCCAGGCTAAGCCTTGGGATTGGCTCTTGTAAAAACAGACGACCAAGTCAAGGTTAAGGATTCGCTCAGGCATAGCTACAGGGTTAGTTAACGAAGCTAGTCCGCTCTAGAACGGGGGATTAGGAGCTAAAGATTAGACTCTAATGATCCTCAGGTCTGTGTGGAGCTTCAGCACAAGGAACATTAAACTTACTCATGGCCTGTCATCGAAAAACAGTACAGGGCTTAATAAGCATTGCCATTGAATTCTAGCCTGCAGGCCTGTTTCCTCATCTTCCTCTGCACTCGGATAATATGCCAATAAAATGCTGTAAGTGTTGCAAAGCACTCTCTTGACCTTGATAAGGCAACCAGCCATGATGAGGGGCTAGGGGGAATTTATACATCAGCTTATCTAAACAGCTGACTGCCGACGGTTGACACAGAGAGAAAGAAAAATAGCAAAGAGAGAAAGACAAAGAGAGAAAAAGAGGCAGAGCAAGAAAAAGGGAAAGAAAGAAAGAGTGACATAAAAAAGGCAGAATGAAAGGGAAAGCACTTGTGTGTTGGAAGAGATGCTCGGTAACTAAACACATATCTTTGAAAGAGGCTCTCAGAAAATACTGTCCTGTATGCTGGATGAGAATACATAACAAATAACTGCCTCTGAGGAATGAGCACACATAATTTTCCCAAGTGGAACAAATTCAGAGGGCAGTATCAGTCTTGCGAAAACAATAACACTATAGACATCGATCATTACAAGAATAAACAGGGTGTGCAACTTTCCCCAGTACAAACTGCAGGAACGAGAGCCCAGTACCAACAGAGTAGCCTACTGGAAAATCTTCTCTCTCCTTTCGCCACTTCTGGAAGCCCGACCAGTTGGTCGCACCACTTCATGTGACAATCTAAAAACACACACCTGTCATGATCCAAGACTTGACTGACTTGTGACAACGTACTCTATTATGGGGGATTGACCAGGATGACAGGTAGCAGCTGAATCTTTGCCATGTACCCTATAGTGCTGCTATGCACAATGGCACACTATTTGTTAGCAGGATGACAGTTTCTCCCATCAAACTTTCTCCAGGAATTGGGGAGTTGGATCAATAGGAGGAAAGGATAAAAAGGCAAAAGTTACCAGAACAAATTCCATCCACAATGTCAGGGGGCAGTCTTTGGTGTCCCCTAGCAACTCATGTCTGGACATGACTTTGGACTTCTCATTCTGAAGGGACAAAATGTAAAGGCTATGAGTGAACAGAGATTATCCCGCTCTGTCATTTGATGTGGGCCACAATGATGCACCTCCATCAGGGAGGTGTCGATGAATTCTGACAGAATACCCAGCAGCACCATAGGATGAGCTGCCAACATCAGACCGTTGCACCCAAATTTTCAGTCGTTAAGTCTAGAGATCTTGGCTCATTCTTTTAACCTGGCTATAATAAAGAGGGCATCCAGGTGGAAGTAGACTTTGAGTACTTTGAGTGCAATGCACTAGAGAGTAGCCAAACTGTAAATTGCTTTACTCCCTGAAAGGTAAAGAGGAGGACACTTGCTGTGCCTGGGAACCACTGATACGTGATAAAAGGGGTTTTCAAGTTTATCTTTGGAAACCAGTCAGCCAGTAGTAGAATCTTTCCGAAATGCAAGCATTCTGTTGGTCAAATCCAAGTCTGCCTCCTGTCTCCTGTTTTCTTGGGAAAATGTTGAATAGTAGCTCTACTTGTCCTCTTATTCAATTTCAGTAATCAGCATCTTTTCTTCTAGAGAAATGGCACCAACGTCCTCGTCAAGGGACACAAGGGACTCCGGAAAGCAAACTCCCTGGAAACAGAATACCAGTAGGCAGGCAAGCAATCTACAATGGACTGAGGCAAGAAAGCCCTCATGTTTCCTCCTTCATCATCAGCCCCAGTGGCTTAGAGAGCACAAGGGGAACTGTAAATAAATGAAGCGTTCTTGTACAGCAACCAATGACCCTCTCAAGCCAGAGTGGCCAACGGGAGGGAGGGCTGCAAGAATGAGGGATTACCTTCCGCCTCTGTGAAGCTGTCCATGAAAGCATGGACAACTGAGCTCTATGGGGGGAGTGGAAGCCCCTATGGCTTTTTTCTTTTTTTCTTTTTACAAGACACAACATGCACTAATCAAAATCTGGTTGCTTATCTGCACAAGGACTGAACACTCGGCTGAACTATCTTCAGACAGTGCTTTCACCGAAATTCCTGCATTTGACTGGCACTTAACTGGTGGTTGATACAATTAAACTAGAAGTACTGAGGCAGCAAGAAATAGTGACATGATTCCAATTAAGAAATTCATAATCCACTAAAGTATCAGCCTCATTACTCTCTGTTAAGCAACAAATGATTTAGAGAGCTATGCATAATTCATAGGATGGGAATCTTAAGCCAGGAGAGCTGCAAAGGATACAGATACAATCAGTGTTTACCCAAAACCCACCAAGGATCCTCTTCACCTCTGTTGAGACCATAACGCACAAGAAGACCAAAAACCCTTGCAGGAAAACGTCTTACGAGTGAGACAAACAAAAAAAGCTAAGGCCATTACATTACCATTACCACAATGTTATGCTACTGTATATAAAATGAACTGAATACATTTGGTAATGAGTTTCCAATACTGTATATTATGCAATTTGCCTACCACCCTGACGTTTAACACCCCACTAGGCATATTCATTTAAAAAAAATAGCTATAGGACTTTGGGGGAATATTGTAATTAAACCGGCATTGCTCACCATGAATTTGTCACTTCTGAAGATGAACACGGCCAAGAGTATTCTGTGTGCAGCTTACGCAAATATGGGAAATATTTGACATTCTTGCAGCAAAGAAAGAAACAAAACTCTGAGGCATTGTGATGTAAAATGCCAGTGGAGAATAAATACTTTTTTTGTTTTCTACCCCTGAAAGGAAACATGTTTTTTATCAATTGTGCCCAAATTACCAGTAAACATTCATCCATCACTTTAGGGGGAGGCTGCTTGTGGTAGGAAAATGAAAGAAACACATAAAAGAATGAACTTGCAGAAAGGGGATAACACAGGAATCTATAATATCTGTTCTTACAAACCCACTATAATAGAACCTTCCAACTTTTATCCCATAATATACAATAAGGCAAACAGTTTTATTGCAGCATTAGTGTTAGTTTGTGGCTTCAAGATATAACCACTGAAAGATTCCTAGATACATTCACAACTGAAAGTCTGTTATTGTGCTGTACACCAGCTGCTGAATTAAGAAGTCATAGTTTTTTTTCAGCCTAGGGGGCTTTGTCTCACGATTGTGTCTTTGTATCATGTACACTGATGCAGAATGTTTGTGCAATGCATATTCATTCACTTTCCCTGTGTGCTATTTTGTGATGTGACAACGACTTATGCATTCAGTATTTCCATGTATATGAAATGCAACGCCTCTATCCCAGTCTCTGCTCTCATATCTTCTCCTGGTGTGTGATGCTTGTCCTCTGAGGCCCAGTGAGCTTATCCCTCTGCAGTGTAGAGTGATCATCCAAACCATACATGTAGCTGTGGCACCAACCCCCAAGAGAAAAGGTGATGAAACATCCCCCCTCAGCAGCTTAAAAGAGAACTGCAGTTTCCATAGGAACAGATCTAAAAGCAATTAGATATGACGCGCAGAATGAGGCTTGATGAGCCATCATTCAGGAATGGCCCTCAAAAATCCATCTGAGACGCGCCGAATCCTCTCTACGAATCTTCCTTTCATTTCCTTCTCTTCATTGCTTGAGTATCCTCTGTCGCTCCTTTCCTCTCCTCACCAGATGCTAGCTTAAAGCACACTTTCTGCAATGAATCTCATCTTTACATCATGAGGGCCCTATTCATCTTCTGATCAGCCAGCATGTCTGAAGTGGAGATCGATGAGACAGTCTCGCTTTCTGAAACGGAGAATGGGATGATGAGGTTGGGCCGGAGAAATAAACACGAGGATGAGTTTAGGGGGAGATTAGGGAGGAAGGGAAGGCATTAAGGAGAAAATTAAAAAGAAGAGGGGCAAGGTTAGGACACAGACAAACTGAGCGATGAGGAGGACAGAGAAAGAAGGCGGGTAGATGGGGAGACGAAGAGGAGGAGGATGTAGCAATCGGTGACCCTGCTTTGGGGCTGTAGTCCACGCTCCATTAAGGCTCATCTGCATAATGTTCCTCCTGGCCTCATTAAAGATGAGCAGAGGTGCTGGCAACATTCTGCCAGGTAACACATGTGATAGCATCTCCTCCTCCTTTCCCTCATTTTCTCCCCTCCCCTCACTCCATTGCCACCTTCCATCTTCGCTCCTCAGCCCTCCCGCCCTCCTCCCTTCCGACCTTCCCTCACTCTGCGTATCAAAAACGCATAAGAGAGATAAAGGGAACATCTGACAGTCTGCAACCCTCTCCACCTTTCATCCATCATACATAAATGCTTCCCTCCCCTCCATCACTGAGCTGCCACCCCCTTACTCATTTGTTGGTATGTATTCATGCCTCTCTTTCTCTCCCCTCTGGCGGATCTCTGCTTGCGCTGGGCTAAAGCATGACTGAACGTCACCAGCAGTTTAGCAAAGTACACATCTTTCGAGGAAGAAATGAATGGGCTTTGTCTCTGTTTTTGTTTTGCTCTCCTCCTTCTTACCTTTAGATGTAGCAGAGAGTGGCGACAGCTCTGTTGCCAGTGTAAAAGGCCACTCGTAAACGGAGAGCATGTGGAATAATGTAAGCTTTTTTCCTGTAAAACTGAATATTAGCCATCACATGTAAGGACCAACCAATTCAAACCAATGGCCCCCAGGAGAAATTCAAAATCACATCTATCACACCCCTCTCCTTTATTTGCTTTAGTCTCTTGACTTAGAGAATAATGCCTGCTGTGGCAATCAATAGATTTTCTCACAACGAATGTCACTCCTTGTTCTGCTCTCTCCCACACACCTCCTCACTTGTTGAGAGGCTGGATAGCACAGCACAGATTTTTTCTCATTTTCCGCTCACACACTCCATTTGTTTTTACATCTTTGTACTTCTCTCCAGCTCTGGTCCCTTTTTGCTCTCTCCTCTTCTGTCGCTGCTTGCTCTCTCTCTCTTTCTCTCTCTCTCTCTGTCTCTGCCTCCCTCTCTATCTCTGACAGCTGTTGTTGCTTTGCTGTGTTTGCTGCCTACGCGTTATCTGGGCATGAATTCATTTAGCTGCCATTAGATGCCTCTCCACAGACCCTGCCCAGAGCTCTTCTAAAGGAGGGAACCCATTTAAACAGCATAATTCATAACACAGAGAACAGCGGTACAGATGGAGGAGTAATGTTCTTTAATGCTGTCAACTGTGAGTAGACAAATAGCTGGTCATTAACATCCGTATCAATGCAGGGTGAAAAAAAAAGGTACTCCAGTGTTGTTATCATTTACATAGAATATGTTACAGTAAGCGCTGCGCTTTTGACATCAAAGTATTCCCCCAGCAAAACGGCACATTCCATGGGATTTATGCTGAAATATAAGGTCTTACTTTGCTCACACTGCCTACGTATGCAAATTCTGCTCAACTTTTAAACCTTTTATCCAACTTCCCTGGATTCTCTGGCTCTCATGCTTGCCATCAGCATATTTCAGCAGTCACCTATCCAGCTCTGTGTACCATATGTCTGAAATCTGCATGCCAGTTTTTAGACTCAATCCCTTATTCTCTTCCATCCTCTCTTCCCCATCTCCTCGTTTTCTTCCTTCCTTTAAACATATGACTAGACAGACTGGAAAACTGGGTGGGACTTTTTGGCACGAAACTGGATTGAATCATATTTAAAAACAGGTACTATTTTGTGTCGAACAGTAATTACACATTACACATGCAAATAAAAATTATACAGTGGCGTTCCCCAAGGCTCCATTCTCAGGCCTCTTCTGTTTGACATATAGATGCCCCCACTTGCTCAGGATATGGAAAACAAAGTATTTGACTATACTTCTTTTATATAGCGTTATCACCAAGTGATTATGGTCCCGTACCAGCACTAAGTAGGTGCATTGAACACCTACAGTGCATTAAATGTTTCTCTAACTACACAAATAAAAAACAAAAATAATTGTTTTTGGAGTCAAGAATGAATAAAAGTCAGTGCTTCAGTCACTAACATTAAAGATCACAAACTAAGCCAGACATCTTGGTGAAGTCATGGACTAAACTTTGATTGCCACATGAAGACAATTACATAATCATCCTACTGTCACCTTAAGAATACATCAAGAATTAACATATTTCTCAGCAGGATTTAAAAAACCTTTCCATTCATTTATCTTCAGTAGGTTTGGTTACTGTAGCTGTGTCTTTACAGGTCTCTCGAAAACGTGGATCAGACAGCTGCAGCTGATTAAGAAACGCTGCTGCCAGTCCTCACTAAGCCAAGGGAAAGTGGATCACATCAGTCCAGGTTTGCCAAAGAATTTACTTTAAAATATTACTGGTGGTTTATAAAGCATTGACTAGTTTAGGGCTAAAATACATTTATGATCTGCTGCTCCATTATGGACCATCCAGACTTGCCTTTGTCCTTGCTCTGCTGTGTCAGTGGTGAGACCATTAATAGTGTGGTCACTTCCTCTTTAAGCCAAGTCATCAGATAGCTTTGTCACCTCCGCTCAGCTCTGATAATGTGTCTTCATATCATCTCTCTCATACAGGTATACTCATACATATTAATTGGAAATCAAATTTGAAGAACCCCCTCCATCCCCCTCCGTGACTTTGGCAGAGGTATTAATGGGAAGCTATTAACCTGTTAATGACCAGCACACCGTAATGGTCAATCACCTTCCATTATGCATACATTTATTCAAACATCAGAGCAAACCACATAATGACAGGCCTAAAACATAGTCTGTTTTCATGTTTTTTTCAGGCCCTATCTGCCTGGACGTGAGGGTTCGTGATGTATTTGTCTAGAGCTTCCCCAAACCAAACACTACACTTTTCCTTCCTGCAGGGAGGAAGAAAATGAAGCCGTTCTCCACTGAGATTTGTCCCTAGTTGCTGTTGTCATCGCTTCAAACTGCTGGGTCATTACTGCACCACAAGCAGCTTGGCTTAATGTCTTTTGACTTAACACTAATGACTGACTCTGCATCTGTCCCCGCGGGGAGGAGAGCGGACGAGAGCACTATGAAAAGTCACGCTAACTCTTATTTGCAACAATTAAGGCGGCGATTCTCATATCATCTGTTTTCCTAAAGTACTTCCATGAGGGCGTCTTGGGTTTTCATATGGCCGTTAACAAAGAAATGATATCCCATTAGAGGAGGGGAGAGGGAAGGAGAGGAGTCGAGAGGAAAGGGAAGGAAAAGGAAAGGAGATGAGAGGTGGGAAGAGAAGAGGAGACAGGGCTTCCCCGTATCCTGTTTCCCGTTCCTTCCTTTTTTCCCTCCACTTCCCATCCTTCCATCTTTATCTGTCCTCTCCCCTCCTCTTTCCCTCGCCTTTTCCCGCTCTATGCACTGTGTTGGATAACCCATGCATATTTAACATATCTGCATCTTCAAAGCTATGAACTTATTCATTAGCATTTAAAGTGCTAATGAAAGCACGCAGAGTGCTAGCCCCCTCGCTGTTTCCCTACACCTCCTCTCGACTCAACTCACCCAACCCCACACCACCCGCCGCACATTACACTATCTACAGCACCTCTACCCCCAACCTGTCCGAGCCCCCTCTGTCTTCCTATCGCTTTCCCTCTTTCGGCACCGAATTCAATTACAACGACTGGCTTAAAACGTGAAACGGAGAAATGTGTGGGAGTGGTGGCAGAAATCCCACAGGGTTTTCTTTCGCTTCATCCGCCACCACCACCTCCACTTCCACCCTCTATTCATATTTCACCCTTCTCTTTCTTACTTTATTTAATCGTTCCTTTTTCTTCCTCTTTCCCCGTTCTAGCCTGACTGGAGGGGGAGGAGGAGATGCAAGGGGTTCCCATGAAGGTCATAAGGGTATGTTCATTCCTCCACATGCCCTCATTGTCCCCCTGTCTCCCTCTTGCTGTAAACACCCTCTCGTAGCCTCTTGCCACACACTCACAGAATAGACAGGAAGTGGCTGTAAGCGCGGTTAATTGGACAGGAAACAATGTTCTCTTCTCCCATTCAGCTCCGCTCAGTGAATGAAGTGAAAAGTGAGCTTTTTTTCACACGCCGGCCAAACACAGTGCACGTCTTCGTCTTCTATTATAGCCTGAAGCCTCAGTTTTGCTGCCCCTTTCCGAAGAGAGAAGCTTTTGAAGCCGAGGCTACGCACGCAAAACGGGCGGGGCGCTATTCTGCCTCCGCAGCTACAGATCTGTTGCTCTCCCACACAAATACACAGGAACCCATGCAGGTAGCATGATTGACAGAGAGCAAGAGAGAGACAGAGAGTATACAGAAGCAATAAGGGAGAAACTGGAGTGAGTGATGAGGGACGAGGAGGAGGAGGGAGAAAAGACAGACGCTGGAGATAGTGGGTGTTTTGGAGAAAATAGGGGTCTGGTATGAGAGAGTTAATCTGCAGAGGAACAGATTGGCTTCCCATCCCTCCTTCCCCGTCCTTCAAAGCAAAGCACAAATTCAGCACTCTGAGACTCACATGCTCTCACGCACACACACATACATACACACAAATTCATGTGCATCCATATGCAAAAGAAAAAAGAAATCCACATGGTGAACACTCAAGCATGCAGCTCATACTGTGAATGTGCTCATGCAAAATTTACACAGACACTAATAGTAAAAGGAGGTAATCCAGTTCCATCACACACATGAACAGGTATGGATGTATAGGCTACTGTACATACTGCTCTTCCTCATTCAATGACCCATTGCTGCTCTCCATTTTTGGCAGTTAGACTCTCAGGGTGACCAGAGAATGGGGTTGGCAACTTGAAATATATGGGCCAATAAAACACAAGGGACATTTTAGCTCAAAAGGAAATTGATTTCTCAGCGGCCAGAATGTGTTGTGACCTTCACAAACCTTCACAGACCCTTTTCCCGAGACCTTATGACGATTGAACTATAATTTGTCCGTTGTTTGTTCCAAGCAAGTCCCACTGCTCCTGCCATGGCCCCTCAGCAATTTACAGTGAATTAGTCAATATTCTGGACTCATCACCTCATGGAAGAACTCAATTTGCTTCACTGGAGTTTAAACCATGGAAAGGTATTTGAGTAGCCACAGATATTCAAAGACTCAAAATTACAAAGAAATACATCAGAAAATCCATGGTTATTTATATATTAAAAGATTTTGTAGATAATGTCTCAGTCTCAGTGTCACTTTTCCTTGTCAAGAGTTAGATGAAAAGATCAATACAAATCTAATTTGTCTGTTAAAGTTATAATTGTTAAGTTTTTCACTACCCATTTTTGATATTTATGGTTTGCATTCAGCAGTTGCCATTTAACATTCAACAACTGACCTTGTTTTCATTGTTAGTGACGGAGTCTGCCATTCCTTCACTGGATTCTAATTGCCTTCACACGCACAACGGATTCACAAAAAAACTATTAGTTACTGCAAATGCAAAGTGAACACTTCCTGCTGCTGTTTCACATCAGAAGTGTTCAACTGGTGAAACACGGTGTGGATTTATTGTGAAGCAGTGGCAGGAAACACCATGTATTTGTTACAGAGGTTCAAGCTGACAGCAATCGTTTATCAAAAATACATCCACAAGATAGCAGTCATTTTCTACATTTTTCATCAACAGATAATTAATGTTTTCTTGCAAGTGAGTAATTAAGAAAGGAGCCGCCATTTTTTTGAGTGACTTCTTTAGTTTGTTTGGCTGCACTGTAAACAAACACATCTGTTGTGTTTCAGATATAGTAACTGCTCAAGGAGTGTTTTCCGTAGTACTTGCTGTTACCACCAAGTCATTTTTAAATATGAAGCTGGAACCAGCAGCTGGTTAGCTTAGCATAGTATAAAGATTGGGAACAGAGGGGAAAAGCTAGTCCAGCTTTTCCAAAGGTAAGAAAATACACCAACCAACACCTCCACTAGCTCACTAACACACAGGGGGAGATGTTTTCTTCATTTTCTTGTGTTTTGCATGTTTTTCGGCTCTCATGCGGATCTACCATGCTTCTTTTACCATGCACATTAACAGTACACTACAGTAACATGTAATTCCTCAGTTGTGACAGGCACAACAAAGTGGACATCCCAGCGTGTTAGTGTTTGTATATGCAGTATTTGCATGTGTGTGAGACCTGGTTTGCTGACCCAGTAATCGTGGGCATGTTCACCTCTATCATTCACACTTGTCTGCTCTGCACAGCTCGAGCAGCCCAACGGCAGACCGCTATCTATCGGGCTCACTAGTGAATCATAAGTCCATCCAAATCTCAGGACACCTGGGGGGGGGGGAATGCTGTCTGAGTGTTGTAAACAGTTCTGCCATTTGATCAAAGCAGAGAGATGTGTGCTGCAGAAGAGAGGCTTGGATGTTTAACAGGCAACCAGCAAGTGTGATTTTTCCTTATGCTTTGACCAGGCATGTTTCGGAGAATGAGAACGTGTTTACTCTGCTTGCTAGGCATTTTTTGTGTGAATGGGCTACAGTGTTGAGAGTGTATGAGCGCGTTTAGACTTCCTACCTGCTGAAAAGTTTTTATTGACTGTGCTCACTCTCCTTTTGTCTCTCTTCCATGACTTCTCGCTGACCTTTTCCACCTCTGCTTCTCTCTCCCACTTTCCAAGACTCCCTCCGTCAGTCAGACTGCATCAGGCGGCGATTGAGATCATTGGAGCTGCTGATTTAACGAGCTCATAGCACCCCTCGCAGCTGCGGCAGTAAAGGTTTGCGCTGCCGACCTAAACACACACACACACACACAAATGTTCAAATTGATTGGACCAGCACTGATTTCCCTGGGCAAATATGTGATGCGTGGTTGCTTTCATGGGAAGGAGCTGTCAACTCCATCGCCAATATCGCAATGTATACTGTACTGCAACACATGAACCATGATATTAAAACCATAAAGAGGCAGAGAGTGGTTATTCAAACCGGCCTCAAAGGTTTCAGAGGGATTTCATGATTGGAAAATTAATTACTTAGCATCCAAATTTTTCTTATTCTTTTTTTAATGAGGATTTCCAAGGCCTGAGTGTACACTTCTCTTTCTTCCCTCTCAGGCCACTGATAGTAGCTGTGTGTCATACTTCAGTCCCCTGTCTGAAATAATAATGTTAACAATTGTAACACTATATTTTTATTCTCCTTCCCTCTCCCTGCCTCTGGCTAAATGGCCAAGACCACTATTTTTGTGTGCGGCCGCTTCCACTTTTAGTCAGAAATGGTTCTAATGAAAGCAGTTCACTAGTAAACACAGGCCAGTAAGATTGACAGCTTGAGTTCCCGTTAATCATTTATTTTCCCTTGACCGTCCCTGTAAGCGTGTCTGATCTCATTTGGGCTGACCCTGTTAACCGCGCAGAACGTTAATTTGTTTTGATTGATCCTAAATGCTTGTTAGGAGAGGCAGAACATTCACACAGATACGGCAGGCTTGATATTAAAAAATTATTAGATAGTGAGACAGTTAGGTAACATATCAATTTGCACTCCCCAATTTTACTGCTATTATAGCACATTCACCTGAAATGTATCCCTACCATCAATAGGCAATATGCAATAAACAAATCTAATGAAACAGATATTGTACTTAAGCAAATAATATGATTGTTTATTGCATGTCTCTTGCAATCGTAGATAGTAGGACTAAAAGGTTTTATGTTAATAACAAGACATGTTTACCCTCTTCAGTAGAGCAATTAAGAAAAAACAAGCAGCCTCATTTGTTTATTCTAATTAAACCAAGGTGTAATTAATTTGACCATCATATATACAGTAAACTCTTGCAGTAGTTGTCATACATGAAGATTCTGTAAGTGTCAGTTCACATGGTCACACAACCTCAGACAGTAGAGGGTTTTTTTTCTTGTTTTTCTACATGCAGTGAAGTTTCATAAGTTACTCTTAGGTCTTTTTCACAGAAGACAATTTGACACGTCACAGTAGGAATAGCACAGGTGTAAATAATACTAAGTTATTTTTACAAAAGACAAAACACTTACTGAAGTTCAAATGACGTACTGGCTTTTCCTTTTTTATAAAACATAAAATCGGTAGATATTTTCCAGGAATATATATTTTCATTCGACAGCTGTAGTTACTTAATTTCTTTGCAGAACTGTGTGTACTGTGTGTGTATAAATCTTTATCGGATGATAATTTTTATAGATTAAAGTACCCAAAAGCCAAAAGAATATAAAGTAGTTATTAAATTTAGCACTTCCTGGATGAGCTATGACATTAAAAAACTGCTTACAAATACTAATAAATTTCTAATTTATCAATTTGAAGCAGGGTAGATAGTACTTTGGCACCTTTATTCCAGTAAAATCATAACTAAAGCCACAATTACAGATGACTACTTCCTTACTATGCCAACAGGAATTTTAACAAAACATTACTCTTGTCTTTAACTCTATTATTTGACCTAATTGGCCTAATTAGGTTAATTTAACATATAAATGCATATAACAGCCTGTTAACCCGAAGGAGCTTTTGAGTCACTCTAGTTGTCATTTAAGCTTCTTTACAAGTTAATAAAACAGTAATCGAACCAGTAATCAATAGATAAAGAAGTTACAAAATGGGTTTCTATATTACACAATACTGTGTTCTTATTGCACAGTCAATGATTAACATCAGGTCCGTGAGCCATAACGACAGGAATTTATCAGGCTGTAAACTGACAGGTTACAGATACTTGGGTTTTAACATGATAAACCGTCTTTACACTGAATTACTGTCATGACAACCACACAACTGTTCCCCAACACTGAGTTCCTATCAATCAGAAGAGGATAGTGAAAATCATTTGTGAGAATTTGGAGAGTGATGAATTCCCAATCATGGCACAAAAAAATGTTCAGTTTTTCAAATGTTGAAATTTTGACTGATTTTTCATTTACTTCCCTTTCATGCATTGTAAGACAGCCCTAGCTATGAATTTCCTCTTCGTCATCCTTCCCTTGTGTTTGTACAGCTAGACAATGGATACAATAGCCCCCTGACTCTGGTCCTATTGTACAGCTCTGTGTCCTCCATGAATTTATAAGTATTCACAATATTTCCATTTCCCCAGAGGGGATTAATCAGGCCATTATAATTTGTTCCCTGAAATTTGTCATGTCTGTGTGCCGCGATGCTCGATGTTCTGGAACCGCACAAGTATCGACTCCATCAATCAGTATTACCACGGTAACATTGGGAGAGCTCCACTTCCCCCGCGGCCAGTGGAAAGGAAAGGCAATTATGCAGGTAGAGTATGAGAGCAAGGGAGCTAGAAACAGAGCCAGAGAGAGAGAGAGAGAGAACACCTGAATAGCAATAAAAGGATAGTCGGGAAAAGAGCGTGTTTATTCCCCACACCATTTAATGTGTTTCTCTTTGTACTGTATGTCTGTTTGATCACTGGCATTATCTGATTGACTCTGTTCTCTGTGCATAAACAACCTGGCTGGGTATATGAAGCTGATTGATACAAATATTAAGTTTGACCAACTGCAGTGCCTTTCCATAATTTGGTAACTGAAAACTGCCCTTGCCTGAGACTGCCTTAAAGGACTATGCTAGTGTTTTTCCATGGTGTCACAATACAGTACTACTGCTGTGCATTTTGGAATATTTTCCTCCTCTTACAGACATCAATTGATTTCCACCCAATTCACTACAATCTAACTATCAAGCAAGGAAGAAACTCTCTCCAATTTTATTTTATTTGAGTAAAGAAATCTACTACTTGAAAATTGCAGTGAACCATAGTAAACATCAAGTTTGCTTTTATTTTTTTAAAGTTAAAGTTATTGTTATGTAGATATGCAGCTGAGAGAATCCACTGAATTGCCATGTAACAATACAATAACTTTGAAAAAAGAACATAATATGCACTGTGATTTGTACTCATTTGAACCTAGTTTTGAGTTGATTTTCTTTTCATATGAAAATAAATGGAAATCAATGGCTACTTTATTCTGGTGATATTCTATATTTTTCTTATTGTCAATCTATTGTGTTTCTTATTGTCAATCTATTGTGTACAAATCCCATGAAAAGACCTAAACCAAAAATAAAATGCTCCTACTAACAAGTTTAAGTAATCAAGGCTTGATAGCTTATCCCTATTCCTGTGCCTTGGAGCTCCACTGTTGTCCAAAAACTTTTAAAAACACATCAATGAGCCACACTATTGCACTTGATGACGTGCTCCTTTTTTACAATGAACATGGACAGTGTTTATTTTGAGTCAATCCCAAATACCTTGTGGCTGAAAACAGACCCCAACAAATGCACTATTTACTCTTTTAACTTTAGCTTAACCGTGCCCAGCTGTATTATGAACTTATGGCCCTTTTAAAAATAAATTACATTATGTATTTGTGACCCTTTTTTAAAGATTTATTTCTTCAGCATGAAGCAATGGGCTTAGGTTGAGAGCCGAAGGCAGGCTGGGGAAGTCAGAAAGCACTGAGAAATTGACTGGTTTTGACATTGTTGGTTTTGGTCTTTTAATGGAATTTGTTAACAGTAAGAAGACATAGAATATCGCCAGCCTCATTCTTTAGTAAAAATAATCGAATAAATGTATCTCACATGTGATATATGACAGTGAAAGTTAATTTATCAAATGTGAAATGATTAACTACATGGTATTCATGTAAATTCATGTGAATGAATAATTTAAAACATTGTGATATACCATGTATTCAAAAGTACACATGAAATACTAATGTATCCTTGTGCATATTGTTCACACAACTTTAAGACTGGCAGGATTTTCAAAAGATCACCTACTTCTAAAAGGCAAGATTCCTCTCTGAGCAGACCTGCTAAATCAATTATAGGGGCAACTAATTAGGTCACATGTCAATAACTCATCCCAATTAAGGTACAGAGCAGAAATAAAGCATGCACTGAGTCCAGGCCAGTCTGTTCCTATCGATTCCATGCTAATGCAAGACATTTGTCCAAGGCTGGTGCACATCCAGTATCTGTCAGGCAGTCAACAAGTGCTGTAATCAAGTGCGCAGATAAAGCGAGTAACAAGCCAAAACCATCAGAATTCATTACTGATTTTTATGTGTGACATGAAGATTGATGACTGCTGGACAATTCTCACACTAATGCTTTATGAACTGTGCTTTGCTCCGCTTCTTTTAAGATGGAAGACAATACCACGCTCAATGGTCTAGTCTGCCTTTTTTGATACAGTTTACTGTTCTCAAAAGCAAATGGTTTGGAAAATCTCACAGGATTGGTGAAATTTCTAATGGCAATCTGGGCTCTCAGTTTATCTTTCTTTCTTTTCACAGATTTATCCTACTTAGAGATCAGCTTAAACTTATTCCCATTTTATTGTATTTACCAAATGGAATATGCAACACTTTTTATCGCTGAAACATTGACAGTATTGTAATTTACTGATAAACTAGTCACACAATGTGAACAAAAAGGCATGTGTTAGTTGTTAGTTATTGTAAGTGACTCAAAATCTGGCCTTTAAACACGTTTACAAATATAAAGAATCCATACTTTTTGATATTTGACAACTAAAAAGTAAGAAATGCATTTATTGATTGACTGATTTGCCCAATGAATATAACAATGATTCCTGGACTTTGTGTAGTGTTATCTTCAGATATCCAACAGTTTACATTAAGCAGATTTTCTTTGTCATATATTCAATTGGCAGAAAAAACCCCAGTACAAGCTGACAAATACGTAACCGCCACCATTCGCCTCGCCCATGAAGTTGTTGTGGCTAGCTAGTCTGTTAACTTGCCTACTTTCACATCCAGCAGACACGGTGCAAAATTTGCATTCATCTGCAGTCAATGTTTGTGGCCACCTGATATATGTAAGTCCAATATTTATTGACCTTTTAGCTCTGTTTGGGCTTCCGGTAATGCAGCTCTGTAGGTAGATGAATGCTTGACTGTGTTCACCAGCTGGGTGCTTGGTGCTGGACAGGCAGCTTACAGCTGGTTGACCAGAACTTGTTTGTTGTAAACAACTACATTTGGTGGTTGACAGTGAAAAAAATCTGGACACTGTTAATTAAACAATTAATTAAACAATTAGCCCAAAAAAAAGAAAAGAAAGGCTACAGAGTTGGGTGATGATGATGTTTTTAGCACTATGAGAGACCTAGAGTGGTTTCATTCAAAAATATAGATTCTTTTGGGATGAGTAGGCAATGTATCCAACTAAATCTGACTAACTTTTTGTAATAAGAAATTTCAGCCATATAATCCAGCCACATCCATCACCACCCCAACCAGTATTTCTCTTCTTGCTGTCAGTAGCTCCTGTGGGCCCTGGAGAGCTATCTGTGGCAGGTTGACATTATTTTGCTATTCCACATCTACTCCTGGCCTGTTTGACATATTTTGTTTCTTTGTCACCTCGGCAACAACGTATTTTTTTTTTATAGTTTTGCCTCCAGCAGTGTGACGTACACAAGTACTTGACAGCACAAGTGTGGTGGCTCAATTATAGGAATAACACGCTGGGGAGTTTTTCTTTTTTTCCCCCTCCTCTCTCAAACTGGAGTGGAACCAGCAGATTTTGACGGATTAGCCTCATTATACTCTTCACATTGACTTCTATTAAAAAACCCCAGACAGACACTCACATTATGATCTATGATGAAGACATCTTTAGGTACAAAAAGACAGTGTATTTCCTTCTCTTTCTGTTACACAGTGTCTGTCTGATCGTGATATTTTCTTAACCTCCTGTGCAACAAGCTCTGTGTTTGTTATTCATCTACTACTAGCACCACAGAATATTTAGCCATCGTTACTTATGCTATTCTAAGATCTATTTGCATTAATCAGGATTTAAAAAAAAGATTGCATGGTACTCATTACACATGGGGCACTGCAGGCAAACACACACACACACACACACACACACACACACACACACACAAAGCACACCCAATCACTGAAACACTAAGAAACAGGCTGGAAAAATATGCATTAATCAAATGTGTTCTTGCGCAAAAAGAATAAAATGCCTTAAGATGATCTAAAAAAAACTGAAGCATTGTATTGAAAAGCCTGCCCAACCACTTATGTTTGAGCTGAACCCTCATCATTTTGAACAATGGCGAAGAAAATTGACCATTCTGCCTGTATTTATGTGACATCCATCATTCATAAATTAGATAACCTTTTACTTCCTGCATTTCTATTGCTCAAGTGTGTAAAGCGCTGCGGCCAGAGTGATAGTTTTTATCAGAAATGTTTCTGTTTAATTGGATACTGGAAATCTAATTCAGCATGAGCTTCTAATCTTCTAAATTTCATTTTTTGGGAGAAATGTGTTATTGCCTGCCTTCCTGTAATAATAAGTGGAGAGAGTGATTTTAACTAAAAAAAAGAAAAGTACCCTGCCTTGGTCAGATAAGTGAGCTCACCCCTAATCCTAATTGTGTCAAAGACAGGATTTACCACTTCATTCTCTAAACAAGCACTGGGGCATCGCACAATAGTGTTGTTCACAATCAATTTCATGAATATCGGCAGCACTGGTTAATTTTGCAGTGTATACAAAAGCATGGGGACATGTACCTTTTCTTCAGGAAATAATTGGCTGTAGCAGTCTGTAAATACATGGTTTAAATCATAACCCCCCTTATCAGCTGCTCACCAGTCCTGCACTGTGTCAGAGGGAGGGGGAGCATGCAAAGCAGAAGTCTACCTTCACATTCAGAATCCTAAAATGTTTATAATAAACCAAGCCAGTTTAAATAAATCCTGGCAATATTAGGCCCATTTCCAGAGTGTGCTTTCTGCATTTTAAAACTTCTAAAACTCTGAAAGTTACTGTATATAAATCACAGACCAAACTGTTTGTGTCAAATGTTTCCCAATTCAACGGCATTACAGGGATGACTTCAGAGATGGACTTGTTTCTCTTTGCAATTGGAGACAAAATTGAGGCTCAGAGTTCACTCTTGATTTTGGAAACAGAAGTTGAGAAAACAGCCTCACCAGAGGGTCCCTTAAGTAGCTGTTCAGGAGATCTTTCCTGAACACTGAACACAAAGATTGATTGTCCACATTGGCTTGAAAATTGAGGTTCAAAGTTCATTCTTGAAATTGGAAACATGGGAAAAATGGATCCTTTAATGGTCTAAGATCATAAAATGAAATGTGGGAATGTACATCAAAGCTGGATAACAACAATTTTGCAATTGTGTTCTGTTTTCACTATACATATATATATATATATATATATATATATATGCAGATACTAAAAAAAAAAACCTTATTTACTTGTGCTCCTTATATCCTCTAAATCCCTTCTGGGTGATACAAAGAAATAGTCCCAAAAAAGGAAATTGTTTTGAAAAAAATGATGTCCTCCAAAATAAAAGCCCATTTATAATATGTTGTGGATAGTAATGTGGATACTTTTTGCAGTGCAGGAAAGTGAACGGATACCCATGAAATCCCGCGCGCCTCCTCAGGGACCTGTGGGTGCACACTGCAAAAAATATCCATCCCGCAAGCCATGTAGTCAAGTATTGAATGTCAAAGTGTTGTTTTTTTTTTCTTTTTCTTTGTTTAGAGGTGAAGACATGCTTCCAAAAAGGGTGAGATAATGTCACTCGCATTATGTGCAACACAGTTTTTTTTTTTTTTTTTTTTTTGGTTTAGCCATGCCGGTTGCGACCTGCTCCTCTCTACCCTGTTGCGGTGACACTTGTTTTTTTTTTTCTTTTCCCGCACATTTCCTCAAAGAACCGAACATTTTCCCCTGCAAACGAGAAAACAAGCGAAATCGTCTCGCCGCATTGTGGAGGGGGGGAGGGAAGAAAAAAAAAGGTGCCTCTTCTAAGAGAGGGAAAAAAAAATTTAAATATGCATCGACACTCAACAGCCTTCACAGGACCGGCGTATTTTTTGCAGCGCGGCTGACGCTGAAGTCACTCTCCGTCTCATACAACAGCAGCCGAGGACGCGAGAGCATCAGCAGAGAGAGAGAGAGAGGGAACAGACAGAGGGAACAGACAGAGGGAACAGACAGAGGGAACACAGGACAGGGAACGGTGCCTCCTCTCGCCATTGCGCTCAGTGTCTCTCTGCCGTGTCGGTGCTGGTGTTGACGGCTGCTGACGGCGGGCGACCGGCGCGGGATTTAACTTGACGCGCACACACACACACACACACGGACAAAAAACCTATGCTCGGATTTCGGCGCTTTCCCCCTTCGCCAATGCAAAAGGAAATATGCAGCGAAGCTTCACCATCCTCTACACCAGTTTACTGGGGATGTGCTTGGGTTCAAGCTCAAGTTTTCCAAGTAACATCAATATAGGTGAGCAGGGCGCACACGCGTCGGAGCTTTGGTCTCGGTCGCGGACACCTCTGTCTCAAGTTTGCCTCCTGTGTCTTCTTCTATTTGTGTGTGTGTGTTTTTTGTTGTTTGTTTTTGTTTTCCTTTGTTCGTTAACATTAACTCCCGATTCTTTGCCGCTCAACAGGAGGATTGTTTCCGACGGAATCGCACGAATATGAGGTGTTTCGTTTCGCCCTGTCTCACCACCAGGACATCCCCAAACTGGTGCCGCAGGTGGATATGGTCAAGATGGGGAATAGCTTCTCCATGACATACGCCTGTAAGTACAGCCTGGCCGGCACCGGGCACGTCCCCGTCTCGCCTGCCCGTCTTTTCTCCATCCCCCTCAGTGCGTTTTTTATTGTGACTTGGTAAAGAGCGGAGAAGTCCGCGGGTGGAAAGCCTGCGCGCCTCACAGTCGCGTATGTTACAGGCCCGCTGCAAAGACTCACGTGTTGGTAGGTTATGTGAACTGTTGCGTGGGACCGCGGAGGACTTATTTTTTCTCTGCTTCTCTGCTTACCTCTGCGTGATTTTTTTTTGCGCTCCGGGGAAGCCACGGGGATTTCAAATCAACCTCTGCGGCAGCGGCAGTAGAGATCCTACAGTCATATATATATATATATATGTATATTTATATACATATATATATATACACACACACACGCGGGGTTTTACAGCTACAGTGAATCTACATGTAATTCAGAAAGGAAAACGGCCGCCACTGATCCCCGGGCGCATCCCCCTGCTTTAAACCGAAGTAGAAAACAAAGAGCCAGAGCCCGGATCAGGGCTCTCAGGCGATGTGAAACACGGAGGAAAAAACACTGTAAATGCATTTCTAATTAGCCACGCATCACAATCCGATTTTCTTTTTTTTTTTTGTGGCAGAACACACGCTATTAAACCCTCCCTCCCTAAAACCTTTACAAAGACATGCGCACAGCCATGCTGGCACGCACTGTGCATATTTCAACTTTCAGGACTTTAGGATTATGCCTGCTGATCTTTGTAAAGGCACATATGGATTTAGAACAGCCAGAGATGAGAGTGTCTGTAATTAATTTATCTGAGGAATAATTATGACGTTTTAAATTAAGATAATGGCATGTTGGCAATGGGATGTAAGATGCATGGTCAACAAGGAAGTTTAAAAATCATTATTCTGAGTCATTGGGCAGAGCAGCAGCTACGCCATTCTCCTGTGGGTGATAATGTGGGCCATTGTGCAAGCCAAACTATTATTCCATGTCTGAGCTTTACAAAAGAAATGCCAGTCTAAATTGTTTCTCCTTTGTTAACCCTGCACTTATCCCTCTTTTGTATTCTGACAAGATTTTGTTGCCCGTGAGACTTTTCAGTCGTGTTTTTTCTCATTCCATCCTTGACTCCTCTGAATTTGCCTGTGGCTCAGCCACATACACTATAATGAAGTCACACACTTCCAGGAGATTTCCTTTGACAACTATGCCTTCCTGTTTCCCTGCCAGGTGTGTGACATTGCCTCAGTGACAGACATCTGATTACTTCTTTCAGATATTGAATGTTTTGAAACCTGTCTGGAATTTAAAAAATGTTCTCTATTCCATTTCCATTGGCTTGGATGCAGTCACAAATATCAATTGTAGCTCACAGTCTAAACAAAGGACTGGAAAAAAAAACATGATGCAGTTTTATAACACAGCATTTAAGCATAAGGACATTTTGACTGTGATTCGTCAGCTCCTGGATGAAACATCTTATAGTGGCACAACTGTGGTTTTGAGCACAACTTAACCTGGCAGATGGGAAGACTGAGCTGTGTCTTGAGTACCTGAGCTGACTGGCTGCCGTTCCAGCCGTGAAATTTGACTGCTGCTTTTTTGATGTAACCCTAGATCTTTCTGCGAGGAATGCAATTTCAAACCTACTATCATAGGTCTCTGTGACCAGGTAAGCAACTGAGCCGTACACAGTCTCTGATGCGTCGCAAAAAGACATGAATGTGGGGCGGTGCTTGTAAGATAACATGTCTGTTGGACAATGCCAGTGCAGTGAGTGTGGATTCATAGGAGTCTGGTCGCTCATGATTGATCCAAAGATCACCGTTGGTAGATTTGGCAGAAGTAGAGGTGGCTGATGAAAAGAAACGGTAGTTGCTCGCCCACTGCCATTGGTCAAAGCCTCCAGCGGCCAGGAGACTGCGAAGCCTCATCTCCAGGGTTTTGGCTTCCTCTTCTGAACCGAAACTCTGGAGACAGTTGTCCCCATAAAAGGAAGTTTTCACCGACTCACTAACATCTTTTCCCAGTTGGCTGCGGTCATCAACTTCTGCATTGCATATGTCGCACAACATGGACTGGAAGTGGTCCCAAATAAGGGCTCCTGCCACATGAAAACTGGGTGGATTTTCCGTCTGGATATCTCTCCATGAGAACCGAAGACGAAGCTTATCCTAAGGGAGAAGTCTCACCTGGTGGAACATGGCCTTTTTGTCCCTAGCCACCTTGTGTTCACGAAACCAAAGAAGCACTGCAAGCAGGGTTTCGACAGAGGTTTCATGTAATGTAGTTTGTGGTTCTAGCAGTACTTATGAGATAAAGTTATGAGCTAAAAAGTGGGTTTGAAATAAACCATTATGTACAACAACACTTATGCAAATTTGCAGACATTTAGTGCTGGCTGCTTCCGAATGTTGAACACTATCACTGAAAGGACATGTACTATTGTCTGTCAGAGTATAGCGCAGATATCCCTTCCCTTTCATATTATTTAGTATAATTGTCCTGCCTCTCCGTTAAAACTTTAAAAGACTGAAGACTATGAAGTTCATACTGTCCAGAGTGGGCTTTATAGTTTATATAAATCTGCAGATATGTCTTTAAAAACACAATTAGAGCTCCAGAAAACATTTGGAAACCTGGACAGTCCCTAGGCAAAGCCACCCCCCCCACCCCCCACCCCAAGCCATTTAGACCAGGGAGCCAGGCAGAGCTGTGTAATGAAATGTAAACACACCCAAGATGCCCTCATTAATGAGATGGTCCTGTGCTCAGAAGGGAATGTGATGTGAATATGAGGGTCAGGCTGCTGCTGAACATTTCCAGGGATGTTGCTAGTGGATCACACGGGGTGCCTATAGCAGCAGAAACGGATGGGGGAAGGACGGTGGAGAGATGGCAGGATACATACAATAGGCTGTTAAAGAACAATATGGCGATTTGGATTCAAAATGGCTAACATCCAGTATAGTGTACCTTCTGTTAACTGCCTTTTCTCTGTCTTTTTATTCAGTTAATTGCTATTCAGTTGCTTCCAAAAGCCATTAAAAAAACTGTGGAAAGTGTAAAAGCAGAACTTTTACAAAAATATACTTTAAACACCCACAAAGATCAAATATCCCGGTACGAAAGATTTCAGGAAACTACTTGAAACAGATTATTTTATCAAGGATGCCACCAGTATTCAGGTTTTACCAGAGCTTTACTATATCCAGTCACTGGCAGCACTACAGGATATATACAGATTTTCCTTCCATCCAGTTTCCCCTCTCAGTCTTCTGCGCGATGCCATCAAATATGACATCTTTTCTTCATCATGTCACACATATCATTGCAGTCCATGGGTACGATGGTGGGCTGTGGTGCAAGCATGTCAGAAAGATTAACAGCAGAGGGAGACGGCAAAAATGAAAGTGACACCTCTTCCTGCTGTGTGTCACTTGTTCTAAAATGGATGTGGAGGCTATAGAGACGTGTTTGTAAAGAAAAAGAAGGGCTCCAGGGCCTGTTTATAATGAGTCAGATGAGAAGGCCTATTCCTGGGTTTCTATTTAGTATGCCTGTGTGTAGGAGTGTATGTGTGTGTGTGTGTGTGTGTGTGTGTGTGTGCATCTGGGTGCCCATTCTTGCATCTGTGTAGGATGTCTTGATTGACTGACAGTTCACCTCTGCAAGCGTGTGTGAGTGTGGGAACGTGCCCAGGGCTCTTGGGGTCCACAAGTCTGAAAAGCACCGGGTGAATGGGCCCTTGTGCACGGGGATGAATGGAGCTCCGGATAAGGGTGATAGTCATCAGCTGGCTCTCATGACTAGCCACTTCCTCCAGAAGCAAGCCCTGCCACCACACACACAAAACACACACACACGTACACATGCTCACGCCCCCACGCTGGCACCTGCCTAAAGAGCAGGAGAAACGGGGTTGGGCGGTTGGGTGGACTAGGGCAGAGGTGAAAGAGAAAACCAAGAGGAGTGAGTAGAAAAAACATAATAGATAGAAACATTGATCGTTGATGGCAAAGTGATTCATTTTATGTCCCGCCTGTGGAGTCATCAGGGTAGTAATGACGATGGCAACACTGTCGGCATAATGTGAGACAGGATACTGCAGCTAATTAGCATTTTTCTGTCTTCTTTTTTTTCTTTCACATTCACAAACCAAGTCATGAAGTGGTAGAACACCTGTATTTTGTGCATTACTCATCATGGATCATGGCTCTTTTTTTCTATATGTGACTGTTTCTTTTTCACATTTTCAGTCAAAATCGCTTGCTGGACTGACTTATTTTACATGTTTCCAGCGGTTAAAAATAACTGCCAGGGATGCTGTGTGTACATGGAGAATATTAGTCACTGTTCTTCTCAGTTAGCTATCACATTACCATAATCTGCTATTGACTTGGTTTATAATAAGGACATCACTGAATCGCTAGCTTCATGTCAAATCCCCTGCAGGCTCACGCCTATATTATCTACTTTTCCCTTTGATATCCTACATGTGTGTGGTGAGGCTAAGCTTTGACTATTTCTGGTTGAAAAATCTGTGCCGAATATTGCACCTAGCAACACAATGTAACATTTGAGACTGTGGAACTGTGAATTCAACGCACATTTGGCAGTTCAGCCATCCTGGTAATAAACCTTTCATTAAGACTAATTAATGTTCATGGAAAAGACGATTTGTGTTGTCACTGATATGTAGGCAGCCGTATTTCCCCCGGGTCTCTGAAGGTCGGTTAAAGAGGTCTGGAAGAGGATCTATGAGGCAGCCATGATCAATGAACTGAGTGCCGCGCAGAGGCCTGCTCAGCCGATCAATGCGGCACGGATGAGAGTAGGGGTGGGGTCTGCTTCCCTCTGGGCAGGCCTAGAGGGCAGATATGAATTAGTGTTGGCTGATGGGATGTGTGTAAGTCTATGTCACATAGAGAACGTAAAGGTACAGGTCAAGTCCATGGGTGGTCGAACGTTGGTTGTAAATTAAGTCCTGCGGTCGCTGTTGGAAATAGACTATAATATCAGTGATGTCAGTGACATTTACTGTCAATAATGAGTCCCTATATTTTTATGGTATTTTAAGTATTTTTTTCGAGTCATTGATAAAGTTGGATGATGTAGATAAGATAATACAATTGTAGAATCAGTCACTACTCAAAAAGAAACAGCAATACAGAAAGCAAAAATAAGTGCCTGGATGATCTGATTTCTTTTCATGTACCATGCCAAGTCAGAGTTCATTAAATACCTTGTTGAACTTAGTACTAGCAGTGGCGTCAGTGACTGAGAGGCAAAGTGAATTTCCAAAGACTTAGTCACACAGCAGGTTTAATTCAACGTAAAAGGATAATTCTGGGTTATTACATCTTATTTCTGTAATGTTGTCCATCTTTCCTACGAGTAGGAATACCACTGTATTCACGAAGTTAAGTGCTGATATCTGAGAACGCTGCGTCATCGCTAAAAAGTGTACTGTAAGTGCAGGCTGTTGGAAGTGAAAGTATTGAAATGGACTGTGGATGATTAAAATATTATGCATGCATTTCATGTCACGTTCAGGGGCCGCAGAAAATGTTTCTTAGGGCAGCCATTGGCCCACGGGCCGCACTTTGATGACCCCTTCCATACGTTAAGCAAACAAGTTTGAAAGAAAAAATTTAGGAAAATTACCAAAACTTTTGATCAGTGATTCCCAACCTTTTGGGCTTGATATTTTTTAAAATTCATCATCATTCAAATTATTGGAAATATTTGTAGGGGTCTGAAGAGGTCAAATTACCCATTAATTCAAAGCAAAGATTAAAGTATTAGAGTTGGAGGTATAGGCCCATCATATATATATGTGTGTGTGTGTGTGTGTGTGTGTGTGTGTGTCTTGTCACATTATGTTTTCACATCAGAGTAGTTTCTTGCTTTGACTACTGAACAGAAATATATGCGAGCATGTGAGACGGCTTTGTGAAGTTCTGTGGTCACAGACTTGCGCACACACACAATAGTTAACAAGAGACAGAGCTTGAGCAGACACATTTAATGTATTATTCAATGCAACACATCCAAAGCTATGGTTCCATGGAGTTAAGCATAAGCATAATACAGTATGTAATAATAACCCTGCAGGAAAAAAAGACTATAGATGAACTGACTCTGTTAAGCACTGTAGTGCTCAAAAATACTCAGCTCTCTATAGGATCTTCCTAGAGATTTTTGTGTTCCTTATATACACCCCTTTGGTCTGCTCCTTCCCCCTCATCCCCTCCCCCCCATCACCTCCTCCAGGGGCAAACAACACCCTAGAAAGGAGTGTCTCAGCTCGGATGTATCTGTTAACAGCAAGACGGTGGGGGGTGGAGGTTAAGCTGCATTTTCAGACCTGGTGGCTGGTGTCTGTGAGGCTCTGGGGTGTGGTGTTTTATTGTGTAGCTACTGTGTCACTCACTGAGGTACAGCTGTGGTGACTGACTTCCACCGTGCACGCATGTTCAGAGGGATTACCGAGTGTTCAATATGTCAGTGAAAAAGACGGACGAATAGCAGATCACCGCTCCCTCCTGACTGTTTGTGACATGACAGTTATTTGTCCAGGAGAAAACAAAGAGAATTGGGGAGGGAAAAAAAGGAAAAGAAACTGATGGTTGTTCTCTTGGGCTGGAGTCTGGCAGGTGCTGGTTTGATGAATGAGAAGGCTTGGATTTTTTTGCTCCGGAGCGTCAGGGATAGAGAATGGCCCATAGCAATCAATGTAGATCAGCCAAAACTGCTCCCCAAGCAGCAGAGTGATAGAGTGTGGAGCAGAAAGGGGATAGAGATTGTTTCTGCGTGCTGCGTGTGCCCGTGTTGCTTTGCAAAAAAAGAAAGGAAGAGGGGACGTACACATGGGGCAGGGGTGAAGGAGGCAAGAAATGGGCAGGAAAGAGAAAATGAGCAACCTGTCATTTGGTTATTCAATCTCCTCACTCTCTGTATGCCCATTTGTCATACCATTCGTAACCCCAATGGCCATCCAGTGCTTTGAGGTTTGAGAATTCTGTTGTGTTGACAAGAAACCAGTCTTTATCACACATACGCTTCCACTCTGTGTCCACTCTGTTTCCATTTGTTCTCCTCATTGTCTTTCTAAGCCTGCTCCGAATCCCTCTCTGTATTCATACAAGCTCACCAAGTATTTAAACAAATCTGTCGTCTCTGGAGGTAATGGCAGCTGGGACGTGTAGGTCTGAGCTGAGGCGTGTGGGGCTGGCAATTAGAAAACAATGTGTTTGGGGGATGAGGACCAGGATTTGTGATGCGGGGTGGAGGGACGAGCGCCGGATGATGGCAGCTGTCATGGTTTTGCAGCAAAGACAGAAGCCCAGTCCCTCTTTTGTCATACAGCGAATCTGAGGAGCTTCTATGTACTTTAATGAGGAACAAAGCCTACAAGCATATTAAACTGTGACATAGTGTAACTGCTCTAACAGTGACAGCACACGACGCAGATGCTCGTGGCTAAATTACTGCCTTGCCATGACACCAGACCTTCAACAGTTGCTGGAGGGTGGAGAAGCAAACACACGCACACACAGACACAGACACAAAAATAGATTAGGCGTTACGGGTGGACAATAAGACAATAACGTATACCATGAGACGATATAAATGAGACTACTGCCATGGATTTTGCCATACAGTTTTATACTGTGGTTTCCCCCTTATATCTGTTGGTGTATTACATTTTTTTTGTGGCTAATGTGATATTGGATTCATAGTGTATATAATTGATGTGTCTGCTGTAGTTACTGTTACTGCTACATTAAGCTGTCTGTTCGTGCGTGGGATACATGCAGTGTACAACTGCATACCGGTGGCAGATTTACCACTTGAAATTCTACGGATTTTGTTTGAAACAAAGTGTCATTGACTTGAGACAAAGGTGGACAAAGCAGGCTTCTCAGTTCTAGCTGCTGACTGTCACAAGCATTTTTTCTCGTGGGTACCTAACAAGCTAATTGTCAGCTCCATGAGATCTATTCAAAGGCTGTCTCTGTGACTTGTTTTGACTGGAGTCTTAGGTCACGTCACTAGGTTGTAATATAGTTAGAGTGAATACTACCGTTTGCAGTTTATGGCATAGTAGATTAACATATTTAATTATATTTTGCTCTCATGTTTTTGGTTTTGGAAAAAAACAAAAGGACATCAACCTTCAAATGTTTTAGTCATTGCTCTTCCTACAAACCCAATTCACATCATTTCAACAGCAATCTCTGTTCGGGGGGAAGGGTTTTGCAAACTGTCCATTTTATTTTTACATTAATGTGATGAGGTACTTTTATTTGTGAAATATTTGTTTTTCTGGAATTATGATGGTCATTTTTCAGTATTCTATGACATAGGATAGACTTTTGGATTAGCTGATTAATCACACAAATAATCAACAGCAGTAATCATCAGCAATAACCAGAATTGTTACTCGCAGCTCTAGTTAAAGGTTGTAAGAAAATGATTGCAACATTTCTGGCTATACTCAGATATTCTGCTCGGGCCTATAATGAACACTTAATTTCCCAGTGGCTCGGCTGGAGTTTGTTGAAGACAATTGTTAATTTATACAGCAGTTCCTAATGAATTAGCATGCAGGTTGGGTGTTTGCCGGTTCTTGCCCCGCATATCCACCTCCATCACTTCTTCTGCCAGAGAAATGAAAGTGTGAGCAGGGCTGTCCCTTTGCACCTGTCGACACTGATACGCAGATGGGGAGATAATTGCGAAGGGATGATTGTTAAGGAGATAATTGGAGTTTCCATACCCCCTGACAGGAGCTGGTCTGGGTTGGGTTTCTGACCTGCTGCCCAGGTAAGCATTTATTCAGCAGGCGGCGGGAAAACGAAGCAAACCAGATTGGAAATGTGGCGAGAGACAATGGTCTAGTGTGAGAGGTTTAGAGAGCGAGACACGGGAAGAGAGAGATGCGTTCGGAGCGGAGGGGAGTGCTCTCACACCGTCGATTACCCATTTAATGAGGCGATGCGGTGCCATTGTTTTATTACTTAGAGGAAATAGGAGGAATTTAGATTTCGCCGTGTGGTCCCCGTGTTTCCCACTGCTAGGCTGGCATCTGTTCTCTTTCTTCGCAGCAGTCTCCCTATCATCTCCTCTCACAGACACTAATGCTCCTGTTTCTTCTCCTCTCCAACAACCAGATTTGCCTTCTGTCTGCCCTCACCTACATTTTCAAGACACACTTGCTTTTTAGCTCATCCTGATTAACCTTCCATTACCCCCGTTTCAACTAATGTAATCTCTCATGAGTATCCAACGCTCCCCGACATTAATCTAAGATCTGTTTGGCTGGTCAGCTGCTCTGATCACTGCTATTCCCAGCGCTGGAAGAGTTTAGTGTCTTCCTGTCTGCCTTTTTTCTCAATTTTCTTTTTTTTTTCCCTCTCTCCTCATCTGTCTTTTCCTCCCTTTCCTCTCTTTCCTGCCACGCACACCGGTATCAGCAATGGCATAAACACAATTTTATAGCTTTACAGGTAGTAAATCTTCCTTAAGCTTGAGTAGCCAAAGCTGTTTATACCGGGGAACAGCGAGCGCACCTCTCTGGAGTGCAACACTCCATGGGGCATATGGGTACTCTAGAGAGGTAGAGAGGCAGTGAGGCAAAGCACACCCACTCCTAAAAACCTCTTAAACCCGTTTTGCATTTCTTGACTCGGTATTACAGAACAAGCTCGGATGAAATTATCTCTTTGTAGTACATTGACACATTATCACTGAATGAATCATCTTCTCCAGAATAGATTTCTAGTCGTTTGCAGGAGATCCCAGAGAAAACCACAGTAAAATCCTCCTACTCAGCCATGTCTGGAGACATTCATGCAGATCCACGTTGGTGCTGCGTTTTGGTCCCCTGAGTCCCTGTCCTCTGTATAGTGGGAGATTGATTGCACTGTGTGAGTCACGCTGTGTTGGAGGGCGCACACAGTAGGCCACCCCCACCCATCACCTGAGGGTTTCTTCACAAGCGCAAGCTGTGTGAGAGAAGCTCTCTCGTCAAAACCAGTGAGACATTTCTTTCATCGAGAGGCGTGTTGAGGGGGCTAGCCGGCCCTGAATGCACGTATATGTGCCCATGTGTTAATCGTATATCAACTTCTTTTGCGCGGCCTCTCATTAATGTAGCTGATTAGCTCTCCAGAAGATGGATGGGACCAGAGGGACCACAACATGCTCTCTGTTTTTATTACACACATCATTTGACAGTTATTAGCCATGGGTGGCTGAGTGGAGGATGATTTTGTGCGTCTTGCAGTGTCTGGTGTCAGATGTGTTTATCTCCCCTCAAAGGGCTCTGTGGTTGATTGAGTGACCCTTCACCCTTGTGGAGGTGGTGTATGTTACTGCCTGATCTGACAGCAACCTCCCTGCTCCTGTCATCCCTCTCATCTTTCAAAAGGACACCTTAAACTAAATATGGAAAAGATACTATAGCAAACCTTGTGAGTATGAGTCTAATTAAAGGAAATGTATGCCAGCCAGAATGAATACCTGTCGTCATGCCTGCACTAGTTTCTTTATATACATATGATTGTTTGGGGGTCCCTGGATGGTGCCTAACCCAGACACCATCCAGGGACCGATAAGATTTGTTTGGCAGCACAGGGATGAATTTTATGCCTAAATCATTTTGTGCTGTAAGATTTGTGAGACAACATTTTACATCACAGTGCACTTTACTGGACTATAATTAATCAACAAAACGATATATTCACTTCTATAACCCAGAATTATGAAGTTAATCACTGTATTGATTAACAATGTAAGAAAAGCAAAAAGCCTGCTTTGAGCTAAATGCGGCCCTACAATACAGTGTCCTCGGTTTCCTTTCATAGTTTGGACTGAAAAAGAAAACAGATTTGACCTCCTCAGCCATCAGTATGAAATCTGTGGTCCTGTGGTGTTAAGGTGACATTGGATGGACAACATAAACCCGGGTGTAGTAGTAGGATTGAGGCTCACTGTATGAAGGTGATGCGTAACTCTGTGAATCAATCTGGCAGGGTCATGCTGAGGTGGAGGAAAGCTGGGCTAGATTTAGCTGCTCTCTCTTCCATTCCACGGTCTTCGTTCATCGATGCCCCGAGGAAACCGAAAGCAAGATTTCATACCTTTGGAAAACTGAATTCTTTTAAGTTTTACAGTAAAAGTACACAGAATAGAGAATGGTACATAGTTGATTAGTTGATATGCAACTCAATTGGATGTCATATTTAATGGAATCACCTGACATGTCAGTACTCAGTTGTGGGGCTTTATTTAAAAAAGAAAAAGAAGAAGACCTTTATGGATGGCTGAACAAGAACCCTCCAATCAGTTTGCTCCCTCCAGCTGAACCCAGCTTCCTGCTACTGTGAAATTCCCTCTGTACTGCTGACCTTAATGTTTCACAGGATAATGGCATGCAAGTCCCAGGGGAGAAAAATAGTAGAAGTCTTGTGTTCCTTCTCTGTGTGTGTTTGTGGAGGCATATAATGTATACAACATCATTATCAGAATCTGCGGTTTGCATGCGATCACAGTAAACACACGGGACCAAAGTACACGTGTTTACTGTGCCAACACGCTCAAAAGACATTCCTTATATTGATTCTTGCAAATCTGGTTGTGGTTCCCACAAAAATACATTAGATTGTTTTGTGACTGCACTCGGTACAGTTCAATTCAAGTGTATGGATTTTTTTGACATATCAAGCAATGCAGTGCTTGAAAAAAGGTTTGATTGAAAAAAAAAAAAGAATCTCACACACTCAGTACACGAAGGAGCGGCTCAGTAATACAGCATCCCTACACGCAGGTTAGTGAGCAGCTCCAGTGGAGCAGCTGGGAGGCAGGTACCATGCACAAGGGCACCTTGAAACCTTTGACTGATGCAGTTGGCCAATATATCTGGCCAACATGGACCTGTAATTACATGTTGCCCAGTCAAAGTCTCACTTTGATATCAGAGTATTCTTCCCTGTCCACAAACCTCTCTATATTTGACTGAACATCCGTCAAATAAGATTCAGGATGAAATCTGACCCCATCATACGTTTTCATCCGTCATGATATGTTATTTTTTTACAGCTCCATTATAAATGTAGTAATCAAGTCTAACTCTTCATCTTTGAGTGTGAACCAGTGATGTTCCAGTAGCGTTGTGTGATATTGCACTGGGCCAGTTCATGGGCAGTATGAAGGAGGCAGCGTTGCCTACCACCCCCTAGCAGCCCTCCCATCATCCACAATTTCAGACGCAGGAACAACTGTCACAAACATGCCCTCTTTGTGCAGCCGGCACAGACATGTCTGTCATTTGATATTTGGCTCATGCTAAGCAGAGGAACAGCTGCAGGGCACAGGAAACAGAGAACAGGGAAGACAGTAGCTGCGTGAGTTGTTTCTGACAGCTCCTCCTGTTGTGCGAGTTTCAGTCCCTTTAGGATTTGAATTTTTCTCTCTTTTCCTGCAGCCCAAAACTCTTTGGCCCCACCAAATGCAAATCAACTTGTTGTTCATGCATAGAAAAAGTTTTGAAAGGGTGAACATTTAAAGTCAGAGACTGTTCCACTGAGCTTTTCTGCATCATCTGTATGCGCATGCTGAATAATTTTGTTGACTTTTGGAAATCATCCTGGTTTGTTTTGAGTGATGCACTGGAAATGTGTTGCAAATCTTCCATTATTTCAGAAATTATCTGAGCCAAGTCAGTTTTGCAAATTTGCTAATTCCTTGAGGGGAAACCTAATTATGACAAAATGTCCAAACACTCACAATTCCCACTTCATCTTCCAAAAGTCCTTTAGCGGCTCTGAGCTACTGTAATCCCTGCCAGAGAAACAGACCGTTGCCTGGGCAACCTCAGTCCTGCCGCCATGGCAGCTGTAACTGTGGTGAGAAGACACGGAGTGCCAGGGTGGACAGGTGTTGCTGGGGTCTTCAAGATCACTTTAGGTCTCTCAGCCGGGCCTCCAATGTCGTTGCACATGTGGTGCAGCGCTAACAAGCCGCTCGCACTAACCCGAACACACTCAGTACGCCGCTCCTCTGTACTGCTATCTAAACAAGACCCGAGACTGCTGAGTTACACTAATGTTCCGTGTCACGCTCATGTTGAATTAGACGAGCACATGGTTCTCTTGCCAGCTCGGAGCAGGCGGTCCGTGCCACATGGCTGCATGTTTTCTTTTTCTTTTTTTTTTTGTCAGACGGACATACTGTAGGTATGAGAAATGACTCATATTCAGTGAAACATGGTAACCCGCTGTAGGGCTGAGTAATGGGACACTGCACAAAAAGTCAAACAAGCTCTCATTACCTTTTATCCAGGCAGAACATGGAGGCCACCGCTGAAATTGGTCCTAGGAAATTGTAAGGGGAAATATAATGTGTGCTAGTGGAAAGCAATAGCTGAGAGAGTGTCGATTTAATAGCACGAGCGTGTGCAGACCATGAAGGAAAGATAGTTCTGTTACTGAGTCAGTGTGGCGAGGCTCAAAATGTCTATTTCAGGGCTTGCTTTAAGTAGGGTGAGTCACCAGGCTTTTGGAGCACTAGAGACTGCATACAGTACGTGTGTGTGTGCATTCATGTGTGTGCACATGTATTTTTATGTGATACCGCTGAATTTCTCTCTCTCTCTGTCTCTGCCTTTCTCACTCTCCCTCTATCTCCGTCACACACAGGCAAACAAACACACACACACACACACACACACACACACGTGCCAGCCCATAGGGTGCAGGTCTATGACAGGTTAGGCGTTTTGGGTGTGGGCCATCCTCTCTCTGTCTTTCCCTCAGCTCCTAGCAGCGAGCTGGCCCTCGCGCGGGGACAGGCAGCGACTTCAATCTGTTTGGTAAATACTGAGATAAGTAAGGCCCACCCATCGCCACGGCAGAAAATAGCCCAGGCCAGACCTGCGAGTGAAAAGATAGCATGCTATGCTGAAAGAGGATATACCTTCCAAAGAGAAGACTGAACATAAATGAGCTATTTTAAGATATTAGAGGGTGTGAAGGAAGTCAGAGTGACGGACAGACAATGGGAGAAAGAGAAATGGAGAGACTGGGGGAGAAGAGCAAATGAGAGATGGAAACCGCCTCCTGCTGCCAGTAAAATGTCAATGGAACCCCGGGGATGCATTGATTAACCTCTCTACTCCTAATCTGTCTTCACCTCCTCCGCCTCTCACTGAGGGCAAACACACAGACCGGTGGTACACAGATGGACAAACTGGCCTTCACGTAAACACTGAATGGACAAGGCTATAAGAGCTATTTTCAACTGAAAATGCAAGAGCATTGTTTGATGACTCAGGTTTTTACTAAAAGGGTTAACAAATTGTAACTAATGACAGATATTTCTCTCCTTTCTCTTTTCAGATTTTTCCCTCTCTTTTAACATCAGACAAATTCTTTTTATACATTTGGGTATATCTAAGTGAACACGAAAGTGTGATGAAAACTTCCATGTTACCTAAAATTCAATTTAGTTGAAATTGAATTCAATATAGGGCTGCAACTAACAACTATTTACATTATTGATTCATATGATGTTTATCTATGGTGTCAAATATTTAAATTGAACATCATCATTTCCCAGAGCACAGGGAATAGTCTTCAAATAGAGTTTTTTGTTCAACCCAATGTCCAAAACACACACAAAAATTCAATTTACTATAATGTAATACGGGTCAAAGCAGAAAAACCTTCACATTGGAAAAGCTGGAATTGACTCTCTGAACGATTATTTGACTAATCATTTTAGTTTTAATTCAATACATCTTTGTCTGTCTCACATGGGGAAATCTATTGGACATCATTTAAAGTACAATCATTAGAAGCCTACATAGAACGTAGGTGTCATGTAACAATAGGAACATTTTCCAGTGTTGAAAATCCTACAAGTCTTTACATTTTACTTACATTTTATAGGTTCTTTTGGTGTGCACCAAAGTAAAAAGTGCCTGTTGTTATGAAGAGGTTGTATTCATTTAATTTTGACTCACTGCAACTGTCCAGACCTTTACTTTCAGTTGTTAAATTTTTCTCAGTTGCATACACATATTTCAGAATCCTGTAATTAGTCCAGAGACTAACTTCTAACTTGTCCCTTCTCCCTGTTTTCATCTTCTTTCACTGGCAGTTTGCTCCCAGTTCTCCAAAGGTGTGTACGCCATCATTGGGCTGTATGACAGGAAGACAGTCAACATGCTCATGTCCTTCTGCGGCGCGCTGCATGTCTGCTTCGTCACGCCGTCCTTCCCCATCGAGACGGCCAACCAGTTTGTCATCCAGCTGAGGCCTGAGCTCCAGGACGCTCTGGTGGGAGTGATCGACCACTACGGGTGGACCAAGTTTGTCTACATGTACAGTTCTGACTCAGGTAGGAAACTTAGCACGTGATCCTTTTTAGATAAACATATACTTATGCTTTGCTACATCATAATAAAAATATGTGAAGTGGCCTAAGACACTTGGAGTATAGGTTTCTTTTCTAAAATATTTTATATGAAAGTTTTCAATTGATTATTAAATATAAACAGATACTGATCATAAATGCATTATCATCCTCATTCATTTTTGAATACCAACATTTAAAGTTTCACCATAGGATTTATTTTAAAAAGCAGATCCACTGCGCTACACGCACATGAAGACAGTCAGAGGCAGAACCAGCCGTTAAACCAACCACCATTAGCCGTCTTCATATTGCCATGGCGACAGCAACGGGGTCAATCGCAGCCATTGTGCAGCAACGAGCAGCCATCAGAACATTTATTTTAGATCCCTGTCTTTGTACAGACAGAGAGCACAGAAAAGAAATATTGACCTGCACTAACTAGCAGATAAATCACACAATGGAACAAAAGATTAAGCTTTTCTTTGAGCAGACCTCAGCAGTAACCCATGTCCCTTTGTCAGTGGCATGCCAAAAGAAAACCGAAAAAAAAAACCAGCACAAAAACTGCTGTGGTGTTCAATTTAAACATCTTAATAACAGACGCAGACAGAAATAAAGCAGCACACCTGTCGGCCTCCTGCTTCCTCCTCTCGCTCTCCTCTCTAACCAATCAGCTATACCCTTTCCATAATGCCATGCCATCTGTCCCAGGTGTTGTGGGTTTTGGAGCATAACTATGAAGGGTGTATTTTGTGTGTATATGTGTTTGTGTGTGTGTGTGTGCGCACCCAAAAGCATGTGTACTTGAAATACGTGTGCGTATTTTGCACATGCAAAATTGCATGCATGCAGTATGAGGGCTTATTGCAACTTTTTATCTGCTCATGTTTTTGACTTTTGTGAGACGTAAGCAGGCTTAAGTCAGCTTTAAAAGACAGATGCCATCATGTCACCCTGCAAAGCGCACTATCGAACAGTGACAGGGGAGATTTCACAGTGGGCTCTGGTCCTATTGATGCATGATGGCCGCAGCGCCACACATGTCCCGCAGATTTTTTTTATCTTCCATGATCCCTACATTATCCATTTGCAAACTGTTGTGTAATGTATGTGTGTGTGTGCAGGGTCGCCCCTGTGTGATTGAGTGGTGGGAAGGAGCCAGTGGAATCTGTATCAGTAGTCCTCTGTTGCCTGGATACTACTCCGTAGTCACCCCCTCCTACAGGGTTATTTTAAGCCTTTAAGAAAAATCATATTTACTTGTGAGGAATTGCTCTGTTATGTGTGTGCGTGTGCGTGTGTGTGTGTGTGTGTGTGTTCGTGCTTCCCTTTCTATATTTTATCGAAGTATCTTATTCTAATCATATCGTATTCTCTTTTTTTATGCACTTCATGATAATATTCCCTACGAAAAGGCCAAAAGTTCTTTAATCTCTAGTGTAATATATGGATATGTATTTATATTAATTTTTCCAGTGTTTTAATCCATTATCTGAAGTGGTCAAGGACATACAAATACACCATATGCATTGTCACTTTCCTAACATCTCAGGATCTTTAATATTTTTTCTGTCTTGCTGCCTTACCATGCAGCATCTGCTAATAAAAGTGCCTCTCTTTTTTTATTTTCAAAAGCCAAGAATGGGAAAACAAATTTGATAGCCCATTAAACCTATCATAAACAATATTCAGCAAATGGTTTCCCCAAGTGTTATTTTGTCTACTCTCGATTGCCTGGTGCCCAGGTCTCCATGTATTGCCTCTGGCCAGAAGGATGCTTATGACAGCCAGATTCCATTATGATATTATTCTCTTCCAGGATGCCTTTGGAGAACCACTTTACCTTTTTACCCATTTTTTCCTCCCTGTCAGACTGACTCTGATTTATAGGGGTGCATTAGCCACATACTGTAGATACCTTTAAATGGGCGAGAGGATATTCAATGCAAACAAAGTGAGACCAAAAAAGGGAAGAAAGCAGGGAAGGAATGAAGAATATATGGAAGATATGAAAAGATAGGAAATGTAATAGTTCTGCCACACCGGTAGCATTGAAAGAAAGTTGACTCCAGGACTCTCTGTGGTACATTACAGTACAGAACATTCTCAATACTAGGCGTTAATGAGATTCAAGCACTAATTTTATCCCATCTTGACTGCTGCCCAGCTGTTCGCTCAAGTGCTGCAACATAATGTACATACTGCAGAATAAGATTAACAAATAAATACATTTAAAAAAGAAGGAAAGATAAAAAAAGAGTGCAGAGATCAGATTATATTGCATGGTGCTGTCCATGGTGCTGAAACCTTTACTGTGACAAGGACTCCATTTAAAGACAGTTATCCATTCTCCATAGGATCCACAGGCCTTATTCACGGCCATGATTAACTGCCCCTTGTGTTCCCATGCCTATCATCAGTTTCACAGCTACTATTAAAGCTGACAGCACCAAGGACTACAATTATTCACTCATGAGCAACAGTGAATGGAAAGAGACACCATGAAAGGTGCCAGCACATCCCCACGTACCTTTCCAGTTATGATTGACCAACTTTACCATTTTTCTGTGTCTCTGATTTATTTATGTGTGCTGTGGTGTGGTCATATGTGGAGGTGAAACACCATCCATCTTTTTATTCCTTAATGACCTGGTGTCAAATAGGCAGCCTGAATTGCCTGAAGAGCAGCTGGTGTGCATTGTAATAAGGCCAGGCAATCATATTTCAGAGGCTGTGACTGCATCTCTCATTCTTTTTTTGACAGGGTCTATGTTGTTATTTTTGTTGTGGTGGATAAGCCATTTTTACATTTGCTCAATATGCAAAAAATGCCTGTTTGAACATGAACAAGCAAGCATGGAGGATATGCAAAACACACCATGTATAGGCCCACAGTAGCTTTACCAGTGTTTGCCGGCTTAGTGGAAGAGAAAATCAATACAGCTACAACATGTATTAGTTTACATTTCTAAATTTTGTAATTGCTGTAATTCCTTTTCGGTAATGGCTTTCAGTCTGCTGCGGGTTAAATTACTTTATTTACTCTATGGAACAACTGTGGCTGCCAGCTCGAGAGGAATCTGATTGGTGTACTGCCAGCAGCAAGGGAGTACAACAGTGAGTCAGATTGTAAATCAGAGCTCAAGATCAATGTGTTCTCTAATCGCCTTTTATTTCCTGTCTTAGTATGAGCCCTTAGCTCATTGGCTGCTCTACCTCTTTCTTTATGATGCTCAAGTGTCTCAGCAGCATATCGGTGGCAGAGTAATTTAGTAGCCCCACCTGTAATTGGTCCTTGCAGGACGTAAAGCTTAGTGTGTCGCCGGTGATGATGCACAGTCTGATTAGTTGTTAGTGCGAAAGTGGTGATTATTTAGCCCGGCGCCGCACGAGCTGGAAAAGCACACCTGTACGTGTCAGAGTGCTTAATGGACTGTCCCACTCATTGTACTTTATCACCAAAGCTACAGGGGAGATTCTGATGGATAAGCTTATCAAAAGCAGTTTGGTTATGCACTGCTTCTGTTTTGTTCTCAAGTTGTTTTAATTTATCTTTCAGCTCACGATAGAACTACACACAGTATAAGATTAACCTTCACATAATTTATGTCTCATACAGCCTAATAAAATATAGACACTTATGGATCGCTTCCAGTAGAATACCAACTAGTCATTCATCACTTCATTCATCTTAGACTTCTTTGCAGAACTTTATCTGTAAACGCCCACACAGTTAGCACCCGGAGTTTCTCTTTTCTTACTTCCTGCAATTCCCCACAAACCTGAGAGCTTTACCTTTCTCCACTCTTCTGTCCAGGCCTGTCAGTGCTGCAGAAGGTTCTGGACACAGCAGCGGAGAGGAACTGGCTGGTGACCTCGGTCAATGTCGAGACCATGACAGAGGCCTCCTTCTTGAAAGTGTTCCAGGATTTGGACAAGAGGAAGGAGGGCCAGATTATCATCGATTGTGAGACTGAGAGGCTCACTGGGATCCTTAAAAAGGTACAGAGCTTCTCTTTTTTCTTGGAATGATGGGTGATTATGTAATTATGTTGCAATACGTAATGGAATTCAAGCTTAAAGACTGCAATCTTACAAAATAATAAGAATATGTCCAAATTTGACATGATCTGTGAATTTTCCTTTTGACTCGTATGAGAGTTATTTTAAAGCCTGCTTGTAAAGTTTAATCGACTTCTTCAGAAAAATAGAATAAACAAACGTGATTAAACACACACACACTTCAAAACAAGGTTGTGCATGCTTTAATAAGATGACAAAGAAGAGAGGCACAAAGAGAAAGGTGGGGGATATAAATGGAAAGTGGGGGTTGGTTGGTGGTCCGCTGGGGTGTTTAGTCTTCTTAGGGACAGGAGAGATAAATTACACGGCATTGGCATTTGGAGTCCGCAGTTCTTCTGCGATAGGATCATAACTTACTCACCTATGCACAGTTGAAAGGAAAATTATCTTGGCATCACAGTTGACTGTTCGCTAAACTCCCTCCCTTACTACCTACAGTAGTAACCAAGTGTTACTTTCAAGTCCAAGGAGCAGGAGGATGCTGACTTTTTTGCCTGGGACATGAAGCTTTAGCCTCAGTCTTTAAGCACAATACCATGAAGTTAGCCATCAAGAGCTCGTATAAGAAAGTAAAGTCGGAAAGTCAGCCGGAAAAGGCTAGATTTCATCTAGCTGACCTTTGCTTAATTAGCTGGCTAGTTACAGCTGATAAAATCTACTAGGCACGGTTGTCATTCCAGCAGGCAAAACCGCCTGCGTTTACCTCCCGCTGTTTCAGATGAGGGTACCCATTGTTTCAAAAATGAGAAAAGAAATTGAGTGGTAAATCTGCCACTGTTATTATAGACTTTTTTCACAGCAGACATTTTGGCATGTCATGCAGGAAAAGCACAGGTGTAATTAGTAACAAGTGCATTCCATTTAGGTGAGCTGGTTTCACGGTCCTGGCATTGTGTACGCTGGCTCACTGGCTTGGCCTACTGGGACACCTAATGGAACTAAGCCATCTTTATCAAAATAAGTTTCATCTGTGCTTTTCCTGCTACGACAGTGCAAAATGTCTGCCAAGAAAAGGGTCTTATAAACTGCATGTGCCGTACAATAACAAACATAGTAGCATCCACACATACACACACCTGGAACCAGGTTATCCACACAGGCAATCGTATCCCCAGAAATATCCACACATTTGTTATATTTGTATTGTTTTGCATGTTGATGTCACTTGCATGATTTATGAGTCTTCTGTCAGATTTTTATAGTTTCAGTACATTGTTGTTCATAAGAAGAAAAGCACACACATGCACTTATATGACGTTCATAACACACACACACACACACACACACACACACACACACACACACACACAGTCCCCGGCCCCTCTGTGTGAATGTTATTGATGGCCCGGTGTCTTCAGTTAAGGTTATTGCATCAGTTCTCACCAGTTTACAGGAGCTAAGCCTGAGAAGTTCTCCATTCAGACGGCCACCATCAATCACCCACATCTGCTCCCTGCCTCCACACTGCCCTGCCTGTGCACCCAAACAATGGCGAACACACACAAATACACACACGCGCACACACACACACACACCAGCTCTGCCTCTTTTGCCCTTTAAACTCACTCCTGTGTTCATCTCATTCATCTCATTCAGTACACAGATTCTCTTACGATAACGTCACTGACAGTATCCTGAGGCAGACTTCTCGTATAAGCTGAATGTTGATGTAGTCTCCTTAGAGAACATTCACTGTGACAGAAGAGCTACCTCAAAAACGTTTTCAAAATGTGTTTTCCAACAGAGGGACGAAAAGTGACCTGTATTCCTGGGGCTGAACTTGGAATGACCCCTTCAAATTTGCATATATAATTAAAAAGCTACTCACAATCAAAACATTTCCATTAGCCGTTCCGCTGTGGCAGTACTGTGTGTTTTTCCCCCGGTGGCGGGTGTATTGGTGTCAACGCTGGTGTGTGTCTCGCCTCCTTCCACGTAGTTTTTCCTTGCCCGGGGCTCGGCCGCAGGGCCCGCCATGTGCCGGGGTCACCATTAATATCAAATGCCACCTTCTGTCATGACCTACAGCATCATTAGACACACACACATAACACACAAACAAATGAGTACACTCCCTGAAGTATGTATGAGGGGAAATGCTCACAGAGAGGAAGAGGAGGTCATGCATAGTGTCTGAACAGACAGTGGAATGAGCCTCTTATGCGCCATGGAAAGGCTATTAATTGGATGTTGCATGGCTTCAAATAAGTGCTGCCCACTCTGCCTTATTTTATGTGACTGCCCAGTATGCTGTGATCAAACATATACACAAATGTAATTGTTGTACAGTACAGCTGGCTCTTCTGGTAGGCATAAGTGAACTAGACAGTGACTGCCACCAACGAGACAGGGGATTTTGTTTTTTTATTCATCTGCATTTGAATGTCAGGCAAAGTGGTGTCCAGTGTGGCCATTTTGTTTATAAATAAACCAGTTTTGGCGCTACACTACACCTCTCACTGTGATGTTCAAACTGCCCTGATGCTCGGTGCTCGACTGACCTGTGATGCCCGCATCGTTAGAGAATGACAGCAGTGTCAGGAGTGTAGGTGTGAGAGATGGGCTTGTGCACAGTTCAGCACTGACAGACTTCAGCATCTGATGATACTGCTAAACCATGATGGAGTTCCAGGGAAGTATAATATTGAAAGCTATGTAAATGTTAGATCAAGGATCAAATCAGAGCTAACAATATTAACAACGGAAGAAAGATAAGGGGGAGGAGAGAAACAAATATAGTACAGTATACAGTATTAGATTATATAACACGTTGAATCATTTTCTGCTACTTTTATTAAGTAATTTGACTGTATTTTCTTATATTCATTTGATTGTTTATTTTGTATCAATAACTATAATGATAATTATAATATTTATGAATCCATTAATTTAGTTACTTTTCTTCAATATATGAATAGTATCAGTCATTTTCCTTCTAGCCATATAACTTTTATTATATGGAGTTAGTAATCTGTTGATCTTTTGGCTTTTTACTTTCTAGTCTTTGTTAAGTTAACCACCTTTTATTATATTGAATGTTCAATGTTGAGTCCCTTTTAGCTTTTTAGTCCCCCTGTCTATCCTGCACAAGGTCAAGTACTGTACTTTGTAGCAGGTATGCTGCTGAGACACTGTCAAAACCTCTTTCTCAGTTGTACACACACACACACACACACACAAACACACACACACCCACACACACACACACACCCACACACACACACCATCCCTCTGTTTTTGTATCACAGGCATCTTAGTCTCTATCTCTCCTCTGTCCTTGTCTTCCAGATTGTTGAACAAGGCAAGAATGCAAAGAGCTACCACTACATCCTGGCTAACCTGGTAAGAAATCTTCATTATATCACTGCATTTTTATCAATTTCGATTTCTTAAATAATGTTCCACATACTTGTCTACATACTTTCGTGCCTCGGGTGAATTTGCATTTCTATTAAATGTGGCTTTTAACAGGATTACAGACTTTCAGTACTGAATTTCCAGTTTAATAGAGTTGCATATGCTGAATAATTTAGCCTAAAACTGAATTTATCTGAATTTATCCTATCTGAATTTATGCCTTTTATTTTCATTCATCCCATTTGCAGCTACATGATATATCTGTTCACCACACTGTCAAACCTACAGCCATTGCAGCCGCACAGTAGTAGACTTATGTAAAGCACAAGCAGGAAGCCTGTGACAGCCAGGACAGAAATCTATGCAGACTCACAGTGACAGAAAAAGGTCAGACAGCCAGTGTACGCAATCTTATATCCATTAGCTCTCTTTGTCTGCTGCCATTTTCTCTGTGCAAATGGTATGTAGACCCCTATACAGCACTGTTCAGACTCACTAAATGCAACCAAATGAACAGAAAATTGACTTAAGCCGAAGATGTAGTTGTAACAGCATTAATATGCAGCTGCGAGCCTGAACAATTTCTCACTGCTGGGCTTTTAGATTGGCTCAATCTCTCTTGTCTGGCCAGTTTTCCAGATTTCATTTTAAATGATAAGGCTCAGACGTTAATAACAGCTGATACGCAAAGTGGCTGCAGTCATTTATAATGGGCCCATTAAAGGGTTTACGCAAAAACTTATTTTTTCTGTGTCCTTGCACCTTTTGAGAAATGTCCTAATTGACTTGCTCGTGTGTACGTCTGCAGCTGTCTTGTATGTATGTGTGTCAATCTGAAAAACAGAGCCCGGTGTTATTGTGCGATAGAAGAAAAGAAAAAGAATTTGAGTTGATACTTAAATGTGGTTAAAATAAATATCTTCTGGAAATACCCCCACCCCCATGTCGGGCGCTAGCAAAGGCTAGTTTCTATAGTAACCTCTTCAGCTCACTGCACTGCATTAGCTCATACATGGAGCAGAAAAAAGGCAAAACTCTGCCTGCTCAGCTGAGAAATATGGACACCTGGCAACACACAGGTACATTAGGGATGGTGGTGAAAGGGAGGAGGGGCGGGGAGTGAATGCCGCCTCCCTCTCCTTTGCTTGCATCTGTCTCCCGAAGCTTTGGCTGGCCTTCATTTCGTACCTGTCGACCATCCACAAAACCAGAGGGGCATGACACAATTGGAACTTTATGCTGGTTTACAGCCTTCTATGTGACTTCATCTGTCTTTTCTGGAGGGACATGAAGATCAGAGAAAGTAAACGAGTGAGAGATTGAGATACACATATGGCCAAGAGAGGGGCGACGCTTCGAATGACATGAAACAAACATCAGAGCAGAGAAGAAAGAAAAAGGAGAGTAAGGTGTGTGTTTTGAGACAGATGCCTGGCGAGCTGGAGACGACCCGGAGAGGCACCTTTCTTTTTTTTTTTTTTTTTTTTCCATTAGTCAAAAGTTTGCTCTTAAATCTTAGACAAATCACAGACAAATCTTCTCTCCCCCTCTTCTGCTTTTTCTCTACTCCCACCCATTCCCACTTGTCTGCCTCTTCTTCTCCCCACGCTGACAGGCAGCCTGCTGAGAGACTGAATCTGCCTCTCCTACTCTCTACTTTTCTCCCTCTCTGACAAACAGCCTTCTCCACATAATAGTCAGGGGAAAAATACAAGTAGGAGATACCATTACAGTAAATCGCTTCTTTCTCTACTCTACTCTGCCAAAGGCACCCCTTGCCTTGTTCTCAATAGCCTATAAGGTTTGATCTTGCCTTTGTTAACAGTAGCCTATGAGGACTCAGTCTATCAGAGATTTGCTCTGGACCGCTCCCACCATGAAAAGGTTTTTGTTTTCTCACCACTGTTGGCCCTCAGGAAACACAGGGATGAAGTCTGCTTAATGGGATAGCATCTCTAAAGGAAAAAGAAGGATTTTCATTACGCTATTAATACCTGCACTTTTAATGGTAGAGTTAAAAACAGTAACGACAGCTAAGAGCGTCCTGCAGAATTACCCTATAATGTCAGGTTCCCACTAGACCGCTGGTTCTGGTTGTTATAAGAGGTCACAAGCCAAAAAGGTTTGGAACCACTGATCTAGTGACCCCTTCAGATTTGTCTTGTGACTGCCCCCCTAGTTTAGGAACAGCTGCACTTGACAACATGATTGCCTGTCACAGATGAGACTTCAGGATGTGCACATAGGGATATTCTTTTTTCCTATCTGTATGCCTCAGTTCACTTCTCTGGCTGTCCACTTCCTGTCTCAGGGTTTCCTGGACATTGACCTGACAGACCTGAGGAAAGGCGGGGCGAACATCACCGGCTTCCAGCTCGTCAACAACTCTGAGCCCGGCGTCAGCCGCGTGGTCCAGCAGTGGTTGGAGTTTGACAACAAAGACTCCAAAGTGCCCAAGAGTGGACTCAAAGTACTACTCCTTTGCTGTCTGATCTGTCTTTTATTTTCCCTCTTCTGTCTTTGAAGCATTAATACAAGTAGTCGTAAAGCAGCGCAGGATTGTGATAACTGATCTTCTGCATGAGGTTATGGTTAACCTCGGCCAAGAAGGTTGTAATTTCCCCTGTCAGTTAGTTTGTTTGTGGCTGTCAGCAGCATATTGCAAAAAAGTTATTAAAGGGTTTCTATTAAATCTGTTGGACGGATAACCCCTGATCCTATCTGAGATTGGTGATTCATATGTGGGATTTCTGCTATTAAATGATTATTGATTTTTAGCCATAACAGCTGTCCAACCAGCTGAGATTGAGGATTGATTCTAGATCCAAACATTAGTGTATTTTTACAGGGTCAAGAACTAGAAATATAAGTAAAAGAAATGATATCCTCAGATATGAAAGCACTGCTGAAGGATTCTTCAAAAATCAACGTGTAGTTGACTTTTGAAATTCTTAGAAATATTTTCATTGTCTCTCCTCATCCTAGACCTTTATCAATTCTTATCACCGTGTTTGCTTCTGTTTGAATTGTCTGCTCTCTCTCTTCACAGTACACAGGCGCTCTAACATATGACGGGGTGAAGGTCATGTCCACGGCCTTCCAGAATTTAAGGAGACAAAGGATAGACATCTCTCGCAGGGGCAACGCCGGAGAGTGTCTTGCCAACCCACCAGCTCCCTGGGGACAGGGCATAGACATCCAGAGAGCATTGCAGCAGGTCTGTGCGCATACATAAGACGGCTAATACAGACCCGCACACAGACACGTGCAAATTCTTGAGTGGCACATTGGCTAACAGCTCCTGAGTTGGGTCTGGCTGAACAAATTAGGTCTCATTCTGTCGTCTAAAGTTCACATTAAGTCGTAGGAGAGCTCTCCAGTATCAAATGTGACATCATGGCTAGTAAACAAAACCTGCCGGCAGTAACACTCTTGCGTGATCATCATGCAATATGACATCGGCAATTGAGTTTAGAAATGTAATATTTGGCAATGAAAATAGAAATGTTGGACTGGCTGTGAGACTTCTCGATCTCATGGAGACACACAGACACTTATGCATGTGGAACCTTGTATATCAAGGAACAAGGACAGTTTTTTATTATGATTTATTTATTATGAAAAAGCAGAAATAGAGTTGCCTATTTATAAACACAATTAAAAGTCCAATATGTCATGTATTTACTCTGGAACATCATTTACATAAAGTAGGGTGGTATAATAAATGCAATGTGTTTGTGATAGCATACGTGTTATTGCACGTGAGTGTGTGTGTGTGTGTGTGTGTGTGTGTGTGTGTGTGTGTGTGCAGCCCGAGGCCCTGTCTGCAGAGTGGCTGTGCAGAGGCCTGCTCAGAGTCAATCTAGCCATCTGCCTGCGGATAGACTGGAGATTGAAGCCGTGTTCGCTCAATTAACTCCATCACACAGCCAAGACAAACACACTGCACTGTACACATACACGCAGACCGTCTGTCATTCATTTCCGTAGGGACCCAGGCACTGTGGACTTTCACAAATGAGTACTTCACAAACACATGCAAGCTATGCTTAGCATGCATTGCGTGTTACCATTACATGCAAATGCTTGCCGCCAGCGCAGACGTGGAAGAAAATGGCCTGTATGAGAATCATGCTTCATGACGGCCATTGTTTACCCATCTGCCGGGCAAGTCGGAGCCTGTGAGTTACTTATTCAATATCTGTGACTCCATTACAGGTCCGCATAGATGGATTGACTGGTCACATTCAGTTCAATGAGAAAGGCCGCAGGACCAACTACACTGTTAGTGTCATGGAGCTGGCCCCCTCTGGACCCAAGAAGGTAAGCCTGTAGCCTGAGGCTCCAACTCAAGCTGTTTATTCTTGCTCAAAGACCCTGTTTAAAAACTGTGCTTGCAAGTTCATTATTGGAATAACTCTGTGGCTCATTTTAGGTCTTTACACAGCATTCAATAAGTCCAAGAAAGGTCTGGGCCCATGTTAACTTCAACTCCAATCAGAGGAAAAGATTTATCCTACTGCCATTGTTCGTTTAAAAAAACTGAATCCTTACATTTTATACTCAGTGATGCTTTTCAGCAATAGTTCATTGTATTTGTGTGAAATCCTGAATAAATCCAGTAAAATTAAATGTGTGAAATTAGCAACAATGTCATAAATGTATATTATAGCATGTCAATAGTAGGGAAAAAATAATGAGAAATTGTCTGAAATGGAAACAAAATGAAAACCTGGAAAGCTGAAACAATGTAAGGTGCTGGTGGACAGGGTACAGCAGAGAAATTTGGTAATAAAAAGAATTGTGCAAACAATGAAGATGCATGGAAAGTGAAAATGTTAGCTTTATTTGGGTTGTTGCACCCCTGATTAATATAAAATGTAGTGTAAATCCTATCAAATATTAAAATCAAATGCAAGCAGTGGCTAAAACTACTATATCTTGAATTTGACATACCGTTCAGTATTCCATTAGCTAACATAGTATTCACAATGACCAATGAGACCTACAGTCGCTCCAAAACATGTCTCAGTGTTTTTGTACTGCAGCTTTGTCGAATCTACTCTTAACTAACTTAAGAGAGTATTTTTAAGTCATAAGAAATTTGATAAATAGCTTTTATTCTTTCATCTACATAATTAATAAAATGTATTTATCAAAGGAGTATAAGTGAATAGTCTAAATAAAAAGTCTAATAAAATACAGGCCCTGGTTTATGACATATTCTTCTTGTCTTAGGTTGGCTACTGGAATGAAGATGAAAAGTACGTGACCACCGCCAGCTTCATGAGAGGCAGCAACGAGACCTACGGCCTGCAGAACAGAACTTACATAGTCACCACCATCTTGGTAAGTCAGTGTACAATAGAGAGGTGGAGGGATTTGGGGGAGGAGGGGCTGGAGGGATGGGAGAGACAGAGAGAGCAGGGTAACATTTTTCATTTTCTTTTATGATAGAGTTCCTAGAAGTTCAGCCCCCTGAAAGAATTCAGCAGACATCTGTGATTGTAACTCCCTCCCTTCTTTCCCGTCCTAAATCTGTTCTGCTAACTTCTGTCTGTCTGACTTGAGCCTGCCCAGAATCACAATTACTGCATTCGGCCAGTATAGTACAAGTACTAGGGTTGGGTGATATGTTCAAATCTTCCAACCGGCCACCGTCAGCCCAACAATCGGCATTTGCCGATATATTCACGCAGGTGTTTGTGTGTTGTTTCAGCTCGGCGATGTGTGCAGTTTGCTACCTATTTTCCTTAATCACCAGAAAAATACAACCGTACACCTTCTGAGCTTCTGTCTTTCGCCGAACTAAGAGTAGCTTAACTGCCTGTTACCTCTTTGTAAAACAGACTTCATTCAAACTCGACATCTAAAACTCACCAAAATCATCTTAGTTAGTCTTTCCACTTTTCCAACGGACACCGCTGAACGAGAGTCTTTCGCTGAGCAGCGGTGGCAGACCATTAAATTAGGAAAATAAAATGACAAAAAATGCCCAGAGAAAGGAACCGGCGATGGACTCAGCCAATCACAGATAGCCGATATATCTATCCAATCACCCCAACTCCAACAAGCACAGAATTCTGCCTTTGACACAAGGACAACACAACCTCACGTTTAATGTTAGGAGACACAAACAAAAGAAAAACAGTGTGTGTCCAGTAGTGCATCCATCGCTATGGTAGTAGTTATACAGTGCTAAATAGCACTGGGGAACATATATTTCTGAGGCTGTGTGACAATGTGTCCTTCATTTCTCTGTCCTCCCTTGTTCTTTATTTGGCTCAGATGTCATCAGGCTGTTCAACAGGACATGGCCAGGTTGTGTTAAGTGTCCTGGCCTACATAACAGAGATGTAGCTGCCGGGGTCTGTGAATGAGGTTGGGTTTCAATCTTATGGGGATTCAATCTGTCCAGCGTACATGGCGGCTAGGTTATCATGACATTTTCTCAAAAGAAAGGAACATAGCTGGCAATACCTGGCAGATATACAGAAGAGGATAATAACGGCGGCAGTATATCTTTGCAGGTACAGGATGTTCTCAGTGTCTGCATCTTGTTGAAAATTTAATATCATAGAATAATCTATGTCTGTAGATGCCTGGGGCCCAGCACTGGTTCTTTTTTCGAGTGGGAATGTCTTTATCTCTGGCAATCACTGCCTCCATGTAATTTTGTTGGACTGGGAGCAGATATAGCTATTCAATATATGGATGAAAAACAGAAAAAAAAAAACACTTTCTGATTTTAGAAATTCTGAATCAGACTTCAGGTCTAGCAGGGCAGTGTGTGTGCAGCTGATCTCCACTGTGAGGGTTAATGGGGGTAACGGATTTAAGCTATGCACTTCCCTTCAGAGAAATTCACAGCTCACCAGATAAAGGCTTGGCGGAGGTGATGGAGCTGAGAGACAGTGTACAATAACAGAGAAAAAGCATTCTCCAATCTGTGCAATCTTTTTAAAGAGGCAGGCTTTCAGTCAGAGACCTTGTAGCATCAGCAGGAAACAGCTGAACACAACAATATATAGAGATTACCAATGTGAATCATCTGGTAACGCTGCATTTATGCCATATCATAGAGACCATAAATACGAGCACCCGAAAGGGAAAAACTGTTCGCGTAAGCCTCTTAGTAGTAATTAAGATATGGGGAATTTCTGACGTCAACTGTAAATCCCACTTGGGGGACAGAGTCATGTCAAAAATGTCAACAAATTGATGCTAAAATGGCTGCAATAGTGAGTGGTTCAATCTAAATAAACCCGAGCATTGAAGCTTATTTAAAAAGTTTGGCTAACCACAGACTACCTTAACATCGACAGTTCAATTCTATAAAACTTTTATTACTTTACAGGGCTGTGGAGGTATATTAGGCAAATAGGGTTGGGAGCTGATGTAGAGCATTGGGCATACTATGCAAAACTTAACTATAGTCTATTGGCATCTAATTAAAAAAACTTGAAAATCCTCATTTAAACCCGAAGGTTGCAGTTTCCCAAGAGTGTGGACCTAAAATAACTCTCTCTGACATAATCTGCAATCAGTGTCCCCTTTTCTAGGAAGATAAATTGGTTCTCTGTCTTGGAACCTAAGAGAGGAGATAAGGTGTGAACAGTTATTGGGCTGTGGGGTAGCAGTAGAGTTTTTACACCTTATAACTTCTGTGCTCACTGAGTCGTTGCTGGAGGGAGTTATTTTGCCAACGTGAAGGTATCACCTCTTGCTTTCCTTCAATCCCTGCTGTCCCAGCCTGTGCACACAGACGAGGCCTGGGTTAACAGGAGATCTGAAAGAGTGAAGCAGAACATGTTTAATGGAGCACTCAAGCTCGGTGTCTTCACGATTGTTGCTTTACACTAAAACCAGGCTATGGCTGGAATCTTAAGATTTAGTTTTAGCGTGCTACGAGTTGGTTATTAATGGCCTTATGTCTGTGCGCAACTATTTAAATAAGTATCCTTAGTTTAATGGGCTTTCAGCACGAAATCGTTGCATGCAAAAGCAAATTATGTAATTTTCAAAATTCCCTCAAGGTCTGTTGAAATTGGTCTCAGAGGAATAAAATGGGTTATTTTTGCAATTTTACCAAATGATAAACCAAACAAAACATCCTTATTTTTTGCATGCATTTAGTTTTATTTGGTATACTTCCTTGTGTGTCTGAATTATATTTAACTTTTTTGTTGAGTGTCAGTGGATCTCAGTGAAACTACTTGAGGTCAATGAGACCTAAAGGATCTTCTGTATGCCATGCCATGTCTCTGCGTTCACACGTGTGTGTGCGTGTTTCTGTCTTTGTCTGTGACTGCAAGTGCATACCCTGTCGAAGCGCTGCACACCAGACCTTTCTCACCACTGTCCCCCTGGGGTGCCATTTCTGTACCAGTGGGCCTCGGGTTTCCATGTGTAACAATGATTACCTTCACCTCAACCATAAAGAGCAGGAGAACCCAGATAACTGTAACACACAGAGGAAACCCCTGCCACCCCCACCACCCATCTCTAGACCCTGATGAAATATGATAGCAGGATTTGCTCAGCTCAGCGCAGCCTTAGCTAAAAGCAGGCATACATAACAACTTGTGGGAATTGAGGCCCTCCGAGTGCTGCTGGACAATTCAGGCCGAGTTGACGGGAATTCTATACAAAATACATTTGTCTCAAAGTAAAGCGGGGCCCCAGGTGTCGTGTCAGCTGTAATTTCTCAGGACACCCAATCAGTGTGAGATGTACAAATGCCGGCATGATATAACAAGAATAACAGCCTGGCCCAGGAGCAGAGGTCAGCGATGTCTGCTTCGCCGGCTACATGGCTCAAACACACACACCCACCCACCCACACATACTTCCAATGTCTTCTCAGCTTTTATAATGTTATCAACACTCCTTTCAATGTGGCAATGCTGTAGTAATGATCATACTTTGGCACCTTTTGTGTTTGAATTACACACCATACCGTCAAGGAACAAAGCCAAAATAATACCTCGTAATTTCATATAATTATCTTTTCTTTCGAACCTTTCGCAGCAATTGTATCTTGAGCCTAGTAATTTTTTTTTCAGCAGTGAACAAAGGGTACAAAGATATGTGATGAATTGCACTGAAGCATAAAATGCATCCATAACATCCCTTCCAAAATGTTTAATAGTAATATAAAATTTAAATACATGCTGAAGCTTTATTATCAGCCATAATGCTGTCGTTGACTTAATTAGCTTAACAAACCGTCCAGCTGTAATAGTTATGCAACTTAAAGTCACAACAGCTTGTGCCTGTGTACAGTGTACATTTTGTTTCAGTGAAAATCTTAACTATTTAGGAAACTGTTCAGTGATTTCCTGTGTGTTATTTCTGACACCTGACACTGAGAAAATAAAATAAAAATGGTGATTGCAGAAAAAAACAAAACTCTTTACCCTTTTTTTAAACTTTACTGATGGTTTCCGTACCTCCGACAGGAATCTCCATATGTGATGCTGAAGAAGAACCATGAGCAGCTTGTGGGAAATGACAAGTACGAGGGCTACATTGTCGAGCTGGCTGCAGAGATAGCCAAACATGTGGGCTATCAGTACAAACTGAAGGTTGTTTCAGATGGCAAATATGGAGCCAGAGATCCTGAAACCAAAATGTGGAACGGCATGGTTGGAGAGCTCGTGTATGGGGTGAGTGGGCAGAGTTTTGTGTTGCATTATTCCTCTTTTAAAGCGGGAAAATTGTCAAAACTAAACTACTAAAAGTCTAATGTAAATGCTGCTTAGCATGCCAAAACCAATCCCGTCTGTGTCTGTACCCCTCCCTCAGAAAGCAGATGTGGCTGTGGCTCCTCTGACCATCACACTGGTCCGTGAAGAAGTGATCGACTTCTCCAAGCCCTTCATGTCCCTGGGTATCTCCATTATGATCAAGAAACCCACCAAATCCAAACCTGGCGTGTTTTCATTCCTGGACCCACTGGCTTACGAGATCTGGATGTGCATCGTGTTTGCCTACATTGGCGTCAGTGTCGTCCTTTTCCTCGTCAGTCGATTCAGCCCGTATGAGTGGCACGCTGAGGACTACGAGGAGGGAGGTGAGCCGCAGACTCCCACCCAAGCATCAGCCTCCAACGGGGTGCAGCAGGGCCAGACACCAACGCAGCAGAACACCAACCAGCAGAGTCCTGAGCAGACCAATGAGTTTGGCATCTTCAACTCCCTTTGGTTCTCACTGGGGGCCTTCATGCAGCAGGGCTGTGATATCTCACCACGGTAAGGAACTGAGGCTTCACATTTTTGATGCATTGCATCCACAGTGCTTTGAGTGTCTGCTTTTGTTTTGTTGGTACACAAAGAGACACTAAGGGCCACCTACGTACTTATATCTTTCTGTCTGCCACGCCTACACTTAAACATGCTATGTTGTGTTCTTGTTCAACTCATTTGGGCTTTGTTTATTGAGAGTTTCTTTGCCACTTGTCATACAGAGCACCGATACAAGTTTGATTTAGAGCAACAGAGGGAGTTAATCATGTGGTCGTATATCAGAGTGTTGGTTTTCATTCTCCTATCTTCAGGTACTGAAAGCACTTTTCACACAGGCACTGCTACCCTGAATTGTCCGGACATTGTCCAGACACGGTGTATGTGTGAACTCAAATGCCCACATCAGTTGGAGCGGAAATGCGTAATGTCCGGGTGATCCCATGTGTGAATGCAGCAGGTAATTGTCCGGACAATTCACGGCTAGCGAGTGGGCATGTTGACTTCCAGCAGTCAGCTGCTCTCATCCACAGCTGCTGTATTTTATAAATGCGTCTGGCGCTGATAAAGGCAGCAGCTAAAAGCTGCATAGTTTTGACTCTCCGCTGCGAAGCTAGCGCAAACAGGAGAGAGGACTTTCTGTAAAATAAAACCTGTTTTATTTCTGGTGAAAATCTTAAAAACGCTGAATGACAAACTGCAACAACTTTTTGTGTCACCTATTGCCTCTTGCACTCCTCGCCTAAACCAAACGGACTATGTCCAGTTAACGCATCTGACACGGACATTTCCTGCTGTGTGCTGCATGTGTGAAAGGGCGACTCCGCACATAGTCCGGACCCGATTGTCTGCACATTGTCCAGATTCCATATGTGAAAACTACTTTCCTGCGGTGGTATAAACACGCCATGGACTTCTAGGACTATGAAAACTTGTTGTTGGTTGTTTTCAAAATTTCAAATCAGTCAATCGCTGTGTAAAGGTAAATATCAGACCCTTGACAGACTGTTCTGAAGGATCCTGGTGGGAGTATTGAGCGGTATGTGTTGGCTCCCCTCGAGTGCTCTCATGAGCTGTGGTATGAAACAGTTCTCAAAAGGTCATCAATTAAAAATCTCATTAAGTGTCTGAAATTAGAGACACTGAGGTCGACTCTCTGAGCTCTCCAGAGGGACTAGCAGGAGGAGATGAGAAGATAATGTCAGTATTATCACTGTAAGCTCTGAACCAGCAGAGACAGGTTAGGTCATGGATAGGCACAGTTTTTTGTGTCTCTTTAAACATCAAGCAACATATACATTATGTATACATGCAGTGTGGTGGTGCACGTATGCATAATACATCTATACTGTAGTAACTATACTGTGAGATTGGAAAAGCTGATGCTGTAACTTCAAAAAATAATGAGAGTGGTTTTGATCTTATATCTTACTATCCCCTTAAAAGTAGGTTCACTCAAACTCACTCGCCATTTTTTTCTCACTTATCTCTAGTGGTATCTGTTGCCATGCAGATGCTGCTTTGTTTTTCAATCGCCCAGGATTTCTGCCTCCACCCCAACACAGTGGTGGTCAATGTAGACACATCTGTTTCCAGAAACGTCTGGTTGCTCTGAATAATAGACAGAACACACTGTTAACCGAATTTCACAGGGGTCATGACTGTTCTAAAAAAAAATAGTCTTAATGAGGAAAATTGAAAAGTAGTTCCAATGTAAACTGTTCACATTGACATCTGAAACATATCCGGGCTATTTAGGACATTGTGTAACTCGACTGTTGACTATTATGGAATATCACAGGGATGGATATCTCTGAGATCCTGAGAAAATAAAACCAAGACTATCTGCATGGCTAGATACCACTAGAGGTCGGTTAAAACATGTTTTCTTATAATTTGGGTGAACAGACCCCAGCATCATCTAACCTGATCAGTGACCTGCAAAGGGAGACATGTTGTGCTGCAAGGCTCCTTGGTCTGAATATGATAATTTGTTTAGAGGGCTGTCTCTGAGAAATAGCAGCAGTGCTCAGTCAATCATCCCTGATTGAGTTGCTGAAGGTTAAAAAAATTATAACAGTGTGCAACCCTCCATTTTTATCTGACATTTACAAAATGTTTTTTCACTTTGCTCTTACCTTATACAAATATCAGAAGGGAGAAAATCTCTGCACCTACAGGCCTGCATGCTGCATGCCGGTGCTCAGGAGTACATGATGTAGGTACTGGATCCCTACTCCCATGGGTCTTCACCTGACATTTACCGTTTTCAGCCTGCAGACTCCACTGCGCTCCATGCAGGATGAAGCCTATTGTCTGAGTGTTTCTCTCTTACAGCCTGCAAATGCATCTGCAGTAACTATTGATTTCCTTGTATGCCTCACAGAGATGGAGAGAATGTCACCATGCATCTACTGATTGTCTGTTCCCTGTGGTTTCACTTTGTATGCACACACATACTTTTTTTTTTTGTGTGTGTGTGTGTATGTCTCTGTATGTGTGCTTGACCACACATGGGTTCATGCATATTTGCACGGTATTTGCATTTGTTTTGCTTGGGGGAAAGCAATCTCTGCTGATGCAAGACCTGCACTGACAGTTTAAGAGGACACAACAGATTGTTCCTGTACTCACGACAGTTTTGTGGATGCCACCCTTAACTGCAAGTTAACCAGTTGTAAACATGCAGAAATATTGTATGTCATCATCAGTTGTAAAAACTGTAACAAGAGTTTTGGCCTGAAGTTCCATTTACCTACCGATAAAGAGAGATGTAACATAGTAGCAATGAAAATGTAACATTGAGTTTTATTTGCCTGGTAACCGGAACAGCTTTAACTTGAAGTATTTTGGGATACGTAGCACACATTAAGTGCACACTGACACGTATTGCTGCTATTGTATGTTCTCAGTTAAATAGGTTTCAGGTAAAATTCCTTAGTGTCGTCAGTGAGGGTGCGCTAAGGGCTCCTATCCTCCAAGGACTTGAGTCAAATATCTTCCTTTTCTTACAATGCCCCTCCAAGGTGACTGTAATTGTCCCTTATTGTGTCTTTGGTGAAACACTGTTTGGGAGTCAGCACGGCAGCGTTAGAAAAACGAGTCGGTGAGCGTGTGCAGCCGTCCGCAGCGTTGCGATCAGCATGGTGGAGTCTGCTTGTCGTCTTTGAAAACCAACACAGTGAATGTTTCACCCCATTGAATACTACCCTGAAGGAAACATCTTCCCCTTGAAAATTTGGGTGACCTAGTTGCTCTAGTTAGCACAGTGCGTATTCACACACGCAGGTACACGTTGATCTCCTGAAGCGCTATGAGCTCCTCTGCTAGATTTGAAAGGACATGTAATAATATTTCTTGTATTTTGTCAGATGAAAGCGATAGTACTCGTAACCGTACATATTCTGTTGTCATGGACATAGTGAACCATTGCATCTGCGCTAATGGGATTTGAGGGATTTTTTTTGGGAATTGTTTTGTTCTTGTACGCGTGTGAGCGTGTGCTCAATTACAACCTGTATTTATGTGCTCTCTTTTGACCCGTTTCCAAGTATCTAATTAGACTTTTTTAGAATTTAGTTGCATTACTATCATATCATTTGGATATCAGGACAGTTTCATAAAAGCAATATCAAGCACCACAAGTTAGACATTATCGAATTAAGAGTTTGAGTGAGTTTTTGTAAAGACAGGTTTTTTTTTTTTTTGTGGTTATTTCCCAATTCTATGGCTGTGTTCAAAACCGCATAATAATCCCATTTCTGAGCAGGTGCTTGTGAAGTGCTCGTCACTGTGCCTTTATAGCTAATAGGTGAGAACAGAATGTTCTCAAGGTGCATTCAGCTCTGAGGTAGGCAGCTCAAAGCACTTCACTCTTTATGCTTCTCCATTTAATTAGAGACAAAGGCCAGGGAACAACACCGACGTTCCACTTTGTCCTGCCTTAATCAGTAGGTGTGTTTAATTTCCCCGTCTGCCTCTACCTGCGCGTGTGTGTGTACAGACAGGTTCTATTAAAAGCAAGAACTTATTGCCGTTTCCTTTGTCTGTTGTATCTCTGCGTCAAGGTTTACAGGCGGCTCTGGGTCTGTGCGCGCTCATATAGTGTGTGTATACATGCTTGTAGGCATGTACTCATACATTGGTGTGATGCATCAATGTGTCCAATACTTGTGTAAGTGTGTATGTATGTGTGTGCATTAGCCACCCTGCTCCCCATGCTATTTATTCTCTGTGAGACCTTGTTTACTGTGCTCTTTCTAAATGTCAGCACTGTCAGTCAGGCCCTCCCATAAGCCCCAGTCCGTGCTGTTGGGCTCTCCCTGTGTTTATCTCTGCAGACAGGTGGACTCTGAGAGTGATCCCCCCACCCTCACACACAGACCACTCAATCCATACATCCACTCATTTACTTGCTCTCCAATCACCTGTTTTCAGATCTCTCTGCCTCTTCCACTGGTCGTGTTTGGTTAAGAATTCATCATGTGTGTCATATCCCCCCTCATCTCATGGCTTCGCTGGTGCTTCCTGTTTCACCTGGCTCACCTCCCTGTGCCAAACAGCTGCGCACACAAAAATACGCACTGTGGGAGATTTAAGAGTGGGATTTTGATCTTTTTCACATGAAAATATGTGCTGTTGTTCGGCTTTGGTAAGTTGTACAGTAGTTGTTTCATGCAACAGCAAATGCCTTAACATTATTGGACCTTGGGCTATGATTTCATGAGCTTGTGCAATATTTCAAGAAGAATGTGTTTCCGTCCTGATTAATTCACATGGATTTGTCTTCTTTATATTCCAAAATCTAATGGGAGTATTGATGGTGGAAGCACCAATGGAATGCCTTGATTGTGAAGCAGCTGCATGACATAACGTGGTGTAAATCTAGGTGTGAATGAATATTAAACATTGCAAGGAAGGTATTTACTTCCATACATCACCAACAAATCATTGCAAACGGAAGCAAATAAGAAACCCACCTCCTGTCTGTTAGCTGAATGTAAGGAAGCATAAAAATACAGTATATTCAGCAGGACTTCATACTTGACCTTGGTGATTTTAACTTAGCTCTGAATTTCTGTTTGAAGCTCACCGGTGGGAGCTCTTGGCAGGAGGAGAACTTGAGTAAAAGGGCGTGGGATCATGATGTTCCTCCAGTGAATGTGTTTTGTGATGTTTATGTCTGTGTCTGATGTCTGTGTGTGTGTGTGTGTGTGTGTGTGTGTGTGTGTGTGTGTGTGTGTGTGTGTGTGTGTGCGCGCCGAGGTGTGTGTTTGTGTGTCTGATGGCACCGTGGAGTTGTCTCCTCTCCTCAGCGCTATGTTGCTCCCGTTACATGATTGTAGACTGAAATAAATCAGCTCTGCCACTCACACCCTGCCCGCCATAACAGCAATTTCTCAGCCCTGGCGGCCAGAATCATTCAATAATGAATCAGGTATGTGGTGTATTATAGTAACCCGGGGAGGGTCAGGAAATACTCAAACTGGGTTTTCTGTCATACATTGACGCTTGTTTTCCTTTTTGAACCTCTAAACAAGAGAGGGCACAACACTGTAGCCCCCATGTACACACACTGAGTTTGCAGGACAAATTCTTAGGCAATACAACTGAATTCTGGCAAGACTAAAACCTGAACAACATAAGTCTAATCATATCTCAGCAACTGTTACCAGGCACGGTGGGCCTGGCAAGCTTTGGGTTTTTTCACATGTTAAAGCGGTATGCACGGGACTATCTACAGTAGTAACCGAGCACTGCTTCCAAGGCCAAGTGAGTCAGAGTGAAGGCTTATGTTGGTGGCTGCCTCTGCCACTGTTGCCGTCATTGTAAACTGCATTATGTGCAATGCAAGAACGGAAAGCCCGGCGTAGCAACAGTAACTAAGGGAGGTGGAGCTTATTGACTGATCAATTAACAGACAAGATACAGTATGAAATTGTTTAATAGAACTTAAAGGACCATATTATTAGTTAAGCATATATTACATATACTTTGCACACTATATACCATTTCACATTTTTATAATGATATTTAATCACTTTTTTTTGTCTTTCAAAGTTGCAATATTGGCTTGAAGTAATAGTATTCTGAAAAGAATCCATGGTGGCTGTGTCCTTGAACAACCACCATTGAGAGCTTTCCAAATGGCCCCTGCCCGCAACTGCATTGGTGCTCGGTGATAATGGAACTTTGATCAATAAAGAAGGACAACAATAGTGTAAAAAATTCTCTAGTTGCAGTGTGTGTGATTGTGTTTATTTTAAGACACCTCACCTTGTAGTCAGATGTGCACTGAACCCAGCGCCAAGCACAGCCTCTAATTGTGTTGTGTCGGAAATGCAGCCAAACCCGGTATTACAAAGTTAATAAAAGCATAAATGTAATGTTGTCTGGTATGTTGTATGATCAGATGTCAGCGGCTGTTTGGTCGCTAATCAAGTCCTTAGGGAGGAGCCAAGTGAACTTTTGTGATCAAGGGAATTATTGATCTTGCACAGGCATCAATTACGTATCACTTTGCGTTATTGTAGTCATTATTATCAGTAAAAGAAGAAATTAGATTGTGTTACACACCACTGAGTTACATAATTGTGGTGTTAGTGAGTTGTTGTCAAAGCAGTTGGGGAAGACTTGGTAGGAAGGAATAATTTATTCATAAAGAGATGGTTCAGTTTAGTTCACAGCATCGCTTATGTTTTATTTATCTGGAAATTGCATGAAGGCAACTTTTGATCATACATGCATGCATACTCACTAACAGAAACACACACACACACACACACACACACGCATACACCCCTAGAGGATTTCACTAGGGTATCACACTTTGTACACAGACAAAGACACCATCCCCTCAGAGGGGTATACTCTGTCAAATCTGCATTTAAAACACAGTCATAGAGAGGCACACACATTTCCAGCAGCATAAAAGGGCTTTGCTGCAATCAAGCTGTGACTTAGTATGAATGTCGTTCCCGCAACCATGAATTATACACAAGGCCTAACGCCACAAGGGAAATCTACCTGGACCAAAGTAAACATTGCCATTACATTGACCGGAAAGATGTGCACTTTGATGCTTAGGGGCTTATCAGTCAGCCCTGTGTCTGCGGACGTTGAAAGAAGTCATAATGAGAGCTTTCACTCTGTAATGGCAAGTATCCTACTATGGGGTGGTTGCCGTTATAGAGAGAAATACAGATAGAGGGAATAGAGGAGGAGATGACTAAAGTCTCTCTCAGCTCAGATGTACTGTTTGGAGTGCAGCGGGTGCTACCATGGCAACCGTAAAGAGACACAGATTTTTCTGTCAGAGCGGTGCAGCTTCCCATCAGCTGTCTTTGGTGTGTGAAACTGCATGTGAGTGGCCATGCATGTCATCTCTTTGTGTTGTCATAAAGCAAGATTGAATGCAGTATAAGTCAGTTTATAACACCGTGCGTTGATGGTATTGATTTTCAGCTAACAGTTGTGATGTATCTGTGTTTGGATTCCTGTTTTCCTGCTGGAGTGACTAAGAGGCTGTGCGTATGTGTGTGGGCGCGTAGCAAGCGCTCTCACAGCTCGCCAGCACTGACTTATCTCAGGTTACATGAGGCTAAGACAGCATCCATGATATCATTCACTGAACCTGTGTTCAGCCACAGATACAGTGATTACAGTCATATCTCAATCATATCGATTCCTCTGCGCCAACACTCGAAGTGGCTGGGAGCTAAATTGTTGTGATGTCTATGCACCACCACTCAAACGAGCCCTATCTTGCAAAGCAGCTGCTTAACTCAGCTGCTTCTTAAAGAAACAAACATGTATTTAGCAAATTTTACATAGCGTACTTGAATGAGTGTAATTACCAGCCTTTGGTGTGGTTGCCGCAGGCTGGTAACAACATTATCATAATGTTCTCTTTTCAACTCAATGGCATGGTAATACTGACCTTTAGAGGGAGAGAGAGAGAGAGAGAGATGTTTTAATAAATCATTATTTTTTGCTCCCTGCTTAAAGCTTGCATGTTATTTTGGCCTTGAAGAAGAAAGCGCTCTGAAAATATACAATCTAACAATCGTGCGCCTATCAAAACAAGAGCGCAAGCAACCAAGCAAACAGAATCAGAAGTAAAGCCACCACTTTGCAACAATGTTGGCCATAACAGATTCTCATTCCCCAGAGCCTCATTTAGCAATATCGAGACAGAGAGAGACAGAGCGAAGTGGTGAAAAGCCACAAACACACTGTAAGCGTCAGATGAGTGCATTTTCAAAAAGTGTCTGTGGCCAGGTGTGCACTAAAAGCATTTTGTGTTGCACATCAAACCAATTTGGCGTGTCTGCTTCGAGCTGCAATTTGGAATCCACAGTGGAGGACCAAAATTGCCCTTTTACATGTGGTTTCACGAACCACAGTGACCTATGTGACGGCAAAATTACATAAAAAGCTAATCATGTTTATAAATACTTCATTCTGGTTAATTATCCTGACATGCCCACATTATTATGCATGTTTTTAACAGGCTGTTTTTCGCTGAGGAGGCTATAGGGAATCACAAGCCTAATAAAACTTTTATCAGCTCATAACATTTACAAGCAGCTAAGACATAGGGAACGGTAATGAACAAAAGTCCTGTGATATAGAGTGAGATGTAAAGTACAGTAATTATGGTTTTGTAGGTACACATGAGTGCAAATTAAATTATGAAACATTTTTGCTGTAACTTCATCCAAACCTGAAGCAGCTGTCCAACATTTACTGCCTGCACTGTGACACAAACACATCAATTCAGGTAATTCAGATGGTTGGTGGGAAAACGACTATAGCGCTGTGTATGGTTTGTCCTTCCAAACTTTGTCATTATATTTGAGATGCGTCCAGCAATACAGGATTTACATAGACTTGCACACAGTTGCACTTGATTTTCTGTGGTCTTGTTGTGTTGACGAGTGGATGCTATCTAATGTGATACAAATAAGGCTCTGGTGTGGTTTTTTTTTCTCTTTGTAGCTCTGTCATTATTTTCACATCTAGTGAGCTGTGGTTGCTAAGGATGTTTCCTGCCGTTCACCACAGCAGTGGCCAATTAGTCAGCACGTTATCACTCACACTCGAGACTCTGTTATTCTAGTCTATATGTGTATGTGCATGTTTATACCTCTCTGTCTGCTGTGTCCATGGGTTTTTCTGTTTTCTAGGCATGCTTTTTTGCTCGCAGGCTCCGCTTCGCCAGCCTCTGTCACTCTCATTTTGTCATCTCTATTGACTTGTAGAAAACAAGTCTTGTCCGTCCTGACATTTTTCAGGAGTGACTGTGCCCAGTCATTAAGAAGTTACAGCTGTCTTGCTCATTTTTAAGAAGCAAAAAAAAAAAAAAAAAAAAACTGAAAACTCCTTTTCCATCCCTGATTTGTCTTAGAATCACACTATAATTAGAGACCATTTTCTTTCTCATTTAAACCTCTGTAATTCCTAATCCATTGTAATGTGGCCATTACTGGCTCATTTTTTACACTTGCTAAAGTCATTAGTCATTGCTAATTACCATATCGAATAGAGGAGGCCAGCCAGGGGAATTCTAATGAGAGTTTAGTGCTACAGCAGATTCTCAGGGAGCTGTGGGTGGAGATCATATTGCGAAGGATGAAGATCTGGATCTTACATCCTGTAGAGAGATGGTCCCATTCGTTTTGCTGTCCATCACAAGTGTGTTGGTCCCTGTTTATACGTGTGAGCACACAAGAATGCGCTACTTATGATGGTTATATACTGTATACTGTACATATACAACACACTCTTTGCTAGGTTTTGATTTCCAAATACCTGGATCATTAAATATGCTATTCTAAACATACCTACCTGCCCCGCACCAAAGTCCAACATATACAGTTAGGGACTAGCTGGTGAACATAGTGGAACATTTAGCAGTTAAAGGGCCAGATGTTTCCCTCAGGAGGTGGTAGAGACCGAAAGCAGAGCCATAAGGGGAGTGAAACTTACATTCATTGATTCATAATTGCTGGATGTGTAAATAAGCAGTTGTTTGCTAAAACCTCAACACTGAACTTCATGACGTGATGAAATGTCAATGTTGCTTGTTGCTCTGCCCCAATGGGGCCAAAAATGAAACTAATGCAAATTCAACGTCTGGGTTCTTAATCTGTCTCTTTTCTATAAACAAAGAACAGTGTAGCTATTTCTAACGTGTGTTACCTAAAATTGTTAACAGCTTAACTAAAATGGATTCCATAAGGAATTTGAAATCGTAATTTGATGAGCGGATTTGGTACTGGATTACATTATTTTTGGATTAATCACGCAAGTATTTATTCTATAAAATGTCCTATTACATATTCCTAGAGTGATGTCTTGAAATTGTATTCTAATAGAAAAAGAGAACAATAGGCAGATCTTTGAGTTTTAGAAGCTTTCGCTGGTAATTTTTTGGTATAGTTATTTGTTAAATGACTTAAACACTCAGTTATCAAAAATCATTTGGGCTCTAATGATATGCATACCCCGTTGTATCTTATCCTGTATACAAAACTGCTGTTGAACTAGTGCTTTTGCTACTCCTATTACCATTCCTTCTCTTTGTAATGCAATAAAAGAGGCAGAGTGAATAATTGATTAATCATTGCCTTATCAAGACTATGAAATTACAGTGGTACTTGGAAGATGTCCCTAACTGTAATAAGACAGCTTAGTTAATGTTTTACCGAGGCACCGAGGTTTGGCTGCTGTGCAATAATGTATGAGGAGCGGAAAGGAGGCTCAAAGGAAGCGAGTTCAAAAGGAAACAAACAGAGACAAACAGGTCTGTGTTTGCCAGTCGCTCTGCTCAACTAGGGAGGAGGACTGCTGCAGGAGAACCAACACACACCCACACACCCATACAAACGTCTCTGTCACACACACACACACACACACACGGCTCCTTTCTTTCTCCTCATCCCAGTCACACAGCAAATGGTGACCCGGTTGTTCCCATGCACAGACAAACTCACACATTGTCCTCGGGGAAAAGAAAAGTATGCATGTGGGTGCGTTTGTGTGTGTGCGTGCATACTTGAATGCGTCAGTGTCAGCGCCAAGGTGTAGGCCATTGTTGTCTTGGCCCGACAACAAGCCCCCTGTCAGCCCCCCAAGCACACGGAGAGACAGGCAGGGAGCGCAGCGGAGACGCAGGGTGGATGGAAGGGGAAGGGAAAAGAAAGGCGGGGAAGAGAAGAGAGAGCGAGGGAAAGGCAAAAAAGGGACGATTGAAGGAGAAGGATAAGACAGCTGTTTACTGCCATCTCTGGAGGCCAGCAGCAGTCAGAGCTAAGGAGTTTGTCAGCCTCTGGTGGTGCTATCCAGTTTACTTTTCATCTATGCCATTTCTCTCTCTCTCTCTCTCGCTCCCTCTCCCTCACTTTTATTACTGTTTCAACCCTGCATAACACTCTTTCTCTCTTTCCACCCAATCTTAGGGTAGTTCTTTGTTTGTCACATTTTTTCTGTTTTCACAGAAGTTTGAAAAAGAGAAATTTAAACTATCATACTGAGTATTGTAAATAGCTAGTGTAGAGCTATTGATTACTGCAAAGTTCTTCGAATGCCACACACTATCCATCACCTGCACTACCTTTTTTACACTTTATTTAGTTTTGTTGATCAAACCTTCATCAGGTGGAATTCATATTTGATCTGCTCCTGAAAAGACGAGAACCCATCAGGATTGATAAATTCAGGACTCAATTAGCACTTCTGCCTCAGTGTGATATTGTGTCAGGCAAGATGAATAACTGTTTTTCCTTGCGTTGTTGCAAGTGAGCCATCTGGTTGATAAGTTGGATCTTATCAAGAATTAATAGGCTATTTTGATAATGAATTTATAATTGAATCAATTTCAGTCAAGCAAAAATGCCTAAAAATTGACTTATTATAGCAGATCAAATGTGAGAACTTGGACTACATTAAAATCTGCCATTTTCATTTCTTTCTGACAACTATTACTTGATGGATGCGAGCATAATCAGCAGATGAATCGATAATGAAAATAATCGTTAGTTGCAGTTCTAATTGTGATTATTATGTTATTCACAGTTACATTTTTTTGACAGTTTTGACCAGTCTTTTAAACATATACTAATAGTAACTATTATAATAATATTATTAAACTTAACCACATTTGATGTTTTTAGTAAGTAAAATAAAATAAATAAAATTTTCTAGAATTTTTCTATCGCATGATATTGATACGCTTGAACCATCTGTTGACATTTCAATTCCCCATTGGATGATATGTACTTATTTGGTTCAACCTTTTAACCCCTGTATTTTCTCCAGTATGTGATTGTTTCTTGTATATGTAATTAATATATCAGATGATATGTGTGTATGTATAGATTTCTAAACACACTATTCTTGTTTACAATTTAAATAACTCCCCATACTGAGCTCTTCTTGTTTAATTTAACATAGAGCTCATTGACTATAATTAGTTTGGATGCTGGGAGGTGCTGCTGGCACCCTATGATTGGTGGGTTCTTCTCGGGCTGTGTTTACATAAATATAAATGATACCAGTGCTCTTGGCCTATATACATTATACCTGAAAAAGGTCTTGGGTGCAGGATTAAGCGATCGTTGGTGTGCAGAGGTTTTTGGTTCTATAACTGTACAGAGCAGTAGAATCAACAACTTGCTTGAATGTAGTTTGCGTCAATACTAAATATGCACTGAGGTATTTAGAAAAGCATGTTGCTTTTCTCACTGCACAGAAAAAGCTTAACCTTACCCACACCCCTTTGAACAGTGATCAGTGAACAAGTCAAAAAAAAAAAAAAACACACAGGCACCCTGCAGACAGCTCTGCATTCTCCCAACTGATTTTCAAAGGCTCGGCATCCATTCTGTGTTTGCTCTCCACTCGCTCCCTGGCTGCTCTTTCATCATCCACCCGTCATCTGAAAAGCATCTTAAATGATTATGTTTTAGCTTCTCCCTATTTTTTCTCCTACTTAATCTCGCCTTCATGTTCACGCTCAGTTTGGCTTGACGGCACAAAGGTGAATCATGAAAGCCTTTTTTGTTTCAGATTTGTGTCATTTTCATTGCGTAAGCTCCGCCGCTCTGTGCCTCCTCGCTTGTCGGGGACCCGATATGTAACGCAACATGATTTCTGCTGTTGCTGTTCAAGCTGGCTTCTCTTGAGGTGAAGAGACATGCACAGAGAGGGAGGAAAGACAGGGATTTGACTCAGGGGATTTTGCTCACAAATCATCCAGTTGTTTTTTGTTTTTTTTGAAAGTGCAATTAGAGCAGTGGCTAAGTGTTCTCCTCTGCCTATTAATCCCTAACAATTAATGTGCGTGGTTCCATGAAACATATTGGCAACTTTCTTAAAGTGAGATTAATTTGGCAGGCAAGAAGCTGAGTGGGCCTTTGTGAAACTGGTTATCTTTCGTTAGCACATTGGGCTAAGCTTTCCAAGCCTGGTGGAGCGACGAGTGTGTGAATGCAGAGGGAGTGTGATGCAATGTAGGTCATTTGGATGGTGTGAACATCACAACATTTTTAGATTGCTGTTCTTGATTGTTTGCAAAATTGGCCAGGAAGAAAAATAATTCTGCTGTCACTACATTAACATTTAATTGATTGATTGGTTTGTAAAAATGAAACATGGAATCAACATTCATGAATGGAAGATACACATAACACGTAATCAAACTGTGTCTTATATATACATCTACTTTTGACCAATCAAAGATCCTGTCCCTCTGTTTTTTTTCAGCTCTCTATCTGGCCGAATTGTTGGAGGTGTCTGGTGGTTCTTCACCCTCATCATCATCTCATCCTATACTGCCAACTTGGCTGCCTTTCTGACAGTGGAGAGGATGGTGTCTCCTATAGAGAGTGCTGAAGATTTGGCCAAGCAGACGGAGATTGCCTATGGAACACTGGATGCCGGCTCCACCAAAGAATTCTTCAGGGTAAGAAAGCAACAGTCCAACATTTAACATAAATGCTAACCTCTGTGACAAATACATTGCATTTCCTGCAACAGCTTCACAATAAAATCCTTGTGTTTCACAAGTTGAATGCTTTTAATGTGACGCGGCAGCAGTAGGTAAGGTTAGGTTTGCATTATCACTCTGCCACCAAAAGTTATAACTACTACATAGACAGGTAACTACAGAATGTAAATACATTAAATGGCTATTGATGAAAAGAGACAAACCATAAATAGTACCAAAACGGAGCTTAATTTCATGAAAACTTCAAGGATTATAACTTTAACCAAGCATCATACAGCATAAAGATAGATAATAAAGTTTTCACACTGTCTCTTTCTCTCTCCCTGTCTCTTTCTCTCTCTCGTTAATTCTGGCTGTCAGAGGTCTAAGATCGCTGTGTTTGAGAAGATGTGGTCCTACATGAAGGCGGCTGACCCGTCCGTGTTTGTCAAGACCACAGACGAGGGCGTAATGAGAGTCAGAAAGTCAAAGGGCAAGTATGCCTATCTGCTGGAGTCCACAATGAACGAGTACATAGAGCAGAGGAAACCGTGCGATACTATGAAGGTGGGAGGAAACCTGGACTCTAAAGGTTATGGTATCGCCACACCCAAGGGCTCCCCTCTCAGGTAAGCCCCTGCTACTGCAGCATGGCTGGATAAAAGCCTCCAAGTGCTTTTATTGGAGTGTGTGCATTAGCATCATCCGTCATCTTTTGATTTGTCCATCAAACTCAGTTCTTTCAGCATTTCCTCATGTATGAACACTTACATAAACCGATTTTCAGAGTTTCTCTTTTTTGTTAAATTTCATGGATTTTGATTTATTTATGTATCTTTTCTCATAATAACACAACATGTCAGTGTTAGTATTTTGTCTGACATACTTTGAATGCATTCTAATCAGACATAGAAAGCATGGCATTACTTTTACAGTACTTCATTAAACTTTTTCCTTCTTTTGTTCCTAGTTTGCACACTGTCACATAAACATTCACAACTTGATCATGCCCATTTTCACCACTGAACGCCATCTTTGTTTGTTTCTGCATATGTATGTATGCAGCTAGCCTGTTCAGAGCTGACTTGTGAGCACTAGCAGAAGTGTAAAGTAGGAGCATGAGATATTCTATACTCTTTAAGCAACGCTTGTTTTCCTGCTGCCCTCTAATCACATTCTACACCTACCTCATGGTGGCTGGTCTCATGTGGTCTGCTTTGCAACTCCAGCATCCCCTCAAAAACACAGAAACGCATACAAAATGTAAATGTGCATCTCAAAAAAGAGGCCAGGGCCTTTGAAGCAGGATTGCAGCTAAAAGGACCGAACCCATATGGCTACTTTTTACACTGACGCCAGTGCTCACACCTTGAATGTGAAGTCAGCAGAGTTTAATTTATATTTGCCACATTCAATGTGATAACTGATGTAATGAATGATAATTCATATTGGATAAACCTTTCTGTCATCGATGTCCAAGGGCAGCAGCTGTCTTTTCACGTTACATTAACAACTTAACCAGCTTCCCATTCATATTTCTCTTGAAACTACAGAGAGAGTGCAGGAGCTGGTGGCATCTGAAGCTTTTAATCTATCTCTAATAGGCCTCATTCATTTTAATGAAAGGAGCCATATGGGGAGATTTCATTCAAACTCGATGAGGATTCATTCAGGGTTCCACCTTGGTTGACAGCCAAAGGTCAGAACACGCTGACTAGAAATGTTTCCTACGTCTTACTCGGAGGCTCCATTTAAATTTCATACAAATTCCATTTCATACAGCAAATAAGTGCTGTATTAGTGACAAGAAAAGTGGTGAAATGAATCTGCTCCCAAGTCATGTAGTCCGATTTGTCCAAACCTACAAAGTAGCAATGGGATGCAGTGTTGAACTGCTGAGGATGGCCCCATTATCTCTCTTTGTTTTAATTATTAGCAGAGTGATGTATGTTATTCTCAGATTGCCACTCTGGCCATTCACAGATGTCTGATACAGAATTTCATTAACAGCAGTGTTGTATTAAAGGATGGAAATTTTAAACAATTCAAATAATTTTATTGTTGAAGTAGAAATTCACTAATTGTGCTGCTCACCTGGAATCAGACATGAGTGAATGTTCAGTGAATTCAAAGAGCTGAGTTCAATCATGCCTGCAGTGCATTGTTAATGCATTAATGTGCACAGGTACTGAATATTAGGGATGCACCAATTTAGCTTTTTCTTACTCTATTCCAAATTCAATACCTAAACTCAGGATATCTGTTGATACCAAGAACAGACCTGACACCAGTGCTCCATTTTTGCAAAATTTAAAATGTGTCTTTGCTGTATTTGCTGCTTTGTCCATGCAATATTTTGAAACCACTTCCTAACAAAAAGTGCAGAAAATATACTTTAAGAAAACTATATCATGTCAATTTCTGGTTACAAAAGACAACTGTGAATGACATTATCAACCCCTCCAGTGTCACAGTAAAAGCTTACCTTTGCCAATTCCCCTCTGACAGATCTGCACATCCCTACTGGATATATGAAAATATATATGAATTCTAATATTAATTGCAGTGCAGGCCTAATTGAAAACAGAACTTTGAAGAAAAAAAAATATACTAACATGAGACAAGTCTTCATTTTACAGGATGTACTGACTGCCTGACTTCAAACTACACTGATCAGTCTGAAATTGTTCTGTATATATTCTGTGCTCCCTGCTTCATTCCTTACATGTATGATGTCCAGCCACTCCCATGCCTGCCTGACTATTTATCCCATCCCACCTAACATACAGTACAGTAGCCTCCCTGACATCTGCTCACCTCAACTGACCAAACTAACCAGTGACCTGCAGGTCTGCGGACCATCCATGTCCACACCCTTCGACTTCTTTCTTTCTGTCTGAGTCCTCTGGGCTGAGAAAGAATTCAGAGGTTTTACCAGCTCCAAGGATACTTGTGTTTCCCTACAGCTGTGTTGCGCACTCAAGGCCGGGGATAAAGACTCTTGTGCGTCTGCCGGTGAGAAAGGCAGAATGTCACCAAACTGTCACCAAATTGTTGCTGCACAGAAGAATTGACACTGATTTGAGGAAAGAGACAATCTGGCAAAGGCTGTAATCTTACTTCTTTTATGTAAATTCTGAGAGCAGATTCTGCCTTTCTGTGATTTGTGGGTGATGAGAGTCTTTGTCCACGGCCAGTCAGCTATAGGAAATACACACACCAGAGAGAGAGAGCAAGCCATGGGGAGATGCTTTGGATGAGGTGGTTCATATAGATTCATGTTCAGGACTCTTGTCTATAGTTGGTCACACAGTTTCCTTTCAGCCTGTTTAAGAAATAAACTTGCTATGGAAGTGAGCCTGATAGTTAAAACATTCAAAGCCTCTGTCTGCATTTTTCTCTGTTGATAGTTATAAATTAATCAACACAGACTTCTATTCACCAGGATGCCGTTATGGGTTGAATATTGATAGGTTAGTTACCATAGCAATCTGTACGCTGTGTGCCACTGAAAGGAAATTACCATCTGTAGACAGACTTCCGCATCCAAGGCATCTCCATTTATAGTGTCTGCTCTGCCTCCTTCTGAGGACCCTGCTTGGTAAAACCTGACTCTGCTACTGTATGGGCACTCAACATTTCAGCCCATTGCAGATATACAGCTAACATGTGCATCTAAAGCCAGCGCTCCTGCTTCATATCAGTAGTTAAATGCAGGAGTTTCTAATTGTAAGTCAGTGCTGTCATATTCACCACCACCATGCGACCAATCTCTTTATATCTGTCCCATAGAGTGTTTCCTAATGGCTATCGTTCTATATTATTTTCAAGAAACCCAGTAAACCTGGCAGTGTTAAAACTGAACGAGCAGGGCCTCTTGGACAAATTGAAAAACAAGTGGTGGTACGACAAGGGAGAGTGCGGCAGCGGGGGCGGGGACTCCAAGGTCAGAGCCAGTTTGATAAACCCTGCGGGTAACCCACCACCACTGGGAGTGGGGGGCTGTGTGGGGTGGGGGGTAACCGGCAGGCCAACGCTGCACTATGACTCAAGCAACACTTAGTCTCTCTGTGGTGTGGAGAAAAGCAAAGGAAAGTGCCAATGGGGGGTGATATATTGGCCTGCGGTGGCTGAATTTGAAAAATCAAAGGAGGAGAAATTTTGTATCATCTCCCCTGCTTGAACAAAAGGAACATCACTGATTTGAAATTGATCAATATGTAGTAATTAAACCAGCTGCTCCTCTGGCGCTCAATGATATTTAAGATTACATCAATTTAGTGATTTTGGAAATTGTTTTAGTTGTTAATTTACACCTTTTTTTTTTTGACAAAAGATACAATTGAGACATCCGTGTTGCATTAGTGAGGGTAAGCAGTGTGCCGGTTACCCAAAGTGATATAGTAATACACATCTACTGCCTTAGGGAGCAAGTCAACAGAGCTAGATGGAGTATTAATGCATATCACTTTGACTCTGATGTTTCTAATGATGTTTATGCTATATATATATATATACAGTATATATATGTGTGTGTGCGTGCGTGTGGTGTGTGTGAAGTTTCTCATTTTATTTTTTTTTTATCTATAAGCAAGCTCAAGCATTAACGTGTGTATGTATTTGCTGCTCTGTGTTTCTGAACTAATAACATAAAATAACATGGTATAATATGTTATTTATGTTATTTCCTTATGGTTGGAAGAATCCCAGTAAACCTAGCGGTGTTGAAACTCAATGAGCAAGCCGTCTTAGACAAACTGAAAAACAAATGGTGGTACGATAAAGGGGAGTGTGGCAGCAAGGACTCCGGAAGAAAGGTTAGTCTCCAACCCAAACCTGTCACCTCACAGCACCTCCCAGCACAACCCCTGATCCTAGACCAGCCCCAAGCCCAGCCCTCAGCCTCTATTACACTATTGACAAATACTCCCCAGTCGGCTCTAGCATTCCTACTGTATTGGCCCGAACATAAGACGACCCCCCCCCTGTTCACCAAACGTGTTTTTGGATAAAGATAAGAATCACTGAATGCAATAATGTAGGCAGATACACTGCATTTAAATAAAGGTGCTGTAAATTATTATAAACAAAATATTGAATAATACAGTCAGTCTTTTAAATTTTACGTCTTTCTGGACTGACCATGTTCAAAAATGACACCAGATGACTACATTGCATGTTACATGAGGCAGCAGCAAACTTCTGTAGGTTAAAGTGAGCCTATGTAACTCTTGCTGAACAGCAGCCACTGTGGCCACAAGTGTCAACTGAGAGACCACCATAAATGCTCTGGTGATACAGTGGTACAAATAGAGAGAGCATCATAAAGTGATATAGGTTACACAGCAATATCTATCTGTGGTTTACCAACATTAACAAAAATTAGCCACTAAAAGCTACTGACAAGACCAAGTAAGGCTGGAAAACCAAGATAGCTTAATATAGCTTAACACTTGTGTAGTACACCGGCTGTGGCAATATTCAAAGAGAACATCTGCTGTTGACAATACAAAAAAATGTCTAGTCTTCTAATATATATATATACAACCTCACTTTTTTAATCTTTTATAATTTCTTGATGAAAACATTGTCTTATATTCGGGCCAGTACTCTGGTGGTACTCTTGTGTCTATTTGTTCCCAATGATGAGCTTGTGTGTGAGATTTAATGTTCATGACTAGCGTGTACATGAGTATTGTGTGGTGGATTAGTTAGGATTGTTATAATGGTTTGTTATACTTATACTGACTACAGTTAACATCTAGGTGGTAGAAATCCTCTTAAAATAGATTGTCCAACACCCCAAACACACACCGACGCATAAACACAGATCAAATGTGACGATAACCTTGAGTTTGTACTGTAGATTAAATAAGAATCACTCTGAAAGCAGTTTGTAAGAATATAACTCTTTCCCAAGGAGAAAGAGTAGGAAAAAGAATAACAGAAGGACGAGAGGGAGACAGATGATGACATTAGGCCGTTGGACTTTGCTGAACCCTTCAAACATATTGAGGCGTAACCTTTGCATTCTGGCCCTTATAATTATCCTGCCCAAACTCTCTCTCTCTGTAGAGTGTGCATGCATGGATGCAAACCTTGTCAGTCTGCTAGATCGACCCCGAGTCACACCAAGTCTGCCACTGTGCTTGCATGCATTTGCACTTCATGTAAACCGCTGTTTCAAGAAATAGTTCTCCCTGACAGAAACGTTTTTGCTTTTTAGCTCAGGTACCTCAAATGAAATATCAGCTGGTGTTCTGATCCCGTCACTACACGTGTCAGGATTAAGATATTTTTCCGTTCCCTTGCTCATATTTTGATAATTTAGTGCAGGAGTGTCAGACCATGTGCCATGACGGGCTCAGTGTCCAGGGAGCATATTACAAACAAACTGAGAATATTTTCTTAGAGCTTCTAACTTAACCAAAGACTTATACCAAGGACTTCAATTTATGGATACATTTAGTAAAGTATATTAATTGGTCAGTCAACAACATCTTTGCAGTACAGTGCAAGGTTGTCACGGTACCAGAATTTTAAACTTCTATACTAGTATACAAAACAATAGTCAATAACTCTTTCGGTGCCACGGCAAAAAGAAAAAAAATTACAAACACTGGGATATGTTTTGATATTTAGAAGAACTATAGTCTATGATAAGTGTTTGGGAGCATAACTTGACTGTAAAGGGATAGTTTGACATGTTTGGGCAATATGCTTTTAACTTTCTTGATGAAGATTAGATGAGAAGATTGATGCCACTCTAGCTTTGCATAGCATATCTCATTTATTGAATCCGTACAAAAACAGCGTGGCCAAGAAATAGTGCGGCTCCTTTAACCTGTCATTTTTACACTTCAGTCTTTGTGCGTATTAAACAAAGGAGGTATAACGTGTTAACTGTTTGCTGTTGAGCCCTGTTTCCAGTCAACATGTCAACCTGAACTGAGTGGCTGATAACTTCAGATTTACGATACAGGGCTGTCAGTGATGTTCTTTCTCTAGCTCTGGGCAAGAAGCAAATAAGCTTTTCTTTTAATAGTTGAGCAGTACTCGCTACCTGAATATGTGAAGCTTTTTATCTCCAGCAATTTTCACCTCTGCTTAAAGAACTCCACTTCTCTCTGAAACAGCTCAAACTCACTGAACAATTATTAGCTGTATGAAGGGCTAAGGAACTCGATTAATAGCTTTTTTACTTGGATGGTGTTGATTGTATATTTAAGTAGAACGTTTTGAGACACACACTCATTCACGCTAAAACATTTCGAAGGATTTGGCCACCAGGACCAACTCTAGGAAGCTTTGCGAATACAGCTCCAGGTGATTAACAGCCAGGGAGAGGGAACTGGTCTTGGAAATCTCTCGGTGTTGTCCGTGTTTGGAGCAAAAACCTGCAAACTCTCAGTCCTCCATGGCACATAGTTTGACACACTTCCTGGCATAAAAATTCCATTACATAATACTACTAAATGCCAGGGTATATCTAGATAAAATACAGACTAAATGTATTCAAATGCAAATGTGGCAATGCGGTTAAAAACTATTTATTAAAGTGAATGGAACAAATAAAAGCCTGAATGTAAATAGTGGCTAAAAACAACTGGGGCTGATATACTGAGTTAACGTTAAGCTCAAATGCAAGTAGAGGCATCGTAAAGTGTACACTGTCCTAACAGAACTGTAGCTTTCCATGTGGAATTAATCTTTTCAAGAAATCCCACAAAAGGATTTATATGAAATAACTTCCTTTTACACCCCATTGTTTCACGAGAGCCCCTAAAGTTAATTAATTTAAGTCTCAATGATTCCATTTCATTACAGACTATAAATTGTATAAATGTCAGTAGGTGCCACTAAAATAGAGATAACAATCTACAGTATACTGTAATATGGAGCAATTTCAAACTAAAGACCTGTTTGTGCTGTTGCTGCATGAATGCATGTGTTGTGAGGTGTTTTTGCACTTTACCTGTACCTCTTCCCTGAAAATGTAATTTTGATATAAATTTGTATTTTGATTTAAAAGGTTAATAGGCATTGTGTAAAATGTTTAGAATTGCATAAATCAGTCATAAAAATACTAGATCAGTATCTATTTTTATTATCTGGGGCCTGTTTCACAAAGACAGTTCAATATAGCCAGGCAGTCATTGAATAAGTATCTGGTGTTACTAATCTTATTAGTGATTCTGGATAACTTGCCTCAGAAACCAACTAGATTCACCACAGCTATGAAGTGTAAGTGCAAGAGGTGGAGTGTCAAACAAACAGACAATTACATAAGAGCACTGGATTTAGGAGATTAAACTGTTGATCCCTGCTGGGAAATATGACTTCGTACCAGCACAAAGTAGTATGAAGTGAAAATTAAATTTACACAATGTAAGTACACAACTAGAATATAAAAACCTTTAAGTAGGCCTTGATCATACCTGCCAACACTGCCAGTTATCCTGGGCTTCTCCTGTATTTCAAGGCCATCTCCCGGTGCCCTCCCGTTTTGTTGTTTCTCCTGGGAATCTCCTATAATTTGCATTGCCCTCAATAATAGTTTTACTACCCTGATTCAAGGCGTGTGCACAGCTGCTCTCTGTGCAGGCAGGCAGGCCAGTTGAATCATACTCACTTATACACACATACTTACAAGAATACAACTCACACACAAATTCGGAAGCAAATGCATACATAGAAACACTTATTATGTTCGTGAAATTATAAATTGATATTTGTTTTGTATGCGTGTTAAACTCCAGTGTTTCTGTGAAAAAATGACAATTGAAGTTTTGTCATAAATATAAATAACAATATAGATAAATCCATTTATTTATTAACTTATTTATTATCATCCCCCATAAATAAAAAAAAAGCCATAACGACAGAAAATACAGGACGAATAAATATAAGAAAAGCATTGAAATGTTTCATTAATGTTACTTCTGTTGATGCAGAGAGGAGCACTGCAGGAGTATGATTTGTTAAATTAAAAAAGACTTGATAAAGGCCTGTGACCAAAATGTAGCTTGAATAAATCACTGGGAGCTAATTTTCAGCGTGCAGACATCCTTCCGTTTTTAAATTAAAAAGTCTGATCAGTGTTCGTCATTAGTGCGCAGTCAGAATACGTCTTATTTATATGACAGTGTCATCATGAAGTCGCCTCATAGTTTCTGTTCCTGCAGTGATGGAATATGAGTCCAGTGGTCTACATTCAACACTGAAAATATTTCAGTGCAATTAATATGCAAAAGTAGATTGTATTCATGGCTTTAATTAACGTTAGCCACCGTACTATTGTTTTGTGAGAAGCCCCCAGTTTATAGCCAGAAAAGGAACATTCGCTGCACTACAAAGTTTTAATATATTTTGGACATAATAAATCATCAAAGAAAAGTCATTGTACCAATTTGTATAGAGTTACCTTGTGCTCTTTAGTACCTGTCATTTTGACATTTGAACACGACAGTTGATAGGTTTGTAAGCCTGAAGAAAAAACGTCCTCCAGGTTTGGTCTGCATTGTTAGTTGCTATTGTTTTATGAAGCTGAAATCCAAGTTATCCAGCTAACTTAATAAATCCTTACTTTGTGAGACAGGCCTCTAAAATATGTATTTAATATCTGTTAATGTGTGTCTCGTCCTCTTGTTTTGTACTTCACATGACTGTACTTTGTCTGTATGCCAAATTATTCAGGCTCATCTGTATACTTTGTGTGTGTGTGTGTGTGTGTGTGTGTGTGTGTGTGTGTGTGTGTGTGTGTATGTGAGAGAGAGAGGGGGTGTGTGTGTGTGTGTGTATGGGTTTGAGTGTGTGTGTATTTGTGTGTCTTTTTACTATAATGCATTTGAGTCCTTGCACTTGTGATTATCTGTTTGTCCATGAGTACGTCTGTGTGAATCTGTGTGTCTGTCTTCAGTTTTTGGTCATATGTATGTAAACCTAGAGTTTTGTTTTGTTGCCACTGTTGCTTCTCACCACTCGGCTCTGATCCCGCCCCCCCCCCCTTCCCTCCCTCCAGGACAAGACGAGCGCTCTGAGCCTCAGCAATGTGGCGGGAGTCTTCTACATCCTGATCGGCGGCCTGGGCCTGGCCATGCTGGTGGCGCTGGTGGAGTTCTGCTACAAGTCCAGGACCGAATCGCGCCGAATGAAGGTGTCCACCGCGCGAGCCGCTGCCGCCTCAGCCGCTCAGGCCTTTCACTGCTCAGCCTTAGACAGTGGTGCTAGTGCCCCCTACACAGAGCTGCAGAGCTACGGCCTGTACGCCAACAACACTGTTAAGATATAAGGGCAGAGCGCAGCCACGGGGTAGGAAAAACTGTGATCAAGCCATTGTAATGATGATGATGATGATGATGATGATGATGATGATGACATCCGCCTCCTCATCCCCCCGCCCATCTAACCGTGATCACAGTAGGGCCTCTCACGGCTTCCACCGCAGTGCAAACGCTCTCCTGTACCTCTCTCTACCTCTTTTCGTCGCTGATCTCCTGCAAGTGTTGTTGAATCACTTGATTTTAAAATTGCCCTTATGCCTGTTACTTTACTTTTTTTTTTAGCTCAGTAGCTCATTCTTTTCTTTCCCCCTGTGTAAGTATTGTATTGACTATGGGTTGATACAAATGTGTAATTTATATCAGTTACTTTTTTATGGTAGATGATATAGAATCTAAAATATGTCTCAGTAGTTAAGTACACTTCACACTTTTTTAATTCAGCTTAAAAAAATGTTCCTTTCAGACTTCTATTTAAATCCCATTACTTTACTCATTACATAATCTCGTAGCACACATTCACAAATTTAGAAGTTTCCCTTTGCAGCACAGGTATAAAGGCAATTTGAATCACAGTGGTCCATCTATCTACCTCTGTCGCTCTGAGCAAATCTCTCCCCTGCTCCTTCTTCTCTGTTTGCTGACTGTCTTGCAAATGCAGGGCCCATTGTGGTGAACATCCTTTATATGTATACCATAAGGCAGGCCTGGTGCGGCTCACATGTTTTCCATCACTGCTTTAACATAGAACAGTCTAACTCAACTTGTTGTATGTTCAGAAATCCTAAAGTGAGGACGTGTTGCTTATTTATTGGGAGATGTCGGGCTTCTCCTCCGTCAGCAGCGATATCGCCGTTAGTCCTCTGCTTCGTGGATCAATTTACAACAAACAGCCTTTGATTCATTCTTCCAACATCAAAGCCCCTCGCTGATAATACTCTTCATGTAAACTGCAACAAAAAAAAAAGCAAGGCAGGGCCAAGACAAGGAGTGATCTTCTACATGAATCTCTTATGTTTTAATCAGTCAACGTAGGGGCACCTGATCAGTATGCTGATGAGATTGCCAAGGAGCCCATTAGTCCAGCGGTGCCTTTATGCTGTTTGGCTTGAAAGAAACAACAACGCCGTTCCAATTAGAGGCCGGTGTAATTCTCCAATCCCTACGCAGCACTCACCGGTCGCTCCAGATCGCACTCGCTTTGCCCAATTTAATCAGCTATAGAATAGGGGACAGGCAGGCACACACCAAAGAAGCACACACACACACAAACACACGCACATGCATCACACATCATTAGGTCGGCTTTTGAGCCCAGTGGCTTTTGCTGCAGTAGACTGGAGAATGGAGCTATTAAACCAATGAGTGAAGCCTCAGCTCCCTTCTTACTGCCCACACTTCGCTCTGCTCCTCCTGTTACAAATTAGGACGTTGATGCACATCGGCCAGCACCACGGCTTACCACCCGCAAATATCACTGAGGTCCAGATAAAAAGGGTGAAAACCAACACCCTATGACACCTAACAGCTCATTCTGCTCCTGAATTTTCCTGCAGTGCCAGTACCACATTCAGATAGTGACAGAAACAGCTGCCTGTGCGCATATATTCATGTAATAAAGACCAGAGACGAGGCATAACATGCAGCAGGCTTTAGTCTTCTAAAGCTGAAAGACCTCTTCAAGTACATAATTCTGTGCGCTGCTAGCTCTAACTGTTGCATAAGCTTTCTCTGCTCTGATTAGGATGTAATGCATGCCTGTGTGTAGACTAATTGCAATCTGTTTGTTTGTTTCTGACAGCAATCCATCAACGACGCCATGCGCTGCTCCACCCTGACCAGGATGAGTGGCAACGGGAGCGGCGGCGAGAACGGACGCATCCTCACCCACGACTTCCCCAAGACCGTTCAGACGCTGCCCTGCATGAGCCACACCGCCAGCATGGGACTGGGTGCCTCCGGCATGTGATCATCACGTGACTGTGCTGGCGGCGAGGAATAGGCAGGGTGGGGCAGAAGAAGAGCACAAGACTCTGATGACCTCACAAATCATGGCTGTCCGGTTTGACCCAACTATTCTCCTGGCTGTCGACGCGCCCGACTTGAACAAGACTTAACTTACTGCCAAAATGCACTCTCGAAAACCGCTCCTCACAAACTACGGACAGAGACTCGCAACGTTTTTTTTAATCAATGGATGTTTGAAAAAGAGATAACGAAAAAAAGAAGGGAAATGTGCTGCAATAAAGAAGCTGTCAACGGGGCGTGTTTTTGAATTTTTTACAGTGTTCATTTATGTGGAAAAAAAATGAACTTTATTCTTTAGTGTGACGCCTGCGCCGTGCCATTTCGATGGAGCTGTTGACGTTAGTCTGCGTGTGCAATATCTTCACCTCCACTGCTGACCTTGTACTACCTAGATGCTTTCTGATGGCTGAGGGAACGTGTCTTTGCACAGACGTGGCAGAGGAGGACAAACACTTGTGACTGCCACAATGATTTGATATTGTTTTAGGACATTCCCGCTCTCTTTCACTCCCACATTACGCACCATTTTTGAAGGACAAAGTGTTTTGGGTAGCATAGCCAGTTTTTATGATATAGTTGGTTTACACTGTTGTTATAGCGCAAAGAGCTTTGTCAAAAGTAGTTTGGTTTGATTTATCCTCGACTGAAGGTTAATGCTGTGGACTAAGCGGTGGACCCGGCTACAACAAACATGCATTGCTGCTACTACACCTCATTTAACACATCATGCCTTGTCTTTGTGCCATACGACCATTCTCACAAACGCACACACGTATACTACACACTTGTTGCTACCGGCTACTGGCCAACAGATAGAAAGGGAGTTTTAACAGTTTTAGAATTGACTTTGATGTGTGTGAGAAAGGTTATAGAATAGAGAAAAAAACACACTGACACATTATGTACAGTACTGAGTGACCTTACACTGTATTCTACTGTTGTGACATTCATAGCATATCCATTGATATACTAGGGAGTCTATTCGCAGCACATGTTCAGGAACAAAGATTTCAGACGAATTCAGATGTGATCTGGAGAAAATATTCCTCAAACTATTGTTAGAGCTGTTGCTGCATAATTCACTCACTTCTGTGATGTATCTTCAGCTGTATTCAGTTTTAATGAAATGGGCAGCGCCAGCTATTCGCTCTCAATTTATTGAGAGTGGCATATCCCCTGCAGATCGTGCGTGGCCTATAAAAGGAAAGTTGGCCTCCTCTCACTGTTGCTAGCTATCTCGAGAAGAAGGTGGGATTGGAACACTTGGTGTGACAGATTCACAGTCACTATTATCTGTGTTTATTGGAAGTCAAGGTCATGGTGGTTCCTGCACTGCTCGGCTAGAGAGTTCTTTCTTTCAGATCATGTCAAGTGAAGGGAAATCAGAATGGCAGGCCCTGGACAGTAGAGGGCAGAGATGACAAGGGGAAGACAGCCTGGGTTTGGCATGTAGGCCTTCAAGGAAAATGTACACAGAAAACACAAAGTGACCACTTTGCATTTTGTCAGTTACTGGTGTATTTTAGATTCCCGTGACCAACATTGACAACAGCAGAAATAGACTAGAACAGAAACAGAACCGGCTCATGTTGTGATTTAGAATCAATGGACAATTTAAAAAAAAAAAAAGAATAAGGCTGGCTAATGACATATTTTTATATCTTTCTTATTGTCAACAAATCCCACGAAAAGACATGGCAACAATGCGATGACATTTTGAGGGCCTTTAATACTTTCTAATCTCGCTACCCTGTCTTTGACCCTCAGCCCCAAGCCCCTTTATTCCTACTAGAGACCTACAGATTTAAATTTACTAAAACAGCTGAACACTGTAGTTTTTAGAAAATGTTAGGAGTACGTAGTGCACTTGTTGGGGATTATTTTTAGCTGCGGATTAATGCACATTAGGTGCGCTATTGAGTATACATGGCAGCCTGATGGTATGGGATTTACTCAAAAGAAACTACAGTGCCCAGGGACATGGTTATGAAGGAAAATGTCAGCAAGTGCAACGATGTGGCTAATGGATGTGTTTTTAATACAATAGAATAGTTTACAGTAAATCAGGCTTTGACCACACAGGCAATGCTCCTTGATTAAGATCAGTTAATTGTTTGGTTTGGTCTTTTCATGTGATTTGTTGACAATAAGAGACATATAGAATGTCGCCAGCCTTATCCTTTAAACTCAGTAATTTACAGGTGAAAATATTCAAAGCAGGAGAGAAACAGTTCATCACAGCCAGAAACTATGTAAAGGGTACATTATGTGCCTTCTTCCAACACAAACATGTTTTCCTCTTACCTATCTATCATTTTTCCTCTCTCCACCTACATAAAAGTATTCCACTGCAGAGTGCAACTATTTCAGCATCCTGGATTATTAGAGATAATTCAAGAAAATGTAAGAAATCATCAAGTTAAGTGTAAGCAGATAAAGCGGGTTGAGGGAAACGCAGGTGCATTAAAATGGCAAATTACAGTAATTCATCACAACATTGGTCTTGAAATGCACTGAACATCATCATCACACATGGTTGATATCTATGAGTCCAACAGTGTCCAAAGGTGTGATTTGACTTTAAGGCGACTGGAAGGTTGTTGCTTGAAATGGGATTTTCACTGCTGTCGGATGCCAGAGGTCAGGTTTAGATTATGTATCGCACACTCTAGCTGACCTCTCATTTCACAGCAGAGGCCAAGCGCCTGTACAAAGGCAGCACTCATCCTCTGCTTCCACAGCTAGTTGTGTGTTATTTTTCTTCTCCTCTGAGTTTCTGCTTTAAAAAATATGGTACCAAATCTAATGTATGACCTCTCTCTTTCTCTTCATCATCATACAAGCAACAAAAATGGGCAGTCAGAGTTTACTGAAATCATACATATCTCCACCTATTATGTATATAAAAGGCTTTTCTCTTCCCCGGTGAAAATGTTTGTTCTCCTCCCAATCATGCCTCAGTGTACCTGAATTAGTTACCTACCGCGTGAGTACTTTTCCTTTATTCCCTCATCTACGCGTCTTCTTTTGCTGATGTTGTATTAATTAGGACACAGCACAGCACTCTTCAGTGGAGGCTTTGTCTTCGGAAAGATGTTTTATATGCCATAACAGATTTGTAAAAGAAAAAGACACTCAATGTTTGTATTATAGAGGAGAGATGGGTAGCCAGGAAAGTGTTATACACTTTGAAGAGTGTAAAAAATAGAACACACACACACACTCTGATGTTGAATAATCTGTAGACGCTAATGTTGTTTAAAGCCAGTTTTGAGTTAATTTCATCTTATTTTGTTGCAGTTTCAAAAAGGATTTCCTGTTGGTGTTTTTTAAGTGCTTGAAATTTAACACCATTTGAATATTTCTTTGTCGCTTTCCTTTTTCACAGTATTTTACTACTGGAATTTAATCAGCAGAGTTTGTTGACCAGAAACATCATGATGTTGTTTTTTTTAACTATGGAAAGGGTGTTACTGAGTTTTAAAATTAAAAACGATGGTGAATAAATGGGTTCACAATTTAAAAAAAATGTTAAAGAATACAACCATTAAGAATCAGACTTTTGAGAAATTAACTTTTTTTTCTAACCAAAGTGTCCTGGAAGGAAGTCATCATGCTTTTGTAACCGAATAAAGGAATAAACTATGTATATTTGTTCAGTTTTATTTCCATGGGAGTCATATATCTCACTCCACACCACGGGCAAATGGGATGTGACTTTGGATATTACAAGCACAGAAGAATGAAGCACTGTCTGGGTCACAAAGGAGTGCAGTGATCCAAAAAATAATCTCAGCCAGCCTGTCTTGCGTGAAAAACGAAGACGAAAAAGCCTCTGCTACATGAGCTGTAAGGCAATTAAAAAGAACCAACTTGACTTAATGGTCCTTGTCAGGGTCATATAGATTAGGGATTACAGACAACATTAATTAAGGAGCACCCTCACATGCATTCCACTCAAACTAATTTGCATCTGTACGTATACATTATTTGCATGCATGAAAGCAGGAAATGGCCCTACATAGTCAAGATGAAAGAAGAAGAAAACAGATGCACTGTATATTCTGTATATTATTCCAGACTATGTTTTTGTAATTTTTCCTTTATTTGGTAGCATAAAGCAATTTGGACGGGACATGTTGGGAGAGAGTCACGAGGGGGCGATGACATGCAACAAAGGTCCTGGGCTGTGTCAAAATTCGGGTTTGTGGTATGGTGTCAGTATATGTTTTTTTGCACACTCATAGATATTCACATTTTGGAATTAGAACTCACCCTTTAGTCCCGATTAGCAGAAACTCAAATCTCTTTCTTTAATTTTAACTTTCTTTGTCATGTTTGAAGGATGACAGAAGAGTCCAGTTTCTACAATCTGGCCAATTTTCTAATTCAGCCACCAGTTTTAGTTTTTGACCAAAACACATCTTTAGCTTTTTCTCCTACAAACACAATTCCTGCTATGCCACCATCAGCCAAGACAAGAGGCTACCTTTGTACATTGTACTTAAACCTGCTTTAATTGATTTGGCCACTTGGGTGCAACGCAACAAGCTGTAAGCACAATTTTATCGCCTCCTGAAGTTGATAAGGAGAAAATAATCAAATTGTTGTTTGAGTCGTTTTTTCTACAGTCCAATATTCACTCTTCTTTTAGCTCTGTTTTCGTCTCCACCAACTCCTGGAGGAAATGTCTGGCAAATTAGCAGCTAAATGCTCCTCTATGTTCACAAGCTAGTCCCTAACTTTGTCTGCCGCTGGAAACAACAATGAGAGCAGTGAGAGTGAACCAAAACAGTGAAGTTGCAGTCTAGAAAACCAAAACAATGAGTTGAAAGACACTAAAACGCTCAGTACTGCTGAGAGGAACTGTAGAATCAGGTGATAATCATCTGTGGGTTGCTCATTAAGAGACCACTTTCCCATTACACACTAATTTTTGAATTGTAAATATTGACTAGAGCAGCTTTAATTATTTCACCATAAACTAATGTTATATGGTCAAATTAAGACAAAATAGTCTGCTTTAATGTTTCTTTGAAAACTAATTTTTTTGTTTCTTCCCTTCTGCAATATTAGTGCCCCAAACTGTTTGGCTGTGATGTGTGAATTTATTTAATTCAGTCAGACTACTCATTTGGAATAGATTATTAATGTAGAATATATACAGCATTATGTTTGGCGTCAAGGCACTGTTCTCATCACTCCCCACAAGGAACAGCAAGCTCAGCACAGCAGGGAGTGGGGAGTGATCTTAATAAGTCCCCCCGCCTGCCTCAACCAGCTTGCAGGCTTCACTTCATTGATGCAGGAACTGGAAATGAGCAGTAGCTTTGTGTCATTTAAAAAATTTGAATCAGACTCAGAGGTCTCCAGTGTACCTTTGTGCACACCTTGTCAATTTGAGTTAGTAACAGCAACGGCCATCTTGAGTTTCATCAAAACCGCACTTCTGCAAAGTTGATCCAATCTTCAACCTGTTTGTCATGAAACTTCAGTGGCATGCCTTTTTTTATACCGATTCATGTTATTAGTCCAAACGTCAGCGAAGCTTCTGGCAGCGGTAGACAAATCCTCAGTGTACGTACAGTTTGTGCATGTCCTTTGCTTGATGAATCTTTATTTGTTTGTGTAGTTATTTATTTATTTTCTTGCCTACATTCCACACATTCAGCTTTGGATCTCCATTTACATCTGTGTGCTTAAGGAGTGAAACGAAAAAATAACTTTCATTACCTGGAAGAAACATTTCAAGCAACAGTTGTTTCTCATATAATTGTTCAGTCCAGAATAATTATTATTATGATGAAGATGCAAATATAGAATGTGTCATTGTGTGCTGTAGTGCTTATTGTGTACATTTGTATTTGTGTGTGTACCAGCTTGTTACACAGAGATAGCAGGGTGTCATGCTGTGTCACACCCCGTGATTAGTGACATCAACTACCAGAGAGGCCCCACTCTTTCTCACTCTGACAGCTAAGGGCCTACTGTATAATTAACATATCTCTCTCTCTCTCTCTCTCTCTCTCTCTCTCTCTCTCTCTTTCTTTTTCTGTCGCTCTCGTCTTTCTCTTTCTCAAACTAGGTGTTTCAAGATGATTTTTGCATTTTTGTTTACCACTCCTCTCCCAGTTCTCAAGATTCCTCGTGAATGACTTTGAAACAAAGTCATTGAAGAGGCTTGTCATACACTTAAATGTGATTTTCAGCATCACTTATTTAAAAGACGTTAGACATACAGTACTAACTTCCTGTCCTCGTTATAGGTCTGCTGTGTGGTTGTAAATGTCCAGGACTAGCCCGTGGACTTCAGGCATCACCACACACTGGCGCTCTGAGCTCGCACCTCAGATTAAATTTATCCTGGGAGAATTAAATCATGTCCCCATGTTTTAAGAGCCCAAGTAATCAGTCCTTATCTAAAATTAAATCTGGATGCGTCACCTGTCCTGGATCTTTGAGGACAAGTAAATCATGTCCCAAAATTATGATGTCCTTTGAAACTGTAATCACTTCAGGAGTACAAAAAAAAAAAAAAAAAAAAAAAAAAAGGAAAAGACGCCTTCAAAAGCGAAATAAACACCTGCAGGTGTACTAATGATGGTGAAGACAGCAGAAATATTATGTAGGGTTGAAGAAGAAATTTTGATGTGAAAACAGAAAGCATGCAAACAAAGAGATGGAAAGAAAGGAAAGCAAAGTACAGGGAGAGATCTTGTTCCAGCCTGGAGAGTCATTCAAAGTGAATGCTGGTTAATTGTGTCCAGGTGCAGATTTCTCACACACTTTCTCATTAGAGAACTGTTGATGAGCAGTGGACACACACATACATACTCACTCTAATAAACATATTCACAGACTGTGTGAAAGGGACTGATTAGCAACAGGGCCAGTTTCCAAGAGACCTAGACAAACACAGGTGTGGACACACACGTGCTCGCAAAAGACTTGTGGCATAACCTGTAACCCCCCAAAATAATGCTAAAGTATGAATGAAATGCTCCTTGGCCTTTGCATGTAACGTTGGGTTATCTTAGTTACCTGGACATGCTTACATTTATTTCTTTCATTAGAGCAGATAACTATATTTAGAAATATTATATTTATATATGTGTGTGTGTGTGTGTGTGTGTGTGTGTGTGTATGTATAACTACATTTTTTGGGTCAAGTATTTTCATGAACCTTTGAGCATTATTAGATGCTACCTGTGTGTGTGCCCAGGTGACAGGGCTTGTGAGAATATTTTCATTAAGTCATAATATTGGTTGGCTTTAGTTTAGTTGGAAATATTGTTTGTACTTGTCATGGTGTTGCGTACTATTGATTTCTGCTGTGGGCGTTTTGCTTTCTAAATTAGGTCCATTCCCAAACTCTCTTCTTCTCTTCCTTTGCATTTCAATAATGCTGTTACGAAGTGAGGTAGTCTAACTTTGTGGCAGTGTCTCCTCCTGGCATGTGAGCCATGTTTTTCCAAATGGGGGAGGAAAGGAAATCGATAGTGGTGAAGATGCTGCTGCCAGCTCATGTTGGGGGGGACGGAGTAAAGTCTCGCAGCAGCCATCAGGGAGGAAATGCTTGCTCTTCTTTGGAACAGCTTGAGTAAAATGCCTCAGTCTGTAGCAAAAGGGCAGCGTCGCACATACGCTCATGGATGTTGACTCTTCTTTATATTCGTATCGTAGAAGTCACTTGTAATTCACCTGTCCCTCTTCCTGTCCTCTCTTGTGCCTGTCCGTAGTTCCTCCATGTGTTTTGCATACACCCACAGGCAGCTGCAGGCAGTGGCTGCACACATTTCTGTGTGGGAGTTTTTGTTCTGCTCATATATGAGCAAAGACATACACACAGGCATGGACATGGGTACACATAAGCCCAAGCACACACTCTCCGCCCACGGAGATGCTGCAAGACTGAAGCCCCGTTCAATAGCATGTAGCACCTCTCGTCCCTCATTCATCCAGCCCTCAGGCCGGTTCTCTCTCTGAGTGACTGGCACTCACAGCAGGATCTGATCTAAAGACAGCATCTAACAACGCATGACAATATACAGAATTTGCCTCAGGGCAATCCCAGTGCTTGCTTGATTTCCAAACACATCTACTAATATAAACACATTTGTGTCTGACTTTTAACCACACACACACACACACACGTATATACATATATATGTGTATATATATATATATATATATATATATATATATATATATATATATATATATATATATATATATATAGTACAGTCAAAGACCAGATCGAAGCCCTGAAACAAGTAGAGGAACTTCAGCTGCAGTACAGATTTGGCAGAGCATTACCCAGGAAGCATCTGATGTCTATAGGTCAAAAACTTGTGGTCAAAAACCACTATAATGACTTTAAAAATACAGCTAAAAATCATGTATCCCTGCATTATTTATTTTGCTATATGTGTCTTACATATGCCAAAAAAGCTTTTGTTAAGTATTTGTATAGCAAAATCCCTCTATTTTTTCCTTGTAAAATGTTAAAATATTAACATTTATACAATCCCACTTTGTTAGCCAATGTATATTAGTAAATGGCAGAGGGATATCATGAGCTATAGGTAAGTAGGCACAAAATTTTTTATTGTGCATTGCTGTCTGCCACAGTGTCTGTTTTTTTATATTTCCACTGTTCCATTGTGGTTTTAGATTTTGTTATGGCTGGCTATGTGAATAATAGTTTATAGACACTTAACAGTTTGAGTCAAGCACAGAGGTTGTATTATCTGTAGCTTGGATAAATAGTGATATGGGGCACTGAATTTGGAAAATTTACTGTTTGTCAGACCACAAATGAAACAAAAGAAACTTCTCCGGGTCGCACCGGGACAGAGCGGCACCACAGCCCGGCGGCACGGCGGTGAGATAAGAGCGGAGTCATCGGCTCCGGCTGCTCCATGCCGCTGTCAGAGCGGGAGCGCTGCAGAGCGGACATCCTCAGGCTGTTTGTTTCACTGATTTGATCAATCTGCTCTTTCCTCGCTGCGGTGCCGCTCCGTACCGGTGTCACCCGGTGAAGGAGCGATGCGGAGCGAACAATCTACGGTGTTCATTCGGCTGCGGAACATATACTAACCTGCTTGGCCAGCCTTCTAGCCCGCACGTGCCTGACAGCCTCCTCTGTGTGTGTGTGTGTGTGTGTGAGAGTGGACTTCAAATTAAAGTCCACTCTCTTCTCAATCTTAACTACTGCACCTTTAATTGTCCTCTGACCCCTAAACTCGGGGGACTGTGCGGGAAAAGGACAACGATTCTCACATTTTTGATCTGAGGTGCATGTAAACAGTTTCAAATTAAAAGTTAAAGTCAGAACTTCAATCCAATTGCCTTTTTTTCTTTTTTCATCCACTGTGCTGCAGTACAGGGCCAACAAAACAAAAAAGGTACTGCACAGGTGGACAGAGATACTCTGGCCTGAGGCAGGGCCATCTTAAATATTGCTTCAGCACTTGAGTGGTCGGTACACACATCAAGGCTCACAGTTTGAAGCTTCACTTATCCCATTAGCTGTTGATTTATCCCTGGTAATGCAGTTCTATTGCTCTCTAAATGAAAACGTATGAGGTTATGATGAGTTATTATCCAGTGGGAGCTTTATTGGTCTTCCCACATCTCTGTGGTGTTGAGGGTCACCCAGGGACCCGCTGAAAGGGACAGTCAATCACAAGACAGAGCCCGTTAGTCAGCTACCCTCAAGATTAACTGTCCTTGTTTGAGATATGTGCTTCCTCATTGTTGGTGGGGGAACGGAAAAGTTGGTGTGCTGCCAGACCTCCTGAAGTTCAGGGAAAGCTGGTGCCCTGAACCCCTACTTCTCTTCCTCTGTTTCCCATCTGTCCATCTCGGTGGACGGAGTCAGACGACGGCCTTGAGGGGAAGATGGATGGAGGTAGTAAACGAGCGCTGGAGACGGAGAGAACAGGAGAGCAGGAGAGAGAGTGAAGGAGAGATGTATGGCAGCCCACATCGGCTCAGACAGAATGACAGATGAGGGGATTATGGAGCAGGGCTACTTTCCACAGTGATCAAAGTTAGGGAGCCTCCCTGCACACCCCAGGTAGACTCCCAGCCAATCACTCCGGTGGATAGGGTCAAAATACAAGGAGCAGGAAATACCCTCCATTTCAATGTGATATTTCTCTCAATAGGCCAGAATTCCCTACTTAAATCTCTTCACTGGAAAGCAATGCTTCAATTGTCATTTCCATTTGTCGAAAAGGAACAGTTTTTTGACAATACGAGACATTTTTCATTCTACTAGTCAGGGCATGGTGGTGTATTTGCTGGGAGCTGTAAGTGGGCAATCTCTACAGTTTTAGCGGACAATTTTTCTGTTCTCGTTGTCAGTGTCAGAGTTCACTTGAAAGACACTCACATCTCTATAGAAACATTCTTAACTCAAATTCCAGCTTCCTCTTTCCCGCAGGCCCAATGCATATTTATTAGGCACACAAATCAAATTTGCCAAGACAGTCACATTGCATAAAATGCATTACTGCAGTAATGGCACATTTAGACTAATGTATTTGTCTGAATTTGTGTGTAACTTTGCATGTGAGCATCTGGAGGGAGCATGCATATATGCATGTGTGCATATATGAGTGCACGTGCAGGTGTATATGCATCAGCGTATGAAGCATGCAGGTGCGATTTCAGTAAACACACGGTGTGAAGTAAACCCTGAATAATGGATTCAGCCCCAGTAAGAGTAATCAGTGAACCCTGAGCTCAGCCTATTGAAGTTTAATAACATTCTGAATGTCAGAACACATGACAGCAGAGGAACATAATCCCCTCTCCCTGTAGAGAGGCCGCAAACTAACATTCCCCCTCTCTCTCTTTCTATCTCTCTCTCTCTCTCTCTCTCTCTCTCTCTCTCTCTCTCTCTCTCTCTCTCTCTCTCTCTCTGTCACAAACACACACATCAACAGTAGTAAAGCCTTTCAGATTAGCTGGTGTGATTTAAACAGTATTTAAAGAGCAGTAAATAAGTGAGAGTTCCAGTTGAACAGAGTTCATATATCCCCATCACCTGCAGGGTTTTGCCACCTTATCACAGCCAGGTTCTCTCTGTTTGATAATTGGAATGAAAGTAACACGGCCCCCTCCATGGTATCTTTATGTTTGGGCTGTGTTGGTGTGTGTGGGGATGGTATTAATGTAACAAAAAATAAATAACACTTTTGTTCTGTGAACCCATTGTTGATAACTGAAGCCTTGAAACCGCTCTCGGGTCTCAATGACTGAAGCTAAGCTAACATGGAACAGCCATAGTAACGACTTAAACTCATAATTCTCTGTGTGGATGCAAAGTGGGATCGGACTGGGAAAAGGACGCATGCACACTGATGGAGATGTTACTATATATAACAGTAGAAGCTCTCAGACACCTCTTGAACTTTCCCTCCCCCACACACACAAAAGATAACCGCATAATAATATTCACACACTTCATCCCACACAAGCTATTCAGTTAAAGTGGTCAGGTGGGTTTTTTGAGGATCTCCAGCCCAGGTTCAGCTTCTCTTTGGGGTTATTTATCAATAATTAAGCAGTGGCAAAGTTGGGGAGGTCCAACTGGAGCATTTTTTCCTCCGTTTTTCAGCTCAGCCTGACTTTTTTAGCATCAAGCCAAAGACATCATTATAATTTTCCTCACTTTGCTTCTACCTTAATTTCACTCCAAATTTGAACTTTTGTCTGAGAAACAAATCATCAGTTATAATTTATAGGCCCCTGCAGTATATCATTCAGTATGAGAGAAGTTACAATGCACACATTCAATCTTCCATGGTGTCCTAGTTTGCTCCAAGCTCATTCTCAACACTGCAGAGAGATGATTAAAGGATGGAAGGAAAGCTGTGAAATTCCCAACACACATCACATTTTCGGCCACACTAAAATGTGCAACAATGTAGTCAATAGATTGATTTTATTCGTATCTTGTTCTCTTCTCAGATATTGATCTACTTTAAAATGTCTGAGATAGAATCAATATTTTATGAACAATGGATCAAATGGCTACATGATTGTGAAAGAAGTCGCTCACACTGATGAACCCATAGATAATTATCACTGGACTCCCCTCAGCTCCACAGAACATTTTAGGGTCTTTCAGCTAATTGTTTTGGTTTTACTGCCGCAACTTTACTGCGGCAGTAAAGAGCCACATATTTCCCTCTGCAGTTGGTGGAGACCAAAACAGAGCTGAAAGGGGAGTAAAAATTGGGCTTACACATATCAGGTGGCAACACATCTTAAAATTAGCGCTAACATGGCTCTGTTTCCGTTGTAAATAAGGAACTTTTTGCTAAAAAGTTTGCAATATCAACTTTATTAACAATACCAATGCTTGTTTCTGCTGCTCCAGGTGGCCAAAATCACATAATCGATTTTGTTTGTTTGCTTAGTTATGTTTGCCTTGTGCAAAATCAGAAGCTGATCCATCCCATAGTGGATATACTTTTTAATCCTCCAGGTACACACAAAGCATGCAGCCAAGCATATAAACAATATTGTTGCATCTCGGTCTGTTGTCTGTACGCTGCTAAAAAGCAAGTACATCAGGAGTCTTAATGTTGCATTAACATGTGACATTTATGGGTAACCTAAATGACAAGCACTATGATATTCATCCCACTCACACTGCTGATTTCCATAATGCAACTCAAAGCCAGCAGTTGATTGTTGACATTAAATAGGGAACACAGGAAGACAGGAATACTGAAATCATGATGGCTAATGATGCCGCTTGTATCTGAATGCCTCATTATCATGAGTTTGCATTAATTCAGTACTTGAATGCCTCTTTATCTCTCTCCATCTCCTTCTCTCTTTCTCTGTCTGTGCCCCCTCACTCTCTCACATCTATGTCATATTCTCTCCACACTAGCCCCATCTTCACGTTTTCTCACTGTCCCTCTCTAATCTGTAAAACCGCACATTTGGCTCGGCACAGAGAGTGATGAGAGGAAATGTCACATTCCACTGCAAGCAGCAGACCACCGCACTGGAATGTCAATTGGCCGACTGGTGTCGGGGTGGAAGGATGGAGAGATGGAGGGATGAATGGGCGGAGGAGTGGAGGATGACAGGAGTGGCCCTGTTCCATTGTGTGTTTTTTAAAGACATGGCGTTTTCTGATGATTATTCTAATCCCGTCAAGGACCTCTCAGCCCAAACTGGGCGCCTTATCTCCCCTCCGCAGTCTTTCTCTCATTAAAACACAATCACAGGCCACCAACTCTAATAAACCTTCAACTTCCTCTTTGAAAGAGCGTGGGGGGTGGAAATGCAGATTACAGTAGGTCTGTCTGCCAGTCCCTCTGTACGTGACATGTGGAACAGGAATGCCTTTTCCAATCACTTTCAGTGCAAAAAGACCATTTAAAAATCATTGGATTTGGTGATTTTTTTAAATCCACGTTGAAAAAAGGTCATTCTTTAATAAAGGCTATGGGGATTATAGAGTGCCTTGTGGGATTTAAGCTGCATGTACCTTGATTGTTTTTGGTTGCCTCGGAGAAGTGACTTCAAACACACTTCTGAAGTCACTGCTCTTGGGGCAAGTTGTCCAAAGTTAACATCAAGCCAAACACTGGCAGGCATTGATGCTGCAGCCTGCAATCCTTTTTGACTACCATATTCCACCCTCTTTCTCTGTGACACATACACACACAGACACACGCACACACTCCAGACAGGGTTTTAAACCCTCTTTAATCATGAGCTCAAGTGAATATATCAACCCCTGCAGCCTGGCTTAAATTCAAACATGGTGCAGTGAAGTGGGCCAGTTTGTCGCCCCTCAACTTCAACATCTGGGTTTATAGTATGTGTGTATGTACTAGGACTGGACTATATATATATATCTATATATATATAGATATATATATATATTGATATAGCTCTAGTATATACATGCAGTATTGTAACTTTGCCTTGGATGTGATCCCAAGAAAAAAGAGACACATCAAAGTATATAGAAAGTTTTCTCAGAGTCACGGTACTAAAGCTGGCCGAAGAAATGACATGATAAACATTGTTCCCGAGTTGTGATGATTATGCAAATGTAAATAATGATTTGCCTTATTTAATAAGCTTTTTTTTTTGTCTCCACTGATCACAGTGATGGGGAGCACCAAGATGGTAAATTAGTAAAACATCTGGAGTTCGGACAATGTGTGTTGTTTTAAAAGTTTAAACATACCACTGTTGTTTAGTTTTTTTTTTACTGACACTGGACCTCTGCAATGCAGCAACCAGTTTTTCAAGCATTTTCCACCAGCGTTCACTTCCATTTTATTCCTTCTCTCCTCCAGCCCTTTTCGTCTCCTCCTGAAAATCAAAGTCCACTAATCACCACCCCCCAATTATATCTGGCAGAAAACTGTAAATCAATAAAGACTGTCTGCCACCCTTTTCAGAATGCTGATGATCTAAGTGTGAATCTCTTAGAAATCATTTTGTAATGTCCCATTCATCATCTACAGTAATTTTGTAATGGTATTATTTATCTCCAGTCCAGCTCCTCCACACGTCCTCCTGATAAATTTAGCCAAGGAGGTAAGCCACTTTGGGTTTAATTGCTTCAAGTGAACTATGAGTGAAATCTTGTGGCGCTACTGCTTCTGTTGTTTTCTAAAAGTCATCTTGCATTGTTCTTCAGGCCATAAACCTGTTTGCATGTCAGAGATTCTGCTCTTTGCGTCCGGACACAGTTTAGAAATGTAAGGAGAGGAATTTATGGAAATAATATGCATTAAAAAAGATGAGCAAGGAGCCAGAGTCAGAGTAGGCAGCTGTCATTGGTAGTGATTCAGAGGTCTATGAGGCCTCTCACTTTGTTCCTAAATTATTCATGCAATCTGTCAATGCTGCTGTCTAGGCAGACTCCTCTCCGCATGTGTTCAATGACGACAGAAATCCTGCACTATGTTCACTGCTATCTTCTGTAAATCCCTCACGGGAGACACACACCGAACTCGCAAAGCTCCAGCACATGCTTTTGCGTGTGAGTGTGTGTGAGTATACGAGAGAGCGCATACTCCCACTCATAGACTGTATGAGTATATGGCTATGTATGCGCTTTAATGTTTCCTCACTTTTGAGTCATTTTGAATCTTTGTTGTGCACGTTAAAGACTTTGTGAGTGTTGTCATATGTCTCTGTAAGTGTTCCCTCATGCAAAACAGATACCAAACACACAGTGGCATATGAATATTCAGACACAAATCTGCACACACACACACACACACACACACACACACACACACACACACACACATCATGCGTACAACCACATAGACATGAACACAAAGAAAAGACACATGGAGTGCTTCCTCTTTCTCTCTCATCCCAGTGAGAAGTAGCATTGCTGCAGTTCCACTTCTCTTTGTGGGGGACCATAAAAGACAGATATTCCTCAGATGTTGGAAAGCATGTATTATTGAAGCTCTCCCTCAAAATAGCCTCCCAAAGTTCCCTCCACCACATGATAAAACTCTTAATATCCCAAAAAATGGAAAAATACATTTCCTCCAATGAATATTCACACTGAGTGCACTGCGGTCACCTGTCGGGATGTGTAGGCCTAATGAAGTATATCCAGTCCTCTTACTTTGTGCCTGCTGTTATTTTGAGTGGGACCATACAGCTCAAACTGAGACAGATGTGACCGGGCGTCATGGTGATCAAGCCCACTGTCACTCAGCATTAGGACAGCTTGTGTCTCATCTATCAAGGATGACCACATTTTATGTTTTTTTTTTAGGTCTTAAAAACTTATATAAACTCATGAATTTATTGAAGTAGTTTTGTCCTCACAGTGGAGCATTTTCCACATTCTAACCAAGTCGAAATATTGATGAATGAGTCTCGTTGCCAGCCCTATGTGACTATTTATGAAATGAAAAGACTGTTTGTTTCTATAGATGCTGACGTCAAGTGTTTGTGCAGCTCCTCGGGGAGGCTCAGGGAGGATATAGGCTGAATGCACACACTCACATGCACAGGCACACACACTGATAGATGACGGATTTATGCCAATGTGGAGACAGACATTAATGTATTTTCATGCTCACACACACCTTTAAATATTGTCCCTGAGTACACAGGATGTTTGTGTCCAACAGTGATCTAATTAAGAAATGCCCAGTGAGCAGATTATCAATGTTATGGTAACCATCAGGGAGCCTCTGTGCACAGTGACGCTGAGATGCTTCAAATCAAGGCACTTAGTCACTGTGCTGACGGTGCCCATGTTTCATATTTCACACTTATTTTTCTTTCTTCCCTCCTTCCACGTCACATCAGACATTTCTCTTCTCCCTGTTGCTGTGTATTGTTCCTTTGTCACAGGACTTACTGTAATGATAAGACCTGAAGGCTGAACATTAAATATGATCTCATCCACAGCTTTGGCTTCTGCTGTTTGTATGCGGACGTCGCCTTATCTTTCAGACACACCTTTGCTTTGCAACAAACTTAAATCCCAAACTGACCCGAGGTGAGACACACTCGCCGGTGAGAACACTGTGGTAACTTGCCGCTGGGAAAATTATGACCACTGGGTGATGAGATGAAATAGACTGATATCACAAATGTGCATATTTGTCAAATTGTACTAGCCTCTGAATCACTCTGTCCTCTTATCTTGTTCTCCCCCCTCCCCCTCGATCCATTCTCCCCACTTTCCCACTGCACCATCTAACTTTTCTTCAACTAGTTATTTCCTTCTTTCATCATCTTTATCGCGATCGTTATCCTCCCCATTGTCTTGGAACTAGTAGATATGATCTTTCACACTGTTTTTCATTATTCAGATGGTCATTATTCAAAAGTTATCGCTCCCACATGTCTCCCTGCTTCCTGTCGTCCTTTTATTTAAGTAAAAATATGTCTTTTGCCCTCTGTGATGAACTTTGGCAGCCTGGTCTGACTTGTTCTCTGCTCTCTCATGCCACACGAGTCAAACGCTCTTGTCACTGGTTCCACCAAATAATTCAAAAGGCTTTTGAAAGCAACACGGCAAGCAAATGTAAAGCTCTTACTGTGTTCTTGTTACGGTCTGTTGGTTTAGTTCGAGTCATTGAAGCTATATGATATAAGCTATACACTGTGAAATATTCAAACTGAAGACTCAATGTTTTTATAGCATCACACTTCCATCAAGTGGAAATATTCTAGATGTCTTGTGCATCATTTCCCTAAACTCAGCTATACATATTTAGTATCTTTGAAAACTGCACCGCTACAATTTAAATTCATCTTCTGTGGGATTGAACAATGTTGGGCTGCAGGACATAGGTTTGTAATGACAGCGAGGTTTAGGTGGATAATAACTGATCAGATTGAGGACCTTGAGAGTCAATGGAAAAAAATAACTCTATCAATAAATCAATAAAAATAGCAATTTTAATTTAATCTGCAACTTGCATTGTTGACAAGTTGCTGGTTATTCAAAAGCGATGAACTGTGCTAAATTTCATCTGGCTTGCACACACTGCCGTGGATGAGGCCAATTTTTTTGGTCGCAGCAACTTGGCCATTTTGTCTTTGCAAACACATAGAATCACATTTATCTTGGAGCGTGCAGCCGTCCTCGGACACATGAAAACACACCATCAAACATCTATTGTTTGCACAATACAACAGACAGATGGAGAATCAGGAATGCACACACGTGTGTGATGTGTGTGTGTGTATGTGTGTGTGTGTGTGTGAACTGTGCCTTCCTGATTCTCCATCAGCCACATTGCTTTTTAAAACTGGCTCTGGGACTGACCTCCCATTATTACATTTGGCGCTCTGTCTCTCTCTGTCCTTCAGATACATAAATGTACACAAACAACACAACATGTCCGCGGGCCTCTTTATACAACTGTGAGGACCGTACGAACACAGCCCCTCAGCCAGGTGTGTGTCTCAGCAGGCAGTAACTCTACGAATCAGTGAGCAGTTGCATAACATCATGTCTCCTGCAGTTTCTCCTGTCCTTCATCTCCCAGCAGGTCATCCGATTTGCTTCATTTGTATTTTTTTCCTTCAAGGAGTCACTGGTATATAAAAGGGCACCAAGAATATTCTTTGTAGTGGGGCAAAGGGATACCTCATCCACTTTCCTTGACATGTTAAACTGTCAAAAATTCAACATGGAAGGTCAAATTCTTTTGTTTGCCTCATAAATGATGAGTGTAAGGCTTGAATCATCAAGTGTCTTCTTTAGAAGGGAACGCTTTCAGAGGAAGAAAGTAATGAGTTTTGTAGTTTAATCCTGCAACACAATACTCCTTTCTAGGCTGGGTCTCTTTGTTTTTTTTTTTTGTTTTTTTTTTGTAGTAGTATTTATGATGTGTCCCATGGTGCTAACAGAGGCAGGTGGCCAATATGTTTACCTTGGCTCTCAGAGGCACTGTCACACAAGAGCATACTCATGGGTTTATCATCGTGTTGACACTCAAGGGGATTATACAAAGACAGAAACAAGCAAGGTTTATCAGCTTCCGACCCAGGGGAAAACGCACAGAGCACACATACTGACACAAGCACCCTGACAAAACTCCAATCCTACAAAGAAGAGGGGCATTGAGCACTGTAGAAAACACACACACACACACACACACACACACACACACACACACAGATTTAGCAACTTCAGCTCTTTCCCACTATCGTCCTCTCTCCTACACTCTGCTTCAATTCACCACACTTATATCTGCAGGTATTAGCTCCCTGCGTGTTGTCTTTCATGCTGTGTAAAGTAAACAAAATGCTTTTCACTTCAAAGACAAAAGTTTCTCAATTTCCTAATTGATAATCCTACTTCCTGACATTGAGCTTTTCTAGGCCGGGTTTTGTTCCTATGACAACAGAGCTGCAAGCGATCCTCTGGTGCTCTCTGTGGCTCTCTTGCTGTTGTTCTGTATTGCACACAGAGCAGGAGAGTCTATTTTAGTGGACCCCAGTGAGTTGTACCATAATTATGAAGGATAATTATTAAAGATTCACACACATACGCATATTCATTTGTATTAATGTGCTTTTCACGACTGAAATACTCGCCTTAGCTCTAATTAAACTAAATCACTTCTCACCTTGACCCTCACCTAACATAAATCCCAACTTTAATCCTTAACCTAAAACTCTAAACTAGCCCAAAATACCCTCTCGGTGAAGGATTTTTCTTCGTCTTTCTATCCCTATAAGGAAATTTGGTCCTCTTAACAGCAGAACTACATGAACACACACACCACACACACACACACACATACAAACACACACAGCCACAGCCGGTTCCCCCTTTGCGATAACTCCTACAAAACGCCTGTCATCCTTACTCAGTCATACACAAGCAGGGAGTCAGCGCAAGCCGATGGATCAATTTATAGTACAGAAAAGCTGTGGCATTCTTCAAATGTAATGGGCTTTGATGTAGACGCTGAGCTGCATTACAGAACCCCGCTGAAGCCAGTGAAACCTCTTTTCATCTGCCTGCTTCCTATGCAGAGGACGTTGGCAGGAAACGTGCCTCACTTCTGCTTCACTGTTTTTTCTTCTTCTGCATAGAGGGGAGCGGTTCATGGCAAGCACACCTACACTCACAAATCCTCTTTTACTTGCAGTAATTTTCTGTTCTTTTCAGCCGCATGGGAAATAACTACTTCCTTCCAGCTTTTTTTCACGATTGGTTCTCCCTGCCAGCCAAAATCTCACTTTTGACCCTATTTGTGATGCTAGTATGATCCCCTTTATCCTTTATGAAATGGAAAAGCCATACACTTATGAGATTTATCCTTGTTTATAAAGTATGATTCCATCTGTGTAATGCTCTACAACCCGTCCATGGCTACAGACTGCCCTCTGGTGGAATGTTTGTTCACAGCATGGGTCTGGAGTGCATTGTTTTCCTACATTGAAAGGTTTATTGATTGTGCTGTAGTGAGGATGACACCTTGCAGTGGCTTCCTCTCAGATTACATGTTGGTTTGGATTGGATATAAAGTACTAACTGTTTAAATCTCAACAATTATACATCAGAAAGATAATATTTCACATATGTGGCCCATGACAGAACAAAACAAGGAATGAATCAAAAATAGGTAACTTTGATATCATAACCCATGCCATTTCTCTGCGGCTGTATAGTCAAAGTTTAGGCAGCTAATCTAAAAATATCAGAATGGGTATTCCCAGTGAATGCCCAATTGGATATCTATTTTCATTTTAATTTCTAACCACAAGAGCAAACCCAAGGCTTCTTTCACTCAGCTGCAGCTGCAGCACTTCACAGTTCTCGGTAATTATAACTGTTTCCATGCCAAAGTGTCTTTCTATCAGTATGTGAGGCACGTTTCACTCCCGTCACCCCTCCTCTCTACCAATTTCTGTCATGCTGTGAATTGCAATAGATCCCGCCACTTCCATTTGGTGTGTAATGTCACCTTAATGACAAAAAAAATTGCCTGCATAACATCCAAATCACTCAGACGCAAAACAGGCACATTAAATGAATGCAGAGTTTACTTTGAAAAGCTTTATTTATAATAACATTTAAAAAGTCATCCAGGGGGCAAGCAAATAAACAATAATCAGATCAAGATAATTTACTGCTCTTGGCTTGGAGGCAGGGGGGTGAATACAAATAAATCAGACACAAATTGCTTCAGTTTGAGTTGGTTTAAATGTATTTGTTACTAACATGAGGCATGAGAGTGCAGAGAATAACAATACATGTGTCTAGTTCATACAGCCCACAGACCACTGATCATCAGACCACATCAGTCAACATTTCCTGCAAGCTGCAGCACATAGCAAGAACAAGTTTTCACAGCCTTTCCCAAGTGTAAGACTCGCTCTCACGTAAATCACTGCCAAGAACGGGTTGCTTATTATGCTCTGTGCTCTGTGTTAGAGACAATGTGGATTCAGTGCAAATTGTCTTAACTGTGTTAGAGGACATTTTCTGATAGCCCAATTATACTGCAACTATGGCTAATGGGCGTAATGGACATCTGCCAGGGTATGAAGGGGCAAGAGCTGCAGTCTAAATAAGATGAAAAATCGGGGCAGTGCTGCAATGCATTAGCAGCACCAAAGTTGAACCCATTAAAAGATTATAGGCAAATTAAACATTAGTTGGATCAAAAATATAGGGGGCGCAATAATCTAAAGTAAACCAATGACACTGATTGCTGTGATCAACATACATTACCATTTTATTCAATGAAAGGGGGCATCTTTAAGTGCCAACAGGGACAGAAGTATGGATGATTTGAGAAGGAGAGAAAAACGTGAGGAACTGCAGCTGGGCATCAGAAAACAAAACACACACAAAATGATTTCACTGTGCAAAAATATTGTTCTTCACTGATAAGAATTAGGACTAGGGAGTGAAATTCACCTCAGTGGCCATGGACACTGGAGTCACATGTTCACCACAAAGGCTTATGAGGCTAGTCATTCAAAGATTCTATAAAATGTCCATCCCTTTTTGTTATGAATGAGCTTTAATCATGCCTGGTAGCAAGGTACTGACCTCTACTATACATGTATTTTTTCCAGTCATATCAACACTACTAACTTTGGAGACGTGTTGTTATATCTGGCACATTCAAGTCTTTGACTCCAATCTCAATCCGAGGTGGTTTCAAAAACGTCTATTTAAACAAGTATCGACTGAGGTCGATTAACCCATTTTAAGAAATGATAAAAACAGTGTTTCCTGGCCTCGAGAAAAGAGTCAGTTCCCAGGTCAGACTTCAGTGCTTAGCCTGTTTATCAGGCACCCAATGCTGCCCTGGTATCAATTAGGCTATTGGTTTGTCCTTTTGTGCATATCAATTCTCATGATTTTATTCTAAGCATTGTCACACTAGCAGGGCTACTGTATTGTATCGTACAAACTGTATCTACCGGTATATGTGTGTTTGCTGGACTAATTCTCACTGTTTAAAGTGATATGTTGGCCATGAAAAGATAGTAGTCCATGATGTAGACTAACATAAACACAGTGACTATTTATTATTAACTATTCCCATAAAACACAGAACATGGAAATATCTATGGCACATTTAGTAGAAAAACAAAACCATAGGCTCTTTTGCTTCACCCACTCACTTAAGCCAGTATTTCTTTGTAAATTACCAACACATAACATTGCAGCTTCAACATTCCATGGAATGTAGCATTAAATCAATAGAAATCAATGGCAAAAATCACGCCGTTCATCCTCTATGCGGTGTAGAGACTCTAAAACTAGGAGGTCTCCTGGTGAGCTGGCCCAGGCACTCAGAGGCACCATGACTGGTGGTAGAGGGGCCAGACAGACAGGGAGACACAGTAGGGACCAGACGTAGGTGATGAGCAGGGGGGGGTCAGCTCAAGTCAGGCCTGGCTAAATAAATGTACAGCCATCCCTGCGCAAGAGATGTTAAAACTTTGCGCCCTGATGCGTCCCTGCCCCTCGAGGGAGCAGACAAGACAGTAGCTGACACCACCCCATATATAAATTAAAAAAAACAATCAGCTAATGAAGATGGTGACTGACAAAAATGACTCTGTATTTACAGCTGACAGCAGCCACATCAGCAGCTTTCATTCACTGAAAAAATCCCCCAGGTGCTGCACTTGACACTATAAATTATTATTGCAATATTATTAATACTAAAGTGGGGATCTTTTAAGATTATTCAATAGTATAAAATTAGCCCTAGTCAATGGCTGCTAAGGCCAATAGATGCACCTAAAATGTAAGTGTTACAAGTAGTGCCCTTCAGCAATATCCAAATAACTCTAAATATTATAATAATATGAATATTCTAAATGATTAGCTGCAGCACATGAGCTTTAATACTCTGATGTGCATAGTCCTAGTTTTGTGAGCTATTATTATGTATTTTCACTCCAAACTTAATGCAGAGAATCTGATCTGAATAGGCAACACATGACAGTGCATTATACTGTACTAGCTTAATGGACGATATTTTGGAGAGACAACAGTGACACCTAGTGCCTATTTTCAGCAATGTTATTAGGAAAATGAACTGATTTAGCTTATCCACAATTAATTTACCATTTTTTATGGACCTTAATAAGAAGCATCTTTGGTCAACTCTTACTGTTTGTGTATGCTGAAACTACCCTAAATCTGTGAATTCCCAGGGAAGAAAATGGTGTAAGAAAGAAAACAAATGCAAACTAAAACAGCTGAAACCCAACCCTTTACAACAGCACTCTGTTTAGCAATACAATCTTCTGCTATTGACCAGATGATTTGGCCTTGAGCTGTGACTTTTAAAACAATCCCTCCGTGATTCATAGTCCACATCCCAACCCCAACTTCTGTGGCGTGAGTGCATTATTTGAATTCACTCTATTTGTATGTGCGCATGCAATAGTTGACCCCTCAACTGGTTGTGGCCACAATACCACTGTGCTGTGAGGTCTAGCTCTGAGAGAAGTACTCAAGGACGAGGCGGAGGTGTCCCAGGCGGTCTCTGAGTGAGGTCAGGGAAAGGACGGTGGTTTGATAGGCAGGGTCCAGCTGGAGGACAGACAGCAGCCACCAGCACCAGGCTGGACCGTTGGGCAAGGCCTAGGGGAGAGTTACAAAGGATTACAATATAAACATATAACCTTGTTTATCATGTAAATGCACCACACCAGCCCATTAGCCCTTTTAGAACAAATCACTTGACATTACTACATTAGTTACTGCTCAAACATACTATACTGCTGAACATAATGTCCATTTTTATTAAGTTAGGTTTATGTTTCTCTTCTGCACAGTAATGGAGCTCTGAGTGCAGCTTGATTGGAAAAGTCTGAACTGCATTACTATAAAACAATAAGTGAACTTTAAAACAATGCTATGCTTAAGTTTGCAGGTAAATAAATGCTCAGTGGTTCCTGGTGTCTGTTAGAGAACAGTGTTGTTATAAAGCTCAGAGAATAATTTATGCTAAGGCCACAACCTGAATGTTTTCCTCCTTTTCTGGCATGGTGCCGTACTGTCTGTTGATCTGCTCGCGAATGCGGGTGCCAAGGCGCTGGTACCAGTCCTGAGCCTGCTGGTACACGCTGTCATGGAGACACTGCAAAAGCTCCAGCTCACTACCATCAACCTGGGAGAGAGAAGACGCATGGACGAGAAAAAAAGCCAAGAGAGAGAAAAGAGTTCCAGTGATCAAGTTGTTCAGTTGTCTTCTTTAAGTGTTGCTATAGTTTGCGATCTCTGCGACCCTGACCTTGAGGTCCTCCAGGTACTCTATATCAGCCGTGTGGTAGCCGTCTCTCTGACCTCTCTTAAGCACCTTGAATCTGCTGCCGCCCACTGTGTCCACAAAGGACCGTCCATCAGGCAGCAGCTCTAGTGTGTGAATCTCCAACATGCAGCCATAGTCTGTAAACCTGAGGCCCATGAAGCAAAACCATGAGTTTTTTACATTATTTATACACTTTAATTCATCTCTTAATTGGATTTTTGCTGTATTAGTCGAAAGAAAACATTGCGGTAAATGTTTTATATTAATTATAGTGCAAATAAGGTTCAAACTTTTTATATTTTATGTTTCTCTCCTATGGACCATCAACATCCTCAGTTTGAAAGAATAAAAGTACATACATTATGTCTAATTAAATGCAAAAAACATATATAAGAAGAATTTCAAACTTTTGAAATACATTATAAAAACGCTGTCTACCCCTGATTGATTAAAAATCACTGAGGTCATCGAACTTGCAACACCAAAAGTAGAGAGCTAGGCAAAAAACTAATTGTTTTTTAATCTTTTCACGTGAATCGTGGTTTAAGCTGAGCAAAGTGTCTTGTCGTTGCCATTTGCATTATAGTGTAAGAGGGAACTAATCACATAAATGTTAATGGCACATTTTTAAAAGGGGGCTACACTGCAATGTTGTAAATTAGGCAGACTTACATAAAAGGTTTATAAACTTGCATAATCAATATAATGAGCTGCAGAAACAAAAATTTTAAATACAACATCATTTAGCACAGTATTTGCATATTTTAATATTATTTTAGATAACTTGATATATATATCAATAATCATGCTGGGAAATGTAATACCAAGACAACATACTGTGGAACTAGGAACAAATATCTGGTATCTGGGAAGAAAATGTGCAGCAGATCTCATGCCAGATTGGTCACCATGCTGCTATTTCCCACCCACACAGGGTCACATATGACTGATTTAAACTTTGTCCACTGTGCCGCCTGCTTGTGCTGCATCGTTGACAATCCAATTAGGCTCCACTTGGCCTGGTGTGGGCTTCACAGTTAGGGAAACGCGGTCTCTCCATGCCCGGGCAGTCGGGTCAAAATAACTATAGGTACCTGTGTAAATGTAGAGGGCCTTTGCCTCACTGGGTTCTAAACTGACTCTGTTTTTACCATTTAAGAAAAAAAAAAAGGAGGAATATAAATCGCATACCCCTTCCCATGCTCATAGCTGCACATGCCAAACTTTTTAGTGCCAGTCTCCATGCAGCGACGCATCATCAGCCGATATCGAGGCTCAAAGATGTGCAGAGGGCAGGGCACTCCTGGGTAGGCAACCGTGCAAACGAATATAGGGATGTCCTTAGTTAGACTACAAAGGAAGAGGGACAACAGAAGACAGAAAAAGATGGAGAGGGAGAAAAAAAGAAAAAAAAATAAGGGCGAGAACTGTGAGGATACGGTGTGATTAAAGTTGCTACAATGAATCACAAGTGAGGATTGTGTGACGTAGGTGCCTACTTGGACAGTTCAGCCATCTCAGCATCATGGACCTGTTTCCTCTCAGCCAACTGAGAGGGAAAAAGGCTGGTCATGATGTCCTGAAGCAGAACCGTGGGATTGTACTTCCTGTTTTTCAAGAACTGGGAAGAGAAAAGTGAGAGCAATCAGCTATAAATAACAACAATTATAAATAACAGGCAATTATACATAACACCATTAATATTACTAAAATGTTACAGTGACAAAAATCACTGTTTTACAACAAAGAAAAAACAAAACCTTTACTATTTGTACCTTTGGATTGTGGTCCCACAATGCATTTGTGGATATAAATTATAGATTTATTAATTTTTTAGAGTTTTATTTGAGTGGTGTGATGTGGTCTCAATTGTGTATGCATGTAGATAAATGCACACACAGCTGCTACAACAGTGTTACTTAGATTTATCACAAGCAAAATATAGGAATGAGGAAGTTCTCGTCCTGTAACTTTATGCCACAGCAGAGGAGTGAACCATCTCACCTTGCCTGAGCTAAATTTGATGTTATTGCCACCATGCGGAGGCAGTAACAGAGCATTAAAAATTAAGCAGCTTTTAAAGTAGTTCATGTGCTAAATAACTGGTCTAGTAACCTTTTGTCCCCTCCATTAGGTTTAAAATAGATGTATGAAACTATCTGTAGGTGGTTACCTCTTGTAGTGGCTGTTTGCAGAGTGGACAGCGGAGGTTGTGGTCCAGACTCCTCTCTATGCAGTTTTTACAGAAGGTGTGACCACAGGGAGTAGTGACTGGCTCAAAAAACAACCTTCAGGGGACAGAGAAAAACATAAGCTTCCGTTTAAACTATTTACTCAGATGCTGAAAGTCTGGTGAGTGTCTGTGTGCGTACTGTACGTGTGCTAATCATTAACCAGAGAGAGACGGGAGCAAGAATAGAATCGGCCTGTTATATGACTCTACGGCAGACAAGGTACAGCCAGCGTTGTTGCATTATTGATTGGAGCGAGTACTCCAGCACACTGACCTAATGCAGAGAGGACACTCAAAGTCTGACACAGTGAGGACACCCAGCGTTTTCTCTCTGCTGCGGCTACTTTCACCTAAGACAGAAAGAGAAAGGAGACGAGACAAGTAGCAATTATTATGCCATTTCAAACCATCTGGTGGCTGTTATGGCGAAGCTGTTTGCGTGACAGGGACCAAAATGATTCACGAGGAGGATAACGATGATGAAGATGCGTATGCGTACCCCTGCCATGCCCATATTCCTTCCTCATCATCTCCTCGTCCTCTTCAGCAGCAGGGAGGAAGGAAACAGCTTGGCAGAGGCTGAGGCAGCACTCAGCACCCGAGTCACTCTTCACCTTGGAGCCCTAAAGAATTTTTTTTTATTCGTTTGGTTTTACAGTTTATTTGTATTCAAACACAGCCAGGCATTAAAGTGCACATACGAACCGTCAACATTCTCCTCACCCAATGTGCAGAGCTTGCCTGGTGTGCATCTCTCCTCCCTTTTCCCTCTCCCTCATCCCCATGTGGATGTTTGAGGCCCTCGGGGTGGGTTGGCCCCTGGGAGCCATTGAGGCTGGTAATGGGGCAGGGCTCTTTCAGGTACTCGGACACCACTTGCAAGATGCAGGACACCTCCTCCGGCACTGCTATCCCCTCTGTCTCTAGGATCTACCATTTGAATCCATGTCATGATACAAATGAGTCACATAAAGGTATTACTACCACAACAAGAACTATTACTTGAGATAAAATATAAATATAATATAAATAGAAGTAGGAAGAGTAAATGCACACTGCCAAAACGCCAAACTAACTAAAACTAAACTGAAAAAGTAAATTCATTTTTTTTAAAGGAAAAGCCAAATTAAAAGCTAATGATGATATTGTAATGACTTGTAATGATCACAGCAGACAGTCATGCAAAGTAAGTCTGGATTCTGAACATATGAACTATGATGTGACCTAGAGTATAATGAAAAATCAAACATTCATGATATTTCTCATATACTTTTTATCAACTCAAACTCATTTGTTTTTTCATTTTCATTTTTGTTTTATGGAACTATTCTGTTTATATTGCGGCTTTAAATCTACAAGAAAGTCTTTCAAGTAAACTTGTTACTCCAGTCTGCGTCTCACTGTGCTGCATTTATTTACTGAAAGACAAAATGAAGATGCAAGTGTATAACTTTATACAACCTTTGCCATTTTGCCATCTTCTTACTGAAGTGTCAGTGTAACTGTACATTAAATTACCATCTGATGAGCGGTCAGTGAGATAAACAAACCTTCTTGATCTGGCTCTTTGCAGGAACAAAGTCAGCTTGTAGATTTAGGCAACGGTGGAACTGGATGAGGGCTTCTGTCTGCTGACCCATTTCCAGCAGTACATTCCCTTTGCGAAAGAAGCCCTGCAGAAATAGTATGATCAGCACATCACAGCCTGTATGAGTGGATGACACAGCTAAAGGGTCTCGCTGCAGAGAACATAAAAATTCTACAAAAATTATGCTGTGGTATGATAACACATTTTTTCTTCTTTTGGATCATGCATCGCCGTCAGCTACATGCTTAAATAGTGAAACCTGATTGTGACATTTAGAAGTGATATAACACAAAAAATGAAACAATATAAATGATTAAACACTGTGGGTGTTTCTGCATAGTGAGCCACCCACTGGCATGAAGTGATTAAATGACATTATGACATAAGTAGCTGTTTGCATAACTTAGTGAATGACATAACATCAATTACAGCAGAGAAAATCGCTCTCAAAAGAGGTCAGCTTAGAAAAACTATAAAAAATAAATAAAAAAGGCAGCACCATTTTTTCCGGATTTCTTTTTCTTTTTTCTTTTCTTCGCCATTATAGGCATGTTACAAAACCAAACAATGGACTGCATGTTGGGTTCAATTCAGCAGAGACGTACACAAAGGTGAACTGAAGTGAAAAGGCAGCTTTGAATTTAGTATTGTTGATGGATGACCTCAACAAATTTGTTTGGGCTGTGCAGAACAAGACATGACGTATTTGTCCGTCTCTCACCTCAGTCCAGTTAGGACGAAGGCAGCAGAGGTAGTCGAGGTCTGTCAGAGCATCAGAGAAACGCATCATTCCCCAGTTAGCTTCAGCTCTGTACACCTTCAGACTCTGGTCATCTGGGACTGAGGAAATAAAGAAAGCCAGAAGAGAGAATAAGAAAAAGAGAGGTTGTAATTTGAACAGTTCTTGTAACTTTGTAAAACCTTTAAAGAGCTTTAATGCTCCAACCTCTATACAAACAAACATTCAACATGTAATGACAGGACCGGAACAGTTGGCACAACAACCGCTTCTGCTTGCTTTAGAACAGGAAAATCCTGTAGCTTGTGAAGCACTGACTCGATTTTATGGATTGGTATTGGTGCTGATTCTGACCTTATTACACACATCATGCATCGGTAAGATGTGACTTAACCGCACAAAATGGTCTTAGTTAGGTCACAGGCATTATAAAACTGCAGCAATGCAATTTTTTTAAACTTTATAGTGTACAATGTAACAGAAATTTGCACAAGCCTAAAATAATGTTACAGGTACTGGATTGATACAAAATATTGGCTAAAAGTGAGTTCAGGTATCAGGAGCGAAAAAGTGAATAAGAAAACAGAATTGACAGGTGGGATTTTTATACAGCAAAATTCAAACACCCAAAGTTGACACTGTGAATTGTAGGTGTGCACGCTGCTACATAAACGTTTGAACTTTAATGCATGTGCAAAGGATGTTTTCTGTTTATGTTAAGCTGCACTTACTTGTCAAGTAAAATAAATGCTTCAATACACCGGCTACACCACAAAATGTGCACATGGGAATTCAAAAGAGTCAAAGAGTCGTTACCTAAAGCGGTTGCTCCAGTCAAGTCATGTTTAATGAGTGCACATGCCTTAATTACAGACACAGCCTCAGCGCACAATGCCGACATTATGAAATAATGTTATAATTCAAATTTATTATAGTAATAACGAACATAACATTAATTAAGAAAAAAGCCATGGCACAACCTCAAACATCTAATGAGAAAAGAAAAAACTGATGTACACAAATCTGCCAGGGGATCCTGACACAACAACCAGGAGGGCTGGAGCAAAAGGAGGCAGCTGTATTTAATTGGATTGGCAGAGATGGCAAACATGTAGGTAATTCAACAGTGCACTGATTCACTTTAGCACAAACACTCCTACGATTCCGAGGACGCCTACTGACTACATAAACACATCTAGGCCAGAAGTTGTCCCTTTTACTTCCTTGCTGCTGCAGGAAGAAAAATAAGGTCAATTGCACATTCAATGGCAAGTGTACAGTAACTGTACAGATAAGGTAGTAGAAAAGATCTGTCTGAAGGGTGTGTGTAGCTGTTTATTGCACTACATCCTCTTAACCATTCCCTGCTTTTCCACCAGCAGAAAAGCACAGAAAGCTTGCTCTAAATACAGAGATTGCCTGGAAATGTGAAACCAGACTAACGCAGGCTTAACTTTGTGCATCCTTCTTATGCCGCGCATAACATTAGTTTAAGTTTGGCCTAAATGGTTCAATGTGCACACAGAGAAAAACAAGGCTCTATAAAGGAAGAAAGAGGGAGCAGCTGGAGACTGTTTACTGGCCCAGTTATACGTTCAGGTCATCAACAGACGCTGGGTGTAATGACACCAAGTTTCCTCTCCCTCCTGTCACTGCACCTCCTGTATCTCCCTGCGGTGCACACTGTGGATGCACCATCAGTCACCATCAGTCACCATCCCTGGGCCACAGCAGGGGAAAAAAAAACCGTGAGCAGCGCGTAAAAGCGTCTCCAAACTGTCTGCCTCCTTATTACCTAACTGTGATCTCGTGTGAATATTGTTCTTGTTTTTTTTTTTTTGTTTGTTTGTTTGTTTTTTGTTTTAGTTCATACATGAAGCACACGCCACGCAAAACTTCTGTGTTACACCTGCAGTCGTAACGATGCCCCGCACGCACGCCCCTTACCCAGGTCGAGCTCCTGGTCGGCGACGCGCAAAGCCTCGGTGAACTCTCCGGCTCTGAGCCTCTCCTGGATGTGGCCCCTCGCCCTGGCCCGGTCGGGGCAGCACTTCTCCACGACGCTGATGAGCAGGACGTTGTTCCTCGTGGCCTTCACCTCCCTCGGCTTCAGCCTCTCCTTGCAGGACGGACACCTGGGCGGCAGGTAACCCCCGACGCACCGCCGGCAGAACGTGTGGCCGCACGACACGGTGACCGGCTCGCACATCAGGAAGAGGCAGAGCGGACACTCCAGCAGGTCCATGGCGGGCGGGTTATGTCACCCGAGCGACGTCCCACGGGGGGAGAGAGAGATCTGGCGCTTTCTGTCGTTCGGAGCGGCGCGGACGGGGAGGCTTTTTTTCTGCGCTACGGTGTCTGCGCGGACCATCGGAAATAAGCCGCTGAACAGCCGGCGCGACAAGGGAGCGTGTCCCCTTCTCTGATCACATCTGGCCCGGACCCGGGCTACCGATACTGAAGCTGAGCTCTCGGCTGCTCCCCTCGACCGACGTCCTTGTCCGTGTCAGAATCTATCCATTGACATTACCCACCGTCAGCCCTAACTTAGTCTGTGGTTCGGGACACATAACTCCCCCCCCCCCTTTCAAGCACGTTAAATAATACAAAAAAAACTCGGCTTCCAGCTCAGGGCGCCGCTGTCCCCTCCGCTCCGGACTCCATGAACGCAACACGAGCCGGATCGCAGTATATTTGCGCGTTGATATTCTTTTCTTTGCAACAGTCCGTGCTCGATGTTAACCCCGCGCAGCGACGACTCCTCGGCCACAGAGCTGGGTTACTATGTAACACCATTACGTTACATAAATAAAGACCACGTGACGCCGCAGCGAGCGATCCGATTGGATGAGGGGGGGACGCCGTCCGCCCTGTTGTGAAACCCAAGGATGGCGAGTTTCATAACATAATTCCTGCGACAAAAGTTCTTGTTTTTTTTCTTTGCTTTTTAATTCGGTTTTATTTAAGACGCTCGCAGTCTCGTGTTTCCAGTGAGTGGAGTGGTACTGGTTCAGCTCAGGGGCGCAGGGAGGCGAGCGTACCTTGTGACAGTGTGGGGAGTCCCAGCGGAGGATCATAATAAGAGCCGGGGGTGGCAGGAGCGAACACCCAAACCCTAAGACCTGGGCCGCGTGTGAACGTACGTTTTGTAACGCCACACGGAGCGAGCGCGTCTCTGCGGAGGCGCGAGGTGCTGCAGGCGGCCGCGAAAGACACAGGAACAATAGTGTAGGCATGGGAGCACGAGGCTGCAGAGCACATCAGCGATGCAACAACATCTCGGCATCTGTTCCACAGGTCCGTGCATGTCAGGTGAAAGCTCTCAAAGGTGACACCCGGGTCAGAGAAATGAGGTTTGTGGCACTTCTTGCTGCTGCACTGTCAGCTACAGTTCAGCTACATAGGAGCCGAGTAACACATTTGCCTTTCAGTGTACCCAAAGCGCCTATTGTGCAACAGATGTCTGAGCAGGTTTTACTTACAAACCTTTGTTAAATTCAACCTCTAAAACATTAGGTCTATCCCCCTTTTAAGTAAAACAACCATGGGGAAAACTCTGCAGCAGAAGGACTACACTTGGCTGGATTAATGTGCACATGTTTGAAGTGAAGTGAAACTGCCTAGTGTCACAGAGAAATGACTATTTAACTTTTATACATGCTGACCTTTCCATGACCACTCTCACATGCTGTGTGAACATAACAGAGTGTCAACACATGTAACAGATTCGAATACATGAAATCTGTGTGATTTCATGCAGTTCACCTAAAAGTAACAATTATTGGTTTATTGGACACTACTGTGCTACTGTGACAGCATTGCACTCCTAATGCAGTTGGAAATTTCTTTATTGGTTTTAATACAAAAACAAAGTTGGCACCCCAGTTGACCTGCGTAATATTTGCAATTATTCAAATATCTTCACAGGAACTGTTAATAATATCTACATGATAGCTTTTAAATAAAACACCATTCAACTCTAGGTAGGATTTCAGGCCCGGTGAAAACACAGCAAACCTCTTCATACTTACTCTAAGTACAGCATACAAAAAACAAACACATTTTGGTGAACAAAAAGAAACATGACTACTCAACAGAAAACTTAAGCAATTTCATCAATAATACTGCACATGGCAGCGTCCTTGTCCCATATTTTGTCCCTCTTTGACTTAGGGACGCTCTTGCCCTGGTGACCTGCTGCCATGCAGCTGGCACCTGCTTCCTCTACATCCATTGGTTCAGTTTTCAGCCTGGGGGCCTGCCCAGAGGAACAACCAACACTAGCTGGTGCGGACACACTCCTCGTCCCCTCGGCAGCACCATCCGGACCCTCCATCTGTGGTAAGTCATCAGGTAAGGAGGCAAGGCACCCCTGGATCATCTCCACCACCCTCTCCAGATGTTTCTGGAACCTCTCAGCTGTCTCTAGCCTCTGTCTCTTCTGCACCTCCATCATCACCCTCAGCGTCTCCCTGGCCTGATGTGGCCTGTATTCATTTATCAGGTGGTGCATATGAACAAACAGAAGCTTCAAGTCCTCCAGCTTCTCTTCGCGCTTTATACTGCCAGGGCTCTTGATAAGGATGTCCAGCAGGTCCAGAAAGTTCACGAGAATGGACATGTTGAGCTTCTTAAGCTCCCGTTTGTGGTCGAACTGCATGGGATGGAGCCTCTCAATGCCTTGGCTCTCCAGAGGCCGGATGATGAGGTCGTCACACTGGAACTGGTTGCCAAACATCATGTAGCTGTCTCTGATGGGTGGAGGCGGCTTAGGAGCCAAACCCTTGCGGATGTTTTCATCTGTGTACTCCTTGATGTACTGCATGGGTGGAGGAGGCAGGGCACTAACCTGCTGTGGTTCACCCATGATGCTGACCTGAAACAGTAATGAAAAATGTTCAGTCAGTTTTCTTCACAAAGCAATGCAAAACAGGTTATTTTTTTCAAATAAGAAATAAGTTACATTTTGGTACACCAGTTATGAGTTTAAATACCATGTCAGGTTTCCTCTGTGCAGTTTTAACAGTAACATAAATGGTGATAATTTAGCATGTAGTTGAAAACAGTAGTAACACATGTCTTTACATAAAAGGTAGCAATACGGTCATGATAAAATACAGTATTACAAGTTTTTAAAACGTTACATGTCAAAGATCAAACCAATGTTACAGGAGTGCACACAAGTTGTGTAACGCTCTTGTGCTTTTAGTCAAGTAAGAACAGCAAAACAGCAGCCACACAAACATGGAGTAAAAAGCACTGGATTTCTCACTTCAATGTTGTTAGAATACATTACTCAGCTAATGTAACAGTAACGTAACCTTAAACGGTTGCTTTTTTTTTTTTTTTAAATGCAGTAATTATATACTAGTCTTTAGTTGTACGTGTATATCTGTGCTCTTTGTCGATAACCGGGACAACATTTGGCTGCTTCACCTCGCAGCAGCGGCCAGATCTTCCTCACATGAAGCACACAGGAACATGTCAGTAGTGAAGCCTAACGTAACAGGCGAGCGGCTGCCTGCCCGAATAACTGATGAGTAAATATTATGATTTACTGTCTAAAACCTTTATTCCCGTCGGGTAAACACGTAGATGTTCAGTCTACAACTAGACCAAGATGTTTCAGAGACAAACGTAGCTAACTCACTTAGCTACGGGGCTAGCGGTGTTGCTGCTAACCTCCGCTAACTACTTACGTTGGTCCCCAAAACTAACGAAAAAGACACCGAAGATGCGCCTACACACCTCTTAAGTGACTCCTCGGTGGCTGAATGTGGACTTTAGATGTGAAAGGTTACAGGTTTATCCAGTCGGACACTTAGCTCATGGCTAGCTGAGCTGCTTCCAGACACGGACGTGAACGTTCGTTCCTGTCCCGATTCCATTGGCCGGACCGACCGCGTGACATATTTTTAGTCGTCCTGATTGGACGGCTCCTGGCGAACAGACTGAACGCTGATTGGTCGTGACATTTGTAAGTGAGATGAATGGGTTGTTCGTGATGTCGGCTGGTTTGTGCAGTGTTTGATGAAACATGTTTACGGCATCATGTGAAGAGTCTAATGATAAGATGTGCATTTGACTGCTAACTTACAGAAACGAGAACTTCTAACAAATATTTTAAACCACTTTTGCAGTCATTGTTATAACATCAGGCTACACCAAATATTTAAACTCCTTATCTGACTTCTTATGAACAAAAACCTGTGATAATAGTTATAATAATAATAATAATAATAATAATAATAATAATAATAATAATAGTTATTTATAGAGCACTTTTCAAGCAAGAAGCACAAAACGATTTTCAGAGTTAGGAAAATAAAAGACAGTGGCAGAATGCAACCATAATTAAAACAATTACCTAAGGCAAAGAGTCACACAACATTGTATGAGTTTCAAAGAAGAAAATTCCCAATAAAATAATTGAAAAGGAGTCTTACAATTAAAAGAGAAAAGAAAATGTATTAGTTCTTTAAAAAAAAAAGAAAAAAGACATTCTGCAAAAATGGGTATTGGGTATTAAGAGACCATTTTGCATAACAGTCCTGGTCCCAAACAGTGTGCAGGTATAATAAATATATATATATATATATATTAAATGTTTTAAGTCAGTCATATGTGATACAGCTTCAGAATTTTCACCAAAAAAATTGGTCCAGCACAGGACAGTTTTTCACAATGCGGTCTAGTGGACATAACTGTATAAAGTCCATCATTCTGATTCTTTTGTAAATTCCTTTTTTTAGTTGTATATATTTTGTTGTATGTAATGCATTATTTTGTAATTTCTCTACATGCACACCAGACACATTCACACGCACACACTCACACACAAACACACACACATTCACACTCACTCACACATATACAGTTTATACTTAAACCGTACACATTCCCTGGACAATATTTTGCACATTCCTCACAGTTTTAGTTTTATTCATTTATTCATTATCATCTACAAAAGATATATTGCACATATTTAGTAATATTTTTTTCATATTCTGTACTGTTAATTATACTTACTACTACTTAGCGCTAGTACTCTAGTGCTCTAAATTACTATATTTATGCATACAACTGGCACCTTGCATTACTTGTCTTGGCTGTACTTGTCTGTAACTGTCTGTACTTGTTACGCACCAATACACCACAGCAACTTCCTTGTATGTGAAAACCTACTTGGCAATAAACCCAATTCCGATATACTTACCAGACCACAATCAATTCTCTTTATTAAAATGTTCAAATTGGACAAAATTAATTCACATTTCTGAATCCACACTCATAAAGGGTCTGTGACTTTATTTTGAAATGTTATCATAAATGTGAATGTTGTACTAATTATGATGATAACAATAATATAACAAATTGAATACATGTGACATAAACCTTTTCAAATACCCAATTCAAAATGTCAAAACAAATAATAGTAATATACAGTTTACATATAAATATTTTTTACCTACCCCTACTAATTATTAACATGTTTTGTTTTCATCCTCTACCCCGATTTTTTGATATTGTCTTAATTTTCTACCTATTCTTTTGGGGGAAAAAAGCACCTTACCTACCGTGAAAATTGATCGACTCCTGATGATGTCAAGCTCATCCAAAATTTTAATGCAGACCAAATTGTATGGACAATTTTCCTGACGGTGGTGCTATAACATCCATCTAAATCTTTCTTCTTTTTTTTGTTGAGAATAAATTGTTTCTGTTTTTAGCTCTCTAACCTTCTAAAATTAGACTCCCTAACTGTAACCATTATTTCTGGACAAGATCCAACAATCACCTTTTTTCCTTTAATGATTACCAGAACCCAACTCCACTTCCACTTGAAGCTATAATCAGCATTGTTTTTCTAACATTAAACAAACAATCCCAGCGCAAATAGAACCTGTCTCTTTTAGTCTGTGATAACATGAGATAGCGAAAGGGAAACTGCAAACATCTCACAAGTAATGTATCAGTGCAGAGACAGATATGAAAACATGCAAAGCATAGTTATATAACACCAAACACTTGTAACACAGTTAAGTAATTTTATTTTCAAGTAAGTTTAAAGTTAAACAGGTGCTGTTATGTTAAGGAAATTTGGTTTATGCTCTCAAATCTTTAAATTAACACCCACTGTCCAATCTATATATTTCTACAAAAGTGTTTTTAATCATTACCAGGATACATAATTGCCTTGGCTTCAAGGTGCATATTTTGGTGTAAAATGTTAAAAAGTGCAGAGATTAAAGTATCCCCCTCCTACTACTGGTCTTGAACTATTGCAACATAGTCAGTGAAAGTACATGGGAGTGCATGTGCAATGTGACTTATTTCATGCCGCAAGGATGTGGTTTACAAAGTGCAACAACTTTATGCCGGAAGCTCCACGGCTTCTATCAAGTTATTGTACACCTCTTTTTTTCCCCTGTCGCTGCGAGGTGCTCAGTCTCTCTCTCTGTAAGTGTTGTGTTCATAGCTGTTACCATGTTCCCCAGGGTGATTTTGAAGGGAACTATGATTAAAAAATCTCAACAAAAGAAAAGAACATCACCATCTAACTACAAGGAGAGGTTCTTTGTATTGGACACCCAAGATCTGAAGTATTCTGAGCGCCGTCCGGGGGTAAGTATGCACTTAATAAATGCAAACATTAGCTTTGAATTTGACATTATACAATCTGGAGGCTGGGTCTGTACATGTGGCTTCCTGTGAACTCACTATAATTTGAATCATATCCACGGTGTGTACAGCACACATAAAGTAAAGATCATGTTCTTTCAGAAAAAGCCCATGCAGAAAGGCTGCATCGAGCTGTACAGAATCAAGTGTGTGGAAATTGTGTGTAGTGATGTCCCCATACCGTGCAACTATAAGTACCCTTTTCAGGTGAGGTTCACAATTTTTCGATAATACATGCCAAAAATACATAATTATTAAATGTAGTGTTATATACAGTGTAATGTATTATGCGTGCTGTGTAAGTTTGACATAACACAACAACAACAGAAGTATTTTCTCAAATGCATCTCTACAGGTGTTTCATGACAACCATTACCTCTACATTTTTGCCCCAGACAACGATTGTCGTCAGAGATGGGTCAGAGCTCTCAAAGAGGGTAAGCAATTTAAAAGCATCACGCTTCAGAAAATGATGGCAGTTGCACACATGATTGTGAACCCTTGATTGTACATGACACCAATCTATAAGCTTGATATTTCTTATATTCTGTCTGATATAGAGACAAAGCACAACAATTTGGTTGCAAAATACCACCCAAACTTCTGGATGGATGGAAAATGGAGATGCTGCCAACAAACAGAGAAACTGGCGACAGGTTGTCATTTATATGACCCAATCGGATTCGGTTTGTATTATTTCCTCTTGTCGCTTTGTATCATCTATATATCTTGATCAAGGGCTTAACCTCAATTTTTATATTTGATCTGGGCTGACATTTTCTTATCTAATATTGATTTGTAACGCATGATTTGGGAAAGTCTTGATCTTGATCTTTTGCATAACATTCTACGAAATCCTGTATAAAATTGCTGTTTTGTACATTTGGATGTGCCAATTTATTTTTACTAATTTCTTCACAGCTTCTAAAAAGCCACTTCCTCAACTCCCGGATCCAGAGGTACCACTTTCTAAACATTAATTACATGTACTGTTGAAATATTACTGGTGTGGTAGTCGGTACTGTTCCAACTACAGAGGGGACAAAGTAATATATATTTATTCTGTTGCTTCTTTGGCCAGACATTGTCATTCTTTTCAAGACTGCTCCCCTTTGACACCTTTGACAATTACGCATTTTCTTGTAGCCGACCTGCAACTGTGGTCTGGGCACATGAGTTTGCATGTTTGCAGTTTGGTTTGTTATCTTGCATATGGACATATCACGCAGTTGCTAGGCCTCCTCTATAGCTGACAATTTGACACTTGCAACACATAATATGCTTATTGTTCAATCTAATATAGCCCAAATATCACTATGTTGAAGTTTATTATGTTGAAGTCCTTTTCTATGGAGTGTTTACATTTGTTTTATCTGTCTTTTTTGAAGAAAATGTGAAAAAGTCACTATTTGATACACTGCAGTATTACAAAAAATTGCTCCTCACAAACTATGTTGCTAAAACAGAATTCATATAAATCAATCATATCTCTTAACATGTCTTTTCAAGTTTTATTTTTCACTTCTTCCAGATGAGGCCGCATAGTTCAGGACAGAGGATGGTCATCGCTCTGCAGGACTACACACAGCTCGGAGACAATGACTTGCCTCTTCAGAAAGACCAGGAGTATACCCTGATTAACAGCTCCCACTGTGACTGGTGGGTCGTAGAGGACGACCAGGGGTAAGACACATAAAATGCCCATCCCAGTCTTAGTAACCTTTTTATAGTAAGGATGATAATGACTCTGAATATTTTTCCCAAACCCCTCACCAGGAACACAGGCTTTGTACCCAGTACGTACGTAGCTGAAAAATCTGGCAACAACTTTGAGAGATTTGAGTGAGTTTGATTTAATGTCTCTTCTCTGTGCTTCTAATTGTTGACTTGTGTATATCTGTAAATCCACTGTCTCCTCTATAGAATTAATTAGTGCTTAATTTGTCTTCTCCCAGATGGTACAACAAAAACATAACCAGGGGGGAAGCAGAGGAGTTGTTAATGACACAGGTAAAAACAATGCCAGTGTTTAAGGATCCAAGGATTATTTAGATGTCATTTGTTAATGCTTTCAGCTGTGTTTTCAGAGAAAAAAATGCTCCAAGTAATAATTCTGTTGATAATTAGCCGGATGTTACTCCTCTATGACGCGGTGCAGTTTTACTGTGACTGTGCAACCTACAGCTATCTTGCATTTGCAAAAATAATGCATAATGCAAATGCACCTGCACAACAAGAATCTGACATTACATGGGACATGAAAAATGTTTCACAACCACAGTGTTTCCTCCAATGTTGAATTTCCTGCTGTGAAGGGCTCTGCTAAGTTTTGCAAGCAGGAGGTAGAAGAGCAATCCATCATGTATTACTCAAAATGACCCCAAGTGCCAGTGCTGTTATTAGCTGCAGATTAAGCAAACAATCAGTAAACATGTCTTGGATGTGTATGACAAATGTATTGTTTAATTTTGATAATTTTATGTTGTTTCAATGCTTTAATTTTAGGGAAAAGAAGGGGCATTCATGGTACGTGACTCGAGACAGGCAGGGGTCTACACAGTGTCAGTCTTTACCAAAGCACCGGGGTAATTTTACTTTCTTATTATGTATTTAACTGATAACTGGCATATACATATATATGATTAGTAGATAATATGATAAAAGATATATATATATATATGGTATAATATACTGTTTATTTGTAATTTACTGTGAGCTTTTCACACTTTTGGAAAACGTGCGGGTTTGTTGTGTAAAAACATCTCTTTATTACCTTTAGGTCGAATGGGGAGAAGAATCCAAGGGTGAAACATTACCAAATCAGACAGACCGAAACAGGCGAGGCCACATTTTACTTGGCAGAGAAGTACTTGTTCAGCACCATTCCCGAGCTTATCCATTACCATCAACACAATGCTGCTGGTAAGTGTGCTGGTTTTCTGCATTTAACATTGTAACAGTAATGCAACAACAATTCCAATTATAACAAAGGAGTGGTACTCCATAAATAGATATGTATTAATACATCCGTGTACCATCTGCCATCAGGCCTGATAACACGTCTGAGACACCCTGTCTCTCAAGACGGAGGCGGGTCCCAGGACAATGTGGATTGCTCAAAAGGTTAGAAGATGTTGTATTAATAGGTCAGCTGGTCAACTGGAGCTCAAAACAACCATTACTTAATGCTGAAAATCTTGTTTTTGCTGACCTCTAGTGGTTCCCACAGACTCAGGGTGTGTTCAGTACACAATTATCTCCCTATTTTGTGTTGTGCAACAACGACCCTTCATAAATCTCATAAATTCTTTCACAATTAAAAAAAATAACTCTGTGATGTCTTTGCAGAAGCCCCCTGTGTTAGTAATGATATAAATGTATCATTTTAACATGCACATTTACTGTATTATCTAATATGACATGCCTCTGTGGTTAATTCATCCTAACAGATCAGTGGGAATTGGACCGTGAGGAGCTGACCCTGGGTCAGGAGTTAGGCAGCGGCCAGTTTGGGCTGGTACTGGAAGGGAGATGGCGCGACAGGAAGGTGGCAGTGAAGATGATAAGAGAAGAGTGCATGTCAGACGAGGACTTCAAAGAAGAGGCGAGAGTCATGATGTAAGCACAATTCATAAAGTTGCCTCATTTTGTTCAGGCAAAAAACACTTGGCTTATGTGTGTGTGTGTGTGTGTGTGTGTGTGTGTGTGTGTGTGTGTGTCTGTGTGTTTTAAAAGGAAACTGTCCCATTGTAAGCTAGTTCAGCTCTACGGTGTGTGCACCCAGTGTTCGCCCATGTGTCTGGTGTTTGAGTTCATGGAGAACGGCTGTCTGTCAGACTACCTGCGAGCCAGGAAAGGGCATTTGTCTCAGGACATGATGCTGGGGATGTCTCTGGATGTCAGTGAGGGGATGGCCTACCTGGAGAGCTCCAACTTCATCCACAGAGATCTGGTAAACCAACAGATGATACCTTTTTATGATACCCTTTTGTTCCTCCGCTCTGTTATAATAGTTAATCCTTCCTCTGCTCCTCTGTCTTCTGCAGGCTGCCAGGAACTGTCTTGTTTCCAACAACAACGAGGTGAAGGTATCTGACTTTGGTATGACCAGGTAAGCTTTTCACAGTCTGAGTATTCTTCACTGGATCTTTGTACTGTACACCATATTGCGTGGATCCTTTTCATCACAATATTCATTATGTTTTTACTAGAGTTACACTGCTGTATAATTGTGTGTGTCCGCTCTCTGCACTGTAGATTTGTGCTTGATGATCAGTACACAAGCTCCCAGTGCTCCAAGTTTCCTGTCAAGTGGTCGGCCCCAGAGGTCATCAAATACTGCAAATTCAGCAGCAAGTCCGACGTCTGGTCATTCGGTGTGTTCATGTGTCCATCGCTGTGCCTTTCCCTTTTGAAACCATAGTTACAGAAGCAATTTTACAAAAATATAATAATAATCCGAAGATAGAATGTATGTTATTGGTTGATTTATCTGTACATGTGTGTACATGTGCCAAAACCATAACTGTTGGGGGCTATTTTCACAGTGTAATGCCAACTAGTGGATTTACTGTAATCTCCAAGAAGTTAATACAGTTAGGAGTTTAAAGAGGCAGCAACATATTGACTTGGCATGGACAGTTTTCTGCGACAAGATTTTCTGTTCAGGAGTTGTGATTTACTTGTATCCAACAAATGCAGAGTAATATGGTGAAATAAAGCTGTTTAATTACAACTTCCACCCAAAATCAGGCTGAGTAATAAATACCTGTCAGGTCTGTAATATATGCAAGAAAATTACAAACTATTTTTAAGTACCAGATATGATTTCGCCTTTATTTGTCATATAGCAAATTGATAAGCAATCCAAGACGGTGTGTAGCTAAGCCGTACTGCTAAATGGATAAATACATGGCTCTAAAAGCAGTTAATAATTAAATCATCAGTCTTCTTACTCTGGATGATACTTATAACAAGAATAGTATTTTAGTTTTGATCTCATCACTTCACAATCAACAATTGGAGTCTCCCTGTTCACCCCTGCTCAGGTGTGCTCATGTGGGAGGTGTATAACGAGGGCCGTCTTCCTTATGAGAACCGCTCCAATGCTGAAGTGGTGGAGTCGCTGAACTCGGGCCTGAGGCTCCTGAAGCCACGCTTGGCCCCAGACGCTGTCTACCTGCTCATGGAGTGGTGCTGGAAGGAGGTGGGCACAGGAAGTCAACATATTCCTGCCGGTGACATACAAAATACAGCTAAACTCTTTGTAATAATGTGTTCTTTTTTTGTTTGTTTTCCTGCTCTCACTCAGAAACCGGAGGATCGCCCATCCTTTGCTCTCCTGCTACACGAGCTGGCCTCCCTGTCAGACCTCTGAAGCAAGATTTGAGGTTATAGGAATAGCTATATTTATTTTATTTATTGATTTATTACCAATCACTTGTCAAATGTTTTTCAAATGTGTGTGAAGTTGTTTTGATTAAGACAATTACAATTACTGGATTTTGCACTTTATCTGTTTCATACCCCTGTATAAAGTCTATTCTTCTGAAGGCTCACACAGTCCATTCACACAGCTACTGCTGCTCACTGCATGTTTATGTTAAGGTATCAAATATTCTATAAAGTCTCTGTACATTAAACAGGTGAGATGGTGATGTTGTTTAACCTACTGTTGATTAAATGAATCCATGTGAGAAGTGGAAAATGTTTTTTTCTCTCATAAGTTTTCTGCATATTTTCAGCTTTGCAATAATGGCAGCTTGTTAGATTTTTAAAAAGGTAAGCGATGCATTTGCTTTTCAGAAAAAAAAAAAGGTTCCTGAAGTTGCCATAAGGTGAAGGATGTACTAATTCAGATTTAAAATAGAACTTGGCCCAAAATCTATCTTGTGACAATCAGCCAGTGAAGGGTGGCTGTAAATAATGTGTTGCTCACTTCTTTATGGAGAACAGTCTGCTGCAGCCAACTTGAGTTCAGGTTAGTTGCAATGAATTCTAGTGGTGACTAGTTTTCATGACAGAAACATGAAAAATATCCTTAGAAAATGTTCCAACCACTGCTGCAACATAATCCACTTCCCTGCTGTTCAACTGTATACTCCATAGCTAAATATGATCCAAACAGTAACAATTTCGCCAAAATATGGCTAAATACAGCACAGTTTTCTTCAAAGTTACTACAAAAAATGCAGTTTAGATATGGTTAAAAATGTTAATAACAAAGTATCATTACTGGGACCAATGTACCAAGTATGTGGCATCTCCACACAACACGTGAATAATCAGCTTCTGCAATCAGGCAGTCAGTCAGTAAACCGAGCCAGGCGTTGTGCTCTGCAGGTGTAGCGGCCAAAGACAGAACTACAGGTCTCACAGATGTAGTTGTGGGAAGAGCGCCTTTCATTTCAGTCGTTTGGCCTCAAATGTTAAGTTGGCCTACATCCAATCATCCAACTATTTACCCAGTAAACCAGTCAGTCAGCCATTTGGCCAGCCACTTAACCAACGATGATACCACATACCATTATACATCTATTTCACACATTAAAATGATCAAAAACGCAGACAAATGCTAAACATAATTAAAACTGTAGGAATAATTATGAATAAAATAACAGGTGGGGCAATATGTCCTCAGTGACATCTGGCCACCAGGGGTATGAGAGGACTATTATTGAACTGTATCCTGTATCATCACTAAACTACATGTAATAGTTTGAATTAAAATGGTATTGCCTTTAACACGTTTTTTTTTTCTTCTTTTTATTCATATATTACAATACAAACAAACACAATTCACACAGCCACCATGAGCACAACAGCTGCCTTATATTTCCAATGGCAGTAATAGTAAGAGTCTATTTAGATTTCTTTCTCTTAAGAGGACAACATACCCTCTCCTGTTTCATGCCGAGCATCAAAGTTGCCTTGATCTCCCCTTCTCCTAATCACACACACACACACACAACTTTTGTCCCGAGTACGTTTTGAATCTGAAGAGCAGGGTGTTTTTTTGTTTTTTTTGTTGATGATTAGGTTTTTTAAAAAAATGTACAAATAAGTGCTCAAACTAAGAGAATTCAACATGTCGGGCCCCCTCCTCCTCCTCATCATCATCATCACCCATCACTCCGCTGCGACTGTCCCTTTAAGAAAATGCACTTGCAGCCATTTTCTGCTCTTTGTGTGGGGTGGATTAGCACTGGGGAGGTACTGGGCGAAACTAGAGCATCAATCGGCACAGAAGACGAGGAGGAGGAGAAAAAAAAAATAAAAATAAAAATAAAAGCAACACAGCTCAGCAAGCGTTGGACCGCCGTCGCAGACCGCGACACCGTCCGCCCGTCTCCGTGTACCGCCGGACGGACATGCAATTTGCAGGTAGGTGGCGAAACGTAGCGATGGATGGAGCCGCAGCGCTGGAGACGAACGGGGCTGGTGATGAGCGCCGGGTCGGCGGTGATGGCTGGTGGACTGGGGAGCTGTTTTCTCCCCCCTCTCTCTCTCTCTCTCTCACACACTCTCGCTCTCTGTGCATCGCTTTCCGTCGCTCGCAAAACGGGACAGCGGCCACGGGGGTCGATCGCCCCCCCCCCCCCCCAGCCCTCCGCCCGGTGATCCGGATCGAGCGTCCCCGATTATTCTGACTCATGAACGGGATCCCCGTTAGCCTCCATCGGCGCCGTAGCTCACGCTGAGATGGGTGGGGTGAGGAGGGAGGGAGGGAGGGAGGGAGAGGGATCCTGTGTAGCAAGTGCACACCGAGGGAGGGGGGGGGCGGAGATGGATCGCGGAAAGCCGGACGATTTTCGGACCCGATAGCAGCGCTTTCACCGCCGCGGAGCAGAGAGATGTCCGCCGGCGATAAGGACGAGAGCGATTTGGAGGCTTCAGCCGGCTCGATTTCCCCCCTCTTTCATCATTTTCCGGCCTTTTTCCCCCCTCCCTCTCTCTCTCTCTCTCTCTCTCCCCCCCCCTCCCTCTCTCCCTCCCTCTCTCTCTCTCTCTGTCTCCCGTGTCGCCGCCGCCTTGACCCGTCCGTCCGTCGGGGCACAGCATGTAGATGAGGGCAGCAGAGGAGAGGCTTTCTCTCACAGCCGGCAGGCCTCTGCGACTGATGCAAACATGACAGGTTCACCTACTTCCGTTTCACGCCAGTGTCTAAACACTGCATGTGTGATTATTTCTCTCTTTTTTTTTTATTTTTTTTTTGTTCATTACATGATCATCTAACCGCCCGGGGAACTCACAGCAGACAGACACGGGGATGTGCTACTGTTGCAGGCTGGGTTGTAAAATCAGCCTGCCAGCCCCTCGCCAGCATGCAGTGATGTAATGATACTGATCCCTACTGAATGAAATGTCTTCCCAGTCCATTGTAGTCATATAGTCAAAAATCAGAAAGGGTCGAGACATCAGGCATCCCTCCTCAAGAAGGAGACAGACGTGCAATACATGTGTTATATAAGAGATGTCTAGATTATTGATTGCTTATGGCACTCAGTCTTGAGGCTATTTTTCCGCTCAGTGATATCGCTGTAATATCTTGTGCTTGAGGATCAGTGGATTCATTGATCAGTCCATCAGTAGAAAATGAATGGCCGCTAAGTAGTTTGGGTCATAAATCAAGAAAAACCGTGCCTAAGGTTCACCAGTTGCAGGTTCCCAAATGTGAGGATGTGCTCATTTCTGTTTTGTGTTACTGTGAATTGGATGTCTTTGGGGGTTTGGACGTTTCGGTCGGACAAAACAAGACATGTGAAGACTTCATCTTGGGCTCTGAGAAATTGTGATGGACATTCAGTGTTTAGTTTATAGACTAAATGAGTAATCAACAGAAAAACAATTGACAGTTTAATTGATAATGAAAACCATCAGATTCAGCACTAGTAATATCACCATAATATGGCTATTGTAATAGTTTTGTACTGTTGTACTAGTTTTATACTTGTAGATCATACCATATTACTGGCATTGCTGGAGCTATGCCATGAGCAGCTGGTAGTACTTCTGCTGTTTTTTTCACCGCAATACATTTAGAGACAGAAAGAGAAAGTAAGAGAAAGGCCTGTACACATAAATAACCAACCAACCAACCAAACTGCCAAAGAAAAGGGGGGTAGAGGTAAACATGGACAAACTATGATGAACGAAAAACATTTGCATCTTCACAAGTCATGACTTTCTCCAGAACACAAGTGTGGTTCTGCTCTCTAGCATAAGTACCACAAATCTCTGAAGAGATTAGGATTAAAAACCTAAAAACACGATTCAAAGGCTGCTGATGTTGAGGTTTGTGTTTACCGTCCTCTACCTGTCAAGCTTGGCTCATGTGAGCCAGGCCTATGACCCCCCGCGTTGCATATTCATGTGATGGTCATTGTTATTCGTCTAAAAGGAGAGCATGACATCATGGGGATCATGGGACGACAGCACTTTTGCGGCGCTGGTCTCTGAAATGACAATCAGCCTGTCAAATACCTCAGCCAGCCTGCACGTGATGACACACTGCACAGACGGCACAGACGCTGCCGGAGCACACATCCCCACCGGTGTCTATGTGCCTGTGTTTGTCTGTTGTAGGCGTTTGCGTGCGTGTGCGTCCTCTAAATGCTCCGGATTCCCTTTCCTCCACGCTGATCGGATCTCCTCTCATTGTGAGGATGAATATATATATATTACAAAGCCAGCCCTGGGGGGAGATCCCATGGAGTGGTGGGACCCTGGAGTTGACACACTTTCTCTCACTCTCTGTCTTTCTCCCAGGCAAGATGTATTACACAAACCCCTAGCAGCACACACTGGTGATGATTTTCTTCTGCAAATGATGTGTTCATGCTGCTTTTGGCTATTTTTGTACTTTTCCCACTCTGTCTCATTCCCATTCTTCTCTTCAGTTGTAATATAATGAGCACTTCCTCAAAACCCTTTGGATGCTCATGGTTTAGTGCTGTCATGAGGAGATCTGACCCAAGCTCTTGATGTATAGTTGCTTCAGTTATAGTGTCGGGCAGTTTTGCAACGCATGTCAATGATGTTCTGTGTCTAATTTTCCAAAGAGTCCAACCACTGTATGGGACTTCTTAAAAGAGTTGTCATGTGTGGCCTCACTTAGTTGTTCTGTTTTAAAACAGGCCTACAGCTAGGTTACTGAGTGTCCAGAAGGGAATGAGGGGGCCTTTTGCTTTGTAAAGATGCACACACATCCACACACGCACACACACACACACCCCCACACCCCCACGCACACAAACACGCACGCACACACACACAGACAGACACGCCAACTGTTGAACAGAGTCGGGTACAGGGTGGGAAAGTTTATTCAGCCAACTCAGGCTTCAGTCTGCGTCTGTATTCTCAAGCGCAGATGGGAGTTTAGTGGCACTGAGCATGTTTGTCTGCCTGACAGAACCCCTTGTAGCGAGCTGCATGTTTCATTTTCTATACGCTGAACGGTTAAAAATAACCGACCGAGTCTGCAGAGGATCAGAGAATGCGTGAATCCAGGTTGTGAAGTCAACAGCAGTGGAGAGAATACAGGAAACAGCAGTCTTTTATTTTTATTTTTTTAAACGTAAACATTACAAGGTTACAGCAGCACAGGGCCTAAGTCTTCATCCGTGTACACCAACATCCTTCCAAATCTGCAGGACTTATTTCATTTTCATCTCAATTGTTTCTTAGACTATTGTTACTGCAGAGGACTACAACTCCCAACATGTCAGTAGTACTATGTACTGCAATGAAAACTCACCCATCACCAACCATTGTATTATAGAAAATAATAACTGAATGTGACAAAATCAATTATACACATAATGGCAGAAAAGGAGATAGAACAACACAGAGTTAACTTAAGAATCCAGTAAACCTCACCTCACTCTGGATGAATTACCATCCACATGTGAATGGCCTGTGTCACTCACTGAAGGCTCATCAGAGGTTTGGTGACTCATCCGTTTGTCTGGTTTTGGCCTCGTGGTGTACCTCATTTAAATACAGCCTTTGCGTATGTTAACTTTGACAGTTTCATGTGACAGGAAACTCCACCCACCTCCTCGTCCGCCTGTATGTTCTCTAAATAACGTACGTCCGCGCTTGCTTCAAGACTGTCATTGTAACAGTGATCTGCCACATGCGTGTAGAAGTATTACTGTGTTTGGAAGGAGGTGGGTTCACCTCTCTGTTGATGTGATCCTCAGTCTGTGGCCGACTTCCGGGACAAATAGAAAGCTGTTTGGCTATTTAAGATCCAATAACCCGGCAAGGAGAAGAGAGACAGCCACATTTAGTTCTATCTGCCTCTCTTCTCTTTGCTGTTTGGCCCCTGACCCTCTCAGCTCTTGTTGTGCTCTCCCTGGCTGTGAATATTAAGCTGATTATCGGCCCTGTCAGCTCTGTCTGCCAGGTCAGACGTAAAACACAAATTTCTGAGAGGCGCATGATATACTGGTGGGGGCAAACACATTGCTTTGGCCAGCCTGGTGTTTTATAATGAGGAAGAGGGCACTGCAATGGCTGTAGTGTTTCGAGGGGGTCTGGCTGTTTATTCCAAGGACGGATCAGAGGGAGTTCAATCATTAGGATAGCTGTGGATTTTTAAGCAGTATACATGAGGTGCATGCATATTCGGTGTTCAAACATATCACCAAATAATAATTTAGATAAATAGAAATATCAGCTTACATAAAGCTTCTGTGAGAAACACATTTGCCAGTGGATCCACTGCCTTTGCAAGATAGCACATTGATTTTGTGTTAGTGAGACGTCATTCACTGCCAGACCATTCTCCGCCTTTTGGAGATCAATGACATTTCCAGGTATAGGCATTTCAAGAATTAAACGCTTCAAATATGCCTGTAGTCAAAGTAAAAAGGAAACCGTGAGGGGGCCCTGCCCTTTACTTCCTCTGAACTTTAGTCTGGTATTGACATATAGCCTAGTGAACTGGGAGAGGATATAGGTGCACGATGAACACACAGGCATCACATAGCCCAAACAGGGTTTCAAAAGAGGAAGTGGAATTGTCTAGACATTCAAAGAAAGATAATTTGGCGCTTTTGTTTTTGAGCAAAAAGAAATAATATGTGATATGTCACCTTCCTCATTGATTCTGCATTTTAATTTCCCCATTACTTTTAACTTACTATTATTTTAACCTTTTATCCCAATTGAAACCATATATTTCAACAGATTATCCATCACTTTTAGCCATCGATTTCAGGTGTTTATCTATGACTGTTATCTATCTAATTCAACTATTCATCTGTTACTTTGAACTATTTCAACTTCCCTGCTTGCTTGATAATTCATTTTCATGCGTTCTTAGTTGCAACACATAGTGTTCAGTAGTCCTGACTCAATTTGCTTAAATAAATTTATTTAACCAAATCGTATTTTCTATTTAATCAAATCTACTACCCAATCCTTCCATGTAACCCCTGGCAACTGCAGAATAAGCCTTGGTTCTGCGTCCTGATCTCATATCCTCGCTTTCTCTGTTTCTTTCAGATTGGGGTGTTGTGTGAGTGACGCCTTGTTACCATGACGACCCACGTGACCCTGGAGGATGCCCTGTCCAATGTGGACCTGCTGGAGGAGCTGCCCCTTCCGGACCAGCAGCCATGCATCGAGCCCCCTCCCTCCTCCATCATGTACCAGGTGCGCACTCACACACACTGTCACCATCATCCTCAGTTGTTTTCCGACGTTGTCAGTGCGCGCCTCTCACTCCTTTCTCCCCCCTCCTCCTTCTGCAGGCTAATTTTGACACCAACTTTGAAGACAGGAATGCATTTGTGACCGGCATCGCTCGTTATATAGAGCAAGCTACAGTCCACTCCAGCATGGTGAGAAATCTGCTCCAGTTAAAAAAAGGACACACATGGCTTGCATCCTATTGGTTTTTACATCTGATTGGTTGAATCAATTTCTTGTTGCCTATTTTAAATAGTTGCTGTTCCCCTTTCAGTGAACACAAAGCCGACTGTGGGAAGCAGCCCCACGCCCTTAAAGAGAGCCTTGTTTTTTGTGAACTGATTATCATTTGGCTCTTTTGTTAGGATTTGGCTAGGCCTGTGCCAAGACACACACACACACACACACACACACATGGCTCACTCATATAGACACACACTTCCCTCACACACTGGTGAATCAGGCAGGCAGTGGACCAGTGAACTTCTTTCCCTCGATGGTGAATGAATGGAGAGTGTGATTTGACTGGCAAATAGGGGAAGTAGCGCTTAATTTAACCTTATTTAAGCAGGAAGTCCCATTGAGGTTGAAGCCGGTCTATTTGAGGACACTCGGAGTGATAGAGAAATCTGTCTCACCTACTTCTGAACGCAGGAAATGTTCCCCCGCTAAAATATTTATGAAGCCCCATTCATTCTTCAATATGTGACTCATCTGAGATGTTGGAAATATTTTGTGTTGTTAAACGCCTTTGCAAAAATTTCCACTTGTAACATGCACAACAAGTAAGAGATACAAGGAACTGAAAGATCCACTCGAGGCTCTTGTTATCTGTACATTTGCTGTAAATGATGTCTTTGTTGTATTGCAGAATGAGATGCTGGAAGAAGGACATGAGTATGCTGTGATGCTTTACACTTGGAGAAGCTGCTCCAGAGCCATTCCCCAGGTGACACACAAACACACCACACACATGCACTTAATAAGATACCTTATCTCTTACTTTTTATTGCATCCCTGTCGACTTTTCCTCGTGATCTGATCTTGCACAGCAGACTGTGATTCCATAAGGAAGAGATCCAGTATTAAACCAATCGTTACTACAATTACTCTGTCAAAGAAGAATGTTTGTGACTTTCTGTTAAAGTTAAAGTCACACTGTGTTCGTCAACGGGCATGTTCAACCTGGAGCGAAAACACAGACAAACCTTATGGAGTTGTGTAGATGGACATGTTGCTGTTCCCTGACCAAACCTGACATCACCCCAAAAATCATGGTCCCTAATTTTGCCCATTGAAAAAGAATTGCAGTCGGTAATAATTATGTGTTGATCAGGCTGTAGTCTATTTTGTTAGGGACATCCAACTACAGGGTTTAATGCGCCTTCTCCTGCGATGGCCCCTTTCTTGCTTCCTACCCCCCTACTTCCAGCACCCTTGCTCAGACCACACCCATCTTCGAACTCGGCCTTCATTGCGATCTCAACTACAAAATCAGAATCTGACAAAATCTATCCACAGACATATAAAGACCATGATGACTCACACACAAACTCACAAGGTGAAAACAACACCAGCCACAGGTTGTCACCGCTGTTAATCAGAATCAGGTTTATTGCCTTGTAGGTTTTCAAGTACAAGGAATTTGCTGTGGTGTATTGGTGCGTAACAAGAACAGACAAGTAGTGCAAAAGTCAACATAAGCATTAATATAAAGTAATATTCAAATATTAAAGTACTAGTACTAAATAGTATTAAATACAAGTTACAATACAGAATATGAAAAAATATTACTAAATATGTGCAATATATATTTTTAAGATGAAAATGAAATGAAACTAAAACTGTGCAGGAATGTGCAAAATATTGTCCAGGGAATGTGTAACGGTTTAAGTCCAAACACGCACCAACACACAGGCAACCGTCTGTGGCGCCATCATGGGTGTTAATGTGGGTTCACCCTTTTTTCTGAAATATATTCTAATTTTGTCATTAATTTGGTCAGCAGGTCTGTAATGTTATCTGGGTGATGTCATGATTGCACATAATATAATTCCCCCAAATGGGACCCTTACAGCTTGTACACACATGAAAACAGGAAACGTTGGTGGTGTGAAACACGTAGTGGGGGGGAGGAACGCCTCATCAAAAGTAATTTTTTGAATCACCACAATTGCATGAACCAGCTGAACTAAACATACATACATACATACATACATACATAAATCAAGCTGTGTGATGGCCCCCTCTTGTGTTTGCTAGGTGAAATGCAATGAGCAGCCCAACAGAGTGGAGATCTATGAGAAAACGGTGGAGGTGTTAGAACCTGAAGTGACCAAGCTCATGAAGTTCATGTACTTCCAGGTAAGACTGTGCTGCCTGACTTTGTCTTTTGTCTTTTCTTTTTTTTTACGATGAACTCAACCAGAAAAAAGTCAAGAGTAATGCTCGGCTCATATAATGGCATAGATAGCATGCATTTTAGGTGTCTTTTGGGGCACAGAAAGTTGTGATTTTTAAAATGTATTCTTGCAAATAAACAATTCCTTATAACTCAGATTTCTCTGTCTTTTCACAGCGGAAAGCCATAGAACGTTTCTGTAGTGAAGTGAAGCGTCTGTGTCACGCTGAGAGAAGGAAGGACTTTGTGTCGGAGGCCTACCTGCTCACTCTGGGCAAATTTATCAACATGTTTGCAGTGCTGGACGAGCTGAAGAACATGAAGTGTAGCGTTAAGAATGATCACTCCGCCTACAAAAGGTAGTGAACCATAAGTAAAGGAATCCGAATCGCAAACATTGTAGAATATCTTAGTTAGAGCCAAGTTAACATTTCTCTCCTCTGGCTCCAGGGCAGCTCAATTCTTGAGGAAGATGGCTGACCCTCAGTCCATCCAGGAGTCCCAAAACCTCTCAATGTTTTTAGCCAACCACAACAGGATCACTCAGGTTGGTGTGCAGACTCTAGACAGTCTTTACAGCGAGTGGTGTGAAAATGAATGAATTGACTTGAATTAACTGAGCCTTTTGTACATCGTACCACAGGTATAAGGTGATTTAAGGCTGTTTAGTGTATCTTTGTACAAAATGACCCCAGAAGACCTTTTGATCAAAAAAGGTGGCAACAAATGTTTAGTCAGAAGCGAGACCAGAATTACAGCAACCTTCTAACTTAATGCTCCAGGAAATCACTCGCTAGACAAATTGAGCAGATGACTCATATTTGTAAAGCCTGGGAGCAGACGAATCTGCGAGCTCGTGTTTTATTTGCTCTGGCAGAGACGTCTGGCCCCTCTCCCATTCAGTCAGATTACCACCAGAAGTGGTTTGTGGCGAGCCAATCTCAACCGGTTTATCTAATATGGGGCACTTTAATACGTTGAGGCATCTACGTAAATTGCCAAGATGGCTGCCACTGATGTGCAACGTTCCACGTCGGCTATTACGCATTTTCAAATTAGTCTGGCGATGCCCGGCTACTATTTGCACTCTCCAAAGGTGGCGTACGACAGATTGTGCAGTCCGAATGAAAGTGTCTTATGGAGCAATTCAGTTGTTAACCTAAACATTAACATCTGACCTGCTGACAAACAGTATTCAACTTACACATTTAAAGTGTAACTACATCCTCATATACTGCTACATCCCTCTCTCCCAACATATTTTAAAAAATGTAACAAAGAGCAGTTGGGGAGTAACGACTGTGGGCGGCGTGTTATCATGTCCATGTAGTGTGTGACGCGCAGGGTCAGCGGACACTGACTGACCACCGCTCTGTGTATTATGGACAGCAACTGTCCATTTCTCCACTGGAAAGTCAGGGAGTCTGGAGGAGCTTTCAAAGTCACTAGAAGCACATTTAAGGTCCTTTGAGAGAGTCTGTGTGGGTACCTGTGTTGTATCTGGGCTGGCAGCTCTGCTCTGCGAGGCTCTCCGGTGTGCATCCATGCTGTTTATCGCGGTTAACGTTAATGTTACTGTTTGTCAGCCCTAAATGGCCGTCCACATCAGATTCTTTTTTTATATAAATTCTTTTTTTATATAAATTCCATTTATTCCAGATATGTCCCAACCGGACGACTATATATCAGCAAGGTTCAAGGCTGATTTAAAACAGTAGATGGCGTGTTTAGCCATTTTCAACCCATAAAGTGTCGATTTTTATGTATTTGGTAAGAAACGTCAACATTCACACCAGCATTGATGTGTTTCATCACAGTACAGTCATATCATTTAGTTAAGTTTAGCTCAACAAACTCTTTTAAGTGTGCAATACCATTTTAAGTATTATGCTCTTTACAATCCGATGATGGCAAAGAAAGAAAGATTGTTTTGTGTTAGACTGTAAGTCCGATGACAGCCACTGACCAATTCAGTGTTTAATTGTTTTGTGGCTGAATTAAAATATTGCATGGTCCATTATAGACTACCATATATCCTTTTCAATTACTAAAAGGCCCATTGAAAGCCCATTCTAACGAAAAACATAATTTCTCTTTACAATATGATTTTTTACCGATTGTATTAGAGATGATACTCTGGAGTTTCAAGGTTTTCATGCAGTATGGTCAATGTTGATATTTGTCTATACACATGTCCATATGCAGGTTAGAATGAGTCCTTTCTGAATGAATTCATATGAAGGTGACCTGTGTTTCCATCTCTGTTCCCGTGTAGTGCCTGCATCAACAGTTGGAGGTGATTCCTGGCTACGAGGAGCTTTTGGCAGACATTGTCAACATCTGTGTAGACTATTATGAGAACAAGATGTATTTGACACCCAGTGAGAAACACATGCTGCTTAAGGTACACACATTTTGACATCTTTACCTGCTGCCAACCTATAACAGCCAATAGTCTGATTTTTATGCTGGCTAACTGTCCTTTGCTGCTGTAAAACAAACCACCTCTGTGTGTTTGTGTGTGTGTGTGTGTGTTAGGTGATGGGCTTTGGTCTGTACCTGATGGATGGGAACGTGAGTAATATCTACAAACTAGATGCCAAAAAGCGGATCAACCTGAGCAAGATTGACAAGTTCTTCAAAGTAAGGCTTCTGCTTTCATCAGTATCTGTTTCATGCAGAGTCATGTCTGTGTGCATGACATTACATTTCCTGTGTTTTTCAGCTTCAAGTGGTGCCTCTGTTTGGAGACATGCAGATAGAGTTGTCACGCTACATTGAGACAAGTGCCCACTACGAAGAAAACAAGTCCAAGTAAGGGGACCTCGGTAGCCGTCTGTGTGCCTAGTTTACATGAACGCTCTCAACCACAAGCACGGCCAGTAATTCTTGACCACCGCGCCATCTGCTCCCGCCCGCCCCTAACCCTCCATCGTCTCCATTTTGTGCCCAGGTGGACGTGCACCCAGAGCAGCATCTCGCCACAGTACAACCTGTGTGAGCAGATGGTGCAGATCAGGGAGGACCACATCCGTTTCATCTCGGAGCTGGCGCGCTACAGCAACAGCGAAGTGGTGACGGGCTCGGGCCTGGACAGCCAGAAGTCCGACGAGGAGTACAGAGAGCTGTTCGACCTCGCTCTGAGGGGCCTCCAGCTGCTCTCCAAGTGGAGCACGCACGTCATGGAAGTTGTGAGTAAAGCGGGGGATTGATCGTGTTTGCGCGTGGGCGGGGGAAAAAACGTTTGTTCAGCGGTCGATACGTGTGGGTCTAGGTGTGAGAAAGTTTTGTGGTTTTGCCATTGATCGTTGTAGCTTTCGTCTATTTATAGCTCTCTTTGTACCTTTCAGTACTCGTGGAAGCTGGTCCATCCTACAGATAAATTCTGTAACAAGGACTGTCCAGGCACAGCGGAGGAGTATGAACGAGCCACGCGTTACAATTACACCAGTGAGGAGAAATTTGCCCTGGTGGAGGTCATTGCCATGATCAAAGGTCTGCAGGTAAAAAAAAAACACCTTGACAGCTGTTGAGTAGCTCTTTCATTGATGAGCTCAACAGCTGATGGTCAAAAGACATTTCAAAACCTTATCCGCACATATATATATGGATGCAGATAAGCAGGGTGTTTAGTCAGAAAATTGTGTCAAACATGAGAATCTATCCACCAAACAGCTTTGATGTCATCCACTGTAAACCTTAAAGGAATAGGTCGACATTTTGGGAAATATGTGTTTACTTTCTTGCTGAGAGTTAGATTAAAAGATCAATATTAGTCCCATATGTGTCTGTTGAATATAAAGCCACAGCCTGAAGCCGGACAGCTTAGCTTAGCATAAAGACTGGAGACAGGGGGAAGGGGTTAGCCTGGCTCTATCTATTAACAGATTTTGGATTTTTCACTGAGCGAGAAGGAGTTGAAGCATGTAATATAGGAATGTGTATATATAAGAATTTTTAAATAAGTAATTAAACTTTTTGTGTAAAAAACATCAGACACAAATTATTATTCAGAGCTGAATATATTCATATGTCTTAAAACATGTCTGGAGGGCATCTTCGATGGACAGATGTGAGAGTGAGCTTCTCATCTAACTGTCTGCAAGAGAGCAAATCAGCGTATTTCCCAAAATATCTAATGATTCCTTTAATACCTTATTGCCCTTACAACCAACCATGACGATGGTGATCATGGTGCTGTGTAATGAACTGTGCAGGTTCTGATGGGCCGAATGGAGTCAGTGTTTAACCAGGCCATTAGGAATACCATCTACGCAGCACTGCAGGACTTTGCCCAGATGACCCTTAGAGAGCCTCTGCGCCAGGCCGTACGCAAGAAGAAGAACGTCCTCATTAGGTACACAAGCACAAAGATGATCTGATCAAAAGCACATTAAAATTAATCTTAAGGCTCTTTTGTTTTTGACTCCTGAAGACCTAAAGCACTTCTATAATTCAGTTTTCTTTGCCTGTAGTGTTCTTCAGGCCATTCGGAAGACTGTCTGTGACTGGGAGGGGGCAAGGGAACCTCCAAATGACCCCTGCCTGAGGGGAGAGAAAGACCCGAAAGGTGGATTTGACATCAAAGTGCCCCGCAGGGCTGTAGGACCCTCCAGCACACAGGTGAGACATGGGACAAAACAGGGTTGTAGTGCCGAACAGTTATGCCTCCCGCCAAAGCCGTGTTGTTGCCCCCTACTTGCCTGGAGTGCCCAAATTACCCCCCCCCCCCCCAAAAAAAAACAAAAAAACCATACTGGCTTCAACAAGGGGGTTGGGGAAAGAAGCTAAGTGAACCCAAAATGACTTACTATTAAAGCAGACTAATGTTCCACACATCTTCTGACATTATACCCATTATATTTTTGTCAAATAAGACTCATCATTTGACATGCAGTGTGAAAGCAGAGTGAGTTATAGTGGATGGTGTAACTAGGCAACGCTCCCCTAGTTAAGTCATGTTGGCACCAGGACAGAAAGGAGAAGGAGCAGATTAGGAGACAAGAGGATGAATGAAACTGTTACATGTGAAACAGTTTGCTGGCTGATGAATTGGTTCTCTCTAAACTCTCTGCACTATAGCTAAATGGCTAGATATAGAATATAATAGAATAGAAATAATTTTCCTCCCAAAATAGGGCTTATTCTTCTCTTGAATCAACTCCATGCTACATGCAAAGTATAATTAGAAAATTAATGGTTTTGGTTAATAACGGTTCATTCCATTCACCTCCTACAACTACGAGGTTTTTCACTTTTTCTTCTTCTTACCTTCCCTCTGCAGCTGTACATGGTGCGCACCATGCTGGAATCATTGATAGCAGATAAGAGTGGGTCTAAGAAGACTCTCCGCAGCAGTCTGGATGGACCCATAGTGGTGGCCATAGAGGACTTCCACAAACAATCCTTCTTCTTCACACACCTGCTCAACTTCAGCGGTGAGTAGAAACTGTCAGCACAGATCGCAAACAAACTAAAATGACAAAAATTCAGAAAAACAGATTATATTGAAGCCACTCTTGTAATTATCATGATGTGCTTTCAAATGAATTGCCTGTAGATCTGTAGACAATTAAGTCCTTCCTTTCCTGCTCCCTGCCTGTGTCCTTCCATTGTCCAGAGGCCCTGCAGCAGTGCTGTGACCTGTCCCAGCTGTGGTTCAGAGAGTTCTTCCTGGAGCTGACCATGGGTCGCAGAATCCAGTTCCCCATTGAGATGTCCATGCCCTGGATCCTCACCGACCACATCCTGGAGACCAAGGAGCCCTCCATGATGGAGTAAGACACAACTTCAAGTGGCAAACTCGGACTGTGTTTGTACCTGAGATTTTATTATAACTACCATTCTCCCTCCTCCAGATATGTGCTGTATCCTCTAGACTTGTACAATGACAGTGGCTACTACGCTCTCACCAAGTTCAAGAAACAGTTCCTGTATGATGAGATCGAGGCTGAGGTATGACCATCACTGGAATAAGTATAATTTAAAATTCCAGTGCAGCAATCTTTGCCTCATTGTTTTTCTCATTTTTAGGTAAACCTCTGCTTCGACCAGTTTGTCTACAAGTTAGCCGATCAGATATTTGCCTACTACAAAGCAATGGCTGGAAGGTATGAGAAGCGACTTCCTCCTTATATGTTTTCAGTTATTGGCAGATTGTTTTGGAAGTCTCTGCAAAGGTCCATCTACTAAATGATGCGCCGTGTGTTTCACAGTGTCCTCCTAGACAAGCGCTTCAGAGCAGAGTGTAAAAACTATGGCGTGATCATCCCGTACCCTCCATCAAACCGCTACGAGACGCTGCTCAAACAGAGACACGTACAGGTACTGGAAACATGAGAGTGGCTCCTCTGGGGTGCCATTATTTCTTTTTTTACTTCTCTTATGTAAGGATATAGACTGACAGCCATAAATGCAACCTCCATGTACTTTATTTGTGTGTTATACTGTATTTCCTAACCATTCCTCCTGTGTCTTGCAGCTGCTAGGTCGCTCCATTGACCTAAACCGCCTGATCACCCAGAGGATCTCCGCAGCGATGTACAAGTCTCTGGACCATGCCATCAGCCGCTTCGAGAGCGAAGACCTCACTTCCATAGTGGTAAGATCACACACCAGGGATACAAACTCCGAAACTAACAGTTAACTCAGCTCAACTACCTCAATCAACTTTTCTCATCCAAATTCCATATCCCTCCCTTACAGGAGTTGGAGTGGCTGCTGGAGATCAACAGACTAACCCACCGGCTCCTGTCCAAGCACATGACCCTGGACAGCTTTGACGCCATGTTCCGCGAGGCCAACCACAACGTCTCTGCTCCCTACGGACGAATCACGCTCCACGTCTTCTGGGAGCTCAACTTCGATTTCCTCCCCAACTACTGCTACAACGGGTCCACAAACCGGTCAGTTTGTCCGCGTATGTTTTGTAGAGATCCCTAGCCTTTTTCTTTCTTTTCTCTTTTGCTTTTTTAAACACAGTTTTCTCTTCAGCTTTGTACGCACAGCCATTCCCTTCACCCAGGAGCCTCAAAGAGACAAGCCAGCCAATGTGCAGCCTTACTACCTGTATGGGTCCAAGGTATGGTGCCACTGATGACTTAGTAAAGATTTTCCTAAAATCTTGTAGCAGTATGTGTAAAGGAAACCCGTCCTGCTACTGTTTCAGACTAACACTGTTTCTCTGTTTCTTCCTCTCTTCTCAGCCTCTGAACATTGCCTACTCCCACATATACAGCTCCTACAGAAACTTTGTCGGCCCGCCTCACTTCAAGACCATCTGCCGTCTCCTTGGTTACCAAGGCATCGCTGTAGTGATGGAGGAGCTGCTTAAGATTGTCAAGAGCCTGGTATTAATCTTCATTTTCCACTGCATCCCTAAAAACATGTTTCCTTCCTATCCGTGTGCCGCCTTCTCACAGTGAATTCTTTTGTTCCCTTTTCGTTCCCTCTCTTCCACACGCCTGCTGTGTTCTATCTGTCTTCCTTGTCCCGTTGCAGTTACAGGGCACCATACTGCAGTACGTAAAAACACTGATAGAAGTCATGCCCAAGATCTGCCGCCTTCCGCGCCATGAGTATGGCTCCCCAGGTGAGCTTATAGTCCCCACTGATACAGTGGATTGAGTGCATGTGGGGTTATATCTGTAACAACAATATTCATGGCATTTAAGCTGTAATAAGTTATATTATATTACATTTAGATGGTGAACATATTGAAAGTGGTAGTATAGTAGCAATAGTACAGTCTCTAATATGATCACGTTAACTTTACCGGGAAGATATTTTTACAGTGTAGCAATTAACACTTTACCTGGCCACCAAGGTCAGAAACTGACAGGGCATTTGATGGTTAACGTAATGCTTGTGAAATTAAGTGAATAATTTAGATAGCCCTTTTGTGCATTTCATCTTACAGGTTATTCTTTCGTTCTAGGTCAGTAAAATAAAGCAGGTTTTTATAAGTAGCCAATCAAATGTTCAGCTTAAAGTGTTCACTTCACAAATTAAAAATATTTTAGAGTAGTGGGCTACACCTTGACCCATGGAACAAAACTACGTTTCTCTCCATAACCGATGTTCACTTGTTTGCGCCTCTGAATGACTGATTTTTAATAACTTTTTTCAAAAAGAAAGATGTCAAAGTTAAAGAGCTGGATGTTTTCAAAATGCCTCGTCAGCAGCTGATGTTTAGCCATGCTAGTGAGATGGCTCAAGAGATGGCAATGTGGGTAAAATGACATTCCCATCAGCCTCTGCTGTATTTTGTGCTACTTAGCAAATATTTGCATGCTCACAAGCCAAACTAAGATGGTGAACATGGCAAACATTATCTGCTCAGCATGCTGATGATTTTTTCTTCTCTCTATTATTTCGTTCCATTACACTAAACAGAAGAAAACCAAGGTTACAAAAACAAGAATATTATTATACTGCTCTACAGTCTGTTACATATTTATAGGAAGTTGGATTCCCCTGGGCAGTTTCACATCACAGGCAGGGCTAAAGGTGTCTATGGTCTATACATAAAATTGACATATTTTAGTGTAATCTTACACACATACACAAGCACATACACAAGCATACACAGAAATGCATTGACAGAGAGGGATAAATACTGTAGTGACAGGCGATTGGATCTATTTTTATTTTTTGCTGCATTCCGTACACTTCCATGCATAGCATGCGGTTCCATAACCATTTTAATACCAGCGCAGTCAGCAGAACCAGCTATCCACTCTGGTGTTGTGCAGTCTGGGCTTGGAAACATTACACATTACTGGAATAAGATATCACTTGGAGCAGCAGTTAAACATTTGCAGCACGCAGGCAGCAGGAGAAAATGCTGACAACATATAAACCACTACATCAACAAGAATCAAGCAGCCAGTGTCATAAAAGTTAGGGAGTTAGGAGGGGTGTAAATGAGCTAACTGGGGACACAGTGGGGAAAATAGCAACTCTGCTGCAATTGAAATCAAATCTGAGATATGTGGCATAATATAAATAAATCAACGAGTTATATATTATCTATTTGTCACCATGCAATACAGAAATACAATTAAAATTACCTCTGAAAAGGACATAAATGCCTTAAAATTTAGATCAGGCATACAAAAGTGTTCTTTACTTTTCTACCTACATAGTACCTGCCTCCATGCATTTTGGCCGGAGCTGTGTGTGCAGATTATAGGCCAGTCAGATGGGATATCCCTATGAGGAGGGTTTAGTAATCCGTAGATTACTGACGTTCTGTACTCTGAGTTCCGTACCTGGCTTACTGTCTGTGATCTTACTGTCGGCGGTTAATGATCCTCCCCTCATGTGCTGTGAGGGCCTGATGCTCCGACCAAATGTGGGTCAGCCCGGGCCGCGCAAACCTGCTGACATCATGCTGATTCCTCCTTGTAGCAATAGATTATCAATGACATACTGAGGTATTAGAGGGCGCTTACTGCTCGGCTGTATGTTTGACTGTAGGAATAAAAAGGTGGTTCGGTGATCGACTTTGTAGGTGTTATTTTTTTTAAACAGAAACGTGGAGTTAGCAGGGTAATCATGGCTGTATGTTTTTCCAGGTATCCTGGAGTTCTTCCACCATCAGCTCAAGGATATCATTGAGTATGCTGAGCTGAAGACAGATGTGTTCCAGAGTTTAAGGGAGGTGGGGAATGCCATCCTCTTCTGCCTGCTCATCGAGCAAGCTCTGGTAGGACATTTCCTTTACAAGTGTCCATTCCCCTCAAACTGTTATATTATTATTCCCCTGCCCCTATCTCCCTCTTCTTTCTTTATTATTTTGACATTTTGTGTTTATTACTGTACTTTCTTGCCACATTATTTGTCTCCCCTTATTCCACTGCTTCCCCAACTTGTTTACTGTTAATTCCCACTGTGGTCCCCAAGCATGCTCATTGCTCAGGGGCCACTAATGTGTAGCTGTCTTGACTGCCATGTTTTTGTGTGGGTGACCAATAACCTGGGTGCCTGAAGGCCTCTGCCCAATATATGATGTTGATTCACAGCCTAAATCAAATGTCACGGACAGAAACCGTCAGGCCCCCGGTCCCCATGCCCCCAAGTATGTTTGATCTTGATGTTTTTTTTTTTTCTGAAATACAACTCTATTTTTCATTACACGCTGGCAACAACAACAGGTGGTAAGGATTTAGGTCTTGTCATTGATATCAAAATAACACAGAGACCGAATGTGTCCTTTTCTCTTTTATCTCTTGTTGGTTTTAGGCTACTGTGTTTCTGTTTCTTCTTTTTCAGCATGTTAGTTTGGCGCGCACGGTTTCACCTCCAATCAGCCATGGAAGCAAAATGGACAGAGACACTTTGGTGTCTTTTTTAAATTTAACTACTAATTAAATGAAACGCTGTTTTTGACACAAAAACCTAAATAAACTGTTTGTATTTGAAAAACATTTTCCCCTTTTGATCAAGACAATTTATTAAGTCCAGAAAACATTTGGCTGCTATATTATAGAATGTTTACGTCCTTGTCTTCCATGGAAGAGGTGAGAGTATATTTCTGGTTGGTTGTTGGTACAGTCTTGTGCTTAACTTTGCACTTCTTCTTCCATATTCTCTTCTGGTTCTGGGCGCTTGTGATGCCTGTCTACATAACACTACTAAGCTGTCACTCTTTCTACCATTTTTTTCTGACTGCACTGACCTGTGTGTGTGTATAGGGCATTATATATTGGTTTTGTTTGTGTGTGTGTGTGTGTGTGTGTGTGTGTGTGTGTGTCTTGTTTATTTCTCATTGCATGGCTCTTATTTCTCATCCATCACCCTTTAGTTTGAAGATGGTTCATGATGCTGCTTTTCTGCATTTAGTTTGATTTATAGCTTGTTGTCTTGACTAACAATCACCATGACAACAATCTCGCTAAATAAGCTGAAAAGTGATTCCATAAGCATGACTTCACGTAGCTGAAATACCACTAACACACTGACATTTTACCCAGAAGGATGAGACTTTATTAAAGATGGTTGACCCCTTGCTGCTAAACCAGATTAGATGGGATGTTATACTTAAAGTGTGACAAATTGTAATCCTGGTAATACTGGCCTGTCATCATGGCTTGATAAACATAGCCTCATGATACACACAGACATGCACTCAATCACTTATCTTATCTCCTTCTCTGCATAAGCGGATGATACTGTTGAGCAATCCATCAGCATACTCCTACAGTATGGAGCTCATGGCACTTTTCTTTAAGCATTTAAAATAAGCTTTAAAAGCTATAATTTTTAAGTTGTAGCACAACTCTGTGTCAACCTAAATTAAGGAATTCAGCTGGAAGCATTGGGCGGGCTCTTTAAAATCAACATCACCTCATGGCCACTTGCATGCTCTGTAAGGATGTCCATTAGGCAAAGTGTGCGGCGTTCTCTGGATAAAAATGTCTTGTGTTGTGCTTTAATCCTAGTCGCAGGAGGAAGTGTGTGACCTGCTTCATGCTGCCCCCTTCCAGAACATTTTGCCCAGAGTCTACATCAAAGGTATACAAAAGGGTTACAGGCAGAACAATTAAAGGCAGATGTTTTTGTACAGTATGTACATGTCTCTGCTTGTGTTTGTGTGTTATATAGAGGGAGAGCGTCTGGAGGTGAGGATGAAAAGGCTGGAAGCGAAGTACGCCCCTCTCCACCTTGTGCCTCTAATTGAGAGGTTGGGAACCCCACAGGTCAGTTCAACAACTTAAAGAAGGCTGACAGGCATATAGACTGATGAGGACAAATCTGATTATAATACTTTATATGAAGTCCATACTATTTTAATACTAACAGTGATAAAGTCTTATGGCTATTCTTTTTACCAGCAAATTGCCATTGCCCGTGAGGGGGACCTGCTGACCAAAGAGCGTCTGTGCTGCGGCCTCTCCATGTTCGAGGTCATCCTGACGCGCATCCGCAGTTTCCTGCAGGACGGGGTGTGGCGCGGTCCTCCGCCCACCAACGGCGTGATGCATGTGGACGAGTGTATGGAGTTCCACCGCCTGTGGAGTGCCATGCAGTTTGTCTACTGCATCCCCGTGGGCACACACGAGTTCACAGCAGAGTGAGTAGCATCTGGCTGGTGTGTGCACTGTGGGAGTGCGTTTCCAGATATCAACCACATAATGCAGCCAGACATGACCACGGGTTTTAACTTAAAATAAGTCTTAGAAATGTAAATTGCGCATTTGTTTGCTAGTATGGAATGCAAATGCAAATGCTTTCTAAAAAGTAGGTTATATTTTACCCTGACTTTTTTACCTGGAGGAATTTGTGTAGGAATCGTTTTTGTTTGTTTGTTTGTCTGAATGTGTCATCTGTTTATTCAGTGAAAATGCCAGAAACTTGGCAGAAAAAAAAAAATCATAAATATTGTGAAAGATTTTGCTTGCAGCTGAGCTGGAAAAGTTAGCATGTGTAAAAAGAAGATGTGATAAAGCTTAGGGGAAGCACACCTTTTTCAGAACACCTTGATGTTGCAGTATCTGCTTCTGCTGCAGACAGATCATTCATACCATGCTGCCACTTATGATATGGATCTACTCCAGTAAGATAGCTGACAACAAATAAAATAAGACAAGTAACTGTTGCACATTTAATTATGTCATCTTCTCACGTCTTCTGGAATATATTTGCATAGAAGTAGCTGATGGAAACATGACCTGAATTGCATTTTATTTTGCTGAGATTTTTTGAATTTGTTTAAGACTTGTGTCTGACTTTAACGGAAGCATAACTCATGTATTATTCGTGCCTTGCCTTCCAGGCAGTGCTTTGGGGATGGGCTGAACTGGGCCGGCTGTGCCATCATTGTGCTGTTGGGACAGCAGCGTCGTTTCGACCTCTTTGACTTCTGCTACCACCTGCTCAAAGTCCAAAGACAGGACGGCAAGGATGAGATCATCAAAAATGTGGTGGGTATACTCTATCCACTACTTTTATTCACACTCATAAACACACTTGTTGATATTCTCTGATGTATTCCTTTTCCATCCTGTTTTCCTCCACAGCCCTTGAAGAAGATGGCAGACCGCATTAGGAAGTACCAGATCCTCAACAATGAGATCTTTGCCATCCTCAACAAGTACATGAAGGCGGTGGAGACGGACAGTTCCACTGTGGAACACGTTCGCTGTTTCCAGCCTCCTATACACCAATCCCTGGCTACCACCTGTTGAAAAAGACCCTTCTTACATAGTACACAGACACACACACACTCACACACACACACACACACACACACACTCCCACACACAAACACACACACACTCAAACACACATAGCTGTGATACTAATTCCTGCCTCTTCCTGGTCTTGTAGATTACCACGATGGCTCCACGCTGGCTTTGATAATCCAAAGACAAATCCTCTCAAACTGCTCCTCTATCCCTAACGTGACTGTCTTTGAATTCTCGAGGCATTAACCCCTAGAAGTGGACCAGGCCAGAGGTGGAAGTGTATATTCACACCTTTTTGGTTTTTTTTATTTTACTATCTGTGTGGCTCTCACTCAGACTCATGCATGCCTTCTCTTACTCCTTCTGCTGCACACCTGTGGATTGGACCACTGGCACAAATGCCAAAAGAGTATCTCTATCCTATAATCTGAAGCCACTTGTTCAAAGTCACAGCCATTGGAACGCCTTTCACAATTTGCAATCAAGAGCTGAGACAAAAGTAAATTTAACATGGTTTAAATAAAATACTAAATAATGCAACAAATAACTAATTTTCTAAGTTATATAAAGATCTTTTAAGTGAAACATGGTGCTCTTAAGTGCTACTACAGCTACTAACAGTACTAGTACAGGCACCAGTACACCTGTGCTGCCATTGTATGTGTCCTCTAGAATGACCCAAACCTGTTTATTGTGATACATTTCAAACTCTTCACTCATTTGTATAATAATCTGGTCTCTAATCATAGTGTCTATCATGATGCATTTGAATTCTTCTTCCTTACTCTTTTCTTCACCTGCTTGCTTTCATTGGAATGAAGGTACATCGCATTTTTGATTTGCTTTTATTTATCTTACCCCCCATCTGATTTCCTTGCTTCCTCCTGACCCATTTTTATTCGGTACCAGTTCCACTGTAAATTTCACTGTTGAACAAAGTGAAGTGTTGAGTGTTGTAATTGTTCTTGTTTTTAAATATTAATATTTTAATTTACACATCCTTGGTATACTTGCCTCTCTGCTACTGGCTGGAAACCTCATCAACTGTTTTTCTTTTTCTCTCTCTCTTTTTGTCTGTTGGAAAGATTTTATATTCTGTACATGATTACAGTGATATTATTTACAATTTGGAAAGGACACACCTTCATCTGGGTAAATGTGTTTGCTTTTTCAAGTAAAAAAACAACAAAAGAAACAAGATTAGAAAATACCTCTAGGTTGTATAAAGACAGTGCTGTAATACATTAACCTGTTTTGAGTGTGAATGGATGATGTTGGTCTAGCAGACCTATGAAATACTCTGCACATAAAGGAAAAAAAAAATCATAACTAAAATGTCAGTTATAAAGGGCAGTTTCATAAATATAGTCAGTATTTACTATTGTTGGACTTTTGCTTTAGATTTAGCAGTGTTATCAAAATATGCAAAATTTGTCCCTATTTTTTTTCATATGAAGGAAAACAAACTAATTATTAAAAAGTAACCCACCCCAAACAGCCCTGTGATCTTTTTCTGCTCCGTTTTGAATGAACAAAGTTTTTTTTGTAACTCCAGTGTCTTTTTATCATATTTATTCAACTCTGACGTATTGTTCATTTAAAGGTTAATCTAGTAAAAATGAAGGTACCAATGTATCATCCCAAAACCTTAGCATGGCAAGTGTAATTTATTGTCATCAATGGCTCCATTTGTGACATGAGGCTTTGTTTATGATATTGTTGTACAAGTGACCATGTTTTGAAGTACAAAAAATGGAGAAAAAGAATATAAAATGTACAACAATGGTCCTGCAAAGGATTTGAAATTATGTTGTATTTCCATGAAATAAAAAATGTTTAACTGAAAAACTGAAGTTTTCAATTCACAATATTGGTTTTCAGTTGGTTCTACTTTGAAGTGCTCCTCTTAAACTCATTCATTCAATATCAATGTTGTAAACTTAGTTAGCTGGGTAGGTTTGTTGATTGATACTTGCACTCAGGGCCATCGTTTGATGATAGGAAAAGAATTTTAGAAAAGTTTATTTTCTATGATTACACATGATGGTGTTTTTTTTTCAATGCAGACTGATATTTTTCAAACTAAATATCTTAAGATTTGACAGTTATTAGGCCCAATGAATACATAAATAAATAGAAGGGATTTAGTATTATAACCACTTACATACCTGGCAGTGTAGGAGAAGTTTTGAAACAACATTTAGACCATAATGTTGGGAGATGATGAAATTAATATCTGCATAAGAATACATCTAGGTATGAATGTATAAAACTCTGTAAATGACTGGCCACCAGCCGCCCTGCAAAAGGATAAGGCGTTACACATAATAACTGATGGATGGATTGTATAAATACAACAAATACATTTTTTTATGTATTTGTTTTATTGAGAGAACATTTAAATATACAAACAGTTCAGACATGTACTCAACGTAATAGTGTACAAAGAAATAAGAATATGAATTTTAATAAATAAAAGTAATAATAATAAGTAAGTAAAAAGAAACATAACTGGATACATATACTTCATGAATATAAAATGAAATTAAAGAAAATAAATAAACACATTGATGAGAGTGACGGAGGGATGACGTCACCCCGGCCTGGATGCCTATTGGCCACACGTACGTAAACGTGCGTGTGACGTTTTTTTTGAAATTTCAGCGGCGAAGCGTCTGTTGTTGTGTGTCACCGGGAGCTGCGCCGCAGCCTTGTCGATACAGTTGGAAACCCCAAACTGGTAACAAACAGCGGATTCAAAATGTCTTTTTCACGAGCCCCTTTGAAAAGGTTCAACGAGAACGTGGGTAAGTAACGTCCCGCGGCGTGTAGCTAGTGGCATGTCGCCATATTATCCACCCGAGTTATTCAACGGTAAGTAGCTTAGCTGACATATACGTAGTTAGACAATTACCAACGATAGCGTTTAACAGACGTTAACTGGACGGCTACTCCTCATCGGTTTGGACTCACTGAAGTTAATGGAATCAAGATACAACCGAGCGAGCTAACCCAGGCTATATGTTTAAACTAATGAAGAGTTGACTTGGCTGACGTGGTGCTGTTGGCCGCAGGTTGTGCGCCTCCACCGGGGTCCTATGAGGTCAAACCCGGGGACCTGAAGGGAGCTGCTTCCTTCGACAAATCCGATCGATTCCGGTTCCTTAAGGCAGGTGGGTAAATATCAGACGATGGAACAAGGGAAGAAAACTATGGATAAATGTTATCTAAGACACAACGTTTTGTGCCACTTATTTTCATTATTCACTATCTGTCCAGCCGCTCTGCCTCCACCGTCGCCCTCCAGAAGCGCCCTTATGTCACCTGTCCGTAGGACTTTGTCGGTCGATGGTCTTGTAAGTTTTCTTTTATTTCAACATGTAATAAGGCCACATAGATGGCTCCTCGGTCACAGATCTTCTAGTCCTTCACTGGCTCCTGTCATCCAATTAACCCTCCTTATGTCTAGGTTGAAGGGTCAAGTGTAAAGAAAGAGAAGAATGTCATGAGCATGGAAAGGAAGCAGCAGAAACTGTTGGAGAAAGAGGTACACTTGATCAGAAATGTTATTATTAGTTTTCTGTAGTCAACAACTGGTAAATTAACAGATGTTCATATTGTCATTGTTCTTATAACTGTGGATGTTGCAGTCATGCCTAAGCTTTGTTTCCTTCCAGATAAGATCCCTGGTTCAGCAGCGAGGGGAGCAGGACCGTCGCTTGCTGGCTGTGGAAGAGGACCTGAAGAAGGTGGAGGCCAAGCTGCTGGCTGCAGTCAGGGAGAGGACGGGGCTTGCTGCAAATGTTACCAGCCTTGAAAGACAGCGGGCTGAGCTCAAGAAAGTCAACGAGTTCCTAAAAAACAAGGTGTGCTTGGTTTTTTTATGTTTCTATTTCGGCATTAGTGTATTTAGAAATCCTGCCTTGATTACGCCTGTATGAAATATGTGTTGGGTGCTAAAAAATGTTTTATTTCTTGGCAGTGCTGCATGAAAAGTGTGACTGAGTACATGTTTTTTAGGTTTCTGCTGACACTACAAAAAAGAGAATCAATTCTCTCACAATGGAGTTGATGGAGGCCAGGAACACTTTGGATGTTAAAAACAAGGTATGACTTGTGTGCACATACTTCCTTTATTATTTAATAAAATCATCATCTCCATTAGTTTAATCACAGCCAAACTTTAAGGGTTAGGGTTTATGATGTCAACTGCAGTAGGTGTGTATGTATAATATGTGTGTGTGTGTGTGTGTGTGTGTGTGTGTGTGTCCAGGAGTTAAGTGTCCTGCAGATTAACACTGAAGGCCAACTGAAGGTGCTGGAAACTGACCTCCAAGCTGCCAGGGTTACTGTCACTACTCTAAAGGACAGAAATAAAGACTTAGGTAAGATTTAACAGCAACAGATAAAATGCTTACGTGTTTAGAGGAATAAAAGTGGATGAACAGCAGCAATGAAGTCACCTGGGCTGTACTTGGATCTTTACCTTTTACAGAGGACCTTCATCAAGTCACCAAAATGCAGAGCGAAGAGCTGGAGAATGAGAATGCTAGATTGCATGGTGAGTTCTGTGCATGGCCTGCTTTTTCCTTGACACACATTCTGTTGTGTGTACCCGTAACTGCTAGAAAAAGTAATCTCTGGGGTGGTTGCCAAGTTTCTCAGCCTGTCTTTTGCACATTAAGATGTCAGTAGCATTGGCCTTGATGTACAAATAAACTTCACAGATAGTGGTAACGGTGTTGCTGCTTTTGTTTGCGGGTTTGCTTTTTTATACTACCGCCCATAATGTGTGTTGTTGTTTTTTTCTCCCAGCTGTGATACGGGAGCTGAGGGAGGAGATCAGAGTGGTACAGGGATACCTGGACGAAGCCAATGACCAGATCCAGGTACAAACTAGGCCTACAAGAGAAGAAACAATCATAGAAAATTTTTGAACTTTTAGTCATACTCTGTGAAAGACATGCTTGACCTGTTTGTGTGTTTGTAGGATCTCCGCTTGAAGCTCCAAGAGAAGACACGGGAAAACACTGTTGCTGGTTCTCAACAGGAGAAAATAAAGTAAGAAATTGCCTAATGATTCCCCCAAGCAAGTTAGAGCTCACCTGTATACCATGATACTCATTTGCCACTTTTTCGCAGGCAACTAGAGACTGAACTAGAGCAGCGCACTACTGTGCTAGAAACCACTCAAGATGTGCTGAGACAAAAAGAGGAGGCGGCACAGAAATTCCAGCAAGAGCTGCGGGCGTCAAAGGATGCTTTAGTGGGAGTAGAGAGACGCTTGGGGGACCAACAGCTGGAGCTTGAGTCTTCACTGAAGTCAGTGAGTGACATGGAGGAGCAATTGAAGTCGGCCAACCAAGAAGTCCAAGACTCTCAAGCAACAGTTCGACAGCAGGAGGCAGAGCTTGCTAGACTGAGGGAGGTGCTCAGAAGGACGGAGAAGGAGCTGGATGAGAGAGTGGCACATCTGGAACAGAGGTGTCTTTTCTCTGAGGAAGAGAGAAGTACGTTCACCGAGATCCTGTTACGATGTTTAAATTGCAAAAACAAATTGAAGGTAATGTGATGCATGTACTATGTATATATTTTTGGGGTTTTAGGCAAGACGCAGGAGCAGGGACTAAGGAGAGTGGAGGAGTTGAAAACAGAGCTCGTCCTGCTCAAGGAGGCTAAAAGAGATGAGAAAAAGAGACAGATTCAGCTCCAGCAAGAACATGCTACTCTTACACAGGAACTGACGAAAGAAAAGGTGACACAAACGTTTTGTCTTATATGGCACATTCTTTTTTTAGATTCATTGCAGCATCGCCTAAAGCCGAAAATGACTTTCCTGTTTTTTCTACAGGCACTTGTGGACTCCCTGTCTGTGCTGGTGGAGCAGGAGAGGGAGGAGTCTGAGGAGCGGATGAGACAGCTAAAGGAGGAGATGGAGGAGGTGCTGGGAGAGCTTGCTCTCTTGGAGGAGCAGGAGCAGAGTAGACAGGAGGTGGCGGAGAGGAGTCAGGAAGCCCTCCAAAGGCTGCAGGAGGAAAACCACGAGCTAGAGAGACAGCTGAGTGATACCAGAGCTCTGTTGGAGAGGTGAGCAACCAAAGGCCTAACAAAGTGAAGTGTTGATTGAAATGAAAAGGTAAAACTTGCACGTCCCAACCATTTTCAGCACACGTATTAAGATGAAGTTTGAAAGTTATACTTAAATTAAAGACGTTCTGCTTACTACACTATTAAACAATACCTTTTATTGGATTTGTTGCCACTGGCTGTATATTGCTATTAATACCCTTTTTATACCAAACTTAGCATGTATATGCAGGTTTTTTTAAACGTGGGTAAACCCGCTTAAATAAGGCGATTGACTCCTTTCCCATTGCCAGTAGACGAGATTCCCTTTCTGTTGTGTGTTTCTTTTTTTTAAAAAAATGTTCTGGTTCGAAATCACGAACACACCAGAAAGGCCAGTGACAATGTTACAGTGGTTACTTTTATTTAATATTTATCTCCCTTTCAAACTCAATGCCTCCTGATTTGGAACGATGTTTGAGCGCTGCTTGAACGCAGACAGAGATGGCGCGTCACAGCATAGCGCGTGAGGGCAAAACACCCAGGTCTCATGTCTCCATCACTGCTGATTGGAGCCAGAGCCGATAAATACCCATCACTACCGCAGAGTCATTTGACCCAAGAATGAATGCCGAGTGTACCTTTTCACACTGAAGACAAAAGCCAGATGTTAGTGGGTGTTACTGTTTTTTTTTTTTTTCATCCAGTGTGAAAGGGGCTTTAGAGTCACAAGCAGCTGGGGCATACACTGAGTGTAAAAATGAGAAAAATAATTGACAGGTTGCCAGTCCATCACCAGTTTGACATGGACAGTGGGTCACTGTCTATTTCTATTTTCTGACCAATTTCAAGTTTGCAAGTCACCTCACTACCTCATATTTAGAATCTGAGGGGAACCAGGGCACTTGGAGCAGAACATGTTTTTTGCTTTGATTAGACATTTGAGAGTGGAGACAGGGAAAATAGTCGACATGACACTCAACCAACATCTTGTGCCAAATTTGAACTGAAGATGGAAGATCTTTTGATGAGCACCTTACTACTCGCCTGCAACAAAAAATTACTTTTGTCACCCATGAATCTGTCAGTTATTTACTGGATTATTTGTTTAATTGTATGGTCTATTAATGCAGGAAAGCAGTGAAAAAGGCCCATCACAATTTTTCAGAGCCCATGATGACTCTTTCAAATGATGAATGAGAAAATTAATCTACAAATGTTTCAGGTCTGCTTACAAAAACATTCTTCTGTTGTACAATTCACCTTCAACAGAAGTGTATTGACAGGGCCAGTTTTTCAGAAATACGGTATTTTCAGAAAATGTTTATTGTTTTAAGATACATTTCTACAAGCATTAGAAGTCTGTAAAATCTAGGAAAAAAATAGATTAAAATAGTAATCTTTTGATGATGCTTATGCGTATCAGTTGTATGACGCCATGTTTTTTAGGGCAGTAAAGTTAACCTACTTCTAACACATCAAAACTCTGTCATTTTTAGTAAGAGCAGTGATGTGGCATCTTTAAAGGAGGAGCATTTAGAAGCCATGAGAGAACTCCAAGAGGCACACACAAACTCACTGAGCAAGATGGCAGACATTGTCACAGAGCTGGAAAGGTGAGCGCTCAAGTGTCAGTATTTCTTGAAGTATTTTGGGAATGTCAGTTTGATTCGTGTTGGCGTTTAGCTTAGAATTCTGTCAGGTTCACAGATTGCTTGTCTTACTTTTCAGCGCCAAAGAAGCTCTGAGGGGAGCAGAGGGAAGACAGAAAAAGATGGAAGCAGAGGTGGAGAGAGTGACCCAGCAGATGAAGAAGGAGATGGACAAAGTGGTCCAACAGAAAGATGAGGAGATCAACAAGGTGAAAGAGGGATTAGAGGAGCACCAGGAAAGACAGTTAGCTGAAGCAAAGGCCAGGGAGGAGAATTCAAGGTATGCTTCAAATTCACTTTCAGGCTGTGTTGAAATAACTGTCACTTTTCCACTGTTTTATAAACCCTTTTTTCCATGACTTAATAGAATCTTGCTGGAGGGGCAGACTCTCCTTGCACAAAAAGATGAGGAGATGAAAGCCATGGAGGCAAGCCACGCTGCCCTGATCAGTCAGCTACAGCAGGAGCTAGAGCTGCAGACAAAGGAGAGAGAAGAGGCACTGGGGCAACTAGAGGAACAAAGAGGTCAGATTGTAACTCAGAAGGAAAAAGCCCAGAAACTGCTCAATGAGGTCTGCCAAGAAAAAGAAGAAATAATGGAACAGCTCCAAAAAGAAAGAGAAGAGAAAGTTAAAATTCAGACATCCCTTCAAGAGAAAATGGGCGCATTGGAAGTTGAAAGGAAAGACCACCAGCAGGTCAGGTCAGAGGTGCTCAGACTACAGACCGAGCTTGAGAGAGTAGAAGAGGAAAGAAAGAGTCTTCTGTCTCAAGTAGAACTCAGAAACCAGTCCAGGCTTGCGCTTGAAAATCAACTAAAGGTGGCAGAACAGGACAGAAACCAGCTTCAGTCTCGCCTGGATGAGGTTGAACAAGGGGGTTTGAGCTTCCAGGCCCAATTAGACCTAATGGAGGAGAATGCACAGGCTCTGCAGCGCAAGTTAGAAGAGCAACGACAAGACAGATGGGCTCTGCAGGAGCAGGTAGAAGTACTGACTCAGGAAAAGGTTACACTGCAGTGGGAGATGGAGGAGCAGCGACAGGAACTCCAAAGACAAATAACTGAAGCACAGGAGAAAAGGTGAGCAAGATTGTTTGTTTGTTTCTTTGTCGGTGTAATTTGGAAGGGTTTGTGGTTTTGTTTGTTTTTGCAAATTTGAACTAATTATTCGTGTCTTCTAAGCTCCCCAAGGTCGGAGACAGAACACTGGAGGAAACAATATGAGGAGCTGTTTGCAAAAGTGAGGCCCTTCCAGGTCAGTCATTTCTCTCAATTAAAATATGAAATCTCAGAATAGCTCAGATCATTGTTTATTAAAACTGCACTAATCCATATTTTTATATTAAAAGTGGGAAAAAAATACTGTAGGTGTCTACAGTTCCACTGCTTTTTAACTCATTGTTTTGGTTTTACGGGCAGCGACATCACAGTTTCGATTCAGCACAAAAAAGACAAAAGAGTTAGCAGCTAGTTAGTGAACATAGTTAAGAACTGGAAATTTTCCTCAGGAGTTGGAAAATTGTATTTAACCTGTTTGCCATGCAAAGGTGATGATGCTGTAGTGAGCCTGTTGGGCTTTACCCTAGTGGCCAAAACCATCAATTAATGCGAGTTTAAGTTTAAATAAATGGAGGAGTTCAAATGTTTGTGTCGGTGTGTGCCCACAGGAACAGCTCAATGCCTTCGCAGCAGAGCGAAACTTACTGCTCAATGAAAATGGAGCCAACCAGGAGGAGTTAAACAAATTGGCTGATGCCTACGCTCGGCTGCTGGGCCACCAGAACCAGAAACAGAAGATCAAACATGTGATGAAGCTGAAAGACGAGAATATCTCCCTAAAACAGGTGATACATGAGAGCAGCACTGTCTGCTTTCTGAACCCCACGTGCGTTTCGTCTCAAAGCTCAAATGTCTCTTCTTTCATCCCCTTGTTTATCTCTGGCTGTGTGTGTGTGTAGGAGGTGTCTAAGCTTCGGTCCCAGGTGAACCGGCAGAAGAGTGATCTGGAGCAGCTGAAGTCAAAGCTCCCTGGTGCTCCTAGCCGCAGGTTTGATCCCAGCAAAGCTTTTCAGCACAACAAGGAAAACAGGCAAACTGAAACAGCTGAACCTCTTAAAGAAGGTGAGTACTAAACTGACCTCTCACTGCAACAACCTGAACCAGTACAGGGGCAGGACTTGGGAGATATGAGAATTGAACAGTTAAAGGATTTTCGTTGATGATTTTCACCTAAAGCAATTGCTGAGAGATTTGTACGGAAGCCTAATTCTTTGTTTGTTTTGTCAGGAAATCATTATGCGTAATGGAGCTCTTCTACCAGACAACAACTGACAACTAATTAACTGCAAAGTTACATTTCTATGGTTTGGTGTTTTTTGAATACTTCTCCAACTCTTACTTGGATGCTTTTTAATCTGAATTTTTACTAATACTTCTGTGTCAGCATTATTAGGGATTGTAACTCTTAAAAGTGTTAACTGTGTTCCCACATACTGATGATTTTACAGTCTTTTGTGTACATTTTTTTAAGTAGCACATGAGGTTTTACTTTGTCTGTTTGGATTTTAAAAATCAATTTTAGGAGCTGATAGTGTGTGTACAGAAGCAGTGTGTGAAAATAATGAGGAAATAGATGGCTTCAAGTACACACAGAGTACACAAATGTTTTTCTCATTGTTAAATGTATTTTAAAATGATATCCTTGTAACGTCAATACAATGCCTAAAGAACGTAACCTTAGCCATTCCTAGGGTAGCAGAACCCATAACTATTTAATGTGTGGTTGCTCTTTATGAATCTTTCTTTGTAAATAAAAACAGATTTTAATACTCTTCTTAAACAAAAGTGTTACTGAGATTTATTGACCTCCTTAGTGTAAAAATGCCATCTAGAAAGCCTTTCGTTTTTTGCTTGGATCTCTTTGGCCATGTCCGTCCTCCGCCAGTAGAGAGCACTCTAGGACTGCAGCCACATGATGGAGCGCAGCAAAAGGCTATTACAAGGTATGTTTCATCTGCACTATATACCAGCTACAAAGAACACAAATTCACATCTTTGCAGAGAGGAGCCCTGGGTTATGGGTCATGAAGCTTTATTTCCTTCAGTTGATAAGACATAGCCAGCAAGTATTGGGCCAGAAATTGACTTTTTACAAGCTATGAGTGGTTCTAGTTGCGGAGGGACGAGTCAGTCGCAGTAGCCCTCCAGGTGGTAAACACTGCACGGCTTATGGCAGCACTGCTCCACGATGCCTCTCTTCACCTTGGGCTCATCGCGGCCAGACAGAGCCCTCCACAGCCGCTGCTCCTGTCTGGCCCTTTTAGACAGGAACCCTTTTGAAGTGGAGAAAGTTTCCATAGCCTCGTGTTAAGTCCTGCTGCTGCTGTACAGACCTCCAGTTACTCAAACTACCATTTAGACTTCACACTTTAATGGAGACTTAATGGCTAGGTAATCTTATCTCCCCAATCCATTTAGTCTTGTTAGTCTCTACTTCAAGAGGAGATATGACGGCACTCCAATAGAGGCATATCATCGCTTTCACTTCTAAAGTTAAATATCAACATCAATACAATGTTTGAAGCTGAAGATCCAGGTAATGTGGTTTGGGTATAATGTAATGAGGAATTTGGGGATTTCACAAAATTTGTGATTATTGGATTTGTTAGATGTTCTAAAGCAACAATAAGAGACTGAAAGCCTGGCCACACCACTGATTTCAAAAGAGGCTGGAGACAGGCTTTGCACACTAATGATGGTTTGGACAAATACAAATTTTTAGTTCAGGGAAGTTTCCAGCATGTTTTCTCCAAACATTTTTCCTCCAGATATGATCTAAATTGGCGTTCTCATTAGATTCAGTCTGAACCTTGAACATGGTGGGCAGAGACAAAGCAAGCCTGGGTTCTCCGGGCAATGTCATGCTGTTGCTTTCTGAACTCCCACCATCAAGGGGACAATTAGAACTTATTTTACACAAGTCAAAGAGAAGAAGTCAAAACTTCCCTGGGTTAATTAGGCCTTACCGAGCAGATGTTCCAGATCCCGCTTGTGGGGTCGGTTTGGACTGTAGAAAAAGCCTCGCTCTCCACATACGAAGTAGAGGGCGTCCACCAAGTGGGAGCCACACAGGTGCTGGGTCGGGGTCGAGGACGCCCCTGGAGAGTAGAGCGCCAGCAGTAACAGCATGGACACTGCCCATGGTACCCTGGCCATAGGATGGAGACCTCTTGGACGGAGCGCAAACAGAAAAAGAAAGTAACACATAGTACACATCTGATCAAATTTTTATTATGTTAGGTTTCAAAGACTGAGTCAAACTGAATCCACCCATCAATATTTAATACCTCGAGGCCAGATGGTTGAAAGCTAAAAGATGAAGAGATGTTCAAATTTGATCAGGCCTTTCTTGATGACACTCGGGCATTACAAGACCACTTTCTTTTAATAACTTGAGATATAGATATTTTGCGATGTTCCTGTGATATTCTACCAGATAGCTTCAGGCCTTGGGAGGATAATAGCGCAGAGACAACACTGAGCTCAAAATAAGGGCTTTGAAGTGAGCAGGAAACCTGACAATTCACTATTTCATTAGGAGTCAGAGGATGTGATGAAAAGCTGCGCTGAAACAAGGTCTGCAGAAAAGGCATAGGATGATATCTGACTCAAATATCTAACTTTTCCAAATGATGTGAGCATGAGCAGAACAAGTCAAAGATTAAGAAAAATGGTGGGTGCAAAAATGATGATCTTGATGACGGAGGTGGTATTTACTGGGGTGATGTGTAATGATGCTTCTAAATTCCTGCAAGCATTGGATAGTTTTAGAGTTACATTCCACCCCAAAGCTGTACGTTATCTTTTTAATGTTGAACATTTCATCTTTCATATATACAGACAGCATTTTAGAGACTAGCCATCCAAGGTTAGGCTTAATGTTATTTCTACCTAATTCCTATTGAAGTAAATTGAAAATTGATTGCATTTTGATTCCTCTTGCTTCACTTTTATCCCGAGGTGAGCCTTGTTGTATCCAAGTGCTGACTACTACAAGCTAAAAAGAATGCCTATGTCCCCAAATCATCACTATGGATACTGTCAGTGTATCCTCAAGGTCAGTCTCCACCTTGCTGTCCAGTTTAGCAGCTATAGTGCTCAAGAGTGGGAACGATCTGTCCATGATTACAGAATTGTTATTAGTCAAATCCCATTTGTGATGGATATTCTCCCGGGTTGGAAGTCCAGCTCCATTTTCAAGGTGAAAAACATATTTAGCAGTCATTTAGAAACCATATAGACCTTTTGTGGACATCTTATAGTGTACTGCAGATTATTGGATTGAAAATGAATCATTTTAACAGTGTCTTTAACAATGCACCTGTGCCAGGCATTACGGCATTGGCAGAGCGCTCTATCTGGCCTGCCACTCCTCTATCCTTCTTGGCTGTATGCCAGGCTCCTTGGCACAGCAGATTGGTTGAATTATAGATCCTGCTCGTGCTGCTCTTTACTCTCATCCCTGGTTATTATACACATAAATTTTAAAAGTTGAAATCTTAAGGGAATACAGAGAAACTTGCTTACCTGTGTTTGAGGCCTCAGTGCAGCAGAGCAGCTGGTAGTTACAGATGAAAAGGGCCGAGGCCTGTAGGACTAGGCACAGAGAACATCTCCACTTGGCTACCTTTCCCCTTTATAACTCCCCACCTGCACCTGGCTTTTGTCAGCCTCAGCGGAAAACCCTAACATCCTCTCATTAACACCCTTACCTGTAAGCATGTTGATCTGCTCTTGAGTGGCACTAAGTCTTTTAACTGAGAGAGGGACCAGCAGCAGAGTTGGGATAAGGTTCAGAAGGCTGTCACCCGAGTTCAACCCCTGCTGTGTGGTGGCCTGACTGGCACCGTTGACACGCTGACGGACAAACACCATATGCCATGTTCTGATCACATTTTTTAGATTAGAGGACTTCCAGGTTTGTTAGTGACCACTAGTGGTGTGTTTGAGGTGGAGCTGTGTGCACGGATAATGACTCATGAGAATAAGGTTATTTTTGTTATCTGTCTGTCTTACAATACAAATCAGAAAAATAAAGCAACTCTGACCACAAATTAGAAATGTCACAAATTAGAATAATAAAATATGCAATCTAAAATTATTAAATACAATGCCTATAAAAGACACAAAAATGTCATATTCTGACTCTTATGGCTCTTCTTCACTTTCCTGGGTGCAGTTAGTATATCAGTTGTGCATAATGGAGTATTAGTGGAGTTAGATGTCAGTTATGTTCTTATGTCAAGCTTAATTGTGACGTGATATCAAATGGAGTGTGCCATGTGCTACCCTGAATGTGAATATTAGGATATTATATTATATTTTGTAACAGTATGCTGTGTTGGTGCTAATTTGGGTACTATTTTCAGTGTAGTGTTTCAGTACTAACAATCTAAAAGCATCTCTACTGCTTGAACAAATCTTCTGTGTGCACTACTGTGTAATGTAATAGAAACGTAATTCGTAGAAGTGATATAGTCTTATGTTAAAGCCTTGTTTTACTGCACAGCTTTTTGCTCATCTCTTGTCATGAGCAGCAGCTGTTCTTTTTAATTTATTAAATTTACAGTATCTGGGGGTGGGCCAAATTTAGATGAGAGGTGACACGCTGTATAATTTTATATCACATGATGACTCAATAGTCGGGCCCTGAGGAAGCCACACGGCTCTGTACTATCCCCTCTTGGGTCTGTGGTTAAATTTCACTTTTAATATTTATAATTGATCACGCCTACAGTACAAAATACAGGAGACTAGAGAGGAGGACAATGTCAATACTGACTGAACATATTTATATAAATAAAGTGGAATCAGTGATGGCGAGGTCCCTTCATTTCCAATTCTTTGTCGTATAAAATATTACGACATCATGTTTGTGAAATTTGGGACTGTACCACAGACAGTGAAGCACTATTTAATTTTAAGTTGAACTGTCATACTAAAAAATGTATTTTAACCCAGAGATTGCTATTCTGGGGAAAAAAACTCAAAAATCTTAAAACATTTACAAGCTCAGTATATTCATTGTATGTGGTAGGTTTTACATCTCTCAGTGACTCTCAGGGGTCAGTTCTCCAGTGTTTAGCTTCAGGAAATAGAGGTGCATGTTCAAGAGTATCTGCTGAACTATCTTAGGAGCAGAAATAATGTGGTTTCTAAAAATGTGTCACAATCCCCTTCTAGCTGTCTTGCAGAATTGCATTTAAATGTGTTCACCAGCTGCAAGCTCACCTTGAAAAAGATCCAGCGGTCAATACATTCACGCATGTTATATAAATGAGACAGATTTCTGTAATTTTACTGTAACTTGAAGAACCAGAAAGTCTTGAGATTGATAGAGCTATCACTGCTAATACCCTAGCAACAACTCCTGAAGCTCCTGGATCAAGTTGCATTTTTTTAACTTTATTTGTGGTCTTCTACTTATGACATATCCAGATCATATTTACATGCCGCTATGTTTTTTTTGTCTTTATACTGCAAGTATCACATGGGATGGGCATCTTTTTGTATCTGACACAAAAGCATACACTGTCTGGACTGTAAACTGTTTACTATAATCTTTGACAGGAATGCAAGCAGGGGTATACACGCCTTTCTAAGAGAAATGTTAAAAAATCCAATTTCTGGCGTGTTTCATACAGCTCTTTGAAAGGGGAAAATCCAATAAACTTGCATTCTGACACCTCTTAGATATAAAATTAATGAAAGCCAGAAAACTGAAACTGTGAAACTTTTCCCAGCAGTGTCAGAGACTATTTAAACCAAAGTTCAAGTTGTTGTTAATTTATTTTCCACATGGGGAAAAAAAGCTGTTTCTAATGAGTTGACAGTAAAGATCTTGTAACTTTTTTTTTTTTTACATTTTTGATGTATTATAACATTTTACAAGCTGACATGATCAAATGTTATTTTAATAAGTAAGGCAAAGACCCTCACATAGGGGTCAATGTGTGTTAAAGTGGCTTTTGGGCACTGCAAAAATTATCGAAAGCAGATGTTCATGTCCTTTAAGTTTTAGCTAAATGACAGTAGAGGGGAGGGCAGGTCCTTCAAAACCTTACTAATGAAAGGAGGGTCTTTGGAGGAATGATAAAAGGGACAGGACGGAAGAAAGCGATCCAGCACCTTGGCACTGATTTGAGAAGGTATTAAATGTAGAACCAGGAAAGGTCCAACTTTGCCACGCTTTGAAAATCGTTCCTCGAGGGAACAGAGGAAAGCGGCAAGAGCTGCGAACAACAGGCACATCCTTCTCTCCCCGGTCGCATGGCTGCTTCAAACACGCACATCAAATAGCAGAGGACTAGCAGATGCCCTAGACATACAGAGACAGACAGAAGTTGGGCGGAAAGTCGGCTGGGTCCCTAAGGTGGGAGTTGTGTAACTCGTCTTCTCTTCTACCGCGTTTGAGGAGATAAAAGGGAGTGAGGAGTTCAGCCTGGTGAGATGTTGTTAATCTGCTCTGATAGTGAGCCTTTACTCCCATAATTATCCCTGACTTTCCGAGGATGGAAGCTGAAGAGACTTAGAACATCAAAAAAAAAAAAATCGTTGACTTACGCAGCAGACAACAGAAACAGCTCGGATCATTATATTTTTATGTGAGGGTCTGAACCGTAAGGAGGCAGAAGTAATGAGACAGATTTCCATAAGTCAACTTTGAGGACTGGATGCTGATACAAAGGCTCCATGAAGAGTCGTCGGTGCTTAGACTGAGCAAATCTTTGAATATTGAACGACTGCCATTAAAAAATCACTGCGCGCCGACAAGAGCAAGCATCAAAAAAGTGTCCAAAAAAAGTTTTTTTTCATTTGAATTTTTGGCAAGGGCAAACAGTGTGGTTTCTGGCAGGTCAAGCAGCCCTGTCATATGCAAACATTGTCTCATGCATGTGTGCGCATACACACAAAATGACAGACTGGGCACGTCGGCCTGTTCCAGACACTGCCCTCCATGTGTGTCACGGCCTGCTGGCTCAGATCCATGACAGAACGCCGCAGAGTTTCAGAAAACGTTGGTGTGCCTGAGTGTGTGTGTGTGTGTGTGTGTGTGTGTGTGTGTGTGTGTGTGTGTGTGTGCGTGTGACTGTGAGTGAGAGGGAGAGTGCTGCCCTGGTGTCTGCACTCTCCTGTCCTGCCAGTGACAGTCGCTAATGCAGTACTAACCTCTGTCATGACCTACTTTGCCATGTCACCTCTGTCCGGACCTTTACACACACACACACACATACATACATTAATTATGAATAATAGGAATCTCTTCATTCTCTTCGCATAAAAAAAAAAAAAAAAAAAACTGTAGTTGATTCACACACACACACACACACACACACACACACACACATTTGAGCAGATTAGAATTAGTTGACAGGTTGGGTTGGGGAACAGGGCTTGGTAAGAGCATGGTTTGACAGCTGAGAAAATGACTACGTGTTATAAATGTGACAAGTCCCCAAGAGAGAGGTGAGGCAGGACAGAATGATGGCCAGTTTGATTTTCAGGCCAGAAAATAGATTTCTATTTAAACCCTCATGTGACCGGCCTTTTCAAGTTAAGCTCAGCGCGAGACAAGGGAATTCAATTTAGAATTGGCATTTTTCGAGTTTGTGTGAGGCGTCCTTTAGTTTGATGGATTGATATGAGAGCGCCTCCTTCCTTGTCTGAAGGGATTTTTTTTTTTTTTTTATTTCAGACTACATCTAAAGGGAGAAGGATGTTGTGTCCTTCCCAACTGGGTATTATAACCCTTCAACGCAACAATGAGATGTGGTATCAGCTTGAAATGTGCTGGATCTCTTGCGTTTCCTATTGGAAGAGGGTGTCGATTCTCTCTAGCTCGGGATTGACGTGATGCAATCTTTGTCTCGTTGATGTTGTCGGCGTTCAAAGTCGGCTGTACGGTTGCATCTCAAGACTAAGAGACCACAGCCATGCCAGCAGCTCGGTGCTGGCATGGCATGTAGGCTGTACTTAGTCACAGCTGTGCTTTGAGCTAAATGCCAACATCAGCACACTAACATGCTCACAATCACAATGCTGACATGCTGATGTTGAGCAGGTATAACCTTTCGTATGTGCAACAACTGGTTACAACTAATTAGCACTAAACACAAAGCAGCTGAGGTTGATGGGAATGCCATTTTGCAGGTATTTAGTTATAAAAAAAGTACTGGACCTGATGATGGCACTAGGGGGAAGGTTTAGGGATCACCAAAGTTATGAAATTCACCCTGATGGGAACAAATTTCCTAAATTTCAGTGCGATCCATGTAGTTGCAGGGATATTGCAATCTGACCAAAGTCGGTGACCAAATCAGCCCAGCTACTAAAATGGCTAAAGGTCAGTATCTTTCCAAGTAAGTGCATTTTATGGTAGAATATTGCTGTTATTTTGATGTCGTTGTGTGTATATACTGATAATAAGAAATTGTTTTCACTTTTACCATGATTTACCACGTAGTTTCGGTGTAGGATAGGCCGAGTTAAATCTTCAGGATTATAGCAAAGCTGCTATAAGGAATGCTTATGTGTGTTTGTGTGTGTGTGTGTGTGTGCGTGTGTGTGTGAGTGTGCGCGCGCGCGCGCGTGTGTGTGCGCATGTTTGCACAAATCGATACGTCTGGTATCACCCCCCTGAGTCTGTCTCCCCCTGCTCTTATATTAGAGATAAAGTAGCGAAAGCAGACCTACAGCCAGACATATGAGTGGGATTAACAACAGGCGCTTATTTGGGAGAAGAAAAGAGGCCAAAGCTAAAGATAGAGGGATTTCAACACTTTTCATTATTTTGTGGAGAATGTGTACAGCAGGCACTGTCAGGGAAAGGTCAGAATCAATCAATCCAATGTTCTCTGCCAACCTGCCTCAAATTGCATATTGACTCAGTGTAACGGTCTCCAAACTAGTGGATTAGATGCATGTTGACAACTTTAATGCTACAGAGGAGCTTTTCTGGAGAAGTATCTATATGCCGTTGTTGGGTATCTCAGGGAGTTTGAGTTGATGTAACTAAGCCTGAGCTGTTCCATCTCTTCCTCGATAAAACTTTCTCTCATACATTGTGAGGCTGTGAATGCGAGTGAGAGAGGTGCTGGTGGTTATGGAGCAGAATGCCAAACATGGCTGTGTTTGTGTGTGCGTGCGTATATACCTGACACCCCAGAGTTATCTCGATCTGTAACTGTCTGCTATCTGCAGGAGCTGTCAGAGCGATATATATAAGCAGTGTGTAGTTGCAGAGAAGGGCTGTACGTTGCCTTGTTGGCTTCCACTGACTTCGGATATTGCATGTCGAACAGGAGGTAGTACAGCTTTGATATGTTGATGAGAGCCTTTTATGTTGTGTATGTGTGTGTTGGTGTCCGTGACAGAATGTGTGTATCGGCGTGTGTGTCTGTGCATGTGTTTAACTCTTTTGCTCGAGAGCAGGAGGGAGATGCTTCAGATGTGTTGTCCTTTCATTCCAGAGTCCTCCTTTGAGGTAAGAGGATCCCATGGAAACTTAACATTTCATTGTGGCTTGCCGCAGATAAAGATTGAATTATCTGTGTTCTCCTTAAATCCCCATTCAATTTTTTTTCAACAGGGATGAAAGATTTTGTCTGTGGCGCCAGAGGAGCTGTGTACCCCGCTGTTTGGTAATATCTGAAATTAATTCCTCCACCCGTCCCAGTTGTGCCTAAACAATTCAAGGGCAGTGTTAGATCCTCAAATTGAGAATTTACTGAAAGGCCTTTGCAACACAGCCAGTGATAGTGTTTTTGTTAAACATAATTCCATTTATCATTACTGTGTCCTCGCGCAAACTGGTTTATATTTCCCAAACAACAAACTATATGTGACACTCAATCACAAGGGTTGTTACCCGTTAATGGAAGTAGATTTTTGCCTAGTTTTAGCGAAAACGAAAGAGGATAATTCTTTGAAGCAGAGAACTCCCCTCAGAGACGCCACGAGGCAGAATTTCAAGGAACAGAGGGCAGGGTGGGAACGAAGAAAGGTGAAAAAACAAGGACCCTGAGGTTTTTTGATACTGCGCAATACTTCATTCTTTCTCCATAATTCAACAGTATCTGGACCTGAGCTTCATCCACACAGTATTTCCACCACGTATACACATGCACACTTTCACCCAGCACACTGTGTGATTGGGCTTTGCCCTCGCTCATCTTTATTTAATCTTAATTTATTTAATGGCTAATAGAATTTGTAAGTTACACCTTTGGATGAGGTTAAAAGGGCTTCCTTTTCAGCCCTGTATCATATTTGACGGGTGATCAACCAATAGTTAATTGCTGGGTTTGTGAAATGTAAAAGTTTACAACCAAAAATTCTACAGTTTTTCCTTTTGTTTCCTTCTCAAAAACTGTTGTTTACACCAACAAAAACATTTTAAAGCTGACACTTGTGTCCACCCGATGGATGTTAAGTCCAATATTCACTCTCCTTTCAGCTCTATTTCAGTCTCAACCAACTCCTGAAAAAAACATCTGACCCTTTAGCTGCTAAATGCTCCATTATGTTCACCAGCTAATAGCCGACTTTGTCTGTCTGCAGTTTGGTGCTGGTCAATTAGCGCTCAATGGGGTTTTTCAGAGTTTTTTCTCTGAATAAAGCTAAAAAGCTGCCTGCTTCAGCTTAACATGTGGACAATTCACTATGAGTGACAACTTTCACGTACACATTAATCATTATCATCATCTATTGTTAATATTAACATTTTGATTAGAGCAGCTTTCAGTTTAAAGCTAAATCTGTTCATTTCATCATGGTGCTGTTTGCTGAACATTAAGACTGTTTTGACTTGGTGTCTAAGAGTATCATTCCTTCCTCAATAGCATAAAGCGACTGGACAATAAAACTCGCGTATTTTAACATTTGCAGCAGCTGCAGGATTCAAGATATACTGCTGCATCAGATGTAAACAAGATGAAACATCGACCTTAGGCAAGCAAAGAATCCCAAAAGTGAGAGAGACAGAGCTCACTCAAAGGCGAGGGTAAATATTAGTTCAGAAACCTTCACACTAACAACTGGCTAAAGGACAAAAAGGGATTGAAATATGACTCAGACCGTGTGGAAAGTTAAAGATTCCAGCTTTAAGCATTAAAACGGGCAAAAAAGTGCTTTAATAAAGCAAACAGCACAGATGATTTAGTGTGGCCAACCTGACTTGTCACAGAGGCAATCCTTCTAATAGAACCACTCTGATTTATCACTGGGACTCTCCACAATAGAGACTGTAATGGGCTTTATTCATATTTTTATTTTATGAAAGACGATGAAAGGGGTCATGGTGGCCATTAAGTGGATTAATGGTATGTGTTGGGTAAAGAAGATGCTATAAAGTCTTAAAAGTTAATGCTGTCATCTGCGGACTGCTGTCCTGATGGAGTGGGAGGGGCCACGCGCAGCTAATAGACATAATTCAGCCAGGTAATGTCGGATCACTGGGGGACAAGATGGATATCACTTGGCAATGTTATGGGGTGTGTCGTGGTGTGCCGGCACATTTACGCAGGTTATTTATGCTCCATAATGAAGAGCATAATGAAAATTGGACACAACTATAAATATGAGCAGGGAAAGCGTAATGTGGAGGGATAATCATTGATGCAATTAAGGTGTCGTACACATGCAGTGTGAGCCTGGCCTCCCTTGACTTTCTCCTCTTCCTTTCACCAAGGCTGTATTTTATCCTGAAACATCACATTCAATCAGCCGGGGGATGTCAGCATAAATCCCCTGCTCTTGCGCAAGGAGGCTGGCATTTTAAATATGTTAATGCCAAAGCAATAAAGTCTTTGGTTAATCTATCTCTGAGGTTATTGACAACTACTGTTACATTGTTCGTGGTATTTCTTCCGTCTTAATTGGTGTGGGGAGGTGTCTCCCTTCACACCGTGTGCATATGTGGGACCATGAAAGAAAAGGAACATTGAATGCACATTTTGGCGCTCTGTCAGAACTGTCAGTCTATGAGTGAGAGAGAGAGAAAGGAGGGAGGGAGGGAGGGAGAGAAAGCGGGGTCAGGAGATCTGGGAGGGAGAGAGATGGAGACAGATGAGAAAAGGAGTCCGGGAGCTGAAGTGACCCTGCGGACCAGATGCTGATAAACTGCCATCACTGAGCGCTCTGTCAGCTCGGGCTCTCATCTGTCACTGTCACCCTGCCGCATTTCACCCTTTTCTCCACCTCCTCCTCCTCCCCCTCTCCTTGTTTCTCTTCCCTCCCCTCCACTGCATCATCTTTTTTCCCACCTGTTTCTCTCCGTCCTCCTGTAAAGATTTCTTCACTTACCTTTGCTTTTGTTCCTTAAATACACTGCTCATACACTGAATGGTTCACAGTAGGCATGTTCAGCTCATGGGAAATGACTTGCAGCTGTGGCCCTTATTTTGACAGACTCAGACGGGGATGGGGGCTTTTCACTGAATATCTGGAATTTTTCTTCCATATTGGAGGACCACAGCCGTTGCTAGGTGCTTTGTGTTCATATGAGAAAGAAGTCGCAGTGGGACACAAAAATGCTGTTTCTTTTGAAATATGTTGCAAGTGGTTACATGTTGGGGGAGTGACAACTACATAAACTTTCAACACAAAACCTGTATTGACAATAAGCTACAGAGATGATGATTTTCATATTAAGAGTCTTAATGCCCTGGTGGTTGTATATGCTGGTACATGCAGAGTGGTGAGGATTAAATGGAGTTAACATATCCAGGAGGGGATGTGTTGCACATAAAGCTCCTTCACTGTTATCCCTTGACTCTTAACCTCCGGCATTAGTAGATTTCTTTGAAAACAATGATCTGATATTATGTGACGGAGAACAGTGGATTCCAGGTATTTCTTCTTGAGTTTGAACGCCGTTTAATGTAGTATGTGGGTGTGGTACAGTTTTAAGAGATTAGAAATCAAAGGTTTGACATAACATCTGACAAAAACCTTTATCTTTTTTTTTTTTTTTTTTACAGCTTTTCCTTCCTTCTATAATAAAAGGACCCACAAAAGTATAAACTTGAAAGATTGTGAACTTGTAAATGAGTCACTTTTGATTAAAGGAAGTCAAACCATGCTCACATATTGGAGCCATGTATCCTTCACTCTAAAAGTAGAATATGTAAAAGGACAGAGAATGCCGTGTCCTTGCTCAGCAGTAGGGGTTGGGCAGAAATCCCTCAGGTTAATCTGTCTAATAGCAACTATCCTGGCTGTCACAACCAGGCTGGGACAGCCACTTGCAGGCTCAGATGACTTTGTTTTGTCCCTGTCAGAGAAAGCCCAACTGATTGGGACTGTGTGTGTGTGAGTGTTTATGTGTGTGTGTGTTTGTGTGTCTTTATATGTGTGTCTCAAAATAGAGGCACACAGACATTGATTTGTGTTTGCTGGAACAGATCAAATTGTCCCCTCATGCTTGTCCCCACTTTTCCATGGCAGAGTGTGCAAGTGTGCTTCGGAGTGTGTCTGTGTCTGTGTGTGAGGATCGTGTGTGTGTGTGCGTGCGCGCACACACAACATGGCATCCCGATTCCCGGGCCAAACCCTGTCATTTTGCGCCTGTCACATTCTGTTAAGTGTAGCTCACACTCCTTCCTTAATTCCCCACATTCCCTTGTCGCCTCCAACGTCAATCCAGACGCTCATAAACAGAATTTCTCAAAATGGCATCCGATTCATTACACCCCGCCACACACAAAGAAGGGAGAATACAACCACCTCCGCCTACACACACACTAACACAGCAGTTTCTGGTATACTGCCAATTTCTTAAGCTTAATTTCTCTCACAGCCAAACTGTCATTCTAATATTGTTTTGCTGCTATCTACCAGGCCTTCAACATATGCTCTTTGGAGGACACTTTCAAAAAATAATGTTATAAGTGTATAGATTTACCACTGGGGATACCATAAGGTGAAAAGCTTTCCGTAAGTGTTAATTTGATACTGTATATCTTCATACTGATGGACTACCATGAAATTCAGCAATAGCAAGTAATCACCTCTTTATATATAATTTTCTATTATTAGTGGCGCAGTTTGCAACCCGCACAAATCCCAGGTGTAAGGGGCATCATCCTATCCATCAGGTAGCTCTCATGGAGAATAATCTATAGACTTCTCCCCAGCAAGAAAGCATAATTTAAAACATCCATAATTAGAAAACCAACATGCAACTGCTTAAAGCCCCCTATGTGTACGATTTTAGAGGCTCGCCGCTGACTCTGTTTACCTGACACTCGGTGCGGAGCAGGTAGCATACAGTGTGTTTATCAGAGTTTATTTGCCCTCATGCTGTCTGTTAACATATGTAGTCATGATCCCTCAGAACAATCACTGTTTAGCCCTGTTGCACCTACCCGTCTACTTCCAGAGCGGCTACCTGTCCTCCAGACTGTGGCAGCTGCAAACACAGATACAAGCAGCTCCTATTACCTGGTGCGGATGGTGCTCTTGTAGTTGATAAACACCTGTGTCGGTGTCCAGTCAAGTCAAGTACATATTTTATCCACCCATCAATCAATCCATCCATCACACATACTCGCTTATCCTCTGCTGAGTCCCCGGTGACTGGAGTCTATTCCAGCTGAAATTGGGTGAGAAGAAAGGTCAGTTTGATAGATATACATCGCCCCAAAATCCCAAATCACGTATTTGCCTTAGAGGGCTCTTCAATCTGTACAACATAGGGGACCCTCTATCCTTAGACATGGCCCATCCTTTGAACTGGGTCACCAGAACAGGGTTCTGCATACTCTGTGTGCAGAAGGTTTATGGCAGGGGTTCCAGGTGCCAGTCTGCTGGGATCTACCAGTGCAAAAAGAGAGCCTCATTACGTGTAGCCTACACATATTTAACATGCACACAACAAACAGACAAATAATGAAGATATAATATGATAAATCACAAATCCTGATAAACTGTGAAGAAAGGGGCTGAATCAGCTGCTGGTGTGTCAGCGGCTGCAGGCGGGGGGTCAAGGATGCACAGCTCTGCAGCGAAATGAAGGATGCCGTCATTATGGGGTATGGTTAATATCACTGTACCTCTGCGTGGTTAAACAAACAAACAAAAAAAAAGAACAATAACTCGCATCTCCTTTAATGAACCACTGATTTTGAATGCACCATGTGACCCGGATCAAACACACCCAAGATGTCGCGGGAGCTGCAGGTGCATGCTGGGTGCGTCCTCCTGCACTAACGTCTGCACCTGACGCTTCTGCCCCCCGTGAGCTGTGCGGGGGGCTTTCTGCTGTTTTCTTTCTTCCTTCTTCTTCGATCGATTTACTTCTTTTTCTCGACACTCTCCGCCACGAAGCTCTGAGCAGCAGCTGCTCGGAAAGTTTGAGCGGCGCGGCGGCGGAGAGAGAGAGAGAGAGAGAGAGAGAGAGAGAGAGAGAGAGAGGCCCAGCCACGCTCCGACAGGTGAGAACAACAACAACAACAACAACAACAACACTCACTGTACAGCCGGGCATCAACAACCACAGCGCTGCCCGTGTGTAAAAACTCTCTTTACTTTAATACGTGTGTCGGTCACAGCTGCCTGTGTGTGTGTGTGTGTGTGTGTGTGTGTGTGTGTGTGTAAGCGTGTGTCCGTGGCTCTTTTTTTAAATTTTTTTATTATTATTATTTGCGGTTGGTTAATTGTTGGTTAATTGTCTGATTTATAATTGATCATCAGTTGTATCCACAGGCTGGGAGAAGTGCGTCTGTAAAACTGGAACTTGTTGATTTGGACGCGTGGGGTCGGTGTGTCAGCCTGTTGACATTTCAGTGCAATTTATTTTTGTAGCCTAGAGGTGCTCTTTAATTTAACAGTAGCACCATGTATCACCCCTCCCAGCATTTAAAAATGTAAGACAGTATATTTTAACTGCCTTACTTTTTTTAATTTTATGCAAGTACATTTTTTACAGTAGCTTACCTTTTACTTGAGAAATATTTAAGTCACGGTGCTTCGACTGTAGTACAATATTCTAGTACTCTTTCCATCCCTGGCTGTCTGTTAACATATGTGGTCATGATCTGCTTCATAAGGGCTACCTGTCTGTGCTCTGGTATCCTGGTCCAGACTGTGGCGGCTGCAAACATTACCTGGCGCGGATGGGACTCTTGTAGTTGATGAACACCAACTGGGTCAGGTCCGGTCCAGTCGACTGCATTTTTTTATCCATCAATCAATCCGCCCACCATCTATACCCGCTAATCTTTTGCAGCCTCCCCGGTGGCTGCAGTCTATTCCAGCTCAAATTGGGTGAGAGGAAAGGTCAATTTTATCTATATATATCGCCCAAAATCACAAACCACATATTTGCCTTAGAGGGCTTTTCAATCTGTGCAACATATGAGACCCTCTGTCCTTTGACACGGCCCATATATTCTTTGAACTGGGTCACGAGAATAAGGATACTTTGTGTGCAGGAGGTCTAGGGGCAGGGGCGTCCAAACTTTTTACCCTTGGAGGGACAAAACTGAGACTTAAGATGCAAAAGGGTACTACGATCCCAAATTCCTGCAAAAAGTGTCACTCTGATGGCCACGCTCAGGAAATAATTAAGGGATCCTACATACTTAAAGAGCATTTTTACATCACAAAAAATAAACAGCGTGAACAGCAATTATATTCTAATTTTTTTTAAATACATTTTACTTACTTAAAAACATCCGGCAGGCACAAGGTCAACTTTGGTCCGCAGGCCCCACTTTGGGCAGCCGTGGTCCAGGGACTAGTCGATCAGTAGCCTTAAAGGATACTGGTAAAGCACCCTTGCTATCTGGAAAAGTCACAAATAAAGAGTGAGCTACTTCTTATTGAGGAGCAGCTGCACAATTCACTAATGCAGGAGATATTAGATTTAGTTCATAACAATATTATGTTACTGTAAGTTAAAATGCCAGGGTGCTGGAAAAATACAAAAAGGTTCGGTCCCATCAAGCCCCTTAAAATGTCCATGTGTAGTCCTGCAGCAGGAAGGCAAGTGCTCAGACCCACCATCCTGAGCTGAGTGGCACTCAGCGGCCCTAAAGGAAGAAAGAATGTGATCATGAGTGACACCCTCCTCAATCAAAGTTTATCAGGGCTCAGCCACCTCAACTAAAATCCCACTACACCACATAAAGGTGTCAACAACAACTTACAGGCCTAAATGCAAGTCGTTTGTTTTGGGTTATTTTGGTGGCGTCAAATTTTCTTTTTTGTGTTTGGTAGTTTTAGTAGCTGTCTACTGGTTTACTCATATATTAAAAAAAAAAAAAAGGTTGCTGCGTTTCTTCATTTTATGCCCAGCCCCCTCTGACTTTGTGACATAAATCTTGACTACACCAGTGCCTCGTTTTAGTTGAAGAATTAAAGCTTGCGTGCAGGTGTATGTGTCTGTGGGAAAGAAATTTCACTCAAGGCCTCCATTCATTCACACAAGTACGTGCCGGGCAGTGGCATCTTCTAAAAGTGACTTTATGTACATTCAAACGGACGCAACAGTAATTCTCTGCCAAGCTGGGGTTAATTTCTTGCTTCTCTACTCACAGTGTCATCACACGTGGAATATATAAGGGAAAATTAGGAAAACTCACTTATACATACATGCAGACACACATACAGTCCACTCACCGTGTGACGGTGATGGTCTTTTTGCCAGAGAAGTACTGTAAGGCAGGACGCAACTGTTTGCTAAGCCAGTTCCCAGACTTAAATGTCCAAAGCCAGTGGAAAAGCAGAGGGAGAGCATGAAGTATTTTGGTCAGGTTCAGCTCACTGCTGGGCAAAGATATGAGACAAAAATGTATACACCACTTACACACCATTGCCCCGAGCCAGAGGAAATGAAGGGCCGGACTGGCCACAGGAGATCAGGCTAGAATCATTCTCGGGAGTTTCTGTCTCACCCACAGGGAAGTGGGGCAATGATTACTATAAAGCACTGCCATTGCTGTACTCCCAGACAAATGTGCCAGAAGACGTTGTAAAGTTCTCACAGCAGGCACTGCTCAGCAGTCTGGTCAGTTCTGAATAAGGTTGCACCAGCTATTTGTAAATCCGTCATGAGGTTTGTGTGTAAAGTCCCTTCTCCTTAGTAGCTACTGGCTAGTTTCAGACTAGTGATTTACTCCATCAGATTGCACCATTAAAACATGAGCTATGCCTTGGCTTGTAAAGACTTTAGCAATGTGTAAATCGGTTGCTAGGAAATGTCTGTAGCGTTGTCCAATCAGAAATAAGCTATTTAAACAGGAAGTCCCTTTTGCATCGCAAACTAATACATAACTTTAAAAAAAAACAACAACATTGTCATTTGATCCATTGTTAATATAAAAATATTGACTATAGCAGCTTTAAAGTTTGTTTTTATTGAAAGGGCAAAAGCAGTCTGAAATTGATGAGACATGGAGCAAAATTGAATGTCGTGCAGGAACAGTACGCTGTTGTGCTAGCAGAATAAACAAATGTGAGTTGGTATACAGTTTAAGCCACATATACGTATAGGAGCTGATACGAGTCCTTGATTAATTAACTGAGAGTGACTTTCCAATTAATCGCTGCTACAGATGCTGGAGGACATAAACTCCATCGAAAGGCCTGTGTGTTATGATAGTGATACATGAATCTCTGCCAGGACTGAGGATAAACTAAAAATATGTTTCTGGTTTGTTAGTGTTATGATGACACACCGCTGTAAACATCAACAAATGCTTTGAGGATTTGGAGGTAATCATATCAATATTGTTGATAAAGATGCATGACATTTGCTGAAGTTCCCTCAAGCCTCGAGAGGCACACACAGTACACATAAAGTTCCCACTGATCTTTAATCAATTTATCCTGCAATAAGCTGCGCACATAGGTGGTGGATGGTGCTACATTAAAATTCTGTTTCATTTCACTTCAAAAGAGGCTTTTAATGTCAGACATACCACCTTTTGAAAGTGGACCTCTTTGAATTATTTCTTCATTGATAGGTCTTGCTGTATAGTCCCTGGAAATATGTAGGGGAATACTGAGTGTACCGTACTGGCTGTTTGGGGTCATGGTGACCCCAAACCCTCTCTAGCAGCTCAAAAAAACATTCTCAGCATTGTATCATCAGCTGGATACTAATTCAGTGAGAATTGCTTAGAACAATGATTTTGAAATGATGACATGTTTCAGAAGTCAACAGAAAATGACACATTTACTTCTGTTTGGGGTCTCAAAGATTTTTGTAATGCTCTACAGTATATCTGATTGATACTTTTTTTACACAGCAATACCCCTCCCAAATCCCAAATAAGTGTATTTGAATTTCTATTATTGGAGTTTTATACCAGTTTGTTAATAAGAGGTCTGATAAGTTAGACCCATTTCCTTATTTGGTGCCACAACAATGCTTTATGGTCATTTCCGTCATTTCTGTGTTTTGTCACCTCTTTAAATGTGCAAGCTCAGTTGGGGAAAAAGGAGGAGTTACCCCTTCATTACCTTTCTACATATTGAGTTTTAAAAAGGACAGAGAACAGTTAAAATATGTAAAGGAAACAAAATGGTTGACTTTGCAGTCTGTGGGACCCCAGAGGTTAAAGCAAGGTATCGTGAGCACCTCAGGAAGGCATTAATATTAACTGTTACAATAGAATAGGATAATAATGCAAAACAGTGATACAGAACAATAACTTAGTACAGTACAGTGGAAACCAATTTTGTATTGTATATAGAGACTGACAAATGAGGACTGTTGTTGTGTTAGGTCTGAAACATATCCGTATGTTCAGAATCAGATTGGTTTTATATTTTTTTGTCTTGGGAAACAGAATACGCCTAATTGTTAATTCTACTAACAGATTGCTGTAAAGGTTGCCGGCAATTGATTCCAGCAGTACCAACAACAGGATTTAATCCATGTATCCTGCATAAATCATACACTAACCTTGAATGCTGCAAGCCAAACTTTCCATCTCTATTAAATCTGTGAATTATAATTAACATTGCTGGCAAGTCCAGTATTAGTTACTGTGGCCATATGCTCATCTCCCTCAGCTTCACAACAGCTGAATCAGTGGTCGTCTCTTTTAACCAGAAAACACAATATGACAGCATTTGGCAAGGCCTGTTTACTCATCTTAACGCCACGGTTGGTGCCAAAGCTCGTCTTACTTTATTGGTGAATTGGAGCACAGCGGCAGTAGGTGGCAGTGTTGCTCTTCTGCAGTTCTTGCAGAGGGTTCTTGGCCTCTGCTGAGGCCCAACATTGATTAATTAGTTTATAAAATGTTGTGTAGACTTTGGTGTATTGGCTCTCGTCCACTTTGGCTCTCCACCTCTGGTTGCAGACAGATTAACAGAGAAATGGATCACCATAGAGTATTCCATTGCGTGGTGGAATCAATAGCTATTGTCCAGGAATGGCTCCAGAAAACAAACGAGAATTTCTCTTTCTCCTTATTTCAAACTCCCACCCCCAAATGGTTATACTTTAACACACCAAGAAAAAGGATAATTCTGAGAATTTATTTTTTTATTCTCTTGAATATCTAAAATACTGTAATTATTCCCCAAAACAGTTCCACACACAATGCAGCACTTCATCACTGTCTATAACAATCAATGAATATACACTTTAGTGAAAAACTTTAATTTGTCTTCAAAATATTCAGTCATGAGGTGACGGGAAACCTTTCACGGTTTGCTAAATTGCCATTGGTTGTTAAGCATATTGTTAATTTCAATGAAAATTAATTTCCTTTCATTTTAATTTCATAAGGTCAACTAACTTTGAATAGCTTAGTGAGAGTCCACCATTATCATTAAATGTGTCCTGATTGGGATTGGCCTCGACTGAATAGTTTATATGCTTGAAATAGAACAGGAAATTGTGGGTGCAAACCTTCTGGGAAAATGATAAGGAGAATCCACTCTTTTTAATGAATCAATTGTGTTTCCAGCAAAAGAAATTAATTACATACCTAAATATCACTTATTGAAATAGACAAAGAAGTTCAACACTTGGTAATCAGTCGAAATAGAAAAGGCACTTAATTTGTCATATAAATGAAATACGAAATGAAACATCATTAATTCGCAAGAACAATAAGAGCAATTGTTTGAAGGATACTTCGAAGGGTAAGGGCATATGCTCTTGATCAAAGCTCTTGATTTGAAGGAAACTTTCGGATCAGATGAAACACTTAAATTAACAGCTCCATCAATAATGGCTAAACAATACACTTATTCCCATTCACGTGCGGGCATGCAGTTATCAAGAAGTCAAAACCACACAGATAGATGCACTGTGTTCATGTCAGGGCCGGCCCTAAGCTTTTGGGGGCCCTAAGCATAAATTGGATTGGGGGCCCCCCTCATTGTAACATGTTGCCACTTACCATGGCACTGAACCAACTTGTGTATTGTTCATATGAGTTTGAGCACACATAATATACAAATAAACGTGTGGTCTGAATGGGACCTATTACCAGCAACACTATCTTCAAACAGACTACAGCAAAAACAGTATGTGTTTATTCTCAGGGCCTTTTGCTTGATCTGGTTAAATTTGCATATTTTAGTTTTATGTTCTCACTGGAAAGGGCTGAGTCCTACCTGTCTTCATGTTTAAGATGTCCGAATTTAGAAAGGATATGAGACGACCAAAAAGATATGATCTTCAAGGCAACCATTTGGGGAAGAACATTTGCAATTTTAATGCGATTTTTTTTGGAGCCAATTTCAGTTTAATCTTAGTCTATTAAGTTTAAGTTGATTTGTTGGTGTTCGTTTTAGTTGATGAAAACCATAGGCAAGTAGTTTAGTTTTATTTTAATCAAATGTATTTTTTTTTCTATAATTGATTGTTATTATAGTGAGAGTGTTGAGAGTACATTTGTGCTATTCCTTACGATTTCTTATCAGGAACTTCTAAATGTAACTATTTGTAGTGACACAGTAAATTCCAAACAGGTTGAAACCTCCACCATGCGGCACATAACATTGGCTGCTGCAATATGAAAAGACTTTCTTAAACCGACCTCCTAATGTTATTTATTTAACTTAAATCATGGGCTGCAGTGCTGGCAAACAGTCGAAGAATAGCTGGTGAATCCCAGTTTGTTTTTACTTTTGCTTTTGTCTTGTTCATGAATTTTGTTTAATTATTGTTTGTAATACAGCTGCAAAATGTGTGTTTTTTTTGTTTTTGCTTTTTTACCGTAGAATCCTGGGAGTGGTTGTTTCATAGGGGACAGGAAATTACTTACTTAGCCTACCTAAATTGTCCATTTCGCCCGTCTCTGAGCTTATTGTTTTGTCAGTATTTGTTGGCAAAATGGATAAGATTTTGTTTAGTAAGTTTTATTTTGTTATTGTCCCCCCCCAGAGGGCCCTAAGTAACTGCTTATATCGCTTAATGGGGTAGGGTCGGCTCTGGTTTATGCACATGTATTAATAAGGTAGTAGATGTTAAACAGCCTGTAAATCAAGTTATTCAAAACATGTTGACTTGTAAAGGCTGCATAAATAATTCCTTCATCATGTCATTGCATGTTAGCAACCCTGATTTACACCAAAGTCTGTTCCCGTTTCATACATGTGTTTCTTTCCCTCCCTGTCAGAATGGGATGATATGAAGATGTTAAGAATCTGGGGGTAACATGGACTGCTGAGTTTATCCTTCCTTCTCTAAGAGAGGGAAAATATTATTACAGATACCATGACTGTGTTCTCCTTCTTCCCTAACAACATGTCATGCATTTTTATACCTAAAACCCTCTTCAAGTGTAACAACAGGACTGGAGAATCTACAAATCTCTTCAAATCTAGTTCTTCAGCTGGATTGTTGAATAATTGCTGAAGCACCATTTGTATTAGCAGGGCAGAGTGGCCTCTTAAACCTAGGCTCTGACTTTTAGACAGCCTCTTCAAGAGAGTCACGCCATGAAGGTCATCACTAATTCAACACTCTGCACCCTGACCAAGCAACAAAAATGTCCCCAAGAATGAAAAGAGAGTCTCTGTTTAACATATTTAATACCAACCGTGTTCGGATCTAATCACACCCATTCTTTTTGAAACCCTAGAAAATGGTAATTAATTTTTCATAGTGTGAATTAGAATCCTAATTTGGAAATGTGAGATCAAAAGAAACAATTTCAATAGCTGGCTAGTGGAAGTAATCCTTAGTGGCCAAGGACAAGAGGCTGTGGTGTTCAAGATATCCCCAGTGGCAGCTTCACAGCAGAATGCAAAGAGGGATTTACTGTTTTTTGCTGAATTACATTAATAAACCATGTACCTATTAAACCATAGTTACAGTCATAAGAAGAATGAGTCATGCTTATTTTTTTCATTTCCATTCATTATTAGAGCCACTTGCCTTTAAAAAAAAAAAAAAACCTAGCCTGTATAAGTATGCATTCCTACACTGGCCCATGCACATCCCCATAGGCTGAACAGTACATGTTTGACAAGTAGCTAAATAAGCTGTGCACACATTCAGTACATTGCAATAGGAGCAATTGCATTAGGTTGGGATCAGTTCTGCAGGCTGGATGGAAAGGTCGTCGAGGTTGTGAATCACAGAGGAATCCTAATCAGGCCTTGTTGCAACTCTAATTAATTACAGCCCAGAGGGCGAGAGATCATACAGAGTCCTACAAGCTAGCGCACATGCAAACACTGACTCACACACACTGAGAATCACACACACAAAGGGAAATGGTATCCTTGGATTGTCTTACACTGCTGTACACACATCAGTCTGTGACGTTGAATGCTTTCCAAGAGTTAGTTGATGAAGTATAACTTATGTTCTACGACTTTCCCTCAGCTTTTTGCCCCAGTTTCAAATACCCTATATTACCAGGTAATGACTTTTGACTTTCTCCAGAGCACTTGCCTGGACTTGTTGCGTCCAGCTGTTTTTATGTGTGGGCAAACAGCAAGACAGCTGCACTTGAGAAACCACAGAGTCACAGTTGTTTTATAGACATTAATCAATTCAGAAATCAATGTCTATCTTTCAGTGTGATGTTTTTTTTTTTTTTTTTTTACCGGGCAAAATAGTGAGCCCAGAGAAAAACATTTGTTAGCAATTCTGAAGAGCTGACACTAATACCAGACATTTTTATATTTTCTTTTTGGATTAGGTTAACTCCTGTCAAGGCCACCATGGCAAAATCTCAAAATGATGTCACATCAAGAAATACAACATCAGACATCAGAAACAGAGTGTGTAACACTTATACCTGCTCTTTATAGGATAGTTAGACGTTTTGGGAAATACGCTTGCTTGCTTTCTTGCTGAGAGTTAGATGAGGTGATGAATACCACACTTGGTTAGCTCTGTTTAGCACTTGAAAGGGGGGAAACCCTATCCCTAACCAGCAAGAGATATCTCTGCAGTGGACAGGAAATGATGTGATCTCAGCTGCGGAAGTTGGTCTTCTTCTTCTTCTTCATCTTTCAGCATTCAACATCTGCATTGTGCGCGTGCATAGTCCGCTTGAGACAGAAAAACAAAAAAAAACTCTTGTAATCTTTAAAAGGCCAGTGCCAGAGGACCTGAGAGACCTGACTGGTTCGTAGCTTAAAATCAGTTGGAAGTTATTGAAATAATTTGGTGCCAGGCCAATGGATAAGTAATGGTGTAATTGTTTGTAAACAATCTCTTTAAAGAATTTTAATGAGAAACGGGAGGTTGTTATAGGGATAGTGTGGTCAATCACTTACCCCTCTGGGAAAAAACGTGCACTATCTAAGACAGCACAAGGAAAGATTGGATCACTTGCTAACTGTTTTTCAGATTACCATCAAAATCCTGGAGGCCCAAGGACAAACCCGGTACCAAGCAGAGGTCACTGTGGCCACAGGGAGACAGTTACGTTCAGAACCAGAATATCTTTATTGACCAAGTACTGTATATTTGAACATGCAATGAATTTAGCTTGATGGTTGCATGTGTACATTTAAATACAGAAAGAATAAAACACAATGTCAACCAATGAAAACCATATGCAACCAACTTCCGCTGCTGAGATCACGTGATTTCCTGTCTACTGCGGAGAAGTCTGCCTTTTTGTCTGCAGCTAGGACCTTTTGCCTGTTTACACTAATCTAAGATAACCGTCTCCTGGCTGCAGCTTCATACTAACTGGACAGAAATGAGAGTGGGATCAAACTTCTCATTTAAGAAGCCAAAGCAACCATTGCACCATTCCATTTTTTTTTTTCTTTACATGTCTCTCTTAAAATGATCACTGTACTTAAACACATATTGAAACACCTTTCTAGCCCTGGATAAAAGACTTAACTATAAATTATAAAAGGATGGCATTTAACATATTGACCATATTTAAAAAAAATTTAAAAAAAATTTCTGAAGGGTTATTGTTGTTTTAATATTTGATACTGCACTTGTGTTTGTGGCAGCAGCATTAGAAAGGCCAGTGCGTGGGAGCTCTGATTAGCAGTGGAGAGGCCGGCCAGAAGCGTCCAGGGCAGCTCTGTTTGCAAACAGTGAGAAGAGCAAGGGCAAGCTAAAGCAGGAGATCACAGGGGTGTGTGTGTGTGTGTGTGTGTGTGTGTGTGTGTGTGTGTGTGTGTGTGTGTGTGGGAATGAGTGCGTGTGCATGCATAATTAATTTTTTTTTTGTAAATTAGACAGTGATGAGTAAAACTTTGCTGACTCAAATTCTGAAGCCACTTCCAGATCATCATTTGCTGTAAAATCGTGATCTTTGACAGGCCTGAGATCCAAATAGACTGATCAAAGAAATTAAGGTGATAAATCATTGACTAACAAAAAGGATGGCCAATATGAATATGTTAACCTTGAGTTTAACATTTTTGCTAATGTGCTGAGTAGGTGAAAAACACTGACTTAACTTCAATAATGCCAAGTTCTCAAACTCATACTGATGCAGAGTACATATTTTCCTAATCGATTTAGGAGCAAATCCTCCACTGAAGGCAAACAGGACTTTAGTATTCATGGGGGCATGTGTGCCTCTCACTATGTTAATAATGCTGTCTTCAGACAGGCTCAGGCTATAATGAGGATTCGCGAATTCAAATCACAGTCTGCTACATATGTCAATGCCATCAATATACCACAGCTTGAGCTTTACAGTTTCCTCTCCATTTCTGACACAGACCGACTTCTTGACCCTTCCCACCTCAACAAGGAAGCAGTAAGGAAGTTATCGGTGCTCCCATCAGATAATGACAAGATGATGACTGGCCTCTGGCCCTGGCTTCATGGTTTAGAGGAGAGCTGTTGGCAAGCAAAGGGCATAAAAGGAAAAATAGGGAGGAAAATGGAGAGGTCTAAGCACTACTGCTATTTACTACTTGTCAACATATCAGCAAGTGTGATGCAAGCAGAGGTCGGCGGAATTCAATTCCCTCCACTTTTCGAAAATAGACTTGCAGTCTTTATTTTTCTTATGTCTATTGCAGTCTCCTTGTATGGCTTTTAAACTGTGTTTTCCTACAATGAGACCCCATCTCCGCTTTAACCATGTTTAATAAATGTTTAATAGAATGGGTACATGAGAGTCAATTTAATATGGCCTCTCCCCCGCTCTCTGTGTATTGAACAGTAAGTGTTTATGTAAATGAAAGCTGGCTCTCCCAATGGATGCTATTTATCCACATGAAAAACACGTTTAAGAAGGTATTGTTTTCACAAGTCGGATTCTCGCGTGGATTGTGATTTTTGAAGCTTCAGTGTTAGCATGTTGGGTCGGTGAGCACCTTAAGCCCATTTTTGCATATATCATCATTATACGAAAGACTACCAAGCTGCAGTGTTTATATTTGCTTCAATATCCCTAGGTCTCTTTAAGCTTCCCAGGCTACTCTCTTTCACACTTTCACTTCTAAATAGTTACTTTGAAGAATGAACTTCAGGTCATTATAGCCAAAGTACTTGATTAATTAAGTAGTTAAAAGAGAAAGCACAGAGCAATAGTTTGCTGCCTTTTGGTCAACACTTGTTTGCTACTGTTTATTAAAAAAAGATCCTTTGGGTGAGGAGACCTCTTAAAGAGGGTTAGAGCTTGTTGAAAGCACCATTTTGTGGTGAATAATTGGATTGCGGCTTTGAACACGCGTGTGTTTAAATGTTGGGATCGAACAGCGCCTGGGGTGTGTTTACCTGAGGAGGCTCTATCCCCCCTCCTATCCTTCTTTTCTCCCTCCCACCGTCCATCGCTCCTCTCCTCCTCCCTAATCAGTCTGATAAAGGATATCCTCTGCAGTCCCCCAGCCATAGCTCTGCAGCAACAGATTAGGCAGTCTGCACGTACGCACACACATCGTCTGCTGCGGGGGAGATGGTGGGCTGCTGGAAACGGCCAGCCAGAGACAGACAGAATTACAGATCAACAAAGGTACAAGCACCGGGCTGCAGATATAAAGTGCACCCCCCCCCCCTCATACAATAAAACACACGTACTCAGGCAGGCACAGGAATCATGAATATTCACACGCTGACACACGTGTAAAGCTGGCATACTCACTAGAGTTAACAAACTCTCACTTGAAGTCCTCTGCTAACAAGTAGAAGTGAGTGGCTCTGACAAATTGGTGTATGCTGATGAATTGGTGTGTGTGTATTTTGGCCAACAACACTTGGAGTAATGAGCAGGTTGCCCCCAAAGTGACCTCTGCATGCTGAGTTACAGAGATGAAGGCTGCCTCGGACGGCTGCGGGAAACCGCGTATGCTCACTCATGTGAGTGTGTATGTACTTGCATATTTGTAAGTTTGCAGCAGAGCTAGGAGGATGAAAGGACTTTATATTTGAATGCATGTCCAGAATCCCCTCGAAGTCATCACAAATGTCCCAGACTTTTATGTGCTCACTCCAGCACCAGACTATTTGTGTGCCTATAAACACAGAGTAGAGCAGAAGAGCTCGTTCAGTGGCTTTTACTATTCTAGGGACGTCGTATGGAGACCGTTTGCTCATCTGCAAATGGTGCACGAGATGCCAAGTTAGAAACATTAGTAGATGGGGGGTTGCTGATTTCAGACACGTTTTTATTTACTCTGAGCATGAAATTACACCACTCAAGCTGTTTGCGGCACTAGAAAGCTTCTGATTTTGTAACCTCCTGGTGGCACTTGGTGGTCTCCAAAACCATTGTTCCTAAAATACACATGCCAACACTGCAGCCTCTGTGACAAACATATCATGTTTTACTTGCAATGGCTTTTATAGCTTCATGGAACAGGGCAGAGGAGAATACTGCAGCGTCTGTCTAAGGCTGTACGTTCATTAAGTGAACCAGCTTGCCGGTTTATGCAATTCTTTATCAAAACAGGAATGCAGGCATACTCTTTGTGTTGAACAATGCTTGTTCACTCAAAATTCCCTCTCTATGTGTGTTGGCTCCCAAGTGAGACAAGACTTGCTCTGTGAGTCAGCTTGTGTGCATCATTGTGCCCTCATTTAGCCTTCCATGTTGCTGAAATGGGGGCTGTTACAAGCCCAGATTCTCACCACTTTGACAGCTGTGACAATCAGCTTAAATCACACACTTTTATGACCTACCTTCCTATACCCTGACACACCAGTCGGAAAAAGATAACATGCTTTGTAATTGGAGAAATGCCACGGCTGATCCACCTCTCAGCGTGGTGTTGTTACTGTGGGTGGCTTTAGATTTACAGTTGATGGAGTTATTAAAACACAAGTCAGTGGTGCCTTTAATGCATGTGGCTGTTTGTGTGTGAGGCTGCTATACTGATTCACAGTGTTGGCACCGGCATGGTCACATCTCTCCTTGACCGCTGGTTTATTTAAGCAATAAAAAGGTACCACAACCATTAAAAGTCAGAGGTTGTCATATTCAGAAAGTTACCTTGAAACAAAGAACAGGCAGGTTATTGGAGCCAAGAAAAATACCCAGGTACACCTAGCTGAGAAGGGACTTTTTGTTGTCGATAATTGCAAAATTGGAAATGTACAATCAGAGAATCATATGGAAAAAGGTTGAACCTAGGCGCTATCATCCTGGGATCGTGAGTCAGTTTTTCTTTGTTAGTGTGCCCGCATTTACACATGCATGTGAATTCTCTTTAATAAGGTCCTGAACTTCATCAAGACACACGGCATGGTGCCATTATCTGCACCCAGAGAGCCACGCAGGGCCCCAGTGGCTGATGGGATTAAAGAACAAAGAGAAGCATGGGATTAGTTGTGTACGGTAGAGGTGCCGGAGTCTGGAAGGCGACCATTTTGTTTACCTTTTCTCTTTATCCTTTTATTCCATTTCCTCGATGTTGTGTTGTGACTCCCTGTCGGGGGGCGGGCGGAGAGTGATATCTTGTTTGGCTCCTGACAGCACCACTTGGAGAGGAAAATGAAAAGAGATGGTGATAACACAGAGACTCACGCATTCACACAAACCCCCTGCCGGCCTGTCCACCCCACACTGTTCATAGGGCAATTCAGGCCTGGCAATTTAGGGCCGAGTTAAAGTGGAGGGAAAAGCCTAAAATAGGGAGGCAAGGCAAAAGAGAGGCGAAAAGGGAAAAAAAAGGAGACCTGGGGAGTGATTGGTGGAATTGTGAGGGACAGATGTAATTTTCAGACAACGGCAGGGAAGTGATGTAATTTTCTGGATGCAATTTGTGTGTGTAAGTGTGTGCATGCATGCGTCTGTCTGCGTGGTGTGTAATGTGGGACAATGCAGATGCTAAAGTAGCACTTGGATGGAGGACTCATCAACTCAGAGAAACAAAACATGCCATTTTAGCACTTAGATTTTTTTGGGAGACAAAAATTGAAAAGTTTTCCTGATATAATGACCAGCTTCCAAATAAAAGTAGGCTAAACTTGTTTGGATAACACATTTGTTTTCAGATTATGTTAAATTAGCTTTCACTTTAAAACTGATGATGTCAAGTAAATAATATGTTAATTTTTTCTTCTTGCTGTTCATCTTAACAACCCAGTGATAAAACAACATCAACCGCAACTGTAGTATCTAGCAAATTAGATTTAAAATTTGGGAAAGGCACAATTGATATTGCTATCAATGTAAATTGTGACTTTTATTTTGCCTTCTCTGTTGGACTTGCCAAACTAATGTGTTGCGGGAGACAACATTGTTTGATGCATTATGCTCCTGACTGTCTTGGTAGACAATTAGTGTGACAGATGAATTAAAGAATACGAGGCCATTTTCTGCAGGAGATGGATCCCTCCTGCCTAAGCATGTATCCATTTATCGGGTGCCTATTTTCATATCATTGGAAGGAGAAACATTAAAACTTTGTGTTGGTAATTGAATGGTTTACTTCCAAAGTGAACCAAGGACTTTTTTGTTTTTAAATTTGAACTTTGAATGCAGTAACACTGGACAAAAAGTCAGTTTAACTGATAAGGCTGGTAGTATTTTTCTTATTGTCGACAAATCCCATTAAATGACTGAAACCAATGATGAATTTATTTTAACTAGTTTTGCCAGTGAAGCCAAAACCTGATATACAGTTGTTTATTCCTCTGTGCTATGCCCCACTGTTATCCTAAAGCTATTAAAAAACATAAACATGGGCACTGAGGTTCATTTTGAGTCATAATTAAAGCACAAAATTGTATTAATTTACAACAAATGCATTATGTACCTGTTTAAATCTGTGTTCATTGATTTTGTTTGACCACTTGGGGGCAGCGCAACAAGTGTAAACACAACATTGTCATATACTGTATACTTTACCTATACCTATGTACTTATAAGCTGATATGGCTAACCTGTTAGCAAACTGTTAACTGTTGTCAGGTGATGATTCTCTGTGATTTTGTTACTATGACGACACCTTTCCATTACACATACTCATTGTTTATATTGTTAATATAAAAATATTGATCTGTGAAGCTTTAAGTAGTGATCGCTAAAAACCACTGCGCCTGCAGCACTTACTGTGCCACAGATAGGCAGTGAAACACTCAAAGTATATATTACATGTATTTTGGTTTTTCATCTTTTCATTTGATCTGCTGACATGTCACTGGATTTGTTTGCAGAAATATTATACAACATACAACTTCACACTATACAGATATTTAGAATGAACAGAAATGCATCCATTGTCATCACTACATTTTCAAATGTTTAAACCTTCACTACAATTGGAGCCTCCTTGCCCTCTGGTATACCCAATTCACTCACCGACCTTAAATTAAAATCAGGATTTAAGGTGAGTGTGACGTTTAATTCCTTCCTCTATAACTGTGACTGATGGTGTTTAATTAATCTTAATAAAGCTGGTGATTTCATGCGGTCCTGCCACAACATGGCAGGGCCGGCTCCCGTTGTTAAACTGTCCTCTTACCCCTTCCTTCGCTCATTACGTAGACAGCAGGTCACCCATGAGGGTAGAATGTGTTAGAAGGAAAAGACAGATTCTGCTAGTTACACCTCCTGCTGCTCTGTGCATTAAATGGGCTTGATAAGCTTTATTGGGCTGTGTCATCATGTGACTGAATAGTTGATTTAATAAATCCGGTAGCCAGAGGTTACAGTGAAAGGCAGATATACTGCAAAACACCTCATAATCTGCTCAGATAATTGGGTAGTTTAAAATAAGACCCTATAACCAATCAGCGATATGAACCAATTTTTAAAGGTGTAAACACACAGGTCATGACCACATGAAATCACAAAATCTATGCAGCCAAGCAGATTTTATTTGAGCGTTCACCTGAACATAAGACAGTGTTTATTGGCTCCTCTTCTGACCTCCTCGTCCTTGTGAATCTCAGCGGGACTGTTAGTGTCTTGATGGAAGGTTACCTCCTAGTATAAAACACTCAGCCTCTGCAACAACAACTTTATAGAACACCTGTGGGAGCGGGATTTTATGAGGTTATCGCCTGCATGATTTTACATTTTCCAGTGACATATGCCGCAGGAAACAAACACCGAGTCCTCGAGACATCTGCACCCAAGCCTCATGAGCCGCATGCAGATAGTCTAGAGTCAGTCATGTTGGTCCATACCAAAATGTTGTGACCTTTATTTTCTTGATGAGGCAATACAACTAAGATTTATAAAAGGAGTATACATTAAAATAGTTACCTTGAACCATTGGGCCTATTCTCATGAATAATATTTTACGATTCTGCATTACCCACATATGCATCATAACATTTTGCCATAATCAAAGTCAAAACGATGAGTCAACAACAGTTTTCCAAAGTGTTAATACTCAATTAGTGCTCCTTTTTTAAGAACATCCAATAACTACGCCCATTTGCATGCATTTTGCATAACCAAGCTGGCAGAGGCTGACTAAGAAGAGCAATAGTTATATATCTCCTTTCAGCAGAGGACCTCGATCCTTTTGGGGGCAGTTGAAATTCTGCAGAAGCCCAGTTTTCATTTTCATGGCTGCATTTACATGCAGTCCTACCGTCTGCCCCTTTGAGTTATATCAGGCGGCTTTATCACCTGAAATAAAGCAGAGATAAATGTTGCTGAGAAAGTGTAAAACACAGGCCCCTCAACAGTATCTATGTGTATTTTGTGTGTTTGTGTGTGTGTACGCAGGCATGCATGTATACGCCTGTGTGTGTGTGTGTGTGTGTGTGTGTGTGTGTGTGTGTGTGTGTGTGTGTGTGTGTGTGTGTGTGTGTGTGTGTGTGTGTGTGGTGGGTGGGTGGGTGGGTGCTTGTGTGTATTGTATTTAATGCTCTAAATCTTGAGCTAGTATGTGTGTGTAAACTATGAGCTTTCTGCAGACTCGGCTTCTCACGCCATTCTTGTGGTTCTGCTGAGGATGCACTTTCAGCCCAGGGCTGCAGGAGGTCACTGTCTGACAGAGCGCGCACACACAAAAACACACATGCGCACACATACACATTTAGTGTGCCAACGTTTGTACCTTTCTTGACATTTGACACACACATGGATCCAGCTGCCATTGAAAGAAGTCCATTCCCCCGGTGACATTTACCTGCAGTTACCAGAAATCATTAGTTAGGGTCGGTTTTATAACTTCTGAATGGGGAAGAGGATAACAGACTTTATACAGACGTGGTATAGATAGACTTGACTCCATCTATACCATGCCACTGGGCAGTATAGCTGGATACTGTTATACTGTATAATCATATGGGTGGGTGCACTAAGCAAGAAATAGCACATTTTGATGAACACTGTGCAGAAAATATCTCTAGAAATACAGCCTTATCCTCTAACAGAGCCATGCTTATACTGAAACAGTTTCTCAATTTATTCCTCCTATAAAGGCCCTAGATTCTGTTTACTTGCACCTATGGTGCCTCTGTTATCTTGTTTGTACTTAAACAGTTTCCCCAGACTTGAGCTTCTTTGTTTGGGGATGTTTTGGTGAACTTTTGAGCTCTCCTGAGTGGCTGACTCCACTCCCTCTGGAAACACAACTCTAGAGAATAACAGGGGGAAATCAAAGCACTGTGCTGTGTGTGTGTGTGTGTCTATATGTTTGCAGCTGAGAGGTAATGAGTACCAGTGGAGGGATTTAGAAAGGGCTGATGCTCAGAGGCCTTTCTGAATAATTATCTATCAGACTAACTTGCTCTATTCCTAATAGATTGGAAAAAAAATCACTTAATATTCCCATTTTCCCCTTTTCATTCTATATACACAAGCTTGATTTCTCACAATATACCTACTTACAGTGGAGCATCCACTGACTTGGGATTCAGTGAAGTTTGCTCTGGTGCATAGTAATAAGGAACTCCATGGACAAAAAAAACCCCAACCTTTACAGCTCACTGATGCAAATGGATTCATTAGGAAGCAACCTCATTGGCTCACTTAGAATCAGTTGACAGGAAGAGACAGAAATATTCTGATCATGTACCACTGGCGTAAGTTATTTTTTTCTCTCTCCCCCTTTTCTCAGTGAGCCACGTCTCAACTGACCAGACTCGAGTGTCCGTGCAGACTCATAAGTGGTTAACTGAGCACTGCGCAGGATCACCAGTCATTTAATGTCACCGCAAGAAACAACACTTGGACATAATGTAATATCACAGCACAATCCAATTTAATCATACCTGGGGGGTAATTGATGGGGTAGGCAGTGAAACAGCAGCACAAGTAAAATTCAATAAAGAAAATAGAACTGAAGGTAGTGATGATAAACCTCCATTCTTAACCACCTAGCCTAAAACGTAGTTACTTTATTGTACTTTCTGCCCACACATACAAACAAATGTCTGCACTTACAAGCAGCTACAATTGCATGCAGCTGAGAAGAACAGATAGCTACTATAGAAACAGAAATTCTGGCTTATATACACAATGCAAACACTTCTCATCTGATGCAAACATATTTTATTGTGACCCAGCAGTGGCGACAGTGAGAGAGCAGAAGACACTGTTTGTTTCCCAAGCTGTGCAGACATGAACAGAGTGGACCCTTTGCCAAGCCACACAAGACAAGACAGGACTGGACTTGACTTGACTTGACTGGACTGGATTTTCTTGTCATGTTGCTGTGACTCCACATGCGTTGTTTGGAGGAGGAGGAACGGCTACGGGCAGGTAGGACGCTGGCTTTGCATGCTTCTGGCTGCGTATAGAGGCTTCTTCTGTACTCAGCAGTTCCTGAGGCTCGTGCAAACAAACTTTGCTCCACTCCAACACAATAGAGATTTCCTTTCTGTCAGCACAATTCCTTGTTTTTGTTGGGTCTGAAATAGCTTTTCAATGGATACACACACATAGTGGAATTCTATTATCTATCATGCTACCATACCGTGTACATTTGTGCTCATGTCATTGTAAGTGCACACACAGAGTGATGTGAAGATTTGTTCCAGAAAATGAAACTACATTTTCAATTGAGAAACAACAAGCAGCAAGATTCAGGGCCGAGAAGAAACATTAGTAAGGGCTCAGGGAGGTGATGTAGATGATGATTGAGGAATTGAAGGGATTTCTGTGATTTCCTGTCTAAGTCCTCCCTGTAGTGAGTGGAATAAAACACTTGTTATATTTAAGTGATTTAATAATTATATGGTCGGACTCCTAATTAAGGTAACAAACCCTGAACACTATTGTCAACTTTAACTTTACACTGAGGTGAACATTAAATGCTGTAATGCAGCCCCCACAATAGCTACTTTTTTCCAATATTAATGCAATAAACAATAAAAATACAATACAGTAATGTACAATAAAACACTGTTGTCTGATTTGTTTAGATTTTAAATAAGGGCCACTAATTTATTAATATGCATCAAAATAATGCCAGTACGTGGTGCTTTTAAAGTGATAAGGCTTGGCTGAAGACAGAAATGCAGTGGACGTTCAGCACAAGCTACTAAACATGCAAAGATAGCAGATGCTCCCTCAGACTTTTTTTTTTTTTTTTTTACTTAGTTATGCTTACTGTGACATTTTACACATGACCACCTTTTGTAATTCACGAATCTAAAAAATGAGGAAATGTCACTCATTAGAAAATTAAAGCTTCAGCAAAACTACGAAACACGTGTTAAGACAAAAAGCAAATCAAACAGCCGATGTACCAACTGCACAGACACTATCTCTGAGCTAGATGGCAACATGTTGATTTTTAGCAGGCATAATGTTAAGTTTGGCTTCTTAGCACGCTCACATTTGCTACTTAGCACTAAACACTAAACCTGTACTAAAGCTGCTACAGAGTACAGCTGAGGCTGATGGAAATGTAGTTTTGTAGTTTTGGTCATAAAAGTATGTGACCAGTAAACATTTTGACCTGATGAGGGCGCTATTCATCCTCAGGGGAATATGAATGTCAATTTCAATGTCATGGTAATATATATGGTTGAGGTATGACAGTGTTGGACCCCCCGACCAACTTTACCATCCCTGTAGAACCAGTCGCTAGAAAGTTTTAAAATGCTAAAAAGTTGCTCATATATCTGAAAATACAGTTTGTTTTGTTTATCCGAACTCTATATAGCATTTAGTTACAGGACTTAGACTGAAATGATACTCATCCTGCTGTAGGATACACACTAGATATTTGCATCATAAACACCTAGATACACCATGGATAGACACGGTGGAAATGAACTTTGGAAAAACATGGATTCTTTCTAAAAATTGATCCAAATAAAATGAAACAATTGAGAGTTTATTGAGAGGACACTGTTGGATTCAGAGCATTTGTTGTTCATAGTTTATGTCAACTGTTTTGTGTAGATATCCTTAAGTAGTAAGGGAATTCTCATATTTTATTCACAACAAGGCGACGCTGGTTGTTTTCTGTTTCCACAGGAAGGAGGAAGGAATAAATATGTTGCAAACAAGATATCTAGAGAATTGAAGTGTCTGCATGCATTTATCAAGTTTGTCAAACTTGCCACAGCACTCCCACTTGGATAGTTTCTCTGGTGTCCTCACTGAGCCACGATGTCACCCTGATAAATTAATTGTCTGCATTTCTAATGCAGAGACAGAGAGAAGGGGATGAGTGTAGTGAACAGTGCGGGACAGTAATTGAATCCCAGTTATTGATTTAGTCAGAGCGTCACTACGGGAGACCTACGGCCAAGATGACTCGTCTGTAAAACTCTGATTAGCATTTACTGTGCTAATAGCAGGCTTAGTGTAATTCTGTTTTTGTTTCTCTCTGTGCTTTTACTCCCTCTGCCCTCTTTCCCTTTTCTCTCAGTCCATCCTCACGTGACTCCTTTCTGCCAGCATAATGTACAGCGAGCGCTGCTCTTCCTTGTCTATTCCTCCACCTCCCACCTCACGTTTTCTCTTTGCCCTTTATCTTGCTGCCCTCAGCTGAAGCCAACGCCCCACAGAACCTCTCTGCTCTCCCACCCTGCGTGTCTAATTCCCTTGGTACTACTGAGAGCATATATATATGCTTGCGAGGGTGCACACTTCTTCCAGCAGCAGTAAAGTCATGTTTCTCTCCCTGGGCCGGAAGCCAAAGGCCAGCGTTGGTGTTTTACAACGAACCACCGTGGAAGCACGGGCGGAACTGCAGCGACGGCACTTTCCCACCTCAGTTCCTGGCCTCCCCACCACTCCCCTCCAGCCCCTCATCCCCCGGGGATCCGTGAAGATAAGGATTGAACATCTCTGGATGCCACTTTGCATAAATGTTTAATAGCAGGGAAAACATTAGCATCAGTAATTAAAGCAGTAATTTAAGCCTAGACGCCATCAACAGGCGAGCTACTTCCACGCTGGAATAACACCACTGAAACACAGTAATTAGCTTTGCTTTGATTGGACTGGAGACTGGGTTCAGAGAATGTGTGTGTGTGTGTGTGTGTGTGTGTGTGTGTGTGTGCACTTTGGCACATCTGCCTGCACATTACAAAGGAGGACATAGGCCTACGTTTTGTGTTTGCCTGAGTTTTGCAAATCGCTCGTGCTTGCACTTGATTCACAATTGATCTGCCACTCCCGGCATGGCTGTATTCATGATTGATTTCGTGTGAATGTGTGGACATACACCCAGTACGTGCATATGTGACATTTGACATTGGTTTGGACAATGTTTAACATTGGCCTGAGGAGGTCAGTTATTGTCTAGGACTTCCCTAAGGAAGCTGATGTTGTCCTATGTCATCATCCATGTCCTGGGAGCCTCTCCCTCCCTCTAATTCCCCCTAAACTCTAGACTCTAACCTTTCTATCTGTCTGGGACCTCTGGGACAGTACCCTGCATTCTTTTTCATTAAAGTGCTATGATAGCAATATGGCTGTGAGGGGGGATGATATGTTTTGCTTTTTTCCACTGGCATCAAAAATCGTTAGGAGTGCAAGGAGGTCAGCCTGGCTCGTATCTGGCTTTTAATGGGTCCTTAAAGCTAGGCCCCAGGGATGGGTGTACACACGCACACACGCACATACACACACAAACTGCAGGGTGTCTGAAACCAAGCCAAGACCTGGCTCTCATCTCCCCTCTCTCTTTATTTCACTTTTTTTTTCTCATTCTCTCCCTTTCTCTAGCCAAATAGCTGCAGCCTTTGATGTATTGCGAAAGACCATTGCCGGAGCATCAGCTCTATTCTATGATTCTCATCCTTGGCTCCAGTTGAATCAGCACTCATGATTGTTTCTTTCTCTATTCCATTCAGCCTTCTTCTTATCATTCCAAAGCGCGCATTTGTCCCATTCAAGGTTCATTTCTATCAGGCTGCTGTCAGAAATTCTTTGTCATGTATCAACACAGTTAAACCCGTGACCTTTGACCGTTCCAGAAAGATCACTTTTCACTTGTTGCGGCACCCTGCTGCCTCTTCTCAGTATGCTGATAGAGTTTCTGTGCAGTTTAATTAAGCATATTGAGTTTGCATCAGCAGTGGGGTGTTATATGGCCAGCTGGATACGCACACACTCACATAAACATGCGCACAAGCTCGGAAACACACATTCCCACGCTGCCATGCACACACCTATCCATCCCAGCCGACAGCTTGTTAATTGCCAGGGGGTTAACTGGAAGTGGTGGTGTAATTGCATCAGAGTTTTAATTTACCCTGGCCTCTTATTTATTTACCTAGCTGTAGATTTTAAAGCAGCATTAATCGTCTGGGTCTGTCAGGACAAAGTGGGGATCGACAGGCTGGATGTCAGTCCAGACTTGGTCCAGACGACTTGTAGATTAGACCGTTAGACTTTTTAAGAAGGAATTACCCGCACTGTGATGAAATCTAATAGAGCACTGCATACTTTTCATGTAGAATATTTAAAGCTTATTGCAAAAGAAGATAATAATTGAGTCACTGCAATGTTTTTTAAGGCCTCAGGGTCTTTTCTTCCTAAACTGCCACAGTGTTTTATAATCTATGGCAGTGATGAATGGCCTCAGCATTGCTGTCTTATTATCAATTCTTTGTGCAGCTAGACTGTTGTAAAAAATACTGAATATTGCTGCTTATGAGGCCTTGATGCTTGAATGCGTGGCATTTTATGACGTTTTTCTGTCTTTTTTTTTTCTTGTCGTTTTTTTCCCTTCTGACCTCGGGCAAACAGCAAAGCAGGAAGGCCTTGGTAATCAAATTTATTTGACAGGGAAGCAACTTAAAAGCTTTGCTTCAGACTAGCCTTTAGTTCAAGGCTTTGAAAAAGGAAGAGTGGGAGATACTCGAATACCTATGAAACAAAATGTCATATCCTTGATCTATCTGACCACACTGGCTTTGAGAAATGAATAGATTAATTGGAAAATTATAAAAATCTGTTTGAATTAGGACTTCTTTTTGATGTTGAAGGGTTTCTTTGTGTCTCTCTCTCTCTCTTTCTCTCTCTCTGTGTGTGTGAGTGAGTGAGTGAGTGTGTGTGAGAGAGAGAGAGAGAAAGAGAGAGCTCTGTGTTTGTTCACCTTGTACATCAGAATGACACTGGGTGAGGAAATAGGATAAATTCCCAGAAGCAATCCAAATCTGCAGCCTGATGCCTTTTACCTTTTATCTATCCAACCCCCTACCATACCCTAACACACACACACACACACACACACACACACACACACACACACTCACTCCTATGAGCCCATCCATCCATCTCCTTGACATGATTGTTCCTCTCTTGTTACTTTATGTTCTAATCCATCAGCTATGAGTAAAACGGCAATTACACCCGGCCATCGATGCAGACAGCAGACAGAGTCAGAATTATGGCATGGTGCATTACTGCAAATTGCTATTAAAGTTCCTTTTTTTTCCTCTAGACCACGGGGAGCAAGTGGAGAGTAATGGACACTCATAATAAGGCACATCATTAGGATAGATTTAGTCATCTCACGGTTTTAATTGCAGCCTGCAAATTTTCCATACATGCAAGAGTATCCTGCAGAGTTTGAGTTGTGGTTTTCCTCTAACTGCCCACTTCGCTCCTGAAGTCAGAGTTCTTCAGTTTGTCTTAACCGACTGTGCTTCTTCTGCCCACTTTTATCGCTACTTTAATTTTTTTCTCATCATTTTAGCCACATAATTTTCTTGCGATGTTATTTGCAGTCAACCAACAGCAGCAGGGATGCACCGCTGCCGTTGTACAAGCCGACTGTTCGCGATCTCATCTGGACTAATGCACGCTAAAAGGTGAAACTTCCACGTGAAAAATAGCTTTTCCTCTGATACATCAGAGTGATACATGGGACTCTGCAAGAACAGTCCTGAATTCAATTACTTAATGAGCAACAGAATAAACTACTAGCGTATAGATGGGAAAAGACAGCGTATGGTAAAAAAAAAAAAAAAAAAGGAGAGTGATAGAGAATAGATGGAGAGAAAGGTGAAGTGATGAGCGGTGTCCTATAAGCCCGTGCTCGAGGAGATGGATGGTGTGTGTGTGGGTGGAGTTGTCCTTGGTATGGTGCTGATTGTGTATGAGGTGGTGCTCAGCAGGACAGATGGTGCTAGTGGGCAGATGAGTGAATAATGATGTTTCACCACAGTGCAGTAATTACCTGCTCCTAGGCCCGCATGGCCAAATGCATGCGTGCATATGGATGCATACACACACACACACACACATTCATGCATGCCCTCATGAATCTTCACATACATATACCGAATGTGCACATAGGCATGTACACATAACTACTAACACATACAACACTGACAGCGCTGCTCTTCCAATCTCAGGATTGATCGATAGGCATATCTGATGCTACGCTCTGCGATGTACTTAGTGACGTGAAATGTGTGAGAGATTTAAGGACACATTTTAAATCAGGCTAAATCTGTGCACCTGCATGTGATTTCACCTCACTGAAATACGAGGGGTACTTAACAAATCCCATAGTTGGAATTTGGTGTCTGAAAAAAATGATCTGTTATGCAGTCATGCAATTCATTATACCATTAGGGGGCATATAACTTTATCCAAACAGACAGAAAACATCATAATCCCCTGACATGAATCTAAGTTTGGTTTCAGTGAGAATGATGCAGTTTCTAATTCAGTCTAAATCTACTTAAATCTACAGCTACAAAAACTTTTTACACATGTGACAATTATATCTGTATGCACAAAACTTTTTCACACATGCACCGAATATTTCTTCAGCTGTGAAACGTTATTACACATTCACAAACTTGAATTTGAGAAATTTCTTTTTTACACACCAAAATCATTTCACAAGCTCAAAATATTAAGGCCCCATATTTGATTCCATAACTCTGCAGCATATGGAGGATTTCAAATTATAATAACTTAATAACTGTTTTGATTCACTCTCACCACTCTCATCAGCGTCATTTCCACCAGCAGCAGGCAGCTGTTTTCAGTGAAAAACGCTTTAATAACTCGACCGCAGACTACCCGCTCGGATTAAACAGCTGACAGACAAAGTTAGGACTAGCTGGTGAACGCAGTGGAGCATTTAGCTGCTAAAGAGCAAGATATTTCCCTAGTGAATATTAGACTTATTAGGTGGCCAAGCACATGACTTCAAATGACTGCGAACAATGCACCATCTCTTCTTGATATGTAAATAAGTGAACAAGTTGGCCACATCAACTTAAATAGTGATACTATTTCAGTGTTGTGTTTACAGAATATTCCACTGCCCCTAAGTGGCAAAAAAAATATTAGTTTATACAGGTTTTAAAGTATATTTGTTTGCTCTTTTTAGAAAATATTAGATATTCGAATATAACAATAAAAACTGTTGTTGACAAGGTTTCCATGTACATCGCATGAGCAGCTTGTAATTCACCGCATGCAGGCAGCATAGTTTGTCAACTTGGTCAGTTTTGGTGCAAAACAGTCTTCAGTGTGTGAAAGTTAGAATGCAGAAAAGTTGAACTGGTGGAAGAAGAAAGATGGATTTGTGGAATGTGATGTATTTATGACCCTGCCACACACACACACACTGTAGCTGGCAGGCCTGTCTATGGAAAGACTACCAAACAGATTCTTTTGTGCTGCTGGACTCATTGGGAAAACTGCAGGGTGGCCAGTCGTGCCCTGCTCCTCAATACTGCCTGTCCTTTCTACCCAAGGCCTTGTCCTAGGTACAGATCTTCAGATAAGTAGGGATTTTGTTTCATCAACAATAACCTGATTTTACTTTATTTATTTACTAACTTGCTGGGGAACAACTAAACATTGCTCTTGCCCCAATAAATGAGGTCTAAAAGCACCCTGTGCAAAGATGCATACATGGGGAGGGAGGGGGTACTGTATTTCCTTAAATGATTAATGCTCAACCATCAAACCTCACATAACAAGAGTCTAAAGTGTGTCAGTCCACTGGTCATGCAGACTAGCTACTTCATGACAAGTTGGCCATCTACAACATGTCAGGAACCTTTTCGGCTGCAGACATGTTCTGTCCGTGAGGTGTGAAACTTGTGAAATATTCAGATAAGCTTACACTGAAACTGTCAATTTGTTTACCCTTTTGTGTAGTCTGCACCAATGGCTGCTTGTGGATACTTTGTATTCTATTTTGTTTGCCTTTTCTCTCTGAAATCTCAACTTCATGTCAGCTCAATTGTTGGTGTAGCTTGACACACTGGGGATTTGTCAGTGGTTTTTCTTTGACATGAAGAACCACTGTTTATAAAATATTTATTAGCTGTATTATAAATTGAAAAACCAGTGGCACACAGTGAAGAGGGGTCCTTAAAATTTTTATTTTCATCTGTTTTTTATGATATATGCCTCGGGTTAAGTGAACAAAGAAACCTGCCCAAACATGCACATTACCAGACACCAACTGACTAACTTTTATGGTTGATGAAATATTTAAGGTAGTTACTGCAGCACTGACTATTCCCAGGTGCTATTATGTGGAATGTTTAATAAATCTCTTGGTTGAGCTGGATTTAAGAGTCACCCCTTAATCTAACCCTGCACTGATTCTGCTTTATTCACATGATTGTGTTCAAGTGTTCAAGCTGCCCAGTTTCAGTTGTTTCTCTACCCTTTGAAAAGTAAAAGTTTCTAAGTTGGAGAGAAAAAAGTTTGACTGAGCTCTAAAGGACGTATACATTATATGTGTGTGTGTGTGTGTGTATGTATACATACATACATACATACATACACACACACACACACACACACACACACAGATATATTAGTCTTAGATACTCCACACATTAATTGGAAGCTGGTTTCAGAACTATACTCATTGAGTATAGGCTCACTATAGCGGTTTCTTGACACCACCATAAGCCACGGAGAGGCTGAGACAGGGAACAATCAACACCTGTATGACGCGCCATTAAAAAATCCAATTCCACTTCCTGTATGCGTTCCCACGATTTATTGTCAGTGACGATTTCCGGTCCAACCCACGTGACATCACCATACCACACGCAGTAGGTGGGACGAGCAGCAAACAAATACAACACAAACACAAACATGGCTCCTGCATTACGTCTACAGTAGAGGTGCGAGGCAGTGTATCGCTTGCGGGTCACCAGTTAGCTATTCTACATTCTGCAGCTGTCGTCCCCTGGTCCAGACACCGACCACTTCATCGAAATCAGCTGCTGGAAAGTCACACAAATTACCCACAGGAACCTACTACAGAATTTGAAATAGCAATCAATTTCACTGCTATCACAGCTGATGTCATACGCAGTAAACACTGCTGTGCATAGCTTATGCTAATGACCGAGAGGAAGGAGGGAGCGGGAGAGAGATGCTCCAGATGATAACGTTCTTTATTGTGATTGGTTAAGTGATGAGTGGAAGATGCCAAATATGTTTGCCCTTGGGACACAGTAGTACTCTCAACAGTAGATCACTTATAATAGTGATCTATACAACTGCCTACAGATCACAGGATTATGGCTTTCTCTTGCATAGGGTAGAAAAGACGTCAAGGACCGTTTTATCAAAACGTCTTAAAAACATCAGAGGGGATCATGTTAACACTTTAATGCGCCCTTTGTAGATTTGTAACGCTAGCTGTAATTGCTATCATGTTCTGTGCAGTACGCATCCCAAGAAAATTGTTGTTTTATTGTTTTTTTTTTTTTTTAATCTCTCATCATTATGATTAAATAGTACTGCAATCTCACATCATTAACAAGGTCTCTCGCTTTCATGGCTCTTCACAAGTTTGTTGGCTGTAGCATTCTAATAGGATTTTCAATCTACGCTACTTCGGGATCAGCATATGAAGAGGGAAGATAAAATTAAATTCAGGCTTTGTTTCTCTCACAAGATTTTTGGAAATGAGAAAATGAAATCGGCTGTCAGGGTGTTTGGGATTAGGCTTAAATGGGGATGAAACAAAGTGCAACTCTGAGCCTGCAGAGGCAATGACCTGTCAACACAGCTACAGCCTCCTCTGATCCCCCCCCCCCCCCCCCCCCCCCCCATCTCCTTCCCTGTCTCCTCTCTCACAAGGGATGTATCCTCATCTCAAAGGCCACTGCGTCACTCAGTCGACACATGCTATTTTCAGGAGGAAGAAAAGTTGTGAGTTTGTTCCTCCGTCTGGTTTCTGCCTCTTTTCATCTTCACTCTCTCATCCCCCGTAGGCTACGTACTGTTGGTGGACTTGTTGCAGATATACCATACTCTCTCGTCAACACAACAGACCCAACTTATATCCTCTAGGAGCATCACAGAAAGCTCGCTGGAAGACACCTCAAGGAATCCCCCCTTTGTAGCCGCTGAGCTGTTGGGAGATGCTTGAGGGAAGTATGTTGGTATGTTGGATAAAAGTGACTGTACCATCTGCGTTTAAGGCAAAAGCAGTAGTGTGCAACTATCCACTCTTGACAGTATTATTATTCCTAACTGTTCTTAACTACAAGTGTATAAATTCAGAAAATTATCAGACACTATCAGACAGATGATTTGCTACAGACGTGAAGGTAAGATAAACAGGAGCTCTAAGTGTTGTAACATTGATTTATTTTGCAGTTACCCTAAAGTAAATCCTAAAATCGACTTCCAGCTGCTCTTACTTGTCTTTCTTTATTTGTCAAAAAGCTACCCAGAGTATATCTGCCTTTTAACAAACACACACGAATAGGGACATACACACTAGCAGGTGGGACATGTATGAGAAAATAGAAAATAGAGGGATGCTGGTAAAATGGGTAGAGGTGTGTGTCTGTGCTTCTTCCCTGGACTGATATGTAACTAAAGTGGCAGGTCTGATCTTGTAAAGGTCATCCATGACATCAGGACTCGGCTGCTCTATGCTTGATGCGTATTGGTGCTGATAGCTGCACCACTGGTGAAAAAAACTCTGTCCTCTCACTCTTTCCTTTACTTCTCCCACTCACACACACAAATAAGGGCATGGGCATAAGCAAGCCTCAGGTATTTAGTCTATCTGAAAAGGTCAGTTCCACTCATTGACTCTCTTTACTGCTGACCAGTGGGAGTGCGTGATAAAAGCTTTCATGATGTCCTGCCATGCAGGAGCAAGGGTATGTCTTTGTGATTATGGCTGTGTATGCCATGCTGGCTCCTTTCACCGGAACATGAGTTAGGAGAGGGACAAGTCAGGACAAAGTCGACACAACGAGCACAGTTTGGCTAATAAATATTTGGACCATTTATCAGCCATGTCCATTATATAGTGTTAAAGGAAGTTGGAGATTTTGAAAAAAAAAGAAAAACACTTACTTGCTTTCTTTGTTGAGAGGATTGATTACTTCAACAGCAGAGAGAACCAGGCCTTTGTTTGGAATAGGTTCATCCTAGAGACTGACTTGTATTCCTAATTTCCCGTTCAGTATACACATCTCCACAACACAAATTCCATCAATACATCAGAGTCGAATCATACATTAATTCAAGTCCTTTCACTTTCAGTTCTTCCTAATCAATGTTTAGCTACCATGAATGCAACTCAAAACCTTTATTTCACATTGAAAACGTCTTCCAGCCTGCCTGTTATCAGTAGGCTTTTAGTGTAAAGAAATTCACAGGAAGTGTAAAGTTTCATTAATGGCAGCTTACATTGATTGCAAAAAACTGGAGGGGACAGTGGGCTAGTGGAGACAGGTTTTAGCTGAGAGACATGAAATGTAAGATGAGCCTTCATTTGAGGGGGAGCATTAACCCCACTGTCAGCAGGCTCAATGTAAGATTCAATCTCATATGGACCAACATAACGAGGTTTGAGTTTCTTGAAAATAGTCTTTAGAGGGAGATCCTTAGAGGAAAGCCAAACTGTTTGACCTGGTTTGTAGTTGGGGGCTGGTGAGCAATGAGTCTGTTGCGGTCAGCGTAATGGAGCATAGTGGCGCAGGGACATTTTAATGGTGACATACTTGTGGCAGCGCTTGACAGGGAGTGTTGTGTGTACTCAGTCCACGATAGGTGAGTGCTCCAAGAGGAAGGGGTTCTTGAAGGCTATACAGCGGAGCACCGCTCCCAGGTCCTGGTTGGCTCGCTCTGTCTGACCGTTCGTCTGAGGGTGATAACCAGGGGATAAACTCGTGTGGGTTTGGGCCAGTTTGCCACCACCTGGATCTTATCAGGGTCTGTTCTCACTTGCCCACTGTCAATGATGTACCCTTAAGAAAAAGAAAAAAAAGAAACAGAAGTCACATGGAATTCGTGTCTTTGCTTTCACAAAGAGTTTCTTTTCACAGGAGCCTCTGAAGCACTTGTCTTACGTGCAAAACATGTTCCTCCTTGTTGAGGGAAAAGACTAGTATATCATCCAGGTAGCCAAAGACTGACCGGTTGAGAAAATCTTGCAGTACATCATTGACAAGGGCCTGGAAGATGCCAATGGTAAGCCTGAGTGGCATCACAAGGTACTCGAAATGGCCGTGCCTCATTGTTCCACCCTGACTCTGCAACTCAACTGAAAACTCAGCTCCGCTGCAGGAACCCTGCCGTAGCTAAAGCAGGTGTTTGGCAGCGTCCCTTCCCCAGACAGGGTGATTGAAAAAAAAAAACTCTCATTTCAGAAACAAATTCATCAAAATACACACTAAGACTAGGCTGGCTCTCTCTTACCGCTGATGCCCAGTCTAAGCATTCCCTTTTAGTAATCCCATTACATAAGCTATCTTGGATTGATACTGTAAGTGAGGGACTGCTGTTAAAAAACTAAAGAACATTGAATAAGAAAAGCCTTACAGGTACCTAGATCTCCAGAGTAATGCTCCGGTGGGGTAATGTGGGGCTCCCTGGGCTTGAGAGCAGGCAGAACTGGAGAGGGTGCAGCAGTGGGGATGTTGGGCTGAGCTGCAGACAGGAGGGGAAGGCTGAGTGGAGATGAGGTCCACCTGGGATCTGATCTGGTGAATACTGGCGGATAAGTTCCTGAGAGCTTCCACAGTTTCAAGGAGGAGCTGATCATGAAGACCCACGAGGGCACAACTGGATCGAGCAGGCCGGCAAGCAAATAATAGGCTCGTTCGAGATGAACTGCGCCTCGCCTGGAAAGTGGACGAGATCAGGCGTCAGCAGCAGGGGTCGGTGACAAAAAGATGCAGTGAAGTTGGACAGTGTCCAGCAGCCTTCAAAGAATATACAGGAAGTGATGGAAATATTTGCATCCTGTTCGATCCATCTGTAGGCTGATTGTAGTTTAAGTAGAGCCAAAGATGAACTGTCTCTGGTGGAGCGTACATAAAAACAATCATACTTTAAGAAATGTAACTAGTGAATTAACATCCTCACAGCTTCATACAGGCATCACAGAGGAACAGCAACAGTGAGGACTACAAAACCTACGTTTCCTTCATTGAGAGACAGAATATATAAGACTCAGTTCCCAACAAGTTTTTAATAGCTTTTCTGTTGCTTCACAATAATTATAACTTGGACTAAACATATTCCTCTTCTCTGGTTGACAAACGTTATAATTTGTATTTATTAATTAATTTGTTTTTTAAATTATGTATATGAATGAATTCATTTGTTTTTGATCTTTGATCAGGCGACAGCCAGGCGTTTCTCATCATGCCCTGGTTCTTGCAGTCGGTGGAGAACGGCTGCGGCTGTCGGACACAAATCTAACCAGCATGCATTGTGCGGCGTTCGCAGTGTTTGTCTTGCTTGCTCGTGGTCATAAAACAAAAATGGAAAGAGAAAATGCTGTTTCTGGTGTGCTCGCTCATTTTACTCTTAATGGCTCAAGGACAGGAAGCCTCAAGAGGGGACATGTAAACACATGAAAATGTTTCCCATTGTTTGTCTTAAGTACCCTTATACGTAGTTTCCCTGGTCCGTACACTATGTTTGTTCTGTGCATTTCAACAAACAGCAGATCACTACTCTAATTAAGGTAAAAAGCAGAGTGGCAAAGTTGAGGGCCTTCTGTTAATGTTAAGTAGCTTTTTTCCCCACCAGGGGCCCCCGAAGCTCCGAGTACTCCAGTGTCAGATGCAGAGACAGAGTGGACTGGCCGGACTTCACCATGGCAACCATACTCGTCAGGAATTACCCATGATGCTTGTTGCTCTGGTGCGACTTGTTCCCTAAACCTCAAAAGTTTCTAGCCGCTGAGAGGTTTATGTCTCTTTGTTTTGTCCTCTCGCGCTTTTGCTGAGAATGATGAAATTCAGAGACATTTTTGCTTAACCTTCATAAACCATGATATAGCAACCCATTTTAAAGAAAGCTGTGTACGCTTCTCACACACACACACACACACACACAGTATATCTCCGTTTCCCTCACTGTCGGCTTGTGTCATGATGAAGGCTCTGTCACTCCATCCTTATTACCAGAAGAGAGGTCAGTGCAAGTTCACTCCTACATCACTCAGAGTCTGACAGCAGCAGCACTCTCTGCTAAGAAAGAAAGAGGAACAGACGTATAGAGGGAGGGAAAGAGAGAAGGAGAGAAATGATTCTAGTTTATGGAGGGCTATATCCATCGAAGCAGTCGTCTCCCACTGCCAGCCATTGTTGGTGTGAACTGAAGTCAGTCGACCAGCTGAGTCTCGTCTGTGTTCGCCTGCCATTTAGTGAGATGTGGAGGCGCGGAGGAAAAGAGGAGCAAGAGCAGTACAGCACATATCACAGGAATAAGCCTGGGCCTGAGTGCTTATGTGTCCTGAATACCAAAAGAAAAGAAAAAAAAAAAAAACACCCACAGAAAAGAAAAGCAGCAGAGAATGGGGAGAGAGAAGGATCTCCCATATGCTTTTATAGGAGACCGTATGCTATTTGTTGTTACCCAAACTTCAGACGGCATTGATTTCCAAGGAACTGGATATGGGGAGCCATATTTTCCACTTTACCTTTTCAAGTGTTTGTTTGAAGAGCGGGTATTGAAATGCTTTCTCTGTTGCACTATTTTCAGCACACCTGGAGGGCATCCAGCACTGCTGTTGAACATATGTAAGCTCCAAACCATGTTTCCCATGCTTCCGTTTTTCACTCTACCCGTTTGATCAATGTCTTCTTTATTCAACATGACCTCTTTTTTCGAGTTTGTATTTCACTCCTCTCTCCAGGACCTGCCCCCCATCCCTCTTTACTTTTGACTTCTTTCCCCTAAAGTTACTCCGCTTCCCTGACGCTCTTTTACACCCTGTAGGAGAGAGGTAGCTCCGCTGAGATACCCGCGCCTAGTTTTTTTGTCTGAATTCTTTTATCTCCCTAGGTAACCACACCTTTTCCTCCTCCTCCTTCTTTTCTCTTCTTTTGAAACGTATAAGCCACAAAAAGAGTCGTAGTGCAACACAGAGGTCCTCTGCTCGCCTGAAGAGAAATGCAGGATAGGGAAAGGCCAAACTTTGTTTTTATTATTGACATAATCCTAAAAGCTTGTGCCTGTGAAGCCAGATCAATTTTCTGCACCTTATCCTATTATTAAAAGCTGGCCTGAGGGCTAAGGACACCCGATCTTACAAGGAGAAACAGATGGAGAAAAAACCACGCAGCAAGAAGGATGGAGACACACAAACACCAACCTTCTCTCCTGCCAGCTCTAGCTGATAAAACATGTATCTAGTATGAATTTGATTTTTCAATACTGTCATTAATAGATGAGCTGGCTGGGGCTGGGGTTGCGGCCTGTGGAGCGGGCAGGCCTGCTGTAATACTCATGGACAGGAGTGAAGATAGAGACAATCACGGCTGCTATGAACAACACTTCATCACTGTCACGTTTGGGCAGAATTCAATTTGCAGATGTCGAACTCACCCCCCCCCCATCCCACCCTCTGTCTCTGCACCACGTCTGGATTGTGAGAAAAGCACATACAGACACATGTGCACGCACAAACCCCCATGTGTGCACAAATGATGCATGCTTGGTTATTATGTGCTTCTTACAGTACAGAAGCACATCGGGTAGAGATAACTGTGTTGTTCACAATAGTCGGGGAGGGGGTTTGAAGAGAAGAGATGCATTCCAAACCCTTTCCAGTCTGTGCGTATTATCAAAGTGCTCTTTTGTGTGCTTCATGCTATGACAGGAAATATTGGAAGTCACTCACATTATAGGACAGAAAATGTTAACTCAAAATGTAGCTACATCTTTGCCCTACAGCAATAAAAAAAAACAAAAAATAAAAAAAAATGTAAACCAGGGAAACTTGCTTCTTTAAAATGCATGATGTACAATGTGTAATCAGTAATCAGAGGGATCTTTCACTGCAGGCTGTGGAATTTGAAAGCAGTTTAGAGTGCATTTTCTTAACAACAATAAAAGAAAGAATTTATGATTTTCTTAATAGTTTGATTTAGTAGACTGCAGAAAACTGCCAACCAGGAAATGGCCGAGTATAAAGAGAAATCACCCATCCCTCGATTACCATAAATGATGGAAAGCTTAATCAACCAACAGCAAATTATGATGTGACACTAGACGAGCATCAGCGTCAGTTAAAATGGTGTTGTTGCATGTAGACATGTATAATCCGTGTTAACAATACCTGTCATCTGGATGATGTGTACGCTGGATAGTGTATTGATGTTTATAGATTATTTCAGCAAACTGACAAGATTTTCTGTGCTTCATTATTAGTGCTTGTTGTGATTATTGCTCTCTGCTGGCAGTGGCTGAATTTAATATTAATATGCTTATATGCTAAGTGATTAGCTCCAGACAAACAACTTTCAGAAGAAGTATGTGAGTGAAATAAGAAATATGACAAATTATCAACATTAAATTTGTTACTTGTATCGGCATGCACTACTAATGAAAATGTGATATCTTGTGCTTTAATGCTGTGTTCTGATTGTAGTAAACTCCTGCCAAAAAGTATTTGCTGCAATTCTTTATGCAGGCTCTCAAAAAAGTTGATTTAAAAAAGAAACTGAGAAAATCAATGTATGGCTCGCCATACTTCTTTTTATACTGTATGTTGTCTATTAAACATGAATTAAGTTTGCCAGTGAAAGTATGTATATTTGTTCCTTAATTGTTTGAAATTTGATGTTGTGACAGGATATAAAAGCTGGTCTTCTTCTCTGGCATCAGTTTTTATTGAAACATTAAAAACATAAACGTAACTATTTTATAGCTATTGCTACTAAAGTCTAATCCTCTGCATATAGCCTATACATGTATTGTTTATCATATGTGCTAAAGAGCTTCCCTTAAAAAACACAAAAGCAAAAGGACTAAGTTTATTTGAGAAGGTTTAAGAGGTGTTTTAATGTCTACAGAAAATATTAAAATTGCTAATGTCAAACCTCAAATGAGCTGGCCACATTCACATTCATGCAACTTGACATAAGCTGGACCCTTTTCCTGTCATAACACTGATGCTAAAAGTGGCAAGCTTGACAAACTCTCCCAAATGCAATCATGACAAAAAGAATATTGTAAATCACCCTCTATATTGGCTCAGCATTTGGCTTTTACTTGAACCTCGGTTTGAAGAGTGGCTGGACAGGAAAAATCTAGGTAGTAATTCTGATATGACAGTGTACCATTTCCCTGTTAAACCAAAACACATTCTTCCTACCAGCCTCGCTTCTCCACCGAGACTGTAAAATCAACACATTGAGAAAAGTTCACGTTGCTTTGTGCATGTTTATAATTTATTGCATACAATGGATTGTTTTTCTGTCTGCAAATTGACACAGTAATGGCTGCCTGTGATGTATTTGACCACTTTGCTTTTTTACTTTCAAATCAACACACATAATAGTTGGTGATTACGCCAGCCAAGCTGCACAGCCTCAGCAAATATTTCCTCTAAAGAATGGGACTGTTTGAACCCCTTTCAGCCCAACACAAATGGAATCGATTAATAATTGCCTTTTCTTCTCCAACAATGATTAGTTATTGCATGTTGCCATTTGTGTAACGTTTGATTTGTGTGACTAGTGAGGCAAAGTTTATGTGTGTGTGTGTGTGTGTGTGTGTGTGTGTGTGTGTGTATCCAGGGACTCAAGCCTGTGATTTGTTGCTAGGGTACCTGGGAAATGTATTCTTAATTGTGTCGAAACCTTGTTACACCCGCAGACTGGCAGGTCACAAATAACTGGCCAGCTGCTTGGTGGCTGTGGGCACACGGGAAGAGAGGAATATAAATGGATGGATGATAGAATGTGAGAGTTCGGAGGGGAGGAGTATTTCATCCCCTCATCAGTGAGGCTGCAGGTGTCCTGCTGTCAGGTCTGGGTGGGCAGGGGTGTGATGTGAATGTCTGATCTACACCCCTTTTCTTCACAGGAGCGGTTGCCTTCAGGCGTTTACTAGATTCAGATTTACTGACTCTTGAGAATATTAGCATGGTGTGGAGCAACAATACAGTAGATTAGTGCAGTACAATGGTTCGATGAAATCAAATGCCAGTGACTGTGGAATATTAGTTTTTTCTGTCTAATTGATATTGTCTGCAAGCGTTAGCCTTTATTGTTGTTGATTTATTAATGCATCTGCATATGTTCGGATGATAAAAGGCTTCCCTCCACTTCCTTGATCAGGTAGATCAAAGGGGACACCTTGTTAAAATGTGCCATTGATTTCCAGCCCTATCCATGTCTTAGTGATTATGAACAAGATTGGAGTTTTAGCTTAAATGGAAATGACTGATGTTTATTGGCTGCTAATAAGCTATTACCTCAACCTTGCTGCAAGCTAGAAGTCAATCCATGCTCATTTCACTTGTAAGAAGGAGGGAGGGGTGGGAAGAAGGATGGGAAGGTAGGGGGGAAGGCGGTTTGGAAGTATTAAGGAGACAGAGGGCAGAGTGAGATAAAAAGGAGAGAACATTCGTGTTTGTATTTCAATGTGCTGAGAGTAAGCCGCAGCTTAAAGCAATTTATATACCTGTGAAAAATGTGCCAACCATTTAATGGCTGTGGAATTAGCTGGGAATGGAACAGCACCTATTTCAAGGGCAGGACTGCTTGTAGATAAGCATCACCATTTACTGTAATATTGGAGCCAGAGGATAGAGTCCTGTTACAGCGGAGATTAATGAGGCCTGCGTGCGGGTGTGTGTGCCTGTGTGGGTATTGTATTTATATCTTTCCTGGAAATGTTAAAGTTTCCAGAAGCAAAGAAATTAATATTTCCTCGTTTTTGACACAGTACACCACACATGAATTGATTGTTGCTACTGCTTTGAAAAAAACTCATAACAGTGCCACCCAGTGGACAGAGCTCTCCTGTGCCACTACAGTACGTGCGACAGCACTTTAATGATTGAGCCAGCAATTTTTGATCTGCCCTGCTTAATTGCTTATTTGCAATATTTGAGTCTGAACATAGACATGCTCAAACATGAATGCACTCACTCACACACACACACACGCACGCACGCACGCACGCACGCACACACGCACACACACGCACGCACACACACACACACACACGCGCACGCACACACAATTTTCCCTATTTGCCTTTTTATCAAAAATGATAGATGAATGTACAGTTTCTGGTGTATTGATTGCATGCTTTTATGGAATTACATCTTTGGAGCAGGTTGGGCTTTATAGGGAAGACAAATAGGCCTGACTCAAAGAGAGTAAGCACAATCCACTGTGAGCTGGCTAGAGGGATTGGGCGAGGGGGCACCTTAGGGCTAGGACCACTTCCAACACCGCAGACACACATCCATCCTTCCGCTTCTCCTGCATGTCATCACTCAGGAAAGAAAGATAGCGGTCCCCAAGTGGAGATTTTTGAAATGCAATCCACTTCACTTCTCTTCCTCTACATGCTACACTCACTGATATGGTAACACACTGCAGCACTGAGAGCAACAGTTCAGCTTGATGGGTTTCTCCTATTGCCACAACGTTTAAATGGACCCGCTCTATTTCCTTTATTGATTATTATGAAAGCATTTCATTATACAGGAAGTTATATGGCCAACAAGCAATTATGAATTCAATACTGCAAATGTAAACTGAAATGTGTCTTCAAGGCACGTGTGAGAGGTGAAAAAGTCATTAAGCTCGCTCTCCAAGCACAAGCTCCCCTAAACACACACACACATTAAGTGTGAGGGGAGTGGGGAACACGGCCATTTTTGGACATTAATTCACTCACTTGGCTGGCAGTGTGGTGTCGGGGTAATTTGGTGATGGCAAGGCAGTCCATTATCAGAATCAGAAATATGGAAATGTTGCTTACTTAAGCTGTTTCACGTGGAGGTGCCGCAAACAGCCACTGAAACCCCCCTACCCCCCAGTGGAGAGCTGATGGAGGTAAAAAGGCTGCATCTTCTATTATGCATTAGGTATAAGATCATACAGTCATTCATAAGCAATCTAGTGCATCATAGTGCAGTAGAAACATTGTGATTGCAGTATACTACATGGACAAAAGTATGTAGACACCTGAACATTACACCTATACTGTATGTGATTGTAGAAGACTTTATTCCAAAACAACGGGCATTAGTATGCTGCTGCAACACCCACCAGGACCACTGGTCAAAAATATTATTGTATAGCATTAAAATTTATAGCATTAAGCTCTCTGTGTTTTGTCCAGTGCTTTGGTGGAAAGAACAATTAGCAGTAGTTATCTGTCACTGTCCTCCAAGACAAAACTAGGTCTAATGACATTAATCCATCCTTCTTTTGCTTCTTACAGCACAATATGTAACATTGCTTGTAGCCGCTTTATGGACTACTGATGCTACTGCTAGTGAAGAAATTGGTATCCTTGCCTCTTATGTATCTCTTTCATGTGGCCAATTATCCACATGAAAAAGGAAAAAGGAAAATCATTAAACAAATTTGACCCATGAATGCAACTCCAATTCCCAAGAGCTGTTTTCACCCAACCTTATTAAATGTTTTGGGTTTCCTTTCATCATAATTTTAGGTATATTTGGGTGAAAGCTACACCCATGCTGACTTCACATGTTATCTGTAAATTCGCTAGTCATGAATGGGAATTTTGATGAGGGAGAGGTGACGCACTGCAGAAGGATATTTAGCGTTTGAGCCATTTCAGACATGGATTATGCAAATGCAAGAATAGTTAATGGTGGATCATATGCTGAAACATGCAATAGATTGAATATATATTATATAAAATATAATGTAACATCAACTACTTACTACTTAAAACGCATCACACAAGTTAAAAAAGTTTCACATTTAGCAGAAAATGGATATGTAACTTTTCTTAGGCATGAGGGGAGAACAGGAGAAAAATCAGAGGGGGATGCAAGGCAAGGGAGGAGGTGGAGATTTGTGCTGTGTTCTTAGCGCTTCAATCCCCTCGAGTGATCCTGGTGAGGGAAAGCAGAGAGAAAGGGGAGAGATGTTCCTGCTGCAATGTCTCTGCCTGATTTGTAACAGACCGATAAGCTTGGCAAGCATCCCTGCAGGACAACTGACCAATGGCGGCACACTTCTTAAGCTGAGAAGGACAGGGGGAAAAACACGTGCCGTATCACACAGGCTGCACTCCCCATCTCTCAAAGTCTCTGATTGTCATACATGAACCGCCTCCAAGGACATACATTTTTCAAGCGCTCCGTGCCGATGTTATTTGTTTGCAGTGATTTGATATTTCTCCATATCAAAGCCTGTCGGGTGGTGTGTGCAAGCGACGTGGGGTTATCACATGCATTATATAAACATAAACAAAAGGAAATACAGCAAACCAAAACAAAGAGAAGTGATAGCTTTTGCATGCTTTTTTCTCCAATGTAAACAATACAGTTGGTGGTAGTTAATGTAGTGGCTAAATACATGCATTATAATGATGCCTGCAGATATCTTGTGTAAATGGAAATGGATTAAATTGTGACTATTGAACTGCAAAACAGAATGCAGCACCGCTGTGCTCAAAATTGTGCACTGGCGGAAGCCCTGTTGCTCTGGACATAATTGTATTTACCAGTAATCATTGCTCATCCCCACGGGCCACTGCTGGTAAGAATATCTATTGGACGATAATATTGATATTCGATTTGCTTAACTGAAGTCGCTCTTCTTAAATAACATCCGTTATACGCTGCCCTTCACTCAGTGTGAGAGAGTGTGTGTGTGTGTATAGGAGCTAAGCTGCAAGAATTATTTGAAAGGTTGGTCCTTTATCAAATATATCACCTGAAGCAAATTAAACCACGTGGAGTCAAATAGCCTCAATAAGAGGTCTGAAACGACTCAACACAATATTCTCCTTCCACCAGGAATCTATAAATGGCCCATTTAGCATCTGTGACCCCAATGCCTGCTACTGAAGGAGAGTTATGGCCTTTCAAAGGAAACTATCATAGATTTTAGTGAAGTAAGAAAATGTCCCCAGGTACAGCTAGAGCAAATGAAATTATGCATGACCTCCTCATTACTTGGTTTAATAAGTGATCTATGGACTGGGAACAATAAAGATCCAGATGTCATGGAGACATATGAACAGGGAAGATAAGAAAAAAATCCACAAAGCTACATATCCAGTACTGTAGGAATGCATGAAAGTGGGAGCCTAGTTCCCCTTCTTTCTCTTTGTCATTCACATACACCCACAGACACACATGCACATACCAAAGACCGTGATATCTGTCTCTCATTGGTATTCATTGACCCTGGGATGGAGAAATGGGCATCACCGTTTTCATTTAATCAGACTCTTATGGGGATCAGCTGCATGCTTGTGTGTGTGAGTGTGTGCCTGTGCATGGTGGACATAGGCTGTCAGCAGATATTAACGCACACTTGTCAAGGTGGAGGAGCAAAGAGGCTACGGAACCTGAAGCTGGGTTAAGTAATTGGATTCTTGTTCAATAAAAGTTGTGCTGAGAGTGTGTGTGTGTGTGTGTGTGTGCGCGTGTGTCTTTGTATGTGTAGGTGGGTTCGTGTGAGCTGGCGTGTGTATGTCGAAGGAGGGTTATAATCGTTTTTGTGTGTTTTGAATGTTGAGCGGTATCAGCATGCTTAAAACTTGACTTAAACTCAAAGATTTGCCTTGCAGGTGCTGCGCCTGTGAGGCCTCCCCAGGAGGCTGCGGGAGAGTTGCCGAGGCTGCGCGGAGGCAGAGATGTGAGGCAAAGATACTGGGTGAGGTGAAAGGGACAGGTGCATGCTGGGGTTCTGAGAACAACGGGAAGTTAGTTATTATAGTTTTGGCCCCCTGATTTGGCCCACTTAACAACACAGTCAACAGTTGAAGCTGCAGCTGTGACACACAGCTCATTCAAAACCCCAAGTGCCCAATTGCCGCAATTTGCATCAAAACTCGCACTCTTTCTCAGAGTCACAACTCCGTTAAATCTGAACACGCAGATATGACACGCATTTTTAGATTCAGTGTGACTTACACTTCATAATTATCTCCAGTGTCTGTCTTGAATAAACTTCCTTCAACAAACACAAAGCTCCTTTTAACTGCAGAACTTGCCTGAGAATAATCATGTTTTTAAGTGTTCTTCAGTAATCCAATTTATTTTTTTACATCCATGGCTACATTGCAAACAGAAACTGCTAACTCATACTTTTAATGGTGCCAGTTTGCCAAAATGTAAACTTTTAAACAACATTATACTTCCTGTCTGTATGATTATCCCCCAAATAATAATAGGAGTGATACAATCCATTAATATTAACGTTCTGTCATGTAGTTTTAAACAATATGGTTCAATTGTGGTCAGTGTATAAATCCAGTTGCTCTGCGTAACAGTTTTTTTTACGATTTTTTAATGCCCCTGAATTTCAGGGTAGAGGCCAATCTATGACTTGCATGACTGCTGTGGAATACTCGAGATTCTTAGTTTGAATAGCAGTCTTATCTTCTGCAGTCCTCAGTTTTAGAGCTTGTCTAGTTTGGCAAACATGCACCAGACCTCAGGGACATTTCAGTATATAGATAACGTGAGTGCTACTGCAGTTTATAAATAACTGGATTTTGAATTTCTTCTCTGTGAGTGGGTCAAGGCCTCTGCATCAGTGAAGTTGGAGCAGTGAGCACAGTGACCACACTGATAAAAACCAACAGGGTGAGATGGTATCCAAGTGGACAACGAAGTGGAAAGATATGAATGGACGAGACTTTTAACTTACGTCCTTGTCTGAAATAAGTTTGGAGAGGGTTTGGAAAAGATTTCCCTCAAAGTAGGATCGCTTTGTAGGATGTTCCAATGTTTAAGTATTATTTGTTTTATCAGTACAGATAACAAGATTATAAACAGTTAAAAAGCAAAGTCTTGAAGAAGTTTGGCCATTGGTCTTTTTGTCTCTGCTCTCTGAATCTATATATGTAATAGGGTATCCCTGTCCTTGAAGGGATCCTTTAGTTCAGAGGCTTTTGCCTGGAAATCATCATCTTCACTACAGTTTCGGCATAGCCTGAGAAATTGTCCTATAAGGATGTTTTTAATAAGGTTTTTTGAGTGATTATTGTCTGCTCTGAGGAGCAGGTTTTTGCTGATTGGTTTTCAGATGATGGTGGTTTACAGTCTGCCGTTAATACATTTGGAAATCGTGAGATCTAAGAAGTTAATATGTTTAGTGTTATTATCTATAGGAAGTTCTTTTTCCCCCCGTCTGCCTTATTAAAGACAACCCTGCAGGACAGTTGTGCCTCTCCAGATGATCAGGATATCCACAATATATCCCTGTACATCAAAAGTCGCGAGCAGAAAATTGTCATTGCATCCAATATCTTTTGCAATATTTAAAAAAGTGTACATTCAAGCTATTTGGGCCTTTTCACTTGCAGCTTGAATTCCCTGGAGCTAGATAGAGATTCTCCCATGTGCTAGAAAATGGTGGACAAAGCAGATAAGCAGAATATCACTGAGACACACTCCTGTAGGCCCCAGTCAAGCATGAACCTCTCTCTCTCTCTCTCTCTCTCTCTCTCTCTCTCTCTCTCTCTCTCTCTCTCCCTCACACACACACACACACACACACACACACACAACTCCATGACTAGCAGAAAGAAAACTGACACTTTAAAAATAATCTGTGAATAACTCCATGGTCTTAATATCTTGAGTTCAGTAGCAGCAGTGAAATCCTCCATTGATCCATCTACTGCTAATCCTCATTAGTGTCAAGCAGATGTCAGAGTATGAGTGTTTTTCAGCTGCTCCCAGGAGTCCCCACACACTCCTACGCTGGCTGGAAGTTATAGTCCCTCCAGTGTGTCCTGGTTGTTCACAGCAGTCGGCCACGGCCTGTCCACTGCCGAAGCAGTAGTCCCTGGAGGTGTCTTTACCCAGATCCCGATCCACCTCGCCTGCTCCCATTAGTGTGAAGAAGCTGCGCCCTGACCCCCGAGACCCTCTCAGATCCACACGCTGTCATGGAGGGTGAAGCCAATCAACCTGTGGATGAAATTCATTTTGGCTTTGTGTGTCTAGGATCTCATTCTTTCAGTTACTGTCAAAACTCGTGACCACAGGTGAGGGTCAGAACAAAGAACTGAGTGAGAGCATGAGAGTTTGACTCTGTGGCTCTGCTCTCTCTTTGCCACGGTGGTCCAATAAAACGGCTGCATTACTGTAGCCCTTGCACCAAAATGACAGTCAATTTCATCATCTATTTCAAGGGGAGAATCATGGTGTCAGATATCAGAAGTACAGGTCATCATCCCCACATAGACTGAGACATCCTGTTACAGTAGGACAAAGGCTTAGGCTTAGGATTCAGTGTTGTCACACGCCTTAAAGTAAAAAGTGCAGTAAAGAGAACAGAGAAAAACTCACACAGTGAAATGGAATGGGGGCAGAACTGCCGGAAAACACTTACAAATGTAGCTTGACCTATAGCCACTATATGTGCTGAAGTTAGACTTGAGAGTCACATCTGCTTTATTTAAAAATCTTATCCAGGATGGGGAAAATCTATTATAAATAACTTTCTTATGATTAACATACCAGCTTTATCTAATCCACAGTATCGTTTATTTATTAATTTATTGTCTATTGTGGTAATCAAAATGTTTGCCAATGTGTCCGGCTTCCAACTGCTGTGTAATGGTAGAAGTACATTTTTATACAATAAATTCACTTTGTATCTGTATGCAGGCAGTGCAGTGCAGGTCTTTGGCTTGGTACAGAGCAGCACTCAGTCTCTATTACTGGAAGAGCAGGAGTGTCTGACTGGAGCCAGGGAAGCTCAAGGTAGCATCATAGATTTGACCAGTCAGTCGTGTAGAGCACTAAGTCCTTCATTTACTCCCCACATTCCCCTGCCTGCCAACCTCAAACCAGTGCCCTCATGTGCGCACAAACACACACTCAGACACACAACTACACGCACTAAACACAACGTGCAAGCACAGAGATGTTTAATGTAGGCAGCATGTCTGATCATTCTCTTTCTCTCCCTCTCTGCCACACACACACACACACACACACACACACACACACACACACACACACACACAGAGACACACAGTCCTTGTTTCCCAACTCACTCACTCCGCATCTTCACACACACTATTTTAGCAGCCTTGAAAAAGCTAAATGGTGTGAAGTTGAGTGTTGGTCCATCTGTCTCCTGGGTGTTTGGAAGGGATGAGAAAGACAGTGAGCAGTGGGAGGAACAGGGGGGGAGAAAGATTGGAAGAAGAAAAAGGAAAGGGGGGATTGGGGTCAGGTCCATTAATATGAATCACCAGCAGAACCCCACAGCGGATCCATCTGTGGTTGTACACCGCCCAGAAACAATTCACAGCCTAGACAACAGGACATTAATAGGTGAATGGGGGTAAAAAATACTTATGTCATGCATGAATTCCTGACTGTTTCTGCCAATAGTTCAAGGTTTCAGTGGTATTACTATCTTTTCTCCATCACTTTCTTGCAGGTAATGGCCATTGCAATGTGAAAATCAAATGTTACTGCCGCACCTTTGTGGAATAAGTCAAATGGAATAATCTTTAAACTTACTAGTTTTGAGGTTAAACAATTCTTCGGTAGTTGCTGAATGTACAGTAGTTCTCAGTAAGATGGTTCAATCTTATATATTCAGGGACACTTGAAGAGGCACTTCATGGTCTAAATGTATTCAGCTCTACATGATAACAGAAGGGCCAGGCGATTGGTGCTGAAATCAATATTCTTCTTTCACGGATACTTTGAACAGTAAATGCCCCTCTCTGAGGCAGAGCTTCAGAGCCAAGGGCAAGTTTCTGTCACACACACACATACATGCACACACTGGTAAATGTCAGATTAAGTGCTCAATAATACAGGTCTGCTATGGATATAATACATAGCAAGTAGTAGATTTCTAGAAGTAGGATTTAGCTTTATGTGGCTAAGAGCAGATATACTCTACATCATGGAAATAAAAAAACTCTTAACGGATGTCTGAAGGCATTCACCCTGCAAAATGCATGAGGGGAGAGAATAGAGCAAATAATTAGTAAGAAACCTGAGTCTTCTGGCACAGTGTTGTGGGGGGAAAAAATAACTTGTGAAGAAAATATTGGACACCATGGCATAAAGAGAGGCCCTTTAAACTCGATTCCAACTGTGTGGCTACAAAGCGCCTTGCTTATACAGCATTAGCCGATGAAAAAAAAAAAGGATAAGATGTTGTAAAGAGCACTAACAACCACACTATTGTGGTCTATTCAGCAGACAGAGCCAAAAACATGGACATTCTTTTTCCATTATGTGTTGAAGTGTTTTTGAGATTATAATCACATGTAGTCACTGATGATAACAGCAAGTGTGTTTTAAAAAATATGGGTCCCCATCTGTTCGAAATTACGTGTATCAATCACTGGGAGAAGCAATTGAGAGCAACTTGAGTATTGGCCTGTGGTGCACCCGAACAAAAATTAATTACATCATGCTGTTTCAATAAAAAAAAGATTAAAGAAAACAGTCAATAATGTTAACTGGAATAATCAAAATTATACTATCTCTATCTGTTATACTCAATCTAATGTTGTCTTCCGCATTATATGAAATAGCACGTGCAGGAGCAGCTTCCGCATTATGTCCAGTATGTGCATGCATCATTTCCCCTGGATCCCTTGGGTTTAAACGCAACATGAATACCGCATGGCAAAGGCAGAATCCACCACAAATAGTGACATTTCCCATGTAGACAGGCAATTACAGAATACCTATTTACTGAATTGGTTATTGCTGAGATAAATGTGTGCTCCAAAAATATAAAAAATGGGGTTTGATATAAGGAAAGGCTTAAGGATCATAACTTTAAGTGTTTCTTTTACCTGCTTCATGTCCCCAGTGACTCCACTAACCATGCAGAGGGTGGGCAGGGCGGTTTGGGTTGCTGCTGTCTTGCCCAAGTGTCTTCAGAGGGTGTCAGTCTTTGTCTACCTGACCTTGGGAATTGGGACAAGGAGAATTACTCAAGACAACAATACTAAAAATGCTGTTTAATTCCTTTCAACAAGTGTCTCCACTAGAGTTAGACTTAACTGGCAGTACACAGTTGCCAGTGTCATAAATCCTTTCTGCTCTGGAGGGTCTCTGTGAGAAAGTGCTGACGTGAAGCTTCTGGTCCTCAGCTGATCACTGAAAGAGCATGATTCAAACCTCCACATCAGAGGCAACAAACTGACAAAAGTGTCATTAGTTCCCGGATTAATGATGCTCTTTTTGACGCCCTGATGGTTCAGTATCATTTTCTGGGCTGAGTCACAAACTATGATGCTTGGCACATTTATAAATTTTCTTTTAACATCTAATTAGTGTGTCTCTAACAACAAACATTAGTGATGGCAATGGTCCTGCCAGCATTAGGCTTGTGTCTGGCATTAGTGTGCTCCACAAAATAGCCTTTGGCCTTGCATCAAGGTAAATGCCGGAGCATTGGTTGAGATTTCTGTCTTGAGTAGTTCTTTATCATGCATGAACCAGGTGTTAAAAACTGAAAATGTAACGGGCCTGTGTGGAGGATTTGGAGTTGTTGGGCTGAAACGAAATTAATTTGATTAATATCAATATAATAATATCAAATATTAAAAAATACACATTATTTTACTGAAGGACAACAGTCTTTTAAGTGAGACAGAAACATATTATAGTTGGGTAGAGAAATGCTGTACTGAACTCAGGGTCTTGATATATTGAAATTACCTGAGCTCCAGCAATTTCCCATGACATGTATCTCAGAGACTGTTTCTTTCTAAAAATATGTTCTTGGGCCTTCCATGACTTATTTTGAAGTACCTAATGGCCATAGTATAATCTCAAACAAAGGAATGCAATGACAAGAAGGTGAATTACAAACCTTGAAGCTTACTCACGGATGAGGATGACTGCAGAGCCCCAAGGCTCATCATGAGGATGATGCATCATGTCTACAGAGTGCTTTAGGTATACTATAAAGTTGTACTACTGTCTAAACAAGGTGGGGAAACAAAGATGTGCATTCAAACTGATCATAACACATCAAGCACACATCCTTTCTCAAACTGTAAGGCTGCATTAAGACCAAACAAGATGATGCAGTGATCGGCACAGGGTTGTGCGGTGGTGTGGGGAGTGTCACCACAGCCCCTTTGCAGCCTCCAGCAAGCCCCACTGAAGGCTGTGCTGTGCTGTGCTCCTACGCCAGAAAACCAGAGGGAGGGCGGGAGGTGGTCCATGCCCACTGTCCACACACCCCTGGATGTGGAGCTATGTACCCCTGCTCTCTAATGGGTTATAACGTGATATATGACCATAGTGAACTTACACTCTCAGATATTAAATAATTACATGTAAAATTGAAATTTACATTTTTTTTAGATGTAGATATCTTTGTCAGCAGGCAGGACCCCGAGCAGATCTGGCAGGCTGAGCACACCGGGGTAGGTGATTGGCCACCACGTCTGGTTGTGTTTGATAACCACAAAGACTGTGAAGGCTTTTGCGCCAGCAATGTGCATCCAGGCTAAGATTAGATCTCCCTCAGTCCAGTGTGAGTGAAAACATTACTGGGCATATTTAGGGAAGCTGTCAAAACTGTCCCTACTAAAGTATGTTCAGTTCCACCTCCAGCCCCCAAGGGGTGGTGTCTTGGAATTAAAGCTGTTTCATTCTCTCTCACCCACCCACCTGCACATAAATTCAAACACACAAACACCCCTGTTGGCCATGACCCATCTGGTTTCTTTTTACTTCTGTGGTTTTCTGTGTCTGAAAAAGGAGCCAAAGCTGATTAGCTGACAAAATTACATTGAATTACCCTCCAGCAACCCAGCTACCCACATACCCAGACAGACAGGCAGATGGACAGACAGACAGACACACACACACACACACACACACACACACACACACACACACAGTCTTTCACCTTGCTTTCTGGCCTTTCCACCATCTCTTCAGCTGTCTTGCTCTGACAGCCTTATGTAAGTGTCCTAAGGCAGGGGAAATCTCACTGTGTTTGCACACACAGTATGTGTGCAGGAATGAATACACACAGACAGACAGACACATACACACATTCACTCAACGCGCACACACAAACACACACATTTGAGCAAGGGCTTGTCCAGATCTTTCTTTTTCGTGGAGGGGTAGGGGGCTGGCCTGTGAAATGGCCTGCTCATCCACTTTGGCTTGTTAAAGTCTTGGGGGAGTAGATTGACTGTGACATGTCTAGTCTACCTGTCTATGTGGAGATGGTTACATAATGAGTCAGTTTGAAGGTCTGGAGATTGGCTGATGGCTCCGCTCAGAGGGTGTGTGTGAAGACATGCACACGTTTGAAAATGTGCAGGCAATGACTAACAAGTTAAAGGGCAAGATGAAGTATGTACAACTAAAGACATACTGTACACATAGCATATGAAGCCGACACGTGCATTGAGGTGGCCTACATTCGAATAGTTTTCTTTTACATCACTATAAGCTAAATTAAAGCAAAAAAAACAAATGCATTAAAGAAACGTGGAAGATAGCGAGGACACCTACCAATTGATGAGTAATAGAGATAAAGCTAAAGATATTACTAACCCTGACCTGAAGAACTTTTCTCAGACCAAATAATCAGTTCATAATCTATCCATCCATCCACTTTCTGCCATTATGCCAGTTGGGTCGCCATGGCAGCAGGCAAAGCAATGTAGTCCAAACGTCTGGAGGGAGCAATCTGCCGTTTTCTGTCCGGGGCTCATGGCCTCAGACTTGGAGGTGCTGACTCTGGTCCTGACTAATTCACATTCACAGTCGGTAAAAAGACCCCCCCACAATCACACAATCCCCTCTTCTCATTCCTCGGTCTGTACATCCTCACCTCTTCTCCTCGCATCGTAGTCCCTCCCACCAGAGATGCGAGCGGAGGAGGCGAGGAAGAGACACGAGGAGAGAGGAGTCGAGGAAACAGGCATTTAACAAAATGAAAAAAAAATCCTCACTTCGGAGCCGTAATTTTAAATTGACGTCAACTAAATATGACATGTGGCACATCTGCATCATCTGTTTATTGTTTTGTTATAGCTTACCGCTCTATTTTTATGATCTCTGTCAGAAGATCATAATTTACGGATGTCATACATTAGTTTTTTCTACACTCATATATATGTCCTTTATATTTTTATTATGTGAAGCACTACACATGTTCGTATAAAAAGTACGTTACAAATAAGGGGTGACATATAGTTTATATATATGATTGAGTGATGTACATTATATACACACAAACACACTCATGTCTATCTAGCCAATCTATACAAAGTATATATTCTCTCTCTCTGTGCGGTTTCAACAGCGCATTACAAGGCGCTGCACAAACAGTGAAGGGCTGAAAGTTTGATGGCGCATTTGAATAACCTAAATAAATAATACTTATGAAGGCAAAAAACACATTTAAGCTACATCTGGAGAGTCCTGCTCCAGCCAGTATGGATATTCCAGCTGTGTGTCACACCTCTTTTACAGCCTACGTCGCGGTCGCCGAAAAGACTTCCGATGCGCCTGTGCATCCTCGCTCATACGTCCTCCGGGAGGCCTCCTCTCTCTTCGCTCCTCTCTCCTCCAGGTGCATTTTAGGAATTGAAACATCCTTAAAGATGGCTCGCTGAGATTGATTTCCAGGTCACCAGCAGGAGGATGGAGGGAGGGAGGAGGAGACGAGGAGGCACAACATAGACAAATGAGAAGAGCCCAGTGACAGTGCTAACATGCTGCTCTCTAGCTGCTCTAGTGTTTAAAAGTGTTCACCATCATAGTTTATCTTGGTAGCATGCAAACATTTGCTCATTGGCAATTGCTTAGCTAATTAGCACCAAGCACAAAATACAGCTGAGACTGACTGGAATGCCTTTAAATCCATCCCATAATAGTTCAAATATTTCTGTCTGGGCCAAAGTAATGGACTGACCAGACCAACATTGCCATTACTAGAACATGCATGAACTGAATTTGCACAAGTCAAAGACAATAATTTGCTGTTGTTGCCAACTTTATATGGATGGTGTTCTGGGCATGAGTATTTGCAGCATATTTTGCATGCTTGCACACATTAAAAATGTAATAAATGTTTTACCAAGATTGCAGAGCGATTTAGCACTGTGACAGCACTATGATGCTTTGGAGCAGTAAATCAAAGGTGTGATTCAAGAGCCTGGGGGATAGCAGTGCTAATAGTCTGGCAACACCCATGCCTATGGCCATACGTGTTTCATGTGCAGCCTGGTGACCTGGATAAATCAGTTTAGGCCAGCTTCATGCAGCTGTGAAATGTCTAAGTGTGTTTAGAAGGGTGCTAAAATGGTGTGCTAATGCCCTTGGTTACATTCAGTCCTAATGTGAACCCCCCTGCTCAGACATCTAAATAGCATCATTTTCAAGTAGCTGACTGATGGCACACAAGGAGTGCCATTGGCCACCTGTTGTATAGTAAATAACTCATGAAATCATATCCCACCACAACAAATTACAAACACATCCTTCAAAGTACACCTCGCTACACTTTCAAACGATAAAAAACTTATTCACAACAGCTCCCTCAATATGTTCCAGGCCACAACACACGGAATAACAAGTGTTTTGACAAGTATCTCTTATCGACTTTGAAACAAATCTGATTCTATCGCAAACAATACCACTTGCTTTTAAATCACATCATTCCAAACAATGCTGAAAAAACAACACAAAATAGGAAAAAAAAGGAAGAAAGCCCTCATGTCTGGTGGTTGTAGGACCTTATATTTGTCATCAAGATTTTCTAACAGGAAATTGTCTTTGTCAAACCCCTCGACGACTCAAAATAGCACAGATTTTCTGACAATGATAGCATGCAGCTAAAATACATTGTTTTACTCTGATTATGAATTGGGCCCAGACACAAAACAAGGTCTACAATTGTTTGTAGGAAGGGGACTGGCAAAGCAGAGTATAAGCAAAAGTGATTGAAGGACAGAGGAGAAGAGACTGACGGCTGGACAGTGATTGCTGGGCTGAGACAGGTGGATACTAATACAGTAATGGTGTGAAGGCAGCAGACTGTGGAGGATCTGCATGTAGAGTATCTTAAGCAGACAGGAAGACACATCGGTCTATACCCTGAGGGGCGGGCCAGGACTGTATCCCTATTCTGGATCTCATCTTTCAGTCAGTGTTAGGGCGGAGCCGGGGTCAACCTCCGTCCATTGGGGGACAGGCACATCTGTCACGCATAAAAGCATACCGTGCAAAACCAAACATTCCCAGCCATATGAAAAATGTCACAGGTGACAGTGATCTGTTTTTGATAGAATAATGAATGTTTGGTTTCATTTCAACGGTAACGTTCTCATTCCTACCAAGACAGAGTCAACCCTCACACAAATCTAACAATGCATCATTAAACACATCAGCACTTATAGTAACCAGCCACAGCTGTGATTTTTCATATAATCAGTGGTGCATGGTAATGTTTCCAGACTTGAGGACAGACAAGCCATACACTCACTCGCACACACAAACCGTAAAGGACAACTTAGCTCAGGTAGTGCAGAGCAATCTTGGCAGCCAGCCTTGGCATATTCACAGCCTTTAACTATCAACACAGTGGAATGGAGGGCTGACTCTCACAGCGTGCTGGCAAGGTAAGGTGTCCTTGGGTAAACCGACGTACAAACTGCATACAGGAGACGGTGGTATTCGGCTCCTTGATTATAAGGCCTCACCAGCTGGTTTATGGCTTCCTTAATTTGAAGTTGGCAAAATGACAACTTTAAGTGTCACTCAGGAGCAAGACCGACGGAGAAAGTAAAAATAAACAAAAAGTTAGAGCAGGAATGAGCAAGAATGAACAAAAGCTGGAGAGAAAACTCAGACATAGAGCAACAGATGCTGAATATTGTGCTCATTTATTCAGGGCCTGCTGTGTTAATGGCTATGTAAATCTGCTGGTCTCACAGAGTGGTAGAAACTAGCATTGGCAGGCCTCAACAATGCAGCCTAATTGGAGATAAGCCTGAACAACAAGCCTATAGCATGGCCTCATAAATTACTGCTCCTACACCACCCAGTCCATTCCCGTTCTCTTTTTATACCATCCCTCTTCCTCAGTTGCTTTACCTTGTTATACCATGCATTGTGGGCTCATATTCCGTGCCTATTCCTTTTAAAATCTTTTTCTCTTATCCCACTCGTGATAGGGCCATCCTCCACTCCTCCTTCCATCCCGCCCTCCTCCCTCTCTTTCCTGCTTGCCCTGGCCTTCCCAGGGTTGTAAAGAGGGCTGTGCAGATTGAACAGTAAATTAAATTAATGTAGGCCATTTCTCAATCATTTTTCATCCCCCTAAAATGATTAAGGCTGACGTAAGAAGTTCATTAAAACAGAAAACATTAGGCTCATTAAAAAGCCATTAAAACTATCGCGGAGAGGTGATTTATGCCAGAGTACGACTGGGGGAGGAAATGATTGGACGGGGGGGAGGTGAGTCCGAATGGGAGGAAATGGGAGACTGAGGAGGTTGATGGTGGGGAGTCAGCTTTTTAAAAAGGAAGCCACAAATAGTAAACTCATAGGAATTAGAGAGAAATTCAGGCAAAAGGAAACAGTGGGTGGCAAGCATTAGAGGTTTTTAAGTGCCAGGACCCTTCCTTTCCATTGCACCTGACTGTTAGAGAAAACAGGTCTCTCCGTCTCTCTAATGTCTTCACACTAAGTCAGCAGAGCCTCACACCAGACATCATTAACTGTTTTAACTCTGCCCATTAGGCTCTGGCATTTACCAAACTAAATGTCATTGTTCCTAATCATCATCTGTAAAGCAAGACACAATATGTGTGCTTGGGTCTGCATGCACATGCAGATGCAGTCATGCATACAAATGCTTCAGATTTCACCCCTGTCTAAGTAGCAAAACTCTTTCACTTGTCTTGTTCCTATATATTCCATCCTTTGTGTGTTACATCTGTTCGGTGTATGGTGCGTTCAGCGAGATAGCATCTCAAAGCCCATACTCTCCGTTTGACAAGGCAGAGGGAGAGCTTTCAGCCTACTGTTGCAGGTACAAAGTGGCAGAGAGATCGCTGGAGATGGAGAGGCGGAGGGGAACATTTTGAAGAAGGCCTTTGAAACAGCAGGCAGCAGTTCTGTGTCGGATAGATTCGGCTGTGTGCTAACGTAGCAGCTGGTGACTCAGACAACAGTGAGCCAAGTTTCTAGAGCTCAGCTCACCTGGAGAGGCTCAGCAGATCGGATGGTTAGATTCTGCTCACTCTCCGTCTTGCTGGAGGCAAGGTTTCACTGATATGTCTGCTGCTATCAAGCAGACAAGCTGTCTGTGATACTAATGCATCACCGCATATTCAACTTGGCATAGCAGAGACCCAGATATTTCTCCTAATATTTAAGCTTTTGTAGAAATTTGACCTAGGTGTTAGTTAAGCACATTTGTGTCAGGCTTTACCCAGAAGAGGAAGACACTGTAAGCATGTTTATTTTTTGCTTTTTTATTTCATCATTCTATCATGTTCCTTTTTTCATTTTTTCCTCCTCAGTGTTTTACTTTCTTCTCTGTCTCCTCATTTTACAGAAAAACAGTATAGAACTAGCTGAATTTATCAAGAAAAAAAATCCCTTACATATTATTCATTCTGATGCTCGAAAGCATGGTCTGTCAGTTGGCAATTTATTCAAATATTCACTGGTCTCTTTGAATGTGGAAATGCATACATATTGTTAACCGTCGGACACATAAAGCATGCAGAGCAGCCTTGAAGGGCTGGTACACTGCAGCTCTTTTGCTCCCTCTAGGTATGCTCAACTCGGTTGCATTTCCTCCTTTGAATACAGAGGAAACCTTTACATGCAAATGTGCGAGTGCGAGCGGACACGCAAACAAACACGTGCAGCCAGACCAGCTCCCACTTTCATGCGGATGTTTTTGTGTTTAAACAGAATTCCAAATCGCGCCCTACGAGGGCCAGTTGATGCTTTTAACCCAAAGGGATCCAGTTCCAGGCTACCTAATTGTGTGTGAAGCTGCCAACTGTTTTTTTTTTTCATGGGTGTGTGTTTAGTGTTTAACCATCCAGCTGACAAAGACACACTTTGATTTATTGGCAAACAGTTGAGCTAGTTAGCAGTCTGCAGACATGGACAGAGTTTGTTTATGCGCGTATGAGTATGTATGTAGGGCTGACGATTGTGTGTGTGTGTGTCTGGTTTAGTCCCACTCATGGAGAATGTCAAAGATGTAGTTGACTGTCGGTCACATATCTAATTTGCAAGCTGGCTAACAGATCAGATCAAAGTAACTTCACTGAGTAGCTTTATATATCAACTCTGTCTCCATATGGAGACACAGCATAAGATATGACGTGTTTTGTTTATTGATATTTAACCAAACCCACCATCAAGACAGAGTTGCATATATAATGACAAATTATTTATCTTCTCTCTTTGTCATTCATGTCTGCCGTTTGACACTTTCTCCTGACTTTTACTTGTTATTGCTTTCCTCACAATTTCTCCTCTTTCCCCCTGTCACCCTCTGTCTTAGCTTTTATTGCATAATTTGTTCACAAAATCCTCTGATCTGTTCAGCTCCGAAGGATTCTGTTGACACATGAATTATGGAATTTGACATTATTCAACATTGTTTCACGCTGTTCTTTACATTGTGTTGCTGTGCATTTATTGGTAGGAAAGCAGAGCGGAATAAATAGGGACCCTGTTTTGCAGTTGCAAAGTCTAATGCAACACTTGCTTACTGCGGTTTTGCGCAGCTTCTGTGCAGTTCCACTATAGTTGTGTATAATAATATATATCCAAACATACGCATACTGTCATGCTCAAATATGTCTCAGTTACTCTTTGCATATATACTACAAACATGTGTTGGATCTCTACGGGGTGAACACATTAGCACCGCTTCTGTATTGTCTTGTGGTTTCTTGTTGCTGTGCAAACATAGTTTAGAGCTTTGCTGAGCCCCACAGAGTAAAGCCACACTTGGCTGCATATTCATGGAGACTGTGGATGTATAAACTTGTGACTTTACTTTTTTACTGTGTAATTACCACTGATCCTGGGAGCAGTTTGTGGTGCGTGTGCATGTGTGTGTAACACATTCTGTCAGGAGTGGTGGTGTGGTGGTCAGCATGAAACAGAAGTTTGCCCACCCTAACTCCAAACCATGTTTCACTTGACTACACGCACACACACACACACACACACACACACACACACACACACACACACACACACACGCCCCACCCAAGCTGAGCATGCCCAGTGGACTCCCTCAACCCAAGTGAGTGACATGCACAACCAGCTTTAGCTTTTTAATGAATTAGTCATAACTGCCATCATCAATCAATCAATCTATCAATCTCTCAGTCACTCCAGCAGGGCTGCCATGGGCCCATGCATTATGCATAGTCTGTTAGTCTGAAAAGGGAGACAAACTGCTCATTTCACATGCATAAGTTTGTGTAAGTTCTAAAGCACCTTTTGTAAGCTTATAAAGCGTTAAGGTTTGGTGATGCTAACTGCGAGGCACCAGCTGCACGAGTGAGTTAAGCTCTGATGGAGTGACTAGCAGCTATCTTGACTTCCTGACAGCCGACTATCGGTTGATTGTCTCTGTGTTCTCTCAGTTTCTCTGTCCAGAGTGATACCTGTCACCCTTGATTTGGTAAATGGAGAATTTCTACCTGTTGTGTGCTTGCTTTTTCTGAATGTTTTCTAGGTGAGTGATATTTTTTGTATTTTTTCAATGCTTGAAAAACAGAGAAAAAAAAAAGCCCATTCCACAAGAAGCACACCATATAAAAAGAATGAGCGTATAACTTGCGTTGTTTCTATTGTTTTTACATGGGGGTACATTCATCTCAGGAGTTGTGTGTGTTTATTATGTATTCATCATGTTGAAAAGATGTTGAAAATCTGAAGACTCAGCTTTCATGTGAGGATAAAATATCGGAACCCACATTGATTTTATAGGATAAATCTGGTTATATTCTGATTTTTTTCTTAATGTCAACAAATCCCATTAAAGACCAAAATAAACTATGAATTGATCCAAATAACAAATATTGCATTTGTAGCCAAAGCCTGATAGCTTACTGGGCCATAGACCTCCATTGTTGTCAGAAAACTATTAAAGACACATCAATGACCCACACCACGCACTAACTGACAGTGGTCCTGACTAACAGGACCACTGTCAGTTAGTGCGTGGTGTGGGTAGTTTATTGTAATTCAATCCCACAAACATCCTTCTGCTGCCGCAAACTCTTGTGTATTAATCCACGATTAAAAATAGTCCGAGCAAATCCAATATTTACTCCTTTCTAAGTAATGTTTTCTAAAACCTACAGTGCCCAGCTGTTTTAGAAAATTACGTTATGCTTTTTTCAAATGAAACAATATGCTTATGACCTGTTTTTCAAGATATTCAACTGCTGTAAGAATGAAGCTTGTAGCTAAGAGCCACAGGGGAGGGAAATCAAAAAAGTATTGAGAGAAAGACTAACACGTGTTGGTTGGTTTTGGTCTTTTCATGGGCTTTGTGGACGATAAGAAAAATATAGAATAACACCAGTCTTATACTTTAAGGTTAAGTCTTAGTTTTAGCTTTGTTAGGCGTAGTGTTTAGTGCAAACCCACGGAAACCTCCAGGGCATTAAGTCAATACACTGTCTTCACAAGAACAACATTAAATGGTTGTGTGTGTCTGAGACAGATTCATACATGTGCAGGGTAATTGCTCTAGCAGTTCACTGAGCCATAAACAGCAGCGAGTGGTAGAAAAATGACATTACACATTAACACCAAGAGTGTAATTGTAAAAAAATACAGTTCCGTTATTTCTCAAGACTGTTCCAAAAGGCGTTCATTCCAATGTCAGTGGATTTACCCTGTAGAGACGGATGTAGTACAAAAAAACGAAACATGGATGGATGTAGTACATGTTTAAGAAGTGAATGTAGTTCTGCAGTTATGATGTTCTTTGTTCTGACTGACTCAACTCTTTGGAATCACAAGGAGCTTGTTACAAACTCTGAGGTCAAAAAGCGAGATGAAATATGTAATGTGTATCCTCAGCAAAAATGCTTTGACTTGCACACTTCACACCTCGGCCTCCCATCCTGCTTTTGGTGGATTCATAATTAATGATCTATAAATGAATAATGCATTTTCATTTCACCCACTCCAGTAAAACAAGAATTTGTGGCGTGTGACCATGTCCACTCAACTTAACACAACCGTTTGCCTCCCAACAATGGATCCTCATCCCTGCCTCTCATCTTCATTCTCCTCCCTTGTTTCCTCCTCTCCGCTCCTCTGCTGTCCTTGCTCCCTCCTCCTGCATATATTTCTCTGATCCTACCAATGCATTTTCCATACACCTGCTTACCTCCATTCACTGGAATCACCTTTTTTTGTCCCCACACCGATCATCCACTTGCTCGTACCATCTCTTAGCCCAAAAGAGAGACGATCCATTAATCAGCAAATAGTGCATTACCTTTGTAATTAACATTCAACTGAGTTTCACCCAGTAATATTTCATTAGTTTATATGCAAATAATTTTGAGCTATTGCCTCATTTGGTCTGTGAGTGCAATGATATATTGGTCTGGTGAAGGAATGTGCCTGTGTGTATGTGTGTGTGTGCGCGTTTGCCTGTGTGTGTGTGTGTGTAAGTGTGCATGCACTCATACTGTAGGTTAACGCATTTTCATGAACTCTATCTCTCTAACACACATACAGTAAACTTTCACAAATACACAAATGCACACCTACAGAAACGCACCCATGATAGATTGCTAGGCCATATATCCTTGTGCTGGGTTTTTAAAAGCATTAAGCTCTTTACTCACATCGAACTAATTTCAAATTCACTGCACTCCATCAAACCTGAGTTGACTGTTAAAACAGCTCGGTCAATTCCTTCTCAGTTTACCTGAAATATACCTGCACATACTTGAGGGTTGCTGACTGTTTCGCATGTTTATTTAACCAATGCACTAGAGAGCTTTAAAAAAATAAAGGTTTAACCATTAATTCAGCAAGATCAGTATACAGTGTCCATCCACCTCTCAGCTCCTTTTGATCCTATTTTATCTCAGTTTACCATCATTGTTCAGTCTTGTCATTCAAAGGCCATTGAGGCTTGTAATTGAGTCTACCGGTTTGTATTTACTGAATGTCTGTAAGCATTATAGTGATGTTCATTCTTACATTGTACCAAACTTTGGACCAGTAGTGGAAGTACCATAGTAAGATATACAGTATATTATATAGGCTATCACTCTGAAAAAGGTCATTCAATAATAAGTGCTTTTACTTTTGATAGTAAATTTAGCTGTTAATAGTAATGTCTTAATTGTACTATAAAATCAAAAAATCAAAATGTAAATGCAACAAGCAGCAAATTTTGTTTCCTTTGAACAGAAACAGGCTAGCTGTTTCCCCCTGTTATCAGTCTTTGTGCTAAGCTAAAGTAATTGGCTGCTGGTGGTGGCTTCATATTGAATGGACCATAGACTGTATGTAAAGCACAGACTGTATAAAAGACATGTACGTAGACTCCATGATGTCACCCGTTGGTTTGTCAATGGCCGTTTTGAAGCAAGGAGTTTGGTGTTCTGGCCGTCGCCATCTTTGTTTTTTGGAACCAGAAGTGACGTTAGTCTGAGGAGAGGGTAGCGCTGCCTCTATCCTGATTGGCGGTCACCGCGGTAACGACTTGTTATTCACTTGATAGGCATATGCTGCTTTACCATCTAAATTCATCTAAATGTGACCATGATTTAAAAAATTAACATCCTGCTATATTAAAAAAGACTTGAAACTAGCAATTGAGACCATAAACTCATTAGGAAAATGTTTAGAGAGGTAATAAATCAATTGAGAAGTTGGATCATTTTCTCATTGACTTTCATACAGTCTGACTTATTTTTGCTCCCACTGGAGTCGCCCCCTGCTGGCTGCTAGAGAGAATGCAGGTTTAAGGCACTTCCGCATTGGCTTCACTTTTCAGAACCGGAGGTTGCCGCTTGATATAAAGATGAACGACATAACAGCGCCCCAAAAGTGATACAGGTTTTAAACAAACCCCTAATCTAACCAAACTTGTTTGAAAGACAAAACAAAGATTAATGGTTGTAATATTACCAGAGATTGAAACAGAAAATTTCACTATGTCTAGTATTATGATTAAAATAAATTGTGTATCCTGGGCTCTGTGAAACATTTGGATTCCTGACACAGTAAATATATATATAATTATTGTTAATATCCAGGAACCCTGTCCCTCTCTAGGACCTCTCAATCATTAAGGGGCTCCCTGCGAAAATGCACCCCTGCCAGTATGTAGTTTGGTTTGATTTGACATATGACTTCTCGTCTTTCTTTCTACTTATAATTTTTCTTATATAAAAAGCTGATAAATCCAATAGACTGATCTTAGACAGGGGAGAGGGAAAGAGTGAGAGTGCGCGTGTGTGTGTCTCTGTGTACTCATTTATAATGCAACCTGTCAAAGAGTGGAATGATATTGGATGTGATGCACGTCAGAAAGTAGTCGTCACGACAACTCAAGACGAGACTTAACAGGAGGGGACAGATAACTCTTCTATGTGTGTGTGTGTGTGTGTGTGTGTGTGTATGTATGTGCACATGATGTGTGTGCATACATTCATCTGTGCCATTTTCCAAAAGAACTTGCATGCATGTGGCAGTAACATCGTATCTTTGCTTTGTCAGACTAAGCCACTTTATAGAAGGTACTCAGTGACAGTAATTATATGTGATCAGGCAAGGTGTGGACAGGAAATAGACGGATTTCAGATCACCTTTAGCAAAATGTTACAGAATTATGCCTAATTGCATTCAGTTCTATGTGTAGTCAGACATACATTTCCTGTCTCAGTAAATTAGAAATGCTGATAGGTATGTTAAGGCAAAAATATTATAACCCAGTGAAGTACATTGGCATTTACTCTCAGTCTGGGTTGGTTTTATACTTTTTAACCAAGTAAATAAAATATTAGAAATAATAATGAATGGAATGTACATGTTAACTGAAACGGCAAAAGTGGCATGTAGTATATGAAATTGCAGCCAGAGATAAAAACTGCTTAAGGCTTACATATACCGATGACGGGCCTGGTCTGTTCGAAAGATAGTCATTGATTACATGTTGTCATTTCAAGTTATAAACCTTTAGATTTCCGTCCTGCATGATTTGGTGACACCTGTGGTTATAGGCGGTAACAGTGTGGTTTAATACTACAACTAACACTCCTTCAGCATCTACTCTGTCAGAAATACAAGCTCACGTTTGAGAAGTTGGTCAATAATAGTTGCGGCTGGATCCCAAAATGACAAGGCGTGAGTAGTTTTCCAAACAACAGGGCGCAATATTCAAAACTGATCTGCTGTCCAATCGTAATGGCCAAAAATGACCGTTGCGCAATCTGGAGGAATTGTCGCGGTTACCACTGCCCTCACAACAGCACATTGGGTTTGCCATAAAATTCGCCTTGTACTTCATCAATTGAACGCCTTTAATGTGAAGCAGCAGTGTGAAAAGTTGAATTGCATTAGCAGTAACTCAATACAATGCCGTGTTAAAACAGTCAACAGTGAGGATGATATCAATGCAAAAATTAAAAACACTAACATGCATTGTCGCATTGCAATTTGAATCCAGTATGGGAATGGCGGACGATGCCACTAACAATAAAAAATACTTTGTAGTAAGGTAATTACAGGGTGTAAATACATCACATGGCTATTGCTGAAAAAAATCAAATGCAGGTTGTGAGTTCATGAAAATCTTGGGCATTTGAACTTGAAGCATTTTATTTAATCCAATTAAATTTGGGTGCAGCCAGATCAGAACCATTTTCAGCCCCATAGAAACTCTCCTACTTTTCTACAGTATGTCAGCATCTGTTTGTGCAACACGTGTTTGCGACTGTTTCTACCGCGGCTGACACTCGGGCAATATCATTACATGACAACTGCCAATGTGTCCACTCAGGCTGATTCATTGGCCCTGAATCAGGGGGCTTGCCCAGGAAAGAAGGCTTTCCATCAAGCTGGAAGTGAGCAGACGCTGGCCTGAAGCTGACAGCTTTCCAATATGCAAACTTTCTGTGTTTATTTATTTGCTTCTTAAGGACCTCAGGTTCAAGCCAAAGGGGCATTTTTTTTTCCTTCTGTGAAAAAACAACCACGCAGTCATTTTTCCTGCCGATCATTCGTCACTGGCACATCATAGTCAAGGACTGGAGTAACTTTGAATGAAAAGTTTGCTCTACACTTGAGATGGATGCCTTTGAAAGTTTACCCCTTTAATACCAATAAGTGCTTATGTCATTCCTGCCCCCTCCGGCTCACATACACACACGTTTCTGTTACCTCTGCCTACACACCTTCTCCTCTTCTTCCCTCTCCACTCTCCACTCCAGCTCTCCCTCCCTCCCTGCTTTAATCAGAGTAATGCCAACCCATCACAGCACTATGGGCTAGGTTAGACAACAAGACAGGTAATGAGATTACACACAGACTACAGCACTGCATGCAGTTAAGTTAGCAGAGGTGGAAGGGGGCAGCCTCCCCTACTCTGCCTTTGTAAGCTTTTGGAAGGGCATTCAAATGAGTTGGCTGAGCACAAAACATAGCTTGAGCTCTGTTACATTACGCCTCTGTCTCTGAAAGCAGCTGCTAGTTACCTGTGGCACTTTCGTGACACGTCTCAATTGAGGAGCGGATCGGGCCGGCTGTTACTTTGATGTGTTGTTATAACTTCCCCCAGCCCCGTCTTCGAGTGACTCTTGAAGTTGCACTGTCTCAGTCTGTCTATGCATCAGACTCTCTGGCTCTCTTCTGCATGTTAATGAACTCAGAAATAATCCGTGTTGGGTTCTTTGGCAGGGGTTGGCTCGGGACAGACAGCTCAGTGCTTCTCTTATTTTTGTGAGCCTTTCAGTATGTCAGTGAACGCGTGTGTCTGCGCAGTGAGTGAGAATAGGGTGAGTCAGAATAACTCATTTAGATGAGAGGAGAAAAAAACAAAACAAATACCAAAACATGGCATCCCTGTTTTAGTCTTGAAGAAGACTCATTAAACTGCTGTGTTTGTTCTGCCAAAGATCATTGTCTCCATGTGTTATGGGGGGAGAAGGTTGATACCATCAGACTACCAGAATAATCATACTGCAGCTGTTAACCAGGATGGGCCTTTTCATCATTCATTAGCACCTGAACTGTGTTTAATCGACTGTCCGCTCCCCCTCCGGGTAATAGGAGTATTTTCCTTGGTTGTATATGTTTTTACACATGTTTACAGGAGGCATGCTGGGAGGATTAGAGAAAACTATTTTACATGTATCATAAGTATGCAAACACATTACGAATTCTGGTAGTGTGTGTGCAGGTGTGCATGTGGGATGGTGTTGATGGGTTTTGAATGTATTGCACCAAGCAGGGGATCCTAATCTCGTGGAGGGTCAGACTGTAGCAGGATTAGGGGGAGGGGGGGGGGGGGGGCGGTAGGGAGATACAGGTGCAGGAGCTCCTATTCTGTATGCTGAGCAGAAACATCAGATGTGCATGTGTGTGTGTGTGCTTCTCCCCTGTTCCCAGAGGACAGAACAAAACTTCAAAGGCATCCAGATTATCTTTCATTAATGCAAAGCAGTGCATTTGAAATGAAGTTAAATATATGAATGCAGTGATGGAGATTGTTGAGGAGTGGATAGCTTGGTCTTTTAGCAAATGGGGTTCTCTCTTTCACTCCCGCTCTCTTTTTATTTCTTTGTACTCTCACTCTTGGAACTTTTTAATGCACCTTTTCATTATGCCCTAATACCTACGATGTCAACATCATGGATGGGCTCGGCTTGCCCGGGGCTTGAGCAATCTGCATTTGAGTGTCACAGATGACCACCGCGGATCTCCTCCGGTGATCCATCACCATGGTAACCGGGCGACAGGGACCAACTAGTAATGCAACAATTGATTGATGTGCAAACTGTAATTAAAAGCGCTGCACTAATAAGTACCGTGGGAGCAATAGCCATTCCACATGTGTGGTCAAAGCGCAGGAGCGAAAAGAAGATGGAGAGAAGATGGAGGAGGGGAGGAATGGAGTGAGGGATAAGAGGGATGAAGGTGGAGGAGGGAGGTATTAAAGATGAGTTGAGTTAGATGGAGGGAGCAAGAGATGCTAGAGGGCTGGAATGAGTAGGCCTGGGTGAGAAGATCAAAGCTCAAGTGTTACGATAGACAGATTGAAAAGCACGGGGTCGGGGAAAGCAGAGGAGGGTGCTGTTGGCTGAATATCTAACAAGCAGTAAAAAGCAGTAAGGAGAGAAGGCCAGGGAGGAGGTTGACATGAATTGGCTGCAAAGGGAAAATATATTCTTTGAATTATGAAACATTTTAGAGGCCTGTTTCTGTTCCGAGCCAGATGTGTGCGCCCAGCCTTTTGCAAATTTAACACTGTTTACAAATCCAGCGACGACTCCAAAGAAGGAGCGATGGATGGAGTGAAGGAGAGTTAAAATGCAGCTTTTGTCTCTTAATCTCTTGCCATATCTTATTTGGCTGCGCCCCCACGCACATCCTAATTAAAACCCATCGTAAGTCCCGGCAACAATGAATCACAAATGCATACTCCCCCAACATGTGTGGGTCGGAGTGAACACCAACACACACGCTCACACACACCAAAGTCATAAACCTTTGGTGGGATATTCTTCTAAATCCCTTCGTAAACAATTAGGCAAGTTATAGAGTGTTTAATGAGATAAAAGCAGATAAAACCTTGTCTTTTGTTTGTCTGTCCGTTGGGACCACGAGCTAGGAGTTAGTTTGTGTTATCAGGATGTCTCCCCTGAGGAGGCTGCACGGCTGGAGAGCTCCAGGCATTAACACACACTGCTCCTTCTCGGGGTGTGTGTGTGTTCCCGACTTCAGTACGATGCTCCAGGTATAAACGAAGTATCACGTTGATTCAATTTGTCTTTTCTATTTAGCTCTGCCTCTCCCCCCCCCAACCCCTCCCGGCCCTGAATACATGTAAGGCATCCTCTCTGAACCTCACACACCTTCAGACAACAGCACAGCAGAAGCACGTTTCAATTGCCCAGGAGGCGGCAAATTAAACAAGGCTGTGAAGGAGAAATTCCTCCCCTCTCCCTTTTCATTTGAATTTGTGATTGCTTGCTGTGGTGTTGCTGTCTGCAGCTACACATTGGGAAGCATGAAATGAGAAGTGTTTATTGAGACTCATGCGGTGTTAAGCGGACAGGATACAGTGAAATCTCATTTTCATTCATACCAGCCAGAGCTCATTCAAAACAATGCGCCAGGAGCTCTGCTACAGCGGGCCGCGAATCACCCCAAAAAACTCTTTCGGAATTTACTGCTGCTTTTACTGCCACCACTTTCTTTATCTCTGCCCATCTGCCTGCCTGTCTGTCTGGTTTATCTCTGTCTTCACCTCTCTTATCAATTCTCCTCCCATAGTCCGTGTTTGCTAGTTATCACACATCATCCACTAATCGAGAGAAAGAGGCCTGTTCTGTCAACAACCTCAAAGATCTTATCGGCCCTCAACACATGTCTGCAAATATTTTGTCCCATAAATGATTCATGCGTCTTTGCATCTGACGGCGGAATTCATATCCTTGTTTACTTGTTCTCCCGACTTTAAATGTGATGGGGCTTTTTATATAAGACTGCAATTACCAGTGTGCAGAATAGCCACGGAGGAAAAAGCAGAAATGTCACCACACTCGACTGAGCTAAACTGGCTAAACGATGACAAGCACTCTCCCTGTCAGATAAACAGACTAACAGGCATCAGGGTTTTAACGTACACTTCACGATCCTCATTAGGAGTGGCTAATGTGAACATTCGGCTCTCCAAATTGGCAAGACATCAAAACCTCTTGTGATTTAGGAAGTAGATAAGGGTAGCAGTGCATCAGATCATAAACCCTCATGATCATATACTGTGGCAGATGTTTTTTTTTTTTTTCTGACATCAAAGTGTGTGAACAGGTGAGGGTCATATATTTTTCTTCATCATCACGGGGAATGAAACGTACGTTCTTTGGATTTTTATTGACATTTCTCTCCGCAAAGTCACTTGAGAGTTGGACTCTTATTATTAAGGGCATGGGTCACTGCCCTTTATACTACAAAATAATAGCTCTGGCTGGAAAGTTATCCTTGAGCTTTACGTTTCTGCACTATGGCAGTATTCTGTTGCCAGTTTCACATCTACATTGTTTTCCTTGTCCTGTCCCGGCGCTGCACCTGTCTTTTCCCCTCCTTTTTCTTCTTTACCCTCTCACTCCCTCTTTACTAATTTGTGTCTCGGCTAATGACACATTCATCTACGGTCACCTTCAACGCGATGCCTCTCAAAGCAGTTCTTGACAAATGGTCTCGCTTTCTAGAGGCCAGCAGTGTCAAAACATCAGAGGGCAGAGTGGCAGTGTAAATACCAACAACCGATGCTTCCTTCAGGATAATCACCACTGCTGCTGGCCTGCTCCTGGCACTCAGCACCCCGCTCAGCTTCTCTCTTTGATTTACAGTGGGGGGGAGGAGTTGTCTCATCTGTGTGCATGCAAGCTTGCATCTATGTGTGATTAATCTATACTGAGGGAAAGGTAGGGTGCAATCAGCGATCCATTTGTGAATAGTAAAGGGCTCTGTGACCATGAAGGGGAAATGGGAAATGGGAGATGGCATGTCCAGTGTTTTGGCAGGGTAATGGAGCCTAAGAAGTCATTTAGGACCAGCTCTGCCCTGTCACATGCCTGTCACACCGCTGGCTCGGCAGTGTCAGATCCGATGTGCGTCTGGTTGAGCGCCGCGCGGTACGCTGGCATCTCCTGTAGTCCCGCGTCAGTCAAAGACAACACACATCACAATCAAAAATACACACACGCAGACACACACGCGCACATTGCATCATGGAGAAAGGGAGCAGAGCGGCAGCGGCCCCGTCAAGCCATCAAATCTGTCCCCGCCAGATAAACATCCTCTCGACACTGTGACATTTTCCCCGACACAAGCCGAGTGTGAAGGCTGCAAATGTGCATGGCTGTGCGCGCGTGTTCCTCTGCGTGTGTTTATGTGTGCATGTCTGTCTGAGTGTTTTATTTATGCATGCACAAATAACAGGCCTTTTATACAAAGAGCAAAATTAATGTATGACCCTGCTGTACTGGGTAATAAATCACCTCTCGTGAAGGATGAGCGTGTTTTCTTTTTCAGCTCCCCTCCCTAAAATGTTACCATTAGCATTTTGTTGTGTCGTGTCTAGATAAATGATTGTAAGATTTATGCAAAGAGAATTAGATCATGCCAAGTGTTTCTGGCACGGTCACGAGAGTCACGTCAAACTCTCCTGCTTTTGATCAATGGGAAAAGAGCAGCGAGTTGACTTCATTTGACTTGACGTGTACTTTTAACTCCCTGTCAAGTTGAATTTAATTATTTGATATTTGTCTTTTTTTATGCTATATGAACAGCAATATTTGTCTTGCTGACGCACTTTGGACCTAGAATTACACAATCCAACAGTTTTCTTCTGTTTTCAAAATCAGAAACCTTATAGCCCCAATCAGTGCCCTCAGTATCATTTAAAAGGGCCATAATATTGGCTTTTTTTGTAATTTCAGTAAACATAATCTAAATAATTTTGATGTAACTACAGATTGTAAGCAAGTTTATATCTTCTTACCTTTCATATTTTTAACCACACTTCAATGCAATCAATCCAGACTCGGAGAACTTGAGCCCAGCAGTGTATCTCCGGGTCAGACCACATCCAAGGGTTTTACTTTCACTCTCCAAAGTCCTTCCTCTTCCCTGCGCTCCATTTGTCGTCCTCCTCCCTTTCCACACCCTGTGCGAGGTTGAATTAATGTTTGACTGTGGGAGACTTGTAGATGGCAAATGTTCACATTCATTATGCATGACTTCCATGTTGCTGTTAATTTCTCGGAGCCAGCCAAGTCGAGGAAATGATTTTGTACATTATGTTTGTTTAATGAAATTGTCACACTAATGGAAGTGAGTCTGAATAAGATGGAGATGACTGTTTCTGTTTGTCGTTTTTATGACCTCTTTTTTTATTGCAACCAGTTCTCACATCATCACCCTCACCCGGTATTTATGGACCAATGCAATACTCAAGTAGTTGAGACAAACAGTGGAGAGGAATTCTGTTAGATCCCTGAAAATCATTAGTTTGCTCACAGTTGGTGGTGCCCTCAGCATGCTCGCATATCGAATGTAAACGTGTGTAGTTGCAGACACACCTTTTTGTGAGTTTGCATATGTTGTAAGTGTGCACCAGTGTAAAGTTGTGTACAGCTTGCACATATACTCACATTAACTGAAGGCCTGCGTATGTTTTGAGTGCTGAGGATCCCTATGTGCTGGTTTGTGAATAATTTAGCTGTCGGTAAACCTTCTCTGGCCATAGATCTCTTTAAGCAAACATGCTTTATCTCACCCCTCACTGCACCTGAAACCAGACAGTGTAAATCTATGATCCTAATCAGCCTTTACAGGCTCTTACATCAACTGATAAACTCTAACTTGTTCATTGGCCCGGGTTTGTGCCTCTCATGTGTTACCATTACATTCTAGGCAGACACCTTAACAGCAGTTTTCACCAACATTAAATAACTGCAATCTTTTACAAATCAAGGTTTTTAAACATTAAACATTTTAACATGTTCACGTTAGCTTAGGGTAGGGGACTTGGACTCAGTGGGTAGGAGACTTGGGTTTCGGAATTGGAGGGTTGCCGGTTCGAATCCCAGCCCAGACCAAAAAAAACACGGAGTGTGGATTGGTGGTTGGAGAGGCTCCAGTCCACCCACAGAGCACTGCTGAGGTGCCCTTGAGCAAGACAAAGACCACCCTCCCCAACTGCTCCTGGGCGTGCTGACGAATGGCAGCGCCCTCACCCTATGTCCTCTCCAAGCATGTTACAGGTCCCCTATATATGCATGTATGTGTGAATTGGGGGCCCTGTATGTATGAGGTGTAAAAACAAATTCATTGTGTGTGTGTGTGTGTGTACAGTTGCATGCCATTTCAATGCCAAATAAAGATCTTGATTCTTCTTCACATTGCAGGTCTTAGTACTCAATTCGGTTTTATTGCTCGGCTCCGATTTTTTTTGTTTTGTTTGGCTGTTCATATTATTCTTTAAATTCGGCCAATTTCTATTCCAGTGTGATCTGGTCACGGCCCTGCATGTGCAAAAAGAACAATAACAAAGATGTCACATTCAGCACGCTGCTGTATGGAAGTAAACATGAAGGCCACTAAAGACAGCCTTTACGGTTTTATTTATACGTTGCTGTGCAGTGGAAGCCAGTGAATTTGTGAGCAGATGGTAATGAGGATGAGGACGAGGAGAAAGAGAGACACATTTTTAATGATGGCTTTTTGTGGAGCAACGGCTGCTACGGAGGTGTGTGGATGCCGAGTCGGAGCCAGGAGCGGTTGGATCGTGACGTGAATGCATAGCTTAGTTCACGTCAGCATGAAGCACTTCAGAGAAGTCCTGTAGTCAACTGAAGGCTAACAAGCCACACGTAGGCAAAGCTACCAGTGGCTATTGGCAGCAAGAAGTTACAAAATATAAATAAGACAACTTCTCAATTAACTTAAGTTGCATATTTTTGGGGGCTAGTCCCTTTCATGACAGACGGCAAGAGTTGATCCCCAAATTGTTGTTGAAGTAACTGAGTATTACTGGGATAAATATCTGTAATGTGAAGAAAAAAAAACACTCATTACTGGGTTTCAAATTGTAATCTCTTACACTAGCCGTTCCAAAAAAGTAATCACATTAGCGTACACAATATAACTGATGGTAAAACAAACAAAAAAATAAAAATTATTTGATAGTCGTACAAATTGAGCATGGGCATTTCCACATAGAATCTGTGTTTGGATTAAAACATAGATGTAATTTGTCGCATCAGTCTCCGCAGTTTTTCAGCTGGGTGGCAGATGGCTTCATCCAGATGGTAAGAAGAATGTTCTTAAAATACCTTTGCAAAAGTGGAAAGCGCTTAAATTAGCTTCTGGGTTTCTTAAAGATCAACAGCTATTTATTTTTTGGAAGAACTAATGTTAGCTCTGTGAATAGAATGTAAGGTGAAACACAAAAGGCACAAACTGGGGCTACTTATTCTGTTTAATGAAGGCCTTACTTTCAAAGCAACACAGTATTATAATTAATGTACTTGGTACTTACAATTTTTAATTAAATTAAATTAAATTAAAATAAAAGTAGGTGACCTCCCTGTATCTACATTTAAAACCCTATAAATGAAAATTTTTGAGAGTTATGATTATTGCCACCGTAAAGCAATGTTCCTGTATTGTATGGAGGATAACACAAAACCTCCAGAACAATGATTATCCTTCATATGCCTCTTCCATTTAACTTTCACATATCAGCATTAATCCCTTTGTACATAGAACCTTTTGTGCAAATACCTAAGTGTATGCACATGTGAATGGTATGTGTGTGTGTGTGTGTGTGTGTGTGTGTTTATTGCAGTGGTGCTGATGCTGCCTCTACCCCAAAATCCATCACTGACTCCAGCCATGCGATTACAGCCTGCCATGGGAAACGCTGACTACTGCTGCTACTCTATTAGGCAAAGTGCTTGTGTGTGTATGTGTGTGTGTGTGTGTGTGTGTCTATTTGTGTGTGTGAGCGAGAGAGAGAGAGAGAGGAAGAGAGAGAGAGAAAATGGGTATTATCCCAGACCAGGTGCTAAGTGCTTCTCAGTACCCTCTTTTCGGTCCAGGACCATTTTCTCACATACCGCACCGATCCCTCGCCACTCCAGGGCTGTGAATCAGTCCGTCCTGCAGAAGAGTGAGATTTCCGTGTGCTGCATTGCAACGGATTGATTTCTACTCTTCCGCTTTCTTTCTTCTTTCACCCCCATCCTTTTGGTGTCTCCTGTTCTAGCTTTGTAGATAAATACTTTGTCCAGACGTCTTTTCACACTGCAGATTTTTTTAATACATCTGCTAGGACCGATATGTGGAAATGCCTGCATAGTTTCTGTGTGTGTGCATATATATATTGCATACCACACATGTGCGTGTGTTTATGTGTGTCAGTGTAGGAGGCCAGGCGGGCTGTGAAATAGGGATTGATGTGTCCATTTGAAGACAGGTGTTTAGAGTGTGACTGAGGGCTGCGGCAGCGTCACTCCGCCTCGGTCTGCTGCCTCTGTCGGCGCAGCTCCACCACTGCCTTTGATTACTTGTTGTTATTGGAGTGTGAAATCTGAATATGCTTTTTCATTACTCAAAGTTTGGCTTGTGTTGGTGCAAGGAGGCGCGTGGGCGACATCAGAGTGTTTGGTTTTATGATGTGTAGTTGGTCTGAGTTTGTGTTTTTACTTGGGTCGTCGCAGAGTTTGAACTCCTGGGCCTCGCTTTAGATTTTTATTTATTTTCTTAACAAAGGAAACATTCAAAATCAACACTATATTTGCAATTGATTTTCTGTGTTTTTTAGGGATGGCAGTGTTGGCCTGTTGGTCGGTTGGTTCACCACTTTGTCCGAGCTGAAATATCTAATCAACTATCTGATGGATTGCCATGAAATTTAGACCAGACATTCAGACCTCAGGGGACGAATCCTACCGACTTTGGTGATCCTCTGACTTTTCATGTCGAGCAGCTGGCAGGATAAAGTATTCACTTATCCTGTGAAATATGTGTACATCTGCTACATGGATTGGCAGAACTAAACTGAGATGGCAAACATGGCAAACATTATACCTGCAAAACATCAACATGGTACCATGCTGATGCTCGCATTCACTGTAGCTCAAAGCACCAGAGCTTCACAGAGCTGCTTGCATGGCTGTTGATCAAATCAAAGCACTTACTCAAAGCCATATTTGGAATTGATTTTTCTATTTTTTTTTTATGCGTTTACTTTTCTTCCTACTTGTGTCAGACGGTATTTGCCATACCACTCTGTAAGCATATCCATGGGTTAAGACCTTCTCTAAATGACCTCATGCTGTAAGCTGACAGCCAGACAGCTGAGCGTTTAAATAGCTGGAGTGTGTTATAAAAAGACAGAGAGCACCTGGTAAAAGTCTATTAATCTTCAGGTGCTTGGAGGAGACATTCGTTATCAGAGCTTGGGAATTAAACATGAGCATGAATTCTTCAGAGGCGCAATATAAAAGAGTTGGATAATTTTAGAAGGGATCACTCCACCTGTAATTTTAGCTCCCCTCAAAGGCCTCTCTGTCTCTGCCGTTTAGAACTAATCCCTTTTGGAATTTGAAAGCTGTGTTCTCCAATATGTATTCACAAAGTGGATTAAAGAGACTCAATAGTTCAGGTTTTGTTTTTCATGTGATTAAGTGAAACCTGTGAGAGTGATTAGATTTTCCAGCAAAGGGAAGAATGTGAAAGGCTAAAAAACCATGTAAACACTTGCTTTTATGCCACTAGCAGAAGGAGCCGTTTTTGACTGTGAAATGACAAATATTTGGCAGTGTGATCACTGTGGCTGATCTTGAAACAGGTTGCAAAATAAACGGCTATTAATTACATTAAATCTGGCTATTATTCAATCTTTGTATCAGTAAGTGAAAGCTGCTGGTGTGTGTTTTTTTTAAATGCACATAAAGGCAGCAGGTGTGTTTGTGGGAGGGGGATTTCACAGTGGTGTTTACAGCATTTTGTGGCACCTGTGATGTCGCAGCGCTGAGTGATTGATTATTCTGACCATGGCACTGACTGCTTTACACCGATTAGCCTTTGACCTTATGGGTGAGGGATCACATCAACTGCTGAGACGATGATAGGTGGGAACTGGGATGGTCCTAATTTAGTGTCCCATTATCACAGCCCTGTCAGGAAGGACTGGAGGGAATGAGAGAGGGAGGGACAAAGGGACGGGGAGAAAGGGAGAGAGCAAGACAGAGGGAGAGAGATAGAAGAGAGGGATTAATCAACAAGGAAGGCGGATGAGAGAGAGCAAAGCGACTGAAGAACATTGAGAAGCAGGAGCCAAAATTGCGCCCTAATTCTGATGTTTATTTTATCTAAGGTGGCAGGTGTGCCTGGTCCACAACCTCGCAGTGCTTCTCTGGCCTGTTCTCACTGGCTGTGTGGCTCGCCTAGAGATAAGAGTGTAATGAAGCCGGATGGGAATAACACAGACCCTCAAAGGAAGCGTTCGGCCAGACAGCCGGACCCGACTGTTTCTTCTATCCCTCCTTCCTCGGCTACCCTTTGTCTCACAACAAAAAATTGCTCCTTCATCCCTGTCCTGCTGACTCTGTTTGTTTAGGGACTGTCGATGAAGAAAAATAAGTTGCACTGATTCCCAGTGGGTAGTCAAGCCATTGGAAGCCCCGCGGTCGTCATATCACACAGACTGCTTCAAACTGGGATGTTTAAGCAGTGAAGGTAAATGTGGCCTGTCGGAGCTAAATGATCAAGTCTGACATCAGTTAGCTCTACATCATCTCAGGCTAACAGAAGACATTCAGGATCACTAGATGTCATTCATTCCTTTGAGGAACATAAGGTTCAAGAGGATCTAATCAGCAGAGGTCTAATTAGCTGCAGTCTAATGAGCAGAGGTGTCTTCTGGAATTTTAGTTTTTCTGTGGTTAGTGTCATTACAAATGTTGCCGTCTTTGATTTGACAGAGGAGCAGAGCGCATGATGTTTTGCAATGTCTTTAATAAGAGATTTGCTGAAAATTCAAAAAGTGTAACACTTTCAACCTTTTGGCTTGTGACGCCTTAAAATTGAAACAATGTCTACTTGTGACCCCTAATCGCAGGTTGTGGCGTTTGCGTGGATGTGATTTATGAGCAGTTGAACTAAGACTGATATTTTCATGTTTCATTGAAAGATTTTTTGAGGCCTGAGGAGGTGAAAAAATCTATTTCTGTTATATAAAATTCTGTGTTTTTTTTTTCATTTAACCCCTCAAATTTCTCTGGGAACCACTGCCTTACAGTATTGTAAGATGCTCAAAGCTCACGTACAACTACTTTATGTACCTCAAGATTTAACTGAGTGCAGTGACCTGCATTAACTTTACTGCTTACAAACGATTATCCATTTGAACCTAAATTGAGCATTATAGCTATCAACGTTTACTATGAAATGTGTAGTTATTAATAAATGATAATACTAACTGTTATTTATATAGGGCCTTTCAAAGCAATTTTACAAAGTGCTTTACAAAGGAAAAACAAAATAACAATCCTGCACCACCATTAAATAAAGATCCAGCAAATAAAAGTACAGTGAATACAATGGAACTATGTTTCCAAAATACAATAAAATAAGATAAAAACAGGGAAAAAAAACAAATAAAACACATAAAATAATGGAACTGGAAGAATAAAACTTTGGGCTTTTTTTTAGAAGATAAGTTTTAAGATAAGGTGATTCAAAAGCTGTTACTGATTCTGCTTGCCTCAGTTCTTCAGACAGGGATTTCTAAAGCTGAGGGGCCCGACTGCAAAACCCCGGTCACCTTTAGTCTTGAGCCAGGACTCACAGGAACAACCAGAAGGTTTGTTTTCAAGGGCATTCTCAAGAGGAAGATCAAAATGGATTAAATAGAAGTAACACTAAACTTCAAGGCTTGACAATTAATTCTTGAACCATCTCAACTCAACGTCCACTTACTCACTTGTTCTGAAAAAAAAAAACGCAGAATTAAATGTCAAGCTCAGTTTATTGAGCTTCCATGGAAGTCCTGAAGGGGCTCAGAATAATGGAAAGCTGTATGACACTTGAGCACGCTAAATCTGCTGATGAAGACAATGCGATGTATTCAAAAGCTCTGAAACAAGCAAGTAAGGGGCAAATTGACCTGAGATTGTTTTGTCAAATCAATCATTTCTATTTTAAAACATTTTGTAAAGGTATTAACCGGCAGCTTAATAAACTTTGACCTAAACTATTATAAAAGGAGCGGAAAATCATAGGCTGCCTGTCGAACTGGAAACTTACATGTAATTTGGTGTGGCTTATTAGCGGTCATTACTTTCCAATGACAGGTTCCATCCCAGTAAGCCGTGACATTGAGAACCCAACTCTCACAAACATTCCACAGCGATATTAAAACCATTTAAGCTCTCTCAAATGCTTTCAGATAATGCTAGAGGTGTGTATCTGTGTGTGTGTGTGTGTGTGTGGGTGTGTGTGTGTGTGTGTGTGTGTGTGTGTGTGTGTGTGTGAGCTTCATAACACTCTTGCAGGTTGGCAGAAAAGACAGTTGCACTGAGACTGCTCGGTGTAGCAGGTGTAAGCACAGACGCACTGACAGCACCGTGGGTTTGAAAGCTGGCTGGTGTGAGGCTGTGTGTGTGTGTGTGTGTGTGTTTTAGGGGGAATGGATTTTGCATTAGTGCCCTTGTTTCCTCTTCCTCCCCTCCTTCTCCCTCTCTCTCTCTTGTCCCTCTATGCCACTTTCTCTCTCCTCCTATTATTCTCATTCTGCACTAGAGGGCCGTCAGCGAACCCTGAATGCATTATGCTGTCTGCTCCATTGTTTGTGCTGTTTCTCTGCGCCTGTGCCCCACTCTCTCCCAATATTTGTTTTCATTAATCACAATGGGTGCCTGCTGCGGGTGTCTTGATGGCTTTTTTGGTCGTCTTTTGTTCCGCAGCGCAGCTTTTGTCTTTAGGCATTGGCTTTCTGTGTTTTGTTTGTATGCCTCTGTGTTTGTGCACATGTGCATATATGCCCACATGCAAGCGCCTAGACAAAGATAGAGGTGGCAAGGCGCAGGACATCGTGCACATTTCATTTCTTCACACATGGTAATGTATCTCTCTTTCTTTCATGTTTTTTCTTTTATCTGGGCTCATTACTGCTGTTTTCAGAAAAAACTAGTGGGTCCAGAATGGCCATTTTTTTTCTGTTACAGAGCTGCATGTGCACACACACACTCCCTTACAGTTCACTGACATTCTTTTGCATATCACATTAACAGTCAAATATGATTTTTATATTGAAAATGTTTATTCATCAGATGCATTAAGTCAGAAAGTCTTTCATATGATAAAATGCAGAATATATGCAGCAGTTTTGCAACCAAAAGAAGGCAGTTGTAGCCTAAATACAATATATTTTAAATATTTAAACAGGTGGTTGACTTTGCAATACATGTATTTTGTATAGAACAGCTACAAGCTCAAATTAACATCACCTCTGCCCCTGTGCTTCCATTATTGAGGATCTTGTTGGTTTGTTTTTGGCCAGACGGGTGGTGTTGCCATAAGGTGGATAAATAAATCATCTCTGAAGAAATATTAAAACTTGTCTGTTGCTTTCCCACATTCTGCTCTCTGTTCCCGTGTTGACTGTGAACCCTCTTTTTTTTGTCTCATTCATCCTTTGTTTTGTTTTTTTTGTCTCTCATTTTCATGTCACCTCTCTCCCTCTGATGTGTGACTCGCAGTGTTTTCGCTCCCTTTTTTGTTTTTGTGTTGCGAGGCTCTGCATCTCGACAAAGAACCCAAACACGCACTCTCTCACACACACAGGTGCATGGCATCGTTTCACGCCTGAAATGTATGGATTTTCCCACTGTTAAAATTTTCAGCGGCTCCACAGGATCAATTCCAATTAAATATCAAATAGGGCTTCTGTTTTTTGCCCTTCTCTGGCTGCTCTGCAGTCTCACAACAGCGTGTGGTCCAGAATTTCTCTTCTCTCCTCTCTCCCCCCAACCCTGTCTGACATTTAATATTCCTTGTTTTTATTATGTCCTTCAATCTCTGTGCCCATACCAGGGTTTTCTGAACTCTGCTATGGTGCTACAGTCCTACAGTCCATAAAAGGATACTGTGTCTTCTACGACTAAATGCAGTCCTACGTTTAAGGCCAAACAAGCTGCAGGTGCAGTAGGAGGAAAAAGTTTTATATAGTTAAACGGAGTGTTGTCCTCTGCGTCCACAACCGTTACATTCATGGTACATTTGTGTTTTTATGGGAAGAGAAAACAAAGCACAGTAAAAGTCTGTAAATAAAGCTTTCACTGACTTTAAGAAAAGTGGATTTTAGGAAGTGGCATCTGGTGGCAGCTCCACACTTACCTCTTTTCTTTCACTTTTGCACCTGCAAGTTGCATCATGGTGAACACAAACCTGTGTGTGTGTATCTGTATTCATGTACAAGTGTTCGTGTCTATCTGTATTTATGTATGAAGTGTGTGTGTGTGTGTGGGTGTACTTGAACCCAAATTCACTGTGTGTCAGATGATGTGGCAACAGTGGACTAGGCAGTATGAAGCCTTTTTTTTATCTTACCCAAGGCATTTCTTAGGGGATAATAGTGTGTGTGTGTGTATGTGTGTATGCCTACAAGTGTGTCAGTGTGGATCAGCTAGAAGTGGAGCTGATAAGAGCTCTAGGGATATCTCTATCCTCACACTCTTTTCCAACAAGGACCATTTTTTCCAAAAATGGATATTGAACATTGAGGCCTTGACCTGATTACATCACCTAAGTACCTGTTGCGGTAATCAGCACATGAGCTCTTCACTTCTCAAGTCAAAAAAACAATAACTTTAACAATAACTAGAATTTTAATTTCAATTGTGATTTCAGTTTGACTCTTTTCTCTAAATCTAGGAATTGGATAGACCAAAAGTGGCCAAAAGTATGCAGACACTCAAACATTACACCCTTATGTGATGGGCTTCTATAACTCTGACCTTCATCTTTCTACAAGACTTTGATTTCAACAACTCGGTTGTCAGAAAGTACAATTTGAAATTGGATCACTCTACAAAAATATGTCATGTCAAATGCCAATGTTTTTAAAATTCTTACTTTCTACAATGTATATAATGGAATAGCTTAATTCATACCCAAACGGTAACTTCAGGTCTGTGACAGGAGATGAGTTCCAGTTTCTTGCATATAAGCCTGATGCTCTACACAGGCATTCCCCACACATTCTTTCTGCATAGCTACATTTGTACACACTACTTCATGCTTCGTCCCTGAATGTTGGCATTCAGTGTAAATTGTGAGTTGCAGATTGGTCGGATATGGATTGAATTCCTAGGGATACTGGGTTGTATTTGCTCGAAATCAGCCACAGGAGTGTTACTGACGTCAGCAATCCATCCCAGAGCTGTTGGATAGGGTTGTGGTCAGGGCTCTGTGCAGGCCAGTAAAGTTCTTCCACACCTAACTGGGAGAACTATTTCTACATGGACCTCGCTGTGTGTTCAAGGGCCTCATTATGTTGAAACAGGAAAGGGCATTCCATTGTTCCAACAAAGTTGCACAATATTGTCTAATATATCATAGTATGCAGCAGCATTAAAATTACCCTTAATTGGAACTAAGAGGCTTAGCCTAAACCTTGAAAAACAGCCCCAGACAAAAATACACATTTACACATTATATACACAATTATATGGACTACAGTATCTACTGTGCATACCTTGGTCATCTAATATACATCTAATATGGCTGCAGATAGCTTAAATTAATCTTAAACTGTAATCTTATGTCCTTTCATTGGGTGAAGTAACACACCTAAAGCTACAAGCCAAGCCAAAGAAAAGGCCTATCTCCTCTGCACACACACTGTACGTAGCTGTGTAAGGTAGTGGACATTTATAAGTCCCTCTGATCCCCCTGATTAAAGAAATCCCCCCAAGCTTCTAAAAACCAGAGTGTGTGAGAGAGGCAGTGAGCTCATTCATTTGTGCATGTTATATTATTCCTCAGTGGATTGACCTTTGACTTCATGCTCTGTCCTTCTCTCTCTCTCTCTCTCTCTCTCCTGGCACATCCTCAATACTAAGCCTCAACTATCGGAGCTACAGAGAATTAATGAATTATAAATCCCCTTGGATACATTAACTAGACCCACTTTATATGCCAGGACTCAAATTACATCAATATACGCTTTCTGCATTTGTAAATGCTTATCAATTATTGATGTGATGTCATTACCCAAGCAATATCTGTCATGAATGAGCAATATATGTCATGCAGTGTTACCTAATCCTAAAATTGTTTCGACAGGCTGGATTTTAGCCACTGGGGGGCAGCAGAACAAGCTGTAAATACAACATTGACATACTATCACCTTATGTGTTGTGTATTTCCACATTCAGCAAGCATGGAGCAGCATTACAGTACATTTGTAATTACTGGCAGCTAATTGCTAAATTTGTCTATTTGCTGTTTAAAGATATTAAAAAGGCAAAACTGTTTACAAAGAAAAGCACCTAAAACTAGGCATGTAGCATAGGGTCAGTTCATCAAAGCTTGTTCACTGAATACATGTCTACCTATATGCTTTGCTGCTGACGTTGCATGCATTTCCATCCACCTGTTTTTATGTGCGTTTTCAATGTGCTTATTAAAAAGACTGGGTGGAAACGGCAATAACTAAACAACAAAAAATATTGCAAAAAGGTTTTTACATTTGGCTTAGATAGAGTATTGATAAAAGCAAAATATGTAATAGAAACAAACTTAGTGAATAAATCATGACGTACACGAAGCATGTAAATTATTTGTCATGGAAGCCTCCGCTCCACTGAGGCGATGGAAAGTTTGGGGCAGACGACAACATCAAATCTGTCTGGAGTAAAGAGGATACTGTAACTTTTCTCAAAATAATACATGAAACAGACATAAATGCCATATTTCCATTGTTTTCCACAGTTTGAGGTTTGACCTTTGCTCTTTTTTACTACATCATCTCATTGCGCCCTCTTCTTCTACAATGGTTTAATGGCACTGGAAAATAGCACCAAAACGGTAATGGATGGAAATTGACAATAATTGGTATTTTCTTCTGCCAATTTTCTGAAACTTCTGTTATAATTTGCGTCACATTTGAGTGGACATCTGGTTGTTTTTTCTGTGCTGTACAGAAAATAAATTCCACTAACTCAAATGGTCATTAAAAGTGAAGTGCCGTGAGAGATGATGAGTTGCATTATGGGAGGTGTAGTTCCAGGGATTTTGGAGTTTGATCCATACTAGGTACTAAAGGTCGGGATCTTAAGGCCTCTGCTGCTTTGACTCTGACCAAACAATTTTTTTTCATCTGTCTCTTGCAAGTCCCCCAACTTTATGAAAGCACGTAATATTAAAATCCCTGCAGGCCTACAATCTACAACTTAAAAAAAGAACATAACAACCTACCTCAGCCCATTGAAGTTTTCACATGTTGACTTCAAAGCAGTCCATATATATGTATATATATATATATATATATATATATATATATATATATATATATATATATATATATATAGTTGTAAGACATTCACTATGCTTGTGCATTGAAATTGCGTCAAAAAATCCCATGTAGCCTGCTCTCTGTCTCCCTCACTGTCTCTCTTTGTCTCTCACTCCTCCCCTCTGATGCAGAAATCCATAGTGTTGTAAATGAAGCTGTGAGGATCGATGCTGCAGGCAGGGTAATGCCGGAGCGCTGCCACCAGTGTATTGCTACAATGATCTAGTGGTTAAAAACACATTCACAAACAGAGGGGGGAAGATAGATCTGAGCCAGCAGCACGCCCACATTGCTCTCGCTGGAGACATCATCAAATTAAACAACAACTATGATGTGTTTCTGCTCTGTGCCCCCGCTACCACACCACCACGTCTTCTCCAGCACACACTCCTCTTTTTCTCTCCTGCTATTGACAAGAAACCTCCACTGGGGTAGATTTATAATGGAATGCATGACATGATTTGCTTCGAGTTTAGAATGAAGGCCAATTAGTTTAACAAGTATGAGACAAATCTTGTTTGACAAAAGTTTATGTCAGGGCATGTGAAACTTATCCACTGGGAGATATTTTGTTAGCTGGAAGCAGACACTGTTAAGACTCACACACACTTGCAGACACAGGCACTGACACACACATAAAAAAAATATTAATATAGGCTCATGGCGTCCACAGTTTTCCATCCACTTCTAGGAACACATTTTTTTATAACAGTCAGGAGCAAAACCTAAAAATATTTTTCAGTTTGGTTATTCTGTTGCTATACATTCACCTTTTGCTATTGGACTTTTGTAAAATGAAAAAAAAAAAAAGACTGCATTGTTACATTGTTAACAAGCTTCAAGAGGGAGCAGCATTGTTGCCAGTTGTAAGTGAGTCCTTGGATGGCCTCCAAGAAAAAAGATTCCTGGAAAGTCTTTTTGACTTTGGATAATTCTCTTTTTGTATCTTTCACCCCACTCCCTCCTTGTCGGTGACCTTTTCGTTTCACCTCTTCTTATTTCCCGTGGGATTAACGTCACTCTAGCTCTGTTTCCGTGTTGCCACAGCGGCACTGTGGATTATGGAGACTCCTCATCCTTACAGTAAACAGCAGACAGAGGCACAGATGCTCAGACACAAACATACATCTATCAGTGTAAGTAATCTTCGGAGTGCAAACAGCAGATGAGGGCGACTCCTGTCACATCTTCACAGGAACAAATTATTTACCTGCACGATCACATATTTAACTTTATGCAATGGTTGGGGCTGGTTTTTGTCCATGTCCTGTTGATGGATAAAAAAAAGGAACATTTTGTCTATATATAGTAAAGCCAGTGTGCAAAGGGTCAAGATGTTGCCACTCGGTGTCTTGCTGGGCAGATTAGAGCCCCTCATCCCTGCTCACATCAGCTTTGATCAAAACCATAACACACACACACACACACACACACACACACACACATTCACAGCCACACTTTTCCCTGCTAGCTGTGCCGACGAGATGCGATCACAGCCCCCAATTACATAACCACCGCAGAGAGAAAGTGTGTTTTTTACCATCATTGTCATCAGCGGCAGGTTAACCAGCAGGGACTGAGGCCCCGGACAGGCCTTATCACACCTGCCGTCCCAGTGTCCGCTAGCATACTGGGCATTATGAACACAAGACTTTGACTTGAGCCATGGGCTGATCCTTGTCTCAAATCCACTGAGCAGCAGAGTCAACAGGCGATGGGAGCGGAGATAGCCAACTATGGGGAGTGTCAACAGGCCACTCGGCTCCGGATAAAAGCTGTGTTTGTTTGGCGAGGCTGATCCCCTCTCTATTCATCTGATCTTGGCCTTTCTTCAACACTATTTTGGACCCTCGGCTGAACACGACAGATTATGTCAGACCTCGCAGGTATTTCAGGTCAACATCATCCCACCGTGGAGTATAAAGCTCATATTCTCATCTCTGCACTCCACCTTAATCACAGTCCCTCTCGCTCTGCCACTCTCCCTCATCCAGTGATTTTCCTCCCCTCCTGTGCCTCACGCCGACCCTGCTGATTAACATTTTCGACGCAAATGCGTGTTGTTCCAACAACACAGAGTGGCGAGTGCTTGAGATGTAATTAGAATTAAGGATATTGATCACACAGGGCCAGGCGATGGCATTATAAATAATAGCTAGCATGAATAAGTGAAAGCGATAGGTGAGCTCTCTGTGATTTATGTACGGACTCCCGTGGTCTGCAGCATAAATCACCAACAGCCATGTTCTTATTGAGTTATGAAGCCCCACAGTTGCAGCAGAATAATGGCCAACTCTATGTCTTGTGCTACTCAATCCATAAGATAACACCCATGGACCAATGAGCAAACAGAGGGGTATGCTCTGTTGACCTGAGTTAGTTTGTGGTACAGTATTATATATTCATCAGGTTTGACATCACTATGGAATAAAGGTCCATAGTTTATGTGTCTGAGGGCTTTTTCAGCAGATGCAAGATATCTGTAATACTTGGGCTGTTATTCCCAAGACGTGATTTAAGGTTAGAACCACCTGGTTTAAGGTGTCTAACCAAGACTGTCCTCACCACAATAAACACATACACCATCTATATTTACGTTTCCTTTAAATGTATATTTTAATATCAATTTTTCTTATTTAGTCACAAATATTAAATATTAGAGAGACATACTAAAGTTTTGAAACTAGGTCTCCAGGTTCTTTAATAACAATGGCACGGGAAGTGGGGCTGCTGTTTTTTCTGTATTGTTCAACTGCATGGCAATTAAATGTATGTACCACCCTATTTTCCAGATATTCTTGGGTTTAGACTATGAGCAGAGCAGAGAGGGTCAGCTGGTCACCCGTGTCAGCGGTATCTCTCGTCAAACTGGGGTGTTGTACTCTGGGATCTCTCTCTCCTTTAGTTATCAGTGACAAACAGTGTGACAGCTGTCTGTGACCCTCCGTGGGGTGAATGCGCATCGGTAGATCCATGTATACGCTTGTCTCCTGTTTGAAATGGCTGTATCCTCACTGTCCTGCATTATTATAGACTATAATAACCTGGTTATGGATCACTTCTCTTGCCCACATCCACATATACTGCCTCACTCCCTCTTCCTCTCTTTGCAGTTCTCATGCATTAGTTCCTGCCTGTTGCTGCTTCGACATACAGTTTGTTGATGTTCAAGTTTGCTATCTGTAGCAGTGTAAAACGTTGTTATAACTATTAGAAATATGTATTTTTATTGTTTTTATCAAGCCTTACTGTAATATGAACTTTACATATATAAAAGTGAACAACATAAACTGTTAATATTTAACCTGCTGGAGGTTTCAATGACCATTAGAAACTTGTTATTTCTCTGGACAGGAGCTTGTCTGTACAGTTGGCAGGCATCTAGTTAGAGTCCCTGCAGTTTGCGCTGCATCTTTCACACCCTCCTCCTAAGTGACAGTAAGCCTCAGCAACAGGGGAGGGTTTTTAACAGGGCCCACGAACAGCCATTACCCTGAGTCTCTTAAGTGCTGTCTGTATGGTGCGCTGACAGATCAGTATCCCCCCTCCGCTACTGTGTCGCTGCCATCGGCAGGGAGAAGGAGATTTCATCCAACCTGATCAAGCATGGGGAGGAGAACAAACAGCGCTTCAGACAACATGCATCACAAGCAAACATGCACCACAACAGAGAAGTGCTTTTGGGCTAGTGTGTCCGCCTGTGTGTGTGTGTGTGTGTGTGTGTTTACTGGCGGTGATGTTATCTGTCTTTAGTATGAAGCACTCACTTTCTGTTCTAAACAAACACAGCAGTGCAGGGCAGCTTAGGTCAGCGTTGACTGCTCTCTTCCATCTGAAATTCGCTGTGTGTTCCAATGACATACACATACATACACACACACACACACACAGAGTTGCCTCCCCCCTCAGCACGTCGGCTCTCCGGGGCTGTGCAGAGAAAACCTTTCATCAGACACACTCGAAGAGAAAATATTTTAGCCCAAGAGGAGAACAACATGGGCTGCAGAAATTGATTTTGATTTGAAAGTGACGGAAAATAATGGGGCTTGGAAACTGTCCCTGAATTTGAATCTGTTTCTCATTCCAGAATGTAAATGGCCCATATCAAGACTTTTGAGAGGTAAACAGGTTTGAATTCTAACACACAGCGGCAAGGGCACACGGCGACACATACAAACACCTGCATACATGCACATACACATATGCACACACAGATACACAATTCCGGGCTGGCAAACATGCACACACACACACAGTATAGATGGGCACACAATCAGACGGGGTTTGATAGAAGCATTACTGCATCTCTTTCACCACTGAATAGATCTCATTGCACAGGTCAGTGAACGCCTCTTTTTCTCTCAGCATCTTTTAGGCCTACAATACAAAGTGCCCATTTCATGCAGTAAAGGTCATAACACAAGGACATTTAAAGATTATGCAGAGCAGCATTTCCACAGCGTTTCCAGACAGATTCTGAGTTCTGGTATATTTCCAGTTGCTGCGTGATGGGTAATTTGCCTTGAGAACATCGGCTTGTGTTTCCGATTTTTTTCACAATGTGGTTTTAAGCCAGTCTGAGCGGTAGTTGTGTTCAGGCTTTGGCTCCGAAAATAGGCACACACAAAACCATATGCAAGTGAACTCATACACTTCGCCACAGCCAATTGCAGCAAAAAAAAAAAAAAAAAACCTAGACAAAACAAAAAATCTACTAATATTTGTCAGTAGCTCGTTTGCAATAATTGAATTTTTGAAAAACAATTCCAGCAACCAAATCACAATTAGTAAACCCAAACCCACTCTCCCTCCATAGCCCACCTCCAAATTCATCTTTCCAGTGCTGTCAAGTTGACAGCTATTTAAAAAAATGGAGTTGCCAAATTATACATCATTAAATTCAACAAATTAATCATGATTTTCAGTGACAATGGTGTGGTGTAATAAAGGAAGACTGACAAACAAAGCCGGGCGCATCACCACTTCCAAATTAATAGTGACTGACACCAACACCCCCACACTTAATTAATGGGAAACAAAACACAACAAGAACATCCATCTAGATACGAGGAAACAAAGAATGGGTCGGCTTGTGTCATTCTACGTTTGCTGCCCGTTGACAGTGAAATGTAACACGGAGATTGATAGTGTTTGCGTGTGCGCGTGCACAGGCATGCTCAAATGTTGTTTTTCTAGACTGCGATCTCTTAAGTAGACACCTAACACGCCTCGAGCCCCTGACATTGAGTTTATAAGCAGGCATTATTTTTAGCGATGCTGTCATGTTTCTCGGAGTGACAGCTCCTAAAAGCTTCCACAGGCAAACCCATCTCCGTTTGCACTCTAAAGCCATGTCTTCTTAACAGCGATGACTGGGCTATTATCTTACAAGATGAAAGCTGACGCGTTGCTATGCTTTAGATTTCTGCAAAGACCATCACTTTATGGCTGAGCTTTTTGATGTTTGATTTGTCTTCTCATTCCTGCCCGCCGCGTGGCCACGGTCAATATTCGCCGATCATAATAATATCCGATTGTCGGATGTCAACAGACTATTTTTTTTTTTTTACCCTATTCAAACTGCACTTGGTCGTGAAAGGAATAGCATACAAAAGGACATAGAGAGGGGAGAAAGAGGTCGGGGCGGCATTTTAGAAAACCACTCCGGAGAAACGGGACACTCCCAGGCACTTTGTCACATCAATTAGGAATTCTATCTGGGCAATGGGATCATGGCCTGCAGGGCACTGGACAGGACAGCCATTATATATCTTGCTGGTGTGTGTGTGTGTGTGTGTGTGTGTGTCTGTGTGTGTGTGTGTGTACGAGCATGCCTGTCTGTTTCTGTGTACTATGACAGAAAGAGGAAGAAAGAGAGCTCACCCTTTGAACTATCGACTTTTGCCTCACCGACCCCTGGGAGAGCTAATTTTAGCTGGTGTTTCGCGGTAGTTTTAATTGCCTCACATTGCTAATTTCCTCTTCACTGACAATGAATAGAGGCGGTAGGTGTCCTCTCTTTTTCCTCTTTCTCTGCCTGCCTCTCTTTCTCACCAACAGTCAGTCAGGCGGTCAGGCCTCGAGGCTGTCAGAGGGGGAACAAAGTGACTGGGTGATGAGCCAGACGCCCGTTGTCTGATCACATGGACTGATGCTGTGCCAGACACCACAGCCACTGGCTCACTCAACAAGGTTCCTCTACTACAGAGGAACATACTCCCGACCTGGGTCTTTTATACTATTCCTTCTTTTCTTTTTTTGCCCCTCCCTGTCTGTCTGTTTCAATCTTTCCCATCTGCTGGTTTCTCCCCCCCCCATCTGTCCCTCTCTGTTTTCTCTCTTTCTTTGCATCACTTGCTTGTTGTTTCTTCCTGGGTTATTTAAATACTGTGGAGGTGAAAGATGCACGTCTGCAGTCACCCCTCTCTTGTCTTAATTGCTCCCCCGAGTGAGAAGGTGGGTTTCCTGCTGTGTGCAGTATTGCTGCCACACACACACACACACACACACACACACACACACACACACACTCACAGAGAATCAGCATTTTTAAAAAGGCAAAATATGAACGTAGACAACGGCGCAGAGTGTCACTTCTCTGGCAAAACTCTAAAGGCAGTATGATATAGACACACACACACACACACACACACACACACACACACATACAAACTTGGAGAATGTCATCAACTGGCATTGTTTTGCAGACTTACAGTACATTTGTGTCTAGTTGGCACCCACAGCTACACACTGCTCTGACAGCCCTCATCTATACTGAATCAAATCCTCTGTGGTGTGTGTACGAAACAACTATATTTTTGTTCTATGAATAAGCTGACTTCCCCTCAGATTTGTAGCTCCCAGCTGCAGTAGGCCATGTATAAATCAATGCCTTGGTGGGCTAGAGAGGGAGCAGTTATATTTACTCTGTTTCCTAGCTAGCAGCACTAGCTGTACTAGGGGGTAAAGGAATTCGATACACACCACTGGAAGGCGAAGGCTTTTTCACTCACATGCAGGAGTGGCAGTTCTGTTGATAGGGACAGACTAATGAAGGAATACCAGTTCAGTCAAGCAAGAAAACACACTGTGTAACACATCAACAGAAAACAAAACTGATTTCTGTCTTGCATCACAGGAGGAAAAGTAAGAAAAACTGAATTGTTTACATGCAAGCATGGATACACATGCACAAAACACCAGTATCAGATACTGGTAGTCTCACATTTGTTCTCACAAATGCCCCCAAGTCTATCTGATATATTTGAATTTTAATCTATAGTGGTTTATTGATTCAGATAAAGCACTTGTGTGTGTCTGCTCTTCATTTGCAGTCTGTGTCTGCAGCACTGAGTACTGGATTAAGGTTGATGGCAATGAATTATACATGCAGTCTGAAATGTAATTCTCTTCATTAGATGACAAATCTCTTGTTTGAATATTGCATACTGTGGTAATAATACTGCTTTTATCAATGGCCACTGGAGTTGTGGGACTGAGGAAAAATAGTCTTGTCATCACTGAAATGCACCACTGCTAATTCATTAATTCAACTACCAAATTAAAGTTAAAGCAAATGTCATTGTTGCTACATTAATTCTCACATAAGAAAACATGCAATGTCTGCTTATCTCCAGTGAAGAATCTAATGAAGTGCCTGTGTGTGTTTCGTCGGTGTGTCTTTTGCTGGACATTGTGTGTGTATGTGCTCGTGTGTGTGTGTATGTGTGTGTGTGTGTGTGTTTCTGTAGGCCCTGAGAAATGAGGGCTGGGCCTGGTTAATAATAGTGGCCGAGAGGGTCTGTTAGTGTAGCCCACTACATCACTCCTTAGCAGGGGAGACATCTCCAGGGCTCCATGCCGCTGTGATGGAGTGTTGGAAGGGGAGCAGACTGGTACGGAGAGCCGGTGATGGAAAGGGGATCGGAGGATGGAGGCTGGAGGACAGATGAGATTCAGGCAGCGGGGAGGCAAGGAAGTGAACAGTGGGGCACTTTTTTTTGTTCTGTATTGTTTCATCCTTTATACAAATACTCTACTAGGATCTGATGTACCACCAAATATCCTTGGATAGATGGAGGGTACTCAGGGTTTTACCCACCATCACAGATGTTCGGTTGCATTCGGCTTTAAAAACACACTGCAGTTTGCTGTATGTGCAGTACATATCTACAGCATATGGTGTCGACATTCAGAATAGATTTTAAAGGAATAGTTTGACCTTCTGGAAAGCAAATTTGTTTCTTACCGAGAGTAAGATGAGAAAATTAAAGCCACTCTCACAACTGTCTGCCAAATATAAAACTGGAGCCAGGAGACCATGAGCTTGGCTCAGCTTAGCACAAAGACTGGTATCTGAGGGTTAATGTCAAGCCAGGCTAGCTTTGTCTCCCTGCTCCCAGTCTTTATGTTAAGATAAGATAACCTGGCTCTAGTTCCATTGATAACAAACAAACATGAGAGAGTTATCGATCTTCTCATCCAACACACGGCCAAAAAGGAGAATAATCACATTTTATATTTTTTTATCACAAAAATAAGAAGATAATTGGGTGTATTACATGATGCAGAAAGTGTTTCCATACTAGAATACTTTCTGTATGAAACTAAAATGTTTTAAAATGATTCATAGCATCATGACAGGGTGCACATTAACCCTTTAATGCATACCTCAAGTCTTTAGCGACCAGGGACTATACTGTATTACAACTGGTGTAATTAATTCATTTCATTCAATGAAGCACTGAACCTACTATTCAGCAAACTATTTCGTTTTTAACAATGATCTAGTGTCAAAATGTCAAAATAATTGTTTCTTCTAATGTTTTTCTTTGAAAAGTTTATAGGGTCCCTACAGACCCGAGGTTTGTGTGACATTTGTTATTCTCTGTATACTCGATAATGTTGTGGTTTCCTGTTTGGCCCCATGATGGCACTGCCATTTATGAATCAAATCATTTAAAAGCAGAACTGGAGCGTGAGAATGACAAAGCTAGCTCAGTCACCACTAGCTCCGAAAAGGACAATGGTCTAGATACATAGCATTAAAACATGCCGTACTTAGTCACAGACGTTCGATAGTTCTTGTTTTTCCTCAGCTCTTGCTTCATGTAATAAGTTCCTTGACATTCCTGTCATAATTGAAACATGATTGATGAGGTCTTCTGGTCTCCCTTGAACCTGTCTGTTTTGTCTTTTCTTGTGCATTATTTATTTGAAATCTTTTTTTTTTTTTTTTTTTTTATCAGTTAGGGGAAAAAAAGGACAAAGTCTGGCTGACATGGAAATAGGAGGAACGTCCTGTAGAGGATGACTGCAACAGACCAGAGACAGAGAGCGAGGCCAGGCACAGAGATTTAACAGTGAAAACACTGAATAGAATATTGTGCTAGAGAGAATGAACAGATTTGTATGGATGAGATTGAATGCAGGGAATTATGTGAGGTTTTGAATAGATTTCTCTAAACCAAGACTGCAGTGGGGGAGAATTGAGGAGACGCAATGATTTGATTTTTTTTTTTTTTGTTTGACACTGACTGAACACTATAGTTGTCTGAGTCACCTTTTTTTTATATATATTCTCCAAATGCAGCTCATGTCATTTCTCTTTATCAGCCAAGAGCTGATGGTGATGGATAATATCATTTGATGGATGCGGAGAGACCTCACCGCCGAGGTGTGGCAGGAGACGCGAATGTGACCCACTCACACAAATCTCTCCACCCCACCGCCAACCTGCTCCACCTTGGTGCCCCCCTTCAATATGCTCCCATTTTAGATAATGAAAGAAGTCTGGAGGGGGAAGCCACTGCAGAGACCACTGATCCACTCTAAGTGAAAACCTATACTCAAGTTAATGTGAATACCCTCAGGGGACGAGGACTTCTAATTGATTAACCACATTACCCGGATAAGAGTTGAACTCTCCTGTATGAGAGCAGCTCAATATGGGCATCCACGAGTGTTCAGGAGATATAGGTAATGAAAATGTTTTTCACTGCAGCATCTGCTCTGGATTGTACTGCAGGTGTTTAGGGTATCACTGGATATATAGACTGAGTCCACTAGGGGCAGTGTTGAATCAAAAATTTCCCCTCAGCTCCTGCCAGTTTGTAACAGTGATTGGAGCATGAAAAAAGCATCATGGGAGTAACACTGCAGCACAGAATGGGTTCAAGAAGCACTCTTTTTGAGTGGAGAAAGGTGCAGGTGCATGATGATTGATGCTTTCCTGTGCTGAAGAATGAAACCTCTTCATAAGAACACAACGAGCACAGCTGATGCTGAATGTTGCCTCACTCTTATTTATGTAGGAATTTAGAATACAACCAAATGAGTTTAATTTGCTTCAAACATTTTGGACTCAATACCTTTTTGGGGGATTTATATATTTTACTGCAGGCTAAACGTTGCGTAATCAAAGCTTGGGAGGCTATGTTTCACTCTTCACTGTTCAGCTTTAAGTGTATTCCTTTCACTTCCTTGCACTGTTGACATAGACGCTGCAGTGATTAATAAAACTTGTCCTCCTTTGAAGATGCTCATGCAACCATCCTCTCTGCTCTGAAACAAGGCGCCACAGTTCAAAATGCTCTTTGATCTTCCAGTGCAAGACAATAGAGTGGCTTTGTGAAAAGGAAGACACAGGGAGATACTTTGGCCCTTAAAATCCAATAGAGACATTTTACGCTGCTTCAGTTATAATAAAGCTTGTACCGCTGTGTATTCAAAGTGGGACTGGTATGCAAATGCACTGTCCTTGGGGAGGTCATAGTATGTACTCAGGGTGTCATCATAAATGCTGCTTTGAAATACTGAAAATTACCTTGGGTTTTGCAACATTCTACATACAGGTAAGTGTCAAAGTCAGCTGGAGTTCTTTGAAGATGAAGTCTTTTGAGTGTGAAAACCTTCCCTCTGTAGTCTTGAAATGTGGCTGTAATAAATTTGTTGTTTGCTTCTTGAAAAAGTGAGGTAGACGTTAGCTTAGAGTTACTTTGGTTACAATGGTCTTTGAATTTGTATTTATTCTTTACCAAAATGGCTCATTTTACGTAAATAAGATACATCAATTTAAACCCTAACATAAATCATCTTGGGCTCATGAGCAGGCTTGTCTGTTTGTCTGGTAGTGGTGGTAATTAATCAAATTACTCCACTGTTTTAAAGTTGTAATTTGCTTGTATTCCACTACATTTCAGACGCAAATAAAATTTATTTTACTCCACTACATTTATCTGACAGTCAAAGTTAGTAGTTAATTTGCAGATTCAGCTTTTAGTTACAGAACATATGAACGGCTTAGCAAATGTAATGAATTGTTATTATTAAGTTTAGGGAGCAAGCAACAGTAATATTAGTCCAATTATAGAATATGTGGGGAGCTGTCATGTCGTCCATCTTAATATACAGTCTATGGCATAAACCAAGATACTTCAATCACAGACCGGAGGACATAATGTGTAAAGGATTTTTATTTATTTTGACAACATGTCTACAGAGGGCAGCTATGAATACAACAGAGAATATTAAGGTGAAAGAATGCTGACATTGGATGGAATTTATGTTGTAATTGCACATCTTTCACCCATTGCGAATCAAATAAACATTTAAGTTCTTATATCTTACACGTGAGCTGCCCTACCTGAGAAGCTGCTGATGTTGTTAGGTTATGTTGTCATACTGCAGTGTTATGACAGTGCCAGATGAACTTTTGTCCACCAATTCCCTTGTCGGTTTTTAAGCTTGCCCACGGACCGTGCCCTTTTTTTATGGGCTTGTAGATTGCTGGGAAACACATCAATCTCTTGCGGGTGCGATGCTGTATGTCTTCCCCCTCCGTGCCATGTGACCCCATTGCCCTTCCTCTAGTGTCCACTGGTTTGCTCATGTCTGGTTTCTGAACCTCCGCTGCCCTGGTTATTAAAGAGCACTGGGCGATATCCACCCTCGTCATTCTTTCTCCCTCCATTCCGCCCTCGCTCACTTTGTTTCGTCCCTCAATTTCTCTATTTCTCTGTTCATTCACCTAGAATAGCACTGGAGATTGCTGTTGTTCTATTCTTGTACCAGTGCTGCTATCTCACTGTGTTGCACACGGAAGCCCAATATTCACCAGTTACACATCTACACTACCTGCAAAACCTGTACGACAATTACCAATGGGCCGTTTTATTAATTGAAATGTATTTATAATTCTCATCAGTAATCATGGTCCCTTTCCTTTGTTCTTGTTCCATCAGTCACAGTGGAGTATGGCAGGCTGGCCCACAGGTAGAGAGGTTGACTAATTAATGACTGAGAGGTTGCTTGTTCATTCCAGACAGAGGGATGTGCTCCAAAAATGAACCTGAATGAAGCTGTTTTTTCTCTCTGGTGTTTTTCCTCTTCCTCAAGTGAGTAAATTTATCTGTCAACTGCTTTATGTAAAAAAAAAAAAAAAAAAATATGACAATGTGTTTAAAGGGATCATTGGTTTATTGACTATAATAATAAAATAAAAATATGAAGTGCTGTTTTAAAAATGCTCTATTCAATCTTTTGATATTAACAATACGGGTTTGAGTGATCAAAGAAAAACTTATGTCCAAACAATATTCGATGTACAGTACATATATACACAAATCTATCAGCACATAAGTAAGAATGTGCTGTCTACCACCCAAAGCATCAGTTCAGCAGCATTCTCTCAGACAGAGGTGGCATTAGTGGAAACCTCCACTTCGGTTCAATCATGAGTTGTTTCAACACTCCTATAGCATTGTAATGAGAAATCAAATAATTTGGGAATTCTGTGGCCTTTTACTTAATTTACTAATGTTTCACTGTTTATTTTATTTTATTGTTCTTTTATAGTTTTCACTTACTGCCCAAACTGCTGCCCATTGCCCACACTGACAAGTTTTTCTGTTGATTGCTATGTCATGACAGGTGCTATTGCTGTGTCTGTTCTGCTGGATTTCATTCTGAAAGCTGTTGGTATAATGGGATGTTGAAAGTTCAGTGCCAGGCTTAACATGATGTACTAATGAGCAGCCTGGTAAGTGTGATGCACTGGAACAATCGATGCATAGAAAACAATGTGTGGCTGTGGTTTACAGGGTTGCTGTGCTCATGTCAGTATGACCCTGCACAGACATTCGGGCATTAAAAACCAGTTCAGGTGATCTAATAACAACCAGATGGCAAAAATAAAGGGTGTAAACACACTCACAATGCAGTGAAAATCCAATCACCCAAATCACATTTGGAGACGAGTATAACCTCAATGTTAGTGTAGTGTGAACAGACAGTATATGCATTTTATGTTCTATTAGGCTACTTCTTGCTCTGCAATGCTGTCTGCTTGCTGATAATATGCGCTTGTAAAATCAGCCAAGTGTTGGTAGCTGTGTAAAACCCTCCCTTTTATGTGCACGGGTACAGTTTTCGTTTTGCAGCCGAGCTCCACCAAAGTGCCGTTAATAAAAAGAAGTACCAGGAGCCACCAGCGGTGCTCGTCGAGCTCATCGAGCAAACTGCTTCCCTCCTAACCCCCTGAAGTTGTGTTGAACGGAGGAGCTTTTGATTTTATAAGGCCTTCAGTGTCACCGCTATCAGACTACGCAAAAGGAAACCGGGCCGTTGGCAAACATGCTGCTCTCCAGAGTGGTCTCCCTCTCTGTCAGTACCTTTTAATGAAGATCCTCCTATCCTAATAGAGTCCTCCTGTACTCCCATCAATTCAACTGCTCTTAACCCCTCCTCTTTATTCTACCCACCCGTTCCCCACATCCTCCTTCTCTCAGTCTCCCTCTTTTACTCCTCCACTGTTTTAATTGCTTGAAGGTCATTGACAATAATGTGACAACTTATTAGAAACCCCATCTGATGCCACTGATTTTATACCTCACTTTGCCACAGCGCTTGGTTTCCAGGCAATTACTGAGCATGCTATTTATTAATTTCACGGTTCACAGAGCATCACACGCTATAAATAGTGAAGGATGATAGCTCAGTCATTCACAATGTCGGTGGCTCTTATCGATTTTGAGTGAGATGCTGGTGGGATGAAGCTTTCATCTTTCAGGCCTTAAATACTGGAAAGTGGAAATGCACAGTGTGAGAAAGAAACAATCGCAGAATTGAGAGTTAACATCAGCACATAAGAACCCGTTCAAGTGCCCATTTTGCTCCTACATGCTTTAAAAAATGTCATGATTGTAATTACACAGAAAGACGAAAAATCTAACAGCATGGCCTGCCCTTTATATTTCCACAGGAATCCATTTATCGCCAAAGATAGCTGACATCCCCATACAAGTGTTATACAGCACTAACAGTACAAGTGCCGAGACCAATTATGTGTTGTTTCCTTGAAGCAAGACGTGAGACCAGCAGCTCTGCAGTTCGCCATGCTGTTCTTCCAAAATACTGTACTCTCTCCGTGCCAAAGTAATGTGTCTCTGTGTTACCGGAACCATTTAACCTGTCAAGGCAAGAGTTCGGTGTGTGTTTGGAAACAATCCAATAAATTAGAAAGAAACCAAACCTCAGCCAAGAAGTTTGACTCAGACATCTTTTGCTAAATAAACAAAATGGTCCATCCCTTCTTGAAAAAATAAAAAAAAATAAAAAAATAAATTCTGTTTCTTAGAAGCTCAGTCCAAATTGAATTTTTCAAACCTTTTTAGATGTCTTCTGAATAAGCAAGACACATAAAAACTGTTTGTTTTCCCCCCAAAGAGTCCTCAAATGCTTATTCCACACTTCCTCCTGCTTTCTCTTTTCAAGTCTCACTTCACATGAGTGGCTCTCTCACATCTGCAGCTCGTGCTTCCGCCTGAAGGTGTGAAAAAGGCAGGGGAACATGCACAAGACTTTGACCTTTAGAGTCAACAGCATAAATGTTGACTCTGGCTGTCACTGTTGTCTTATTATCATCTCTAAGTCACAACTCAGAAACCACCAACATCTCTCTATTCACACTGATCGCCACAGTGCAGCAAGCTTTTATATTCTTAAAAGCAGCATAGGACTTAATGTGAGCCAAATAACATTCAGAAATTAAGCTAGTAAAAGGTTCATAGTTCACGTTTTTTTTGCATGTCTCTCCAATCAGGATACAGCCCCGTGTTTTTATTATTACAGCTTGCAGGTACAGTGTAGCACATAGTCGTGTAAATCAAGCCTATGAGCACTTAGTGTGTTGACAGTGTGTTGGGAGACACTTGTGCTTCAAAATCCCACTTTAATGGCTTTCTATATGAGGCTATATATCTGTGGTGTTAAAGTCCTGCTTGAGGGCATGTGTGTGTGGTTTCCTGCGTGTTTTCATCACATAGCTCCAGCTGTAAAGGCCTCCCTGCCAGAGGCTTACCTGATTGAGAAGGCGGCTCCTTTTACGGTCCGGAGCGCTCTGAACTTTACGAGAGCGACAGCGGTCCGTCCGTCCTGTAGCTCCCAGCAGAAATATCATGTTTGTTTATCTCTGGAGAGAATTTATTCTGCTGATTCATTGGCTGGCACTCCTGCAACGGCTGAAGGAATTCGATTTTCTCTTTATTTATTCTCTTCATTTTTCCTCCTGTGGAAGAGTAGTCTCTTGTGTGATACCACAGGAAAACTTCCTTCCTCCTCGCCGTGGTCCCCTGTGAAATGAGATTAGAGAGAGGAGGGAAAAAGAGAGATAGAGGACAAGGGACATAATAGAGTTGTTATTCATTGTAATCGTGCTTCTCCTGTTGTTGCTTTTTGCTTTCACCTTCAAAATAGGCTATTATATTAAATAAACATGTCAATGTAGGCATTCATCAGTGATCATATTTGAACAACAGAACAGTTAAAACTCTGCTTTAGACTTTCTGGACTTTAACTGGATATATTTACTATGCTTCACAAAAGGACAAAATATGCAGCTGTTACCGGGTAGGGGTTGAAGCATATAATTCAGATGGATTGTCCAATATATTACAATTACAGAGCTGGTAACAGGCAGAGCAAACCCCTACTACCATGAACGATCTATTCCAACTTATTATGGAGGTTTATGATTTGAGACGGATATGACTTGATGTGGTCTCAGATTCATTAAAAATGACATTGAGAAATGATAAACTGCTGGGAAAATGTGCGCGCATGTGAGTGTGCGCGCAAAAAATATGCGCATGCCTCTCAGCCAGCACAGGTCATCCATGCTGAATGCCTTCGGAGAGGAGTTAGCCTAGCTGTGAAGCGGCTCACAGACCTGTGAAATAAAATAAGTTAAGGACACTAAAGCAGGTTGCCTGCTGTGATCTACCATGCAAACACATTTCAAACACAGGCTTCTCTAAATCCCACTGTCTGGGTTCTGTCAACACCAGGATACCGAAGCAGCCTGAACGTACAATCAATACCCCCCCGTCTGTTTGTTTGAATTGGTTTGGTTCAGTGGTAGGACAATCCCAAAGTGCTGGTGTCAGGGCTGCAGGGTAGAGCACAACACACCTTTGCCATTTTTCTACTCTTCCTGCAGTTTTTCACGCATCCGATGTGCAGTCAGCGTGACGTGTGACCGCTCGGCATCACGTGTCACATGGACAGCCCTTAAACCGCAGGGAAGAGACCCCTTTGCTTGACACGCTCCTCTCGAAGCATGAGGTCACATGGACTTCACATGTAGGTCACATGGTCCCCGCACGCCTCTTGCTCTGGGTCAGCTCCACCAGGAGCCACAAAGGACTGCACCATCGAGGACGAGCCAGAGTAAGGCCTCATTTCTGTGCTGGCACAGATGGAGCGCACAGTCTTTAGGACAATAAACTGTTGGTTCCAGGCAGATTTGTTTCTCACCTGCGCCCGAATGCACACACGCTGTTGTTACTTGGCCACAGCTGGCATTTGTAGAGTTGATGCATTGGCTCTTTGTGGCAAATAAACACAGTTCACAAAAACAGTCAAATTAGCTCCACATTCGCTTCAAGGCTTGCTGGCTGTAAATTAAGCAGGGCAGGAAACAAGTCATTTTCAGCGAGATATTTTGTAGCCAGTTGATTCCGTATTTTTCTCTGGGCATTCAAAATATGTATAAAATAAATGCCCCAGTCATATAAACTGAGTCATTATCATGTGTCATTTCATATAATTATAATCCTTTTAGGTGTTTTGTACAAATCATTTAACAGAAAACATGGTGAGTGGGTCTTCGGTATCGCCAAAAACATGAAACAAACTCGGGAAGTGGCACCATCTTACTCTTGGTGGCATATTAATGGTGTTAAATATGATTGCTGTGTGAATCACCTTACCAATAATATTGTTTTTGTCCTGAGTCCAGAATCTCCTTCTCCAAAAATGAAATGAATGTCATGGTTTGTTTAGCAGAAAGAGAGCAAACTGCTCATAACAGGGATGAGTGGAGTTGATTGGCCACGCTTACCACATTCTTCTACCATTGATAATGCTGTTTTTCTGTTAAGTCACCCTCTCGCACAAGTTCACCGCTCTTGCACCACCACCTCTGGTCAAGAAATAACCAACAATCCATCTGCTGTGCCACGTGGAAATTGAACAGTAAATGCTTTAGTATTAGAATTCGTGCTGCTTTCTGTCTGTCTCCGGAAGGTGTGCAACCGATTGAGTGTGTCTTCTGCAATTTTTGGAGCAGCGGGGGTTATTGAGAATTTTGGCTCTCGGATCAGAGCAAGTCACAAAGTTGTTATGCTTCTCAGGAAATGAAAAGTAATTGCAGCTCCAAAATGTTTTCATATCTATACTGTTGTGTTACAAATGATTATTAATATTTGCTCTGTATCAAAAAACTTAATGTTTTTTTTTATTCCCTTTATTTTCTAAGAGGTGTATGAATTACCAACAATGGTGAAATAGCACAAATACAGGGAGGATTGCATTATAATGGTTGCCTAATGACCCTAAGTGTATAAACAAAAGGCTTTTGTTTGTGAAATGTCAGGCTTTCAGTTATACTGCTATACTGAAGTGAAACATTCAAAATGAAACCAGAATTTTTAACTTCACCTCTTGCATCTGTGCTTCTTCCTATTTCTTTTGATCTTCTTCATTCCGTTGTAAATCCAGTGGCAGGAGATGCTGGTTATTTAATGTGAGTCAGGTACCTGTAGCTGGACTATAATTGTCCCCCAGGGGCACTTCCACTGTTTCAGCTAGGTAAACGCTTTGTGGCTGTAATCCTATTGTGAATTATATCAAAGGAAATTAGATTAAAGCAATTGGATTTTCATGGTAAATTACTCTTTACCCCTCAAATGACCCACTGAATGAGAGAACGGAGCCACAGGCTGATCTAAGTAACTGTAAACTACTGTGTCGTGCTATGTGTTCCTACCAGCTGACATGAGAGAGAGAGGGATGAGATTATTGAAAGGCATTCCTCGCTTCAACAACTTAATTCACAAACAAAAACAGTGCAGTTAAGGTTCAGGGCTATGTGTTTTAGGAAAGTTGTCACAGTTTTCAAAATACTTCTGTCGTATACAGTGCGCCAGAAAGTTTATGTATAAAAAGGCTTTCTGTTTGTTTGTTTTAGGATGGAGTTGTGGTAATGGATGCACCCCTTGATCAGCAAGCAACATGAGAAAATAATATGCCATGAAAGTGACTTTTCATTTGCTGGCAGCACACATAACCACATTACACGCTAAACACAAGAAAAGCAGAAGGACAAAATTAAGGGTTGTTTTCTCTGATAGCTGCGTATCTAATTTGCATGACTTTGCATAATATAGTCCATAAAGGCAACAATATTCATAATGTGACAGCCAAATCATATTTTCCTTGATAGGGCATCAACATTAATTTGACTTCAGATGCAAGGTAAAAAGGCCCCAGTTTGAGATGTAGCACCAAGAAGAAAAAAGAAAAATAGAAAAAAAAAAACCTAATACCTTTGTTGAGTTGTGATCATATCTTTAGCACTTCTCTCTGAAGGTCTGCTGACTGAATAACTGAAGTTAGAAATGTCTGTTGAATAATAACTGTGATTCGTTTATGATTTCATGTGCAGTGATACCTTTTGTTAAGATTAACATCTTTATACTGTTCATTCAGATACCCAGTCTACCTCTAAAAATACTTTTTTTTATGACTTTTTGTACTTACAAGTAAGCCAAATGTTTTCTGAATTCTTCCTATGTTTCTCTTGTTTATTCTCTTCATCTTTATCTATACTGCAAGTGTATCTGACATGGATGACATGGGTGTGTGCACAAGAGCGTGAGATCGAGAGCGTTTGGCATCTTGGTGAAAACAGAAGACTAATTACCTCCTGAAATAATTTAATGTCAGCCCTGGTGTGGGCTCCCCTCAGCAGGACAGCTGAACAGGCCCAGCCCTCTGCTGGGAGATTCATCTCTGTCAGCTTAGATAAACCTGCCGGCCATCACAGCGTTGGCACACACATCCTGCTCCTGGACCTGAAAAAAAAAAAAAAAAAGCCTGATGAAGCTGTCCTGTCCTGCCTCCACTGGAAAAAGACAGGAGGCCTAAATGAACACGAGCTTTCATTACTGCTCTCTTTTTTTTTTAGCACTTAGGGGGTGCATCTGTTTTTTGCAAATCACCTTTATCCTCCGCAGGCATAACCAGCTGCCATCACTCTCTGCAATGGTCCTTGGAGCTGTCAAGTTGGGGTAAATAGGATTTTCATTGGTGTGATGAGAGTGAATAAGCAATAAATGTATTACATGTTCACTTGAGGAGTTTTCGTATCACAGATGTCAATCACAAAATGCAGTTCATCCCTAATTTCAAATATCCTCATTAACTTTTATTTGTTGACAAGTGGGTATCATGAATCTATCTTAAAACCCTTGGATGGGAATAATTAAGGGACTGTATGAAAATTACTAGGATGGGGAGCAGGGGGCTGAACATTATGCTCTACTTTATAAACCACCAAGACCCTCCTCAGCATCATCATTAATATTTAGTTTGGGCCCCCTGTTTGGCAAAAGAAAAATCTCAACACCATCCTCCTATTTAAAAATAATGTAATGTATAATTTCAACATTATTGCCTAGTGCATATATTCAAATGGTGTGCTCCTATTTACTGTAAACCTTAACGTTAATGGAACAATAATTTGCACACAGCCAAATTGCACATTCAAGGCCAAAAGTATGGCTAACCTAACAAAATGGCATGCCTCATTTATTGAACATTTGAATAAAATAGGCACGATCTCTAGAGCTGCAGGAGAGAATTCTGAATAATAATGAAAAAGACGAATTAGATCAGATGAGGCTTATATTTATATTATATTTACTGTATGTACATTGATGTAGTTCTGCTTTCTGTGTTGCTGGAGAATGAAGGCGGGAGCTGTTGTGAGAAATGACATGCTCTTTCGAAAGATAATGTAATAAATAATGTTCCATCTCTAATAACTACTAATTGTGTCTGCATATGGCAAAATGCACCTTTACGACCCATGGCCCACACAAAAAACATTCTTTTGTTGTAATGGTCTGTCCCTTTGTTATATTTTAAAATGAATCTCACAAAGGAAGAAATAATTAAAATATTAATCTGCAATGAGAAAAAGTTAAAAAAACCCTTCCTGCTCTCTTCCAAAAATGAATTCTGCCCTCCCTTCAGCAAAAAGAAAAATTACAAAATGCTTTTTTTCACGCCCTTAATAATTTTTGTACAGTCCCTAAAGTGACTAATAATAACGTAACTGCCTAATGAGTCTGTGACAATCTCATCAAAGAGAGGTGTCTCCGTGCTGTACCTACACAGTGAATCCCTGATCCCCTGTGGCTGTGTCCTTGCCGTCCAATCAAACTGCACCTTATGTGTCGGTCACAGTCCAGTGATGGATAGCTGCTTAAGATCAGCCATCCCTTGAAAATGAATGCTCAAATATCTTTCCAATATTGGCATACTATTAGAATTGGAGGTGAAGTGCGCCTATGCTCGTCTTAGGACACAAGCTCGCACAAGGACACCAGTCCCTCGTCACCAGCATCATCTGATCAGTTCATCAGATCGTGTTTCTCTTTGATCATTGCCTTTTAGTGGCTATGCTACAGTATTTAAGGGTAATAACTGAAAGGAATTTGGATTACTGAATCACACTCACTTCAAGGACAAGTGCTGATATGATGTTTGATCTAGATCTGTTGCACTTGCACTTGAAAGCATGGCGTCCATATGTGATCATAATATTAGGAGAATGCTTAACTTTTTAGTTAGATGTCAATAAAGTACATTCAGTGTTTGTTTGGGAATGAATCCACGTTGTGCATAACACATGCTGGCTTTTACAGCCAAGCAGGCAAAGGGATTAACTTGTTGGCGACACAATGATAGGCACGAAGGGATGCAGACAAGTAGTTTTTGTTATTTGATGGGCATGAAAAACACACAAACGAGAATCTTGACGATGCCCCAATGCCTCTTTGTTGGGTGAGAAATGGACATAAAGGGAAAAACTGAAAAGCGTCAGCGGTTAAATTTGTGTACACCAACTTGGGCTTTTGTTTCTGATTGATGGAGCAAGAAATTCAGACACGCAGATTTAACAGTGTTTTGAGGAAGGAAACCGACATTGTCCATTCATTTGAAAGAATTTCATCTTGCTTCTCCTTCTTCCTCCTCACCCTCTTTCTCTCTCTTTTCTCTTTCTGCATCTTTTCACACTTTTGTCTTCTTAGATCAGTTTCTTAAAGGTCAGACGGACTACCATGTCTCCGTACTTGCACACACTTTCGTCAGATGTAGGGACTGTAGACTTGAATTAAAACGTGGAGCCGAAACACTGTGACCGCTTTGTTGTTCTCAAGAAAGTGTTCTTCCGTGCTGTCCTTGGGACTTTTATTCGGTGACATTCCAGTTTCTATCTAAAGTTTTCACTCGCAGATCAGATTATATGACACCTTTGGTACCGCTTCTGCACTTTTTGAATTCCTTTTTACTGAGCACTGACAGCAGTCCTCAAGGATACACAAACAGTTCTAATATCAATATATTCAAGTCAACAAAGGTTATCATGTTTTTTTCGGATCTGAATATTTCACAATTGCCTTTGGCTCAGCAGTTAGATCTCACAACATTATTTCCCCGGTGAGTATTTAAAAGTCTTTTAAAGGATGCTTGTGAAAGCTCAGTGGATGAGACAATAACCTGGATTACATTTCATGACCCAAATGAATTTACCCTTTGTTTTCCAGCCGAGGAATGAATCACTTCTTGGCATGTTAACGCAAAGAGATTGAGGGCGCTGGCTCCGAGACTCAATGTGTGCTGTGACGCTGTGTGAATGAAACAGCCTCAAGCAGGTGTCGTTCAAACGCGAGGAGCCAAAGTTTGAAATACCACAGAGTCAAACACAGGCATATTCATCTGCCCCGCACCTCTTCAGCCATTTATCCCCTTTCTCTTCTCTCCACAATTCTTTTCTTTTTCAACAAGACCCCCGTCTTCGTATCCCACAAATTAATCCCTTCATGAACAGCACACAGAGGGAAAAAAATTGAGAGAGGGAAGGATGATAGAATCCTAAAGCTTTAAGGCGAACAGTACTACAGTATCTAGGTGGTGTAGAATGAGCTCCATTATTGCTCTCAGGGCTCAAATTGAAAACATTACTGCTCCCATTCACAGTCCTCAGACACAGAGGATGGTCTTTATTTCCAATCTCAGTCTCCTTTCTGGTTGAGGGAGCGCCGCCGCCCGCACTGTGTGTGTGTGTGTGTGTGTGTGTGTGTGTGTGAGGGAGGGAGACAGGGAACGATTGTGTGTTTTTGTCTCCAGGAGAGTCTCAATAAAGTCGTCAGCGCTGATGCTGTGCATATAGGTGACCTCTCCTGAGCCCTCCTCAGTACCCCCCACCACTTGCAGATGGAGACCCTTGGTGCATTTTTAAAGACTGCCTTTACATCACAAAAGCTGTGGCATTAGCCACCAGTGCTGTGATGTTGACCTTGGTAAGCCAGGACAACATCAGTATGCATTGTGTTTCACTCAAAAGGACATAGTGCCATATTCTGGTGAGGTCATAAATGAGTGAAACCACAAGTTACTTACAAAGACTTGAATAAATAAAAGGTATAGTCAGGAGGCCTAAGATTCTTCGCTTTCAAGTTCAAGCTTTTCACATTCCTGTGTTGATTTTCAGCTTTATTCCTTTGATAAAAGCCAAGGTGTAAAAAAAAAAACATGATGTACCAAATATATTGACTTTATGTTTGCAATACAGTTGGCTGGTGGGTTCATGGTGTTCCTGTTTATATTGTGTAGCAAGACTGTTGTATGCAGCATGAGATTTTAGATCATGCACGTGAAATGATATAATAAGTAAGTAATAATGAGTGTTAAAATACTTGATTATACTTGAATGGTATCTGGCATACACTCTCCTTCTGTACATCATGTGCCAAGCTGTCGTTTGGCTCATTTCTGAAAGGCTGTTTACCTAAAAACAATTCTCTGGATGTGGAAAGGTCACATCTCCCCCATCCCCCCTCCACCCTTGTTTCTCCTGTCACCCCTCCCTTTTATCCGGGGGAGGCTGCCAGATTGCTTTAGCCTTTTTAGTGCAGCTAGCTGACAGACAGACAAGGCACTGGCAAGGTCACAGCCAGGAAAAGCATTCATGATGGAAACACCAGCTTTAAGGGAAGACACCAGCACAAGAATCCAGAATTTACAGAACACTCACTGTTCAGCCTAATCATCAGTTCTAACTAGGGCTGTCAATCGATTACAGTTTTTTATTAAATTAATTACATGATATGCTTATTAATTAATCGAATTAATCGCATAAATAAATATTGCTTGGGAAAGCCCATAGAATAGACATATAACAGAAATATCAAAAGGGGGGGATTAGAAATCAATAAACTGACATTTATTTATATGTAAAAGTCATGCACTCCAGCTTTACGTGATGATCACATTAACCACAGTCTTTCTTAACTATTTACATGCGCAACTAACGCACAGACCGGTTGGGATTGAGCGGCACACGGTGTCAGAGGGGTGTATCGTGAATTCACTCCGGTGGTGTCAGTGGCTCCCTGAGTGCTCAGAGCGCTGCTCTCAGAGGCTCATAGCCGCACCAACCGCGACAAAAAATGCGACTGTTGGGTTATTTGGCAATTTTGGTAGTATTATCTAACACGCAGCAACTTACAGTTACATGTGTCCATCAATTGATTATCATAAACATGCGCTAATTTGCATTTATTTTTTAACGTATTGTTTTGTTATTGATTAATCAAAACGAATGCCTTAATTTGACAGACCAAAACAAACGTATACTGAATCTAAAGTCATCCTGTGATGCTACAAGGATGGTTATTAAGAACTAGCAAACTTTACATAAACATTGTTGAAAAATCAATCAAAAAGTAATCAGATTACTATACTTATTACTCAACAGCAAAGTAATTAGTTGCATTACTTGTTGCTTTACTTTCGTTACTCAGACCACTATTTTATAGAAGTAAAATCAAACTGACACACAAGACAGCACTAGATGTATCTCCATTAACTTTTGAAACCGGGCATTTCTCAGTGACATTCTCACTGCATTTCTCACTTTTCAGTCGCAGATTTCAGAATGGCACTTCTCATCATTTTGAAATCCTTCATGCATGTCTGGCTGACAGTCAGTAGTCATTGGCTTATTGGGCCCTAAGCACAAACACGGGTTGTGAAGGCTAATGCTCCTGCATCTGACAGCTTCAATAGAAGTGTGTGCACTGGAAGAAAGGCTAATTGGGCTGAAGGGAAGATTTGCATTAAGGAATGGCAAAGGTGTTGCATCGCCTAATCGCTTTTCATCATAGAAAGAAAGGAGTGCTTCTTCAACGAGGTTAAATTATGCTGTAAAGTGGTCCCTTGTACTTCAATAGAATGACCTCAAACCCTTACCATCATTCCTATTTTATAACGCCGTTGAACTGTGGTTGATTGAAAAAGTGCAGTTTCCTAAAGTTGAAAATAACCTTTGCGGCTATTGTAATCCAATCCAGAATAGAGTTTTATGCCGAAAAGGTGAATTACTGTAAATCATTCAATTTCTGAGAAAAGTGAAGTTAGAGGGGTTTATCACTTTTGTGTTTACAAAGTTAGACTTCTCCTTGTAAGGAGAATGTTTGGACAATGAAAAATGATGTTAACTGCTATCTGTAGGCAATGGTTAAGAACCTTTGGAACGAGCCTAAGAATATATTCTCTTTTATTGTCCTGCTTTTTGGCTTCTCTGATGTTTCAGGGCTTAAGGCAACATCGCTCACTGCACAACAGTGGCGGTGAAAGGGCTGAACAGATGTGTCCACATTGTAAAAGAGGGAGAAAGCTGACAAAAAGATAGATGATGAGATAAGAGGGGTGAAAGAGAATGATACAGCAAAGACAGAAAGAGATTGGAAAAAGACAGAAAGACAGAGAGTGAAGGATGAAGTGGCATGATGCCAGTCCATTGCCTTACCTTGTTATCTTCATCCCACTCAGTTTTAGATTTATCTACACGCCTGACAGGAAGTATCAAATGTATCAGGGTTTCCAGAATTTTGCCCTCTCGCTAATGCACACCACCACCGACAAAATCAAATAGCGACATTGGTTGTTTATTTGTTTGGAGTGTGTTATACTTGATTCATAAAGTCTTTAGGGAACGGAGTCTTATCAGGAAATCATTCAATCTAATCAACTGCTAGCCCTGTATATGATCTCTTGCCTCTAGACTTCTGTGTGCAGATATTGCCGATAATTTCATCATCACAATAAATAGTACTTTTCACTTTATACAATAGTATTTTTTAAGTTGAAAAATCCTTTTCCACACACAAACTGAACTTGGTAAGCACGTTATGTGGATTGTGATTGTATCCACAGTCACTGCAGTGATGCAAATACATTTTGAATCTGTAGTGTTCATGAGTTTACATACATTATTGTAAGCAGGAGATGAAGCGTGATGTTCATATATAGCGATGTCACAGTGCATTAGTGAAACTCTCACTCTCCTGGTGAGATCAAGTGCCCGATGAAACATTAGTTTAGCCACAGTGTCAAAACCTGTTTACTCTGAGGCAAATGCATTACCACATAGGTTGAGAGATACAATCGTTATGAGGACAGGTGGAGCCCTCATGGGGCCCTGTAAGCTTGCCCCCTCATCTGGATGTCTGTGCCCAATGAAAATGAGCATGAACATGCTACAAGAGCCTCTGGGCGCCTGCTCGTCGCACCAACCCTTCACCTGCTGATTCATGTGACCAGTTGAACAGCAGAGTGAATCCTTTAACGACTCTACCTCCAATCTCCAATGAACTGTCTCCATGTTGCGGTAACACCAAAAATTGCTATCCATTAATTTCAATGTAGAGCATTTTTACTAAATTTAGACCTGTGACCCACTGACCAATGTCAGAGAGAGAATTGGAACTTGTGTTTCCTGGTAGAGTTCAAAAGACTGCTTTTTAGGTGAATTGGAAACTCTGCGATAATTTGCCCACAGATGTGAGTGTGAATAGTTCCTTGTTTTTTGCCTCTTGCCAAATGTTTGCTGGGATATTCAATACTTCAACCCCTCTGTACTGCTGCTACTGCTGAGGCTGCTGCTGTTCATGTAGCATTTCATAAGCTCCACCTCCCCCTGGCATCCACCTGTGGGCTCTGATTTTATGTTTCCCTAGGGGGGGAAATTATTATCATCACTTCCCACCCCCTGCTGTGCCGAGCTTGGTGTTTCCTTGTAGAAACATCAACATCATACATATTCTACATTCGCACAGTAATCTATTCTACCTGAGTTAGCTGACTGAACTATACTGCATCAAATGTTTCTATTTAAACACAGAGAGGCTAAGCTGACCATAAGGCTGGTAGGTGGTGTTAGAACAACAGGATATATACACTCAGTTGCCAGTTTATTAGTTACACCTAGGTGAAACTAATACAGTCCTACTAAAATTGACAAAGGTTATAATGCTCAGTTTTTGTTGAAACATTTTAGAGAGGTGTTGATTCGATTGTATGGCCATTTTTGAGGCTGCAGTTTGTGGTGCTGTCGGACTGCATTGGACTGTACAATACTGGACAATAGTGATGAGTCATCTTCCACGGAGCTGCCATGTTGCACCACCATGTTGCTAAGGTACTCCAGAATGGACAAACCAAACACTGGCTCTAGATAAGGCCTTTCGGGTTTTCACGTTGGAGGAGGGGTGATGCGCGGGGTATTTAGCTGGTTCAGTTAGGATTTCCCACATGCTACTCCACGCTACCCAAGTCTGCCAGCGTTTGCCAGTTGGCATACAGCCCTCTATCTCTGTCTACAGAAGATTCTCCAACCAGTCAACCTGTGCAAATCGATCTGATAAGCTAAATGTTCAACTCTTGAAATCTAGCCTGTGGACTCAATTTAAGGCATATTTACCAACCTTTGATCAAGAATAGAAGAGACACACACGCTCAGCTGATGTTAACTTCATAGTAGGAGGATTTTCTTCCTCTGTGCGTGCCTGAGCTACTAATCTACACCACCCCGGCCTGATGCGCCATCTAGCAGCCCAGATGTGGAATAGCAGTCTCGTGACTTAAAATGCAATGAAATTATGTGAGTGAGGAAATCTGTCTGTCGTTTTCTTTACTTATTCTTCTCTTAACTTATTTTGTAGGTTGGCTGTTTTCAACCCTCTACATTAGGTTATTACTGTTTGGAAGTAGTAATTTACATTTCCCTAGCAAACTGCAGTAATGTTAACACATCAAGAAACACAAACGCAGCATCATTGGAATTTAAGATTATTCTCTTCAACTGAAGGATACTTTTCTTTATATCTTTACAGTAAATAGTTTCTATTTCCAATGCAAAACAGAATATTTTGAATTACAAAACAAATTTTTAATTTTCTGATTCTTCAATGTCCCACAGTGAGAGGTGAAGTTCAGACAGTTCATAAAATGTAGTTTAGTTAAAAACTAAAATAAAAGAGAGAGATAAAAATTACAGCAGGAGGAAATATATTTCATATTTAATTATATGCCAATATTACATAAAGCCAATGCTTTAAAGGCACAATAATTGCATTGCCAATGAATATAAGGTTAGAAAATACAACATTTGACCAATTTAACATGACTTCACATGACACACATTTCTGGTCTTATAACCAAATACAGATACAGAGACAGATAATTCTGTGGTTGAAAATATACAGATAATGATGTCTCTGTACACCTCTACTTTGTAGTAGGCTAGTGTGAAGATTCTAAAAGCCTCCCCACTGACTGATAAAATTCCCACCTAGGTGCCACTTTTATCTGTCGCATTGCTCTTCAAGGTTATCTCAAACATGCGACACAAAGTACTCCCACCCAGCAAAGAGTTGAAGCAGGAAAAGAACCAAAACCATCAGTCACTAATTCTATTTCCCAGCTCGGGGAGGTGGTACAGCCGGAGGGGAGGAACACTGACTTACACACCTCCACTTAGCCCCAGCTGAGGGCCCCCCACCACCCCTGAGATAGAGTTACCACAGGGGGCCACTTGGAGGCTAACCGCCCTCCTTCAACAGGCCCCTCAGGGCCCCTTTGTACATTCATCCCTCAGTGGGAACCCTTGCCACTGCAATCTCCAGCCAATCACCTTCCCCAGAGACAGTCTCATTTGTGTAGACCGTGAGTGAACTTTATGTGGATGTGTAGTAAAATTCACACTCCAAGGTTTTTTCATTTTTTTGCCTGTCTGCAAAAAGTGTAAAGTGTGATATCCTATAGACTGTCACAGCATTGTAGAGGAATTAAAAGCATCTGTGTTTGTACCAAAATGCTCTGGCTTGTTAATGACTTCAATACTGCAGATTCATGAGCATCATGACCTGAGTTGCCTTACCTGTGCCAATTCAGACCAGTGTTTCACTGCCTCTAACTCATGCCTATCCCCTGTTGTTTGTCATTAGATGTGAGATTTAGTCTGTGAAATCATGGGTAAAGAGCTGCAAGCATTATCTTTCTCAGGGGAACACAGCTTTGTGAAGGAATTTGCCTTTAGAAGATAGTTTTCCCTTTTAAAAGGGATCTGACCCGGCAGGCTCTGCACCCTGTGGCCTCCAGTGAAAGGCCAAGTCTGTGTGGCTTTGCCCAGAGATAGGGTGACGAGGCAGGGGATGGATCAGACCTATCCGTTGTCTTCCCTGTGCTGGCTCATACCACTGATAACACCTGGTGTACATCCTCAAAGTCCAGAACAGGATAGATGCTCCTCAAAGCGCAATGAGTCAGTAAACCAGCTTTTCTATGCATTCAGCTTCCAAATCATAAGCAGACGGGGGTATTTTTTTCACCTCTTCTGTCTTTGGCATAGCAGGGGAAAGCAGAATGTTGTACAATTTCACAAGACCAGACGACTTAAATTGAGATTAATTATTTAATTCAAAGTTGTCAAGTTTACAGAGACCTGAGGGACTTGAAAGACAGTTAAAAGGTGTTTGGCAGTACTGCATGATGGTATATTCCCTGTCTGACTCAGTGTATCCAACGGATGTAAAGGGATTGGGAGACTGAGGTGCGTTGCCATGTCCTCTGCTTTTTACAGTGGATAAAAATATTCTCATTCTACTATTCCCACGTGTGCTGCTCATACATCCAATATGAATGTCAGTTGTCACTATAGACAGGAATATATACAGTATGGAGTTTTGTTTTGATTTAAGCCTCAAATTGCTGTTAGATCAATTGAACACTGTATTCCAGTGGGATTATGTTGTCCCATCTCCCTCCTGTCTGGTTTTCCCAGACTGCAGGGTCTCTGACTGTTTGTCAAACTGTATGTTATGTACGCGTGTGTGTGTGTGTGTGTTGGAAGGTCTCAAATACACAAGGGTACAAATCTGTCATTGTCACTGCAGCACTTCCTCATGGACTTAATCACTAACTAGGTTACTATGGATCACTGCACCACTTTTTTTTCTCTGGAAATCTGTTATATTTGTCTATCTGACTGTCCTTTCATCTCTCTGCATTTGAGTTAAGCCAAATGTGTACTGTACTTACACACACACACACACATACAAAGTCAGTCCCAATTACACCAGACTAGTGCGTTATAAAATAGGAAATCCTTCATGTTTTAACCATTACAAGCACTACTATTTTTGCCACATCATGCAAACATAAAACGAAACACTGAACACACAAAACACACAGTGGCTGCAGTCCATACTGTAAATCTAGAGTGTTTCTGACAGATTGAATTGTCCTTGGGGTATATGTGTACAAATAGGTTATGAGAGCCATAGTTATCTGCTCTACGATATTTGCTAAGATAAGCATTGTGTCAACTAGCTGCAGGCCAGGTTTGGTGTAAAAGGTTAGCAAAGTCATTGAGCTGCAGCCCGTGCAAAGTTGCTGCTGCAGCATCTATCTTTGTGAGAGTAATGTGAGCGCCGTGACATTCTCCTGGTTTTTAGTGAGGGCACAGAGAAAGATATGGTCTGTCAGCATGACGCAGATTGGTTGCTAGATGCTAAAGGTGGGACACCGTAGAATGTGTGGCTGTGCACTCAGTGCTCCTAATTTGCATGAAGTAGTTTGTATTCCAAAGTGGTTTGTAAAAAAAAAAAAAAAAAAAAAAAAAAAAGATGTGCGAGTAAGAGATCCGTGCGTGGGCATGTGTGCGAGATACTGTAAGGCAACCATTTACTAGCTTATGTGCAAGAAAGCATTTGAACCCCCCTTGCCTCTTACTAATCTCTCTCTCTCTCTCCCTGTCTCTTCTGCCCACCAGAAACAGATGTCCAAGCGACCTGCTTCCATTAACCAGAGCTCCTCTGGAGTATAACTCAGCCCAGCCTCAAGACCCTGCCCAGCCTCCAGACATCAGGACCAGCCCTCACCATCCTTTTGCCCCGACGTGGGACTTGCGAAAGCGGACTCAGAGACTGTGACGGCAGGGCAACAAGCCAAGACTGGCTCTATCTTCATATAACTCCTGCTGGAGGTGGGAGAGTGCGAGCTGGACTCTGCCCATCCCTCTGCTGTAAGTGGTCATTAAAGAGCCGGCTGACAGCGCTTTCCTCTATGAGTAGTGGTGGAGGTGTCCTGTTCGTTGCACTAGCTACTCCACTCAACACCACAAGGTTCAGTTTAATGGTGTCTGCTGGTTAGCACTGATCCATCTGTCACTGTGTGACTGTGTTAGCTATCATCATGGTCTCCAGCCCTGTGCAGTGCAGAGTGTGCCATCTCTTCACTGTCAGTACTAATCTTTAGGTTTGGATTCAGTTTTGAACAGATGGGACAAGAAAAGACATGTGAAAGATAAAGGAGATAGAGTGGTTTCCTCTCTCAATTTTAAAAAAAAAACTATTTTTTATTTTTTTTTTGTCTTAACTCGAGTTTAATGCTGCTACTCTCAAATTAACCTGATTAGTATTAGAGATCAAGAAACAGAAGCAGAACAGAGCTGGGTGACAGGTTGATCCTTAAAAGGAATCTCAGTTAAGGCCCATCTGTCGGATTGCTGTGGACTGAATGTGAAGCCAATTTGAAATGTTATCTACAAGAGGCTCATAGATTGCTGCAGATAAACCTTTGAACAGCACTCATTTCACGGGACAGGCTCCTCGACACATGTGTGGCCCTACAATTACCATCATTACATATGCCAGGACCCAAGTACTGTACAGATTTCTGTGCAGATGTGAGCAGGTGGCATCGCCACAAAATGTATCAGTTTAGGAAATGCAAATCCTGAGAGAGCTGATTTCATTTAAAGTGAAACTCCCAGTTTGTGTATCAGAAAATAAGGCTAACACATGCTCTTAAGTATCATGCCCCACTATCACTAATCAGGTACCATTGTTTTTCCTTCCACCACATAATCATCAATATTGATGAGGCATCATTTGATTACCATGGTAGTATTATCCTTAGAGTTAATGGCAGATGTAATTTTATACCCATCAACTACAACATAATGTTCTATTTCTTTTTCATCCTTCAATTCCACCGAATTGTTCTCGCTCCAGGTATTCCGGCAAATGGTGAATAAATTACTTTGAGACGCCCAGAAGCCTTTATGGTTTTTCATTGTTATTCATTCAGTATGGTTCTGGGTTTTATTTATCTATCTTTATTTTATGTTGGAAAATCATGGCAGATAATCTTAGGAACAGGCATGGGAGAATTAAGCTGCATGGTGCCTTGGTTGCCCCCCCCCCCCCCTTTTTTTTTACTTTCCCTCTGCCCCTTTCTCTCCTCATGCCTGCCTCCCAATCTATCTACCTCATTCATCAGATGGAAGTGATAAGCTCAGGGAGCACACGCAGAGGCACTATTTCAGTTAAGCTCTCTATGTGACTGTGTTAAATTGCAGTTACTGTGTCATATATGTCACCACCTTAAGTGAATTTTTTTTTGCATCTTCTGTTTTTGTGTTACTTTGTGTAGTGTGTAGTAAATAATGCTAGAGGTCAATATAGGACAAAACAGAAGCATGTATATTGGCCAAGTAAATATACTGCAATGGTCCCAAACCATTTCTGTCAGACGTATCCCCACGGCCCTGTCAGATGACCTCAAATAGCCCTTCATCAACACAACCTGCCATGTTCCAAATGTGTTGTTTGAATTAAGTTCAAACTAAAAGTTATTTAACACTATTAATAATATAAGGGAATATTGTTATTATAATTTACAATTAACTGTCAGTGTTTAGGTCAGTTTGGTCTAGTTTGCATTTGCACTTCTACCTCCCTGGAGATTTTCAATGATTTATCCTTTACTTTTAGCCTTTTCACCATTTATCCAATATATTGGCTATCTTTTTTAACTGTTAATTCATTACTTTTAGGTATATTATCCATTTATCCAATTCTTTTAGTATCCAATACTATTTCAATCATTTATCCGTTACTTTTGGCTATATCAGCCCTCTATCATTACATTTACCTAACTTTTTCAACTTTTTATCCATACACTTAGCTGTCTTTTTTTGTATTCATTAACATGACTTCAGCTACAGTATTTGTATCCCCTAGCAACTGCAAAAGTACCCCGTGGTCCAAGTACCTCTGGTTGGGAATCACTGCTGTACAGTATCTGCGCCTGCATGTGGATTTGTATTTCAAGAATGAAAGACAATGAAAGACAAAGACAGAGATATGAAATCTCACTAGTATAGTCAGTATATCGCAGCTACTGTTCAGTTCTCCTTGTTAAATTTATCTCAGTCGATGGACATACATTAAATCAAACAGGACCTTCGCTCTGCCCCTAGAAAATGAATTGCCTTCATCCTTTCATTAGACACTTTATCTAACTTCCATTCTTCTATTTATCTATCTGGGAGAGCATTCATGTGTCACTTTCTCTTATCCTTGGAGACGAGCGTGGAGACAATGGTTCCACTGCAGCATTTCCTCTCTCCTTCTGTCTCTGCTCAGCAAAACATGACGGAACAAATGAACCAATTAAGTGTGCTGGTGGCTGTGCTGTCCCAGGGGGGGCATCTAAGGAACTGAGACGGCCTGATTAGCTCAAACGTAGGCCTGACTGGAGACAGCCAGCTTAGATGACTGGAGTGAGAAAAGCTCCCATAATGTGAACACACACCACTCGACAGTGCACCTGTGTGGATTGGCTTCTTTGCCTTTGGCATTTTGATTGGTGTCAGGCCTGTTTTAAAGTTTGATTTTCTAAAGAGGGACACACACACAAACAAATGTGTTAGTGTTAGAGCAGCACTGGGAGCAGACTTGACGAATGTGCTGTGGATGTTAAATGCATTTTGCAACAGACACAGATCTTATAGCCAGTAATATACTCTCAAAAGCGGGCTACATGATACACCAACAGATCACCTCCATGAGTGACATCTCCAGGCGGGGAATCCAGGAATGTTTAAGCCACTCTAACTTTATTTCCATCGATCCCATGTGTTTCAGGAACACCTGGATGGGTTCCACTTGACTGTAAACAAGAATGATCAGTTAATACCTGCAGTATTGATCTGACTCGACCCTCTAACATTGAATCTCTTTGTAGACACTGTTCCATCTCTCTTTTTTCATACACTCAAAGATTTGAAACTGACAAGCTCTCTATGAATGCAGGGGAGAAAATACTGCTTACAGGGTGACATCTATTTGTCTTCAAATATGTTTTGCTGCTTAGCTCAGAGTCACTGGGTACATTTTTCATCAAGAACCTGGGATTCACAGAAAATATCCGTGTTTAGGAAATGCTTAAGTTGCACCCAGTTGGTTTTGTGATTTTAAAAGATAATCCACACCCCACAGAGGTCATCTGTACTGCATTTTAGCTGAGCTACACACAATGTCATGGAAGGATTCATCCTTTGGCATTTGATACACAACATGCTGAATGGGTGACAGTGTCACATCAGTTGTTCAATACAGGCTTTTTCCTTTTCTACCAATCCCAGACTCACTCAGCTCTGATATTGGCCTTGCCTACCTCCCCCTTCCTATTTTACTTATTTTCCGACATTGTGACATTCCCCTTCTTTTTCCTGTCCCTGCCATTCCGACAAGATCTGCAGTTTCCGGTCCTGAGGGGGGGAATGGAGCATTCAAAACCTCTTCATCTCTGAGGCAATTTTGAGGCACCTTGTCCCCCATGGTCAATTTGTCACCATGTGGAATGCCAGGAGGTGTCCTTGGGGCTGACCACTGGTCATTGCTCTCCCTGACACTTGGAGAAAGAAAAAGAAGGAAACAGAGAGAGATGCAGAGGGAGAGAGAGAGAGAGGAGCAGAGGGAGAATGAACCTGACAAAGCCCCTGAAACAGATCCGTCCCACTCAGCAGAGCCAAGGGAGTATGCAGCCAGGCTGTCAGCACCTCTCATTAGTCAAAGGCAGCCTCCCTGACAATGTGACACTGATTACTGAAAGCCCTGATTCAGACTTTCTCTCCTTCTCTGTGTAGCCGCAAACAGTCTCAGCTAAAGTGGCATGCACGTGTTAACCCACACGCACACACATACACACACATGCTAGTTCAATCCACCCCCTTTCCACCCCAAAATGCTTGAAGTGCATTTCATTTCATTTAAGAATTCCCCTCCCATCTCCAGGGACTAATGCCTTCATTAAAAAGAGCGATAAAGGGCAAACGGGTGTCTTCCAGCTCTATTCAAAATCTATGTATTGATTTTCACAGAGTGTAAATAAATATTAAATGGCATTATTGTGCACGGAGGCTTTCACACTGGCAGGAGTGGCGGAATTAGAGGGGATGAAGAGTGGCGTTCATTAAGAGTTTATCATTTTTATTGATCGGGCTGACATGTCTCAGCACTGAGGAGGATCTGATTGCTTTTACTTCATTGCATAGATTTAAAGGAGGGATTGAAAGAAAGTATTAAGGGGTTGCAGAGAGAAATATATATTGTCTTCAAATACTAAATAAAACAGTGTCAGTGTTGACTCTCTTTCCACTCAGCTTTTCACTCTCTTTAGTGTAGAGAGACCTGGTTTCTAAGCATACAGGTAAATGTCACACTTCAAACACTTCACTACACCATGTATTGGAATATGGTACCAAAAGAGCAAAATGCATTCCATGATTGTAAAATGAATTTTCTTCTAATTTGAATTATTTAGCCTCAGTTAGAAGTTGTCTAGAATGTCTGTGATCCATACCCGGAGGGAAAAACAGAGCATGACTTCTTAGAGGTTTGAAATTCAGCCTAGATAAACTATAAATGCTTGCAGGTAACTGTAATGTAGGATGATGTTATTTACAAAATAACCTTAGATTGCCTCTCCGCATACCCTTTTTATACATCTGAGTCACAATGAAAGGTCCCTTTTTGTAGATGGCCATTTATATTTGATGTTCAAGGATTAGTTAACTCTAATTCCAGTCAAAATCATAACTCATTCATGTCTTGTGTTGAAAACAGACATGAAAGTTACGAGTGCTGGCTTGGACATCTGAGGTTTTGAGGTTCATTCCATTATGTTCAATATAAGAACTGTAGATGTTTGGCTAGTTAGCATGTTTATGTTGTTCATATTTATCAAATTATATATAAAATATATAAAATATATTTTATCAAAGAATGCCATATTTATTTGATCCTAAAGCACAAGTCGAACATTAGAGATGAATGAATGTCCACTTTGTTCTTCAGGCTTGCATGAATACCCCACCAGGAGGATGCACGCACTATTCCATGATGATTACATGCAAATTACACGTGCAGTCTTGATAGGTCTCCAATAAGCCCTTTGTCAAAATAGCACATTAGAATGGGTTCTGATAAAACAAAGCAATCCAAACAGATTAGCATGTAAAACAGTGCAAAGAAAAAACTTCTATCCATACGTTAGATCTTAGATATACTCTGTCCTATATTTAATGTTTGTACATGAAAAATAAGGCAATTAGCAGCTCTTTGTATCACAACAGCACAGAGAAAATGCCTCACATAACAAAAAAAAAAAAAAAAGAGAAACAGAATGGGAAATATAACAAAAAATAAATAAACAAAATCAGACTATTTTGTCTCTGTTAGGGAAACAGACTAACATAAAATATGTCCTTCTGTCCTCTTGAGGCACCAGTGGATCATTCTCAGGACAAAATATATATTTTTTAGTTGTTCTTTGTTCTACATAAAATTAGCTTATTGTTATATAGAAGAAGTCAGTTGATCTTTAAGTAAGTACATCAATTAGAGCACTCAGGTGTACAGTAATTATCATAGCATTGTAGAAAATGATTATTAAAATACATCTTCAACTTCTAAATCAGTTATTGTTTACGAAGCTGACCTTTACAACTTGTGTGGATTAAATGGACTTTTGATGCTCTTCTGTTTCTGTAATAAATTTCTAAAGTAGAGTGGGATGACCTCTTGATCTATAAGTAAGAAGACAACAAGTCATACCTCTGTAATTGTATAACTATAGCCTTGATTGTATTATGTATGCTGTGAACAGGTTGTGTGGTTTAACCCAGAACCTTTTTTGGTTAACTTACAGCAGAAAATCATCATTCAGCCTCAGTTTTCAATATTTTTGGAGTGAATACACTTCATGTACTTTATGAAAAAGGCCTAAGTTTATATCTCTTAATAGAGTTACCTTTATAGTGCCCATGAACTGCATGCTCAAAAAAAATAGTTTCATATATTATAAGGTATTCTTTATTATTCATGTAATGCTTTGCCAGTGTTAAGCCACTGGAACACAGGAGCATGTAGTAAACATGAGTAGAGGAAGAAGTAATAGTGCTATTACTGGGAAAGGTCATTCCTAACTATGGTGGACTGACTAGCAGTAGTGTCCTTGCATCTCACCTACATCTCTAGGAAATTAACCTTCTGTCTGCTAATTTCTAGTTTGAACTTCAGATGCATTATATCTTATTTTGCACCAAAGATGCAAAAGATACAGTCAGTCAAATCAAACCACTTATACAACAATTTGACGTAAGGATTACACACACAATCGTCTGACAGTGCTGCAACGTTATGTCTTAAGCTTGCACTGGGTGATGCCGCTGCATTGGTCCCAATGTATTATTAATATTCTGCTGACTTCGTTCATCTTTGATTGGAGCATTACCACATACTGTATAACAGCCAACTGGAAAATAAATCTCTTCTCTTTTATTTGGACAACCTCTGGACGGGACGCAAAGATTGAGTTGGCAAACCAAAGTGTAATCAAATCCAAGAGGAAATGCTGATTTACAATTCAAACCGTCCCTATAATATTATACTGATAAATTATGAACACACCAGAGGCACATTGTTGAGTAGCACTAATAAAATGTGGTATTATAGGAATATTTAAAAATATCCTATTGACATTAGAAGTAACTTAAAATATGGTCCATACACTCAAAGTACTTATAGTATATATATTTTAATACATATACAGAGGCTTATCTTTTGAAAAAAGATGACATTTAGGTTTGCATGAATGAAATCCATTGAGTTTCCCTCCTCTAGAAGGATCTTAAACTCTTGTGATACTTTAACTCCACTTAGAAGTTGAGTTCCACCGAGACAACAGTTGTAAGGTTTCTGCGTCCCAGCTGTGAGGAGGATATGAGGGCGGGAAGCCTATCCTGCCTCTGCAAAGGGCCTTTTTTTATGTGGATGCTCCGAGGGCAGGCAGCAGGAAGCTTGACCCCGGTGAGAAGAGTGTCCACCCTGCCCTTCAAGCACAGACACTGCTGTTAGCCTGGCCGGGGCAAAGATTAAAGGGAATTTGTAGGGAGGCCTCGGTTCTGCAATTCTGACTTCCACACTGTGTTTTCTAGTTTGTACCACCTGTGGACTTGCCAGGGGGAGCATGGTCTGTGTGCCTTTGATTGATCCACATGGCATTTTGACCTGGAAGGCCTCCATTCTTTATTAGAAAGCCTGCAGCTAGCTCTCACCATAAGCCAAGAGTATTTCCCTCCAACTCTCCTGTGTTTCAGCCTCCCTGACATGAATGCAAAGTAATCTCTCTTTGGCCTTCTTCACTTATCCACACTTAACCCTTTGACCAATTGACTGCTTCGCTTGTTTGTCAATCTGCCTTCACAGTGATGCACATGCTATGTAGCATGTGCATCACTGTGAAGGCAGATTCTCATTAGAGTGCCGGTGTTTTAACGACATTGCATTGCACACTGTCTACTTGTCAGCATACAGGGGGTATGTTATGTATCAGAGGCAATCTTCCCCTCTCATTATCTGGGTTCTAACAAGGCCAGGATAGCAGCCAGATTGACAGCTGCTGGGGCATTTTAACAGGCTTGGTGTTAAACTGCTAAACTCTGAGGAGGCAAATGAATGATTGGCTGCCAAACCACACAGAACACAAGCCCACTGCCTTCACTGTTTCAATTCTCCAACTGACCATAAGCTTTCAAAAAGAAAAAAAGAAAAACACACACATTCAGCTATTTCTATATATGTTGTTTTTTAGAACAGGCTATTTTTTATTTTTTTACTGGCCTCATTAAAGACCACTTCTTTTACATGTGCTGTACATGTTTGTCTACCCAATGGCATAACCTACATACATTTTTTAAGGCTGTTTTGTGTTATTCAGTGCAATGCAGGATATTTTTGGGGAGAAAATGCCTCTCTTGACAGATTTACAGATATTTTGTGGCAAAACTTTGTAATACCCATCAGTCATCAATAAACGGTTGGTTAATCCTGGGTTAATAATGAATAACTCATTTATATAAAAAACGAATTAATTTGTTGACATGTTATGAATTATAATTAAGAAATTGCAATGTATTCATATTTACAATAATAATTTGTTTATACGAATAACTTATATCTTATTTAAAAAACATTACAAGTAATTATGAACAAATAACTAGTGTTCTGTCTTTTAAGGTGTGAAAATGTTGCAGAAATAAGATTTTACAATGTTTGTCAATTTGCAAAACGCTCCTCAGTATTAGTGCAGCAGATGTAACTTTAATGCGTGGGGAGTAAATTCAGAGGGAAGGAGGGAAATGTGAGCTCTAATACTACAGTTGAATTTGCCAGTTCTCTTTTCTGTGGTCTTCGTTTCTTTCCAAAACAGAGGGGAAGTCAAAAAACACCATTTGTCAGTGCACATTACATCTCTGTTGTCATAGTCCCAAATGAAAGCCCAGTATGTGGCTCCTTTCAACAGAAGATGGTAACAGGCCTTGTTAATTGGACTTGGCTTGGTTCTCCATGAAGCCTTATTGTCAGCATGACTGACTGAGGATTACTGGGCCAGAATTGCACCGTACTTACATACATAGAGACACATACACTAACTGAGCACAGAGTGTGCAACCATTGCATGCTTTAAATGGAGGCTACGTCAATTACAAAAATGTTAGAATTCTCACAGCATATTATGTTTTTTCCAAGGCCATGCTTGAGCTGAATGCACAGAACTTAAAGTAAAAAAAAAAAAAATTTGTATGCATGCTATGTCCAGCAAGAAGGAATCAGAGTGATGGCTACAAACTACAGGCACTTTGAAGTTTTTTATTGGATCAGAGGCAGTTTGATTACCGCAGTTCAGTCAAGGTAGCTGCATGACATCAGGACGTTTGGAGTGGGGTTCGTTAGTCTATTACAGAGTGGATGTTTGTGGGAAACATCACTAATAGAGGTTCAGTATTTTCCCTACAGTACTTTCATTGATACCAAGTTAACTTTATTACACTGATAAAATTGCCAATCTTGTGTTTGAGTCACTTTAAGAATTAAAGATAAAGCAGTGGAATATGTTTTCAACGGACCAATCCGCAAGGTTTTACGAACGTCCCTTTGACGTTCCAAAACAATGTATGTGTGCAGAAGAAAACACACACGATATACAAGATAAAGCCTCTCTCCGGGCTCCATGTACTGTTTTGCAGACACTATTAGATAAGCCAAATACTAACACAAATCAGCTTCTGCAGAACTCAAGTCAACGCGGCATATCTATAACGCAATACACTATAATTCTGCATGGCTAGCTTTCCACCCGTGGCTTAGAGTGTTACAGTATTAGCGACTGAGCCAGGATAGTCCTGCCCGGCTGCAGCGAGTGAACGCCATTCACTGGGACTGTCGTATGATTGGATTGAGGCAGACCTAAGCGCAGCTCGAGCTGCACTTATCAGCTAGCTGGCAGATAGGACTTGTCATACTGCCTGTCAGATCTGATGAGGGGACCACAAGCCTCACAATGGAGCTAAAATGCAATCTCCTCCTCTGCAGCTGCATGGCCTGCCTCAGGGACACGCTTATTAGACTTTGTAAACAGCCAAATGTGAGCGCTAAACTGTAAGAGCTACTGTCAGGCGGGCTGCCTCAGCCGGCCAGCCAAGACTGGGAGCAATTCCATACAAAACTACTGTTGTAATAAAGGGATTTACAAGAAACCAAAGACTAAAGTGAATGGTAGCGCTATTGAACGAACTTACATGGCCTCAGTAGTGTATGGTCAGGGGATGTCTTCAAGAAGCTTATCAAGGTTATAAAAAGCATTTCTAAACACTTAATGTATGTTTAGAACACACTGAAATGGTGGTGTGAGCAAATAAGAGTGCAATTTAAGTGTTTAAGTATATCTATCAACAACTATAACTTATTCGTTTATGTGTTTAATTATATATCATTAGATACGATTACCATGTTTCATATCCATTGGTAGATGCATTCATAAACGCTTAAAAGTCGTTAGTCCTGTTTGCACTCGACTGCAGTGTTTTAAACCGTCTTTTAAGGACTTATAAATAAAATAATAATAGATAATAGAGCATTATAAATAATGTTTTGCCAGTTAGTCTCCATTCTGTCATTCTTTAATTTCAAGTGAAAGTGAAACATGCAAAAGCCAAGCTTTTTTAACATATTTAGAAATGGCAGTTTCAAAACTCTGATTTTGAAAACGCCAACTCAAAGTGAGGAAAGTGCAAGGGTGTCATTTGAGAAAGGTACTTACCGTGGAAGCCATATTCCGACTTAGCTTTGCCATGCTGTACATTGACGTGTCTACAAAGGAAATAATGAGGGACGGAGTAAAAAGTAGAGGGCTCCACAGTGCAGGGCTGATTATCCTTTATTAGCCTGTTCCTGTCCTTTATCTCTCACGTCTCGCCACCCAGGTACGGGGTCCTCAGCTGGACGTCAATGCTATTGAGACCAGCCTCGCTCTTTCTCTTTATTTTTTATATCTTTAGCTTGCTCTCAAACTCACTCACCGCTTTTCATATAATCCCACTTTCTTGTTCTCTGATTATGGTCTTTTCACCAAATGCCTCCCAGCTCCCCTGAAATAATGATATTTAAACAAGCGGATATGCATAGAATTGCCAGAGGAGGCCAAGGGACGTTTAATATCTGGCTGAGTACAAAGAGCGAAAGGAGAAAGAGACCTGGTTGACGGGAGACTCGTTCCTTTTTCCGTGGAGCACACAGTCTCTGTTCGGCTTTCCTGAGATCATTAATTTCTCCAAAAGAGATCTCCCCGGGTGAGACTCATTCACATGCAGATGGCACTATTCCTCGGGAGCCTCTATCGCTCTTTCTCTCTCTTTCCATCAGCCCATTTAGTGCTCCCTTTCTCGCTCTTTTGCTGTGTCGCTCCCTCCTATATTAAGCAAACGGTTAGCTTGGCAGCCTTAGGTGACATAGCACTCATATTTCAGCGCTGGGGAACAGGAGTAATGCAATGTGCTGCTATGGATACATTACATGAGAATTTGTCTCTTTTTAAAGTGAGCAAAGTCGGGGAGGGCGTCACTTAGTGATACAGGCATTTATCTAAGGAGACCATTTCTCTTCTCCGTCCTCTATTATTCTCTAACCAAAACGTCCTCTTTTTCGTCCTTACGCCTTGACACACGGCTCAATATCTGGCGTTTGTGTTGTGGTATGTAATGTTGGTGCATGTTACAGATGTCACGCCACCAGGGAAGACCCCGTTTATGTTGGACTGAAGAGTAAATGTTTCCGTTTCCCAACAGAGTGGACGGCTCTTTGCCCTTTTCCCGCTGCCGTCTCCATACACTCTCATTCTCCCGCTGTACGATGATATTGGAGTTAAAGGGCTCCGTGAAACCTATCTCGTTTGCGTCTTAACCTGTAACCGCAGCTTCTTCTCGCTGTCTAACAGCAGCTCCTGCGTTGGTGTGTGCCACGGTAGTAATTAGTAATTAGTGACCCGTTACTGCATACATTTGTGCAGTAACCCAGAGGCGTTAGCAGCTATCTCTCCCTCCCTCTCCCTCTCTCTCTTTTCCCAGTTCATATCTAACCTGATGGACTTTGATGAAACGGTTCTTTGAAGACCTGATCAAAGACGAGAGCCTTTGATGAGAGTGATGTTTGCTGTTGGTGAGGAGGTAAGGAGGAATACCAATCGTCTTTTTCAGGGGGAGACACACAGAAAGAGTGAGAGATAGAAATGTATAGAGGGAGTGAGAGGAAAAGAGCGTACACTATGATAAAAATAAGTGTGCCACTCTCTTTATATATCAAAATATTCTATATGCCTGTGTCAAAATGTTTTGTTTATTATTCACATAAAATACATGTATTCGTCTCTGTATTTGGATTCAAACCGGAAGTGGACGGGGCCTGCACCAGAAGTCGTTAGAAATCATCTGGACTGCATCTTTTTCTGTTTAAAATTGTTTCTCTACAGCCATTTTTGTTTCTCATACGTATGTGCATGTACAAAATAATATCATATTTTAAACATGTACCTGAATCAATCAAATAATAAACCAAACATCTTCAACACACAGTACTGTTAGCAAAATGAGAGTCTAAATAAAAACTGTCTCACACATGATAGCATGATAACATTTCCTAACTAGCACAAGACACAGTAGGTGTTTGGTCATAAACCAAAGTGTTGGACACATTGAACTTTGACCTTTGATGGCTATTGATGAAAAGTGAGGGGATCACCATGTGATTACAAATCATCCTGATGAGGATAATGTGTGTAACAAGCCATCCAACATTTGTTGAAACATTTCACTAAACTGCCTTTTCTGTCCCTACAGCCATGCCATTAGCATGGTTAAACATGACGCCTGTGCAAAATAAGTCAACAATAACAAATCTGCTAAATTACATTTAAGTAAAAAAAATCCCCACTTCAATTTTTTCAGTCTATGGCCCATTTGTTTGCAATTTGCCAAGTCTGGGGGGACAAATATTACTGCAATAATTCAGATGCTGTCTGTATCTATTCAGAGTGTTGTTGATGTCTTAATAATGTAGTCATATTAGTTCACATCCCCAATCTGTATATGTATACAATAATGTGTTACATGTTTTCTTTCTTTGTTGCAGTATACAGTATAAATTTGGTTCAGTGTTTCACGTATCAACTGTATAATGACCGGGTTCCAGCTGCGTCACTGTTTAGTTTCGTCATCCGCACGGTTTCATACCCCACCAGGAGCTTTTCAGAAGCGGAGCATTTTACCCAATTTTGTTACTTTGCTCAGATTTTGGTGATTTGGTCATTGTTCCTTGATTTTTGTACTTGATTTTTGAAAGTAGGCTGCATAGTTAAATGGCTTCTTTTTTCGTCTGTTTTCCTGATCAGGAGTCTGCACAGGGTGTTTTATTTTGAAAATAAAAGATGCTCTATGCCTTAAAAAATGTTTTAGTACTCAGAAGTTCATAGTTCGATCCCCAGCCCCTCCAGAAAGAGTGTTGAAGTGTCCTTGAGCAAGACACTGAACCCCCAACCGCTCCCGCTCCCCTAACTGCTCCTGCATGGTGCCCGGTGGAATCCCGGCATTAAAAGTAATGGTTGCTCCAAATTGTTCATGGTCATCCTGAAGGGGACATGTGTTTCAGAGAGAGGAGGACAGCTAGTTGCCTGTAAAAGGAAAATGGACAGAGACAGGAAATCGGACTGAGAGGTGGAGGAAGGAAAGAAAAGGCAGAGTGACGTGAGGTGAAACGGGTGGAAAATGAACTATGTCAAGACGCAGCAAACAACACCAGCGTACCGTCTCTCCGGCTGTCATAAGGCCTCGTATCTGATTTTTATTGTTGTTGTTTCCCCTTTCGTACCCGTTATACTTTGTCTGTTACGATGGTTGCGCTGGTGTCCTCGTGTGCCAGGTGAGAACAAAGCAGAGGACTGAACTCAGAATCTGTATTCAGGTGCACTAATGGAATCACTGAGGCTAAAATGGCAGGAGGTGAAAGGTGAGTGCACAGAGAACAGCAGACAGCTCCACACCACCGCTGCTGCTGTCGCTCTGCCAAAGCACTCGACTGTGATGGTATGGGAAGTGTGTGTGGGTGTGTGTGTGTGTGTGGGTGGGTGTGTGTGTGTGTGTGTGTGTGTGTGTGTGTGTGTTTCAGTGTGCATGTGTATGTGTGTGTGAAAATGAAGGAGGGGAGGCGAATGAGGTTTTTTGTGTACGGATGGTTATGGAAGGACTTAAGCGATCGATTCTTTTTGTTCACAAGCATTCTTTTTTTGTTAGTTATGCTCTGCTTTGGGTTTTGAGAGATTTGCCGTGAAATGTGTGTTGGGAGTTACTCTAACAAAATAGCTATTGACTTATGAATATACTAGAAGGCTTTTCTGACATTTCTCAAATAGTTAAGCCCTACTGAAGATGTGGTGCAGTGTATGCAGACTTCACAGGTTCAGCGCAATGCATAGCTTGATATGATAACGAGTAATTTCTGTCTTTTCACACTTTATTTTGTGCTTTGCTTCGGAGAAAAGGTTTGCATATGACATTTGTTCAGAAAGGCCGACAAAAAAATGGCTGAATACAAAACAGAACAATATTTGCTCCCTATTAGCTTTGGCTAAATTTAAAGATGCCCTGAGGAGGATTTTTTTTTTAGCATTATTTTCCCACTGAACTAGGACTGTGGATTTTATCCCTCATCTTTTGTAGTGTAAAACAAAATCCAAACTTGTCTTTTAAAGGGGAGAACTGTGCCAATTGCAGCCTTTAAAATGTGTTTCCTCATCTTTTGGAATACTGTCACAGTATATGATAGGAGTTAAAACCGTAATCTAGTTAGCTGTTCCCAACAATACTTCACCTAACTAACTCACATCTGGAGATAGAGAATTTTTTTTGAACATGTCGGTGGCTGAAAAACAAACAATTTTTCATGCAACAGGCTCTTAAATCAATTCTTGCATGTTCAAGCCAGACTATAAATAAAGGGGGGCAACAAGAATAGAAGAATGAGCTTCAGCCAATTAGCTATAGACTGGACAAGAAGAGGTAGAGGCAGCAAAATTGGGCAGATGCACAATAATTTGAGAATTTGCAAGAAGAGGCTCAGGCATCATGTGAGACATGTCATCAGTCGCCTTGCCACAGCAGCTCCGGACTACGGAAAATCACCAGTTTATCTTTTTATGTTTGAGATAGCCCCACTAGCTTGAATAATAAACAAGAACCCATCGTTCTGCCACACAGCTAGTGGGCACGATAAAGACTTTGCCGAGGGGAGCCAACTATTGTAACCAACATAACAGAGCAATTATGCTGCAGTGATTTTACTGAATCATTTTTATCATTATGGACTGGCTGCCTACTGTGTTAAGTAGGTTTTAAAAAGCGCGCTTTTTGTTTTTAAAGATAAACTGAGAAAAACAACCAATGATTGAAGTAGGAGATTTGAGGGGGGATGCCAGCAAAATCACCAAAATGCATCCCCGTTGTTAACCTGCCACCCCCCCTCTCCATCCCGTAGTCGCAGAGAGAGTGCAGTAATGAGGCAACAAACCGGACAAAAGCCGAGTGAAAATTGCGAGAGGAAACAAAGGTACACGAGAGATGTTGAACTGAGAGAGACCGAGTTATTATTTTGGACAAGAGAGGATGAGTTACCATGTGAGAGAGGTTGAAGGTGCTTGAGCAAGACCAAGTTATTATTGCTCTAGAGAGGATGAGGGGTTGCACTCCCACCCTGTTAAAAATTAACAAATCGCCCACAGGTAGACTGTAATAACAAAATTGAAATATCACAACAGATTAGGATAAGATAACATACTTTGTTAGACACATGAAAACATTCTGTAATATACCACCAAAGGACGAGTTTTCATACAGTAATGAACATTTTTCAGAGGAGAATGTGATTCATACTAACCTAAATAGATATCTACTCCAGACCATATGCTTTTCACTTCTGTCGAACTTGAATTATGACTAACAGACAGCTGCCACCAGGTCTCTCACTGCAACTATATATGGCTTGCCATACACATATCGAGCGGTGAAACACAGATCAGAGAGCCTGACAGACTGTCGCACTTCTCATTAATCCTGAGATAAACATGCAGTATCACTGTGTGCTGACTTGTCTGAAATAAGGTTCATGCATTTTTTGGCAACTGACACTCAGGTTTCAGATGTCCAGAGGTGTCAGTTGGTTGGTCTGCCACTTGGACCCAGACTGAAATAGTTCAACAACTATTGGATGGAATGTAATGGAATCTTTTTACACACATTCATGGTCCGCAGACGGTGAATCCTATTATCTTTGTCCATCTTTAGACATTTCATCTAGATTCAACAGCGGGTCAAAATTTTCACTTATCCTGTGAAGCATCTCTAACATATTATATCTACAAGATGATTGGCACAAAATTTGGTACAGGCATTCAGGGTTCCCAGCAATGAATCCTACTCATTTGATTGAATTATTAACTTTATTATCGCAGTGGGAATTTGGTTTCCAGTGTGGGCACAAAATGTAACATACATACAAAAGGGAAAAAAAAGGCTGGTTGGATGGATTGCTGTGAAATTTGGTGCCCAAATTCATGTCCCCTTCAGGATGAATTTCTTATAAATTTGGTGATCCCTTAACTTTTCTTCTAGCGGCCATAAAAAATGGGATTAGTTTATCTAAACCACTGTTTTTATAGGGGAAACTGAAAGTGAGTGCACCCGAAATGTGTAAGCTTTGATGGGTGTTTGCAACGGACATTTTGGGTCAGACTTTTTTTCTTCTTTTTGTCTTTTCAATTTGGCATACCTGCTGGTCTGTGTACAACCGGTCTGATTGGTTGTACACAAACCAGCGGGTATGCCAAATTCTGACTGCTCATGCTTGCTAGCCCATTGACCTTAATTTTAGCAATAGTGCTCGTAGATATTAGAAATTAACTCAGTCAAGTAAATGATATCAGTACAGATCACCAGAGATATTAAAATGTAACCAAAATTGTTAAAGTCATACATTTAGCCAAGTGTGTCATGTGTCTCAAACATTGCCCGAACAAACCAGAGGTAAAATGCCAAAAAAATACTAAACTTAACACTTGAGGGTTAGAAAAAAAGCATTCTTGTGTGTCCACGTTGCTGTGTTCCATGTCAAAAAGTAATTTATACGGCCAACTTTGTTCCCCTTTACTCTGTATACACTGCTCAGGATTTTCAAAGAGCCAACTGAGCCAGGTCATAGTATGTCATACTTGGAGCACAAATGTCACATCGAAGTGTCTGTGCCCCACTCTGGTCCTCACATTGTGGCACTCAAAATGCGGACATGATGATAGCCTTAGTATCACTGTTATTTCAAGCAGCAAAAAGCATGAGAGAAACAAAGCAGGAGCCTAAATCAAGAAGTTTTTAACCTTTTAGCTTTGCTTCACATTGTTTCATTTCTCTCTCTGCATTTTGAATTTAAAGCTTGACTTAATTTTCCATGTTGAAAATTAATTTATTTGGTCAGTGGTATAGATGTATAAAAAGAGACCGAACAACATAAAAACTGCTGCAAAACATTTAAACGTAAAAATACAGCAGGTTAACACAGAAATCGGATTTTAAAATGTATTCTACACATCTGTTGCACCTCAAGGACACACACAATACATTTTTTGGTGAGAAACACTGAATGTAAACTTGTTTGTAAGAAAACTGCCTTTAACGGTACCCTGTGGAGGACATCTTACCGTCTTTCTTACAACTCCCTATAGTGCGCTTCTACCCCACCCAGACACATCAACCACAAACACACAAACACAGGAAACAAGGAGAGCTGTAGAAGTGTACCCCCCTCACACACACACACCAAAGACAAAGCAGCAGTGTAAACTAAATCTGTAATATATGAATAAATTAAATATGTGTCAGTAAAACATATGAGACAGTAATAAGTAATACCATCACACATGGCACAGATTAAGTGCCAGCTGTTAAACACATTAATAGCAGCAGGAACAAAGGAATTCTTAAACCTTATTGTTGTGAGGAACATTGCAGCGTAGAGCCCATCTGACTCAGTTTAAATATCTAGCGCAGAGGATGAATATGATCATTGTGGATGCTGGTGTGAATCTTATTTAAATTTAGGTCATTGCACAATTGTGTTAATCATGGCTGTTCACTTCCAGTGATCTTACATGCTGTCTTTAGTATTTCAGAGGCCAAAGGACTGAGCAGAAGATTGTGGTGGAGATAGCTAAAATGTTAATGTCCTGTTCCCCCTAACCCTAACCCTGCTGGATGTTGGTGTTCCAAACAGAAACTGATAAAGTATCAAAGGACCACTGTGTGTCAGGAGAGGCTGGAGCAGCTATTCTGTCCGAGAGTGAGTGAGTGAGTGAGATGGAAATTGAGAAAAAGAAATTGGACACATTGTGAATGTCTATGCAGAGTGCAATCCCCGTCAAGTGCCCTACAAATATAGGAATATGAATATGCTGGTATCAATGTTTACCAGCTTAAAAATTTGGATGCATTACACCCTCCTTGTGAAGCTTCTCACTATTGGGTGAAAAGAAACAGGCCAGGCCATGGGGGAGACACCAGACTGTGTGCACCATGTCTGGGCTGACAGTGGGAGTTAGCAGTTCAAGGGGAATTGGCCATTCCAAATAGAAGGAAAATGGGGAAATGCATAAAAACACAATAGTGATATGTGTTTAATCCTTGCACACATACCATAAAAGCTCCAATTGGTTGTATTCAGAGCATATGTATTATGGAACAGAATAATTTAACAAACACATATAACTTTAAATATAACGAGCGACAATAAGGACAAAAATATCTCATAATTATGAAGTAGTAGGTGTTACACTGTTCTTGTGACCCATCAGATTCTGTGACTTGACAGGAATTTCAGCTTATTACCACTGCAGATGTTTTTATCATACTGTATTGCGTGCCATTATTTTGATATTTGTTACCAAATGGTACCATAGTATTTAAATATGATGACAAACTTTGATAGCTGGGATGCAATTATGATGTATGGTGTATCTATAAACCGTACTGGTTTAGCTGCTCTTGAACAAATAGCCTGAACAATTCAGCCACTATAGATGCCTAATGTTGACATACAAACTTATATGCTTATCAAATTGTTACTCTTAGTGTCTAATACATGAACTCTCCGCCAACAATGTGCAGGATGCTACAGCTTCATTTTCCACTTCCATCAACATATAAACCTTGCATACATAATCATGATCCCGATCTCATACTTATGAGATAGCTTTCTCACATTTAAATTCCATCTAAATTCAACATTGACTGACTAAATGATATACTGTATCTATGGGTCCAGGTGTAGCAAAACAATATTGATAGAAAACTCCACCAATTTTACACATAAAGGTCAGTTTACTCAGCAAGGAGATTCCCATTCATTCTCAGAAAACACTTTGTCTTGTGTGGTTTTTGGAAGAGGTTTCTCGAGACCCCTGGTGATGTCATAATGATGAAAGCCTGCATTACTAATTTATGCATGTAGTTTGAAAGCGGTGGGCGTTTACCAAGCAGGGAAGGTCTGAGGAAGTAACGCTATTGGTTGCATTATGGGAAATATAGGATCCAGTGTCTCTAGGGATTGACCCATGCAAGAGACTAAAATCACTTTTCATGGAAGAAAAAACACTAATGCTGGAATAGCCCTTTAAAGAAAAATCAAACAATTTTAAAACCAAATAAGGCTAATCAGTTTGAGGCTGGTGGTGGTCTACTAATTCCACAGCTTCTCGATCTCTCCTGTCACATCATCTCTTATGTGTTGTCTTCTTTAATGTTTTTTTTCTATAAGTGCAAATAAATAAAACAAATATTTACATATAGAAATCAAAGAAATAAAAATAGAATACAGTATAATAATTTACGTGTCATACCTACAAATCATCTATTGCCAGTGTTTTACATGTAGATTTACTTCACAGCTAAAGCTTCTGAGCTATTGGAATGTTATGCTTGAAAACAATGTTTACTTTTTGCTCATCTTTGGTGGAAACAAATACTTTCTGTAGAACACAAATCACATATCCCAAATACATTTTAGCTTATTCTGTGGCACAGGCAACCAGGAAAAAACAGGGATTTAATTGTTGCCATTGTCACTGTCTCTGTGCCTTCAGTTTGTGACACAGAGCTCCCTTGGAATTTTTGTCCTAAATCCACCCAACTCTGTGTCTGTCTGACCAAAGGTGACAAGCTTCCGCACAGAACAGATCCCACAGAGCATTGCTCTCTCTCACACATACACACTTTCTTTTTACCTGCCTTGCTGTCTATGACTGTCAATTTTCTTTTCTCTTTCTGACACGCACACATACACACACCTTTGTCCCCTGTGGGTCCTGTTTGGAGCGTTACTTGCTTTCCCAGTGAGGCACCATTGTGAAGCTGCTGAGCCTGAGGGGAGAGAGGCCAATTTACCCCTCCCTCTATCACTCCTTCTCTCTTTCCCTCTTCCTCTCACCCTGAGTCTCTCTCTGTCTTGTCCCTGCTGACTTGTTTGTCCCACTGGTGTTTACCTCCTTCTCTCCCTGTGTTTGGCTCAGCGTCCACCCTGACAGTGCAAGGCCATTATTTTTCCTTTCTCCCTTGTACCCTCTCTTCTCACCCTGTCCTTCTATTTCCTTCTCTCTCTCTCTCTCTCTCTCTCTCTCTCTCTCTCTCTCTCTCTCTCCGCTGCACCCAAGTCCTTTTCACGTTCTTTCTCAGCACCCTAATTGGCGCGGCACTTTTTCCCCTGTCATCTCCAGTGTTGCTTTGAAAGCTGCAAGGCAAACCCAGCAGGAGACAGGAGAATGTGCAAGGCCCCCCTGCACTGACAAAGTCCAAACCACTGTTTTAGTATCATTATTCTAGTCTTTATTTACACTACATGCTCCCTAAATCATCCCTAAAGACACTCATTCATTCAGGGGGAGTAAACACAGAGATGCATGTACCAAAACATGCATACATGCTTGCATACATTATATATATGCACACATACTGGTGCTACTACTGGGAAATGAAGGAGCCAAAGTAAAGCATTTTATTTTAGCAGAGAGAAAGGAAAAGTGTGATAGAAATTTGCATGATGTTCAAGGAATTCTCTGTACATTTAAAGGTGTAAATATTTCAGTGTCTCCTGTAGTTGTATGTATGCATGCTATTACCCAGCTGCAGGCTGTCTTAGGCAGGGTAATGCTTTGTCAGTCCATGAGGGGTGAGACCTTCCCACTTGGCATAGCTAAACCATTACATGGCCTCCTCAGGACCCCCCATGTTGAAAATGCCTTTAGTTATTCATGATATGTTGCATTAGACTCACTGCTGAGACTTGCTCTTCATAACCCCTGTCACACGATCCTCGAGGTACCGCGTGTACCAACTTAGAGTTGGACAGTCACTCAGAAACAATGTGTAAATTCACTCAGAAATATTCATGATAACACTATATTCTTAAGACTTTTGGCCTCAGCAAGCAAGGGAATGCGTTCCCCTGGTATTACCAGTAGGACAAAAAGTCAAAAAGCATTTTCCTGAAAAGACAAAAAGATTGTGATATCAAAGATGGGTTTCAGATGAACAGATACAGTGTGAAAAAAAGAGAGAATCTGTAATGGTGCAAACCACCTCACAGCCCCCCAGGTCTCGTTAGTTAATTAGTCTCGTTAGCCGGCTTAAAAGTGGAATCTCCCCAAAGCCTTACGTAGATTTATCAGCAGTAATTGAAAGGTAATTCCAACTCCTGCAGGTGTAGCTCAGCCAGTGCTTCCAAAAGTGAAGTTAAAAGGGCCAAGTAGAGGAGAGGCATATCTGGGCTGCAGTATATTTTACAACACGGCCGTAGAGACTTTGCACCTCCTGTACTCTCGGTCTACATGTCTTGATCCTTTGTACTTCCTCCTCTCACTCTCAACATTGCTTATTCCCACACAGCCCATTCTCACCACTCCCGTTTAGCACCTCCCATCTTCTTCCTCTATGCTCTCTCTACATTTCAGCTTAATAATTCATTTCCACTCCCGCTAAAGAGGACACAAACCCTGCAAAGAGAGAGACGAGAGAGGACTACCCCTCCAATAACACCTTTCTGCAATGCCACCACAGTCGGAGCCCCAGGCTTTTCTCTCTCTCTCTCGCTCTCTGTTTTTCTCTCTCTAGCTCACACTCATACCCCTTTCATGCCTCCCTCTCTTCCATCCCCTCCCCTAAGCACGTACACATTATTTTCTACCCCCGAGCATGCCCAAGAAGCCCCCAGCTGTGAGGAAATGTCAGACGTTTACCACCCACCACCCTCCTTACCAAATATGCACACTCACACAAACACACACAAAGCACAAGAGCGTACACTACACATGCATCTGACATGCACACAAACGCACACATGCCCACACCCTCTTGACACACAACACAACGGAGGAAATCTCATTAGTCAGAGGGTGTATGGCATTGATTTTTGCTTTGCTCTGGTCTTGGTGGGATCTGGTTTGGCACAGTCTGGCTCATGCTAGAGAACCCACAACAACACCACGGGTTAAGCCGATTACATTTTCGGGGAGCAGGGAGACCTGAGGGGTAAAAGGATCCAGTTTTGTTCCACTCCTCCCTTTGCATTTCCCCCCGTTTTCTCCCCCTTTTTTTACTTTGCTGATTTATTCATACGCTCCTGAGGTTTAGCCACCAACAGGCTTATGGTTGCATTCATTGAAATTATTTCAAATTCCGTAGATTACATTTGTGTATATTGAATAAAGAGACAAATGGCGGAAAAAGGGAGGCAGGTTGGATGGGGGAAATGACACAATGGCTCACTAATATGGCGTTGTGAAAAAAGAGTTCATGATATACCAAACTGATAGCAATAGCCAGGTTAATGAGTGGATATTACCTTGCTGTTGGCTATATTTAAACATGTGAATGGCTGGCAAGCTGACATGAATTTGATTAGAAGCCACCCATATCTGTTATTTCCCTGCCCTTTATCCCCAAGCTTTGATCCGGCATCAGGTGTAGTTTGATAGAAATGCTTGGGGGTGTGAAATTTCACACTAAGTCGGGCTGAATGAAAAAGTACACATCACATTTTTCCCCTAAATCCCGCTTTGGTGTTTAAAAATGAACGAATAAAAGGTGTGCCATTAAGATAAAAAACTGAATATAGGCAAAGTCATTATGTTGCGTAGTGTCTGGTCATTTCATGCTCGTGTCCACTGCCAGATGGTGGAATGTGGGCCAGCATATGCGAGTAGAACTGGGAGAGAACAGAGGTCTCTCTGGTGTTGGCAACGTCGTCCCCGTCGATTGAATCCTCATTACCGTCCTCTCATAATTGTGTTTTTCCTTTTTTTTATCGGATATTCTAATGGCTGCTGTTGCATGTAATTATGTAGCAATTATCTGCTTCCTTGCCTCGAACTGGTGTTCTATCGCTGTAATGCAAAGTCAGATTGTGTCTATTACACTCCCGCTGGCATGGCAGGTTCACTTGGAGTACTGTAAGGCTACTTTGATGGAGGACATATTGAATGTTTGCCTAAACTTCTCTTGTCCAAATAACCTTTAGCCTTTTTTTCAATCCTTTTATTGGTTCAGTTCCAGAGCTGTCCGGCCCACTCTGTGGTACAGAAGTATAATTAGTCTGCAATCTCAGAGAGAAGAAATCATTGATATGTATTTTTCTCCCTTTTTTTCCTCCCCTCGAGTCAAGTTGATTCTTTGAAGTCGGGGCATGTATGAAATCACTTGATCTTTATTTCTTTAAGTTCATTACTTATTTTCTAGTTGTGTGCATGTCATGCATTTTTAACAAACCCCTTTGAGTTGACTTTGTGATGTGTTGTAGCAGAGACATCAAAGGGATCTCTCTCTTTCTCTCTCTCCCTTTATTTCTCTCCCTCTCTCATTCTTTAGCCTTTTCATCCCCTTTTCCCCCTTTCACAGTCTGAACTGCATGCTCAGAGAGCTTTTCTTTTCAGGCAGAATTGTGAGAGAAAGGTAGAGGAAGGAGAGGTATAGGATTTCCATTATTGTTTTTTTTAAACTCATTTAAACTTTCTTTCATTCTCATTCAGACCATTAAATATGGTTGCATACCAGCGATTAGATAATGAACACTTCCATTACTCCCGGGGGCAGGTTTCTTGTAGACTGCATGAAACACTAAATTGCATTTTCCTGCACTTGTTGACCAAAAAATAGTTACGTGGAGTTGGGGCACCTTATTCTTTAGCTTTGTATTAAAATATGTAGTTGAAGATACATTTGAATATATGAATGTTTTTATTTCTAGAGATGACTAACACACTGTTTAAATTGTGTGTTTCAAATCTAATCCCACAGGGTGAATAACTATATATATGTGTATATATGTGTATATATATATGTGTGTATATATATGCTGCAATATCATATCATTTTATGTTTATTTAATATCAGTGTCATTTATTTCATGTCTGGAAAAAACATGTTTTAAACATGTAAATCATAAAAAAACTGCCTATTTTCGGATGAACAACAGTGCATATTTTTGATATTTAAATTTAAAATATTTAAAATGTTATTCATGCGACATGGCTCTATGGGTGGCAATGCTGGTCCACCAATTTGGTCCAGACTGAAATATTTCAACAAATAGTCTATTGGGTTGATATCCTTCAACTTTTGTACAGACATTTATGGTCCCCAGAGGATGGGTTAGGGTTAGGGGATGAATAGGATGAATCCTAACAACTTTGGTGATCCTCTGACATTATGACTTTTGTGGCTTTGAGTGAAATGTCTCAACAACTATTGGATGACTTGACATTTGGTTTGCACAATCATTCCCCCCAGGAATAAAAACTAATAAATGTGATATATATATATGTATGTATGTATGTATGTATGTATTCATCTAGCGCCATCATCAAGTAATGACTTAAATAATAAATATTTCCAAAACATGTCACATTCCCATCAGCCTCCTGACCTTCGATGTGTTAATTAGCTAATGTTAACATGCATGGTGAACATTGTCATTGTGAGAATATTAGCAACATGATCACTAGCATAAATGCACTGCCGGCCCTATACTGCATACAGCCTCACAGTGCTGCGAGCACGGCTGTCGACTTTTAGTCTAGCCTTCGACGGTGCTGCACAGTCCTCGTCCTGGAGAGCCCCAGTTCATCCACCTGATTAGCTCTGGCCTCCGACATGTGGGAAAGTTTTCCCTAACCCATAAAAAAGGACTGCCAAACATGGAGATTCATGGTTTTCACTGGATAGCCATGAAGTCAATGTTAACACACCAATAATTCACTAAAAAGACGAGTACAGCTATTATACTTTAGCAAGTCTATTGTTCATTTAATAAGTGGCCCTTGTACTTAATATTACTTCTGTAAGGCCACCTGCATGCGTAGTAGCATGGTACACATGTTTCTATTTGAAACAGAGGCAAAACATTTACGTACCTTGCACTTGCACTTGACATATCCAAGAACCACGTCTGTGAAAACAATGATACACACACAAACCCTTCCATCTGTGCCCTGCCCTTGCCAGACATCTTGGGGCCTTTAGGGCAGCAGCAGGGTGTGGTCTGCCCTCGAGGCACCAGAGGGGTGCCCTCTTGCCTCAAGGCTCTCAGCAAGCCCAGCTGCGCCATGGATGGTCCCTGCCCCCGGGTACCGAGAAAATGTGTCGCCTTCCTTTGATTCCTTTGCACACACTCGGGGCACTAGCCAGCAAAAGTTGTCTTGATAACCTCTTGCTGACAAACAGATACAAGCTAGTGAGGCCTTCCAGATACCATCTGTGCATGCTTCACTTCACTTCTGCTCTCTGTCACAATAAAGCATTGCGGTCAACATAGAAACAAAAAGTACTCTGCAGTCATGTCATGTTGGAGTATTTCTAATGGCATGTAAAACAATAACATTTACATAATAGTAAATGAATAGAACAATTTTTCATAGGCCATAGCTTGTTGTTTGAATTTTTTTTTTCTTTAGTTCTGTAAGTTTCTGCATGTATTTTGCACCTCCACACTGTTGCACAAACTGAATAGCGGTCCTTTCTCGGCTCAACAATTTGCCTCACTCTTGGGTTCCTCTCCCACATAATGCTCAGTGCACCAGCCAAAGCCTATAATCAACTTAGTGAGCATATTCCTCAATGCATGCACATTGTGAGAGATGTGAATGCTCAAAATGGAAAGGCTATCTCAGGCTTTTTTTTCTTTTCTTTCTTTCATTCTTTTTTTCGGCCACTTCCATTTCACCGCCTCTGTCGTTCCTCATTGAATACAAAGTCAAGAGGATTCTTATAGTGAGAGGTGAGAGGTACAGAAGCACTGCAATTAGAGAAGAAGGTAGGCTGAAACTGTTAATTTTGGAATTTTAACAATAGACTTCTGGACTAAAATGCTCATTTGTTTTACTTGTTTTAGTCATTCCATCCAGTATTATGACAGTGACAATGGACAGCTAAGCCTTTGGCAAGTGTAAGTCAGTGTAACAATAGCGTTTAGTAACCTTTATATTGTTGTCTGGCATTGTGGGGTGTGTTCTGTGAGCGAGGGAGTCAGAAACATGTACAATTAGATATACTGAACACAAACCCCCTTAGTCAAATATATATATATATATATATATATATATATATATATATATATATATATATATATATATATACAATATAACACAATACAATTAATTGTATGGGAAAAATACTTTTGGTGGCTTATAAATATATATTTTTCTATATATATTTATACAACAAAAAATACTGTGTCTTGAAGTCGCTGCTGTTCTAAGCTAATTTTTCTTTTAAATCTTTTAAATGACTGGTGGAAAAAGTCACAGTACATTCTCATTGTCCAACCAATCTGAATTGAGTATTGAACAGAGCTGCTGGAAAATCAGAAGAGCGCCTAAACCTGCACAGAGCCTCAGCAGCTGTTGCTATAGAGACTGAGAAGTTGTGGGCAGAAGTTTCTTTTGGTTTCCATACTGTCTTATCAGGTTTTCTGTTTCCTTTAGCCTTTTGTTCCATCTCTGATAATTCAAAAATACAAACACACCACACACCCGCATAGAAAGTACTCCCCTGATGTTTTGGCCTTGCAGTGCCAACTAAACAAATAGTCATATTCAAGACATACAGCACAGTGTCACTTACTAGCAGAGATATAATGTAATGTAATGTATTTATACATTTATATTTTATTTTCTTCAAAATAACAATGTGACCAAAATGTAAAATACACCAGATGCACTTAAGGAATTCAGATATCTTGTATCACTCTAGTTAATATGAACTTAAGCAGCTTATAATGTTAAGGTTGTATTTACATTGTCATTTTGTCCCCCTGGTATGTATATGGTATAGACAGTATGTGCTGTATGTATATGTATATCTGTTCTGGGCAATGCAAATTAAATTCATGGAAGAAAAGAAATCAAACAAGACTTAAAAGTTAGAACATCTTTATATTGGCTAATGTGATGTATTTCCCATTAAAATGGAATATGTGGGTGGCATATCGTTATGAGAGGGATTCAAATCAAATCCTTCAAATTTGTGGTCCATTAAAGAGCTGTAGAGGACTGTTGGCCTTTAGATCAGAAGGAGGAGGACGAGGGAGAAATCACTAAAATAGCTCTTGACCACATTGGAAATTTAAACCCATTTTTTGCCTTCCTCCTATACTGCTAGGTACTACAACCTCCAAGCAGACGTTCAAGTGCAGTTTTATATAATTTTCTAATTGCAGGATTAGCTAGTCACCCCAAATCACATGCAACTTGCGGTTTCTTTCAGATCTGTAGGTATATCCATTGGTTATGTATGTTTTTCTGGTATCCTAAGGGGAGAAAATCCATATATTTTTTTTGTTGTTGTTTTTAATTAGTTCAGGTGGATGTAATTATGTTCCTGTAATAAACAGAGCTCACGAAGAAAGGAAGTTGAGAGAGTGAAAACAACCTGGGAGGAGGTCTCGGGGAGGTTTGCAATTACCACAGTGAACTCTTTTTTTCCCATGAAGATGTGAACCACTCCAACTTGAGAGGATTCTTTGCTTTTCCACCGGATGTGAGAAAACATGAAAGCTCAGAAAATTGTTAGAAATCTTGTAGTTCTTTTCCACTCCTTCCTCCATATCCTTTTCAGAATGGCTCTGCGAACATCAGTCAAAAGAAGGACTAGGAGCTACAGTGGTGCTGGACTAAAGTAGGGCAGTATGTGCTACTGGGAGTAAATGTGTTCTTAGCCTCTCCCACTATGAAGTATTTGCGCTGAAGTGGAATAGAGAGGCACATCTATCAGAAAACACTCAGCCAGATCCATAGCCCAAGGCAGCACAGTCTGAAACCTCCAACACCACAAAACACAGCCATGTTCCTGTTGGCCCAGTAGTCATTTCTTTGATTGTATTCACAGTAAGTACAGCCACATAAAATATGCCTATTTTCTGTAAAGCTCAGCTCATTAGAGAAAGGGGTCATTTGTACAGTGGTTTACAGCAATTGTATTCTTATTTTGTTAAATGTCTGTCTGCAAATGACCACAGTTTGAATATACAGTAAATACATCAATAGCAATATCAAAGCCAGAGAAACTGCTAATTGAGCTGATTTAGCTATTCTTAATTGTGTAATTACAGTAAAGTGTGGTGGTTGTGAGAATCACAGAGCATCTGCTCTCTGCTTCCATTGTTTTAATTTAGCAACAAAGGTAGAAAAGAAAGACTTTTTGAGGAGCAATACTTTTGAGAGACAATGTACATGTACAAAAGTACATTTATCAAAAGAATTAGCCAATAGTGAAATTGTAATAAACATTTTTGGGGAAAAAATTGAGTAAAAAAAGAGTAAGAGAGAGATCATAATCCTGTGAATATACACACACACACACACACACACACACACACACACACACACACACACACAATACAATTAATTGTATCGTGTTATATTGTATATATATATATATATATATATATATATATATATATATATAAAGTAAATTATAAGTTTTTCTCAAATTGCAGAGACATACCCAGTGACAGTGAAGAAAGAGAAAATAGGATTTTGGGGAGGTTCTTCAGAGGCGCTCCAATTTCACACTATCAAATTAAAGTGTCCATGTATCTGAGGATGGATGACTGATATTCCTGCTAGGTGCTAGGTGCTCTGCAATTCCCATGAATAATTTGAGTGTGTCACTGTGGGCGGTCCTTCTAAAGGAGATTGTGCGGGCAGGGGGCCGGGTAATGATAGATATACCGGGTTTCCCTTTCATCCCCCTCTTCACCTTACCATGGGTTAAAAGATAATGTGGATCCTAAAGGTAGGTGAGGGAGAAAGCCAGTGACTGGCTCTGTAAATTTGTTTTAGTTCATCTTTAGAACTAGTCAGTGTATTTTCCATCCAAATTTTCCCTGTCCTTTAATTTTGTCCATTATTCATTTAGTATGCAGATTGTGGTACCCGAGGTCACATTAGGAACATTCAGGCGTTTCTGAGACACTTAATTTAATATTTACATTTTATAATCCAGATCTATAAGCCTTTGCCATTGGAGAAGAAAATAGCCTGAAACATTCTCGGCACCACAGAGAACTCCCACACAGCTTCACACTATCGCTTGCTGCCAAGGTGGCAGCTATGGTGACAGGGGCTAAGAGGGGAGCCTGTCATTTGAACAGAGAGGCAGGAGGGAGACGACACAGGGAGCAGGGACTCAATAAATTGTGCGAAAGAGCCGACAGGAAAAATAAAATGAAATAGGTGTGTGAAAGACGAAGGGGTGGTTTAGAGAAGAACAGACGGATAAGTAAAAGGAGTGGTCAGTTTTGTGTCCTTTTTCAAAATTCCCGTTTGCACACGGACTAGACAGCTTCATACATGTTTAGATCAATATATGTGAGCCAGAAATATGTGCACACCAGTCAGGCGTCCGTCCTACAGTAGCAGCGGTCTTCCTCTTCCCTCCACCCTTCTCCGTTTCTCCCCCAAGGCTGAGAGTTGACGTGTGACTGACAGACAGCCACGGACAGCTTGGTTAGACACACCACACTCTGGGGAGGCCACCAAGACTGAAACCGAGTAGAGGGGGCTGGAGGAGTGGGGCGAGATGGGGGGGGGGGGGGGGGGGAGCTGACGAAAGAAGTTTTTGTGGTGGAAGGAGTATGGGTAAAAAAAAAAAAAAAAAAGTCGTAGAGGGCTAAACACTAAGCGAGAGAGAGAGGGGGAGAAATACACCAAATGAAGCAAACACATTCTGCAAGTATGATTAATACATAATTTGTCACTTCTCTTTTATTACCTGCCAACTAGGTTTATACATGCCCTGCTCATACCCCATCAAGGTCATATTCTGCTCTCGTCTCTGATGAATATTGATTCAGAAGTCGGGCAGGGATACAGGCATTTCTACAGTGTGAAGAAAAATGGTTCATGCAATTCACAGAAGGACATAGCCTTGATACAATATGTACCATATCGCAACAAAGTGATTTAGAATCAATTCAACATTGGTTTGGAGACTATTCAACACTCACAGTGAAATCTTAAAGGCAAGACTCTCTTCCTTTTAAAAAAATCAACAATTCAAAACATCTAACATTGAAATATCAAAGGGCTACAGTTCCATTTAACTGATCTTCCATTACAAGCGTAATCTTGTCTGAGCTTTTAAAGGTGTGCACATGTGTAACCCTTACTGTATTTTTTTCCTTTGGAATGAGCCAGGCTATCTGTTGTAGTGTTTTTTATTCTAAGCTAGGCGTATTGTCTCCTGGCAGGTACTAGTTCGACATTTTGGGAAATATTTTTTTGCTTACTTGTCTGTAGTTGGATGAGAACCTTGATATCGCTGTCATATATCTATCCGATACATATCAGTTTCAGCTTAACTTTGCACAAATACTGGAAACAGGGAAACTGTTGAAAGGTAACAAAATCTGCCTACCAGTTCCTCTAAAGCTTACTAATTAGAATGTTACATCTTAATAGTTTAATATAGTTTAATAGTTTATCAGACATACTATATATGAGAGTGGTACCGATCTCCTCATCTTGAAAAAAAAAGAGAGTAGAGAATAATCACATTTCCCAAAATGTTGACTATTCTTTTAAACACAGCGTTTATAAGGTTGCCATATTTTTTTTTTTTTAAAAAAACGTTTTTGTATCAATACTTAAACACAGGAATCTTCTTGCTGCTGATGTTTCCATTTTTTAGATGACCTGTTGAATGCTGATTACAGCTCTGATAGATAATCATTGCATTTTGTAAACCAAACTTCACCATTAATTCCTTTAACATATACATAAAAAAATGTACTCATATCTATTCAACAATCATTTTGATTCATACTCCCACATATTACTCCATCTGGACAATATCATTTCCCACATCTCTTCATCCTGAGATGACTGAGCTGTAAATCACTTTCAGAAATGTGCCATCTTTACAGCCAGTGTCAGACCCTGCCCTCTAATCACATTTCTTCTCCTTTTCCCTTGCTCTCCTTCATCTCCTTATCAAAGACCCAGCCTTTTAATCCAGCATGCCTCTATGGTCACATTCAGTCATGAGTGTCCTGGAAATCCACCCCATCTCCTCTTCAAATCCATGCAAATCACAACATCTAAGAGCAGCAGAGCTTCCTCTGAGACAGAATTATGCACATGTGGGGATTGGACAAGTGAAGGGGGGAGGAGGGGGAGGGTATGTACACCAATCCACTTCTCTCTCATCCTCAGCAATGTTTATGTCATGCTTCTCTTCAAAAGATCTCACGCGTTCTTTTAAGTTGGTTCAATTTGGCTCCGTTTGGCAATGTTAAGCAAGCTAGAGACAGTGAGGGGGAAAAAAAAAAGTCCCAGGCATTTTGGAAGGATAAAATATTGTGTCTGTGATCCAGGGGGTTGGCTAAGTGCTTGGGTTTAGAAAGTGTGCGGGGAAGGGTGGTATGCTTGGCTGGGGAGGTGTTTGGGGGATGGAGGGGGTGGGTTATTCGACAGTTAAATCTGGGTGCAGAGAGGATGAAGGATAAGTGTAGGGTGACTAGAGCGGATTGACATTACACACGCATATTGTGTGAATAGAAGCACACGCGCACACACACTTAGGTTTGGAGGGAGGGCTGAGGTCACATCTGGGTTTAAGTTAATCTCTTTCTAAAGTGTTACCAATATGTATTACATTTCCAGATTTTTTATTGTGATTGCTGACATGTTTGGCACTGAAGTGGCAATGCGATTATCTGACATTAAAGATGCCTGTGAACTCCTGAAACCCTTCACAGCTACAGTTTAATAACTCTGCAGCGTGACTTAGTGTGGCAGTGTTGCTCTAAATACGAAGCTCACAGACAAATCACCAAGTCATTTTTATTAGTTCTTTACAATTTGAGGTATGAATTCAGAATGAAATGTGTAGTATGTCACCTCAAAATTGTGGGTCAACTTCATTGTGTAAATAACCAGTGTAAGCTGTCTTGTCTTGTGCTTTTCAACATCTCACATTGCTCCAGTGTCAGTCAGACACTATTTATGTTTTTGCCCTATCCATCTGTTTGCTTGTTTGTCTGGAAGGAGCATATCCTGCACAGTGATTAATGGATTTGCAGGATATTTTGTTCCAGAAGATATTCACAAAGCACTGTACAACTTCTGAGTACCTCTCAGTAGATGAAGAGGCAAACTCATTATGAGCCCAATCAAATTACATTTTGATTATATATAATGAGAGCTGATTGGTGATGAGGTGCTTTTAGAATCTGCCATCATGCCTCACTAAGGCTGGATTACCAATCAGGCAGCTGGCCCAAGGCCCCAGACTCCAAGGAGCCACCAAAGGCCCCAGGTGCAATTTACGGCAATTGGTTTGTGGTAATATGACAAATTGTAACTTTGTTTGGATATATGATATATATGATATAAGTTTCTTTCTAAAATAATAAAATGGTGGACATTCATCTTATTCTCAGTGGCAAATGCGACATTTTAAGATATTTTGGGCATTTTATGGCATCATTATTTTTTTATAATCATAGTTCAGTGAGTGTATATTATAACCTGGGAACCAGACGAATCTGCGAGCTCATGTTAATTTGCTCTAGCAGATACGTCTGTCCCCTCTCCCATTCAAACTGACTTCCCTGCCGATCTCGCGGGATAACCACTCACAAGCGTCCATCTAGTAGGAGGCGGGTTTAATACGATGATTGACAGAGATGAGCACTGTTCAGGTATCTTTGTAAATATCCAAGATGGGGGCTCCCGTCCAGCGGCCGGCTACAGCGGCAGTATTAAACGGACTGGACGGTAAATTTTTCTAAAAGAAGTGCAAACAACTGCACTTAAACTTTTTGTTGATAAGAAATATGTGTTTGCCGAACTTATGACAGGAGGTAGTGTCCGACAAGATGGCGTTTCATCGCTGTGATTGGTTGTTTCCGCCCATCGATAACGCCCCTTGGTAATCAAAAATGAATAGAGGTTCCAGACTAATACGCATTTGCGAATTAGTCTGGCGATGCCAGGCTATGTATATGATCTTTAGATTGTTAATTATCACAAAGATTCTGTAACGTATTGTACCATTGCTATGGTGGTCGTTAAGGAACTGCTATCACTGAAACAACGTGGCTTGCATGTTGTTTGAATCATATCATTAAAATTTCTCAATAGAAAAACAGGGATGTTCGCCTTCGATCCTGAGAAATAAAGTCTGTTTTTGATAGCGGACGGCTACGGAAGCGTATTGCGTTGAGTGCGTTTGACTACTGTTTTGGGCAGTCTGCCACCAGTAGGCTTCCATTTCAAATTGAATTTAAATGCCACTATTGCTGCTCTGTTACGGAATGGCCTTTTATAGCCTGTGATAGTAAAACTGCTCATTTAATTTCCAAGAATATGTGGCTGAGGATATTTAATATGAAATCCTTAAAGTCTTCCTCAATTAATATCGAGCCACGTCATCAAATGAGGCACTGTGTGTGTGTGTGTGTGTGTGTGTGTGTGTGTCTGTGGCCATATAAACAGGATGAAGATGGGATTATCAAACTGGACTTTACATTTCACGTCCCTCATTTCATCCTTGCGCTTGTCACTTTCATTTATTTCATCAAACTGGATTTTAGATTGTGCTTTGAATTCAACCTCCACTGTTACATAATTTAATTATTAATGTCACATGTCACATTTAATTTTTGCTCTTGTCACCTTCGTATATTTCATACACTCCATTTCTTTGTCCATGCCACAGTCCATATTTCCTTTGTACAGTCAATATTTAATTTCAAGTTGTATATTATCATTTTCAAAACTATTTTATTCTGTGAATATATTTTGTTTCAAGTCAATTTTAATATTACTACTAACTACTATATTACTACTAATATCCTCAAAGCCTGTGGTAATGTCCTAGATTGTCAGCAGTATTATAATTTATGAAGGTGACTCATTTTGATCACTATTTCTACTTAAACAGAAAAAAATCAACAAGCAAACACACAAAGAAAAGTTTAATTTCATATATTGGGCCTATAGTGTTCTCTGAAACTAGACCTGGGACGGCTTGTGTCCATGAAATGAGAAAATTACAAAATACATCATTGGAAAGGTCTCAACCTATAGAGTAACATATGTCAGTGTAAAGATTCTTCCTGGCTCTGCTTTGAAATACTGCCCTTTCAACCTTGACCTTGTGCATGTTTGAAAGCTTATAATTCAGCAACAGAAGGGGCTACAGACATGAGCTCTTGACCTATGCTATCAGGTACAACAACTTACTAATATCTGATTACACAGATGTGTTTACCATCCCCTTAACCCCCAGTGTATTTTCAATTCTCAAAACACAAATATATATAATATATAAAAAAACTACAATTACCTAGAGCCACGTCATGCAGCAGATACAAATCAGCACCAGAGTTCTACCTTTGCAAAGTAGGGTTAAAAAAATAGGGTAATAAAAAGATATATCTACTAAATATATCAAATATCTCGTACACCCAGACTAGTAATTAAACTGCATCAAGATGATCTATGTTAAGAAGAAGTAAAGATGTTGGTTTATTTTAGATGTTTTAGCCAAAATGCGCTCTGCCCCACAACACAATGCACTTCCGTAGCCTTCCGCTATCAAAAAATTAACTTTATTTCTCAGAATCAAAGGAGAACTGATGGACTTCACATTAACCTATCATACTGTTGAGTTATCAAGGACATGTTTGTGTTTTTGTGTTGAGTTTTTTTGTTAAATATATCATTCAAACAACATGCAACGGCTCTGTGGTTTCAGCAATAGCAGCAGGCTATTGATTGGTAGAATACATTGCAGAATCTTCTTAATAACTAACTAAAGATCATATACATTTACTAAATGGAGATTATGAAAATTAAATGCACATTTCTTACTAGACCTAAGAAACAGAGAAACACTAATACATACTAGGAATATGTGGGAAAAAGAAAAAGGTTTACTATGAGTAACCAGATCCTTGACTTAAATGGCTGGTTGACATTAATATGAATAATTAACAGTATATTTATAATTATATATAGCTCGCCTTCTCTCTGTAACTCAAAAATGAAATTAAGGTTATGATAAGTAAAGAATTGCTGCCCTCGTGGTTATACATCATATAATACAAAAGAAGTGATTTATAAACAGGAGAATGCAAATGAGCAAAATGTCAAATCTTACTCAATCTGCCCTACTGAGTTAAGGTGAATTTAACTTTTACATCCCAGACTTGATTTATCTATGATATTACAGCTCTGGGTATACACACAGATACACATACCCACCAATACCCCTCACCTTCCACACACATATTGAGCCTCGTAGCCTCCTCATGCACTCACACACAGAGAGACAAATACGCACACACACTTGCACACACACACACATACACACACATTGCTTGCAACGCTCATATCTGCAGAGAGCCAGATAGATGCTGTGTGTCCTCTGAACATCCTGATCTCATCTCCTGGCAATGTGATTGACAGCTCCGACAGCTGGGCTCCATCCACTCTGCAGACATGCGGACAACCACACACACACACACACACACACACACACACACACACACACACACAGCAGCCTAACAGCAGCAGAGAGATGAAGGAGTAGGAGTAAGGGGAGGAGAGATGGCGGGGAGAAGGGAGGGTGAAGGAGAGAGGAGGAGAAGCAGGTATTTCACAGATTGATGAGGAGATACTGTTTGAAAAGAGATTGACTGATAAATGTAACCTTAAACATTGAAAGTTGGCATGTAAAACGTAAGACAAATAAACTTGAGTGGTAATACGTCACGAGAGAGGAGAGCCTGAGTGGGCAGTTGACTGTGGACATACGAAAGGATAATTATCCTCTTGACACATGTGCAGCACCAGGCCACAGCAATATACATGCACATATTTTAATATGCATTGCCTCTGATGTACTCTTTGAAGAGCGATAAAAGGGCAATTATTGGGTCGTGCGATGTAGAAGCCTGAAGCACAGGGTCGAGTGCCTTTGGGGAATGCTGGGGGTATACCGAGCCAGGTGGTGGTGTTTTGTTACACACTAACAGACACACAACCAGTACTCATCAGCGCACCAGAAGCAGCTAGCTGGCCCATCTGCACATATTCATGTGTCAGTTAGTAATCACGCAGCATGGCCTTGTTTTCCCTGACTGCTCAGGCTTGTCAGAAACACTCAGGGTAACATGCATCACTCACTTCCCTGACATCCGTCTTTGCGTGTGTGTACGTGCATGAGAGCGTGTGTGTGGTCAACAATGTGTGTATGACCTATCTCCATCTCCGCCTTGGGAATGACAGCCAGCCCATCATTAACCTCTCTGCAAGACTCCATGACATGTCTGCTTCCTGCGGCGGCCATTTTCTCTCTACCCGTGAGCCACGGCCTATATATAAACCATGATGAGGACAAGCGATAAGGTGCTGGGGATAGAGGACAGGTCGCTTTCGTCACCGAGGCCTCGCAAATTACCCTTTAAATGTGCATCAATAGCCATGTCAATGAATAAAACAGCTTCAACGAGGGGGAAAAAAGGCTGTTGTGATTAAGACCTTATGGGGGTGATGTATCGAATGATGTGTTGCTCAAAGCTACAGACAGATATTGTCACTTGACAAAAAAGCAATGAGTTGAACTCAGGGCTCGCTCTGAGAGAGGATTCTTGGGCTAAGACCATCGACTTGTAGCTGGATATAGTGTGGAGGCTGTGATAAGACTCGAACACAGCAGGAGGGCCTAATCCAAACCACCTAACTCCTCAGATGCTGAGCTGCACAACACCATGGAGATGATTAAGCAAGATTCCTCAAAGATAAATGTTTTCGGAAGAGATTACGCCCTGCTGGTGCATAGCAGAGAAGTTTGCTTGCTGGCTTAGAGAGCTCCTAAAATATATGATCAGTGAATGAGATCAGGCATCGTCATGTGCAAGAATTTGTCATAATTGAAGTGATTGCTGATGGAGCACAGTAAGAGACAAGGAGGAGTGAACTCTGAGGCATAAAAATGCCATTTTTGGTCTCAAACATTCAACAAAAATCTTTATCCCTTTTTATCCTGCGCTCAAATCTGTTGTTTTTCAAACCTAATCTAAAAAATGTCCCATGTTGTCTTTCAGTTTAGACTGTCTATGTTTTTGTGCCAAAATAAATTAGGGGCAGAAACAAATGTGCCACACAGGGATGTTTTCTTTCTCTTCATGTACTGTGAGACATTTCCACATACACTGAAGTATAGCAGAGGCCCATCACACTTCATTTCCTGTGTACTGCTGTTTCTGTTGCTGAATCAACATCACGGCGGCCAGAGATAACACAGTGCAGTGTCAAGATTATGTCCTCAAGTGTAATTTTACAGAGCCTGCTCGCTGCACTGACCAAGCGCAGCTGTGAAGCTGGACAGTAGGGTGTGTGTGTGTGAGTGTGTGTGTGCGCGTGCGCGTGCAGGCGTGTGATTGAGTGCGTGCCTTTACCTCTCCCCATGTGTGGAACAAAGTTCTACTAAAGCAATGGGTTCTCTCTATTACCTGTCAGTAGAAGCAGAAAAGAGCATTACTGACTTGATTGTTTCCTGGCAATAGTCCATATATCTGATCAGTGGCACATTCTCATGCTGTAGAGACCAGCAGCCAAGGTTTCTATTTAATGTGTTGTTACTGTTAAAGAGTCAACTATTCAGTTTGCAATACTTTCCCTGTTCTGGACTTGGACGTCTCTGTTTAAGGGTTAATTAAGAGCACGTGAACACACTGAATTTACAATAGCTTTTGCAACCTCTTTTACAGGTGCAGATGTGAGACATTTTTCCCCTGCAGCAGCAGAAAGTAAGTAAGTACATTTACTTTTGTACAATTTTGAGATATCTGTACTTTACTTTAAAATTTCCATATTATGGTATGCTGCTATATATTATTATTCCACTGCATTCTACTCCAAGAGGAATTTTTCTTTATGCACTACATTTTAACCCTCTCAGATGGTTTAATTTAAGTAACTAAAGAGGTACAAATGTCCAGTAAAAAAGCAAAGATTAGAGAAACATCCAAAACAATTATACACAGTTGTGGAGGAGAACTTTTAAACTTCTTCGTTCTTACCTCATTGATGAGGTATTTTTTGATGATAGCACTTGTGCACTTTTACTTAAGAAGGAATTTCAATGCCGGTCTTTTACTTGTAGTGGAGTATTTTTAGATTATTGTACTGGCACTTTTACATAGAGTAAAGGATCTGAGTACTTCCACCACTGTGTCCTAAGCACATGCAGTGTGTTAATCTAGTGTTATTGAGTTTTTGCCAGGCGCACGTCTCTCTCTATCACATGTGGATTTAAGAGAGGTTCACACTGATAATGGGTGGAGACATGGTAACACATGCTATATACATATTCTGCTTGATTTACTGAGGTCCCGCAATCTGTGATGGTCAAAAATAATTCTGCCTCTGAAGAACAGATCAGATAGAGAAATAGTGCAGATGCAAATTACACGTGCTGCAGGCAAGGTCTGGTAGATAAAGAAACATGACTTTACAGTGACATACATTTTGTCAATTCTTCACTCCTTTATCTGTTAATGGTCATGATCATGACACATGGAGGCTGGACCATTACTATGCATGCTATAACACACACATACGCTTCTTTTCAAAGCAGTAAACAGAGCCAATGAATGCTGTTCAGAGAAGCAGAGGTTCTGTACCTACCGCCCATCTTGCTTTCCATGATGAGAAATCTGCGAATGTGAGTGTGAGCGGACAGTCGGAGTACGTCTTGGTGAGCTTCATGCCTATGTGTGTGTGTCTGTCTGTGTGGGTTTTTGTGTGTTCAGTGAGTTTATTTGTGTTTGCCTCCATGTGAGCCCTAAATGCCAGATCCTCAGACTTAATAGGCCCCCATTAAGAAATTATCTCTGGTGCTTTTGTGCCTTTCCACAGAAAAACCTAACTACCAATTAAGTGGTTGTGTGCCTGGATGGCCCATTTGCTTGGCTGTTGGTAATTATGGGTTTTTGCAGTGTTTCTCTCTTCTCAAGCCGGCCCTTCTCCTTTTGATTAGGCTGCTCCAGAGTGTTACAATCCACAAACTCTGTCACTCTCCCCAAAATTAGCTGTCATTCCAACCATATGCATTTTTTATCATGCCTCCGCAGAGGAAGAAACCACAGTTGAACCACAGAGCGAGAACAAAAAGAACACAGCATTCCTGTAAATATTCCTTAAAGTTTCGCTTATACACTTTAGATGTATCTACAAATTTGATAATGTCTTTCAAGTAAACATTTATGCAGTCAGGTATGCTTTATACATTAGAAACAAACTGTTCCTTTGTTTGGCAAAAGCATCACTTTGCTGAATATTCTAGTGTAATTCTAACCCTCTACGTCTTACACTGTAGCAGCATATGAAGGAGCGTCTTGAGTTTTTTGTCATTCAGTGACAAAAATGTAACATTACACAGTATTTGCACAGTAATCAGTGTTATTATACTTAAACGCCATTTTTTGCTATCCCCATGCTATGACTAAAGTTTTCCACATCAAAAATCTAAATTAGCCAAGTAATATAGATTTACAGAAAAGTATCTTGGTGATACTGGTGCCAGTAACTAACAGCAAGCAGAGAAGATACCACATAGTACACACTGAAACACATTACAAAGGCAGAATTAAAGTTTTAATGCAAAGAGATAACCACTACAATAGAATTAAAAAATATACTGTGTATTTGTTTTTTGCTTTACAACATGTTCATTCTTGCTGCAGTGGTTCCTAAAAGTACCATCACAGTTCTATTAAGTCTGATAAAATGATACATTTCAGTAATTTATAAATTAACTAACTTGCTTCTGTTGCCATGGAGCATGGCAACAGAAGCACTGAAATAGATTTTGTTTTGTGTTGCATCTTGATTTAAGATATTTAATAATATATATTTTTAAATTGCAATTTTGTTAAGCGATTTGTAGATTTGTGTGATAATATTCTGAATAAGTAGGAATTTTGCACCACGAAAGGTATTCACAAAGACTGCAATGTTGCATCTTTAGACAAAGCCCAGTTGAAATCAGCTGACAGTCTTATTCAGCTAGCTTCATGCTGAGAATTTGTTTCTCCCTGTGTGGTTCTTATCGCCGTGCTTTGTCTACCACTGCCTGTCAAGGTCAATAATTGTAATTCAGGCTATTCATGCTCATCCCCAATGTGGACGCCTTTCATGTGGGGACAAGGAGGTGTTTTGAAGCCTGGGAGATGGAGACAGGAGGAGGTGGGGGAAGGTCAATTGATTAGGAAGATACTTTTGCTGATTAGAGCCATCACTCAGTGTCACAATTATCAGTGTCATCAGCTCGTCTGCAACACATTTTTTGTTGCATCCCGGGACAGACTAACGCCCTCTGTATGTCTGTGTGTGTGTGCAGTCTCCCCACGCTATCGCACACACTCCCAATTACTCTACCTGATTGGATATATGCAAATTGAACCAAAATTAAAAGCCACCTGCAAGGGGACCCCTCATGGGACAGTACTGTACACACACACACACACACACACACACACACACACACACACACACACACACACACACACACATGCATTGCACAGTAGGATTTCTTCAGCTTTAACCTTCAACTGTCCCATCGTTAGGTAAGCATGCCTGTTCTCATTCCTATTAATCAAAGATCTACTGCAGTTGACAGGATGTATGTGTAACATCTATAAAGCTACAATCATGCAGACATGAACAAAGGAGGTCCTATTTGTTTCAGTCCTCCGCTGCACCCCTTTTGCAACGTGTCTTTTAAAGGTGTTCCTTCTTTTCCATTCCTTTCATGATATGCCATCTCTCCCCATGTCTCTCTCTAATCCTATACTGTATCTATGCATCTGTCCTCTCCTCTCAGTGGTCAGAGCTTCCAGTTGTGCTGCAAATGACCACTGCCCCACTGTGACCAGCAGGCAATTCTTCTCTCCTCTCCTCCCTATTCTTTTCCTCTTATCTATTCTCATCTGCCCAAGCGTTCAGGAGTCTGTCTCTATTTCAGAAAAGACACTTCATTTCTTTTTTCTTTTCTTCTCCTCTCTTCTTTCTCCCCTCCTCTCTACCTCACCTCCTTTTACCTCCAGAGAATTGGCAGGGGGAGAAATCTCTTCTCTCTCCCGTAGGCAACCCCAGTAAATCTCTCTAAGCTCTGCCTCCCCTGCCATACCTTTAGATTGAAGGCCACCTCCAAAGGTCACTGAGCAGAACTGATCCTCTGTATTCTCTTTATCCCGAAAGGCTGGATGAGACTGGAGAAGAGGGGTGGCCTGGGGCAGTGAGGAAGACAAGGAAGCAGAGGGAGGGATGAACAAAAAAGGAAGTGGGTAGGGAGTATAGGTGTGGTTAGGGCATGGAGGTGAGGGTAGGGAGCAGAAGAAGGAGGTCGGACAGGGATCCGAGCAGAGGGGAGGGTTTGGGATATTGCCCGAGGTTAGGAAGGAAGCAGGGGGCATAGATGTGAAGCGCATGAGTGAACACCAGTTCTACAGCAGGAAATTAAAGCAAAAGCAATTCCAAAGCTATATACCAGACTTGAGAAGACTACTTTCAAAATTTAATCTGCCAGAAATTAGTGATTACCTGCTAAAAATTCAGTCTTCTCTCCGGTGGGCAACTCCAACTCAGAATTGGAGTGGAAGAAAAGAAAGTCGAAGAATTAATACAAAGACTGGCAAGGGGCACCAGAAGTGGGGCTGTGCTTGCCAAATATGACTCCCGTTCCAGCCGTTTCCTTTGAATACCGTGCTGTAAGTAGCCTAAACACAAACACACACACACAGACACACAGGACTGCAGCGATAGACTCTCTGCTTGCTAGACCGGATACAGCATGATACACAATAGTAGTGTTATGTATGTATGTATGTAATCTGGAGATGTGTGACATGTCAGCCGTTAAATGGCTGTTTCCACCTTTCCATCTACTACTAAGCGGCCCAGATGGAGAGACAGAAGGAGGAAAGGAGGAGGAGGAGCACCCAGAGTTGAAAGCAATAATAGCTCAGGCCTATAGGAGGAGGAGCGAAGAGAGTGATATTTTTCTCTCTTGGAAACCTTTAGCCTTTTGGATAATGACAGCTAAATGTCTGCCAGACATCCTCCGGTCGATAGATTGCATCTTAATATAAGAGGATTGGTGTTGTGGGGGTGTGTATTGCTGTAGTGCACTGTATCAGTGGTGAAAGATGTTTTCAGATCTTTTACTTAAGTACGGAAGCCCTGAACGCTCATGGACTTAGACATTTTATTTCCTCGGTTTTCCCCGTGCTAATGACTGTTTTCTCAATATATTTATGGCATAATCAGTTTCAGTTTCGTTTGTGAACGCTGGTCTGAAGTCAGAGAACCGTGCTGACACTGAGCTATAAGTGCGTGTGTTTGGTTAATGTTAATGCTCAGTTTCATAACATGTACACAGAAAACTACTACTTCTATTCCTGCTTTCTGCCATAATGTAAATATTCAAGCTTACGGTGTGCAAGCGTTGTGCATTTAACTAGTTATGCTTGTTGGTGTATCCTGATGAAGAGAGACAGAAAAGTAGATTCCAATTTATGCACAGAAATACTTTTATTTCACCTGGACATGACAGATGGTCTTATTCAGGTAAAAGTGAGGAAGTAAACACATGTATTTTAATGATGAAACATCAAAGCATTATTTCTTTTTAAATGAGTTGTCTGACATGAGACATTTTCAAAAAGATAAGAGACTGATTTGGCAGCTTATCTAATCTTATTGTTATATTTTGGATCACACTTCACTTGAGAAATAGAAACTGGGAATATTGTGCTGGTGTATATGTGGCAGGTTATTTAATCATGAGATGATGACTTGTCATTTCAAGACCATCCCTGGTTCAAGTAGTTCCATATCCAATAAAAGACAGGTGCCAGTGTTTTTTCTTTTTATTTCTTAAGTTACTCGCTAATCAAGTAATTTTTTCAGCAAATACTTTTGTACTCTAAATCAAGAAGTTCTTTGATGACTACTTTACTTTGACTCAAGTACTTGTTTTTGCAAAGTTACAATACTTTACATGAGTAATGAGTAGAACAAATGTTGTTTCTCGAGATAACGAAACTTTGTTTTCTCAGGATAATGACACAATAAATTTGAGTTCACAAGAAAAAAATGAAACTTAAAGTTTCAATTTACAGAAGAAATTAAATGTTTGAATCAATGTCTGTCCAGGGCTTCCGTAAGTAAACAATATAATGATGTCAAAATACTGTTATAAGTAAAAGTCCTGCATTCATAATCTCACTTAAGCATACATTTAGAAGTATTAGCAGTAAAAATGGACTTAAAGTATTAAAGCAGAAGTACTCATTATACAGAAAACATGGTTAGTGTATTTTCATTTAATACATTATCGGTAATCCTGATACATCAATGCTTGGGTGGCATTTTACTGTTGTAGCCGGTTTCGAGGTTCAGCTATTTTAAACTACTTAATTTACAGTTAAGGAGTGTGTCCCAGTGGTTCCAAAACGAGGGGTCACCCCCCACTAAAAGGTCACATTATAAATATAGGAGGTTGTGGGATAGTTAATGGGAGAGGATAGCAGAAAAATCTAAATTCTCCTCCACAAATCTGTGCATTTTTGTCAGACTTTTCTTTGAGCTTTGTTTTTTTTTTTTTTTGTGAATTGTTAAATATTAAATACTAAAAGGTTATTTAATTTAGGTTATTTTATATCTTATCATGTTTTTTTATTTATGTAAAATGTCAATCTGAAAAATAACGAGTAACTACAGCAGTGAAATATATGTAAAAACTAAAATATCTCCCTCTGAATTGTAGTGGAAAGGAATGTGATGTAGTAGTACTTGGGTAAATGTACACCACTGCACTGTATATGCTTCCCTGCACATGTCAGCCTATGTGTGTGACTTTTCTTCAGCATGCAGGCTACTGATTGAGGCTAACGATGTCAGCTATTGCATCCATGCTCCCATATATCTCTGTCCAGTCCCATCCACTGTCTCCCCATTTACGCGCCATCTTGCCTCTGTAATTTCTCTCTGTAATGAAAGTTCCTCTGCCCATCAGTGGCTGAAAATGATACTGGAAATATTAATAAGGGGCCCTTTTTAACCAAATTACATTCTATCAGAGCCGAGATTAAATTAGCAACCACCAAGGTGTGTAGGAACAAAGCTAATGGAATTGGATGACAGCATCCGTCAATCAACAAACGATTTAGGTTTCCCTATCCGACCTTGTCCCACCCACTCTTATCAATCTCGCACACACACACACAGAAATGTGATGTAGCTTGTGAAAGGATGTTAAATCTGCCTCCTGCGTACTACAGCTACTGATACAGCTACTATAACAATGTGTATGTTGGATGTTGGAGAGAGAAAGCATCTGGGTCTACAAGTTCAGAAACAAGTTCTGTGATGTTATTGTAAATTATATATTTAATGCCATGGCTGACTTGTGACATTATGTTTCAATGCACGGCTCAGGATTGCTTCAGATGGTGTCACTAAACACATTTTCCTCCTGCAGCATATCTCTGAAAAACCCATGCACACTGTGACCATTATGCTGCAGACACCGGCTTCAATAAGGTACACTAAATAGGGTTTGAAACACGTTTGTGCTGCCAGAGTCATTCAGAAACAGGTTCAGAAGAGATAAAGCGACCGTGTGTGCATGTGTGTGTATGTATGCCTGTGGAGAGATGGTCTGTACGGTGTAGGATAAAGGTATATCTAGTGATTCTGATAAGAAATATATATTGTAATGGCAAGAAAAATCTATTTGACTGACTGGTTCATCAGTACAACGCTTTCTTTTACACATTTCTTTTGATGGAGACTTGTTATCTCCTACTGTATGTGTTGGGTGGATCCCAGTTATCGTTTCTCTCCCTCACTCTCTTTAAATTCTGTCTCTTTGCCTATACAATTTTCTTCTCTTTCTTTCTATTTTTCTCACTTAGGCACATACACACATACACGTTCTTTTTGTCTCCCCAGGTGTGCACTGGTCCAGGTGTATGTCTTCACGGGAGCTCATCACTGCTCTAATGAGAATGATCACCGCTCATCTGTCTTCATCCACATCCAACAGAGAGCACCTGCTACTATCTGTGTGTGTGTGTGTGTGTGTGCATTTGTAGATTAGTTTTTGTGTTTATATCTATATAATATTCAGTGCATATACAGGTGATATACTGTACAGTATGTGTATTAGTAAGTGAGTCCACATGATACTTGAGTTGCACTTACATACAGTGAATAGGCTTTAGACTTGCAACACCTCTATTACAAACATCAAGTTTAACTCTGACAAGTTGATAATGAATTGACTTGAGAGTCTGAAACATTTCTAAGGCACTGGGAACTTCTTCACAGGAGTGAAGTTGTTTTGATTTAACCCTCCAACACAACACCTTTGTCGTTGGCATTTGTCAGCCGAGGGGTTTTGTGTTAAATAAATCAGATGAATGAATCAAACCACAGAAAGCTGCGTCAGTCACTGAATCAAGAATAGTTACAGACTGTGAAAACACCCGATCAACTCTTTACAACTCAAGAGGGCCCTTGAATACATTGAGTCAGGTTTGCTTTTTAGTTAATTTTAGTGGCAGATCTCAGATAAACCCACTGTATGCTGCCCAGCACCAAAAAACAGATAACGTCAGAAACCAGCTGGTGAACATAATGAAGCATTTAGCACTCAGGAGTTGGTGGAGACCAAACCAGAGCTAAAAGAAGAGTAATTTATTGGACCTACATCTATCAGGTGGACACAAATGTGGCTCCAAATCCTATGCTAATGTTGTTCTATGTCTGCTATATGTGTAAAATATCAACTGTTTGCTAACACCATAACAACCATAACAACCTGGGGTAATAATATTTCAGTGTTGAAGCTTGTTGCACTGCCCAGAAAATCTATTGGTGCAGCCTTAAAGTCTTGTAAACGAATAGCCATATTGTTGTTAAATCTGGACCCTTGTGGAGACTAAACATGGACTATGCAATTTGTGAGTCCAGACCTTAATTCCGTAGTGTATGTTTGGCAAAAGAAAAAAATGACTGTATGGCTCTATGGTGATGTAACACACAATATATATACTGCAGTAGAAACTGCAGCAGTTTGAGATCCAACCCCTTTGGACACTGGAAACAATGAGGATTGCCCCACAAGAAAAAAATGGACATCGAAAAAAACTGGTGCTGACACAAATTATTTTGCAGGTTGTGTTATTGTCTGGTATGTTTGCATATGTTTATGCAAGATGTTAAATGTCTCCACCTGCCACCTGTTTCTCTGTCTTCCTGCATCATCAGGTCAGATTGTTATTCTCTTTACCCTTCCCAGGCTTTGATCCTTTTGTAGCACGGCATGCTTTGACTTTGTCCTGAAGAATCTTTGAAGAGTGTGTGTGTGTGTGTGTGTGTGTGTGTGTGATGGCTTAAGATTGTAATGATCACATCTGCTTTCTACCTATTTCAATCAAAAAGCCATGCAGGACCTCTGTCATTTTGATTTTTTTCAGACCTGCAACTGAAAATATGTTTACTTAAAATGGAGCCAAGAGGGAAAGCAAAACAACAGAGATTGTATTTACCCCCAAAGGCCGCGTCAATTGGCTATTGTCAAAGTCTAAGTAGATTTTATGTAAAACTCCCAATCCATGCTGTTAGTATTGACCAAACGACAAAATGCTTGTTCATTTTTTTCTCAATCCAATTAGTTTTCTTGTGGCTTTCTGACAGCTCGTTTATATCTGTGAGTGAGTGCCCAGTGCTGAATGGGTAATTGTGCAGTTAGTGTGTGCCTACCATTGTGTGGAGAATCTTGTTACCTGAGTTTGTATGGGAATACAAACTGAATTGATTTAGATCTGAGATTAATAGGGGAACATTGTGATGGGCTATTGATTGCTTTCTATGATCAAATAAAATCAAAGCTGATTCATGCGGCACACAGAGCGTCAGTCTCCGATTGTGTGCTCTACATTGTGCTGCATTCAAATGGCTGATTTGTTAAAAATGCATATCTTTTTTTTCCACTCGCAGATTCTTCAACAGATGCAAGAGTTGTTGTACATTCAAAAAAATGGGTTACACTAACATTTATTTTGCACAAACTGCTGTGTATGGATTACATCTGGTATTGGAGGTTGAATTTACATGCTTCTGAAAGTTTTAAGTTCTACTTGTAGCCTATGCTAAAAAAAAACATTTTTCTGGAGTTTTCCATCAGGACCTCTCTCAACTTGTTTGGATCTCAAATCAGCATCAACAATTTGCAGGTAATAGCATGTCTTGCGCCTGTCAGTTTCCACTAACAGGGTGTTGAGAAATCAGCATCGACAACAGAAAATAGCAGTTTGATCTCCATTGAAAAGGTTGTTTCCCCTCGGTTTGTCAACATGCCGTCTTGCTGTTCAGTCAGTTGGTTCTCCAGGTGTACAATGCCTGCTTGACACCGAGACATGAGTGGCGGTGACAGTGATGGAGGGAAAAGGTCAGATATGACACAGTGGTTATAGAGTGGGAACTCAACGAGCACTTTGACATTTCTGGCTAAAATTCGTGCGCTGCATTTTAATCATAAGGTGAGATGAAATGATTTGTTCGGGGTACTCAAGCTTCCCTGGTGGTAGATTTAATGAGCAAGCATTGAAACTCTGCATCATAACTTGAGCAAATATTCCAAAAAACACTTGCTGAGAAAAGTTGGTAATTCTAATAGAGGATGCACGGAAAGTTCACTGCTTTGGAAAGTCTGGATAAAGAGAGAAGATTTTAGTGTTTTGCCTGGAGCCAATAACCATCTTGGTTTCACCTATAGGTCAGGATGTACAGTATATGTATGTATACACATACATTTCATTTTACCTCACTACACAGTACCTGCAGAAATAATCACATTCCAGAGGGATGTTTAAGTTAATCTTCAGACTAATGATTGTTAAGTACTCAGCAGACTATGGAGGAAATTATAATTTGTTTTACGTAATGCATACATTCTGCTAGCTGCCAGAGTGAGCTGACCCTTAAGCTTGATGATGTTGTTCAGCCTCCAGCTGCCAGGTCAGTGGGGTTGCGTTTCCCTGTCCAGCTCTGTGTCTTCCAAGTGGGGTGACATAAGCCATCCTTGGCCTCTGTCTCCCACAGTGCCAGTTCTAGGTCCAGGAGAAGCCATTAAAGAAGCAATTAACAGCTCCAATTAAAGAATGATGAAGCAGAGGAGAGAGTTTACAGAGTGTAAAGTGACTAAAGGGCTTTAGCTCTGGCTCTTTGGATGTCAGTGGCTGTAGGTGGTGAAATTGTAAATCATCCTCTAGAAATTCATAATATTGTTGCAATTGTCTCCATTTAGAGAAATCATACTCAAAAACAAAACATTCCTAAAAATTGGAACTAACTGAAAATAACGTGTATATATATATATATATATGCAAATCAGGGGCCACAACCTTTCCGATCTGGAACAGGAGATTGCTTTGTATCATTTTAGTCAGCTGTCAAGGAAAGAAAAAAACAATAGTGTTGATGTTTTGGTCTCATAATTGAGGCAGCAAGTTTGCAGTGTGCATGAAGGCCCCTGCCAATAGCCTTTGACGTGAACAGAATGTAGAAGATACCTGAAAACCCTGAGATGACAGCACTGGTTATACATCTCTTGATCTTGCTTACCTCATCTTTCTTTTGCCTTTTGCCATCTTTTCCTCACCAGCAGATTGCAGGCCAGCTAATGGTACCTTTACTGCTTCAAAGGGCCTTTTCACTTGATAAGGACAGCGTGAAAGCTGTGTGTAGCAGAGCACACACACTGAGCTAAGCTTGTTATGGTAACCCTGCTCTAGACCAGTGTCCTCATTAGATCCAATACCCTTAGGGTCTTTGTGTGTATGTATAGAGTCATGTCACGTATAGGACCTGACAGGATCTTTGAATAAGTGTGGGTGTGTGTGTTTGGGAGTTTTTAACTTCATCACACCAGCCCCTGGGTAGGCCACTGATCCTCTCCAAGAACGATAAATACAGCCGTACTGTGATGCTAATGAAGACGGATAGAGAAAGAGCAAGAGGCAAGAAAAAGACAGAGGAAAAGATGAAAGGGGAAATATAAGTACTCTTCGACAGTGCTGCGGGTTAGAATGTAATTGTTCCCCCCTTGACTATCACTATAGGGTATCTAAGGTAGAGCAAACAGACTTAGCCCAAGGCCAAACTCCCACTGAGTCTTTGACTCAGCTTATGTAATACAATATAAGGGTGACTGATGGAATTAGTCTGGGACTGTTTTTGTGTAAGATGGGAGGTGAGAGCATAAAAATAGTGGGGTGTTGGGAGCGGTGTGTGCGCTGAAAGTGCCAAAGACAGGCACGCACACAGGCATGCAGGGGAAAGCAAGGACGATTGTGCCGGGCTGGCAGCCGTCCTCATTACCGTCCACAGGCAAGACTGGAGTGCCCTATTAGACAACCATTACTGCTGCTGATGGGAATATGTACAGTAACACTGACACAAACAAGATGGAGAGATCTGGGAACCATGCCGAGGCCGCAGTGCCAGGGCCTCGGGAATGGGTGAGATGGGGCTCTCCGCCCTGATCGTCACGCTCCTCGGCTGGGTCAGGGAGCCTAAGTAGCGTCCGTGCGTCAGCGTGCCATCTCTAGTTCCCCTGGAGCTAAGATGTGTTCACCTAATTAAAACCTCTCTTTCCTCCTACCCTCCGGGAGACATGGGAAGAGGAATGTAGTGACAGAGATGGTGAGGTAAGGAGAGTAAGGAGGGAATGGGCTAGTGCACCGGTGACAGAGGCCAGGCACCCAGGGAAAGAATGGAGGGGAACTGGAGAATTTTAAACCGGGGAAACAAGAGTGAATGATAAACAGAAATGTGGTACTCTGCAAAGAAGCTGTCAGGAACATGCCAGCTCGGCTCATTCAGAAATTTTTCTCAATTTCTTTGCCATGGTGGAGAATTGAAAAAGAATATGGAGTGTGGTGAGGAGACAATAGAGAAGGGGAGATTTTTCAAAATTGAGCTTCCTATTCGCTGCAAATAGAGAGTACTTGTTTGAACTTGCTTGCTTTTTTTCTTATCGGACCCCAGGGTATAATGTCTACTCTAATGCTGTGCAAACACAGAGAAAAAGAGAAAGAAAAAGGGAACAACAGTCACAGTTATACTTCTGCGCGAATAATTCAGGATATTTCTGCATGCGGTTGCTTTGTTTGTGACCTCCTCAGCTAGACATGGTGCACAGAAGACATCATCTGTACTATATTATAAAATGTTATGTTTATGGCTGCCACAGGAGGTGAAAGGTTTTGATTCAGTCAATAATATTTTGGAAAATGTTCACTTTGTTGCTGAGAGTTGGATAAGAAGGGTGGTCACTCATGTCTATCCGGTAAATAGGGAGCAAAAAGACCGGAAACAAGGGGAAATAGGTAGCCTTGCTCTGTCCAAATCGCCTACCAGCTCCATTAAAAGTCTCTAACATGTTACAACTATTTTCTTTAATCCTTACAAAAATTGAGATGGAACAAAATACACTGTGTTTTTACAGGGGGTTAAGTGCCAGAATACTTCTTGCCAGGCTAACAGGCTTCCCCTGTTTCCAGTCTGTGTGCTAAGCTAAGCTAACCGCCTGCTGGTGATAGCTTCAACTCTTGACAAGATAGTAAATAAGCTTATAACTTCCCAAAATGTCAAACTATTCCTTCTCCTTTAATGGAAATTACTCTATATTCAGCAATATTGATTTGACACCAATTCTGTGGCAAATTAAACTATTTTCCAGATGCAGAAGTACATTATTAATTCTGAAAATTAATGTTCTCTAAGAAAGTACTGTATTTTTGAGGGAAAACCATTTCTGCATTGATTTTTCTTGGTCCAACCATATTTCAGTGAAGATCAGTTGAGTGCTTGAAAGAATAAATTGTTTATTTTGAGGCTAGTAGAGCACTTATTTTAAAAATGGCAGCTGCAGTACGAATGGAGTAGACAAACAGGAAGTATGTACAATTTGAAACCTTACAGTAAGTGTCCTAAAATACTGTACAGTTGATCATGCAGTACTGGGAATCCACATACTGTACATTATTTGCAACCCGGTAGCCTTTAATTGGAGTTTGTGCTTCAGTTTGCTGTGGATTATTGTCATCTTATGCAGCTGCAACATGTGAAGTGGTGTGAAATTCCCGTAATTGTGGAGGATTTGTCTGAAACTAATGAATGTGTCATCAGTTTAACATGTTCTCAGGTGTTATTATGTTCCTTTGTTCTTAATTCATTGTATACTTCAAACTTTGTCTGCAAATCTGCTTTAAATGTATTTTTTCCATGGTACTGGTAGCAATTGGAGGTAGGATCTGATATACAGCAAATACCATTGGTGGGATTTGACTGGTTGTCTGGACAGGTTGCCATGGTGAAGGCAGTGATTAAAGCTATTAAAGCTGCAGGCGTAGGGTTAAATGGGAGCTCTGACTGCTGCTGTCACACATTAAACAGAAAGGGAGAGAGAGAGAGCCTGGAAGAATGGGAAAGCCATGAAAAGATGGAATTACAAGAAAAAGAATGCACAGAGAAAAAAACAGAAAAAAAAAACAAACTCAAGTGTGAGTGAGCAAAATGTGATTAGTTGTGCTAAAAGCAAAGCAGGATCCTACCTGGCTCTTAATTGATTTCTTTTTACAGCAGATTAAATAAAAGGTTACAGTGTTCCAACAAAAACCTTCCTATCTAAGCCCAGACAGGGGGCTTTATCACATTGTAAAAGACAGAGGACTCGTTCATCATCGCAGCTTGATGTGTACCACAGGAGCTTATGGTGTAAAACAGGAAGTGTGTGTGTGTGTGTGTGTGTGCACAAGCGTGTACATGAAGGAAGACAGAGAGAGAGAGAGGGAATATCTTTTTTGCAGTTCATGTTATAATCTGGTGTTTTAGCAGAGTAACATGATAATTTAACCTCCTGCAGGCTCAGCCATCTGGGAAACAGGAATCCAAGGCAGACCTCTCTTAATCAGGATGTCATTTCACCTCTTGCTTCACTACGATCAATACAAAGAGAATCACACTGTAATCATTTGATATAATGCTGTCAACAAACAGGTGTTCAGGTGAAAGACATACACTACATCATGACACAGTGACCCAGTGCAACGTGACAGTTAAAGTGCAAGAACGAGGTACACTATTGACACAGTCTCATTTGGGATATACTGTAAGACCATATTTGTGAAACACAGAATTTGTGTTATAGAAAATATTTGGAGAGTCACAGTACATACACTGAATTGGATTATGCAACAATACCATGCAATTGATGTTTCAGGATCTCCCTGTATAGTAGCAACTGATGCTGTGCAGAATGACCTAATATTTTTTTATCAAGGGAATGGAAGTAAAGCTCTGTCCCCTATAGCCAGTGTTCGTGAAAACAAGTGAAGTGTTTTGTTGCCCCCATTGTATCAACCTGCGCCTCTCCGATCCAGGATGAACCAGGTGTAAAGAGACCCGCGCAGTGTTTCAGTGTGTGTGTGTGTGTGTGTGTGTGTGTGTGTGTGTGTGTGTGTGTGTGCGTGCGAGCGAGTGAGGAGGGAGAGAGTTGAGAGGTAGACTGCTGAGTGCAGGAGCTGTTGATTGTGTGTGAGAGCTTTGAGAAAGGGTGCAGAATGCATCTATCTGTATCATTCACTCTAAAAGCCTGGAGAGATGGAAAGGATGGATGGGAGGACAAGTAGAAGTCAATAAAGAGATGGTTGGAATGGCGAGAGAGAGGAGATGAGAGTAGTTCTATGTGAAGATGACTTAGAGTCATCTCAGTCAGGGAGGGAGGGAGGGAGGGTGGGAAATGGAGAGAGAGAGGAGCACAGCAGTGGAGGAGAGACAGCCAGGAACCCAGGGATAGAATAAAGTGTAGAGAGGAGAACTTGGCAGGGCGAGAAAGTGGAGTGATAAACAGAAATGTGGATCTAAGAAAGACAGAGAGGGTGAAAGGCAGGGATGGGGAAAGAGATGAAAGTACAGTAAGTGAGGAGAGGACAACGTACAACCATGTACAGTGAAAGCAAATCATGATGGGGAATGGAAGGGCCGGCAGAACAGTATCCTTTAGTCTTACACAAAAACCCAAAGTTTCTACAACCAAAGACATTTTCACATTTGAAAGGCCTTTTTATGTGAGAGTTACACATCTACCCTCTGCCAGGAAACACACAAAATCACCTTTTTCCTCCAACATGCTTCAGTGTTGACTCTGCTGAGCCTGATGGGTTCTAGTGTTTGCACAGTCCTCTGATAGCCCAAGGTTACCCTTTTGAATTATTGCTCAACTACTTTTTCTCGGTGCCTATCACTTTGCACAACACCGCAGAGACAGGAAGAAGTCAGACATTAGTTTCTACTGTCAGATGTTTGAGAGTGAAGAGTCTCCCTCTCAGTCTCACTACTCTGTGATTCATGTTTAATGATGAATGACATGTTATATTTCTTCTCAGAGGCAGGAGTCAAAGGTTGTACACATACACACACTTACTGCACTACGCTGATAAGAGGCAGCTCCTGTGTGTCTGCGTAGTGTTGAGTAATGCATATATACTGCATAAACCTACACCACACAGCGGTTGTTGAAATTTATAAGATAGAACAAGCAGCCACCAGTTCGTCTGTTATCTGTGATACAAACAGAAACAACAGCTCACAGGCGAGGCAAAAACATATTTTAGCCACTAAGCCAAGGAAAACCACCACAAACATTATCCATCTGCTAAAACGCATTTTAGGTTCATCCATCCAGAAAGGGCCTACAGATAGGTCAGAGGTCTGAGAGTAAATCCTCAAATTTGTGCTGTGCTAAATGGAGCATTATGCAATGTTTGGCGTAGCTAACTGAGGGCTTTTACTGAACATCTTGTCCTGTCGCTAATCCTGCCAACAGCAACCAGCCAGGGAGAGAAACAAACTCTGACCCTCAATACATGCGCACTCTCACGGAGATATGGGAATAGACACACATGCAGGCACTGACATGCACACACAAAACACGCTTAAATGTATGTACAGCATGAGCATGTTCAGTCGTACAGAAACATCATTTAGAGCATTACACAGGTTTGTATTACAAAATAAAATTGTCAAAATACAAGTCTTAGCCAATAAATGTTCTTACACTTGAGAACATGAATGTCATGATATAATGTCTTCATGTTCAAGATCATGCAACATCTGGATTTCCATTCTACAGTAGATTACTACAGTGGATTGTGACAAAAGACCAAGTACTTTCCCTGCACCTTTTCCCTCATTTACATTTTTTTCTGCTCTGAATTCAATAAAGCCCTAGAAAGTAAATAATACATTTTTATATACCGCATGATTTCTATTCATTAAAGTAAATCCCCATATTGCAAAAAGCTAGGGATACTGGTGTGTTAATGGGTAATAAATCTATATTTAAGGATATAGGAGAGCGGAAATCCAATTTGTGTCAGGGCTCTCCACCCGATCCCCGCTTTTATCCCTATACGTGCCTGGCTGGAGGAGTAATCGGCTTTGTGTAATAAAATGATGATGATGACTTTATCTGACATTTGTAAAAGGAGGAGCCCCAGATTTCTGAAGGTCTGTATTATCTGCCTCTATCCAGTGAATTAATCCTCAGACAGAGTGAGACAGAGTGAAAATGTTGTTCTTGGGAGTAAACACAGGGGTTATATTGAGGTGAACGGAAGTGTGTTTGAAGAGAGTTGTGTGTTTGCTTTGTGTCTTTTTGTCTCTGTGTGTATGTGTGTGTGTGTGCTTACATGCTCTCGCCATGTTCTCTGAGCTCCTTTCCCTTACCTTCCTCACCTGCGAAGTGGAGGAGGATGATTACGTACCAAGAGGTCAACTATATCTCCATGGAGATCCCTGAAAGAACACGGATCCAAGAAATATGCTCAGAATACCTCTCCAGTACCTGCAGCAGGCTGTTAGAGAGAAGGGATAGACAGCAGAAACAGAGAAGCCAAGAGATGTAACCAGCTAACTGAAAGAATTGCCCCATAAAGCAGCATTTTCAGATGAATCTCAGCTGATTCAACCTAATGATCTGAAGAACACACATCACAGTCCTCCGCTTCATCGGCTTCAAAACACATCAAATCGCAACCCATAACGTGCATTCTCTTTTGCTCCAAATCTGCCGTTTTCTATACTGGATTGCATGGTGTAGGGTTTCTCTAGTGCTTTCACAAGGGCCAGATTCAATTAATGTGGCAGTGAGTTAAGTGGGCCCTCAGGGGTTAAGGTCTGTCATGTCAGATGGATCTGTTTGTGCGGAGGAACAGGAGAATCCCACACTCTACTCGTCTTGTGTAGGGGAAAGAGATGCCTCAGAGCTCATCTCAGTATTCCCTCCACAAGACTATATGGCTCGAAGGAATTTGATCTTAGAACCTTCAAGTCTCATACAAGGAGATCTCAGAACCTCCCTCTTCCTGTTGAGTTAAAACTCATGGCCCACTCTGAGGCTGCGAGTTAGAATTGCATATCCTTATACTGTTTAAGAGCTATTCAGATTGGCATGTTCCCTCAAAGGACAGGGAATGCAGTGCATACAGAGAGATAGCTGTAAAGGATTTCTCATGGATGTAGCATACATGACAGAAATCTGAGTTGTGTTTATTATTTAAAGATTCTTTGGTTATACATAAAACAGTATGACGCGAAGTCAAGATGAATCCTTGTTGCTTTCATTATACTGTTTTCACAGAGACAGTGTGCACCGCCTCTTGTAAATTAAATGGAGTGTGATCTAACAGCTAGTGAAAAACAGCTACATTATCATCTAAGACCAGGCTAATTGATGAGTGCTTGTCTGCAGGATTTCAGAGATGATTTGTTTGTGAACCATCCTGTATGACATGCCGATCTTTTTGCTCTCAAAACAGTCCCAGCGGCAGCCATCTGAGTAAAAAGCCTGTCACACTGTTAGACAGAGACACCAGTGAAATATCAAGGGGAAGATGCCCACGTGTTTTCTGTAGGATTTGGAGAGCACAGCCATCTTCGAAAAAAAAAAAAGAAAAAGAAACAACTGTTTCCACCTGCTGCAATGTGCATAATGTACAGTTTCCAAACTAAATTGTGCTCCTGGTCCCTTGTATTTTATTATAGAATAACTTAGAAAAACACACTCTACTCACCAGATACTGTACTTGTGGCAGTTATATGGATATAAATAGCTAAAAACAGTTGTAGTGCCAAACCCACTGAAAGTTATGAGCATATTCAGGCAACATCCTCACTGTTTCGGTTCACTTTCATGGTACAGTACACGACCAGCCCAGGACCAAACGACAGACAAAAGTTAGCGACCATTACCAACATTCACATTATGTTTGGCCTGTTCATACAAGTCTGTATTTTTTCCACACAGCAAATGGCAAAAGAAGGTACCTGCTCTGAAGTAAACCGTGAGCCAAAACCTCTGTCAATCAACCAGTAAAATAGTAATTTTAAAATCAAAACAATCAATCATTTTCTTCAGCTGTTAAAAAATGTGCTTGAAGTACTGTCACACCACCCTCGCCTGCATTTCCATTCTGGTAAAATAGTAAATGTGAGCTGCAGACAAGCAGGCACACTGTACTGCACTGGCAGGGAGGGGCCCCTTCCCCTCTGCCTGTGGGGAGCTCGAGCCCCTGTAGGTTCATGTGTCAAGCAGGCACTGGTAAAGCTGAAGACAGTTTTCCATGCTATGGACAAGTTTCTCACTAACTAATTAATTCAAGTGTGGGGTATAAGAATGATAAGGCTATGGAAGGATAAATCTAGCCTCATTAACACTTTTCTCTGTGCGTATTTCTCTCGTTACATCTCACACACATACAAAGAGACACACTAGATATACAGACGTTCACTTGTCAAGTACCAAATGAGGCGGGTTTTGATGCTCTGGTTTTAGAAAAACTAATTCCAGTAGTTGTGTTTAAGCCTGGTGGTAAATCTGGTAAGGGTAGTTAGGGTGAAAGGTGGTTGAGTCATAAAATGAAAAAGGATACCCTCTCTGGCACTGTGTTTCTCTACCACCTTTCTTTCCCTGGTCTTTATTCAGCATTTTGTTCATGTATTTTTATGGCCATTTACTCTCCCCACAAGGGCAAACCAAGGCAAGGCCACCCGTTTATTGAATTAACAGCTATCGGGAAGCATTAGGCAGAGGTCCCCTGCCTGATTTTCCACTCAATACTGTGGCAAATAGGGACAACACACAGAGACAGAGGCTGCGGCTTGTGGTCTGCTTGGTTGGTCAAATCAAGCTAGTCAAGGGGGCGGTGGGGGGGGGGGGGGGGGGGGGGGGACAGCCTCAGAAAAAAAGGTCAGGGCTGGGGCTGTAATTGGACATGTAGCCCCCCCATGGAGTTTCATCTCCGGGGTGGGCACAGTAAGAGAGCCAGGGAAAGTCGCAGCACCGTAGCCGTGTCTCGGAGAAAGGGCACAGTTCTGGGCTGAGGACTGCTGGTAGCATCTTATCACCGCCTGGTCTCCTCAGTCTGACTCACAGCCTCCCAGCCCGCCTGAGGACAGTGAGGCAAGCTTAGTATGGCTGTACTAAGGACACACACACATACACACACACACACACACACACACATACAGACACACAAACACCATAGTGGTACAGGGCAAGGCCTCATCTTTGGTAGAGTCTCATAAAGCCTTGTCACCATAGCAACTACTACCTCATTAGAAAGTCACTGGTGGTGGCCAATGCCAATGCACTTTCCCTCTTTGTCTCTTTTATTCTGCCTTGAATGGTATTTTCCTACAAATAGGTTTGTTACAAGAAGTGATAAATAATAACTATTGAGAGCGACAGTAGTAATAATGAAGGCATCAGAAAAAGGGTAGAAAATCGGACCTCATGACCTGTAACTGCATTTTTTCACCACTTTGTTATCCAAGTGTTTTCATTGGGTGCCCTGCCATCGGCAGTAGTATCTCCAATTAACTTTCCAACTAACAGAATTGGCTGTGGTGGGAAGCAGGTGAGGGATCATGTCCTTATCACTAGTGTACAATTACTTTACTAGCATGACAACCACATATGGGAAGATATGATCTGTTGGTGATGTTCCTCGCTGTCTGCCACTGTATCTTTTTTGATCCCACCACGAGTCACCAAAATCAGATATTTTAAAATCCTACACAAGGGGGCTTTAAAGTAACTTCAGCACAAATGTGTACTTATTATTTTACTGGCAATGGCTACATCATCACACAGGACAGATTATGATTGCCTCCCTCAAAGTCAAACATCTCCATTCAATCAACAATCACCATTTTGTGCACCGTGTCTTGATCAAGTCTTCTTTAGAAAGACGTTTCCTAGATTTGCACGCATGGTAAATACTTTTTCAAAAGCTCATAAACCATGTAATATTCAACATTTTTGCTTGAAGATTTCTGAGGTGGTATTACACACAAGACTATGACTAAGACTAGAATATGGCTTTTAACTTGTGTGTACTGTATCACTGGAGACATGGCTTTAGTGCCTTAGTGTACATACTGTATAGCATGAATGAAATTTTACTTTGTCATCCCAAGGCATGGGTGTTTCACTTAATTCTTGGTCTTTTATCTATTTATGCATCAAATCAAAAGGGACAGTGAGCCAAATTTAGTGAGTGGAAAGTGTATCCTGAAGAATTTAATAAGAAAGGAGATCTTGATGGATTACAGACCTTCTCCACATCTGAGACATTTTCAGAATGATGAATCACAAAGGCCTTTCATTCTCCCTCTTTCTTTCTCTTTTCCTGTCTCTCTCTCTCCCTCTTTCTCTGCATCCTCTCCTTCCCATCTCATGAGCCTTGGCTTTCAATTGTAAGAGATTACAGGAGCATAGCCGGACTGTGGCCCGTCGAGGATCTTTTATTAATATTTATATGCATATGAAACAAGCCAATTCTAAGCTGTCGGTGAGCAGCTGAACCCTGCGGCTCCATTGTGTATATATATATATGCAGGAATCAGTGTGTGTGGCGGTTGTGTTTCTGTGAATATACAGTAAGTGTGTGTGCCGTGCAGTACCTGTGTGTGTGTGTGTGTGTGTGTGTGCGCGTGTGTGTGTGTGTTTGTGCCTGTGTTCCATTTTGGCACTAACCGCTTAACCCTGCTCTGTCCCAGACCACCTGAGCCACCAGTTATGTATCAGAGACCGCGAGTGGTGTTTCCCACCAGGATTTGATCGTTAGCAGGACTTCTGGCTCTCCGTCCTCAAGGTTAAACAGGACTCTAAGGGCGGGGGTGTGTAACAGTGGGGGCTCTAAATCTGCAAACAAGTGTGGAGCCTGGCAGTCAAGGCTATCGAGGAGCTGATATCCCACTGGTGGAAGGAGCAGAAGGAGACTAATCCTTCATACATAATAGATAACCAAATCCTCTAAAACACAGAGACACTAGCTGCATGCACCACAGAGGCCCTGCCACTGCTAACAGATCAGACATCAGGCCTCCCCCTCCTCGCCACCTTCATTAATACTCAATTACAACAGAGCTCCTCTAGCCCGACACCATTGTCTCCCTCTGAAAAGCTGGCCTTTGTCAAGGGAACAGGTATAGCTGCCCCGAGCTGTACACAGAGATAATGCCGTATAATATCTTTGTCACTGGAGTTAAGTGGAGAGAGAAGCCCATCCTCACAATAACATCGCCTCTCATTGCAACCACTTTGCATTTGTCTGTCATACTGTCGCGATCAAAACAGGAAGGCAATAAATAGATCTGAGGCAACTTGGTGTTTATGCTCGCAGCTCACTGGAGTGGTTGTATCATGCAATGAGAATAAACATAAACTGCATTTTATTTACTCCATGGGCACTCTGGAATCTGTCCCACTGCTGCACAACACATTCATTTCAAGAAGAAGCTACACGCTGTAAGTGTTCTCTTTCAGCAATATTGTCTGCAAGCAATATGAAAGTTGACACATGCATAAGGACCTTTTGATCAAGTGACAGTATATTTTAGCACTAGTGTCTTTCTGGTGTTCAACACTTATTTATGGTGACAACATTTACAGTTTATGATATTCATTATTCTGTTTCACACATAACTTACCACTAAGGTTTTGTTTTTTCATCTTGCACAATTGTTTTTTGTGATGTCTCTATTGTATTTGAAAAACTGCATCTTTACATTTTGAAATGGATGATTCATGTTTCATTCACATTTTGTTATTATTTCATATTTACTTTATCATACAAAGTTATGTCCGTTCAACTTTAATATAGTACATTTTTGCATCTTGTACATTTATAAGTATGCATTGCATGTCAAATATATCTATTCCTCTATTTTTCTACAAACGAAATTTATTTTTATTATTTTCTTCTTTATTGTTTTTTTAATTATTATTATTATTTTTAGCTTTTACAGTCTTATACATCTACACTGCACTGTTCTATTTAATGTATTGGCAAAGAAAGAAAATAAATAAATAACCCAAAGGTCTGTAAAATCACGTTAAGTTAAAATCAAGTTAAAGTTCATTTCTTTCTTACTTTTTGAAGACATAATTCAGAAGGTTTTGATGCTTTGGAGTTAGTACTTTTCATGCTCACGTTTAAATTGTGCAATTAAAAAAAAAAAGACATCTGAATAATTGTAGACTCGATTTTGAAAACTCATTCATGTATTTCCACTTTTTCCTTTACAAAATCTACATTTCCCTTTTCCTTTGAGTGCACATTCTATTGAGCTATTATAAAGTAATAAAATGCTTCCTCTCCTGGGTTTTTGTCATCATTCTTAATATTTGTAGCTGGAAAGCATTATGCTGAGTGGAGGATGTCACTAACAATACTTCCTGACGTAGAACTAGTCACTCAGGGATAGAGTACTGCTGCTGTTGTTCCAATTAGCAAACCCCTGCATGACTTGCTTGCTTCTTCTCTCATCCCTTCTCTGCAACCCTTTACATTACCCCATCTATCCCCATTATACTCAAATTCTTCCTCTCTCACTTTTTCTTTCTTCTTCCCTTACTCTGTCTCTTTATTTCCACAACTTCAGCCTCCTTGCTGCCTTTGGGGCTTCAAGATTTTCAGACAGAAATAACCAAGCAGGTGAAGTTCTCTGTGTGCCTCGGAGAATGAGAATCCAAAGCCCTTTTCCTACGTTTTCCTTCTCCTACTTTTTCTCCCTACATCTATCTTTCTCTTTGTCTGGGCAGGGCTCCCCAGGCGGCAGGGTCCCTGTGGGCTCCTGGTGTGATCTGTGGGTGTTTAGCTGTTAATCTGTCAGACTAATTCTATGGACAAACACTGCTGCGATGTATAATTCCCAATTCACAAGGAGAAAGGACGTGGAGGCCACAGGCCAGCCTGGAGACTGATGAGCCACACTAGCATAATTAAGGCCAGCACCTCCCTCGGGACGAGCCTGCACGTCCTTCTCTTTCCCTCTATCTTTTCTGTCTATCTATCTGTATACACTACCTATCTATCTGCGTCCTTTATATATCTCTCCTCTCCTTGTTTTTATCTTCCTTCGCCATGTTATTGTGTCTCTGGTGGCGGTGCGTGAAAAATCCTTTTTTTCACTGCTGCTTACATTGCAAATAATGGGAGGGAAAGCGAAAAAGAGATATAGGAGCAGGAGAAAAAAAGTGCTGGATCTATTAAGTGTACAATAGTATTTGTGTTTGAAATGTATCATTCGTCATTCAAGGTATCAAAGGGTTTTTATTGTGCCCCATCTTACCTCTAAACTAGCTGCCTGTTTAAAAGTGTTTTTTGGGGAGACCTTGAGCTGGCTAGCACTGCTTCTTTCCACATAATGGCTTTCAATTCCCCATTTAATTTCCGACCAGTTAAGGATTAGTCCAAAATCCGGAGGTGGAAACCAATTAAGTGCAACTAACTATCATTATTTCATTTTTATGCTAAAATCTATAAACATTTTACGAGAACAAAATGATTCAAGTGTGTTTTAGTTATTTTGTATTATTTTTCTGCTATCATTGCTATTGATTTTAATTCAACCCTAATCTATCTAATAACTTCTTCGTTTTAATGCGTTCCTTCTTAATTATTAAACATTTTGTGACATTGCTTTTGAAAAGCCCTGTACAAAAATAGCTTTAATTGGATAAAAATTGATGTGTACAAGTGTGTGTATATTGCTAGTGTGAGTGTGATTCTATGTGAAATTAGATATAGAGTTTTGATGTGAAACAAGCATTAAGCACAGTATGGGTACAATCCATGCTGTTATCCTTGTTAAATGTGACCTGTGTTAGCAGTGGGAGCTGTAGCTTTGTTAGCGGCGGCATGTGACAGCTCTGGTAGTGGAAGTGGTTATTACTGCTGATCTAGCTGTGAAACACAGTGCCATGTCTCCAGGCAAGCTGGAAGATAGCATCACACACACACATGCGCACCCACACCCACACACACACACACACACACACACACACACACACGCCTCACGCACAACCTAAATAGCGTGGATGGAGGGACGGATCTCGACAGGAATGAGATTGGAAAATAGACAGTCGTCCTTTCCTCCCTCACACCTGAGAGTCCCGTAGGCTGTGTATAAGAGCACTTTTCTGTAACTCTCTCCATCAAACTATCCTCCTCCTCCTTTCCCTCCGTCTCTACTTTCTCCTCTCACTGCAGGCGATTGGTTTGATCTCTGATCCCTGTAGTCCTGCCACTTTCCTCCCTTCCCCTAAACCAAGTGCTGTTGTTTTCTCAACCTACATGGATCCGCACTTTCCACACAAAACAAAACAGAGCAGCTCCTGTGACATAAATACACTCGGATATGTTAGCATTATATCGAACTCCAGCCCTCCGCAAATCTCGCCCAACACATTCAGAGGTATTAATAGGACTTGCCATTTCTTCAGCTTCATAGCGTATGCAGAGACCATTTCCTTTGTTGGCAGGGTTGTCTTCAAAGTAATTCCCAGGTGAGATGTAAAGGAGAAAGCAAATGAAAAATAAAAAAGCCACATAAAGACATGCCTAAATTTGTTTTGCTTTGCAAACACCTGTACCAAATAGCCTTGCCATACAGCAACCCCTTAGTACAGCGAGCAACTGTTTGATGAACCACCACACATAATCTCTCAAATGCAGTACATCCCATTCACAGGATTGAATGAGACAGGTCTAATGTTACTAAATAAATGAAATTTTAGCCCTAAAATACCCTCACAGAGTCAGATAATAAAACTGAAAGGAAGTTTTGTGTCCACTTTTGCACTTGTGCTTGTCTGGGATTCAGAGCCGTGCAGTCAGAGCCTTGATAGCTACCGAGACAATCTCCCAAAAAAGAACAGACCTTTCAAAGATCAAACAATCCAGCATTTAATTTCATTCTTCAGTATGGACCTTTCAATGGTTCTTTAGGGACTTTTTAGGAACCTTCAAAGAAACATGGTGGAAACATGTTCTTTCTATCCATATCGCCAAGCCTTTTTGTCTTCTATGCAGCTGAGATAAACACAAATAATTCTGCTTCTGTTTAAAAATGCCATTAGTCATTTGGTTGAGCCCCTCCATCTTTGATGGGAAAGCATTATGCTGTAAAAACAGCAGCATGTTCCCAGCCTCGGCCCAGGTTCTCAAGGGGACAGAGCAGCAGTTGTTGTTGTTTAAGAGCTCTATTCATTTTAGGCTGGCAAAAACACACCAAGGCATATGGCGACTTGATTTAGTTAGCTTGTAAAATAATTTCAGAAACTACATTTGGATGAAGATAACAAAGTAACCAAGCAATTAAATTGAGTATGGTCAATTTGAAGCACCTGATAGCACAGATCCAGCTGTGGTGGAACATCTGGTGGAGGTTTCACAGATCTGTAAAGGGAAAAGCTGTGGATTCAACTCTTTGTTTGCAGAATCAAATGCGTACATAGTTAAAATGGTGTTCTTTCATGTTTTTTTTTTCATGTTTTGCTCTATATGTAATGGTAAATCCCCTTTCAAAGACACGCTTGGAGGTTAACTCAAATAGATGGGGCATTCGTCAGCTAAGAAAAAGAAAGTGTTCTCTGCCACCTGGCAAATGAAAGGGGCATTTGCTTTCCCTGATCTCACTAAGAGGACAACAGTGAGAAATACTGGCCGCCCTGCTCCCTGGCTAGTATTGACTGCTGAGCTGCTGTGAGATTTGATGCTGGACCTGATTTAACCCACAAGTCAGGTGCTTCCAAACATTTATAAAGTTTAAATGACTTAAATGAGTCACCAGCATCACTTTTGTTGCATTTCTCTACACATCAAATGGGCTGGACCAGCTTAAAAAAAGACATCTCCATTTATTTCTTAAGCACATATAAAACTGAATTCTTGTTACTGCACACTATGAATGTTGAAACAGGGATGAATGCAATCAATACATAAGAGAGTAAGTGAAACAAATGGGAGTTAGTAAAACAAATGGTTTTGATTTGAGGCTATAATCTGTGTGAGTGCTACATGAGGGCTTAGGAGACAACAGAAACTATTATTAATGGTAAACAGTGAATAAAAAGACCATAATAAGACATGCATGATTAGATAAAGAGGAAAAGGTCACAGCAGGTTGATGCATCTGTCTCATTAGCTGCTTTATTTGTGTCCCTTCGTTTACCCTTCATTAGCCTGCCTGTTTAGTCCTCTTTCTTTCTCCTTTTCTCTAAGTCTCTCCTTTCATCAGACCATCTTCCTCTCTATGTGTTGTTTCTTAATGTAATGGCTTCCCACAGTGTGTCTGTCTTTTTCAAAATGTCACCCCAGTCTCTAGCCAGCGTACTACTTTTGACATGAGCACTATGTGCGGCAGACAGGGCATAGGGATTAATTTGCCATGTGTGTATACCTCCGCACCAGACAGGGGTAGAGACTGTGACTGAGGCCTGTCTGACAGCAGAGACGGAGCCTTACTCACTGGATCCCTCACGTCTCCTACTGCACTTGATGTCACAGGGAAAAGGGGGAGGTTCGCGATAAAGGAGGAGGAGGTGTGAATGTAGCCTTGTGGGAACGAGAGAACAGGAGACAGAGAGGGAGGGTGGGAGAAGGAGAGATACAGGGAGAATATGTGCATGGTATCAGGGTGAAAATAAGTGAAAGGAGATGGATCCCAGTGTAGAGAAATAGAGAAGTCCGCTTTATGGTGAGTTATCACTGTAATGCAGCTCAGTGCCAAAAGAGGTCATGTGTGTGCTGCAGATTCATTAGTTTCAGAAGACATTAATATCATATAATCACTACCAGTTATAGCAAAGAACATTCTGTATGTGTGAGGCTTTATTAAGCACCATTCCATAAACCTTAGGTAAACTCTGAGATTAATGAAACTGTTTCTACACTAGCCTGCTTTGCAGTTCATTTGTCTATGTTCTGAAGAAGGGACAAAAAGGTTTCATCAAATGTGACTGTATTTATTGAAGGTTTTTAATTGTACTACTGGTGCTTCTTTTTCCTTCTTCTCATGCTCATTTTCTCTTTGAATTCCCTCATTATATTAATTTGTCTGTTTTCTTCAACACACCATGCTGCATAGGTTTCAAAGTCAATTATTTGTCATTTTACAATACAGGGTTGCATCAGTCTTGATAAAGGAAGATCCTGCACTGTTCTTGCTCAGCATCACAATTTATTTATCATACTAATGTTTCAGTCCCTCTGGGCCTTTGTAGAGAGTATTTTCAATAATTCTTACAACAATGATCTAAAATAGAAAATGCCTCACCTATTCTGTGTGCACAGGTGTGGGACAATTATCCCCCCCCCCCCCCCCATGTACAATTTGTCACATTATAGTCCACACATAAGAAAAAGAAAAGAAAAGAAAATGTCACAGTCTGGTCCCAGGTCCCTTTATTTGGCCACACTCTAGCCCCAGCACTCTGTGTTACTGTTTTGCCAGACCTGCCATCCTCTCACTTTCCAGCAGATGCCCCTAGACTTTCCCTCCTTTCCCCATCACCTGACTGCCCCACCCATCTACACACCTGTTCCCACTTCTCATCAGCCCTGCACTTACCTACCCTTCCTTCCTTTTTTAGTTCATTGTGTTTTGTTCGTGTCCTGTTGCCATGCCTCTGTTTTTTAAATTTTGAATTTCCCATCCGCCTCACCCCTCTTTAATTTTGGTACTTCCTGCTTCATTAAACCTACTGGAAACGTTCCTGCCTACCTCCTCTTCTGTCTGCATTTGGGTGATACCCCTGTTTTCCTGCTTATAGTATAGTGCTTTAGTGACGGAAAAGGGAAACAAGTGAGACAACATTACGCATACTTATGTCTATTTACAAGAATATTTTCAGAAATTGCACATTTAATGAATGAACATATCAGCCTTGCAGCTTTCATAAGTCATTCAAAGTTGTGTAATCTTATGAAATACGTGTATCTTGAGTGCCCCATAAATAGGTCTATTTGAATCCCCAAGCTCCTTAGAGCATGACATGCCATGGAATTTAATCGTTCAATCCTTTGGGGGATAAAGTTTGCAAATTAAATATCCAGTGTACTTCACTTCTATTAAGAATTCCATCAATGTTACCACCTTTCTCTGGCAGTCACCTTTATAATACCCAGCAACCTGAATGATGAGATGTCATGTTTGAAGTCAGATTATTATGAAGGTTTTGTGTTCACTTATTCTCTGTTTTTATGAATGTGATGTCTTACCAACATATGCTAACCCACAAATACATTTATTCATATAAATTACATGAGGACTGGAACATGATGAGATCATTGATAAAATACTTTTCCCAGTATAGGATGCGTAAAGTAGTTACATTTGACTGCATTATTATATTGAGCACATACTCTGTATTTGTAGCACCCATTTGGAAGAGGTTTTAACAAGGCTTGTGTATTCTTTTTCACTGATTTTACCTTAGCATGTACAAGGCTATCTCTGGGATTATGTCCTCTGCGATGGCATATCACTGGTGGTATTTCACATCCATGGACAATGCTTTGTCTGATGATAATATGTGCCAATGTTTTTTTTAATAATAGAGCCCAGTTTTTAGGTTGTGCTAAACATGATGTGTTTGTTTTGTTTTTTTCTGTGGGGAATTCTGTTGTAACAATTAATTGATTTTTGAAAGCCATATGATAATCTTCTTCCACACAATCACATTCATAAAAACATTCTAAAAATAACACCAAACCAACAACACCAAAGATATGTGGCAAACAATCCAGAACCTCAAAGGCTACAAGAGCAGACGCGCCACCATCATATGTGAGGCCACATTACCAGATGAGCTTAATACATTCTATGCTCGTTTAATCTCCTCAACAGAGTCAGCTGTTGCGTCTGCCCCGACTCCAGAGATCTGGCCACTGTCAGTATCCACAGTAGATGTAAGAAAATACCTGCTGAGACTGAATTTGAGTAAAGCAGCTTGGCCTGATAACATCCCTGGCCATGTACTAAGAACATATGCCAACCAGCTAGTTGATGTCATCGCCGACATCTTTAACATATCACTGTCACAGGCGAGTGTTCCCACCGGCTTTAAGACAGCCTGGTCCTAATAGGTCTGCAGTTTCTAGTCTAAATGAGTACTGCCCTGTTGCACTCATCCCCATTTTGATGAAGTGCTTCAGAAACTGGTTCTCCAGCACATTGAAAGCAACATCCCAGCCAGCCTGGACCCTCAAGAGGATGCCATTTCCACTGCCCTCCACTCAGCCCTCACACAACTTGAAGATAACAACACCTACGTCGCAATGCTGTTTGTTCATTTCAGCTCAGCATTTAATACAAGCTCCTCCATGAAACTTATTGGCACACTTAGCACCCTGGACTTGAGTACTAAACTCTGCAACTGGATATTGGACTTCCTCGCAAACAGACCCCAGTCCGGATTGGTGGTCAAGGAACTCTGTTGTGAAGTGACATCATCGGCTGGATTACAAACAATGATGAGAATTCATATTGAGATGAAATCAACAACCTTGCAGAGTGGTGCACAGAGAACAACCTGCTGTTCAACATCAGCAAAGCAAGGATCTAATCATTCAATTTAGAAAAAAATCATTGGTACCCATCTACTGAGCATTAGTGATATCTGTGAGTTTAGGTACCTGCGCTGAACCCAAAGGATATCAGATTGATTTGATTTCCAAATTGGTGTTATATGTGCTTTCAAGGTATAGGGTTGTAGCTCACACTAACTGCAATGCTAAAGAATGACTCTGACTTGAGTTTTCAAGGGTTCACTGTACAGTAAATGCTCAAGATAAGTTGCATTCTCAGCTCTCTGCTCCACAAAGTAACAGAAAGTGTAAGGAAATTCTACATATAGTTTTACTGATGCATCCTGACCTTTCCTTGCCAGCAGGGAAGTGGGTAATTTACTTCTAGACAACAGCGGAACACATCCTGCTCTCTTCTCCGATGATGAACTTAACCATTGCATGCACCACACCTGCATTATTACAGCATTGTTCATGACAGCCCACCGCAGCCTCACCCTCTTAATAAAGTAATGTCTGGAGTGGCTGTGAGAGCCTTGTCTGGGAGGGTATGCAATGGGCTGGGGAGTAATGAGCAAGTCTGAGATAAATAATGGATCGCCGTCATTCATATTATAGAGGAAATTACTGTAATGGTGCTTGCCGGGTGAAAGACCTCCATCTAACGCATTAACACTCAGGACAAAGACAGAGAGGGAAGGGGGGACAGAGGGAAGGAAGAGGATGAAAGTGGATGACATGAAAGTAAAGGAGGGAGGAGATCATCATCCACAAAACATATCCTGCCACTTTAGGACTGGCATAAAATGAAGTGAGAAAGGAAAGGGAGGAAACGAGCACATGACTATTTTGAGGTTGAGATTGATGGAAACACCTAAAAGCTGCATTACTACTGTAACTTATGTCAGAAGGAAGTTCTTCCTCCATCCTCTCCCGATACCTTCCTTCTCCAACCCTCCCACTTACTCACCCAACCCTCCCATCCTCGCTCTCTCTCTCTCTCTCTCTTCTGTGCTCTCCCAGGGCATTAGAAACAGAATGGTCTGAATGTGAGCCTCCAATAGTGGAGATAAATGGGATTTGAAGCACAGGCTATAAGGAGTGGCAGTCATTAGACAGTAAGTGAGCCAAGCAAGTTGTTAGGACATGAGCGGTGCTAGTCGTTAGGAAGGGATGGAGGGAGAGAGAGATGGAGCAATGGAGGGAAGGAAGGAGGCCACTGGCTGTTTGTTCTAGGACTAAGTGCTGGATAATGAGATCAGACTGACATGACCCGGCCCCAGAGCTGAGAGAGACAGTTTTGCCATTACACCTCTCTCCCTCTCTCCCTCCTTCTATCTCTTGATCTCATTCTCTTTGTCTTACACATACTTTCTCTTTCTGTCTGTATTTGTCTCTCTTTTATCCAACTCTCTTTCCCTTGTGCAAACTGCAACTACAGCAGCAGTAACATGTGAGACTTATGAAAGAAACTGATTAAACCATAGTATCAATTATATGTAAACAATAACACAGACTATACTGAAAATATTAATATTCTGGCTGTAGGCTAATTAGGCACATAAAATAATAGGTTAAACCTTTGGTTCCCTGAAGTGGAGGTGAAAAAATTCAATTGTGTGCACTCAAAAAAGAACTTTGTGAATTGTTGAATCAAGTAAATACACCTATACCACATTTAATTAATATATCTGTATTAGCTTTTAAAACATAGTCCACTTTAGCGTGTTTAACTTAAACCGAAGACTTCTTAAAACCACAAAAGCCGCTTGATTTGATACAACCTAACAGTGATGAGTAAATCACACAAACTCAAACGGTACATTAAGAATGTCCTAGATGAGTTCCCGTAGGACAAACTTTGCGCATGCTCAAAAGCACTCCATGGATGTGGAATGGCGGGAATGGGTTGCGCGAGCTGCGTGAGCATGGTGGTCGGCGGGAGGACCTCAGACTGCAGTGGGATCACGAACTGAGCGACATCCGAACAATTATACTCATATATTATGAGTATGTTTTTCTAATGCAGTCTGCGAAGTTGGCATGTGGTTAGAAAGTGATATTTACGGTGTTAGTGTACATTACTCTCAGAAATATCTCTGTGCAGTTCAGAGGGTTGTGGCATTTTAGGGTTTTCAGTCCATCTGAAATGGCAGTTACCCCTGGGGGCTAAGCTAATGTACATGTATGTATGCTGAAGCAAGTAAAAAGTATGGATTTAATTTCAGTTGGTGCTTGTATAGCTGTGTTGTTAGTTGAGTAAATCTATACGGTTGGGCTGGCAATACCTGAAAATGCATCAGAACACCCAAATGTTAATAAGTGATCATTCAAACTCATGTGCTGTTTCACCAGTCTGCAAATAAATACTCAAGTGGCAATAGCTGGACCTGTACCAAACTCTGAGTTTGGCAGTGTGCTGAATGATTTTTCACTGTCATGGTTTAATGTAATCAGAACTAGAAAAACTAAAAGTGTGCTTGTTATGTACATTTTCTGGTTCTAAATATTTTTTAACCACATGTCTGGTGAATGTATTAGTACAGGACGTATCTGTTGGGAAGAGCATTTCTGAGCTTGAAGGCTGGATGGTCTACATTTATTTGTGGCTCTTCAGTAGTGGTAAGTACAATGGCAATCTTACTAATTAATGACTGATGAATGTTGAATAGTATTTAACATTCTAATGAAGGGTCAAACTTTATCTTAAAGATTAACACTATATGTGGGATACGTTAAAGTAACATATACAACTAAAATATGGGAATGTCTTTTTTTTTTTCGTTGTTTTGTGTTTGATTTTCAGTTACATGAATGTTGAAGTGTAAAGACTGTGATGCAATTACAAGATATCAGTTATTGAAGCACCACAGGTTAAAACATGGCCACTTTGGCCGCAGTCACCCTTGTCCATGCACATATTGCAATTGCCCATGCACATTTAAAACTTGGAATGCACTTAGAAGTTGCCTATGTAGATCACATTTTGATAAGACTGGAATCGTGAAAAATGACATGGCAGATTCACATTTTACTTTGGTAGATGCATGTTTGACAGAGAGTGATGAGTTATTTGATGATGCCAAACTTGCAATTGTCGCACCGGTCCCAAAACCAGAGGACTTGCTAAAAGTTATATGACAGTAATTGGCATTTGTTTTTATCAAAATTGGAAAACTGTTTCCATGTACCAAGCTCTGCTATTGATGAGCTGCAAAACGAGTTGCAGTATTTAATTAGTTCTGCCCTAGTACCTGAAATGAAAGAGGACATGACACAATAAAATGGTTTTATTATTGTGCATGGATCAGTAGGTGGACTGTCTGAATTTGCATATGTACTTCAAATGTGTATATTGGAAAACACATTGATCTTCATATGCAGAAAATGATCTTCATGGTACAGGGAGCACTACAAAGCATTTGAACTCCAGTCATCTTCAGAGAGATTGTGTTGGCCGAGTTAAGTGAACTGACTGACAGCTATCCCCTGCTTGAATACAAGTGTGGAACCCTCCAAATGGTCACCCTTAAAAGATCCATATATGTCTGGTAATTATTCTTAATTTTTATTTGACTTTGACTGAATGTCTTTATGGGAATGAGGGTAAAAGTAAGACACAGAATATAAACTCTTAAAAAGGAACTTTACTGATTTTACACACCAAAGTGAGGACCACTTCATATGTGACAAAAGTAGTATAAGGTCTTTTGTGGCTCTAGGAGGTGATGATGTCACTGATAATGTCACTTGAGTGACACATTCATGTTATTCAAATCGAGTGGCATTTTGGGTATTGTAGGCACTAGGTCGACTGCCCATCGTGATAACTTTACGGAAATGCAGTGGTAACTCTGAAGTATTTTCTTGAAGGAAAGATTTACAATTTTATTGCACCCGTAATGTAATATTTTTTAATATCTTTGCCAAATTACATGTTTCAATTAAAATTTCATTTTAATTAAAAATCATTTAGCAGACTGTTGTGTTGACCCAGTGCTGACATATTAGATCAAGCTGCAGTAAAGATGGATTACCATTCAGCAGCTGAATGTCAATTCCCTCCAGCATAAACCGAGTGATCCACGCACATCTCCAAATCAAGTAAAGAAACCTAGAAGAGTGGAGGTGAACTACTGCCCAGACTATCCAACAGGACAAATCAAAGAGAGCCTTGAGGAGGAGAGGTTGGCACTATTGTCTGAGGTGAAAAAGAACAACCAACAGGTGGTTAAGGAGAGAATGAAAAGGACATTTGCTTACAAGCGGCATGAGGTGGTGAGGACAAGCAGGTTTCAAAAAAAGGTGACAAGCTCTCTTTTTTTAACGCAATATTTTAGTGGAATGTTCACCCAAACATGAAAATTGTAATTATCAACTCTATTTTTCCTTGTGATGCAGTTGTGGTGCTCATTGGAACTGGGCCAGAGAACAGCACCTTTATGTACCACATAATGTTTTTACTCAAATTCATCAGGAAGTGAAAATACAATTTAACTGGTTGGATAATTCCATTGTTTTCATTTACCTATATTGTGTTGCTGTGGACCACAAAACATTTATCAGTTTTATACTGTCATTGTTAAATGTTTGTAGGTGGAAGCAGAGTTTGTTCGTATCACCAGTGTCCCACTGATTTCACTGAGAAATTCATGCAGCAGTGAGATTGCAACTCCTCCCAGCTGATGAGAGGAAAGGAGGAGCCAGATGAAAAATAAGGTATATCATATACAGCTGCTTAAAAATAGTCTTGATTACTTTAATTGGTGAACATTAGGACACATGAATACATATCCTGTACATTTATTCTTGGTATTAAATGCATATACATATTTTACATTAAAAAGTAAAAATTGATTTTATTTCTTACTATAAAGACTCATATGTAAAATGTACGGTATATTGTAAACTGCTCCAGCAATGCAAATTGACCTCATATGTTAAGTCCTGATTAGTTTTATCTGTGAGTGAATGTTAGGATGAGCGTGTGAATCATCTCGATGACTGTTTGCTGATTATGATAGGTATCCGATTCACTTATCACTAGCCAATCCTATGATACACAACCCCAAGAAATGTTGCAGTAGGTAATTTTTTAAACAGCAGGTAGGCTTTTTTGGATTGCAGTCATTGTTGCTTATTGTGCTGCATATGAGTGTAATGTATTGTAAATATATTGCTTAGATTATCATTACGCTTGAAAGTTGGATACAAAAAATTAGGAGTCTGACAGTTTTCTTGTGCAGTGATACATCTCTAGTGTTAATTGATGCATACAATATTATTATAACCCCTCTTACACATTTCCCATGTTCCTTGCTTCAGAGTGACGCCATTTAAATAGGAAGAGCCTGTGTACTGAAAGCACTAATTGTTTACCTCAGTGAAGACCCTGAAAACCTCGCAGTGGGGTTCCTTGTAAGTATTTCGGCCTCTGCTTTCCACAGAATTAACTGAAAATGTGATCGCTGTTTGTATTTTTTCTAAACAAATTTAATGTGACCAAACTCTTTGCAATGAACGAACATGTTGTGCACATGTTGTAATTTTTCTATTTGTGTTTTGTAATGTCAATTTAACAAATCTATGTGCACTGTAGGATTATTTTACCCTGCTGAAATGGCAGGGAGAAAAAAAGGAAATGTGTTTATTTATTTCATTTTTAAGTATTTCCTATGTAGTAAATAACATTAGTTCAGTCTTTATATGTAGATGGTTCTTCTGTTTTACCTAATTTGAAATTAGTCATTGCAAAAATTGTGTTTTTTTTTAAATTCAAAGATCTGATCTAATTATATTTTAAAAACTAAAACTGTTTTTTGAAAGAGTTCAGTTTTCTGTAATTGAAGAAAAGTTCATGTTTAAATATTGATTTCAACCATTTTCATTATGCACCCTATTGTAAGCCTCTCAGTGTTGACTTTGGGCAGGTCCTGTAAGGTCCATGAGATTTACTTGTTCATTTTTATAAAATTTAGTGGTAGACAAAAATGTCATATGTTTCTATGATACAAAGTGAAATAATTGCTATCTAACCAATTTGTGTAAACTTATTCAGAAGAATACCAATTTAATTTAGAAACTGGTACATGAAAATAAGATAGAGAGATGTTGAGGAATGCTCTCTCAGATAACAGTTTTAGGAGTTAATTGAAAGTGTTATTTATATATGTAAAATTTGAGTCAAACAGGTTTGTGACATTTCAGCCGATGGTTGTTATAGAGTTGAAAGGCAAAGCTGGTCTTTTTTCTATTTTATTCTTATTGTTGACAAATCCCATGAAAAGAACAAAAGCAACTATGCATTAATCGTATTAACAAGTATTGCGTCTTTCTGCAAAGCCTGATATATAAAGCCTGATGATATATTCCTTTGGGCCATAGAGCCCCATTGTTGTTGGTTTGGTCTTTTGATAGGATTGACAATAAGAAGAATATAGAAAATCTCCAGCTACACTCTTAGGTCAGACATAGCCAATTGAGGTAGCTTACTGTCCTGAGTGAATTTGGCCCCATTTCTATTTATTTACTCTTTTGTGAACATTATAATAATATAATATTTATAATATTTTGCAGAAAAATGTAATAAGATGAAAAAAGGTTGATTGATAAGTGGATACAAATCAGTCTCCAATATTTTGAAATCAGGCAGCTGACCAAGTTGTGCAAGTTGACCAGATAATGTTGGAATTGACTAATAGTCATGTTGGTTGCACATAAGTCAGTTATTGCCATCTTAATAATAATATTGAATTATATCTAACACAACAGACATGGACATTGCTTTTGTCAGAAATCACAACATATCCGCAGTAAGAGGGAAAAATAAATTTTATTATATTTCACAGGCTTTAAGCGCCCAGTATGCTTCAGACAAAGCGCCTGTCATGTGGTCAAACAGCATCTGAAACCCATTTCCCTCTGATTGCTCATTTCTATAACTTTCCAAAACCGACAAATTTCACAAGTATGCCCACTTCATGCAACAATTGGCCAGGTGTGCAGTCAGAAAGTATAAAGAATTTGAACTACTCTCTCAAACTGTCTTTTCAGTCTGCACACATCACTTCACTATCCCCATTTCTACTATTTATTGCATGTTTTCCGTCTGTTTGCCGGCAGGCTTTTTACCTTACTTTCAAGTGTGACCAATTGGAACAGGTATAACCCCTTTTTGGAAAAGGTATAAACAGTTTTTTAGCAGGCATAAACACTTTCAGAAGAGCTGTAAGGTATGAACACTTTTGTCTGACAACACTTCTTCTTCTTTTCAAGCATACCCAGGCCTTTACTGCTTAGAAATTTTAGTGCACTGTATGCCCACAATTCTATGGCCTTTCTTAGGCCTTACCCTAAAAAGCAGCTCCGACCCAAATCTCATCTACTTTTCTTCAGCAACACACACAATAAGAACCAGTAAACTACAGTTTAGATGTTTTCATCTGAAGATTCTGTTTGACTTTACCCTTCCTATCTCGGTGTATGTCTCATTGTTGACCGTCTTGCTGCCAGCATTTCAGGACCTGCTGGACTTTTCTGACTGCCAAGCCCTGTTCACTATGAGACGCCAGCAATAATGGGACTGCTTCTAGTGTTATTCCCCTTTGGAGCTCAGCTGCAATGAGGGCAGTGAGTGTGGCAGTGGCTGTCTAAAGCTGTTCTCCACTGGAACTACTGCCTCTCACCTCAGACAATAAGGATGGCAAAATGCTGTCCGGCAGGGTCATGGAACCATGTGTATTGTGCTGCTCCTTGTGTAGTTCAGACAGGATTTTAGTGGTCATGAAGTCTGCCGACTACTTTGCCATGCATCTTACCCTTCATCCTGCATCACTCATGTCTTTGAAAGAGCCTACAAATAAACTTTAGTGGAGGCCACCATCATTCCCCCAGGTATGACGCAGCCTAGCTGGATCCCAAGCAGCTGAAGGCCTCCAACTCCAGCTTCCTGGACATCACCACAGTGATTGGGAAAACTGACATTCTGTTCAAATGCAGCCTGTCACTCCACAATGTAATAGCTGCCAGCATCATCCCTGGAGCTGTGACCTGATCAGGGAATAGGAAACCTATCCCTCTGCATATTATGGACAAGGAGATGATGGAAAGCTACTCAGGATATTATTCCTGGCAGCCCAGTCAGAGTGTTGCAAATAGAGCAGAGTACCATTGAATGAGAGGTGAATTGTTAGGAAAAGATACAGAATCCACCTTGTTTTCTGTTATTGATTGGATCTTAAAAATAGTGTCAACTGCAAAATGATGTCAGAGCACCTACTAGTCTAGATGGCAATGTCAGAATAAATAATATTAGAGGGAATGGAATGAAATGGTTGTTCAGTCTAAATTTCAGGTTACAAATTTGTGGTAATAGCGAGCCAAAGAGACAATGTGACAGTGTTGATGTTGGTGCTATTTTTTTCCTGCTCCTTTCCTGATTCTGTTTATTTTCTCCCTCTCTCTCTCTCCATTGTCACAGCAATACACACATGAAAAGGTCATTGATAGTGATTCTGCCTAGCAACTGTTTCTAAATGGGCAGAAGTACTCGCCTTACTGTAAGCAGCACCTACATGCAAGCCGGATGTTGGGGTGGGAACATTTTGGGTGTGACAAAATTGACTTACCCTCCCACCATAGACCGTTTGTAGTTTCCATCCATTCATACATGATCATATTTATAACTTTATATTTGCTGGTGATGTCTCATGCAGCTTAATTTATTAATTACTTTGAAGAAGTTATCTTTGTTCAAGCAGTGCGTTTAGTTTGTGTGTCAGCTGCGTTTAGGCTTCTTCAGTAGATGAAAGATTCCGGTCGGTGTATGGAGCCCCACTGACTTGTTGTAGAAGTAGTGAATTCTGTGTACAGCGCAACATCTCCTGGAGTTCCCTTGTTTCACTTGTGAATTTGTTATTAAATTTAACTTACAATTAAAGAGAGTTGTCAAGAGATTTGGATTTGATGAGGTTTAGCCCAGTACAGTATGAGGCCTATGAGTAATTCTAAGCCACAGTCATTGGCTCATTGCAGCAGCTGTCTGAAAGCATGGAGAGTGTCAAGATGTTATTTGTAAAAGAGGAACTCCTAGTTCTTCCTAATACCTTAGTACAATGATGATTATAATTGTGTTAAGTGTGCCATCAGTGTTTTTATACTAAGATGTTTTTTTCTTTGGTTTACAAGTTATGTTGGAAAGGGAAATGGTGGCAGCTGCAGGCCATTTATTCAGAAGATGATATTTCCAGTTACTGCAGCCACTTTTGTGCAAAATGAATCCAGGTGGTCATTGTTTTTGCCAAAGCACAGAGTTGGAAGGTTTAGAACACTGAATGTCCATTAATGACAGTTGTTTGAACGCAGCCATCGATTCTTATTTGGCAGCTTATTGATTGATTTCTTGGATGATTGTAATGCAACACCTTTAGATCTGTGAAGTTGCTATGAGCCTCTTTACACTGCATGATTTGTGGTCTTCGTTTTGACACGCAGTTAAAGGTGTTCAGAAGCAAGTATTAAGAATATTTTAATTTCCTTTAATAGTCCTAAAAATGAGTTAAAATACAGAAATTACACGAAAGTAAGAATTCTGAAATTCTGATTTAAACATCTGCTAACGGACAACATGTCAGGTGGTGGACTGTGCTACTCTGTGGCACAGTCACACTGGGTAAGTGGGCTTGGTATGGACACACAGGTGGACACTAGCTATAGTCAAAGAGATGCTGAGAAAAAGGCAACCGAAGTAACCTTTTGTGATTTGTTATGAACTCAAAAAGACTTTTACAGCACTGCTAATTATACAGGTGTTGCAGTACATCTACTGTAAATCCCCAATTTGCAAACTGTGCTGACAAGTAATTCATTACAACATTTTACAACCAGATTTTTTTTTTCACACCTCACAATAAAACACTGTTTTATCATATTGCATTCATTGCTTCCTACTCGCTTGATGCTGCTGTAACTTAGTGTCTTTTCCAACAGTAGAAGTATGGCAAAGCGACAGGCAGATCTTCAAAGTGGTGTCAAACAGGTTTGTTAAGAGAGAGTCTTTGTTCAGCTGCGCTTTATAGAACTTTGTTCCATGCTGACAGACACACACACACTCTGCCTCACCAACTCACTCGCAGATGCGTCTTAAACATTGTCACAAGATTTTGCACACTTGTCACACAAGCCAGAGCACAAAAATACTTGCACATACAATACATGAGTGAGAGTCAGGCAGCTGTCTGTGCTGTTCTGTGATTTCCCTGGAAATGGTAGAAAAGAGTGTATAGAGTGAAGGGGCTGTAACTAAAACAGCAGGGGGTCTACTGAAACCTTTCTCTTCCTCTCCATGTAACCAACAGGGGGTATTTGGAGAAAATGCAACCGTTTTAAATTTTCAAGCAAGTGCCTGTGAAGAATCCCATTGGAACTTTAAGATTCAAACATATATGGCATCCCGTGTGTATTTGTGCACACATAAGCACATGTCTGAGGTGCATAATCAATGGCCCCATTATTACACATAAAGGCATACGTTGTCTTGAATACTTAGGAATGCAGAATATGCATCTTGTAAGACACTCAGTACATGTTATTTCAGTAGTGCTGCCTTGTAGCCTGGGCCATGAGCCATATGTCATGAGCAGAAGCAGTGATTTCTGTTATTATTATTTGTGTATAAAATGGATGTGACTTTGTTTGTATTTCATTCTTTTAACACATATCTATGTGCAGACACACACTCACTGACACATTTGGTAAATATTGCTTTTAAATTCCATAAAAATGTCATTTTGAAGTTGTTTTTGTTTAACTGATTAATCTCCTAATAGCCATCCCTGGTAGAAAACAACCACTTGGGGTCCAATCTGCTAGTGCTGTATGTGTTTGTGTATAGGTCTGCACTAGCGCGTGTGTGTATATTGTTACCTGTTCCTATTGTAAATCCTGAGGTGATATTAAAGGTCAAAATAAAACCACACGACAAAAGGGGAGATGGGCTGCGCTAACAAATCAACAAAATGCCACAACTAAGCAAAAAGCAAATAGAATTGAACTGGCTTTTCTGTTTGATGAAATGTGTGAGCAAATTAAGGGGAATCTTTTTTATAAAGAAGCACGATCACTTTTTTTCACTTCCAAGTTTTTATTTCAATCAAGTTTTTAGCAGACCTAACCACCTGTACTAATTAAAGGGCTCATACATACGCACACCTCGACCCGTGTTAATGAACTGAGAAAAGGGGAAAAGCTAACTAAAGTGGGTGTGATAAAAAGGCTTTATTGTGGGTGCGATAAGAAACAGTTTCTCCTGTCTAATTTCGCCTTTGTGGACAGAGATCTTGGAAGACGTTCGTGGAATCTGGAGCCATTCGCTGAGCTTTAGTGTGAGCAGTCCAAATTATCACCACTGCTGTTTCCTCTTCTTAGAGCATTGTCATAATGTCCTGTATGCTGGCCAGGGCCTGGATCTGGAAATCACGCAGGATCTTTGCTCAGTCATCCTCAAGCAAGTTTTCTGATGTCTCTCTTCTGGACTTTGGTCAGGTTGCAGTACGTAACTTGGATTTGCAGCTCAGTGTATGCCTTTACCTGCATTTTGCATCCTGATCCTGTGTCTCGAATTGTCTGGGTATCTTCACTGCTTTACAGATCAGTCAGTTGACCCCTTCTTTCCAAGTGTTTTTCATCAGTCCACCCTTTTTTCCAGCTACTGGTTGTATTTTCTGTTGTCAGTCACCTCTTTTATCTGACAATGGTACATCTTGTGTATAAACCATCTTCCCAAGGCTCAGCCTTTACTTACTCCTCATTTAAACCTGCATCTGCTGCTGTGAGATATTCTCTTGGCAGCTTATTCTTGGCAGATACTTTACAAATGTGCTTCTCAATACTTTCATTGAGGACCATAAGTTTTCCAGCTGTTGTGTTTTGTTAAACTGATGCTTTTTGTATGCTTGACAGAATCCTGAGTTTCTTGATGTCAGCAGCTTCGATGTCCTCTCTTGGCAACGTGATATATCAGCTGGATCTCCAATGATTTGAAGGGTGCATGTGTTGCTGGCTTGGACTTTGTAATTTCAGTTTGAGCTTGAGTACCTGTCTAACTCTGTCAAAATACATGGATATAAATGTCTCTCTTGAGTTATCATGGCATCTGAGCAACTATGGAACCCCGACTGATAGTTTGACTCTTCCACTGCTAATTGTCCTCCCTTTCCTCACTACCATCCGCCCACAATTCCCTTGTCAGAAAAAAATGCCATTGTCTTCACATCTGTGCTTTTATGATATTCTGACTTATGGAAAACGCAATGGGGATAACTCATTACCTTGATATATGTCACACTTGATGGTTGCTTGGGGAATTGGCTTTTAGACATTTCTCCACAAACCCTTGATTTTGCTCATGGGCCTTTTTCATTTTGTGGATCCTTGGTAATGCTGAGCATCCAAGGATCCATGTATGACACTCAAGAGCATTCTGGTAGAAATTAGTAGATGAGCATTAAATATCCAAAATCAACAAGCTGTATCTGCTTTATCCAGTATCACCATAACAGGCGTTGAGTTGAGTTTCCATGAGACAAGCTGAATAGTATCAACTAGTGTGAACACAGTACAAATAATTATTTATGGGAAGCCTTAAAATTAGCTCTGTCCGCTGTAGCCTATTTCACCAGCATGCAAGTCAGTTTTCTAGTAGACGGACAAGAAGCCCCTAAATGAAGGCTACAGTTTCTGGAACCACCAGTCAGGTCCAGTAAGGGTTTTCCAGTAGCACAGATAGGTGTCAGCAAAGGGCAAATACTTTGTATGGTTACAGTAACCCCTGAGATGAAAACATTGTTTCACCACTAATAAGACTAAGATACACTTTGTCACAGTAACTCACACAGTGTAGAGTCAGTTTGTAACATTGGATTAAGGATGTAATGCCTTACCACTGGCAGTATGTAGTAGGCATGGTAATATATATAAGTCATGCGTCGATGGGATAAGGAAACTTCTCGTACCTGCTTTGGTTAGACAAAGACCACTAACAACATACAAAAAGAAAAGCCTCCACAGCTCGCAGTTTCAAATGAGCACATTAAAAGGGTTTTCTTCATATTTGGACTGTAATGAAAAGTTCAGATCGGCGATGTAGAACATATTTGGCAAAGTAACAGATGTGAGCAGGGAGTATTGAATCTTGCCTTTTAGCTTGCCCTCCCTATAATAGACATATTATTGTCTGCAGGTGCCCTTGGAGAAACCGTTGACTCCCCAGCCAATCACAGCGTGTCTTGGTTGGACACAGCTGAGCTCCAGACCAGGGTCAAAACCTGGCAGGTGTTGTTCCAAAGCTGCCTGGGCAAGTCATCTCTCAATTTAGCCATAACATAAATGACTGTAGCAGAGGGACTGTTTTGCTCAGAGTTGATTGAGTTTGTATTTGTTATGTTTAAGTGAAAGGATTTCTATATTCTTATCCTTGTAATCCAGGTCCAGGTGACTACAGAGAATAAACTGCATGTTAATAGTAATTGCTACAGGAGGCAATGCATGACTTTTTCTAAAAGCAACAAGCTACTAAAATTGTAAAGCTAAAATCAAAAACTTTGTCCCTATAAAATCACCAATGTGCTAATCTGATTTTCTGGGGCTTTTTAATTAAGCCAAATACCACAGAGTTGCAAAGTGGAGAGACCTGTTGATTCCAGAAGTGTTTTTCCTCTTTCTGATATAAGGTATCCTCCCTGTTACTTCCTGTTATGACGCTGTTCGGCGGACAGAGGACGTCCCAGAGGGGCTGCGAGTTGAGGCTAATGTTTGCTCAGCTTGTTACTCTGAAACTTAAGATCCAGATGACTAAAATATTTCATCCAGTTAAAATATATAGCAAAAAATGACAAAGATCTGAAAGGTATATTGTAAAAATGTGTCTTAAAACTAGATAAAAAGTTTCATTATCCAGATTGATTGTCTAAAGGATAGAAGGGATGTGCTGTGTATTGGCTGATTTGTGATATTGGGTTATATAAATAAAATTAACTGAACAACATTTTGACTTAAACTTGGCTTAAACTGTAGATCCTGTTTTCAGTATTCTCAAAATCTTAATCTATAATTTTTGCCCGCTGTTGATGGTAACAAAAGATAATTTTAAGCCCAAATGCACACAGATTTTACTCATTTTTACCAATGATTTAGTTGGGAGGGTTCCAAGCTGATCAAAACTGTAAAAGGTCCAACTGTGAGTCACATAACATTGGAAAACATTAATGGGATTTTTACTTTTTACTATAGCACATAGCTCTAGATAAACTGTTGGGAATTCTGACTGACTTGGCACGTTAAGGAAGAAATTCTTGACCAAAAAGCTCTTCATCAGTCCCTCATGTTATCGTTGAAACTGTTTTTACAATCTGCCAGTCTGTCTGTCCCAAAACATTGACAAGCAATCCTTACAATCCAGCCCTTGTTTCAGCAGTGGAGAAGTGCTTTACAGTAGGTGGGGTGGAGATTCTTTGTGACTCAGGCAATTGAGGATGAGGTGAAGACCCCAGAAAACATTCATCTTGCTGATAACCCTCTTGCTCTGCATGGCATCCTGGATGCCGCCTCAGAAACAGTTATCCACCATGGACCCTTGTTGGGATTTCAACCTTTCTTGTCTCTCAGTCACTGGTTTTACCAACAATCGAGGAACTCTAATAGTGGGTTGGAATAATAGGGATTCTATGATTTTGGAAAGTAGTAATTTATCTCACAAAAGCTCTTGATTATAGGGCTAAAGTTTCTTTCCATTACCATGAGGAAGTCCTACCTCAAAACACATGATGAAAGCTGTGGTCCACAGACGGCCATTTCCTTTCTGAGTTATTGATGTATGAAGTCCAAACTCTATTCTGCCTACAGCACACATAAAATGTAATTGTGAAAAGCAGCTGGTAGTATAATCTCTTACTGCAAGAGAAGGCTTGTTTTCAAAAACAAGCAACTTTTAAAAAGATCTTGGAAACTCACCAACCCAGAAAATGAGATCATCCTCGGCTAAGAGCTGTCCTGGCACCTACAGGCAGCAATAAACCAACCACCACCTAAAGTCTGACAGAACAAACGGGGTCTGACAGAGCAGCTGTTCTCCATCCTGGTCCTCGGGGATTATACTTTTACTGGTTTTCCATTCTACAAGCATATTCATAGCAGTCACCTGGTGTTGCAGGCGTAAATCACAGACTGATTTGGTGTCAGAAGCTACATGACCAGGAACTGTAATTGAGAGCCATTGTAATTTTATAGGCACCCTAAAACACTGTTGGACAAATGGAGATCTTCCTTTCAGACCTGTGTCCATTAGGTGTTTGGAAGAGTCTTGTTTCTATGTACATAGCCAAACTGAGACAATGGGATGATTTATAATGTAGCTATAATAGATAAGAATAGGGGATACATATCCAGGTATTTTGAATATCGGGAAAGAAACCATACTTTGGTTTTCTCAGAATAAAAGGACTAGAATGCAATGCCACCATAAGTCATGTTACATTTGGGTAAAGTGGTCATTTCTAGGCTAAGGCTGATACTCTACCTATATTTGTCTATCTGTTTAGTCAGTGTTGGTCATTTGTGCCTAATTGCTCTTTGGGTCTGTTATGTACTGTGGTTAATGCTTTCCTGTGAAGTTAAATGTAATTTTTAAATGCACTATAGCAGAGTGTGTGATGTGACGGTTAGCAGTGTCGTGTCCCGACTGCAGCTGAATGTTACTTTGCCTAAAGATTGTGGATTTTAATATGCTGTGTTGTTGTTGTTGCTCATTTTTACTATTTCATTTGGTGTGTCTTTAAAGCTCCAAAATAAAAAGATCTGATTTTGGCAACTACGTAGATTTGGCTGTGATATTATGTCCCGAATTAATTACAAAATTCTATGTTGTTAGTTTCTACATAAGATGTTCAGTTAGTGCTGGCATTAATTTGTCCCTATTTGTCAATGAAAATCCTCCCATTTCAACTTCATTAATTGATTAAATTAATGCTTAAAAAATATTTTTAATTGTGTCATTATTTTGATAAAAAACTTTTAAGAACACACCCACATACAGTTACTAAAGCATCACGGGACCAGTCTTACTCTTTTGTGGTTTCTTCTCCCTGACATTGTGTGTATTGATTCAATTACCTGAAAGTCATGCCAGTGTTTGTCTGTCGACCCATCTCACTGTTTTCCACGACGTTCTCTTTGTCCACCTAGCCGAACGTATCTGTCTTCCTACCTCCCCGGTTGTCAGTCTCGCTTTCTGTCCGTCCATGTCTCTGTGCGTCGAGATCCTCTTCCCCTCCTCTTATGTCGACATCTCACATTCATTAGGCTACCGCATGGCCTTGGCTCAGTCTGCTCTCTTCCCTTCTGTGGTGCTCAATTACTCTGTCTTCCTGGGGCAAGCACTGGTGTCAAGCCACTGTAATGACTTTCTGATTATCTGTCTTTATGTGATGAATGAGATGGAAATGTACCACCACGGCCAAACGGGGCTGGCGCTGTGCCAAACTGCCACACCACAGTCAGGGCTGATGGGAGCAGGGAGAGGTAAGCTACAAAACAAATAACATTAGATTGTAATACAGATGCATCTGTTGTTATCTGTGTCACTGCAACTAAAGGAGTCGTTTTAAATTTTGGTATTTTAAGGGCTGTGATCAAATGTATTGTTCACGACATAATGTGGAAAACAACAGTTCAAAGCCATCCAGCGATTAATTAATCAACCAGTTGGTGAGGAAGAAATAAAGACAGCTCAGACAGAGTCTTTATGAGAAGAAGTCTTTGTAGCGTCACAGTAAGACATGGGCTTAACCTCTACCTGGGTGGACGTGTTCTGTGAGCAGATTCAATTGGGGGGACTCACCCCGAGTCAGAAAAACACCCCAATCAAGGACAAAATCACCCTCCATTTTAGCATCTAAATCTACAGGGCCTGCATGATGTAAAGTGATTATTGATGCTTGACTTTGACCTTCTAAAACTCTCCTATTGATTTTCTCCCTTTCTTCCAGATGAGTGTTGATGCCTGTTCAGCCTCTAATGTGCTAGAGTTGAAAAATGAGGTTGACGTAGACATGGTTAACCATAATGCCAAGGCGGATGCCACCCGATAGCAGCCAGACACCTGAGAGAGCAGGCCTGGGTCCAGCTCGCCACTCACCCCCCTCTCCACTTATATTATTCATCCCTCTTTCAAATGCCTTTTATGCTGCTCAATTACCCCTCCAGCGGCCCAGTGTGGACACTGTAATGACATTCTGATTATCAGTCTGTAAATGAGAAATGAAATGAGTGTGTGATGCCGTGCCAAGGGAAGAATGGAACGGCTTTCAAAAATGGAAGCTGTGGAGGAGGGTAAGGGTGGAGGGGGGACAGAAGGAGGGATGAGTGCAGCACTCTGGTGATCATCGACAAGACGATAAAAAGAGGAAACATTTTGTAACACACTGCAAATGTATGAAATTACACTTTAGAATTTAATTGCCCCCTATTCAAGGCTTCACTGTGCGCTTTAACAATGCAGGGAGATCCTTTATGTTTTCAAACAATCAGTCGGTTAGAAAGGAGCCGTGTTGCAATTGAAAATATGTCCAATCATCTCGGAGAGCTTAAATAGCAGATATCCTCTTCATATGCTGAATTGGGCTGAATGGAGAAATAAAATTTCCCGCTTGCAGCGCTTACAACTTAAATATCAGAGTACACCGCCAGAGCTCTTCAAACATTGTGCTAAAACGGCAAATGAAAAAAAAAAAAAACAGCACCTCAAGATAAGACATTGTTGAAACAAATGTACCACTCCGACAAAGAGGACAGTGTCAAAGTTTACTCAGTCAATCTGTAAATGAGAATCAGCACACCATACTGTACCTCAACTATGACTGCCAGTGAGTTTAATGAAAAATAAATGTTGATTCAAGTCAGTTACAGTGAAGGATCCTTTGACAAATACCATAGTGTGTGATATAATGTTTAAAGTGTAATTTTTTAAAGCCCCTGTCTGCCTGCTCTTTATAAAAAGACATTGATACCTGTCTGTTTCTGGCTCAGCCACCTAGAAAGTTGTCCGTCCGTTCTGCTTTTTATAGCTCCATGAACTGCCTTTCAATAGCAATTACCCAAAGTTGTTCTTGTCCAGGTTTATCTGGCAATAAAATGCAACTCTGGGCCATCTCTGTGTTCATTAGATCTGCAGTCTAACTGGCCCACTAAACTACAGTCGCTTCATCCTGGAGAGTCTCTCTCATTTCAGCCCAATCAACAGAAATGCTCTGTAGCCCCAGACTGCTGTTTAATAGGATATTAACATCCTGATCAATCACCTTAATTGATATTTTTTAGGCATTAACGCTCTCAAACTCTAACAGATGTAATTGTCAGATAGGGAGTGGGATCCCCATCGGCAGTAATTGGGCCATTATGGATGCAGGCATGACTGAGAGATTTAGAATGCCAATGACATGGGAGATAGATAGAGCCAGGGCCTTTGTGGGTGGAACTGTATATCACTCATGCTTGGGCACCAGAGGATTTCCCGCTAAAGGGCTGGTCCAAATTAGCTGGGGATGCACTCAGACGTGGTTTTAACAATCCCACGTGTGTGTGCACAAATGTATGTGCAAGTAAATGTGTAATGCCTGTATTTTCTCTTGTCTGTGCCAGGGTTTCAGCCCAAACGTTCCTGTGGCAATGATGCCATATGGCATCTTGTGTTGACTGCATTTGCGTTGTGTGTTGTGCCATTAGAGCCAGGAGCCGAAGAGTGACTTTGGCATCTTCATTAATCCTACCTAACTCCTGTGTGCCAGGGAGCCCGGTTCCACAAGAGCTTGCTGATGCTAGCACAATGACACAGCTCACTCAGTCACTGCTCCTTCCCCCTTCAGTGCACAGCAGGAAGAAAGGGACCAATTGTTTGCAAAATACCTTTCATTACTCCATTGGCTGAGAGCATTTGAAGTGAATTTGTGTGAATTATTGCCCATAGCTGAATTTATGATGAGAAATTTCCGTAAGTGCACTTCGAAGATGCCTTTTATTGAAGCTTGGTAAAAGTAAAGCACCAAAAAAGGATTTGCAGAAGCTAAGTAGGAAAATAAACCCATGTCACATTTTCATTCTTGTTAAATACTGTTTGTTTTTCTCCTTAAGAATAAAAGCCATTAAATGCAAACCTTGTGCACTTACAGTATGTGTGTGTTTTTTCGGCTCAGGATCAGAGCCCAAAAAGTGGAACTGTGTTAAGTCTCCCATTCCCGCACCCGAAGACTACAAGCCCTACTTTTATAACAGGTAAGAACGTTTTCTCCTTTTTGTATTTATGTCAGACAACAAAGATCTAGTCAGTTGTTTTCAATTCTATCCAGCTCCATTCTGCTAGAGAGGATGCACATGTTTTAATGCTGTGCCATTTGATAGGTCTGTATTTCTGTTGATCTCTTAATACGTGAGTAATGCTTTGATCACATGTAACATGCTTTGTACATAATAGCACTGCCTGGAGCACTTTCTCGTGAATAAATAGTGGAACATGTATCTTGTTTCCATAACAACAGGCTGCTAATATCAGTTTACCTGTTATAGTCGTGTTAGATTATTTAATGACGTTTAATTATTGCAGCAACAAATTTCTCCACCTGCACTTTCTCCTTGCTTGAGGTTAATTAGACGCTTTAAAATTTGGTAAAAATGCTACAAGTGAACACAGCCTAAGACATAGATAGTCAACAACTGAATCTATTTGATATTTACAGAGCAACACTGGTGTTAATCTCATCTGAAAATCTTGTGTTTGCTCGACTCCAGTGGTTTAACATCTCACCATTGCTGCAGTGAAGCAGAAGTGTACTCCAGGGTGTGTTAGTACACTGTGACATCACTACTGGGTGGGATCAGAGGTGCAACAGTCTTGCACTCGTGTTCCCATGTCTCGCTCTGAATAATTTAAGATATAGTATATGATAATGAATTACGTAAAACGTAAATGTAAACCAGGGTCTAACGGTGATTCTTAGTTATCTGTAAACATATATACTGAAAACCTACTTATTTGTTTTGTTACAGATTAACTATGAATCGGGTCAAGCAGTGGCAGTGATGAATACGAGGGTTATTTTGGATGGTATGCACTTAAATCTTAAAAGCTGACTCTAGTAGTAAATTACAAAGTGACCTTTCTGAGGAGACCAGGAGTGCTAATTTAAGTTTGGATATGTTATTTTTGGGCTTATGCGCAGGACAGTAGTGCTTGTTAAGGCGTTACTTACAGTATGTATATAGTATATTGTATATTAGTACTATTTTCCTAAAATCATGTGTCATTCTGATTCGTTGAGAGGAAAGCATAATTGCATCATTGTTATTCAGTTGTATTCAAAGGTATGTTTGCTGATTGTATTTTCCTGGCTGTGGCTGTCATGCATTGCTATTGCTACTGCTAACTGCAAGCTGATGCACACATATGTTTTTTAAATTCATGCTGATTCTTTGATTCAAGAAGCAACACAAAACATTACTTTGTTACATCTAGCATTACTTGTACTGCTGTAGCCTTTCCACTAGATTTTTATATCTAAGATTTAATAAAAATAGAAGACTCAGGCTACTGTGGGCTGTGGCCACACCAAACACTACTAGTGAGAGTTTTTTCAAAACATTAATCCATAACATCAGACACACTGCTGCTGGGGATGTTCAAAACCTGCAACGGGGTATTAGGACCATTGTAACTACACAAACAAAAACAGATATGAGCCGGCGGAGGGGGGCAATATTCCGAGATCAAACCCAAAATTTGTAAATTTGTGAATTTAACAGCAAAAAACTCTGATATTCTCTGAGATTAAAGTGGTAAATTTAGAAGAAAAAACTTAGATATTCTCTGTGATTAAAGTCATAATTTCTGAGAAGAAAACCCCAAATTGCTTCACTTTGACTTTAATCTCTGAATTTTTTGAAAATTTTGAAGTTTTTTCTCTAAATGTTACCCCCTTCCCCGACTCCATATTTATTTATTTATAGCTACAATGGCAAGTAATCTACAATTACATGCTCTCTGACAGCACCAGTACAGCCAGCCGTTTGCCACGAACACAACACCTCAGGAGTCATTTTTATCTGCTCTTATTTTATCTTATCTTAGAAAATCACTGTGATAGCTACAGAGCCATCTTGGTAATAAACTACGTCGTTGACCGACACAAACTAGCTACCATCATCACGTTATGAAGAAAACATTTGGAAGTCCATTCCAGTTCTGTGGTTTGAACACAAGCCCCTGACTTGACCCGAACAAACAGCCCAACCCCCTCCTCTCAAAAAGTGTGTCCTCGTATCTACATGAATCTCGTAGGTGACCTATTTTGAACTAAAAACTGTTTGGCAAAAGGTGAGGCGTTTGCATGCCTGCTATGGGGTTTTTCTTTTTTCCCTGCCCACCATGACACAGCTTTTTGATTGCGCAGGAAAGTTGCTCTGAACAGAGCCATTACACCAAGGTCAATTGTATTTGTCAGATTGTGTCTAACTGAACCTATCACATTATTTGATTGTTTTTCCTTTAGGGTCTATGCATCTGTTCAACTAGCAAATGAGCCCAGAAAAGAAGACAGTTCTGACAGCTTTCCTGTCACTGTATTCAGGTCACAGTGTCTGGTAGTTAGATAGGCAGATCAGACTGCTTCAGTGCCGGAGGAGACTCCTCTGTCTGGAACATCATTTTTAGCATATGAGTGATCAGTTTGTGCTAGACTATATTCAAAGTATTCTGTGTTTAATGTGTGTTTTCCAAAAACATTTCAAACCTGCATTCTGTCTTGCATGTCAAGCTTCTAAAGAGAGCTGGAGAGAGAGAGAGAGAATGGCAGAGGTGGAGGGTTGTGGGTTATATTGCTGGGGTGCTCTCACAACATTGTTCTGAGCATATGAGACATTTTCTTCATTTTTCTTCATTTTTGTTTTAGGTGTTCTGTTGCTATAACTGTCAAATACTTTGATCATGTTATTCATTTTTAGATCGATTGGGGAGGGAAATTCCCCGGCTGGTCCATCCAACAAATTGAATCGCCTTTTCAAGCCTTCTCATAACTGTGTTTTGAGAAAGCTTTAAAACATCAATGTGTGCTTAAACCTTAGGAAAATTGTGCTTTAGGGTGCAGTTCTATTGGTAATTGGTAAGGTTTTGACCTGATTGATTCTATACGAGTGCTGTACTTCTTGGCTATGTTTTGGTCCAGCCCACACAGCTAATGACGGCCTGCGGCACTCTGAAGGTTTCCCTAAGCAACCTAAACCCCCAGTTGGGATACATTCCATGTCAAACTTGATTGAAAAGCTTGTTCTTCCCTTTAGCCTGTATGTGGCTGATGTTTAAGGATCGTTCCTTGAAGATCCACTGCTACTGATCAACCACCAATTAATAATCCTGCTTGTACCAGAGACTTAGACTTAGACTTAGACTCAACTTTATTGATCCCTTTGGGATGACTCCCTCAGGGAAATTCAGTCTCCAGCAGCTTGTACAGTCGCATGTCATTTGAAACCATGCACATTCCCTCAATACTGTAACATAAACGCACATATTCACGTATGTGAGGACCTGAATTTACTGTTACATAATAAATGTATCACTAGTGCATGTGCTGTATACATTCATCCCAGAAACAAAGGAGCAGGGGCAGGGCTACCAAGATGTAGCAAGATAGAGAAAAAGGGGAAATGGCAAATACTGTGTGTGTTGAAAGGAAGAAAATTAAGATGCAAAGAAGCAAGAAAAAGAAGTGGTGAATAAAGGGTGAGCAAGAGTCTGCAGCCATGCTGCAGCTCTGTGAGGCTGTACTCAGACACAGTGGTGCTTTGAGCTAAATGCTATAATACTCAAAATGACAATGCTAACATGCTGATGTTTAGCAGATGCGATGTTTACCATGTCAACTAATGTAATTGGCATTGAAAACAGCTGAGGATTAAGGGAATGTCGCCAGTTTTGCAGGTATTTGTTCATTAATCAAAGTTTAAGAATTTGACCTGATGATGACCTCTAGAGGCCAGGGGATCATCAGAGTTATTACAATTCATTTTGGGGTGAACATGAATATGCGTACCAAATTGCATGGCACTCCATTCAATAGTTGTCAAGACATTTCACGCAAAACAACAAATGCCAACCTCCTGGTTGTGAAGGAAATCTTAGAGCTGGTTCACTCTAACAAGAAGTTTCAGGAGACCTGGATGTCTTTCACAGGAATATTTACTGAAGCTCGATCGAGGAGAAAAGGGAAACACCACGTGTGAATCACAGCATACTGCTACCCAAATCAAAAAGTTACCTTTAACCTGCAAGAGGGAAGTTTAACATACAAGAAGGAAAATTCCTTCACACTGGTGGCACTAAAAGAAAAGTCAGGAGATCCACCAAGTAAGTAGGATTTGTTTTTCTGGGACCAGATTATATGGCAATCCATCCAATTGTTGAGTTCCAGTTGACAATCCAGTTGATGAGGTGTGTCAGTCTCGACCAAAGTGGTGGACCAACCGCCTGAACAACCGACATTGCCATCCCTAGAGCCATGCTGCAGGCATGGCTAAAACATTGAGGAAAGAGAGAAAAGGGTGCTAAGAATAGAAGAACATAGGTAATTAGATCCACAAATGATCAGTGAATCATATACCATATTGTAGGTAATGTGAGCTGATGTGACACTGTGTGATTGTGTTTATTGAGAATGTTACAGTACAGTGAGAACAGACACACAAACCACTGGCTAATTGCATAGAGAGGTTGCAGATATTACCTTGAAGGACAAGAAAAGACAAAAAAGAGACACTAACACTAACACAGTAGTCAGAGTAAAATTATAATACAATGACTATGATTTCCCATACCTCTGGTGTAAACATGATAAAAGGTCTTACAACAGGGTTATTTCAACATTTGCACTGTTTCTCCGTAATTTTTTGACATGTGTCAAGCACAACTCCAGTTTAAAGTTGCACTTCTTTGTCAGCACTGAACTCTGTGAGAACACATCAGAGATAAGCACCTTCATCTGACTGAGGGCATTCTTTTGGAGACGAACAGAGTGCTGTCTGACTTTGCACATTTGTCTTCTGCACTGAGGCACATCAGCAGTTCATCTTGATAACGGAAAGGGCTATGTGAGCGGATTTGGTGAAATAACCTTTTGTGAATATAATTTGAAAAGCAATGTGTGTGGGTGTGGATGGGGGTGTAAATAAAAAAGGGGAAAAAAAGAATGATTTTATCATCAAACATTTTATCTCAATGCCTTTTGTACCGCTGACCTGTGCCTCATAAAATTTCTTGATTGACTTTTTTCAATGAGTTGAACTCTCTGTGTGCTCAGTTGTTAGGGGAAAAAAACTTTGTTCATTTTCTGCATGGACAGTAAAGTGCTCTCAAAGACATGGCCGGAAATGCAGTACAGTGTATCAGTGGATGAACAAATAAATTAGGTTGTACCCAAAGTTTTTATCAATGCATCCAAGATTTCTATTTTTCATTTCAATAGGACAGTGAAGTGGCTTGATGGAACATGTGATGGAAAGAACCCATGAGTGGGACTCTTATGGGCCAAATGGAACCCTCTTCAGCCAATTAGAGTCCTGTAGGAGGCAGTGTGATTTATCGCCATGGTAACGCAGATGAAGGGCACTGCACTCTGTACCTCCTCCTGCTCCTTCTGTCCCCATCTTTTCATATGGAAATGAGCTCCATTGTCCTGAGCTCCTCCCGCAGAAATGGCGTCCCGGGGAAATGGCGTCCTCATACGTGGAAGCGAGAGATTTTTTAGTAGTTTTTCTAGTTTCTCATATAAGAGTATGAGTGGGGAAGAAAAGAACAGTACTTGAGCAGCACCAGAAATAAATGTTCTGATGAGAGGATGGAAAGACTGGCTTAGACAGGGACATTGTTTACCTGTTTACTAATTTAACATGCTTTCAAGAAGTTGTAAAATGTACTTTGCAGTGGAGGAAAGTAATGATTCAGAAATACATTAGCACATGCATCAAAATGAGACAGTTCCATTAGCATGATCGTTTCAACATCCTGCCATGTAAGACTCTTGCCTGGTAAATTGATGGGTTTGGAACCAAAAAATATGTAAGTCACAGGTTATTTACACACATTTCAGACTCAGTAATGCAGGTTAAACTCACTCCTGTGAAAGGGTCAATGTGTTGAAGCCAAGTTGGACAGCATTGGAAAGCGGGCGTCTGTCCTGATGTCCTGAAAACCTACAGTATGAAAGTATATGTATATTTAAGCACTGCATTGGTCATCATTTGTAGTTTTTAGGTGAAAGATTCAACAGAAATGGCAAAAAATATATTTTAATTTAAAATAATAAAAGAATCAAGAAAAGCAAAAAACACCGTTTATAAAGAGTCCACAAGTCAAACACATTTTTAAAAAAATGTCCCAAGGTGTTTGCTGTATACAATGCCTCACATTGTTTGATGACATTGTGCAGTTTATGGGTTTTGGAAACGAAAGACTTGACTTTACGGAACAGATTCTTATGAAGGGCCCTGCGGGACATAATTCAAACTTTCTCTCAACCCTCTCAGTGACACTACTGAAACCACATATCACATGCACAAGTGAATAGACACCAGGAATGAAACCACACACACACACACACACACACACACACACACACACACACACACACACACATACATACATACCAGTGAATATACAGAATTTAAATTTATTACAAAACAATTCAATCGCATGTGTGGATGATTTTCAGTTGTGTCAGGGAAATGTCAAAGGATCAGGAACATATTTTTATGTATATGTGTTTTTCTTTCCACTTCTGTGTGTGTTTATTTATTTTACTGGGGTAATTATGCTTTCTGCAAAAGGTTTTACTATACTGTATATGAGAGGTATATTTTGAAACTTTATTATTGTCTATGACTTTAACCAGCTCGGGAAGATTTAATAAGAATCATTTGACCTTTTTCTCACCCGACTCTCCTGAGATGAGAACAACCCCCTGGCCACATATAGTGAATTTTAAGTTACCTCATTAATTGGAACTTTACCGTCTATTACCAAAGTAAAAACGCTTGCAACATGTTTGGGTGGGTTTTAGGAACAATTCTAAATCAGACAATACACAGTGGTAGCTTTTTCTAAATTTCAAACTCCAATTTGCCAACCTTTAGGCTACTGATGACTCTTTAATCAAGGCAATTTGAGGTAAAATGTACATTTTAAAAATCCACACGGAATTGTGTGCCCTGTTCATCACATGCTATTAGCACAGACTCCCATTTCAGCTCATGTCTGGCACAGCAGGGGTAAAGACACTCAAGCCTTTACCAAAATAATCACAAACCTTTCTCTGTAATGCTTTTTGTGTGTACACCTATGATCTCAGTGTGTGTATCTGAGAGAGTAAATTTAGGCCTGTTCATGTGTGTATCTCTGTGCATGCATGTGCTTACAAATACTATTAGATGACCACACAACAGTACAAAAAGCAATTACACCCCCAGCTCCCCCTCAGCTGAATTCAGCTGCAGCGAATGTGGACCTTTAGGAGAGCCTGGGGTGATCCGGCAATTGGAGCACGCAACGGAAATGGGGTGAGACGGATGAAAAACAGGAGAGAAAAGGGATAGGTGTGTGAGTGAAAACGCTCAATCTGGAAGAGTGGCGATGTGCTATAATAGCTGCAGAGTGAGGCAATCTTGTGGAGTTGAATAGTGTTGAAAGTGCTAAGATAGAATGGTATATACAGAGCTTAGTCTGAGCTGAATACCATTGTAAGGCAGAGGTCAGATGCTGAAGGACAGATGCATCTTACATCGTTAGACTGCACACGTCTGCCCTGTGTGAGCTGATTGTAAGTTTGTAAGCCCTTCTTTCCGCTATTTTGTCTTCTGGTATTTGTGTGCCTTAGGTGGGGTCAGGACAGACCTCAGGTCACTTTTACTAAAAAGGCCATAGCCGAGTTATCCCAAACATCCCAAAGACAAGATTCAAGTGTGCGAGGACACCATGATGGAAGAACAGAAGGTGCAACATTCAAATCTCAGATCAAAGCGTGCAGGAGGGCAGAAGATGAAAAGATTGTGGCCTTGATCTTGGAGACACACAAGCCAAAGCACATGCACACACATACACACTGCAATTGGAAGCCAAAAGGATATTTCACCACCGTATTGTACATCCAGATGGTTTGAATGAGAAGCTCCAAATTAAAGGGTCTTTAGGACACAATAGAAAAGATGTGTGGAGACTGATTTAATAGAATGGGTAAATGCAGGCAGTCAACTGTATTGAAGTAAAGTCAGTTTTTTTTGTATATAGCCCCACAAATTTGCCTCAAATGGGCTTTAAAATCTGAACAACAAGTTTCCTACAGTAGGATAAGAAGATTCTGGTTGGAAAGTGGTATAGTTTTTGTGTTCACTATATAAATTTGTGCATTTTGTTTTGAAATTTGGATTTATAAGGAAACTTAATTTTTGGTCACATGACAGGAAGTCATGTGACTAGGTAATCAGCTCACCTGTACAATGTGCCTTTGTTTGGTGTGTCTGGCTTTTGCTCTGATGAAAGCCTGAGGGCAGGTTCTCATTATATATGGCAGCAAGGAGGATGTGACTTTGTGAGGAAGTTGTGCTACTTGTACAACATTTTGTACCTTTGCAGCCAATAATGGGCAAAAATAAGGCGAGGTAAGTTTCACTGGATTTATTCACACAAATGCAGAACATTTCGCTTCTTGAGTGTTAGAAACAGGGACACTGCTAGAAACTAAAGCCCAGCTAAAAAATGTCTAAAATCCCTTTGGTTCCCTTCGTTGCAAGTAGCTGAAATGCTAGATGAAGCAGACAAAAGGTGACATCTGAAATCTGTAATGACCCATACAGGGAACCAGTCTCCCAGTATTGAAACTGATACTACCAGTTGCTCCTCAGAGATAATGAGCTGCTGAGTGAGATGTTTGCAGGGCCAGAGGGCTCAGATTGGAGTTGCTTCACTGGCTTTGTATGGAGAGGACCTGGGCTGGGCTCTAAATTAGTGAGCCTTCTGGATCAATGTGGGCTGTAATTAGCTGCTATTGATCCCAGACAGATCAGCCACTACAGTAGGCCACAGCCAAGCACCTCTCAACGTCCATCAAGCTGCACCCCCACAGCACAGCAGCACAGCCTCAGATCACTCTGAGAGCAAACAAATAATATCAGCCAGCACACTCAGCTCCTTGTAAGTGCACTAAAGATACTGCTCAACATTTCAGGATTCACTTACATATTCCATTAGTGCACAGTGCAATGCATCTTCTTGATTCAGTGTTTTATCTTGCGTTCCATTAAATCATATAGATTACATTATGGGCTTGCGTAACATGTAGAAAAAAATGGGCCAAATCTCTGGCTATTATCCTGATGCATCACCCATAAATCAGTCGTCATTATGTGCCAGAACTGTGGACAACACCAGAGATGATGGTAATGCAATCTGGCATTTGGAAAAAAGAGATCTAATCTTCTCCGGAATGATCACAATCAGTACTTTTTAAATATCTCATCAAAGTGAACGAAGTGATTTCGCTCTTTTGAGTAATGCTAATGATCCGGGCTCTTATTAGTAATGTGATAGGTGTTTTTCTCCTTTCTGATGCGTTCAAAAGTAGCCTTCTGTGGTGGTCCTGAAGTGATTGGCAACAACCAGACTTTGTGTAAACAAGAATCTTTTCAGGCAGTTCGCTTATTTTGAAAATCGTCAAAAACACTTGTAGAAAGTTTCCTTTTTTTTTCTTCCTCTCTCTAGCTTGAATTTGTAATCACAATAAAATACATGGCCTGTAATTATAATGGGCCTGTCTGTCAGAGATATGAAGCTGAATTCAAAGCTTGAATTATTTAAGTCTATTGAACAAATGTAATTTAAACAAAGGCAAAAGAACTCAGAAATGTGGTCAAAATTACGAGCTGCACATTCTCATTTCTCTTAAAGCGCCACTGTCTAAGGGCCTCGTGCTTTCACGCCTAATAGACTTGAAATTTCTCCCTGCATAAGCTGGAAATGATCATGCTCAAATCGTTATGTTTCAGAGAGCATGCTTCAAAGAACAATAATGGCACATTAAAGATTCAAACCTGTCCATTCTGTTAGGAGACAGTTTATGAACACCATCTTTAATCTCACAGGGACATTCATCCTTCCGAGGTGTATAATTAACAGTGTTGACCTTTTCTAACAAACAATTTCTCTATTTAGAAATGCTGCTGAAGAGAGCAGATCCTCACCCACGGGAGGAGGTAAAGTCGGGCTCCAGCTGTAGGATAGCAATAATGTTTAATATTCTCAATCATTCAGGTCATAGGATATGTAGAAATACTAAGTCCAAAGCAGCTGGACTTGTTTGTTGTTGAGGGCCTTTCACCACTCATAGAAGAGGCTACATCAGCTCTACTGATAGCAGTTATGATACCCTTTAGATGTGCTGTTCTACTTAAAAGCGTTTCAGACTTTGGCCAACTTCACTGTTGAACATGAATAATTGCCTTTGCCTCCATCCAGTCCCGGCCTCAAACTTATTGAACTACTAGAATATCCAATTTCACCCAGTCCAAATGTCCCTTTGCTGCAGTCTGGCTTGGTTAGATTCAATATTGCGGTGATGTGTGCAATTCCAGGCCCAAATGAATCTCCCAGCACAAGCCCATCTCAGAAAAGATGTTTCCAGAGATTGAAGCACAGGGATACCAGGTGGAAGAGTAGTGGTGCAAAGTGAGTGAGAGCAATTTGCACTCTGCAGGTTAAACCAAACTTTCTCTGATATATAACAAAAGAAAAAAAACTTGAATCAGCAAGAAAAACACAATGAAAGTGATTTTCACAAAGAGTTTGGGGTGTTTTTTGTTTTGTTTTTTTTTCTTACTACATTGGTTCAAAAGAATATTGTCTGGACTGCAGCCACTGACAGGCACATCTCTTTGCAGAACCACAGAAGCCTCAATTAAAGTTTTAAAATAATTATTTTTACAAGATTTTTTAAGCATTGTAAACAAAAACCTCCCAAAAAATAAATAAAAACTATTTTATTGGCCTGCACCTCGTAATGTAATCCTCTTCACTCTTTTCTCTTGTTATCTTTTCCAGTAAAAATCAGAACATATTTTGTTGTTTTAGTGGTACATAGAATATGTGAAGAAGTTGAAACGCCTCACATCATATCAAAATGCTCATATTGCTTCTATTACAGCAATTAAATAAATCTAATGGCAGGCATCTGATTGCTCGATACAAACATTGCTCAATAGTGCTATTTGTTGTTGAAAACTTCACAGGGTACCTTTGACCGCTTACACACCTCACAGTCTTATGAAGAAATGTAATAAATCTAGGTTCACACATCTTTACATTGCCCTATGGACAACTAAATACTATTAATACTGGTAATGCATAACCAGAATAGCGATACCATTAAGCCAGAGAAGGAAAGGACTCAATTAAGGCGTAACACAAAAGAAATGAGCCACAACTACCATTTCGTTTTCATTCAGTGTAAATAATGCAGACATGTTCTTGCTTTAACCAATTGCTATTGCTGTTTCTTGTTTTTGTCCTAAAGGCTTGTTGTTACATAAAAATGGACCAAAGTTATATAATTTTGTTCAGTTGAGTTTGTCATGCATTGCACACCCTTCACTACATCTACTCGTTACCCTTTTCCCAGACTACCTAAAGTAGTGTAGGCCTTTCTACGGGGTATGGGGTTGGTTTATAACTCCTTCCTCCGATAGGAAGGTTATATTACGTGATCTCACCAGTACGAACCAATACGACAAAAATCTGACAATTGTTTTATGTGTTGTGCTCTCTAGCACCGCCGCCATTACTGCGTTGGCAGAATCAAAATGAACACATTCAATGAGAGCGAAAACAGAGATGTTTGGTTTGCTCCCAGTCAGCAAGCACCCCCTCTGACACATGAATTAGCCCAATTAAATGACCAACTTTCTTTCACATCACTAGTTCGAAATTGGTTCTCACAGCTTTGGGGGGGAAAAAATGTTAAGCTTTTTCTCCAACCTCCTAAATAATTAAACCCAACCGGCATTACCTGTTATCTTATAATTATGAATCAACTTGCATCTGTTTATTGCTTTGTAATCAGATACATCATTTAGTAAAGAACTCAAATACAGATAATTGTAAAAATTGTAATTGTATAAAAGGAAATTTATGCAAAGTATACCAAGCAAGAGATTAGCATTGTTTTATTTAGATTTCAGTATTTACTTCAGTGGTATTTAGGTAAACATATTTTCAACATGTAACAGGTTCTACAGGATCTCCTGATAATACGTCTTTTTTTGGGGGGGGTTAAATATGAGTTATGACATATAAATATGATTAATCACTACAATCGGTCCTAATTTTGTATATTCCCCAAAAAAGAGAGAAATTCCAACACTATGTTTTTAAATTAAAGAAGCCTAGACATTTAATTATATAAAGAGTTATTGTCGGATCTGTTTTAGTGGGTCAGATTTTCTTTTTAAATCTATTTATGACACTTTAGAGAATACATAATGTCATTCAAATGGCCCTGCCTGGGTGACTGTGTTTGAGATTCTAGCTGTGTTGTGTCCTGTAGTGTCCACTTCAGTCAGTGCTCAGACTCAGAGATGTGTCAGTGGCTCCGATGCGGCTTGTCAGGCATGCTCCAGCTTCCGGCCAGCCCGGTCCAGCCAGCCCCAACCCTCCACACACTCCTGGGACTGTCCACAGACAGCCGTCACAACCTCAGTCTCTCTTTGTCTCCAATCCTCTCATCACCCGTCTCCTTGTCCCTCAAGTCTTGCCATTGGAGTGTGAACATCAGGATTAGGTAAATGACAGGAGGAATCCACAAAGTTGACTAGGCAAATGTCCTTTGGGTCTGTCTTCTATCCTGATATGTGGACTTTGGGAAGAAAATACTTTCTTCTGAGCACAGAGTGGTTTGTTATTGTTCAATCTTTCCATTAGTTCAATCAATTACAATCAGTTTCACCATCAATTGCATCAACAAACTTTAAAAGGTCTTTGTTGCAGCATGAGGCCAATCAGGGGGCTCCTTCATGTAGAGACCAGGAAATAGAAACACGCTAGATTGACTCACATCTCTTAATGTCATTACCACCGGAGTGGAAGCTGTCAAAATGAAGATGGGCTTCACCGCATTACACCTTCATCGCTCAGGGTGCTCCCATGAGTGAGGTATGCACTGCGAAACAAAACAGCCACTCTCCACACATTCACAGCATTCCATTTTCACATGGCAGCTTTCACTTGATTTCATTCAGTTCACTAATTTCAGGAAATGACAGAAACCAGAATGCAGAAAATGAAAAGCGTTGGCCTCTGTTAAGTTAAATAAACTCTGAGCTCACTGCAGTCCCCCTGGTTTACAACCAACGCTGCAGATGAATCTAGACTCATCTGCTCTGCCCTGTGTGTGCTTGATTTCTCCAGGAAGGTTATTAGGCGGTCATCAGTTTAGTTTCATCTACAGAGCAAAATTGTTGACAGCCTGGGAAAACCTTTGACCCTTGTCTACTGCTCCATGGGATTTGGCTGCCATTTGGTACTTAGTTCCTCTCCTTAGATATTTCAGCCATTGTAACAATAGTACATTGCAGTGGCAGAACCAGTGCATGGAGTGGAATTTATTCATCAGCACTCAATATATGTTCTGGCAGGCTACGGCAAATGGAGAACTTGTCAGGTATGAAAAGGGCATATGAATGTTATTTTTCTTGCACCAACCTGTGTTTATTCCCTCAAGAAATAGTGGAATTTCTTTCTTTTTTTTTCTTTTTTTTTTGATCCATTTGTCCCTTTTTAGCAAATGGCTACTGTAGCCTTAGTAACAACAGTACATTGCCTTTGCTTCAAAGTGAATAGTTGAAAACAGTGTTACAAGGTTTGGAGTTACTATGTATCTATAGGCATCATCGAACCACAGCTCTGTTGACTCCCTGAGAGGAACTGTCCACTGGGGAGATCCCCGAGAACTACATATCCTAAAGTTTTTTTTTGGGGGGCCGCTAACGGCTATGGTTAATAGATGACTTATTATGCCAGTTCTTAATTTAACTCATCTCACTGTATTTATTTTTGTATATACAGTATTTGTTGACAACACAAAAGGGTGAAATATGGTATTTGTTGAACATCTGTCTCTTTAACACAAGATGGCATCACTGTTGACTTGTAATGTAATTAAGATTTAAAGAATATTCTGGCAATTACCTGTCTAATGGGGCGTTAATCAGCCCTCATTCTCCAAGCTGTCTGTCTTGCTGGCTGGCTCACTGAGAGGCAGGCAGATGCATATGCAATTGCTGCCAATAGACAAGAAAAAAAAAATAAAAAGCAGCTTCAGCAGGTAATTCTACACAAATTCTCCAGGCCTGACGACTCCAGGCCTTTGACTCTTTCTGCTTCTTGACCTCGGGAAGTCGATCAGAGTTATTGAAGGAGAAAGAGCAGCTATTTCCCAGGTAGGAGAAGTTGTCGATCACCTCACTCACCAACGAGCCACTCGCTACCTGTTTCTGTCACTCGAGCATGATTGGTGAAAGGAGGGCACCACAAGTAGTGGGAGCGCAACCACACGGAACTATCCATATTCAGTGATACAGTGGTGGGGGGGGGGGCTTCCTTTTCCATCACCAGTGACACCTGAAAGACACCCTGCAGTTTTGCCCTGGCAACAGTTATGAACCTGCTTGCCCCCCCTGGGTGTGAGGTCAGGGTTGAGTGAAATCATGCCTTTCTGGGTTTTTGCTCCAGTGGATGGTACAGACTGATTGTGGCACAGCGGGATGTAAGTGGGTGTGTGCTTGTTAGTGGGCATGCATGTGCGCAGAAGAAAACCTGAAGTTACAGACAGAACATCACACACATTTGCCACCCTCGGGCCCGCCAAGTTTGTTTTGTAAAAAGACGTTGCTACAATAATACCCTCATAGTTCACCAGAGAGAGGAGGTGCAAACCACTACCTCTGGAGCTCTGTGTGTGTGTGTGTGTGTGTGTGCACGTGTGTGTGTGTGTGTGGAGCAGGGGTTGATGGAGGTATTAAAGACGGTTAGGGGTTTGGTTAAATAAACGTGAAAGGGCAGTGGAGGTGAAGGAGTGATGAGATAGGACTGCACAGGTTGAATTGGTTTTCTTTCAGTGTAGCAGAACCAGGTCCACCTCTGTTTGATATTTTTACTGCTGGAGAACACTGCTCATTTAAAATGGTGGGAATGTGTGGTTGGACATTGATAGTAGATCAGAAGATTCAGTGTGTGGGCGTGTGTGTGGGCGTGCACGCATGTTGCATTATGTATGTTTTTGGCATGCTTGTCATTGCCCGGTTAAGACACACTACATTTTTACTAAGTGACTTCAGAGGAATAGCCCGCTGTTTACGTTGAGGCTGTGATATAGACAAGTGGAGATTTTAAACCGCAGTTCCTCCCACGGCTGCTTTAGCCAAAGTCTGTTTAAATTAACACTTGTGGCTAATGTGCGATCACGTCTGACACCTGTGTCAAAGCTGTGCCACATATAGTTTACTGAATGAGGTTACAGATACACTAACTGAATTTTCTGCTGTCTCCCTCCTGTTTTCATCGCTATTCGTTTCTTTTTAAGTGAGCTAGTGGCGCGGGCTAAGAGAAATCTCAGCACTTTTTGTCGATTTTGTATTTTTTATTGCAAAGACAGCCTGTTTACTTTTTGTCTGAATTTTGAGGACTTGAAAGTTCAACCAGTGCAGACAGCAACCTGAGAGCAGTTGACAAGCTCAATCTAAGTATTTACTTCAACTGTATGCTTGAACATCAGCTCGCTTGTGTAATTCTGTTTGCCTGTTTGGTTGCTGACTTAGTTGGTAACAATAAGTTACGTCATCTGAATTGATTTCAGGCTGTGGGATAAAACCACAGTATGGTTTGGTTGCAGCAGAATTGTCATTGGTAGAACAAAGTAATGTCTACAAACATGTTAAAATTGGCCTAATGAACCTGGCATGTGGCAGCCCACTTTTTTCCCCATCAATGCACTCTTGAGGTGGGAGATGCGTGCATGCTTGCTCGTAGCAGTTTTCAAAATATATAGTCCCACGGTGTGATAAGAGTGCTTTAAAAATTGTTTGACCAAGTGTAACAGAGCCAAAGTTTCTGCCTGTGCCTAAAAGCCCAGCTGTGTTTTATAGCTGTGCGTCTGTGTGTGTCTGTGCATGCTGAGGAGCAGAAAAAGCAGTGATGTCCGCACGGATTGATCAGTGGGTGGTGGTTGATTAATTTAAGTGGGCCCAGCGGTGCATCAGGTTAGTGGTTGTCAGATTATAGCCCTTAATTGATTCATTCATTTTTATTAGTCATGTAATGAAATTACCTATTGACAAGCCAGGTCGACTGATTCTGATCAATAAACCAAGTAGTGGATAGGGTTTCAACAACCATCTGTGTTTTTTTTTTTTTTAATTTATATTCATTAATCTCAAACCTAAGCTATAAACTTCAGTGGTTATGTGTTTGCATTTTACATTCACTAATGTATAATATGTACCATATATTAAGATTTTTGTATCAATAATGACTAACAACACACAAGAAATCTTTTTTTTCTAGAAACGTGATCACATATTTATGAAGCTCATGATGAACTAAACTAGATTATGGTGAGAATGTAATCACAGTAAAAATAGTCAAACTAATTAATATGTCAATCCACCTACAGCTACATCAGTCCAGTTATTTAAAAAAATGTGGATGAAGGTCTCTTGACACATGTGCAAAATCCATAGCAAATTAAGCCTAGATTTAAAAGCCAATGGTACCATATCATTAAAGTTTGATTTTAAAAATGCATTTGGATTTCATTTAAGTTTTAAAGAGTGTTTTTAAAATAGAAAGGTTGTCCTTGGGCAGGGACTCTATTGTTTTTTGTTTTGGTTAGACTACATTTTATGTGCCAGACATTCCATTTTACAATAATAACTTACAACACATCAATAATTTTATTCTTACAATTCCTGGGTGTTTATTCCAAGGTATTAAAACATACTAGTATCTCGCAAATTCCACTAGAATTCGAGTCACTATGGCTTGCATTCTTGTATACTACAGTTTTATTAATTTATTTAATTTATTAGTTTTATTTAACATTTACAATACACAGTTTTATGACTAGGTACAATACAGTAATGAGAATACTGGATGGTCTAAAGGATACATTGTTAGAGTAATCTGCCCAAATGCTATTCAGACATGAGTCCAATATTGTTATTAATTATTATTATTATTATTATTATTATTATTATTATTATTATTATTTTTTTATTTTTTATTTTTTTTTTTTAAGTCATACAATAAGATTTAACAATCTTATAATGAATATAATTATAAAGCATGTAGGCTATTTATTTCAACTTTTGCTCTCATATAAAAGAATAATAGATGCCATTGGCCCATCTGGTTGAGTAGATTAGTCATCATATTTTAACACCTCGCTATAAAAGTCAGAGGATGCATTTTTTGGACCATCTACCTCCTGCGCCGTTTTCCTAATTGGGAACAGCATGTACCTACTAGCCCAGCAACACTTGCATATGTTGTATTCAAAGCAGCATCTAAGTTAATACCACCTCAGACTCCCCTGTCATTCTTAAGTTCATTTCAGTACTTGACTGCCTTCTTTTTGCTGCAGGCGCCATCTAATAGGGACCTTGCCCGAGGTGCTTCACCTTACACCCACTGTATAGCTGTATTCTCAACAGTTCTGCTGTACTCTTACAGGAATATCTATCTGTCTGTTAGATATCACTTGTATCGTGTCATATTGAAAACAAACAGGCTATTAAAGCTGAGAGATGATGTATGTCCTCCTCTGTAGGCCATGCAGAGGACATTATCACCCGCAACATGCTGGGTCTATGTCTTTTCCAACAGTCTGACCTAGTTACCAAATCACTCTCACACACAAACACACACACAGAGCTCTCTAGTGGATATTGCAGGGGATAAGCAAAGTGTCATTCCTTCAGCAGAGCCGCATGGTTCAGTGTAAGGCAGGATAGAGACAGTTCAAGGGGACTAAAGGAAAGGAGGAAACATTGGCTCTGAGGACCCTATTCAATGTGTTTTTCCGTGTGTGTGTGTGTGTGTGTGTGTGTGTGTGTGTGTGTGTGCGCGTGTGCGCTGGCTGAGTTTCCTCTTCTCTCACTGGCAGAGTCGTGCTGTAGCATACATATCTCACTGTTCCTCCCAGTTTAGCCTCCACTAAATCAGCTTGCGTTTACCCTCGCTCTTTCCCCCTTATCCTCCCACTCACACACCCCCCCCCCCCCCCCCCCCCCCCCAACATCGACCTTCTTACAGTATCTTTTGAGACTAACTCATTTCTTTCTTTTATATTGGATGCTGTATGGCCAATTATGTCTTCGCCCAGTCTTTTTTTTTCTTCCAAATCATGAACTAAAAGGAAATGCTAATCATGGAAACCTGAAAAATTAAAATAAAATAAAAACATTACTTGTTTACTACTGCTCTTAACCTGTCTGTGCTAGCGGTCAACTCTTATTAAAATCGGCAATTTTTTCTATTAAGCCGCCATAGGCTATTTTTTCCTCTATTTTGGCCCACAGAAGATAAGTGCGCCATATCCAACACATACAGGGAAGACAGGTGTCTGTATTTATCACATGGTACTTTGAATATGTTTGAGTTGTGCACTGTAGGTATCTAAAATAGCGAGACATTTTTGTACAGTGCGTAGGTGGTGGAAGTGCACACATTTCTGATGGATGGTCTAAAGGATGCATTGTTAGAGCAATCTGCCCACATGCTATTCAGACATGAGTCTGTAGTGTGTAATGGGAATAAATGGCCTCTTTCTGGTTTCATGTGTATGCATACGGTGGGTCCATACCCTAAAGGCTAGGGTCTGTCTGAAACCTACATTGACGGTGAATGTCTGGAAGAAGGAGATGAAGGCCAATGGCAGATTTGTGGCCAAAGGTGTGAAAACCTGCATCCAGCTGTATTTAATTTTCAGTGTTTCTCATTCATCTCGCCAGCATCTTAAAACCCTGCATAACTTTGCGCTGGGTGTTGTTTTATTCATCCAGACCATGTTGTCTAGTTCTGAGGGCAGGAAGAGAATTGTGCAAGTGTTAAGTACAGGGCCGCGTGCCATGGATGTAGCAGGCTCCGCGGTGTTCGGCTGAAGTGAATGGCAAAGAGGCAAGAGGCAAAGGCCTGCAGCAGGGGCACTAAGCCATCATCTTTGGCCAGCGCTTATGTCAGGGCTGTGGCAGTGATTGCCATGCCGCACAGCCTGGGGATATAGTGTAGCAGTGGCTCTCGCTCCTGTCTCCTCCCCGGTCCTCCATGTTGTGAGACACACTACTGCCCTGGAGCTGGGAGCCATGGCACAGAGCCTGGCTGGCCTACCTGTGTCTGCCCTTATCCCATCAGCCAGCTGTGGCAGCTCTGTGTGTGAAGACACAAAAGTGTGTGTGTCTTTGTGTCTTGAGCAAGCTGAAAATCAGTGACTATGGCAAAGCATTTAGCTGCATCAAGGCTTGCACTTATGTTTTGTTTTTTTGGTTTTCTGTAAATCCAATGGGAATTCAGTTATTTTGAGATTTGATGAGGGTTCAACCTATTATTGCGGCAATATTACAAATGACAGACTCTGAAGAATCCATGACGACTGTTCAAACTGCTCTTTGCTATTCAAAAGCAATTTCTTCAAGTGTGAGACCGGCAGGCCAGTCCATTTCACAAAAGACATGTTATCCATCAGCCAATTGATTTGCAAAGGACTTGGAAGAGAAAGCACTCCCCTTCTCACTACAGCTGCATGATACTGACTGTGTGTCAGCTAGGATATGCCAATATTTTCAGCCATGCTGTCTTATCAATATCTTAATTTTAAAGGGGAAGTAATCAAAATCTAATAGGCCTAATCTCTTTAGATTTGATTGCCTTTAATTTCTGTAATTTTGCTCAAATTAATTTATCAAGGGTAAGGTTTGCAGAGTACATATAGTACAGTAAGACTTTTCTCCAGCATAGTCCTGCTCTGTATTCATGCAGTCACATGGGTTTACACCTGGGTGTTGCCATGTACAACCACAATATGTCACATTTTCCTGGAGTTGTGTGGTTAAAGGATAAGGCTGGTGTTATTTTATATTTTTCTTATTGTCAACAATAAGCCTGACTTCCCCAGCTTGTTTGTGGCTCTCAGCCCCATCACCATATATTCCTGCTGAATATCTTCAAGTCCCAAATGAATAGTCTAATTTTTTTTAAAGTTAAATAGTTTATTTGTTGTGGACTATTTTCAGCTGATGAGAGTTTAGAGCAGCAAGTCGGTATATCAAAATAAATTACAGTGCCCATATTCATGGTAATGAAGGAACGTGTCCAGTGTTTGGATGTGACTCACTGATATGTTTGTATTAGTTTTCGGACAACACCGGAGGTTTATGGCAGATGAATAAGCTATGCAATATCAGGCATTAGATACACAGATAATACTTGTAAGTTAGTATTTGTTACTATTACTATTTGAAAGTGTATACTTTGTACTAATATGACACTGTAGGAAGAACGCCTCTGCATATCTCTCTTTTGTATACAATCTAACACAACAGAAATGCTGTAAGATAATAAAAGCAAGATTTTGTTAAATTGGTAAAAGTTAAATAATTCTGTGAAGCAATGACTTTAGAATCCTGGAAGCAAAATTACAAACAGTCTCCTGACACATGCATTGATATGTAGTGGTAACAGCCAAAGGTGTAAATTCAATCACATTGCAATATACTTTATGAGCTTCTCCCTGATTATGTATCTCTCCCCCCCCCCCCCCCCCCCCCCCCCCCCTAACCAGTGCAGAGAGCAAAGGGAGGTCTCCTTAATACGAGTGTTTAGGCTTTCATTTAACTAAAGTGGTCAGATTTATGTATTTTGAATAATGAACATCAGTTTGCATTACCTTTGCTCGAAATTCCACACTCACACACTAGTGCGCACACAGAGGCACACATATACACATAAGTAGAATAGCAGACATTAACGTAGAGCTAATGCTAATTTAACAAGTGCTTCATCATCCTTTGATATAATATGCTCTTACAAAAGCACAAAAAATGAGTGTAGTTCATACAGTATATAGTAAATGGTAGGAGGAAATGAGAACGTTGAGTTGTTTCATATTATATGATCAAAAGGGAAATAATATTAACTGATACGAGTATAAAAATGTGCTTTAAACTTTTGCTTAATAACTTACCTTTACCATTATATAAAGGTTACCTTGTTCTTTTTACAAAGATGATTTCTGTCCATTCAACGTTTCTTGGAAGAAACATTAATCATCACTAATTTAAGTTACTCTGGTATTGTGATATCTTCACATTGCTATTAATATTTTGCAAAATAGTTGTTTGTTATAAAAACAATATATCTATCATTTTAGAAAGTGACATCTACAGTACAAAAACAATGTTTTTTGGGTCAACAATTGAAGAGGTGTCCGTATCCCCTTGATTTTAGTGATATAAAACTATAAACTGTAATGGTTTCTACTACACACATCATGTTTTCTCTTTTGTAGGCTGGGGTGTATTATTGATTTCCATTACTTACTCACAAACACAGTTTTTACCAGACACATACTTCCTGTTACCTCCATAGCTGCACAATCTGGCCAAAACATTCCTCCAGTCTTTATTGAGGATTTGTTCTCCCTGGATTAACTTGTCCCATACTGCTATACCATGCTTTTATTTCCAGTGTCCTGAATACATTCATGACCCAAGCCACTCACCCCATAGAAGACAAGTGGGGGTACCCACTTATCCATGTTACCCGGGGTCACCCCTTAGTCCCTCCGCCTAAGGCCATGTAGCCCCCGCCTTTGTCCCAGATCCCTCTCAGCAGGATGCAGCATTCTCCCTAACAACCAGGGGGTCCATTTGGGCTTGCTCCAGTTACCACCAAAATCTCTAACACAAACACTCCTTGGACACAGATGGACGCAAATATTCTTGAATGTTTTTGTTTTTTTCTTGTCATCCTATTTTGCACTACAGACGCGCACACATGGATCCACACATTCATGCAGGTGCATTCACATAGAAACAATTGACCTGCATGTCACATGACCAGTAAGTAGCACTGTGCCTGTATTGTCCTGTTAGCATTTTCAGAAAACTAGAAGACCTTCTAATGCTTTCTGCTCTGTCTACCATTTATTTAATGCTCCAAGGCACAGGAACACTGCGTAAAAAAAATGCCCTCTAGTACAATGCAGTGCATGTGTATATGTGTGACTAAGATATGCACTTTGACGTGCATTTCTTTCCTCACATGTCTTACTCTGTCTTCTCTTTCACACACAGACGTAGTGACCTAAGCACTGAAAAGAAACCATTCAACGCACACAAGCATTTTCAAGCTGTGAAGAGCCATCGTGGAGTGAACTCAAGGAAAACCTCTGGTATGTTCCATTATTTGAGCATGCCCACACACACACAAATACTCAAAAATAAACACATGGAAGAGTGCCCCTTGGGCAAAGCAGTTCACCCAAACACGCGCCACAAATCTGTCTCTTCATCTTATTTCTATGGATCTGCTATCTAAGGTGAAAATATCAGAAGTAAAAGTTGCATAAGGGCAATGGCAGTGCACACAAAGCATTCAGCTGTCTAATTCAAAGTGATAAATACGCTTTTGTGTTAGGAATGTCACAAAAAGAATAAACACCCACGTGTGAGCGCGCGCACACACACACACACACACACACACACACACACACACACACACACTCACACCCACACACACACTCACACCCACACAACAGGCTGCTGCAGCTTTCCAAGGTTGTGCTATCCAGCTCACAGACCCGTGTGGTGCTGCTGTCCAAGGTCCTGACCAGCTGATGTAGCACAGGAGCTGTCCAAAGTTCTGAAACCTGCTTTAGCTTCTGCCTGCTGTGCAGTTGCAAGCAGAAGGCTTGTTTCAAGTCTAAAAATAATACTGGTAATGAATTGAATGTACTCCACAAAAAGCTTTTTTTCTAAATTTAAAAACCATTACAAATTCCCATATTGTCCAATGTATTTTATTATCTACACCCCGCTGAGCACAGTACTTTTTTAAGTTTAGATGCTATATCAGTTGTCTTGAATTTAGTTTTCACCATCGCAAGAGGCAAAGTTATAGTGTATATGAAGGGCAAGAAGATGCTATACGGCTGGGTCAGGGACAGCATTTCCATGGTACAGCCTGAGTCATGATGCTGGTGGCAGACCCACCGTTTAATGTGATTTCTCCGACTTCTCCGTACTTAGCAATGTGGGACACAGTTCAAACGAAGAGCTCAGACAGAATATATCGGGGGAGCTGTGTGTATATGTGTGAGACTGTGTGTATGAGAAAGTGCAGGCTGGATGATGAAGTTTGTGTGTGCACGGAGGCGGTGTGTTTGCACACGCTCGTGTGCGTGCGTGTGCACATGCTCACACTAAGTTGGGCGTAACGATGGATTCAAAGGGAGCCTTTGAAGTATTTTGATGTTCCCTGGCTGCTCTCTTGCCAGTTTCCTAAATAGGTCAGAGACTCTGCTCTCTGCCTTCTGCACTGTGCTAGCTCTGCTGCAGCCTGCTAGAAAGAGTCAGAAAGGGCAAGCAAAGGAAAACCACCTACTTCATGTTACATCACCTCATTTGAACTAGAAGTCTACCTGTCTTAGTATATTTTAATTGATAGAATCTTGGTTCATTGTTACTGTTTGCTGGGAATCTCAGCGGGTGCACAACAGGGACCTGGAAGTTGTGAACATGTAATGATTTAGTTAGAGAAAGAGTGAGTTGAAAGACAGACTGAAGGAAAGACAGATGGACAGGGCAGAATAAAGCGAACGAGAGCCACAGATAGAGTAAGAGATACAATGAGTTAAAGAAAAAGACATACAGAGAGAGATTGAGATAGAGAGACGTGGTGTTTGGAGGGATGGCACAGATAGAGCAGGAAAGACATAGAATGAGAGAGAGGTATGTGAGTGCTGGTGTGGTCCTGCAGGCCATCTGTCCATGGTGCTGTGTGAGTTCTGGCTTCGTGCTGCTGGTTCCATGTAGGCCAGTCATTTGCATCTTCCAGCCTGCTGATTAATTTGGTATCTGGAGGAAGCCTTTTCTCAGACACATCAACTCAGTCATGCCCATTTGGGTGCGTGTGTGTGTGTGTGTGTGTGTCCGTGTGTGCTTACACGCACGTGCACTCACGCCTGCGTGTGTGGCTGTTAATTTTGTGTTTGGAGGAAGTCTCGTTCCCTGCTCCACAGGTGCCAGGGTGAGTCCGGTGCAGAGCCAGGCCCAGACTTGTGTGCCAACCCTACATAGCAGCTACCTTGTGGGGCAGCAAAAAGATATCACGGTGGTCTTAACTTAACAGAGCTGTCAATTTGTCCTCTTTCTCTCCACTCTTCCATGCACAATTTAAGGAGGCACACATGATCATATACACAGACACACACACACACGCAAACAAGCAAGCACCTTCTTCTCACCATTCCCAGGGACCCTGTTAGCACCTCCTCCTCGCCTTCTTGCAATAGGAGGAATAAATCAGAGTGAGTGAAGTGCTTGTTTTAGTTGCCAGTGGTGGCATGGCCAAACCTTCAGGGGGGGTGGCATGATTTATTGTCGAGTGGCACAAAGCGTACAAATTCTGCCATGGGAACAGGACTGACACCCCCACAGAATGCGATTTGCCTTCTGTTGGGCTGGACCATGTTAGCAAATAAGGCAGAACCCATCCCCTTCTCGCTCCGACAAGCACACACACACGCACACACATACACACCCTTTTTCTCTGCTGAAATACTACTGGGGACAAGCCAGGGGAGATCAGAGTGGGAGGTTGGTGTATGAGGGGAGGGAAGTATTTCTGTGTTGCGAAAAGCCAGATCCCTGTTTCCCTGTGCTCCACCCTGCTCGTTGGCGGCCCACAGCCCTAAAAAGAGAGCCCCCAAGTGGAACTTCTCTGTGATCCTCCCCCCTTTCCTTCATTGGTCCCCCCAGCAGGAGGTCTGGACTCAACCAGAAACCCCTCGGCCTCCTTCTGGGCCTCTATGATCCCCTCCATATTCCCCGCCGTGGATAAAAGTCGTCTTACACCCTCACAGATGTTAGGCCAATTTTCCAACACTAAAGGCCCCACACAGATGCACAGGTTTGTGTCACAGTCAAAGGCACCACATGCACACACGTAGACACACAACACACACAGATACGCATACACACAACCAACGTGTGTCACTACTGCATATCAAAGCCTTTATGCATCCCCACAGACTCCTAACTTATCATTACAAAGACACACTCTCACATGCACTCTGGCTCTCTTTCACAGATGCACTTGAGGCACTTTTTTTTTTTTAGCATGCAACATTCTCTGATAATACTTTTTGTTTTTTTTGGTATGTGCCGAGTTTCTGCAAAATAACCCAGAGATTAAATGGAACTAACTCAGAATCAGACAGATGCCCTATCATATTTGAAGTATCGCCACCTGCTGTGTTTTGAAAAATGAGCGGCTACATTTGAGGCATGAGCGTCAGGTCTGCTTCCCTCCACTGTTTATCTTAGTTGACTTCCCATGGGGGATTGTAATGCCTGTGTCAGTGGACACACTAATAGAGATGTGTGAGGTTAAGACTATTGTATACATCAACGCCAGGGATCTGTGCTCCACTATTATAGGCCTGTCACCATCCTCCAGGGATTATACAGGTTTTAAATGGAAGAACAGCTTCTCACAATACAACTGAAGGTTTTTAATCTAGACAAACAACACCTTCATATGAGGTATTATAGCAGACTGTCATCCGTGGATCTTACTTTTCGTAGAATGGGATGTAGAGGCGCCTGTTAAAGGCCTGCCACAGTCCACATGAAGAGGATTAGTCAGAGTGAATCTACCTGGAAAATGTTAATGTGCTAAACCAGATGAAACTGTCTGAGCCTGAAATAAGAATTATGTATTGCCAGTGTTGAGAAGGTTACTTTTAAAATGTCATCTGTATTAGAATAGAGATTTCCTGCTAAAGATTGCAGGGGTAATAGTACATTGTGACTTTTAAAGTGCTGTTCCATCCCTACTATACCCCAGCCATAATTTTTAGCCATGCTAGCGGCATGGCTCTAGGGATGGCGATGCCGGTTTGTCGGTCTGTCCAACACTTTGATTTAGACTGAAATAAATGACTGGATGGATTGCCGTGGAAGTTGTACAGAAGATGAATCCTAAGACTTTAGTGATCCACAGACTTTTTCTTCAGCACCATTGTCAGGTCGAAATTCTAAATTGTCTAATACTTTGGTTTAAGACCAAATACCTGCAAGAGCCTAAACATATTGGCCCTGGGGCACAGAAACTCTTTAATGGAAAATAGCTGTGAAATGCCATTTTACTTTTTTCCCTGAAAAAAAAAAAAAATACATCTTCACTCATGACCTAGAACTTGAATAAACAACTGACCCGCTCAGTCAAGAGAAAATTGCAGTAGAATCATCAGCGATTTTACAGTTTGTATGAATCCGTTTGTACTAACCTCCTTGCGTTTAAAGTTTTTCATTCTTAGCCCAAAGCCATTTTCAACAACTTGAGTGGTTGTACGGAGCTGAAGTACAGTTTCTCTTAACCCTGAAGAAAAGTGATTGTATTTGTATGTGTGTGTGTGTACACCTTGAACTTGAGTGTGCCTTTGCGTGGCCAGTGTATGCTTTTTTTGTCAGTTTCTGAAATAGCATTCTGACCTTTCCATGAAGTTTTTCTCCTCTTTTGTGCTGTCAGCCATATCCTCCTCTTCTAAATGGATGGCTGTTACTCATGCTCTCTTCCTAACAGCAGCACATGGCTGACGTTATGCATTAATAATGTTTAATAATGATTGCAATCTCAATCTAACCATCCTACCACCTACCTCACCCCCTCCCCTTGTCTCTCTGTCTTTCTGCCTCTCTCTGTGAATTTATTCATGGAGTGAAATAGCAAATTAACAAAATTCCAAATGGCTATGGCAAAGGCCTCAGAGCAGAGTAACAAGTTGGGGGAGAAAACACACCAATGTCTTCATTTACATTTTCATTTAATTTTGCTTTGGCCTGTAGCGCTGTGTACAGAATCAATCTTTCTAACTCCATTTCCATTATATTACTGAGAGACAGCAGGAAGAAAGGGGAGGTATTGATTGGAGTGTTCATTGTGTCTTCTCACAGATTGCACACTTCATAAGAACAGTGATGAAATTGCTGTTTGTTTCCTTCTTCTGTGTCTTTATTTTATCTGAAAGAGTAATGATGGTTATTGGTTAAGGCTGAGGTGTGACAGTCAATACACAACTATCTCTTCTGTCCTCTGCACAACACATCTTCTCTTGCTTTGTCTTGACCCACTAACCACAGATTCTTAAAAGAGAGGCACCACTCTAGTGTTGTGATCAAGTCATGGAGTAAATTATAAGATCTGTTATACTACTACTACTACTACTACTACTACTATTACTAATCATAATTATATGTATTATTATTATTATTAAGTAAATATTGATATTATTGATAGTATTATTATATGTATCATTACAATTATTAATATTATGTTTATTATTGTTATTATTATACTTATTATTGTCATTATTGTGCCAAGGTAATCAAATGTGTTTTTTTTCTAATATAATTTACTCCTAACCACAACATAAAGAGGATAGCTTAGACTACTTTCTTTGTAGTATACTTTTGGAATGCCTGCATGTTCTCCCAAAACAAAGTTTGCCTAAAATATCAGATAGGTTTGTTATTGACTGTTTTTGCTAAACCCTGCAAGACATACGTGTGCAAAAGGGGCACATATCAGTGTTTTGTTTCGCATTTGTATGAGCAAAATTGTGGTGAACGCTGTAGCAAGCAGAATAAATACGTAGAGGGTGTAGGCTCAGGAGACTGTTGAGGAGGCGGGAGAAAGATTTTTTACTGCCCTGGAAATGGGGCCCTTTCTGAGCACCAGCACTCGATGTTACAGGTTTAAGTAACAACTCCCTCAACTTCGCCTTCTAGCAACCTGCAAGGCAAACACAGCCAGGCACAGGCAAACATAGTCGGTGCGGTCATCACAGAACTCATTAAAGAAGAAACGTAATAACACTGAAATAGGGATATGCTGGATATATTAAATACTTAGTGTGGCACTAAATAAAATAAAAAGATTTGCCCTTGTTGTGTTTTTGTACCTAATAATATTACAAAAGTTTTGACTCAAAGTCTGATACTAAAATAAATTTTGATATGCCAGCTGTCGGGTTAATTTGTCTTCAGCTATCAGTGGCAGCGATGTAATTCACTGCTCCCTGTGTTTGAGGTTTGAGAAAAGCTGTTAACTGGAACCCTGACACTAATTCACACCTTCAGCTGGAAGAGTTAGGCAAATCGGCCTCAGGACAAGTCCTCCATCTACTTGGAGTATCTATTGAGATTCCAATGATTTTCAGTGAGGAGCAGAGACTCCTAATGGAGGTGTATATTAGGCAGCCAGCTGTCTGTTAGGGCAGCGCTGTGATTGATGGGAGGAGACATGCGCCATTTACTGGCCAAGCTGGAACTAGAAGGAATCTCCATCTTTTCTTTCAAAGCAGTCACAAGACGCCTCACAGAGAAAATTGGCCTATTTCCATGGGGGGAAGATCCGCTAAATTCAGTGCCAGTCACACATACAAACAAGCGCACAGTGTTCGTGTTTACACATACATACAAATGTACCTGTGCACACACACACACACACACACACACACACACACACACACACACACAGACAGACAGACAGTTAATGAGAACACACAGGCTCATACATATGCTGAGGTACCCAAATTTGTATTTCCTTGCACTTATAATACAGTTTGCAGGATACATACATACATACTATAGCTGCAAGCACATTCACACGTACGAGCGCAGACACCTTTTTGTAATTCCGTCTGTCTGAATTTACAGCTCTTCAAATAAATGTGTTGGAGATGGCTGTCACTCAAAAGTTACTAAAAAAGCCACCCACATGCATTCAGATTTTTACACTTGAACTTGTTTCTTTGTACACAAAAGTCAGTTTAAAGTCAGGATGATATTTTGACATATCAGACTATCATGATTGATCACAAATTCATATTAGTATATGCTTGTGTACACTTAAAAAGAGTAAACTGTTCCGAATTGAATGGCAATATACATTTGAATGACAAATGCTCACCAGTGGCCAATCTATAAAGATAACCTATTACAAGCTTTTGTTTCATAGCATGATAAATATCAGAACCCATGGGATGTAAAGTGTCTTAAAGGGCAAACATAATGTTTCTGTCTTATAGAACAAATTGGCTCAGACTTTTAAGCTTGCATTGCACAATCACTTGCGTATACAGTAACTGGCAGTGTGACAGTTAATTGAATCACCATCTTGCTCTCTAATATGTCTGCGGTCCTGTATTCGAACACAGTAAGTTTGTCTCTGATTGACATACAGCATGCTGTCATCCACCCATTCATCAAGCTCCTGTGAAAACAATGGGCTGTTTGGTGCCAGCCCTGTCATCCTTGCCAGTCCAGAGGGACATGGGAGCCAAAGACAGATGCCGTCTCATCTCTGCTAATTTGATTTGTGGTGTGTGCCTGTCGCAGCTACATGGACTGCACATTAATTGAGATCATGTAAATAAGACAGGGCTTAATTTACTTAATTATAGATTTTTCCCCCCTTACAGTATTTCTTCATCCCGCTCTCTGTTTCTTAGTTCAGTGAGACTGATGTGTTATCTTTGCTTTCCATTAATAAGCATCCTCTTTGAGGATGCTTTTGTAGAAAGTGTTTGATACTGCATTTTACTTTGCTTTAGTTGCTTCATGGAACGGACTGAAAACATTATTTTGGCATGTTTCCCATTTTTAACAGTCAAAGCTTCTCCGTGTTCGTAATAGAGATAAAGTAAAAAGAGTGGATGTTAACACAGAGAGCTACAGTAATTTACCTTTGATAGACATCCTTAACTATCACTAGCTCTCTTGGCTGGATGTTTAACGTGACAGAGCAGTATAACATAAGACCAGAGACAGTGTTTCCCCACAGCCTTCTATATAAATGACACATTGTCCACTTCCACTGTCATACTGGATAAATTATTGGATTTGTTAATTGCTCCAAACTGGCCTGCCTCCTGATCTTGTAAAATTTCAGATATTCAGTATCGAAGTACCACTTAACCACCTCACGATAAGGAGTATTTAGCTGGCTGATGGTTTTGACCCCTACTTTTAAGAGGAAGGCTGCAGAGCATTCTGGTCGATGTCTTATTATAAAGTTGAAACTAACACTTTAAATTAAAACGTAAATTTTGCCGTTATGCATCTTGAATAACACGTGGAAACCGAACTCCTGGTAACTCAAAAGTTAACTTATTTGTATGCTGTGGGTTTCATTGCTGGCAAAAGTTTGCCACTGGTGAGCCTGGATTCAACTATCAGCTTGTTTTGCTTATAGGTTTAGGGTGTTTGAACCCCACAGCATCACTGCAACAGGACTGGAGTGTTGCATGTCAACCAACCAATACCTACCAATTTGCCAAAACGAGGCAGGGGTCTTATTGCAGTTAGTTGACTTCTATCCTTTCAATCTTTAACCCTGCATTAATCAGCTTTGCTGTTTTCTGAGATTTCTTTAAAACAAGTTCTACACAGTAAGACAATGCAGGCAACATATGCTGCTGGAGGAATTTGCTGTTGTTTTAAAATCTCACCCCAACTGAGTGAGAATGGTGTTTTACCCCATTTGTTACAATATGTGCCGGGAAATGGTAATCCTGCTGACAAAAGTGTCAAAATAAATTATACATTTCTCCAAGTAATACATATCATACCTGAATATATTATCACAAAGCAATCTGGCTCTGAGTCAGTGTGTATTTTATGCTGATGTACAGATTTAGGAGCCGCACAGTATCTGTGTCGAAGAGGCACCTGTGGATGACTGCTATCTATTCCAAACATAATAACATGAAATAGCAGAGGCTGAACTCTGATCCAGGGGAAAGTTGAGGAATATCAAAAGCAATATCTCACAGATGGCCGCAGCTTCCATTCAGAAACATCTGTTTATGAGTCCCCTTTTCCTCCACAGTCACTTTAGCGTGCCTCAACAAGACCTCACCATCTCAGGCAAACATCAGCTCTCTCAGGGGGCTAATAGAAGCTTTCCCTGTATGTCACATTCAGCACTTACAGCAAGTTTAGTTATCTGCAACTGGTGGTACGGTAAGTACTATCAGTCACATCAGCAACACTGTCATAAGTTAATGATTTTTGCTCAAAAGCAGGTTAACCATTGTTATTTGGCAGCAATTATATAGCCTGTCATCTGGCCAAGTATGTAGAATAAACACATCATTTCCCTCCTATAGAGCCAATGTGTGGCGGCTGCCCCCTCCCTGTAACTCTTCCATTTGCTTCCCCCTTGAGTGCATCTGATAAAATTAATTGAAAAGAAAAGCAAGTAGCATCCTAAGGCAGTGTTATTGTTATTATTATAATTATCAAACGTGGCATGGCCCACTGTCTCTGTGGCCTGTTAGCTCACGGGCTAAAGCCTCTAATGAGGTAGCAGTCATGTGGTGTCAGCTCCGCTGTGAAAGAGCAGTGTAGACGAAGCGGAATGAGCTCATCATATCTGTTTGGGTCCACGTGTGTGTGTGTGTGTGTGTGTGTGTGTGTGTGTGTGTGTGTGTGTGTGTACATGTATGCTTGTGTGTGTGTGTGTGTGTGTGTGTGTGTGTGTGTGTGTGTGTGTGTATACGTAAATTGGCATACCATGGGCAGAGCTCAAAAGGGGCTCCTGACAGCATTCAGATGCGGTCAAGAATAACCAAATAGGACACCATAGACCAGGAGCATATTAGTCAGTTAATGCACCAACCGGATTTTGAGCACAGCATGCTTACCTGTACACTGCTAATAGCGTTGGCATACATTACTTGACAATGACACCTAGAAACTGAAAAGCATAACATTGGAGTTTTTTTTATAAGAAGCAACAATTAGCCTACTGTGTGCACCCAAGTGTAAAAAAACAGTGTACTTACTGGGAGCAAAGATAATTGTGTAGATCATCACATCATTACATCACCCGGGCGTAAAAATCCACACGAGTGAGCTTTAAACATACAGTACAGAAATGCTCTGCGGGTTTGTATCATTTAGCTTATTTTATGTTTTTGGGGCTTGGAACAGGAAATATTTTACCACTTTGTTGACAGTCTAGGAAAAGCCAAATTCTAGTTAGTGCTCCAATCCCTCTGCACTTTCCTTTCAAAATGTACATCACACATATTTTCTCATAACTCATTAAAACAAAGACTGGTTATTGTTTTTGTTTGTCTGTTTGTTCTTGTGTTGCACCATGGAAATAAGAACTGGAGCTGTATGCACTGAGAACAGTGAGAAAGTTGTAGCTGTACCATGGATTTGAACCATGGATCTTGTTATCACACTGCGATGCATTTACAGTACCAACTGCTCTGCAATATATGTGTCTTAACAACACATTTTCTCGTATAATGCAGAGCAATAAATGTGGTGGATTAAGTACCAATATATGTTGCTAATTAAGAGTTAAATGTGTTAGTTGTTATTGTAAATATAAGGTTGCAATGCTTTATTTTATGTTTTATCTATCTAGCTTTTACTTGATATAGCTCTCTTGCTTTAGCTGCCTAAAGCAAGCTGGCTGTTTCTCTGTGAGACAGTACCAAACGTGTGAAAAGAAAATAAAGAAATTTCGAATTTGACCAAATATGTAGTTACTGTGGCAATATAGCTCAAATGTATTTGACCATATTAGCCTTATTTTTGGTTGGGTGGTGTTAGGGTGAGAGATTGAGCTGGACTCAAGTTTGAACGTTAAATTACTTTTGTAAGAAAAAGTATTGTAAAGTAAATGAGCAAATAATTGCCAGAGAATAAATTAACATAATCTTTCAAAACATTCTTTCTCTCCAAATAAGTTCTTAAAGTGATATTTTTAATGCCGAGCCGTGTCTCATAATTAGCCATAAAATTCAAGGAAGGAAGGAAGGAAAGTTAGAATTTTGTCCCATCCTCCCAGCTGACATCACAAGCTTAGGTAATGCAGCTGTTTCAGCTTCAGTTGAGACTGGGCGCTAAGATTCATGGGAGCACGCAACAGTCAGAGGCTTTGATTGGTGGAGGGCTTTATCAGTCACACGACCAAAACAGAGCCCTTGTGGAGGGTTTTGTATGAAGAGCTGCTGCCATGCCGAAGTGTTTCGTTCCTCTGAGCCATCAGCTGGGAAAGTGCTGAGTAAAAATACGTGTGTGTGTGTGTGTTTGTGTGCACACACGTACACACAGTGTAGTAGGGGGGAGACTCAATTAAAAACCAGCTGTGCCCTATTCCTCTGTAAGCCCTCCAGCGTTCCTCACCCCCTCCTCTCATGTCTTACCCCCATCCCCTCCCTCTCAACTACCCCCTGCCACAAACCCCCTGCTGCTCTGTAAGCTGCCTGTAAGCTTCTAGACTCATGCCGATGGATCTAATGCTTCCCCCAAAAACACACTGCACACACGTGAACGCGCGCACACATACACATATTGCCTACCTCTCAAATATACTGTAAATGCTCATTTGCCCCCCGCTGCTTGATGTAATTTCAGCAGACTTGTGTGCCAAACCAAGCCAGCTCCCCTCCTCTTTCACCACTCTCTCCAACTCCCTGATGTACCTGTTACTGCCTCACATCAGCCAGCTCCCACTACAGTGGGGGCACTTACGGCTCTGAGGGAGAGATGAGAGAAACGAGGAATGAGGGGAGCAGAAATACAAAGTCAAAGCTTTATTTACTAAAGAGACAAACAACCAGACAGAGGAAAAACAGGCTGAAAGAAATGCCTGAAAGCCTGTTAATATGGTCTTCAATTACCAGCTTCATTTTGGGCAGCAAAGGTTAGCACAAATTGGTTAAAGTCTTGCCTTTACTTCTTACTCACCCATTGCTATGAACATTACAGCTGTTTTTTTTTCTCTTCTTGGTTGACTGAAAGCCGCTATATATTAGGTTTTTTCTGTTATCCCTTTTATACTTTTATGAATAGCTTCAATGAATTATACTACTGCCGTAGTGAAAAAGGTACAGTTAATATAGCTTAATAAGGTTGTATTCAGAGGGTAGCCATAGTGCTTAGCCAGCTAATCAGTGGTAATTCTATAAATTCTGGTCCTTTTTAATTAGCTAATTTGCATGTTGAGAATTAAGTGCATTGATTATATAATTAACAGTACAATGCATCTTCTTCTAAGACACACATACAGTATGCACCCACCACACCTTCGGATGCACACCGTCGGGGAGGTTAACCCTTCAGAATGTGGATATGATTGGTAGAGATAGATGTATGGGACAGAACTCATTGCACAAGGTTAAATAGAACCCCTGACACCGTGCAGTCTGTAATGGTGGAGATAGTGCTGGGAACGCAATCCACAGCCAGAGCGCTGTGAGGCTGAGGGACCCCTGAGCCCTGGCTATAAGCATTAGGCTTTGATAGGTTATAATGGCTTGTGCTAATATTGGCTCGTGATAGAGAAAGGTCAGCTAACTCATCTACACGTATAGCATTTGACAACTTGCCTCGGGATTATTTTTTCCTCATTAGAGCAAGTCTCAAGCAACACATTCATCCAAGGGTCAGATTTTATGATGATCCATCACTTTTTAAGATGGTGGTTTCTAATAATGGCACAAGGCAAAAGGATGGGATAGAAAGGGTGTGTAAGAAATGGAACTTAGCTGCTAACTGATTGGCAAAAGATGACTGTCACAGTTTGCTTTAAAGGAGACACTTTGTTTAATACTGGCAGAAAGTACAAGAAAAGGGAGAATTGCCAGTGGTAGGTTAGACACCAGTAGAGGTCCTTGGATTTTACCCTAATGTGGTAAAAGAGGGGGGCGGAGGATTGCCACGACTGATCCTGCATTATGGCAGGACAAGGCCCATGGGCAGCCTGTAGGCAGAAGCTGGCGGCTGTCTACACGGAGGTCGATTTTTAAACCGATGAGCAAAACAGTAGTCAGCCACCCATGGCTGCAGCTTCTGGGCGATCTAATCTGGGTTTGATCACTGGCAAGTCTCCACATCTATGCTCACTGGCTAAGTGTTGGCCTGTTATAGGACATATTAGGGCTAATCTCTAGGTGTGTCCATATGCAAGGACTTAAGTGCAGACGGATGGAAAGGACAGATTTAATACTGCTGACATCATTATTTTCAAATCCCCAGTTACACCCTGGGAAATGAGGAGGGTAGGTGGGCGGTTGCAAATGTCTCTATTATATTGTTTATCATATTTTTCTTGGTTTGTGGAATAACAGTTTGTATGAGAAGTAAAACTATCTACTGCAACCAATGATGCATTTTTGTCAACAAGCTTATATTGCTGTATCTTAAAGGAGCTATACTCAGCTCATTATCCTTAAGAAGACAAAACTCTGCAATGGACAGTATAGGGAAACAGTAAATCTCTGGACAAGCTGCACCTGCATGATTAAGAATGGGTACCGTTCTTAATTTCGAGAACGAAGAAGTCAAAGCTGTTTTTCAGGTTATCACTTGGGGACTTAAAAGTGGTTCAGTACGCCATCCTACCCTCATCTGCATTTTTCATCTCGTACTGCACCTGTGTAACCCACTAGAGATCCAGTGATTCCCCCCTCTCTCCTTTCACCCTTCTGGATATAACCATGCCATCTGTGAATTCAAATCAAGTCGAGGTTTTGATATTTTACTTATCCTATAAGCTGACACACTTATTTGTCTCAATCAATATATCACTAGTGGAGAGGGTAACATATTGCTAAACCAAAATAGGAAATGAAAGCATAAAATAAATAAATAAAGCCAAAAGTGGGAGGTTTATGTCCCCTGCCAATCCCCAGTTATGCATAAAAATGCCTCTGAAATGAAATCTTTATCAAAAGAGCCACAAGGTTCTCCTTACAAGGTGTTTTCAAATAAGCGGGCGTTATTATCATACCTCCATTGGGAAATATGCATTTACAGCTTGGAGAGGGAGAGGCAGTAGGGTAACTGTTAACAATGTTTTCCCTAGTTATGGTGCATAATTGCATGCTTCTGTTATTGCACCTTTCTATTGCCGCTAATACAGAGAAAGCCCATTAGGCAGTCTGCTAATGTGAGCGGGAGCCTGCAGTGCAGTGGGTGCACTGTTTAAAAAGAGATGCATGAGGACCACTGTAATGAGCGCTAGGCCGGTGGAAGGAGGGTACTAACACCCAAAAGAGGGCACGTTCAAGCTCCGACAAATACAGTGAGTCAACTTTGCCTGCTGGGCTGCAGCTAAACGTATTTGGCAAGGCAGCCCGTTTGGCATAATGGAAGTGACCTTTTATTCCTTAAATACATGCAAGTTATCACGGAATAATATCCAGTAGCATATGACAGCATGATCACATAGTGGGATATGGAATATTAAATAACCTACTATGATCATATGATAAATAGATTTTGCCCTGTAAAGGCAGCACGAGTGTATACATAACACGTGGAAGAGTTCAATCGCTGTCCCCGCTGACCCCTGCACGCACGCAGCTGCAGCCAGCGGTGCACGGGATCTCGGCCGTGAACGCGCGCTCCGCGAGCCCCGGTCATTCCTCCGTACCGTGCGCGGACTGTCGCTCCCCCGCTGCTGCTGCCGCCGCCGCCGCTGCTGCTGCGCGCGGCTTTAGCGGATCTGCCGTCGCTCACGTTCGCAGCCGTCTCCGGTGTGAGGAGAGAAGCCCGCCGAGGACGCGCCCAGCCGCCTCCGCCCGGTTCGGGTCCACCTTCTCCAGTCCGGCGCTGCACCCCGCGACCACGACCGTCTGCGAATGGATTGCTCCGTTTGATTCCCCCCCCCCCCCCCCCCCGACCCCCCCTCATTTGGTGAGATGCTGTGCTGGAGGCTTATACCCTGTCCTCTCCATTAGCCTCCCCCCCCCCCCCCCTCCTCCTCCTCCTCCTCCCCTCTCCTCTCCCGTCCTCTCATCTCACGCTGTAGCGGCTTGTCAGGACAGACGGGGCAAAGAAAAGTATGCCATAAACAAGTGTCAAGTAGCTCCGGGCCGTTCCGACGGAGGGGAAAGGCGACAACAACAACAACAAAAAAAAAAAAAAGTTCAAGTTGAAGGAGGAGGATTTACGCAGCGAGCGCCGCACATAGCTGGAAAACAGGTACGTGGTGTCTAACATGTATCCCCGCTTGGAGACGATGCCTCCGCGCTCCGCGTTGTTTACACGCCGGCTCCCGCGACCACCACATGCGTGCGTGGAGCGACCGTGACGGGGGGGGGGAGGGGGGGGGAGGGCAGCGCGGCGCGCAGCGATGACATTGAGGTGCCTCCTGTCGGAATAAGGTTCTGCGGGTCCTCGTGTGAGCCTCTGCCGGCGCCGGGCTCCTCTCGGCGCGTCCGCACTGTGGTTCCTGGGTCATTTCGTGTCCAGCTGTGCGGTAAATAGTTCCTCGGGAAGGGGTGACCTTACGGGAGCGTGTGGTTCGCACGTCCTGCGCGGCGTGCCAACACAGACGTCCTGTGGGATACGGGAACACGTGTCGTGTTTTTTTATTTATTTTTTTCATTTAAAACACCCAAGGTGGGATGCTGGACACTGTTGTGATGGTGGGGGGGGGGCAGGAGCTCAGCTGAGGGTTAGTTATGGCTACCGCAGCGCAGCGTCCTCATCTCATCGCTCTCCGTACATGCGTGAGAAAGTGAGTTTGTCCTTGGGGGGGGGGGGGGGGGGGGGGGGGTGGGAGATGAATAAAAAAATTGCTTTCATGACAAAGATGGAGTTACTAGTGGGCTTTTAATTGGCTGCTTGACCTGTCATTACCGCTTATCTCCTCTCCTCTGCACGGCCACAGCTCTGCGTCGCCGCGGCGCGCCCGCCCGGCCGCCGCAGCTGCTGCCGCGCACTCCTGCCTCTCCACAATTCACGAGTTAATCTGTTCAAAAGCGCCAATTGCGACACTGCACTTTAAATTTTCCACAGTCTTTGTATTCATTAATATTTCACCCACTTGCTTACATGCTGGCGCATATTGGATTAGAAATAATGCATGGTATTATGCTTTGTGGAGGGCTAAATCAAAGGTCCCAGGCAGTGTAGGTGCGTGTGTGCTGTGCTGAATTTTAATATCTTTCCTCTGCTGCCATGTTCTGTGTTTTTTGGTGACACAGAGAGGCTGAAAGCCACAGCCCAGCTGGCTCCCCTCAAGCTGCAGTGAGGACCATAACACACAGGACGCCATTCACTCATGTTCATCGGGCACGAGTGTGACTCTTGGTTAAGGATTTAATGCCACATGCGTGGCTTCAAGTTTAAGGTTGCATTAGAAAAACTTTTGGAGTCAGTTGTGTATCAAGTAAAGTGTGGAGGGATAAGGCCCACACACCAGCTGTAGATCCCAGAGCCTGGCAGCCGTCAGCACCTTATGACATGAAAACACACAGATGCCACGCAGATCTTGATGATGAGGCGCCCTGCTGAGATTCACACTTCAGTCTAACTGGTACAGTTTCTCTCTGTGGCCCTTCTATCTCCTCCTCCACCTTTAGCTCTCTTCAAGCCTTCTTGCGTCTCTGTGATCTCTCACGCTCTTTGATCTCCCTCCAGCTTTCCATCCTTCTATCTTGAGCTTTTGACAGGGGCATGTAAATCAAAAAGAAAGCAAAGCCCTCAGATTGGTGTGCAATCGTTACTGACACACATTTAAATACATGTATACGGAAACAAGTGCACGTTGTGTGCTTGAGCTATGTGTGTTTTACTCACACAGACAAGCACACACAGTCAACCATCCGCCTTCAGTCTTTAACCTGCCAAGCATAATCATGACGACCAGTGTGTGTGTATGTGTGTGTGTGTGTGTGTGTGTGTGCGCACAATGTGTAACGAGCTGCAGTCTTAAGTGCTAATAGGAGCTCACACTGGACAGCAGCAGGCCGTGTCAACCACAATCTCTAGACAAGCGCTCAGAGTGTCCCATTTGGCATGGCTACACACACACACACACACAGTCCTGAGAGGTTTAGACTTGACTCAAGGGTCTGAGCACTACCGGTTCTCTGAGTCCATGTCCTTGTTGGACCTTCACAACTATTCAACAAGATTAACTTGGAGATATTCTGTAGATTGACTTTTACGCACGATGTTTGGTAATTCACACGTGGATGTGATGAAAGAGTGACTCTCTTTCTGTTCATTTATGTATTTCCTCTCTCTCTCCCTCTATGTGGGTTACGTATTTATACATACATTTTACTGCAGCACCTGTGAGGCCTGGAAAGAGGAGCATCAGTCTTCATTAGACTGAAACGAGGCTGGCCCTGTTGAATAAATGACATTGTGTGTGTGTGTGTGTGTGTGTGTGTGTGTGTGTGTGTGTGTGTGTCAGGCTGTGTGCATGCGTGTGCCCGTGTGCTTGTGTTGAACCCTGCAGCCCGCTCTGACCCAGCTGACAGATGACTGCAGTGATTTCCAGGGTTCAGCAGATTAGGGGATTAAAGACTGAAGGCTTCACACAATAACCCTAATGCATGCGCATGGCGGCAAACATGCACACGGACACACACGCACATCAAACAAAAACACGCTCCCAGAGCTGTGGGACTGTTCAGAGGTCAGTGATATCCAGTGTGACCCCTCTGCTGCATTGTGCAGATAGGACTGTCCAAATTCACACATGCGAACAGATGGAAAACAGCATTAGAAAACCTCAAGGGTCCAATTTCACTAATGCCATTTTCACACTAAAGGGGTGACCTGTATTGGTACTGAGAGCCCAGTTGATACATTTTGTCCTTCCCAACCAATTCAGAACACACTCAGTGTTAGATAATGAACCAGCGCAGTGGGCTGAATGTTTGTGACTAGGCCAATGCAATTTTGTTGCCGATTTAGAGCCAAAAGTCCCTTTCAAACACAAAATAGGCACCATTGTGTTCATTGTTTTAAATTCTGTCAATGATAAGTACATTGCAGCATGTTAACTGATGTCATAACAAAAAGCTGTTCATATGTCTCTCAGGTATAATTACCTGAGAGGCTGTAAAGTGCCCCTTATTAGTAGGCTTTATACGATTTCATGTGTTGACTGGTTTGGTTTTGGCAACACGATTTGCTGCCCAACATTTTTCCTTTACCTGGACATTTTAACATGGTTTGAAACGTTAAGCACTGTTGCCACGGACAACCATAGCAACATTAGCACATTTTAAAATACCTTAAATCCATCAGATATAGTCTTGGGGGCCGAGTTTAGGTTTTTATTTTTTCATGAAGATGAGAGGACAAAGCAAGCAATTATCCCCAGCAGATCTACACACCTGCTGCTTAAAACCTCCATTGTTTTTTGTTTTTAAGCTATTTTCACAAGCAGGCTTGAATGGCTCGGAGCTAAATACAGGTGAAGTTGTTATTTTATTAGGTAAAATCATTTTTGAAATATAACAAACACTGCTGTTGAACAATACTTTAGACCATAGCATCTTATCATTTGGGAGAGAACAGGTTAGGTGATAATAAAAACAGAAACAACCTCTTGTCATTACTGATTAAAGAACATTGACCTTTTAGAGAGATGGGTGGAAATGATGGTCTTTGTGACAGAAGGTGGAGGGGGGGAGGTTGTTTATATTGTTGCTGTAATTGTCTGCACGTGCCGGTAAATAGAAAATACTAGCTCAGCTCTATTATAGGCTGTTCTGTCCGTCCTACTACCCTCTCAATTATTTCACAAGCTCATGGCTTTTTTGAGCCAGAAATACAATCAACTATGTGTCATAAATCCAGATCCAGAGAGAAACTGCTGCAGGAATGGTTCCACATCTACTATGCTGCCCTGGTTTGGCCTCCTGCAGAGCAGCTCTTGGGTGGCATGAGATACAGAAGTGTCAGAAAGGATTTGATGAGAACGGACCAACTCGGTTTTCCCCCTCATTTCTACTTCATCTAACCAGTTGCGCACTGCTTACTGTCCCCTTCCACATTTCCCTGCTCTAGCTGTCTGGTCCTCAGTTTGATCCATTCATGCTCCATTGTCCTCTCCATTTCATATTTCAACTTTGAACATTAATTGTGCTCCTTTGGGGAGCTTGCCATATGTAGGAATAGCACGCTGTGGTTTTTCGAGAGGCTAAAATTACAAAGACTTGCTGATGAAGGAGCAAATTAATTGCAGTAATTGATTAATTGGTGGGTAGACTGTAGGAAACCACAGCGTAAAAAGTGGTTGATGACATCTCCCATAGCTTTTTGAAGAAATGTCTTGTGGCTTTGGTTTTGATAAAAATACCACTAAAACGATTTTTTACATTTTTGTTTTTATTATTCGTAAGTGCTTACAAGGTTGAATTAAATCAGTTTTCAGTGCAACATCACTTCCACTGCTTCCAAAACTGTAAATGAAAAATACTTTGTTCTAGCCTTTTTCTATGATTGCAGTTGACAGTCCTCCATAATAATCTTGTTTACACGATTTATGTCTTGTCCCATCAATTTTAACCAAAACTATTGGAGTCATAATTCTGCGGTATCACATCTTTTCACAATTGCAATGCATTAAGAATTTAAAATCAAATTTCACTTTTGCCAAACAGTTTGGGAAGATGGACATGGTTGCCACCCTGAAATCTTCAGATTTTTGGGGGGGATAAGAAGAGATAGTGTAGATAAGTTGGTGTGGTTACTTTGTGGCAGCCTATGGGTTGGTAAACACAGTGGATCATAGTGTGTAATGCACTACCACTAAAACAGAGCTCTGGATATCTTTTTTTTATTGGAACAATGATTCTCGAATTTGCTGCCAAGACACATATTAGAAGTGAAATTAGCCATTGAGACCCTAACTTAATGTGAAAACAATTTTGGATACATAGTAGTCTGACCTTTTTGGAACCAGCATCTAGCAGAAAATACTGGTACTGTGTCTTAATATAGTCTTGGGGCCAGACTCATCACATTTGAGTATTTGTAACAGTATGTTGGTTGGATATCTGCAGTTTGTCTTAGAACATGAAATCTAAAGGCCATCAGCTCATTCCCTCAACCTGTTACTTACATACTTTTTGTGACCTTAATGGCCTATATTTTTATATCTTTCAAGGGGCTGTAGCTCAGACCACAGTGCTCAGTGTTGTGCAATGTGTGTTTGCATGTGTGTGGCTTGTGACACCCGACATTAGCTGTGCTTTAGAGAAAGTGACACTTGTAGAGAGCAGCCTTCATCTTGGATTACCATGCCCATGGATCCTGTGGGTTTTGTGCTGAAAGAGATGGCAGAGTGGGATGATATTCACTACATCTGTCTGACAGCTGACTGACTGGTTTTAACTCATCCTCCTCACATGCTCATGGTGCTTTGTTGTGAGACTCCTGGTTACATTTAAGTTGAGTAAAAATAAGATCTCCAACTCATGTTTCTACTTGCTTATGTACTCGTGAATAATGGCTTGTACTGAGTCTTTAAGCTAAAACCACGCTATGTAAGGCCATCAGTAACCATTTATCTTATATTATAAGATAAAGAAAATGTTATGCTTTTCTTTATCTTATAATATTGTGTGATTTTGCTCTGATCTTTGGTAAAAGAAGCAATCTGAAGACATCATGATGGACTATGGGAAATTGTAATGGGCATTTTTAAGTATTATATTTTGATGTTTAGACTAAATTGAATCACTATTGTTTGTCCAGTTAGGTGCTCATCATATGTCAGTTTGAAAATACAAAAGCAAGCAAAATGCCCATTGAGCCTGTCCAGGCCACAATGAATCAAACTGAATTCCTTAGATTTTGCGGAGCTAACTTAAACAAAAAGTAACCAAGAAGACCCTTTGTGGCCCTGCAGTGCAGAGTTTTCTTTTTAAACTACTTCCCATCAGTGCAAAATTACAAAGTCTCCTGTTTCCTCTTTCTGTCTCTATTTTGAGAAATTAGGTGAAAAGTGGACTTGTCCTCTGCTGCCCTCAGGTGTGGCCTGTTGAGTCATACTCAAAGAGACTGCCTAGTCATTGCTCAGACCCACAGACGCAGTCAAGCCCTGACATTTTTGCTCCTTCAGACAGGAAGTGTGGTTGCAGCAGTCATTGAGGATGCTTAAGGATCTTTTGTGCCAGTGAACTTGCTTAATACCCTCGGCCATTTGCATTTCTAACTACACTTCAACTGAGGGCTGTGCAGGCTGCATAAGGGTCTGCTGTAACCCTGACTAGTTGAGGACATTGCAGCTAAGGAACACATCTAAGCACATATGCATCCAGACATGCCCACACGCTGGCCATTTCATTTACGGTATAACTGTGGCTTCTCCATTTACTGTACTTTGACTCCCCTACGTTTGATTTGTGGGATCATTCAATTCCATGCCTTTCACAGCCAATGGAATAACCACAAACTCTGTGCACCAGCCAATGAATTCAGGAAATTTAGTGTACCTTCCCCCCCCCCCCATTGCTTATCCCCTCTCTTTTTCTCTCTGTCTCTCTTTCTAAGCAGACATGCCTAGTTACAGTCTAAAATGGCCTTGTGAAGGAGGACGGGAGTTAAGATGGCATCCCCAGAGACTTTTCAGAGAAGTAATTTAATAAACTGTGATATTTTCCCACTCCACAAGGGAAAGGGAATAGGCTCAGAAAAGTAATGAAACTCGGCTGTTGAATTTTTAATATTACAGAATCAATTTCCTGTACTTGAACATAACCAAGGAAGACTTTTCTTCTACCTGAGTTGCAAAATACACAGTATAGCATTTGCTTCCGGCTAGCTTCCTTTTCCCACTGAAATAAGAGTGGGGAGGTCTAAAGGTTTGATTAAAACATTTGTTCACCTGCATCTCTTGGCCCCCACCTGCCCTTGAACATTTGAGTAGCAGCTGGAAATATAGGTTGTCCTAACCACAGTGACTGCTTGAAAGTGGCTTCTTAGTTACCTCACAAGAATAGATGCATGTCCTTGCTCATCAATAATAAAACTATGATGACAAAGGGCACTTTTCACATTCTAGCTGCAGTGAATCTGCAAGTCAAAGTTTGAGTGTGAGGATACAGATTTATAAGGGCAGAATAATTCTGGTGTAAAATTCTATAATTATGTCTTTAGCTAATTGTATATAAAAAAAAATCAAATCATTGCTTTTCAAAGCATTGTGTTTGTTTTCCACTGAACAAACCTTTGGAACAGGGAACGTGCAGTTTGTAAGATGCCACATCCTCCTTAAATCTAGTGACAGAATTATTTTGTGAGCTCAAAACATCCATTATACTTACAGTTTTGTTCTGATTTCCTCTCAAATCTTGATCTACAGAATTACTCCCATTCAATTTTTTTTAATTCTGTCAACTATTTAGTAATTTACAGGCTCCCATACATTTGACTGATCATTTGATTGGACTCTGGTATTTGATAATTAGCTCTGCTTTCTACCTTACACGTTTCTGTCAAGGCTGTTGGTTGTTTGTTTACTGCAGATATGCAATGACACTCCTTTTACCCTGACTCCACCACTACGTGTGGCAGAGAGAGAGAGAGAGGGGTCAGGTGATGATTTATGACCGCGATGCTGCATTCCAGCACAGGATGATTAATCTCTTCTGGGAACACTTCACGAGTACAAGTTTAACCTACCTCGGCCTTGCACATGCATGCACGCACACACGCCAGTCCGCTCAGGAAAACACGAATACACACACTCGTAAGCAAAATGCGCACTCTGCATGCCTGACAAGCAGGACATAAACGTAGGGGCAGAGTGCATGTAGGTGCTTTTGTATGCAATTCATGTGCAACATGAATCACACACACACACACACACACACACACACACACACACACACACACACACACACACCCTCTTTTCGTTCATTCTCTCTTTCTCTCTCCTCACTGACCTCAGTGGTGCAATGTCTCACATTCACCCCTTTCCTCTTTCGCCTCATCCATTCATCACAAACAGTCACAGATCCTCACACTCACAGTGTGTGAGAAAGGGAGGGAGAGAAAGCGTGAGAGAGCCTGTCTATAAGGCCATTTGGCTCCAGCGCCAGTGAGCATAAGGCTATAGGATTAGTGCTGCTAGGTGCTAAAAGCAGTGTCCTAATAAGCACAGAGAAAGACAGGGGCTGGCCGTATCAGTGTGATACACCTGTGTGTTTCTGTATGTGCACATGAGTGTGCATACTCAGGTGCTCTGCGCAGGTAAAAATACTCTTTGGCAGTCCTGGGCGGGCACATTGAGAGGATAAGTGTAAATACCACAGGCTGCATCTGAAGCTCTATTACTTGAGCACACTTCAACGAATCGTTCCACATTTATACTCATTGAAACACAGAGGGTGGTTGAACACATCTTTATTGTAATGAAGTCATTTATTGAAATGGAGAACATTTACAGTCAACTGTAGCTTAGATTCTCAGGCTTTTGTCATTATGGCTTCCCTGCCTCTTTATCAAGCCTGCTCTCTCTCTGTCTTAGTATCACACTCTATCTCTCTAGTGACCAGCTTTAGCCTGTGAACACAGTGACCTTCTCTCTCTTGAGAGTAGGATTGTTTATAGGAATGGGATTTGCAAAGATGGTGCCATTTTTAGAAACATGCTGTTGTTGTGCAATTAAATGCTTTTAGTAAGGCCTCATGTCCCCCGGCATAAAAAGTATCATTTATCAGTGAGGAATGTGTATGTGTCTATATATATCTGCAATACATATGCACTAACCAGAAATGACAACATGATGGATAACATAAATTAACACTAGTTACATTTCAAAGGTGGAGAGTAATTTACATTTATTGTGAAATGTATCACTTTATGAGTCAATCAACTTAGTTTGAAAGACGTGTTTATTATAAGCTTTGCAGTACATCTACATCTCCAGAATGTTTAATGTTTATATGGAGCCTTATGTAGGCTTAGTCTGCTGTCATAAAGTATATATCTATGTCTCTTGCATTGTAAATACCCATCAAGACAAATGCGTATAAAGTTATAAGCCTTAAGCTTTCAGTCCTGGTTGATTTGGCAACACCTGTGCTTACTCGTGGTAACAAATGCAGTTGAATACTACAGGAAACACTCCTTGAGAAGCTTCTTTGTCAGCAATACAAAGACAAGCAACTGGTGTATCTGTTTACAGTGCAGCCAAACAAACTCACATTCTAACAAAGAAGTCGGACAAAAATAATGTATTTCATGCTCCTCGTGATGTGAGTAGTTTTCCACACAACAGTGGCACAGCAAAAGGAGTTGGTTATCCTACTGAGGAGTTGGAAGCGTGCAGTCTGCCACCTCCAACTCTTTATCTAACAAGAATGAGAACAAGAATAATAAGAATGCTCCTTCTTTCTCCATCACATCCTGCAATATTTTAAATGGATCAACTATCACAAAGTGCAGAAAATGCTTGTTGTCTTGTTCTGTAGACACATTTTTGATGAATGTTGTCAGAACTAACCTCAGTCACAAATCCATTGTGTTTCCTGTGGCTGCAATAAAAGCCACCCCGTGCTTCACGAATTGGATGTTTTTTAATGTGAAGCAGTGCCAGTATTAAATGTAGGGTTTGTATTAGCAGTAACTTAATACAACACTGATAAGGCTATAGGAGAGTAATCAGTAAACAGTTAGGTTGATATTATTGAGATAAAATTAGAGTAGACATAGAATGTGAAGGAAATATGAATCAAATGCGGACCCCACAACTAACTATAAAAACAACTATATAGAGAGGTAATAACATGTAAATCCATTAAATTATTGCTAAAATAAATTCAAATCCCCACTCTATACATCTCTGCCTACTGCTGCTGACTGCAATTAAATGGCCACCAGATTGCAACATATTTCATTACCTAATGGTTATACTTATCGTTAGGTCTACAATACCAGGAATTTAAACATGCATTCAATCATCCCTACTATAATGTCACCTCTACTATAATGCCCTGCCACATGAGATGACTTTCTGATTAAACAGATAAGATAGCCGATAGATTGACTAAACTGCAGAGCTATCCTGTATGTACTATATTTCTGTTCTCACATTGCTCATGACACAGAGATAGCAGTGGAAGACGAATACCAGTTGGCAAAAGAAAAGGAAAGTTGAATAACTCATATCTACACTCATACATGCTTGTGTGCATGTAGCTCCAGCTCAATTCATAACATAGGCAGTGTCCATTATCAAATGTGAGGATTGGGGGGAGCAAAATATACTGTATGAGGGACAGAGAATGGGAGAGAGAGTAATGTAATCCTTTGTGAAAGTGCCATCATATCACCCAACCCCACTCAATCTCCTCACCAGCTACAGAATAGATGAATGTCCTAGATGATTCTAATCTCATCACACACATATATACACACATGTAGACACACTCACACATAGAGAAATACTTGTCTACACCATTCATTTTTGATGTTTACAAAGAGATGGTGAAGAGTAATAACATGAGTGGAAGTTGTGTTGTTATTGTGCTTAAAAATGCCCTCTGAGGCTTGTGTGTGTGTGTGTGTGTGTGTGTGTGTGTGTGTGTGTGTGTGTGTGAGAGAGAGAGAGAGAGAGTGTGAATGTGTAGGAGTTATATTTGTAGCGTCTAGTCAGAACATCCGTACTTAAGCTTAATTCTTCAGCTTTTAATTGTGACCAGGTGCAATCCTGCCTTAAGGTTCCTTTTTGTTTGTGCAAGTGTCGAGCCCCGATGGGCCCCTGGCGTGATGTGACATTGTGGATAATAAGGGCATTTCACGTCAGTGTGTGTGTGTGTCTAGCCAGAGTGGTCTAAATCCTTGATGTCTGCTAGTCCACTCCACGGTCTCTTTTACACTGCTATCACTTGATATTGATTTAAGAATGTATCTGTAATTGAGGAGGGAGGTCTAATAAGGACTGAGAATGGGTTTGGGAACCATGCTGTGAAGTTATCTGGGCCTCTCAAGTTTGAATTGTTCCTTCTGAAACATGTTGTATTTGATCTTCACATTGAGGATTTACCTTTGCTTGATTAAAGTTAAAGACATTTTTATGGCTTGTCTGGCTTTGACTTGAGACACCATGCTGATTGAATTAATTTGTAATAAATTTGACCAAGGATTGAACTTATCCTTAGGGACACCAATTGGACATGAAATATTTACTCCTTTTATTCATTTTAAATTGATGCAGGATAGTTTTTAATACGCCACAATTTTTTGAAATGCTACAATCGAATGCAATTATTTTTCCATACATGTAAGTGAAATAGTTTTTATGTAAATATAATAGTATTTTATATGGTCAAAAAGTAACTGATTTGGTGATCTGTCACAGCAATTGGAACAATTATGTTTACTTATTACAGTATCAAGTGATTATCTTATTTGACTTGAGAGTCGGCTATGTTGCTGCCAATTTAAGTGCTTAATAAACAATTATAAGTCCTGCTGCTACCTGGAAGAGAGTTTATATTAAAATCTGGGAAAGTCAGGAATGAGTGATGTGACATTTAGTATAATCATATCCATATTTGTATGAAGTCACATGTCACAATTAATTAAATTTAAACTCAAAGAGCAAATGGATTTGTTTTGATGTTTGATTTTCCACAAAGTTGCAGGTTTACATCATCAATCAATCTCTGTTAATAACAGAACATGCAGCTATATCATTATGACTAAGACAGTAGAAGAACAGCAACCACAGAAAGCATACACCTGCAACTTTGTCCCTGACCTACCCCTTCAGCATGGGTCTTATTCTAAATTCCACTGTACAGGTAACCTGATGATCCTTTGCATGGTTTCAAACTAAAATGGTGTAACCACTGCTTAACCTTACCTTATTTACTAAAGCTTGTTCTTACTACATCTCTGCTGAATTTAGGCAAAAAGAGCAGAGCTATTGGCTGTCATTAGTGTAAAATCATGACAATTATAAACTAAACCCTTATTACAATATCAAACATGCTTGATTGTGTCAGAACGGTCAAAATTATAAAGAGACAGCATTAAGATAGCTCTGACTGAGTCCTACCCCTCAAGTGCTGTGACAGCAGAGCTCTGTGATTAGACTCTAAATTTGAAATTTGCTTAAAACTGAAATCACTTTCAAATATCATCTGCCGTAAGGTCAGCATAAGATATATGAAAAGACTTGAGTGCAATTTTGGTATAAAAATAAGGCCTTCGCTTCTAACTGCTCAGACTACGTCTTAGTGCGAACACTTGAATCCTGCGCTATTTTCATGGATTTAGTTTCATGGATTTTCATGGATTTAGTTTGTGAAGGCGCATCGACATAATCACTTAAACTGCCTTCATGTTTATTATTTCTGCCAGTATTTCATTTTCCTTAACATGGATTTTATAACTTTAAAAGGAGCTAAATCCAGTGGGAGTTTGAAGCAGAGTCATTAAATCAGGGGTACAGGAGCATGTATGGTGGATCCTGTGAATTCATTGGACAAAGGAGATAATACGGTCCATCAGAGACCTCAAGGACATTGTCTATTTTCTCTCCTTTCTACATACCTGAAGTCAGAGCAATCTATTTCCACCAATCTCAACTTTGAAAGTGTCATGACAGAAAGCATTAATATTTGTTTTGAAAAATCAAATTTCTGCCTCCATAATTGAAATAAGCACCCTGTTCGTGTTTAATACTATCAGTATTATATTGTGTTACACAGCATGCACACGTTCTGATATGATTTCTGTTGCACACCCAGGTGCTGTCAGTTAGATGACGTCAAAAACCGTTAACATCAATCACACTCACTACTTGATTCCATGATCAGTCCTGACATTTTTTTTCATTTCCTGTCATGCACAAATCTGTGGGCAAAGTTTTGAGGTGAAAGCCTTGAAATCCAGTGTAGTGATTTATCTGTAAATTTTCATTGTTATGAACAGCGTTACATTTGTCTCCTGAGTTTTCATTACTGAACCTGCCTCTACACTGCTCAGACCAGTGCTATTGTTTCATTGTAGTCCTATGTACTGTGTGTGGGGAAAGAGGAAAAATAAAATGAATCACAAATATATGAACATAGAGAATAAGGTAATGTCAGTGTTCTTGAGGATTTTGTTGCTGATCAGTTTCACTTTTCTGTCTCATCTGTAAATTCCATCTCTAATAAAAACATGCACTATAAAATCTGAATACTAAACAATAACCGTAAAAAAGAGAGAATCAGCGAAAAAATAATTTGACTGCATTCAAGACATGTTTTTGTTCCACAGCGAGGATTACGGTGGGGCTTTTAAACTGTTAGATTCCCGCTGCTTTTTAATATCTTGTGTGATCTATTTGTGTCCTAAGCTGCTAATAGCTAGAGGGAATCAAGGGAACACAGCAGGGGTGGTGTTCACATAATGGATTGGTTATTTTATGTTTCTCCCCCCAAAAAAGATTGAGAATTTGTCTTTCCCTCCTTCCTATATTCATCACTTCTGTCTCAGTTCTGTTTTACTAGAAAACAGAGGCTTGTCTGGAGTAGTACTCAACCTAGCGTCACAGTTATTTAGAGGCATGTGCTGTGCTGGTGTTACCCAGCTCAAGCCAAGACACAACATTAAGTGCACGGAAGGACTGAAATCCAGTGTAGGATGAAATTTCAGGACCCTGCACTCACCATCGGCAAGAGGATATCACACCGGGTGAGCTGAACTTGAGGAACACTAGCCCAGTGGGCGAGAGTGATTTTTGAAGCAGCAAAACTGTATTCTCCATTTCACGGTCACAGCACTGGCACAGCTGTGATAACAATGTGCCTCGAACCCGACTTATGTTCTTATTTATTCTTATACTGTGTGCCCCACAGTTGCCCTGACAATTATTCAGAGAAAACGTAATTAATAACAATGTAGGTGCACGCATTCCCTTCCCTTTCCCTCCACTCCGGCAGGTCTTCAGTGCAGGAAGGCAGAGCTGTAGCTGATATGCATAATCACACGTTTAGAGATGGGTGGGAGAGAGTTATTTTCGAAAACCTCTTCCTGACAACTCGGAAACAAATTTGGAAGTTTTCAGGACAATCAGCCTGCTAATTCTGCATTAATTAGTGATTATGAAAAGCCAAAACAAGTTAATGGCTATTTTCGTGGGTGGGGGGATGCAAAATGCATTTTCCTCATGTAGTTCTGCATGACAAGAGAAGGAAAGAGTAACTGGCAGATAACATTTCTTCGTGCAGTTACAAAATTGTTCATCATCTATAGGGACCAAACAATTCTCCATAAGAAATACTAAAGACTGTAATGTTGGCCGATGTTGCATAAATGTTTTAGAATTGCGGTGCTTGGTATGGGCTAGACCAAGCCTCAGTGGACCAATTTATGCGGCCTTATAATGGCATCTCTAATGCTCCAGTCTACATGAAAATAAACAAGTCTGTAAAAAGGAATATTAAATGCACTGTATTATTGCTTATTCCCAAAGAAACAAATTGATCTTTTTATGACATTCAATCTACAAAGCAAGGCGGTAGCTATTTTACGGCAGTTACTATAAACAAACTAGTGAGCTGGGTTTTATTACCTTACATTTCAGCATTGTGGATTGAATTTTTAAACTGATCCGATTGGCTAGGCCTGGTACGAATGTGTTAGTAGAGATGTGTGCGTGTGTGTGTGTGTGTGTGTGTGTGTGTGTGTGTGTGTGTGTGTTTGTGTGTGTGTGTGTGTTTGTCTGTGAGGGAGATTGTGTGTGATCTCTGCCGTAGCTGTGAAGTATGGCTGATTCCCTGATCCAGCAGGTTAAGGAGGGCTTTGGCTCTGTGCAGCTGACCCATCTGGACAGTTTGCGGGGTTTCAGCCTCATCCCTGGACAACAGTTGGAGCATTGCAAGCTCATCTCCGCTGCCTTTCCTCAATTCAGACCTTCAGCAGTACAGCTGTCACAAAATTTTAATGGTCATTGACCCATTATACCTCTGAAGATTTTATGTGAGTCAAAGCGTTTGTGTCTGTAATCCCGTGACAGATGTGGTTATCAACTCAGTCGTATCAAAACACACACACACACACACTCACACTCACACAAACACACACATACACACATACACACACACACACACACACACACACACACACACACACACACACACAACACACACACAGATATAAAGAATACAGGCAGATAACTCAAATTATTCTTTCCATATTTTTCTATGCTGCTATAGCACTGATCCCTTTCAATCTGTTGTTGGTGACTTTAGCTCCTGTCCAAATATCGTATCTCCTCTGTTTTTTGCCCATCTTATCCCAGAGCTCAAGCTTGATGTGACATCCCACACACACTACGAGAGCCAAAGAGGATCAGCGCTCAGATCCACTCAGATTACCACCTTGCATATATATATATATATATATATATATATATATATATATATATATAGCCCTCTCTTTTTCTTTTCTGTCCACCTAGCTAGAATGACTACTCCATCCTGAAGTTACATTTGGACAAGGACGAATAGTACAACAGGCACACACACAGGCAGACACTGCTTCAGGGCTGGGTAGCATTTGAGGGGCAGGGTAATGTCAGCTGACCAAAGCCTTGGTGGCTCCCAGTCATCCATGGCTGCCAACTTCACTAACATCAGCTCCACTCCACAGTAATAGGACAAAGGCGGCCTGCGTTTTTCTGCAGCCTTTAATGGGGCAGCTTGTGTGTGTGTGTGTGTGTGTGTGTGTGTGTGTGTGTGTGTGTGTGTGAGTGTGTGTGTGTGAGAGAGAGAGAGAATGAATGAATCAGAGAGAGACAGAAAGAGAAGAGGAGGAGCATCAATGGGACTGGGTCTTTTTTTGGGACTGTGTCTTTTTTATGTCTTGAAGGGAAACACCAGCATGCATCAGGACAGTGGAAGCATTGGGCTTCAGAGATGACAGCAACCTGGTTCTGTCCTGGTTGTAGGGCTGGGCAACATATTTTAACACAATAATTTTATTTTCTAAATATATATATCTGTTAATATCAATATTTCTCACAATATAAATTAAGTCACAATTTCTGCACAAGATTTCCCCTAAAGAGGAATTGCACTGATTTTGCACATCAAAGTCTGTTTACAGGACAGCACTTGGGGAGTACTGCGTATGTGGAAAAAGTTGCATAAAGACTATTTCTGATAAATTGCCTCAAGTGATGTCACTTGAAACTACAAGTTTGAGTGCAGAATTAGAAAGAAGGGAGCTTACCAGACCTCTGTAGCCCACTCTTCATCACTGCTTGAGGCTAGAGGCTCGAGGCTACATAAGCCGCAACTAGGATAACGCGCCTGAATCTCCGACCAAGTTGCATTGGGGGAAATGTAGGCACTCAGATTTTCACGACAAAGAAGAATGCATGAAATGAAAAAGACAAACTCTCAGATTCTGCTGCAAGGACTTTTTTACTGTCCAAAATGTGTCCAACACTGTTAAGGAAGTGGAATGCTAAATTGGTGCATTGCTCTTTTAGGCCTAAATTCCCTCGTATAAGATTCAGAACCTGACAAACTTCCAACAGAGTATCTATTCAAATAAATTAATTGTAACTGTTACTGTTGAGAGTGCAGGCGCTTGCACTAAATTATGGTGATTAACTTAGTTGGTGATATTTGTTGGCACCGTTTTTTAGGCTTTGTTTCATGTTTGACTCTAAATAATGTTAGCTTAACATATTTAGGACTGTCACATCCACTGTGTTGCCAAACAGGCCTTTAAGTAGCCAGATTTCGCCACACCACAGATGTCTTATTACTTAGTTTATCCACAATAGATTTTTGTATTTAAGGTTATTTAGACTGTTGAGCTGTTGCTTTGTGTGCCTATGGCCCGACGCAAAAGAACATTTTCTTTAAGGGATTGCCCCTCTCTGCAGTCTAACTATCCGACTTCTGATACCAAACTAACAACATATGGGCAGCCAACCCCGCTCTGTCTATTTTGGGAATAGGGCCGTCCATTCCTAAAAATCTGCCATATGATTGGCCAGAAACAGCTTCATTTTTGTGTTGGGATTGGTTTGTTAGTAAGTTGTCAAGCAAGGTAGCTTTGGTTATACTGAAGTGAGTTCATGTTTTCTATTTACGTCTTGGTCATTTGCTTGATGGCGCCCCTACAGTGTGTTTCTGTTGCTGTGTCTCAGGCGAAATGCTGCAAATATGTACCTCTCTTTTTTCCCTCCTCCACCCTCCAGGTATCCCTGCTGTCACTGCAGTCCTTTAACATCATACCCCTGCCATCCCACACACATGTGTATATATACATTCACACTTATCGCAAAACAGCATGTGTTCACTGATCAAAAATACATTGCGATTTGTGTAGCATCACAAACAGTTATGCATTCGGCGTTTTGGTTGAACTGTTGGGTGGGAGACACTGCATTTGGAAATACATGTGATAGACACATGTACCGACGCGCGCACACACTAAAAATCCCATTGGCCATTGTTCCTTAACTCCCAGTCATCCTCCCACACACACACAGCAGCGGGGCAGCCAGCCTCTTGACATCGTTCCATTTAGCCCACACTCCTGCCGGAGGATTCAGCTAATAACTCACATAGCCTGAATACAGCCATAGCGTGAAACAATTACTTTCAAGAAGAAACAGAGGAATCAGGGGAAATGAGAGAAAGCCTAACCTTGAGAGAGGATAACATTTTTTAACACCAGGCAAAATCCCTGTGCTGAGAGTGATGTAGCAAAAAATAAATAAATCATCAGAGTTGGTTAATGAATCTCTCAAGTGAACTGAAGTTGCGTTACAGCAGACACTCATTACTATTCAAGGCCTCTCTCTCTCTCTCTCTCTCTCTCTCTCTCGCTCTCTCTCTCTCTCTCTCTCTCTCTCTCTCTCTCTCTCTCTCTCTCTCTCTCTCTCTCTCTCTCTCTCTCTCTCTCTCTCCCCCTCTGCAGGCCAGAGAAACAGGCTGGAAAAGAGAACTGAAAAAAATAAACACTCCCAGTGTGTCAGAAATCGAACTGCTCTCCCAATAGAACTAAATTACCTGAAGCGACTTGGGACATTTAAGAAACACACGCAGCCAGTCTATATTTCCCATCAAACACATAATTTGCTTATAGTGGTTATACAGCATAACAAGACAGCAGCTATTGATTGCATATTACTGGGAAATTAGCCCTACAGCACAGGAATGGGCTCTCTTTTCTCAATGGATATTAGAGAGAGAGAACAGATATGTGGCAATGAATTAATAGAGATTACATGATATATTGGTGGGCTAGGTTTCCTTACTGTCCACTATTTTTCTTCTGTATTTGAAACACATGCCAATTAGGTGAAGTGGGTTCTCTAAATTCACCGTAGATTCACATGTCTGGAATACAAAACAGTATTTCTCCCTGTGGTCTGAGTGTATGATGGGATAAAGGCCCTGATCTCCTGTGGTTTTCTATAGTGGGTAGACCAAATGAAGGTTTCTGGAATGTGCATCATTGTTAAAAGAAAGCTGAGAAAAGATTGTTAAAAACTGATAGTGATAAAGTGCTATTTATGGTCTTGTTTGTTTATTGGTGTGTGTTGTTTGTGTTATTGTAGATAACAAATTTAGACAATCACATAGATATATTCATATATATTTAGAGGAAAGAAAATCTAAAATATCAATGTCACATCCTCTTCTAGAATCAAACATTTATGACCGTATAGTAGTCTCTAGAATACAATATTTGCTCCATATTACAATGCAGATACAGAACAATGAGATGATGCATTCTGAATGAAGGCTGTAACGATTTATTTCTCTTGACTGAACATTGGCTTTCTCGTGCATATAAGGCTAATGTTATCAATACTGCAATTGCAGTTGCTTTCTCTGGTTTCACACATAATCCAGTTAAATATAACCAACTCAGGCACGTTCTCTGGAGTATGTCGAAAGGCTTCCTGGGAAATATAGGAAATCACTAACTGATGCAGAGGCAGATTTAGAATATTTGAGAGAAATGCGAACCGAAGGGAAAATTGCCACATTTGATCGCAAAAATAGCTTGTTGAATGCTGTACATCACAGATAGATAAAAGTAGAGGATAATATTCATTTTCTTTTTTCTTTTGTCCTTTTTAGTGATTCTGTCTGTTTCATTTACTCACTCTGTTTACTGCTCTGTTGCCCTCGCTTAACTGTATTGCAGTATTGAATTCAGCTTACTCTGCTACCCCAATTAAAGCCTTTGTTTTGTCTCTATGACAGTGCTATGCGTAGTAATAGAAAAAAAATGTGTGTGGCTCACACTATAACAAATTATAAACAAAGCTCATGTATGGAGGAGCTGTATTACAGTAGTTGTTTTTGCTGCATTCACATTATTGTGACATAAATAGGCAGTGAGACAAGTACAGATAAATATGCAATGACCCAGTCAAATACTATGTCTATTTAAATACATATACTTGGTGCAAAACATTCACATTTGAAGAAGGAAAAGAAATCCATCATAAGGAACAATGAATGGCTTCAACATACTGTAGTTCTTTTTCAAGTGTAATTATTATTAAAAGACCTGTCAGTCAATCTGGGAGCAACAGGGATTCTAATCCTGTGTTATGAACTGTGGTGGGAGGCCTACTCCTTTGCTTACATTTGGATCCCAGATAGTACTTTTAATATGTGTGAGTGTGTTGGTTTAAATGTCCTCTGATTCTGAAGTGTGGGTGGCTTTTGCAAATATTTGTTACCTAGAAATTATGGGAGACACATTCACTGAAAGAGACACACTGGAAAAAGTGTATGAGTAATCAGTGTCATAAAACTAGCAGCCATTGAAAAATTATTGAATTTAACAACTTATTAAGCAACAACCAATGTTAAAGTTCATAAAAATATATTGTTGGGGGTTATTTATTAATAATAACAGCTGAATAGGTGTGGATTGATCAGGTTTGACTCACTGTAGCAAACAACTGTCAGGTTTGCTGTATTCTGACTGGGGCATGGAAATAAGCGGCATCGCACCAGTGAAAACAGCTCACACAGGAACACAAACGCAGAAAAAGCTCAATTAAAATCAATCCAAAACTGTTCAAAGTGGCAGAAAACGTGTTCATGTAAATTACTGAGAGAAAGAAGCTGACTGAGGAAATAGGTTTTCAGGGTCTTTAACATAGTGGAACAGGAACAAAAGTCCTGGTTAGCTCTTAAGTGTCTGACGGCGTTATATGTAACGATAAATTTGTGTGTCTGTGTGTGTTTATTGTATACCGCATGCATGCATGTGTCTCGGGGGCGAGTTTCTTCTGCGGTTGACTGTGGTTGAGTGGAGAGAGCTCATTTGAGAAGACGCGCTTTGAGGAGCGATCAGGGAATTCCTCCAACATCATGCTCCTATAAATCATCTCTTTAATCAGCCTGAAACTCTCTCTCAGCGCACAGCTGACAAACACACACATACACAGACACACAAACGTTACAATGCAAAAAAAAGAAGCCTGCTGCAGGCTGACAGAGCGTGACGGCGTCACATAGCGGGGTAAACGAAGAGGGAACCAAAGATACAGGTAGAGTGACTGCATGAAGGAAGACAGAGTAGAGGAAACGTAGTTCACCCAGGTTGGCAGAGTCAGCGCTGAGCTGAGCAGTGCCAGGCCGGTAATTGGATCGGCGAGTCTTTGGGGAGGAGGATTGGGGGGGGGGGTTTACTTTGTCTCCTGAGCCTATCAGCAAAGAGGAGTTATCTATGGACTATATTACTCACTTGTTTCGTTGATCAAATTCAACACAGAGCCTAAACAAGACCCACACATTTCATCATCCAAGCACTAAGTTAGAGCCTCTTGGGGCAAGAGAGCTTTTTTTTATTTAAATATATAAGGTCTTTGCTGTAAGGCATTTTAATCTGATATACATGGAAATGAAATGTCTGTACACTATGGCAGAATCTATATTAATAACATCACTCTCGCTGATGTTCAGCCTGAATGAGAGAGACAGAGGGAGATAGAAAGAGATAGAGTTGTCCGATAGTTGTATTACAGTAATACCTTGGTTTAATGGATGTCTGGTTTGGAATAAGGCTGTGCTCAGTCCAATTGAGATTGTGTTGTGTTGAAGGGATGAGGTGCGCCCCCTCATAAATCCTCTCCTAGATGAGATTGGGGTTCAGAACGAGGGAACGAACGGACAGTAAGAAAGACAGACTGATGCACACAAATCCAGCAGAGGATTTTGCTGTTGTGACAGGGTGGGGGTGTGTGTGTGTGTGTGTGTGTGTGTGCGGATGGCGAATCCCACATATTGGCTCTGTTAATCCTCCAGTCAGGCCTGGTGTTGGCTATGTCACACACACACTTACCCTACACATACACAGAGGAAGAGCTAATGTTTCTCAGACGCAGCTCTTTGGAGGACGATATTATTTGTTCTCCTCTAGCTCTATAACTCAAACTTTTTTTTTTTTTTTGCAAACACACACGTGGTGCAATACAATGACACACTCTGGCCCTATTTCCTAGATGTAGATGGACAGAAAGAATGCAGGAGAGAGAGAGGATGAGAGGAGTGAAGCCAGGGGAGAAGGAAACAGCTGGAGGTGGAAAAGGTCAGCCAGCTGGTGGTTCTGCTATAAATTATAAAGCTGCTGTTGGATACTTAGAATCAGTGAAATAAAAAAACAAGGGACGCAAGGAGTGTTGGGAAAGGAGACAGCACGAGGTGGTAAGAAGAAAAGGTGGTAAGGATAGAAGACTAGGCAGAGTGGAGACAACCGAGCACAGAGGAGATGAGAGGGCAGCGTAGAAAAGAGGAGCTCAGAAATGCTGCAGGAGGCGAAGGCAGTCATCTTGAGCAAAGGCTGCTGATTTTATTGGGTTCTTCGGGGGGCCTGCGGGAGAGGGGAAGGGTCAGGTTGCCCATGTGTAAACAGCAGATGTGAAAAGCCGCCTGCACACGCCGCCACCCCGGGCTCCAGCGAGCTGCACAGTCAAGGACTCGTCGTGTGTTGCTGCTGCCGAAACCCTCGCCCATCTGCTGTTGCTTCAGCCCCATAAGCTAAAGTCCTGTAAAGACATTGACAGTGACAGCTACCTCGAGCCTTTAGGATTCAGGTGCGATTAAAACAAGTGTTGCTTTCATTAGGTTTTACACACTAGTCAGCAGTACGGCGAGCAGGCCCAGGCACGCTCACGCTCATTAGTAGTGTGGACTCTGCACTGGCAGGGTCTTAATTGTTTTTTCTCTTTAACTGAGGAACTTCATCAATAATCATTAAAAGGTGCTCAAGCAGGTGGGGCACTTCTTAACTCCGTTACAAACAGCACAAAACATACACACACACACACACAGACACACACACAGACACACACCCAAACACAAACACACACACACACACAGTTGAAACAAGCCATGCATGAGTCATACAAGATTCGTTTTTGAATATTCTTCCATTTCCTGTGAAATTAGACTCATGTTGCTTATTTCATTAGGCGCTTTTAGAGTGTTTTTGAGACTTTTGAAATGTACAAATGATTATCAGCATTAAATACGACTGAATGTAGCTCATTAGGCAGCAGCTGAAAGAGAAAGATTCAAATAGAGGGGGCTGAGAGGAAAAGAACAAATTGAAGAAAGAAGAAAGACCTTTTTGCCAAATGGAGGATGAAATATTTTCACATTATTTTACCACAGAATTGACCACATTTTCAGTCATCCTGGGTTACTTAGAAGACTATTTGGTTTTGTCAGCTGCCTTGCCTGGGATGATGCAGATACTGTATGTCTGTTTGTGTGTGTGTAACACATTCTCCGTAGCTTACTGTCGGTGACATTTCAGCTGTACATATGGGAGCGTGCTGAGTTCTGTAAAGGTTGTCATAGCAAAGTCTCCAGCAATGTCTCTCTCCCTCGTCCCCCGCTCCCCCTCTGTCCTTCTCTTTTTCCATCCTTCCTTTTCTTTATCTGCATCTCTGTCTCGCTATGTCACTCTCATAACATATCATTGTTAAACACACCCACACTTCTCTTCTCCGCAACCTATAATGCACAGACTCGTTATTACATGTGACCTCTCACGGTAAACATGCGGTGCTGCCGTTCCACTTTTGTAATTTGTACATACGTTTTCAGTTTCTTTTATATAAACGTTCACATTTTTCCAATCCTTTTTGCTTCTTTCCTGTATTTTTGACAGCATACGTCTTCCCTTGTACATCTGTCTGCTGGTCCTTCTCATGTCGTACTCTCTCTACCCCCAGCCAGCCTTGTGTCTCCCTCGGTTAGGGGTGATCTCGCTTTTGCTTTGTTCTCCCGTGTCGCCACCCTCCCCGTTCTGTCATCTGTTGCTGATAGTTGTGGCGTATTAGAGGAAGCGCGCCCTGGGGCAGCCTATTTGTATGGGCCGTGTACTCTCGGAGCCTTCAGAGCTGACAGAAAAGCTTTACGGCAAAACACATTGTGTGTTCGGTTCCACGCTTACACACAAATCACTCTTGTTCATTTACTTTTCCTGTCCTGGGGAGATGTCACTGCGCTGGGGGAAAGTTTGCCTGCCTTCCCCTGGCAAGGCCCGAGTTCTCTTTTCTGTGTGTGTGTGTGTGTGTTTGTTTGTGTGTGTGTGTGTGTGTGTGCGTGTGTGTGTGTACTGAAGCCATCAAGGGAGCATGTTAAGAATAGCTGTTGGGAATGAATGCTTTTGGTCCCTGTAGGCATGCGTGAGTTGCAAACAGAGGAGAGCAGAGCTGATTCAGTGAGTAAGCTGAGTGTGGACTTCAACGTAGATATTAGAGAGCTGTAACCAAAGAGTCATATGTTAGCAAATTGAAAAGTCAAATAAATAAAACAAGATATTATTAGTACTCTATTAATACCTGTTGTTAATTCATAATTTTAACTATGTGAAATAAATCACTTTAATAAAAAAGCAGCAGGGGCGAAATAACCTTGGATTCGAAGTTGATCATTCATTGACATATTAATTATTAGATTCTTGGTGAATTTTGCATAATTATACATTGAGTTATTTTTCGCTATCTCATGTCATCCTGTCATCTTTTCATTAAAAATACGTTCTCCACAGCTTGGACTGGTATTCTGTAATTGTGAAAAAGAATGTGGCATTTTCAACCCTTCTTCAACACCAGCTCCCCCCAATCACGCTTCTCCTGCCTCTGTGGCATTTGTGTTGTGGTGTGTGAGTGACAGTGGATAGATGCGGATCTAGAGTAGTAATTAAATCAAGGTCTTCTGCTGTTAAACATGGGGCGTCCAGGGGTGACAATGCTTATTGACAAAAATCTACGCAAATGTCAACTGCCCCTTTCCATTCCAATTTTATGTAATTTACCAATGTTGTCAAGCTAAATAGCTCATGTGATGCCACAAAGTCAGAGGGAAAGACAGAGTCATTGAGAAACACAGGCATTTTGGCAGAGCGATAACGAAGGATATGAGCATACCTTGGTTCTTTCAGAGGGATCTGATGTCTCTGTTTTCCTGTCTGGCAACACTCTTTCCCAGTGGCAATCTACGTTCTCTCCTTCTCCCTCTTTTAGAGAGAGGGAAAGAAAAAACAGATCACAGTAGGCTTGCAAAGCCTGGAGACAGACTAGACATCAAAACGTTCAGAAATTTTTGTTTTTGCATGACCAAAGCTAGGTAGAGGTGTATGTGGAGATTAAGAACCAACATAAGTTGGCAACATCCCCAGCAACACATGAGAAAAAGGGGATGTAGCAATAAAATGCAGTCTACTGATCAAAGTTGGGTGCTGAGGCAACACTTTTACGGCTCCAAAAATTGCCCTGTGAGAATTGTATAGAGTTCGCGGGGAGTTGTGTTTGTTTAATATCCCCTGAAACACACATGAACATTCAGGACATGTTGGCACATATGCTCGCAGGCACTCGAGCGTGCACACACAGCACATTTACACACACACACACACACACACACACACATACACACACACACACACACACACACACAGGTACCATATACACAAAGACACAGTCACACATGTATATTTAAAAAAAAAAAAGAAGCCAATCAGTGCCCAGCTATGCAGTGAAACATTTACATTTCATTTGTAATGAAATCAGCTTTTAACACCATTCAATGTGAACAGTACATCAATGGCAGCAAGGTTAAAACTGTGTTTTTATGCTCCCACCTCTGAGCCAATGTGATCAAATGAGCAGAGTAAAGCACAGAGGGAAACAGGAGCCAGAGAGAAGAAAAATAGAGAAAAGAGCACTTATTGGTGTGATCCTTATGAGTTGGTCTTAATTAGCATAATGAGCAAAAGAAAGGATTAAATGTGAACAGAGTACATACAGGCGGTTGCCATGGAAATGAAAAATGAGTTGAAGAGATAGCAGTCAAAGTTGGGCGACTGGTTGTCATGCAGCAATACCTTTGGTTTTGGGAAGAGGATTGAGTTTAATTATTTAAAAGAAAAATCATAAAGCTACTTTTGAATTCATCGAATTTAGTAACAAGCTGTGCAGGGCGAAGTATGAACAGTACATTTAAAAGATAAACACTAAATCATAGAGCTCAAATTTTGGTATTCACAATATTCATTTTGACAACAATTTTAATTTAGTTTTGGTCTTTTTGTTTGTAGTTGGTAATTGTAGTTGGTTTAAAGTTACATTTTAGCTGTTTTTTTTTCTTTTAGTGGTTTTCTTTCAGTCAAGATTTAAGCAGTGGAAATCAATTTTAGTCAATGTTTTTAATCATAATTTTCACAGATTCATGATTTAATGGTAATGGTGATGGATTTGGTGAACGATATTTCTCCTTGCTATAACGATTCCGATGAGAAGTAAGCATATCTTGAACGTGTGTGTTGTTGTTGTGTTTAGTCATCTAGGCTGAGAAGGTGGTAACTGACTTACTGTACTAATTTCATATCATATAAAAATGGTTGCTAAAGTTGTTAGATAAAGTGCAATATAGTCACATTTATATTGTCAAAATTTTCCTTGACAAAATTAACACTGACATGATACCCAAAACATCTCACTGCCATGTAATCTCAATGGGTAGGTTGATGATGTCAAAAATACATGTGAATAATAGGTACTCCTACAATTACTACCCATGTTTGGTAGTAATTGAAATGAGACACAGAGCTGGACAGCTGGTTGAGATTCAAATTGTAATTGTGCCAGTTTATTAATCTTAAGAAACTGTTGCACATTCATACTTGTTTTTTGTAATTTTTTTAATCTTAAATATTTTAGTGTTATCAGTTATTTTGAAAGAAGGCTGCCTTATTATCTTTCTATTTTTGTTGCAACTTAAGAGACCACATGCAGAGAGAATAGAACGAACCAAACTCCCAGTGATCTAGTGTAATGCATGCTGGTCAAGACTTTGCATTAAAAACGACAGGTAACAGACTACAGAAAAGACACCCACTTATATCATACAGAAGTCACAGAATGAAAAGAAAATGGGGGTTGAATGAAAATGAGCTGTTTGTCACAAAAACTGTTGCATTACAAAGGAGCCTGTCCTTGGAAGAAAGAGACAAAGTCGTACGGCAGGTGTTCTTTCCAAGCGCCCGTATGTTGCCAGAACTATTGAAGAGTGAGGATGAATGAGAAGCACAATGAGTGAAAGTTATCTCATCTCCTTTCTCTCGCAGTTTGTAAACTCTTGGTAAAACGGAGGCTCAGCACAGTTGCCAGTATAAATTATGTTTTCTTTCTGTTCTGTCTGTCTGCCCTTGCTGCTTTATCTCGTGCCCCCGCACTGCTACCGTTTATCATCCCCATTACCGCAAAGTGAGAGAGTTATGGAGAGAGGGGAGGTTTAGGAAAATAAGCGCGAGATACAGGGGAGGGAATTAAGGGTTCCTTTGGACAGAGCAGACGCACCCATTGATTGACTAATGAGATTGTTCGCTTGATCTGAGCATGCATGTGTGCGTGTCCACGCCGGAATGTACTTAACAAGGGTTTGTTAGTGAGGTGCAACTTGTTTGCAGGCCCCAACATGAACCTTTCAGCAACTCTCAATGTTTTGAACTCGCAGCCACAAAAGCGCACAGACACACACTCACTGCTGCGGCCACTCATTTGCATGACAAAGGCTTGGTTAATTATTTAAGGAGCCTTATTTGATCAATACAGGAGAGCTGTATCCGACTGCAGGGACAATCTGAGCCACTGGATTCTATAGGCCTTCATTATTCATGAGAACCACATAGAGGGACCAGGCGAGAGGGAGGAAGGGAGAAAAGAGAGGGAGCAAGAGATAGGGAGCAACAACAAAGGCGGCAGGGTCTTGTTTCATGTGTATTAAAAGTTTTCCTTTTTCGGTGCTGATGAATATTTTACAGGGTTTGAAACTTAGATGGGACCTCTATCTGTAGAGGTGAGAGCGGAGGGGAAGGGTTAGGTGGCAACTGTGGTTTGTCTCGGGGTGAGGGGGTCACAAGCCTGAAAGCCCAACCACACAGGTCATATTTTAAAATGAGAAATACTCCATTTGAACACCCTTCTCTGATTATTATTTCTGTGATGGCCTCAAAGTCACTTTTCTGCATTTTTTTAAACATGGATTATGACACATGTGTCATATAATATAATGTGCCGTGTTATAAAGGTATGGCGTGTTATCCTTTTCATTAGCATGCATTGGGGAACCTGTGTGCATGTATTCATGCAGAGTTTGTGGGTTTGTGGTGCTTGTTTGCATGTGCGCGTCATGGATTAGTCACAGGTACATGTCTGCACTCCAGCACAGCCAGGGGGCGCTTGTCTAAAAATAGCCTTAATCCCACAGGAGTGTGTGTTCTGTCTTCCATCCTCTCTCCCCTCTGGTCACGCCTGGAGGAGTTGGAGGTGGAGGGCTGCTAGGCTGAGGCTGTGAACGGTTCAAGAAGTTGTTTTACCTGCCTGTATACACACACATAGGCACGCAGGACTATATCAGGCCCCCTATGCATAGATATGCCTTGTTGTTGCAGATAGGAGAGCTACACCTTTGTCTATGGAAATAAGAGGAAACACACGTTGACACACACTGGTACATATACAAAAAGACACATATAAACTGTACAAAATACTGAGGTAAACATCATCCCACTACAAAAACACATAATTGTTCCCTGGTTGAAAATCCATCCACTTTTATTGACTTCTTCTCCGCTGCAACACGCAGCTCATTTGGATCTTGCTTCATCAGGGAATTTTTTTATGCGGCCCTGATGCGGCTCAGCCTTTTGAAGAGTAGGCGAGTTATGTCTCTGTCTAGTGTAAAGAAAGCTGAGAGAGGAACAGTAAAGCCAGGGGCCCACAAGCATCTCCTGCTGCAAACTACTGGAGATTTAAGTGAAACTAAAAGTAGCACAAGTTTTAGTTTCGGCTTTTTAAAATCTGGTGTACTTTTTTTTTTCCTTTTTATGTTGGAGGCAGCAAACTCCATTTCACTGAGACAGCTTTTTGCAGTTATTAGAGAAAAATGCATAAACACACTGATGGAAAACTTTTTAGCTGAGGTCAATGCCAGGTAAGGGTCCTTCTAGGGGTCATTTTCGCACTGGAACACCAGATGGTGGTCGTCAGGTGAGATGCATTGTGGGACTGTTGAGGATGCTTAGAGCGTACCTGTGAGATTGTAAAAAAGATGGATATTTTTGGAGAGACACATCTTTTGCTCACCTTTATGACTTGTGCATCTGCTGGGAATGTTACCCATGTGCATGTCAGATCTGTGTGTGTGTGTGTGTGGGTGGGTGGGTGTGTGCTTACATGCACATCTGACCAAACATTCATAATTGGGCCCAGTAGCTCTTTAGACTTTGACTCGGAGCTGTCGTCATGCCAACCGACCACTCTCCTTTTGTGCCGTTCCCATTTTGTGTAGAGATGGCAACTGCATGGAGATGCCTCACACAACACAGCAAAATGCACCAATCATTAGTCCACAGGCTGCATCCTTACCCTGGGTCCTTTTTGGGCTGATTCTTTTATGTCCTTTGGCACACGCTGCCTCTTTGTTACAGTAGCTTTGCACCCGTCTGGTGTAGGTTACCAAGTTCTGGTAAATGTGTCAGTGGCACATGCTGTCTGCGTGGCACCTTTTTTTGAATGTGTGCATGGTACAAGTATGTCAGTGTGCTAGTCTCATTAAGGGATTATTCCAGTTCCTGGACACCTCTCCAAGCAAGATTGGACTGAGACACACTGATCCCTCCAATCACAACACCTGCTGTGGTGTCATCTGGAGAGCAGGAATCACCTCAGACGAGCGCTGGGGGAAAAAGTAGAGAGAAAAGGGAGGAGAAGATGATAGGGGAGAGATAAAAAAGCAACTAAGACAGAGTTGGGTTAACGGTTGGCTTATGAATTATAGATGAAAACTATTAGACATAAAGAGAATGACAGAGGAAAGGCTTGGATGAGTAGAACTTCTTTAGTCACATTCGATGCGTCAAAAGACTTGAAGGCAGCCGATTTCTCAGTAAGACCCTCTCTGTTCTTAAATGACTTCCTTCTCATCTCTGTTCGATTCACCCCGGCTCTCTCCTGACTATACCTTTGCCAATTAAGCGCAGACCACCAAAGAATTTTATCATTTGATCAAAGTATATTATATTTAAATGAGTTCAGTAAAGTATACATGTTGGTACTTAAAGTCTGTGGAGCACAGGATCCCCAAATTGGATTAAACTGTTTTTTATCACATCAGTCTGTCACACTAAATGGAAGATTAAGAAGTAAGTATACTTTTTGTACAACCTGTGTATGAGATGATTATTTTTACCATAAATTACAATAGTAATTTAAACTTTCACCCAGAATCTTTAACTATAATGATACAGTGCCAATGTATTTCATTCTTTTTTATAGATGAAATTAATGCATCTGAGCTGTCTGATGCAATCGACAATTACTTGGAGCTATTACACTAAAAATCATCCAATGAACAGATTTTCAGTGGGCTAAGGCACCCGAGCTACTGCCCAATCAGAATCTAAGCTCAACTTGAGGCTGATCAGGTTACTTCAGTTGAAGTGCTGCGTTTGGAGTGCGGCTCAATCAGCCCCATTAACGGATTAACAGGCAGCATGTAAATGTTGCCCCACTGGCTCGGTCTCTCTCGCGCTCTCATAATTGTTAACTATGAAGTTCACATCAAAACTAATAGCCGGTCTGATGCCATTACCCCGCGCTTCTGTTGCCACTGGCAACCGATAGAGTCCCGCTCTGTGCAGAGAGCCTGTCGCCGTGTTTGAATTTGAGCGAGAGAGCAGATAGACACAGACTCTGCGAACGAGAATAAAAGAGCATCAAAAAGAGGGACTCAAAAGAGATATACGGGATTGTGATCATTCAGTGAGAAGAAAAGGACACACGCTGGGTCTTGACAGATGTAAATGTCAGTTGGATAGTTTGCTTTGAATGGTTCTGAATGGAGAATACCTATGCCTGTGCTTCCCTTTTTTCTTAAAATGTGTGTGGGCCTAACAGAGGCTGCGGGGGCTGAGACCCACAGCAGAGCTACAGCAGACATGAGCAGCCCCGAGGAAAGCCTTGTCCTTCACTGCCCAAATTTTTCACACTACACCATGTGTGTCAGCCTCCACTATGCATTTTACCTGAGCTTGTTTGCTCATTCCTGTGAGCGTGCAGTTTTTTTTCGGAAGGTGAAGTAAAGGAGAGGAGGCTCTCGTTGCAACTCATCACTGTGCTCACTGCTACTGTCTCCTGCCTTGTCTGCTCAAAGAGCTCTGGCACCCCGCTGGGAAAGATGAGAGGCTTGATTACAGTCAAATTAGCAAATGAGCAGGTTAATTACAGAACCAAATTCCTGTATAAGAACTGTCATTTCTCTGAGAGATGCTCCAGCTCCAGCTCAAAGAGCCTAAAGAAAAGGGGAGGAAGGCGGGTGGAGGAGGAGAAAAGACGGAGGACAAATGCCTTTTTCTCCATTTCTTTTTCAAGAAAAGTCCCTGGTTTCTGCCCCTCTTAGCTCAGACACTTGCTGTTTGAGGTTAAGAGGAAGTGGTTGCATCAATGAGTTTTTTCTTTCTTTTTTTTTCCTGAGGACACTTTTTCCCCTTGCTCTCTCTCTCTCTCTCTCTCTCTCTCCCCCCCCCCCCCACCCCCCTTCCCCTCACTCAGGAGACTGCATCAAACCCCCTCTCTCCAGCTTTCTACCCACTCTCCCGCTCACTGGCTTTCATCCTTCACCTCACAGAAGCCTTTGGGAGGCTTCAGATTTTTTATTTGCTACAACCACGTAGAAAAGAGACATCACCTAAAGTTTGCAAGGACGTTCCATTTCACACACAGAGAGAATGTGGAATGCACTCACTGGAGAAAATGCAAAAGTAATTAGGGACTAAAGTTAGATTTTTTTTCTGGTGACCTTGGTTAGTGCGGGGCCACTGGTGTTTGTTCATGTCACAGGCCAGCAATACATTTTTAGGAGCTACGTGATGCACTTCACTTCACTCAACACTCTTTGCTTTGGCCAATGGCTCGTGTGGAGTATTATGACTGCAGAGATAGTGAGAAAGAGAGAGAAAGAGAGTGTGTGTGCATGTGTGAGAGAGATGGATGGATTTTGTGGGCAGATGTGTATGAAGTCTGGAGCAAATGGAGTGAGAAGCTGAGCAGCTGGCAGAGGACAAGGAGTAGGCTAGTGAAGAAGTAGGAAGTCACACGCCAACACACACACACACACACACACACACACACACACACACGCTTAAGCCAAGATGATTCATGCTAGTGGTACACACACGCAGTGACATGACTCACACCGGTTTACTTACCAGACGGCGTCATTTGTGTGTCATCTCGGAGACAACATACTGCAACACCGCTAACTTAATTTTTCCTGCGTTGTCACCCGAGTGTCATCGTCTGTCATCGGTTCAGTAAATTAGAGTTTCACTCCTCCAAGTGTTTGCAGGGAATTTGTCTCGGATGTGGTCGTGTCTCTTAATGCGACTGGAGATGTCAAAGTTGGCAGTTGTCTCTTTATGGATTTTATGGGTGCTGTTGTAGCCCCAGGGATACACGTAGTTGTGTCGGAGGTCTGTGCAGATACACTTGACTTAACTTGACTGGATACACTCAGCGATGGGGGGGCGGCTGTTGGAGAGGGCTGTTTGGTGACCAAGTGCTGTGGGAGGGCATCTATATTTTATATGCCATTCATATTTGAGTGGGGGAGAAGATGGGAGAGGCAGCATGGTTGATGACATTCTCTACAGATGTATATCAGCGCAGGTTATCCCTTTTTTAAATTACAGCTTCAGCAACCCCCCTCCCCCTCCCCCTCCCTTTGCTCTTGATTTTTCTCCATTTCCCTACATCCATAGTTCCCCTCTCCATTTTCCTCCTCCCTCTTAGACACTCTATTGGATTTTTAGTCCATTCCAAATGAATTGAGCTGCGGCGCTCATGTCGAAACGAGCCCAGTCGATTGCCTAAATGTAACTATGCATAGTTATCGGGGCTGCAGCGCAAGCCATTTGCGGGAAACCTAAACATTATAAACAAATAAAGCAGCCGTATTGCCTCCAGGCTCTTGGGTTAGGAATGCACTGCAGTGTCTGGTGAATGGGCAGCCAGCGTGAAATCCAATATAGGCCTGTGTGTGGAGGAGGAGGGAGAACACTCCACTCCAATCTTCATCAATATAGCACTATACAAGACTGGTGCGGCGACTGCCACCAAAATACGACCACTATTATTTTGACCACTCCATGCCACATCGGATACTACCACTGCCACTACTACTACTACTGCTGCTGCTGTTTGGTTTACTACACAGAGAAAAGGGACTTTTCTTTGGGAGGTTCTTCGGTTACAGGATTTCCCTGCAGAACGGTAATCAATCTCCACAGCCAATCAGAGAAAGGAACTCAGTTGGTTCTTAAACATTTCTTCAGATCTCAGGTGGATCTTACAAATGTCCTCTGATTCTGTTGACTATAAACATTTCATCCACTCCCACGGGGTTATGTTTTATTGCACCGTTTTTGGCCTTTCTTTAGTGTCAGCCTACAGAACATTTTTCATAAAGTGCCAGTGTAGGCGGAAGACAAAAAAGGCAACTTTTCCCACTGCGCCTTTACATATTATAATGCTTATTGCAATCACAGTGGCCAGTGATTGCTAGTGTACATTCACTGGCAGCGGAAGCTGTTATTAACAGCTTAAAATTATGATGTTGGACATTACAGTTGATTCTGAAAAAAGATATCACCTCCAAGCATGACCACTATAGATGGCATTTCACGCTGAGCAGGCTGTGTTCTCTCCTATCTCCCCCACCAACTCTGTCCTAGACTATGTTTATCTCTTATCACTGTGTCCTAATGGTTCAGTGTGGTAGAGGAGCTGTAAGGGATAAATCACCAGGGGTCTGGGTGCTGCAAGACATGCACACCTAGAGGACTCCTTTCTCCTCTCTGATTTGCTGAAAACCCTCCGGTTACCATGGCAACCCCTTTATCACTGGCAGTTATTGTGACATTGACCCGGAGCAAGGGTCAGGACTAAGTATGATGGCCTCACACCATTTGTTGCAGGGTGCCTTCCGATGACCTGTGTGGTGTGCTTCTGTTTCCGGAGGATATGTGCTGCATGAGACCGCACAATGAGGCACGAACACACAAACACACACATATCTGCAGCCTTTTTGTGTTTGTGTGCTTCCCTCGAGCACTATGGTGTGACTTTGTCTTTTTCTGTGTGTGTGTGTGTGTGTGTGTGTGTGTGTGTGTGTGTGTGTGTGGTGTGCATGCGTGCATGTTTAAGTGTGCGCACAGAGAGAGATCAGGCTCAAGGTTAAAGGCTAACATGTGCCTTTCCTGATGTCCCATCCGTTCCTCTGTGTGCAGCTAAGATCGCCAGATATTAGCCCAGCTACAGTCCCTCTGCTGCCACCAATTCCAGATAACCTTTCAAATAACCACAACCCTGTCTCATCACTGCAAACAAAACCCATCTTGACAAGTCATTTATTCTTATTATCAATTTTACAGACTTATTTTTCATAATACAAGTGAAACAAATCTGCCAATTGGATGTGATAGCTCATTTGTTTCTGTCGTGCCAAGTGGCACATTTCTTGAATTAAAACACAGTTTTAAAGGATCACCCATCAGAGCACTTGTTGCATGAGGGATTATGTAATATGTCTAAATATATCTGACCCCATTGGGTAGATTATATGTGGTGAATCATTTCAGAAGACTGAATCTAAAATTATAGATAATTATGTTTGGATGAATGTCTTTTAAAGTCTTTTTTTTTTAAACTATTTTTTCATAATTTCTTCTTTATTGTAAAATGCATTTTTATGTACTTTATTTTGGAATGTTATGTTCCACTGTGCCCGAAGGAATATCATGGAGACTGTATAAAGCTTTTTGCTGATAGGGATGTGTGCCACATTCTAACCCAGTGTGGTGTGCTTTTAATTTGACTCCAGCTGCTGCATTAATCCATCTCACTCTATTGGGTAGCCATTATTGATATGGCTGGTTTATAACGTATTTTTATGAGACGGCTTTGGCTTTTTGTCCAGCTCTGCTGCAAAGTGGCCCCTGCAAAAAAGCATAGCTGTTGTTCTCCCATCTCCCCCTCATTTCATTTCTTCTGTGTGCCTTCCCAGCCACATCCTCTCTAATGAAGCTAAATCTAGCATGCAAAATGGGACCAGTCAGCTATGTCATTGGTGGTGGAGCGGCCATAGCTGTCTTCCATTGGCCCCGAAGGCACAAACACCACTGCAAGACGATGAGTCGATGCCATTAGAAAGAATTCACAGTACGGCAAGCACAAACAATGAAGACCCAAGCAGGCAAGCACTTAACTGTGGTAGCTCTGAAATACCTGTGTCATGCACGCATCCAAAGACAGAGGCACCCATGTGTGGGCTGCAGAGAACACATAAAGTAACAGAGTCAAAACGCGTATGTGAAAGTGCAACTGTAGCTGCAGTCAAGGATCGGTACTGTACCAGAAATCGAGAGTAGAGAGACGTGCTCTGCAGGATACCAGCCTGTCAATTGCACCGCTCTTAGCTTCCAAGTTCTCAGCTTCAGGATTTCGTATAGAATCTAATGGCTTTGGAGTGTGAGTGCACACAGTAACACAAGTGGAAAAGCACCGTAATATAGGACCCTACATGACAATCCAAAAAGCACACACTTGTAGGTACACACACACACGCGCACACACACAGTGTGTCAAATCTCCTACTGAAGTCCAATATATCCCTCACAAACCCATTAAAGGTGCTTCATACAACAGCCTCTCACAGAATACAGAGAGCGGGAAGTGAGAGCAGAACAGACTGAGAGAGAGAGACACAGAGAGTAGGAGAGCCATGTGCTCAAAGTTAAAACTCATTCTAGCAGGTAGAAGTAGGCTACGTTTTATACCCGGATGAATTTTTATGTTATTTTAGATATTAAAACATACAGTAGTGACATTGTTTTGCTTATTAAGTTGTTTCAAAATGTACAAATTTGAGTGTGGATGAAATATTATGAAGTGTGTCTGTACCATTTGTAGAGGATTACAGTATAACAATGTGGTTTTACTACAAAGCCCTTGTCTTCTTCTCTAACTGAAAATGAACTGGTGCCACCACTACCTTGCACAGCAGCCAGCCCACATGTTTGTAGCCATGCTGGTGGGGCGGCTTGAGGGATGGCAGAGTCGGTCAGTCAGTCCAACACTTTTTTAATAGACCCAGTTCCCCAGTACATCACTTTTCCTGTAGCACCTCCAGCCGGTCAAGTTTTCACTCATTCAGTGAAACACTGTAGTTTGACATATACAAGATAATAATAACTTTATTTGTATAGCACCGTTATAAACAGGTGAATATCAAGACAGATCCAAGATGGCTTGGATTTGTCTAGTACTGGCAATCTTTGCTTTTGCTACATGGTTTTGTTGAAACATTTGCAGTAAACAGTGTCCTTTTTGTGTCTATTGTTTATTATTATTAATTTCTGTGTTTGTATTTATTTATTATCATTGACCGCTGCCTGTGAGCCAAATTGCCCGTAGGAGACAAGACTCGACCACCAACAGTGGAATGTCTGAATTCAATTATATTTATAGGGTGGCACAAAATGTGGTACACATATTCATCTCCCCCTTAGGATGAATTGTAATAACTTTGGTGATTCCCTGAAGTTTCCTCTAGCACAATCATCCGGACAAGAATTCAATCGGCCCAATACTTAATATCAAAAAGATACTTGAAAAAGTAATGACATCATCTGACTCGGCTTTTCCTTTGCTCTCAGTGGAAGTGGTAGCAAATGCTAGCATGCGAACTTTCTGAACTAAGATAATGAACTTGATACAGATTCCCTCATAAACATCAGCGTTATAACATTATCACTGCACTGTGGTTAGCTGGCTAACATTACGGTTTGGCTCAGAGCACCACTGTGCCCACAGCCTCGCAGAACTGCTGGCGTGGCTGTAGACTCTTAATCTTGTTTTTAATGAATTGTTTTTCACAAATGGCTCTTCATTAGTGTATACTTAAGGTCTAAAACTTAAGTAGCTTCACAAAATCCTCAAGACTGGCTATGATCCCCAACCAGTTATGTGTTGTCTATTTCACAAGGTGTTACCCATGTACATATTTAGAAAACTGGGAGTAATGCCACGCCCCATGTAATTGTTGTCCTCTGGAATGTCAGTACCCACCCACGGACTTGTCTTGTTGTCTGTGCCATTAAGGTCTGTTACTTGCATGTTATTGCCTTACCATTCTATAACCGATTCGATGCTTGTCCCATATACTACACGTAGAAACAAAAGCACTACATCGCTGCACTGGAGAAACCCCTGCTCGCTACGTGTTGCCATGGTGTTGAGAAGTGTTTATCCTTTTATTACACAAACTTTTAAGTGCTTTGGGTCTGTTATTTTTACATTTTATCAAGACTGCATTCCATGCATGCTTCATGGTTAAGTTCTAAGTTTAATATGGGTTTGCGTGATTTGCACTGAACTGAACTGAACAACTGAACATAAATGGAGGACATGTTTTGTTATTCAGTCAGCTAATATGTTTCAGGTCTGCTTATTTAAAATCCACTCAGCTTTCAATCTGCTTAATACTTCACCATGAACAATTTTACATTCTCCATCTCTAGAGATTGTTATCTTGACATGCACAGATGAGGCATGGAGGGAAAAAGCCCTATTCACTAGTTCTATTGAAGTTAAGGAATGATTCCTTGCAGCTTGTTTTTTGATCTACATGCATTTACCTGGGTTGAAGTAAGACACGTATATGGCTGGCAATCCCGTCTCCCACCCACTCTCCCCTATTTGACATTTCAGCCTGAGTAAATGACTCTTCTCTGGCATTTACTCACTGCTCTTGGGTTGCACAGCCCTATAGCTGCTGTCATTTGCACTTTTTAATGTGTGTGTTAGTGCCACACTTTTCTGTTTAGTTAAACAATAGCTGACGTTTCTCTAAAGAGACAGAATGGCAGCAAAAACGGCCACAGTGTCCCTCAGCATTTCACCTCTGTATAGAGTTATAGCATGCACAGACACACACACACAGGCGATGCATGTTGTACAGTTAAAGCCAGCCAAAGCCCTCAGTGTGTCACCTCTGTCATAGTGTTAATTAGACAGTGTCACCGTCTGTCCCCAGTGACATTTATTGCACATTTGAATATTTTACCCAGACAGATGGTAAGAATGTCAAGGCGTGACACTGAGTTATTAAGCCCTAGCCCTCTCCCTTGGCGACAGAATGCAGGGCTTGTCAGCACTCCATTGTTTTAATAACTCACTGGCAGTACCGCAGCAAAGTTTGCCCTGACTCTCTGCGCTGCAGCTAGTTCCCAGGGCATAGGTGAAAGAGCCCACACACTCGGACATGTAAGTGATAGCACATTCACACTCATACCAGCGCGGCCGTGATTCTGCTGAATGAACATGAGCAGGGATTCCCTCTTTAAATAAAAGAAGAGGCAGCTTTGGCTCTGTAACCCCTCTACTGACAAAATCCATCTGCGGACTGCCATGCTTTTCTATACCGCACAAGACCTTCACCTGCGCTACCCTCTTGTCAGATGCGCAGCCCAGCATTGTTGTGCTCCATAACCTTAGAATATGAATTGCCACTACAGTTATATCCTTCTCGCTCACTCTCACATACTGTACAGAGGACTCATTGCATTGTGAGCATCCAGCCTTCTCATATTGTTGCAAACAAAGTGAGGGAGCAAAATGCTACTGCTCTCAAATAATGCACACTGTTTGCCTCAGTAAACCGATATCCACATGCTAGCTTTCAAACCATAGTATGTATGGTTAGGCCATGGGGCACTGAGAAGGCAGACTTGACATTTGTATTCAACATTCAACAAATCTGTTGAGGTCATCAAACTGTAGGAACTCAACAACAGTCATAAAAAAGGTCTAAGCAGTTTCCTCAACAGGTGAAGTAACACAAACATGGGAGTCAGGAGGATATCAGAGGATGCATTTGGCCTTGTTGGCATGCGGCATACTCATAGCAACAAAAGCAGGGAAACCTGCTTCAGTGAACTTCTGCTGGCAGGTGTTAGGTTGGATCCTTATCAGCTGATGATCAAACAATGGCAGATTGTGGCAATGGCAGATTGTGGCAATGGCAGATTGCGTGGCAGAAGTTGTGGCAATCCCTGTTGCGGAAGATACTAAGATATACTAACGTGCACTAGAGGGAGATAAATATCTGTAAGGCGACCATATTAAGCTGTTTATTGGGCAATGCGTAGATGCCGTTCAGGCCAAACAACTGGCATTGCTCACAAGTGCTGGCAAAGATGATTCAATAATGTTAACATGCCCACACTAGAACTGTTTGGCACTATTTGTACTTGGCCACATTTTTATATCTGATAAAAAAAATATATATATATTTTAAAGGCTTTAAAGAGACAACCCAGTAAACCTGGTAAGTGTGTTAAAATAGCCAGAAAATAAAGTGAGGCCACTTGTCAACATTATTGCATGCTACATTTGCTAAACGGACTCACTGCTACTTAAAGATTACAGTGTAAAATTAGCATTAACAACTGAGTGAACGCAATTTCAGCGCTGAATTTTTGCATTATTCATTTGCCATATTGAGGAGAAATGGAATGAAATTGTGATTCAAATTGTGTGAAGAACACAGAGAATGAAAATAAGTTTCTAGCATGCCTGTCACACCTGCGGCATCTGTCTAAAATGGGCTTTGGAGAGTGTTTCGGAGAGACTCAACTTTGCTGTAAATTTGGAGCTTTTTCTCATGTTGTTACAGAGTCTGTTGTGGTTATGAAGGCCCTTTAATGCAGATAAATACTGGACAAATATTGATTTGTTTATTTTGTGTGTACACTGTAAAAGGGCCTGTAGACCCCAAAGTGGACTCCTGGCATCCACTGCTACTGTGTAAAAAGATTCTACTGTGAGTCTATAATATAAGCCAGGTTTGTTTATTCATTCCTGTTATATCATTCCCGCCGTCCCCGTGTCTCATTCCCACAGCTCATTCTCATCTTGTCCGTCATTTCTCCCATGAGTTTTTGAGCTTTGTGTAATTACCCAGTTTGTTTGCACCTTAGCTCTAACTGCCTGTCTTGTCACAGCCAGCTTGTGTTCACAGGAAACATGTGTGTGGGGGTTTACGTGCACCAATCAGTCTTTAGCAAATATGGGTGTGACAGGCAAGAGTATGCAACAGTGCCAGTGTGTTTCTCAGCACATGTGTACGTCACCCCGAGCCCACTCTGGCAGACACGGAGCGACAGAGAGAGGGACCTTGTCGTCTCTAATCCCTTTGTTTTGAGTCAGATTAGAGCTTTGCGAGGCGTTTGCGAGGCCTGCAGAATGTGGATTTAAGGATTAGTCTAATAAACAGAGGCTCTGTGGCACTCTGCAGCCCAGTGTGGAGATTACACAGGCACCGAGAGCAAGGAAGAGAGAGGCGTGGATTGCCCCCCCCCCATAAATTTCCATCCTGACAAATGAGAGGAGAAGAGACATAGAGGAGAAAATGGAAGGTGGATGAGGTCGCTTCACAGTTCTTGATCAGTGTGGCAACTTGCATCCATCTTGTTCCCTGCAGGGACCACAACTCTGAGTCACATACGTAGACCTTGGGATATGTAACTCTTATCCCACACTCTTGTATGACCTCAGCAATGCTTCATAATTACTGCATTCAGGCTGGCTGATCACAAGGGACGCTCCCTCATTCAAATACAGTACTCAGCAAAGCGCAAATAATGCACAGAACAAGTATCCAGTATTAACTCAGAAGGAAAGAGGGAAACAACCATTAGTCTCGATGTGTTTTTTGTTTCTGTTCTATTTCAGTACAGTATGAAAATCCACTTGCGGAGGCTTGAAACCTAATAGAACCTGGTTCAATTACAGATAATATATCTTGCTTTATTTTTGTTAGTGACCTTATTGTTGTGTGGCATCGCAGATGAAAGGCTGCCTAATTTGTAAAGTCTACCTCTGACTTATTGCATACTCGCTTGCTAATGAGGGGCTCCAAAATCTAAGATATGATGCCTGCTGCACAACATCACTGCATTCAGAGGCTTGTTGTATGACATCATACAATTGGTCATATGATAGCAGCAGCAGCAACATTATTTGTGTGTTCTTGTTGTAATGTGCTCTTATGAAAGCTGATCATAAAAAACAAAGACTTAAGTGCATCAATATCACAACAACGTCAGTGACAAACATGCCAACTTATTCTCATACAAACACCACGACCGATCGCACTTAATAAGCAAGTGATTTTTTCGTATTTGGCTGAAAGAGGTTTTTGGAGGTAATGGGGCGAGGTGTGTGGGAGAGAGAGTGATGAAATGTTTCCTGTCCTGCAAGCCCCTCAGCTGTTGGCTCACAGATCATCTTGGATCCAAAACGGACTGCAGTTTCCAGTTGAACTGGAGCCATGCAAGCAAGCCCCAGCCATCCTTTTGCCTCGTGTGTATATGTGTGTGAGTATCTATTTGTGTGTGTGTGTGTGTGTGTGTGTGTGTGTGTGTGTGTGTGTGTGTGTGTGTGTGTGTGTGCGCGCACCTTCAATGCCACCCAAGATCGAAGACATGATTAATGACTCTTCATGGTGAGGAGCCTCTCAGTCACAGCCCAGTCCAAAGCTCATACAAGGCAGGTTGTGTGTGTGTATATGTGTGTGTTAGAGAGAAAATGATAGAGGTCATGGTGTATGTTTAGATCTAGATATGTACAGGAATATTTATATATGCTAATACATGTGAATACAACTTTGCATACACACACATTCACACTTCTATCTCTGCCCAGGAAGTAATCAGGATGCAAAGCCCTTCCCCTGACAGTGAAGCTCCCACAAGCCTTCTCTGTAGAAACACACACACACACACACACAAACAACTTATGTACATCTATACAGCTTAAATGTGTTATCCATACAATGAAATTGAAAGTACAAAGTGAGATTTTTGTCGAGAAAGCTATTAATTACTATACAGTGTTAAAACTAATTACATTGATTCAGTATGCACCCTCTGAAAAGATTTCACTGGTGAAAAGAACAAATTAATCATTAGGACAATAAGGATTTACACTTAAAGATATGATGTCAAGTATAAGCTACTCATAAGGGAAATCTAAACATGTAATTGGATGCTTTAATGAACTATGTTTAATATTTTAATATTAACCATATTTGGACCTCGAGTTAAGGCGCTCTTCCTGAAATCAAGATGCACACAGGTTTTTCCTCTTGATTCTTACTCAACCTCTCTGTACTCCACTCTTTCCCCATCTACTCTTTGATTCTCTCAGTCACTCTCTTTGTCTCTCTGAACAAACTGTGTAAACAACTTAATTTGAGCAGCAGCACAAAAACAGCAGAAAATTGAGAGCAAAACGCTTTATAGCCACAATTTTGTCTTTTGTGATAACAGGGTCTTGTGTTTTCAATAGGCCTTCTTTTTCCATTCAAATTCCTTTCAAATTAAAATAAATAAATGAGAGACAGAAAAAGACACCAAATGAAGAACTTTATCTCCTGTCGACAAGAAGTGTTGGAAGAGTGGATGAATGTTCTGATGGAAAGACTCCATGCTGTGTTTTATCAGGCTTTTAGCCACCAGTCTTGTTGGCTGATTGTTGCTTTCGATTTGGTTACAATTGAATTAAATGAGCCAGATAATTGTTGCTTTACAAGCTCTTCTTATCCAAAAATAAGATAAGATAAGATAAGATAAGATAGATTAATGGATACAAACGAGTAAAAACAGTAAAGAACATGAACAAACATTTCACCGTTTAATGATGAAATGAAAAACTATGTATTACAACATTAGAGGTATGCAAAAAAGTTACCATAGTAGATGTGGTAGTAGTAGCAAAATTATTTACACAAATTAAATAATATGTTTTTTTTAGTATAACATAAACAAAACAATTGAAAAATAAGTGAGAAAAATTATAATATGACAAAATAGAAATGACTGTCTATATCTCATTGCAAAAACACAGTTGTTTTCATCTTTATCTGGTTTACAGAGAGTCATGCATACTGTACATATCCCTACTTAGTTTTACACATGTAGAGGTATAAAGTTTATAGAAAGAAATTAAATTATTTTGAATCAATTAATTGATCAGTCGATTGACAGAAAAACTTTTAATAATTGATTACAATCAATCATATATGTAATGATCTAATACTTATTTCTGTTGCAAAAATGATAAGCATCATATAATATAATACCAAATAATCTGCAGATTAATGGAGCTAGTTGCAGCCAAAAATGTGTATAGCACATAGAGCTATATACATCCTGAAATATACAGAACTGTAAACTGCAAGCTTTTCTGTATAGTTTTGTCTAGAGTATGTCAAATGTCAATAAATGTCAGGATGGTTTGTAGCTTACAGAGGGAACATGCCCTGCTTGAGCCTCCTTGTAGTTCGCTGCAGTAGGAGTCATATGGACAGGAAGCCTCCCACAGTGTGATGGCCCTAAACAGCATCTATACTAGCACTGACACACCGCCTATGTGCTAATTTGTTTGATAAATGAAAGTAGCAGCTGGATGGAATCTTTGCAGCTAATTGTCCTTGGGTAGGTAGCCAATGTACACGTAACCATTACAAATGCAGCAAAATAATATGCACAGCCAAGCTGGGTCGATTGTGATCAGCATGTTCCTAGAGCTGGTTGTCTCTGCAGCACTTTCTTCGGGCAGATTTGAGGGATGACGCAACAAAACACAAAATACCTGAGGCAATTTTGCACTAATGCACCTACTGCTGAAACATTGCTGACCCACTGCTTGCTTTTTATACAGAGTGGCCTGTTGGTTTGACACTATATTTTTTACTTTCAAGTGTTAAAGGACTGAATTAGCCACTTCAACAAGAATTTGACAAGCATCTATAGAAGAAAAGTTCAAATGTTTACAATTTTAATCTTTATAAAACATGTTGTGACAGAATGTGTCAAGTATAGTTTTGTTTTGACAGGTTAATAAAACTAGATGCGCGATTTCCTCGTGTAAGAAAGTCTTGAAGCATGTGATTACGCATTTAGCTGAGGGAAGTTTTTAAAATAGCTGTATTCAAGACCCTGTCTGTGTTAACACCATTTATATTGCAGCTTTCTTTACATTAATATTTGGGGTTGATCAGGTTGAATGGGAAACCATCTTGTTTGATGCTCACTAATCCACTGATGTCATTAGCTTCCTATTAACTGGGTGTGATTTCTAGTTACAGTGGATTTACATTGTGTCATTTTCCATATTTTCCTTCTAAGGCACTTATTTGCATAGAAAAGGCCATTATCTGTACCAAACTTCACCTCTGTAATTTTGAAAATGAATTCTCCACCCTCCCTGTCGTCTTCCAATTACTTTTCTCATTCTGCTTGGATTTCATGGTCACTTCACGGTCATACACATGTCTCTTTTCTCCTTCGCCTAACCACCCTTTTTTGCCTGTCAACTGTGGCTACTTGCAGACTCATGCGGTTGTTTGCACAGTTTTGCATTCATGCGTCAGTTTGTCTTTCTTGGTGTTTGTATATGAATATTCATCTATCTGTGTGCTTGACTGGAAGCATACCATGAAACCATGGGAGGCCACCAGTCCGAGTGCCAACAAGTCATTATACTTCTGATAAATGAGATAATCCGCCGCAGTGTGATGATCATGGGAGGCTGGACTGCTGTCACCGGAGTAATTAACAAGAAAAAGTTTGACGTGTGTGTGCATGTGTATGGCGAGGGGGGTGTGCTTCAGCGACCTTGAGTAAAACACCTGCGTGGGTGGAATGTGATTGATATGCGTTCTAGTTCTCTTGATTGACCCCCTCGGCTTTCTTCACTTTATCCATCTATCTTTCACTCTGTGTCCTTTCTCCTCTTACTGAACTCCCATTACACCTACAAACTGCTACTCAAGTCCTTCTAGTGTGATTGCCACACACACACACACACACACACACACACACACCTACAGTAAGTTTGTGTCACTAATACAATATGTCTTCCTTTATCTGTAACTCCAGCCATATTCACTGACCTGCAAAGTTTGGCACAGCTTTTAAAGGCTAAGTTCAACAATTTTGGAAATTCAGAAATTCACTTTCTCAGTTAAATGAGAAGATCGGTACCACTCTCATGTCTGTGGGTTTAACACAGAGCTGGAGTCAGGATGTGATTAGCCTAGCTTAGCATACTGACTGGAAGGGATAAGGATTAAACAAACAAGACTTGTTCATTTGTGAAGTGTATAGGTACTGGTAGGCGCATTTTATTTTACTTTGGAAGGAGCCATGCCAGCTGTTACCCCTTGCTTCCAGTCTTTATGCTAAGCTAGGCTAAAGGGCACCTCAAGCTGTGTGTTTAACGCAAAGACAAAGAGTGGTATCAAACTTCTCATCTAACTTTTGAGAAAAAAGTGAATGTGCCAGTTTCCCAAGAAATAGATCCAAACTATTCCTTTAAAATGATCATAACCCTAAGCTGTATCATATGCACTCAACACAACACACACACACACACAGCCGCGAACACTAACAAAGGCTTGTTTGCCCATCGTTTGCATAATGCCAGTCAGAATGTCCCCACATTTCCTGAGCCAGTATCCCTCTCTGTTTCCTCACCCTCCATTCAAGGTACCAACACATTAAGGTTGAACTCCTAATAGCCTGTGTGATGGATGCTGGAACATAATGAGCTCTTTATGAGACTTAATACCTACTGTTAATCAATGGACATAGCAGGGCACTTTTCAATACTACCTTCTAAGCATTTTAAAATGAGCCCTCATTGAATAGATTGACTCACATTCTGTATCCTTCTCTCTCTCTTTCTCCACTCTCATTCTTCCTCTGTCACAGCATGCAATTAGTTACATCACATATTCTGAATCAAATGGTGCCTGTTCTTTAGAAATGCCCTGGACGGCTCTGATATCAATATATACTGTCCAGACAGAGAGATATTTTGATGAAAATGCAATGCTACGCTGTAATGCAGTGGGTGGACCAGACTCTCCTCGGCCTGAAGCAATAGAAACATGGATGACCTATTTATTACCATAAATATCCCATACAGGCAGCTGCTGGAAGCGTTCCTGTCAATTACTGCTGGTTGTTGTATTGTTGTACTTTGATCTTTAGCTGCTAATGTAATGCGTTGCTCAAGGCCGCTGCACTTGTATCATGCTGTATTAGCATCATAATCATGTATAATCTGCATCCACAAGTATAAGATTTGAATAGATTAAAAGTCGGCCGGTTGTGATGCAATAGCAATGGACCGATCAGGCGTTGGCACAGAGAAGGTGATGTCCTGATGCACATGTTTAGTTGTGTTACAACTTGTGTTACAACTTGTGTTACATGCTGTCCGGGGCAAGGTAACACTGTTATCTTAGCACAGGTACCTCCATACTGTATATGTGCATTTGAGTGTATTTGTTTTTGGGTGTTTGTGACGATGTTTGTGTGTGTGTGTGTGCGTGTGCGTGCGTGCACATGCATCCGTGCGTGCGTGCGTGTGTGTGTGTGTGAGTGTGTGTGCGTGCGCGCGTGTGTATCTGCGTCTGGCTGTGTTTGATTATCCCTTACAGCCTCTAAGGGAGCGGGATTCATTCTCACTCTGATAATGAGGGAGAGACTAGCAATGCCCTCAAGTCATTTCTCCTCTTCTTCCATCCTTCCTGTTGCATCCAGCTGCTTTGCCTTCTTTCTCGCCCATTTACCTTTTTCCAGCCTAGATAATCTGTGTCTCTTTTCCCATCATTCTGTCCGTCTTTCCTCACGGCTTTCGGCCCATCTTTTGTTTTTTCTTTAATTCTCCGCCCCTCCTTGTTGTCGTCAGTTTTCCCTGTGTGGTTGAGTATTCATGCATCGCTGACATCCATTTAGGATGACTGGACCACGTTTTGAGCCACTCTCTGTTTTTATGTCATAGATTTAAATGCTGGCTGACCATTTTTCATAAGTGCGGTCGATGGTTGACTATCTCTGTGGACCACAGCACTGGCAGCTCTGTTTCTCCCCACAATAGCCTTATTTAGTCTGCATCAATACTCCAATGTGTTGTATATTTGCCTGGTTGCTTAAATGTCCATTTGCTGCACTCCCTCTTACCTAACTTTCCTTGTATATTCTCCGGAGAGTGCCAAGCGAGAGTGAGTCACAGCAGTGCATCCATTAATTTTATACCAACCTTTTCCTGTCTTTTCCACTTTCTCCATTTCTCCCACTCTCTATCTCTGTTTTCCAGGTGACTGAAGTGGAGATTGACGTTACGGAGGCCCACTAGGAGGCCCCTCCATCTCCCCCCACCAACTCCTCCTCCTCCTCCTCCTCCTCCTCCTTTTCCGCTTCCGTGTCTTCTCCCTGCATCCCCACCCCTCTTTCACCCAACCTCATCATGGATCTGAAGGATCGTAGGCACCGCTCCCTGACCAGGGGTCGCTGCTCCAAAGACTCCCAGTACAACACCGCCTCCCTGGATGCAGATGAGTGCCGTGTGCCTACCCAGAAGTCCTACAGTTCCAGCGAGACCCTCAAGGCCTTCGACCATGAGCAGAGGCTGCACTATGGTGGCTGTGTGACTGACCTGGTTCACCACGAGGCTGATGAGTACTCAAGGCAAGGTGGGTTTGTGGAGCAAAGCCTCCCCTTTAAATGCTTTATAACAGTGTAGTTTGGGTCTTCATTCATTCAGTGCTGGACTGGAGACATTGCATTGATAATCAAGCCAATTGCCATACAATGTTAAGCATAATATTGTTAAACATAGAAGATATGTTTTTTGTAGACTTCAAAGGGAGTTTATGAAGTGTTATATGGCTCCAGAGTTATAAAATACTTTTTAGGTATAAAGGATAGTGACGACTGCCAATTTCAGCCAAAAAGCAAAACTAGAAACTCAAGAGTATGACAATTTCCAGTCAAATTTTTACCAATTATTTCTACTGTGCAGCTCCAGTAGGCAAGTCATTTCCTGTCCAGCACATATGATTGAGCCAAGCATAGCAAAACACTTTTAGAGCCCTTCCAGCCCTGTTTTGTGATTCTTACCTTTCTTAAAACATCTGCTACCACACCTTCAAGAGTCACATTGTTTCACAAGTAAAGGTTTTCTCACTGTATACTACTTTTAGCCACTGTGTCTTTTTTTGCGAGGCCTCTGTGGCAAGCCGTTAATGTAATCAGATTGTGTAAATGCTGCACTTTGCAGCAGAGGACCATAACAGACCTTTAGCACTGGCAAGCCTGTCATAATGAACTTCTGCATCCCCTGGTGAGCAAGTCAGCCGATAGGCCGATAGGTCATCTCTAAAGGGGTGGGCCTGCTCTCATAGGCATGTCTTTAAACTGTGTGTGTGTGTGTGTGCCTGTGCATACGTGTGTGCGTGCACATGTGTATATTGCAGAGAGACATGAAACAGGCAGTATTGATCCCTGGCTGGTGAAAGGAGTCAGACTCAATGGGATTGATCTGTGCTAAGCTCTGTTTTCTCTGCATGGACACAGACAGGAGGGAGCTCAGAGCAATACAACACAACAATGCAGAAGAGAGAAGAATAACCGTAAATTACTATATATGATTGAAAGGCCTTGGTGGTTTTTTTCTAAATGGAACATCCTCATTATTATAGCTTGAAAATGAAGATCTACTGTCAAGGTTTCAGGTCTGACTGTGTGTGGTTTCAAGTATTAAGATAAATTGATCAATCTGACAGTAGAAGAAGAAAAAGTTTAATGACAAACCTACAGGGAAGATTTTTTTTTTTTCTTTAAAGAAAAGAACATAACAGAAGAGTATACTTTGTTCTGCAAAGGCAAAGGTAACGATAGAAAATGGAGGATTGATTGGCGGGATGGTTGGAAGACTGGAAGTCAGTGGTGTGTGCTGTTTGGACACACTCCACTGCTGCACTCAGATGACCTCACACCGGGCGATAGCTGGTCGATACCACAGTCCTCTCAGCCTATCAGCTCCCTCGAAAGCCCAGAGCCACAGATGCATCGTGGGAAGTGTGGCCACAGGAGACCAACAGTGTTGCAGCACCATATGGACTGTGACACCACGGGACGAGGAGTATTGCAGGAAGGAGGGAGACAGAAAAAGAGTTAGAGTGAGAAAGACGCAGCGAGAGAAGCAGAGTTTTCTCCGTCTTTCAACGAAATATTTTAGTACTTGAGAGAGTGAGGGATTAAAACAATGTGTTCTTCTGTTGAACAGCTTGTTATTCAGAGGCAAGATGGTAAGAATAGACAGAAACTTTATTTTACATACAGCAGTAACCACTTAAATTGGACATAGTGGAGACGGACTTCAAATAATGTCCTTTTTGTTTTATTAAACATCCAACAAATTGTTTGAAGGGGAGGTTTGATATCTGAACTGACCTGCGATATTAGTAATTCATGCACTGGTGGGGCCACACTAGAAAATATGATTAACTTGGATTAAATTATAATGATGTTGTTCTTATGGTCAATCATGGTGTTTCTGCTTCTTGTTGCAAAGTTTTCGAGGTCATTCGAAGCTATTCTCAGACACATTTTTCTTTTAATGGTTTTGTGTAGCGCAACCAATTTACAGTTCTGTGATGTGTTAAGACGTATTGATTTGGCCTTACCACTGTCATTAGATTCATGTGTGAGACAAAAAGGTGAGACATGCACAGGTGGTACTGGAGCACCCAATGAGTATGTGCACTCATACATACTGCTGATAAGTCTCCTATTGAGTAGCTTATGGACTGACTCAAAAGTTTAAACTCCACTGACATTTACAGTATCTTTGTATGTATGATGATTTTCACTGTTGTTGTTGCTTAGGCTTTATTACCCTGCATGTGCAAACACTGCTTAGGCACGAATACAGGTACAATGCGAATTTTTCAATTGTTGATTGAATGTTTTTCGGTTATTCTGAAAGATCATTTGCACTGAGTTATGCAGTGTAGTGTAGGAGTACAGCAGATGTCCTGAGGATGTCTTTGGCCAAATCAAGGATCTTAGGATGTGATTCTTGAAGCAACACTCCAAGAACACAAACACTTTTCTGTAATCAAAAAATAATCTTTTCCATCGTACAAACAGGTTTATGATAGGTATGTTTCAGTTTTTGCTCTCATGTAAACGGCTTAAAGAAATGATTACTTTTCTCACTATATTTCTAGATAAAGCTACAGCTTACTGTAGTCTTACTCCAAAGATAGTGTTGCCCTCTAAAATAACATACATTCTACTCAAAAAGGACCATCACCTCCCTTTGGAACCATATTTGTAGTGTTTTTGGGGTTCCGTTATATTTGTGTTTTGCCACTATGTGCTTCCTGGCCAATATATTTTCTGCGGACTTACCTCCCAGCCCTTTAGCAAACGGCTGCTTTAAAAGGGGGTGAGAGGAGCTAATGTTTATGACTTCTATTAAGGCCCGCGCCAAGTCTACATGCTGATAATGTATTCCTCCTACATCCAACATATTTATCGTACTCCAACCATTTTGAATTTGTTGGCCAAAATGTGGCCAAAGTTTGTGCTATCATTTGCATTTGCATCCACTTTAAAAAAAAAAAAAAAAAAAAATAGTTTCATATTTCTCTGTCTGCTGTGGTATACTTTCTTAATGATACGAGGTATAGTATTATGCTATCTGAACATCTGCATGAGAAACACCCTACAGACATAACACTACAAATTCTACCTCTAATTTGTTCAGTGTAGTGTTGAAGTTCTCAAATGTCATTAAGGTGTCAAAAATGTGAGTTATTTGATCGCAATCCCTAGGCTGTATTTCACTTTTCTAAAAATTCTATCTGAACATCTGCAAATTCCGAGTAAATCCTTTTTCTTTTCAGTTTATTTTCAGTGTTTGAACACTAGTTGTCCCAAACGGCTCCTTGCAGATTTTGATAAAGCGGGTTTGGTTCTGTATTCCAACAGACCCCCCGCATTCATCGGATCTTAACTCCACTGTTTCCCCATTATACACTTATTAACTAGTCTGCTGCTAGATAAGCACAGGCAAATAACACATTCTTTCTTCACCATAACATGCAGCAGCCTGGAAAGCTCATTAAAAGTGTTCACTATTGAACATCACTAAGCAACATATTTGAAAACATGAGCGATCCTGATAAGGTACATGCCTCATTCCTGCATTTTTGCTCTATATTACATATACAATTTAACTAGTCTCAGTTCCCTGTCATATTTCTTTAGCAGATTAGTTTGGGCAGAATATGCTGCTCTCTTAGCGCCACTGCTGTCCTACAGCAGTATCTCTTTGTTTGTCTGCATCTTTCACCTTTCTGTCTCTCTGATCCTTCAACCCTTACTGTACATCTCTTGCCTGATAACAGACAGAATTGTCAACTTGTCACACTCCATTTCCATCTTCAGTCTGACATTGCCTCCACTCTAACCGATTTCCGTGGTGGAGGGGGATTCAATTTTTGCTAACCAATCACTAGAGACCAACGTATCCGCCTGAATCTAACGTCAGCTTGTGTGCGCACCATTACCACACCGGCGTACGCATGCAGTGTGCTGAGTAGGCAGAGTCTGCACACCATTTGACATATATCGTAGCCGACAGATACGCCAGGTCTGCCATTAAGTTTCAGTGGCAAGAGTGGCGATTACATCCCTGTGGCGCTCATTGGACCGGCCATTTTTCAGCCGCTGTTTCATACCACGATGAAGGTGCACTTGCCAGGGTCCAGACCTTTTGAATCAGCCCACTCCACGAGTTTAGTGCTTCTGGTCTGGACCCAGGCAAGTAAATCTCCTTGTATCTCTCCCAGTCCTGCTGTGGTGCTTCTATTCAGCACATCCCCGGGGCGTGTCTCCTCTGCAGGTCCACCTGTAGACAGCAGGCATTATCACAGCCACCGCAGTCTCTAGAAGCTTTGGCCTTTCCTTTAAGAAGGACCTAAATGAGCCCCTCTACATTCTCCTCTGATGCTTTGCCCCCAGGAAAGGCAACCACACAGAGAATCCACCACCCACCTGCCTGTCTTACTGCCTGGACAACACTCAACTTCATCTTCTCTCTCTCTCTCGCTTTCTCTCTCTCTCCCTGAGGGTTGACCCCCCTCCTGCCTGCTGTTACTGTATTGTTGCATTAGTGATCATATCACACATTTGTTATGTTGAGGCCCTCTCTACGGCTGTGTGAACGAGCACACTGTGTGTGTCTTTGTGTTTGATTTCACACAGGACTTTGCCCTATCTGAGCTCTCTAGGCTTGACCTCTCATCTTCACAGACGCACTGAAGTGTGCACGTATGTGCTAATATAATCAGAAGCTGTAAGAGCCAGCGGTGTACATGCAGTAATAATGGCCATGTTTACTTCATTCTGCATTCCCTTTTTTCCATCGACTTTGATGTGACAAATGACTACAGTAGCCAAGGATTGCTTTGTCCAAAACGCCTGCCAAACTCTGCCACTCGCATCCTGACACGATTGCCTCCACTGCCTGTATTCAAGACCAAATGGCAAGGAAAATGCACTGCTGGGTGGTCAGGGGGAGGCTTTAGCCTAGAGAAGCATCCTCTGCTTTCTCTGCCTCTCCATTCTTTGGGGAGAGAAGACTTCCAAGTATCTGCAAGAGCAGCAGCAGCAGCAGAAGCCTCTCATAATGTGTGTTGGTGCACAGGTGGGACAGGAGTGAAGTTCTAAGACTTATTCCGCATGGTAAGGGCTCCTGCACAGTGGTGGGTTGAATTTGGGGGATAGCATGTACCCATCACGTGTTACACCTCCTGGTGGAGCTTATCACTTGCAGTGGCTGACGACACCATGTGTCACAGATGTAGCACATATCTGTATGCAGCACTTTCTGCAGCCTTCCACAGACAGTGACTGCAGTGCGTACAGATTTGGACATTCAAAATTGGTAGTAAACAAGTGCAGAAATCCACTAAAATAAAGCAAAACACAGAATGTGTGTTTGTATGCAAATACCTGTGTGTGTGGGTGTGTGTGTGTGTGTGTGTGTGTGTGTGTGTGTGGGTGTCCATGCATTCCATTGGGTTACAGTCAACCTGGACTGCTGATGATCAAAGAGAGAACAAAGCAGCTGCATGCTATTAAAAATAAATGGTGCTGAGATTAAATGCAATCCCTCCCCTCTTCCTCCGATCCCTCTTTATCTTTGTCTTCACCCTGGCATAATGCGCCTCTGCCAGCTGCTGACACTCAAAAGCATCCCATAGCTGCAGCAACAGAGCAGAGGAGTCGCTGAAGAATATCCTGGGGCCGACTCTATTCCACGCCTCCAATTTTCCACGCACTCCCACTCACCCCATCCTCATATTCGCTCTTTTATAGACAACTGAAACTGCTCATGTGGGTTTGTATGTGTGGCCCCAACACATGCAAGTAGGTCTGTAAAGGGGGACTTAACTCAAAGCAACAGCTGGTCCAGCATTTGGCACTCGTAGACACACATCAAGCTACTGTACATGTCAAAAGGGCCCAGTTTACAGGCTCACATCAGTTCTTCAACCTGCATCACGAATGTGAGTGATTTAATCTTTGTTTTGGGACAAAAGAGGAATGACTGGCAGGTCAGTACAGGTCTATCAGAACCTGATTTGCCCTTGGAACATAACATTATCCACACAAACCATAGTACACCTCAGCTTAGTTCGTCAAATCCTGAAAGTGAAAGTGCTAGCTATTAGCACTGATGTTGGCGCAGGTGCATGCACACACACACACACACACCCACACACACACACACACACACGCGAAAACCGGGTAACAAATGAGACAAATAATAGGAAGAGGCCTGGGAAATGCATGGTGCCAGCTATTTAGCACCCGAGCTGGCTCTTATTCTCTCTCTCACAGACACACACAAATATTGGGTAACAAACAAGACAATTAATTGACAGAGTCCGGGGAAATGCATGCTGACATTTGCAATTTTCTTAGACTAAAAATCATTTATTAGACAATTTTGTGTGGGTTTTGTGAGAGTTGAGTTAATCTATGTTTACTATGTAATGACCCTCTTTGACTCTGCTTTGGCAGCTTTTGATAAATGAGGCAGATTGTAAATGTCAGTGTTATCAAGTGTTTTTTTTTTCCTTTCTCAGTCGAGTCACTTGCTTCCTAGGCTGTAATTAAACATGTTCCCCAGCCACGGAATTTAAATTTGTGTGTATGTGTTTGTGTGTATGGATGTATGCCACCTTACTTATATACTTGTATGTTTTGATGCTGGTTCTGTCCTTGCTTTAGTGATAAAAAAATGATGCCAATGCAAATTATTTGCTTTCCAACTGTTGTCAATACATGAGTAAATAAACTTCAATCACTGTAAGATTACAATGCCGATGAAGACACATTACAAATGATGAAAAATCTGAAATAGTCATGAGAAAATGGATTTGTAACATGTTCCACTTCACGTGGCACTGAACCAACTTGTGTATTTTAAATATTAGTTTAAGCACACATAATGTACAAATAAGCATGTGGGACCTATTAGCAACAACACTATCTTTCAATAGACTACAGTAAATAAAGTATTTGTCTATTAGCCCCTATTCCTATGAATGGTCTTTCTTAGGGCCTTTTGGTTGATCTGGTTAAAGTTTGATGCAGATTTTAGTGTTATGTTCTCATAGGAAAGGGCTTAATCTCACCTGTCTTTATGTTTAAGATGTCCGAATGTAGAAAGGATATGACACGACCTAAAAGATATGATGCTCAACTTGACAAAAATGTACTACTTTACTCTTATTTTGATAAAATATTTTTTTTTCTTTAATTGATTGTTATTACAGTGACCATACATGTACTAGGGTTTAAAGTACATTTGTGCTATTCCTTACGATTTCTTATGAGGAACTTCTAAATAGAACCATTTGTGACACAGTAAATTCCAAACTGGTTGAAACATCCATTGTGAAGGCACGTAAGGACATAACATAACATTTAAATCATGGGCTGCACAGTCCTGGCAAACTGTCAGAAAATAGCTTCTGAAGATAACTATCCCAGTGGTATCAGAGTAGCGTATCTCCTTTTAAGGAAAAGGGGAGTGCATAATGTGCATGTATAGTGAGTGTGTGTGGTTGAGTGAGTGATAGAGAGAGCGAGCGGCAGAAAGTGACGTTGAAAGTGCGTGGACCAGAGGAAAAAGTTAGCAGTGAATGCAGTAAATGTGCAGTGCACAGTACACTGTAATATTTCCGTTTTTGGAGGCGCCATCATTCGTAGGGCCCTATGCAATTACTTATTTGGGGTATAGTGCGGGCCAATGCTGAAAGAAAGTTAGTCTGAATGACTGCGCTTGCATCAAAATGCAGTTAACGTCAGTTACAGGCACTGCACATTAACATGACTCCAGCTCTGACAGAGGCAGCTTGAACTGATTAAACCAGTGGTATTCGCTAGCCATCCCGTTAACGTAATATGCAAAAAAAATAAACTTTTCAAGCTCTCTTGTGGGACATTTCAAGCAACAGCATCTCAAGACAATTTGATGTATGTAAATGTTTCATGCTACATAGCCTCAGCACTCCGTACATTACTCCGTGATTTGGTCACATATTATTCACTTACGCAAATCTGAAGGTAAGAGTTAAAAGTGTTTTTGTCCATTCACCAGCAGCATTTTCAAAGGTGTTTTCATGATCTTAGATCATCTGCTCATAATGATGAAATGTTTGCCGAGGTGAAACCGTTTTAAATTCAACATTTCCGCACACTGTGCTACACCACTTTGCTCTTCTTGTCTGCTGTGCTAGCTATGACAGCCAACCCAGTCCGTGGAAAAGTTAGATTTAAACCTTGGTTTCAACCTCAGCCAAACATTTTCCAGGGCAGACATCTATGATCACAAAAATGCAATTAAATATATAACCTGCTGTTGGATAGCCCGTAAGGTTTGCACAGGGAATGCTATGTGACCAAAAGATCATCCAATTTAAAAAAAACTTAAAACGTCTAAACCCATCTTCCCAGAGAAGGGGCAATGGCATGAAGCATAAGAGCCGTTGCCATGGTTACCTGCAGTTTAATAAATCTCGCACGGTGAGTTAGATTGGTGGTTAAACTGTTGACTCGAATTTTGATGTGTCCTGTGTAACCTGCCAGCCACTCAGTGAGGTTTTTTTTTTTTTTCTGTTTCATGATTTAAAGACCACTCAAAGAGTGTTTGTTAGTAGAAACAACTGAGATATACCAGCGAATATTGGCACAGTACATGTGTTGCTTTTGGCCAAAGTACGTGGGGGTGTAGCAGTGTGTCTTGGGCAGTACATGCCACATTAAGATTTCAGCATTCCTGAAAAGCCTTTAATATTAAAATTGATTTTAGTAGATGTAAGTGGAGTATTCCAGTGGTATGAGCATCAGTGAAGCATGACTCCCAGTCTAGTCAACTTTGGCCTCCTATTCATGGATGAGAGGTGTTTCACTGCTTCGCGCTACACCTCTCAGTGACAAGACCTCCTCCCGAGTGCATGGTGTTGTGTCATGTCCTGTCATGTTCTGTCCAACCCAGACTGCTGTCCTCTGGGCAGAAGTAGAACTTGCCCAGGGATGGATGACATTTGTCGCACCTATTTTGGTCTCCTCATTAGGAGGTGCAAGGGCCCCCGTGGCTCAGGCGGGAGCCAAAAGAGTGGATGTCATCTGGGAGGTGTGGGAAGTGTTTGACCATGACACTCCTATTTAGGCATATCTGTTAGGTCGTCACTGCGCTGCTAATGGTGGCGTTAATGACATGCCACATTTTACGGGATATGCATGTGTGTATCCATGTCTGTGTGAGAAATGGATTTTTGATAATCAACACCAAGTCCCACGAGGTTGACTGTCAGTGTGCCCCGTCATCCTGTCACGACATGTTAGTCACACAGGGAAGGTAATGTAAAATATCTCAGCTACCGCCACTCACTCACTGTGAACAGCAAGGAGCCAACAGAAAAGACAACAAAAGTTGAAAAGCAGCTATAACATCAGGTAGCAATTGAAACAGTTAGTGAAACAATATAAATATCAACACATCCACCTTCAAATTTGGTAAAACAGTTATTTCAGTTCAGTTGTTTCCCGCTGCAACATGAAAATTGATTTCAAACAAACGTTACCTTGATTCCTGATATGCCCATTTAGATAAATGAATGTACCAGTGTTTGAAGTAAAGTATGTGTGCTAACACTTTGTTTACCTATTAGAGCAAAATGCATGTCTAGTTTCCAGATGTCAAGATAAAGCATTTTAATCTCGACAGTATCATCTTTGTTTTTTAATCCTGGCAAATAAGAGTCAAAGAATAATCTCCTTTTTGAGGGATGAGGCATTTTATCTGATGGTGATGAAAGTGATAATTTATAAGCTTTTTAGGCAAAGAGAAAGGAAGGACTTCTACCCTAAAACCCTTTTAATATACTCCAGATAAGGGGTTACGGGTTGACTGGAGAGCAGATGTCGGTGTCAGAAAAAAAAATAGCTAAGACAACAAAGAGCTCATCAATTTGAATTACAGGTATTATCAAGAACACTGATATTGAGAATTCTGCATGCTATGCCCAATGACTAATGCTAAAGTTTTTGCAATACTTTATGTCAACAGTATCTTCACATGACAAATGCATTTTCGTTAAGGTTAGGGAAATATTGAGTTTATAGCAAATTAACTATGATTACCATATTAATCTTAGGCAATTTAAACAAAAAGTTAAAGATTCATGAATTGATTTTTTTTGGCCGATTGGGGGCAGCATAACAAGTTGTACTTTTGTACTTGTACTACTTCACTTTATTAAGTTGTTATGAGAAACATTTTGGCAAATGGTTTCATACTTGCACATCCAGCAGACAGAGAGCAACATTAGCATTCATTTAGAGTCAGCTTCAGCTTTGCTTTGGTCTTTCCACACCTCCTGAGGGAAATATCTGCACCTTTTAGCTACTAAATGCTCCACTGTGCCACCAACTCGTTCATTTTGTCTGTTTGCAGCTTGGTGCTGGGCAGGTGGCGTACAACGGGCTTATTAGAGCTTTTTCGCTGAAAACAGCTGCCTGCTAAGACTGGCCATAAAACCAAAATAATAAGCTGAAAGATAATAAAACACTCAATAGAGCTAAGCGGAACTGCACAGTTGCCTGATTAGAAGAATCTGTATAAATGAGAAACAAGAGTTTTGTGTGTTTTTTTTTTTTTTTAAGAAGAAAAAAGTCACACAAAACATTGTGATATCATTATCAACACTTGTAGAGGTTTTGTTCATTAGCATTCTCAGTTCTGATGTGTGTACGTATGCACCCGTGGAACATTCACTTCATTTTATACACTACTTCACCTCATCACCATGGAAACCCTGATCTGTGAAGATGTTTATTAGTATTCTCTACTGCTACACTGTGTGTTTGTGTGTGTGTGTGTGTGTGTGTGAGAGAGAGAGAGAGATAATAGCATGTGCAGTGATTTTAGCTGCACAACAATGCCACAAACTCCATTTCTCACTCTCACAGACAACAGTGACCTTGAACCTTAACTTTTGTATCACACGCATTCAGCTGAAAGCCAGACAACTCTTTCCTGCTCTCTGTCGCTATGCCTAGGTGCTTTCATTAAATCCACTATGTTGGCTTATCATTCAGGTAGACGCAGTACTCTGTGTCTGTCTTTCTGTCTCGTTTTCTTGCTGTCTCTCTCCCTGCAGAAACCATTATTCCATGACAGAGTATTTCATCATTCCTCACTACCTCATCTTATGATCCCCTTTTTCGTCATCAGCCCGCCTCACTCTCTATTTTACTCCCTATTTTTTCCCTTATCAACTTAAGAGGAAGTAAATGTTTCTCCTCTTCACGCGGTTTAGCACAGCAGCAGCTGTGTGAACTAAACTGTGGGTCATTTTTCGTTGCTTTGACACAAAATGAATTCAATGACCACGTCTTTCAAAATTCATGAATTCATGAATCTTCTCACTTAAAGTCCTGCAATTGTCTCTGGACTCTCTCTGCAGCCCATTTTGCATATGTGTACATACTCATTTTCTTTTTCTAATTTCATTACTATCTATACAAAGAAGAGAACACTTTGGAAGAGGTAATTTACATAAACATGGGCAGAGATAGACAAGTGTCTGATAGAATAGTATGAATAATATGAATAGTGGCCGTGAAAGTAAGAGGAGTACGTGTGTGTGTGGCAGGAGACGAGGCAACAGAGAGGAGGACCATCTGTACTGTAGTCTCCGATGAGCATAGAGCTTGCTATTATTTGTCTATATCTGTATTGTCAAATATATGGATTGAGAAATCCACATGTTACAGCAGCAAAGAAAGAGGTAATAGAACAAATAAAGAAAAATTTGAATGAAATACATAAAAAAAAAATACAATAATTAAGATAAATAATTTAAAGAAATGGCAGCAAAGGAATTACTACAGCTACAATTTTGTAGCAGTCGGCATTGAGAAATGTGTATAACTAATAAAAAAAAAAACTGACTAGGAGGAGATACAGCATGACAAATTATGAGCAACACAGGAGAGCAACTTTAGTTGGCGTTTGATTATGGAACACATGAAGGTTGGGTCTTAACTTCTACTACTATATTTCCCTGACTCTCCTGTCCCTTTGTTTCTGGGCCTGTTGAAACATGTCTTCACTTGAGCTCTCTATTATTCGGAATATATATATATGTATATATGTTTTAGGACTGTCAATCGATTAACATTTTTTATCTTATTAAATACATGATTCTGTTATGTGTTTTGTTGTGTTGTCAAATTGATGAAGACGTTTTCTTAATTTGCTTGTGCTTTTTATACTTTCATGTGTTTCTTCAAGTTGCAGTGCGTTGAGTTTTCAGGGCCACCGTATCTGAGCCTCTATGAGCAGCGCTCTGAGCACTCAGGGAGCCACTGACACCACGAGAGTGATTTGACGATGCACCCCTCTGACACCAGGCGTCGCTTAATTCCAACCGGTCCATGCGTTAGTTGTGCGTGTACATTGATGTTAAAAGACTGTGGTTGATGTGGTCATCACTTAAAGCTGGAGTGCGCAACTTTTACATATTAATGAACGTCCCTCACCAAAGTTCACACAATGCTGATTAAGCCTATCACGGCATGCAAGTCTCTGTATTTCTATACCAGACTTTTAGATCTGATGTCTGGAACATTCCCACACTGGCACACCAGACACCGATCAGCGGCAGCTCCCTGGAGCCGAGAACAGGGCACAAGCTGGACTATGGGAGGTAACTCCAGAGTTGTCAGAGAAGCACTTAGCTTGTTTATTAGATGCAAGAGGCGTCACTCGGTTTTATTTTTGTTGGCCCACTGTTGTATTGAGTTTCAAACTGAGTATTGTTTTTGCTTCCTGGGATCACTGCCAGAAGGGGGGGACAAAAGTTCCACACTCCAGCTTTTGAACACCACGATGGTGCTGAGGAGATGAGCTTATGTTAAATATTAAACAAACAAAAACAAAAAACTGTTATGGCGTCATTTTCGGCTGTGATAGGTGAGCTCAATGTCAAAAAGCCATTTCTTTGGAAGGATTATTGGAAATAAAACAATTTATTGATTTCTAATGCCCCCTTTTAATATTTCTGTACTATGCCTTAGTCATGTGCCACAATAATCTAATATTTTTGAGTTGAAATATCCTTATTTGGGGGCTTTTCCAAGCAAATATCAATTTACGCAATTAATTAAATTAATTAATCAGCTTATCATGTAATTCATTCGATTAACATTTTTAATCAATTGAGAGCCCTAATACATATATGTATATATGTGTGCATATAGCTTTATAATTCACAGAAAAGAAAACACACGGGAGAAAATTATTTTTTTTAGGAATACTAAAGTGCAGTGCAGATGTGTTTTGAATTGGATGCAAATGAAAATGGAAAATATTAAGAAATGACACATCTTGGCTGCTATTAGCCACAAATTCTAGCATTTTTCTTAGCTGTGACAAAGAAAATAAAGCTTTTACTGTTATTAACAGTAATTTCAGCTATTTCAGGGGATTGTTGAGGAACCCACTGTGCACAGTTGCATTTTCTTCCTGATTTTGATGCATCCTCCACCCAGGAGCAAATCAGTTCACTATTTCAGCAGTTCAGAGCAAATCAGAACTTGCTCTGAACTGGCGCTCCCTCCAAAGCTCAAAATGGCATGTCCAAGGGTGGTCTGCACTGTAAACTATTGGATCTGGAAAAAGCAACATAATTGCAGCCACTGAAGCCCACACTTTCTGTCTGTTTTACATCCTTTACAGAATTACACGGTGGGGTGAGGAAAAGTCAACCAGCATAATGCAGAGTCCTGCTGCCTATACTTTGCCTGTCAAACTGCTAACAAGCACAAATGATTTTTTAATGATAGGCCCCTCTATCCCACAAAGCTGTCTACTCACAAACACTTGTACACGCACAGACACCGCACAGTGTACACATTCGGTCCCACACACGTCCATAATGAGTTTTATCAAGGGAAGTGCATGCGGTTTAATGGATCACTGCAAATGCCATTCCCACTCACACTATTGTATTCGAGTTCCAACAAGATGCTCCTTTTTCCCTTGTGTCACTTATTTTTTCTGAGACACAACGTGTGGTGCATGAATACTCCAAATGATGATGTATCTTAGGTGCAGGAAACTGAACTCCCTACTGAGCAAAGAAACACGTGAAACTGCAGCTTCACCCATGCAATGTTTCAAACAAATGATGGGTCTTAAATCTTGTAAATCAGTGTAAATATAAAAAAATTCCATGTGTGGCCTATAGTTTGTTGTATTGAAAGATGCTAGGGGCTGCATTGGTAATATTGCAGTTTATTGTAGTGTCTCCCCGGTACTTGGAGACACTTGCCCAGTGTTGCTCCAAGTACCGGTGAGACAATGAAATATGATCCAAGAAGTTGGAGTAACAGACCCATGAGTCTGAAGGCTTATCAGAAAGCAAAACACTGCACACTGCTGGAAAAGTTGAGCCTGGTTCGACATTTACTCGGACATTCAAATGACTAATAACAAATGTGGCTGCATTTTTTTAACTCACTTGTTAGTTCTGCTTATGTTCTGCTTTTTCTTGGTAATCCGATTTTGCTTAATAAAGCGCCATTTTCATTTGAATTTGATTGAGCTGATTGAGTCCCATAATGTACATCTCATATTCTGTTTCCATGCAAGCTAAAAAAAAAAAGGCTTGCATTTTATCGTGTAGACTGTGTAACTTTAACTCAGTTACCCTGTATTCTTTCTTTCTTTTTCTCACATACTTTTTCTACTTACTCATTTCACACTCGTTTACTGTTTCTCACCCTTCATCCGCTCTGCCCTTCACTCTATTAGTGAATAGTATTCAGGGAAGCATTCTATATCATGCTGCTTTCCTCCCTATAGTATTCAAGTACAGTAATCCTTTGTTCTCTTGTTCTTTTTCTGGCATACACACATGTTATTGCATGTTTTTCTTTAAAATCTCTTTCTCTCCTTTTCTTTGGATCTGTCTTTCACTCTTATACCTTTTATTAGTGAAAAGCCATGAACAGGCACAGATGTGTGCGCAGCCCAAGGCAGCTGCTGAAGCTGCTCAAGGTTCAAAACACAAATTAATGTGCATTATAAGCGGAAAAAATGACAGCAACAATGTCGTACCAAGAGAAAGGCATTGATCTGATTAGAATGCAGTGCTACATTTGCCCCCACATCTGTCATAATATCATATAACAAACATGCTATTGGTTTTCTATTTGTGGAATAACTGAGATAGATTTTCATGTCTGCTTCAACCCGTCGCACCAATCCATCTTTCTTTGAGTACATGTAGATTGCTACAGCATTGGGCTGTGTCTACTGCTGATGGTGATAAGGAGTGATTGGATTTTGCATGTGTAATCACTGGTTATAGGATGTTAATTGTACAGAGCGGTGGCCTGTGGGATGTAACATTAGATATGTGTGTCAAACACACACACACAGACACACATGCGCGCACGCACACTTTCATGTTCTGTAGCTGCTTCCACGTAGAGTTTGTTTAGACTTGAAGATGTGTTTGTGGCCCAATTATTGTCATTGTGGTTGGATGGGATGATTTGCATAAAGACTAATCCTAACTGTGATTGTGGAGTAGACACTTTTCTAGTGAGGAGTTCAGTTCAGGATAATTTGCCGACTGATGTTAAAGAACCCATGTGCTCTACTCTCTCAGGCCTCCTGGAGTTCTCTCCCGTCCTCCTACGATACTTCATCTCAGGTATGAGTTCAACGACTAGTGTTAGATTCTGTGCATATACTGTAGTAATGTGGTGTAAATTACAAACAGATTGTAAACCTCCCTAGTGTTATGTATAGTAAAGAAGGTTCCTTTTGTCATTCTTTATGATAAGTGGGAGGAAAAGACAAAGAGGCAAAGAAGACAAGAAATGGTAATATCCCCTGATGTCTTGCAGTGCTTAGGTGCCTTTGTAGCTGGTTGGATGCTTGGCAAGCTGTAGCCTAGAAGCTGAATCCACCTGTGGAGTTATTCACTTGCCTCTGCTCTTTAGTCCAGTCCATCTGTTTGTCTGAGTACAAGTATAGAGCCTTTCAGCGCTTCCCCGGCTAAGTTTCCTTTCAGGCCCTCCCTCTCCTCATTACTTTCAGCACAACTCTCGAGTTTCGGCGAGGCTGTGAAGAGGAGCTGTGAAGATCCAGCAGACGATTTTCATCTGTTTAATTCCTCTCTCTCTGATTGCGTCCGTACGCCTGATGAGTCACAGTTAACCCAGTCGCGCAGCTGTGTGATTCCCAGCGCATTGATTCATACAGTGTGCCGCCACAATGCCATCCTCTCTTCACTCGCCTCTTCCTTTCCCCTCCCTCACAAACTGCTAATGAAGTGAATCACAACTGTTTTTCCCCCGATCCCTTTACCCCAACAGCTGATGGTGAGCGATTGCATCCACAATACTCTTTTAATTAGTATAGAGACTAAATTGGTTGAGCATGCCTTTTTCCTTAATTGCTTTTTCCTCAGCTTGGATTTAATTGGGCTGCAGCACTGTTTATTGATCTCCTTTGATGTGCTTTAATTTGGATAATTTTATATATTTATTTTGGACGTGACGAGTTGGTTTGTCTTGAGGGGGAGAGTGTTAGGCAGAGGGGCCGGTACTGCAGCAGACTGCAGTATATTCAGTGAGCCTGGGGTCCAGCGTGTGATGGCAACTAGGTGGGGAGATGATCAAACCCAGAAGGCAGAAAAGCAGCTCCACTACAGTCTGAGAGGCCTCTAGTGAACAGCTCTTTGATCTCACATCAACATCTCATGAATGCCAATGCGGAGCAGTAAAGCGAGGGAGGCAGGCCTTCTAAGCCAGCATTAACAGGCCTGCAGGCCAGTACATATTCCTTCCAGCAGCTAGTTTGTAGTTTGTGCCTGATTCATGCTGCGTCATCTCTCCCCCTCCTGCCTGCCACAACAAAGCCCAATTTTCAGCCTCCGCCTCCACAGTTTCATAATTAGTGTGCTTCTCTGCGTGTGATTGTGGGTTTGTTTGCTAGATATGCGTTTGCTTGTGCAAGCATTTGTTTGTGTGAGTGTCTCCATTTACTGCTTTCCCGTGTATTACGCTCGACACTCCACCTATGTAACTCCACTTTCTCCCTCGCAGGGGGGAACTTCACCCTGGCCGAGCTGGGAGTATGTGAGCCAACTCCCCCTCCGCACCCCGCTGCCGTTCCCTACTGTCCCGACCTGGGCCTCCTCCAGAGAGGGTACTCCCTCAGCGCTGGCTCTGATGCCGACTCGGACCCCGAGGGGCCGCTTTCCCCAGAGCGAGCCATCCAGCTGTGGGCCGGACGGGGAAGGGTAAAGTCCCGCCGCAGCTCAGGGGTGTCCAGTCGCGAGAACTCGGCCCTCACCCTCACCGACTCAGAGAATGACAAGTCTGACGAGGAGTCAGGTAGGACCAAAGGCTCTTGTGGTCAAGATGATATGAGTATATCAAAATACAGGCCCATTGATTTTAGAGGACCTGAGTGAGTAAGACTTGTTGAGGGGTGTGAACAAATCCGGGAGGATGCGTCGGACTGATATAGTATGATAGTCAATGTTTAAAGGGGTTGTGAGTGAGAATGTATGTCTTACACAAGTTTGTCAATATTGTTAAAATCTTTAGACCACTTCTCAAAGAGACAGCCATTATATGAATTGCCAGTGAGTTGGATTTATGGATTGAGTCTGTTTCTGATCTGAAACCCCCCCCCATCCCCCCCAGAGAGCCATCCTTATTTTCATCAATAGCACTTAGCCAAAGCCCTCTAACTCTACAGTCTTATACCACTTATCTGCTGAGATCTCACCACTGGTCTGTCAGACTTCGAAAAAAATATTTTGAATTTTTGAAACAGGAACACTGGAGCATTTTAACTCTTTTGATCCAAAACCAAGTTGCAGTCAGAGAGAAGCTATTCTTTACTTTTCAAATGCATCCTTTCTGTGAATCGCATGAGTGTGATGTTCCCAGAGGGAATCTCCATCTTCTGGCAACTTTGTTTATTGCCAACTTCCCATTTCCTTGTTAATCCTGACGCAGTCGTAAACCTGCACACAAGCTTCGTCGAGGTGTCAATGGAGGTTAATGAAAAGTGGATGGAAGGAAAAGCAACAGTCTAATTAATTGAATTCTCGGCAGCCACACGTATCAGCTGTTGATCAACCTCTGTTGGACTGCGAGCCTCTGAATGAGAGACAACTTCTGGTGACTGATCAAACTACTCAACACCTATTAAACACGTCAAGAAACACCTTCCCTGAGACGCACCACACATCCCATCACCCGATAATTGCTTTGTGGTTAATTACCAAGCTAATCTTGCAGGCGCAGATATCAGCCGCAGACGCCGCTTCACTCTTTCTGTCTCAGGGCCAGGAGAACGCCATTGAGCACTCTGTCACCGGCATTTCCAGACCTTGTAAAATTAGATTTTTTAATCCAGCACTGTATTGTGATAATCATTTGCCTGCAGTGTGATGTCAAAAAAAAAAAACAACAACTTTTGATCTTCTCAACAACCAACACTCAGTTTCCAAAAAGAAACTTTGTCAAAAAGTGTTATTTGTGGATTTTTTTGTTGCTCCTACAGGGTTTAAACATTCACTTGTCGGTTGGAAGAATTATGCAGAACATGTGTCAAATCAAAGTCAATTAAATTAAATGCAAGGCAAAGTTTGCCTTCCATAGAAGCGTTCGCGTTTAGGAACCACCGGCTCACGCATGTAAGCTCATCTCATGGTTTCACAGACCAGAGATTTAGATCAGGCTTCTGCACGGCTCTCTCTGCCAGCAGGGAGAGATCAGAGGCAGCGCGGCAGCCTGATAAAAGGACCAGGTGTGTGCTTGTGTCTGATCGAGTCAATTCGTTAGTTACGTAGTTGCTCTGAATGAGGAAATCTCACCCTACACTCCTGCATCTCCCTCCAAACAGAAACGTCTGATACTGAAGGCGCGTCACACCTCAAAGCACCCAGAGGAAAGATTTCACTCCCACCAGACCTAACCAGCGCGTTTGCCCCGAGCAGTGCGGGCGCTGAATTTGCAACTCTGTGTATGTTACTGAGAACTGCCATTGTCTTTCTATATGCTTTTGTGTCTGTCATGTGTGAGAGTGTGAATGAGCCCAGACCTTGCACGTGTGTGTAGAAGTGTGAAATAGGAGCAACGGGAGTGTCAAAACAGCAGCAGGAAGATCTGAGGGTCTAATAATAGAGATTGACAGAGGCAGAAAGAGAAACAACATCATAAACACATGCTAACAAATCAAAAAGACGGTGACGTGCTAAAACACCAAACAGCACATGGCACCACTCTCATCCCGTTGCTTCTCTAACAAGCTTCAGAAGTCTCACCTCCACTTGCTTCTCCTCCTCCTCTTCATCTCCCTCCTCTCCCACATTTTCTCCTTCATCTATCAGGCTTCTTCTTCTGTCTTCTCTTCGCTCGCGCTGCACCCCTCACCATCCTTCGTTATGCTTCTGTCAGTACAGCTTGCCAGCGTGACTGACAGCTGTCAGTTTAAGGGTCTAGGGTTCCCCTTCAGGGCAGGAGCGTACATGTGGAGGGATGTGCACGCGTGCCCTATTGCAGATTTCACTACCAAAATAGAAAGCCCAGAGACACGGTGACAGATATCTCAACCCTCAGGGAAAGTATTATTTGTGTTTGTGTTTGTGTTTGTGTTTGTGTGTGAGGGTGTGTGTTTGTGTCTGCTAGTATTTGTGTCAGCAGGGCAACTGGCTACAGAGTACCTGATCAATAAATTCACAGCTTTCTTTTGCTTTCTTTTAGTAGTAGTATTTTATTTTGGTATACATTAATAACAATTTTCTAAAATGAATGCACATCGAAATAAATAAATAACACGGCATTAAATTAAAGGAAAACAAAAAATTATAATAATTAATTAAGTACTAATGAGCTCCTAAATAAGTTACAAATTAGGAAGATCTTCTTCCCATATTTCAGGTTGCCTGACTACATGTACTATTTTTAACCTTTTTCATTTTGGAGGAGTTTAAAAGTCTGGAAAACAAACAAAACAAAACCTGAGTCGATAACAAATTAAAGAGTGTGATCCTTTGGATAGATAGCAGTCTTCAGTCACAGTGCCTGGTGCCTTTGCTAGTCTCAACACAATTAGCACCACATATACGCCTAATGTAAACAGCTAAAACTCACATAAAGAACTTTTAAAGAACACGGCTATCTTTTTTGTATGTAGAACCCTTGCATGGATAGATATGGTACCATGCTACTGTATGCTACTATGCATGACAGAGTTTGTATCTGTAAGCGTGTGTGCATGCATGGGACCGAGATAGATGGATATAAATATATATGGAGAGAGAGGAGTTGAAATATGGACTGGCATTAGAACAAACATAGTGCCCACACATAGTGGTAAACATGTCTGCCATTGTTCCACCCTCAGGAGTATACCTTTTTTCTTATGATACTATTTGTTTCGATCTTGTAATTAGAATATTTTAATATCTTACCTTTATGTGTATGGGGTTTGTGCAGTTGTCATGGAGATGGTTCAGTTGTCATCCCATCTCAGAAAATATTAGAACTTCGGTCACATTATTTTTATTAAATTCAATAACAAGCTGCTTCAAATAATTAATTTGGACAACTGCGTTTTGTAAAATAATGATACAATACAAATATAATCACAGTATGATTCTGCTAAAAGTTGATAAACAATAATATTGACTTACTGTCCAGCCCTATGTGCACACAGACATGCATATAAACGCACAGACACTCCTGCTTAACAACAGAACAGCTGATGCATAGTGGCACCTGACTATAGTGTGCATGTGTGATTTAATTATGATTACATCCTTCAGAAATGTGATTCACCAATGTAGTATTTTCCTCCTCAGACCTCTGGCACCTGTTAAATCAGTTTCTAAACTAAAACTCTGTGGAATTATTTTTTCATTTGTTTTTTCATTTACTGCTAAATTCCAATTACCGACAAGTATGTAAAGCCTTTTAAATTAGTTTCCTAAATGCAACTCAGGGATTTCAAAGTTTCCCTACATCCAGCTTTATTGTCGAATATTGAATAAAGACACTTCGCTTTTATTGCCCCTTCCAGACACTATTAAAATAAAGAGACTAGAACGTTGACTTGGCAGAGCCAGTACAAGTTTCATTTGCACAAGCAACACAGTGAGACAAACAAATATGGGCATAGAGAGCAGCATTGGGAGATTTCATTTTGGCAAAGTGGAGGAAGAGATTTACTGTCACACTGTGCACTGCCTCGTAAAACGTCCGTCTGGAAACACAGGCAGGAGAATAGGAGCGCTTGTAAATTCCCACAGTAGTGCCTGATGGCCGCATCCAAACTGCATTGATCAGGAGGGAGAATGATTAAAACATGCATTAGATGAAATAAGATCAGGCTTTGACATTGATTTAAACCTAAAGCCCAGGGCAGACTTTATTGCCACAATCCATAGTCCAGTGCTCTACATATGCTTGTGTGTGGGTCCATATGCCCCTGTGTTTCCCTCTCATTAAATAGCAGCCTGTTAAGGAAACAGGCAGAATTTAATTCAACTTCAACATTGTTTTCCGTCAATAAATCTTGGTTTTACTCATGCAGCCGACTTTATAAACAGAGGCACGGACTGGCCGCACACCCCACAGTCAAGGCAATTTCCCTCTCTACCTTCCATCTCTGGCCCAATCTTTCTATGTGGTCTACAGGATAATAAATCATAGGCTAGTATTGTGACGTATGTGACAGGATGTATTAATCCCATAATTAGAGAATGAAAAGGTGGCGCTAAATTTAGTCTGGCCTTTTTGCCTAACCCTGCCCCTATGTCTGGGCATGCTCAATTGCCATGGTTTCGCACACTGGCTCCTTTATTGAAGGTTTTTTTTTTTACCCTCGGAAGCTGGTTGTTAGTATTTTTGTTGTTTAAACTTGACGTTCAATCTCTTTTTTTACAAAGCAGAAAAACTTTCAAAATGCCTCTTAAAACATCTGCAGTCAAATATTTTTTTTTTTGGTAGCTGGAGCTGTAATTATGCTTTATAAAAGCTGCGCTGGATAAAGTGATTCCTGATTAACTAATCAAATCTACTAGCACAGGTGGCAGAGTGCCTTCACCCACACTGTCCTCTTTATTCTATTTTAATGTACCACATGAATCCCACCATAAATCAAACCAAATCAATCATGTTTAAGTCAACGGATGTGTTTTTACTTTAGAGAATAGTTAGAAGTGGAGCGCTGAAAGGATTGTCTTGTAATCAAGGTAAATTAAGATAATGTTTAATTATGATCATTTTGGTTTTGAATATGCTCTATACTTTGGAATACAGATTATAATTATACATCACACAGTGACTGTAATACCCATTCTTCCCCCACCACAGCCACTCTCAACACCAGTAACTTGGTCCATGCAGCTCCTGTCTATCAAATTCAAGAAACACTTACAGAGTTGGACTGGTGTGGTCCCCCAAGACCACTGCTGTCCCCTCAGGGTCTCCATGAGTGTGTGTGTGTATGGAGTAAGAAACTGAGAATGAGAGGTTGTGTGTGTGTGTGTGTGTGTCTGTGTGTGTGTGTGTGTGTGTGTGTGTGTGTGTGTGTGCGCGCGTGCATGTGCGTGTGTTAGGAGGGTTGAGGGCATTAGCCTCTGATTGAGTTTTCAGAGAGCAACGTGGGGCGCGAAAGGCTCGACAATGGTCTAACAGAATTAGTAGCTTGTGATGAATGGTGTGTGAGAGCAGCACTGACAGCTCGCTTTCACAAACACACGCAATTGTGAGTGCGTGCGCGTGTGTGTGTGCGTGCATGTACCCCTCCATACTTCACCCATTGGTTCAAGGACTTTTTATCCATGCAGCGAGAGCTACGTATGCTGGATTAAGTAAAGTAGTGATGGACACACACACACACACACACACACACACACACACACACACACGTGGAGTGTATCCATACAAGTCTGTCCTATGGTTATGCCTAGGGTTTGAAAAATGCCCTGCAGTCAGGATCAATAAAGATTGGTCTATTCAACATACTGAACACAGCACTCATACATGCTCACACACTTTTCGGCTTTAGCGGTGTGAAAAAAAGCTTAGGCGCTGCACCCAAGTCTCAAGAAAAACCCTGCTGTTTATTCTGGCATCATGTTGGCTAAAATGCTGGTGACTTTCTTATGTAAACAAACACTTACGTGAGCACAACCGGTAATATCAGCAAAAACAATTGAAGACCATGTCCATATATCATACGATAAGTCGATAACATAATCATCGTGACAGGCCTAACTTGCACAACCACAGTGATGAATAAAAAAAATAAACATTCACCATCCTCGTTGTGTATCTCTGACTAAATAAAGACATTGTTGGACCAGACTTGATACAAAAGTGGAGGCCGATAACAAGCACACACACACACACACACACACACACACACAGATGCATGAGAGCAGTGTTTAATAAAAGCCCTGGGATATTGATCACAGTAGATGGATGCTAACTCACATTAAAGGGAGGGAGCCTGGAGTGATAGAGAGAAGAGTAGAAGAAGAGGAAAACATAAACGATGCATAAATGGAAAGGGAGCGATGAGGGAGGGATTTTCACATAAAGCTGACAATGACAGCATACAAAATGTGTTATTGTGTGTTCTTGGTGTGAGCAGTTGCATCTGCAGGGAGGGCCGACCCATACTAACGGTATTATTATCAGGTAAAAGAGAGTCACAGGAGCGGTGAAATATTATCGGCGTCAGACTTGTAACTTGCTGACGACTATGCTGCCGCCCTAATAGGGAATTTAGTTAGCTGTAATGGCCTCTCATGCCATTTTCAGACCTGCTAGAGAAAGAGAGAGGAAATAGAGAGAGAGAAGGAGCACTGAGAGCAAATTGAGAATTCTCCAGCCAATTATGAGTGATCATATTTTCCTCTACATGGCGCTGAAACTACTTTTGTAGTTTAATGGTCAGCGCTCAGCTTCCTAACGAAGGCTGGAGGTATCAGATTGTGCATAAGAATGTGGAAAAAAAGGTGGATGATGAGAGGGCTTTTGTTTTGTTTTTGTTTTTTCAACCATATCTTGTATCCACTTTGTATAAGTTTTACTTTTGTTGTTTTGTTTTCATATCCGGTTTCAGTTTTGTTTTGGTTTGTTTTTACTCTCAAACTCATGCTTTTGTTCTTGATTTGTCATAATCTTTTTTGTTTGCTTTTTCTTTCTTTCTTAAATTCCTTTTCCTCCAGCTTACCTAGATGATGAGGAGGATGAGGATCCATTTGGGGACTATGTAATCAGTAAGTTACATCTGAATGTAGCCTCTCTTAGATTACTCGGCCCACCTTAGGCCTATGTGCTTGTACGTGATTGTGTTTGATGTGCTTTTGGGCCCTTTGCTGTATTTGTCTGTGTGTGTGTGATTTAATGTTTTGTCCATAAGTGGATGTTTTTATGACTAAGACTGTTGCACACAATGTAATAGCTTCTAACTGTGATCCAGCTGAGAGGGTACAATATTATCCGAATCAATTAAAGGGTTTGCACTTTTTAAAAGTATGATTGCTCATATTATTGTAATTGTTGTAATATTCACGTCTACAATTGAAACATTGTATTTTCTCCAGTCTATTGTTAAAAGTTGTCATGATGCTGGTGTTAGGTGTAAAAAGGCACTGTAAGATAATTGGTTTCTGTACATTACTCTTGTGTTTCATCTGATACACGGCGATGCCGTTGTTCTCTTTCACATGCCTCATCTACATTTACGAGCTCCTTTCATTATGATCTTCTGTTCATTAGCACACGTCCAACTGGTTAATCTCTTTGCACTTGATCAGAGAACATTTCCCAGAGCGTGCTTTTTTTTACTTTCTCCTCCACAATCGGAAAGTCAGCTGTATTTACTTGAGTCTTGGAAATAGTTTGGCTCTATGAGCCTGAATTAGTGTTAATGTTTGTGTTTTTAGGCTGTGGAGTTTTCATCAGTTTTAATTAGTAGGAGTGAGTGAGAGTAGAGTATGCTGAAAATAAACCGATATGCTAGGATGGGAAGGTTATTTTTGATGTCATATGGTTTATGTTGTGTGTACATGTTAGGCTTGATACTTAAGGTCACAACCTTGAAGTGAATAGAAAGAAGGTAGGACTTTCATGCACAAGGCAGGAAAGAGCTAAGGAGATAAAATAACACAGGATGTCTGCTTCAGATCATGTCAAGGTCAATTTTCTTGAAACACTTTAAGAACTGATAGAAAGACACACATACAGTATGCATATATATACAGTATACAGTAAACTGTGTATATATACTGTATATACATACTGTAGATAATAAAATGTTAGAGATAAATATGCAGTTTAAAACTGCTTCATCTGCTCACACATGTACAGTATATGAATAATGGAGCTTAATGACACTGACACTTTTGAGTGAAATTGCTGTAATATAACTTCAGACTTTGCACTTCTGGTTAAATTAAAATACTTATAGGAGGCAAAGTTATTACAGCTGATATTTACTGATGTTAATTTCCCTCTATGCCTTATTTTATTACTTTCTGTCCATGGAAACACGTCAGAAATATATTATTTGCTGTGCACTGTTTCCTAGGTTTCTGGTGAGTAAATACTTTAATCACAACTTTGAAATGAAAGTCTTGAAATACATTTTATTTACCACAGAGCAGATATACAGCATACATCTTAACCCTTACTATATTCTGAGACATTTCCTTTCTGAATCAATATAAAGTAATAGTAAATAAAGTTGTTAGATAAATGATGTACACCTAAACCAGAAGATGATTTTACTCAAGACAACGAACTGACGGTTCATCACTGATTGCGATATAGAAGGTACAGTACTATCAATAGCCAAAGTCTGACAACAAATCAAAAAGTTCCATTATCCTACCCTCACTTCTGCAATTATTAAAGCAGTATTTCATTTTGGTACATTTTAAGTTTTTGGCTCTTCAGCAGCATTGAAGCCTTCCAACAAGAGCTACCCTGGCTAACACCACAGGTTATCTAAATGTATTTCTTAAATAAGGAGTACTAAGGTCTTGCAAGAAGTAAAAGCATACAATATGGTTTTTTTTTTGTTTGTTTGTTTGTTTAAATTAATTCAAAATATATATAAATATGTACTTGATATATACATATAAAGTAACCAACTAATCTTATACATATTTCTCAAAATGACAAGACAGCATTTACCAGAAGTACACAATATGATACAACAATTACTGAGCTGTCAGTCAAACATTCATACAGAAGTCCAAGTCACCTGTCCAAAGAATGATATACAACCCACCAGTGACATCAGGCTGGGCCATCATCAATCGTCTAAACTGGCAAATAGGCAATAGTGAAGCTAGGTACTCAATATACATAGGTGCAAAGAACAGCCATTAATCATATAGTGGTTTTGCCATTGAAAATATAAATGTTTGACTGAGTGAAGCCTGTCCCACTATTCTATTATTTACACATTTGCTTCATATTTGCCAGTACAAAAAAGTGTTGAGATTGTGCAGGTTTGTTAGTTTGTTGGACTCATTTAGGGGTTTACACTTGCTTGTGAAATGCCACCTGTATCAAAATGCCCAACACAATAAACACTATCTGAAATTCCGCAGATATCATTATGTATTGATGATATAGGGCACCTTGAGCTGTAATGGACAGCCTTATTGATCTTTAGAAATACTGTCTGGAGAAGAGAAGTTTTATAATGCTGTTTGGCTTTCGTTTACTGTACTTCCGTTTATAGTATCGAGCTTATGTCAAGTGTTTAATAGTGTGGAAAATTGAAAATTGAAAATTTTACTGTAATGTAAGTCAATTAAACAAATTCATGTAAATTAATCAGTGCAATTTAACCTTTGTCCCTGCAGATTCTTAGGCATGCCCATCATTACTTACTGTAACTGTTAAGCATCCAGAAATAGTGGCAACTTGGATTTGAATATGTCACTGAATTTTAAAAGTGATTTATCTAACTTTGAAGTTATTTAAGGGGGCATTTAAGGGGGCATTTAAGGGGGAAACTTACGGTTCAAGTGGTTAATACAAGGTCTAAATGCATCACAGCACACATTTCAGCTGGAGATTTATTGGATCTGTCAGATCGCCTGTGGTGGAAAGATGCTGAGGTGTGTGAAGACATAAAGTTTGCAATCCATGTGTTTTGCATGGCAACAAAGCACAGTATGACAGGGGTAACAGTCTGGAGACTGCTGACAGATCACAAACTGCATTTATTGTTTGGAAGTTAGCAGCCATGGTGTCCTGAAGAAAAATCCTGTGGGACAAGTAGTAAAAAAAGTACGAGCAGTAGAGGGCAATTTTTATGGGAGCAAATCAGAATGAATAGAGGAGGAAAGCTGTGGGAGACCAGATATCATTCAGAGGTTGTTTTTTGTAATTTTTAGAAGGAATGGTTCCAGCAGCTGTCACTTTATTGTTCCAGCATACAAATAAAAAGAAATGAGAATCAGTATCATCATTAACAGAATGGAATCAACAGTGTAGTTAATAAACCTTCACAGTGCCTTTTTTTAACATATTTTAAAAATAGCACACATCCAGCACAAAACTCAGCTACCCTTCGCTGCCCTGTTAGCTTTACCACTGCCTCTACATCAACATGTAGCAGCTGTGCTTGGCTTCAGCGCTTCCTCCTCCAGCAGAGTGATTATGACAGGCTGATTGGTGTTTTGTTTTCTTGGGGATGAGAAGATCAATGCGGGGCTGATAGCGAGGGCTGGGCCGGGAGCGGAGAAAAAGGATAAGAGAGAATGGGGATAAGGCCTTGTCGCTTTCGAATAGGAAACAGGGATCAAGAGGTTTTAGGAGAGGAGGGGACGGAGTTAAAAACAGATGAGAGAAAGAGGATGGAGCTGGGAATGGGGGGGGGGGGGGGGGGGGGTTTAGAGGATTGCAGGAGAGGATGGAGAGTGATGGATAAAGAAAGAGGGGCGCAAAGGAGGGGGAGCGACTCAGAGGAAGATCCAGATTTAACAGTACAGTAGAAGAGATGGCTGAGGATTAACATTCTGTGACTGTCTGCAAGCACCAGGATAATCTCTGGCATCCTGCAGAGCACTGTGGGTAGCCCACCACTGGCGTGGGGGTTGAGGCCTACCACCGGGGCTGTCGCCGTGTGTGTTCATGTGCGTGTGCTCGTGTGTGACTCTAGGTGTGGCAGGTGGAATGAGGTACTGATTCCAGCTCCCCACCATGGAACGGTCTAAGCAGCTTGATGGATATGCCCCGCGGGTGGCAAAAGGCGGGCGTGGCCCAGGTGTTTTTTTGCCTCAGCCTCATGATGGCCCTTGGTCCAGAGCTACTTTATCTCCCACTCTTCACTTTTCCTCTATGATTTAAGAGGTGAAAAAATCTGCGATCCAGCATAATAAGTGCACACGTTTTCCTTCAGTACGCAGTGAGGAGGAGTCAGTAGATAGCTCCTTACAGAGTTTTAATCCATATCGATTTGTGCTTCATGCTGTCTCATCGAATGGAGCACAGCACCGCGGGGCACCACACAGCATGGCGAGGCATGGCATGGTATTACCTTGCAAGTCTCTGCTGGCCAGTGTTTGTTTATGTGCGAAACAGAATGAATATACATACATGGAGTCTAACAGCAAAGACAAGACAATCTTTTCACTAAGTGACACAGCCAGGTCTACATGCCACATATAGCACACATGCACACACCTGTGGAATGTCATTGTTAGGTTGTGATTAAATGGGTTCTCCTGCTATTAATGCCCTGTTCACACATAGACTTAAATAAAAGACTCTCACTAGCCTGAAGCTGGCAGGTGTGTTAAGCAATAAGTAGAAAGTTTACATAATTAGCTCTGATTGGACAGTTATTTTCTCCTTTTGACTTAGACTCGTTAGACTAGTGAACAACAAAGTATTGATTTCTTCAGCATTAATTACCGCACACTGTTGTTCTTCTACAAGTTCCAGTAACGTGTTAAAATGAGATCATACTGAATTGGGAGGCCATTGCCCACGACCATCGGCTTTTATTTGAAGTGCTTATACATAGTGGAGTTGGAGTAGGAAACAGCTGTACCTCATTTTCTTCAAGAGTGATTGCTTGTTGCTCCCGCATGGTTTAGGACATTTGCATAAAGTTGAAAGTTAGGGACTTTCCATCAAAGAATCATCAAAATTGGTGCAGCAGTGGTCGAGATATCCAGACTGTTACTCCCCAGTACCCAATCTGCCAAAACTCTGGATCCTACGTTTCCATTAATGCAGTTCAATAGAATCTTAAGTTAGACCGACCTTACCTGGTATATGTGCATGTATTTCAACCTCCATGCCCCCAGTTCATAAGTTTTCTATTTTAAAACAGCATCATCAAGGTTATTTTCTTAAACTTCCAGAACCACCGAAACCATTATAAAACTGTTTTCATATCCTGAATAGTACTTCTTATATCGGGCGTAACTGAGCTTAATGTGTAAAATTGGTGTAGTTTCTCTTTATTTTGTATTTCAGAGGTGGAAAGAAACTGTAATCACTGTATATTTTTTCTCCATTTTAAATTTTCCACCAGCATTGATCTGTCAAACCTCTTAGCTTGTCAGAGGCCGGTGTTTACAGTGTGTATGATATGTAGACCACCTCATGTTATGTATTTATTGCATTGCAATTGTGTGCATTCATGAACCCTTTGCTCAGCCACTGTATAGATACCAAGCGAAGACACAGACCCTGATTAAAACTACACTGTTCAGCAAAAAAAAAAAAAAAAAAAAAAACGGCAGCACTGATGTCAATATTTCTGTTAAAACCGTTTCTTCTCCACTCAATACTTGCTTTAATAGGCTGGCTTTGTTTTGCAAGGAGTCAAATGGGAGGAAAGAGAATAGATGAATAAATCTATATTAGAGTCTCTAACCTCTGATTGTGCAAGTCGTCTTGTTTTGCCACTTAATACTTGGAGCTGGCTAATCACCAGACCAGTATCGGACTTAATCTTCCATCTCCATAACCGAGCATGGAGACAGCCTGGCATCTCAGCTGGTCCCAAATCTCCCTTTTTGAACCCCTTCCATGGCTAAGCCAAGTATCATTTGTACAGGCAGTAGAGCTCAAGCCCAGGAAACAGAGGAATATGACTTTTTGGATCTGTATCAGCTGTTTTGTTTCTGTCATTTTCTTACTGTCTTGACAAAGCAAATACGCGCCTTGAAAGTGTTTTAGTTGCCCTCTTTAGTTGTCCTCCCTCCGCTCTCTCTGGGTTGTCGCTCTGAAAGCTTACTCCACTTTATGCAGTAGCGTACCTGTCCCACCAGTTACAATCAATAGTACACCCCGGTCACCTTCATACCTAATCAATGGGTCAGCATAGACTACCCCAGACTCTGTCCCCAGTGGTCCCTTTGCAAAGTCATAACTATCTATTTTAGGGCAGTTAGCAGCAAGTCACTGTAATCAATAACAGTGTATATAGTACATACATCCCACATAAGTCCCAAGCTCATCTCTGAAATCTGTTGCAGGGATAATCAAGGCATTTTTAATAGATTGGTATAAACTATATAAAGACAAATTGGTGGCATATTTCATTCAGGCTACTAGGCAAATGCGCTATTACTGTCTGTTGAAACATTGAAACATACTTTTATGCACAGAACTGCAAGTGTGCAAAATATGTAGTGACACAATCAAATAAATAGCAACTATTTCCAAGTAAATGCTGGTGCTTTGAAATAATACAAACTGTGGCTTTGTATCTATTTTAGCAGCATTTTGCTGTATTACCACACCACTAAACTGCTTCTGTTGGTTGAAAACTCATGCTGGGGATAAAGAGAGGCTGTCCAAAGCCTGTTCAAACCTTCCTGCCACAACACTCCCACGCTGTTACTCCTCCATTCAGAGATATATTATACAAAATACTTCAGGATACAATACAAATCTTAGGCCATGTTCAGGCCAAGACTGTGTAGTTGTATAAGGTTAAAAAAAATCTTGTAAAGGACTTTGTATACACAGAAAATCTCAAATTAAGATCAGGATATTTGATTTTATCTGTATCTGATCAGATATATTGCACTGTCCTTAACCTTAAAACCTTAACTTTATAACTCCAAGTGTGTGCTAGAAACTCCCAGTGCTAGATGAAGGACTGTCCATCTCATATGGCTGCTGGTCAACAGGGTTTGACGGAGACTGGGTTTTGCCATCATTTTTAACTGATATTAAATATATTTAAATGTGACCATATTCAATCCAGCAAATTAATAAATCACTTATTTACATTAGAACTTGTCGTTAAGTGCACCATTTATTGTCATGTACTTATAAAATACTCTGCTCTAAAAACAAATAAACATTGAAAATAGTTGGACACTGAAGTGGTCCATACCTGGCTGGTCAGTTTTGATGAAATTGACAGGCATTGTCCTTCTGCCACAGTCATCAAGTAACTTTTCACTGCACACCTCAGCAATGGACTAAATCAGAATCGTCCACCCAGATCAATACTGGTATGCTCCAGTCACCTCTGGGCGTAATTAATGCACCCCAGCCCTCTGAACCTATTAAAAATGAATTGACCAATCGCAGATCGGTAGACAGCTATTGCATCTCTATTTCTATCCAAAGACAGAGGAGACACGACATTGCTATTGCTAAATGTAACACTGAGGGCAAAGAAAAACACTGAGAAATTTGCGAAAGAAAAACATTGTGAAATTCTCACGGCATGTCTTTATCTATTCGGTGTAATCTAATTTTCAGTCTCAAAATCCTTTTCTATGTTGTCACAAGTCTACATATTGATTTTACTTCCTTTTGATTCTAGGCCCCCCTCTCTTTCTTCTTTTACTTCTTTTGTCTCTCGCGCCTTTCGGGGATGAACCGCACTGTGAAGTCCCTCATCAATGTAGCCGACCTGAGGTGCTGAAATCACTCCAGCAGCAGCACTTATTTGTCTGCTGCCACAGGATATTCAACACAGCCTGGCTACTGTTTGCTTTTTTACCATATTCTATTCAGTTTTTTCCTACAAAATAACTCCCTCCCCCTCGGTTTTCAGCTATTCTTTTTCACAGTGCGTGTGCTCTTGTGAGCTGTGAGGAGACAGAAAAGCTATATCTGGCCCTATCAGAGTGAAAATGTCAAGAAGCATGCAAAAGAAAGATCTGTGTGCCTTTGCTTTGTAGATTCACCTGATCTTTCAGCCTTTTGCTTTGCCAATATCTCAGTATGTTTCTTTGTGCGCGCGCATGTTAGTACCTCAATCACTATTTTTGTTTTGTTTGTTCGTGCCTAAGTTTGCGTAGGCATGCTTGTCTGTGTGAGTCAAAGACAAGTTTGACTTTTTGAACAGTTTTCATTTCTGCCTTTCTTCTCCATTCTCTCTTTCATTGCTTTTGTTCCCCCGTCTTTCAGTTCTTCACACATCTGCTGGTCTTTTCAGTTTTTTTCTAACTAAAATTGATCATGAAAGCATCCCATGGCCTTCTGAGGCCAAATATAGAAAGCAGCGTCTTTCTTTTGCTTTTTCAGTTCATTTTCATTTCTACGTTTTTTTCTTATAGGTATTTATTTTACTTAAACAGAGTTGCACTTACGGACAAAAACAGGGGTTGCGTGTCTGTAACATCAGTCTTCAGAATAGGCTTTGGAGTATTCTGGCAGGCACAGTGTTGCACAGTACTTACACACACACACACACACACACACACACACACACACACACACACACACACACACAGAAATGTTCACATACATGCACACAGAACCACACACACATCGGTTAACAATTAGGCCCAAGTGTGCTTGACTCTGTATGTTAAGGACCCATCCAAAGATTGCTGGTGTGGGATGAGAGGTATGAAAAGTGAGAGATTACTCACCCTTTCCAATATGCCCACGCACACACATACACACACACACACACACACGCACACACCTCTTTCCCTCGTCTCTGGCCCTGTCTCTGTCATGTGATTAAAAACAAAATCCTATTTTGCGTTCTCAGGCCCACGTATTTACACTGTGACACAGTGAGGTGCATGTTAAGAGTCTAACTAGCTCTGTAGCAGTGTCGCATAGCCAAGTCCCTGCCTAATCAGGCCACTTACACACACACACACACACACACACACACACTCAGACACATGCACACATTTTGCAGAGGCCATGTGTTGGGATGGTGATAGAGGGTTGGCAGTTGGCAGACAGACAGCAGACGCTGTTCTTCGACATCAAACGTCTCAGAGCAGAATCTCACTTTCATGCCTTCACTCTCTCTCTGTCACACACACACAAACACAGTCACGCACGCACACACAAACACAACAACGCACATTTCCTCTGATCTTGCTGCCAGAACTCAAAGACTTGGAAGAACTAACACACACCAAGAGCAGGCGCGTACACACCGACATATACCCGAGCATTAAAAAGTGAATTAAATTTCGTCAGCCATTGTTGAAACCTACTCTGTGAGACGTAAGTACAAGTTTCATGTGTGGCTTGAAAATGATTCAGAAATTTTTTTCCCCCTCAGGACTGAATCCAGTCAAGCATCATGATCTTATCACCAGCCACAGGCAGACACACACAGGCAGAAGCACAAACATACATCGTGTAAATAATACATATATTACTGGAAATTAAATCAAAGGAGCTCTTGTAATATGTACAGATGGGTAAAATTAAAGGAAAAACCTGAATAAATGAGTAGGGAAATGGAGTATTGTTTTGGTGCATTTCATTTATGGCGCGAAAGCAAAGCAGAACAACCGCTGGATTGTGTGACTTTAGAACAATTTCTAAAGCTAAACTACTATTGAATTCTTTTTCCGATCACCCGTCAAGGAAGCAATTTGTATAATTATGCAAGGTAATTTGGTAACCATGATAACGTGGATGCGTATCAGTATGTGAGTGCAGGGATTATTCGTGATCAATCGGAACGTGAAGAAGGAGTTAAACAGAGGGATGCTGTGTACTTGAGCAATTCTACAATAAAAAGTTAGAGAAATATAGCAGCCATATTAACTATCCTTAACTTTCCGTGCTGTCTCTACATCCGTCTGTCTTGTCCATTATTATTCATGACATCAGGTCCCGTTGCAGTCTCGAGTAATAATGCTCATAATTTCTTCATGCTCTCTGTGACACCAGAGGAGATACAGCAACATCTCTCATCAACACTCTATGACCTGAATTTGATTTCCCCACGAGTCCATATAATGTTGATGCATGATGCAGGATGACAGTCGCCTAAACTGTCCAACCAATTACCTGTCATTTCATGTGCGCATGTTTACTCTTGGTTTGCTTGAAATAAGTCAGAGTGACCACAAAATAGACCGGAGCTCCAGCAACAATTTATCATTCAGAACTGTGAAAGCGAGCTAAGGCCCTGAATGTTGTTTTTCTTTAATTTGTCACCCACCTGTACATAAAGTTCCTCTGTGTGGCTATTTCAATCACAATCGACTAGTTAATACATTTAAAGTTTTGTTGATTAGTCTACCAAAGACTTTTGTATCGACTCTATTAGAGAGAAAAGGGCAGAAAATAATTAAGAGTGGTGCAAACGTCTTGATTGAACCTTTGCTTAGCAGCACTGAGTAATGTAAAGGTCTCATATTCATGATGGATGAATGGTAACAGACAGTGATAGAGAGTGGACTCAGACAACAGACAAGATGGAGAGATATCACATAGATATGATTGATAAGATGAAAAATGATTTATCGACTCATCTTCACCCAGCGAGAGCTCCAAATTGAGCCATGGGTGGTGAGCAGGCGAAGGTGAAATTGACTTTTCCTTGCATGAAAGTTTAGAGGAGGACTTGATTCTGGAGAAATAAATCTGGGACACTGGAAGTGAGCAAACCTGTGCAGAATGCATTTTTGTTTATTGAGCTTTATGGCATCTGTGTCATCACATGGGAGCGAGCGCTCATGCACTTCCGCGTGTGCATTTGTAGACACCCACAGATCCACTTTAAACACAACTGCCTTCACCTTGACAGTAGACTGAATTAACATGCAGTATTGATTCAAAGAGCAGCTGCGCGCCGCGTTTTTCGGCTTGTTTTCATGCACACGCGCTTGCTTTTGTAAAACTCGTGCGGCCTCTCCTCTGGAGAAAGTTGGTTGGCCCCTCTGCCCTTCAAAGTCATTTGGAATTCATCCGCAAGCCTGACCCTGACAGCTGTTTGTTTTTCCTCTCCGGAGAGAGTGGAAGAGGAATGGAGGCATGGCGAGGGGGAGGGCTGGGGGGGTGTGGTTAATGAGTGAGGAAGTGATAGATATCGGAGAGGACAGAAGAAGAATGGGAGTGAGACTTGGACGAAAACTTGGGCGACGCGGTGGAGGACTGTTTCTATTCCTGCCTTAGGGATCTCAGTGGTGTTTGGCTTGTTGAGCATCTGAAACACACAGGACAATAAGTGGTGCTCTGAACGACTTCCATTAGTATCCCTCATAGACCACTAGTTTGAATGTGTTGAATCTGTGCAGCAGCATGAATGCAAAGCAGCGCGAGGCAGCTGAGATAACAGGACACGAGGCTCTGTAAGCAATCCCTGGGTGTAAATATAGGTTTTTCAGAAAAAGTCAAAGTTTACTGTATAAGTGTGTCATCTGGGATCAGCGCAGTAAAAAATTTAAAGCCTCTACAGCGGAGTGTGATGAAGAGGAAACCCAGTGGGATGAAGAGGTTTTGTCTTTTGCCTGTGTAGGTGTAAGCGGTAGTCCAAGAGTAAATGGACACAGAGGAGGAAAGATACTGGGAGATGATGTCTAGAGAACAGCGGAGAACAACAGCACCAAGAGGGGCAGAGGAAAAGAAGGGGGAGTCATAGGTGAAAGGAGAGCTGGAGGAGGGAACGAGAGGGAGAGGAGAAGCGTGATTGGATAAATGGGCAGAGAGGAGAAGTGTCGAGGGAGAGGTGCTATCCTATTTTTACACTTCTCCTTCTGGGAGCCCCTATTCTCTCGATCTATCCATCATAATGACAGAAACCCCCAAACTCACTTGTTTTCCCTTTTTCCTTCCCCTCCCCCTCTGTCTCTCTTTTCTCTACCTCTCTATTCTCATGCACATGATGTTCTTCTCTTCAAGATTTCTTTTTTTTACTTAGAGATTTCAAGGGCGTCTACTGTAAATAAATTAATACACTGTCCATTCTGCCTCTCACATAGAAATTGCTTATTGACTAACAATGACTCTTTAAAGCGTGCACACTTCAGACAAGGAGCTCTCACACACACTCAACATTTACAATGCTCCCCCTCCAAGGCTGATTCCTCCTCTCACAAGTTTTCTGGTCTTCCTTGCGTTGTCACATGCAATTAATTTGGCCATAGCTTGTGTGTATTGATCTGTGTGGCATAGACATTGTAATCTATTCAGTCTGGTAAAGAGGCAGCATTCATGCCCAGTAAAGAGCCAGCAAAGAACATACACAAACACGCATGTTTTCCAGCTGGAAATCGGTCCCTTGTTTCTAGGAAAATGCATGCATGCTCTCTTACAGGGTCTTACCTATCTACTGTGTGCGTCTTTGTGCATAATTTTTCTGTTTTGTCCTCAAAAAGAGAGTGAAATTATTCACTATAATGTTTGTTTATAGATGGACACTAAAACTTTTCCTTGAGCTCAGAATGTGAGAATTCTGTGAGTGTGTGGGCTTTCGTGTCACACAGGGATACACACAAGTTTTGTATTTATTTGTTCTGTGTTGTTTACTTACCCATATTTGTTGTAGCGCTGCCTGTGTGTATGCTCTTTGTTGGAGTCTGATTAAATTCCCCATAGCGGGATTCATCATCTTTATCAGACAGAAAAGAGAAAATTACGAGCCCATCAATCCTTGTGTTTGATCCAGCGCTCCCCTTCTCCTGCTGTGTCTTTTGCCTTCTCTATTCCATGTACCCAGGCTTTTATTTACCCGGTTCTCCTCAGGCCCACCATGTCTGTGATGTTGGGAGGTCATTTGTCTCTATGCTAGAGCTGTCCTGTCCCCCGCTTATCCTATCTGGCTCCTCCAAACCTCTCGGCTCGTCATCATCATCCAGATATGTGAGCGTCTGAGATTTGGCAGGCTTGTGTGTTTTGTATTTGTGTTTTTCTTTTCTCTTTTCATTAGGGACATTTACATTCCTGTATGTCTGTGTCGGCCCTGTCTGACTACACCGATCTTTTATTGTTATTTTGTGAATACCATTGCATGTTTAGCATCTGGAAAAAGTGCCACGCTGAGCCCCTGAGGGAAGTTTTACACCAGCAGGGTCGCCATTTATCACAAAACAAGAAGTAAAAGCCAACGTTTTGTAACAATAATTAGAGCTGCAAGATTGATGCTGTGTCACACACAACAGCTTGACTGTGGTCAGGAGTTTAAGGCACTTTGTTTTTGAGGCTTTCAACAGCTTCTCCCAAGTTGTGGCAGCTCCACCTGTTTGCCAATCACAGTGAAAGAGGCAGGATTTCTACTCTGATAGGAGAAGCTGCTTGACAGGATCGGGGGAGCGTATGAAAAGCAGCCGCAGGTACCAACATTTACTTGAGATATGGAAAAGCAGTAAAACGAAAGATAGACCTTTTATCTACAAAGTTTATTTTAAAAAAGTTGGTGGACTATCTTCAATCCAGTGCCCATAAATCACAAACACACACACACTTGTTATTTCAAATTTTTTGTGTAAAAAAGTACTGCCAACCCCGATCCCAGATACAGAGCGTTAAGAAAATCTGTTGTATTGAACAATGTCATACAAACAAACGTAACTTGTCAAACATTTCATCAGTTCAAATGTTCATGTTTATAACCAATTCTCATAAAATTAGTATCAAGCTGATGAAATAATGTTAGGTAAGTTAATTGACCTTATTGGCCTAGAGGCTCCAGGACCTCAGAACAGAATTAGACAGTCTTCCACATAAAAATCAAAGAAATCTAAATACGTATTTGCCATGATGTATTATCCCTTTTAAACCAGACTCTAATATTTTGGTAGTTTGACAATTTGTTCTTAAGCCATCCTCAACATGTTACTGTTTTTAGCCTAGTTGAGTCAAAACAGCCACATTTAATTAGTTGTATTTGTTTATTTTTATTATTTGTTTGATATTAGATCAAATATATTTCAAGATTTATTTTTTTCAAATGTTCATTTATAGCTCCGGTAACCAAAAAGCTATGATTTGTGGGTCAATAAACCTGTCAATGAATCAATCAATCAGTTGCATTGTGTGTGCACATGTATGCGCGTGCTGCACTGACCTGCCCTGACAATGTGCCTTGTCAAAAAGGACATTTGAATAATCTCTGAGATTTAAAGGTCAAGACGTGAGGTTCCCCGCTGAGGAGAAGCTGTGGAACCAGGACAGCTCTCCACACTTTCCACTGCGAGGCGATAACCTTCTCTCACTTCTCTTTTATTTCACCAAATCCCTTCTTTTGGCATCCCATGAAACCCATCTCTGTGTGTGTGTGTGTGTGTGTGTGTGTGTGTGTGTGTGTGTGTTGTTCACTGAAGTCAAACAGTCAAATGAGCGTGGAGATGAAGGCTATTTGATGTGCTCGTGCTCGGATGTGTGGCTTTGGCGCAGGGTTCAAATGGCTTATTTGAATTTGTGAGCTCCAAAAATTATAGAAAGTACTCAACCTTCCCTACATCCCCAAAATCCTCAGTCCTCATCCCCTTTTTTGCTTTTTAAATCAGGCTCAACAAACACCCTCCACTGCTCCTTCCATTCATCCATCTATGTCTCCTCTCAAAACTCAGGATTTCAATGATTTCAGTGGCGTACAGAAAAGATGTTAAACCTACAATCAGTTGCTCGGAATATGTAGCTATACCAATATGAAGCATTCTTTTAATATACTGTACACTGGTACAAATTCTTTTCAAACAAAACCAGTCTTGTTTTTGCTATACTGAGCAAAGGATTTTCTCTCTTGTTGTCACATCAGCTACAGTATAATGCATGTGTGGCTGTCTTTGTTTTCCATTGTAGTTAAATTCAACAGTGTGAAAAGCCTCCAAAGTCACTTTTGGGAAGAAAAGCATCTGCTAAATGGCCACATACCGCTCTCAGAACCATAGCCGAACCAGGCTTTACCTGGTGTGTGCCTCAGCTAGATGTGTGTGCCTGCGCCTGTGTGTGCATGTGTGTGTGTTTGGCAGTGCAGAAACCCTGGCTAACCCCCTCTGTGCTTCCCAATGTCCTGTCTCTGAAGAGCTATGACCATTAAGCAGCTGTTCACTTCTAAAGCCACGGAAAAAAATGAGAGAGCTGCGAGAATGCAAATGAGTCTCGGTATGCGCCAAAACTTCTCCAGAGGGACACACTGTTAGGTCAGAGAGACACACAGAAGCACATACAGTACAGACCATGCGCTGGCTCATGCACATACACACCCACAGTTGCATGTAGGCGCACACACGTGCAGCTAGGTTAGACTCCCTAATATGTAGTGCAAGGATTCTCTTGAGTATCAAATGATCTTTCTGTAACTACATTTCTCTTGGAATTGGAAAGCAGAGGCTTTAGAGTCCAATACATCTGATTAAACAGACTCCAGGTACAGACTTCTACTGTAACTACCTGTCTCAAGCAACACTTTCCTATTTGTGTTACAGTTTGATATAGTGCCTCTCTTTTACACTGTAATTGTTTGGTACACAGTCTATTAGGATGTGAGTGTTATTACAAAGAAGGAGAGTATCACGCTGTGCGCCAAAACAAGGACATTGTTCTAAGGACACTTCAAATTTGCTCACAAAGCGGCTCCTTTGTGTGGCTGTCCATGGTGCTGAAACCAGTCTTGAAGGTGAGGGGAGGACAGAGAATTGGTGGGGGTGGGGGGGTGGGTTTTTTTTGCCACGAACAGCAAGCAAAGCACACGCTCTGTTGATCTCCACGGGCTTGAATGAATCGTCTGCTGAATGACTGCAAAAATGTCGACAAACGACTGAAAGTGTCGACAAAGAAACAACAAAAAAGGGCTTTTGTGAAAGCACGTTTTTCGGCTCAGCTGTAGTGATGTGCATTACTCCGATGCTTCCCTTTTTTTTTCCCTGAGATGTGATTAGTGTATAGCAGAGTCAGCCTCTAGGTAATGAGAATATATGGGCAAAGGTATAAAGCATTTGATGTTATTTTTTTTTCCGTGCCCTAGTTTTATTTATACCCAGACTTACAGCCAGTCGACACTAGTCATTCTTTGCCCTGTGGGTGAAAGAAATTTGTGATATTTTGTATTTGTGCTCAAGGATGTTGGCTTCTGTGTGTACAGGTGTGTGCGCGTGTACTCCTTGTGCTCCCTCCCTAATAAGAGCTTAACCTTATTAATCACATTAGTGTGCTGAGGGTGGCTCTGGCGACACTCACATGCTTGCACAGACACACACTCAGACATGCGCACACAGGCAGAGGCATGTCAATCTGTCATTAGTTAATAGCTCATTAGCACAAGGTGATTAATTACTCTGGCAGGGTGTGGGCATGGCAAGAATGGGGGGATGGAGGAGGAAGGGAAAGGACCATGGAGACAACAAGGCTTCCCGCCGAGGGAAGAGAGCGAGAGCTGGGGAGGGGAAGTGGTGAAAAAATGGTAACCTCCTCTCGCTTTTCTCCTCGCGCTTTCACCGCTGTCGATTCTGGATTGAGAAGCCTACTGCGGGGGCCATTCATGCATGTCTGTATGCATGTATGCGTGCGTACTGTACGCCTTCTGGAGGTGTTTTGCTGGGCTGTGTTTTTTTCCCGTGTCTCACGGGGATCAGCTGTAAAGGTTAACTAGTCTTTTCTTAAGCTTTCAGGCTCATGACAAATGACCATGTTCAACCCATGGGGGCACCTTATAGCACACCTCCTCTCTCCATCTATTCCCCTCCCTTCCTCTCTTCCCGCTCTCTCTCCCTCCCTTCACCCGCTCTCCCTTGGTGTTTCACATCAGGAGGCAGGTAGAAGAAGGAGAAACAGGAGGATGTAGGTGGATGGGAACAGGCAAAGGTAAGGGGGAAAAGAACAAAAACTGTCACTGAGGGAAGAAAGGAATTGTGAGGCGAATAGAAACATTTTGAAAATATGAAATAACATGCCAGGAGTGTATAAATCGACAGCTTGCAATTCAAACTGCCTCGTTTAAATTTAGAAACCCAACATTAGCCTAACCTTAGAGTGTAATAGTGAGATAAAAAAAAGAGAATGAGATTGAGAAAATCTGTTTAATAAGCCTGAAAGCAGAGGTTTTACTTCATCTCATACTGTTACACAATCCCTCCTGACTGTAGTCTGTATGACCTTTCCGTATGCACTCTTTCATGTTTCTTTAACAAATTCATCTTACTATTCTCTTTACATCCTTCAAGCACAGCCTTGTGTCCTCCATACTGAAGTATAGCAGACTGGATGGACTCACCAGTGAATCAAGCTGGGAGCTTCTGTATAGCCCACATATATACCTAATATATGTGCTTATACAGATATGCCAGGTATAACGATGCTGAATGGCATTGATAAATAACTGCATGAGAAAATGTATCACTTTGCACTTACATGTGTGTGTGTGTACATGTGTACATGCGCAGGGACTCATGCAAGTGTGTATGTGTGCATGATGGAGTATTACAAGGTGTTGTCAAGAAAGCAATTTGTTTCTGTCTCAGATGGGTTTTTTTTATCATGACAAATTGACATGAACCTCATCTAGAAATCCAGCGTCTCCTCCATGAGCTCCCGCTGATTCTACCTGGGCCACACTCGCAACTTTAATATGATGAAGTCATAGCTGCAAACCACCCCCTCCCCTCTCTGTCCCACCCTCTGCTGTAAATTGAGCCTCAACACCTGTGTATGAAAGTGTGTGTACCGAGGCAGCGTACCTGCCCTTGTGTGCACCACTCTTGTTCTGCGCATACATATGTGGGAGCATGTGTGTACGTGCTCACTCATACCAAACGGCGTATGTGCACGCAAAGGGGCGGGGGGTGGGGGGTGGCGGATGGCGCACTGTGTGCATCTGTGACTCGTTGAGGATGATAGATGACGCCTGAGAATGTCACATGAAGAGACAGAAAATGAGGCTGACAGCGGTCCTCTGGAGTGGTGGCTCGGGGGTTGGCCTTTACCTTTCATCTCCTCCTCCCTCTTCACTACGACACACACCAAACTACACACACCTGCTTTGTGTCAGCTATAGCCTTTCCTCTGAACAGCAGTTCTATACCTGCAGTTCGTTGCCTGTGAGTGTGTGTACAGTAAGTGTGTTTCATTCTCCTGTCACTCTTAGATCACTGTCTACTTTTATTTCTGTGTCATCACGCTTCTGCTTTGGCTTCGATTAACCTTCACTATCCACACTTGTTCAGTAATGTCCAAAAAAAAGAAAGAAAACACATCAATATCTCAGACAATCTTACCATTAACTAGCTTAAACATCATTCTTCTTAGTCATGTTGAATTATTTCTAAATGTACACTAAATGATGAACAGCTTTGGTGATACAGGGCTGTCTAAAAGCATAATGTCTAATAAGCGATGTGTCAAGTGCCCACTGAATGTTGATCAATGTGTTCAGTATTGTAGGATTATGTTAATATTTCAGTATGTTGACCTCACTGGGTCTGTGGGTTGATATGTGACAAGATGTCTGCCCTCTGCTGGGCACTGTGAGGACCTCCACTCACCTGGTAACCTGCCACCTGAGCTGGTGGCTGGACTCTGTGAGGGAAACGGAGACAGAAACACACCTTTATGTTTTAGTAGCTAGTTAGATGTCTCATAGCTCGAGTTTATTCTTGTCTTACCGTTAGAGGACAAAATCACTTATCACTTATCTCGAAATGAAAATGATGTCTCCTTCATTTTACGGTATGTAAAGTGGATGTTTGGTTTTAGGGCAAGAATTGTGTCAAAGACGCTGGTTCTGTGGCTGCATTGTGTGACATTGGTCTTTTCCTATTTAGGGACATTATGTGGATGTGAGCGCGCTCATGTGAGATCTGACATATTACTGGCTTCATCGCCGCAGTGTCCTCTGCCCTTCCTCCCTCCCTCCCTCCCACTCCGCGTCTCTGCTTCACTGCCTTGTCTTTTCTCCTTTTACCCTCAACCCCCACGTCTTTCCTCTCCTTCCACCTTGCCTCATCCCCGCCTCTCCTCTCGCCACCCAATCCCTTGTGTCCTACATCTCATTTTATCCTTCCTCCTCTCTCTTTCCCCCTTTGCCTTTGATGTGCATGCTTTGTCACATTCCCATGATTCTGTCAGTCTTCCACTCTCTAGCACTCGTGGGCTCCATTGCTTTCTCCCGCCCTTGTTGCCACCTCCTCCACCTCCTCCTCCTCCTCCTCCACCTCCTCCTCCTGTCTACCACTACGCTTTCCTTCTTTCACTGCCTCACCCCTACCCCTTTTCTTTCTCCCTTTGGCTCATTCGTTAGCTCCCGCCGTCATCCTTCCTCCCCCTCCATCTCGGTGGTGCGGCGCTGCTGGGAGAGAGAGAGAGAGAGAGAGAGAGAGGGAGAGAGAGAGAGAGAGAGAGAGAGAGAGAGAGAGGGGAGGAGTAGGAGAGAGAGAGGAGGAGGAGGAGGAGGAGGAGAGAGAGAGAGAGAGAGAGAGAGAGAGAGAGAGAGAGAGAGAGAGAGAGAGAAAGAGAGAGAGAAAGAGAGAAAGAGAGAGAGAGAGAGAGAGAGAGAGGAGGAGGAGGAGGAGGAGAGAGAGAGAGAGAGAGAGCGCGAGCGAGAGCGAGAGAGAGAGCGAGGAGGAGAGAGCGCGCGTGTGTGTGTGTTGAGTCTGCTCTCAGTCTCAGCTGTGGGCAGATGGAGGATGGAGCCGCAGCCACATCTCTCCTTCTCTTCTGCTCTGCCTGCCACAGGCTGAAAGGCACTCTCTTTTTCACTCCCAGTGTCTCCTCATCCATCCGTTCCCCTATGCCCGAGCTGGCCTTGATCTGTTCCGGATTGAGCAGAAAAAAGGACTGAGGACTAGAAACAGGAGGGAGACAAAAAGACCTGCAGTCTCCTGGAAAAAAAGGGGGGAAAGCAGTGCAGGGCATTACGCTCATCTTCTTCCCCTCCGGTGTTTTGGTGTGTGGCGTTTGTCTCTGCAGTGCAACAGCTACACGTGTGCAAGTGTGTCGATCCACACAGCGTGAGTGCGTGTGTGTGTGTGCGTCTCTGGGGCTCCTGCTCTATCGCTCCCCCTCTCTCTCTCTCCTCCTGCGCGGTACTCCGGCACTCAGCTACCGGATTGTGCTTCACAGAGCTCACTGCAAACAGACGGAGAGGGGAGAAGAAAGGGAAACAAGAGTGAAGAAGAACAACGGCGAGGGAGAGACGACAGGCAGCAAGGACTTTGTCAGAAGGGAGAAAGCAGGGTGCAAAAGATTGAGAATCAAGAAAAGAGGACTCTTAAGGGAGCGGAGAGGAGTGGAGTGTGGAGGAGAGGAGATAAGGGTAGAGGGTTAATCAGAAAGAGAGACAAGTACGGAGCGATGCATCACTCCGGCAACACAGGAAGAACCAAGACCCTCTCTCATGAGACAGGTAAGACCCTCAGATACTTCCAGTCAGATGGCATTGTGCTATATTCTCTCCAGAGAACAGTGTAAGGAACAATAGAGCATCGCTGTAACTTCACTGTAGCCAATCCCCATTTTTCTTCTCCTGTGGATGGACACACACACACACACGCACATACACACACACACACACTCACGCACGCACACACACACTCAAACAGAAAACCATCTTGAATTCTTATTCCATCTACCTATGCAACTGTAATGTAGGTTTTATGCACATATGGTGGAGTGTGTGGGTCTGTGTGAGAATGTGTGTACACGGTGGAGGCGGTGGTGGTGATCAAACGGCATACATCTGAATAGAACTTGGCTTTGATGTGTGCTTGAAGTTATGATTGGCATCCGCGAATGCCAATATGCGCTGTTCCTCTCTGCGATTCCGCGCGCGTGTTTTCCGTGTGTGCTCGCCGGTCATTGATTTGAAGCTGGTGCGTATGTAAGTGTGGCCGTGTGCGTCGGCCTACAGCTTTCTGGTGAGCACATTCCAGTTGATGGTAATTACAGTGATTGACAAGTAGCTGATGGCAAGAAACGGACAGGACACCCGTTGCCCCTGTTCCACTTCAATCCATAATTTATTCATGTGTGTGTTGCTCAATATTTACAAGGTTATTTCTAAGTATTTGCCTTTCTAATGAAACGCTGATTAATTGATTGAATATTTAAATGTGATGTGGGTTTGATTGAAAAATCCAAATGGTCTGATTTGTTGTGAACTCCATGTGTGAATGTGCAGGTTATTTGAGAACAGCAGGGGTTATATTGTTTGACAGAACAGTTTGACCTCAAAGAAAAGGTTAAGTGTGTCTACAGTATATGCTGCGTCTCTATCTACGTGTGTATTTGTGCTTGTGTGCGTGTCATATAATAGTTGTTTGATTGCTTTGTGGGTGTGAGGGGATTGCTAGCACTCGTCAAGCTAATCAAACAGTTCCCACAGACAATCACAACATGGCACACACCCCTCGCAGCAGCTCCGACACATCTGCCTCCTATCTGAACAAAAATGATGAATCTACAAGCTAGACAGACGTAATATGAGTTATTTTTTTTCTTTCCCAAACATAAAGGCAACATTGTCTAAGGAAATACAGGCCTTTCACAAGCTCACTCACACACAAACATTCCCTGAACCGCCCACACGCATACACAAACACACACACACACACACACACACACACACACACAAAGACAAAAACCAACACGCACGCACACACACACATCTGTTACACGGATCCGGCCCAGCGGTGGATAAATGTGCCTTTCTGATTGCCGCCACAGACAGGACGTGATTGGCATGGCAGACCAGGGAATTAGCCATGGTTTCCATGGTGACTAATTAGGAGGGTCCTGACTGGTGGGTTTATGAAGACAGATGACAGATCGGTGGTTCACTTCCTGCTTTACAGAGCGGGTGGTCCCATTGGCTAGAGGGACCCCCTGCCATCTGAGACAGACAGACCCTCTGCAGGCCACCTCGCACGTGTTCAGCTGTCACCAGACATGCAAATACGAAATGAAATTAAACGTTATCCAGAGCCTGCAGATAATTTTGAGTCCTAGGATTCATTTTCATGCCGTGTCGCTGAAACATTGGTGCTTGTTACAGGGAATGTGCACGTCTAACGGAGCGCACATTAACTCTAACTTTTACTTTGGCTTAATCAGGTTTTAAATAGATTTATAGAAGACTACTATCACCACACTGTAGTAGACCCTGCTTCACACCGTAAACAACACATGTGCACTGCTGTAGGCTAAGATCACGCTAGACGTATGCATATTTAGAGACTCATTCAGAAGACACCCGTTTTATGTGACAATAAACAAGGCAGACATGCACACACACTCATGCTGATTATCTAGCTATAGGGCATGTGAGAGAGAAATAGGTGTGATTGGGTCCATCTGTGGCAGAGAAAGAGAGAAAGCGAGGCAGAGAGACACAGAGAGAGCTCCATCTGTGGACACCTGCCCTTCCTCCAGGCTACCGTCCCTTTTCTCTGAACTGCCAACAAGATCTGTGTGTTGCACAGGTGCGCATGTGTCTGTGTTTTCACAGATCCGGGGAGAGTCTGTGGGTTTTTTGAAACACCTGAATCTTGAGTGAGTCTAGCCGATTCTAGCCCCCCTTCACAAAAAGTAAAAATCAAGAGGGCTCTCGCTGAAAAGTGTGTGACTGGAAGTGTCACTTGTCCTCTCATCTCTAATTTGGTTTTAACTTCAGGCTAAGATCTGCGTCAGTAATTCGACTTTTTTCCGTCTTCAGTTATTGCTCTTTTTCACGGCAAGCATTTTGACATGCCATATCAGGGAAAGCGCAGGTGTAATTGATAACATTAACGATGGCTGCATTCCATTAAGATGTTCCAGATTGTGGGGTTGTGCATGTTTGTTTACTGGTATGGCTTACTGGGCCATCATTAATGTTATTAGCTTCACCTGTGCTTTTAATGCTGTGACTAATTAAAATGTATGGCATGAAAAAGGTATATTAAAATGTATGTTTTCTGATCTTAAAAGTATCATGCTCAAGGGTGCACTAATATGTTTTTTTTTTCCCTATCCTTTTTTTTTTTTTTTTTTTACCCGAACCAATACCATACAGCGACTACCAAGTGATACTCAGTATCTGTACCATGAATTATTGATGCTCCTGGACACAAGCAATCCAGCCTACAACACACTGTGGGACACCTTAAAAACACACTGCCAGAAAAATTGGTGATAACAAGTAGAGGAGAGTGAGCCTTCCCTTTCATTTCAGTCAGCTATCCGTCCTGCTTCTCTCTCCCTCTCTGTCAGTCAGGCACCAGCTCCACCTAATGGCCTTTACAGGTACTGAGACACACACACACACACACACACACATTCACACAGGCTGACACGCACACACACACACGCTTTGATTTAAATGGCTGGAGCACGATTTTTCTATTTCACCACGATGAGCGAGGTAGTTAGAAAGCCGCTGAGATAATGGCCGTGACTTCTTTGGTCGGACGCTATTTATTGGAATACAACCCCTCCACGCGGGGGGCGAGGCAGGGGGGAGAAGAGGACACAAAAGGAGAGGTGATTGGAAGAGGCACAGAGTGGGAGAGAGAAAAAATAGCAAAGCGATTGAAGAAGACGTGCGTGTCATGGCTAAACAAATAAGCATGTGTGGGAACAGATGGTAATAAAGTTCTCTGTTACAAGACTAGTGGCTCGTATGCACACACAAACACACACACACACATGCACGCCGACACACACAGACCCACACATGCACAGCTTGATTATGCGGAGTATTGGGCCGTGAGTCATTAAGACTTTGCCTCAGTGAAAGTGAGCAACGACAGTCATCTACAAAGGCCGGTCACTAGCAGTCATCTCTCTTTCTCCCTTCCCTCTCTTTACTCCGTCCATCTGTCTCTGTCTGCTTCGCTCCCTCTCCCTCTTTGTTTCCACCTATTTTGGCCTCTTTACTGACTCCTCTATTCCCTCCACCCACTGCTTTCCTCCTTCTTTCTCCATCATCTTCTTTCCTTGCTTCGCTGTCTCCATTCCCCTCTCTCTGTTCCCCTCCTGCTTTAGCAAAATGAGTTTTTCTCTGCTTTCAGTTTTCTCATCCAGTGTTCTTTAAGCCAAAATGTGTGTGTATGTATATGTGTGTGTGTCGATGTGTGAGGGCGATGTGTCCTCAATCACAGTGAAAGCATTTGTTTCCCTCTGCCAGTGGAGATAGATTATGTATTTCACTCCTTTTCCTCGTATTGGGTTTTTTTTTTCCTCCATCACACGTTTTGTCCTCCCCACTCAAGGTCAGTTGGAAGATTGCTTTCAGCCCCCTGTGTCCTCCCCGACGCACCATGCTTTATTGTGTGTATGGCCGTCAGCGCCTGTGCGTTTGTGTATAATATGTGCGGTTTGATGGCTTTGTGTGCATGTTTGAAATCGTGAAAAGGGGGGTTGTGTTTTTTGTGTTGTTCAATCTGTCCTGTCTCTCATCAGGTAAGCACTTGTGTGTGGTTGTGTTTGTGTGTGTGTGTGTGTGACGCTGATGGAAAAGCAGTCAGCCGGCAGTCAATCTCAGTGTTCGAGTCAGTTTTGAAGAAAAGGAAATGGAAAAGGAAAGGAAATCGTTAAGATTTACACGGCTGATATTAAAACGTTAGGATCTTAGACTGTTTTTTTATTGAACCGACTTTAAAAGTAAAATGTTTCAAAAAGGTTTCCTTACAAATTTTATGGATGCATTTTCCTATGTAAATATTTAATGCATTTATTGATTTCTCTAGTGTGTGTGTGTGTGTCTGTGTCTGTGTCTGTGTGTGCTATAGATTGTGTGGCTGGTTTTTGTATGGACGGTTGGAGGTATTAATTTTCACAGTGGTGATTTGGGTGAGTAAAGGGCTGGCAAGCTAACTGGTGTTCTCAGCATGCTTTTGAGTGTGTGTGTGTGTGTGTGTGTGTGTGTGTGTGTGTGTCTGATCAGCGAGCTGGCTGGTTTTATGCTTCACTACCCTGGCTGCTCATCCATGTGTACCATCTGCATGTGGCGCTGCCATGTGTGTCACCTATACCCCAACACATCCCACTCCTCTCATATCTCTAACCATCCCTCCATCCACACCTGACGCTGTCGAGTCATTGTCCTCTTATCGCCGGCTTTTTTCTGCTTTCATTTAAAAACCTCATTTAGAAAAAGAAAAAGAAAACAAAAGCCGACACTGCAGTTAATTTAAGTCCTTTCACTTACTTAACGCCGCATATTAATAAAGAAGAAGAATATTTTTACATAGTTCTCCATCATTTTCTTTCACCTTTTAATTTGCCTCTAAGAAAGAAACCATCATAGCCTCAATCTCAGTGCAGGGTGCAGTGTTATCCCATTTGTTAGCCACGCAACGCTAACGCTCTAAGTGATCGATCTGTGCCGGAGCTAACTATGTGACAGATGAAAGTGTCACAATTACAGTCATGCCGAAGTGACAAATTGATCTGAGCATTTCTGCAGGAAAGGAGGTTTTGTCTTAGAGTTGCCATCCTTCATCCACGCAGCCTCATTACACCTTCTGGGGTAGGAGCGACAGCGGTGACTCATTGACTCATCGCCGTTGTTTGTAAACTCGAAAACCCGACTAACCGCTCTCCATTCCATTCCTCATCTTATCTAATGTTCCCTATTTCTCTGCTTTCTCGGCTATCTCTGCCTCTCTGCTGCTGCTGCTCCTTCACAGCACCTCCCTTCATCTTTAATATCCTTCTCCCCAAAACACAGACTCCGGCTTCCTGAACTCTTCACCCCTTCTTTTGTTCTCTCTCCTGCATCCCTTCCTCCCGTCTTCTGAACACTCTCCTCGGGTCTCTGTTATTAGCATAAAAAAGGAGGAGAGACTACCTTTCCTCCAGCCCAGACTGAGTCACTCCACCCCGCCAGCTACTGGCTGCCTCCCTGGCTGTCACGTCGCGACAGATGTGAAACCGATTTTAAGGGATGAGGTGAGGACAATGGCTCCCACGTTAGAGAGTCGCGTCAGGCCGTTTCAAACAGCAGCGCTTCAGCTGAAGACAGTCAGGTAGTTTGCTGTGCACCTTCTGGAGCAAAAATATGTCAAATTATTTCACAAGCACAGCCTTGTTTTTGCTAAGCAATAGTGGGAACGTCGCTACTTGGGGAGTGGAGGAGGTGTCCTCATACAATTCTGTACCTGTCTTTGTTGTGTCAGGGCGTACCTTAGGAGGAGTGATTCCCACCCTGGGGTATACCTGTACCCTAGGGGTTACTTTTGTTGCGATTTAAAAAGGCATAAAAACCAGTTATCAAGTGTGCAGAGAGGGCTAAACAGTAAACAAAGTAATGCACAAATGGTTGAAATAGACCGGTAAATTAAAGTTGTTCTTGTCACAGCTGTGTTAAAAACTACTGTAAGTTAAAACAGTGACACCTATTGGTTCTTATGGGTATGCTGATGTAAGTCTAAGTACTACAAACACTAAGGCTGCCTGGTGGCTCCTTTAAGTATCACAGGAAATAACCTTTGACTTCCTGTCTAAGCTTTAATCGGGAAGTGGGTGCACATGCCATGGAAGTAGCTTCTTTCAGTGTTTCAGTTCATCTGTGTAAATCAGCAACATCTGCATACACCTTACGCCTTTGGTTGCATCGTTGTTTCACCATTTCTTGTAGTCAATAAAACCTGTTGGCAACCACGGCAACGGTCGTCAGAGTCCTGATGAGGGAAAGATTTTTTAGCTGCCTGTCAACATATAGACACAATGTGTATTGAGGACAACAAAAAAGTAATGCATAAACTGTTAAAATAATTACTTACAAGTAATGGATAAATGGTTGTAATGGATATATGTAACAGATAAATAGTTGAAATAGTTTGCTCAAAGTATTAAATTGCTGGAATATTTATATCGATAAATGGTTGGTCCAAGTGATACTAGTACGAATGACCTAACCAACCAAAATATCTAGCAGCTCAATTGTTGAAATTTGGAAATTATTGTATAATTAATAGTGTTAAAAAGCATCCAGTTTAAAATCAATTAAAATAAACACGCCATGGTTGCGATGAAGGGGCACTTGAGTTCATCTGACAGGGCTCAGGGGAGGGGGGTACAGCAGACAAAAAAGTGTTGGGAGCAACTGCCTCGTAGTGTATTCATTCCCTGCTGTCATTTAAAAAAATATATTATCGATTACATGTGTCCTTTAAATCACAGCAAGGACTTCAAGCCCGTCTTCACGCAGACAGTAATGCATTATAGAGTTAGTTTTATTACTTTGAAATTACTTTGATGAAACCCACTGAAATGAGTCTTTCGAAAAAAGGTACATTAGCCGTCCATCAATTCTGTGAGGTGGGTGACACACTAGACTAAAATGTTTTTCCACTTTTGCCTCAATTAACTCGGCGTAATGTGCTCACTTCCACAAGGAGATGATTAAACGGAGAAACATCACGGCTTCCTTTTTTATTCCAATTCGGTATTCAGTCACAGCGTAGGCCTATTTACAGCTCAGTAGGGATTTGCTCCGTAGATGCTACAGTACAGTACAGAATATCCACTTTGAACTGTAGACTCTGAAAGGACTTGTAAAGGTCACTGTAGTTGTGATACTTGAGTCATTATACGACTTTGTAACTCAATACATAAGATATAGTTACATAACCTTTTTCCCGTACATTACCACCCTTAATCTCGCTCTCATCCTAAATTACAGGCTTGAGTACATAAACACAAACACACACACACACACACACACTAGCTCACCAGACATTGGCTCCAGCTGCCGTACTAAACAGAAGGTGTGTTTTGAGGAGACAGGGCACTGTGACCTTGCCTACGGGATGATGACAAAGTGAAACTCAGTCTTTGCATGTGTGTTAGTATAAGTGTGTGTGTGTGTGTGTGTTCCTAATGACCAATGCTTAAGGGGGAGATGAGGGGAGATGGGCCATGGAGCCGGGGCAGAGGGGGCAGTGAAATTATTCCATCGATCATTCTTGATCACCTAAACAATGTCACACAGCACATTCATCTCTCTGTATGCATGTCTCCCTCCCTCTCTCTGTCTCTGTCTCCCTCTTTGTCTCTCATATTGACACACATTTTGACTATCACCTCTTGTCTCTCTAACCTTTTCCTGTGTGTGTGTGTGTCTGTGTCTGTGTCTGTGTGTATGCGCCCACAGACTGATGCTGCAGTGATGGCACTGGCCAAATGCCAGCTCTTGCACAGTTCCATTAGCATTGCGAAGGCTGGCCGTAGATTGCTATTGATTGACTATGGCCTCTATTCATAGGCTATTCAGCCAGAAGCACACATTCACATGGACACACAAGTGCACTAGAATAGGTCTAGAGTATGTGGACCCAGACACACACGGGAGAAATTAGAAGAATTTCGTTGTATCCATTGACTTTTTAATGTGACTGACATCTGGTTAAATATTGCATCATGTCCATTTTAAAGATATTACTTAGTTATATGAGGATGTCCTAAGATGACTCACTGACTTGAGTACATAATGCACGTTGCTTTGGAGTATTAAAAGTATTAGGGATTTGTTGTTGGACTGGCCTGTGCATGATTGTGTTGGCTTTGTGAGGGACTTGAGGACGCCAGGCTTGTCGATGGCTGAGCTTTGGATTTTAAACAAATCAATGCCAAGTGACTGGACCCCGGAGCCACTTCTTAATGAGAACCACTGCTCAGAGATCTCCGTACTCCCTCAGTCTCCACTCCTCCCTCTGTCTGTTTCCTCGCCCGCTGCTCTGTCTCAGTCGCTCGCACTGTTTTTATTTTCTATCGCTCTCATTTCTCTCACCTCTCGTCCGTCGCCCACAAGAGAACACGCACATATGCACCCACACATGTACACCTCAAACTCGTTTTCTGTTTGCATCTGTTTTGTTTTTTCTTACCTTAAGATATTCTTAGACGGCCCAATGTCAGACCCTCTAGTGACAATCCACAGAGGCTCTGCTTGTTCAATCTGCGAGTGCCACAGCAGAGAAAATTGTGCTTCCATATAGACTTCCAACAATATGTCTCCACCATGTAACAAAAAAAAATAAGTGTAAGAAAATTGAATAAAACCTGTCACTTGATAATGCACATTTACAATTTGCAGAAATATCTGCTGTACATGCAGGTGTGTGCAATCCCTCCAACAGCTGCATCTATTGTTAAGCATTGTGTGTGTGTGTGTGTGTGTGTGGGTGGGTGTGTGTGTGTGTGTGTGTGTGTTTGTGTGCGCGTGTGTGTGCGTGTGTGTGAACACGTTGAGGGGATTACGGATGTAATGCAGGATTATCCAGCAGGTAGACTTCCCACTTCTTCTGCCGAGGAGGAGCTGGAGAGGCAGAAAGGGACAGAGAGGAAGAGATGGGTGGATGGATAGAGAGAAAAGTGAGGGAGAGTGATGGAGGAAAGAGTGACATGAGGCTTATTTATATAGCATTCATGCACTTGAAGGATTTTACATGCAAAAGTTGTTTAAAAAGAATTAAAACTGAAGAATTAAAGATCGGGAAAATGTATTTAAAAAAGAAATTTACATCTCAGATCCTTTGGTAATTTGTTTCACAAGCGCATAGTGAACATTCACTAATTTTTGCTCTTACCCTAGGAACAGCAAACAAACCAGCTTCAGATGATCTAAGAGCTCCAGTAGTTTCATATTGTACAAGCACGTCAGCGGTGTAACTCGGGGCTAAGCCATTTAATGATTTATAGACAAGATGTAAGATTCTTTTCCTACTCTGTGACACACTGGAAGCCAGTGCGATGTCTGAGGACCTGCTAGAGAAGTGTGTAAGAAAGAGAAGAGGGAAGAAGAATACAAATATGCAAATATACTTGCCGAGAAGTGGCACAAATGTTACTCTGCTCCACAGAGAGAGGGAGTCTGAGGGAAGGAGGGTGGGGGAGAAAGAAAAAGAGAATAGGAGTTACAGAGCAGGAGAGGCAGTGGGGGAGGATAATGGTTTTGTACTTTCCAGGTGAAGCACAAAATATTGAATTTTCAGATCTAGTATTGGGAGCAAATCATTCCTCCACCTTGTGTATTTTTGTATATTTGTGTCAGCAAATCAGTTTTTGCTCTTTTTGTCAACACTGTTAACTGCACACATCACTGTTTGAGTGTAAGATATTCAAATATAATGAGACTTGAGTCATTGCCATTGCACTGTTCAAAGTGGTTTTTATTTAGTGCTGCATACTGCTTCAAGGTCCCTGCTGCCTTTGCTCACCAACAATTGCTAAGTATTAAATAAAACATAAGACGCAAGAGCAATGTGAGCAAAGGAACCCGTGTTCTCAGTTCCCGGCCCACATAAGGTGACACAGGCGATCTCACACATGCATACACACACTTACAGCACCATCCAGGAGGGGGTGTAGGGTCTATCTGTAGCATTTTGTAATTGTTTTGGGCTAATCCTGGTTTTAATATGTCTCTCACAGCAGGGAGGCGTTCACGCTTAATAGACACCATGGATTTGTTTAATTACGTCTGTCTGTGTGTGTTTCTGTACGAGTGTCGTGTGTTTAGGACAGAGGGGGAGAAAGCAGGGGTGTTTGAGTGTTAAAGCGCCACTTTGATGACAGTCATGTAATGTAATGAGTGTAAAAAACTTAAAGAGCGGATGAGAGAGCAAAAGAAACAGGGCGGCATAGTGAGCATCTGTGCGTGTAGACACAATGCTCACACATAGCTGATGTATGCACACACAGACACACACACCCACACACACCTATCCAGCGAGTGAACCCTTGGCAGTACTTCTCCAGTCTGTTTGAAGTAGTGTCTCAAGGGAGGCTATAGGACTGTGGCAGTGTTTCACCCACTCAAACACACACTGGCTCGCAGGGAGAGAGGGATTGCAGAGAGAAAAGGGAAAAGACAGACAGAGGAGACAGTAGGAGGAGTGCTTCTCCTCAAACACACTCCAGCTCGTCTCTTTCCTATCTCTCGGTCTCTCGCCGCGCCCCTTGCAGACATAGACAAGGAGCGCTCGAAGAGCAGGTTGAGGTTGTTTACAGCCACTCTTTTTTTTTTTCTCCTCTTCCCCCGGTGCTCATGCGCTCATATCTCCCTCTATCATACTCACGCCGACTGGGTGAGATTGGAACAGTGCGCTGGGGACACAGCAAGGATATTACCCAGGCTGCATCGGCATCAGAAAAAGGGACTTGTCGTTTCATTTTGTCACGGTCTCAACTTGAATAGCTGTCCGGAAGGAGGCGACTTTGACCGCCGGAGCTGAACACAGACACCAAAGCCTCCTGATAAAAGCCAATCCTCAAGAATATTTTAAAACTCAGCTATGTCCCTCTGCCTCTTTTGTCAGCTGCGTGACCTGATCAAGGCCGCACAAATTTAAAGCGCCACTTGCCAATTTCAGGCCCTGTAAACTCATCTTTGAGAACAAACAAACAAGACAAGCAAATAAAGTGCGGAATAAATAAAGTGGGAAATCAAAACATGCGAGAGTGACGGGCGAGTGAAAGGTATCAAAGATGTTTTTTTTCAAGGATGACTTATAAAGCAGCTCATTTTAATGTTCCTGTTTTTCCAGCCTCAGCCAGTGGCAAGCCCAAAAATGCCTCATGTTTTCTTAATACAATGGATACAAACACACACACGCATAAAAATTACTGATGCACAAAACAATCCTACTTAAAGACAGTGCTGTGGTGCTGCCAATCTGCAAAGCTATTGTGTATTGTGTATTGTGTTATGTTGTTCTCCGTTCTGCTGTGTATTTGGCTCTTGTTTTCCATAAAATTCCCCCTTAAACCCTGTAATTTTCTAGTGCCTCGTGTATGAGTGCAGGTATGTGGTCGAGGCACTGCATCCAGCCACGTCTACTATTTTTCCCTCGTCCTTCTCTCGTACTCCTTTCTCCAGACCTTCCCCTGGTGTCCCCTGGTACGGCAACAATAGCAGCTAATGGACAAGGACTGTACCTACACACAGGCACAGAGAGAGAAAGGGCGAGGGACATCGAGGAACACAGGTATAAAAGAGAGGGAGAGAGCCATGCAGAAACAGGGGTAGAAACAGGAGGGGGTGGCACAAAGTCGTATGGTGGTGCGGAGAAGAGAGTAAAAAGCTCATTCATGTTGCCAATGTAACACCCTTGTTCCATGTGTTAATCCAAGGCTTCTGCTCCAAGTTGTAAAGTACCTCACAACTTAACCGAAACACCAACTCAGTGTCTTTGTGCACTAGTTGCACCGTACATACACATGCACGTGCATATTTGTGGATATATAGAGCTCGAAGTAACAATTATTTTCATTATCGATTCAATCCATTGTTGTTTGTGAATAAATCTGTAAATAATTTAGTCTATAAAATGTAGACAGAATATAATAATCAAAATCACTACAACACTAATAATGATAATAAATAAATAAATGTGTATACCTTCTTCTATACAGTATCTACATGATCACACATATACACACACTTCAGCATATAGTGAAAGGGGAAGGGGTATGTATGGATTCAAAGTGTCATAAAAAAAAGTACACATTATTACACATGTGACGCAATGCAGAACACCATGCCTAACCCACTAACATTATAAATAACCAGACAAATCGACAAAAAATTTCAGCTTGCTGTATGAAATGCTGTTCAGGGAGTTGTCAGAATATTCTTTTCTCTCTCTGGTTATTACTTTCATTTACATCACATTACAGCCGTTTCCCAGAAATGTAATGTTACGACATGTAGGTGTGCAGGGAGTTTTTCTGTCATGTCTAGACATTTTTGATTATCTCTAGTTTTAGTAATTGTATCATTTTCCTTCATGTATAGATAATTACTGTCTGACCACAAATAGCCATGGACAGCTTAAAGATTCCAGAAATCTTATTGTCTTTGAAAGTAAAATATATAACTACGGTTTTTCAAATGATTCATTGCACTCTCTGCTACTTTCTTTTCCATCCTTGATTGTGTTTCCATCTCTCTCTTGCCCTTCACCTTCTCTCCTCCTTCTCCCTCATCCTCTCACTCTCTCCTCTAGTTCTAGAGGCTATTTTTTTTTCATCTCCACTTAGCTTTTAGTGCTCTTCTGTGCCCCACTCAAGGGGAATCCACCTCTTTCCAGACACAGCCTTATTTTAGCAACACAAGCTGGTCCTTGGAGAGCACTGTCAGACCTCATACACTGCACCGTCTGCTTCCTTGTGTGTGAATGTGTGTGTGTGTTTCGACAATTGCATGTATGTGCACATTTTACAATGTTTCAAAAGTGACAAGACATTTCAAATGCTTTTCTTTCTTTCTTTCTTTCTTTCTGTCTTTCTTTCTGTCTTTCTTTCTCTCTGTTTTGGAGTGGTCACAGCTACAGGTGAATTATTAACAAGATAGGGAATTGTCGTTCTAGCTCAGATCTCCCACCGCCTCTTACATGAAAGAGGTGAAGAAGAGCAAGAAAAGTCTCTGAGGGAAGGCAAGCATGAAATACCAAACATTTTCAGTTTCCTCTCTGAAATTCAGGGGCCATCAAGGAATTTGTGTTTTTGAAGCTTGCAATCCTTTCTGTCTGTGCTTGTGTATGTGCGTGTGGAGACTCTTATTTCCATTTAAATATTCTTCATTTTTCTCGCCTCTCCCTCCCCCGGCAAAAAACTAATCAGCCATCCTCCTTCCATTCATTCTCCCTCCCTCCCTCGCCCCATTTTGACTCCTCAGATCACCAGGTATAGTTGCATTCTGCTAGCTGTGCAATGGTGCAACGAAAATGAGCAGGAAAGACAGAACGTCTTCAGAAGCGTCACTGCGGGCCAAATGCCTTATTATGTCAGATTTACAAATTCCCCACTCCCCGAGTTGGAGGAAAAAGTGACCTACATAACTACAGACCAGAAAAAAAAAACACCCAACCAATGGCCCAATTCTCCTCTCCTCCACTCCCTTGTTCTCTCTATCTCTGCCGCTCCCTCTCTAGCTGCTCTCTTTCTCTCTCATTTCGTCACCCCTCGTTTATCTCTATCCTTTCCCCGACAGCGGCTTGGTGAGTTATCACCCCTCATTCAGATGAGACGAGTGGCGTGTCTGTTTTTTTTGTGGGTTTTTTTTGCATCGGTGTGTGCTTGCCTGTCTGTGTGTGCACATCCTATGTGTGTGTTTATATGGTCGACGTTGCTAGAATGGTATGGTCGGAAGAGGGGGTGGTAGGGGATCCAACCAACCTGCTACTAGGTAAACACCATCTGTTCACACAAAATCTGCCCCCTTCGACACCACGACTAGAATAGAGTGATCCAATCGCACCTCTCCTCGCACACTTTTACCATGCCAGGTTCACACCAAGGTGTGTGTGTGTGTGTGTGTGTGTGTGTGTGTGTGTGTGTGTGGCAGTGATGATAATAGATAATGACAGAATTGTTGGCTCGTATTTCACATTTTGAGGTGTTGCTCTTTTAGATTTTACAGTATGAAACACACACTGTAAACATATTTTTCTCCTCCTGACTTTCTCTCAACCTTTCATCCCTCGTTCCTTTCTCCGTCTTATCTCTTCCTCTATTATCAGACTGTGCTGTCAGTCTGTCCGTCTGTCTGTCTTTCTCTTTCTCCCACTCTCTCCGCCTCTCTCTCAGCCTGCGGTAGAATCGAGTCAAATCAATCAATTCAGGTTTCTTGGGCAGACCAGTGGTGTGGCAAGAAATTGACCTTTTCGATTCTGTGTGTGTGTGTGTGTGTGTGTGTGTGTGTGTGTGTGTTTGTACACCAAGCAGAGGGAAGCAGTTAGAGCTAAGTCGCTATCTGCCTCAGAGCTGATGGTGTCATCCAGTGTGGCGGTGCCCCCAGCTAACCACTAAGGATCATACACACACACACACACACACACACACACAGACACACAGATGCACACACAAACACACTTAGCTTTCCACCCTCAGCTATAGCAGATATGACAAGTACACAGACTGTGGACACGGCATTAGTGAGGCTCTGTGTCTTTTTATAGTTTTTATGCTAAGCAGCATGCCATTGCAGGCTTTCCATTTTTGCCCGACTGGGTATTGAGTGTATTGAGTGAGTGAGTTAGCCTGGGTTAAGTGGCTGTGCTTAAGGGCACAACAGCACTGCTGCGATCACTGGCTGCTCCCGTACAGCTTTCGAACGAGCCCTGCGAAACAAGATGAAGGGCTCATGAAAACACACACACACACACACACACACCCAGCTGAAGAGCGCGAGTAGACGGACGGTGTGGGGAAGAGATGTTTGATTTTCTGTCATCCATCTGTTTTTGCTAGATTGTCAATTTATATTTCTCTCATTTCCCTCTCCTTTTCTCCCACACTCTTGTTTATAGATTTCTAACCACTCTCTCTCACACACACTTCTTTATACTTCTATACTTTCAAGACATTCATTGACATAATGCATTCCTCAGCCCCTTACCCTGACCTAAACCATCAAAACTAAATGCCTGACCCCAACCCTTACCTTAAGCTTAACCTAAACTTAACCTTAAAACCAAGTCTTAACCCTCAAACAGCCCTTTGAAAGTGTCTCTGAAAGTGAGGACCGGCCAAAATGTCCTCACCTTGCAAAAATGTCCTCACTCCCATGGTCCAAGGCTCAAATTGGTTTTCACAAAGATAGATGTACAAGTACACACACACACACACACACACACACACACACACACACACACACGTACCTACATACACACTCACATAGAGTACCAGATGTGGGCTGACACTCCCCATCTATCCAGAAGGTGGGGGTTTAATAGAGATTTATAATGATTATCAAGAGACTGAGGAGGAATATATTGTCGCTTCTTAAAAATCTACTGATATGGATGGACGGGATGAGAAGGATGACGATAAAAAAAGAGTTCTGTGGAGACCTGGGGGGAAGTATTGACAAAGCGCTATAAAAGCAGCGATACTTGCATGTGTGCTGCAGGCTAGGTCGTGTGTGTGCGCGTGCGTGCGTGCGTGCGTGTGTGTGTGCGCTGCAGGCTAAGTCGCATAAACAAAGCCGAAAAAATCTGAGGGGCCAAAGCTGCTGGGGCTGTAACCTGAGGGCACTGCATTGAAATGAAATCCAGTTCTTGTGCCCTTTTATGTATGCTGCTCTGTGTCTGCGTGTGTTTGTGTGTGTGTGTGTGTGTGTGTGTGTGTGTGTGAGTGAGTGTGTGTGTGTGTTGATGGTTCACTAAGACTACCCACTAGTTACTGCTACTCTGGGTAGCCTCCATAATATCATGATAATGCACTGTGATTCCTCCACTCCTGGACCCTGAGCACTCTCCAGAGATTTTTCTGTGGAAGATATCTTGGCCGACTCGAGCCTTCCACTCCTCCACCGTTGTCCTCATCCCGCTGTTCTCCACTAAAACAGCTCATAATTATTGTCTCAGCATCCTTCATGTATAATTTATCAGCCATTTAAAAGCGGAGGTGCATGCAATTAAATCTAGAGGGAGCTTCTGTCTTTCCAAATCTCCTCTTCCTCTCTCCCTTTCATAATTTCTCCCCCCGTCTACCCCTCTCTCACATGCGCAGGAGCTTTCAGTCACGTCCTGTTTCTCTCTGCGTTATTCCTTTACACTGTGCCATTGTGCATCCCTCTTCATCCTGTCTCTTTCACTCAGTTTTTGAGTCCATCCTGCCTTCCCTCTCCTGCTCCCGCTCCTTAATATCTAAATATGTGTTGGAAATTGGATAAATCATGCAGAGGTGTTCTTGTTCTCTCTCTGTGTATCCATTTTCTTTTCATCCTTCACTCTTTTGCTCCCTTATTTCCTCCCTCCCAGACAGAAAGGAGAGGAGAGGCGCAGAGTAATTGGATTCCCCCTAATAGCGAGGGTAATGTTGACAGTACATAAATCCTGCCACTGAAATAGCGCCTCGTTTATCTTCTGATTTTGCCTCATTGTTTTTCGGCGCCTGTTTCCCACCCTCGTCTTCCTCCCCCTCCAACTCCTGTATGTGCTTCCCCTCCATCCTTCCTTCCTCACCCCTCCCTCCCTTCATCTCCCCCAGGGTCTCATCAGGTAGCCTTGATTGTCTAGATGGGCCCCGTATGGGACAATGCGTCTCCGCATAAATTGGCCGACACGGTTTGGTTGCAGCCAAGGAGATATTGGAAGGAACAAGGCGGAGAGGAACATAAACTCGAGACGCAGATAAGAGTGAACATGCACATTGCATCGGATATGTGGTGCAACATACGGCTTACAGGAAACAATGAAGGATGCACTTAACTACACTCGTGCAAATAGAATCTGTTCCTTCTCTCACCCAACATATTTTGCGACTTTGCCTTCATGTGGTTCCAGATGGTGACACTTCAGGAGGACTTTAAATCACATTCAGTGTCAAATCTGTAGGTTCCTGTAATCTGTGAAACAGCCCCTCACTTAATAGCACGTTACAGATCAACAAATAATAAAGGGGCACTCCCGAGATTTAGTAAAGCACTTTCACAAAGTGAGGGGATTCAGAAGAGATGGATTTTAAAAAGAATTTATCTGAATTTGTGCAGAGCTGAGAGATCTTGAAATTTAGTATCTAATATGGTCAGTAAGGGTCAAGCTCCAAGAATGCTGGATACTGCATTTTCCACAATGCAACTTGAAAGTGTCTCTTTTTTTACTCAGGTAGAAGTACTATACTTACTGTAATAACAGCTTTGAGGTATTTATACTTCTACTCTACTGCATTTAAGAGGGAAATATTATACATTTTACTGCATATTTTTTGATAGCTGTAATTTTAATTAATATGTATTTTTCATATTAATACTTTACCTAAACGTGCTGAGCTTATAAAATACAATGTATTGTAGAAGATGAAGCTCGTGGTTCCCAGCAATTTTGGCTTGAAAAAAGTCCCTTGTCACATCTCATATCTCTATGAGTTCTGGCAGAACTTTTGTTTTCTTTCCACAGCTACAACAGTTAAATTTTAGTAAATTTTTACACTGTGTATTGGTACTTTTATTTCAGTGAAGCATCTGAATACTTCTTCCACCGCTGCCACTAACCATAATGAGTAAAATGTGCAATAGGTGGAGTGCCCCTTTAAGGTACACGACGACATCCACAAATAGGTTTCCAAATGCCTTTAGAACACAAATTCCCTACCCAAAATGCTGCTCAAATTGTGTTCAACCGTGACGAACAAAATAAGCAGAAATAAAAGCATCTACACATAAATGGCCTGTAGGTAAAAAAACAGAGTTGTAGGAGTGGGTGGGGAAAGAACAAAGAAAGAAAATGAAGAGGTACGACGATGATAAAATAGAGGTAAAGAAAGTTAAGTCTGCACCACGCTCCCTCTCCTCTCCTCTCCTCTAAATATCAAACAGCCTCATCAATAATTGACCAAAAGTCTGGCAGTTGATCAGCTATGAACGGCCCTTTATAGCCGCATTAGGTACCCGTCTCATGCACACACACCCACCTACATACACACACCCTCAAACGTCCTCCCTTTGATGCTCTTTCATGATCCATCTCATTGACGCAGGAGTCCAGGTCAGGTCAGCTAATCAATCACCTGCGTGGCATTTGAATTGTTTGGTCTGCCTATAGGCTTCCTGTGTACTTACTCCTCTGATCTCTTCTCCTGCAAACAGAGAAAACACTGACAACGTGCGCCATGAGAGAGGAAGCTCGTTACAGGAGAGTGAGTTCTATAGGTTGAATACTGTGCATTCTGGCTCGTTGCTGAAGCTGTTATCGGCAATGCTGAGAGTCAAGCAACTGCATCAAGGTCAAGTCATGCTCTTTCATCCTCCCTGGCTTGCTTGCGGGATCCACTCACACCTTTCATATATGATAGCCTAGAGGAACAGAGATGGAGAGGCTGATATAAGCGGTGTATAAGTGCGTGTTTGTGCCATAGCGTAATTCATTTGGGAGTTACTTCACAGCTGGCTGCACAGACAGACCCTCTAAATCCAAGTGTGTATGTAGGCCAGAAATGTATTATTTGTTGTTTCCCTGGGTGGTCTGCAGCCGCTCTTAACACACCACACAGTCATTTAATTGGATTGTCAATCTGGGGAAGCCCACTTCCTCCTCTGTTTAACACGCTCACATGATAACGCGCTGCAGCCCTCGGGCGCTGTTACCTTAACCACACATCATAATCATATAATAATCAGATTTTATCTGTCACCGAGCCAAGTCTCGGGTTGGATGCTAAAGAAGTGTTGGCAAGGGGATAAATCCGAGCAGAAATAAATGAAGATGAAATAAATACACAGTGGAGAAGAAGAGGAAGGAAGCCATTTTGTCTTGATGTCGTTGTCCTCATGCCATCACTGCCACCTCCACCCCGCCACACGCTGAGCTCTGACATCTTTCTACTTCCAATCAATAGGTCACATTTCTTATTACACCCTGCCACTCACATACACCAGTTCCAGCTTGTACACACACGCAACACAAACAGAGACAGACACGCACACACACACACACACACAGTAGTTATTAAATCAGTCTTCTTCTTTTTTTTAGCTGTTTTTGTCACCACTCCATGCTTTCCATCCTTTGATGCTACAATCTCCTCACCTCTTCTCTGCCGCCACCTTGCAAAGCGCAGTAACGGCCACATTTATCCCTTGCTTGTTGTTCAACCTTCTCAAATTCTCTCGTCCAGCTTGCCCTCCTTCCATTACTGCTCCTCTTTCACACCTCCTCCTCCTCCTCTCCTTCCTGCCCCCTTTCTCTCATTTTCCACTTTGCTGCTCCTCTCCTCATCACTCAGTCAGCCTGCGGTCTGACAGAGATGCAGGGTTCTGATGGAGGCTGCCTGACTGTCAGTACATATCTATTCACCAACATACACACATGCATACACTTAGCATGCAGCAAAAAGCAGGAAAAACTGAAAAAGACTGGCATCAACACAACCATATTACTAATATCCATTTGAATTTCCATGCATTTATTTTCTTCTAAATATGTCTTACAGGCCTGTCGTCGAAAAGGAAAATTGTTTGTTGATTCATGGACGCGATTCTCTTGACATTATAATTGGGAAGGTGTGTGGAGAGATAAACAAACTTTAAAGCTATTGTTTGTGTTCCAAGCTCCAGTGTATGTGATATTAGATGTTATCCAGCCGATATCATAGCGGTGGACTGTTTTTCCAAGGCTAACGTATAACCATTATTGCCAGTCGCTCCTGTAAACAAACTCTACTCGGTGAAGATGCTCTCCATAAAAGCTATCACACTGTGTTTTCAATTTTCTCATTGTTTGGATAAAATCAAAAATCTCATCTCTCAATTAATGCGCCTGACTGTGATCATTACTGCTGTCTTTGCTGCCTTCTGCTATATTTGACCAGCGTGTTTTAGGAAACAGCGTTTGGTTCATATTTGTCAAGCCGGCGTTTAGCTCCTCGAAGGTATTGGATCAGGACTTATCTGCTCGATGAGGCAGCTTTGATAGCGAATTTTGCCTTCACACACAGTGGTATCAAAGGAGATATAATTTCTCTTTACTGAAATGAGTTCGATTCAGTCTCCTCTCTTGAAGCGCAGAGTAAACAGACGCAGCAGGCCTTTAGTTTGGCATACTGATGTCCTGTGGGAGTTGGTCTATGAGCAAAGATGAAAATATGCACAGTTTGATTCCGAGGAAAGATGTCCTCCACCCTGCCACTTTTTCCTCCAGCGCTGCGTTTCTTCCAGCGCTCTGTTTTCATCCCCTGTTCCCTTGTTAGCCTGTGTTCTCCGTCTCCAGGGTTTTGAGAGGAACGAGTGGGTGATCGGTATAGGGAGCTTCGGCATTTGCGCGTGGATTTGTGGGACTGTGTGTGGGAATATGTGCATGCTGGAAGTGAGATAATGTGATGGAGAGGCAAAGGATGTGCAGAAGTTACAATGGCATCTGGTATATTCACCAGCAGGGACATGGGTGCAAAGCCAAATTCGGTCCCAGGGGCTTCCAAGTGCCGCTCGAACTACAGAAGATTCCTTTCTGGGAGGGTTAGAGTTTGGAGATTTATAGAAATGGGATGCAGGAAAAGAAGAACAGACAGTGCTGGCCCTATAGGAGTCAATCTGTTCCCCTCTATTGTTGGTAAAAAAAAAAAAAAAAGAAGAAAATCCCTCACCAAAAGAGAGCTCGGGCTTAGCCTCTTCTCTCCTGCTCTCACTTTCTGTTAGGGATGTAACAGTTAATCCACTACCACAAGTGCCATCAAGCCCCTTCTGCTGCTCTCACTAACACTCTTCCATACATGCGCGCACGCTTTTTTTCTCATTTTTGGGGACAACAATCCATCAGTGAAACCTCCTGCCACTCCCTTTGTTTTTTCACATGTAGTCATATGCTTGAGTTTCTGAGTCGAACTGGCAGGAAAGGGAATTTTCCATTGAAAAAACAAAGCAGATAGCTTGTGTCAAACAGAGGAACATGAAAATGTACCCAGATTTGGTGTGCTATGCTCTAGACGAATACATTCAAGAACTCCACTTTTTCAGCCAAAAGAAACTTTTAGAAAAGCATTTGTTAAATGGATCATCAGTAAATGAGGCGCTGCCTGTTAAATGAAGAATCGAATAATGTGCAGTTAACGATAAACAGAACCTCATCATCAGCCTGGTCTAATGATAGTCTAATTGAATTTTTTCATGGCAAAGAATTAGAACGATCATTTTGACAGTGTGAGCCACAGGCTATGATGCAGCTCTGAATCGTCGATAAAAATAGCGAGCCATTTGGCTCTGTCATTTCCTTGGTGGTCTTTTGTAAGCCTTGATATTCAGTATTTGTTGTTTTAAGATCCACTGTAACCCACACTGCTGCATCAGACCTACAGTATAGCATTTTCTATTTTCCGCTCCAGTAAAGAACTGATTCAATTGTTATACTCTCTAACAAATTGTAACCCAGACATTTTCACCGCAGACAATGTATATGAAGCTCTTTTGATGAAGTGCATTTTCCCGTTTTTCCCGGCGCTGTCGTAGCCACACTGTGCTCCCGAGCCTGCCACCAAGGGTGCCTCCAGATGTGACCTAAACGAGGCTGCCTCTGTCTCTGGGCGAGACGTGCCAGATGGGGGTTGCGGAGCAGTTAGATAGACGGAGGCCGGGGGCCTCCAGGCAAAGAGGAGCCCTGTGACATTGAGGGGCACAAGTGGCCGCAGAGCTGACAAGATGAGAAGTGATATGCCCTCACCGTTCCTGTCAGTCACGCCACCTCATTAGAGACAGAGGAAAGGGGAGAGAGATTATTCAGAGGAAGACGGCGAGAGAGAGAGAGAGAGAGGGATTCCAGCAGTGGTATTTATGTTAGCAAGGAACCAATTTTTTGGTAGAATTACAATCATATGAAGGCTCCGCAGCTGTCAGGGAAGCCAGTTCAAAGATTGTTAAATTAGCATACCGTGTGTTTGGCACACTCGCATTGCAATGAGGTGATGCAGCAGAGGCAACTAGCAGGCTGGAAGTGGAGGAGGGCGGAGGGTGGGATGTGGGATGGGGTGGGGGTGGAGATAACGTGAAGGCATGAAATATTAACCCCTGGCTAAACACCCAAGCTTAGCCGTCTGTGAAATCCCACTGTGGACAATGCTAATACATGCATTCACAAGGGAGATGATAGGGCCTTGTTGCACCGCCAGATGGGAAGTGTGCATTAAGAAGCTCTCTCGTGTATTCATACACCCATAATAGGATCTATAAGACGAAAATCCCAACAGTCATTTCAGTAACGCACACGAACAACACTGCAGAACTGAGAAACACGCGCACGCCCGCACACATACACACTCCCTCTCATACACACAGACATAGAACATCCTTTGCCTCTGAAGCTAAATAGTTGATTGATGGTCTAAGCTGTGAAGAAATGCTCTCCTTTATGTCTCTAAAGGTTTGTAATTGCTGCAGTGAAAGGATGCTCACTCGCCTGGAATATTGATCCTAATGGGATTACTATCCTCCACCAGAGAGAGGGTGATGGAGGGAAAGAGGTGGAGGGAGAATGAGAGAGAGATGACGAGGGGTCCTGAGCAGATGGACAGAAGGAGAAATCAAGTTGCCGTTTCTCATTGATCTTTTTTTCCCCACCACCATCGTTTAGTAACGACTTCTGTACGGGAACGATAAAGAATGTCTCTGGAAACCAGAGATGGAGAATATACTGGGAATAGAAATGAGGGTGGCGGGAGGCAGGGAGTTAAGCTGTTCCTCAAGGGAGAGATCATGGAGGGGCGATGCAAACCTCCTCCTTCCTGGTCCTTCGGGAGGTTTGTTGTTGTTGTCGTTGTTGCTGCTGCAGTGTTTTGGGTGCTGCTTATGTCCCGGCAGCTGCAAACAAAAGTGGGTTCAAGCAGAATGCGGAAGAGATAAGGTGATAGATTGTTTTCAAAGAAAGGAGCGAGACTTATATAACTGTGGAGCCGGAGGTGTGATGCCAACAGAAACCGAAATAGAGAACAACCGTATGCTCTCAGTGACCATATTGTAATTCTGGGGAAACTACAGCTCACTGCCTCTCCTGATTATTCTCCTCACTGTGTTCTGATTTCACCCCGCCCTATTCATCTCTCAGAATTAATCAGCGTGGAGGGCCATCAGCCTGTCCGTCATTCTGTCCATTCATTCGCCCGGCTGTTTGACTGCAGTAACCCCAGATGGGAGGCATGGCCCTCAGTGTGCGGCCAGACTGTCCTCTGCAGCTAATTGAAACGTTATGATGCGGCCGAGTCACGGAATCTGCATATGTGTGTGCCTCAGCTGATAGCCCGTGTGTGTGTTTGTGTGTAAGTATAGCGGTGTGTGTGTCAGTCTGTTTCAGCCTGACCATAATGTTGGTCATCTGCCTGTATTGTGACTAACTCCGGGCTCATTCCATGCTGCTGAGCTTGAGCACTTAGTGGTGCTCACACAAAAGTCACCTTTATGAATAATTATCAGAAAGCCATTATGTCCGTTCTGTGCCTCTTGATGTTCCACTGCGGGAGAGTGTCTTTTCATAAAGGAATGTGTGTATGTGTGACTCATTGTGTGGCTGGCTTTGAAAGTTTGTTTTTCCCCAGTGGGGGATCTCAGGGAGAAATTACTTTGCCTGGAGTTCGAAGGGAAGAAAGCGGTAAGGATTATCTAGAACTAGTGGAGGGTGGGTACGATGGGAGGGTGGAGAGCTGAGCAACGACAACAAGCTCAGCAACAAACTGTAGCCAAGACAATAATAATCAACTGCAAACTGACTAAAAGAACAGAGAATATTGCCTAACCCACCTGGTGGAAACTGTCTAACTACACACACTCACACAGAAGTCTCTCTACCTGCCTGTGGGGTGATTGTAAAAATGAGTTTTCAATACCTTCAAAGGCTTGTAATGCAGCCAGCAATTTCATTTTGACAGACACACTTCTAAAGGTGCAGTTTTTTTCTGCAGCACAAAGGAAACTCACTGTGTGTGTGTGTGGGTGTGTGGGTGCGTGTGTGTGTGTGCGCATGTGGACTCAGTAGTGATCAGACTCCCACAGTGCCGTCTCAGCCTTTAAGAACTGCAGGAGACTTGTAGAGGACAAAAAACAGCATGAAAGGAGAGAGAAAAAAGGAGGAAGGAGAGGAAGGGCAGTGTCGGGTTCACTTTCCAACCGTGTGTTTGCATTACTTTGTGAAACTACACTTTTTGACAAGGAGGTCTTTGCAAGATGATTATCAGAGCACTGACATAAATCCTGCTGATTTAAATTTGCTATTCAATATGATAAGCAAACAGGTTTTGAATTTGAATCACTGCAGGTTAGGGACCAAGCTTTAAATAGGCACGTAACGTTGTTTACACATATCGGCATCAATCAAATTCAGCCGTCAGATGGACGGTTTATTAATTGTGTGTCAACTCGCACTCAGACAACATTTAAATCACTGCTGACATGGGCAGATGTCCTCTTAGTCCACACAAACATACGCAGATGTTGATAATGTACACTCAGATTCACATGTGTGGCAAAAAAAAACCCACGATGGCCTGATGGTGTGGCTGCAAAAGTGTTGAGTGCAGATACTTCCGTATACAGTGTACTCAAAGACACGTACACATGCCATTAGAGGCATCACCACTAGTGTTCCTGCAGGTGGTTGATCCTCATGGCTGCCCGTAAGTCAGACTGATGGCCTGATGTTGATCATTTATGACATGTGCAGGCCACTGGAAGCCCCAGGGGCTTCAAAGGGCCACACAGTCTCATTTTGTCACGACATCACTGGCTGTGACCTCGGAGGCGGGGCAACACTAAAGGGGGGAAGTGTTTCATTTGATTTAGCAGTTCAAGAGTTTAAAAATACAGAGATTATGATTTACTTTTGTGAATCATTTGCTGCATTTGTTCTGTTGTGGAAATCAACAGATTGGGTAGAACAAACACACAGGGCAAGCATCTTTATTTGAAAGCAAACCACCTCTGTCCTGAGACATAATAGCCTCCTTCGCTGGGGTTCCGCCTCCCATTTCATGACACGCAACCTCTTGTGGTCATGCAAATAAGAGAGTAAGTGACTTTCCTCATGGAGTCAAAAGTCGCTTGACATTGTCATGGCGCTGTAGAGGAGGTTGGTGTGGATGGTCAGGCATACAAAGTGTCTCACTTTAACGCTGGAAAACAAAGTTCACATCTCAGTGTTGGTTCCTTTTAACCATGTCCGCTAGCCTGTTAACCAAATAGTTTTAGTTATCTAATCTTAGCCAACCCTTAGCTGTAAAGGTGGCAGATCAGAAAATGTTCATATGATTAATTTTTGTCCTCTGGGTTATTTTGGAAGGCACTGGCAAATGGCACGGTGCTTTTCAGGTATGAGTACTTGTTGCTATGCAGTCATGACATGAGCAGAGCAGAAAAACAAATTCAAATCCTCCATCCTCCATCCATAATCCTGCAGCTGCATCATCACTTTCTCATATGAAGAGTTAGTAGTTTTCCTACAAAGTTTTCTCCAAAGTGACCCCTTCTGTATGGCTGTGAGTAGAGGGGGGGATCCAAAGACGTAGATTATCTGTGATTGATGATATCTGGAGGACAGTGTAGATTATTCCTCTCCAGATTTATGGTGTCTGAGGAAGAGCCCCATCTCTAACTTGGTGATTATGGCTGGAGGGCTCAGCAGGTTGTTCACATGTGTGTTTATGTGTGTGCACGTGTGCATATTATTCAGGACACAGTACCCTGAGACTGATGGGCCTTGTGTGTAATAAAGAAGCAGTATAATGAGATGCCTAACTTTCCCTCTTTGAATGATATTTTACATTAAAAATGTAAATTAAAAAGTCCACACACCCCAGACCCCCCTCTCCTCATCACCATGTCCAAAACAATTTTCTGCATGGCTCCCTTGCGGTAGTGGAATGGAGTGTATGTTTGTGTGTGTGTGTGCGCTTGTGTGTGTGTCCGTCCTCGTCTGGACCCTAACTGATTGTGATTGCATTTCCATCGGATTTTCTCCCAGCGAGAAGGAGAGCAGGGCCCAGACGGAGAAATGTGATCAGAGGGGGGAAACTCATCTCCCCTTCCCAGACACAGTCCCTCCCAGAGTGTGTGGTCACGCAGACACACTCACGCACACGTACACTGTGAATGGTGTCCTCTATTACTTGGGGTATTAGCATCACTAATGAGGTGTGAGAGAGGGACAGAGATGGAGCAAGTGGAAGAGGAAAAGGAGGTGGATCAGAGAAACAGAGCGGTAGAGGAGTAACTATCAATCTCATTGCAGGGTAATCGGTGAGAAAGGTAGAGTCGGAGAGTAATTTATTGGAAGAGAAAGATTGGTAAAAGAGTAATAAGGGAGGGAGAGAGAAAAATCGGAAGAGTGCAAGTGAAAGGTGCAGCGATAAGTGGCATTTTCCCATCTAAAACCATCTGCACAGTCAGGTGTGTGGAGTATATGACTGTGTGTGTGTGTTTGTCTGTGTGTGTGAGTGTGATATCCATGTGTATTATCACACATGTATAAGATGCTTCTTATCATGTCTGGTAATCCAGGAGGATTTCACGAGTCATTGAGAGGGATGAGATGATATTCAGACTTGCCAACAATGGCTTTAAATGATGCTTTCACCCTTCCTACTCATATATACTCTATGTGTGTGTCTGTGTGTGTGTGTGTGTTTGTGTGTGTGTGTGAGTGTTTGTGTGTGTGTGTGCAGGATCAGAGCCCACTGGACACCTGTTCTGATAACTCAACACTGACAAGCTTATTGTTCCAAGTGCTTCCTACACTATAGTTCCACATACAGTCTGTAACGCACAAGTAATGAAACATCCTACAGTCTGTACGTGTGTGTGTGTGTGTGTGTGTGTGGTTGTGTGTGTGGTTTTGTGATGTGTGTGTCTGTGTTTTACCCCAGATAGCATCTTTGCTCTAGATAAACCTATTGTTCTTGCCTCTAACCACCATTATCCCGTTGTAGGGGAAAACTGTTTCACAGCTTCACTACAAAACCCAGAGAATTGCTCCTTATCCATCTCCTGTCTCGTCTTATCCCTCAATCCATCCACTTTTTTTAAATTTCATCCTTTATTCATCTGTTTTCCTCTCTGCATCTGGCACTCTAACTTTTTTGTTCTCCCTGAACCTCATTTGTGCAATCACTCTCTTCTTTTTATTCTTCCCCCCTTCCTCCTCTTCCTGCCCTCTTTCTTTTTTCTGTCATAGCTGGATACGGCGCAGTCATTTGCTGCTATAGTCTATAGCTAGAAGCCCTCTCACTGAGATAGATGCCTGCCTATGAAAGACATTTGTTTCCTTTACTGTCACTGTGCAATAATCAGCCACTCTAACGTAATCAACATATTGCCCTTGCGGTAAATACAGCTGAGCAAGTGGGTCCTTGCGCATTTGTGTGGGCATGTGAGGTTGTGTGTGTATGTGCGTGGGCGGGGGGGTTGTGAGGGTATGATTTTGTGTGCGTGTGTACCTGCAGTCGTGTGGATGCGTGTCTATGCATTTCTTGTTTTTGGCAGTGCATGCAAATGCAGTTTCCCATGCATGTGTGTGCCATGTGACAGAGAGAGATGATTCTTGGTGAAAAAGCAGTTTGTTAGCGAATTAGAGTTAATTAGCCAACTTTCAGTTCCCAATGCTGTAATTGGGCCCATTTCTCTCTGTTTCCTCCAGCTGGCGTCTCTCATCCACTGCGGAGAAAGGAGGGGAGAGAGAGAGAGAGAGAGAGAGAGGGGAGCGAAGTCGGAGGAGTGTGGGATGGGGGGGGGGGGAGATGGGGGGCACGGGGTGCATTACATGTCTGTAGGGGTCTGTAGAGTGCTAGCGAGACTACCCCCTGGGGGTAAGCACCACTTGTTCTGGGGATCGAGACAGTGAGAAGTATTAACTGAGAGATAATGACGAAAGGAAGGCTGATGGGAATGAAAATGCAAAAGAACGAGCAAGTGGGGCGGAGAGGAAGTGGAGAGGGGTGATGCGGGGTGGACGGGGTGGGGTGGGTTAAAGTGACAGAAATGTTGAAGGATGAGAGGGGAGGCTGTGAAATCATAAGCCATTACAAATTGAGGGTGCGGGATACACCGCGGAGCAGCGGTGTAGGGGCGAGCACGGAGCGGCTGTGTTCAAGTCCAGCTGGTCCAGAACTTTGTCATACATTCCAATTCTTTCCTTCCTCTCTGCACCAGCCTAACAAACCCAGAAACGCTACGACGTGAACATTTTAAGGAAATGTTACTGCAGGGTCTGGTTGAGAAATAACATAACGTATAAAAAATGGTGAGGGATGGCAGAATGGGAGAGAGGCAAGGGAGTAGTGGAGCGAAGAAGAAGTGATGAAAGAGGGGAACAGGCCCTCTCTTGGTGCTGCAGCGTGATGATCAGTAGAGTCTAATGAAGGTGCAGATGTCCCACAGGAGTCCTGCGCTCTCTTGACGACCACTGGGAATGGCAATTAATGTACAGTGTACTGAAGGAACATGCATACACACACACACACACTGGCTGGCGCACACATTCAGACTGAATTTACATAAACTGTACCACAGCCCCACTTGCCATTGCCTCAATTCAAACCAAGTGCAAACAGTATATGGTGCATTCAGCCATATTACACTTAACATCAGATTATTTAATGTAAATGGCTACCAGAGAGCAGTATTATGCCCCATTATTCCATATCAGCACCGGACAGAATAGCGCACTACTCAACTGATTACCTCCATTTTGCATGTAACCACCCAGAACATGCCATGGCCCTCTTTCTTTCTATGGAGTCACTGCACAAAGAAGCCCCATTCCCACTGATGTTGCCCAAGCTTTCATATTTTTCATATATTTCATATATTTTCATCCTTTATGTGTGTTCATCACTGCAGTTGAATCCTTGTGCTCATTATCTTATTGATATTTTTATTCCAGTCGGTGTATTGACATGAGTAGGGATATGATATAGTGTTGCAGTAGGATACCAGGCTACCAGGTGGATGGGTCCCTGCACTGCGGATTAGCTGTGTTGCGTGTATGTACTTTGGCACAACTAGTTTTAGAGCAGGTCACTGAGGGACCGCACAGTTATGTAAAGATGAAAGGATAAACTGCTGAGACAGGAGAGTGGAGAGAAATGGACAGAGTAAGAGATAAGGAAGAGTGTGTGTGCATAAGTGTATCTTTACGCAGGCATCTGTGCGTGAATGAGTTTGTGAGTGTGTGCTTAGCAAATGTTACAAGCCAAATCCACCTGGTCCACCCTTCTGAGATAAAAGCGCCTGCCTCTATACCGCTGAGACTGCAGCCTAATGGCACTTGAAGACAGAGGCTGACACACGAGGTTGGAGAAAAGGGACAGGGAGGTGGTGTGGCAGAAACGGCGGGTGGATGACCATAATATCGTCCCTGGCATTTACACTGCAGGGGGTGGAATATGGGCCTTCCTCTTTTACCACTTCAACCTCTTGTATATGAAGAGAGAGACAGGCAGAAACTTTCAGAAACCTTTTTTTCCCCGTTTGTTCTCTTCTTTATACATTGAAATTACCTTGACCTTTGCATATGTCAATTGAAATTGTTCTCTCCTTCTCCTCTCTTGCATTTTGCTCTGCACTGTACCTACTTGCTTCCCATTGTGTGTGTATATATATATATATATATATATATAAATATATATAAATCTTGTCTGAGGCTTGTCGATTTGAAAATATTAATATGAAAAGTTTTTCTTGTACAGTGTCTACCTCTGCTATCCTTCATCTGCAACAAATGGGCACAAAGTCATTAAAGTTACAAACCAGGGTTCTGCATTCAGCACTGGGTTTTTTTGAGTTCAGGCTTTCAGCTGTATAATTCCTCAGCTGTAAAAGGAGATTGACTCCAGTTATTTACTTTTGCCAAAACTTGCAGTTTATAACAAAGGATGGAATAAGCCAAAAATACACACATGAGCGCACGTCGACACACTGATAGTTTAGCGTCAGACAGCAGAGGTGCTATCAGTTGTAGTTAAGGAGGAGGGGTCTTAGTTACCTCTAGGTTAATGATCCTCATTAATATGCGCTAATATACCCCAGGTCATGCAGTAATTAAAAATCTCATTCAACGCTCTCAGCTTAAACTGACTGACTTGGCTTCATCCTACAAAGATTAGCATTTATTATTTGTCTCCGAGGTCTGTACTTCACAGTGAGGTGGTGAGACTAATAGCCTAATGTTGAACATTTGACTGGGCTGTCTGTCTCCTCCAGTGCCTAGTAAAGTCCTTTGCGTCTGCTTGGCTGGGCACAACTGTTTATGAGCTGAATGGGTTTGCAGGTTGTGCCTTGGAGAGTTGCATCACGTTTGCGAGAGAGTGTTTGTGCAAAATGGGCACACAAACAGGCACTCCGAAATACACACTCAGGCATACACCTAGATGCACAACTGCATGTGAAGTCCATCAGCATGGGGACTGCCATATTCCTCTGAGTCAGCTGATGTCAGCTGATGCAAGCTGTGCTAATTGTAATGTTGTATGACGATTGCATGTTCTTGCAGGATGGATGGATGGATGGATAGATGGAAATGGAGAGAGAGAGAGAGAGAGAGAGAGATAAATAGATGGATAGAAAGATAGATAGATCACACACATACTCAAACACATACACTCAGTCATCCATGACCAAAGCAGCATCAACTTCAAATAGCCTAGACATGCCTTGTAATGTCTGATGGTTTATGTCCACTCTCCTGTCTGCACACTCACAAAACGCAAGACACACCAAAGGGGGGGGGGGGGGGGGGGGAGATAGTTGGCCAGATTCATGTTACATCCATGAATTCTGTTGGAACTCGCAATCTGCAAGTAATTAACATCTGATTTACTAAGGCAGCGGCTAATACAATCAGTGATTAGGACTGCCTCATAAGCACATTCGGCAAGTGATGAGGAGCTCAAAAGGTGCAGTTCAGCAGCAGGATTTGTCTGAGATCCAAAAAATTAAAATTGGTAATATCCAAAATGTCAATTCCATTAACTAAGCCCACAATTAAACTATAACTGGGAAGATTAATTGGGCGTCTATTATGCAAAAATTGTAATGACCTATTTATAGAAAGGTTTTCAAAAGTAAGGCAGGTGAAGAACTTAAACCGGCTTTTGGGGGAAAAAAGTTAGATTAAAAGTTGCACAAAATAACAGAAACATTTAACAACTACAAGCCACCATAATGTTGAGGCCTCAGCAAAAGAGAGCAATCATCAATCAATCAATCTCTTTTTCTTTCAGAGATAAAAAAAAATGTGTTCCTAAAAAAACCTTGCTGCAGCTTCCCTTCACACTTGTTTGTGGTGCCCTCACGTTTGATTAACTTTTCTTTCCTTTGCCACAGCCATTATGTTTAAAGGGGAGAATTACCCCTGCAACAATGGCCCTCACAAACTCAAAGAACCTCTGCACAATCCAGTAGTTATTGTATCTCCTCATATATTTTGTGTTATTTCTGCAAGCCTGTTTCAAATGCATGTGTATAAAAGCAAGAAGTACTCAAGGTGTACCTCAGATGACAGGCAAACTGCGCTTTCACGCTGCTGTGTCTCTTTGATAAATAACACACACATCTCTAAGGTGCAGAATGCATCTGAACCGAGGCGCAAAAGGCTCAGTAAATTTGGCCCAGAGTGTGGAGACTCCAGCCTGTTCACCTTGAGAGAGAGACAGCGATGCTCAACCAAAAGCTAGTTAGAGGGAATATAATGTGGCTTACTGTTTTCAGTTCTCCATCCTTTTTTTTTCAGCTGTTACTATAAATAGCGGCTGCAGAACATCAAAGAGAAGAGAGTTTTTTCTCAGCAACAGGCCACAGTACAGTCATCATCCACTGCTTCTAAATACATCACCCCTCTTTTGGCTGATCCCAGTGTAGTAGACTCTCCCTGTGTGTGTGTGTGTGTGTGTGTGTGTGTGTGTGCGTGTGTGTGCGCGCGTGCAAGTGCGTGCAAGTGCGTGCACGTGTGTGAGCATGCACGTGTGTGCTAATCGTCGAAGGAGACACTGCTGACTCAGCCCCACGAGCATACTGCCTGAAACGCACGCACACACGTACTTCACATAATGTAACATCACACAAAAAAAAAGACTTCACTGAAATTGAGTTTATTCATGAGATTACAATACAACACGCTATCTCTGACTGCACAAGGTCGCAAACTGGCAGATCCACGCACCAAACAAATCCGGATCGCTTACCATCTCCTCTTTCTCCCAGGGATCTTCCTCCCTCAGTTCTTTTCTCTCTTTCAAATCTTTTTCTTTTCTTCAATTTTTTTCTCTTTGTTTTTCAGCTGTTTTGCACCTAGATTGTCATAGCAACCACAGCAATTACCAGTTGGTTCAATGGAGCCTTGCTATGGTTAATAGGTATTTGTGTAGGCACCTGTAAAAGTGTGTGCATCTACAATATGTTGTTGAATGTGTATTTCTGTATTCCGTGTGCTCTTTTGTGTATGCATGTGTTTTTTGTGCCCCTTTTTTAGGAGTAATTTCGTATGCATTCGATTCCTGATGACTCGTTCTTTCAGATAGTTGATGAGGGTAATTGTGAGCAATGTAGGTTTGTTTTTGCATGTGCATCGTCTCCCAGAGTCTCATGAAATGAGCCCCATCTCAAGTGAAAATAAAGGCCTTTTCCATCCACAGTAAAATTATTGTGTGCAGGAGACATGCCTAAAAAAACAGGCCGTCGCTGGAACTATCAGAGTGGAAATTTAGGGTGTTGTGAGTAGGTGTAAACATTTAATTTAAGCTTCGATGACTCAGATTTAAGTGTTAATTAATGAAGATGTTTTCAACAGTACATTAAGTTTTGTTTTTTCTGGCAAAGCCTCTTTCTTTCCAAATCCCCACCTTGATCTTTACCAGAACAATAAGGCTGCCTCATCTTAATCTTAAAGGTAAACATTAATTTCAGCCTTGATCAAAGCTGGTTTTTAACTTTAAATTTAATTGTATCTCACCTTTTTACGTGACAAACAGGTGAAAATGTGGAATCTAATTTTTGCCAAAGGACCTAATACTCTCCTAGTAATCCTCTCCTAATTCATGTCCACAACATGTTATCTGTAGTTCACAATTTGTTCTCATGTCACTAAACTTTCTGCAAATAATTCAGCAGCATAGCAGATTGGAGGAAAAGCTCTTCCCAGCATTTCACCCTGCTGATTTTTTGCACTCCAACATCTAAAAGCTTTCTCCAGTCAAGATAACAAACACACAGATACTGCTTTTCTGGATACAATATAAATCTTAGAAGGTCTTTCCAAAGCTGCAAGCAGTTTTCTGTTGTTTTCATTGTGTCTTTACTAAGTACCAAGACCAAGTGCTACCTCCAGTAGTTGTTGTCCATATTTTGTTCTCAACCCTTCTCTTTAGTGAGAAAAAATACAGAAGCAGCCACACTGGTTTGGTATCAAGAAATCTACCTCCAACTATGTGAAAAAAAAAAGAAAAAAGGCTTATGTCTGCCCCTTTAAATTTATTAAAATATTGTTCGGCATTGCACAGTCACTGTCACTGTATTTTATAATTCGAATAACAAATTAGGAAATAATTGGGTGGCATTTTTTTAAGCTCAAGAATCTATTCTGTGACAAGAAATTACTACATTTTGTATGGTTCTTGTTACTCCATTATTATATTTTCTACCACTAATATGTTATTATTTTGGCGCTGATTTATACTTTATTGTCTTTTCTGCCCTCAAGTTTAAAATTATTATTTTTTTCTCCTATCAAATTGATTCACAAATAGGCATCAAGTATTTTCTTGAACACAGCAGCAGCAAAAAGGCATATGCATTGTTGAGGATTTTGCGCATTACTCTCCCTCTCTCACACACACACACACACACACACACACACACATACACAAACAGATGATTCCCCCTTTGCAGATCTACTCTGTTGAGCCGGTTCAGGGCATGTTCAAAAGTAATGAAAGGCTGATAAGATGAGTGTCTATCTGTCTGCACCTGGGGTTGAGGGTCCGTGCATGTTTGTGTGTGGGAGTTCATGTGCACATGTGCGTGCGCGTCTGAGCGAGTGTCTGTGCATGTGCAGCCGTGCATGTGTTTGCATTTATGTGGGAGGAGGAGGCTATTTATTTTGATTGTTTTCAATGAGGGTCCAATGTGTACAATCCATAACAATACCATCAATCCACTGCAGCAGCAACAACATGGATGTAATTTATATGGTAATGCAGGCTCCATGGTTGCCCCAAGTTCCGCAGTGGACACCTCTGACAATGGACAGCATGGGTGTGCTGTAGCATCCTAATGCTATGTATAGGCACGGACACACAGGCTTGCACTTCCCAGCGACAGGGAAGCATGTTTCAATTAGCTGATTCAGATAGGTGCTGTGCTGTGTTTGTGCATCTGGGTCAAAAGGTTGAGTGTAACGCTCCATGTCAGCTTCTGTCAGTCCTCCTCTCTCCTCTTCTCAAAACAAAAAAACAGCCACTTGAGTGAGGAGGGGAGTGAGGAAGGACCTTCTGAACCTGATACTGGAATACCTCAGAGATGATCTGTTAGTATATACAGTCAGTGACGGAGTGGCCTTTGCCATGCACAATGCCACGACTCTCAATGTCGTTATTTTGTTGAACAATAATAATAATAAAATGAACAACAGTAATATCCTTCGGAATGTTCTGGATGGCGTTCAGGTGAGACTAACGGCACTGACATTCCTGTGCGTGTCATATTAAGGACAAAGGATATCTTTAAGAAGCGACTATTCATCTAGACCAGACCTTACTGGGTGCCATCCTGGGTTTTGATTTTGTAACTGAAAAGATGGAGCAAGGCAAAGGTTTTCTGCCTTTATCTTTTTGTCTCTCTACGCTGCACATGTGCTTCCTTTTCCGTTTCAGAGAATTCTGTTTCAGGGAATTCTTTTTGTGCACGTTTGTTTAGCTGGCTGCAAGTTTGATGAGTCAGTCATCTGAGGGCTCATTATTCTAAGGTCTGAATTATAGAAAAGTATGTGGGAATTTATTGGAAAAAAATCTGATTTAAAAAATGTATATTACAGTAAAAGAAAAAATTGATAAAAGCTGAAATTGAGAAATGTTGCAATGTACAGTAGAACAAAACTGCGTGACGCTGTAAGTGTGGATAGCACCTTTTTCCCACCCGGAAGGCGTCTTCAGACTCAGCTGCAGGCTGTTTCTGTGTGTGTGGAGGAGCTGCCTGTTTGGGAAGAGGGCCCCCATAGTTTTGGAGTGATAGAGTGATGCAGGCGTGATGAAAGAGAAGAACAGAGCACTAGCAGAGGAGAGCTCTAGGCCAGAGAAGAACCCAGACACTCTGTTACACATCAAAGAAAGAGCCAGTGATACAATCATCTCTTTAGGCTGTGAAAGCCCAACTTTATTAATTAAAGCACGTCTGTTGGATCATCCTCATCTTTCCCTTCCCTCTTTACTCATTTGATCACTCATTTTCTGCAGTGGCACTGATTACAAAAGGAAAGAAATGAGGGGGAGGTTGTGGCAGAACACATTCAGGGTAACATGCGGACAAACCCGGACCATTCCTGGATAGGCTGCGACATCCATTTGTTGCTCACACATGCAGACAACAACAGGTGTGCATCTTGCCACACTCGAGCAGCATGTGAAATATTAAAAAGGAGTGAATAAGAGGAAAGAGGAGGCGAGGATTTGAGAAAAAAGCGAGGGGGGGCAGGAAGAGAGATGAGATGGAGGAGACAGACTGCACTGTATAGATAAATAGAGAAAAGGGCCCATTGTGTCAGCAGCTGTCATCACTAAATAGCCCTCAGATCACTGTCAGACACTATCACACGCACACACACACACACACACACGTAAACACGCATACTCACACGCACACACTGACTGACAGCTCCCCCTCAGTCCAACATCTGTGCTGACAGCAGCCATGGTAATGAGTCTCTGCATGTGCCAGCATGGGTGTGTCGTTTTCTTTTTCCTCCCTCTTCCCCGCGTACCGCTCATTCAATCATTTCACGTCTCCCTTATCTTGTTGTTTCCCCCCCTCTTCTCTTCGTTATTTCCCGTCATCTTAATAGAGGAGCATGCTGATTGACTTAGCAGCATGAGCCACATGAGTAGCGCCTAAATGAGAACAACATCAAGTGTAAAGTCGTGTGGTAGATCGGTGAGTTTTGTTGTGTTTGTTTTTTCCGCCGGAGTTGCCATCCAGGTGCACTGTATTTCACGTAGAGGTGTGGAGGAAGAGAGGGATGAAAGAAGGGAGAGATGAAGAGATGATGAATGGCTCTCGTTAGTGGGGTAATTTGTCTCTCCTTGTCTGACTGGGCTCCAGCTGTCGCTCCATCCCTCGCTCCACTCCACTCTCCTCGGCCTACCACTCCTCACCTCATCCAGATGGGTGGACGGATGGACGGAGCGAGGCGGCAGGGAGGGAGGGAGGGAGGGAGGGACAGAAATAGAGACAAGGACGACGAGAAGAGAAGTCTGATGTATAATGCCACTGCACATTAAAGAATGGCTTCGCGGAGAAACAATAGATTATACAAAACTCATGCTGAGATGATGCAATAGAGACATACAGTAGCACAGCAAAGCGCATACTCTTGTATGACTCATTCAAGCAAGTCAAAGACTGGTGCTCACACAACAAACCAATCATGATCGTGTTTCTTTTTACATGGTAATGAAACCATCAAGGGACTCAACTAATGCCTTTAGTACTGTGCCACAAACTTAAGATGCCTAGTTTTTCCCCCATGATACACTTATTTTTCACACTAATCAACACTTGAGAGAGAATCGTAGATTCGCAGAATGAGAGATGGGCACGGAGAGAAGGATTGAGAGATGTATACAGATGGCCGGGGAGGCAGCTGAAGGATGGCAGCGAACAAATCATCAAGAGATCCACGTGAGCCCATTGCTAAGTCTTTGTTCTAATAACACAAAGCAATTTCCACTGACCTTTCTAGAAATGTAGCGGGCAGAAATGACTGAGTTAAGGATGCCCCACAGCATAATTGCTAAGGAGATTAAAGTTCCCTTAATTGCTTTTGGCCAACTAGTGTAATTTTTCCTTTTTTGTAATTAAAGTGATTTAAAATATTAATAACCACACCCGCATACACATAACCTTATGTGCAGGAGCTTGCGCACACATAATTGTGTACACATGCAATAAAAACATGCAACAGCAATAAAACAATCTTAAAGGTGTGCACCTACACACACACACACACACACACACACACACACACACACACACATTGGCGTTTATTTTTCATTGCCCGTTGTCACCAATAGCCTCATTATAGGTCTTGTGAAATATGCAAATAGCTAACTCCCTTCTCAGCATCAATAGAAGTGAGTGATCGGTTCACTCAGATCAATCGCATGTCTCCATGGCCAATTCCCTCTTTAGCTCTTCATTCCTTTTTCCCTGTCCTCCATCTTCCACTGCTCAGTCCCCTCTTATTGCCTCCTCCCCTCCTAATTACCCTCCTCTATTGCTTTCTTCCCCATTTTTTTATTGGCAATAAGTTTTGTCATCTCATAGCTTCTGGACTGTCCTGCTTCCTCCGTCCTCGGCTCCCTCTATTCATTTCTCCCTCTTTCGCTCTCCATTTCCCTGGTCACCCCCGTGACCTCGTTGTCTCTCCCCCCTCTCCATCCGTCTCTCGCTGTCCCTCCCAGCCGCTCTCCTTTTCCCTCCTGTCGGCCACAGTGTTTGCTTTGCCATTGTTTATCCATTTTTCTCTGTTTGCGCTGATGAGATTGACCGGACACAGGCGCACACACACACACACACACACACACACACACACACACCCCCACACACACACACACACACACACATACCTAAACAGAAGACAAGGCTGGCATCTCTCTGGGGTGTAGTTAACGTGGGGCTGTGGATCGATCCTAGCTCTGGTTTCCATGACGCAAAGCTCTAAGCTGGAGCAGTTTGGACGACAGGACAGAGGCATCACTCTGCCTCCGTACCTATCAACTATATCTCTATAAAGCCGCAATGGCACTTGGACTCAAACGTGTATTTTCCATGATTAATGGGCTTCATTTTGAGGCAGGATAGATGGGCAAGTTAGCCAACAACTATGTCCAACCACTTTGTTTCTTAAATATGTCTACATTATCCTCCCCCCCTCCCTTGCCCAGGTACTGTTTCCCTGATGCAGGCAATAAGCTCCGTCCCCTAAAAAAAAGACCCCCATCTATCATGGCCTTTACACATTTTGATTTCTATCAATACTCTGTGATGGGAAGGTGAACGCTGTCAAATTACAATCACACCATATCTGTATTCTGAATACTGTCAGTAAGAAAAGAAAAAAAATTGGAAAAGTATGATGATGAATGCTTAGCAATCTCGTCTTTTTCTTCAAGGTTTCATGGCTTTTTTCTTTCTTCGCCTCTGATCCTGCCTGTATTTGTTCTGTTTAAAAAGAAAAAGAGAAATGTAATGAAATAAAGAGTGCCTTACTGAAAGGCCGTGCATTGTAACTTCCATTTTCCAGGTGAAGTTTTCAGTGGCGAAAGAAATAATGCAGTTTTTGAAGTTTGTAAAACTAGAGGAGCTAGCCTATTTTTTCTCCACCCCCTTACAGTTTAACTTTGAATGTTGAAGGACAAGGCATCATTAAGAAAAAAAAAAAAGATTTATTTGTAAAACTGTAAAAAAAAAAAAAAAAAAAAATGAAAAAAAACATTGCTGGCGCCCAGGGCTATCATTTTGAATGTAGAATCAGGAGAAAATAAGTGATTATCAGTGTGTCAAAATGTCTTTTTGGTCGACAAGCTAATTAGTAGTTGTAATAACCTGAGTCCTTCGGTGGATTGGCTGGACTCAGTGGCCTCATTTTTACCGTATTGTTGATTGATTGAGCTGCAAATATGGCAGACATAATTATTCTATATTTTGAGCCGTCTCTAAATAGAATTTATTAGATTTGTCTTTGTCCTTGATTCCAAACCTTTGGAGAGTAGAGTGAATTCTCTCCATCCCTCTCTTCTCTCTCTGGTGTATGGGACAGCCTGATTGTGTCCACGCGTCCCATGGCTCCCACTATTTAAAGACTTGGCTGTTAACTTTCCTTTGTCTTACCCATGTGGAGGACAATCGTACAATGGATGTAGGTTCTCGCGAAAATCTTATCCTACCAATTGATTTAAAGCAAGACTGTGTAAAATTTGAGAGGAGAAATAGCACAGTCTTCCCCTTACAAATGAAAAGTTGAATTTATAAGAAATTAAACACACTCTTGCTTAATTCAATACACTCAGGTGTTTTGCAGCTATGGCTTTATTTTGTCTTGTATGACCAGTAGCTTATGGTGGCTAATGTTCACAAACTTAAGATAGATATCGCTGTTTAACTGACATGAAAGATTCAGTTCACTGACATTATTACTCTTAACTACTTGTGCTAATGTTAAAATATATTTTTGAATTTAGTATTATCATGTAATTGTCACTTGTGGCTACAGTAGCAGCTCTTCACCAAAAGTTACGCATAAAGTTACTTGCTTTAATTTATGTGTTTACAGTGGTAGGATAGAATCTCAGTATTGCAAATAATTAGTTCTTGGCAGTTGTATGGACAGAATAAAAAAACAATTCCCTAAATAAATTGGGTTAAAAATGTTTGAATGAACTAGTTAAAACTGAGTTAAAATAAGCATAACTTCCTTATTGGGACTGAGCTGAAGTGTCAGCAGTGCATGCAATGATTTAAATATCTTTGTCACACATGTATTTAGGAGATCTGTCCACTTTGTGTGTGATTCTATCTATAAATTGAGTCTGTGTAGTCCCCACAAGCATTTGTGTTTGTATCCAAGCTGCTTTTCATTGATATGAGCAGGGGCCTGTTCCAAGAAGCAAGTTTACTCACGAGTGAACTGGATAACTTTCTGGAGTACAACCTGCAGCAGGTCTTTTTACATCAATCCATGTTCCAGTTTTTTTAAGAGTTTGTTCACCCAAATTACAAAAAAAGAAAAAAGAAAAAAGATTTTCTCATTACATCCTGTCATGCAGTTAGTTTTGGTTTAATTTTATTTTACAGTATCAGTCTTTCTGCACCTTAAAATATATTTTATACATACATATAAATTAATATTGATGAAACAAACCTTTAAGGGATTCTGGGTTTTGCCAAGCAAAAGTATCCAGTATCTCAGTAAACCTGCCTCAGGAACAGGCCCCTGTCTTGCTGTCAGTCATTGCCATCTGTTTTGTCTAACGCCCCCCCCCCTCCCTCCTTTTCCCCCCTCTTTCTCTAACTCCATCCTCCAGGTCGCCCACTCCCTCCAACCTCTTCCTCCTCACTGCTCCCTCCGTCCCTTCCGTCCTCCTCGTCCGCCCCCCACCACCCCTCCCCCGGCCCGTCTCCACCGATCAGGGAATGCCAGGTGCCCCTGCTGGAGAAAAACTCCACCCACTCTCACCTGGAGCCCCACCCGGATGACTCATACATGCTCCGTCCCCAGCCCTCCTCCACGGGTAAGAGAGCTCTCCATTCATCCACCCTTTTATCCTTTCATTCATTTTATTTATACATCAATATGTCATCCATTACCTGGGCCACTGCATTACCTCATCATGTGTCCATTTCCTGATCCGATTTAGTCGTTGCTCAGTAAAATGCCAGTAATTCTTCGCTTTAATTTAATGACGCTACTTGTTCTTGTAGCTATTTTGTTTCTGCTTTTTTTTTTTTGCATTCCTCTGAAGTCTGCATTTTTTTTTTTGCCGGCCTGGGAGTCAAACCAAAGGAACATAAGCAATTATTGTAACATTGTGAGAGATCATAAAATATACAGCTAGAGATTTAGGATAGATATTGATTATAATCATGGTCAATTATGGATATTAAAGGTTTCTCAGAGGGGAAATAAATCCTTTGATTGTGATCATTAACAGATTTAAAATCTATTTATTTATATTCTATCGGTAAAAGATCACCCAGTATATGTTGATGATGTGTGATCAAGAGCTGTGTAAATAATTCATTTTTTTTATGCTGCAGTTCATCAGTTTTTGAAGAAGTATAATCAAGAAGCAACAAAAAAGAAAATACTCTGTTCCTAAACTTCTTTTGTAGCTCACATTAAAAAAAAGCCAATTTTGAGCTGACAATTGGTAATCTTAATGTATTACATTTAAAATGTAACCCTCCCACCTTTGTCAACTATTGCCAAAAAACAATGATGCAAGTGAAAGCAACCCCTACTCTGCACAGCGCAGATTGGTTGCCAGTGAGTAGGTGTGTTTGTACTTATTTTTCCATACAACATTAATAATCCACCGGAAAGTGAAGGTAAGGGGATGATGAATTTTAAGAGCCGGCAGGAGGATCAGTGTTGCAGAGACATACTAGTTAGTTTCCCCGGCTCTAAGCTTTCGCTTTCATCATTGGACACTCTCTTGTTGGCTGTTACAGGCCCTGTGTGCTTATATCAGCACCTCGCAACAATTTTTCTTCCCCACGCTCGCACACATAAACACACACACACACATCTGCAGTGATGAGTTTGTTCATCAGCATACACATTTATTCTCAACAATTAGCTACTGTGAGCCAACTCTCCCTTCCTCTCTGTCCCTCTCTGCCTCACTTTCCTGCTCTTCCCCCGTCTCTCCATTCCTCTGTGCATCTGCACTTGTAATCAGCAGATATATTTAGCAGGGGCCTGATGGGAGGGAAGGGGGTGGGCAGAGAAGTCCTAATGTGATTTTTGGTGGAATACAATCTATTGTTAATGGCGTTAGGCTCTCCTTTGATCCAGTATAAATCTTCATTAGGGAAGGCCCGGGTCCCAGGTTCAAGAGCAACGTGATTAGGAGGCTTTTAAAATGACGTTACATCAGCCTTCTAATTGGTTTACTGTTTGCTGGGGCAACATCAATCATTAGCCCAGTAACCGCACAGCAAATAAATTCACTCTGCCACTGACACCCTAATGGCAGACACTGGAAAAGAGGGAGAGTGAGGCTCGCAGGCACACTCTCTCTTTTTCTCATTCTTGTTCACATACACCCACACTTTCTGTTCTGGGGCTTCTTATAGTCTCTGCTGAGCATGAACACATAGAGACGGCGAGCAAGAGAGACAAAGAAAAAGAAATGACAGAGAGGCAGGAAAAAGAGGCGCAAAGAGGCAAATGGGAGCAGAGCGCAAGAAAGCCAAACTTTGACTTTTGAAGTTGTTTAATGAGACATCTTGCATGAAAAAAATCAAAAAGGAGAGACGGGGGGAAAAAAATACCAGTAAAAATAGATGGAGAAAGCGACTGAAAGGGAGACCAAGGGACACAGAGAGTCAAAGAGACAAAGAGAAAAGGGGGGAATGTAAATGAAAAGGGGTAGGCTGATGAGAGCTTAGAGGGTGAAAGAGAGATATTTGGATGGAGGGACAACAACATTGAGATGAAATTGCAAATTGCCACATTTCCCAGCCAGGACTGCTGATCTAATGGGTGCAGAGAGAGTCCTTGGCTTTGGGCGCCCATTAAAATCGACCTAAATGAGTTTAGAGTGGCAGTCTGGCACTGCATAAACACACCCTGGCATGTAGGAAGACACAGGAACGGCTGGGAGGGAATAAAACACCTAGAGCCGGTGACTGTTTATGCATGTGCTGCGAGAGTGTGTGCCCGTCCGAGTGCGTGTGTGTCTTGTGTGGTCCTGTAGAGAGTGGACGCTGGGCAGGAAATGAACCTCACCAAGCCAGGCAGAAACCGACCACCGCGAGATAATCCTCAGGAAGCTGCATGCTGTTTGTGTGTGTGTGTGCGTGCGTGCGTGTGTGTGTGTGTGTGTGTGTGTGTTCCTGTAAAGTAGTCCACCATTACCTAAGCTAACAGGTGGACAGACATGACTTGTGTTCCTAGTGAAGCATGACAGGTGAATGGGAACGGAACGTTGTTGCCGAGGATTGGCTGGGAATTGGGTCTGCGAGTGTTTATGTGGGAATACTGTCTGGCTCGGAGCACCTGTCTGGGAACGCTCGCCGGAACGCCGGGAGAGCTGAGACGGCCAAACGGAGCGTAGCAGATCGCTCCTGGAAAGAGCGAGCGTTAGCGCTGTCTCTGGCCATTCATTATGCATGGGGAAATGCTAAGCTATTTTTAGCCCGGGCCCGATTCTTTCTGAAGTGGCGGGCTATCTGCTGCCAGGGAAGCCACCTCAAGTCACTGCCGAAGAAATGAATGTTTAATGGCTTTGTTGAAACAAATCTGCAGAAACAAAGGCACAACAAAGATGCGTTGCCTTCTCCTGCACTAATGTTATTCTTCCTAATGGTGCTTATGTAAGGGTGACATTTGCGCAACAGTGGGATGATTTGCGTGTGTGTGTGTGTGTGTGTGTGTGTGTGCGTGCATTTGTATGCATCTGTGTGTGTGCGTGCTTATGGAGACTGTTTGTTTTTGGCTGAATTTGATGACTCTTCTCTAGCGGATTATTGCCTCCTAATTAGACAGAGATGACTAGCCAAGGCAGAGGCGGTGTGTGCGTGTGTTAGTTTGTGTGTGTGTGTGTGCGTGCGGCTGCATGTGTAAATGTATGTCTTTAACTTTATCTCTCTTTTTTTTGTGCCTGTGTATGTTTGTGTGTACACTTAAAGCGTGCAAATTAAGCTTTTGTCAGCACGCGTGCGCTTGCGTGTGCGACTTGCTTTCACCTCGAGCTCCCCTTCCATTGTGCTCAGACGCCGAGCTCTGAGAAGAATGACAAATGAGGCGCATGTGACATTACGAGACAGAGGACATATGAAGCAGCGGCACATGGGAATGTGCCACCTTAAAACACAGGGAGCATAGCAATTAGCTCGGAGAGAAGGGTGCATGGAAAACAATGGAGGATGGCACAGCGTTTAAAAAAAGAGGGAAAAAAAAAAGGATAAAAGCAGTGGAGATATGGGGCGTGAAATACAGAGATGGAGAGACAGAGGGAGTGAGAGGGAAAAAGGGGAGGGCAGGGAGGGTAGGGTGGGAGCTGAGCCCTGCAATGATCCCTTTTTAACTGCTGAATGGGCATTTCTGTCCTGCACATTCGCGCAAGCACGCACGCACGCACGCACACACACATAGATGCACATCCTGCCCTGCGACTTTTCTCTGTTAACCACAGAAAATGTCAATAAACAGTTTGCCCATCCAGGGCTGCAAAACAAACTGCCTTGGTTGGTTCCTGCTGCCAGCTGGTCACACACAGACACACACACACACACACTGAGAATAATATGGTGTGGCGAGCCCCTGCCTCTCACTGGTGTGTGTGTGTGTGTGTGTGTGTGTGTGTGTGTGTGTCTGTGTGTGTGTCTACTGTGCTTGACAAGGGGAGTCAGGTTAGCAGACAGGCTAATGCTCCTCTGCTGATTGAGGCTTCTTCTGAATCGGCGAGCATAAGGATCTTCCAGGGTTTAGACCGAGCCAAACCCGCCAGTTTACAGCTATAGTCCCCTCTCTCCGGCCACAGGGGACCATGGCCAGAATAAAGTGGGTCAAGCTTCAGCGGCAGTCAGAGGGGCTCTGAGCTTGTCCGCAAAAAAAGTGGCTGTGAAAACAAAACAGAGAGCTGTTGAGAAAATCTCTTCATGATCTCTGTTTACTCACACTGGCAAGTGAAAGAGGGAGGAAAGAAAGGAGGAAACGATAAAGTGGAAAAAAATGTGATCTGCTTGGCTGCTCCCTAATTGCTCTATTTCGTCGCTGCATGTTTTGTCTTTTATCAGACTGGGTTCCTGGTAAAACGGTTGTTCCTATTAGGCTACCTGCGGGCTGTAGTTTAGCAACCGGACAATTCATCTGACCAAGTCCCCTATCTTAATTTATTGGACCCATTTACCTCCAGCGTTACCGCGCTCTGCCTCTGTTCCAATGGTCAGTCCGATTTGCGGTTCTGTGGCCAAAATAATGGGCAGTTTTTGCTTCAGGAGTTGTAGTAAAAAAAAAAAAAAAAAGATAAAAAAAAAAAAAAAAACCTCGGCCTTGCTACTCAGGCAGAGCCCACTTCTCAATGCGTTTGTGTTTTCTCTGGTGAGCTCTAAGGATTATTTTTATGGATTTGCAGTCTACATGAGAATTCATTTTTTTGACATATCTCCTGTGGCAAATAAAAAAAGAAACCAATTTGTCTCTGATCATAAATATAATGCATGATTTCGAGAGATTTTCTATTGTTTTTTTAAACTTCTAATAAAGGTTGTGTGACTTTTTGAAGAAGAAAAGCACAGCTGTTTGTACAATAACAACTCAAAACATTAGTAATGAGTCATTTATGCACTTTATTCTGCAAATATTGATTCAGTGACGAATAAAAGAAACAATAGCTTTCTATCATATAACAATTCAGTACAGTTAACGTGACAGTACGTGACAATTCTGGCAGTCCTGAGAGGCTATAAAGAGAGTAAATGCATAGAATTACCAGGAATACTTTTCTCCTTTTTTTGAAATTATCTGGTGAAGTGTAGTAGAATTTGCTGTTAGATGATAAATAATAGCATCTCCATCTCATTCTTCCAAGGGAAATATTTAAATCCTCGCTACAAAATGTGTTACATGAGAATCTCTGCAACAGTAGAGGATATGACTCCTGTGTAACGATGTAGTTTCTAGTTTAACAATATGCTCTTCATGTGGTGTAGTGTGTATGAGTGTGCGCACACACACACACACACACACACACACACACACACACACACACACACACACACACTCTCAGACCACAGCATTTCATAGAAAAAATAAAACAAAAAAAAATGTGTTCCTCCCTCCATACAAGGTGTGCCATATATTATTTATCCGAATTTGAATGAAAAAAACTGTTCAATATTTATGGCAGGAAAGTGAACAAAGACGAAATGCATGCATTTTCGTACGCAGATTTAAAGATGAGAGACAACGGGGCAGTGCGTGAGCATGGGAGTGTCTACTTTCAGTTTTGCATTATTCGGACTGTGTTCATGCTTGTATGTGTGCGTATGAGCTTAGTGTTTTCCAGTATACTGTATGGCTCTGTGTTGTGTGCATTGTTGCTATGCTTAGATAAAATTATTTATGTAGATACGGTGCAGTAGGAGCTATTTCACATTTATAGGGGCATTGCGGCGAGGGGAAGTCAAGTCGCATTTATTCATAAAGTGCTTTTAACAAACAAGGTTTATCTCAAAGTGCTTTACATCTCAGCAAGGGACACAAACAAAATGCAAATAAAAGCAAGATGAAAGAGGGAAACAATCCTCAGGAAGAAATGAGGCTGTATAGGAGGAGGAAGAGGAGGCGGAGGAGAGAACAAGAAGTAAAACTCTGCATACTTTAAAATCAATTAACACTCTGCATGTATGATGCAAGAGTTTCACTTTTCCTGCAGGTGTGTCCCTGGGTGTATGTTTGCATAGCGTATGCATGTATGTACGTGTGTCTGTTTCTCCCAAGAGCATCTTTGCATGTGCAAACAGATGTTTTGTGTCCTTCCCATGTCGCAAAGGTCAGGCCCCTCCATCTTCCTCTCGTCTCCTTCCCCTCTTCTCTGTTCTCTCTTCTCACAAGCATCTGTTCTCCGGGGCCATGTGGGTGACACCTGCGTCCCAGTGGCGGCGCGGAGGAATCAGGTCACCTTACAAACTGGTCGCCATTACAGCTGGAGTTGCAAGGGAGCTCGCTGCCCCCCTATCTGCTCTTAACACCCGTCGAGGAGGAAGGAAAGGGAGAAAGGGGGAAAGTTAGCATACAAGGAGACATAGTGCTATAAATACCCTTTATGTCTATTTGTATGAGGTGGTTGCTGTGCGCATCTACGTTCTGTGTTGGCTTCATTTTAGTGTGTGCGTGTAAAGTTTCTATCATTTACGTCTCTTATGAATCTCTTCACTCACAAATATCAAAGCAGAAAAGCAGACAGGAGACTGCGACTTATCCTCTCGTCTCTCTTCCTTTCGCACACTGTTTTCTCTTCTTATCTAATTCAAGAGGAGATGAGAAATGGAGGAGGGCAAGTGTGATCGCACGGCTTGACAAAGCAGTTGCTTTTGTTGTTTTCACCTCACACGTATGTGCGCTTACTCCGTCCTTTGATCAGTTCGAGGAAAGGCAATGTGCAAACAAACACAATCATTATAATGTATTCCAGGCTTAGATGTGTACGATAATGATAAAAATGTGTGTGTATAGTATTGATGAAAGAAATTAAGCTGTGTTGTAAAGCCAGAATTCAAAGCCAAATGTGACATCAATGTTTTTCTACTCACACAGCAGAAGAATAAAGGTGTGGACATTTTGTCCTGACATGTGAAGTGATTTTTTTTTTTTTTGTTGTTGAACGTGCGGTTTTTGACATCTTTTTGATCAGCTGTGCATTGAGTACCTGCACCTGTCAGTGTGTGAACAAAAAAGTATGCTAATGCACAAGAAGTGATGTAACTGTGTCAAGCTCTCCCATAGTGTATATGATTTGGTTTATTGATTTTTCTGTACATCCCTGCGCGCACACACACACACACACACACACACAGGCTCTAGACGGGTTCAAATCCCCCACAGAGAGAGAGAGAGAGACTGAGATGGAAAGGTGATGTGTGAATGGGTGCTCTTGTCTGAGTCATCCGGGTTTGTTTTTCAGCTCTCTCACTCAACAGTCCATTAGCTCAGTGTTGGTGGGGCTGGTATTGGATTCTAGCTGACATGTTCCCCCAAGTCTGAGAGCAAGAGATGAGGGCACACGCTGTGCTGAGTGCTCTAATACTGCTCACACACACACACACGCTCTCTTAGTTGTGAAAAAGAAAACACGAAAGAGAGGGCAAAAGTGAGAGGAGAGCAAGGGTGGAAGAATTGGCTAAAAATACGACGGGCGAAATGTAGGAAAGCGTGAGAGCAAAATGTGAAAACATGGTCATCAAATTGCATGTATCTATTTAGCTGGAATTTCTTTCAAAAAGAAGTTATCGACCATTTGGAAAATATGACACCTACTCTGACAAAAATGATTGTTGACACAAAAGTAGCACATAATGGAATGTTACTGAAGTTATTTGCGAGCTGAAAAGGTTTTACTTTTTTTTTTTTTTTTTTTTGGCATGCAGGGATATAATCACTTAATATCAAAAAAAAACATTATGTCGCCACATTTGGATCTGGAATGAAATCCTCAACTCCCTCACTCTGAAACTCTCTGTGCTTTCCTTCACAGAGACGCGTGGCTCTTAAATCCCCTCTCTTTTCCTTTTTGTCTCCCTCCAGGGGCTGCCAACCACCACAGTCAGTCCACGCTACGGCCTCCGCTGCCCCCTCCGCACAACCACCACACCTTATCCCACCAGTCTGCCAACAGCCTGAACAGAAACACCCTGAGAGGGGGACGCAACCCCATTCACGCCCCGGCCCCGGGCCCCGGAGACGGTCCGACCACCCCGGAGTCGGTCCAGCTACAAGACAGCTGGGTGCTCAACAGCAACGTCCCGCTGGAGACCAGGTCAGAGCAAACATGTTCCCTTCCTTGTTTTTTTTTTTTTTCTCTGTTTTTTTATTATTGACATGTTTACCTGGCGCTAATATCCAGAGCCACTTGCAGTAAGCACGGCGGCAGAATAAGCCTCAGGTGATCAATAGCGAGGAGTGAAAGGTTTCAGAGCCATGCTGCTTCAACAACATTCCTGGGAGCGCAGGGCCACGGTGTCAGAGAGAAAATAAGAGAGGAGGAGGAGGAGGATGTAGCCCTGGTGCTGCACAACCGCTCCCTCACTCAGACAGGCGGAGAGCGCAGCGTTTGTTGGGGTTGCAACGTTGAACGTTAAAAATACAAACCCACCAGTAAAAGGTAGAAAATCTTTTTTTTTTAAAGTCCCCTTGGAACAAATCGCTGTCCATCCAGCATAAAGCGGCGGGAAAAAAAAGCAGGACTCGGTGCCTGGTCGAACAGGAAGGAGGCTACATGTATTCAAGTCCTCGCGGGATAGACCCAGAAGCTTGGCGACGTAGTGTCACACGGACTCAGGGAGAAAGGAGGAAGACCTGAACTGATCGGGAACCAGCTGGACAGAGCAACCGATTTGTCTCCAAGGGACCAGCTTATTTTTGCATGCGACATTTTGTCATTTGTTGTTGATTCATCAAATAGACGAAAGCTACACTGTTTTTTTAATTCACCGAGCAAGCGAAACACCACAGAATATCACTGCACAGAGTGTCACCGTGCGCCTCCCCTCCATCACCCTGAGCCAACACATGAGCCGCCTAACCGAGAGGAGGATTGCTCTTGGCCTCACAATTTCACGAAAAGTGCTTCTACTCAAAAGCATTCTCCACCTCATCTCCGAGCGCAGACACATACAAAAAGCTGCCATGTGTCAAAGCTATTGTGCATGCAACCCGGAGTGAGGGCAGGAAATACAAACCATTTCACACGGACTACACGTGCGCTTTTGCCGGCACAGAAAGAACACTTACCGGGCAAACAGAGCATTCATGCAGGGTATTACTATTCATGAGGCATGCAGTGAGAGGGACACTGCCGACATGCTTGCAAGCATTGCGCGCACTCGCTCGCTGAACATTTACTCTGCAAGCTGTAGTTGTGTTTCTCCTGCTGGGCGCCGGGGCTTCTAGCTCTGACGGTCCCGGTTAAGCTCCCCAGAGTGCCGGCCCTGTGCAGTATTTATGAGGCCTGGCCATGTTTAATTCAGCCCCACTGATCTCAGGTCCATGCTCAACCTGTGCCGATGCATCGCGCCCGGTATGCATGATGGGTAAGAAGAAGCGTGGTTTTGAACAGGACTACCTTCGTCTTTGAATAGAAGCTATTTCCAGTCCCAGTTGTTTATCCAGACCCGTGCTGCCATGGTGATGCGTATGCCATGAGATAGTTGAGTTGAGAATTATTTTTGTTATTTCTCTTGTTGCAAATGATGGAGGGGGGGGGTCTTTAGTGAGGTTTGGGTTACAAAAACAAAGTTATAAATGCTCTTTTCACAGACGCTGTTGGGATTGCCATCTTTACAGACTTAAACGAAGCGACACACGCACGCACACACACGCGCTGTTGAGCCCTCTGCAGTGCCAGTATTTGGTGTTCAGGTGGTGGGGTTGGACATGGCTCAGAGCCTGTCGCAGGGAATGGAGACCAGAGCAGCTCCACCCTCCAGCCCCAGATTGGGCCCTCCTCTCTGGGCCCGGCGATGGCGCAGGCTGGGCGGGCAGGCTGGGGCTGCTGGAGCCCGTGACTGGGTCAGAGCCAGCCGGGCAGAGCCAGAGAGTCACACCATCCCTTTTTTGCTGGCAGAGGCCGTCCTTCATCTCATTATAACCAGCAGCCAGGAGATGATGAGCGCATGTGTGGGTCGGGCGCGGTGGGGTGGGGATGGGGGAGTGCGATTGTGTGCGTTTGTGTGTATGTTTGCATCCAAGCATGTGTGTTGTCTTTGCCTGCTCCCCACTGTAATCATATGTAAATCTTGGCATTTATTGTCCACTCGTTATAGTAAATGTGTGTGCGCACGTGTGGGCGTTTTGGCCTGACCCGATAGTGTGACAGTGCTGAGAGGATGAAGATTGATCACCTAAGAACACCCCAGGGCTTGGATGACTGGCAGAGAAAGAGAGAGATAGAAACAGACGAGGGGGGGGGGGGGGGGGGGAACGGTGATATAGCAGAGAAATACAAGTGGGTAGAGTGAAGGGGGGGGGGTGATGGAAAGGAATGTTTTACGGTAGAGGAGGGAGAGATAAAGAGGGAAAGAGATGGAGAGAAATGGGGAGAGGTGGTGATTGAAGGAGATTGTTTTGGGGAGTGTGTATGAGAGAAGATAGAAAGGCAGAGGAGGGAGATTGGGGCCCGTAGAACATGGATATATTTACCGGTTTGAGATAAATGACTGTAGATGGCTGGTGCCACTGTGTGTATGTGTGTTAATGTGTGTGTGAGCAAGAAACATTTCTTCAAAGAACCCTGTCCCCGTGCACACGCGAGTGCACATGTGTGTACATGTGTTGCAGCTTTTTCACGAGAAAGCACCTGATTTCCAATCGGTCCCTTGGAGCCTCTCGGCTAGCTGATGCCAGTTTCAATCTCTCTCTGTGATCTCAGGACATTCCCCTGCACCCCCTGCTCGCTCTGCTGTGGGCCACAGCTCTAGGGGAGAAATAAGATCACCGAGAGGGCTGCAGCATCTCAATTTATCAGGAAGGAGCAGCGGAGGGTGGGGTTGGTGCGGGAGGGGTGCTATAGGTTACTTTCAAATGCATTACTGTGGGGACAGATTTGAAGATGCTACCTGTGGGAACCGTGGGGGGTGGAGGAGAAGAAAAACGAGTTGGCAACAGAGACAAGATTTACGTCCAGCCCTGTAACCACTACTGTAATATGCATATGGGAATTACATAATGTCATGCCAGGTTTATTAATGATATGATCTTGCATTCTCCTTGTATATATATATATATATATATAATTATTATTGCAGAGCCACTTGTTTCAGGAATTAATTTTAAGTGTAATGAAACACAGAACATATTAAATGTAAACTTTAAACACATTTTCCTGCTTTGGAAATGTAGCCTAACCAACACTCCCAACCCCCCTTAGTGTTAGGAAGTCAACTGGGGTTGCTACTGAGCTCGTATAGCACAGAACCGCACCCTGGACAACCTCAAGGCAACTTTGGTGGATTTTCAAGTGTGTATAGGAGGTACAGCAGAGCGAGTGCCAAATTCCTGAAAAAAGACAAAGAAACACAGGGTTTCCGCCACCTCCCATCCAATCACAGCCATAGATGGGACAAATCCGGCTGGATAATATGAACTTTAAAATTTAAAATAAATAAAATAACTCAAGGCGGACTCCACTGGGTAAAATGTGTGTCCAACTGGTGATTATCCCACTAACTTTAGGCGACATTGCAACATGCTGCTCTGATTAATTACTGCGAAGCGAGCATGTACAATGTGATCAATCAATCAATCACTTGCCGAGTTTAAGCAGACAGATCCTGACACATCTCATCTACTTGATAATGGTTCCTACAATGGATGGATGATGGTTTAAACAATCCCCTCACTCTTTAAATATGTGTCCTTTTTCCTCGTATGTGGTGTACCGCCACTGTTCATTTTCCCTGAAGCTTAATAATCCTGATATTATATTTCACACAAATGCAATAAAATCCTCTGACATTAGCAGAGGTATTCATTATTTCAGGCAAGGTGGTGTGCCTTCACTGAAAAATGCTGCGTGAAATCCTGTAACAAATATAAGTATCAAGTAAATTACATGGAAAAGAGGAAACGGGTCAGTTCCCTTGAACCACAATCAAAAGCTGTTTTTTTTTCACTTACCAATAGTCGTATCTGGCCATGCAAATATTTAGTATATTTTGGCTTTTTGCACATATCACTCAGCCTCAGAATTTTTCCATGTCCCTCTTCAAAGCAACGCTCTGCAAATGGATGCCCATTATATTGCGTCCATCTGCCGATTATTGTTTCCTACAATTGTAGCAGGGAACAATTGTCATGACGCCATCCTTGAGCATCCTCCACTCCCCGAGCTCTTTGTTTCATTCTCAGATCTGACCATTTTTCAGTCACCCTCATACCAAATTGACCTCCGTTAATTGTTCTCTACCTCTGATGATGATTCTCAGAGTGCTATCCTAAGCAACCACATGTTTGTGAGAGCTGAGAAAATGGAGGTGTGTGTGCGCGCGTGCTTGCGAAAGCGTGTCTGTTCGTTCGCTCAAGGGGAATGCGAGCTTTGACTTCTTGCTAATTACCCAGCATGCTCTCTGTTCTGTGGTTAATTGTCCAGGTCCTCTTTTCTCTCAATGGGGAACAGGGTTGGAATGGAGTGACAACACATCCTCCCATCCTCTTTCTGTCTGTCGTCTAATCTATAGCCTCCGTCTCCATCCTCCATCCTTCTCTTATGTCACTTTTTGCTCCACGAGGATGCAAATGAAATGGTAGAACATTGGTAGAACATATGGGGAATTCTCATGAAAGAGAACCCACATAATTTTTTTTTTTGTTTGTGTGTGGGCGTGTACCATTGTCTGAGTCTGTGCAAATGTGTGTCAGTGTGTGAGATAGTGCTTGCTTGTTTTGCATGTATACGTGTGTGAGCTACATATATAAGACAGGATGCATGACAGCGTGGTAGCAGTGGTTAGACTTGAGGGTTGGGGTGGGGGGGGGGGGTGGTAGTAGTAGTGGTTCTGCTGCTGGCAGCTCAGGAGAAGGGGGGGTCGCTGTCAGCTCTGTCTAATTATGTGTGACGTTCCCATGCTGGACCACTGTCAAAAACCCCACAATATTCACACATAAATACACAGGCACACATTCAAGCAAACACACACCCGAGCCTAATGATACAGAGTTGTGATTGCCGGCTGCCTGCTATGATAGAACCCCTCCATAGTCCTCCGCAACATAAATCAATGTCAATTACCTCCCCAGAGCACATTAGACACTTTCCATTCCTACTCGTAATTAGTATGGCCCATAGACATATTCCCATCCCACACCAAGCTCACAGTGGAGCTTCTGCACACAAACAACAAAGCCAGGAAATGAAATGAATTCAGTGCGCTCCTTCAAATACATACCAGCACATTAAACCGTATACAGTAAATGATGTCCCTTGGACTACAAGTAATTCACCAGCTCACCCTGTCCTTGCATACACACACACATTAGGGATTTTGTAATTAATTACTGCTGGCCTTGCCATCACAGAGTGTGTCAACGGCTGTGAAAATGAATTGAAGCAAAGACACATGCTGGTCGACCTTGGAGTGTATATGTTTGTGTGTATACACATGCGTGTTACGCGCGTTCTAGCATTTGGGAGCACGTAGATTTATGCATGCATATTAAAATTGATGGCTGTGACACTGAGAGGCTGGTATTTTTAGACAATAACCTCATATTTCTTTGCGTGCCATCTCCTCGCACTCTTTCAGCTTCTATCTGCCTAGAAGTTTTTTTTTTCCTTTCTTCTCTTACCCCTATTTGCCGTGGTGTCACACGGCGTACCTGACAGGTAAAGGGAGAGGAAGGAGGAGAGAAAAGGTGGAGGAGGAAAAAAGAGAAGAATCGAGCAGGATACCAATCCAACAATCAGTGGTATGAGATGATGAGCAAGTAAAAGAGAAACAGAGCACAGACTGGCTGAATAATTGATAGAGAGTGGAACGGGGCTCCCAAATCTTCAGGCTCTGAGCACATCACCTGTTTTCACCAACTGTTTTTAGACGAGTAGACACATGTATAGACACACTGTTATGAAACAGCAGCTATTAAAGACATCAAAAGGATACGAGACAAGTGCAGTTAAGTACTATTTTAAATTGCAATCATCAGATGCAGCTACAGCGGGTAGCAGGTAGTATTATTTTACAGTGTTAGTGGTTTACAGCTTGTCTTATCATCTGACCATTCATTTTTTGCACCTTCCAAATACGTTTTTGCAATGTTCTCAGATCTAGTATAATGTTATCATAACTGGGAAATGATGGGCAGAACTACGACAATAAGACAAAAGTTATAATAAACATGAATTATTCACCTTCGTCACATACCCAACATCAATACTGAAACGAGGCCTCAGCCCTCAAACAGCCTTTTAGAGAAGTGAAGACAAGACAAAATGTCCTCTCTTTGCAGAAATGTCCTCACTCCCAAGGTCAGAAGCTCACACAAGTACCAGAGCATGCGCAGCTACTCACACACTCACAAACACACAAACAAGCAAGATCCTCAAAGACAAGCAAACAAAAAGACCTTCTCCTCAGTCATCTTTAAGGAAACAGAGTGACCTCGCCTCCCCTAAACAGTCACACTCACCTCAGGGCCTTCTTCTGTCGTACCACCTGGAGTCTGTATAGGGCCAGCTCTTCGTTCCCCATGTGTGCTAAGAGTGTGTCATGAAAGATGTCACAAAGGTGTCACAAAGGTGTCACAAAACTTGTTTCTTCAAGAGCAGTCTTTCATTGTCATACTATGGCACCGAGATTCCTTCAAGGTCAGATCAGGAGAGAATGGAAGGAGGGGGGAAAATTCCTTTAGGAATGAATGAAGGAAGACATGAGTGGAGTAGCAATAGGGTGAAGAAAAGTGATGGCAAGAGCAATGGGAAGAAGAGGGGAGGGAGACTGGCAAAGGAGATGCGTCGGGTGAGCAGGTGCAGCGATAGCAGAGGATAATGGGTAATATGAGCAGAGGGATGATGGTTAAAATCCCTCTTTTATCCTCCCTCTGAGCTCTGACCCCACCGGGGGAATGAGGACAGGAAGGGGGGACAGCGCTGATCCTCGGCAGCCATTGAGAGCAGAAACGAGGCACATCGTAAGTGGGGTGAATGGAGGCAAAGCGAGGGAAGAGGAAAAAAAGTAGAGCAGGTGGAGGTTAAAAAGAGACCTTGGACTGGAACGGGCTGAATTGAAAACACAATCAGTTCAAGGATGTTCAAACCCCGTATGTCAGGAAGGGTTCATCGGAAAAAGAAATTGGACAGAGGCTTGCACATATGTGCCCCAGTCATCTGGACTCCGATTGGTGTTACCTTTCCATGTTTACCATTTATTTCAGCATCGGCATTGACTAATGAACATTTACGTCATCCTTTCGTACACGTAGATTTACCTTTTAATGTAATTTTTTTTCTCTCCAGGCACTTCTTGTTCAAGACGTCGTCAGGGACCACCCCTCTCTTCAGTAGCTCTTCCCCCGGTTACCCTCTGACCTCGGGAACGGTTTACTCTCCGCCCCCGCGCCTGCTACCCAGAAACACTTTCTCCCGCTCAGCCTTCAAGCTAAAGAAGCCGTCCAAGTACTGCAGCTGGAAATGTGCTGCGGTGACAGCCATCGCAGCTGCTGCCCTGCTGGCCATCCTACTGTCCTACTTCATCGGTAAGCAAACACGCACCAAGCATTATTCATGAAGAGGATAAATTAAATTTTGTTTTAATTAGAGATTAAATCATTTCTTTTGATGAGGAGTTAAACATACACATGGCCAATACAATGTTAGAAAAGTGAAACGCACCAGAGCTACCTGTGAATGAGCACAAGCTTAGTCACACGTTTGTTCTGCTCTGACACCATAATACGTGAACTGATTTGTATTCATCAAAGACCACAACGGAAAAGTGTCAAGAGAACAGCCCATTTTTAAACATAAAGCGGATTCTCGAGGCATGAGCTTTGTCACTGTAGACTTGTGCTGCACTGTCAAAACCAGACTCAGCAGGAGTCCTGGCCTACACTCAGCATCAGTAAACAGCCAGTCAGACACATAGAAAGATGCATAAACCGCAGCACACTGGGGCTGTTTCCATGAGCAGGTATCAGTCAAGTTTAGGAATCCTAACAGACCTATCAGGGAAGTGGATGCTTTTCACTGATGTGAAGCCAATGCGGGATAGTCATACTTAAAGGAATGGCAGATACTCAGAGGAGAGCACTTACTGAGCACCTCAGAAAGAGATTCTGATGGCTGTCTACAGGTGGATCTGTAGGAAGGAGAGAGAGAGCATTGCTTCGAGTGTGTGGGCGTGGATTTTATTCCTTCTTGAACTAACTCGCTGGACAAGACAATGCAGACCTTTGTGTCCGTGTATATGTTTGTGTGTGTGAAATAGACAATGGAAAGAGGAGGAACAGAAAATGTATGTATGTTTGAATGTGTGTGTCGGTGCTTGTGAGTGTGTGTGTTTGTGTGAGAGAGAGGAAGCAGATGTGTCACTGAGCCCTTGATTGGCCTCTTACCCCTGAGACCAGAGTCAACAGATGGGGGGATCTTAGGAAACAGTGGCATCAGCAGAAAGAGCAACCCCCTTATTGCCTCTACATACATTATTAATGTAATTTTACATTATTTATAAATATATATGTATATTTATATATACATCACCATCTATCTGTCCATCCGTAGTGAGTGTGTATGGGCTTTGTGCACCCCAGCTTGCTTGCCTGGATGTGTCCAAATTGTATATGTGCAGGCAAGTCTGTGCCTGTGTGTGTGTGTGTGTGTGTGTGCGTGCTTTGTGTATCTCCTCGGAGTGCCCTTGAGAGTGGTGTGTGTCCTCCAGAGCAGATCAAGGCCCCTTGCCTGGGGCGCACAGACAGATCCATCCTCTCCTGAGCTTTACACGGTCACACTGCGCTGGACAGCCACATATGGAGCCACGAAACAGCAGCGGGGAGAGAGAAGGAAGGCCAAAACTACCACAAAGTTCACAACACCTCCCCGTAGATAGCGAGGGCAGGGATGTAATGGGGCGTGGAAACAACCAAAATCTCAGTCCATCCATCTTATTTTATTAGCAGGAGAGAGCTCACTTGGGGCTTTAATGACACAAATATTTGTTTTCCTCAGAGAACATATAATCGTTAATAATATTAAGCTGATGTATAGGTTAAATAAGGTGCTAATTTAAATAATAATTAAAAAATTGGTCTATTCTGAGAACATAATTGCTGCCTTCTCTACATGTTTTTTTTTTAACCACTACATCAGTGTAAAGGCGCCATCTGGGTACTTGCCAGATACGTACAACTTGTTAATAATAGTGCCTGTCTGTCTTAATAATTGGTAGCATTATGTTGTTAGCCATACTGAAAAAAAGATGTATTTATTGGTGTATTTATAGCTTAAAAGACTGGTAAGCCTGTTATCCCAATACAGTGTGAATATACTGTTTAAATGTTGCCTTTTTTGAATGGAATCCAGTAAGTGAGGAGCTGAGTTGCTAATAAGTTTTCCTTTAAGCTCCACTTTCTATGTATTTACTGTTTTATTTTATGCCAAACGTGCCTTACCCCCCAACTTAATTGAGCAACTGGCTGTAATTCGGTTAGCTGAACAAGGCTGAAATGATACTTTATTGTTATTATTACTTTTGCTAACTGTAGGGCCCCTATTCAGCTGTTGTAAGGAAATGTTTTGCTCTGGTGTTTTGTCTGTGCTGAACAGAGCTGTAGCAGTGCTGCCAAGCCTGAAACCCTTGTGTTTACCTAGCTTTTTGTAGCGTTAATCGTGCAGCGAGTTTCAGTCGGAAGAGTTCACTGCTCATAAGGGGGATTTTGTAGTACCTTGTTTGTGTGTTATGTAGGTGTGTGTGAGAGCCCAGTACTCACTGGGGGGATTGTGCAGAGCACCCAGAGCCATGCAGCGTGAAGAGGACCCCTCTGAGGCGTCCGCCCAGGAGCCCACTCATAAATTACACCAGGACACATGTGCCTGAACAGCACTTTTCTTTTTGTGCGTGTGTGTGTGTGTGTGTGTGTGTGTGTGAGTACTCGGTCCCTAAGAACAACCCACGAGATGCGTGTGCGACAATGTGTGTGTCTGATTGTGAGGCTCTGAGGGTGTGCCGGCCTTCAAACACATTTATTTTCTTTGTTGGTTCTCAAGACCATAAATAAAGCTTCAGAAATTGCGCGACAATCTTCCAGAAACACACACACGTGTGCATGCACACTGAGAACCTTTTATAAAGGCAAGGCTCAGCATGCTTCAGGAGCACGGTAGATGATATCTCTTTGAAGCATATTCAAATGTCCTACTGTTGAATGGAGCCGTGGGGATGAGATAAGCATACACAACATGGAAAAAACACGTGCTGCTGTGCGTCTGTGCATTTCTGTACATAAATGTGTGTTTGTATGAGTTAGAGAGGAGTTCACTTTGTATGTGAGGACAGACAGTCGCATTTTCACTTTAAGTGTTTACCTCCAAACTCCAGCGGATTATGGCCTCCTCTTTACGTGTGAAGGAATGACGGAACGGATGGAGGGAGGAGGATAAACGAGAGTGCTTGTTCTTCATTCCCCCGGCGTCTTGTTTGCTTGCTCCGCATGGAGCATCAGAGCCAAAGGAGAGGTGGTTGCTAGGATACAGGTGAACGGTTGGCATACAGGAGGGAAGACAGGTCCGTCATTGTGAACGGCAACCTGGAGAGAGCGAGATAGAGGAAGGCGAAGGGAGAGGAAAAAAGAAAGGGGTGGAATAGAGTTGGAGCAGAGAGGGCAGAGGGGAAGAAGGGAGATGCGTCACTGTCAGCATGTAGCCAGAACATAAAGGGGAGAGGAAAAGGAGGATAGATGACTGGAGAGACGGAGGAGAGGAGGGCTGAGGCTGATGTGTCACTGTCGGCGCCGTGAGGGATGAGAGTGCGATATTGAAGGGGGGGAAACGGGCGAGGAGTGAGGTCTGTTGTTTGCACTGCCGAGAAAAGAAGGGGAGCTGATGGCAGGGAGGAGCAGGAGTGACAAGACAGCCAGGTGTGGAGAGGAGAAACCGAGGGGAGGCAGAAGGAGGAGAGATGAAGGAGACCGTGGCCTCCTGAGGTTCTGTCACCTGGAAAATCCGTGGGACTAATGTCTCCTAATTGATCACAGCGAGCAGAGAACGGAGGGAGTGTGACAGAGAGAGAAGAGGAAAGAGAGAGACTGTGAAAGGACGAGAACAGGGGGGTGTGACAAAAGAAGTTCGAAAGGATAAATAGAGAAGGAATGTAAGCCTCAGAGGATAGGAAATGTACAGAAAAAGAAAGAACTGACAGAAAAAGAGATGCATCGTGGTTAGTAAGGAGAGGAAAGGCTGGTTTGATACATGGATGAAAGATCGAGGACATGTCAGGCTAGTTGTGTCCAGGTGGACTGTTTTCACACACACACACACACACACACACACACACACACACCCATACGTGCACAGTCACACACACACAGACACAGGTGTGCCCTTGACTGCAATGAGTAAACTTGCTAGCGGGCGCTTGTGTCACCTTTGCAGGGGTGTTTCGTGCGAATGTGTGCGTGTGTGTGATGGCTGAATTTGTCGGCCACAGTGGCACACTCCACATGGTATTGTCACCACTGATGAATGAGAGCGCACGCACACACACACATGCACGCGCAGACACAGACACAATGTATTTTTAGTCTTACTTCAGCTCCCCTGTCTGTTGATTAAACAGTACCACACACACCACACACACACCCACACACAGACACACACACTGTCATGGAGTGTGACCTTCATGCCTCTAAGCCGACCACTTTCCATCCATCATTGCTGTCTCGCTGTTCCAGACTGATCACAATCGCTTACTGCCCATTCTCCCTGGTTATAAGTGTCTCACTCCAGCGCATTCATATCACTGCTCCCTTACATAATAACATGTTAATGATTTTTACTGTCCAAAGATTTATAGCCCCGCTAAAATATTGTAGGTATTATTCTAATCAAAGTGGATTGCATTTCTTACAACTTTTACGTGTTTTTTGTGATTAATCACTGCACTGCTAAAGTAATTATTTAAAAGCTGGCTAAAAGAATGGCGGCATTTCAGGAGAGTGTGTCAGTATGTGTAAGGTTCATTGCTTTGGGTTTGACAGATTTTTACTCAATTGTAAACCAGATTCTTTCCAAACCTTCAAAGGTAGAATTCCCACACGTTGTCAGCACTGAGACGTGGGCCTTTGTCAGGCGTCACACTCACAATGTGAAACAATACATCTTTATACTAAAGCCACAGGCTCTGACAACCAATCAAAAAGGGAGCCATATTTCAAAACACCTGAGACAATTACCACATCACATTGATAAAAGAACAAACAGACTTTTTTAAAGGACCAGATCACTTTAAAATGGGTTTACAATAAATAAGATCATCTTGCAACATTGACAGCTTAACACAGTGCTTCAAAGTAAAACGATGTCTACTAGCAACCCATTATTTCAGGTTAGATGTTGTGAAGTTAATTTCATTTTGATAGAGACCTGGAGAGGTGAAATTAAGATGAAACAAAAATTGTAAAAGTCTTCTAGCAGATTAGTTTTTCTTCTTTTCTATCTCATTAAACATTTCTGGACTCCTCAGCTCTATCTTGCAACACCTTGGGGGGTCCTGACCCAGAGTTTGGGAATCACAGCTTTAGTACAAGCCTCTGGTATTATAAAGTTAAGAGGAAAATTAAACTAAATAAATTAGTAGCCAAACTAAAGTTAGAAAGGACAGGCAAAGATAACTAAATTATTCATATCGCTGATTTTTTAAACAAATTACTCCACCTATTTTAATAGTTTTATTAAAATAAGAAACAAAAATAGTGAGCCCTTGGGTATCTTGACTGTCTGCTTGAGTTGTGTCGGAGCTGCAGGTCACACAATGTGGCTGCTTTCCAACCCCAGCTCCTTGACCCCAAAGTCCCCTCTCACTCTACATGTGGCTTCCCTTCTGCTGATCCAAGGTGGAACAGCTAGAGGTCAGGATGTGTCGCTCATGCCAGTGTGTGGGTCTGTGTGTCCATATACATTTGGTGTGTGTGTAGTGAGGTGAAGGCATGGTTGGGCATATGGTGAATGCAGGAACCTGGGCATAAGGATCAGACGTGGAACGTGTGTCTGAAGCAGCAGGGCCTGTCGTACTGATAAAGGTTAGGATCTTACCACACGCTGCCAGTCCAGGAAAAGGGCAGGGCATGGCCAGGACCAGGCACAAGGTGCTACACCATCTGCACCAGAGGGATAAATGGGTCAACGGCACTGGTCAGGCGACACAAAGCAAGGTTCACACTTGTTCAGACAGTACATGGTGGTTACGTCGATGTTCATCCTTTGACTTTCTGTTAGGGTACCTGAAGTTTCTGCAAGTGCTTTGATTAGGGCATAAATCCAGAATTTGCAGGCTCGCTGGCGCCATTGTTGAGTGTTCATATTGCCTACGTTGGCGTGCATGGCCTCATTTCATTCATTTATTTCCTCATTCATTTATTCATTAGCACAGGTCTTATCGGTGCCCAATCGTTACTCCAATTAGGCCCATGGAGCTTTACTAGTCCTGTGTTCAAAACAGGAGATGGATGAAGGCCAGGTGAAAGAAATCGCTGTCCTCTCTTGTCCTCTCTCTCTAATTTTCTTTCAGTCGCTCCCTCTCTAGGCCTCCAGAAAGTACTCTTTCTCCGTCTTTCTTCCTCACTCATTCTCTCTCACTCTCTGATCTGTGATAAGATAGCATAGTTCCTCATATCCTGTTTCTAATACAGATCGATGAGAGGGAAAGGACCGGGGTAGGAAGGGATGAGACGAGGCAGTGTGGGTTGATGTGGAGAAGAGAAGGCAGAGGGAGGGGGGGGGAGAAGAGGGTGGGCGGGTGGGTCAGGGTAGAGATATCTGAAGAGGAAATGAGGATTCAGAAAGGAGGACATCACTCAGATTCACATCTCTTTTCATTTAGCCCATCACACGCATGCACGAGCACACACGCATGGCTACATCTGCATCAGGCCGTCTCAATATTTCACTGCCAATAAGGAAGCCATTTCTGCTGTGTGATTGAGTGAGTTGCCATTTCTCCCCGCCAGACACTGTTTTGCAGGTAGGAGCAGCAAGCAACTCACATAACCTTTTGTGTTGCAGTCAATTACAGTTCAGTTGCATCAGCTGGGTGAGACGGTCCCGTCGGGGTTTGCAGTGTGTGTGCATGCGCGTGCAGTTGTTGTTAATACCATGCATGCAATTTTAAGGATGCATACGCAGATACACACGCACACACACACACACACACACTCAGAAACAGATAAATTGTCTCTCTCAGTGTATATGACCCCCAAGGGCAGCAGCCAACCGCCGCCCCCGTCGCTCTGTCTGAGACTCTAAATGATCTCAGCAAGCAGCGCCTTCAGAACTTAGCTGTGAGAAGGCTGCTTTATTTATAGACTACATAAGTGGATATTGTGTGGTAAATTCTAAGAAATATCCCAAATGGCCTGCATATTGAGAACCTGAGGCAGCAAACTGCTCGTTCCTCAGTCTCTCCAATATTAGCACCGCACCTGTGCTGCAGAGATAGATAGAAAGGTGCGAGTGATACAAAAGAAACTGTGAAGGTGCTTTTTCTCAGGTGGCTGATTTTTGTGCATGTGTTTGTTTTAGACAACAAAATGTCTACCAGCTCGCTAAATCAGGGCCTTGGAGAGGGGGATGGGGGCGAAAGGTAGAAAGGCAGGGAAAGGCTTCCTAAACCAATTAGCAGCAGGGCCGAGGATGGGGGGCTGGCTACAATTACCGCCCTAATTGAGGTCAGAGTTGTTAATTTAGTGGTGAATTAGAACAGTTAATATGCATTTATCAGGATGGCCAGGGGAGATGGCAAAGAAAAGTGCGTTGCCTATGTGTGTGTGTGTGTGTGTGTGTGTGTGTGTGTGTGTGTGTGTGTGTGTGTGTGTGTGCGTGCGTGCGCGCTCTTTGTGTAATTGTAGTTGCATTGCAAGAGATTACAAACAAAAACATGCAAGAGGCCATTCTCTGCCTTTGGTGCAATTAGGAGCAGTGCAATTGGTTCAATTGGAGATCCTGCCTTTTAAATAGGCAATGATATGGTTGAGGTGAGACGGAAACGGGCAGGAGACATCAGAACATAGAGGAGGAAAGGGAGAGAGGGAGAGAGAGTTTGAACAGTTGGAACATGTTCCAGAGAACAGAATGATGATGATACAATATTTTCCAGTCAGGGGACACTCTGCCACAAAGTCACCTTTCTCCATCTCTGCTGCTCTCTTTTTTGCAGAAATCCATTTACACCCTTTAACTCGGGGACGTATAAATATTTCTCAAAAAACACGTAAGCTACACACAAGCTTTGTATTTCTGTCTGATTGCCTGTGTTGTGAACCACTTACTGTCAGAGGATGAATCACATCTTTTCTTACCCAACCAGTCAATGAATACAGGGCCACTCATCCCTTAAATCTCTCCTCTCTACTTGCCATCTTCTTTTCCCCTCCTCATTTCATCCGTTGAGGCCCTTATTCATCTCTTCCTCTCTTCTCTGCAACATCATCTGTAGCCTGTTTTCCTGCCCTTCTTTCTTTTTTTTTTTTTTGTCCTCCGGGGGCTTTATATGTTCTTTAATATTCTCTCAGTTCCCACTGTCCTCTAGTATTCTCTCTGTTCCTCTCTCCTCTCCTCTCTCCTCCTCTCTGCCGAGCTTCTGCACGATTTCTCCAAGAACTCCTGACCGTTACACCCTCTCTCCGAGCTCGGCCATCACCGCTTCCTTTTCATCTCCCTTGTGCACCAGTCCGTCCTTTCTTTTTTTCCTTATGTTTTGGCCACAGGATCACGTGTGCTTCTGCTGTTTCAGATGCTGTCTTTTGCAGATGATACTAGCAAGCACTTTGCCTTTCTGAATTATGCATTGAGATTACATAAAAACCTCATAAAGCAACTGATCTATTTTTAATCCAACTTGTTTGCTTGTTAAACCTGTTTCTCTGTGATGTTTACGTGCGTGTGTGTGTACGTGTGTGTGTGGGTGGGGGTGGGTGGGTGGGGGTGGGTGGGTGTGTGTGTGTGTGTGTGTGTGTGTGTGTGTGTTTCTGTTCAAATGAACATGAGCGAGAAGACAGATGTAAAATGAACACAGCCCAAGTCAGATTGTCCCTCTTGTTCTCCCTGTGTCTGTCAGTTGAATTCAATTCAGATAGGCTTTATTGGCATGGCATTTAATAAAGTCTTCCAATGCAGCTTGAAAACAGTAATTACGGCAATTATGATCCGAAAAGAAAATGCTTAAAATTATGGCAACACAAAGCTAAATACATCAATTTCAGCAGTTTCATTTGGGCTAAAATTACACCCTAGCAAAGTTAGAAGTGTTGTTAAAATGAGGGATGATAAAAATTGTCTCTCTTTGTCTCTGTCTTTCTTTCTCTCTCCGTCTCTCCTGCTCTGCGTGTTGCTGCTAAGAAAACCTGTTGACAAAGCATTGGCTTTTGTGCTCTTGTCGCCAAGGAGTAAGAGTGCCACCTATTGGTCAACATTTCACAACCACCCACGGAAAAAAAGAACCGAAGAGGAAAGAAAAACACTCATTGGGGAAAACCACACATGAGCGCCAACCCTCAACACACACACACACAATGAGCAGACACACACAATACACTAACTATGGGGCTGTCTGATGTGTTCTTGGGGGTGACCTAGATTGAGCGCACCGTCACAATAGACTCACTATTGCTTACTGTCTCCTGCCGATTCAATAGGTAATCTTTCCATCGACTGCTCCCGTGATACCATCTTTGCGCGTGCGTGCGCCTGCATGTGTGCGCGGATGCATGTCTGCGTTATCTACAAGGAAGGACAGGCAAAGATAAGAAGAGAAGAAGGGAGAAAAAGGAGGAATTAAAAGGAAAAGAGGGAGAGGAATGAAGGTCAGATGGATGAGAGAGGAAAGGGCAAGAGGTGGATGTAAGAGAAAAGAGACGGGGGGAGGAAGGACACTGTAGTTTCTCTGCATTCACTCCCTCTCGCTCTGTCTCTCTTGTTCTCTATACCAGCCCCCCCCATGAAAAATAAAAAAGAGCTGACAGTGGAGGCCGGGCAGCAGCCGAGGTGTCAGCGCTTTCCTTTGACCAGGAGCGAGGGAGGGGAGAAAGAAGGGAAAGAGAAGAAATATAAAAAGGAAGAAACAAAGAAACGGGGGTGGGGGAGAGAATGAGTCTGCCCCGGCAGCATTTCGTAAAGCCGCATCCCCTTTTCTTGCAACTTTTACACTCATCCCTGTGTGTGCAAACCTTGGGCAAGTAGAGATAGAATTTGACAAGAGGGAAATTGATTCCCAGACTCGAGACGCAGGTGTTATAAGGCTCATGTGGTGGGGGTGAGGCCAACTCAATAACACCTACATAATGCATCATACCCAATCACACCTCCATGCCATGTGCATCCTCAAAGCTCACATCACAGTATTCATGTAATACTACACTGCCGGTGCATTGTGCTGTTTCTATAACATGGCTTTAAATATTCAGACGTGGTCAAACTATGCATCTCCAGTTTTTCTACTCAGGAGAGTGTTCATATTGCATTAGAAAGATTAAAACAATCATTTATTTACAACACTCAAAAACTAACCAGTCACCCAACAAAAAAATGACAGAACTTCTACCTATGTGTACAGTACGGGAACGGACTGTTTCTTTACTGTTCCGTTTTTTTTTCGTTCTGCTGTTTTTTTGGGGGGAGGAGGAGACGCTTGGCAGCAGGCTAAGGAGGAAAGAGACACAGGAGGAGTAAAGAGCTGACAAAGTGAAGAGCGAACACACTCGAGTATACCACCAGCACACAATAACACAACAGAGGACAAAAGAAAAGCAGAAGGGAAAGGAGAGTCATGGAGCGATCTCTTCAGAGACCAATCTGTCACTTGCTCTCCGCAAGATTGTGTAAAGGCTTCCAAATAAAAGCGGGAGATGCTGTCAGGTTGAAAGAAGATTGTGAGAGGTTGAGATAAAGAAAGGGAATGAAAGAAGGATCTTTATGGTTTTTTAATTGTCTGTTTTGTAAGACTTGCCTCAGTTTTTGTGCTGTAGGTTACCTGCCACTTTGTTAATTGTGTTTTTGATTGATATGCACGAACACAAGTATAAAAGCAGCGTTCTATTAGAGCTGCACTGCTTGCCGTACAAATGACAGATCAGACATAGAGGGCTGGCCTCCTGTATTTCTATGGCTTGATGAGCTTTCGAGAGTGGCTTTTTTATAGCAGACTTGTAGACAATTCACCATCCAAGTCCTCACACTCTCTTTCTCCCTCCCTCCTCTTCTCTCTCTCCATCCCTTTGTGTGCAGCGATCAACTTGCTGGGTTTGACATGGCAGCTGAAGCCATCCGACGGCCCTGTGTTAAACAACGGACTGGGAGCTGGTTTGCCTGTCAACAGTGATGTGGCCACGCTGCCCTCTGGAGGCAGAGGTATGAACTACAGCACACGCGCCCCACATAGAAATCCACACACTGCACGGGGGGGAGTTACAAGGCAAGACACAAGCGTGGAAGACATCACAACCTACTCTAGAAAGGCTGGTGATATCTGTACATTTTGTTACTGTCAACAAATGAAAAGACCAAAACCAACAATGAATTAACCTACTAACACGTATTGTCTGCGTATCCAAAACTTCTTCCTTCTGTGACATAAACCTCTATTATTGTCCAAAAACTATTAAAAACACTTCAGTGAGCCACACTGTTGCATTAGGTAATATGTTCTTTCATTACGATGAACATGGACACTGTAGTTTATTTTGAATCAATAACATATACAGTCAATGTACGGTATCTGCTCATTTACATGCCAAATGTGTAGTCATCCACAGCTGAAAGTAGTCCCCATCAAATACCGGATCTACTCCTTAAATAAAGCTATATATTTTGGATTTGAAATGTATGTCTTAAAAGTCATAGGATATTGAAGGAAAGACTAGCACATTGTTGGATTTGTTGAAAACAAGAAAAATATAGAATGCCAGCCTTATCCTTTAAGGCTTCTAAATGCTGTTTCTGCAGTGTGTAACTTTCTAAAACAGTCCAATAGATTTTCTTGCACCCAAACAGGCTCACACCAACTAAAATATTTTCATAATTCATGACACAGTACTAGCTGTGCTATCAGTGTGTGCTGTTAAACCACTCCGCTGAGTTGTGTCGAGCTAGGTTTATCGTCTCAGTCAGCATCGAGGTAAAACACCAACTGCACATCCCCTCCACCCCCTCTTTTAAGGCCCCCATGCGGTTCTCTATCTTCTTCTTTCACTCGCTCGATCTCGCTCTGTAACACACACAGCATGTACTATAGGTACGTGTGGGCTGCTGCTCTGTGTCTGTATTCTGTATTAATGAGAGGACTGTTGTGTTGTGTTCCCCAGCCGTCTAGGCCAGATGCTGCTGTTGTTCTTCTCATTGTTACTCTCATTTCTTCGCTATTCTGCACACAAACGCACACTCACACTCACACTCATTCTTTTTCTGTCTGGGCCCCAACACTCTGCTGTTAGATGACTGACCTGATTGCAGGATGCTGTGTGTTTCTGCGTGCGTGCCTGTCTGCGCGTCTGTTTGGAAAGCTGTGCCCTGCAGTTTTATCAGCCCTCTCTCATTTTAGCCTAGACAACAAAGTCCACAGTCCTGCAGGCTTTGCTACAAAGGCATCATTTTGCATCCCACTGTCACATGCAACAACACTCATTTTAACACAAACTGTGGGCGCACAGTTTGCAGAGCTAATGGTGCTCGTCCTCTACTATTCAGTGGCCATGAATTTTTGTAGCAAATTATTTCCAGTAAATTGTGATGATTAACTATTGACTCTGACAATCGATGCCTATAATCACAGATTATGCAGTTTCTTTTCCCCTCGCGCCAGGTCCGTGGGCAGGTCGGAACAGCAGTATAGACACAGGCAACATTGAGGTCGGGAGACGGGTGTCCCAAGAAGTCCCCCCAGGAGTGTTTTGGAGGTCCCTGCTCCACCTCAGCCTACCCCAGTTCCTCAAGTTCAACATCTCCCTCGGCAAGGACGCCCTATTTGGAGTGTACATTCGCAAGGGCCTGCCTCCCTCACACGCACAGGTAAAATCTGGCTTCAAGTCCAAGCAAGTGTAGATTCTACATCCTCTGCACCTTTAGGGCAATGGACTAATCACAGAATTACCATTTTATTCATTAGGGACCCTTTATTGTCATATTGTTCAGCTGAAATGGAGAATATATAAAAAAAAAACTTGTTTATGTCATGGGACATCTTAAAATTCATTTGTGATTCATTATAATAGTTTTTGAAAAAACTAATTTAGTCAAAGATTTACACTTAATTAAATTTCACAGTAATGTAACTTTTACTGCCCCTTATTAATTAGAAGCTACTCAATTAACAGCAGATTTGATTTGTAGAATGGGATGATTGCATCCAGAAAACCCGTTTCACTGCCTGACCTGACTTATGCTGGTAAAGACCATGAAGTTGTTACTTCTGTGCAGCAGTAAAGAAAAACTATAATGTTTCCAGAAACCCAAAGAGAATGACAGCCCTCAAAGATCTCTCTGTTGCATTCTTCATGCTTCCCCGGGCAATTCCCAGCCACACTTACTTCTCTCATCTTTTAATCGTCCAACATATACAGCTGTGGGTCATTTTTCAAGCCTTTTCAAGTCTAAAAAGTGCCACCGCAGCACTTCATAGTTGAATCATAGACTTCATATTCACGTTCTCACCTTCATTCAACCAAAACCATTCTCTTTCTTTCTTTCCCCTGCAGTATGACTATATGGAGCGCCTGGACGGGAAGGAGAAGTGGAGCGTGGTCGAGTCTCCACGAGAGAGGAGGAGCATCCAAACTGTGGTCCTCAATGAGGCGGTGTTTGTCCAGTACCTGGACGCCGGTGCCTGGCACCTGGCCTTCTACAACGACGGTCGGGAAAGAGAGACAGTTTCCTTCAGCACAAACATCATGGGTGAGACCGAGTCAGCATCTGTAGTTGTGGATGGAGGAAGGGAAAAGAGGGAAAGGAGGGAGAGACAGGTCGGGAGGTAAAATGAGATTGAGCACCAGCATTTAGGAGATGGAAAGAGTAGGGAGACGCAGCTATTCGCTGCCAGCGACACTAATTTAAAAGAGTACTCCACCGATTAAGCATTGTAGTATAACAGTGTCGGACTCACAGTGGACAGTTTTTTTTTTTTTTAAGTATAAAAATCGATGCAGCAGAACCAGAGATGTCGTCTTTTTTATTCCACATATACTTCTTCCTTGTCAAAACCTGGTGCATACATCACCCCTAACACAACCCGACTGCTGACAGTTTGGGTGTGTTATGCTAGTAGTGGCTGATGCAGGCGATGAGGAGTGGGCTACAGAGGTCTGGTAGGCTCCGTTTTTGTTATGCCACACCCCCAGAGTTTCTTCTGAAGCCACAGAAGGCTTTATACAATTTTCTTTTTTACATTTGCAATACCCCAAACACCTGAAAACAGACTTTGATGTGCTAAATCAGTGAATCACTGCTTTAAGTGGGACATGGTAGCATTTTAGTCCGATTTTTCACCAATTTGTCAAAGACTTAACACGTTCACAAGGTGCAAAAACTATCTATGGCAAAAACACTCACCAGCAGCATGTGCACAATGTTGCCAATAGCAACACAACTATTGCAACATTGTCAGGTAGGGAGGACCGCTTAGTGAGTTTGAAGATTTTTGTTTGCCAGAACGTAGTAGGATTAATTGATAGTATGAATTCAAAAACAAGTTATTATGTCAGAGAGTTTAGAATCACTTTAATGGTGTTTGTGCATGTTTGAAAAGAATAAAAAGTCAACCAGCAGCAAAAACTCAATTGTCTCAAACTAGATCTGAAACCAGAACACCCATGAATCCCAATAAAATACCACAGGCAACCCTGTAAATTTAATGTTTTTAGGACTTGAAACAGTTCCCCACATATTTAAACTGTGTTGGAGGCATGAGTGTGAGAACAAGGGGGATGGATAGAAAGAGTCAAGCCGAGTGAAAGAATCCTTCACTGTCAATATCTGGCGGTAGAGCTTTCAGCGGTAGGAGTAGTGGAGAGAAGGAGAGGCAGAGGCGGCGAGGGCAGAATTAGAGTGAGTAGTGAGAGGGGGAGCTGGAGAAAAGACATAATGGTGGGGGCAAAGCCAGAATGGAGTGAAGTGGAGTGAAGGGCTGGAGGAGGAGCAGCTGAAGAGGGGAGTGAAAGACTGGGTGGCATTGGGGTAAGAGGGAGACTTGGGGCTGAGATTTGAGGAAAATGGCTGAGGACAGAAAAAGAGGGAGTAAGTGTTAGAGAGGAAGGCAGTGTGAATAGGCTGAGCAATGCTTTGTGCAAGACGAGTGGAAGCTGGAAAAAGCATGAGGGAAGGAGGAAGGGACGGATAAAAGTCCAAAATGCCTCCTTATCGTCACCATCGGCCATGTTTCTTCTCACCAAACCGCTCTGTTCTTTTTCCCGTAAGCGGGTTAAGAGGCACTAAAAAGTGGATAGTGCACTGAAGTCATGTGTGCACACAGCCTGCAACACACACAGCTAAAATCTGCTAAAATAGTTGCACCAAACAACCACACCTGGATGAAGTATTAATGACCTTGGTGGGGCTAGAGTGAGGAGTAAACAAGCAAAGCAAGGGGAAAGTACCAGAATATAGGGAAGAGGAGGGGTGAAAGAGCAGCAGAGGGGTTCCAGGATGCTGGTGTAAAGCAGGGGAACACTCTTATTTTCTGATACACTGTGCAGAGAAATGATGGATGAATAATGGATGGTGTCTCGAGGAATAGCTGATTCAAAATGTATTCTTCCTACACTATGAAAAAAATGCCCTGAAAAGGAATGCATGGAATCTTTGAGGAGAGGCGGGCATTGGCTATTGATGTCTGTGTGACTGTGAGACTCACAGCGGCTTGACTCGATTTGTAGTATCCTAAAGAATGATTGGTGCCAATGATTTAATCGAATGCTTTGATGCTTGCCATCAAACTCTCTCACCCATCCCCTCTTTCCCTTCTCTCTGTCTCACTTTGTCTCCTTCACAGATTCAGTGCAAGAGTGCCCGCGCAATTGCCATGGCAACGGAGAGTGTAATTCTGGGGTGTGCCATTGCTTCCCAGGATTCCACGGCATGGACTGCTCCAAAGGTATAAGCTGCTCTCAAATGTGTTTCTTCCGTCGTAAAAAATTCTGTCGTTTCCGCCGTCTAATTAGACGAGCAGGCACATGTTTCAGCTCCGTGCAAGCAAGTAAAGAGGATTAGGAGTAGTAAGATGGCGCATGGCCTTAGGTGGAGCCAAAACAAGATGACTGATGATGAATGGCAGCTCCCCCAGCTAACGTCTCCTTGGCTCTGTGCTCACCTGGGATAGACAGCTTTGATGAATAGTCTAGTTACCTCTGCCTGTAATTACTCTTCATGTCATTGCCACTCTCCAGCCCCTTAACCACTCTATTCACCCTCCTGCACGGTGAAGTGTCAGTGTGGTTAGGTGGGTGTGTGTGTGGGGGTGGGCGGCATTGGCTTTTCACTGCTTTTGAGAATCTCTAAAAGGCCTGCTAATTGTTTTTCTTTTGTCATAATCTCTCCCCCCTCTCTCTCCGTTCCTCCAGCGGCGTGCCCGGTGCTGTGCAGTGGCAACGGCCAATACGACAAGGGCTCCTGCGTGTGTTACAGCGGCTGGAAGGGACCCGAGTGTGATGTCCCCGTCACGCAGTGCATCGACCCTCTTTGCGGCGGCCACGGCACCTGCACCGATGGCAACTGTGTGTGCTCCATCGGCTACAAAGGGCAGAACTGTGCCGAGGGTGAGAGGAGCAGAGTTAATGGTGTGGTGATCCTCAGGGATGTGTCAGCTGTTTTTACCTGCCCGTACTTGTGGGGTTTTGACGAGTTTTGATGGTGATTAATAAACACATCTCACACGTCCGCAGACACACACAGCCTTTCTAACTCCAGTCAGACAGCTCATCATTGCATAATCCTACTCTGACTGAGTGTCCGTTGCCTTCATATACGTATACAGAAGTATGATTCCGCAGCAAACACACCAGAGATTTTATTAAGGGATGAAATTGCTTCTATTGATCCTTGTTAAGAAGGATCAGCCTACCACATTCTCTGTCTTCACAAAGATAGAAAGCAAGAGAAGAAGAGAAGGATAAGAGATGGAGGGGGAGTCAGGGCAGTGGTGAGAGGTGAATATGTATGAAGAAAGAGAATTGAAAAACAAGGGAGAAAAGAGGGCGCCAAGGGTGAAGATGAAGAGAGGGAAAGAAAGACAAAGGGAAGAAAGGAGTAAAGTGACAGACAGACGAAGTTCAGACGCAGGGCTGGAGAACAAGGTCAGCATTTTCTCCTGCTCTTCATTTTTTTCCCTCCATCTCCCTCTCATCCATTTTTTTCCCCCCTCCTCCTCTGGCCTCAAATCTGATATTCATCACAGCAGAGTCCCTCAAACAATTTACCTGGAGTGCCCGCGACATGAAAATCGATAACTGTGATCCGCCGTTTCTGCCAGGCAAACAGAAATGGGGGGCCGAGGTTATGTGCGAGCGCGTGCTGATAGGAATGTGTGTGCGCGAAGGGGTGCGGCGGGGTCAATCATGCCTGAGGAGAGGTGGGGGCCAGAGAGGTGTCAGACAAAGAGGACGAGCAGAGTGAGGGAGAGAAAGTGGGAGCGACCGGGACAGAGTGATGAGAGGAGGCCAGAAGAGGGGTGGGTGGGCGCTTTGCCGGGAGGAGGTAATTTGTCAAATTGGTTTTCACTCACTGCTCGGACTCAGAGCTGCCTGTCAACCTGGCAGACTGACAGTGTCAGATTCTCCCCTATGTATTAGCGCGTACGCACACACATACTCAAGCATACATGAGCGCCACACTGAATAATGTGTCAGTGAGACACGCTGCTCTTTCAGAGTGAAACACATTTGCTGCTTTGCCCCAATTATAGACTCAGCTATTCATTATTGTGCACTTTAATAGCCTTAGTAATATGTCTGGTAATATTTTTCTTTTATTTCATTATCTTTTTGTGTACAAAAAGAAAGACATGTCCGCTGCCATGTCTCTTTCTTTTTTTAAAAAAAAGAAATCATAATATTTAATTTTCTAACAGCAGCTCTGATATATATTTTTTTTTCACATCGGTGTATCTTTGGCTTAATGCAGTGGATTGCCTGGATCCGACGTGTTCCAACAATGGCATCTGTGTGAATGGGGAGTGCCACTGTAAGCCAGGCTGGGGAGGGCTCCACTGCGAGCTGCCCAGGGCCCAGTGCCCAGACCAGTGCCACGGACACGGGGCCTTCATACCAGACACTGGACTGTGCAGCTGTGACCCCAACTGGATGGGACCCGATTGCTCTATGGGTAAGTAGGACTCCAGAGCTGGTTGGGCTGCAACAGGCAAATACATGGAGTAAAGATTGTTTGTGGTGTTAGGAGATATAGTTAGGAGAATATGGCTACTGACTACACATTGTGTTGTCTCAACATATTTTGTGGTCCCCTAGGATACATGGCTAATTAATAGTACATTTTTAACTTAACCATTTTATTTCATACTACTTTGGTTTTCAAACTGTGTTTGGATAAAAGAAGACAAACAGTACAACTTGCTGAAAATATAGAATACAGCAACTGTTATATTATCTAAGCCAAATTGGAACAAATAGTAACAAAATGTGACAAGTTTTTTTACTGTCAAGGCTAAATAAAATCATCTCTCTCAAAAGACTCTGACAGTATGGTTATGACAGCTTTTTACGATGATCAGGGTTGTGTTCAAAAACCAAAATGGGCAAAGGAAGGTCCTTTTTATTTATATAGCACATTTCATTACAATGGCCAGTACATAACAGTAACAACATGTAACACGCATTAAAGAATATAATAAATAAGACACAAGAATAAGCAACAACAACAACAAAAGAAACAAAGAAAAAAATGATAAAAAATGAAGAATAACCACCCACAAACAACACCAACACATACCCCCGCACCCCACCCACAGACAAAAGCACAGACCCACACACATTATAAGAACATCTTAAGAAAATAAAAAAGAGTTTTAATTTACTTTAAAACAACACAGTTCTTCTCAGGTCATCAGGCTGTTTGTTCCAAAGAGCAAGGCGAAAGTAAAAGCCTCCTCGCCAGATCTATGAAATGCCAATTCCAAATGTTTCTTAAACTTAATGACTACATGAATGTTGGAGGTTGGTTTTCATTGTGGATAGTGACGCATACAGTAAAACAAAAATGGAATAATGTCTATGGGGGACAAGATGAAAATGGAGGGTGCCTGGAGTCATTTCTTGTGCATGAGGCTCATAATTCCAAGCTGCACCCCTGGATGGAGTAAAAAAAGAAGAGAGATATTGCTTGTAAAAGCAGCTGAGTTCATGTTTAAATGCCTCTTTTAATGAAATACTCAACTTTCACAGTTCTTTATCTCAATAAAATAGAGCTGTTAAGCTACCGCTGTAAGAGAGAGAGCAACCTCCGCCATCTCAGCCTCACAACGCTTCCCATCTCGGGATCACAAACAGAGCTCCAGCATTTGTTATGAGAGAAGCAATGCTTAACTTTAATAAAGACAACATTGTTCCACACTGCAGGATCCCTCAGCAAGTGTGCATCAAAACATCTGTACATACTGCATTCCCCGCACAGCGGGGGTCCTGAGTACATGAGCGGGATTGTCACATCTCACCACATGCACCGTCGTTGCCTGCAACATCTGAGCCTCCCAAACAGTGACGGTAATGGAGGCTCAGGAAATAAACCATGTCTTCACAAAACTATAATCACTGATTTTAATTGAAGATGATGGAGAATTGTATTTAGTGTAATGCTGGTTTGATTGTTTTTGATTGTTTTACAGCTTTGGGCACTTACCTTTTTTTTTTTACACTTGCCAGGGTAATTTGACATTGTTACTCACTGTCATGGAATGAAGTCAAGCATAGCACTGATTTTTAGATTTGCAGGTTCAAACTGGGGTTTAAAATGGAAAGTATTTAGACGTCCTGCTTACATAACAACATTGTCTCAATGGCATTTCAATGATTATATTTTACATGTACTTAGAGCCTGCTTCAGCCTCATTTTGATGCTATTGAAACAGATATATGTAACCAAGACATCTAAAAAAAACTGATCTTCACATCCTTTGACCTACAAGTCACCAAATCAGTGCCAGAGTGCACGTGACAAACCTACAAAAAAAAAAAAAAAATCTACTTTGAGTCCAGAAATGTTTGTGACCCCAAATCTTCTTGCTTCCTTCAGAGGTGTGCTCAGTTGACTGTGGGACCCATGGGGTGTGTATGGGCGGAGCTTGTCGCTGTGAGGAGGGCTGGACCGGCGCAGGCTGCGACCAGCGTGTGTGCAACCCGCTCTGCATCAAACACGGAACCTGCAAGGACGGGAAGTGCCAGTGTCACCAGGGCTGGAACGGAGAGCACTGCACCATCGGTAAGCGCCGCTGCTGTATATGTGTGCGCGTGTGGAGGAGTGTGTATGATGTGTGTCTGCGTGTCAACACGTGGGTGTGCACAGGAGAACACCAGCACCCAGTCAGACTCAACTGGCAGCTCCTTTCCACTTTGTTAAATGAAAAAGGAAATGAAAAGTGGAGGCAAAAGGGAGACCCTGGGGAATTTGAAGAGGGTGGCTGACGTAGGAGGGGGGCGACGGGGAGGAGAGGAGCAAACTTCTTAGAAGTGGGGGTGGGAGGATTACAAAAGAACGTGATTTAGCCTTTTATAGGTTGCCTCTCAACTGCAGACCCCAGGAGTCTTAGTTTCTCTGGCCTTTGAAACACCAACTTTAAGTGATGAAAGGTAAAACTCTTCACCTCACTGTGATCAAAAAATATCTCTCTCACATTGTGTGTGCGCGTGTGCGTGTGTGTATGTATGTGTGTGTGTGTGTGTGACTTTTTATGTCAGTCAATCACTGTCTCATATTGACATCACTGTCACTTTGGATGGATGAGTGCCAGATTCCTTTGATTCACCCACAGAGCTTTGAGACACAAAGTCTCATTTTCCTGTCACCACAAGCACTGTGATTGCAATCTGATACACACACACACACACACAAACAAACACCAAAACACACACAGAGCAACACATATATACACGTACCCAGATGCACACCAACACATATATACACGCACAGGGGAATAACAGTTTATGATCTCCCCATTTCCCCCATCAGAAAGTAGGGCAGCTTTGACTGCAGCATCAGCCCAAGATGAAAGAGTTGTCAGGCCTCAGCTTGGCGCAAAGCACACTTCACTAGCACCAGACATTCTCAGTGTTAGGTTATCTCAGCTTGCCTGTTGTTCATTTCAGCTCTGCATGATGTTGCTTGCATTTATTAAAAAAAAAATAAAAAAAAAATAAAAAAATACTCTCCCCATCTCTTACCTTTTGCACGTTTTCTCCCACTGCAGACCATGGGAGCATGGTTGACAAAGCAGGTACCGTATCTGACTCTGGTGTTTCTGTTTCTTAGCCTGTGGTGGTAGAAGCTAGCTGCTGCATTTGTGGGTTTTGGCCTGGCTTGGCTCTGTAGACTCTGTGGTGCTATCTGTCCTTAGAACCAGGGGGCCAGCCTCAATGATAACTCCCTACATGTAGCGCACTCCCACGTACAGCAGTGCACTACAGCAGGGCCCAGCTGTCATTGAGCCTCGATGTGTTGTGGGGTACCGTAGAGCCTAGTGTGGTATCAGCAGTGTTGAGGGGCTGTGCTGTGAATGTGTGGATGTGCATGCGTGTGAGTGCGTTCTTCCCCGTATTCCTGATGTGGAAACACAAACGCATAACCCTGCCCAGGTATTCTAGACATGTATTGCGTAAACACAGCTGCTTCACACGAGGAGAAAATGATGCCGTAAAGAACTTTTGAGGTAATTGGTGAATTTCATAGGCCACTGATGCGAGGCCTTAATGTGGTGTCACAAAACACAGAGCTGTTGTGTGTGTGTGTGTGTGTGTGTGTGTGTGTGTGTGTGCGTGTGCGTGTGCGTGTGTGTGTGTGTGTTTACGTTTGGGTATTTGTGACAACAGTCGCGGCCACGGTAGAGTGGCTAATACATTTATTTTGTGTGCACATGTGTGTGTTATATTGTGCGTGTGGGACTCAGCGAGCATACAGTATTAATTCCAGATTTTCTATCTTTTCATCGAAACCCATCCCCTCCAACCTAAACCTAGGGAAAAAAAAAAAAAGGCGAACAGTTTAGTCAGGTCACACAAAGATAAACAAATTCATGGCTAAGGTTAAGACGTCGACGCAAACAGAAAGAGGGTGCAGGTCTAGGGTGAGTTGTCTCACACGCACAGCAAGAATGCTTAATAGATAGCCTCGCAGCTGAACCTCTGTCGGAGCTGCGCAGATTGCCTGACAGTGCAGGTCCCCGGAGCACCGTTGAGAGTGTCCTCTCACCCTCTACGCTTAATGGAATAGCTCTCATTGTTTTATAAAGAGCCAGCCCAGATAAAAGGTAAATCGCAGGGTTAGAGAGGGAGCGAGACAAAGGGGGGGAGTAAAGACGAACAGATGGAGCCAAAGGGAAGCAGAAGAGACAGGTCTTAGAACATAAAGCAATCAGTGTCATTTCTAAGGTAGCTTGTTAAGAATAGGAGAAGAGTAGATGAGTGAAGGTTTATCTGAGAAAGTGCAGAGTTATCTGCTCCATCTAAAAGCATGGGTCTTGGATTCATGGCTGTGACCTTTACTTTATGACCTTTCGAGGCGACAGAGCTGGAAACAGGGGGAATGAAGAGAATGGTGGAACTTTTTTTAGCACAAAGTCTCAGACTCCGTTTCTTTCATGCACTTTGTTCTCGTTCTTTCTGTACCCTTCTCTATCTCTGTCCGTCTCTCACTCTCTCTTTCTCACTTCTTCCTTGGAGTCTTACACGGTATCTTTCACAGTATCTTTTTCTGTCCAGTCATATATGCCGACACCCACACACACACACACACACACACACACATCGCACACCACACACGAGTCTGTGTGCTGACCCATAACCCGAGGCAATTTCTTCTCCTTTTTAAGGGGATTTCATCAGAGTCCAACTACATTAGTGGGGAGGGTGGACTTAATAGTTTCTGAAATCCCACTTTATTCTAGTTAGTATGAGGGGGTATCGACTGGGCCCTGGCATTAAAGAGAGAGGAGCCTCGTGCCGGCCTGCCCAGGCAAGCCGATCAATGCCCACTATGGATTGTCCTGTCCGGGTGCTTCATAAGTATTTGGCTGCTTTAAATGGCAACTCCATTTAACAGGCAATCACTGCTAACTGCCTTTGTTCCCTGAGCTCAATACTTGGGGACAATCTATTCCAGCTTGACTGTTAATACAGCGTCATGAGCAGTCCCCTGATGCAGAAAATGGTAATAATTAAAGATAAAACCCTTTGATTTGATTCCTCTTGTTGAGCTGAAAAACGTGGTTAAGCTTCTCTGCCTCCCCTCCTTCCCCTTTTCTCCCCCCACCCTCTTCTTGAGAGTTCAAACAAGGTGGCGCACTGTCTTTCTCAAAGTCCTTTGTTGACTTTCCCTCATCGCCTAGTGTTTGAGACATATGATGAAATGCCAATCGGGGTGAAATTCCTGTTAATTTAGCTGCTGCCACGGTTTAGATTGCATTATTTGTATTCATAATGCATGGCTTTATTGATGCGGCGATTTGTTAGAGGGCAAAATCCTACAGTGCAACTTGAGTGAAAATATGTTCATTAATCTACTGAGCAAGACTCAATGAAAAGCATTTCATATTCATAATCTCTTACTGGGTTATTTTGTCCTTCCCCACTCTGTGTCGGCACACTACTACTGAGTGGGAAATGTCAGGTCATATCTCTAGGGTGCGTCGTGCTGCGTGTGTGTGTGTGTGTGTGTGTGTGTGTGTGTGTGTGTGTTATGATTAAATGCCTTTGCGTGCATGCACGTATTGTTTTATCAGTCAACCCTGTCTTTGCCTCCATCTCCCGTGGGTAGACTTAAGAGTGTCGCACACTGCTCCCTCATTTATTGAAGAGGAAATCACTGTGACAAGTTTGTTTGGGGCTCTTTGTGCTGCTGGAGAAAACATTGTCATTGTGTGTCATCATGCCTTTTTCCCCCCTCTTCCTGATAGATTATAATATGGCAAATACACACTTGTGTTAGAGCTAAGGTGTGATTTAGAGAGATATGGGAAAATGCTAAGACGGGCCAGGAGTTAAATGCCTTTTTTGAAAAAGACATTGATGGGCAGCATTGTCTCAGAGAGGATGCAAACTTTCAAATGGAATATCATTATCATAAATCAAATGTCAACGTGAGCTTTCAAAAACAAACGCATTTATTTGTTGGTATTTAGCGGGCGGTCTTATTTGAGCTCAATTTAGTGAAATTATAAATATAGGAGTAATCTTAAAGGAATGGCTTGTCATTTTGGGAAACACACAGATGAGAAGATTGATACCGCTCTCATATCTGTGCGTTCAATGTGAAGCAGCCAGCAGATTTAGTTAGCTTAGTTGAGCATAAAGACAGGAAATGGGGAAAGAGCTAGCCTGGCTCTGTCCGAAGTGTGAAAATAAAAAGGTTGTGGTCTTACAGGGGGTTATGCACGAGACTTTTTCTGGGCCGGGCACCACAGCTATCTGAAGTCTCTGCCGGCTGCCTGGCAACCACGCAGTGACAACAAAACTCTAGGACGTCACAGCTCCCGGCCAAGAAATAGTCCCACACAAACTAGAAGTTTTATCACACATGTTTTTTGTACAGATTAAATAAACGAGACATAACGTGTTAATTGGTAAGCTTGGATTTTGTTACTTTCGGGCAGAGCCAGGCAAGTGTTTCCACTCTTTATTTGCTAAGCTAAACTAACCGACGGCTGGCTCCAGCTTAATTTTGAACGGACAAATATGAGAGTTGTATCAATCATCAAGTCTGTGCAAACAGCAAATTGGCATATTTCCCAACATTTCAAAGTATTCCTTTAAATTTCCCTAACATTAAAACCAACCAGAAGTTAGCAGGTGTTATTTTGACAAGATGATACTGCCCTCTATAATTGCAAATTTCCTTATCCAGACTTTTCCTTGCCTTAAAGTCACTCTTGAGTTGATGGTGGCCTTGCTATGCTAGTTACAGAGCTTTCTTGGCTCCAGGGCCTCAGATTCTGATAGGGCTTTTTGCATAAGCTAAAGTGAAGGTTTATTAGTTCATAGACTGCCACCGCACACAGACACACATACACAGACAGACACGCGCACACACACACACACACACACACTCCATCGAACATAATCTCATTCTCTCATGAGAGAGCGTTACTCTCGGGCCATCAGAATCCCATTACCTACTCTGAATCATAAGTAAGAGAGAGAGAGACACTGCGAGAGAGAGAAAGAGAGAGAGAGAGTGACGATCGGGTGGGGCTCTATCAAGTAAGTGAATCGAGTGATCTATCCACCTCTGTCCATGCACACACATTGCCAAAGATGTACAGACATATAGATGGGAAGGTGTGCATGAGAATTGACCTGCTGAATTAGATTGATTCTTGAACAATCAATACTTACAGTGTGCTACCATGTGGTTATTAAGTTGAGTGAGATTCATTGGTCTATCATAACCATATGAGCATGTGTGAGTGTAAGAATGTGCGTGTTCATCTGAGTATCATTGGTGATAAAACAAACAAGCGTAACCCCGCTTCTCTCCCATCACCCCTCCTCCTTTTCCTTCCTTCTCACCTCCCTCCCCCTCTCCCCTCCTGTCCTCTCCTGGCAGACGGCTGCCCTAACTTGTGTAACGGGAACGGCCAGTGCACCATGGGACAGCAGAGTTGGCATTGTGAATGCCAGACAGGCTGGAGGGGCCCCGGCTGCAGTGTTGCCATGGAGACCTCCTGCGCTGACAACAAGGACAACGAAGGAGGTGAATTGGAGGGAGCGGGACAGAATTTGGGGGAGAACTGTAATAAGTGCAGCCCTCAATAGAGAATGGCTCTTGCAAAAAAAAAAAAAAAACCTTGTGAAAGGAATAAAAGTTTGATAGAGAAAAATGAATTAAAACAAGAAATAGAAATTAAGATAGAGGTCTCATGAGAGGAACCCGCACTACGAATGGCAAAATTAAACTCCTCTTTGAAAGGACCAAAGATTATCAAAATATTAAAATTAAGAATGGAAGAAGTAGGGGTAGTTTTTTTTGCATTCCTTGCCGCTCTTACATCACCACCTCATCCTTGCTCTTTTTCTATCTTTCAGATGGACTAACAGACTGCATGGACCCAGACTGCTGCATCCAGAGTCCCTGTCAGAACAGCCCACTGTGTCGGGGTTCCCGGGACCCTCTCCTGGTCATCCAGCAGAGCCCGATGTCCCAGCCCCGCGTCCGCTCCTTCTACGACCGTGTCAGGATGCTTGTGGGACGGGACAGCACCCACATTCTCCCTGGGGAAAACCCTTTCAACTCCAGGTACGGCTGGAAATTTTAACTTTCACATTGTAGAAGATAGTCTTAATCGTCATCACACAGCGCGGAGAGGCTGACAAAGCTACCCATAGACTTCACAGATCTGAGTTACAACTTTAAAAATTAGGTTGTTAACATTGCCGTAAAAACACAATAAAACAGAATTTAGGGTATCTGTAGCTTCCAAAAGGTAAAGGAACTATTTTTTCCCTGTGAGACAGAATATGTGGGTGGGGTATCATTTTAAAAGGGCTTTGAGCTGATCACGTGATTTATTGAGTCTCTAGAGAACCACTTCAATTTTGAGCTGTAGAGAACCAGCCTCACTGCCCTCACTCGTATCTGTAGAAGCAGAAGACAAGGGAGTAATTAATAAATTAACACTCACACTTCTGACCCATGATATCGCTCTAGTGGATATTTTCACCAACAAGCTAACACGCTCAAGGGCCTCTTTATATGATAGAAGGGGTTAACTGGTCACCCCAAATCACCTTTGACTGGACAAATGTATGTATACGCCTCTGACTGCACGACATATATTTGGCATATACTAAAAGATAGCAATCAATATAGGAATACAGGATAAGAATCTTTATTTAGTGGAAGAGTGTACATGTTGCTTTTTCACTATGTTTTCCAACAATATTGCCACTTTGATGCTCTTGGAAGGTTTGACATTTATGTGAATAAATTAAAAACTAATGTTAGATTCAATAACACCAATATCAAATAGACTTCAGAATGGTTCCCAGAGCCAGCCAAGACCTTAATAAATCCCAGCGCCAAAGCAGACCAAGCCAAGATTCCCCATAGATAACGTAGTGCTGTGAAGCCCTGTCCACGGTGCTGATTCTTGTCTGCATACATTTACACATGCCAACATCAGATGTTTCAAAGGAAATCACTCATCAAAGGGATGATTCTGTGGTAAAAATGTTTAAATGTTATTCTATGTGTATCAGTTCTCTAGGGCGAAGGCACTCACACACAGTGGTACACAAACATACACACACACCCATCTACATTGTCATGGTTTGTTTACATGATTGACGTGAGCTAATGTAGATTGCGGGGGTTGCTGATTATTTCTAATTAATCAGTGGTGGAAGACCAGAGCAATAAATGAATGGGCAAATTGGATGATTGAAAGATGGTGGGATTAATCAAACCAGATGATTGATGGTTATGAAGCTTGTGCTGATGGGTTCACTATCGCTCTCTCACTCTGTCTCTTCTGTCTTCTTCCAGTTTGGCATCTCTAATCCGGGGTCAGGTGTTGACTACAGATGGAACCCCTCTGGTGGGGGTGAACGTGTCTTTTGTCAACTATCCCCACTACGGATACACGCTGACACGGCAGGATGGAATGTATGTACAACAGCTACCCAGCACTCCTTGCTGAAACTCTTGAATCTACCTCACCACATAGGCTGTATTATTAGATTAGATTAGATTAGATTGGATTAGAAAACTATAATGATCCCATGAGGAAACTAGGCTCTTGTAGCCACAAATAATTAGATACAGCAAAGGAATGGGGTTTCGAATAAGAGTAAATGTATTTACGAGAACAACACGATTGAGAATGAAAACACTGCAATCTCCTAAATGGAAATGTGCATAAATAAAAATGTGCAAGAAAATATGAAAACGCAATATATTGTACCAGCCAAATGTTAGAGAACAATCGCTGGAAATAAGACTTTTTTTCAGAATTGAAAATGTTTCATGTCAGGTCATATAATTTTACAGAAGTAAACATTTCACTCAAAATACACATGTTAAAAGGGCCATCAAAGAAACTTTTAAAGCAAAAATGAAAAACAATAGTACCATAATCCTTTGCTTTAATGCTTTCCAAACTCAGCCCTTTAACTCACCTGACATGTGTTTCTATTTCTTCTGCAGGAACTGCAGCAAGTTTTCAATATACTTTAATTTGACTTTTTGGTCCAATTTCCCCCCTAGAAGTTTAAGTCTGGCTGACATCTGTAAAATGTTAGTTCAAAATTTGATTCACTGGTTCTTTAAACTGACCTCCATTCATTAAATGTGCAGTTTCTGTGTTCCCTGTCTCAGGTTCTTTAAGCACTCTTCTCCTCCTTTTATCAATGCTTTCTTTGCAGCATTTTCTCCCAGTTAGGCCAAGCTGACACGGAAACATCTGAACTTCTAGTAACATTTAATTGACTTTGTATTTCAGGGGCGATCACTCACCATTTTTACGGACTTGTGACTTGAATGAACATGTTCTTATGTCCCTGTCTGACCTTGTTTAGTTTTGATGAGTGCTATTTTCTTCCAGTTGTTACAGGCTCTTGGCCACGGCAGTTCCAGACACTTACAAAGCTCTGGCCATTTGCCATGGCGAACATGTGTATGTGACCTATTTCTGTACTAATCATTAACCCACAGCTGTTCACCATAATTTGGTGACAAAAGGTCAAAGGAGAACATCAAATCACTTCAACACTGAAACCGGTGTTCTTACTCTGTGTTATTCATATTTCAGACCTTTAACTGTTCTCTACACAGCCTGTCTAGACGTGTCTGTTGTAAAAGCTTGCTGTACCATAATGAAATAATTTTGAAAAATTTATTCCAGGTGTTTTTTTGTTGACGAATTATTCCTAAAGCAATGGCGTTAATATTAAATTAGAAGAAGCTAACACTGACAGTGTATGAGTCCAAATAACCGTCCACCACAGCACTCCCCATTTGTACCTCATTCCCATCCTCTTCTCGCAAACCTCTCCAGGTTTGACCTGATAGCTAATGGTGGTGCATCACTGACTCTGCGGTTCGAGCGCGCCCCCTTCCTGAGCCAGGAGCGCACCGTGTGGCTGCCCTGGAGCCAGTTTTATGCTATGGACACTCTGGTGCTTAAGACAGAAGAGAACACGATCCCTGGCTGTGACCTGAGCGGCTTCGTCAGGCCTGACCCTCTTGTGATTGCATCCCCTCTCTCCTCCTTCTTCAGCTCCAAGCCAGGGGAGAAACCCATCATACCGGAGACACAGGTGCAGTACCACTGACCTCTGGCAGCCGGCTAATCTCCCTTCTGGTTCCCTCACTCTCTTGCCACTCTCCTGTATGCCCGTCTCCTGTAGCTCTCTTTCTCCATTCGCTCCCATAGCTTCCCACCCCCCCACCCCCCACCCCCATTTGTTCCCTCTCTCTCTCTCTGTTTCTTTATTTCTACCATTGTTTTTTTCCCTTTTTTGTCCTTCAGCCGTCAGTGGAAGCGTGACCCCCATTACTCCCCCTCTCTAATCCCCCCTCTAATCCCTCTCTCTTGTCATCTCCTCTCTTTGTCTTCCAGGTGCTGCATGAGCAGATCGAGGTGCCCGGCACAAGTCTAAAGCTGTGCTACCTAAGCTCCAGGACACAGGGCTACCGCTCCCTGCTCAAGGTGACCATGACTCCGGCCGTGGTGTCCATGGGCCTGCTGAAGGTTCACCTGATGGTAGCCGTGGAGGGCCACCTCTTCCAGAAGTGGTTCCACGCCTCGCCCAACTTGGCCTACACCTACATCTGGGATAAGACGGACGCGTACGGGCAGAGGGTGTACGGGCTCTCTGAAGCTGTTGGTGAGTGGAAAGGACAGGGACGGGAGAGAGGCTGTGCTGGGGCTTTGGGGTATTTTTTTTTTATTTTTTTTTTGCCAGTGGATTAGAAATTTTACCAGTAAGGCAGAACTGGCCGTGACAGAGGGAGAGAGTGCTAATTAAAGAGCCCGAAGGAGAGATAATACACCAGAAAGCCATCCTCCATCCACTACGCAGTATAGCCACAGTTAAGTGCTTTTTTTTTTTTTGCTTTTTTTTTTTTTGCTTTTTTTTTTTTTTTTTTCCCTCATACGTCTATTTTTCATTGAAGCGGCGTGTGGTTCAGTCAGCCAGCCGTAACTGTGGTGAAGGGTTATTAGCCATCAGGGTGAGTTAGCAGTTAGCTGCTGGAGCAGCAAGCAGGAGTCCAGGGGAGCCCTGGTGCTATTACATTCCGCTGTCACAGTCGCTCACGGATGCTGTCAGCCAAACACTGCTGTCAGGCCACAGATGCAGTGGACATCTGGGGTTTCAGTGTGGACTAAAATCATGAGGGGCGTACTGTTTGGGAAATTACAATCACTCAAAGATCCCATGGCTCCCCACAGTAACTTTATATATTCCGTTTCTCAAAGGATGTGAAGCACATACGTGGTTTTAGGTTATGTTTTGGTAGCCGCGAACACGGGCGCAGGTACACCACGTTGTTGTTTGCAGTGACGCCGGAAAAAAGTGCCGGTAACAGCACGCTCGCTTTGACTCAAGTGGGAGTTGACGTGTTAACACACTTTTTCCTCTTAACAAGTTGGAACACGACAGCGCACACGTGCATCAACACATACAATATGTATGCGGACGCTCGCGTGCAAACACTCTCAGTAGTCTCAATATGTCTGTCTTATCTCAACTAATTTTCCTCACCTCCCTTGCTTACTTCCTCCCTACATCCATCCCGATCAGCCGAGACTCTGTCAGCACATGTGCATGATTGGGGCATAACGTGTCCTCCAGCCTGTGGCCTGTAGGTTTAAAGGTCCGCTGGGCAATCTGTCCAATTAACAAGGTTTTTAATTGATTTAGCAGCATGTGAGTGTGTTAGTTAGGTGCGAGTGCAGATTTTGGCATAGGTGCTAACTAGCTTCTCCGTGTATCACGTGTTTCACAACTTAAATTAAGTTTGGAGGTTATGCTCTGATGAAGCTCTGCATAGCCTCTCTTCCTCTGTTGTTTCTTTGGTGTTTTTGTATTCTCTGGTGTGTGTTTTTTTTTTTCTTTTTTTCATCACTTATTTTCGTGTCCCACCTTTTTTCTCTATTTCTCCCACCTCTTCCCTCTCCTATATGTAGTGTCAGTGGGATATGAGTATGAGTCCTGCGCCAGTCTCATCCTCTGGGAGAAGAGGACGGCCATTCTGCAAGGCTACGAACTGGATCCCACCAGTCTGGGCGGCTGGTCACTCGACAAGCATCATATACTAAACACACGCAGTGGTACGTACACACACGCCCTTATGATCCCTCACAAACGAGCACAGACTTTTCCAATAGTACCTATTTTCTTTCTAGTTTATATTTATCAAGTCTCCCATGTGTTGCAGGTTTACAGTACTGTATATCACACTAAACTTGCTATTGTCTAGGGGAGGGTGTAGACCACATGGTGCTGCCTGTGGTTCACATGGAGTTGCCAGGCACCTTTTCTTACCTGTCAGTGTGGATTTTCACAGGAAGAGCTTGTGTTGTCTCACTTAGTTTGACTCCCTCATCCACTCACGCCAGCCGGGCTGAGTTAACATGTGCACCGACTAATCAGCAGCAGCTACTAGAACAGAAACAACAAAATGGCTTAACATAGCGGTTTAATCCACCAGCTTCTATTGCACCTCAGAATGTTACCAATGATCATCTCCTCCTGTCCAGGCATCCTTCACAAGGGAAGTGGCGAGAACATCTTTGTGACGGAGCAGCCCCCGGTAATCACCAGCATCATGGGAAACGGCCGGAGGCGCAGTATCTCCTGCCCCAGCTGCAACGGCCTGGCCGACGGCAACAAGTTGCTGGCACCGGTCGCCTTGGCAATGGGCATCGATGGCAGCCTCTATGTCGGGGACCTCAACTTTGTACGCAGGGTCTACCCATCTATGAACACAACTGGCATCCTGGAATTAAGGTATTATATATATATATATATATATATATATTTTGGAGGGAGTACACCTGGGTTACAGAGCTGTCCCTCTCTCTCACTTCGATGACAGAGTTCAATTGTTATTTATGGTTACAGCAGAACACAGAAGTCTCTACTAATTACATAAGGCACAAAATGCAAACACATACGAGTCATGTAACATACATTTCAACATCATGTAACAGGGCCCATAGAGGTCACGGTCCAAGCTCTTACGCAAGCCCCAGCACACGTGTAAAACATGCTGACAGAGGCATGAATATCGATAAGGAATATGGAAATGGGAAAAAATTATAATGTTTAATGCAAATTTACTTTTACAACAGCAAAAGAATAATAAATTAGAAAGCAGATTGGCATTTAGAGGTTTTATGATGTTACAGGAAAAATACTGATAGATACAAGAAGGGCTGGTTAGATTAGAATAGAAGTAAAATGGAAGGAGAAGAAGAGGTGGAAGAGACGTTTTCAGTACATAGAATGTGTAGGATTGCGTTCTCCATGAAACATGAAAAATAAGGTGAGACACTGGGGACGGCAACATGAAGTCGAATTTTACACTGTGCTAGATACCATTTCTCCAGGGTGTTTTTACACGTGGTTAAATTTTGCTGTTCACACCACAGCCAGCTTTGTGTTGCTCTCTGTAGGTAGGCCGTAGACAGCGTGAATTAACATTTGTTCTGTTGTGCTTTTATCTCGCTTTCTCCCTTGAAGGAACAAAGATTTCAGACACAGGTAAGATCCTAATGAAGATATATTTAATGTTTTTAGTAAACATTCCGGCAACAATAGCAAAAGTACTTGAAACCGTCTTTAGTGAAAATATAAAATCAAGTGACTTAATCTCTGACATAATAATCGTGTTGTTTTTTTTTTCTCTCTGTCACCTCAGTAACAACCCAACTCATAAGTACTTTTTGGCAGTGGATCCAGTATCTGGGGCTTTGTTCATCTCAGACACCAACTCCCGCAGAATTTACCGTGTTCGCTCATTAACGGGAGGCCGCCTGCTGTCGGACAATGCAGAGGTGGTGGCTGGGACAGGGGAGCAATGCCTGCCCTTTGATGAACGCTGCGGTGATGGCGGCAAAGCCACTGAAGCTACACTCATGAGCCCCAAAGGTGAGCCACTGACAAAAAGTCGACAAAATGTATTACCAGCTTCATTTTGATAATTAAATAATTGTCTTAGTCATCATGAGTGTTTGCTGATTTTCTCTGTTTTATATTATTAAAAAGTTGAATATCATTTTTATTTTATTTTTTACTGTTGTCAGATGAAACTATACATTTCAAGTTCTCACCTTTGGCTGTGGGAAATTGTGACAGTATTTTAAAAACAATTTACTATTCCCTGACATTTATCATCATTTGTTGCATATAAATTGATTCTATTTTCTATTTAGATTTTCATGTTCAAATGATGAATGAAAATAACTGTTAAAAGTCACCATTTTCCCTGGCAGACCTAAACTAAGATCATAATCTGTAGTTCAGTGCACAAGACATGTAAATTAAAGGCGCCTTTAATTCCACAATTCGCTCATCCAGTGACTCCACTAAAGCAGGACAGACACAGAAGGAGGTTATAAACCAGGTTAATGTTAAACTTATTAATGGAATTATTTTTGTGGATCATTGGATCTTAGAACATTGTGACACCAAACTGTCAAGGATGTCACACTGTCACATTTCCTGTCAATGACACAAGTGTGTATATATATGTGTGGCTGCAGATGTTAGTATACATACAGTATGTGTGTGTGTGTGTGAGAGAGAGAGAGAGAGAGTGAAGATGGGAGAGACAGGAGAAGACAATGAGCCACTGATTCCCTCTTACCTGTCACAGGCAAAGTCAGCCAGCGCACATCAGCCAGCTCTCTCTCTGCCTGCATCTTCTCGTCTTTCTCTCCTTCTCTCTCCCTGCCTCTCGTTTTCTCTTTCTTTCTCTCATTTGCTCTGTGCCCTTCGCCGTAGCTTCCATCTGTTGTTGTGTATCTCAGTGTGCCTAGAAGTTATTTTTGGGCACAGTTGCCTCGAACAAACACACCTGTCTGAATGCCTGCTGCCTGTTAGACCGACAAGGCTGACACAGCACCACTGGTAAATGCTAAAAAGGAGAAAAGCAGAAACAAATGAAAAGTAGAATGGTGGGGATGACCAAAAAAAGCAGCAAGGAGAAACTAAGGAAGGAAGTAAAGTGCAACAGATCGAGAATCAGCTTGCAGTCTACATTGCCCTCTGGGAGGAACATTAGCTCAACTCCGCATCCCGATGACTCATCCCAAAAACTAACACTTCTCCAACATTTCAATGCCCGTTCCATCACTTTGTTCGCTCTCATTCGATGAAGCATTGAGCAATTCAGCTGTCAGTGCTGCTATCCGTTCTCAGCCGGTGGAAAGAGTGAGGTTTAATTGACTTAAAATGTCTATCGGTTGCCTACAGCATTTGAGTTATGAGTCCTCACTCACGGTATTCATCTCCGCTTTGACAGGTATCGCAGTGGATAAAAATGGGCTGATGTACTTTGTGGATGCCACCATGATCCGTAAGGTGGACCAGAACGGCATCATCTCCACTCTGCTGGGGGCCAACGATCTGACTGCCGTACGGCCACTGAGCTGTGACACCAGCATGGACGTCAGCCAGGTAAGTCGGTTGAGAGGTGATGGGGTGATAGATGACAATCTAACAGCCCTGTGAGTGCTGAGCTATGACGATTGTGTGGCCACGCGCCAGCCAGGAGGTCAGGGAGAGACTGATTTAGGGGGGATTAAAGAGTCCATAGACTGCAGTCACTTAAAAAAATGAAGAAGAGACTAGTATGAACCTTGGCAAACTTTCAAAAGGCCTCCCTCAGCATAGACATTGTCTCATGTATAACTTGTGTTTCTGCCCAGCAGGTGCGCCTCGAGTGGCCCACAGACTTAGCGGTGAACCCCATGGACAACTCTCTCTATGTCCTGGAAAACAATGTCATCCTACGCATCACTGAGAACCACCAGGTCTGTACCACAAGGATGGATCACCACTGCAAAACCCTTAGGGTGGACACTCACTATCTGGCTTTGACAGGATTTGGCCCCAATTAGGCTTTCTTAAGCCAATTTAGAAGTAAAAGTTCAACTTCTAACACAGTTTTCTAAGTTTTGCAGTGGTGGCCATGTTAATGATTAATTAGCTCTAGGAATATTCTACTTTCTGGAATCTTACTTCATTATGGAAAGTTACCTCTGCACTGTTTCAGTAGCAAACCACTGCTACACACTGCTAACATCTCTGTTGTTTGGTTGTAGATGTGACATTCTCTGTTGTTGCCTGCAGGTGAGCATCATAGCAGGTCGGCCCATGCATTGTCAGGTGCCAGGTATCGACTACAGCCTCAGTAAGCTGGCTATACATGCGGCCCTGGAGAGCGCCACAGCCATTGCCCTGTCCCACACCGGCATCCTCTACATCGCTGAGACTGATGAGAAAAAGATCAACAGAGTTAGACAGGTATGAGATGGAGACGCACTGTACACAGTGGTTAGGCCGTCGTTTTTTTTGGAATGGATTTGTCAGTCTTAAGTTATATTGTTGGCCAGCAGAATTGACAGCACAGCTGTGGGTGCGTTTTGTTTAAAATATTCTGAGAGTGTTTCAGATCTCCAGACACTATATTCAGTTCAGGCACTTTTATGTTTTTCCCATTCCTCTGTTTTGATAACTCAAAATGAATTTCACTTTTGGTAAAACATTTTCTTTCATTGAGTGGTGACTTTTTTTTTTTTATTTCCAATCTCATTATTAACCGGCTCTCCTCTTCCATTTTCTGTCTGTGCATTTTTCTCAGGTGAGCACCAATGGAGAAATCTCTCTCCTGGCCGGTGCTGCCTCTGACTGCGACTGCAAGAATGACGTCAACTGCAACTGCTTCTACGGTGATGACGGCTACGCCCCCGACGCCGGCTTGAACTCCCCCACTTCCTTGGCTGTGTCCCCCGATGGGACATTGTTCATTGCAGACCTCAACAACATACGCATCAGGGCCGTGCGAGCCAACCGGCCCGGCCCTGCCGTCTCAAGCGCGGGCTACGGAGGAGCTGCGCAGTATGAGGTTGCGTCGCCAAGGGAACAGGAGCTGTACGTCTTCAATGGGGAGGGGCTTCACATCCAGACAATCAGCCTGGTGACTGGGGAGCCACTTTACAACTTCACCTACAGCCCTGATGGAGAGCTGACCATGCTGGTGGATAACTGCAACAATACAGTGAAGGTGAGACGGGACGGCCTGGGCCAGGGAGGAGGAGCCGGCCTGCTCAGACTGGTGCTGCTGCCTGAGAATCAAGTGGTGACCCTGGGACTGGATCCAACAGGGGGGCTTCGTAGCGTGTCGGCCCTGGGCCAGGAGGTGGCTCTGATGGGCTACAGTGGCAACACAGGCCTCCTGGCTACCAAAGCTGATGAGACAGGATGGACAACATTTTACCAGTGAGTGTTTGTGACAGTGGGAAAGTGTCTGAATGTGCGTTTGTATGTTTCCACCACTTTTTCTTCATCCGACATACGAAATGAATGAGTTTCACAGGTTTTCTGTTCATCGTGTTCCACTGCATTCCCAATGATTCATCTGACACCTCAAACAGTGTACTGCTGCCCCCCAGTGTTAGTTTTTATAACTACAGCCAATTCCTGAAAGATGACCTGATACGTTCCAGCAGTCTTTTTGTGTGTCACCATATATGCCATACAAGTATGAACCTGTCCTTCCCTTGTTAATCACCCTCACTGCATTTTCCCAGGTACGACAGCGAGGGTCGCCTGACCAACGTGACATACCCCACGGGCATGGTGACGAGCCTCCACCGCGAGATTGAACGCTCCATCAACATCGACATTGAGAGCTCCAGCAGAGACGACGATGTCACTGTCATCACCAACCTGTCCTCTGTTGAAGCCTCGTACACTGTGGTGCAAGGTAGAGACACACTCAGCACATGCAGGACATGCAGTAGAAAATGAGCTGCTCATGAATTTTTAATGACTTGTGCGGAGTGTGCAAATTGCAGAGTGTGATGCACAAAGGTGGACAAATGCTGGGCCCAAATCATCGACATGGGGCAATATAAATCAAACTATTTTGTGCAGATAAAGATTTATGTAATCCTAGAAAAAGTGCAAGTGGTTCTGTTTATGTGTTATCAATGCTTTGACAAGAACACAGACACTAGAACTAACTAATCTAGTATTCAAAAACATAGCCGCTCTCTGTGGTGGTGAATATGCACCAGCCTGCCGACTCTAATTGAAAGTCTTGTAATTTTCACTCAGTTATGTGCATGCTCCAGGAGATTATTTTCCTTCCCTACCCACATCCAGCCCTCTCTCACTCCCTCTTACGGTGTAAAATTACAAATATATAGTTGTTAATCCCAGCTGGGATCATCCTGCTTTTGAATATCATCACAGCAAAATTCATTAACTCATGTAGAGTGAATCCTCCTCATCATCCCTCAAGCTTTCTCCTCACACACTCACACACACACATACACACTTACACACACGTGCACAGACATACAAATACAGCTCTCAACTATTTCCCATGATCCCTGAGCTTATTTGGTCTGTTTAGAGGAAGAAGGAGAAGGAGAATAATTGTCTCCCTTCCCTTGACCAGTGCGCGTGGCGTGACAGAAGTATGAATGCAGACTGTGGACTATATAAGTCTGAAGGCCTCAGAGAGAATAAGTTGGAGATGTATTCAGTGATCCACCTGCGTTGCGGGAGGAAAAGGGAAGAGTTGTTCACAGTGCTGTAAGTCATTTAAGGTTTCCACCGCACTGTGTGGGTTTCAGCACAGCTCTCTGCTGACATACTCACTTAACCATCTCCCTCTCTTTCCGCTCTTTCTCGCTCTCTTCATTAACTCCTGCACAGTGAATTCTCCCTGGCCCTCAAGCTCTCATTTCTCTCTCTCTCTTTCCCTCTCCCTCGCTTCTGTTTTATTACGAGGTTGTTCAGACAGAGAGAGCAGAGAAGATTTATCTAAAGGCTGTTGCTGCCAAGTCAATGGAAAAAGCTTCACTTGTCTGTTTGAGGCATTGTTAAAATGTGCCTTGAGCTTTATTACAAATTGGCCTTATGGATTACTGTCATTTATGGTGGGGCTTCAAAGGGAGACACCATCTGATCCCCTCACCTTTTGTAAATTAAATAAAAAAAATCTCCCCCCTCTGCAACTGCCAGATATTTCTGAGCCGAAAACAATTTTATCTTACTTTCAATCACATCGTTGTGATCAGGACGGCTGTTTTCAGACATCAGAGGAAAAAATTAGCCTCTGCATTAGGCATGGGCTTATCTGTTTCCATTCTTGTGTTTGAGAATCATTAAAGAGTCATTAAACTGTAGAGATAGGAGGATTGTAGAGAGATGTCAGTTTAGCCACACTATTTTCATTCAGAATATTTTGTTATAGGAATAGGAATCAGAACTTTTATATTTTTTTTATAAATATTTTATGGTTCTTACTGACATGAGCCTCTATGATTGGACTTTCCCTTTCCCTGTCAACTTAGTTTTTCAGACAAGACATAAACAAAACTGCCGCTGTTTTAAGCTGTAGTTAGTCATGTCCCACAGAATTGTGCCATATCCCAAAAAGTTTTGACTGAGCTTTAAGTAGGCCACAAGATCATGCGATGTCAGTCTGGTAGTTTTAATTAGAGCCGTGGGTTGGCAATATTTCATATTTGAGAAAAGATGGTCCTGTGTATCCTAGGCTAAAAGAACAGCACTGAGCATTTCCTCTGGATCAAGAGGTTTTGAATGCAATGGCTACAAGTCATCTGGTCCCCCCACTGGCTGCTTTCCTTGCCTTCCTTACTGTATATCGATTTGTCTCCCCCTACAGACCAGGTGAGGAACAGCTACCAGCTGTGCAACAATGGTACCCTGAGAGTGATGTACGCCAATGGTATGGGCATCAGCTTTCACACCGAGCCCCACATCCTGGCAGGCTCTGTCAGCCCTACGATCGGTCGCAGGAACATCACCCTGCCCACTGACAATGGCCTCAACTCCATTGAATGGCGCCTGCGCAAGGAGCAGACCAAGGGCAAGGTCACCGTGTTTGGGAGGAAGCTACGGGTGAGTTGACCTTTTTCCTGTGCCAGTGACGGCCTTCTTTGAAAACTGTTATTTAACACACCAAACATAAATACAAAAAATATGACTTCAAAACATTTCCTCAAAATTAACCTCTCCTTCTCCCCTTCTCTTTAGGCTCATGGCCGCAATCTTCTCTCCATTGACTTTGACCGCAACACTCGCACAGAGAAGATTTACGATGATCACCGGAAGTTCACACTGCGCATTATGTACGACGCTCAGGGCCGGCCAGCCATGTGGCTGCCCAGCAGCAGCCTGGCAGTGGTCAACGTATCCTATTCGACCACTGGACAGCTTGTCGGGCTGCAGAGGGGGAGCATGAGTGAGAGGACCGAATTTGACCCCCAGGGACGCATCCTGTCTCGTTCTTTTGTGGACGGGAAGGTGTGGAGCTACAGCTACCTTGACAAAGTAAGTACATTTATCTTTAACATTGTCATTTAGGTATCAAATGATACCAAGGCAAGGCAATAGCAAGAAAGAATAGCAATTTGGACTGCAGAATTGAGTGAAATAATACATCATTTTTATGGTTATGAAGATTCAAATTTGTCAACTGAGAGCAAATTACTCCTGGTGCTATTTCACAGGCGGCAAGTCACCCATTGATAATGCTATTATATTAATCCCTATTCTGCCTCCCTCTCTGCTTCCAGTCCATGGTGCTGCTCCTGCAGAGCCAGAGGCAGTACGTCTTTGAGTTTGATGCCTCAGGTCGGGTCACAGCTGTCACCATGCCCAGTGTGGCCCGCCACACCATGTTCACACACGTGTCAGTCGGCTACATCCGCAACACCTACAACCCCCCAGAGAGCAACGCCTCCATCATCCACGACTTCACCGAGGACGGCAGACCTCAGGCCACGCATTACCTGGGCACCGGCCGCCGTGTCCTCTACAAGTACGGCAAGCTGGCGAAGCTGTCAGAGATCGTGTACGACAGCACCGCCGTGACGTTCGGCTACGACGAGACAGCTGGTGTGCTGAAGATGGTCAACCTGCAGAGCGGAGGCTTCTCTTGCACCATCCGCTATCGCAAAATGGGGCCGCTCATCGACAAGCAGATCTACCGCTTCAGTGAGGAGGGAATGGTCAACGCAAGGTTTGACTACACCTACCATGACAACAGCTTCCGCATCGCCAGCATGAAGCCGGTCATCAGTGAGACGCCACTGCCTGTCGACCTCTACCGATACGACGAGATCTCTGGAAAGGTGCAGACATTTTGCTGTGGTCTACATTGTCTTTCAATCTCTTTTGAGCAATATGTAGTTTAACTTCCAAAACAAACTCTCAGTCTTTGAATGTACCTTCTGTGGCTGCCAGAGGACTCACCTTTTCTCTAAACCTTTCTACCCCTCCTATAGGTGGAGCACTTTGGAAAGTTCGGGGTCATTTATTATGACATTAATCAGATCATCACCACAGCCGTCATGACGCTGAGCAAGCATTTCGACACCCACGGTCGCATCAAGGAGGTCCAGTACGAGATCTTCCGTTCACTTATGTACTGGATGACGGTGCAGTACGACAGCATGGGACGGGTGGTGAAGAGAGAGCTCAAAATTGGGCCCTACGCCAATACAACTCAGTACCGCTATGATTATGATGGGGACGGACAGCTCAGTGGCGTCAAGGTGAGTATTCTGTGTGGAGAGAGTTGGTATAATGTGGATTTGTGGGTACTGTCATAGTTACGGCACCGATAGGCAAAACCTGATAGACTCTCATTAACAAACTTCCTTGTTTCATCCAGGTGAATGACTGGTCTACCTGGCGCTACAGCTACGACCTGAACGGTAACCTCCATCTGCTGAATCCCGGGAACAGTGCCCGCATCTTGCCGCTCCGCTACGACCTCAGAGACCGCATCACGCGCCTGGGAGATGTCCAGTACCGCGTGGATGAGGACGGCTTCCTCAGCCAGCGGGGCTCCGATGTTTTTGACTACAACTCCAAAGGACAGCTGCTGAGGGCCTACAACCGAGGTCCCGGCGGCTGGAGCGTCGTGTATCACTACGACGGGCTGGGCCGCAGGGTCTCCACGAGGAACAGCCTGGGACAGCACCTTCAGTTCTTCTACGCCGACCTCAACCACCCGGCAAGGGTGACACACATCTTCAACCACTCCAGCTCGGACATCTCGTCGCTCTACTATGACCTGCAGGTAGGAGTATCTACCAATACACTTTCCTTATATTTCAACATATCAGCATATGTTAAATAATCTTTTTCTGGGAAACTTAAAGAAATATTTTTGTTAAACTTATGGCAAAAACCTTAAATGTACTGAATTCCTGACTGTCTCATGTTCAGGGACATTTGTTCGCCATGGAGGTGAGCAGTGGAGAGGAATACTACATAGCTTCTGACAACACTGGCACACCGCTGGCTGTCTTCAGCAGCAATGGACAGATGATCAAACAGGTAATACACAAAGCAGTTTTGTATCTCGCTTTGTTGGCGATCAATTTATGCTACGCAAATTGTGTCGTGCCCACAGCGTCTTTGTGCAAGATACTAAATTCCTTATGAGCTCCAGGGGCGCTCCTCTGTGCCTGACAGAGTGTGCTGACCTTTCCATCAGAGGCAGAGCTGAGAAACACCAAAAGCAAATTGACTCTGCTTGTGTCACCCAGGTGCAGTACACAGCCTACGGAGAAGTGTACCTGGACTCTAACCCGGAGTTCCAGCTGGTGGTCGGTTTCCACGGTGGTCTCTACGACCCCCTGACTAAGCTGGTCCACTTCACCCAGCGGGACTACGACGTCTTGGCCGGGCGCTGGACCTCGCCTGACTACAGCATCTGGCCCAAGATAGGGAAGGATCCCTCTCCATTTAATTTGTACATGTTCAAGAACAACAACCCCCTCAGTGACATGCTGGACGTCAAAAATTATGTCACAGGTACAAGATTAATATATATTAATATGGTGCACATGTTGAATTCTGTTGTATGAATATTTCTACATTATTAAGCCATTTTTACTTTGTCTAAAGAATGTGATGTGGATACAGTAGAATAAAATAACCCACGCTGTAATGGTCATGTACTTTTAGTTCAACAAGGCACATACACATCTCCAGAACAAGCTCAGCTGAGCATTTTATGTCCTGACATTGTCTCTGATATGGCTCATGTGCAGAAGAAACAGATTGTTATGACCAAGATACAGCGGTTTATGCAAGTAACAATGTACTACAGATGGCACACTAGCTAAGAGCTTTACATAACGCCAGATGAGTCACAGAAGCAAATACACGTTCGCATTTTTTTTTATGATAAAATAAAATGATTCATCTGCTCCCATGTTTAACTTTGTCATTCAGCCAATTAACTTCCCTCTCGTCTGCTGTAGATGTGAAGAGCTGGCTGGTGATGTTTGGCTTCCAGCTTAGCAACATAATCCCAGGGTTCCCTCGACACTCGCTCTACTTTGTGGAGCCACCGTTCGAGCTGCAGGCCACCCAGCACTGTGAGAACGGACAGGTACGGACTGCTGGGCTGAAAATATCATCAACTGAATCAAAGCCAACATTAACCCCCCTTAATAGTGATTCAGCTTTTCTCACAAACGTTCATGTTAATGCAGATACAGATGCCAGTCATCTTTCACAGCAGTATCTACAAGCAGCAGTCAGTGGGTTAATACATTACTGTATCTTTCAACAACGTGACAAAGCTGTCTTCTATTTTGTCATGTAGCTCATCACTGGTGTGCAGCAGGCAGCAGAGCGGCACAACCAGGCCTTCATGGCCCTGGAGGGTCGTCTCCTCAACAAGGAACGCCGAAGACGCAAGGACAAGCCCGGTCACTGGTTCGGCACCAGCACCCCCATAATAGGCCGAGGAGTAATGCTGGCTCTGAAGGAGGGCAGAGTGGTGGCCGGCGTGTCAGCTTTGGCCAGTGACGACAGCCGCAAGGTGGCCCTGGTGCTCAACGGCGCCCAGTACCTCGAAGGCACCCATTACACCCAGGACAGGAAGGACTGTCACTACTTTGTGAAAGTGGGCTCTGCCGACAGTGACCTGTTGGCCCTCGGGCTTACCAACGGGCGCAAGTCGCTGGAGAGCGGTATCAACGTGACAGTGAGTGGCCGCTCGCGCAGAGGAGTGACCGTGGAGTTCGCGGTTCCGTCGTTGGTACTGAGCGTTCGGTACGGGCTCGCTGCGGACGTGGTGGATGAAGAGAAGGTAAGACTGTTGGAGCTGGCCAGGCAGAGAGCCTTGGCTGGGGCCTGGGCCAAGGAACAGCAGAGGGCCAGGGACGGGAAGGGAGGCAGTCGCCTCTGGACGGAGGGGGAGCGACAGCAGCTCCTAACGACAGGTAGAGTACAAGGCTACGATGGCTACTATGTACTGCCTGTGGAGCAGTATCCAGAACTGGCTGACAGCAGCAACAACATCCAGTTCCTCAGACAGAACGAGATGGGCAAGAGGTAACAGCCCACCTGAACTCGCTTGAAGGGCAGACTCTTCCCTCTCTCCCGCTCTCACTTCTCTAGATCCCGCTCCTTTTTCCTACCCAGCCTCCTCAACCCCTGCTCCTCTCAAAACCCATGGAGAATTAACCAACAAACGGGGTTACTCACGGAACGCTGCAGGGACTTTTGAAAAGAATGACTTATCAGAAAACAAATTGTTAATTTTACTGCCACAGGCAAAAAATTTAAAGTTTGGTCAAATGGTTCTTTTTTTGAGAAAAAAAACTTTGGACAACTGAAAAAGCACTGAAGAACTTTGAGAACTGTTGCTTAATGAATAAGAAGATTCCCCTTTTTAAAAAAGATAGTGATATTTTCGCCCATATTTTTTGGGTCACACTGAGAGCGGCCATGACAGCTACTGAACACACGGTGGAGTTGTACTGCGCTGGCTTCTACGGTGAAGGCTTGTCCGTCTCTAATAGACACTGACGGCATAGGGACCAAGGTGGAGACAAAGCCCCTCCCCAGAGCAGCCATTACAACTACACATCAACGGAGGACATCATAAACAGCGACAGACAAGGCAATGTTAAAGGTCGTCCAATACTATGAGTCGTCTCCCTGTCTCAGGCCTCCCATCGTCCACCGCGGACCAGTCCTCTGCTGCTGAGGCAGCGCACATCCATCCGAGCAACACACAAGCTAACGGCATCCTTGAACAAATCCGAGCTGTTAATGGACTAGAAAATAAACTTTTTAAAAAAAAAACCAAGTCAAAAAAAAGTGATGGCTATATTTGTGGACAGTGGTATCACACAGCATTGTTTATTTTGAAATGGGGAGAAGAATCATATTACTACATATGTGTCCGACTACACTAAATTTCAGGATGTTGCGTATACTGTAGATGCCGTAGTTTTGTACGTTTCAGTCGCGGTAGAATTGTGAGACTTTCACCAAGGCACTTCTGTACAGAACGATCGAACACAACATTCACAGAGTCCGAAAAACATGCTAAGTTAGTATTTATTTGATTTTATTCTTTTTTATTTATTTATTCTTAGTACTATATGACAATCATGAATGAGTCACCAGTTCTATTCCAAATGAACAGTAATGGATGAGTTTATTTTCTTTTGTAAAAATATGTAAGAAATGTTCATTTTGTTTTTGTATTAATTTCAGTTTGCTGACAGGGCAAATAATAGTCACTCTCAAAAAGAATAATTTATGTAATAAAGTGTTTTAAAAAAACGGTTTATACTTTAAATAAAGTCTTTAAAACTGTGAAATCTGTTTTTTCGAAATATATTTCGATGTACAGTGTATAGACCTACCTTTATGCAGCACAGTAGAATATTGTCCAGAATATCAAGTTTTATATTTCTAAGAGGAAGTGGCTTGTAATGTGCAAAATCTTTAGCTGGTCTTACTACTCTAGAGTTTTGTGGCACTCTAATATTCCATATCTACAATATCAATCCCCAGTTTGTTGTTTTTGACTGTTTTTTTGTTTGGAAGCAGAGCTATTTCTGTCCTAGATCCCAACAGCAGTAGCAGTAATGGATCCCTCTCACTGTGAAGAGACTCGTGCTGGATGTCATAATGTACCAAATCAGTATTATCAACGGATGATTCTTATACATTCACTGAAACGAGACTCTTCTGAGAACCTTATCAATAAAACATAATTGTTTACTTCAACCGAGCAACGTGTAGTTCACTTTCATCTCATTTTTGTGTTTGAAGATTGTTGATGTTCTTTTCCAGTTTCCACCGGACTCGACTGACGTACATTGACATCAGTTGCATTTCAAAGCAGTCATCAGAGTGTTGTTGAAACAAGCGGCTTTTTCCATCTCTGTTAATTGTGCATCAACCTCACTGATAAGATAATGGTTTTCCCAGATGAACACACAAATGTCACGTCTCCATGGCATGTCAGTAAACAAGCACACACACAACTACTGTTTTCCTCTCTCCGAACACACTGCTTGCATTTCTGAGCAGACGTAAACAGGGGCCAATACTTTTGACACTGACTGTTCATCGATTCTGATGTGCTTTTAACCAGCCGTTACAATTGCCCCTGTTAACTCCCAAGTGCTTGCAGATAAGTGTTATCTCCTGGGATAATTTTTACTCTATTCTATTGAATTTCAGACGCCTCGTTGCCTTTCAGCAGTGGTAGTAGAGGTTGAAGTGTCTATAATCAATATTTATTATAATAACAATGGATCAAGTGACCATGTGTGATGTGAAAGGAGTTGCTTGTAGTGATGAACTCACTGAGAACTATCACCCGACTCCGCAGCCCCCCACAGCTTTATCTCTTTACTGTGCGAACTCATTGTTTTCGTTGTACAGGCCCCAACTCCAATTTTTAGTTCAGTCTCGCCGCTCTCATCGCTTGGTTTTCGACAGCAGCAGGCTGCTTTCTTCAGTGTAAAAACTCCGAAAAGCCCCACTGCACGCTACCTGCAGCACCAAACAGCCGACAGACAAAGTTGGTGCCCAGCTGGTGAATGTAGTGAAGCATTTAGCAGCGGAGGAGCCAGATATTTCCCTCGGGAGTCAGCAGACACCAAAATGAGAGCGAAAAGGAGAGTGAATCTTGGACTGTTTGCCAAGTGAAAACAAACAGGATTCCAAATTAATGTTAATGTGGCTCCCTATCTGCTGGAAGTGTAAATATAAAACTGTTTGCTAACACTTTCACCATATCAACTTAACAGGTGATAATGTGTCAATGTTGTGTTTACAGCTTGTTTCCGTTGCCCCCAAGTGGCCAATTAAAGTCATTTATCCCAGGTTTAGGTAAAAGTGACGCTATCCATTACATGTATGAATTTTATTTGAGTAAAAATACAGTACAAGCAACAAAACGTACTTAAAGTAGTCAATATGCAGAATGACCCCCGTCAGTGTTAACATCATCAAAAAACGTTGTTTGACGTGGGGTCAGTTTTAACTATGTCATAGACTGTTGGGTAGAACAACATTGCATCGTATTTTATAAGCTGATCCTTTGTTTAGTACGTAACGTGAGTAACTATTCCTGTCAGATAAAATGTAGTGTAGTGTAAAATAAGAAGCACTATAATCCTAAATGGTAGTGGAGTAACAACATAAAATGGAAATTCTTAAGTAAAGTACAAGTTCCTCAAAACTGCTAGAGTATATGTTCTTCGTTACTTTCCATGACACGTCCTGTAAACATATTATACATCAGGCAGGCAGCCAGGTTGAAACCAACGTCCTGCACTAGCAACTGTGTTATAAATAGTTGCATGGATCCGGCCAGGCCCCAACAGCTACAGTACACTGATCTATACTGCTTACTCTCGTATAGCACATATGCTGCAATCCCCCGAATAAACACAAATGACAAAGCTTTCCATTTCACGGGAATAAGTTATTTTAATGCAAGATTCTCATCGAAAGCAAAAAGGCATCAAACAGATCATTTGGTTTCTTCTGTTAAGCAATCACGTTTTTTTTTTCTTCATATTTTCATATTTTATCTCCAAGGTATGTAGTAAAAATAATATTGGAGTAATTTTTCATATCAAGATCACCATGAAAACAAAACATAGAGGCCATCGAATGTTAACAGTAATCAAACATAAATCACTGTCCTCTTTAAAAATGCATTCCATTTATTGTCATATGATTTCACTTGAAGACAAACGTCGGCAAACACGGCTTCTGTGCAAATGATAGGGGTACATTTCAAGCATCAGCTTCTTAAGAGCACCCTGCGGCTCATTAGCAGCCAGGATCTTGGTGGCCTTTGTGGTATGGAGGGTCCAGGATAAGGGGCGGTCCTTGGCGATGGGAAGTAGCAAATAGCTGAAGGGGGAGTAGACAGGGTTGGAGAGGGCAGGCAGGAGTAGTGTCTTACAGAGGTAATCATCATAAAGTGCCAAAGAGCCTCACACTAGATGAGCCTGAGATCCAAGTACACTGTATGTGTCATTGTGTATCTACCTTATTTGTGTGTGTGTGTGTGTGTGTGTGTGTGCCTGTTGTGAGTTGGTGTAAGGTTACAGTGAAGAGCCTGAGATTCAGGTTATGTTTAGAAGCTCAGTTACAAGCTGCTACAGAGTAGCCCCTAAACAGGGACAGTCAGTCAGTCAGTCAGTGGTGAGGGCTTCACATCACGGTAGAGTAAGTAGCTCTGAGAAAAGACGTCCATATGGGATCGAGGCTTTTATTTATAGACGAGCAAAAGACTTGTAGAGGAAATGGAGGGATCGTTTTAAGGGAGTGCGAGGTTTAAGGCAGATGAAGGAGGGGGACAAGGTTGACGGGGTTCGAGGCACAGAAATGGGGGGAAAGGTTGTAATGGGAGTGAACAGTTGGGGAATACGTTATGTCAGCATGTCCCAGAGACAGCAGCAACACAGAGCTGTCCAGCAGGCTGTCAGGCATGTGTCTCCTGTGTCGTCTCTTCTCCTGTCCTCCACCACGTACACTGAAGAGCAAAGAAGAGAGAGAAGTGCAGAGAAGGAGGACAATATAGAGAAAGCAATTAGTGATTCATTTTCAAAAAAAAAAAATCATAAAACTAGAGAAAATTCAAAGAATTACAGCATGGAGTCTTCAGCTGTGAGTTCAAATGTAACCATGGCTGCTATGATTTTCCTCTAATTACGTTCATCACGGGAGGCACATCACCATGGAAATGCCAAAGCAGCCCAGATACATTATCAGACAGCGTTATGGTTGAGTAACGTTAGCACTGCTTTGAGGTATCATTAAACCAATGAAATGAGAGCTTTCAGAACTTCCCACCACCATGCCACAATTAGGCACTTCCCTTTACTTCACATGTACAGCATTTATTTCACCTTCATTCAATACATTTAAATTAGTCATGTGAAAGGCTTATGTTGCCCATATGTGAGGCTTATCATCGGTTCCTGATTTTAAAAAAAACAAGTCAAACAACAGGCCTGAATGAATAGATCTCCCCTTCCTTGTGTTTGTGATTAATCATTCACATGGAGGGAAATACTCTTTCAGCTTTTAACAACCAGGTGCAGTGACTCATGACACAGGTGACTGTGTTACCAAGGTGACCAGCTCCTGGTCAAAAGGAAAGAATAAAACTAGCTGACCACTTATCATACTGAACTTTGATAATGATATGACAAAGAACTGGTAAATGATTGGCCAATATTTAATAATGAGCGTCTCTATCAAAATGACTCAAAACAGGAAATCTCGTTTGCAGAACACTCTCCTTTGATAAGCCAGAAGAGGCTTATCTAAAGTCAGTTACACAGGCAGTAACACCACTGCTTGCTTTAACACAAAATGGTGTTAACTGTGTTCTCTGAAATTGAAGATTTTCTCTTTGCATATTAGTTTTAAATATTTTGCAATGACGTGTGCTTTTTGTTTCACAGCTTGTGCTACACTCTTTTCTGGATGTTCAGTTGGGAGGTGCTACTGCATAAACACACCTTTAATCTAAAAACTGGCTTGACTTCACACTTTTAAATTCTTAATTGATTCCTCTACATACTGAGAGGTTTACATCATTAATCATTTAGTAAGCAGAGAAAAAATTAATGAGAAACTCTTTTGCTAATCAATAAAACATTTAAGTAATTTTTTGAGCAGAAAAAAGCCAAGCCTTTTATAGTTCCAGCTTCTCAAATGTGAGGATTTTCTGCTTGTTCTTGTTTGACATTATAACAAAGTTAATATCTCTGTGTTCTGGGCTGTTGGTCAGACTAGAAAAGCAATTTGAAGATCACTTTGGGCTTTAAGAAATTGTGACATTTTCCACAATTTTCTGACGTTTTAAAAACCAAACGAATAATTAATTAATCAGGAAAATAAAAGGCAGATTAATGGCCAATGAAAATAGTAGGCCTTATTCACAGTAGACATTTTCACTTGTCATAGTATGAAAAGTGCAGGTGTTACTAATAACATTATGGTCCCTCCGTTTTATTAAAGTGTCGTAGTATAACACCAGGACGCTGATAGCCATCATTCATTTTATTATTTACACCTGTACTTTTCCTACTGTGACATGTCGAACTGTCAGTGAAAAAGGCCTGATAAGGAGACTGTGGTAAAAGCCAACACATTTCGGGTATTCAGTTCCTACTAAAATGTGTCTACTTAACATTTCTTTAAATAAAACCTCATAAAACAACATGATCAAACCCAAAGTCAGTGTGGCCTGGTCTATAAGATACTGAGACTGTCCCGAAGCAGCTCTGTTCCCTTTTCAACAGTCCCTTTATATAGAAAAATTGACCCAAAAAAAGGCTCCTCAGATGTAAAAAGTGTTAATTAATTCCATGTAAAAAAAAAAAAAAAGGGAAAGAAAGTGACAGAAGGTAAACCATTCAGTCAAAACTATTGATTCTTTTTGCATCTGAAGAGCCTCTATCACTTTTTGTGTCAGTCTACAGACAATTTATTTACATAACAGGACTGCTGATTTTTGCTACACACACCAGACACTTTCTATTGAAAAGGCTGGATTCAAGAGCGCAAATCCTTTCACAATTCTTCAACTTTACTATTCCCTGACAACACGTCATTCAGGATGGCACTTCTCACATCATCACTGGTCCAACCATTCTGTTCTGACACCACTATGAATACTTTACATATTTGCATCACATGCTGTTGTGTGGTAACACTCACCTGTGTTTTTGGGAGCTTCCCCATACATAGGCCCTGGAGGGGGTCCCCCCTGCCAGCCAAACTGTGGTTGTCCAGGGTACCCTTGATACGGCGGCTGTCCTGGGCCAGGATAGGGACCTCCCTGCCCCATTGGTCCGGCAGGGTAGTTAGGGTAAGCTGGATTAGGCTGCTCCATGTTCACAGGGTATCCCTGTGGAGGATAACCCTGAGGTGGGTAGCCTTGTGGAGGTGGGCCCTGGGCTGGGTAGCCTGGAGCAGTGGGGCCATTCCCTGGGTATGGAGGGGGCTGCTCAAAATTCATCTTTGGGTTGAACAATCACCTAAATAACAAGAAAATAGGAGTTATGAGTTTTGTTAGTAGAATAAACAGATGGATGATGTGTGTCCTATGTATGTCAGTACTGATGTCAAATGATGTCAAAATAATCAGTCAAAGTTAAAACTAAGTGCTACATGTCACCCATTAGAAATGAAAGCTGTTTTTCTGCTTTTATGCAGATGTACCTGTAGAAAGATATATCATAGATAATGTACAATAAAAATTCTACATGCTTAAATACTCTCACATACAAGTGTATAGGCCTAATAAAGACATATACATTTTGGGGTTATTTCTAAAGCATAGAATTTCCTTTACTATAATGATGGCTTTATTTGCTGAGGACCTTATGATTAATGTGCTTATACTGTGAAGCTTAAACAATCATCACAGTTTGTTGTTATCTTGATATTCATAGTTACAATTGCACTTTAATTCAATTTTGTGTAACAAACGTGAGCGATCAGAACAATGAGTGGCATTGTATGGACCGTGGAAGAAATGTGAGTGTGTGGCTGTGTAATTCCGCCTCTAGAGTCACATTAGGCAATGAATTCCTCTGAGTCCTGATATGAGAACACAACATTTCCAGACAGGCACAAAAATGATGCAACTGTTTCCCAGATCAGAAACGTATATAGCATATAGCTCCCTAATCCCTCAACCCATCTCCTGCTGTTTCATGCCTTGGCACTCTCATGTGGCAAACAACCATGGTCTCCACCTCCACACAGGAAAGACAAGCACAGCATATTATTTCATAATTTGTTGACAGTGTCTTGTGAGTCAATGGTCAATCACAACCCACATCAGCCTGACCTGAGATAAGCCCCGTTATCTTGCTGTTCACACACAGACTTTACAAATGGAGGAGTCAGCTTCACAGTGTGCAGGGTGAGGCTAATCAATTGAAGGGAAAGAGAAAGAGAGAAAGAGATTGCAGTGACCATACAGGCCTGTACTGGTTGTATCTTCACACTTGGTTTTCCTCTTTACCGAGAAGCAGACACACACATGAAAGGTGACGCGTCATATTATCAACATCACACATTCGTAGTCGCCGTGTGATGTGTGAGATGAACATCAGAAGGATTGTTTAAGAAACCATTCCTTCTGATGCTGTTGCCAGGAACTGTTGTAATGTTTAGCCCGTTCAGGAGGAACAATAAACGTTTGTGATCAGCTTACTGTCTAAAGGTTATTTGTTCCACTTAAGGCCTTGTGAGAGTGAAAAGTGCATTTCCCCACCTAACACCAATGGCTTCTGATAAGTCAGATCCGGGTCCATCGCTGCCCTCATGCTAGCCTTCATCACTAGATGTGCTCATGTAGAACAGCCATAACAAAAGGGAAGTGGGCCAGATGGAAAACTGCAAATCTCTGCTCGGCCGCCCAGGATTCCTCTGTCACGTTGTATATGTACACTATAAACATCTAAATAGCACTCCTACTCCTTTATGCTTAGCTTCTCCACAACCACATCCAGTCTTCTGTCTATAATAAGGCACTGCAGTAGATGTAGCTGTAAACAGAATTGCGACAAGAGGCATTTCTAAAATTGGTAGACACAAAACCGGTTGCTAATACCTTTACTTACCCTTGTTATCTGTGTTGGAAAAACATCATTGGAATTGTTCGGTTCAAAGTACAACAACTATTATTTTTATCTCAATGATTAACTAATTTATTTTAGTGGTGGATCTGATAATAATATTAACATCAAAGTTTAAGGGTAGCTCTTGGGTAGTACCTGATATACCTGATAAGATACTGAATGAATTTCATACTAATTTCCCAATATCACAAAAGTGTAAGATTAAATAGACCAAAGGGGAAATGGAAGAAAACAACGGCAAACTAAATCACAATTACTAATTCCTGCTGTAACACCTGCAATGAGCTTCTCTTTTGACAAAGGATGGCTGGACATTTCAGCACCTGACTGGTCTTAAAGCTACTGACATATGGCAAGGCCTCTGTTACTATGGTTACCATGTTCCTGGAGGAACAGAGTGATCCCTGGTGATTTGTTTTTGTTGTACCATAGGGCAAAGAGGAATAGTAAAATAACACAATTATCACATATCCCGTTCTTCCTGTGAACAGGAGAGTGTTCTTTTACTGGCTAAAGGCTGAGAACAGGCTTCTTTCAGAGAGACCTTACACATAATGAGTAATCTGACACTAATAAGGATATCTACAGCATCAAAGTTCACCTTGTAGGTCACCTTGCCTTTATTGTACACATATAATTCTACACTAGTCTTTGGTGAGAAGCGATTTACAGGTCTTGGCTCGTGTAAAGGCTTGCACAGTATGACTGAATGTGTATTGTATGCATGTATGTTCATTTGCATGTGTGTCATTTGTTTTCCTTGTTGGACCTCCTGAGTAAGTCAGTGAGCTCAGACAATGTTTCCACAACAGTATCATGGCGTTAACACCACGTACAGACACACACATGGACAGTGCACCTGAGATGTCTGTGAATAAATGAAATCCCTCTGAACCTAATGCATGTATTGACAAAGGAGTGGGTCAGATGACTGACACATGTGTTATTATAATGGCAGCATTAAACAATTCACAATATAAAAAGCCACTTAACTGGTGGGAGTCATTGACCGAAATCAACACAATACACCTGCAGACTAAGGAAGGGGCAAAACAAAACAAGGCACTGAGCAAATAAATCTAAAATAAACTTTTTCAAAGCCTATTCAGGGCTGCTAGCATCAGCTGACGTTAAGCTGATACACATCAAATGCCAATGTCGTGGTTATAAGATATAAAATAGGGAGAACTGAATAACAAGTTCACCTTTTTTATACATAAGATATTTAAACAAGATATGCACTGTACAAATTCAATTAAACATGTGGCAATATGTCAGGCAGGGATTATTTCACATTAACACAACAAACTCTTAGTTCTTTCACTCAAAGTGTGGCCTATAAAGGCAGGACTTAAAATAAAATAGGCCGGCCTAGTTTGTGCGAGCAGGGCTTCGTTTGCCGGAGCCTGCGCTCACCCAGGATGAGCTGCAGCTCGGTAGCCTGGCAGCCTGTGTTTGACTTCCCCCTGCGCCTGGAGACATCACAAGACCCGGAGGCCGGGCGCACGTAAAGCCTGACCCCGAATATCTCACACACACACACTAACACATGCACTGAGATAAGTCACGACAAACTGACACGACACGAAATATATCATTTACACCAAAAAATATATCATTTACACCAAAAAATATATCATTTACAGCAACCACAAGGGGCTTTAAGCCTCGCAACATTTTTTTTTACATTTTCCCCGAATTTGGCTATTAAAGTAGCTTGTTATTAGCTCAATATGACCACATCAGCCTTTGTTTGTATTTGTGGGCTACTAATGTTAACTTCGGTTGCAGTGACAGTACATTTTCACGCCGGCGTTGCGACATTAGGTTGGGATAATACTATAATAACTGTTATAAGCCACTAACAAAGGCCGAACAGAAGTGGCACCTGCAGGCCACAGCCATCCCCAGCCCCCCCCCCCAGTTGATGATGACTAGGCTCATTAACGCGCAAACATGAGAAATACGGGCATGTGAGGACCACCTACCTCTGAATGAATAGTCTCCCGGTCTGTCGTAAAGAGCACCGCTGCCTGTTCACAGAGAAACCTCCTCTGCCCTCACTGTTTATTACTATTCTCTCTTTTTTCTTTTTTTTTTACCGCAGGGCGCAGCTCTCTCTCTCTCTCTCGTGTCTGGGAAGAAACCGAGTGCGTTTGCGGGACGTGACGTCGTTTGAAGGGTACGGCCACGACGGACGGGATTGGCTGCCGGCGGGGCCGCCGCCCCCGGCGACCAATCACGGGCCAGAGCGATGACAAGAGGGACGAGACCGATGACTCCCGGTCATCTGACCGAATGAAACATTGACCAGGCCTTCATCACCGAGCCGATGACGACATGGACCGAGGGGGGGGCAGAATAACTGAGAGGAGCGACCAATAAATGTTAATCATCAATTAGTGACCCGGCTGCTGTCGCCAACATCAGCTTGGCAGCTCTTCCACGCGTCAAAAGACATGCTACTGTTATGCTGTATTCATTTAGAATACAATGTAATGATGTATAAACACTAACAGATATTTTGGAGCTCCTGTTTAACTACATCATTGAGTTTTAATTCATCATTTAACAGCAGACCTTTTTTTGGGGGGGGGGGGGGAGGTGCATTACCGGTTTTCTCCCAGCAGATGTCAGACTGTTCCCGGTCTATTCTTCTCTGGGGATAAGTTGTAGCTGTTTTGCCTTTTAACAGGCAATGAGTTGCTGAACTGTTGTGTTGTTGTGTAGGCTGATCTATTTGCCAGTGTCTGTGTTTTATTTTTTATTTTTGTTTCGGGGAATCAGCATCGCATGCCACTCAAAAAAGGCCCTCTGATATAGATTCAGCAGACGAGGAGCACTGGCGTGTGAAGTAAAAAGAAATAGACATTTTAACTGGTTTGTTTGTCATTAATGCCACCAAAAAACACCTTGAAGGGCTGAAAGCAAACACTAAATTTATTAAAATAATAACGGAACAACGGTATGGTGGCAAAAGCTTTCTTTTAAAGGAAAGCTTACAAGAAAGGGACTGAACGCCTTTAAACTAATGAAGCGCCCTGATTATCAGGGCTACAGGGCTCTAATACTACGTCTGTGTAACTGAAAGGTGTTGTGTTTACAGGCGAGCGGCCTATATCTGAGTGAGTCTGCTCAGTTTCCATTATGACCAGAAAGAGCTGTGGCTCAGGGGCCACTCTGCACATGTCGAGCTTTAACTCAGTTTCAGTGTCTGTGCTCTTTTCTAGTTGGGTAGTGACAAGACAGCTCACAGGCAGACAGAAGCGCACTTGCACACACTTGCAAGAACATGCATATATAGTATATGCTTTACTGTAAGTGCATGTACATATATAGCACATACAAAACCAGTTGTAGAGGAAATGCCTAGATCATTTACTTAAGTAAAGTATACCACAGCAGTTTGTATGTATATTATTAATCTGTAACTAACATTCAACTAGTAACTATAGCTGTCAAATTTATACACATTCATGCATATGTTACGCACACACACACTAGCCTGGCACTGCAGGCACACAGGGGGTTTTGAAACTTCATCTCTGTTCCTCCATCACACGTGACATTATATGAGTACAGTATGAATATAGTGGCTTTGCAGCAGCCAGCCAGAATGACAGCTGCCATTGACAGTGGAACTAAAAAGGAAATGGTCTCTATTCTGCAAGGTGATACCCAACCTTGTAGCAACATGTGATGAGGCTTGCACATTGAGTTCCATATGTACAATAGGTAGCCTATAACAACAGGCAGAGTTGTAGACCGGTGGTGCCCCTGAGAAATAAGGACCTGACCTTTGACATTTTCAAGTTATGTTTACAGCTAATAAGTTATGCACGGAAAAGATGTTGGTGAAAGGTACTGTTACTGGTGACATATTACGTAATAGCCTTGCAGCAGCAGTTAAGAGACTGATCAGACACTGTCCTGTGAGGCATATCAAAGGTTTTGCAACAAACGGCAAGGGAATCATAAGTTTCATCCTTAGACTGAGTCGAATACATGGCAACACAGTCTATTCCGCATTGTTGAATGACACTATACAATATTTCTTGTACAGTGAACAAGGTCAAGGTTTGTTTTCAGTGTAGGTGTATCTGTATAAGGACAATCCAAAAGTTAGAAAAAAGAGTATTTCTTGTAAATATTATACACTTTAAGACCTTCATTATGTAGTCCTTTGTTGCAAACTTCACCTACAGGAGCTAAACCAATGAATACATGTACTTGTATATGATTTTAGTGGATTCCTGCAATGTAAATGTTTAAGTGAGTGTAATGTAAATTTAAGTTTGTGAATTTGTGTTCATGCATGAGACAAACATGCGGCCCACTTTAGTGCCCGCCCGTTATGATAGATGTGACCAAGCAGGCCGTGTGTTTGAGTGTCTGTTTACATCGTCACCCCGGCAATTCAGCTCGAGCCTGTACCAAACGCTTCGGCAGGAGCAGATGACAAAAATAGAGTCCGTCGACCATCTTTACCCAACCCTCTTACAAGGAAAGTGGAAGGGGAGCAGGGGGTAAGGGAGGGGGAAGGACATGAAAAGGGGGAATATTTTGTTTATGGAAAAGGGCAATGGAGCAAGTTTACAAGAGTTCATTGAAAGTCAGAGGGAAGGTGGGGGGGGGGGGCGACCGGAGAGAAGTTGTTTACGGTTTACGGTAGGCAGTTATTTTCCAAAACAACATTTCATTGATGTATGGCATTTTGACTGTTTCCCCACAAGCCAAGATGAAGCATTTTATATCAGGAGCAAGCAAAACCTTGTGTCACATTGTAGTCACTATTTGGATTCAAACAGCACCGTATACTTGACTATGGGAATTTTTCCAGACAATAAAATAAGCCCTGTCACATGCATGTTTGGAGACACTTTTGGCTCAGTGATGGACACCTTGTCTAGAAAGTTACTGACAGGCTTATATATCACTGTCATGTGCCCAATGATAAACGTACTAGCGATTACCTCCCACTCTGACCAGTGGTTTACCAATGCAACAAAAATCTCTTGACAAATCCTATTCATCAGTTTATAGTTATTGAGAATAATCTGGGCAAATCACTGTAATTTGGAAATTGTGTGCTGGTGTGATTGTAGGGAGAGCCAAGCAAATTCTTATGTCTGGGGTAGATGGTGACCTCTATATACAGTGGGGGTTTGTGGAGGACATTTGAGTATCATTTTTAGTTTCATATCTCCCCTCTGCCAGACTGGAATTTCCTCAAAACTACATGAAAGTCACCTGGCGACTGGCCTTGTTGTCACGTGTGCCTAACACAAACATACACACACTTGTCCAAACAGTGCATGGCGGTCAGTTGGCACGTTTTACAAAAACTCAAAAGGCTGATTAAGTATTACCCGACTTTTGGCAAAACGTTGTTCTGCACTGCACTTCCTGCACTTTTTTGCTGCTTGCAAATACTGAGCCCTTGTTTAAACCTGCTGTGAGTCTTATTATAAAAAAAACAGTCAATAAATCTGAGCCTCCTGGCCAAAGGTCAGTTGTTAGCTTTAATGCAATGCAAAGTGGGGCGAGGCCATGGGACTGGAACAGCTGAGCAGACTGACCCACATCCCTAACTAACATGACGCATAGGGACCTGCTTATCTGTTCACTTGAATATTGCGCTGCAGATATACATTGACATCAGCAATAGCTTTAAAAACCAAACTGTGGTGTCATCAGCCCTGAAACACATATTAATGTCGGATCTGCCTCGACATCCCTCATAGATACTCAGTAAATTCACAATTACATATTTGAGTTAACGGCCTGGTCAAATACCAGCAGGTGTCACACCCTAGCCCCACATTGCAGAGTGGTTTCAGCTGCCCCCATTCCTTAAGACCAGGCCTACTCCTTCAGTCAGCCTCCCTAATCTACAGATCAGTGTCTGGAACAAGCAGGCATACCTAGCCCTGACCCCGTTGATAGTGTGAGAGGCTGAATACACAGTGTACATGGCTCTGGGCAGCCTTCAGCATTTCAGCAACATGTGCTCATGGTGCACTTTAAATTCATGCTTGTTGTTCGGAAATATCAGGAAAATGTTCATCATTAGCCATCTTTTGCTATGTTTTATTAGTCATGTATTAACATAATTCTGACTGTTCGATACTCCATATTTAATGACTTTAATGCTAATAACTAAGCCTTAAGCAACTGCTTCATCGGTTCAACACAGATGGGCCATGTATGTCTGCCTGTGTGTGGGGTCCATGCATGAGATGGTTACGCAACTCAGTAACATGAAGGGGTTCGGCGGCTACATGCTTTTATATTACACAAGATCTTATTGACTGAAATGTAGTTCTTCCTAGCTATACTGTACACTAGGTGTATGGTTTTATGGAATACATGTATTGAGCTTCACAGGCCACAGTCTCATGCCATGAAAAGAGAAATGCAAACATTTTATGAAAACAGTTAAAAATGTGTGACTTATAGACTAGATGGTAAATTGGTACATGGCTGAACTCTTTATGTCAGCACGCAGCTCTGGGACAAGAAAATATACCATAATTGAACGGTTTTATTACACTTTGCATCATAGATACAAAGAATGACACCATCCTAAACTATTCAAAATAGAATGAACACACAGAGACTACAATTGCTGGCAGTTCAAACAGCCTTTATTTGAAATTATTCACATTTCATCTCTCCCTCCATACAAAACAGAGCAGGAGCCTATTTTCAGTAGGCCCTGGCCCCCAATATTAGGAGATACTTGTTTGCCTATCACAAAGAAAGTTAGCCATCCTTTTTTGGGGGAAATACAACTAAACAAAACTGATGCCTGCAGTAAAAAAAACTCTACATGTTGTAATGTAATCATTTTATATTCCCCAACTTAAAAAATAGGCTACATAGTACAATTTTTTCTTATTTACAAAAGATAAAAAACAAAAATTTGAAATCAAAATAGATTTTTTTCAATCCTGCTACAGCTCTAAAGTGAGTGAGCAACCAATCAAGCCATGTAATACCATTTATTTGCTTAACACACTTTTTACGGGTCAAAAACACCCTAAAGTTTTCTAACTTTTCCCCATTCTTTTTGGTTCCTCACAAAAGCTTTTTATTTAAAAAAAAAAAAAAAAGGTGAAAAAAAAAAGCTTAATATATAATGCATTACAGTCATTAATGACCATGGAGGTGTTTTAACTAATAACTCTCCACAGGAGGTAATACTGGAAATCAGATGTCCATCTCAAACTGGCTGTCATCTGTTGAAAGAAGACAGAAGAAACAGTTTAAAATGGAGATATTTGACAATCAGCTGGCAGTTAACGTTTGTGCTTGCACCCCAAACACAACCCCGCCTTAACGGACTATAGGGAAGATGACAAAGTACAGACCTTATCTATGCATACATAACTGGAAAGAAAAAAAACAAAAACACTTGACTAAAAGGGTGCAGCTCGCAAATCCAAACACAATGACATGTCCTGTGTGTTTGTTTACTAACCCAGACAAGTGAGACACAGGAATAAATCTCCATTGTCTTCAGTTAGACAGTAGGAATAGAGAGGGACAGATTGATGGTTGGATGTATTTCACCGAATAATAAATAAACTGTTTCAACTTGCCTATGAGCCCAAACCTTTGGTTAGAGTGCCACAAAAAGCCCCACAAAAGAATCATTGCCATAATTACAGCTTTTTTTCACCAACTAGTCATTATATCATCTGGAGGAAACCATCAGAAATACAGAAAATTCAGCAAAACTGTGTATTTGCTAAATAACTGTTGATATCTTTCTTAAGCCCGCAGCAACAACAGTCTAACAGCGACACGATCATCCTTTAGAGAGAAAGCCCATCTCATACAGTACGAAATATACAGTGATTATTGAGTAATAAAGCCACAAGTCTAGTTTTAAAATCCTGGTTATGCCCAGGAGGGCACAGCCCCTGAAAGACTACACTATCTTATGGCTATAATGACTGAGCATTCCTGTCCCAGTCCTCAACACAGCACAACTGCTGTGCTGCAAAAATGTAGACATGGCACTGCAGGAACACATGCTGCACCTATCTGCTGTATTAGCACATGTTGAATACACATGACAATGTGAAATGAAGACTCATTGTGGAAACAAAGAGGTTGCAAGTTCATGACAACACCACATTAGGCTGGAAAAGCATTTTATGCATAAGGAAATTGCATGTATAGCTCACGTATTAGATAAGGCTACAACATTGGGCATAGTGGGGTATGTTTGATTTCATAAAACCACAAAAAGCATGATGAGATGTATGGACGTAGTTGCGCTCAATCCGGTAATACTGGTTTTGTATATGTAGTGGTATAGATGTTCATGTATGTGTGCAGACATGAAATGTGTGTTTGTTACTCCACTCTATAGCACTAGTTAAGCACAAAGAAAAATTGCTACTAAATAATGGTATGTTCACCTGCAATGTCCTTCTCTTCCTCCTCTGCCTCCTCTTTGAGATCCTGCAATTTCCCAATGGGGTGTGTAGCAGGTACTGTTACCCCTGGGATCTGGGGCAGACAGCATGGGGGGGTTCGGGCAATAGGGGAGTTCCGACAATCCAACAGAAACTTCCTGTCATAGATGATACGGGTACCTGTGTTTGAGAGAGAGAGAGAGAGCGAGAGAGAGAGAGAGAGAGAGAGAGAGAGAGAGAGAGAGAGAGAGAGAGAGAGAGAGAGAAATAACCTGCAGTAAACAAACATAAAATCTCACTTCCTTAAAGGAAGTGCAGTAAAATGCTCTGAGGAAACACAACAGACGAAACGCTGGAATATCACAGGATTAAATGATAGCCAAGTTATTACTAGAGCACCTTTGAATCTCAGCAAGGTGCATATCTGGGGAGTTAAGTATCATTATCCTCTACCAGAGGGTATTTGAGTAGGAAAAGGAGGGCTGTGTGCTCGCAGAGGGGAGGGGTGACGGCTGCCACTGAAATGAGTTCTAGGAAATCAGAGCACAAAACATTCTGTCTTTGAATCAAGAAGCCTTGAGATTAAAGCCACATGTTTTGTTCTTTGACCGAGTAGAAGCGTTAAAGTTGACGGCAGATGCAACAAGCTTAGGTATTTATCCAAGGATGGCTTTTGTCAAGTTCTCTCACAGCTGTGACATGACTCCAGCTTAAAGCTCCACACAAACCCCCATCTAAAACCTACTTGGCATGTCTCATGTCCGTCACCATTTGGACTCGGGCCAACTCTGAGCACAAACAGTGTCATAAATGGTGTCTTATGTAAAGTTTGACCAGGACATGACTGAGTCAAGGAGTGGTATGCTACTTCTCTATTGGAGTTTGAACCGTTCTGTACAGTATATGCTCAACCTGTCTACAAGGAAAAACATGTTATGTAATAACTGAGTGGAGAGCAGTTCATCCTGGGCAAAGGGAACTAAAGCAGAGGGGGGAATAGAAAAAAAAGAACTGGGGCGAGGAAAGGGGGCTGGTATGCAAGCTATAGCGCAAGCAATGCATTACAAGGCAGCAGTTATGTAAAAAAAGGGGTGGTTCGAGCAACACAAAAAAAATGAGCCAAGTACAGTGAAATCTGTTGGACATAAAGTGGAATACAAGCCAGTGCTTTGTGCTGCAATTTCCTTTGCTGTGTTTAGCAGTGTGGTCAATTTTTGGCCCAAAAAACCAAACAAAAACAATGTACTGCTCATACTCCCCATGCATTAGACATGTCATCTCCCTCCTCCTCTAAACTTGTACAGAATGTTCTCTACAGTTCCTGAAATGCAAAGAGCAGCGGGGATAGGACGGCCTCCACCTCTTCCAGCACTGCAGAGGCCAATCGCTTTGCTGCCCTGGCAGCTGGACACATACACCCTCTTCGAATCACAAGTCACGGGTTAGAAAGTTCTTGTTGTCTTTGGGTGTCAGTGTTTTTTGATGCAACAGCAAGCGACTGTGTCCCCAGACCTCAATGTGTGTGAAAACTTTTTTTTTTTTTTTTTTTTGCCAATATACATGTTTACATCTTATGGAAGACAAAGTTACTATGTAGTAGGATTTGATTTTCGTTTAAAAATTTGTAATATCAGAAAACAAGAGTAAAAAAAGTGCTGTGCAGACACCACACATGCTCGAGGTGTAAAAGAACTCCTTGATTTCATTGTTTGGTTCCCAAAAGCTGTTCACGTTGTCCACTCAACAAAAGGCCAACACACTTGTTGACAACATGAGGGCTGCAGCCAGCAGAGTGTGATGCACAACGCATTTATCCTACTTTAACCCAATTCTCTTTTCTTTTTTTAATACGGTTATTTTACGGCGTTAGGGCGAGATCGATAACATTTCTAATCCGACCCTTTCCCCAAACTGTTTTACACATGTGTTTATCGCACGCAGCTTCTCGCGAGAGCTCCCCGCGGCGCCGTGACTTTCTGCACGTCTGCAAGAAAGCGCTGAGCCGCAGCCCGGATAAACTTCTCCTCGGGAGGCAAAAGCAGACCCGCGACCCGCGACCCGTGGCCCGGCATCACCTCTGGAGGCCCCTCCGCTCTCCGCCGTCCTTACCTCCGGGCGTGGTGGAGAAGAGGGTCCCCCCGGGTGTCTGGCTGTAGCAGTCGGGTAGCTGGGACCAGTCCTTCAGGGTGAGCACCTTGGTGGGGATGGGGCAGCTTTTCGCCTGCTTGGTGCCGGTCGACATGCTGGCTCCTGCTCAGCTGCTGCGGGGGGCGAAGTGTGGACGAGTGCCTCCAACAAAGTCCTCAAAGTCGCTACAGAGACGCTGGCGAACCTTGCACAGAGACAACTTGCTTAGAAGTTTGTTTTTTTTTTTTTACTCACAGTTTTTTTTTTTTTTTTTAACCGCTAACGAGGTGCCCGGGTAGAAGCTGTGCAACTTTTAACTTGCAGGCTTGAGGGATTCAAAGAGGCTCTGAAGCGAGAGGGGAGAGGGGGGGGGGCCTGCTGGTGTCCGTCGATACTGGCAGCTACCATGTGCTGTAAGCGCAGCAGCCACTCGTGATGTTTTTGTGCAACAGCTACGAGACACGTGGGGCAACGGCTCCGGGGTGCGATGGGTTTCCGGTACGAGACAGCCCGGTGGGGGCGGCGGTGACAGCGCAGTGAGGGGGGGGGAGAGGAAGTAGGGCTAGGGAGGAATCTGTTTGTGCGCCATGAAAAAAAACAGCGCAAAACTCCAGCATGTGAACAGAGAGCTAATACAGACAAACAGAGTAATTTAACACAAATTAAAATAAGATTCAAACCGCTTTATCTAAGTTACTCACTTGTAACCTGAGCTGCTTCTTTTTTTTTTTCTTTTGCAAGGTTCCCCATTGCTTAGAATATGATTTAATTCCTTACTGGAGAATAGATCTGCAGGTAAAAGCCTGTTAAAAAGTAAAGATGACTGTCATTCTCTCACTATTGCTTGCCACGGCTCCTCTGGTTCGCAAAACACGCGCACCTCGACTTGGTCCGTGTTACTCTCGACAACAGCGCCCCCTACAGGCCTCCCAATGTGTGGACCTGTCGACTTCAACAACATCAACAAGGGCGTTAGTGTTATCTCCTGTATAATGTGCTTATATTTTGTGCTTTTCTATAATGATAATTATTATTATTATTAGTGTTATTTTTGTCAAGTTTCGCAGTACTTTTGTTGTATGTATTGTATGACTTTGAACCTTACTCCGATGTGATTCATGTGAATGTCTCGTTGTACATTTGTTTTGTTGATAAAGGTGTCTGAGGAAAATAATAAAAATAAATATGAAGAAATAATGAATACATGAGCCAACGCTGTGCAGATACTGCCTGGAGTTTTTCTGTTTGGTTCTGAAATACTAGTTTCTACACAGTGGACACAAAATGAGGACAGCAAAATGGTGTAACACAGCTTGATGAGTTAATGCCACATGATATCTCATTTGCACTGAAAAATATAAACAATAGAAAGTAATAAAGAATATTGCTTCAAAAATATATCTACACAATGTGTTTAATTGGGACAATTCATTTAAAAAATATAAAGTCAAAACGACTTTGTACTTTCAATTTACATTTTCAGTTCCGTTCCGATTTCCTATGAGGAAGTTGATCCCATTTCACAACCGCATGAGGGCGACATCGACATGTTTTTATGCATATATCATATAAAGATATATATGGTGGTTATCTTTTGCATTTTTTTTAAATAAATGGCCTTATGCAGAGATTTATCTCTTTTCTTTGAAACGAAAAATGTTTAGGTTCTAATTTTTTTTAATTAGTTAGAATGAGTGGTGTACTTTATTTTTAATTTTTATTTTATTAATTACGAAGTAATTGTATGTAACATATGAGACACAAATGGTTTTTCAACGCATTTTCAGAGTGTTTTTAACTGAAAACGATGAATGAATGAATGAAAAATGCCCGGACTGGATTAATTTACCGACTAAACATCAGTCCATCCTTGGGTACCACACAGGTCAGCATATACGAGAGCAAAGAGTCTCCAGGATGACGGTTGGGATGTAATCAGTGGCCTACGGTGTTTTATACACACAAAGCAAACACTTTTAGGTTAAGTACACGCTTAAAACAATATACAATATACACATATATACAATGTACAAATACACAGCAACCTCTTTGCCGTGGATGTTGATATTTACTGAGGCGGACGTAAGCGGAAGCAAACACGAGGGGCAAACCCGCTGCGGCCGCTCATTGGTCCAGAAATATGGAATCAGATGACGTGAAGTTCCGGGTCCCTCGCTCCTCGGAGAGGAGGTAACTTGCGGTCATTCCGGGGTAGAGACGCTAGACACGACTGACCGGGTTTTCCGCCGCTGAAGGTAAGAAAGGAGCCTGCCAAGTTAAGCCGGGTATCACTCGCTAGCTGCCCGCCGTAATCTCATTACCGCCGTTATCCGTTTGTAGGTTTATGTTCGGGTTTAATTTGTGTGGGCAGTGATGAATTGGAATTAGCCACATCCTCTGTAGCTCACGTTAATCGACTTGCCGACCGTTGCTCAATGAGACGAGCGAGCGGTGCCAGCAACGTGGAGCGGCTTTTGTCATCTCTCCGTCCGCCGCCCCGCTCCTCAGCCTTCGTCAGATAACCGCCATGTAACGTTTACGTGAGGATGTTGAATCCGCCTGGCGGGTCATGTTAGTGTTGGAAGTAGCGAAGTCCACCTTCAGAATCCTTCTTTTGTGTTTTTATTTTACATTGCGGTTTTGGGGGATTTTAAGACGCTTTTGAACACGAAGTCTTGTAAAGTAGGAACGACCCTGCCCACACTGAATCTTGGCCTCTTTTTTTTTTTTGTTGTACATAGTCCTAATTTGTACAATATGTGTTACACTAGCAGTAATCGTCCAAAATGTCTCCGTTGTGTTGCCATGGAAATAACACATTTATATGTGATGAGTGTTACAGACGGTGTTAGAGCCGTTACCAGGTCTGACACATCAGGTGGGGTTTGTCACACCGCGCTGTCTTCCTGGGGAGATGTGCCGCAACATTTGCCTTGCTCAACGCATGCCGACGTTTTGCAAATGAAATAATTTGAATCTCCGGCTGTTCAATTCAAGTCCCATATGCCAAGCAGAAACGCCGGTCGACTGATCACACAGGCCCGAGGCAAAAGTTCTGGCGTACAAACATCCAGTCACAATCTTTATTTACCTCCTGGAGAACAGTCAGACGTCTCTCTTGAAGATAGGCGGACGTGTGTGACGTAGATCAGCTGTGATTCACTGAAACGTGAATCACACTCTCCTCTTGTGTAAAGTGAGGCTTTAAGGAGTGGGAGGGTTGATTACATCAGTACATTCCTGACTTTTTATTTATCATGAATTAGAAAATGTAGCCGAGTAGATACCTAGTCGTGTAGATACCAATAAGAAGACATTGTTTTTTCTATCTCATGAGTGTCAGATCTTATCGTAGCCGTATCTGTTGTGACGTGAAACTAGATCCCACGTGACAGCTTCAAGCTACACTTACTGCACTACACGGTGTGCGGCTGAATTGCTTTTCCTGTTGTCGGCTGGTTCCGAAAAGCTGTTCAAAGTAACGGTTTAGTTCAGTCGGTTGGAACTCCCTCGTCAGCCCTTGCACCGTGGGGTTATTAGCGAGCTGAGCTTGCCCTAGAGTGGCCTTTCACCGGCCACAGAGTGGGGTGAGCTTCAAGAATGATGTCATTGGTTGTCCGTGGCTCGATCCTCTTCAGAATAACCCACAGGGCTGTGGTCATTGGGCAGCGGCTGGTCTGGTCACTTGGGGGGTGGCGTGACAATGTCTCAACGTTGTTTCATCCCTTCATCACCTCTCAGATAACCTGCTCTTTATTGCTGAAAGGCAGACAGGGCTTTGAAACGCTACAAAGGCGGAACCTTGCACTGTTGAAGTACAGAGCAAGGAGAAGGTGAGTCCCTGAGTACTTAGTGTAGTTCTTAACCAGCATAGCACAGTCCTCCTGGGTGTAAGAGGAGGTTATCAAGAGACTGGTTTAAAGGACTTTCAGGTAGATCACCTTTAGTAAGTAGCTCACTTCTTTGATACACAAACCATGCTTTTGTCGGGGTTATGTTTTTTTTTGTGAGAAGTGTGCCACCAGACACACAACTTCCTCTTCCAGACAGCTGTTAGCATGTGACACATATTTGGATTGAAAATCCATCTTGACTTTTTACTTTGTTTTATTCCAGTTTAAGGTGTAACATTTGGGTGACAGTGGAGTAAAGTTTATATATATACACACACACACACACACACACACACACTACAGTTGTAGCATTCTTCAAATTGTCTACCCAGGGGCTTTTCCTCTTTCTGAGGCTTCATGTCTGACACAATTCTCTTTACACCCCTCAGATATCTTTGGGACCAGCACACCATTCAAAACAAGTCTGACCACCACTGCTACTCAGTTCCCTTCCACACCCTTCAAAAAACATTATGGGTCTCCAGTCAGACTCTGCCCTCCAATCCATCCTCCTCTTTCCAGTCCACCTTCTGGTATGGGTGTACTCCGTTCTGTCCTTCCTGCCGTGGTACTACATCACTGGTGCCGGGGAAAGAAAAACTCTGTCCAAGCGGATAAAGGCCCGCTCCACTTCAGGCTGTGCAGAGGGGCCGTACCGCTCTGTGGACCACTTCCATACCCTGGCCAAGGAAGACTTCCCAGGCAAGGACACACTGGATAAGCTGTTCGAGCATGCCGTGCAGCGCTTTGGAGAAGCAGATTGTCTCGGCACACGAGATATACTGAGCGAAGAGAATGAAGTTCAACCCAGCGGGAAAGTGTTTAAAAAGGTAAGGATTCTCATTACTATATTTTTCGGAGAGTGATGCTTGTGAGGGCAAAATGTCTGATGTTGCAACTGACTCTTTCTCCTGCTAGCTGATTCTGGGGGAGTATAGATGGCTCTCCTACAATGACATTGACGCTATAGCCAGTGAGTTTGGCAGTGGATTGGCAGCTATGGGGCAGCAGCCCAAGAGCAGTATTGCAATCTTTTGTGAAACCAGAGCAGAGTGGATGATCACTGCCCAGGCATGCTTCAGACGCAATTTCCCATGTAAGTATATTACAGTATGTACAGTATAGTACCAGGTGCTGTGTTACAATGTGAATAATGTATTAACTGCTGTTTTTATGTTTTGTGTTTCGTATTCATTACAGTGGTGACATTCTATGCCACACTGGGAGAGGAGGCAATTGCATTTGGACTGAATGAGATTGGAGTAACCCATCTAGTTACCAGCATCGAACTGCTTGAGACTAAACTGAAAGTGAGTTAACCCCTTACAGCACATAATCAGAACTGCACCCTCTGAGAGACACATGAAGCTATGGTCACAAAACATCTTGTCTATGTGTAGCCCTTATAATCATCATAAGATGATCATTTAATTAACATCAGAGTTGGTATGAGGAACCCAGAAAAAGTGTAACGTCTCCATCCACATGGATTAATGAATAAACACAGTATCTATAGAGATTTACTTAAGTAGGAAACATATTATAGTCCATCACTAAATTAATGTTGGTCAGTTTTACTTTATAGATGCATTTTTAAGACGGTGTAGCTTCCTATAAGACATTTAAACGTCATTATATTGTCAGTATTTTCAACATATTACCCTTGACGAGCCATTTTAAATTAGGTACAATAAAATGTATCAGGACACAGCTGGAAGAAATAGATAATGTTTTACATGGGCTCTGTGTATAGATATGATTAAAATATTTGTATTTCCCCAGAAGCCATACTCAAGATAAGACCAAACGGAAATTAACCAAGTGTGAACCAACCAATATGGTCAAATAATTTATATTAATATCATAACCTCCTCAAACTGATTTTTAGATTACTAACTTTTTCCTAACATTTTATTTTTATTTATTAGGTCAAGAAGCTGTCAATTATAAAGATTTTGTCAGTGAATATGGAGCTAGAAATCCTTATTTGTCAAAGGAAATCATGTGATTGGACATCCTGTTGTGACAGAAGTTTTGTCCTCCCTTTCTGTCCAGAATGTGCTTCCACAGATCCCCAAACTGAAGCATGTTATCTACGTGGACCAGAAGAAAGTGAGCACAGAAGGCTTCCCAGCAGGACTGTCCATCCACAGCATGCAGGCTGTACGAGAGCTGGGCACACTGCCAGATAATGGTGTGTAATTCTCTGACTCACCTGGGTTGTGCTTTTTTCTCAAATGCAAATGTGAAAAACCTCACACATTCAGAACAAGACAATAACTGTTTGTCTGTCTTGCAGTGGGGAGGGCAATTGTGAAGCCCCAGCCTTCTGATCTGGCTGTGGTGATGTACACCAGTGGCTCTACAGGCAGACCCAAAGGAGTCATGATTGTCCACAGTAACCTTATTGCAGGAATGACAGGCCAGTGTGAACGCATTCCTGGACTTGGGTGAGTTTCAGTATTGTAGTAATATATGATTTAGTATAATATAATGTGCACAGCAGGGTTTCTTTTACCATTCTTTAGCCAGGATTCAGCTTACCCCACCTTCACAGCTATTACTGAATAGCACATCTCCCTAGTGTTCTTTTGTTTAATCCACCTGAAACATCATTGGCTTGGAAAATGCCAAGTAGATAACTGTAGAGATTTCCGTATATATTTGTGCTGGGACAGGCTTCTAGGAGCAAAATAACCACTACTTGCCAGCTATCTAGATGTGTATAGAGGTGGATGGTACATCTGTGAGATTTTGTTATCTATATTACAAAGAGTGAACCAAGGAACCACACTCAAAGATGCTTAGTGTGAAAATTGGAAAGAGGAAACAAATGGTAACTGATGGACCTAACCTTTACTTTCTCTCCCTGTGTTATGACAGGCCTAATGATACTTACATAGCCTATCTGCCCCTGGCTCATGTTCTGGAAATGACAGCTGAAATCTCCTGTGTCACATATGGCTGTCGGATCGGCTACTCATCCCCCCAGACACTGTCAGACCAGGTAATACCCAGAGCCAGAACCAGAGGTTATGTTGTATCTGACATATCTAACATAACTGGGTGTGTTTACTGATACTTATCTACATTATTCTAAGTGTCTTAATCATTGTTGCTGTCTAATGTAATCAGTGCCTTCAACAGTTTTTGTTTTTCTGTTCCCTTTAGTCCACTAAGATAAAGAAAGGAAGTAAAGGAGACTGCTCTGTGCTCAGACCCACCCTGATGGCAGCTGTGCCAGTAAGAATCCTGCTTTATATTCATTCTTCTGTCCATCACTCATTACTCCGTTCTCCTTCTCACTGGTTTTCCTCCTCCTGGTTTTTAACATCTTCAACATCAAATGTATAAATTAATCCTATATGTTTTTTTTCTCCTTAAAAGGAAATTATGGATCGCATCAACAAGAATGTGATGAGCAAAGTGCAGGAAATGAGTTTCATTCAGAAGACACTGTTTACAATGGGCTACAAATATAAACTAGAGCAGATCAGGAGGGGCTATGATGCACCACTCTGCAATGCGTAAGACACCACTATACTTCCTCCAGTGCTCTTTAGAAATTTGACTGTGTTCGACTTCAAATCAAATACACAGCAATCTGTCTTTGCAGCCTACTGTTCCGGAAAGTGAAGAAACTGCTGGGAGGACGGGTGAGGATGATGTTGTCTGGAGGAGCCCCCCTGTCCTCAGCCACTCAGAGATTTATGAATGTATGTTTCTGTTGCCCAGTAGGCCAGGGCTATGGCCTCACTGAAACCTGTGGAGCAGGCACCATCACAGAGGGTAAGACCAGATTTAAAGTGTGGAGTAGGAAGGGAGTGTAAAAATGAGAATGAAAAGTTGTGTTATTAAGATATTGTGTCTTACTATACAGTTGCGGACATCAGCACTGGCCGTGTTGGAGCTCCTCTTAAGTGCTGTGAGATCAGACTCAGGGACTGGGCTGAAGGTATAGCTGAAAAACATGTTGGTACATGCTGTACTTACAGTGCAGAATGAGCAGTATTTTTTAATTACAGGGTAAATGTAAACCTAAACAGCATTTGCCACTTTTTCGCAGGTGGTTACACTAGCAAAGACAAGCCAAACCCAAGAGGAGAGATCCTGATTGGTGGTCCCAATGTAACAATGGGTTACTTCAGGAATGAAAGCAACGATCAGGACTTTTTTGTGGATGAAAAAGGTCAGAGATGGTTCTGCACCGGAGATGTAGGAGAGGTTTACCCAGATGGCTGTCTACAAATAGTGGGTGTGTATATTTTTTCTTTAACCAGTTACACTTTATTGAGCCATGGCTGTCATCTGATCTTTGTCGGCTGTTTGTGAAAGGCACACCATTCATACTTAATTTGATAGCAATGATCTGCATTTACGGTGGTTGTAACTTCTGACAGGCAACACAGAGCATCCTTGTTAACAGATTTTTCTATTCTCATTTAGACCGTAAGAAAGACTTGGTCAAACTGCAGGCCGGGGAGTATGTGTCTCTCGGTAAGGTCGAGTCTGCTCTGAAAAACTGCTCTCTCATAGACAACATCTGTGCTTATGCAAACAGGTAAGTGAGTAAGTCGCCTTAATTTACTTAGGAAAAGTTAGTAACACCAAGTGGGATTTAGGGTCTCTTTTCTATCATATCTGTATGAAGGGTATATATGTGATTTACTGTGCAAAGCATTTAAAGTTAGTGAAAACATCAAATAACGACTAAAAATCACTGTTGAAGTCCAGATGCCACGATGGTAAGGGTGGTTCAATTAGACGCAAGTAAAATCAATGACTAGATACCTACAGGTTAGGAATAATGGGAAATCCTTCCTCCAAGTTTTTGCCACAGCTAAACCAGATGAACTTGATCAGTGTCTTCACAACCCTCACTTTTACAGTGCCTTTCAAAATACCCCAGAGAAAAAACTCTCACACTGTGGAACATGCAGGGAAAGCAGTGACGCAGAAATCTTCATTTATTTCAGTTTATCTGTATAGAATATGTTGTGATGCTTGTTATAATACGTATGGTTGTGCAAACTAGATGTCCCATATGAGTTGCCTCACAACTGTAATAATAAAAATATTGAGACAAAACAAAATCCATGACCACAGCAGAAACAACAATGCCCCGTATTGTAGGTTGTTTTGTCAATACACGAACAAGGCACACAGTGTGAAGGTAACAGAGCACAGCCATAAACTGTAAATCCGGCCGCGATGAGCCCCCAACAAACAGAACTGAAAACAATACAAGTTCAATCCAACAAGAAACCAAACAGAGAGTTTGTTTGTTTGTGCTGAACACTGACAGAGTATTAATAACCAGAATATTAATACAGAGATCCACTTAAAACCCCCAAAATGACAGAACAAGCTCTGCATTGCACTCTGTGGTGTACCAGTGCAACAGAGAGTGATATGGGGACCATCAAGCTTTTAACGTCACATTTGTGCTCCAACAGCTGTAGCAGTAGCTCTATGGAAGTGTTGTGGGAGAAAAAAAAAAAATGTACTACAGGTGCCTGCAAATTGACCCTGTAAAACCAGCTTTGTCAAACACTTCATGGAAGTTGAGAAGCAACCTCCCATCAACTATAATCAGACCAATGACTGTCAGTCATCAAAGGAGACGCCCAGTGGAGCAGTGTTACCTATGTGGACTGTGACGAGACAGACATACTGTGATATGTATTATAATCACATTATCCAGTTATTTGGTCTAATTAGAAATGTTTTATGTATGTTTTTTTTATACATTAATTATTAATATCATTCATTTGGACAACAAATGTGGTTATTGCAGTATCATACATTCATCATGACCCCATTTAAATATGATATTTAATATTGTATAATCACCTGACTCAAGATATCCCAGTTGTGTTTCTTTCATCTTCCTCTTAGCTGACATTTGAACTCCTTCCTTTGCGATTACACTTCAACTGACACTTCAAACCCTGTTAACTCATGTCTGAACAAGAAAAAGCCTCTTCAGCCCCCATAAGTCTAAAAACTTTGACTGTTAATACACAATTTACTCCAACTGCTTTCAGTGCTTACATTTGGGCGGACTTTTCCACTGTAATGTATCACCTGCACTTCCACCGACATTTTAACTTCCTTCAGTGCTTGAATTTCAACTGGTATCATTTACTCAGCGCTTACAATTAAATGAACACCTCAGATTTATTCAGCGCTTACACTTACACTGAAACTTCAGCTTCTTTCAGCACTTGCTTTTTAACTACTATTTCAACTTTCAGTTTTGTATTTTGAATGCTACTTCAATAGATGATTTCAACTATTTTTAAATGTTTGAACTCCCAATGTTTAGTAGTGAGCATGCATTAAAATTGTATCCTTTTATCAACCTTGTTTCTAATGTTCATCCTTGCAGCGACCAGAACTACGTGATCAGTTTTGTGGTTCCCAACCAGAAAAGTCTGACAGGACTGGCCAAACAGAGAGGCATTGTGGGAACATGGGAGGAGATCTGCACTCACCCTGACATGGAAAGAGAGGTTCTGAAGGCAATCAAGGAGGTCGCTACTAACAGTAAGAGTTGAGCCTGTGTTTTCATGATATTGTGATATGGCTGTACTAATTATCTTCACTTGCATACTTCTTACTTCTGTCCTTATCTCCAGCTATGCATGTTCGTGCTGTTTTCTGTTCCAGTACTTTAGTAGAAAACAGCATATTGTTCATTGTACTATAGTGTGGGAAATATGGATGAACATCACTGTTCTCTTCCTTTTCGCTATAGTTAAACTCCAGCGATTCGAGATTCCAGTGAAAGTGCATCTGAGTCCAGAGCCGTGGACCCCCGAGACAGGTCTTGTCACAGATGCGTTCAAGCTGAAGAGGAAAGAGCTGAAGAACCACTATCTCCACCACATAGAGAGAATGTATGGGGGCAAATAACTTATATGACAATTTCACCCAAGAATCCCAATTATTGCCATAACCACTGTTTTGAGCTGTAATTAATCTTCCCAGTTCCCAATTGTATTTTTATGCCGTTTGTGCACCACAGGAGTCCAAAAGAAAACGTCTTGAACCACAAAGCTGAATCTGTAGATAATTGTAGTTGTTGATCCATTTGTGCTGCTTATTATTCTTGTGTGTAGAAGTTTTGATTGTCAAAGAGGTGCACTTAAGATGCGCTCTTCCATGAAAAGGTCTGCGATCAATACAGTGCTCAACTGCCATCCACTTCAAACTGTTGGCACTCAGTTTGTAGCTGATAAAAAAGTACCACTCCATCTGTTGCTGATGCTTTGTTAGTCCATATAAAATATTTACAACTGTAATCATCATGAAGGCTTGTAACGCTCTTTTGTAAAGTTGGAGTACTGATGTTACTGTGCCTTCAGTCTGCAGTACTTGTAGTCAAACAGAAGTAAGTGGCATCTAGATAAAAATAAATAGATAACGCTTCTGTGACAAAAATGGCTAAACTGCCATGTGAAGTTTACTTGATGCTTTAGGAAAAATGTCCACACCCAGAGATACACTGACATGGATCATGTCTGCTTATCCACTTAATTTTGTTAGACCAGTCTTGTTTTATTTATGCTTTTGTTGTGTGGACTTATTCAGAAAGTAAGACCAAAATGTGTACACACGTAATGACTCAGGAAGATAAGCAAATGTTTTAATATATGAAATTATCAAACCGTGGGTTGCTAGTAGTAGAAAGCACTTATGTCAAAATTCTTGTGGGCACCTTATTTATTAAAGAGGAAGCATGCTTAACATAAAATGCTTATTGACATTAGCTAGTCAGAACTGGCATACTGTAATACTGTGCGTATTATACCTCAGTTAACAGGTCAATGACAATTTGGTATAATGTTATCTGAAGTTCATTTTAATTTTATGGAGTGTTTTCTATGTATTTTTTGAAATGTCGTGTTGATGGATTTGCATCATTAACATTTTACAGTTGGTTGTTTGGTGATCCTATTTGTATTTATTACTCCATTACGATCACCTGCCTTGTTCAACAATTTAAGAATAAAAATCTTTTCGTATACAGTTTTGTATCACATTTTGATTTTATTACAAAAAACAGAAGTAAACAAATGGCATCTTGATTTTTCAACATTTATCCCTGGTGAGTGTTCATACATTGTGGAAAGCGGAGACGAGGAGAGCCTCAGCTATTCCAGTCTTGAAATCGGAAACAGTCACTTGCGATCTTCCAAACAGGCTGGTCATTGTTGGGCGAAGCCTGAGCTGTCAAAAGAAAGTTCTGGTTGAAGAAACGCTGTTTGTTCCCTTCAAACTTGACCGTGCCACCAGTCACCACCAGCAGTGTAGTCTGGCCTTGGGTTGCTTGTTCTGTGAATGAAGAAAGGGTAGATTGATCCTGGATAAGCAGGCCTTCACGAGAAAAAAAAACACCTTTAAATCATACACCTCGCATATAAAAGATTTTCATGTGACCAAATAACTAATTCGACTTAACATGACATGTAAAGCTCTGCTTCACATGTACACATTTCTTCTTTAGGAGCGTTTGAGGAGCACCAATAGCCCCTTGGACAGGTTGAGAGTTTGACACTGGCCCACTAACCGTGAACCGGCTGACAGTCCAGTGTTTGAACCTGGAACTCGCTCGACGGCAGCGACTCGAAGAATTCCCCCAGAGCGTCCTGTCCTGACACCGCGTTCCCGTTCCACACCAGGGTCGCCTTGTCCAGGTAGAGCCGGGTCAGGTTCTGAGACACAGCCAGGGGGTGATGGTGGTGGTTAAGGACAGTAACAGTGACAGCAACAACGACCTCAACCAAAATAAATAAATAACAATATATCTGCTGATATTTTGTAATTTCATGGTAACCATGAGCTACTACAGGCCTTGTTGGTCTACTTCTGTCTACAAATAGTGGCTCTGTTTTGTAAAAAGACACCATTCATACTTCGTTTGATAGCGCTGATCTTGCGGTCGCTGTGCTTGTAACTTCTGACACTGTTTGCACTTGACGACAGAGCAGCTCTTGTTAACAGATTTATACGTCCTCCACATTTAGACCGTAAGAAAGGCCCGCAGGCCGGGGAGTGTCTCTGTGTCCCCCTCTGCTCTGGAGACGCTTTACAATTCAGAGAACAAAACAAGACCACCGCTCACCCTCCGTTTCTTGTCCATGCAGTCGTAATAAATGTTGACGAATTCTTCCGAGTACCTGCATGACTGGTCGACATGCGTCCGGAAATCCTAGAGAGACAATCACGTATTAAATGCTGATGATTAATCAAAGTCCACGAGTGTATCTGCGACTGTTCATTGTAAAATGCGCACTAGCTAAGCTAACTTAGTTAGCCGACATGGCACCAGCTGCTGCGTTTCAGCATAAAAGTTTAGCGAAAGTTTTTAACTTACCAGCGTGATTGCCATAAGTACAGGCTACGGATCTTGAACAATACTGAAAACTATTATTAAAAGGAGAGTGGAAAATTGTTCCAAGCATCAATTTAGACGGCTTTTCTCGTCCCTGTTCATTTAGCAGCCGACGCAGCCATTTTCCCGCATGTATTACTTCCTGCGGGCACCAACTCAACCTACCAAAATAAAAGGTTCGTGCTTTCGTTTAAATGCACTGATAGCGTGGTTCCACACCTCTGAATCACCCTCCACATATTTCTTTTGTTGAGTGATTCAAGTATTTACAATCGCGATTGACTGAATAATAAAAAAACACTTGGCAATTCATTCTCATTTTCACTGATATATTTTAATTTGAAGAGGAAACATCGACCCATGCGGATGTAGAGTTCATGATTTCCTGAGTCATTGCTCCACTGGTTCAAAACTGAAACGAAACAACTCCTGCGCATCCAGAGTCTGTTTGACGTTTAACGTGGGTTTAACAATGGAGGGCTCCGTCTCAAACGTGGAGGTCTGTAATCTGGCTTACACGGGGCAGTTTGAGCAACTGAAAGAGTGCATTCTGTCAGATAAAACGCTTGCCTGCAAAACGGACCAGGTAAGCGTGTTTTTGTTAGCCTGCCTGAAATAATGACAAAATGCCAAGTGGCGTCTTCACCCTGGACTTTCTGTCATTGCAGGACTGTAGAACCGCCCTGCACTGGGCTTGCTCTGCTGGTCACACCAACATTGTGGAGTTCCTGCTCGACCTGGGAGTGGAAGTCAACCTGCAAGATGATGTAGGCCCTAATGGTTCTTTTAACAGAAGTGTGGTGCAGTGTTTTTGTCCTCTAAGGTGGTGGAGCAATGACAGTTAGGTGCTAACAGTCACTTGACTGGGTGCACCCTACAATACAATGCAGTCCTAATACTACAACAACATCCCAAACTGTAATCAATTGAGCAATCTCAAGATTATCCAATGCCCTTTGTTTTGCCATGTGTTTCTTCCCAGGCTTCGTGGACTCCTCTTCACATTGCAGCGTCTGCAGGTAGAGAAGACATAGTGGGAGCTCTAATATCCAAAGGAGCTCAGCTGAATTCAGTTAATCAAAATGGATGCACCCCTCTGCACTATGCCGCCTCTAAAGACAGATACGAGGTAAGGTTCCCAGGTTGCAGTAACATCGGCTGATAGTTTGATCTACATGATGCCATGTGACTGTATTAAATGCCTCAATTTGTATAATGTTTCTTTACTGTCTTTCAAGTAGCTCTATACATGTAATCGAAAGTATATTTTATTTACAATATCTATTATCTGTTTATTTCTAGGTATATTTAGTCATATTCTTAAGAGCTGCAATGAATAGTTTATTAATGGATTATTCAATCAACAGAACTATTTTTAAAATTGATTAATCATTTAAGTCATATTTTAAGTTTAAAAAAAACAAACATTCTGTTGTTTTAGGTGAAGGCAGTGGCGTAACAGCACTGCTGGGTCTTTGTTGTGATCTTACAGGTGCTCTTTGGAAACTGCAGGTGTGCTCTGCTTACTCCAACCCCAATCCCAAAAAGGAAAAAAAATATTTTGTAAAAAAAAAGAGTCTTCAAAACATTATCCAAGGCACACTGTTGGATTTGTGCAAAATTAAAATGCCATTGTTTTAAATGGCAGTATATTTTAAATGACCAACACGTTGCGACCAACATAGGTCTTCATCAGTGTCATTGTCAGCAGTATCTTACACACTATAATGTGTTGCACTGATGAGTGGGAGGATAGCCAGATGCAAGCCTATTGGTCAAGACAAGGAAGTGATATGTCACTGATAGGGGGGGGGGGGAGGAGGGGAAGGAAGGATGTTCTAAAATAAATCAAACCTATCCATAAATAACCACAGATATCGAACCACATCATTCCTGAAATATATTTTTTATATTTTTACAAAAAGGGAGAAAAGTCTGTCTCATCATTGAGGCCTGAGTGTTTTGTTGCTTTCAGGTATACAATCCAGAAGGTCCCATGTTGTAATAGTCTTTTTAGGCGGTCGCCTCCTAGTGTCCTTTTCAACAACTACACTTGGATAATACAGGTGCAGTAGTATAACACTGCCATCAACATATGCAATGTTTTTAAATTTAGTTCCACTTCCGAACCAGAAGCTGCTTTATCGAGAAACTCCCATTGACACTTTTTAAGGGTTTCCCCTCCCATTTATTTGGAGCCGCATATCACATATGTAAGTGTTAAATGCTGCTTTAAGCGTAAAAGACACACATGTATACTGTATCGTTCGAGTCTTTACTTTATTGTACTGACATAAAAGGAGTTAAAATGACCATGGAAGTTAAGATTTCTTTGATTTCCATTTTTTTATTTCATATATTAACGATTGTAAAGGAAATATGTGTTTAGGCATACATGAAAAAAGTTGTCTAAAATCAAACACTGACATTAACAACTTCAGAGGTTTATGTTTTTGGTTCTATTTAGAGGATATCATAACCTATGACATTTGGTTTTAACCTCAGACTGACATTAATATTACCGTCTCAAAATACAAACCAGTTCAGCCTTGTATTTATTTGGCTGCTTGACTGTATTTTTTTCACACCTACCACAAATCACAAGAAACAATCTTTAGCTAAACTTTAGGATTTCCCCTTTGCTATTAGCTGATAAACATTATTTTACCACTATGTATGAGTCGAGTCCAGTGTGTAAAATTGTAAAGGAAGTAATGCACTTCCCTTTAGAGTACCCAATGCTCCTACTTTTGGTTTGTACACACAGCGTTTTTATTTACATGCATTAAAATTAAGCATTGAGCACCCACTGGTAGCACACTGCTACAAGGTATTAAATCATTTTCTTTTGTGAAATTTAATGGGCAGTGGCACTCCAAAGACTTTGTCAGGGCACATATTGCAGGATTTCCTACTAGTATAAAACTCTAAAGGGCATATATGTCTTGTATACTAACTGCAAAAAGCCTTATACTGTGACAGTTATTTTATAGTATACTGTATACAATTAGTATGGAATAGGAACAGAGGAAATTACATCACATAAATACTAAATTGTAAATGTATTTATTCGAGGAAATGAGTAACTTCACAGTTCATGGAATTTTGGGTCAGAACTGCGGCAAGCCTTTCCGAAACAGGACAGGAACTGAAAAGGTGTATGCTATGTGAAAGGGAAGTCACTGAATTTAAAAATAGGTTACTTATCAATGCTTTCCCTCTTTTTTTTTTTTTTTTTAGATTGCCCTGATGTTGTTGGAAAATGGGGCGGACCCCAATGCAACCGACAAGTTGTCGTCCACTCCTCTTCACCGAGCGTCTGCCAAGGGCAACTTCCGCCTCATCCAGCTGCTACTCAAAAAGAGTGCCTCAACCAACATCCAGGACTCGCAGGGCAACACACCACTGTATGTGTGAATAAGTATTTGTCTAATGCAACATTGTGGCTGCTGGCACAAACATACAGTTGCAGTGGAATACTGTGGGCTCACTTACCTTTAGTGGTATCCAGCCATGCAGCTAGGTTTGGGTTTATTTGCTTTGCATGCAATGTGATAAATCGGTCTCTGAGTTGTGTACCTCCACCCTGATACAGTGGAGGTGAATGGAATTGTGAAGGGTTCTTACAACATTGAAAACTTAAAAATGTTATTTACAATTCTGTGTGCACTTTTTTTAACAGCCACCTGGCGTGTGATGAGGAGCGCGTGGAAGCAGCCAAGGTGCTGGTGGAACATGGGGCCAGCATCTACATTGAGAACAAGGAGGAGAAGACCCCTCTCCAGTTAGCCAAGGGCAGTCTGGGCAACCTACTTCGTCGGATTGTGGAGGGATGATGCATTTACTGTGTTCCTGTTCGATTCCCCTCCATCGCCAAGTTACATAATGAGAATTCTCATCCCAGTCAATCCTTCCTTAGCGGCCTGGTGTGACACATTCAGATGTGTAACAGGTGGAAGATGAGACAGTGCCAGGGAGAGAAGTTGGACTGTACTGCATCCTGATCTGCTCCTCAGATGGGTCTGTGAAACTGCTCAGACTTAGATGTCTGATCAAAAACACCCTCTCCTGCACTAAGCGCGGTCTGTCCAACTCTGCAGCCTATTTTTGATGAGGTTTGAATTGTTGCAAAAATGACCAAATAAAAATATGTGTTCAGCCTGTTAATAAAGTATGTTTGTGATGTATTTATTTGCTACACATTGGCGAACTTGTAAGCAAACAGTTGCCTATTTACATATCCAGCAATTACAGAGCAACTTAATCATTCATTTTCAGTTTTTTGGCTGCCTGGCGAAAGAAAGTCCAGTATTCAATCGGGTTTCGGTCTGGTTTCGTTTTTTTTTTTTTTTTTTTTTTTAAAAAGAAAATCTTTTTCTTACATGTAACTATCCACATCATCCTGTCACACACACATTGATCTTTTCTTATGTATTGTAAATCTATATACTGGCATTACTAAAATCATCCTATCCTGTCCACAGTAACTTACAGGAAGCAGCACCCATGCCTCTGACACTATCCAAAAGATCAGAACACATAACACCCATCAGTGTTTTTAATATTAAAACACTGCTCACTATAAATGGAACAGGTATTCTTATTTACAATGGCACGATGTAAAATTGCTTAATTAGAAGTAAAAGTATGTAAGTATTAGCAGCGAAATTTGATATAGAGCTGTGTTAATGATACGTGTTACAATAAAAGAAACTTTTACTTGTAAACTCCTGGAGAAACTTGGGGTTTGGTTGGGAAAAACCCACTCCTGGTTTTTTTTTTACCAGTGGTTTTTAACCACCGCCAGAACTCTCCTGACGTCACAGTAGTGGTCAGGTGGGATGCGCACGGCGAGTGCGCACTGGCGCCTCCTCATCAGCCCCCTTTCACTTCCTGATAACGAGGTCACGTCAATAAACAGCCCTGTTTTATCACTGCAGTCTGCTGTAGGCGGTGTTCACACCAAAGACGGCCGGGAATCACAGACGTGGGAGCTGGCTGTAAGGCACTCAACGGTAATTATTGAATTATTTTGCACTGATAGTTCTCGCGTAACTTTTTGGCCTAACGTTACGTAGAATAGCTAAGCTAACTAGCCGAGCCGTAGATTACATCGCAGTTCCCGTTCACTAACCTGACAGTTAACGCTACAGCTGAAGAGCCCCGGTCAAAGTCCGGACCTGTGTGTTGGTGTCCAAAGGCTGCTTCTACACCTCACTGACGTGCTTTGAGCTGCTCCTATTGCTTTATTGATCTGACCACTGAGCAAAGTGCAGTCCTCGTCTAAGTTAGCGAGCTGTCAGCTGTCAGCTGTCCCTTTGCTCTAATCGGCGTTTACCTGCCAGAAACGGTGTTTGTGTTGTGTCGCTATTGTTTAACTCAAAGCTGCGCGGGCTCTCTGGAATTTGCGGGGCCGCTCGTTACAGTCTAACCATTAATATAAGGGAAGATAGTACGTGGATATCTGAGTTTTAACTCGCTATCACGTGGCGAAACGCCTCTGACGCCATGTATGTTAATTTAACTTTTTGCGAGGCAGTTTTGACTCATCACACGAAGCGAGTATATTTACCAGGATGATGCCTTCTGTGCATACTATATACATTTTATTTTGCTCTTGATCTGGTGATTAGTTCCTTGGAAGAATGCCAACACGTAACGCAGGTCAAACATCGCAAGCTGCTCCCCTCAATAAAGTAAATAAACCGTCTTAAAGATATCAGAAGATCAATAAAGAGTTGCTTAATTAGTGCTGATATGTTGTGGTTGCAACATAAGTCTTATAAATCAAGATGTGATATTGTTTTGTGCTGTGAGATTAAGTTGTTCAGAGGTTTAGTTTAGTTTAGTTTACTTGTCGTTTCCAAAACAAAGTTGCTAGGAAAACTAATACATATTTCCCACTACATAAGTTATTTGCTGTACCTATGCTGGTCTTGAGACTGCGTATGGCAGACGTTCAGTACAATATACAGTTAATAATGCTACACATGTACTCTCAAGTAAAGAGAAAGCATTAGTTGTGTGACAGCAGTGCTGTCGGAAATATTAAAATGTTCCACCCTCGGGAAAAAAATGCAGGAGTGGGTGTGTGGTATGCTTATGACGTGTTGCAACATATTTTATCTTGTTACTAATACACAGCATGTACCTTTTGCTTACTCAAATAGTAGCCATGACTCCTTAACGCTGATCTTTTTAGTTGTATGTCTTACATATTGTATTAGATCTATTTGATTATCTGTGTCCTATATCATTCTTAAGGAGAAGTTATCATTACTTTGGCATAGGGTGTGTTGTTTGGCTGCACAGGGATACACCCTGTACCTACTCAGTTTAGTGATCCTGTCCTGCCTCTTCAGTGCCCATCCCTCACATGGAATATCCATTGTCTCCATGTGATTACAGTCTGGGTGCTTCTCTTAAAGGCACAGTTACCCTCTAAGAGCCTAAATGTGCATACTGTGAAATACATTTAAAGTGTATTGTAGACTTTTAGCTACTTTGTTTACTTCTTTCTTATGTTAAATGTCAGGTGTGGCAAAAAGTTATTTCTTTAATGATATTGACCCTTTTTAGACATTTGCTTAACTTCAAAATGCATATACACCTAAAACCAACAGCAGATTTTTTCTTTATGTTTTCTTTGCAGACGTTTTGTCCACCAAGTAAGTCCACTCAGCAGTTTCCTGCCTGGTTCTATCATGTGTGATCTCGGACAAGATAGCAATTTGGAGTCGGATCACATGGAGGATTTTTCCCTGATGAACAGTCGCCTGGACTCATTCCGTGGCTCCAGCCTGGCCCAGCAGGTGTCTGCAGAAAGATTGGCCCGGGCCGGCTTCTACTTCACTGGCCCTGCCGATCGTGTCCGCTGTTTCAGCTGCCAGAAGACTGTGGAAAACTGGTGCAGGGGAGACACGCCTGTAGAGAGGCACAAGGAGGTGATCATAATAGTAATGGAAAAACAAATGTGATTAACTCTCGTGTTTTCATTCTCCTTAACTGATAAGTTATATTTTCGCTGTTGTTACAGGTTTCCCCATCATGCAGGTTTCTAAGGTGCACCCACCGCACCACCAGTTTTGACCCTATATCTAACGGTTCCACATACAATGAAGAAGCGGAAGACATGGAATATCGTTTGAGGACAGGAGAAGTGGTTGATGAATCCACCTACCCAATGGTCCCTCACATGAGGAATGAGGAGGCCCGGCTTAAGACCTTCTCTTCTTGGCCCTCTACTGCTCCTGTGAGACCCCGAGATCTGGCCCAGGCCGGCCTCTACTACATAGGGGAGAGCGACCGGGTGCAGTGCTTCTGTTGTGGTGGCATGCTGGGCGGCTGGGAAGCAGGGGACACCGCGTGGGGAGAACATACCAAACATTTTCCCTACTGCTTCTTCATCCTCGGGCACGATGTGGGCAACATCCCATTCCAGGGGGGTACAGAGGAGGAGGAATGCGGCAGTAGACGACATGCATATGCTGTTCCTATGGGGAGTTTTGAGGAGAGGCTTGGTAGCTTTGCCGTTGTCCAGCACCCTATTGACCATGAGAGTCTTGCCAGAGCTGGCTTCTACAGCACAGGTAGAGCACTGATGCCTGACCAAGGGGGACATAGTCATTGACATAGTCATTGAGCAATGTTTCATTACTTTGAGTGATTCAGTATTTTCTCAGGTATTCGATCATAGCTATAAACGTAGGCAAGTTTAAATTGTGCGTGTCCTTGCAGGGAAGGGAGACAAGGTGTTGTGTTTCCGCTGTGGTGGAGGTTTGAAAGGCTGGCAGCCCGAGGAAGACCCTTGGGAAGAACATGCCAAACACTACCCTGGGTAAGAACAACCATTTATGTTTCCGCTTATTAACATTCTGTGTGTGTGTGTGTGTGTGTGTGTGTGTGTGTGTGTGTGTATATGTATAAACAAAGATTCTTTCCTTTTTGCTTTGGCATTTTCTTTTGTTTTAAAACAATATCTGTGTTTTTTCCTTTTAAATCAGATGCAGCTTCCTGTTGGCAGAAAAAGGACAAGAATTTGTCAACAGCATCCAGCTACAAGACCCACGACGAAACAGAGCTGTAAGGATTCAGTACTTTAACAACTAACCAAGTAATCTGATTTTGTAAACCTCATGTAAACAAGGAACAGGATTTCCTTGGTCAGGATAAGGATTTAGAGAAACCCGGTGAACACTTGATTTCCTGTCCAATGATATGCTTAACCTGGTTTCTAACCATGTTTTCATGTGCATGCACCATATGCAACCATGTGTATGACAAAGACCAAGGACAGCAAAAGTATTGCTGCGACAGCAGTGTGTTGAGATAAGAGGAAATATCATTACTCATAGTGGTGCTACCTTGTATCCAAAATATGGCTAAAACTGAAAGTGGAATAAGTTCACAGAACTTAAACTCTGAACTCTTTGTAGAATTTGGCCATATATGCACAGTAAGAAAAAGCTTAAAATATGCCTGTCTTGTATTATAGTATTGAGTTGGTGAAAAATCTGATTACAGACCAGGTGTAGGTGAATCAGTTTTTCAGTGAACTCCGGTTATTGCAGTGCATATAGAAGCATTCTCCAATTTCCTGTCTAAATCCGATATTTCTCCATGGCCTGGTTCCTTCTGTGCACGTAAACATAGTAGGTTTGATTTATATCTTACAGCCATTTAAAGGATACATTCACATTTTTTTAAGTCTGTCCTAAAACAATAACTCACGTGCCCATATGTACTTTTAAAGCATTACTGGAAAGCGTTTAATTGTCCAAAGTCCACAGTCCTAGTTCTGTGTTAAAATGACTTAATTTCATCTGAAGCTAAATGAGGTTTCATTAATCGGAATTAGACAAATCAAGTACTGTAGATATCTTCTGAAGCTACAGTCTTTTTAATACCAAATTCCCTCTTTGTGTTTCTATCCTTTTGCCGTGGCTCAGCAAGCAAGCACTGTTGTTGGAGCACAGAGGAGGGAATTTTGACAGTACCTTAGATAATCACATACTAAATTCAGCTGAACTTTTCAATGCATTTTACACAGAATGAGGGCGGACTTTGCCCCCATCTCTTCCATCGAAATTGTTTTTAAGAGGGGATCCTCCCTGTAGCCAGTATGGACTGGACAAACAATTACAGAAATCAATAACTCAAAATACATATTACATGGGCATGTAAATGCTGTTTTTAGTCAGACTAGGACAAAAATGAACCTATCCTTTAACTGCAGTGATGCACATATAGGAATTGCATGCTTATGATATTTAAATGATAATTCTCATTACTGTACTGTGCGTTGTCGTCTGGATAAATATACATCCTTTGGCCATGTGGAAAAATGAGTATTCAAAGATTTTGTATCTGTAGTGATGTCACTTTTGTTTTACCTATATTTTCCTAAAAATAACTATGATCATGTTTCTTTCCAGACTTCAAGTCACCAGAATGGATTTTCAGAGAGAGATAAGAATGGTAAATGTTTATATTTTTAATTTGACTAACATTTTTTTGAGTATTTTTAGAACAATTTAAAACATCTCCTGTACTTGAAGAAAATTAACGTTGGTATACTGGTAACAAATCAAAAGTAGTTGGGTACACTGATACTTCCTCTTTGTGTTCAGAGGTGCTTCGGTCGGCCATGGCTCAGAAGGCCATAGGGATGGGTCTAGAGCCCAGTGTGGTGGAAAAGACCACCTTGGAGAAAATCAGCAGGACAGGCTCAGGCTACTCCACCCTGGAAGAACTTATGGAGGATTGTCTTAACAACACACCAGAGAGTGATGCTGCCAACTCACAGGAGCAAGGTACTGTAAATCCTGTATGCCAAACCAGGTTTATAGTATTAAAATACTGTGGCTGACTACTCAAAACAAAGTGATTGAAATATGAGCAAACACATTTTGATCTTTCTTGTTTCCTTTCTTCCAGACGAGGACCCTCTGGAGAAACTGCGGAAGCTGCAGAGGGAAAAACAGTGCAAAATATGTATGGACAGAGATATTTGTATTGTCTTCATTCCATGTGGCCACCTGGTCACTTGTAAGGAGTGTTCAAAGTCCCTCCTCAAGTGTCCAATCTGCTGTGGAGCCATAACACAGAAGATCAAGACCTATATCTCTTAAGGGAATCACAGACTCAAGCCAAATGTCAATGCTGCTTTCTCACTATCTTTATAATGTTGTATCTTAATATTAAATGTAGATAGCCCATTAAATATATATATATATATATATATAGAGAGAGAGAGAGAGAGAGAGAGAGAGAGAGAGAGAGAGAGAGAGAGAGAGAGAGAGAGAGAGAGAGAGAGAGAGAGAGAGAGAGAGAGAGAGAGAGAATGTTGTTTGTATGAGAATGAAAGAATGACTAAATGTCACAAAAAAAATAATATTTTCACAGTCACTGAGATGGTAAATAGTTATTGAGATGAGATGATATTATGAATGGATGGCGTTCATTTTCCAGGCCATTAATGAGTACTAAAATCTGTAAATACACACTCAAGGACAATTCCCATTTTGTAATTCTTTCTTTCCAGAGGTGCCTTTCTTTCCTAGGTTTATGTACTCGTGTCTTGTTTTGTTGTTTTATTTTGGTCATTTACCACAGTTTGATTAAACTGGACGTGGGATATAATATCAGTAAGTGTCATACACTTATGTATCCCACTCATCTGTGTTGTCTGGCGTACTTAATGTTTTAGACTTAATTTTCTCAGTGTATACTGCTCTGTATAGAAATAGAGGTAGAACAGTAAATCCATTAAGAACCTGCTTTATAACTGACAAAATCTACCCTAGGACCTGCAGTTAATCTAGTGTGGTGTGAAATTATTTTACCATTCGATCATAAAATCTGTTGTGTCTTTCAAGAGTGAATAAATTTTAATAATTGCACATAAAATGTTTTTCTTTGATTACTATTTCATTTCAGCCACAAACACTCCTTTTTCTCAGCTGAGGTTTTATGTGACTTTTGAAAAGATATCCTGTGGATATTGATCTTTCAAATAGAACCCAGACATTATTTAGGTTTTAGTAATTACCAAAATATTGGTTTATGGCAGCAGCTTGCAGGGTATATCTGGATGAATTATCTGCATATGTCACTACAGACAGACACAAAGATAGGGTGTAAGGAGATAAATTAAAATATATACGGATTAATTAAATCATATGAAGGGTTTTAATTGAACTCATTTGGGATGTGGGCTATATCTCAGATAATAGGAGGAAGCTACATCGTGGAGGTAATGAGCTCTGTATTCAGATTCTCTTTTCTTCTAACTGTTTGTTCAAAGCAAATGAGAGTGAGATACATTTAAAGTCCCCGGCATATTTCAGAACTCCGGACTTGATTTAGTTTCTGGCGTTTCCCGCAGCAGCTCGAGAGAGAGGACCGAGCACCGAGTGCAGAGGCGACGGCGCTCCCGGTGCAGTGCCCGCCAGCGGCCACTAGATGTCAGCCCAGCGGCGGCGCCGGTCCCCGGAGCGGCCGCGGTGGCCGCTAGGTGGCAGCTCTGCACCAGGATTTCCTCCTCCCAGGTCGTCGAAACAACAAACCGAACTACGGAGCGAGCGGGGTGAGAGAACGTCCGAAACCGCCTCTGACCGCGACTTTTAAACTCTTTTTACAGAATTGTGGTGGGATTCAGACGGAGGCTGCACGCCAATAGTAAAAGTTAGGATCCTGCCGGGACTACATTTCACAACAAGGTAAGTTAGCCGTAAAATGGCGGAGAGCTATCTGGAAGTTAGTTGATTTGTATTTTGCTAGCCAGGCTAGCGCCGAGGAGGCAGCGCGCGGAGCCCCGACGCTCAGCTCGCGGTACGAGGCGGCGGCGGCGGCGGCGAGCAGCGGACCTCACCGGCGCCTTCTGCCACGGCCACGCCGAATACTTAGTCCGCGGCCGAGGGGAGACGCTTTCTCGCTCCAAGCCACTTGGTTGCACTTTGTGCATTTGTAAACAAAAGTGTTTGTTGCTTATGCAATCCGGCGCTGGAACTCCCGAGGCAAGATGGAGGACGCAAGGACGTGATGTTTTTTTAGGTAACGTTAGCGGTAGCTGTTAGCGCGGCTAACCGGTGGGAGTTGTTGTCCGCTCCTTCGCTGCGGCGTTTCTGCCGGCGGGGATTTGTTTAATGCCCGGGCAAGTGTCGGAGGGGACCGGTGTGTGGACGCGAGGCGGTTATCGTCCGTGGAAACATTGGTGGCTGGCGGTTTTGTGTAGTAGCCGATATTAGCATGCGCTAGTACAGTAGGGCTTGCGTTGTTTTGTTATTATGGACCAAGTCCCAAAGCGTCAGTAAATGCGGGCTTGTTCTCGATATCCGTCGATAATGCAGTGTGCGGGTCGGTCGCCCCTCTCGTTCGGCGAATCGCAGTTTGTTTGCAGCAGGTGGTGCACGCTCACTTGATCAAATTTCAACTAGCTGATGCTGGGGAAAAGACGCCAAAACCCCTCGGTGGCTGAGCTAGCGGCGCTAGCACGAGCGGCGCACCGGCGTCAATTTTGACAGGAGCCGACGAAGAGCGCCGCCGTGCCGGCGTCGTTGGAGGGAACCGAGCCGGTAGCTTGTGGCATAGTTCACTTGCAGGAATCCCCGCCATGGGGTTTCACCGCTTCGTTTTCGTCTAAGATCGTCTTGTGTCGCTTCGCAGTAACAAGTTTATGAGCTAGTCTGCCCGATTTGGCGCCACTTTTTCAGTCTACACCCGTAGATTCCCGTCTTCTTGCCGTGCAGTATGCCCTCACCATCAAGGAAATAGGCACGCTAACAGATTCTTACAAACAATAAATATCCCTGTTAAGTTAAAACTCTGCAAGTCGTAAGCAGCCTAGTGCTGATGTTGCATGGGTCTACCTTGACTGTGGTTTGAAGGTGTGGGGCATTTTTACGTCGATCATTGTATATTCATTTTTAAAAAATAGTAATTTTGCATATGTGGGTCATCGTTTGCAGGAGATGGTGACAGAGAATCCAGTAACTAACATCAGATTTTCATTAGACACATTTCTTGGAAGTCTAGTCACTACCCGTACATACTATTTATAATTTAAGAATGACACACATGCATGTCATCACTGCCTGTGCTGGGACTGAAAGAGGCACCCTGAGCGGTTATATGATTGGTGGAGTTTAAGTTTGCCTTTTCAAGTCTGAACAGGGGTCCCCAGGTGCTTTTATTGAGTTTCCTGGCAGCTTAAAATACATTTACAGTTGTTTCTTAATTACAGACAAAGTAAGAATCCTAAATTCAAAAGTTACTTCTGCTTTCCCCTTTGATGTATGTGCCACTAATTTACACATCACAACCATGCCATAGTTTTTCTGTGGCCTGCAGTATCTTGTTGATGTTGATACTGTCTTTTGATTGGTTGAGATATGTATGGGGCGGATAGGGCAGTGCCATATTTGGCCATTGAGGAAGACACTCCAGTTTTTCTTGTGTGACGTTGTCTGTAAACCAAGGGGAGCAGAGAAAGAGAGGGAGCCAATGGCTAGACGGCTGAGCGTGACAGGAGCATTTGTGTCCGCCCCCTGTTACCATGTGAAACCGCTTTATTTTTCTCAACGGCATCAAAGAAATATTTGCTCACTACAAAGGATGTAATTTTCTGCGAACATATACATTTTTGATGTGTGCTTTTGCAGCATTTATGTTTGTTTTTCTGATTTGTTGAAATGTGTGATAAGTCTATGTGTAACTCTAAATTACACTGTTTCATATTCTAGGTCACATGCAACCTCTCCTGTCTTGTGTTTTCTGAAGATCTCAAGCCAATCATAAGTTGTAGTTATCCAGAAGATGTTACAGAAATGATAGCAGCACCAGAAATACCATCAGAGTTCTCCTATACTCAGTAAGTGCTTTCTTCCACTTTAATTTTAAGGTTAGGGTTGATATGAATTTTAATTCTAATAATTGCTTGTGTCTACCAGGGATACAGACACCAGATTCTCTTCAGACACAGACTTCTCTGAGGATCTCGATGGAAGGAGTGCAAACACAACTAAAGGAAAGGTATGGAAATCACAAATGGCTCTTTACTCTTGGCCTGGACCAATATTGTGTCGGTTAGTTACACATATTTGCGACAAGTATGTAATGTTTTTCCTTGTCCTCTCTTAATCTCTGCGAGGATTCTCGCACTTAATTATTCCTTATGGACATCTATTCTGTTCCAGGGGAAGAAGGGGAAGAAGGCAGCAGGGGAGAAAGGCAAAGGAGGGAAGGGAGCAGGCCGGATAAATGGCCACCACCAAGAGAATGGCATGGAAAACATGATGCTGTTTGAGGTGGTGAAGCTGGGCAGGAGTGCAATGCAGGTAAGAATGAAAGATCTTTTTAAGATAGCCAAATTATAAAATCAGTCACATAAAAAAATGAATGTCCACATTCTTAATTGATTTCTGAATTTTAAATGTATCTATCCTTATTTTCCTGCAGTCTGTCGTTGATGACTGGATTGAGTCTTACAAACATGACAGAGATGTTGCGTTACTAGATCTCATCAATTTCTTCATCCAGTGCTCAGGATGTAAAGGTGTGTGTGTCTGTTTAAGTTATCCTATTCCATGATTGTCCCTTTTCATTGAGGAAAACATCTGAGTATGTGTGTCCCACAGAACCACTCAAACATATTTGGTACGCTCTTTTCCTGGAGTTAGTCTTCTTGACCATTTAGTAAATTAGCTTCTGTCTAACCCCTCTGTGTTTATCAGGTGTGGTCAGTGGAGAAATGTTCCGCAACATGCAAAACTCTGAGATCATTCGACGAATGACAGAAGAATTTGATGAGGTAACTTCATTTTTCCAGTGTAATCATTACCATATTCATCATTAAGGTGTCATTTTTAATTAAATATCAAATCTAAAATTGTTTTATTTGCCAAAGACATTAGAACTTGCTAAGTATTTGCAGGATAGCGATAACAGCAAATTGTAGTCTAATTTCATCTTTGCCTTTACTGACGTTCTTCCCTCTGTGGCCTCTGTAGGACAGTGGTGACTACCCCCTAACCATAGCAGGACCCCAGTGGAAGAAGTTCAAATCAAGCTTTTGTGAATTCATTTCGGTGCTTGTGCGCCAGTGTCAATACAGTATCATCTATGATGAGTACATGATGGACACAGTCATCTCCCTTCTCACCGGACTATCAGACTCCCAAGTCCGAGCCTTCAGACACACCTCAACACTGGCAGGTGCGTGTGTGTGTGTGCGTGCGTGCGTGCGCGTGTGTGTGTGTGTGCGCGCGCGCGTGTGTGTGTGTGTGGTACATTTAAATCTCATTGCTTAATTGCAATAATTTGCATGTTCTATAAGCATACAGAGTAGTTAGCTGGGTGGGTAAAGTTAGGAGGGATCTGGGGCCACAGAACTCCAGGACAGTTTTGCTCTACAAGCTTAATTTCTTTTGCTCTTACACATTTTTACAGACTCATTTCTTGTAGGTTGAGGAAGGATTGTTCAATAGGATTTCAATTGAATAGCAGAAGAGTACATCAGTACAGCTGGCCAACAGAAATTTTCCAGATGAAGATGTCAAATATTTTGAATTGTAGTACCTACACTTACATAAGTTGTAGGTTTTAAAATTTAGTTTATTGTGAGGTTTGCATTGTCCGCATGTTTTATGTTTTTATGGGACACTAATTAGTGAAACTACTTTTGGCTAATCAAAAAACTTTTTTTCTTTGAAGTATTTTAAATAAAGCATAGAACCACTGATGAAGTTACTAAACACCAATGACAGACTCACACAGGTGTTTTCATGTTTTTGTACCCCGTTCAATACGGATTTTTTACCGCACTGTGGATACTGGATACCGCCAAAAGTGGATGGTCTCCTATTGTATTAGTGTACAGAATCAGATTAGTTCAATATAAGGAAAACAAATTTGAAATAATCTAACCCCAGTGAATAGTAAATTGGCCTTTACGGTTAGGGCACTTAAACTTGATTTACTCTGTGGTGATTAGCCTACACTTTATCCAGGGGCTAGTTTATGTTCCATATCCTTGACACTAGACAAACACAAAGTGGAAAGTCAGGTAAACTCACAGACTTAGTGTTCTAATCCAACTATTGATTATTACATTAAAGAGTTAGTCTTATGTGTGGATTCTTATTATTTCTTGATGTTGCTTCTTGTGTGGCAGCCATGAAGCTGATGACAGCCCTGGTGAATGTAGCTCTAAACCTGAGCATTAACATGGACAACACCCAGCGCCAGTATGAAGCAGAGAGGAATAAAATTGTGGCCAAAAGGGCTAATGACAGGCTGGAGCTGCTCTTGCAGAAACGCAAAGAGGTAAGGCCACATGGCAATTTGCTGCATTTGTTTTGAAACACCTTTCACCTAAGAACATGCCTTTCGTCTTCAGTTATCCTTACATACACATTGGATTATTCAAATTCCGACTGATTGTAGATTGTCAGCAGATTCTGTCCAGGTGATTTTGAAAGCGGGTTTATCAGGTTAATATTTCACTGTGGCATGCTCCAAACTAGAGAAAAGTTTTACGTAACTTTGGCAAAAAGTTGCAACGACAGACCCTTTATGTAGCGTGCGCACACTGTGATATGTGTGTACTGCTCTTTCTTAATGTAAAATAAATCCCCTTGCAGAGTTGTGGAAAACGATGGATTTCACTCGTACTAGCGTTGCACCAGAGAGGGTGCTGTCCACCCCTGAAGACTACACAGCAGAGGGCTCTGCTTTTTTCCATTACGCCAGAATACAAAGACCAACACCTGTTTTTCAAAAGATATTTAGACAGTGATGTTGGTCAGTGAATAGCTTTTCCTGTCATTCAAAGTGACCTGCAAGCGACTATTGTTTATTAAGTGCAGGTCCATAATTGTGCGCAAAATTAAATGTAAGCAGTCATAATCCAGTTTTTCAGAAGTCTTCACAGTGTCCTACACAGTATCAAAGTCTATCACAGATCATTGATGATCTAATGAAAACATCACTCAGCCCCATGGCAGCTTTTCTTTTTGTACTCAGTTCATGACAAGAATTTTTGCAAAAAATTTAATAAGAACTATAACTGAAATTGAAATTGATAAAATGTCCACATTGACTGGCCTGCAGGCTACATCTTCCTACATGTCATCTTTCTCAAGTTAATCATGAAAGGCACCTACACACAGCGACTCTGCAACCCAAGCTATCCAATCAAAATATTACGTGTAAGAGTAAATAACTGTGAACTACTCTAGCTTGTGACCATAAATCTGTTCTATTTTTAGATCTGCAACACCTCTGTAGGTGGTGGTCCTGCAGTGACTGTGTTAGTGCTGAGTTATTCAGCTAGCATTGTCCGTTTATTAGGTTATATAACAGCAGGCCCCACCGGGCATCCATCTGTTAGTTCACTGTGCAGCCACACCACAGCATGGTGGCATAGTTGGCTGTCACACTTGTTATTCCTCATGGTCATCTCTTACTGTTGCTTTCTATTCGGTTAGGCTTTAGGTTCAACCAAATAAATGTACTCATGTGTTTTTTTTTTTTTCCAGCTCCAAGAAAATCAGGACGAGATTGAAAACATGATGAATGCAATATTCAAAGGAGTGTTTGTTCATCGATATCGGTATGACTTCACATTATTCAAATCTATTATCAAAATATTTAAACTTTGATTTACTGGTTGATGCTGCTATAGAAAACTTCTTGTATTCTGTTTAACAAACAGTGATATCATGTTTTAACAGTGATTCGATAGCAGAAATCAGGGCAATCTGTATAGAAGAGATCGGCGTGTGGATGAAACTCTATAGCGATGCCTTCCTTAACGACAGCTATCTGAAGTATGTGGGATGGACGATGCACGATAAGGTGGGTCACAGAAAGATTTTTTGTAGTTTCTTTAAAGCTCCTACACACCCATGCTCCACTAACACAGGAGTTTTTACTTTATTTTCCTGATCAATCCAATCTGGGTGTGCACATACTGTATTTGATTGACATCTCCCTCACGCTCCTTTTAGTTGTGTTGCACCTGTATGTGTAGGATAACTTCAATTTTATTATTACATGAAGTTTGGTGAAGTCGAGTAATGAAATCCCCAAGCTGTTCACAACATCAGTTTGAGCAGATGCCTAATCCGCCAGAGGAAGTAAAAACACCAATGTGGGTGTGCAGGGCTGTTAAAGCCACAATCAATGACTCAATTGCAAAGTGGAGCCACAAAAATTCAGAAAACAGGATTGAAACCTGCTGTTGACTCCAGCATTGATTGACAAGTCTAATAGGCAAATAAAAACAGATGAATCTAAGTGTTTATGGTTGGTTTATTTCAGTTATTTTGTAAACACAGGAGAGGAAAAAGGTCTGTCTTTTTGTGTACATATATATTTTTAGAGATAGAATTACTGCTGCTGCTTTCTGCAGTTATGCATCAGGTAAAGGACTAACTTACTGTTTTTTTTAATTCTCTATTCCAGCAAGGCGAGGTACGTCTGAAGTGTCTGACAGCTCTGCAGGGTCTCTACTACAACAGAGAACTCAATGCAAGACTGGAGCTCTTCACCAGTCGCTTCAAGGTCAGCACCACCTGCTGGACAACTTCAACACAACACCTCCAACTTTATTGTTTCATGCTCTAACACAGCAACACACACTGGCCTGATGCTTTATGGACACACATTTGTACAGAATTTAAGTTACTAATCAAATGAATCCTTTTAACCAAACAACTCATTAAATCTCATCCTCTCTTTGCATAGGACCGTATTGTCTCCATGACTCTTGACAAAGAGTATGATGTTGCAGTACAAGCAATTAAACTACTCACTCTAGTATTGAAGTAAGTGGCTATTTTCTTGATGGTATTTGATTTGTGATGTTGTTGTCCCAACTTCACATTGTTTACCACATATCAGTAGGACGTAGTCTGTATGTTAATGGGAAGCCCCAGTACACACTTTTCAAGAATTACAATAAATACGTGTTATACTCGAAACTAATTTGGAACTTAAGTTGACTGACTTTTTGTGTTTGTCTCTACAGTAGTACAGATGAGGTGTTGACTCCTGAGGACTGTGAGAGTGTCTATCATTTGGTCTACTCAGCACACAGGCCTGTCGCCATTGCAGCTGGCGAATTCCTCTTTAAGAAGTATGTTGGACACAAATCTAACTTCAAAATCTATGTTTATCGCTGAACAGAGAAACATTGAATGAGTTCAGGAAAATTAATGTAAAGGCAGGTTTGAGAAGGAGGAGAAAGAAAAAGGGATTTACCACAGTTTTGCTGGGGACAAATGAAAACACAATGAGTAACATGAACATCCCCTGAAAATCTTGTCTTTGCTGACCTCCAGTGGCAAAACTTTTCACTTTGCTGAAGTGAAGTACAGGTGGACTCCAGGGCATCAGTGTCAGATGTGGTTACAGGTTCAACAGATCACACATCTGACCACACCTAACCACACTTATCAGTGATGCTTGCACAGGTGTGGTCAGAGGTAAAACAGGCCTGAAACTTTGAACCAGAGAGGGCAGGAAAACAGTGCTTTACAGGCTGGTGTTAAGTTAGACTTTAAATTGTTGGGGGAAAACATACTATACTTTTTGTCTGCATACAAACTAAACTTTGATGCTTTTGCATTAATGCAAGTATTCTGCTGTTCACCCTGTGAAGTTAACTCCAGTTGAAACTCAGAAGATTGTAAAGTTGCTCATTGGCTGGTCTTTGTTGGAGGTTTAATTTTATACTCAGTCAGTTCTCAGCTTAGTTTCCAAGTTTTATTTTGCAGGGCCCTTGCTTCTTCTAATAAATGCAGTTGGAGGATTATTTGGGGGTGCGTTTGTGTGATACCCATCTAATGATTCATCTTCTCAAAGATTGTTCAGCCAGCGGGAACCAGAGGAGGAAGGTGCCCCCAAGAGAAGAGGCAGACAAAGCCCCAATGCCAACCTCATTAAGACCACTGTCTTCTTCTTCCTGGAGAGTGAGGTATATTATCAGGCTGATTTACTATAGTGTCACACTTAGGCTACAATTTCCGTCTTTACTGGAAGTATTTAAGCAATCGAAACATCCATCCTTCAATTGTGTGAATATCTTTCCCCTTAGCTCCATGAGCATGCAGCCTACCTAGTAGACTCCCTCTGGGAATGCGGTGCAGAGCTACTAAAGGACTGGGAGTGTATGATCAGCTTACTGTTAGATGACCCATTGCCAGGAGAGGAAGGTATGGCACAGGATTCTTCGAAGATTACATTCATTTGTATGTGGTTCAGAGCACTAATGATTGTTTTGTGTTTTTTGCAGCTCTTACAGACAGACAAGAGACAGCCTTGATTGAAATCATGCTGTGCACTGTACGCCAGGCTGCTGAATGTCACCCACCTGTTGGAAGAGGCACAGGAAAGAGGGTAAGAGTGGCTAACACCATTTCAGTAGTGGTCCAAGATTGATTAAAGGATAATTTGGGTATTTTCCAACCAGGGGCTGACTCTCCTGGGGTTGCTATCACAGTAATTGTGTTGATCATGAACATGACACTTCAAACATTTCTAACAGCACTTGCACAGTTGATATGCCCTTTTAACTTTGATCCAACCATTATAAATGTCAGTAGTTTATGTTTTTCAACCTTTGCATTCATCTTTGCTTTGTGTTTTGCAACATTTAAGGCATTTTCAATGAAAAGATGTTTTTTTACGCATAGTCAATTTGTATTGTTTTGTATTAGAGAATTTAATTGTATTGATGTGTATTAGAGAAATAAGTTTGATTTCTGAATATATTTCATAGTAATACCGATTAATGTGCTGCAACGTTTTGTGCTTGTATTGACACACTTCGGAAATTTGTGATGGCAGTTTTGCGATAACAGAGTCTGCAAAACATTTTCAGATATTCTGCTTGTTATTACCAGTAGAAGGTTAATGTGTAACCTTTTCCCTCTGGACTGTTGTATTTACCAAATCTGACATTACAACTAGATGCTAACATTTCGTTTCACAATCTAATAGACATTACGAAGTCGATGTTCTAGTGCTGAACAGACACTTGTTATTGGAGTTGCTTAAATGTGTATTTGAAAACCTATACCTGTTTCAAGATCAGGTTTATTGGAAATAACAGGATACATTTGAATAATGTAAAAATACCACTGCCACTGGGAAAATACAACTGGTAAACAGGAGCTACTGAAATATCCACAAATGTGACAAAATTTGCACAAAACTAAACATAGCTGAAGTGGAAATTAAGCCAGAAATAGCCTGGCCAAAGAGTAAACTTTACAAAATGTAAAATGTTTAAGACTGTATCTTTTGCATGCATAAATGCAAACTAGTTTTGAGGGCAAGCATCTTACTTGCTGCATTTATGATCAGGTGATGACAGCTAAAGAGAAGAAGACTCAGCTGGATGACAGAACCAGAATGACGGAGCTGTTTGCTGTGGCTTTACCCCCTCTGCTGGCCAAGGTTTGTTTTCATCCACTCTATGTTCTTAACAAACGCTCCTGAAGGGTTGCTGGTTTCAGGTGTATTCATCAATCAGAAAATATAATTATGTTTGTTTGTTTTACAGTATGCTGTGGATGCAGAGAAGGTGACTAACTTGTTGCAGCTGCCTCAATTCTTCGACCTGGAAATTTACACCACAGGGCGTCTGGAAAAGGTAAGACATGTATCTGACAACACCAACCAAATCAGGAAAAAATGCATAAGTTAATGTAGTAGTTTATGTTCCTCACTGACTGTTATCACACATGATGTGTTACTCGTCCTGTCTGATCCAGCACCTGGAATCCCTGCTGCGTCAGATCAGGGAAATTGTGGAGAAGCACACAGACACTGAAGTTTTGGAGGCCTGCTCCAAGACTTACCATGCCCTCTGCAATGAGGAGTTCACAATCTTTAACAGGGTGGACATTGCCCGTTCCCAGCTGTTGGATGAGCTGGTGGACAAGTTCAACAGGTTACTGGAGGACTTTCTACAAGAGGTAGGAATGACAGGATGCACTCTTCAGCACTCCTCAACATGCATGTTTATAGTCATTGCCCTTTTGGTAAAGTGGGTGTAAACCTCATAAGAGCCGGCCACACCAAGAGCAATATCTATAAAGATAAATATAAATATGTCATTTAGAAAATCTCAGTGGCAAAACAGTGGCAAACAATATCACTTTTAGAGTGATTTGATGAACAATAGAAACAGTGATAGCCAATCAAAGTCCATCCAAATTTATTATCATATAATATATACAGAAGGACAGGAGGATGGTCTTACATAATGTGATCTTCAATGAGTAAGTTATTGAAAAGCTTAGGCTAATGGCTGCCACGTCAACTGATTTTATCTGGCTGCTGCTGCCACCATACTGTGTTTGATGATTTGTTTGGGAAAACAGTCATCGTGCAAAATTACCAGTCAGTCTTTAAATTTACCAACACAGTGGTCAATACGCACATTTACGGTGTATGTGCATACAATTTCTTGTAATGCTCAGAACCATGGACAGTGAGCATCCGCAGCGACACATTGAGTCCGGATACAATGTCTTTGTAGAACCCTTCCTGTGTTTTCTTTGTGTTCATTATTCATCAGTGTGGATGCTCATATAGTTATCTTCATAGTTATAATACTTGGCGTGGTCGGCCCTTTACACCCACCATCTCTGCAGCGTAATATCATCGCCATGTATGCCTTTTGTTGTTATCACTGTAAATTCTAACTTTTATTCATCTGAAAATAAGTAATATTTATCACTATTTATATTATATTTATAATTTATTATGAGATGTAGTCTGTCTTCAGAGTTTGTCTTTATTTGCCTAAATAATCGGAACATACCTTACAAGTATTGCATACTGTGTGTGCGTAACGTTACCAAATAGTTTGTGAAGAAGCTCAACAGATATATTTCAGTTTTATCTGACAAATCTGAAAACTTGCACTTGTATCTGTTTTAGATGATTCAGTCTTTATCAGATGAGTATAACATCTTGATCCATAAAATTTAACACAGTTTGCAAAATTTCTCTTTCCAGGGTGAAGATGCTGATGAAGACGATGCTTATCAGGTTTTGTCAACTCTAAAAAGGATCACAGCATTTCACAAGTATGAAATTTAGTCTTTCTGGAGTACCTGTTTCCTCATATACTTCATATCCCCTTTCTTGTCTTATGTGCCTTCTACAACAATAATTTACCTGTGATTCTGTGTACATGGATCTGAAACTGACTGAGACATTCTCAAATCTGTTGCAGTGCACATGACCTGTCGGGGTGGGACCTCTTTACCAGCAACTTCAAGCTGCTTAACACAGGCATAGAGAATGGAGACATGCCTGAGCAGGTTATTAAATTTACACATGCACCAAGTAAAGTTACATGACTCAACAAATTGCCAATTTTTGTGAATACTAATAAATATGAACCTGTCTGGGATTGTTTTTTTTTTTCTTGTGAGCAGATAGTCATCCACTCGCTTCAGTGTACCCACTATGTGATCCTGTGGCACCTAGCAAAGTCATCGGAGGGTAGCTCCAGGAAGGTGAGGTCACCTAAAGCCAACTTCATCGACCATATTCTACACTGTTATGAATAGAGTCGGATTGGTGTCAGTGTAAGTGTGATGTTAAAAAATCTTGATTGTTTTTGTAATCAGGATGACCTGGTGACCCTGAGGAAGCAGATGAGGGCATTCTGCATGATGTGTCAGCGCTACCTCACCAACGTCAACACAGCCGTCAAAGAACAGGTGACAAAGACATGTGATCAACATATCTTCATGTGTCGCAGTTGTAGTAGAATCTGCTTAAAAACAAATCAAGAGAAGAACCTACAGTAAAATAAAGACCATCAACAATTAAGCAAGGCAATAAAACCTTTTAACTCTTAAGAGTTGGTTTGGTGAAAATTCATTGCAGCTGCAGTGGATTCTTTGGCCACAACATGTTGGTAATAAGGGTGTTGCTGCATCTTCCCCTATATTTTTTCATGTTTATACGTGATGAAAAGGACCTTTGATACAAATTGTTGCAGAAGCCATCTGTGCTTCAAAACTGATGCAAGAAGTCAGTTTTTCAGTCCATAAGGTGCTCTGTATAATTATACTCAGAAACCTAGTTTAAAACTGTATTTGCAAAGAGTCCTTTGTATTGCAAGTATGTACACTGAGATTTAACTTTTTGCCCCATTTCCTCCTACAGGCATTCACCATCCTGTGTGATCTCCTGCTCATCTTCAGCCACCAGATGGTGTCCGGAGGCAGGGAACACCTGGAGCCTCTGGTCTATTCCCCAGAGGACTCGCTGCAGTCCGAACTGCTCTCCTTCATCCTGAACCATGTCTTCATAGACCAGGACGATGACACAAATAGCACAGGTACAAATGCAAATGTGCAGGTATAGCAGCTCATTTACTTTCTGCTCTGCTCCGATAGGCAAGGAGAGCAAGTGAAAGGATGTTTTTTTTTTTTTTAATTGGCCAACTTGCAGCCTGTAGATCTTCTATCTTTTTTTTCTTTCTTCTTTTTTTTCATCTCAGATGGGCAACAGGACGATGAGGCAGTAAAGATTGAAGCTCTGCACAAGAGGAGAAACCTCCTGGCTGGCTACTGTAAATTGATCATCTACTGTGTGGTAGAAATGAAGACTGGAGCTGATATCTTTAAACAGTACATGAGGGTAAGTTGAACTTATCGTTTAAGAAAATGCAGTTGTTTGTCATAGCCATTCACTGTATATTGTGAAAAGGGAGGACTGTGTAGGAGAAAACCATTATTAAGAAGTACATCTGCCATTGCAGGAATTAATGCATGGTCTGTCCATTAGATGTGTATATTAGCTCCTATATACAGAGATAGTTCAGTTTTTTCTTTTTCTTTGCAGTATTACAATGATTATGGTGACATCATCAAGGAGACTATGAGCAAGACTCGGCAAATCGACAAGATTCAGTGTGCCAAGACACTCATCCTCAGTCTGCAGCAGGTCAGTGTGCACACTCTTGCACTCATTAATTAAATTGGTAATTCCGACTTTTTGTTCATTTGTTCTATTTTTAAGAAATTGTTGATCTATTGTTTCATGTATCTCTTCCTGTTAGTTGTTTAATGAAATGCTGTCTGAACTGGGTCATGGGTTCGATCGCTCCGCGTCTTCGTTCTGTGGAATCAAAGAGTTGGCCCGTCGTTTTTCTCTAACCTTCGGTCTTGACCAAGTCAAAACCAGAGATGCCATCGCTATGTTGCACAAGTAAGGCTTCATTCTGTTTTTGTTACATTGCATTGCTTTTCTTACATTTTTGGCCTTGCATCTGGGAACTGTCATGTTAGACGGATTACTCCTTGCCGTGTTATTTTTTCCTCTGCGTTTTGGAGAGGCTTAAGTGATAAAATGTTGCAGTTTTGCCTATTCCCATGCACTGAAAGTATTGCAGAAAAATATGTAAAAACAACTTTAGGCTGTTCAAACACAGAAGAGTAACTGTGGTATTAAAAACAGGCCTGCTACATACTCTGTGTTAGGAACCCATGCACTAGTCAAAATGTTTGCAACATAACAGATAATGTATTTCCCACCAGCACGTGTAAACATCAAATGGTCCAATGGCAACTAAGAAAATATTTTATCTGCAATCTTGACCTTTTTTATATGATACATGTTTATTTTAATTGAGTGCATAAAAGCACACTCCCATCACATTGACTTGTTTTTTTCTCGTGTGGATTTAATTATAGTCTCAGTCAGGTTTCAGGGAAACCGTTGTATGCACGTTTTCTATGCTACATTGGGTATTCCTTACACTTGTCCAACATATGGGTACAGTATGTAATGAGATATGCCGGGTATGTAATGGGTGTTAAAGTAAGACAGGCTAAAGATTCTGCTTTGTTTCTGTCTAGTATTTTTTAAATATTTAAACTTTCAGAGTAATGTAGCACAGCAATACATAATAGCACAGTGTGTCATGATGACAGGGTATTCCCATAAGTGTAACAGAACTATAGAAGTCGGTGCAAAATACTTAAAATTACTAGGATTCGTTTAGAAGGAAGTAAGCAAGACACGTTATTAAGCAAGACACCTAGTAATTGTTTTGTATTAAAAATATTATATCATGTTTAATTGTGTACTATAAGATTTGGAGCTTGTTTGATTTAAAAACTCATCCTAACTTGATTTACCAATTGACTTTGACCATCAACAGATCGTATAATGTGATTAATATCGAGGAATCATTAAGGTTTTATACAGTATCCTTGGTTTCAGTGAGATTTAGCATGTTAACTTAGATTTTTAGGGAGATGTTGAAGAATGGTTGTTTAGCAAATGGTCAAATTAAAAGTTATTAAACATTGGTAGAAACTCATGCCTGTCAGCGTGGTAAATACATGTCTTTCCTCATCAAATTGTACATCTGTTAAACCTCAGTTTTCCCAAACTTAAGTGAGTTTCACAGCACAGTTTGTATCACCTGTGTCCAAGAAATCCATTATTTTTCTCTGCTCACAGTGTGTTATTCTTCCGCTCTGTCTTTGTGCATCTCTCAGGGATGGTATCGAGTTTGCATTTAAGGATCCTAGTCCCCAGGGAGAAGGAGGACCTCCCCTCAACCTGGCTTTCTTGGACATCCTCAGCGAATTCTCCTCCAAGCTTATGAGACAAGACAAGAGGACTGTGTAAGTTCTTTCTGCTGAGCTGACGGGTGGGGGGCTTCAGTGTAACAGGTGTTTGTGACAACTGGTGCAACTGGTGTTTCTTATGCGTGAGTGCTTGATGTGAGGCCTCCAGTTGGAATGTGCACCTGGTTTTATGTGTTAAGTTTTTCCTCTGTATGCATGGATGCATGAGTTTGTTCATCTTGTCTGTGTGACCTCCTGCTTCTCCCTAGCCACATGTACCTGGAGCGCTTCATGACGTTCCAGATGGCATTGCAGCGGGAGGACTGCTGGCTCCCCCTCATCTCCTACAGGAATTCCCTGCAGGCTGGTGGTGATGACGATACCATGTCGGTGATGAGTGGCTACTCCAGCAGAGGCTCCTCCATCCGCTCCAAGAAGACTAAGCCTCCTGCTGTTACAGCTGGAACTTCAGCAGCCAAGAGGAAGCTGCCAGAAGGTATCGCACACTCAGGAATCAACTAAGTCATTAATAATGTTTAATAATGGGGTTGATAATGGTGTTTTCTTTGCTTTTTTCACTTAAGTATTGACTGTAGTTTAGTGCCATTCAGTTTTTAAAGCTTTAAAACTGGACAATAGTAGTGTTTTGTTCTCAACTATAAACATCAGTCAGTTGAAACTATAAACATCAGTCAGTTCAAACTTCTCACCAACTGTCAATGCACAAACACACTAAAAATAGGTCTTCATGACAACCACATACGTTATAACCCAGCCCAGCAATGATGTTACAAAAGCAGAGTTGGAGCCCAGATTAACCCAAATGCGTTCCTACCAGCCTGGCTCAACCAGCAGAGTTGATGGGTGAGGAGATTAAACAGCAGATGGTAGGAGAGAGTCAAACTGCTCCTTACCAATCACACAGGGTCACTTGAATCTGTGTGTGTGTGTGTGTGTGTGTGTGTATGTATGTATGTATGTATGTATGTATTTCTGTGTGCGCGCGCGCGCTGAAGACCGGCTCATTGTCAAGGATGTCTCCAGAATATTAAATGTTAAAATTATTTATCTTTCCATTTACAAGATAGCAAAGTGTAGTGCTCGATGGGGAAAGCAGCAGTTCAAGAGTTGGTTCAAGTCTGACATGATAGTACAGTTTAAATAAAATTGGTGTTCTCATTATTTTATTTCCTTGCATCTAAATTTTGGTGGGGTTGCGACTCCTGTTCTTAGTTGCCTTAGTTTTTGATTTCACTGTCATGTTGTCATTTCTGTAATGTTGTACAACAAGCATGTGCAGGCTTTGTTGCAGGTTTGTCCAACAACAATTTGACCCTTTCTTTCCAGAGGAGAGCAGCAGCAGCGAGGTGTGGCAGCAGAGCATGCAGACCCCAGTCATGTTGCCATCCCCCCACCTCACCTCCACTGCCATGCGAGACCCTAAGAGGGGTCGTGATGACAGCTACATGGGGGTCTACCCCCTCCCTCACGACCAGCCGCAGCCCCACCAACACCCACAGCACCATCAACAGACGCCTCAGCACCACCAGACACCCATGGATTACAAGTATGCATGCCTGACTGTTGCATTCCTGAGGTGTAGTGATGCAGTTGGCTCACAGTTCGGTACAATACACGTTACGGGGGTCACGGTTCAATAAATACAAGATATTTTCAACAAAGTTCAAATGAAAACAACTTCACTGTAGAAGATTTAAGTCCTCTTTAGGCATAACATGCAAACTAAACAGTTTTTTTATGTTTCATTTTTTCTTTTTCCAATAAATTTCAGTGCAATATGAAATAAAAGAGGCCAGGTCACAAAAAACAGAACCTCTCCAAACAAATGTTTGACATGAAAGTTGTTGGGACCAGTTCAGTGTTAATTTAGTTAATTTATGTCATTAGTGTTCACTCTTGCTCTTAATTTATGTATATAAAAACAAGTTCCTTTAGGGGGGCATAATTAATATGGATATTTCAATCAATCTTTCAGCTCCACGGTGCACACCATCTAACTTTTGAATTCCCCAGTCCAACATTAACGTTTCTCCGTCTCATTTGCTGTGTTGCCCCAGCATTTCAGAAACTCTTTGATGGCTCTTTTTCTTTGAATTAAATATCTGTTATTTCCTTGCATCCTAATGCTTCCTACCACATGGTTTTACAAAGTAATCTACAGTAGGCCCATATCCAGGCCCATCGTTCAGTTTAGTGGATCACTTATTCTCTAAGAATGAGATCAAGGGACTGGAATATGAGCCAAAATACATTAGGACAGGGTTCAATGTAATTTCCTATTTGCGTGCTATTAATTTTGAGAGCAAACGGTTGCAAAATGCTTGCACTAAAAAGCCTGCCAAGGATTGGCCCTAGTGGGACAGTAACTGACTAGTTTATCTAATCAACCTGACTTTTCATAGGCGCCAGGCCAGCTAGCCATCCATATAGTTGTATATGACATCCTTGTGGTATCTCCAGTTAAACTACCAAACTCATGTGGATTAAAAACATTGCTAATTCATGCGCTCTTGTGCATTTAGTTCCCAGGTGACGTGGATGCTTGCTCAGAGACAGCAAGAAGAGGCACGCCAGCAGCAGGAAAGAGCCATGAACTATGCCAAGCTCAGGACCAATCTGCAGCATGCTATGTAAGACATGCACATCCCTGAACAGAGGTGCCTGTGAAAATCTCATTAAAAGTATGCTTCATAATTATATAATTGTTTGTTTTTGCAGCCGTCGCGGCACTGGGCTTATGGAGGAAGACGAAGAGCCGATTGTGGAGGATGTGATGATGTCATCTGAGGGTCGTATGGATGACCTCAATGAAGGCATGGACTTTGACACCATGGACATTGATCTGGTAAGATACACATTTAACTGAATTCAGTGTTTATGGATTTGAATGTAATTCAAAATACAGTATTTTTTTTTAAATCCCTAATTTTTAAAATTGATCTTGTATATAGTGCACAAACAAAAACGGGATCTCCCTGTCTCAGAAGGTCAAATTCCATAGCTAACAGGCATTTTTACATCTCTTTTAGATACAGAGTAAAGTTGTAATTAGGAGGCAGCAGTAATTGCTGTTGTACCTATTGATCTAAGTCCTGGTCTTCGGACAGTAAGGCCAGATGTGGACATCTGGAGGCGCCTCATGGTCTGATTATTTTGAAGTTGAAATACAGGGTGCAATGTCATGCAGTGAGAACAGAAATCTGATTTAATTCTGAGACAAAAATGTTAAACCTCAAAACTTTGTCCAAAACAAATCTCCCAACCCTGAAAATGTCAGTAAGCCTTGTTGTTTCATAGCATGTCTTCACACGGCCAGCTAAGAACTAGCAGCCCGAAGATCCTGCCTGTCTGACTGCATCCCGGGCAACACAAAAACTTAGCTGCCTTAGAAACCAGTGTGGTGAGATCAGGCAGTGAAAGCATATTTTTACTGACGTGATTTTTATTTGCATCATCAGTTTTTGATAAATAGTTTTCTGACTGGTTGGGTTAAAGCCCACCAATCAAGTCATTTCTTATCAATGTCAGAGAAGGCAGCACAGCATTCATCAATCTGAGTATCCCTAGAAAAACACTGCAGTCCTTCTTTTTCCTTTTGTTTTATGGCCTGATAGTTTCCAGAATTTCCCTTTCAGAGTTTTTCCATTCATTTTGATTTTTATTATAGTTTAACTAACCAAGTTATCTTTTTCATGACTAAGACCACAATATATCCTGATTTAATTACATTTTGGTTACTGCTTTTGCATGCATACTCGGCCTGCATGTGGAATAACCAGTGAGTTATTCTAAGAAAAGACTGGTTTGTTTAACATGCAACCATTATTAAGAAGCAGCTTGTGTTGATTTTTGCATTTAAGTTCAAAATGAATCAAGAAGACAAAAGAAATCATCAAAAAGAACTGTTGTGGGAGACATATCTGGTTCTTGGTTTTTAAAAAGATGATGGAAAATGTAGTCTGTGGACAGGGCCTTGCAACTGTTGGTACAACATGAGGCAACATGACTAAATTATTTGACCATTTATGCCAACACCACAGAACCATGTATGATGAGTTTAAAGCCAGAGCTAAATTTTATCTGTGACAAATGTCTATTTTGGATGCTTAAGCTAGTGCTGCACTCTATGAGAACAGCTCCAAATGTCATGTTGAATCAACCAGAAAATTGAACAACTGCCCTAGTTTCTCTAAATTCACTCTATTCACGGCATGTGTGATTAAATTCTTTCCAAATTGAGCTGCAGGAGTTAAATGCTGAAAATGTCTGCTGAATTTTTTACCCTTTTTTAATACTGTAATGCAAAATTGCAAAATTCAATAATATCAATGTTTTTTTTTCTGTATTGTAAGCCCTAATTTTTATTATGGGCAAAAAAATGTCTAACATTCATTGATTGTTTGCCAAAGGAAAAATTGTTGGAGTATCTGTTCTAAACAACATGTCTTTCTCTTCAGCCACCCTCTAAGAACCGCCGTGAGAGATCTGAGCTCAAGCCGGACTACTTTGACCCTGCTTCTATCATGGATGAATCGGTATGAAGCACCTAACAACACATACATGTGTTTCACTTTTTATGCTGACTTGTGTAATGGCCAGCTGGAGAAGCTTGTGAGGCACAGTGAGAGTCGACACAACTTGTGATTCCCTCAAAGTAAATAGAGTTGCACTAAAGTTAGTATAACTCGATGAAAGCACATCAAGAATAGATGGCTTGCAACCAGCAACTCCTGGTGCGCTCAATGAGGCTGTGCAAAACATTTAGACAAGTCCAGCTGACCAGCTTGCATGCAACGCAGCCAAATGCAATATTTCTTATTGATTGTAAAGCCACCATTTTTGCCTGTGTAAACATGCCACATTGTATTTATTTCCGAATGTACTGCCGTCTTAGATTCTTGTTTCAACGTGCCCTAACCTTAAGAAACCCTGGGGATTTGCCTCAGGGTTTGTTCTTACGCTGGGCTTTGAAATGCAGGTCTCATCAGACACTGCCTCACTAGAGAGCACTGAATGTGAGCATGTTTTGTGTCAACTTTAAATAATTTAATTGTCACAAAAAATATGACTGCAGGGAATTTTCTCTTCACCATACACTTAGCGTCCTGTTCCATTAAGCCGTTTCTGGGCAAAGAAACAACATGCAGCACACTTAACTGCTCAACTTCTGTCATTTGACACAATCCTCTGCACCCCAGCTCAGAACAAGTCTGCCTCCATTTTTCCATTTTTCTTTATACGCAATGTGAGTGTTAGTTAATGAGTTGGCTTCAGATGAGAATTTATTCTATAAAGAAAGTCATTTGCACTCAGTGCAGTGTCAAAAATGTTGAATACAGACAATTTTTGTACTTCATTTTTGCTGTGAACCGGCTACAGTCAAAGCATTGTTTCCTTTACATTGGTTTTTAGTTTAGACAATCAGACAAAATATTTCCTCGGACTGTATTTTAATTTTAAATATTAAGGTAGATAAATGTCTCCCCTTCACCTTGGCAATAACTGCTGTATTGATGGGTGGTAGTTAGGAGAGCGAACCAGTTTGGTATTCTTAACTTGAATGCGGTGGACCTCGTTCGATATCATAGATGATAATATAAAGATTACCCTTTTTTTTAATTTGCAGAATCAAATATTGGAAATATAATAAATTGTCCAATACTTCTGTGTTAGACTTTAGTACTGTATGTATGCAAGAGAGGGTCATTTTGTGTTTTTCGATATCAGCAGGTCATATGCTTACCAATTTTGTTCATATTAAATGTGAGTTTTTAACTGATTATTAAAGCATGTTTTTGTTTCTTCTAGGTCCTTGGGGTGTCCATGTTTTAAGCTTATATCCAGATGATTTTGACGCTGGGATAACAGAAGAGGCGCTTTGTATTTAAAGAGAATTTTAGATGCGAAAACAGAAGTGTTTTCTGTAAGAAAAAACAAAACAAAAAAAAAATTCTGGCTTGTACTCCACGTGGACCAATGACAACCCACACTCAGTGTTGCTTGCTCAGAGAGGACTTTGTTTCAAATATTTACTTTTATAATCTTGGGTAAGCTCTTCCTGTTCAGAAATAGTGTAACAGGCCACTTCCAAACCTATTAGAAATGAGACATGTCTGAAGAAAAATCCATAATAGCTTTTTTTTTTTCTCTTTCCTTTTTTTAAACGGGGATGAATTGGTGTGTTTAACTTAAGAAACATTTTTTGTTTATGTCTAACCCTTTTTACAATTGTAGTAAGTTACCAGGTGTGAAGTAGTAATTTATAAACAGACTGTAGTAGCTTGCTTGTACTGTGTTAGCCAAGTGGATGGAGGTCTTTATGTTTCTGTGCTCTATTTTTTTTTTTTTTCCTCTCCCTCCATCTCTTTAGTTTCTTTTCCCTGTTGTTGGGCCGGATTTGAGGTCCTGATAACCACTGGTGGTTAAGATGGTGAGATGTCACGTAGAATCAGTCATGATCCCTTTATGCTGTGAAGATTCCTAGAGTCCACTGAATGCTCCACACTGTTAGGCAGTAAGTCGTAGAGCTTACCCCAAGATTTGGACCACTCCTTAACCACCATCTACTAGAGAAAATGTGTCCCCCCCCCCCCTAAACAATGAGCAGATTTTATCCCAGTAGTGCCACTGTGTGGGCTCTGGCAGAAAGCAGCTCAGTCAAAGAATTACACATCGTTTTCTCTTCAAATCCAGCAGCATAATGTTGAAATGGGTATCTCTACATTTTAAATAAAAGTTATATATGAATCGGTGCTGATTTTATATATGTGCTTTTTGTTTTCTTATTTTCAACTTTTCAACCTTCAGTCACAAAGTTTGAGAAATGTGTAAGTAAAACAAAAAAATGAAAGCATGTGAAGCCATGCATCAAGGAAGATTTTTAAATTTGTATTTTTATGGTTTTTTTTTTTGTTTTGTTTTTTTTTTGTCTTGATAATGTCTTCGGGTTTCTACCTTTTTTCCTACATGTAAATTAGTTTGGATAAAACTAATGAAAAGACTTGTGAAATTCAGCTTTAAGGTTTTCTCAACATGAAAAGTCCTGTCACAAAATACTTAAAGATTTCAAATGTTAAACGTGAAAGTTAGTCATTCAGACAATACTGAAGATGAAAGTTATTCAGCAGCGCTGTGGCAGCTAGACAAAGCTTAGATTTTGACATATTTGTCACACACAAGTTTTAATGAAATGTTTTGTCTACTGAGGTTGTTATTTTGTAGTCATTCCATGCTTAAGCCTTAAACATGCTTGTGAAGGTCACCTTCTCTCACAGTAATCTTCCATGTCAGAGGATCAGTCATGTTTAAAGGTGGATAATTGGCTTCTTAGAACATGAAACATGAGGTGGTCAGATGTAATGTGATAAAGTAGATGAACAGCCTATATGTGTTTTGCCTAATTATTTTATGTAAGTAAAAAAGAAAATTCTTTTAAGGAAAAAGTACTGTTTATTGTTTGTTACTTACCACTACATTGGTATAAATTCTTATTAGATCATGTGTATATATACAAAATTTAATTTCTTTTCCTTACTTTTGGCCATTTCTGTGTTTTTTTTTTTTTGTTTGTTTTGTTTTTGTTTTTTCTTTTTTCTGCACTCTTGCCTACACTCTAAGTTGTTGTCTATTATCCCATCCTCTTTCAGTCACTCTGTTTTCTGATTTGTACTTGTCTGGAGACAGTAACTTTTGAATAAAAATCAACACATTTCATCTGTGGCACTTTTTGCTTTTGACCACAATGAACTTCCTACAACTAATACTGGGGTTAATCACCTCCGGGCTGCACACTATACCTGAAGTCTTGTTTTTTCTGTGGCACATTTATGTAATTTGTGGTCAAATATAGTTGGGGTGACATGCTATTCACTTTCATGGCTCAAGGGGGCACCATAGTCAAGGGCTCACATCAAGTCTGCCCACAATGGCAGTGCTATTACTGTATGTGATGTCACTCTTTGAGATGTATGTATCTTTGTCACTTTGCTGAAAAGGCTATGAATAAGTGTTCTCAGGCCCTCTGCATCTTCCATGCACACATCTCACTGTATGTGACAGCTTTTACATTTGTATTGACTATCAAAAGGGCCCATTGTAGCGGGGATAATGTCTTGTTCTGCCGAGACAAAGAGCGCCATAGTTGCTGTATTGATAAAAGTGAGGACATGAGGTAGCAGAGGAAAGGATGAAAGCAACCGGGACTTGTGTGTTAAGTGCGTGGTTAATAAAGAGGAGCTCAGATCAATGCGGCCGTATGAGAATAGGACCTGGCACAGAGCTCCCCTTCATGTCCGTCCTGTGATACATGAAGAGGCTCATCTATCACTACGTCAGTCTGCTTGTCACATGTCGGCTGTCAGAATAATGCGCAGAAAAGCACTTACCTCGGCAGCCCTGCTTGATTGTCTTCTGAGCTGTCAGCCCTTTTTGTAATACACTGTTGGTGTTGTTCATGCAGAAAGAGAACATTTAGATTAGTGTATAGCTGTTGTCATGTTGTCAAACCCGTTTTATGAAAGCCGAGGAGGTGTTTTATGTCCACAACTCCCGCGTCTGTGCCAAAACGACTATTTTTTTTCCCTGTGCTTTCCTCTCTACGATTGGTTCCCACAGCAGTGCATCAGCTTGGGCTGCGTTGGGTTAAGCCGTGTTGCTGAGGTCAGGGCTGCGGAGTTTAAATCAGAGCCACAGCCTCTGCAGGGCTTCTAGCTTGTATTTACTCCTGATAACCCAAAGGCCTCCACAGGCCCTATCAGTTTAGCTGGTGTTGAGACCTCAAAGAGGGTCAAGGAGGTCTGGGTATCATGCTTCACACATGCATGTGCAGAGTTCGCGGGGATAACTAGTCTTAAAAGGATCGGAAAAGTATTTCATGGCAATTTAAAATATACGTGTTTGCGCTACATGGCTCCTCCATGATATCGATTACGACTCTCAGAAGAGCACGGAGGACGGTACTTTTCCAGTATTCTGCAAGAACATAAACCCACAGAATTTTAATTCCATGGATAAATCATCAATGAGAGCATTGGCTGTAATCTCCTGGGCTTGTAAGGGCAGAGGAAAGCAGCTGACCCTGGAAAATCATTTACCAGGCTCTCTCAGATTAGGAACACAGACACACGGACAGGGCAACTTCCAGGACACTCAAAAGTCTGGACTCATCTCCTAGTGCCTCGCGGTGCACGACAGTACACCCCATCCTTGACATTTCTGAGCCATATCATTCCAATAATGCACCCAGTAAAATATCCGGTAACCAAATAAAGGGAAAGAATCTCTCCGGGTTTGAGAGGAGACGCTCTGCGGGCCGTAACAGAGATGTCAAGGTGAATGTGAAATGAGAAAAGGATCAATGCCCTTCATTATGAGGAGCAGGTTTCATGAGACAGGCCAGAACAGGTCAGAGATTCCAGTGGTAAGCTATGAATAGAGTGCCGTGGGAACCCACTGTCTGCCTCCTGTCGGTATTTTCTTCGTATTGACACACAGGCAGAGCTGCTAAAGGTATTCTGAATGAGTGAACGAGTGACAGGGCTATTGTACTCAGAGGACAGAAGCAGGAGGATTAGTCTCCCTTTGACACCGAGGGCTGAGATGGTCCAGCGTGTGGAGGGAATCTGTCATCAGCCGAGCTGCAGGTGGTCCAGAGGTCTGCGCGGGGCATCCGACCCCGCGAAGCGAGAAAACAAGACGGGTTTTCAGCCGGGAGCAGGGTGATATTTACCCTGGGCTAGCCTGGAATCTGATTCTCTACACCTTCTCTCCTCACTCCACATCATTGTTGTGGAGCCACTTTTGCTCGTCCCAGTGGGCCTGAGCTCTGCGGCGAGGATAATAGTGGCTTTCCACGCAGAAAGAGGAAACAAGATTATGGGTTTTCAATTGGGGGGGGGGGGGGGCTCGGAAAACATGCGAGCCTGCGAGGTAGCGCCGCGCCCCGCACAAGGCCCACGTTCCTGCGCTTCCATTTTCAAATCCCTTGAAGCTCATTCAAAGGTGACCCCGCAGATGACTGAACGCGTTGCCGGGCCAAGCCTGCTCTGCTAAATCATGAGTCTCAGTAAAGTTTGGATGAGTGTCTTATAAGGGCGTGATGAGACAGGTCTCATAAAGATGACAAAGAGCCCTGCATGTCACCAGCCCCTGCCAGGAAACCCCGGTGATTAACGAGGGCCAGGACACCTCTGCTAATAAGACTCATCTCTTTAATTGGCTCTATGATATGGCTGTGCAAATGGCCTCGGGGTGCGGGTGTGCGCGCACTGCTACAGCGGTGTGTGCAAGGTCCACATCTGCGCAGTGTCCATTTGTGCACAGACGTGGGGGGGGTGGGGTGGGGGGTTGCATTGGGTGTGTCTGCATGTGTACATGTAAGGGGCGGGTGGCCCATGCATGTGCCTGCGATTAGCTTTCTCACTTCCACGCAGATACAAGCCAGAGACGAGGCAGCGGAGCCTCATTAGAAAGAAAGCACTTCTATCGCTGGCCAAGATTTAACACCTCACCCAATCATAATTTATTCAATCTATTCTTAAGTATTGCCTGCGCTGGTAGATAGGGGTTAGGTTATGTAAGAGTGCGACAGTGCCTAGTTTGAATGTGATATGATGATAATTATAAATCCAAGGGAGACGACAGATGGTGGGGTGCTTTACAGGTTCAGCAGGTATAAGTATTACTGCTCTGCTGCTGCCAGATCAGTCCCCGGGAGAGTGGGGGGGGAAGAAGGGAAAAAATTAGAGGTAGTCAAAGACAAGAAGAGAGAGTGCAGACACAGTAAGAGAGAGCTGGTCCTTGTTAACACACGATTCGTCAGCCTCGTGAGGTCAGGGAGCCCTGAGGGGTGGTGCGACCCATCACCTCTCACCCCTGACCCCTCAGCCAGCACCTGGAGCTGAGGTATTTCCTCATAACATTTACTTGAAACATTTTGTCTTGATAACTGATTCACGACCTGCGACCCTGGCGAGGGGCCTTTTTCCTGCTCGCGTTGGACCGGATTGCCTTGAACGGCTGTAAAATTCGAGCGCTGTCTGCGGCGTACATGGCAGCAAAAACAAAATTTACCAACTGGCTCCCCCCTGTTCGCTCACATTTGGAGGGCCGGGAGCTGTTGACCCAGGGCGTTTGGGAGTGGACGGCACAGAGAGGAAGGAGGAAATGCACAGAGGACAGGGAGGCGCAGGAGACAGAATGGGAGGTGGAAGAGGGAGGTCAGGGTCGCAGCTGCGATAAAGAGGTCAGAATGAAAGATGTTGCTTCAGTCCGGCCGCGAGCAAAATAAACATCCTCCTAAAAATAGCCGGTAGACCTGTTCATCGGTCATCGCTGTTGCTTCAGCCAGGTGTGAGCAACTTTTTCTCTCGATAACGGACCTGGAATCTGCTGACTCGTCTGCGACAACTGGGTTAATAATGTAAAGAAATGTGTCCGGGGGCCTTGATCCCAACTTCTATCGAGTTCATAGGCCCTTTGACAAACAGAGTCACTGATTATCTTAACCCCTCCAATAAATATGACATGCCGGTCTTAACTTTATATCTGCCCCCTGACCACTAAATCTCCAACTGTGACCTTTTACCCCAACCCCAGCTGTTGACCTCCTTTCTCTCCATACGTCTTAATTTCCTGCAAAGAATCTACCCTGAGCCGAGCAGAGCTGCTTGGAAATCAGTTTGGGTGAAGCTTTTTGCACTGGCTGATTGACAGATTGCAGTGTGAACGAGCCCAAATGCTCGAGGCAAATAAGACAAGCAGGAACACACACCCCAGTGCCTCCCTCTGCCTATCTGTCATTCTCTGTTTCTCTATACTTCCCCCTCGCTTCTTCCGGTGCCCCTCCTTCCTTTATTTATGCCTGCAGAGCCACTTTGTTGTGCTTTTAGTGGCGGGGTTTGTAGATGGAGCAGATGCTGGAGCTGATATTCCCTGATCCTGCAGCGAGCCGAGATAAGAGCAGATTTATGCCAGAGTGAGGGAGCATGGGAGTAATTGCTGAGGCTTTGATGATGCGGCTGAGAGCATTCGCGTACCCTCGGCTGCTTACTAACAAGGACATCCTCAGATTTAGGAGTTTGTCTCTCTGGGTTTAAAGTGTGGTTTTTTTTTTTTTTTGGTGTATATCTTTGGTTGCCAAAGGTGTGTTTGTGCAACAGTGCGTGCTAGGGTGCAATGCTTCCTTTGTGTTCTGTATGCGGGCATGTGCACAAGTGTGTACATTAGCTGTGATTATTCTTTGTTTTAGAGGCGTGTCACAATTACGTGTGTGTAGGTGTGTGTAGGTGTGCGCTTGTATGTGCGTGGGCGTTAAACCCTTCCAGGATTTTTATGGCCTCTTTATTTATAGCTGCACAGAATCATAGCTCAGCTGAAAACATATGACATAATCAGGATGACAGATAACATTCTCTCTTCAGATAAGGTTATCTCAATGTGATTTTCTATGGTTAAAATGTAAGCGTATTTTCCCAGAAACAGATGGCAGCAACTGCTGGATTTGGAATAAAGGCACATTCAGAAGATATTTCTCATCCAGCGCAGTCATTACGAGGACTACACCTGCATGCAGGGCTTCCGTACTACCTCTTAAAATACAAATACATGATCAAAGCGGCGGCGGCGGCCTACGCCGTTACACTGCACCTGCCAGGGGAAAAAAGGCAACGCTGATGAGGTTGTTGGGGCCACTTTATTCTGTACTCTGTTTGGAGGTGGACTCTAATGGCTCTTCAACTGAGCATTGAAGAGGGATGAATCATCTGTTTAGTGTCCCCGGGTGATGATGTCACTGAGACATGTCAGTGACACCAGGCGGCAACAATGGCACGCTGATCCCAGGGGCTTTGGAGCCTGACCTGACTCTTGACTGATGCAAGTGGGCTAAGACAGGACAGATACCTTTGTGAGGTATGCAAACGCACACACACACACACAAACATGATCACACACATGCCGCAACGCACAACACACACACACACACACTAAATCTTATCTTTCTGCCTGCCCTGGCCATCACCCCAGGTCTTCCTGTTTTTCTCAGGGGCCCAGAAAGATTCTTGCCCTCTGCAGCAGTCAGTCAGAGTCGTGTGAGGCTATTAGCTCCGCTGGGAGAGACACTTTGAGGAGTATCTACTGTAGAGAGAGTGGTGATAAGTGGAAGATCATTAGAAGCCCTGACCCGGAGCCAAATAGAATTAGATGACGCACGATCTTAACACAGGCCAAAATCAGTAAGGACATTGGGATCAAATTAGATGCTTAATCCCTCTGTATCATTTAGCAACAATAATTTCTTCAACACGTCAGCTTTGTGGGCTACTTGTTTCAATTCCAATCCCGCCAAAGGGAGCCAGCGCTCGGTACAGAGGGGGAGAGCAATGAGTCAGATCCTCTGCTCCAATTATATCTGCATCCTGCAGTCTGCTCTTTAAAGCAAACACACACATCCTTGCAGAAGAAGAAAACACACACAGGCAAGAAAGACACACTTTGAAATCCACACTGCACGCATAGCTGCCAAGAAACGCATGTAGCAGTCAGAAAATAGCAGACTGGAAAACAGAATCACACATGCCGTGAGCACACACTCTCTCACACACACACACACACACACACACACACACACCACTTGAGCAGGAGCTTGTTGACCATCACACAGCCATGGGACTGTGAAGAAGAGGGGGGGTGAGCTCACAGAGGTCGCTTTGAAGTTTCTATTCAGGTCTTTGTCCCATTCAGGCTGCTGGCAGTAGACATCTCTACTAGAGGCCTGGCCCCTCCCATCGTCACACCGTCTCCTCACACACACACACACACACACACACACACACACACACACACACTCAAAAAGAAAAGAAGGCACGTCCACAGGTCCTGTCCATCACACAGGCCTTAATTAGAGTGGATTCGAATGCACCCTTTTGTACCCTTCTCACTCTCTCCTCTTTCTTTAACCCCCACCCCTCACTCATTTCACTCTCTTTCACCAGCTCCCACCCTCTCTTTTTCACTCATTCCTCCCTCTCCCCCTAACCCTTTTTCACTTTTGTTGTCCTCCTTTTCTTGGCAGGGAGTGAGGCACCTCTTCAGACGTTTTCTTCTCTATGCCTTGAGCCCCGTTCTATCCCCCTCTTCCCTCTGTGTGCCCCCCCCCCCCTCCCGGTCTGGAAGCTGAGTGTGACCTAATGTTTGACAGACAAGTAGCCTTGGAGAAAAGACTCATCTATCAGAGGCTTGTAATTCTATTAGAATGGACAGAACATCCCCCCCAGGCCAACATTTGGCATATTCTCTCCATCAATTTAGCTCTTCTCTAAACCCTCTGGGCCACAGGCCTACAAAATCCAGTTTACGCTAACAAATAATCACAGCGAGTTAATAACGTGTGTGTGTGTGTGTGTGTGTGTGTGTGTGTGTGTGTGTGTGTGTGAGTGTGTGTGTGCGTGTCCTAACTTTCTACCTCCTTTTTCATCTGGAATTGTTGAGCGTCGAGTTCTTTGATATTAAGCATCAAAGAACAATTTCTCTTTTCAAAGTCTAATCTCATCTGGGAGGCTAAAAAGGTATAATGCAGGGAACTGTGGAGAGTTAAGATAGGAGGATCACAACCAGCTACTAATCAGGATTGTTATCAAGATTCCCAGATGTTTATATGTAGACAAAGATGGTTACACGAAACATCTATTGTCTTGGCGTCTTATTAGACCAAATTACTGATATGAGAAGAGAAGAGAGGAGAAGAGGAGAGGTTTTGCTTACATCTCCTGCTGGGATGTTAAATTGAGGAGGACATGTTTAGCGCAGATTGTTATTTGTCTGTAATCAGGGCTTTCCTGTCAGTCATGACGGCTGAGACGAGTAAAGGAGAGGAGGTAGAGTGAAGCAAAAGAGGGAGAAGCGAGAGGAGGAAAGACGTCTGGACAGCAATCAAGCGTACCACAAACAGGAAATGTAAGTCTGCGGATGCCCCAGCTGTTGTGTTTGGCCTCACTGCTGTGGCAGTTAAATCGAAGCAGCATGAATAGCTCATACAACAACTTTCAAGTGTCAGCCTCCGAAAATAGTCCGTTTACATTAACAGAGTTTTCCCACTGTTTCAGTCGGCCCAGTGTTTGGAGTGAATCCATGTTGTTTGCATTCATGCCCTTGTGTTTCCTTTAGTGAACACTTTACTGTGCGTGAGGCGGACGGGAAACATGCTGCTAAGTGATTGTGTGTGTGTGTGTGTGTGTGTGTGTGTGTGTGTGTGTGTGTGAGGGAGAGAGGACGTGTTGTCTCAGTGGTTAATGGCTGTTCGATATTGATTACAGCTGGAACGTTCGAGTCACATGTTCCTAGTCCTCTCCGAGATAACGAGGGTTAACCACTTGACCCCGTGCATGCCAAAGGGGCTCGGCTCATGCTTGGATCCACGGCCCCGGCTGAAGCCACATGTCCCGAAGCTCCACCGAGGCCGCAGCCCTCTGGTCTCCGGCCTGGCCCGTAGATCACGGCTGTGTCATGGAGCCACACCAGAGGGAAATGTGCCAGACTTCATTAAGGGCAGATTAAAAGCAAGAGGAGGCCACTTTAACTGTGATTTATTTTCTCTGTGAGGTTGCTGGGCTGACTACAGGCCCGCAGCGGCTTCATCCCGGAATGATGATGTCATGGTTTCAGTGTTTGCTAAGTGTAAATATCAGATTGGGAAGGAACTATGTCCTCAGGAGCAGGGTTCGTCTTGGAGTTTCAGGGAGAGGAAAACAAAAGATAATGACTAACCATTCTCCCTTTTATAGCTTTTATAGCTGAAACATATCACGAGACGGTGGACAGAATGTGAATCTGCAACCATTTTGATAACTGATTCATCTTTTTAGTATTTATCAAGAAAAAATGCTAAATACTCTCCGGTTCCAGCCCTCTGACTGAGAGAATTTCCTGCTTCTCTCTGTTTTATATCATCATAAACTGAATTGTTTCAGCCATGCTGGCAACATGTAGGTCTGTCGGTCCACCACTTTGGTTCAGACTGAAATATCTCAAATAGCCATCTGGACAGATTGCCATGAAATATTGTACAGACAGTCATGGTGCCCAGAGGATGAATTCTAATGACTTTGGCTATCCTCTGACTTTTCCTCTAGTACCATCAGCAGGTCAAAGTTTTCACTTTTTTTTTGAGCATCCACTGCAGAAGAGGGATTGTCACAAATTTTGTACAGATATTCATGGTTCCCAGAAGATTTTGAACTGTTGCTCGGACGAAACAAGCAGCTTGAAAATGCCACCTTAGGCTCTGGAAAACTTATTTACTTATATTTTACATAGACTAAATGGTTCCTCAATTAGTCAAAAAACAATGATCAGTGCTGACTATAATCTTTAGTTGCAGCTCGACTCCATTTTGAAGGGTCTGAATAGAGTCTGTGTATGAGCTTCTGTGGTATCAAAGTACATTCAGGCTATTTATAGAAGCACTAATCACAGACACCTATACAGATTAACATGATGACCTCATTCCTTGAAAACGCCATTATTTCATAGGTGGCTGTCTGAGGCGGGGGGGTATTTAACTACTGGGTACATATTCTATTATTACAACAGAGTACAGTAAGACCATAAAAATCAAAATTTGCCGTCATTTTATTTCAAAATGACCTTATTACCAACAGACAAGCTAACTACATTGTTCTTTTTATAATTTACTTAAAATAACTGCGGGGTAGGCTGCATCTGCGCGTTTACTTTGGAACAAAGGTCCTGGGGACAGTGTCCTGTCATGGATACTGTCAGCCTCTGAAGACTGTCTCAGCTGTCGTTTACCTCACCAGCAAACTTCATTACTGGAAGCTTGTTTATTTCCTCCACCTGCTATCGGCGGGCAGAATTCACCCACCCTGGATGTCACTCACTTGTGCTTCGGTGTAACCGCATGTTGACAGTTTTGGAGTCGTTAAAATCTTGAGTCTTCTCCCTGGCAATTGTGTTCCACTGGCTTTACAGCTCTTTGAGGTGCAAGCTTACCTTTTCTCAGCTCTGTGCACGGCCTCCTTTCATCTTAGGAAATAAAGACAAATATAGCAAGATAAAACAAACACAAGGTATGAATCACAACACATATATATATATGGTTAATATACTCTTCTGACAGCAAACTATGCACTTCATTTAGTTTGTTCTTCTGTGTTTTCAGGCAAGTAAAATTGAAACAAAATGTTCTCTGTAGTTTCAGAGGAAGTAAGATATATATGCAGTGGTAGTTCCTTGTTACATTTAGTTACAGGGCATGCTGGCTGTAATCTGAAGTCCCCCTTGTTATGTCATAGACTTTTGAAAGCATGGGAAAATTGGCTCTTGGCAGGAATAGAACCCAGGTCCCCAGTTGAGAGGCAAAGGACTTAACCACTGAACTATGCCACAAATTATATAATCAAAAGAATATACATAGAGATTTAAACTGAACATAAAACACATCTATTTTGATGTTGTTACTAAGCTAAGCTTACTAAGACACCATTTGATGGCACTGGGGTCAATTGTAACGCAGCGTTACCACCATATCACCCATGACCTACCTAATTACCAAATTTCCCTTCGGGGATGAATAAAGTAATCTATCTATGACACAAGCTACCCTGCTGGCCAGAAACAACAAAGCTTACATTTGAATATTATATCAAATGTTAGACAACAGAATGGTCCTAAAAACTAAACAGATTTAAATTCACTGACATTAAGGCTGAAGACAGTATGAGCAAAAAATACTGTAGATGTAAAAAAAAAAAAAAAAACACTTCCCTACCTCAAAAATGACTCTTGGCAGAAAAACATACTTACATACTGACAAGTATGAGGCATCAGTTTATCCTTTGGCTGGCAGAGAGAGATTATCACAAACCATGGTTCTGTCTCCTTTATGAGAAATATAATGCAATTTTTCCCCTAAACAGTCCCCTGGACCTCAGGTAAACGCACTGATGTACCCGTAGTTATTTTAAGTAACCCAAAATTATAAAGGAACAATGTAGTTTGCCTGTTCGTTGGTAATATGGTCATGTTGAAATAAAATCCCATCACATTTATAAAGTGATGCATAAGTCATCACTCTATCTTTCCTGAAACGTCCAGATTTTTGCTTTTTGTTTTATGGTCATATTGTACCCTGTAATAGTAATAGAATAAGTACCCAGTACTTCAATAATAGCTGGCCTACAGTATAAATGCTCTCCAAGTTCCTCCTTTTGTGACCAAGGCCATGAATATGTAGTGTACTGATCACTTCATGAAGAAATACTCCCACCTGTATCACTGTTACCGGGTGATGAGTTGTTTACATTCTCCTGGAGGACAGATTACCATCAGCCTGCACAGCTGCAGGTAAGAAACAAGCAAATTAGTCTCAAAACCTCCAGAATCAACAAAAGTGTGCAAATTGAATGATGAATTTGCATGCAAACAAATCACTCTTAATGGTCAACAATTTACATGCAGCAGTAGCATGAAACAGGAGCAAATTACATATAGAGCTTCATAAAATGGGGAGTTTTGCTATTTAAGTCTGGCATAGAAATTTAAAACATTCAGTTGCCATCTTTAAGTGGTACTGGGAATATAATATATCATCTATCTATCTATCTATCTCGTAATCGAATAGGTACCCAGTAGTTAAATAATAACTACAGTATAAGTAGTATCCATGCCAATACACTGTCCCCTGGACCTTTGTTCCAAAGTAAATGCACAGATACACCCTGTAGTTATTTTAAATACCCCAACATTATAAAATGAATGATTGTAGTTTGCCTGTTTGTTGGTAATAAGGTGTATTAAGTGATACAAAAGGCATCCTTCCATCTTCCCTAGAAGAAAAAGATGTTTTGCTCAGTTTTATGGTCATACTGTGCCTTGTAGTAGTAACTGAATAGGTACTCAGTAGTTAAATAATAACTCCAGTATAAATTCTCTCTAAATTCCTCCAAGACATCCAGATTATTGCTCAGTGGGTCATACATACCCTGCAATAATAGGTATCCAGTATAAGTTACAGTATAAGTTCTTTAAGATCCCAAATTGTTACCCTCTTATTTAATAACTACACATCTTGTTCCCAAGTACCTACATAGATGTACTGGTATGTACTGCACTGGTACACCGTAAGCTACAAAAGATTCCACCGCAACTCTGGAGTAATTACGCTGCACATTGTGGGATGTAATCTAAAGTTTGACCCTCCTGTGTCCTTACATGTAGGCCTACTGCACTGTGCGTCACGTTGCATAAAGCTTTTGTGTTTATGTAGAATAGTGTGGGTAATCCAATATCTGTTCCATACCCTCCATAATCCCACTATATACGATGATGGGTTCTTCGGCTACGTGTAGCCTAATGTTTAAAAGATTAGTTGTGATTGCTTCTCAAGGCAAATCTCTGTGTTATATTGCGTTTGGCCAGTAACGTGTTTTTGATTCTGCTGATTCCAGGCTGCGGTTGGATCACGCTCTTACAACAACAGCATGGTATGTCCACCATCGCGGTGCTGGAGCCGTACTCCTATTGGCCACCGAGCTTTGGCCACAGCTGTGGCACTCATCAAAGTTATACACAGGAGGCATCTCATTGGCTCGCAGCAGATCAGGTATCTATCTGTGACCACGCGATTGGCTGCTGAGGTATCAGGTATCCCAGACGTCCAGGACACCGGACGGGACATGCCAGCTCTGTGGCAACTGGCCTGTGTTTGCTGCTACTATGACAACACTGTGTAGGCAGGCTCCTGAGGATGCCGCCAGGGCAAAACTCCAGCAACACTTGTAGTGTAACTTTATGACCGCTTCAGACTTTTTCCCCTCTCTGTGCACCGTGGAAGTAGGTGACGTTGTGCCAGAAATCCCTACTCTGAGGCAGCCACGGCTCTCCAACTTCTGTGGCCCCTCTCATCTCTCTCTCTCTCTCTCTCTCTCTCTCTCTTTCTCTCTCTCACACACACACACACACACACACACACACAAAGCGCTCAAAAATATAAATAGGCTCACATAATTAGAGTGCATAATCATTTGGGTGAGAAGCTGATGTTGAGCAAAGAGAAAACACAGATTTATGGGCTGTCAGGGCACAACAGGATGTAGTAAAAATAATTTCAGGAACCATAAGACACGTCTTTGAATGTCTGTTAACTTTCCTTCCCAACTGCACAGAACTCCCCTCCTGTGCGCCCTGAACCCAGTTCATCGCGACCGTTAGGGGGCGGCATTGATTGAATAAATGCAACACAATTAAGAGAAACTCGCCTTCTCCCTCTCTCTCTCTCTCTCTCTCTCTCGCACACACATAGGCACACAAAGGGGGCACAGACATGGACATGATCAATTATGTGTCAAGCATTTCTTCCTCAATGACTGAATGGCCCATGACTATAGGCTACCGACCGTCTATTGTCTATTGACACTGGAGACTAAGTTCTCATGCAGTTCATTATCCCAAAAGGGGACAACTAGAAAAAGATCCAAAGAGACCATTAATCATCATTCCTTTCAAAGGGGGGAAAAGAAAGGACCAAAATAACAGACACTGTAATCCTATACAGTACATTCTCTGGATTTTTGCAGAATAAACTATATATAAATTTAAATAAGTTTATAAACCACTTAAATGATATTTAGTTATAAAGACAAAATATTACAAATTCACTTATCCGACCCACCGCAGACATAATTGCAATTCCCTACGGCGAGATTTCGATAGGCGCTTATTAGAAGAATGTTATGGCATTAATGTTTCGTGCGAGATCTACAAGGACAAGCAGATCCTGGACTTACAGGGGCCAAACTTTTTCCTCCCGTAAGCACTTTTACGCACGCTCCGATAGCCTATCACGCCCCCCCCCCCCACCAAAGCTTTCTGTATGACGAATAACTTCAAAGTCCATTTCAATTTGGGTCGATGGCTCGGGCCGAGGTGGAGGGGAGGGGAGGGGGGAGGGGGGGTGGAGATGTGGGGGTCAACCCAATAACAGACCCCCGCCCCCCCCCCCCCCCTCTCCTCCACCATCCACCCCTCCACGTCCCCATAAATGCCTTCGCTTCCTGCTTCCAAGTTCGGACAGAGCGCTGTGATTGGCCGCGGTGGCGCGGTGGGCCGTCCCCGCCGCGCTGCGCTCGGCTCGGGTTACAGTCGAGCCCGAGCCGCTGCACACACCGGAGCGCAGGGGGGAGCGTGGTAGACGCTTTTTTTTTTTTAGAAAAAAAAAAAAAAAAACACACACACACACAGACTCGAACCGGCACGGAAATGTTGGCAGGCGGATCCAGAGCCACCGGGCAGGTTTGATCTCCCCCTCGGCACTTTCCCTGCGAGGCTGCAGACGTACGGCATCTTTACGCACACCGGCCACGCAGCGTGCCCGAGTTGGACTAGAAGCCGCCCCGCCGGAGCGCAGCACGCACGCGGAACGGCGCTGAGAGCCGGGAGGGATATTTACAAGAGAAACTCGGTTCCTTCTGCGGGGAAGAACAGCGACTGGGGGGGGGAGGAAGAGGAGGAGGAGGAGTGAGAGATAACACTGGAATGAGGCGGACCCCGGGATTCCCAGCGTGCCGCGGAGTTTCTGACCGATGGATGAGCGGTGCTCTGTAGGCTGCACACAGCGACAGGTACGGACACCGGCAGCGGGGCTCTGACAAAGACGCGGCGCAGAGATCCGTCGGCAGCCGCATCGCCCGCTCGAGAAAAAACCCCAGAAAAACTGTGCGATCGGTTAGATCCGCCTCAGCACGCGGCCGATCGCGGAAAAAAAACAAAAAGAAAGGGTCGCCAGGGCTGCTTTCGTCCCGGCCACAGGTCAACCAGGACACCCGGTCGGGCTTTCTTCGCTCCCAGCTCCGATCGACGTCCCGCGGGGTGGTTCAGTCAAGGACACGGGGGGCCTGGAGCAGATTTCTGAGACGTCGGACAGAGGGACATGTATCTGGTGTCGACCTCACATGCTCCCGACTGATCGTAGCTCACCTTCCCACCGGGCGAACCGCACGTAGAGGCTGCCAGGCGCACCGTCCGACGCTCCGACCCACCGGCTCACTGTCCGCGCGTCCAGCAGAATGGCGGGACTCGCTTGTTGGAAGTATTATCTCTGGATCTTTATTTTAATGTGCAGGTCGGCGCTGCCCTCGGCCAAGTCGCTGGAGACCATCATCTGGAGCTCGCAGAATCCCAAGTAAGTCTCGTATTTCATTTGTGCAAACTCGCAGGGTGTGTGCGCGCAATGGAGCACTGACATGACTGGAAAAGTTGCCATTTTTTTTTTTTTTTTTTTTTTTTGCGCAAGCTGGGTTAAATGTTCTGTTAAATGTGGCAATTATCTAAAAAAGAACATAATTTATTTAGCTGTAATTGTCATTCCTGCGCCGCGGAGTTTTTTTTTTTCTGTTGGTTTATATTCTCAGTGGGGAATTTCCCAACACCAAAGAAACACAGTGGGTGCAGGCTTACACAACACACAGTAGGCCTCGCTTAAAACACAATAATAGATGGATAATTATGGCAATTTATGACAATATTACACGCACCTTTTTTTTTTTATTTCTTATTGCCACCAGACTGAGGGCAAAGTCTGCTCGGACACTTTGTTCAGGACTGTCCCACAGTTGTGAGTTTGTCCACTCCTTCCCTTCAACACCTTGGAACTGATGGCAGATGAGCAGATAATGAAAAAGAAAAAAAGGGTGCCAAGTGTGTCAAGGTGTAGCCCGCTTAACTGGATCTCGGCAGTTTCTCCTGTCAGTCCGTCTCAGGAGCCCCGAACAGGAGCTGCTTGGCCTCTGAGAGGGCCACACTGCCTCCCAGCCCTCCGCTGCTTGAACTGAAGTTTGCCCACAAAAAAAATGAAAAGTGTGAGAAGATGGTTTCGGATATCAGAGGAAGGAAAGCTTGAAATTCATTTAATTTTCCTTAATTGTCCTGGCCTGTACCCAGCCTAATTTCTCCCCATCAAATCAAGGGCAAGCTTATCAAAAGCCAGCAGCTGAAGCCAGACACTTTTTCTAAAAATTCATATTACTCCCATCAAAACAAGCAGAGTGAGCCCAGACTGCTGATAATAAAATACGCTCTGGTAACAATTATCACCCACTTAGACTTGACTCCCACATTTGCATGATGTTGGAAAGCAAACCACATAAGGGGAAAAATAAAGTATAAAGGCAAAAAAAAAAAAAAACCCTGTGCCATATTTCTGTATGGTTGGAGCGGAGGAGCTGACCTTCATTTGAGCTCACAGCACCGAGGGGAAATGGAGAGTAGCTCGACCAGCTTATAACTAGAACTTACTCATTCAAGTGAATCCATGATTTATCCCCCAAATGTCAGATGTCGTAGGAGCTCGTTGTGCAGTCGGTGTGTATGAATATTGCTGCCATGTTCATTGGAGTGTGTGTAGATATGTGTGTGTGTGTGTGTGTTTGGCCTGGTCCTAATGGTAAGACTACGGCCCATCAGCTTTTATTCGACTACGGCTGCAGAGGTAGTGGAACAATGAGCGTCATCAGACAGCGATATAACACACACATATTACAGATATTACACAAAAACCCACAGCTAGTGTCAGTCGTGGGTAGACAAATGAAAAAAAACTGGGGGAGACATTTATTGATTGATGATGTCACCTGGAGGGAATGTCTTAGAAGGTTACCACGCTGGTTTAGGGATTGGAGGATCATTTCTCCATCTGTTTCTCCACTCTGCTCCTTGTAAAATCCCCATGCTGGCTGAATATTTCATAAAGTTCACAGTGGAACAATAATGCACTCTGCAAAGTGTTCTCTCAACCTAATTATCCTGCTCCTCTGTGCTTAGAAAACAATAGACAATTATCTTGCTGTGTGCAGGCTTTGCAATAACAAAAGACAAACCTGTTTTTCTTCTGAAATGTATCAGTCAGCAGAGGCGTCTGATAGGCAATAAAAAAGGAATACTTGTACAGCAATCAGCATCTGTCTTCCCTGTGTGTTGTTCTAAACTCCATCCCCGTGTCTTGGCCTATATTGCTCCATAGTGATAACAGAAAGAGAAGGCCTATAGAAATGTACAGTACACTATCTGGTGACTTATCTAGATTTACGACACCTTACTTCCTGTTCCCACTTTGGGGAGCACTGCTGCCTCAGCTAATAAATTAATCTGGCCCTCTGCTTGCACACTGTACCACATACACACAAAATATAACAATACCAGCGCCTCCCTACAGGCCATGAGTTATGAGACAAAGTATAGGAAACCAGCAGGTTTGGGCCACTATGGTGTTTGTGTGTGTGTGTGTTTTTTTTTCTCTTTATTTGTGTGTGCTGGTTTATGTGCGCGGCCCCCCGAGCGTTCCGGCTGTTATGGATTTCCATGTGAGGATGCTATCACTCCCGCTCCTGCATTATCAATAACTGGGGTTTGCCTAATTGATTTCCTCCCTGCGTGCTTGAACAGGCAACATACATCATAACGGTAGCGCCGTCTGGAAAGAAGGAGACGACGAAGAAGAAACATCCCCGAGTTTTAGTTTTGCTGCGGGATGTAGCAGACCTTTCTGATATTTAATTTGAGGGTGGATGAGTGAAATGGCGAAGGGGTGGAGAGGGGGAAATTGGGTGGAGGGGCAGCCGTGCAGAAGAAGGCTGGATGTGTCAACGTCCCTGGTCGGTAAAGAAACTGTCTAACATTTGATCAGAGCAAATCGGATTAGTTCTCATTTAGCTGAGTGGGATTACGGCAGAAAATGTCACTTTGTTATGACTGATCACGTCCCATCGGTTTGGCCGAAGCTAGAAAAGCAATGTACAGGCATACTACATATACACACTCGCATACACTCACACACACTCACACACACAAACGCACACACGCGCACACACACACACTCACAGTGTGCTCGGGGAATGCTGCAGCGGTGCCAATTTAATGATAATCTGACCAGGTTGCTGTGAGTGGTTCCTGCACGTCCTCTAACCCTCCTCGGCTAATATTTACCTCATGACCCGTAGCCACCACGGCCTGTTTGCAGCAGCTCAGGAGACAAACAAGTTGATGGGAGAGAGACAGGAAAACACACTTGCACACCTCTGAAAACATACAGCGAGGAGAACAGCCACAGGCTGGCCAGGAGTCTGCTGCACTGATTGTGAACTCGCTGCATTTCGGTGGGGCTTGGAAACAGTCCGCAGACATTTTTGGAGCCCACAAAAGAGCACAAAATAGCAAAACAGAGGGAGAGTCGATTGTGTCGATAATGGTCAACTAAAGCCTCTCTTGCTGTGGGCCTTTACTTACTCATCTTATTTTGCTGTGCATTGACCTCAGCTGCCTGGCTGACAGTTTAACAGTTGACTGGTCTGGTTTAACCGTTCTTTAGACGCCTTGAAGGTTCAGCGAGTTTCATGATTAAACTTTGAGTTGATTACCACTGTGAGATTTACAAAACGTGTTGGTTTTCATTTTCACAAATCAGACACACAATTTTGTTTTAGAATTTTTTTTTAAGAGAAACAAAAAACGGCACTTGTATATGAGTTTATCGTTAAATGTGTTTTCAAAACAACATCATTTGATTTGGCTGCTATAAGTACAATAGGTGCACGGAAGGCCTAATTAAAGTGCAAATTTTGTTTTCATAATTAGCTTATACCGATAACATAATTTGGGGGGGAAAAATGTTTTTCATATGAGGTAATTAGGAAAAAACAAACGTCTGCCTTATCTTTGTTTTTAAAAGCAGATGTTATCAAAGCAAATGTTTTCAAGGTTTGTTCTCGAACACTGAGAAACCTTTGGCTCTCGCAAAGTGCTGTTCAGAAAAGCTTCACTAAGCTGACATTTAAATATAACGAGAATTTCAGTAGGAGGTTAAAAAAACAAACTGCAACTGCAAAGCCCGAAACTGCCGCAACCTGTTAAACAAGAGCCGGATGAAACTTCAGGACCAGACCGAAAACAGGATTTGGTGCCTTGCAATGAGTCCAGTAAACGCTCCCCTCTGTTGCACGCTGCAGTGCGGGTCACCGCTGAGAGGGTCAGAGGCCTGTTTTTGTTTCTTGCCTGCCCCGCGCCCTGCTGCTTGCCCCCGTTACCCCTTGCGATATACACCTTCTCTCTCCTTGCCTCCCCGAGTTCCCCCTTTCTCCCCCTTTAGACTCTGATCGTGTTTCCCTCTGATAAAGATCTCATTACACACAGAGAGGACTTAGAGCCTGAGCCCCACTCAGAGAGAGAGAGAGAGAGAGGGCCAACCAATAAGAAATACTTCTGGAAAGCAACTGGCCCATGGTGCTGTAAAGGCACCCTGTGTCTCACTATAAGGACAGCTGCGTTTGCTTTTATGTGTGTGCACTTCTGTGTCGACATGTCTGTTGTTTCAGCGGTGTGTAACGACAGATTCTTCTTTCGGTTATCTACGTGAGGCTGCAGTGCTTTAGGTAATTTCAGGGGGGGAAAAAAATGCAGTTTTTCCATCATGGTTTTCATTCCAGATGGACTCACTTTATCCGCTGGTGGTTTGGCTGCCACATCACTGAAAACTGATCATTCTGCTTTTTGTGTGTTATTGATGCGTTCATTTCTTTATATTCAAGCAGTGGTGCGCACGAAACCCAGTTTCGTTCCTCGGCTTTGGGACAAGTAGCATTTGCAACTAATTCTTTTTTTTTTTTTTTCATGTGCGTGTATGAGTTCCCAACTGGTCCTCGTGACCCAGAGTTACAGTTTCTTACAAGACATATTATAGGGATTGATTCACAACTGGGACAACAGCTGAATGCAATGAATCACTTGGGAGAAGAACTGAAGAGATTAGTCAGTTTATCAGTAAGCTGATCAAAGTCAAAACAGCAGCTTTGATAATTGATCAGGGGTAGGCAATATTGATCAAGTCTTTTGTTACTGTATAATGTCACAATTTCAATATATTGCTATATACTGTATTACATTTTTTTAAGAAACTGAGTTGAGAAACTGTGTATGACTAAACTAACCAGACAGGAATGTTTGAGGCTTTTTTTGGGTTTGTCCTGGAAATAACAAAAGCTGACCGACAAAGATACGTCATGACATTGATGCAACAATCCGGTTAATACAACCTAATAGAACCAGAGATGACTGATCAGTTAACCAAAATAAGTACCAGACAAATAAATCCGTAATGAAAATAATTGTTAGTTGCAGCCCTAGATCAGACAATGGATATTGATCTTAATCTCAAGAACCAGAGTTGGAACTAATAGGCTCACACATAGGCGTAACAGACATGGGCTTAGTTTGTCTGTTGTGAGTCACAAAAAACTATGACAAACTTGTTGAAACTCTGTCTTACTCAGCATAAATGTTTTGGTAATAAAACCACATTCATTTAACACCCAAGGAGGGCCAAAACAAACACAAAGTATTTGATATTTAGTCTTTATCCTTGCGGCAATTTCTAGTCCAATTATTTTTATTTATTTACTACAATTAAAGGACACTAAGTCTCATATGAAAGGGACAAGTATAAGCTTACAGAAGTGAATGAGTGCTTGAGAGTGGATGTCGGTTTGCCATTGTTCTTTGTCCGGCCACAGTGGAGCATTAAGGAAGTGTTAGAAGCGTGCCAGTGTGCCCCTGTGAAAGTGTTGAGGGCCGAGCGGTGGATGAGTGTGGAGTGGCTGAACAGTGGCTGCCTTACAGGCAGTTAGCGACCCGGCTTCATTAGAGAGAGGCCTGGCTGGCAGCAACCAGGAAGTTCCCATCAGCTCCGGCGCTGCCAAGCAGAGGCACAGGCGCTGGTGCTGGAAAGCTTCCCTTCAGATTTCTTCCCGTCGCCTCGCCTGCGCTTCGGCTGAATCGAGTGAAAATGGAGGAGTGCAGAGGAAGTGGGGAAAAAAGTTGGGCAAAAGCAAAAAGTCTGCCTTTTGTTTGCCATCTTAGTTCTTTTACATAAGAGCAGTTGAGAATAAGGGGATTAAACAGGAGAGGAAAGGAAGCTGATGTAGAGCGTTGAAACGCGGCCCTGGGCTCAACCGCACATCCTTTCAGTCCAGCGTAGAGCCCCCAGATTACTTCCATGTGTCAGCGCAAGGGGGAAAGAGAGGGAGAAAGGAAGAAAGGGGGACAGGGAGAGAGAAGTTGAGCGATTGAAAAGCAAGCGGAGTTGGATTGGTGGAGATCAGCGGCGGTGTTGGACAGTGGAACGGATCTGTGTGACAGCCATCTCTAAAACCATTACCCCTGCGGCTCCGACTCGGTAACTGGTAACCTCCTCCTCTGGACTGACCTCATAGACTTAACTCTTTCTCAGAGAACCCCTCTGTGCTGTGGAGGCAGACCTCATCAGACTCCAGGCCCAAGCAGCGGGCAGGCAACCTTAACAGCCAGCTGCACTACAAATTCTTTAAGATGTCATGAGTTGTCACCGGCATACAGGCAGCAAGGGATCTGTTTTCCCCCCAGTTTGTGGCACTCGAAAGACTTTTCACGGGGAGGTTTGAATTTACTGTGCCAGAACTGTGGGGAAGGGGATGAGCGAACCCAACAAAAGGACAGTTCTGGGAGGGCATGTGTGTTATTAAATCAGAGTTGTGGTTTTGCGGAAAAATTGAGGTTGTTAAATCATGATGCAAGTGTAGACAACCTTTTCTCTATTTATTTAGTGCTAAAGAAGAGCATTACCAAACATTATTAAAAAAAAGTAACTCAAACTTGCTTATTGTACTGCTGTTGTACTTTATTGTGCTTTATCAGTCATCTTACCAGCTTTTCTGGAGCTTTCAGCCGCATCTACAAAACTACAAAAGGTATATAAGACAAAAAAAGTCTTAACTAAAGGTCCACTAGCTTTACTAGTAATTTTACTTGGCTTTTCTGTAGCTTTCAGCGGGATCTGAAAAAGAAAATACAAAAAACTATTAGATGAAAAGTTCTTAAGCAAGTACTAGTAAGTTACAATTCCTAGCTTTAATAGTACTTGTAGTTTTAGTTTTTTTCCTGGAGCTTTCAACAATACAATATTACAAAAAGTAGGCAAAAGTAGACCCACAAACAAACAAACAAAGCAAATCCTAACTCAAGTTATTAACTAGCCTTAATAGTAATTGTATTAGCATTTTTTGTCCTTCTCATGAAGCATACTTCATCTGCTGAGGCAGACCACAACATGCAGTTAGAAGCTCTGAAAAAAAGCTAGTAAGTCGATCTTCAATAAAGATTTCCAAGAACTTTCCAGGAAATTCTTTTCTGTTCCTAAATATTTATTTAATCTTCACTCAAGATAATATAATATAATATAATATAATATAATATAATATAATATAACATAATATAATATAATATAATATAATGTAATGTAATATAATATAATATGTCTTATGGGAACTGTTGAATCACTTAACTGTAGCTCCTTAAGAGGAACCAAAGTGAGCTTTACTTTTGTAACAGATAATATTTTACAAGTAGAGACTGGATGAAGCATGACCATACCCAACCAGCCCTGAACATATCATTAATGATCATCATGGTGCTCTTTGTTCACTGTTATGAGTACACTAATGGAGTGACAGTGTAATTGAATGGAGTGGTAGGATAATAGAATGATAGAATGATAAAGTAATGGAATAGTGTGGTAGCAGCCCCCTTTTCCCAGGGGATACCCCCCGTAAGTGTGTCAGCATGGCAGATGGGCGGTCTGTAACAAACCCCCCTCCCCAATGTTAATTATAAAGCATCATAATCCATCTATGGCATACAGAGGCAGGACATGGAGACTATTAGGGGGAGCATGGAAATGGCACAGTGTATAATCCTCAGGACTTTACCACTATTAGGCTCCCCAGGCATCGAGCAAAAACCACTCATTTCTCCAGTAATCTTGTTGGAGCAGTCCCTTTCTTGCTCTGTGTGTGTGTGTGTGTGTGTGTGTGTGTGTGTGTGTGTGAGTGTGTGTCTCTGTAAATGTGTGTCCCAAATTTTCAGATGTTAACTGGAAGTTTGATTTATCTTTTTTTTTTTTTTTTCTCCTGCTTCATCTTTTTATTTCCCACCATGCCCACAGGCAAGACAGACAGCCCAAAAAGCATTTGCGTTTGTGTGTGTGAGTGTGTGTGCGTGCCTCCGTTAACCCATTCTGCCAAGTCTTGGCTCAGCCTTTTCTAAGCAAACTCCCAGCATGATCCCGGTCCCCCTTGTGCTGGTGAGAGGAGTTGGAAGAAAAGGCCTGTGGGACTCCTGCTGCTCCCAGGCCCGGCCCCGGCCCCTCCGCCCACGAGGGCCGGGCCTGGGATTTGCTGCGCGCCGGGGCCCTGTGTGGCAGCTGTGACTGACGCTTCAATCGCCTCTCCCTAGGACACCCCAGTGCAACCCTGCATTCCCTTTCACACCTCGGAAACGGGGGAAAAAGACAATTACACACATATTCAGCAACCTCCCTCTCCCAGTCTTTCCACAATCCTGCATCTCTGATGTACGGCCATTTACCAGATCTATAAAAACAATTCTAAAGTTTCTGTGTTGTGCAAATAAGTCCTCTTTCTGAACAACTTGCAAATTAGTTTAGTTGTCTGGACAGCCTGTCTGCAATTTTATTACATATTTAAAGTTGCTCTTGTTTATTTAATTTTTTCCAAGTTGTCCTGTCCCTAAGTAAACAGTAAAACTCAGCTATTTCCTTCGCATTTCCCTTGATATTTAGAAAATGTAAGTAATGGAAAAAGATTTGAGCCTTAAAGTGGAGTTAATGCTATCATGTATGGATTGTCAGTAAATTGAGTTTGTCTCTGGGCTATTGGAGCAGGGACTCGTAAGCCAGCGGGATTTAAGTCTCTTAATTGAATTATTTTGATTGCTGACTTGATTGATGGAGTCAGATGTGGAGCGTTTTCCATGAGTTTTTGTCCGACTAATTCTTCTTCCAATAGAGCCATACCAGACAGATACAAAAGGAACCTGCAATCAATCACAACTGCAACCCCAAGCATTTTGTTTTGAGAGAAATGTGCCTGCCATCAGGTCCGAGTTCCACAAGCCATCCAGACAACGTAAAACCAACAATGACATCAGATAGTAGAGCACTCTAAAGTCTAATCTTCCCATAATGCCATGCTAAACCCCACAGAGACCCACGGCAGGGAGAAAGGCTTTTTTATGCCCCAGCGCTGCTCCTCCTCCCATGGCCTCTGGCTCGCTGTGAGTGTGTGTGTGTGTGTGTGTGTGTGTGTGTGTGTGTGTGTGTGTGTGTGTGTGTCCGTCCGTGTGTGTGTGTGTATGTGTATGTGTTGGGAAGAGAAAAAGAATTCAAGAGTGAATGGAGATGTCACTGTCAGACTCTGGCCTCCACATGAATCTGCTCCAGAATGGCCATATTGGCAGCTTGTGTGTGTGTGTGTGTGTGTGTGTGTGTTGAGTGAGAGAGACTGTCGGGGGTCTGCCGTTTCCCCTCCACGCCGAGTTCTTACGGCCGTGATTGGAGCGCAGCAGGACTCAGGTCTATATTTCATCCTATTCATATGAGGGAGGCCGTTTCATCTCCCACACACATGTTTCCCATTAGATGTGTGTTTATTCTCCCCCATGATGTGCTTTGCCATGGAAGCCTCTCATCTCTCCGATATTGGAAATAGGAGTGAATGTCTGCTAAAGCAAACACAATATCCTAAACCTCTCCGCTCACTTTATGAACTCTGCAGAGAAGACCGAGCGCATTGCGTTGACTCGATTTAATGAGTAACCGTGGTAGTGATTCCTCTTACAGCTCAGTAATATAATATTTCACACTGGGATTTTAACTTGCTAATCTTAATGTGTGGCGCTTCTTCTGTGCTCTGCTGCCTCATCTTCCATTTTCCCCCTGCACTGAAAACTTTGACTACTTTTAGCTATTCTCCTCATCCGTCTCCCAACTCCCCACTGTGAAACATGACAGCCTGAACCTCCACCACATCACTCCTCTCTTCTCGTCTCCTGTCTCCAAGATGAAAGCTTTTCTTTGGAGACAAACCTCCGTGAGTCCTTTCAGCGCGCCGGGCCCAGGCCTGTGTTGCTGCTTTTAGTCGCTCTGTTTGCTGCATTTTCTGATTTATTTATACATTTCTGATTGTAGCACCTGGTGGATGTCAAGAATCTGAAAGTCGGAACCTTGCATGTGCATTATGCGGGCTGAGTCAAATTCTTCTTTGAAATATACATGAATGCATGAATATATTTATTGTCGTGAAGCCTCTGTGCATTTGGGGGAGTTTCATTTCCTGTAGTGGCCCTGCTCTGGAATGGAGTGGCGTGATCCTTGAAGGCGCCCCACATGCGGCCACCAAATAGAGCCGCCTGGTGCACCTCTCACACAATGGAATGGTAGAGGGAAGGGAAATGATTTGGCTCCTATTTGAGGGGCTGGAGCAGTCGCTTCAAAGCAGTGTGCCTGGCTGAGGCTTTAACCGGCCTTCTCCCTGCATTAGATGTGCGTCCTGTGATGAGCCTTTGAAGGGCGCGGGCAGTTCTGGCTGGGAGATTGCGATTGCATTGCACGGGTGTTGGGGTTCGGCCTTGCAAAGAGACTTGCAAGTCGGTGGCTTCAACAGGATTGTGGTGCTCCACTCAGTACTGCTTAAGTAGGGTGGACTGAAACGTGTTGACCCGAAAGCCGCAATGTGACGAGAGAACAGCAGCTGGGTCACGTTTGGATGTACACACATATATATATATATCCATATATATCTATATATACACATATATGTAAATATGAGTATGTATATATATATGTATATGTATATATTTGTGTATATATATATATATATCACAGCAGAAAGTAGTGTGGATGAGTGTGTGTGCGCCTGCTCAGGAGTCAGCTGTGGTCGGCTTGTACAGATTAAGGTTTGAGTGTGCGTTACAGATGGCGGTAATAATGATCAGATAGCCCTTGTAATGGAGACGGCCCAGTTTGTAATGGCTTCCTAAAAACAACACATGGAGCGTCTTTACGAGGCCACAATCCGCCCGGTTATCACAGAGCGAACTGTGTGAATGAGAATAGCATCATGTCAAACAAGCTATTTATTAGCACACACATCACACACACACACACACATTTCATTTTAATGCCGACAGCCTGCATCTTGCCTGCGCTCGGCTTGTTAAAGGCGAGTGTTATCAGCGGAGACACAGGCTCCCGCTACACCAGTTAGCCCGTCCTCCCCTTTTACATTCACTGTTAATGAGCCTAATGATGTGTGTCTCCGCGATTGCATCAGTCAATATGCTGTTCAATATGGGTTTTAGAAACCCACTGACAACTTAAGCATGTCCGCCTGGATAAGATCTCCCATCCAAGGGAAGAAAGAAAGAGCAACTAATTTGTCTTGGATTGGATGGGACATGTGTAGCTGTCTTTTACAATCATGAGCTGAGATTGTAAGCAGAGAATAGACTTGTCACTCAGTTTCTCTGATAAGAAGCTGCTTTTAAGACACAGAAGGCAGCTGTGTATTAAAGACACGGCGTCCTAGTTAGAACAGCGCCTGGCGCTCTTTTATATGAAGATCTATTGTTTGTTTGGTGTAGATAGTTTTCAGCTTTTTTTTTGTCCTTCTGTTGTGATCCTTTTTGATTTCAGTACGGGTTTAGTTTCAGTTAAGTTTTTATGTTTCAGAAGGGGTTCAGTTGGAGTTTTATTTCAGTTTATGTCAGGAGGTGTTTAGTATGTTAGAGACCAGGGACATTTAGCTTTATGCTTTGTTGGAGAGTTGCCGAAGGAGTTTAATAGTCTTGGTATAGTGATTACAGATGTGCCCTTTTCACTGCATTTGGCTTATCATTTTTAGTCGCATTAGTTAGTGCAGCCTTCAACGCCTAAATCACTTTCTCTATTTTTTAAACCTAGTTCACTGTGCTAATGCTGATTTCTTCCCTCAGTGAAAAAAAAAAAGAAGCAAGCAGAGATGCCTGTGACACTGATAAAAGCTGTTTCTTTTATAAACCACACAGCGTTTGATTGATCTGTCCCACGGTCTTGATCCCTGGGCTTGGCTGATTAAACCTATCCATCAGCTTCTCTTATCAGCGCCCTAACAGATCGACTGCAGGACACTGAACTAAAACCCGTGTATTGTTGTTACACAGAAAAAGTCAAAGGCTAAGGATAGGGAGGGGAGAGGTTTACCAGAACTCCTCTCTTCAAGGCCTTGTGAACAAAGCAAAACTGAATGCCCACTGTGTTGTTTTTAAGAAATATCTTCTGCCAAAAAAAAATAAAAAATAAAAAAAGGTTTTGAGATAAGTATTTTTCATGCTATTGTCTTGAGTGTGCCACACACACACACACACACACCCTTTTGCGACGCGCGTATTGGAATAACCTCTAAATGAGGTCGAACAGTGGCATTGCAGATTGGGACAAGAGTGTTTCCCCTCTAGTGGGAAATCAGAAAGTAATGTTTCCTGTCCGCGGAGTGTCAGCTCCACACTAGTGATGTGACCCTGCCCCCCGGTCACAACTCACACAGACATCAGCCAGATAATGACATCTCTTTCACTGACAGGCTGTCATTCACATGCCTCTGCAAGCATCGGCACACACACTTGGTCGTACGCACGCTGGCATGCTCTCGTGCTCGCGGGAAAGCGGGAGAGCGGCCGCCGTTATGAATCATCTGAATGATTTGCAAGTCAAATAGCCAGTTTCATAAGATGTGCCTGTTATTTTCTGAAATAAATTTGAGTTTCTCATCTTCCGGGTGACTGTTAAAGCAGATACATCAAGGCGACTAAAACGTGGATGATTGCATGTCACTTTGCTCTCATTTATCTGCAACCATCTATTACCATCATGTTGTCAAGTCAATGAAAACAGCACCGGAAAAGCCAACAGATGGGCTTTTATAATTCACAGATGTATGACTTTGGGACAGTTTGTTAAAGATAAAGCCTCTTTTATCTTTCATCTTATCTTAAACTTCTTAAACTGCATTGATTTATGATTCTTAACATCCGGAAAAAACAAACTATTTCACATATTTCAACATAAACACACACTCTAATGGTGATCATATCCCAGCCTGCGTGCTGGTTTATCATCACTTTACAGCATGTCAAAATCAGATAGTGCTGAAGTTTGCAACTTGCTGCCTTATCAAGAAACGATCTAGATGAGTTTACATAGTCAGAATTTCATGTTTAGAGAAGATGGTTTATTGAAATCCTGTTGCAACATGCCCTGCAGAAGCAGGTGTGGACCTGCTAGCTCGCCTACTTGCCGCTAGTGATTTTTAGGGGGGGGGGGGATGAACGCTCCCCAAATGCTAGACGGGAAGTTGCCTGTGTGGCACATTCATTAACCTGGTATCTAACTAATCTCCTGGCTAATTCATTTAGTCCTCCAAGCACTCCTGTGTATTAATATCCCCTCCGTGCTGCTGCTCACGGGATGCAGCAGGAGCGTAGCCATGGCAATGATTGTGTCATTATTTTGCAGTCAGATGAGTGATATCCCAGAGGGCTGTAGCTGGGCTGTCCAGGCCAGTTGAGAGGGACTGATTAGAATTGCAAATGGCCGCCAAGTGTTGTGTTTATTGTGTGTCTCAATATTGGAGACAATCAGGCGAATCAAAGCCCTCAGCTGGAGAGATGGGACTGAGGCACGGTGGGCCTCTCCGGTTGGCACCGTGTCCTCAGTGCTTGCACAGTGCCTCTCCCCCCCCCCCCCCCCCCTCTTCTCTCTGTTGCCCTCTCTCTCTCGGCCGACTCTGTCGTGTGTGTAGGTCCTGAAGTACGTGGACACAGCTGGAGAAAGACAAGGAGAGACAGAAAGAGCCACTAAATCTGGTGCACTCAATCATCTGTAGTGTGGCGGCCCTCTCACACAGCTGAGAAATATTAAACACGCTTTATGATAATGAAAGCGTTGGCAACGGACATAAATATCAGAGGCATAGTGCTGAAAGATTAAAATGTCCTGTACATTTGCTCATAACACAAATTTGTCATTGATTTCATGGCTACCTGAATCGTTAGAGACAGAATTATCAGCTTTTCATCAGTGGAATTTCAGTTTTTTTCTCCACGGCCTGTCTGCAATGAGGTATATCAAGTCACACATTAAGGGCTCAGGAATATTCAGATATCTGCACGCAGTTCTGGTGTCAGGCCCCCGCAAATGGATCCTCTTGGCAGCGTGCCCTTGTTATGGCTGGGTGACAGACTGTGGTGCAAAGTGCTCCGAACACACATTTTCTCCGCAAATCACTTGTGAATTGTGCTTCCTCAACGATTGGCCATTACCCCGTTATTGACTCGCTGTTTGTAGAAGAATCGGCGAAATCCATCTGAAAGCCATCCAGTGCTGTTGTGTGAGACAGGAAGCTAGTGTTTTAGCTCGCCGTGTAATTCACTCTGTCAGTTGCACACAGAGAGGCCTATCTTCTCTTGTTTCGCTACTGTTGGCTTTTAAAGAATGTGTGTGTCTATAATGTGCACGCACTTGCAAGAATGTGTGTGTGTGTGTGTGTGTGCGTGTGTGCGTGTCTGCGCGCTCATGCATGCGTATGTCCCTGTTCGAACACGGGATTATTCCTCAGGTCATACCTGCTCCCCATATAGTACCGCATGACCAGTCACAACAGGCATGTGTGAGGCCCAGGTACGGGCATGCACAGTCAACAGGTATCGCTACAGGGAAATTACTGTTAAAGTTTTATTGCGCCACACACATTCTCTCAAGCTTTCGCCGCTGTAGGCTAAATGAAAAAAACGAAGTTAAGAGGAATGTGCTCATACTCGACGGCAAAATCCTTTAGGTTCTCTGTGAGCTTTTCCCCTGGCTCGTGGACGAAGGGAAGGCCAGCAGCCATCATAAGACTCACATGTCTGACATGATATGATCAAGAGTCACCCGCCCTGAAAGGCAACAGTCAGTGCATGTGAGACGCTGCAGCTCCCGGCCTGTTTAGAGAGCGCTGTGTACCGTTGAGCTTGACAAGCAGTTGATGAGAGATCCTTACAATTGTGTGTGTGTGTGTGTGCGCGCGCGCGCGTGTGTGTAAGAAGAAAAAGAGAACGCTTGAGAGGGAGAGTGTGTGTCAGATCGCCGACGTGGCTGTTTGTGAGTGTGTGAAACCAACGAGAGAGTTCATGAGGTGACATCTCGTCAGCTGTTTGACTTTCCCAGTTTCCCAGGGAAGCAGTTTCAAGAACAATGCAGAAGAAAAACCACCAACCGCCGACAATTGAAATGCCAGAAAAAAAAAAAAAAAAAAAAAAAAACCCACCGCTGTTTGTTGGTGACTGAATTATTGCCGTTGCCTGAGATTGGAGACAGGGGAAATGTGTGAGTGACTGCACTGTGCTTGTAGCAGACACATATCACCTACCGGACTCCTCTACCCATCCATCTCCTCGCGCTCCTCACAATAGCAGGAATACATTAAGAAAGAGTGAGTCAGGAGGGAAGGGGACGCAAGATAAATATTGCCTTAGTATTTTCCCTCCCTCTCTCCCTTGCAATTGTCTTTCACACTGACAGATGAACAATGAAAGTATTTTGAACTTTGCTGCCTGCTATCTTTTACTTTTGGGTTCAGAACCGTGCTGTCAAAGCCAGACGTGCTCTGGCAGCGATTGATTGATTTGCTTTCTGTGCGCCATGTCTTCCCTTTGTTCTTACAGGAAGGCTTTGGTTTCGCTCCAGTCACCCAGACTCTGTCGCTGTGTCGTATTAACACCTGTTAACAACATATAGACTCATAAAATATCGATTCGGCTCACCCGTGATCATAAAGGGTTGCCATAAAATTCAAACTGAAAGCAGTTACTTCTGTATTATGAAAAAGACACACCTAAGTCTTCGTGGTGCAGAACTTGAAAATAAAATATCTTTTCACGTTCATATCAACTTTTATGTCATATTTGAAGATTGAAGATCGATGCCACGCTCACGTCCCTGCGCTTAATATGAGGCTACAGCCAGCAGCTTAAAGAGTGGGGACAGCCAGGCCGGCTCTGTCCAAAGGTAACCAACTCTACCTGCCAGCTTACTAATTAACATGTCATATCCTGCGTGTTTAATCAGTACAAAATCCACGGTGTAAGAACGATGCGTGTTATCGCACCCATGTTACGGGTGGATGCTGGTCAGATTACTTCCGGCAGAGCCAGGAAAGCTCTCTCTCCTTGTTTTTCCTTTATGCTCAGCTGACCGGCTGCAGGCCTCATATTTACCGTCCGTACATGAGAGTGGTGTCGACCTCCTCATCTAACTCCGGGCAAGGAAGAGAAAACTCATCAGAAATGGGTGTTTGTTTTGGGGGATGTCTTGTGGCCGATCGCTCGCCGATTTGATTGCCAGATGTGTCGGTGCCAAAGTAAAGGGCAACTCACCCCCCCACCCCTCACCCCCGCCGGTGTGTCTGAGAGCCGACTCAATCCGCGCACGAGTTTGAAAAAAAAAAAAAAAAATTGCTAACTTTAGCTAGTAGCCTGACCATCATCCTCAATGAGCTTTCCACTTTGCTTCATTATTCAGTTTAAACTGTGATCCCTCGAGTCATTTTTAACCATGCCGAGATAGGAGGGCAATTGTTAAAAATTGAACTTAGCCATGGCTGGCTCTATCTAAGGCAAACAGAATTTAAATAACTAGTGTATAATATGGAGCTGTGTGTGTGTGTGTGTGTGTGTGTGTGTGTGTTTATTGGTACATGTGATGTGCTGATTGAGTAGCAACATTAAAGGGTTGTTTTTTTTGTTTTTCTGAGAAATGCTTTCCGAGGGCTTATCGATAGGGTTGGAGATACAGAGCAGAAAATGGCTGCTGGTTAACTACCAGGGCAAGCTGCGTGGGTTTGATAATGGTCATGATTCTTTTTCTCTCTAGTTTCTCCTCCGCTCCCCCAAGTGGGAGTGAAACACAATCGGGTGAGTGTGAGAGATGCTATTGTTCGTCTGGGAGGTTTTCCTCCCGCTTTCTCCCCTCCTGCTCTGCTCGGCACTGATTACAACCTTGCATCCCGGTCCAGCTCTTGACTCTCTGCTCTGCAGCTCTTGGCCCCGAGGGATTCCTCTCTGCGACTGTCCAGCCCCCCCACCACACACACACACACACACACACACGCACACACACACGGTCACCCGCTCAGGCATGTATGGACACACGTATATCTGCACACACAGTCACACAAACACGCTCACACATACAGTGGGCTCGGGCCAGGCGGGTTTGGCAGCGACTGTAGACTGGGCCTGTGGAGAGATCTTTACGGAGCATGCAGAGCCCATCTGTGGCGGCTCCTCAGTGATGGGAGGCAGCTGGCTGTGTGTGTGTGTGTGTGTGTGTGTGTGTGTGTGTGTGTTTTGTATATGTTTGCGCCTTTAGTGTGTGTGTTGTGTCGTGGCCAGGGAAGGAACTGGGGCAGGAGGAAAGAGGCTTGTGTGTGTGTGTGTGTGTGTGTGTGGGTCAGAAGAGCAACCCCAGAATGGGGGGCTAAACTCAGGCTGAAACTGACCCAAGCTCCCTTCGCCGAGCCGAGCCAAATCTTCTTCCCTCCTCTTCTTCTCCCTCCAGCCCTCCAGCTGGAAGAGCTCAGTCCCTGGGCTCCGGGATGAATAAGTGGAGACGCAGAGTGCACCAGTCTGGGCCTTCTCCCGCTGTCAGTGATACCGTGGATGACGTTCAATCACAACCGCATGCACCCATGCTCGCTTAACTCCCCTGCTCTTAGAGAGGGATGGGCTCAGCACTGACAGAAACCACAGAGGCCATAAGAAGAAACAGATTATGCTCTTTCTCCTCCCTAATGACTTCTGACACTCCTCTCGCTCAACAGTCCTCTTCAGCCTGTTGGTCTTCAAACGGCGTCCACTTCTGTCCTCCTTGTGGCACGGCCATCTGGGCGTCATCTTGTTAGCTCATTACGGCCGCCGATGGTGTGATGCCGGTCCCTCATGTGACAGTGATCGAGGGCAAGCATACTGAGCTTGTTTGGTGAACTTGAGAGGTGTGTGTCAGCCGCGCTCGAGTGTGTGTGGGTGGGTGGGTGTGTGTGTGTGTGTGTGTGTGTGTGTCTGTCTGTTATAGATCGCCTGTGTGCAACTGTTATGAGTCACGCTGAATCTGATTTGCTCTGCATGCCAGCCTGTTGACTGAGCTAACTGAAGCTAGTGTGTGTGTGTGTTGTCTCGTGTCTGTGTGAGAGAGAGAGGGTGTCTTAGTTCACACGTACAAAAGCAGGTCTCTGCGGGGTGGAATTCAGGATATTCTGTCTGTCTTTTTTTTTTGCCTCTGACATCTTCATTTGTGTCCCACTAATGGGGACAGCTCGGAGGGAAAATACCAAGCTTTCTGCTTTCCAGCAAGTCACTGCTGCCAAGTCTGAGTCTTGAGTTTATAGTTTATCCAATACCCGTACCCGTTTGGCGAGTATGTCCTGCTTTTCTATAATAAGGGTCACGTCCCCTCCTGCTTTGCTAAACAATTCTGGAGCCAGATGGGCCTTGTTTTGCTTAATTTCAGGATCCTTGTGTTTGTTCTTGTGTCTCCATATGTGTGTGTGTGGCCCGGACCGGCACTGAAGCAACTTGTTTACTGTGTGTGACATGTGAGGAAATCGGTGTGTGTACACTGCGGGGCGTATGTTTATGTGTGTGGGTTTGCACACAGGCCTCCCTAAGAACATCTTCCACTGCGACAGCCTGACAGAAGCCAGCTATGTATACATGCACTCGGGTCGAGCCCCCGGCCATGAGCGCAGACCCATGACCGGCTCACCTTTCCTAAACCGTTGCTTTAAACGCGAGTGGAGGACGGGTAAAACTGGTCTCGGATTTGTTAGTCATATATAGCCAACCGCTCACGTGACTCGATGTGGCAAATTTCTCTGGGGCCGTACAAACGTACTGACAGTTTGATGATACGTGCTTTTCTCCCAAGTATGAAATGATCACACTGTGTCAACAGCTCTTGGTGGATCTTAACCACACATCAAGAGGAACGCCATTTCAGAAGCTGCTTCTTTGAATGTTTCCATTGTGAGGCCGAGCGAGCATGTGGCTCTATCTTGATGGATCTGAAAGCGGTTAAGGCTGAAACAGTCCCTGCAAGCAGATAATTATTTAATATTGATTGACTTGAATGAGAACAGGATGCGTTTGTACCCTATGATTACACAAAGAGTAGACTGCCTCAGGCAAGTGAATCAGCTTTAAATCCCCACCACTATATACATATTACACAAGAGCTCAACTACAATACTGCATAACAATCCTTTGTTGTTCTTAACAGACTTAACTGTATCCCTGTCATGTGGGTGAATTATTGTAATGTTTCAGGAGAAACCATAAAATCTATCCTTTAGAATATTAATTGAATCAGCTGTAAATATGTCCAGCATATGGAAAGTGTCATCTGTAATAACAGTGGACATGGAAGGGAAGCAGCCACACTGATTTTGTCGATAATGTAAAAGAGAAATGATAATTGGTAAGGGAACACTTTTTCCTGCCGTGATAATTACCACGCTGAGAGCAAGGGGAATAGAGTACCTGTTGTGGTGATGATTGTGTGAAGGAGTGTGTGCGTGTGTGTTTGTTTTTACATGATGCACTCACAGAGAAAGAGTGAAAGATTGAACGCTGGGCCGCAGGAACGCGACAGAAAGAGGAAGAGGTGGTACCTGCACCCTGGCTGCTGGCATGTTCTCCCGCTAGAGATGGATTGCCTTGTATACATGGTAGAGGATAATTGATTTTAATTGATATGTATGGCATGTTCATGCTGCTGCTCAGGAGGAACAAATCAATTTGACACCATTCTGTTGATATGAACCGTTTCTGCCGCTTTCTCTCACAGTTCTTGTGTCTCGGGTCCATTCATTCGGAGGCCGAGGCTGCCTGCCAGTGCTATGCTCGGGGCAGAGGCCTGAGTTGACTGGACGGGGGTGGAGAACACTGGGGGAAGGGCTGGTTTGAGGCTCTGTAAGGGGCTTTGAGTGGGCCTTAGTGTAGGCGGCGTTTTATATGAAAGTCGGTGAGGGCAGGGCGCTTGAATAGGGGTGGCTGGGAAGTTGGGCTGGGAAGGTCCAGGATGCACCCCACAGTGCTTTTGTGCGCTCTCACATCCGTGTGTGTGTATGTGTATGGCGAGGTGGGATGGGGAGGGGGGGGTGTAGCATATGTGAGATCATGTGCTCATATTCACCAGTGGAATGTAAAAAGAGAAAGAGGAGGGGGTTCTCCTCGCTTTTCCTCTGCTTCGTTGTTTTCTGTTCTCTCTCTGCTGTGCTGCAGCGTAGGACTGTTTGTATAAGCTCTTTACAGGATTGAGTATGCCGTAGAGCCATCCAGATGAAACAAAACCAACCTCATTTGGTTGTTTTGAAAATGATTCTCTTTATTTTGTTTGGTTCAGGCAGATCCACCTCGTTTGACATGAGGGGAATAAAGGCTCTCTCCCGTTCAGGGTCATTTCCCAGAAACATCGTTTGTATCTGCACGGCTCTTCCTCTGTGCACTCAAACTTCTTTCATCAACAGGTCTTATAAAGTCTCCAGACAACATGAATGAAAGATGCAATTCAACCTCCCTTTCCCCCTCTTTTTCCCTTTCGACCTTCTCAAAAGTACAATAATCTTCAGTCACTTGTCTCCTCCTCTCCATTGCGTGGCTGTGTGTAGCACCGGAGTGGCGCTGATTAAGCCAACAGAGAGACAAACGGGAGACAAAGTCCCAGCCCACCAGTTTAGTTTCACATCCTGGACTGGAGTTGGGCCGCAGCTTGCCAAGTGGAGGGCTTTTAAACTGGGCTAAACACTAATTGCTGCCCTATTTCTTTTATGTTGCTTCTTTCCCATCTGCGATGGCGCTTCCAGACCTCCACAGCAGCCAGAGCCTCATTATAGCAGACAGTTAACAAAGGCTGGGAAACAGAAGCGGAGAATTCACTTAGGATAGCTATCTAACCGCCAACTAGGAGGCCTGCTCGGAAAATTGAATCAATGACAGGGGCCGGCTTGTGATTAAATCCTTCAGGGATATTAAGATATTACGATTTTGGAAATCTTAATTATTAATCTAAATTGTTGCGGCTCGCTTTGATAATGGAGTAAATGGGTTGTTAAACTGACAAGTGGGTTGTGAGGCTCATTGTTTTATTTGAGAGCCAGGCTTTTAAGTATTTTTAATACTTTTGAAACAAAACATTTGAAAAAAAAAGTTGCCAACAATGTCCCTACAATGAAACAGAAAATAGAAAACACCTACTTGTTGAGTGAAACAAATCAAGCTCTAATTGTGATGTTTGCCTGGTCTTTCTTTTTTTCCCCTCTGGTTTCATGCTTGTTTTTCTCTAGGTGTTTTTGTGTGTGTGTGTAGAGAGAGGGGTGCTGGGGGGGGGGGGGTGATGGAGAGTAGGGTGAGAGAAAAACAGAATGAGGGAAATGTTAAGGAGGTGAATGAGAGGGAAGGATAAAGCTAGACGGAATGAGATTGGGGAGTAGTAATAGAAGGGGCTGAGATTGGGGGATTGAGGGAGGAATAGAGAGAAGGTGGGGAGGAGAGGGGGTGGTCAGCAACAAAGCCTAATGTTGCCATGGAAACATGTTTATGCCTCACTGATGCATCTTGTAGCTCCAATTAGAGCCTGATTGTGTCCATGTCTTCATAGACACACGCACGTGTACCCTGGCATGGCGCGCGCACACACACACACACACACACACACACCCACACACCCCCCCACACACACACCCATGCATGAAAACATATGTACACTTTTACACACACACACACACACACCCACACACACACACACACACACACACACACACACGAGCACATGGAGAGTGTTGCTGCTGAAAACCAGCAAATTGTGGGGAGAGGTAGGACAAAGGATACCCCGTGTTCTCTCTCTTATCGGCCCTTGAATTAGCGCAACCCCTCCCCTCACCCCCAGCCCCCTCCTCACCCCCATGGGCATCAGACAATAGCGTGGAAATAACGTCTCACCCGCTCCCAAGACCCAAGCCTCGTATGAGAGGTCCAATCCACATCATGACATCATATGCAGCCATACAAGGGGGGCGGGGGGGGTTTGATGGACAGGATTTTGACTGTTTTGCAAATTTTATGTTGCATTTATCTCTTTTGTGAATGAAGTAATTTATTTCGTAATGTCCCAGTCCAAGAAGAATGGCCACGAATGTTGAAAAGGCCTTAATCCAATCATGTTCATTTTCATGGGGGGTATTTCTTCAGAAAATGGGACTTTATGAACGATCGTTTCTTATAATGGCTGGCCGTTCGCCAGTGTTTAACATCAGAGGAGGAGGGATGGCGATCATAAGCTCCCTCTACACTCACACACTCCTCTATCAGTCTCTTTCAGGCGGCATCACAGTCCTCCCTTCCCTGGGCCTGTCTGAAGAGTCAGTTATTTAGTGGTGAAATGATGTGTGTGATGATGAAATGAGGGGCTGTAGATAAGGTGAGATTACACTTTGAGAGAAAAAGAAGGGAGAGACAGAGAGACACAGAGAGGGGCCCAGCCCCTGATGTCTTGTTAAAACGTGAGGGATCAGAAAGAACAACAAATGCATTGCGCGCTGCTAAATCCTGCTTAAATCCGCTGGCATGGGCAGATCTAGCAGATAGCCCCGCTGCTGTGCTCGCTGTCTGCGACCACAACACACATGCGCGCACACACACACGCACACATACACACACGTACATAAACACACCCGTGGTCAGTCCGGCTGTCTGGGTTAATGCTTGGCTAACTGGGACAGCAGAGCTGAACCATGTTGACATTTTAAGCCTCAAACAAGTCCAGAACAATGATTCAGCCCGTCTGCCCCCCCCCATCAGACCGCAACCTCAGCCCATTTTGCTGACCGACTCGCACACATACACACGCATGCAGACGTGCATAAATGTACACACCACTGCCCAAACACACTGCAAGTACTCAGTGTACCCCTGCCCCCTCTCTTCACACACGCTTACACACACACACACACACACACACACACACACACACACAGTGGGTCTCCTCCTGTTTCCCACCTTTTAGTGAATAAAAGAGAACAAGCGCTGATCTGATTGAGTTGGCAGCAGAGAGCGAGGTGGAGAGGTACAGTAAGGCCAGATGGATTATCTTAATCCTCCGGTAGATGATCGTGGCAGAGGGAAGATGAACCAGGAAGCCTTAACCTCCCGGCTGACCCCCGTGCACTGTTTTCTTCCTGAAAGTCGGACCTCTGAATTAGGAGAAGCGTAGATATTATGTTGAAGCACAGGTCTTATATGGAACTCCAAAAAATATGAAAAAAGAATCTGTGGCATTCTTCGGATGTAATCCTATCTGTAGCCACTTCTGCGGCAGCCATTTTGTGTTTGGCCATCTTGTTTCCCTTCTTGCAAACTTTTGGTATGCTTTGATTTGGATCCAAGTGTGAGAAGAAACTTTATAGGATTTGTGTGAAACATTCTGTCGACTGCCGCTGAACGATGTCAAGCTGCTACATGTAGTGTTTTTGTGAGGACAAATTAACTACGCTCTGCCTAAAAGCCTATGCCAGACAAATCTAAACCCATAACTCCTATAGCTCAAAGTATTAAGACTGTATAAACTGTTGCTGAATTATGTGGCTGCGTTTCCAGACTTCCTTTATTATGTGTAAGTAACAATTTGTCTTCTGTGTTTTTTCTCGTCCCCCAGGTTCGTGGCTGGAAAGGGCCTGGTGATCTACCCAGACATCGGGGACAAGCTGGACATCATCTGTCCCAAAGCGGACCAAGGCAGAGAGTATGAGTTCTACAAGCTGTACCTGGTGAAGAGGGAGCAGGCAGAGAGCTGCAGTACAGTCCTCGATCCGAATGTCCTGGTCAACTGTAACAAGCCGGAGAAGGACATCAAGTTCACCATCAAATTCCAGGAGTTCAGCCCCAACTACATGGGCCTGGAGTTCAAGAGGAACGTCAACTACTACATCACCTGTAAGTTTGTCTCAAAGATGATTTATTGTTGATATTTAACTTTATAACCTTCATTTAACCAGAGAAGCCCGACTGAACAACCTGAGTAATAATCTGCTTCACACTCAGTTACACACAGTCACACCTGGGAGTTTCCTAGTAAAACTGTATTTTAATGGCCGCTGCAGCCGCTCCATGGCAACAACTGGAGGTGGCGTGCCTTGCTTATGGCACAGTGGTAGTTAGTGTTTGGGGAGGTAGAGTTGTCTGTCTGTTCAGGATTCAAACCTACAATCTTTACTGACATTAAAGTACCACAAGTACCACTTTACTTACGTACAATTTTAGGTACTTGTTTTTCAGTCACTTTCAGTTCCATTCTGTATCATTTTAAAATTGTGTAACACTTTGTTTAACAGGACTTTCCTTCAGAATAAATTCCTTATAATTTCCAAGACATTTCCTGAAAAGAATTTGGTACTAATTATTTGTAAAATAGAGACAGAATTCAGTTGGTACATCTCCATTTAAGTAATTCCAATTAATAGCTAGTGTAACCTAGAAAGTCATGTAGTCAGTGCACAGCACGTCAGCTGAACATGCACAGATTTGAAATTTGTCATCAGGCTTGCAAACAATTCAACATATATGTTGACAAAAGTTTCCAATGATAAATTAATATTTATTTAGATTTAAATGTAGCTTTTCTTTAAGGGAAATTCCTAGTTTCCCTGTAATTAGTACTTCATATTATAGTTATTTCCTGAAAATTCTCTGGAAATTATTAGTAAATTACAAACCTGTAAAATGAGGCATTACCTAAAAGAACATTTGGAAAGAGGCCTTTCTGCATAATAAGACCTTTTACTTAGGATATCAACTAAATTTTTCTGATAAAACTTCTGTACTTTTAGTCAAGTAAAACTTTGACTGTAGCAACCTTACTTATATTTTATATTGTATTTTTGCTTTGTGGTATTACCATATTTATATTGAAGTAAAGGCTTTGAATCCTCTTACAAAAAAATTATACAGACATTGTGCACAGTTCCCTTTCCCTTTCAGAATGTATCTGGCATTTTATATTAGTAGTGTGGGCTCAGAAGAATAGTAGATGTTACCTAAGACTTGTAGCTGCAGAGCTGCAGTATCAAACAACACCTTCAAAGGAAACAAGATAAACTTTTTTGGTCACTTTTTAAAAATAGGTCTGAAAATGTTGTAGTCTAACTAAACTGATATGTCTTTGTAGATTCCTGTGCTTCCTTCATGAAACTCCATTGATATTTTGTTGCGAGAATGAAAATTTCACAAGTGTAAATCACCGATAGACTTGAGAGTACTCCTGGAGCAAATGAACAATGTGTTCATGGGGAAGTGTGTATGAGGTCTGAAGGAGAATTATGATTGCGAACTCGTTATGTTGCACATCCTTGTAGCTCATCATGTAACGCTTTTTGCAAGTATCCTGTTGTTCCATAAAGTGCAAAGTCTGCTGTGAAATGATGCATACATAATATACCAATCAATTTGGTCATCACAAGCCTAGTTGATGGGTACACAAGCTGCCATTAGTTATATACCAGCAACCCAGTGAAATCTTTTGGTATATTTGGTCAACAAATCCCATGAAAAGACCAAAGACATCAATTCATTTATCCTTCGAACACGCCGAACCTGTGAAGCCAAAGCCTGATATAGCCGATACCTCTGTGCAGATAGACCTCTATTAATGTACAGAAACTAATAAAGCACATTAATGAGCCACACTGTTGTACTGGGTGACATGCTCCTTCATTACAATCAACATGGACACTGTGTTCACAGGACACAGTAAATTCTTACTTATGGCACCAAATGTGTATTAATCCGCAACTGAAAATAGTCCCTAACAAATGCATTGTTAACTCCTGTTTTAGTAATGTATGGTAAAAACAAACAAACAAAAAAAAAACCTACAGTTCCCAGCTGTTTTAAGAAATCACTTATCTGTTGTAAAAATAAAACATGTTAGCTCTTCAAATGGGTCCAATAGGCTTGGACAGAGACACGATAGAGAATTCAGAAAGTATTTAGTATTTAGACACAGAGTATTGTGTTGTTGGTTTTGGTCTTTTTATATGATTTGTTGACCTTTAGAAATTCTGAAATAACACCACATGTATAATTTAAGTCACAAGTTGGCAGAGGGATGAGGCGTCAGATAGCCTAGACACTGTTTCTCCATCTTGTTAGCAAAATAGCTGCAGGAGCTAAAATACTGTGGCTCAGCTCATAATGCAAAAGACAAAAGACAGTGTTATTTTAGACGTTCCCTAGGCCTCATTGAATTTTTATTTCAGTCATTCATTTCCTACATTTCCTGGAATGACTTCTCCAAACTGCGTATTCTTAAGCTTTCCTGGCAGTTTGCATTTAATGCCTTTAAGTGAAACTATCAAACATTCTATATCAAACTTATTGCTATTGATGAAGTATCTACCGCGGTACATATCGCTATTGTTTTATCACCCAGGCCTATTTGTAGTTTTAGTATATTTACTGAAGTAAAGGCTCTGAATACATCATCTTACAAATAAAATATGTGGGGATTGTACACACTTCCCTTTTTACATACTTTTTACATACTTTTTAGTCACAGCCTGTTTCTTGTTAATTTATTCGTGCTAACCTATTATGGGTAAACGGCTTTTGTAACGCCAACAGACATTTGCTGAGCTGCTGGGAATGCATACATAAGAGGGGGCGTGTTGGAAGCACCCAGAAGCCCTGCAGGACTCTGGGAACAACCTCCAGCACCACCTCTCGTGGACAGAGTAGTTTGGAGACTGGGTGCCTCCTGCTGCTTCTCTCTCAGGATCTTACAGTCATTAAAATTAATGTTTAAAACCCTTCAGAATATCACAGAGACATTAAATCCACTGTAATTTAACTGTTAATGAATGTGTGTCAAATGTGACTCACTGAAAATTAGGATTAGTAAGGCCTCTGAGGAGTTGAGGAGCATCCGGGCTTCAAACTCAACGTCCCTCATGTTATTGTGGACGTTTACCGTCCACACCTGAAATAAGAAATTAGATATGTGCAGTTTATATATATTTAGTGGATAAAATCAGCATAATCTAACAATTTTCTCCAAACTATTGTAAGTGTTCTCAGGATTCTAGTCTTACCAGTGTCAGAAGAAGCTTGGCATAGTCCTCATCAAAATGCTCCAGTTCAAACTCCCACAGGCTTCAAACAAAAACAAAACAAAAGCTTTAACTTTACTGTTACTCTCTACATCATTAAAGTAACTCACCGTTCTCTCAGCATACTTTTGCTCTGCTCCAATGTTAAGTTGATCGTGTCTTCAGCAGTCACCTGAGATAGGATCTGTTTTTTTGCTGAAGCCGTAGGAGTTCTATCACCAGTGCAATCTAAAAAACATAAAGGAGATAAGTCATCTTTAAGCATGACAAGACAGAGTCTATTAGAATTTATCTGGCATTTTATATTAGTGTGGGCTTGGAAGGATAGTAGGTGTTACCTAAGACTTGGAGCTGTTTATATGCCAGCAGAACTGCAGAGCCCAATCATATACGGGTGTATCAAACAACACCTTTGAAGCAAATAAGATAATGTTACTTTTAGTTTTAGTCACTTTTTAAAAATACATTTAAAAATGTTGAAAGTCTTACTCCATTAAAAAAAAGAAAAACTCTCCCACACTACCTTATATATCTCTGTAGATTCCTGTGCTTCCTTCAAAAAACTCCATTGATATTTTGTTGCTGTATATCGCAATACATAACAAACAAAACTGTCAAGGCGAGAACGAAAATTTCACAAGTGTAAATCACTGATAGACTCGAGAGTACTCAAACACTGTTGATCCTCCTGGCAAAAATGAACAATGTGTTCTGGGTGAAGAGTGTATAAGGTCTGAAGGACAATTATGATTGTGAACTCCTTATGTCGCACATCCTGGTAGGTCACCACGGAAACGCTTTTTGCAAGTATCCGTTTGTTCCATAAAGTGCAAAGTCTATAACCGCCCTTAGGACACTGCTGTGAAATGATGCATATATAATATACCAATCAATTTGGTCATCGCAAGCCTAGTTGATTGTCGCACGAGCTGCCATTAGTTATATACCAGCAACCCAGTAAAATCTTCTGGTATATTTTACCATAAAGCATATGGCTGGTGTTTCTAAATTGTCAAGAAATCCCATGAAAAGACCAAAAACAACCAATAATGTATCCTTCAACACGCCTTCCCTGTGAAGCCAAAGCCTGATATAGCTGATACCTCAGTGCCATTGACCTCCATTGTTGCCCAGCAACTAATAAAGCACATTAATGAGCCATACTGTTGCACTGGGTGACTTCATTACAATCAACATGGACACTGTATTTTAAGTCAATACCACATACAATGTCCTTGTGCTGTAATTAAACTGTGCATTAATCCACAACTGTTAGTCCCCAACAAATGCATTGTTTACTCCTGTTTTAGTAATGTATGGTAGAAAAAACACCAAACTACAGTTCCCAGCTGTTTTAGGAAATCACTTATCTGTTGTAAAAATAAAATCTTTTGAGCTCTTCACAAGGAGCCAATAGACTTGGGGATGTGCCACAGATAGGGAATTCAGAGAGTATTTAGACACAAACTGTTGTTGGTTTTGGTCTTAATATGATTTGTTGACCATAAGAAATGATGTAATACCACCAGACTTATCATTTAAGTCAGGAGTTGGCAGAGGGACGAGGCGTTAGACAGCCTAGACACTGTTTCTCAATCTTGTTAGCTCAGTAGCTGCAGCAGCTCAGATCATAATGCAAAAGGCAAAAGACAGTGTTATTCTAGACGTTACTTAGGCCTTATTGAACTTTAGTCAGTCATTTCCTACATTTCCCGGAATGACTTAACGGTTTTCTAAAATAATAACATGTGTTGTGGTTGATCCGGTATGAGGATACTGTCTGTTGGGGGCTCTGCCACATCTGTAATTGATTCCTCACTGAATCAATGAAATGATCAGAGATGATCGTAACTTTAGAGATGTCAGTGCCTAAACTCACATGCAACACGTTGCCTCATGCCAAAGAACTGCTAGCACAGTGAGAAGTCACTAGAGGCACTGCTGGACTTAAGAAATAAATTCATTTTTTCATCAGTTCAACCATTTCTTATGAAGTAAATTGGAAGAGAAAGCACAATATAGAATACTGTTTTAAACTGTATACAACATAATTAGCGTTTCTAAATATCCTTCAATTTTCATATTTATCTCCTTTATATAATTAACATTTTAACATGGAAAGAAAGCTTATTTAAACAATTTAACCTAATAACTATAAAGTTTTGAAATCCTTCAGAAGATATAAAGTTAAGTCTCCTCCGTGTTAAGAAAATAAACCCAAGTTATGTTTTATTCTAACAGTAAAAAATTGTTTCTTTATAGCGTCTCCCTCTGAAGGAAAAATCCACGATAAATTAAATCTCACATATGTTTTTCTTTTGATCTGTAGCAGTTCAATCGATATTTGTGAACTCTCTCTCAAAGCCAGAATGCAGGGAAACATGAAGCTTGTGATGTTATCAAGCGACAATTTTTTTTTTTGGGGGGGGGGGTTGCTTCTGTGGCAACACATCGTGTGGACTTTAAGAAATATTTCTTTGAGCTTTATTACACCCACATGTCTTTAGAAAACACCTTGGGCATTTTCGGCGTCTGCTCAAACTTTTTCTAGCCGGCTGGTAGTGGGGCTGCTCCACATACTGTCTCCTGATTACATCATAAATATTTTAACTAACTCTATTAGTGACATGTGCGTGGGCATGCATCTTGACTACAGTATGATCCAACATCAAAGAGAAAACATCCATTTTACTTTAGGTCAAATTTGCTTTTTTACAACACTTTCCTGTGTCTCTGTTGTATAACAACATTTTTGCTGATGTGTGTATTATGCAAGTGTTAAGAATACTTAACACTCGCTCTATGGTGCTTCAGACTGTGAACTCATAACTAGAGCCAATCGTAAATCCTTCATAAGGGAGGCTGGATGTGCAGGATCCAGCCTGATGGTGGATCATCATTAGGCTCATATACTGTAATGTTCTCGCGTCAGCAGTAATCGGCTGTAGTATTTGTCTTGGTATTGTGTTAATGGTGTTGTCCTTTGCAACAGGAAGAGCTTGCTTTATTTATTCCACTGCAGCCTGTACATACACCATGACACACTTCATCTATCATTTCGACAATGGCCATGCGCGGCGGCCATATGTGTGTAATATGTGTGTGTGAGCAAGAGAGGAAGAGCGAGCACCTGCACTGAGCACACTTTTCCTGTGTGTGTGTGTGTGTGTGTGTGTGTGTTAAGGCCCCTTTAGCACAGCTTATCCCCGCCTAGAAGATGTGAGTGCGTTATCCCATCGTCTCTGCTGGGAATGCGGTCCAGCCGGCCAGCAGAGCGGTGTAAATCTGCTCGGCCTATAAAGACCCGGCTTATCTGGCCTGATTAACGGCCAAACGTGCCAGACACCGTTTGAGACAAGAAGAAGATGCATAGAGAGTGGACATTCCACTGAATCTTCTTGCAGTCTTTTTCTTGTCCACCCCCGGTCTCCACTCTGACACAGCGGCTCCGTTTGTCTTTTCCTTGATCATCCCCGCCCCACCCCCACCCGTACTTCTGCTCCTTCCACGGGGTAGAATAAGCAACAAAAGGTGTGGGGTAAAGTAAGCAACAACTGGTGTTTGTGTGTGTGTGTATATTTGTTTGTGTGTGTGTCCCGTGCCTTGGCGCCACCGCAGGGGATCCTGTCCACTCGGTCCCGTCTATCCAAACCCAGCTCTGACAGGAGTCATGGGGGGGTTAAAGGTCAAACCCCACGGACAAGGGGTCAGGGAAACACAGCAGGGGGTCGGTAATGATAACCCTGCACTGATCTAAACCCCAGACCATTACCAGCCTGTGCTGTCCATCAGACCCCCCCCCCCACCCCCTATGTACACACATACACACAGACACACACACACACACACACACACACACACACACACACACACATATACATACATTTTCCCGCCCCTGGTGTATGAGAGGACAAATTGGTTGTATTTCATTGCGTTGTCTAAACACAGGATATGGAATGAGCTGTTTGTGAGGAAAATGGCCGCGCTGTGTTTAGGGGTTAGAGTCAGGAGAGAAGTGATTTTAGACAGGAGGCTTTTAAGGCAAAGGAAATATAATGGAGAAAATGAGCAACAGAGCGGGAAAGAGAGAGAAGGGACAAGCATACATACCCACACACACATACACATACACATACATATATACAGCCAGTCTTTATACGTCCCCAGTGGAGCCAAAAAAAAGTCCCTCCATTTTCTCCCCCATTCGCTCCTCATTGAAATAATGTACCATGACTGCTCGGTGATATGTTTTCAGTGGTTAGCCGGGCCGGTGAGTCTCTGTTCTATATAAGGGTAAGGCCATGAGGCAGTAAACAGAGGCAGCTTGTCGTCATGCACTCCTCTTCTCCCTTGATTTCCTGTGTAGTGGGCAGGGTAAGCCTGATCCCTCCTGACAGCTGTCACTCTACATCTCAGTGTACCATCGTGGACTCTGACACACACCAACTTCCCCACCAGAATACTGCCGCAGTGAAGCACACACTATCTCACCTCCAGAAGATTGCCTCAGTGAAATACATAATGCCCGCTCGCAGCAAACAGTAAAGTTGTTTTCATGTTGCTCAGTTTATTTGACTTTGCAGGTAATTCCAGTTCAGCTTCCTCCATGGTTTTAGTGTGGAAATACGGAGTGACTGATAAGCACTTTATTATTAGAGGATACATTGGTAATGGAAAAGCTCTATTTATTTCCTAACTCGTTTAGACACGGGTGCTGACCCAGTCTTTGAAAAACAATGCCTAAGAATATATCTGACAAACTGCATGTGACACTGTGGGCTGATCTTTCTGCGCTGCTCACACCTGACAGGATTATGGTTAGGAGGCATGTTGCATATCACAAACATTCATGCTCCTTTGCGTGGGCTCATTTCTGTATTGCTGGTATTTTTTTCTCAACAACCTACACATTATGCACCCCTCCATCCAAATGCCCGCTCCCCCCAAGGAATCCACCTCCATTGGGCAAAATGCATGCAACGTCCACCATCTTCTTTTGTTTTACAAGTCAGCTTCTTGTCTTCCGATTTGCCCTTGGGAGAGTTGAAGGTCAAGGTTGAATATCCCCGGCCTGGGTGCAGCAGATCACAAGATCCCCCCCTGCCCTACATTTGCGAGGACGTAAACACTCCAACATATGTGCAGACGTGTGCTCCCACGCAGGTACTCACAGTAATAATGCAAGGGAGCTCAGGAACATGAACACACAAAACACATACACAAATAAAGTCTTAAATAAACAAATAAATATAAACACTGGCAAGCTTATAGCTTGATTTGTTGCAGTGCAATAACAGTAATCTGATTAGGAAAAAAATGTTAAATGTCATCTTTTGGAGTTAACATAAAATTACCATAATCAAATCACAGCCATTTAGAAAAAAAAGGCAGTTGCATTTGTTTTGTGGGTACAAAAAAGACAAAAAGCATTTTGATTGTCAGATTATAGAGATCCAAATAGCTCACCCATTTCTAACTTGCAATTAAATGATTTTTTGTTGAGAAATGATAACTGTTAACATCTGGCAACCTCCCTCTCTAAAATAACACTGAAATATTTTAATTACATGCGAGAGACCCGGTGCAGGTTTTTCCTTTTGTATCGATCGTGGACTGGCAGTAAAAAACAAAGGACGTATTGTTTTATTGCATATTTAGCAGATTGCGGACATTAAAAATCACATACAAAACCTGAAATAATTCTATCAGTCCTATTTTAAATGCTGTAGTGTATATCCTGGGATAAAGACACAGAAAAGCTCATAAAGTGGTTCAAAAGACTCTTTTTTTGTAATTTTGTGATTTTACATCCCTTGATTCTAGGGGGTACTGTTATAAAAATGTGTCATCTCATTCATACCTTTAAATTATTCAATGCTGTGTTATTAATCGTTTTGTTCCAGTGTATGTCATGATTTTCAATGAGTAAAGTGTTGTGAATATTAGAATGCTTTAGGATTCACGTAGAAAATCAGTTGAGGATCAACTTAAAGTAACTGTCATTGATGTTACCGATTAGAGTTTTAAGCAGTAAGCCTTAACGGATTTCATTTTCAAAGTCAACCCTGCGAACAGGTCAGGTTAGCATCGGTGGAGCAGGATGGCCTGGGATAAGGAGATTTAACCCCCCCCCCCCGTGTGTGAATATAGCCCAGTGTTTATTAGAGTGCCAGTGTAATATATGACTTTCTGCTTGCTTTGCAAATCTATCCAGACTGCCTCTGCTACTTCTCCTTCGGATATTTCATTCAGAGAGGGTTAGCAGGCACAGCGTTATTGTCGCTGGTTATTGCCTTTCGTTTATTACAGAGGAGTTTGTTTAGAGTGAAGGGGGGCTGGGGTGGGGTGGAGGTGGGGTAGGGGGGACATGAGGACTTTCTTTTAGAGGGAGGGCTGCTCACGTGGCTGTACAAGTGAATGGTAACCATTGGTTACGGCTGAACCCGTCGCCGTTAGATGAAGCTGATATATTCATGTATTCATCTCAATTAGTCCGCTCCGTGCATCTTCAAATGCAGACACTCATCCCTCCTCGGCTGTGCTCCATGCTTATCTTATTAGAATATTTTATCCTGCGTGCAAGTTCTCCCTCTCTCTCACTCTTTCCCACAATGTCATCCCTTGCTTCCACTCCTCCAAATAGTCCTTTTCTCCTGCCATTACTTTGCTCTCACGTTTGGGAGTAATGTGTGTGTGTGTATGTGTATGTAAGTGCTGTGGGAAGTCTGTGTTCAAGTCATTTTTGTTAACTGATATCTTAGCTCTCCTCTCAACACACAGACCGCGAGAGACCACAGAGCAAACTCTGCGAAACAACAATACTGTTGATTTTTGTTTTTTTTCTACACTCTCAACTAACACAAACTCATTTAGCTGGCTGACTCTTTTCTCTATGAACTTTCGGTTGTTGAAAGTAGTTTCCTGGTTTGCTTTAATTCCATCCGCTATGCAGAAACCATCTCTGTGGTTTTGCAACCCCCAAAATAGCTTCAGGCAAAAGGAGAGGAGACATCCAAGGACTGCTGGAAAGATGCATGTTTGGAGTAGAGTCCATGGTGATTAGGGAAAGTAAATGTAGGACATGAGAAGATGAGCATCGTTGTCCATGAGGAAAATTGCATCGGACAATAGTGCACTGCTGTATAAAAAAAACATAAGCGCAGGATAAAACAATGACAGCCCATAATCTAAAACACTCTGGAAATGCATATTTCCCTTTCCATCTGAGATGTCTGAGGTTGTTTGCCCTCTGCTTTGCCAACAACACATATTCTCAGTGTCTTTCTTCTCCGGCCAATAGCTAAGCTCAAATCACAGCTCTCCGTCTCTCATATGGAGCTCGCTCTCCCTCTCCACCATCCCTAGAACAGTGGTTTCTCTTTTCCAAGGCACACTCTGAAATGGCTTTGTTTTCCGACAGCCATTCAGTGGCACCCTCAGCCTGGGCCTGCCAAGAAGTCCGCCTCCCCGAGCTGGAGCCTGGGCTTGTTTACACAAACTCATCGGAGAAATATGGATGTATAATTATAGAGGTTGTTAGTTTTAATGTCGCATCCTTGCAATGGAAACCACTGCATGCTTGGTCAGCTACAATGAGGGGTGGCTGATGAAACTCCGACCGGGGATGGCGTGAAACATTTCTACGGGGAAGCGTTTTGGGGGAGCAAGAGAGAAAAAGGAGCTTCTTGATGGAATCGAATCAGCGCCCAGCAAAGCAAACAAACATGAATCACAAGGCGGTGATAGAGATTGCTGTGGTTGTCCAACGCATAAATACAGAGTCTAAATACTGCTCTGCAGGCCAGGACCAAGCCCGTTTCTCTGAATTCAGCTCGGTGGCAAAATGTCCATGTTCCATTCCAGCGCGACCACAGGCACACAAACACAGTAACAGGAGCAGACAAACACACAAGAGGCGTGTGCGCGCACAAACACTCAGGCATAAATAAGCACATAGCCACATAAGCAAATTCAAATATATATATATATATATATACTCATAAGCTCTCTCACTAGCATGCAAATAGACGCTCCCACAAGAAACACAATGTGCTCTCACACGTCCATCCTGCTTCTCTCTGCACAGATTTGCTTGCGTAATAGATGCTCCTGTATGCATTGTGCATCTTGTTAAAGCGCATTCAAGAGAACTGTAGCTTAGCTGAGCACAAGATATTTTCAGTCAGGAGTCCCAAGGGTGCGAACGTGTGTGCTGTCACAGTTTGTGCCTGCGCACCACGGTGGATGGATGGATGGATGGATGCATGGATGCTGAAAAGAAAGCTTAATGTCTTCAAATAAATGGGTGTTGTGTTTGCGTTCAGGCCGGGCTGCCTCTCGCGGCGAGCTGATGATTTCGTAGATGGCAACGGAACAATTTTACCTCCCAAACCCAAAGATCCAATTTCTTTCTCTCTTTCTGTTCCCCTTTCCTTTTTTCTTCTGCAACTTAATCTTTCCCTCTCTCCGCCTTGCCATTCCACCTATTTTCTCTCCCTCTTAGATCTTACTCTCCCCCCCCCCCACCACCACCTCCCTCCTTCCTCCTCTCCTCATCTCTCCTGCACAGTGACAGATCCTTCAGGAAATTGTTTCGAGTCTGCCAGACATTTTTGTGTTGTATCTGTTTATTTGTGCTGGGGGTACGGAGGGTCCGGAGCCTCAGCTTCTCTCCACTGGCGGACTAGAGGTTAAGCTCCCCGAACTCTTTCACCGCCTTGCGCCAAAAAACACTGATCCTCGATCAGCATGGCTTTACCGTGTAACCGATACCAGGGATGAGGAGAGAGGAGCACCAAAGAGGATGTAATCAGTGTGTGTGTGTGTGTGTGTGTGTGTGTGTGTGTTTGTTATATGTGCGTCAGCTGCTGGCTTTGTGTGTATTAGGATGTAATCAGCAGCATTTTCTCTGTGGTCTGCTGTGCTCTCTGATTGGGGTTTTGGCGAATAACAGGGGAAGGGAGGAAAAGTGTGTTTCTTTCCCTGCTTCTTGTGTTGCAGCCTGGCCTCAGAGCTGGAGAAGCCTCGCTGTGGTTTGGAGCCACGCTCGGAGCTCTGGCGCTTTACACATCAGCTACATCAGACCCTCTATCTATTATATATCTGCCTGTCTCTCAGTGTCAGCGTATATATGTGTGTGTGTGTGTGTGTGTGCTGGTGTGTGTCTGTCTGCGTTAGAGCTCCCATGTTGGCTGCGGTCAGCTTTGTTCAGTCGCCTCCATGTTAGTAGGTACAGGAAATTCCCCCAGGGCGTAGGAACACAGGCTCACACATACGCACGCGCTCACACAAACACACATGCACAGTCACAGGGACACACGCACGCCCTCACACGTGTGCACTGTCCTCTCGCTCTTGCTCTCGTTCTCTCCGTCTTTGGTCGGCCTCTTGCAGATTTTGTTTTTGCGGACAACAGATGGGCTGCCATCGACTCTATCCTAAGTAACAAGTACACGCTCCGTCTCTCGCTCTGTCTCTGACATCTCTCTCTCTCTCTCTCCGTCCATCTCACCGTCTTTACTGTCTCTTTGCGCTGTAATCTCTCAAGGGCTCAAATGATTCGTCAATTATCCGTTCAGTCGTTTGTCAAGCAAAAATCCCAAACATTAACTCGTTTCAGCCTCTCAAATGTTTGGACGCGCTGCTATTCTCTCTGTTATATAATCGGAAATTGAATACCTTTGGGTTTTCGACTGTGGGTCAGAAAATAAGACATTTGGAAACATTTTTCACGGTTTTGCTGGCATGCTACCGATCCATTTATCCAAAACAATAATCTACATGGCAAAAATCGTTCTTTGCAGCCCTAAATCACTCCCTTTTAGAGCTCCTCTGACCTGATCACTCAGGCAGCTTCACAAACCCAACGCCAGTTTTCCCGTATGAGCCATAACACTTAGCCTGTCTCACCTGGCACATTGCATCACAGTTGTGTTTCCTCCTACTTGGAATACCTCATTGGGTTTGTTATGCATTGCCTATTTGCGATTGGAAGCGCTGAGCCTGCGGTAAGAGTTATTGTTTGTTTGTTTGTTTGTTTGTTTCCCATCTTTGTTGTGTGTTATTGTGCCGAGCACAAGGCTGGCTCAGTTGTCATAACTCTCTTCTGGAGGCCAGATTGAAAAGGTCAGTGGAAATGATGCTCCTCTCTCCACAGAGGATGAATGGACACAGTGTAGGAGCTCCACACACACACACCCACACACCCACACCCAGACGAGCCTCACACACACGTACACACGCTTAGACATCCGAACACATTAGCATAAATGCACACAGAAACACACGCGGTCCCTGCGAGCACATTTTTTACATGCAGCACCACGAGTGGCGGCTTCTCTGAGGATATTACTTCCTCAGCCGTTCTTGTTCGTTAACTTGTTCCAGGGCTTCGTCTCTGGTTTCCCCGGGGGGGGGGGGGGGAGTTTGCTCACAGATTAGCTCTTTAGTCAGTCTAGATTTTTGGTGTCTCATGGCCTTTGACATGCCACCACTATCTCCCACCGCATTCCGATCCATCCCAGCGCTTCTTTTATCAGACAGCGCTGGCTGATTTGTGGTTCGTGGGCCTTTAGATCGAGGCGGGCGACTCCTCTCCTGAGTCCAGAGTCCCATACCACCTTTAGAGCTGACCACAAAGACCAGAGAAAAGACGGAGGGGATCAGTTTTATCATCTGTGGGGATTTAGCGAGTGAACCATGGTTCACCTCGTGTGATTATCAGTGCAAATGAAGCAAGACGAAAACTTCAATGAGCCTCCTGCTGAGTAACAAGCTCACCAAGAGACCTTCTGTGTGCATCTGTCAGCTGATACACATGTGTAACCTGACAATACCAATACCACCCACTAATATGGATGTTACTGGATGTTTTGAGAAAACAGCTATTGGGGTTTATAATAGGCTACGAATAATACAAATACTACTGATACAACGGCATTTTAATGGACACAATAATGGGACAAGCAGACCACTTGGCTCTCTTTTTTCTTCTCTAAGCTTAATAACAAAAGAAGCTGCTCAGAACTCTTTGCTTTGCGTTAATAATTAAAAGATTATGTATTGAAATTGAATGAGAATATGGTGAATACATTTGCTTTGGGCGAAAAATAGTTTTCAACTATTATAAAATAAAGTGCACGCATCGTATTCTGAATATATGTTCAGTTGGGAAATCAGCATCTTGCCATGAGCAACTACAATGCATGCAGTCTGACTTTCCACACAACAGGAGCAATAAGGTAAAAAGCATTGCTTACTTTGATGACATGTTGAGGGTTTGAAATGTACTCAAACTGCAAAATCAGCTTGTTGGCTGCAGTCTAATGAAAAATTAGCTCACTAATCTTCCAAAAACTAAGCTTCCAACAATTCTAGGTACTTTTACCTCTTCGTGCTTCATGGTTTAACTGCTCACAACTCATGTCCACAGGCCATAGTCTGTGATGAGGGGCCACAAATAGACTAAGATTCATTTGGACAAGCCAAAAAGGTCAGGAACTACTGATATAAACCATTTAAAGCAAGTTAGCAAGGCTGCTAACTTCCATTTCCAAGGCTGCTCTTCATGTTGCTGCCTCATGATACATTTTTTTGGTTTCTTGCCAAGTGCCCTAAAAAATGTGTAAACCCCATTAGATTGGTTGAAGAGTAAGTGACAGGAAAACAAAAAACACATGGATAATTTTGATAAAACATACACCTATATAAGAGTTTTCTGACTTAGTTATAGATAAATTAACCATTTCATCGTCTCTTATTTTATATGTTATCCATCCCAAACATTGAATGAATTGATTTACAGTGTGGACATATTGTTTGCAGCCACTTCTTAGTAGTTCATTTCAGGGCAGTTACTCTTAATTGTCAACAGATACTTCTCTCTTTTGTCCACCATTTTTCTCTTGGCGTTCTCCCCAACTCTCCCCAGCATAAATGACGGTTAATGGAGAATGACAATGGAATAATATGCTCCATTTCTTTGCATATAACTTCTCATAATGTTCTTAACCCTGGGCATGACCAAAGGGTATGGCTGAGAAACTAGTGATGCTGCTATCTGTTAGATGAAAGTAAGCACGGGAATACAGGAGTCATGTGGACTGATTGTTGACGTGGATTACTGAGTATGTGGTTGAGAAGAGCGGACATCTCGCCCACTAATTTCTGCAGTAAGGTACTGCGGAAACTGGGCCCATGATGGGATTAATGAAACACTAATGCGGAACTCCCCTCTGTCTTTAACAAGGATGGAACTCTGTGTACTCATTGTTTGCTGCACACACAAGCGCACAAACAAGCCTTATGCACACACACGTTGGTTAAGCGCGAGATAAACAGTAACTCAGCAACTCCCACATGAACAATATTAACCTTTAGCTTTTGCGTTCGTGTGGGAGTGTGTGAGTTTGAGTGTGTGTGTGCCTCAGCATGTGTTGCATCTACTCTAACCTTTAGCTCCAACCAATAGGAAGGTGAAATGATGGTCTTTTCTCTCTGACCCAGTTTCCCCTCTGCTTATTTCTCCGAACACGCAACGTTTCAGCTGCTATTAGTCAAATGATGCACTGTCTGAGAGCGGAGAATAGAGGCAAGTGTGTGTGTGTGTGTGCGCGTGTGTGTGTGTAGCTCTCAGGGTGTGTTTGTTCACCTGTTTGTTTTGTGTGCTCAAGGGTGTTAATGTGTGTGTGCCCGCTGGGGCTGTGCCAGTTTTTAAAAATAATCGTCTAATTGATAAGGAGCGACGTTTGGTGCAAACAAAGAAAAATAACAGTCACAACCACTAGAGATGTTACTCTTCCTTTTATGGTTAAGTCTGTGCTTTTAGTCGGCTACAACTGCTGGTCATCTGAAGCAAAAAGGACTTACTGCAGACCGCCTGTTCAGGCTGTTTTTCCCTGTTTTACTCTGCACATGATTTGTGTAAAAAGTGCTGAGGTTTTCTGCGGCTGCAGCTCGATGATATCGGTGAAAAGAGCCATTACAGCCAATTAGCTACTCTGTCATTAGGGAGGTTTGTGTGGGCTACTGGCAACTTCTCTACACAACAGAATACATTATAGCTGAAATAGCTGGTAAAGTTGAAATAGCTAATATCTAAAAATGTTCCATATTAGGAGCAGCAGAGTCGTGGTTGGCTTGAATTTTACAGACATTGTGGTCATTAAATTAATATTGGATGCTTCGGGTGCTGTCGTTGCTTCTCATAACTTTAATACTATATGCAACAGCTTATAGTATTATAAGTATTATGAGTCCTCCTCCCTCAGGTTTCACTGTTTTATTGTGCCAATCGACTGCATTCAAAATTCTATGATCTGAACTCCCCCGGTGCACACCTGTCAGATTACGTGGGTTTCGACTTAGAAGCGTGCGGGCACATTTTGAGCAGGCCTCCTTCAATTTGTGTGTGTAGGTGTGTGTGTGGGGGGTGGGGGATGGCAGGAGTGCAGGAGAAATGTTCAGGATGCAATGTGCTCTAAGATGAGTCTGTCTGCATCTGTCATGTTGGAGTGTGCTCAGTCTGTTCCTGTTTGAGACAGATGACTTGCTCTGCTCCCCAAGGTCCTCCTGTTATTCTGCGTCCTTTATCTCCTACTGATCTGACAGACGGCCTGCACCGTGTGTGTACTTTTGTTTGTTTGTGTGTATGCGTGGATGTGTGTATGTGGAAATTCTGCATGTGCGCATGCCGCGCGTGGAGGACAATGTCATCCTCCGTCTTTGTCTTTGCGCGGATGCACAGGGAAGTTTTGTGCTGTGTACAGGAGCACAGGGTTTTGCAGCATGCTGAGTTGGGAAATGGAGAGTGGAAAGTGCAGCGGTGTAAAAGCTCTGCCCCACTGGATTCACAGGAGAGGTGACACACAGACACCCGGAGCTAAATGATGCAGAAGCTCTCTGTGTCTGCAGGCTGTGAGCCTTGTACAGACACACACACTCACAGATACACATATAGACACTTTGGGAGCCGCTGACAGGTCCTCTGCAGAGGTTAAAAGCTGTCATGAGTAGTCTTGAAGCACTTGCCCAGTGGTGCTGGCCATGGAAGTCCATAATGCCCAACCTTTAGCTTGGTAATCTTGGGACTGTATGACTGATGTACAGGGACCACACAGGCACACACACACACACACCCACACACACACACACCCACACACACACACATAAACACACACCCACACACACACACACAAACACACAGAAAAATAACAAATCACCAAGGAAAATTCACAAATTCCCAAACATTTGCACATACATGCAGAAATACAAATTCACAGTCATGCACGTATCTGTCCAAGCATGCACACGCACACACACAAATACCCAAAGGCACACGTACACACAAGTCGATGCTCAAATGCTCACAGTTGCACAGAGGCCAAAACACACACAATGAGACACTCAGGGGAGAGTGTAAGCGAAATGGTGAGTGTGATTGAGAGAGAAGCAAGCTGGCAGGCGCACACACACACACACACACAAACACAAACACACACCGACTTATACACACACACATGCGCACAATCCAACACATGCATATGCTTCCTCTGCTTCACAGAGAGAGATCACCTCCCACTTCTTCTTCTTTCCAAACTGAGCTCTCCTCCTCCTCCTCCTCTCAACTCCTCACTTCATCACCTCCTTCCATATTCCCTCACCGACATATGCATGCACGCACAGACACCCCCATCCACTGCCCCACACACACACACTTGCACGCAAGCACACTTCAGACAGATCAGGTCTCACTCCTCCCCGGCTCGCACACTCTCTTGTCTTCAAAAAAAGGAATCTCCCGCTTCCTCTACTCCCCCTCCTCACCCCGCACTCCTCTTTCCATCCCCTCTCTAAACACCTCACCCCCCCACACACACACCTCTCCACTTCACCTCCCTCCCTAACCCCTCCACAGCACCACCTTCCCCCCTGCCCCCACCCCCACGCTATCCCGTAGTGCTCTCTGCTGGAAGGATTTAGAGGTACCCTGTAATTTTGGTGCCGGAGGAGCTCTTAAGTCCTGCCTGATCTTCTGGCTACACAGGCAGCCAATGTGTGTGTGTGTGTGTGTGTGTGTGTGTGTGTGTGTGTGTGTGTGTGTACTTCAGTGTGTGTTCGCTCTTGTGGGTCCAAGTGCTTATATGTCTGTATATATTTTTCGCAACCATTTTCAAGTGTGGTTGTATTTGTGTGTGTGCGGCCGTGCATGCTTTTGCTTTTTGCTGGTGCGAGTGTGTGTGTGTGAGCGAGAGCAGTCTAATCAGGACGCAGGAGAGGAGCTCCCCCTCTGGCTGTATACTGAAGCAGTGAGCTGAGCAACAGTTGTGTGCAGTGGGCCGCTAACCACCACAAACCTTGACACTAATGCTGCTACCTGCTTACCGTACACGCAGCAAAGCGGCTCCTGGGAGCAGGCAGCACGCGGTGATATTAGAGCTGCTACATGGTGATGCTTGGCAAAAAAAACGAAATGGAAAAAAGCACCGTCGTTGAACATGAAAATGAGATGATTAGCTGTGTCCATGCACATTACTCGAAACCACATTTATTCTAACCTAAATTCAATATTGGATTTTCAAAATAGCATGAAAAATGTGCGTCAGAGATATGACTATTTTATATTGTCTGCCAGGTTTTATTATTGAAAAGAAACACTAGAAGAAAACATTGGCCGAGTCGAGTGCACCTAATTCAGCTGAGATGATATGAAAAGTCTGAATGAATTTTCTTTGCCCATGCCAAACCTGAGCAGGAGACTACGTGGGAGGGACGGCGAGAGAGAGGTTGGAGGTTGATTACCGATTTCCATTTCTATTTCTAGGACAAAGAAACAAAGGGCTGATGGGCTGGGACATCTATTTAGATCCATTTCATTCTGCCATAATCAGGCTTTAGCCATGCCCTAATACTCTGGATTAGAAAAGGTTCAAAGTGCAAACATCTATATCCCCCAGTATTATTCCAGTCTGCCAACCTCACTTTATATGTGTTTGTATGGGTATATGGGTGTGCGTGTGTGTGTGTGTGCGTGCACGTGCGTGCTTGCATGCATGCCAGATCTGCTGGGGAGGGTTATCTCTGGAATCAGGCCCATAAACCTAATCTAACCCTCTCTGTGCTCATTCAGGAGTGAAATATTTTGTGCAAATAGGCTCTCTTTTCCTTCTACCCACTTCGACTCTGGTTCACTAATGTAAACAAAAGCTGAGATAGGAATATCGCAGGTATGAGAAATAGTCATTTTCTGTTTCTGTGATGCTCTGTTTGATACAGACACATATGCCTGACACGGCTGTGTTTAGCTCCCTGCTTTGCCTCAAATGGATGAAACAGCTCTGTGTGCTGGTGTTTTTCCTTGATGCTAAGTGTGAGTGATCAGATCGTGGTTGTGCCTGTTTATGTATTTAGCTTTTTTTTTTTTTTTTTTTGAAAATGTAGACATTATTGCTGGTGGTTACTGTGACTACCCGGAGCCTGCTCGGCTCGTCTAAGTGGAAGTCTGAATGCTGTGGAGAACTGGGGGGGGGTGGTGTGTGAAAGGTAGCCAATGAATGTCACCTCTCATCCACTTTCTCATTAAACAACCTGCTCTCTGTCTGTCACATGGGCTGTATCTATCCCCTCGTTCGGTGCTTTGGGCAGATGTCGCGCACGCATAGACACGGGAGCACACGCACACACACGCACACACACAGCCCATCGCGCTGTATGAAAGCAAGCCCCCCCTGGGCTGGACAGGAATAATAAGCAGCAGATGATTCATGATGGAGATGGGGAATGTATTCAGCAGGAACACCTGAGTGACCTCATTTAGCAGACCTGAGAATAAATATAGACCACCGCATCGTACTCGAGCCTAAGCTTGTGTCGCCTCGGCCAGTCAGCACTGCATCTCTCACACATCTCCCACTCTTTTCCTCGGAGCACCTAGGGGAGCAGTCCTTCCACCCTGCCCCGAACGTCCTTGTGAAATCTGTGTGCATTTGCGTATATGTATGTGGTCGCATTTGCACATGCATGTTAATGTGCTAGCAGTGGTGGTATGTGTGTAGTATTGGAACAGGAGCCTGTGTTGCAGGCCAGCTCTTTCCCCTGTAAGGCTTTCTCTTGGCTGATACATTTGTACTGTAGATATTTCCCAACATCAACATTTGGCACCTGGTTTCTCTTATGACTTCAGCAGCTGTAGATCTTTTGTTCTCCCACTAGTCACTCTGCGGCCAATGATCCACACCCACAAAGAGAGCCTTAAATCATACGAAAAAACAGCTTTGGAGCCGACCGCTTTATTAAAAAAAGCAACATTCCTTCATGCAATGACCAGTTCTTTCGGTATTCTGGACCGCTAACGTTGAACCGGTTTGTTCCACTAAATCATTAGCAGCGGAATGGGAGTTTCTTTGTTCTTCGTCCTGTCGTTGCTTTGTTCTTCGTCCTGTCGTTGCTTTATCCCCCTTGTGTTTTTATGTCCGTCGAGACACACAGGAAGACCCAATTCCCCAGTTTCCTCTTTCCAAAACACGCCATGAACGCCGGCATTTTAATATCTGGAAATCCAGATTTGGATTAACGACAATATGCAGGGATGAAACGAGAGAGTGAGAGAGGGTTAGAGAGGGTGGAAAATAGGAGATAGAATGAGTGAGAGGCTTTCAGATTAAAAAAAAAAAAGCTGGCAGTATGTCCTTGTTGTGGAGTAGGGTTAGGGAGTTTGAGAAACATGGCTGGCAATCATATTTTTTTTGAGTAAACCCTGACATGACAGATGTAAATACACTGATATCAGACGAAGGTTACAATTACAAACACAGGAGTGTGTGGTGCTTAACAGTCAGCAAGTTTTCTTTTCTTAAAGATTCACCACACATTTTTTTATGCACTCAACAGTTGTTACTGTAGCCGATTTCCATCTGGAATAGTAGTCAAAAGATGGATTCACATAAGGAAATGTGGTTAAAATTGGACACGGTTAATCGGATTATGAATTTCCAGCGGTATAGTAAAAGCACTTGAATCATTTGACGTTTTAAACGGCCTGAATACAAACAACATATAAAGTGATCATCTCTTTATAAATCCAGCTCTCTTTCAGTTGTTCGCCTAAACAGAAGCCCCGAAGGGCCAACTTATCATCATGCCACATCAGTAATGCAGGAGCCCGTTCAGCCAGCCTGAAGGAATAGTTAATTTAGATGACAGAAGTAAGTTAACACTGAGAAGATTTGCTCTCCCTGAGTGGATATAAAATTCATAGCATGACGCTCACTCTTAGTCAGATTATTCAAGTGCCTTTGAGCTCGATCTTCAAAGAGCTCATTTTTGTATAACCTTGCCTTGGAAATTTAAAAAATTGAAAGAAGAGGAGAAATTGGGTGGAAAATGGCAAGATGAGGTTAGCACTCGTGGCAGCGTCTGGGCCATTCATGGCTGCGAGACGGTGTGCCTTTAAAACTAGAAACAGGCCTGTTCACCTCACTGTCTTTGAATGTTCTCTTTAGAAGAGACATGCTCCCTGCATAGGCTTTACATAAATCATAAGACTCACTTAGCCTTGAGTGTTCATTCACATTAATGTCCCACGTAAATTTTAAATCTTTCTGTTCCTGCGCTGCACTCGGCTCCGCTGGCCCCCCGGTATATATTTCAGTGTCCGGTTCACTCAGTCGTGTTGAGTCTACAGCGGGGGAATTTGCCAAAGAGCTCCTGACACAATGTTATCACAATCATTCTCACAAATTATCACGTACTCCGGCCACACTAACAAAATGTTGTGGTTCTCCTTGTAATTTAGAGCCTGAGTATGATCTGATAATGTAACATAATATTAGTGCAATTCATTATTTAGTTTTCTTCAATTTTGCCCGAGCACAAAGCTGAATCCCACAGGGTAACAAAATGTCAACATTAATAATGCTTAGGAATGACAAGCCATGAATCAACTAGATGAGCTTTTCCATAGCTGCACAGCCAGATTTTAACACTGCTTGATACAACATCAGTTTATAGCCGGGAAATACATGTAGAAACATTGATACATAATGCCGGCAAGGGTAAGTATTTCGATGTTTGTACAGCGTTGTTTGGAACCACCCAACCCCCCCGTCTGTAGCTGAGTCTGCCTCTCTTTGTGTCATCATTAGATAAGCACCCTCTCCAAGACTATCTCATCATAATGAGGGTGCCATCTGAAGCAATCACCCAGGGAGATGGTCATTGAGTTAAGAGGGAGGGAAGGGGAGGGGTAGAGTTAAGAAAAAAAAAACCCGAAATGAAGTGAGCGAAAAAACAGAGAGAGAGAGAGAGAGAGAGAGAGAGAGACCAAGACGGATAAGGAAAAGAAACAAAAGCATTTCAGAGGAAGGGAGTAAGTTGAAACAGCAGACTAAGCGGAGATGGAGATCATTTGGGGAATTCCAAAATTAGAGCTGCCATCGCATGAGCCCACACAGACGCACGCACACACACACACACACACACACACACACACACACACACACACACACACACACTTAGCTCAGTGTTAAGGTCAGAGTCACACTCTGTCTCCCTAGGTCATTATCATGGGCCCTAAAATAGACAGCCAATTGTGTCACAGTGTCTGAAGTGAATGTGACATTGAATAAACAACCCTCGACCCTGAGCTCCTCGCTCAAGTCGGAGCAGAACACACACTTTAAAACAAATGGATAGAGGCTGGCACAAACACACACACACACACACACACACGCTGAAATATATAAATGGACACACACACACACACACACATACACACATGCACGCACAAACATTAAGGGAGGCATTTAGCTCTCAGCACTACCAGCAAGTAATGACACATGTGGCTCTGAGGGAGTAAGCTGCTCGAGGACTTGGCAAGCAGCTGGAACTCTCGCTGGCATGTCTCACTGTTCAACTATGTACAGACAGAAAACACACACACACACACACACACACACAGGTCTGACCATGTTCCTCCTCTCCACCTCAGCGCCCACCCTCCCTCAGTAGGCTCTAATGTTGTTCCATTCATTTGACTTCACTTTATTGTGTTAATGAGAGATACCGTTGAGAGGAGCTGGCTGTTGATTGAGGGTGAGAACGGCTAATCACTGGAACAGCTAATCAGTGCTTGTCGTAAATATTGATTAGTTCTGTGCGTTATGGACGTGCTCATTAACCAGTGTGTCGTCTTCTCTCCTCCTTCTTCTCCTGCTTTTCTCTTCTCTTTACCTTCCTCCCTCTCCTTGTCCTTCGCCCCTTCCTCTTTCTCCTCATCTACTTCTTCCCCCTCCAGCAACCTCCAACGGTACAGTCGAGGGCCTGGAGAACCGGGAGGGAGGCGTGTGCAAGAGCCGAGCCATGAAAGTCATCATGAAAGTCGGGCAAGGTAAATGTGTGCTCACCTCACATGTAGAACACGATACAGCGCTGCTGCCTTAAAGCCATGTTTCACTTTGGTGTGACATTTTCATTTATCGCTATGTGTGCCTAGCGTGACTTTGTCCCCCACTGGCCTGCGACAGGACCCGCTCTCTACAGCTGGAGAGTTGTGTTATCAAATGAATTGGTGGTATGTTTTTGGTGATGGTTCAATATTACCATTCGCTGACTTGATGAAAAAATCATTATCATCTTTTAAATTCACCAAATAAATTCTGGTGTCTAAATAATGATTCCAAGCAAAATGTAATTAAACATTAACAGAGTAAGTCAGTTAAGGTTTGTTTTCCACTTTTGAAGAGTTTTGTTAGATGTGATACGCAGCAACGGAACACATTTTATTTTATGTAACTTCAGTATGATTACTTGTATATGTGATTTTGCATACATTTGCAATTGATATACTGAATATTGAAATTCAAAAATAAATGTTTCAACAAAAATAAAAATAACAACAATAAAAACAATAATAATAATAATCATCATCATCATCATTATAATAACCATAATAATTATGGGATAAATATTTCCCAGCCTTACCATTAACATTCATTTACAAATGGTGCACACTGCTAGGTTGCAATGTTTGATTTCACTGGTAATAACATGATATAGATACATTAAAAATATACAAATAGTGTAATCCTTTGCTTCTTTATTTAAAAGAAAAGAGAAATAGTTGCACTTTACTATGTATCATTAGTAATGAGGATGAATCCTTTACAGGCAGATTGAAAATGTGTTATAAACTCTTGAAGACATGTAGATTTCGAAGGTTACTTCTTGACTTCGGAATTTGGTAGTTTGACAGAAATACTCTTAACTCAAGGTTCACTTATTAGATTTATTTTTGGAGCTTTCAGCCACATCTCGTGGCTCGTAAAGGAGTTTGCTCAGTTGTTATGGAGAGTAAAGAAATAGAAAGTTAGGTATTAGTACGAAATCTTTATGAATAAAGAAAATATATTGTATTTAAAAAAGGTCTCAAACAATGAATGCAATATATAAAACAATTAATACAACTGATAATTACAATAAACAAATACTTCATATAATTCATATGCATATAAAATATAAGGACACATTTTATATGATTGCAACTGTCCATCATTCATTAGTTGTCTAAACACTTACAGGTGTTTTTGTTTAGTTTTAAAGTTAGAGTTGGCAGCAAATACATTAACAAACATTTAAAGTGTTCTCATATAAGCTTGCAGCTACATTATAGTGTATAATAGTATGTTATAAACCCCTCATTATTGTTTAAATGCTGTTTTCAAATGCCAATGCTGTTTTTAAATAAATTGTTACCAAAAACCCATCCCCACTACTGATAAAGATAATGATTAAAATTAAATATACTGTGTATATAAAAATAGACTGTGATACATGATTTTACCCATATGGCACACCTCTATTAGTCATTTTTCAGTAGTTTTGAATAAATCATTTAATACATACATAAACAGTTTGTGCAAATAGTATGATCACTAATAAATAATGACAAAATAAGAAATAACTATGAGTAATGACTCCTCTGGCAAATTGTAAAAAGACCTCTGATGTTCCTCAGCTGTTTCTCTGATTCTTATACAGTCATCACACAATGAAAATGTGTTTGAAATTGGTAAAGTGCATGGTCGGGGTAAGTCATTTAAAAATGTTGGAAGTAAACAGGCAAGCTTTGTTTAGATATCCTTGGACACAACATTTGGTTTGCATCATACATTTCACTTTTAGATGCAGTTTTACTCAATATGTGGACGTGCACATCCTGGATTTGACAGGGTACAGTACACAGATGTGTTACTCTGTAAACATTCCCCGTCTTCAGTGTGGTTGTTTTGACCGAAACAGACACTAACCACCATCTGAGAGGAACATCTGCCCGCCACGGTGATCCGATTCCATCTTAAAACCTGGATCTCAACATGTCAAAAATACACTGAGACTAGCTGAGAAATCTGCAGAGAGTGTGTGTGCGTGTCTGCAGATTTGAGTGCAGATATTTGAATGTTGGCTAGTGGCATGACAGCAGTGTATCCTGGCAGTCTGTGGGAGAATAGAAAGCTAACAAGCTGCTGATGCTAGGAAGGTCTGAGTCGGAACAAATTCAGCAGATACAGTGAAAAATACCCACAACCGTCTCGGAGACAGACAGGCATTGCATTATATTTCCATGTAGGTCAATTTGAGCATCCGACAGCCCGGGACTGCAACACCGTCAGCAAATGACAACACTGCTGCATGAGTGCAGGCAACACAGGCTTTTACACTAAACTATTAACAGGGAGATAAACAAATCCCTGAACTCTCATTCATGAAAGTTGAAAGGAAATGTCTTATTCGAGGAAAGTTCTAGGAAAGTTGTGTTTCTGGGGCTGCCGGCTGTTCCTCAACTGAGCCATGCGCTCATTTCCCAAAACGGTCCGAAGCGAGCTGTCACTCATAAACTGTGTGCCCTAAAAACCTTGTTTGAAATTATGCTGTTGGCCCAGCTGCTACTACTTTTAAATCTATTTCTGTGGGTGGAATTATTGATGTGTAATGTGCCCATCCAACCCAGTAACTATTAGAGGAAGGGCCGTTAGAAATTCGACAACAGAAACTGTGATTTGGCTGCTGTGCACAAGTTCTAGGTGACTGTTTTCCCTGAAAACTGAAATAAGTTACCATTACCAAATTAGGATTATTTTTATTATTGATTAATTTCCCGATTATTGTATTGATTTAATTAATTGTTTTGTCTATAAAAATACCGAAAAATGCCCAATGTTATCTAGCAATTTAAATCGCTTGTTTATCCAGCAGTGGCGGAATGTAACTAAGTACATTTACTGAAGTGCTCTACTTTAACTATTTTCTTACACATTCATTGGACAGGTTCAGTTGTTAGTTACTTTAAAAAATAGGATTTTATGATTTTATGAATCATGATGCCTTTTTTTAGACTCAACAGAATGTAAAATTGTTCAAATTATCTCCACCTTGAACAACTGCAGATGTAAAATTCTACTTATATAATAATGCGTCGGTGATGATAATCCGATGATGTACTTTCCTGCATTGAGTACTTTTTGTCTTTTTATTTAATCATAAATTGAACATATTTGGCTTATGGACGGTTGTTCAAACATCACAAGTAATTTGAAGATCTTGAAAACTGTGATGGCCATTTTTCACCATTTCCCTCCATTTTATAGGCTAAAAAATAAATAAATTAATTGAAAAAAACCCTCAACAGATGAATCAATCACTATTTGCAGCCACAGACTCTACCTTCTGCAGCCACACTAGATGTTGTTTCAGCAAACACAATAAAAACCTGGGCTGTGCTTGGCTCTGACCCCAGATGCTATTGTGTTTAAGCCACGTTTCCCTCCGTCTCTGCAGCTGAATGCCAACACTTCCTGTGGCCAAGTCCCCAAGCTCTTCCCATATGTCCACTCGCACTCCTTTGCACTTTGCTCTATGGATTATATGTGACTCATCCCAGTGTGTCTCATTCTTTTACTGTTACATTTTTTTGTTGGGACACTCCCGGATGTAATTACTGTGAATCATCGGTTTGTGGGAAATGTTGCGTCCCGACACGTCAAAGTCTTGATTGCACTTTAAATGCATCGCGTTCTGTCTTTTTGTCTTTCTATAAAATGCGAAGTTAAAAAGAAGCAAAATTGATTGAAGGGGAAATACGGGAAGCCCATATTTTATACATCCATCGCAGTTCAGCGCTCTCTTTCTCCTCCACCACGGTTCTCACATCATGTCACTGTGCTCATTAGAAATATGTTGACTCACTGCCTCACACGCACCTCTCCCCCACTGGTTTTTCTCTCCCTTTACCTCTCCCAACATATCAGTCTCTCTCTTCCGTCACTCGATCATTGTCTCCCTCACTCTCCCTCCTCCTCTTTCCCCCCGCCTTCTCCCTCCTTCTGGCGGGTTGGCAGTTCCGAGGTAGTTGCTGTCTGCATAGCTAAGGGAAATGTCAGCAGTACACACAGAAAAATGGGTCAGAACATTAGAACGCTCCCTGCACATGCTCAGTGACACACAGTGTTGGGGCTATACACACGGAGTGAATCAGAATACTGCGTCCTCTCATATCCTCTGCCACAGATGAATGTTCCCACTTCTCACTCCTGTCTTTTCTCATCAATTATTGACGGCACACAACAGCTCATGGCTAGGTTCACTATTGCTGCAATCAGTGTGGAGCAATGCAGTGGTCTGGACATTGAGAAGATAGAGGAGGAGAGGACATCATTTGTTAATAATGGGGTTATGTTCACCAAATGCCCCCCCCCCCCCCCCCCAAAAAAAAAAGTGGATGTTGAATTTATGTCCCTCTTTGTCTTTCTGCTTTCCAAATTTCCTCCATTTTTCTTCTCTACTTTTTATCGTTCCTATCTTCCAGACATCCCTCACCCAAATCATTTCCGTAACCGAGTCTCGGCCAAACTGGGGTGGAAATACAAAATAGACTGCCGGGCTGTCTGGCCCTTTTCACTCACACAGACACACAGACACACAGACACACACACACACACACCCATGCATGGCCACACACATGCCACACAAACTTGCCACAAGGGACTCAAATGAAAATTGCCTCCCCACTCCCTCCTCTCTATTTCTCACACACACCCCTTGAGCAGGCCTTCGGGCAGATGCAGATAAGGCCTGATAGAGGAGAGGGATCTGATAGTGTGCTGTGGGACCGATCGGACCGGCCTCGGTGATAGTTTATAACTGTCTTCTGTCTGCCGGCCCTGCCCTCGTAAAAGCCGCGCCGCGGACCCACCAGTGTTTACCGCACAAAGACTTCAAAGTGCGCGTGCTGAAATCACAACAGACAGACAGATAAACTGTCTGTTTCCTTTGCGTTCCCCTCAGAGCTTATGCAACCCCCTCCTCTCCTCTTCTCCTCGTCTCTCCCCTTCTCTTCCTGTCCTCCTATTCTCTCCTCTTCAGAAGTGTGCCTCTTTCAGGCAGAGTTAAAGCCAGAGCAATAAATAAGGCATATTATGGCCTTTTAACTTGATGAATAATGTAAAACAATAAAAAGTTAATATATAACTACTTTACCCTCATTCTGCCATGCCTAAGTGTATTGTAAGGATATTCTAGGTGTGGGCTTACTTGTGTGTGTGTGTGTGTGTGTGTGTGTGTGTGTGTGTATGTCTTACGCTCTCATGAATGTGTCAGTGTTGGAAATGCCTGTCTGAGTGTTTGCTGAAGGAGCTGCTGATGTAGATGTGAGCTCATTTTTTACGACAGGACAGGGATACTGGCGTGTTTCACAGACGTTCGCTAACTTGTCCTTCCTCTTTTTGTGCTTTCATCTTTACTTCTGAGGCTCTTTCAACACATGCAAAGATAACCTTCTCTGTGTATAAAAGACATATCAAAAGATAATAAAAAATAATCCTTGCCGATGCAGAAGAACAAGTAGTTGTAATTCAGTGCATGTAGCTTGCCAAGGCTGAGTTTCTGTGTGTTTTTTGTTTCCCACAGTCCCAAATGCAGCGAACCCCGTGGCCCCGGAGGCTCCAGAAAACAACGCCATACCGGAGTCCAGTCCCAGTCCGCCTGACCAGGAGCAGATTGGACCCGAGATGCCAAGAAACCCTGGTGAGCAGATTGACAGGCTAACATTATACCCATAAACTGCTGCTTCAGACTCCTCACAGAATGCAGAGTGCAAATATTTTAGTAAAATAAAGATTTTTGAAACGTAAAAAAATGAATATTCACAGCCGCAAGGGGTTCTTAGAATAATTAAACACAATAAGCCTACGAAGAGAAAATAAAAATCATAGTTGAGTAAGTAAGTATTCTCTATACAGCCTTTTTAAGTGCCTCAAGCATTCCTTGGATTTCTAGGGGGTCAAAATGCTAAAATAGGTGTAAAACCAATGTTGTACAGAATAAAATAATCCTGCAGTTTGCAATAAAACAACACAAAACCCCACCCAAAACAAATGCAGCTCACCCCGAGTCACTTTACTTATTAATTCTATACACAAAGGGTGTGCTGCACCCAAGGAGACTCAAAGACAGACCTCTTTATTATATATCCTTTTTAAACCTCATTAGAATTGCAGATAAATGAAGATTAAAAGCAGAGATAATTGAAGAAGTCACTCCAGCCTCCCTGGATGCTCTGGGCTCTCCTTGTTTCCTGTTTTCACCAGCACCTTTCATAACTGCTTTCCACAGGAGGGACCACTTCTCAACTTTTCGGCTTACTCTACAACTTTGTATGCTTCAAACTTCTTCCATGTACAGACTGTTCCTCACTGTCCCAATGTGATAAGCCGTCCTCATTTAATAATTGCTTATTTGACATTAGTTGCTCTATAAAAAGATTTCCTAATGTCACCCATCCCTATATCCAGGCTTTTACCTGTCTGCCATTGTTAGATCAGTGATTATGTCAAGTGAAGAAGTGGAGGGTGGAATGAAGGACATGTCACTGCGGTTTGAGGGGCTGATATTTCAGGAATGAAATTTCTGACAGCTTCTTTCCAGCTCCCTCCAGTGCCCAGAATGTACGAAATTCCTTGCGCCTCTGATTTCACAGATAAGGCGGGAATAGGTAGCTTTCAGTGATGTCATTTAGTCATGATAAGGCGTAACGCGCAGTTGTTCCCTCCTCAATAAATGGTTAAGTGCAGAGTGGTCAGCAGATTGCGGAGACACAGTCATTAGTGGGGATGGCAGTCTCCGGAGGTATGGGGGGGGGGTGATCATGGACAGTAAAGAGGTGGTGGTGGTGGGAGGAGGTGAGTGCTGCTCTTTGGCAGCAGCTGCATGCATACATGGAAAACAGATTTGGTTCTTCTCAGATTTCAGTCACTGGAGGAGCCAGTCATTCTCTCTCTCATCTAGTAACAGCTACCACACCCCCAACACCCCCCCCCCCCATCCTGAACCCCTCAGACAAAAGGATAAAATAAAATCAGATGTTGAGATATGCCCTCCTAATTTTTTTCAAATCTCTCTTGGCCTTTGCCATACAAATGTGGCCTCGATATGTCGTACCAGTTGCCCGGGCTTGATCTTATCCCAGCAGGAATCTTTGTTATGTTGAATGATGACTGCAGATTTCGTTAGGAGGCTATTTTGATTGAGCTAATTCAATTAAATTACATCAATAGGGCTGTTAGTCATGTAGAACAAACAACAAACGGGGATGTGATCACAGTAGATTTAGGCACAGAACACTAAGATGACAGGACTGGCTTACTGTAAATGTTATTACTCCGCTGATTGTTCAACAGTCTCTAATCATAAAAACAAAAACTGCAGTACACTCCTCCCAATATCTCAAAATAATATAATTCTTTTGAATGTAACAAAATGGTGAAAATACAGCTATTCTCTATTTTTGGAACAAGCGCTGCTAAATAAACTGTTATTGTAGCCACCAGATGAGTAAATCGGGATCAGGCAGCAGATCTGTGCTGAAGGGCTTATGCAATATATTTTCACCCCACCGCGTATCCTCTGCACCTCTGTGGAGCACATGAAAACCATCTTTTTGATGTACCTATTTGATCTCTTTTTTATATTATAAATCTCACAACTATAAAAAAGAAATATGGGGCTGGAAAAAAAGAAAAGACCCTCCCTTACTAATAAAAGTACTATACCCGTTCTGACCCTGCCTAATCATTTTTGCACAGTCCCTAAGCCCTCTCTCTTTTTATTTCTCTCTGTAGACCACATGAATCAGGACCAGTCTGGTTCCTCTGCAAACTCGGACGGCTTCCTCGGCTCCAAAGTGGCCGTGTTCTCCGCCATCGGGGCCGGCTGCATCATCTTCCTCCTGCTCATCCTCCTCCTCGTCATCCTGCTCATCAAGATGCGCAAGCGCGCCAGGAAAAATGCCCACTCGCAAGCCCGCCCCTCGGCGCTGTCACTCAGCACGCTGTCCAATCCCAAGCTGCCCGGGGGCACGGCTGGCACGGAGCCCAGTGACATCATCATTCCGCTGCGGACAGAGAACAACTACTGCCCTCACTATGAGAAGGTGAGCGGCGACTATGGCCATCCCGTCTATATTGTCCAGGAGATGCCGCCGCAGAGCCCTGCCAACATCTACTACAAAGTCTGACACGCTCCGCGCAGCCAGCGACCCAGTCAGGAGAGAGAAAGAGAGGAGCGCTTGATTTATGTTCTTGGGAAGAACACTTTCCTTTGCATTTTGGGGACTTGATGCTTCTTCAAGCCCTTGTTATTTCTACCACCTGCTGCACAAATCTGGAGAGGCACGCACTGACCAGTAACCAGCGGGGCTGTGAGCTGACTGATGAGAGAGGTTTATTCTGTTTGTTTGGGTTGCCCGACAATCCCCCCCCCCCCCCCCAATCCTCCTCCTTCACCTCCCACCTTCTACATCTCCCCACTGTGCTCCGACAGGGGGGGCGGGGCTGGAGCGAACCAACAGCTGGAACTCTAGCTTCCTGGTTCGCTGTCCCCTTTAACGGGCAGGATATAACTTATCTCAGTTCCCTGAAGTACAGTCTGTGCTACACCCAATTAAACACACCATCCCAGCACACTAGCCAGGAACAGGCAGACACAGGCCCCGGACGCCACTCAGCCTGCAGTTTGTGTGCAAGCATAAAACGTGTGTGTGTCTCTGCGTGCTTGCGTGCGTGTGTGTTAGCCAGGGCTCCGTGCTGGGCCAGGAAACTCTCCAGGTAGCTCAGGTATCAGACACAGTGTGTGAAATAATGTGTTCCTCTCCCTTCACACCTCTGATGTTTGCCTTACTTACTATTTTTGATGGAGGATTTCCTCGAAACCCTGATTCAGTTCACAAAGCAGTTGTATTTTGTTAGACTTTTCCTACAAGTGCACAATGTATAGAGTTGAATAGATCATCATAATAACTCCATCTTCTCACCACCCATGTCATCCATTGCGCTCATGTTTTTTCCTCAGAAAGTACCTTGACCTGGACTGTTGATGTCGAGACGTGTATGTGTGTGTTTCTGAGAAAACTCCCTTCTCTACTGGTCTGATATGAGCTTTACTATTACTCTGGCATTTATGACCTACTTGTGTGTATTCAAGGGTGTGTCCTCTGTGTGTGTGTGTGTGTGTGTGTGTGTGTGTGTTTGGGCATGTCCAGACCAGTCTTGTATCCGGGCAGACTCCTTGGCTTAGGGGTAGAACAATAAGTTACTGTATTGTAAGCTTCAGAAACAAGACAGACAGACTGACATGCCGACAGACAGACAAGCCCTAGATCTTACAAAACCCTTCCAGTGCTCCGGATGGCACAGATTTAAGGTTTTATGTCTGATGAGCTTTCAGGGTGATGGTTTTTTTAAGACAGCAGGCAGGTTGGTATTTGTTTGTTCTAGCTTTTGGTTCTACGGTGTAAGCATCAAACAGTTAGTTTGGTTCCTGCTGCCTGGACGAGGTGGGCGTAGGTTTGATTGTCAGTACTGATTGGCTGGCCTACATAGGTAGGATGCCCTATATATAATTTGGATGGCGAGCGACGACTGAACATTGGGATACAGTATTGTCAGATGCCAATTGGCTGCCATCTGTAGATGAGTCAGTGGAGTGCGCAGTCAGTGGCGTTGCCAGCGTGTGACTAATCTATGTGCCATCTCCGTGCCCACACTCACCAGCCGGGGAGGAGAGAGAGAGCGAGAGCGAGAGCGGCAGATAAAGGAGAAAATGTTCCTGTGACTTGGCTTTAACCTGAGAGGAAGATGGCGGTGAGGGGGGGAGTGACGGGTGAGGTGGGGGGGTGGAGGTAGTTTAGCATTAATTTTCCCATCCTCTCACCAGTTGTGCTGTGAATAAAAAATGCTGTGCAGAATATTCCACAGTCAAGGTGTTCAGCCAGCGAGGACACTGCAGCTCAGCTATCACACAGCCCAGGGCAGCGGCACCGAGACAGGATTTACTGCAGCTCGATGTGTGCACGTGTGCACACCGACGCTCGCTTTTTGGTGACACGGGGTTGGTGTTCCAATCTGTCTGTGTGCACATGTAGGTGCTTCTATGTGTGAGTGCTTATTTGTGCTTGTATTTGCAAAATTTTTTTTTTTCCCCCGCGTGCGTATGTGTGTGTTTGCAAACGCTATTGTGGTCTAGTAGCTGAACAGACTTGTTTTGGGACTGGAATTGGGTGCTCCAAACAGTGTGGCTGCCAAAGTACGGAGCGCCGCAGTCCCAGTTAATGATGTGTGAGAGGAGAGGGGAGCAGATAAGGACAGCCATTCCTCAGCACGCAGACACGAGCTGACGTTTGACGCACATGTGCACACACACACGCACAGACACACCGAGACTGACGGGTCCAGGTTTATCTCCAGTCAAACGGTCAGACTGCCAGTTAATGTTTATTCACCGGCAGAGACACCTATCATCCGCTGCCACATACTATTGCCATCCACGGATATACACTGCTGAGTTAAAAGGCAGCCCAGCTTGAAGACTCTGGGAAGACTCCAGTGGCTTTTGCGTGTCGTTAACCTCAGAGTTAACAACCTAAACAGCTGCTCGTGCTTTTGTGGCCCTGTGTTTTAACTCAGCATGCAGCCCTCTGTGAAACACATCTACATCAAATATTTTTGTTTCGGATCGGTGCGCATCCACTCACCTACACCAGCCAAGGGAGTCATTACCAAATTACCACAAACCATATCTCATTTTTATTCATTGTAGTGACCACTTAATGTTATTCAAAGTTTGGGGGAGAAAAAATAAAAAATAAAAAGAGAGAGAAATGTAAATATATGGATAGAGCCCAATTTAAGATGTAATTTCACCTGAACACTGCTCATAAGAAAAATTTAAGATTAGATTTTTGTAATGGAGGATGTTTGTAAATAGCTGTCTTTTTAAAGTGTGTTTTGTATGAATCCTTGCATTTTTGTCTCTGTTTGCAATATGTTTTTCTTTTTTCTTTTCTTTTAGAGTTAAACTGAATATTGCAACGGACACATGAGCTGTCTTTTCTGCAGCGTCCAGTATTGTCAGAAAGTCTTTGTTACCACACGTGTTAAAAAAAAATGGGGTTCAGAGTTTTTACATCGCCATTCAACAGGATTCGAGTTGCTCAGAAACTGTTCATGACTGAAGCTTTGTCACCAAGCGGCTTTGAAACGGATAGGTCATTGAAACTATGAATGATAAGGCCCCTTCTCTGTTGGAAACAGCACTTAACTCTGCATATGAAGACTGTGTTATTCCACTGCCTTTGAGTTACCTACACCTTCCACTTCATTATAAGATGTAACAAAAACATTTTGGTCGAGAAAGATGAATCTTTTCTCAGTTTTAATAAGTCTATCGGGCCAGTCAGAGAGAGAGACGTAGCGAGAGAGGGGGAGAAAAGGAGAAAAGGGGGCCACGAATGAGAGTGTGACCGTACTGCGCTCACCAATAAATCATCCGGTTTACACCACTCATTATCTCCCAGGCGGTCCTTTGTTTTAAAGTCGCTCTCTCCCTCCTTTCCTAAGTTAGCACAAGGATGTTGCTCTTGGTTTGCGCCTCACTGTAGGTTGATTTCTGCTATTGTTCAAAGCCACAGTATTATTTTTTTCAATGTGCATGTGTAAGCAAAACCTGTTGAATTTGTTTCCCTTTGTTTGAATCATAACTGTCAAGTTTTGTTATTTTATTATTTTGCCATTCACTTTTTTTGCCGCTTGTCAGCGTAACCTATTGGCACCAGCTACAATGGAAATAACGTTCCACCAGTTTGGAAACTACCGCATATTGATAAATAAAATTTTTCCCATGGAACTTGTTCTGGAGATGTTCTTTCTTTCTTTCTTCCTTTCTTCCTTCTTTGTTCTTCCTTCAAGCTTTACAAATGTGGGTAAAAAGATTTCATTTCCCATCTCACTGACCACCTTGGTTCATGGTGGGAGCATAAACCAGCCGCCCACGCTCACAGCACTTCCCTCTCAGCCCCCCCCAAACCCTCACCTCAGGGGTCAGTGCTGCACAGATGGGTTTGTTCTGATACATTAGTCAGATTGAAATCACAAGCAGGCTTCATAAATTCATATTCGGGGAGTATGGACACGCCTTTTTGCATAGTAACTAATACCCGTATCAACCCGCTCTGCCCTGGTGTCCTCCAAAATTACATTTCTTCATACATGATTAAATCTGATTGGCTGCACTCTGCATTTCCATTGCGTTTGTCTGAAATTTCAGTCTGCGTTTAGCCGACTGAGGAACAAACTCCAAGTCCTTGGTGAAAGCAGAGATGGCATGAAATGTTATTAAAGTGATTGGGCATTTTCTCTGACAAACACATCAGTGTTTATGGGCATGGCTTTAGTGTGGCTGATGATGTGAGCAGAGACGGAGTGGGCGAGTGAAGAGACTGATGGCAGGAGAGAGAAAAAGTCAGGGCAATGAGAGACATAATGTGCCTGTGGCTTCACTGGCTTCACCCCACCCCTCCACCACCACCACCCCCTACCCCCCCACCCCCTACTCCCGCCCTCGCTGTTTCTCTCTGTGCCCCAGGGCAGGTACGTTCATCTGGTTTCCTGGCTCGGTCCCGAGACGCCCCCATAGATCCACGTTACTGTGGGTTTATTAAAACCTTCCCCCCACTGAGCTACTGTGTGTGACTGCGTGTTTTTCTGTCTCTCTCTCTCTCTCGCTCTCTCTCTCTCTCTGTGTGTGTGCATTTGCCACAGGGTTTTTCTGTTGTTCTATAACAGAGTCAACATCACAAAAATAAGGAAGTAGTACTGTTGTAGCATACACTGCAGCATTTATACTCTTCATTTTTTGGAATGCACCCTCTATATCCTTATTAAATCAAATGTGAGCTTGATTCAATTGTGCAGTAGATTCAACAGTTTGATTTTTTCTAATACTAAACATGTTATATACCGTATATATTGCTTCATCATTAGAATACTTCAGCAACTTACAATGATTATCAAGGGGTTGTCTCTTTAATTATTTTCCTCCATTGTGTTCCATTTGCACGCTTAGACTCCACTACATTTGCATATTTAAACACGAGTACATTTTTAAACTGCAGCTAAAACACCCTCGTGAGTTTTCACTTGATGTGAGCATGTGTAATTCCCCACATTGTTTTTTTTTTTTTATTATTGTGTAACACGGTGGCTCACATGTCTTTATAGATGAAACAAGTCACCTGGGAAAGCAACAGCTGCCAGCAGTTTGAGGTGGCTTGGGAACAATTTAACTTACACTCATTTTCATCCATGACCATGAATACTAAAGAACTTCCAAGGAAGCCATTTTTTCCCAGTTCATTTTTCCGAACAGTTTGTAATGTGGAGTAAATCACTGGAGATTATTATGGAGTCACTTTTGAGGCACTGAAACTTACAAGCAGAGCAAACTTGCTTTTTTATTCGTGAAATTATGTTGAACTTTTAAAGGCTGACAAAAATTGCATAATATAAATTCATAGCGTGTGGCCACCATAGTAATTACTTTCAAACTGATGTAAACTAGATGAGCACAGTGTCTTTTAAGGTGAGGAAGCATAGATTAATGCTTTTTTTTGGGCTGAGTAATTTGTTTTAGATTGCACTGGTGGTTGATAGCCTCAGATGATCACCAACGGTTTTGCATTAGCATAGTTTACTTATCAGTTTGTTTGCTACTACATCACTGCCTACAAGCCAAGTGGTTTTCACTTCTGACGAGGCCAGAAGAGCTTGTAAAGGAGCCATGGATGGAAAATAAAGTTGTCAGTGGGAGATGTAAAGTGATAGCGAACCAGATGAGGGAAAGAATTCAATAACACTGGTATGATTCCTTTAAGAGTGTAAGTTGGCACCACATCTTAGTTTTTCCCCTCACGTTATTTCTCACACTCCGCTCCCACACAAAATCTGCTGCATGTGCAGACACTACCCTTGATCTGTTGAAGCAAGCAAGTTCAAACTCTGCAACTTCTCAACTGTGACCATGCATCCGGCGGGAGAGTCCGTCAATACAGCTTAAGCGATCTTGAGTGCCATCTCCTGATGTTTTTTTTTTAATGGATCATGCAGGAGTCTCGTAACTCACACCAGAATCAATATGACATGCTATGGGACATGTTCGCTCTCATGTAATGTACATATACATATTTAATGAGTTAATGCATCACTCGCCATTCATAAATAATGCAGGCCCTCTAATGCTTTTCATCAAATGCTGCTCATCAAATATCAAGCAGATTTTTGGTCAATCTTGGAGCTACAGAGGAAACCTGAGACAGCACAAAGAAACAGAAACTGAGAGAAGAAAAACCATGAAAGGAGAGTCCATTAATCAAACAGTAACATATGGATTGTTCATGAAAGGGCTAATTAATGTGATTCAAATTCCAATCAATGGGGGGAACTATATCTAAACAATGTTCCTCTTTAATCTCTCAGAGGGGCAGGAAATGGAAATCCCACCAAAGCATCTTGTTTCTCTTGGGTTATGGTATGCTTCATTTTTATGTTTCATTACACACACACACGCACACACACACACAGACGCAGCCGTCAGCCACATATTGATGGCATTGTTATGACCAGAACATGCCTGATCAGGCCTGGGCCATGGCAGGGATCCAGGTCTGACCGAGACTCATCAATCATACAGAGAGCCCGAGAACCTAAGAGACTTACACACATAAAAAACACACACACACTTATGGGTGAAATAGCTGGGGCGGCTGGCTGCTGGGTCACAGGTGTGGAGACCAAGGAAGAAAGTGGGAATTATTCCCTTTCTTTCGTTCCCTCCTCCCCTTTAAAGAGAAACAGCTCGCTCTCTCTGCCTCTCCCTCCCTTCCACGTCTTTGAAAACATCCCATTTCCATCCACATTTCCTTCACCCAATTTAAAACCCACACTTCATTCGCCCCCTCAGCATCACCACCCCTCTTCTCCTCCATCTCCTACTCTCAATTAGGCCATGCCTTGAATCTCAGGCATTATCTCTGCTGGCCATTTATATAACATGACTCCAAAACGCATTTGCACAATTTTCCAATTACAGTATTATGCCTTGAAGCTTTGGTTCCTTCTGTCTCTCTCATTTCCCCCCTTTCACTCAAACTGCTCTTGATGTTTAACACTACAAAAGAGTCACCCCTGCAAATACAGGACTTACTTTACTTTAGAGTAATGGCCTTTCTCTTCTTTATGCATTGTTTGTGTTTATGGACATTCATTTCCAATCTGTTTTTATCAAGGATTCGTGTCCTGGCCTTGGCTGACTGACAGGTATGTGAAAGAGGAGAAACTCACTATGTCTGACAAAGCCCAAGAAGTAAATTAAAGTCTCCAAATTTTCAAAATACAATTAAAGTCACTGGCCTACCATTCAGGAAATATGACATGGCATTATTGACTGAAAACCTGAACATGTAACATGAAAACCTAAGAACATTGACTGAGAACCTGAAATTATTGGATTAAAACTTGAGACTACTGAAGGGAAGTGTATGAATATTGATCAAATTATTGATCAAATCATTTAAAGAAGAATTTTGAAAAATTTGAAAAGATTAAATAGGAATGCGACAATATTGAACAAAAACCTGAAAATATTACATAAAACATATGAATATTGAATAAGAAAACCTATTATGTATTAATATTAAATAAAAATGAGACTTCTGAATATTGAACTAATAACAGAGAGTATTGAATGAGAACTTGAGAATATTAAATGAAAACCTGAGAATATTGAATCAGAAAACAGGGAAAGTTGACTGGAAAGCTGAAAATATTTAATGAAAAGCTGAGACTATAGCAAAAAAATTTGAGAATAATAAAAACTTGATACTATTGAATTAAATTATATATCTTTTGTTTCTATTATATGCTGTAATACAAAGTTTATGCGTTTATGCCGTGTGTAAGTGAGTGTGGTGACATTCAATAACCTTAAATATTGATGAAATATTTGATTAGTGGCCAGTGGATGTATGTCCCAAAGTATAGTCACACTAAAATAAAACCAAACTCAGCAGCGATGTGCACAAACTTTTAAAATGAAAAGCTTGATAATAATGTCCTCAGTGATAGCATTAGTAATATGAGAAGTGTTCCTAGCAGACAGTAGTAGTAACATACTGTAAGTCATACATAGTCATATGATCTAAAGCTACAGTACAGGCATTCTTCAGTATATTGGATTTTCACAGCAGTCTAAATCTTGTAGCTACAGTCATTGGCCAGACCTTAATGCTGTTTGGTATCCGTAAGCAAAAACTGTCCGTTATGATTATAAAGAGCTGCACTTCCGCCCTCTCCGGGGTGGCCGCTGAGAGCTGACTGGCCTATTGTATCAGTTCCTGGAAACCCAAGCTAATACAAGCGTTGCTGACCACCCATCTGCAAACTAACTGACCTAAATACTGGGCAACATCTGTGGGGGCAGAGATGGTGAATGCTGACAGATAGAGTTGTGTGAGTGTGTGCGCATGCCTGTGTGACTGCCTGCAAGCCTGTTGACAATGACAGTGTCAGAATAATAACATCTCTCATTCAGTGCAGCAGTGAAGGATCTCTCAATGTCACTCGCCTCGAAGAGAACAAAACAGACCTTTTATATCGGAGCCTTTCAGCTTAACGGACAAATTCACAGCAAACACCCTGCTGAGAAATTAAAACTGAGAAGAGCAGTCAGGAAGCATCATGAGCGGGCGCAGACATGCCTATGTGTCCCTTGCGATGCTGCAGCCGCACAGTGGTTGACAAGATGCATTAGAGAATCCCTCAGTGAAGGGTGACTGACCTAAACATGTGACCAAAGTGCTGCCCTAGTTTTAAGGGTGCCACATGAGATCAAGAAGATTTCTCTCAGCTGTGTTTTATCACTGGCTCCAAAACCAGCACGTTTTGGGTTTTGGGGATGAACTACGGTACACATCCCCCCCCCCCCCCCCCCCCCCCTTTTCTTTTGCAGCAGTAAGAACAGCTTTGGGGGAGCATTGTTACTGGGGAAACTCGTTTTCCCACACGCAAGCTGACTTCAGTGAGACATCAGTGGAAACGCGGGGGGTAACTGAATATTCATGAAGGGCAGGGACCCATTTCAGCCCAATGAACACTCCCTCCCTCTCCCTCTCTCTCTCTCTTACACACACACACACACACACACACACACACATACACAAAATCATACACACACAAGTAGTGCAAGGACTTGTTCCATACCAGCAGGCACATACTCATCTCACGCCTCACTGCACTCATTCATATCAAAAGCGCATGCTCATTACATACGAGAGTAGAACACACACACACACACGCATTAGGTCTCAAACAACTCCTCTAACTTGACTTCTCTCATAAAGATATAATAAACATTTGAACAATATCTCTTAGCAGCGGCTGCTTATGAATCCATTAGCTCAATAAGTGCATTTCTTGTTTCATTATAAAATAACTGCTTAAAAATGGCTTACGGCTAAATCTGCCATATGCAAAAAAGCAATGAGAAGAGACAGCTCTGCTTTAAGCAGATGGTTCCTGGCTGCAACTAACAGCTGGATTCATGTTTCCCATTCATGCAGACATTGTTTGACATCACGATTATTAAACAGGCCCATCTCAGCGCTGTTCCTCCTCTGTGTTATTCTCATATTGGTATGCAGAGGCGGCCGCGAGAGGAGGAGGAGTGGACGGTGCGATGAGAGGATAGACTTGGATGTGATGAGAGGCTGAGGGCAGTCAGTCAGTCTGGACGTTTGGCACAGAGACAGCAGATTCCATTTCCATGCCAATCTGCCTTGTCTCTTTCTGAATCAGACTTGACCTTCACAGGCTGATGACTCCAGAGGCCTGGGACCGGGAGACGCTTTCTGCCTAAAACCAGATACACACACTAATATATGTTACAGCATGAAGCATGCACAATGGGGAAAACATTCCCCTCAGTGCACTCGCAACTATATTTGCACACATGCACATGCAGCCATAAGAATATACACACAAAAGCTTGAACCATCAGAAAAAAAAAAGTCTCTCCCTTGATTTACTGTAAAGGAGTGATACAAAGGATTGAAACGAGACCAGATCGTCTTTAGAGAGCCAACCCTCAGAGCAGATGGCTCTGTTTTTCATCTTCCCTCTCATGAGATCTCATTTTCTGTGCTCTGTTCAGCAATTTCACTGTTTTTCACCATTTGAGTTTGTTTCCATAAAACACCAACAGAATCCACTTCAACAAAACAAATAACAAACAAAACAAATTACTCTCCAGAGGTTCTTTTTGTCTTCCTCTTGCAGGTTTTAAACCTCCCATTCTCCTGCGTCTACAACTACAACCACCCGAGGTCCAGGTACCCCCTGTCTGCCCCCCCCCCCCCTTCCCCTTGTTTAAAGCCAGACTAAAATAGACCTTTACAAGCCGTCTAATGAAAGTGACTCCGGGCCCTCCGGTTAATTGACCACCTTTAATGAGTGTCAAACTGCGGCGGTCATTAGACTGGGGGTTGCTACGGGTCACTGCTGGGGTGAGACAGACAGAGAGAAAGAAAGAAAAAGGGGGAGAAGGAGAGAAAACAGGGAGGCAGTAAAATAGCACAAATTATTTTCCTTGTCCTGTGCTCTGCGTTACTTTGCTGTGTTTGTGTGCGAACACTGTGCTGAACAGTGCGCATGCATTTGTTAATGTGCACAGCCTAAGGGCAGCACCTGTCCTCCTAACAATCCCTGACAAAACGCGAAAAGCTGTGGCCGTGGAAATTCTTTCATATCTGCTATTATGCATCCAGATCCGCCGTCCTTCATCTCTCCACCAGCCTCAGTCACTTTTCTGTTCTGTTCTGTTCAGTTGGCCTCTTCTTGTCGAACAAATCTAATAAACAAGCCAAAGAAAATAGAAAAACGGCCCTCGGGTTTTTGCATGAGCCTGCTGAGTTGCCTGTCATTTTCTATCCCTCCCTTATGATTTGGGAACCTGGGGCAGTAAATGACCAGGATCATCTAGTCTGTCACTGCTGATAGGAAAGAGATTTCTGCATTCACATGTTGCAGATGACCATGATGCCTCTTTAAAGGCGTGCATTCACTGTTGATAACCTCATTTCAAAAGCATATTGCAAACAAACACAATGTCCTTGCTCTTTATTTTGTGTACTGTGCAAACGCTCCTCAAGGGTAGACGCATTCATATATGTGCGGGCACGTGCACACACACGCACGCCTAAAGCCCCTGTGTTATTGGATTGAAATGGAGCCCACCGCACATTTCCTTGGAGTATTGATTTAATCAACTGCGTATCATGTTGAGACCCGTATCATCTGATGCAACACACACCACCAGAGGCAAAAAGAAGCGATCCATCACCATTTAGCCGGACAGGCCCTTGTAGTCTAAACACGGAACCATTACGCATGGTTTAACATGGACACTTTGACCTCTGGGAGGTGACAAGGTCAATGACATCATTAGAGAGGAGTCGGTCTGTGTGCCGGAGCGAGACTAATTGCTATCAGACCTCAATCACAACTAATAACTGCTGAGATTTGTTTCGATACTCATATTATCCACTTCTAATATCCTGACAGATTTGTTGTCGTTTCCACACCAACACAGGGAGAAGCGGGTTTGCACCCCTTTTCGGTTTGTTGCTACGGCAGCTCAGTAGATCCCTTTATCCTAAGGCTCTGTTAGTCTATTCAAAGGTAGCTAAGCTTACAAAATAGCTAGAGGGTGATTTCCCACACACAGATAAAGCCCAGACTTGAAAATCACTTTCAAAGCAGGCGCCCCTCTTAAGATGCTTTGAAGCCCAGGAGAAGAGCTTGGAAAAGCGACGCATGGGAACCAGAATTCTCCCGTGTGTTACAGAAATATTGAGACTTTGTTATCCCCCTTTTACCCCCGTAGCCCGGCCTGACGCTGTGGTTCACGCCGGTGGTGCAGGTCTTGTCGAACCGACCGACCTGGGCTCGCCCGGCCGGCGCCACACGCAGCCTCGCCCATCGCGGCTTTGTCAGCGACCTCACTGGACCGTGAACGCAGACAGACTATTCCGGAATGTCGGCAGGGCTGGTATCGACCCTTCTGCTCAAATGGGCGAGCGCACAGATGAGCGCACGCACACACACACACACACACACACACACACACACATACATATGTGGGCAGAAGTAACTTGATCCAATGACACAGGAGCTGCCTCAGTGTGCGGCTAACTGCCTTATCTCTCTCTGGCCGCGGTCCTCTTTCCTCTCAACATTCTTTCAGGTATTTGGCCGAGACCTTTTCTCTTTGTCTGCCCTTTTCAAAGACCTGCTTTATGCTGGGAGCCCTCCAGCCGTCGTGCTGCAATCTCTTCGTTGCCCCTCTCTCTCTCTCTCTCTCTCTCTCTTTCTTTTCCCCTATCTCTTTCTCTCTGCCCACACATCTCCCGAACTTGCTTCCTCACTTTCTGTACTCTCTACCCCCTCACAACCTGTCTCTCACATCCCTCTCTCCCCGACTCTAATTTCCCCTCGCTATCCCAGCTCAGAATTGAAGATATCGTGCCACCTGTGCTGCGTCCCAAAGATGTGTGTGTGTGTGTGTGTGTTTGTGTGTGTGTTTGTATGTGAGAGAGAGAGAAAAAGAGCGAAAGAGACTGAGGGGGGCATGCAGTTCCTGGTCTACAGCGCTCAGACAGAAGTGGACTAAGGTTAGACTAATGGGACCTGTGATCTGGTCTTTGTAATGGAGCGAGAACTGCCTCCTTTGAAGAGACAGGTGGGGTGTTTCTGGATACATATGGGGGAGGATGGCAATCAGTGTGCATCTGTGAAGGGCCATCCAGCATCTTCAAAAACCACCAGACTAATCTGTCATGGGATAACTGACTAATGATCACACTTCAGAAAGCAATTGCACCCTGCTACCTACACAGATGCTCTTTCCCGAGGTGATCTATGATTTTTATTTTTTCTTGCATGCGCTCCTATGAATACAATCAACACAATACCTGTGCAGCTTTTGGAGAGCTTTTGGACTAATCAGCTCTGACAAGTGGAACAAAACAATTTAATACAGGGCTGATTTCACATCTGAGCGGCTCGTCATTTACATAAGCTTTTCACAGTCTGCTCACTGAGCTGCGACAGGCATGTGGTGCGCCCAGAGAGACCGGAAGGCTGCTCCAAATATTCTGCCCCCTCTCTATCTGACCTCACTAAGGAGAAGGCTACACATGGGCCAGTACATGCAAAGACTCATTAGGATACACATGTGTGCCGATCTTAGCCCACAGTCACCCTGTTTCCATCACACACACACACGTACGCATGCGTGCACACACACACTTTTAGTGTCCTGTGGTTAGCAGAGAGAGGAGGCAGTGGCGCGTCTCTGTGCTGACTTAATGTCTTTTAACAGTTTGGCTCCAGGACCAGGGGTTGGTCAGAGCTGAGCTAAAGCCAAAACTGGGCCTGATCATCTGTGACGGCAAGAAAAACCTGAGGCAAAGTGTGTGAGTGTGTGTGTGTGTGTGTGTGTGTGTGTGTGTGTCCTCTCATTTTCTCTGTTTCAGTCTCCCTGTATCTGCATGTGTGTGCATGAAGTGTGTGCAGATGTGTGTAAGTCGCTGGTGGAAGCTACAGGGGACAGAAACAGCAGCGGACTGAATTACCCCGGACAAAGCCATTGACAGAGGCATTAAAGTGACAAAAGAATATTTACAGCACACAGAGCTGATTCACTCTGCTGCCTAATATGCAGCACATCAATATCCTGGAGAACGCTCGTAGCACACTGCAGTGCATCGTGGTGGAAATTAGCCTCGCGTACAGTCTCGCAGCCTCACATTTACGCGCACACACACACACACGCGCGCGCGCGCGCACGCACAGAAGGAACTACTAACTGGTGCTGACTTGAAGGCAAAGAGGGAGGGATTGGGAGCAGAGCAAGAGCGGGGAAATAACTGCTGCTCTGCTTGAGTAAACTCCTCTCAGCACGGAGGAGAATAGATTGCTGTGTCCCCTTGCAGAGCTCTACCTCTCAGGTGGCCCACAGGACACCAAGTCACCTTGTCATTTAATATCAGGCACAGTAGAACAGCTGTACCTTGCGAATGTTTATGCTGGTGGGGATTGGTGGCATAATTACGCGCGGCTCCGTGTGTGTGCTCATGTATGTTTGGAAATGATTTGAAGTTCATAGCTCAAAAGGCCCCGGGTTATCCCGTTCCTTCGGAGCGCCTCAGAAAAATCTGCATCAGATCACACAAACATGTCATTCAGTTTGCTAACTTTCCTCCCCAACCGCTAACCGCTGGTCTGTTCCCCGTATTCACAGCCAGTTAGATCATGCTCACATGCACGACAGACCTCTCTCCCCCTGTCTCAGTTTCACAGGCCAGAGCTGCCGAAATAGCCAACATATGTTTGGAAAATGAATGTGCCTCATAGAGGTCAAACAGTTACCCAGCGCACAGTTCTGGGCTCATTTAGTTAAGTAGGGACCATCGCTACTAGTTTGATTATGAAACGCTCTCTACTGTTGCTCTATGCTGGTTTTTAAATATTTTATATCATTCATAATTCACCAGCTATGGAAAATTAAGAGCACTTACAGTGGTTGTAATTTGAGAGAAGAAAGGAGCTGGCAGAGTGCTGCACGTTGACAATGATGTATTTATACAGCGCTGATTAGAAAAGTACAAATTGCCGTGTTACATGTATTAGAAGAGAAATAGAGACTGATATATTGCACGTTGGCATACAACACAGAGCACTGAACTGTAATCCAAAAGTGTGGCCTCTATTATGAGGCCATATCTGCAGTGTTGGGCATTACACATACAGTATAAAAAGATCTAGAGAAAGGATCTGCAGTCTTCCTGCAGCAGAACATGACTGTTATGTGTTAAACCTTGACTTCCTACATAAAATTTGCTTCTACAAACAAAATGTTGCGTAGTTCAAATAAAGGCTGTTATAAACAAAACAGTTTGCAAATGGGGTATGCAAAAAGGACTTCTCGAAATTCCTCGAAACTACTACAGAATGACCCACAATGCCATGGTGCCACAAATATAATAAATACAGACAGTCCAACAGCAACCGCTTCTGACTCGTTTTTCCCTGGCACTTACCTTTGCTATGGCACCATGGCATTGGGGGTCACTCCACAGAGACGGCAGGGTGGTGTGCTTTTGGATTTTCCAAATTTTTGAAAAAGTCAGAAAAGCACAGCATTAGTAATTTGTTAAATGCTTTTTTTTTTTTTTTTTTTAAGTGTTTACTTTTTCCTGACAGGCACATGAATAATGACCATTTTCTCCCATAAGCAATGGCAGAAATAGCGTGACACCGCAGACTCTGACACTGTTCATTTCCTTTGTCCTACCAGCAGTCAATGTCAGTGTCTTTTAACAATGATGTCCAATCTCTCAAACATAACCAAAGAGTATTTGTGCCTAAACCTAACCAAATCTCAACCATGGAGGCGACAAATCAAAAAACACATGGATTCTTTATGTAACATCTTTGAAAAGCACTACTATACAATGTTGATGGGGGCCCAGGATCAGAAAACACTCTTCAAGACCTGTTTGGTTGTGAGACTTGTTGAAAAGACATCTGCACAATCCATACCAACAATGCTGAATGTAAAAACTAAGCTACAAAAACTCACTTCATAAAACGAAAACACAATGTGGTAATGGTGTATGATATTGTATGCTCTATACTTAAAGCTATACATCTGCTATATACAATGTCTTTTATTTTGTTATGTTGGGTCACAGGGGCCAAATACCCCTTTTTCACTAACTTTTCCATTAAATAAATATATATATATATATACATATTCTTTAATGTGACTTCCTAAAGAGTATAATTTATGTAAGTACATATCTGAGAAGAAACTGGGACTAAATTGACTAAATTAGGAAAAGCCATCTAGTTTTCTCTTAGAGTAACAGATGTTGGGGATATGAGTGTGACAACCATGCAATAAACTTTTCAGACTCTTGTCAGCTCTGGCTGATAAAAAGATTGAATATCTCACTAAAACAAATTAGGACCAGTTGTGTTATGCTAATAATTCAATGTGAATGTGGCTTGACAAGATTATTCATCTTTGGGTAAGAAAAAAAAAAAAAAGCAACATTGAACTGCCCTTGTTGCAATGTGAAAGTTTATCATTTAGATTCATATCATCCCGAGGTAAATTTGGAAAGGTAGGTAAAGAAAGTTTTGGTTGGTGTACTCTTCACTGCGTGCTACTGAAACAAACCGAGATGTTTAACTTTCTCCTGAAAGCCAAGTGGGAGCAGAAGCAGAACCAGAGCAGCAGTCCGGAGGTGTGGATATTGACCAACAACAGACGACAGATGAAAGAGTCCAGCTCGTCTGCCGTCCTTCATTAGGACTTGTCCGGGATGCAGCTGGATGTACTTACCTTTAATAGTGCCGATAATTAGCCCTGCCATTCTACATTCTCCCGACGTAAACACACTGCCACTCACACACACACTAAACCACACACACACCAACAGAGTTTATTACTTGGAAGGGAATCATTATCAGGGATAATTTGAAAGCAATTTTGAGGCTCACCTATTACCTCTGTTTTGGTTCCTCCTGGTCATTAGCGGAGCTGTCAGGAAGATTGAATATTACACATTTAGAGGGGGGGTCCCTGACTCCAGGTGTCAGGAGAGGTTAGGTAGAGCAAACGCAATGACAGACCATCACACAGAAAGCCACGGCCTGTCCCCTGAACTGCACCTACATTTGTGTTTCTTGTTGAAAAATGAGTTTAGTTAGTAATTTTGCTAGTATGTGTATTTATCACCAGGGGTGACGATCCCGGCTGAGATAATTCTGGGCTCTGATTGGATAACTCAGTTGTGCCAGAGGTACAGGGGGAAGTTAAGCACGTCTCATCGCTGTTTTTTTTTTTTTTTTTTTTTTTACTGTGAAAGATTAATCACAGTTTCAGGAGATGCGCTGGAGAGGCTGTGGAATATCAATAAAGGGCCCAATTATGAATTTGAGGTGCGGCCATTGTCTGTGGAAGCCTTCCTCTTTGCCGGATTAATTATGAGGCTGCCTTTTACCTGCTGATTTTATTAAACCTTTTCATGTCTCAACTTCCATCTATTCTTTGGGCATTAATATGCAGATCAAAAAAGAGACAGATTTTCTCTGGCAAACAGCGAGGTCATGCTTCAAATTAGCATATTACTAATCTACATAAAATTGCTCCAAAGACATAGTCTTGTTAGAGTCGCAGCTCTGGGTGCAGTATCACGTCGACTCCACCGTGACAAGGTTGAGTGGGCTTGTTATTCTAAATGTTACACTATTAACTTTACACTGGTACATTCCATGGTATATGCTTGCATAAATTTCATCTAAATGGTGGCACATTCATGGTCCGTGATTTACAACTTTGTATTGGTTATCAGTCCATTTTAAACTTCACTCACTCAACTGTTACAGCTTAAAGTATTAAAGAGAGAAATTGAAAGACAGAGAGAGGTGTCTTTACCAATGTCTGAAGGCTTATTGAGAGACTGTAGTGAAACAGGCAAGCCTAGAGTTATGAATAATCTGCCTGAGTGTTGTTGATATTTACAAGCTGAATGCAAATGTCATCGTCTCTGTAGATCATCTCTTTCCCCTTGTGCCTGGTGCTTGGGTCTGTTTTGTATTCTCTCAGCACTTTAAGGTAAAGCCTGAGAAAATTAAATCATGAAATCATTACTGGGAAAGGTCAGAACATAAATATTTCATAATCTGATATTTTCTGTGTAAGATTGAGTTTATGCATGGTGACGTTAAGGCTGTGAGAATACAGAAATATCAGGCTACTGTGTCTTTATTTTAGCTAAACAAGTTCACACTGTGATGGCAGGAAGATCCCTGGCAAATCTTCTGTCAAATGTCCAAACTCAGAGTGATAGTTTGGACAATGACGGATTAAAAATGGAACCGCGGCACCTTTCTGTAGTCTTTGCTCCAGCTGTCTTGCATAAATTAATTCTTTTTACCACTTCAGGCAGATCAATAAGGGTCTATACCTGCTGGTCTAACTAATAAAACGGTCGGGTAACCCAAGTCTCCGCAGCGTGTCCTGGGGTGCTGAGGCCCACAAGTCTGTGCGCTCTGGCTCCCTACACCCTTCCCTTTCTTAATGATCAGGATTAGAGAGGCTGGGGCCTCTACTGTAGGAGGAAGCAGCTGCTTCCATGCTCATTATAACCTCACAACTCCATAGAGTGGTAACAGCTGGAACACACGTTTCAGAGGGAGAGAGCTGGGATACTACGAAGATCTCATGTGGCAATAAGCATTCCACATTGAGCAGTGAGCTGCAGCACTGTGGCATCGCATGACAAGCAGATGACAAGGAGAACAGAAGTGAACTGACTGATGCATTAACTGAATCATTTGTTTAGGTGTTTTGTAATTTGATGTTATCAACTGATGTCAACTGTCTGGGAATTCTGCTCAACTTTCCATTACTTTCATGTCATCTAATAATCACCCAGATTTCTATGTAGATGAAGAAATGGATCCGTGACGAAATAACAACAGAGTGTCATTTAATAGAGCACTTTAATCAAGGGCTGTGGGGTAGTTAAATGACAACTGTTATCTCCACCAGACTATATCTGCTGCTGATGATAATAACAAGATGAGGTGGGCTAATGAAAGGGATGGCGAGGTACACTGATAAGGCTGCGAAGCCACAGTCCAGGCTCAAATATTACTTTAATGACTTGATCATCCTTTGCATTTATAATGGGACGGGGCTTGTCTGCAGTGGGTTGATAAAACGGTTACAGTGTGCAACAGTGACAGGCCATTTGCTAAATATAAAATCTCAGGGCTGTACCTGCACTGAAACACGGACGTACTGCAAATACAACCACCAGCCTGACACGGAGACACTTAACAATAACGTTTAGAAATTGAATGGCTGGTGCTGCCTCACTCGACTTCTCCTAAATACCTGTAGAAATTGAGTTTGCGCCCATTTAAGTTCCCTCAGAGCATCCATTTTCTTTCTCCCTGCCAGCGGCATCACAACCCCCCTGCTGTGAGAATGTGAAATATCCCTGCTGCCTGGCAAGGCCAAGGCTAGAGCTGAGGCGAGACGGACTCTGTAAATTACCCAACGCCTCGCCTTCTATAATTCTCCTCTAATTGTCTGGAAGGCTCTGCATTCAGGTGTGGAATAATACTGGCCGTGTGGTGTATTGAAATTCCACTGCTTTGCTCCCTAGGGTCACATTCACAATATCCAGCTCCACAGAGCTGTGAATCTAGAGTTTAGCCTTCTGCATGAGGTAATGAAGAGCCTTACGCATATAGAAGAGTTCCTCCTCCACCGTGATGAGGCAGTGGCACCTTTGGGCCTATTATCGCAGCAGTGCTATGACAGGTACAGCCGCTTCATACCCAGACACCCTGAACTTTCATTACAGAGCACCTTTAAGGAGGTGCTGGAATCATAACAAAGACTTTTATGTTCCTACATTCATCCCATCATGCCTGGGATAGAGCTCAATAATGGGATGTGACGGGGGGAGAGGACAGGAAGAAAAGAGGTAGAAGAAGAAGTACAACAAATGAACTCAAGCACAAAAGGAGATAATGATGGAAAATAAGCAAGACAATAAGAAAGAGGGGAAAAAAGAAAAGATTTTGCATGATAAAGTAGCGCATAACAAAAGCTCCACAGCAGGCCTAAAGCAACTCCATAGAAAGCCTCCTTTCCATTGTAACCCTACTATTGACTGTATGGGCGCCATGTGGGCATGCATACATCCTGTACCACTAACTCCCCCATGATGACTAATGAAGTTGACACAGGGCTTTCAACTATTCATGACTTGAGGCCTGAATTATTTGTTGGGTTGATGTAAGCAGGCAAACTGTGTTTCCAGCGATCAAGCCCTGAAAAAAAAAGCTGTCCCCCTCTGTGGGAATCTTCCGACTAGGCGTGCCTTTGATTTCAGAAACACTGTCTCTGTTTCCTACATCAGCCCCTCGCAGTTTACAGCAACTCCTTGGGGTGGACGCTCCGTGCAGCTGTGGGCATGTGAGAGAGATGGAGAGACCCAGGAAAAGAGAAGGAAGAGGCTAAGCTAAAGCTCATTATGCTTCTTGCTTACAGGCGTTGTGTGGATATTCTATTAGCCATATCTAAAGTGTAATTGTACCGTTGGGGGGGGACAGTGTTGTCGGGGTGCCAAGCTTTCTCTCAGCGACTAGCGAAGTGTGGTAATCTCACACACCATCTCATTACAGTTTAAACCCCCAGCAGCTGCTCGCATTAGACTTTTATTACACGCTGCCGCTCACAGCTGTGCTGGCATAGCCCTGGACAGGATGGTGAGAGACAGGAACAAAGACAGGCAGACACAGGGATTCCAGCACAACATTTGGCTTCCATCAAAAAAGTGGAAATATCGAAGCAGAGGGTTGTAATGACCCTAACAGCCTCTCAGTGTGATAACGCCGTGGCCCCCTCTACCCCAGACCCTAAACCGAGGCCAAGGACAGTCGCACAGATGGACCAAGTCAAACCCAGTCAGATTGGGATTCAATCAAAACTGCCAGAGCAGTGGTCATGCAAAAGCTTCACGGCGGGACAGCTTTCATAAGCATTTGTCTCCTTCTGAGACCAGTATGGGGCGGTGGTACTCTGTTATCCCAACAGTCACATCTGTTTTAAGCCACTGTAAATGTGAGTGTGTGTACGGCATGTGTGTGTCTCTATGCATGCATACAGGCAAGAAGCTCAACAACTTGAACAACAGCGTATATAATACAATATATTTTATTGTTATTAAGTAGGGCCATAGCCAGGATCAAGTTCCAAGGCCAAGAGTCAAAAGTGTTCACCTCACCCCAAGAAAATTTGTCACAAAAAATATTGTCTATGTTGAATTATTTTGTTTTATTTTTTTTTACATGAAGATCTAAATGCAGAAAGCTGCACTGCCATCAATATAGTGTGGAAATACGTGTTTGGTATAAAAGTAGTACATTTTTAATAATACTGAGTCTAACTTGATAGATAAGTACTGGCCTTATCTATCAAGACTTCATTTTAGATTTTTAAATAATAAAAAAATAAATGTCCACCAAGATGCTAAAGCTCACATAAACAATACCAAGGAAATCACCTCAATGGTAGCTACAGCCCTGCTTATAAGGATTTTATTGAAAGGTTTATATTGTTTATAGGTTTAATTCAACAGAAGAGAATAAAAAAATTACAGAAGAAAATGAAATTGGTTTTAATCTAGACTGAATCACAATGGTGATTATTTAATATCTAAATTAGACTATATTTTCAAGATATATTTAACTTTTGTTCTCTAAACAACTGTGTTTCTGATCATTTATTTTGGGTATGTGAAGAGATAATAATCGAACTCTCTTAGATTCTTAGAAAGTTGCTGGTATTTCTGGCTGGTGTGTATATAGGCAGAGCCAAAAAGAATTCATGTTTACCTAAAAAAATATATTTCCCTGATAAAAAGAAATATACAAGACAACATCTAGTCTCAACAATTGGCCGAGGTACCTGTAGCATGGAATGCTAAAGATCCTGGAAGGTGTTCATATCATTTTGAGCACGGGGGGTGTGTACACACAGCATGCAGGAGGAACAAAATAACATTGAGACAATACAAGACAATATAATAAAATTTAGCATAAAAACATATATTTGAATTAACAGCTCTTTGACAGTCACAACTAAAGCTAAACATTACAAGGTAATGCAATGATAGTGTAATTAAATGAGACTGCTGTGTGTTCTTATTATTGTGTCATTGCCTGTATTCATCCATGCATGCATATTCTCGCTGTGTGGCTGCACGTCAATCTGTGCCGGCTCAGTGTGTGTGCACATTCGTCAGTGTGTCTCACCTTGACTTCAGTGTGATTGCGGCGTACTTGCAGAGGACACTGGGACACAGAGCCCAGCTGGGGAGGGAGATGAGGCACAGCTGGGGATAATTAAACCCAGCACTGTCTCCATGAAGGGGCCGGGCAGCCAGGCTGGCCTGGTGTCCCCCAGACAGAGCAGCTTGGATTGGGACTGACTACACCACAGTCTCCCTTCACTGTGTTCACGGATCAGAGGGAAAGGCACAAATCTGACAGCGGCTCAGCAGTGGAAATATGTCTGGATAAAAACCCAAAGAGCTTGACTATGTTGTTATTTCCCTAAATGGACAATACTTTGTGATGCCAATCATTCATTCTCATCCCCTCTCATCTGTGCATTCCAGTGATAGACAATGCACGAGTGGAGGCATCTGAAGAGATAATTGGCCAGAGCACTGATAACATGGAGGTTAACTGTAACAGACCTGGCCAACTTTATCAGCTCTAAATTTGCCTTGGCTCTGTATGAAGCATGGAAGCTGGCCATTTCACAGCCAGGGCTTGCCCGCATCAAGCTGGGGCTGGGGTTTGTCTAATTTGAGGAATGCTTTTTCCCATTCCTCCTCCACAAGCCTGATTAATTTACAATGGCACCACTCTCTGTCTCTGCCGCGCTGGTTCTGTATCATTGGAAATGAAAAGGTTTACTTTGGATGTTGTGTTAGAAAAGTGAAACCCTCTCCAGATTACCCAAATATCTTTTTAAAAAGCTACACAGCATGCCAACTCAAACAGCTTTAGATTGAATGAATTGACCTGTCCTACATTTAAAAAGCCTGTACTTGGTGCGATGATAAAACGGCACTTTCCAAGAACCATCAAACTGTTGCCAAAGCTGCTGAGGTGAATGACCTAGTGCGCAAAAATTGCAGTGTAATTAATCAGGAAAGGCTTGGGAGGAACGTACTGCCGGCTGCGTCTGTGCTATCACCACTGTTTTCACTTCCCACTGTTTGTTAGAATAAGTTAGAGTGCTGAATGGTACCATTTGATTGGAAAGACATTGAGTTGGCTCATTAATGATGCTGTTAATGGCATTCTCCATCATTCTGGAATCACTATGTTGTTGCACAAGCAGTCAATACAGCAGGCGTTTCACTGCCTTTATTAAGTTACACTTTACTGGTCTGTAAAATTTGACTGCAGACGTTTTATTTGCCACTTCTTGATAGCTGTGCTTGAGATATGGGCAGTGTGGGGGCACCTATCTCGCTCTCCAACGTGAGCGTATCTTACACTCACTATAGGTTGTAAATAATGCCTGTCTCGCTTCTCTCTTTACCCACTATTTGCCTACCTCATTGCAACCTTCACATGAACTTTGTTGCCTTCGCCATAAAAAGAATCGATCAAGGCCAGTGGGAGATCATTAGCTGTGGTTAGGTCAGTTATTTTTCTGATCAGAGGCTTAATGGTTAGTCTGAGAATGTGCAATATGTCTTCATTACAGAAATCATTATAATGTATTCCTCAGTAGTGGAGAGCCCAATCGTGCCAGTTGTAAGTGAACAGCTACAGGATTTTTGATTAAATCCCAAGGTGCAGACTTAGATGAAATGAGCTTCATTGGCACTGATATTACCATTTATTGCTTGAGCTTTCACAAGAAATGATATTTTAACAAACCTTTTTCCACCGCAGTCGATTTCCATGACAAGCACAGATCTCGTTGGAAGCTGTCAGTAGACAACACACACACACAACCCAACACAGACACACATGCACTTTTACACACCATGATCAGTCAGACATGAGTCGCAAAATTGACTCTGGATGCATTATCAAGCGGATTAGGAACAAAACTGATAAACCCTGTAAGCAAAGCAGCTAACAAACAAGTCGTCTGTTTGTTCATTTGGCCGTCATATTTGCTCCAGTCTCTGTAACCAACAGGGAATGAGAATGACACTCATTTCATATCAGGTAACTATACAGATTAGCAAACATACTCTCCCGCTTTGGTTGCCATCGCAGCACTGATAACAGCGCTCCCTGCCTCACTTCCACACACACGGCGCAAACCAAACATTTTAATTTCAGTGCATCTTCATATCTGTGAAGGGATCATTAAACCGAGGCCTAATAAATGCAGCTAACCATGATGGATGGCTGCACGACTCCATAGTCCTCTTCCTGCCTCGATGGAGATAAGTTGTTTCCGCGATGCTTCATGCACTGTGACGTCTCCTCCGGGTTCTTGCAGGGAGGGAACTCACACCACCCCTCGAATCCATCAGGCTTTAGGGGGGGCTCTATACAGCTTGTTAGAGTAACACGTATGACCGTGTAGGAGCCCTAATGAGCGGGGAGCTAGCCGGGAGAACTGTGTCTGGACGACAGAGAACATAAATCTCCTGTCCTGCTCTGTGCCCTGGGGACTGCACGTACACCAAAATTGTGTGAGTCTGCGTGAATCTACAGAACGTGTGTGTGTGTGTGTGTGTGTGTGTGTGTGTGTGTGTCTATGAGCGTGCGTGGGGTGTGCGTGCACGTGGACACACACGTAATGCAGATGACTATAGCAGTATCCTCCTGGGAGTCTCATCTACCATAGTTGAAAGAAGCAGGTTGTTTGAATTATGATCTAACAATAGTGTTCCACTCCTACTCTATAAATGAATCCAATACTGGCATATCTATCATTACCACAGGACTTGCACTCAGCTTGCTTCTTTTTATTTGGAACGAGTTTTCGGAAATCAATCCAGCCATACTCTGCTTTGCACAAACCACCCTGCAGGTTATAATAATTTCTCCCTGTTTTCAGATTCCCTCTACATAAACTGCAGTCTATGGCATTGATCAGATTTAGTGCGTCTCGCTCGCTTCCTTCCTGCTTCCTGAAAGAACTCTGCCTGCTATGTTTATCTCCTACACCTCGGTGATATAGAGTAACATGTGCACTGGTAGTCCTTTTCCCAAGACATGCTTTCCTTCACCTTGCAGGGCAGCTGACTGCAGTGTGATGTGTGTGATGAAAGTATGAAACTCCATTAAAGCATTGATTTGTGGCTGAAGTTTACCTCTTCCACTGCGGGATACGAGATTGTGTGCAGCTTTAAATAAACCTCTGTCTTCATGTCTGGGTGTCTGCATTAGAGAGGCACAGAGAGAGAGAGAGAGAGAGAGAGAGAGGGAGGTATGGACAGTGTATGTGTGCCACAGGAATGTGTCCCAGAGTGTGTGTGCGTGAGAGGGAGAGACAGTGTATGTGTGAGTTATATAGCCCCGGGGAGCTGCTATGGTCATATTTTAATAACTCACAGTATGTTGGATTATGTACTGTGGGCTTGTAATATCACACCGTCAGGGCAAAGCCTTAACAGATTCTCTGTTAGCTGGCCCTTAGCAGAAAACACATATCAGGGGACTCGCCAAAACATTGTTTTCAGTTCTGCAGCACTTGTGAAAATGTGAGCTCCCACATGATTCCAGTTCAAAGGTATGCCTTTGCCGTTTTGTCTGCCTCAGCACGCAGTGCTCTCTCTCCTGGCTACAATGAACAGAGCTCCAGGTTTAATAGGCCTAAAGTAGCGCACCCCCTTTGCTGCCTTTGAAGAGCAAACACTCTCTTGCTCTCTCTCACACACACATATATATATATATACACACACATTGCTGTGTGAGCAATAAAAAACTGTGGAACAGTGGCTAGTTCTCTCTCTGACACATCAAAAGGAGAGCTAAGGGGAGTAATGTGTGGAATGATGTGTGTGTAGACCAAGGCCGGGATGCCATTCATGGTTGTAGTGTTGTGGTTTTAACTGCTGGAGGAGGCCTTAAGGCTGTGGCTGGCAAGTTCCATACAGTAGTTTGAACACATGGCCTGCTGCAATCTCAAGTTTGTGTATTAAAAAAGATTAGCATCAGTGCCTTTTTTTTTTCTCCACCCGAACAAAGTGCAGAAAATCGAGCTAAATGACAGTCATGTGCTTGAGAGAATAGGAACAATAACACTTGTCTTCATTAAAATCATGTTGGTCACTCTATAAAGCAATAAAGACCATAAACGACACTGAGAAACACCCTGTTTCTGAGAGACTGAAAGCGAAACTGAACTGGGTGCACACGCAGCATGGGTGCATCTGTGTGGGTGTGTGCTTGCATGTAAGCACATATGCATGTTCACGTGTTTGCCTGTGTGCTATCGTATAACTCAGGCACTGAAGGAGAAGGGGAAAGTTACAATTAGCCTCCCGCTGAAAGCATAGCCGCATCCTATAAGGCATGTTTACGCTTTAGTCATGCTGTAATTACATATGTCGTCTTTTGTTTTCTATTCCACATAAAGTGGGGAACATAATGAGGGAAAAAGCAAATTAGATAAAGAAAAAATATACTACACGGTGCTTTTTGTCTTCAGGCTCATTTAGGCCTCAGAGAACATCTATGGGGTTTGAAATGGGAGGCGAGGAGGGGAAGAGAGGACTGTAAACAGGGGCTTTGCTTCTCCAGATGGGAAACTTCTGTTAAGCCGTAATGAGAATGCATAATGACGCAAACAAGCTTGATGGAGCTAGACATGGCAGCGCCTTCATTCAGCAATATGAAACCAAAAAAAAAAAAAAACTGTTACAACCTTTTTTCTTTTCTTTTTTTTTATTCTCTATGATATCCAATTCTAGCTATAAGTGGAAGAGAAATGTCTTCATTAAATGTTTAAGGGAACGTGTTTCATTTCTTCTGCATTTTTCATTTTTTTTCCCCAGCCATGCCCAATAGGGAGAGACGATGAAAAGGCAAGTACAAATGATATAAAAACAAAGAATAGGAGTGACTGCTCCTAATGGGACTGTTTTCAGCAGCTGCATTAACAAGCCTGTTTGATTTCCTTCTCCTAAGTGAAGTTGTCAGCCCATGTGTCCAGCAGGCTATGTTTAGGATGTCTAAAAGAGTTGTGTTTTCTGGCACCGGCTGATAATAAATGCTAAAGGGTTGACCTTAAGTCTCTTTCCCCTGTGTTGCTCTACGGTCATTCTCAAAACAGACCGAGAAATCCTCCTGAACTGAGGTCAAGAGTCCATCACCGGGTTTTTTATAATAACATGCATTTCCATACTGGCTCTGTGAGAAACAGGCCCGAGGGAACCAGAAGTGCCTCAGGTTGTGGTGAACTCCTCTCAAAACATCATAAAGCAACATATTACTTTCAATTGAATCTCCCATGTGTTAAATAAGGTTAAAATACTTGTACCTCTCTGAGTGTGGTTCTTTACATATGCAAATGTGAGAATACTGAATTGTCTGCTTTCATTTCCATAATGTGAATCATGAACGCGCCTTAGATTTGCTTGGTTGATTTCCAGCTATGCTCAGAAACAAAATCCATTTTTGGCACTGAAAAAAGGAACAAAGATTAGAGTTTTGTAAGGAATGCCAGATTACACACACACACATACTGTAGTAGACACAAATATACGCACAAAAACACACACACACTTTTCATAGACCACTGTATTGTGAAAGAGTCCTATGATTGTGAATTACTTTACCATGACTGTTTTGATGAAAATGCATTGCCTTGTCCTTGGAAATGTGGCACAGCAGTCGATATGGTTCTACGTACTTGGTAATACTCTCCACTGTGAAGGCAACAGACTAAAGACGCTCTTCGACTGATGAAACAATAGAAGAGAGGAGGGGGGAGACATTCTTTTGCAGAGTCTGCATTATTGGATTTGGATTGTAACATGGTAGTATCAAGTTAGGCTGAGAGGGGCCTGTGAATATCACGTTGGAATCACAATAGACAAGGCCCGATTGTTATTGCACCGCACTTCCATTAATAATTCAATCATTTGACCCGTGACATGATTTCCCGTAAAACAATCTGATCCTCTGAGGGCTGATAGAGATATTTGGAATCTATGAGTGTGTGTGGTGTGTGTGTGTGTGTGTGTGTGTGCCTGTGTCTGTTTTGACCTTCCCAGTATGACACAGAACCGATGCCTGGGGCTACAAGTATAATATTTAGAGGAGGGGAGAGACAAGATATCAGAAAGTGTGTGTAGCCGCTGAAGTGTGCTGAAGCATTTCCCGAACTAAAGATGCGCCTGCCCCAAGGGTGCTCCAATAAGCACGCCACAGAAATGGAGGGCCTTGCACAAACTATGCACTTAAAACTGAGCAGCACTCTGGAAGTACAAGCAGAGAATCAGAACAATGTATGCAGAGTGCATTAAATATAAAAACACAGTGTGTGAGAGAGTGGAACCAAAGCCCAGTAATATTGTAATACATCGTTTTAGGGATCACTACTGACAGAGGAAACGTTGCCGTTCCAACTTAGGCCTGCTCCAACAGAAAGACACACAATCACACACATGCAGACCTAGATGAATGGAGGGACGCGGATGAACACACAGTTGCACGTCCACGCAAATCAACAACAGCCTCACATGCACGCGCAGGAAAAAGCTGGGGTGCCATCTATCAGGCTGCAGACGGGAGCCTTGGAAGGGGAAATCTGTCCTGTGATGGCTGTAAATGAGGGCTGTGGCGGCGCTGTCACATTGCGTTTGGCTGGGACACAGGAGCTACGAGGGGCTACGAGGGGCGGAGGGCATGGACACTGTGTACAGATATAATAAACTTGGGAGATGGCTGGAGCATGGGCAGACACTGTGATTCTGTCACAGCTAGTGGTGCTCTACTGCTGCTGCGAAAAAAGGGAGGAAGGAGGGAGAGAGGAGAGGAAGTAAATTGAGTGCAGAGAAGAGAGGAGTGAGGAAGAGGCACAGGCAATGATCAAGACAGAAAAACAGGAGGCGAATGAGAGGCAGAGAAGGGCTGGGAATGCATAAGCAGCCCCGTAGAAAAACAGGGCGCTAATCGCTGTCGGATTGGTGAGGCAATACCAGTGTTATACCAGAAGAATATTTACTCTAATTAGAGCCAGCTAATGTGTCTCCAGGTATAAAAGCTGTCAGCACTTTCCTGAGAATAATTAGAAGCACAGAGCATGCATTGTCCAGGCGAGCAGTGCAGAGCTCCCTTTGTACATCATTAACAGTTCACTGACAACAAAAGCAGAGTTAATAGAATGTAATGTGGTCTCCTCACCCATCCGTTTGTTCAAATGGTCATTAGGGTAATGCGGAATAATTCCTTCCTTCTGTGCTTCAACCCAAAACTCAACGACTCCTCCCAGCTCCCATGTGCCCCTGTGCCTCCATTTCCCTCTCTTTCCCCTATGGCTAGACAATTTTCTCTATAGCCTCTGTCCTCCACATCAAAATGATAAACATGATTTCATGGCGCGTTACAATCATCAGTCTTCGTAAAACACCCGAAATCCTCTATAAAAGAATTAATTCTGCTTTAGAGAGACAGAGCCAAATGTATAGATTTACAATTCCACACTCGAGTTCCCCACCGTGTTTAAATGCATCATAAACACTTGGTGTTTTTTGGTCTCTGTTCCAATAAAAACAGGGAGCGCGGGGGTGTAATATCTGGAGCTGGGGGAAATTAAAGCTGAAGTTCCTCTCCTCCTCAGTGCACTCCCAGCTCTCTCTCTCTCATTTACACACACACACACACACCCAGACACACACATACACACACACACACACACACACACACACACACACACACACACACACACACACACACGTTAATCAGCAGCCCAGAGAGAAATCTAAGACCACATCTACACCCAGTGGAGGGAACCTGATACAACCACATCTTTCCCCCCTTCCCACATTCCCGTCTTTTTCTTAATCATCAACACACACATGCTCCTGCTGATAAATTAGACACAAGGTTCAGTATGATTAACTAAAGTTAATGAAGACTGAAAGTGATCTCAAACAAGGTAACCATAGAAGGGAAGTCTTTGAGAAAACATGAAGAGTGCATTAGAAAACCAGAGGACATTCCTTTTTTTCCTTTTCTGCCTGTGCTGCTATTTCCAAAAAAGTCCTTTCAGTGTGCGGTGACAAACATAACCCTTCTGACTGGTAGAAAAATAAATCATACTTTCAAGTGAAGACAAATGCCTTATCCACTGGGAGTAGCCTTAGGCTATAGTCATAATGGCCTCACTCTCTCTCTCTTTCTTTCTGCCTACCCCCCTCTCTCTTTCTTTTTGTCTCAAGGCAGGGAGTTTCCCTGAACTAGTTTTAAATGTCCTCCCAAACCAGCCTTACGCAGCAAAAAACGCTAGTTCAGGGCAGCTCAGTAGCACAGAGGATATTCCTGTTTTAGGGCCTATTTTATGACAAACCCCAGGATGGCGAGAAGCACTTTAAGGTCCCGGAGGCAAAAACTGCTGTTCAGCTGCAGCTTTGAGCAAACAAGAGAAAACTCATCAGTCACATCTTTGACTATCAAAACACAATCACACTCAACGCATGGCACAGGGTCGTTACTCATGTCTGATCTTGTGTCGCGGCCATAAAAAACGTGGATTTCCTAGCGCTGCGAACCCTGTGTGTGCTTGGCCCGGCTCAGGCTTGGCTCGGCGAGGGGCAGGCCAGCTGCAGAAGTCTGTCTCCTCTCCCCTCTCTCTCCTCCTCTGCTCTCAGTGCTATCAGGTTGCCACTCCTCCTCCTCCAGCCCATTACACAGGCCTCTTTATGCTGCGCTAAAAGCTGCTCATGTTCAAACACTCCTGGGAAAAGCTCCTTAAAACACGTCAAGATGAGAGGCCCTGTCTGGTAAAATATTAATAGGAAGTTAATTGGTTGTTAATGGACTGGTGCTTGGGTAGGAATCGCCCTCCATTAGATAGGCCACCGAAACAACCCATTCAGGGGTGTCATCTTACCACCTCCACAATCTAATTGTTTTCCGGTCACTGTAGCCGTGAGTTGTGGTAACCTGGTGTTAAAGAAATTATTGCTGGAGTTTTATGTAAGGTCCTGTAAGCAGTATTGTTTTGGTGAACTGCGGACCCTGTGCCAACCACATTTCTTTGTGAGCTTGGTATTGTGGGTGTTCGGTTACTTTAAAGACAAGTTTTAACTATCTCCACTTCTCCTTTTGTTGTGCCTTCTTTTGGGTCATCCTCTCACATTCAAAGTGAACTGTCACGGCGAAACTCTTTCTTCACATTAATCTCTCCTCTATCTCCACATGAGGAAATAGTTTGGACTTTTGTTGTTTGTGGCCTGTGTGTTTGTGCTTTCTGTGGTTGTCGTTGCCCAACAGGAAAAATCCCTCTTCTGCTAGAGTAGGCATGTAATATTGATGCAGAGCAGACTCGGAGAAACACACAAATCAAATGGAATCTAAACTAAGTTCAAATGTCGACATCAACACATACATTTTTGATCATTGCAAACCTACAAGACGCCATTCCTTTTAAGGGAAGCCACAGGGGCATGTGTAGCGGGGAATATATTTAGAAATAAGTGATATTTCAGCATGTCTTTCAATCCCAACTTCGTTCAGCTCCAATTCATTTATGAGAGGGACAAATACTTGTTGAAAGAGGCTGTTCAGGAAATGGGACTTAAAATGGCAGTAGAGGTTACCCAGACAGACTGCTTTTTACAGTTTGGGCTTTTAAATGCACCATGTAAAAATAAACCAGTTCTCAAAGATATGTCATTTTCTCTTTGGCCCCACAGAGATTTGTAAATATTGTTACAAAACAGAATTTTTTTTCTCAAATCTAAGATTGAAAACATTATTACATCATTATTCTAACAAGATGAAGCTTTTACTTCTAAATGATCTATTAAATTGTCACAATTGAATCATGAATTACCACTCTGATTAAAATGCGTTCTTTATTTACTTGTCCCCTTTAATGCTACGAACTCGCCTCTAGTGGCTCTGACTATTTAATGGTGACCTTGTTCAAACACTGAGTGAATCCGTGTCCAATTACATTACGAAGCAAATGTCAATGGATCCAACAGATGCTGTGCTTCTACACTACTGCAGAGTTTCAGTTTACTGATATTCAACAGTCGCCACTAGATGGTATTAAAACACAGGCAGCAATTTCTGATGTCAGATCAGCAGACATGGGTCTTTCTTACAGGATTAATACAGCAGATGGAATAATTCAGCCAGGCCGCTTCCTTTGACTCTGTGTTATGTTCTATTTTTCTGCTGTGATCTATTACCTGTCTAATCCTGAGGGTGGGTAATGCAGTGGTAGAAAAGACTTGTCTGTCTCATGTTTTCTAAAGCCTGTCTGTCCACTTGACTGCATCGCACAGTGAAATGAACCTATCAGACAGGGAAAAACAGGAACATTACTGTATTATCATTGGCATGCACTCAAAAGAGACCACGCATTAACAAGATTTGTTCTGTATCGTGACATTGTGCATTTCAGTGTGCCCATATCATCAACAAACAGATACACACTCATGCGTCAGTTTTATTAAATGTCGAGCTGTAAATGTTGAAACAGGTTAGCAGATTCTTGGCTGGACCTTTGACATATAGCAAAATTGTCAGAAGCTACAATGAACAAGTGATGATACACAACAAAGCACTTGCAAAGAACGTTCTAAGAAACAGTAGAAAATTTACACCAGTATGAAATGCCTGCTGAAAAATTTAACTTGTAACGTGTAACACGTGTAACATTTGACATTCAAAAACAAGCAAACTTTTTAAAAAAGTCACCCATGGCTGTTAGTAGACTAATGAGTAATTTGATATTTTGTCTAATTATTTTCTTCATGGTTTTTGTTGTGCCCTTTTGACATTATAATATTCATTAAAAAACATCTGAAATTTGCATTAATGCAGTTTAAAGTGCATTTCTTTTGTTGACACCTAAAACTATTAGTCAACCATTATTTCTATGGGTGAGAACAGCTTTCAAAAATGTTTTTATATGCCTTCAGGCGAGACAGCTTTACTTCTTAGCATGCATGCCACAGCCGTTTATTAACTGTCAATCAACAACTTTGTTCATCTCAGGTGCACACAATAACATTCATTGTGGAAAAAGCTAGACCAAATGTCATTCTACTGCACACAGACAAGCCATGGTGATATGAACTCTGCAAACATGTTTTTCTCATTACTGTTTTACCTCTTAAAATTAAATGCTGTCAGTTATCAACATGAAGACGTCTACATGCCAGCTGGTTGGCCATTCATGGGCTCGTGTGGAGGAATGCATGCAAGGTGTTTTAATTAGCTCCAGAAACATTTGATGTGTGCGATAGAGAACAGGCAGTAAGAAGAACAGAGTAGATGCATTTAGATTACAGTAGCCCACTCTCACCCTGTAGGTAAAAATTATCTTATACTTCTTTCACCTCATAAAATCATAAAAACCCTCTCCATCCATAATAAGCTGAAATTAGAGATGCCTGAAGGACTGGGTGCCGGAGCTCAAGCGACATATAGGACTATCTCCAAGGCTCCTCTCTAGGCTGTGTTGTGGAAAAGGATGGGCTTGACCATGCCTGAGAGGATCTTGGGCACATGGACGCTCACAATCTCTGAGATCATCTCTGGGAAGTTGACACTCGTCTGCAGGGACTGAGCTTGGATGAACAGATCATAGGTGAACTGGTGTAAATTCCTCACAATCTGAGAATATATGAGAGAAAGAGAGAGAGAGAGAGAGAGAGAGAGAGAGAGACAGAGAGAGAGAGAGAGAGAGAGAGAGAGAGAGATCATGCACAGGTTATAAATAACAAAGATGATACGCTTAAATGTGTTGAGAAAGAACAATGCCTGCAGATAAAAGAGGAACAAACTAATTACATTAAAGCCTGTCTTTTGACATGGGAGTTAAGAGGTGATTTAAAAAGATGACACTCATTGTGACGCTATAAGCTCCACAGGCAGGGTAAAGCCGATGGGGTCTGAACCGCAAAGTCTTGATCAACTCCGGTTTTCTGCCTAAAGGACCCTGCCAGACAATCCCTGGCTGCCCTCTAGCTCATAAGGCATTAGAAGATCTGAGATGTGAGTGGGACACAGACAAAGCTGAGCCTTTAAGAGTAAATCCACAGTGAAAGACACAGGGCTCAAACTGCTGCAGCTCTGCTGTCTTTGGGAGGAAACTTTCCAGCTACTTCTGTATTTTTCTTCGACATATAATTGCTATTACCGAGTCCTATTAGAAGTTATACTAGTATTAGGAGGGGAAGTAGTTGATCTACACCCTCTAGTGGTTGCACCACTACCAAGAAACTTCATATTATCATATCGCCATTAACCAAATTTAAAGAAAAATTATTTCAAATCCATGTAAGCATAGTTATGGGAATAACACCTAATAAGGCCTATGTAGTAATGAACATTTAACTATAAACCCCCATTTCAAAAATCATTGTAAAAGGTTTAAAGTAGCCCTTGTAAAACCTCAATAAATATCCTTTTGGTCTGTTTAAATGCTATATAAATAAAAAAGAAGGTCTCAAAGCATGCTTCCTTTCAGGTTTTACTGATTTTAATTATCTTGGCTATGTGTGTGCATGAAGCATGTACAAAATAAAGTAAAAAATTATTCAGTACATGAATGATAAAAACTTTTCATTGTGAACCTTTAATTTGAGAGCACTGGTTTCTTTACATAGCTGCAGTTTTGTTTGCGTAAAAACCTTTGTGGTTTTATGTGTAATACTTTCCCACACCTATGCTAAAATCAAACAATTTATAAAAGTGGAATCATTGAGTCACACTGTCCTCCACTGGATATTAAATTATTAAATAGAAACAGAATCCCACATGTGGCTGTAAAACAGTAACAGCGTTTATACACCAGGCTTAACTTTCAGGCCTTGTCTCTATAGATAGTCAACTATCCATAACTAACTGGTGGACCAATAAAAACATTTAATTTTACCTGGATTTTATTTGGATGAATAAAATTTGGTCAGAAACCCTTATTTTCCTTTCCAAAGTAAACAGGAGGACAGAGCACATCTGAGCAGTTTGAATACCAATTAACACTCTTTTTGCAGGTTTAAAATGTAAAAATAACTTTCATTATTTAACTTTGTTGATGGTTTGAGATTTTCGCACAAACTGGAGGTGTACACCAGATTGTCATTTGAAGAAATAGAGAATGTAAGGACTTTTGTCGGGATATTACAGTTTTGTATATCTGTCTGTAACTTAAATTTGAAATGTAATGGCTGATAGCATCAATTAAAGTAATCCAGCCATGAAATGATTAAACTTGATAAGTGAACACAGTATTGCTGTAAGCCAAATACAGTGTTTGTGTACTTGGGAGGCACAGTTTGATCTACAGTATTTCCTGCTCAAGTAGTTCTGTGACACTAACTAAGATTACATTTATATAATAGTTCAGAGTCACAGCATGGTGTGTCTATTACCGACTGGAGGTAGTCCAGCAGCTGTGTGAGCTGAAACAGTCTCTGTGTACGGGTGGTCTCTCCACTGCGGCTGGCCAAGCGGTCCAGCTCCTTGATGTAGGAGGTCCGCAGTTCATCAAAACACCGCTGGTTCTTCAGGCCCTCCATTGGCACTGTGACCACAAAGCCAGAACACAACAATAACTCTCACAGACTTTATCCATCCCATCGATTCTCTGAAGTATGGCTGCACTCTATTGTAGTCATATTTCACTTGCTGAGTTGACAGTCATCTTATTATTTCAGACATGGTCCCGGCAGACTCACTGATGCTGAAGAGCACCAGGGCCTTCATGCAGAGGAACTCCTCCTGGGTGACCTTCAGCATGCAGAACCTTTGGGAGAGCAGCTTCATCCTCACACAGTGTTCATACATACTGGATACTTGCATCCGCTGGCTGCGAGGAAAATAAAAGAAAACGCGTGAGAGGACAAGAAGGAGCACAAGGTGCGACAAAAGGAAAAGTGAGAAGCCCCTAGAGGGTCAGGCAGAGAGAAATATATAAAGGTGGGAGACAATTAATGGTGGGAGAAGAGGAAAAAAGAGGAAAAAGTAGTATAGGTGAGAAAAAATGAGTCAGATGGATAATGGAAAAAGAGAACGACAGCGAGGCAGAGAAAAATGGGGGTCAGCAAGAAGGGCAGGCATATCTATTACCATGCGGGTCATGCGGGTCCCCCCCCCCTTCAACACTGAAGACAATTTACTGATAAGAGGTGGTGGAATTGTTACTTATGTACATCGTGTACACTGATTTGTTTCAAAAGGTCTGCGTTAAGTTTCTTTAAAAGTACAAAGAAAAGACAAAAGGCAGAAGTTGAAGTGTCAGAAACATTTTGATAGAGGCTGGAGAAGGTTGGGGTGCAAATCAAAACTTGTCAAAATGAAAAAAGGAACAAGTCAAAGCTGGTGCCGTTCTGACGATGGTTTCGTGAAGATGAAACGGAATAAATCATCTGAAACGATCCCTCTGCGGCCACATATATGAGATGCAAAGGAAACGGTAAGAACAGAACAGACTTGTTTACTGTCTCGCCTAGAAAAGACGCCGTTCATCGTGTGATTTTTAAATCTTCCTCTGAAGATCGAATTCCTCTGTGCCTTTCTTTCTAATCATGATATTCCAACAAACCCAATGTCACAGCAACTATTACAGCCCAAACAAACTTTGTTGGATAAAAAGACTGCGCCAGGTAGGACAAACTTCTATTAACTTTGTTTCATTCAAACACTTAAATAGTAGAACTGTACAGAAGTATGCCGTGCAAAGCAAGTATTTTTTGTGACTTACTCGTTGAAGACCAGGTCTGGAGCAAAGTACAGCATGGAGCTGTTAGTAAGTGTGTAGGACCTCCAGCCCAGAGCGAACACCATCACCCCCATCCATGACAACTGAATCACTGACATCTGATCATCCACATGCAGGTCACGGAAACCTGTTAGAGACACTTCTGTTATCAAACATCTGCTCATGCTGATAAAACAGGATAAAATAACATTTCACAGGTCAAGTAAATAAATGAGAAGACTTCAGGCTGAGAACGGGATCTCCCAGTCTGGATACATTGCTGACCATTTTCAGCCATTCTTGGCTTAAATATGAACATATCTCCCTCTACTGGTTAATACTTGAACAGGCTAATTTGCAATGCCTAGGGTTCGCTGCTCTAAAATGGAAGTTCAGCTGGCACGTAAATGTTGCAAAGCTATATCTGGTGAACAAAATCTTGAGGCCTTTCCCAGTGCTTACAGATAACATATTCAGCAGATGGCTTTAATAGCTCGTCTAAATTACTGTGAACTTTGTGGTACTTTGTGCCTGAATCTGGCCTTGCAGTGTTTTGTCTGGGCATGAAGTGCAAACGGTTTGTCTAGCATCACACTGAACCTTAAACAACTGTCACGGCGATGGCAGAAACATCTACATGTAGCATGGACTAGTTTCCAGCGTGTTACCTTGGCCCAGACTGGTTTACCTGGTATGGCCTTGGCCCAGCGCACCACTGTTACCAGCTGTCGCTCCCCGAGCTCATTGAGGCTGGTGAGCAAGGACACGGGGCTGTCCGGCTGGGCAGGGTCATGTCCGGCATTGACCACAGCCGGCTCAATGGTCTGCAGGACACTGAGCAGGGAGAGGGAGGAGCGCAGGGTTGGGGGGATGACTAGAGCCAGGGCCTGGGAAGCCGCTGAAGGTATACAGACAGAACGAGGCATGGACCAGATAAGAAAACAATATCATATCTTTAATGGCATGTTTGGCATTCATTTAGCATGATACTTGGCGCTTATGTGACACTTATACTCACTTTGAGCCCTGGCATCTGCACTTCCGGGCTCAAAGAAGACGTCGTTACTTCCAGTCTTTTCTCCTTGTTCTGCAGGCCCCCAGGGAGCCAGAGGTTTCTCCTCATCTCCATTCCTTGTCTGTCCGGCCCCCTTCAGCCTGCGACCTAGAATACACCACAGACAATACAGATGAGTAGAAGACAAAAGGGAGATAAGAAGCTTTCATTTCAGGTTGTTTTGTCTGATTTTGATTATTATTATTAAGAGAGCGCTGAATAAATCAAGAAAAGAAACGTGGGACAGAATAGTAGAAATGGGGCTGTGCTTTAACAAATGTCTATGTGGCAAGGTTCTTGATCACTGGCCACTGGGCATGAAAGAAACCTGCTCTGTTGGCCTTTGTAACACTGCATTTAAGCTGGAACATTTGATTAGTAAGTTCAGATCAAATGCACATTCAGTATCTGACCAAAGTAACCCCATTTTCTAAATACAAACCACACGTACTTTCCTTTCTCTGTCTTTCATTTTGTTTTCATGTTTAGTTCCTCACCTTTGAGGCTCATTCCTGACATGAAGCATCTCTTTAAACGACACGAGGCACAGTTTTTCCGCCTCAGCTTGTCAATGGTGCAGTCGTTCCGGCTGGCACACAGGTGGTTCTGCTTACCTGGGGGCACAAGAAAAGTCCTGGGGGATGAGGGAGCGAGCTCAACAATGCCTAGGCTTCCACTCATAGCAACAAAATGTGGGCGTTTGCTGATAACAAACAACTCGCCCTCCTAATGTCAGGTCACTGTGCCCTTCCAGCATTAACCAGCGAGTGGGTGTACGAAATTAAATCAGTGGACGAGTAATTGAGTGTGTGTGTGTGTGTGTGCACTCGTGCGTTTGTGCGTGTCACACCCACCTGCGGCGGCCCTCTTGAAGAATACTTTGCAGCTGCCACAGGTGACTGCTCCATAGTGACAACCTGAGGCCTCATCACCGCACACCTGACACGCTCTCCTGTCTGACAGGTACACGCCTGGAAACAAATCCTCATGCCTGGACACACACACATACACACACACACACACACACAAATACACACAAAAGTGATGGTTTTAAAGGATTCACAAGTGAGCACAGATACAAAAAAAATGTAAAAACATTAGACAGCTTCAAAACACTTAAAGCAGGGCTGACAGTCAAAAACAGATTTGTTTACATCAGATGTAGGTCACTAGTCCTGTCATCAGGGAGTGTTCAGCTAACTGTGAAGACATTTGGCATTCACTAAGTCCCTAAATCCAATCCAATTACAATAGGAGATTTTCCTTTCTGGTCAGTGACTATGTAACATCAATTCAAGTCATCTAAAAGACAGGCAAACCTGTGATTTTAGGACTGTAGAGTTAGTATTTAGTATATCAATAAGTGGAAACGTTAAACACTCCAAGCAGAGAATCAGCAACACGTGCTGTATCTCCTGTTTACAGGGACACTGACATATTCATTCTTATTTTCAGTAGTTAGTCACAGCACAAATAAGGAAAGTTCTGGAAAGTCAGTGATAAGGTGAACTTTGATTTAGTCTAGCTGCATGCCGAAACACCATTTGCCCATGAACAGCACACAGGGCTGTTAGAGCGCCAATGAATTAATGATGATACACAGCTGCCTCTGCAGCTGAACTGATCTACAATCCATCAACATAAGACCAACTAACAATACAGAATAATCATGATTCCTGCAATTGATTTATTTGTGCTTCCTTGTAACAAGTCAAAAAAAAAAAAAAATGGTGCTCTGCATCCCCCTACAGAGATATCAAGAAATAAGTAGAAGATCTAGAAGGACAGCGCAGATTTAAAGTGATATAATGAATGTAAAAAAGCATCAAATTCATAACACCCTTTTAAAATAAAAAAAAAAGGACCAACAATGCAAGACTCATTAAGACCAACTGTAACGCATGGCAGATTGCAGCATGGCCATTAGACACGCTGCACTGGTCCTTCCGATGAGACTGGATGGGTGCGAGCGGCTCCTGACCCGATGTCAATGAATAAAGCAGGCACTGGAACATATTTCACCTGAAGCTGCGCTCCGTGCAGTCCACCCACAGCGGCTCGGTCTTGATGGTGGAAAACATGGCATGCCCTTGAGGAACTGCACTCCGGTAACTTTCCACTTGACCGTACCCTTGTGCCGCGCCACCTCTGCCGCCCTGCTGATCCCTGGTGCTCCAGGCACAGTGGCATTCCTGTTTGGATCCGGCAGAGCCTTGGCCGCAGTTACAGTATTTGCACAACAAACTATGTCCAGCAGATCTGTCTCTCTCCGGCTCGCTGTACGCGCGCCACACGCCCGGGGCATCCCTGTAGAGGCTCGGGTTGGCTGAGTACGCAGGGAAAGGCTTCAGGAGCTCGTCCACCGGAGAGGGCGCGGAGAGCTCAGCCATCGGGTCCGCGAACAGGTTGGACTCCATGCAGACGTATCTGGACGCCGGGGCGCCGCGCGTCACGGCCTGCGCCCTCGCCGTGTCACCCGATCGCAGCATGTCCATGCAGCTCACCTGCTGCACGCCGTGGCACAAGTCTCCGAACTCGTCCCCGCCGGGGCCGGCCTCGCTCGGCAGGAGCCTGCCGCCCCCCGGGTACACGCTCCGATCCGCGCCCGCGCCGTGCCCCGCCGCAGGGACGAAGTCCGCGAAGGCGCCGCCGAAGTCCGCGGTGTGGAGGGGAGACGGCGCCGCGTCCAGACCCAGGGACACCGACACGGCGCGGCCGAGCCCGGAGGCGCTCGGGCACGCACAGGCATCCGCGGGGTCCGGCCGATCCCGCTCGCTCATGACTGAGAAAGAGTTCGACGTGTCTCTGAAGTCCGGCAGGCAGGCGCGGAAGGCCATTCGGGGTCGCTCCGCCGGAGTTGAGGCAGCGCGCAGAGGACGGCTCGACGCGACACTTTGCCTGGAGAGGAAAAACGCCTACCGCGCGAGTCACGCGTCTCGGCGCGTCGGGCACTCGCTCCGGGCTGCGGGCGGAGGTGGCTGCGGAGAAGGGACGTCCCGTCGATCCGGTTCCTGCGAGCGGGGCGCGGGGCGAACTTCTGGAGAGGAAAAAAAAAAAAGTGATCGGTCTTCTCCGCCGGAGCGCGCCTGCTTCACGAGTTACAGTTGGAAACCGCGCAGGTGGACTTTGGACGCCGGCATGTTGACTGGTTGACGCAGGATACTGAACATCAACCCTCAGTGTAACTTATTATCTCAAGTGAAATCCCAGCGGCGCACATCCCGTCAATCGACTGCCAAAAGAACCCCAGGTCTCGCGAGAAAGATTAAATAATAAACGCACTATTTATCGCCTTAATACGCTGATAATGAGGCGGGCTGCCGCCGTGCCTGCCGGTGACCTCTTCAGAAACAGCCGCGTCCATTCAGAATATTATTATTTCTTAGTTATTTTGACTTGTTTGTATCCTGCGGTCTGGTTCTCCAAACATGTCTGTACTTTCACCTGTTTATTTTTAGGAAAGCTTGTGATGGATGAGGACGGCAGCAACAGGACTATGGTGAAGGACAGCTGCAGAACCATAGTCAAAACGAAACCAGTCAAATTACTATTAAAGAAAAATAGAAGTGTTTGCTGGTTTCTTTGTGCAGTCTGGGTTGTGTCTGCCAACCCTGCCTGCTTGCAGGAGTGGAGGCAGTGAGGCAGAGGTAAAGTGAGGGAGTTGAAGTGAAGGACAGCACATCAGTGGCAGCATAACTTTTTTAATTTTCTGTTTATTTATACAGGATAGACAAACATCTATTTGAAAGTGATTATTAGGTTTTATTTTTGATTACAGCTCATCTTTTTTTAAGCCGAAGAACAGCTTGTCTCATTAGGCACGCTGAAGGTGATGGTTATTCATTCATGTGGTAAGGGATGCACACACAACACACAACACATGTTTCTGTGTATTTTATTTCTGTGATAAAGAACAGAGGGTTTAATATTTTCCTGGAATAATAAGAACTTTAAATGTCATTGCTTTTATTAATCGATATTCAAGGTTTTCATTAGTTGACATATTGAGATTGCAAATGTGTGTAATAAGATTGACACTTTTCATAAATGAGAGCATAGATGATCTATTTGTCTCATATGTTTGCAACACTGAAGTGGACAATGAATGTGTTTTTTGTTCTTATGAAATTAAAAAGGTATTTTTAAGGACAGCTGTGATTCTGCACCGACTTTTTTCCAGGTGAAATGGTATTACAATTAAAATCATGGACATTACAAGCATCAAAGCACAGTAGCAATATTATTTCATTCATCTTCTCATCATATTCAACCTGTTATGCCCAGTTAATTTTCTACCCATGCAATAATCTGCACCTACGCTTCTAAAATCTCTCAATCTGTCTGATTTCAACATCTATCCTTAACTTGCCTTCAGTCTAAGTGGACCTACAGCAGCCTCTATCACATGGACTCAAATTCATCAATGCGTTGTTTGGTGTTGCCTTGGCGAATCTGACGTAAGGTCTTGTATTTGTCACGGCCAGCCTTCACATTGTCAGCGTGGATCAGGTCATTGGGGGTCTTTTTGCTCTCGTCTACAGCTCCGGCCAGCTCAGTGCTCAGGAACTGGAAGAGAACACAAACACACAGCGAATGAAATCCTCTTCTCTGAGACTCTTTGGGAGACTATTCAGAAGCCTCGACCTTCTCCCCTCACCCCTGTATTACATTAAATCTCCATCTGAAGACACATTATTGTCCATAGTTATTGAGTTCATTTTCGTGTCCTCTATGCAACATCATATCTTGTTTTGGTTGTGAGTTAGAGACAATGTTTATTTCAGTCAGGTCCGGGTGAGATTTGCGACTTGAACAAAACCAATTAAATTAAACAATGTCTCATTATGTAGAGTGCACTTAATTCTTGCTGAAACACATTTTTGGTGGCAATTAAGCTGCAATATTTACAGCAGAGGCAAAAACCTCTATATGACTGACTATATGACAACACAGCAAATGTACCAAAACACTTTGGAAATCTTTAGCAAAATAACAGCCACAATAAATTGCTGGTTAACAGCAATATATCCAGTAGTTGTCAAGATATTTCACTTAAAACCAAAAATGTCAACCCCATGGTGGCATCAGAAGAAAGTCAGAAGATCCCCAAGGTCAGTATGATAAATATCACGAATGTCTATACAAAATTCGGTGCCTATCCACTCAGTAAATGTCAAGCTATTAGTAACTTTAACCTGCTGGAGGCACTAAAGGAAAAGTCTGGGGAACGCCAAAGTCTTTAGGATTCATCCTCTGGGGACTATTTATATTTGTACCGCATTTCATTACAATCCATCCAATAATTGTTGTGACATTTCACTAAAAAACAAAAATTTCAACCTCGTGATGCTGGATGAAACGTCAGTGGATCACCAGAGTCAGTAGGATTCATCCTCTGGGGACCATGAATGCCTGGGCAAAATTCCATGGCAATCCATCCAATAGTTATTGAGATATATTTCAGTCCGACCAACAGGCAGACATTGGCTCAGAGCCACGGCATTAGCATGGTTAAAAATGTATGTAATGGAAAAAAGGCTACTTGCGCATTTTAATACAGACTTGTTTTGTTGGAGCTCTCATAGTGGCCATTAGACCCAACGATGCATTGGCCTCAGCATTTGGCAGGGGTGGTACCTAATTTACAGACCGCATCATTTACTGAGCCTAGAGCCACTGAAATGGTAAAATAATTTTAGGCTCTTTATGACTCATTTGTCTGCACTCTTAAAAGCTCTAGGACAGCTTCACTGCTAATCTCTAGCTGAACATGGCCTCTGACCTGGAGGCAAGTAAGAAAACAGCAAATCTGCAAGATAGGAAATTTGATTATAGTCACTTAACCTTACCTTAAGGTTTTTCTGCAGTCTCTGGTTCTTCTGGGCCTCTGTTACTCTTTCCTCCTCACTGCGATCTCGGACCATTTCTGGAGAAGTCAGCTCGGCGCTCGCCTCTGCGCTGCTCTCATCCGTCTCGTCGTGCTCGTGCATATGAGAGTGGACTGAGTCCTGGATGTGGACACCCATGAGTTTAGTCTTCAGCTCCTCTTTTGTTCGCTCCAAATCAGCTTCTACCACGATCGCCTGTCAACACACGACTTGCGGTGAAGCGCTGTGGTTGGATATTAAAGTGCAAGTAGCCTTTTAGATTTGTTCCAAAATGTGATATAATCACGATTTGAAACATGGTGCCCCTATTCTGATAAAATGATTAGGAGCCCCATGCCAGGTAATGAAAGATAACTGAATGGTCTGGTGACATCTGGTACTTTTACCTCTACGTTTAAGTACTTTTTAAAGAGGTATTTGACCCAAAATACACAGAAATTGTATTTTTCTTTCTCCCTTAAGATTAACAAATATTTAAATCACACCAAAACTACAACAACACATTTTATTTTGGGTAACCTGCATATTTCCTGTTGAATCCAGGTTAAGATGTTGTCATTAGAAAACAGAAATAAGACTGTGGTATACCAAATAATGTAGAGACTACATGCAAATTCAGATTAGTACTCCTTATTTGAATGCCTAGATTTGCATACACTTTGCGTACATTTTGGGTAAAAGTTGCATGTACATTTAATGGTTTGTTTTTAAGCCATGGCTTCTGAGGGCTGAGTTTTGCTGCATGTGACAATGCAGTGACACCCATAAAATGTAAACAATCCCAGCCTGAAAATCTAGTGATATACTTGTCTGTGGTTGACGCCTTGCTTCTTTTTTACCTGGGTCTAACACTTAGTAGTGTCAGACATTGCTCTTTGCTCATGTTTGATTCATCCTTTATATCTCTCATGGTTCTTTCATGAATTCTCACCCTTTTCTGCCATCTCTTTGCCTCCTCGTCCTTTTTCTTCTTGGCGTCTTCCAGCTGGGAGATCTTAGAGGTAAGCTCTGCCAGCTCAGTGGCCTGTACACACACACGCACACAAATGGGAAGAGAGTTAAGAGTGCTTCTGATCTAAGGTCACTGCGCTCTGCCTGCAGGTGCACATGTGTGGAACAGAGAAAATGTGTGTGTCTGTTTGTGCATGGACGTGTTCAAATGCAGCGTCACGGCTCAGGTTAATTGTCTTTCTGTTCAATCAGCTAGAAATGTTAATAATTTAAAATATGCTGAATATCAAGCTGAATTTGTGAATGACTTAATAGCATCAATACCTTACTAGGCTTATTTCTAGTTTAGAGGTACTTGATCAATATATGTAAGTATACATATATAAAGTAAATTTCTGACAATTCCAACAACAATTTTTTGATTTCAAAATCCACTTAATTTACACATCTTCTATTGAAATTTAAATAAACCCAGCATGCACATGTGTTGTGAGTACCAGGCTTTCCTGGTTCTTGATCTGGCTTTCAGATTGGTATAGCAGGGCTGCTTTAGCTTCCATTGCAGCTCTGCGGTCCTTGTCCAGGCGCTCAGCCTCCTCCTGAGCAATTTTCCTCTCCTTCTCTAACTCAAGAGCCCTGCGAGTCTGCTCCTCCAGCTCTGCAACACACATGCACGTGCACAAAAACATCCAATATATACGTAAGCTTTGTATTGATCCTAAAAGCACTAATGTTTCAGTATACTAAGCCATTCTTTTAATGTTCTTTAACTGAAAAAACAAAACTCAAGTTGAGAAACATTTGTATTCAGAAAGTTGTCAGACCGTGTTGAGCTCTCTTTGTCTGCTCTTCAATCTGTCTCAATCTCTCCATCAGCTCCATGGTCTCACGAGCAATCTTCTCTGTTTCCTTCTCAGCATTTTCTCGCTTTTTTTTCTCACTCTCGAGCAGAGCCCTGACAGGAGAATTGTGCATAAATACACATCTGAAAAAACCTATCCCGACAGTTCTCTTTTAAAGCAAAGAGAACACATTGTAAACTGTAAAAAAAAAAGAAAAAAAGGCCATCATTATTTCCTCCTCTCTTACCTCTCCATCTGCCTCTTGTTCTTCTCCTCCCTGGCCTGGGCTTTCATTTGCTGCACCTCAATGGTGTCAGGTTTACGTCTGCGCATGTACAGGTCATGATTCCCCATACACAAGGCCAGGATTCGTTTGTTGATTCGAAGACGAGGCACATAGAAAACAAAGTCCTTGAACACAAAAATCAGCAATCAGTGATTGTGAGTGGATTAATGACACATCATTAGCATCGCAGATACAGTAAGCATGGGTTTAAATAATATCAGGGATAGTTTTGTTTGGGAGAATTTCATTAATTTTCTAAGATCTTGGATGCTTTTCTTAAATCTGTTCATGCAGTCAGATGCCAAATTGAAGTGTGAGGCTAAATTCATGTTTGTGAATGAGATCAAGTAGCAGCTGCTCTCATTACTCTACTTGCTGTCATTTATGCATTTGCAAAATTGATAATTTCAGCAGTAACAAAGATATGGGATTCTCTCACACCTCCTGTTTATAGCCACAGTGAATACATATACCAAGTTTTGTAGGATCTTGCACGTAGTTGCGAAAATGTTTTCATAAATATTGATAATGCTAAGAGGGGTACTACATATTAAACCCATATTAACACTGGTGAAGGAGCAGCTATTTAATGCCATCCACAAACATCCATGAATTGACTTAAGATAAAATACGCTCACAGTTCAACATAGCATCTAGTTGCTCAAAAAGGCATCCAGTTTGACTGTCTGTAGGTACAGTATGTGGGAAAAATAGCAAATATCCTTTAAACTAAACTCCCTTTTAAAGTAGGCTGGCAGCAGTAAAGACATGTACTGTATTTAATATAATAATGTGCTTCATAGAATTTGTAGTTGTTGCAGATAAATCACTATCAAGGATCACCAATAATAATGTTTTTTGCATACCGGAGCTTTCTTGTCAATTGGTTTGATGAGGAACTTCTTGTCATTGAAGGAAATATTTCTGATCTCACTCCAGGGGAAGCCGATCTTTGGGGTCATCCTGTAAAATATTGGCAGGGCTTACGGCTTATGGTCAATGGTATAGTTACAGTAACAGAGGTTATCATGATCTTTAACTACACCCAGTTCAAACATAGATATGACACAAAGATAAGAATAGCCAAACTAGGGTCTACAGCCATGGTAGCAGCTCTGTGAGGATACACTCACAGTGACTATACAGTATATATGTATATATATATGCTGAGGCTATGCAGGTTCACTATGTTCACCATCTTACTTTAGCATTTTTGCATGCTAATTAAAATTAGGTAATTGCAACTGAGGCTGATGAAATGTCATTAGTTTTACAGGTATTTAGTCATGAACCAAAGTATCTGACCAAAATTTGGACCTGATGATAACTCGATTTTCAGGAGACATCTTTTGTCCAGCCCTTAACATTTGAGACAAAGGATGTGCTTTTAAGTAAGTTACTAGTTACTAGTTCATTTAGTTTGTTTGGGGAAAAACAATATCAGAGACAAATGTGTTGTTATGAGTGTTTTTACACGTCTTAAAACATGTCTGGAGGGGATCTTAAAGGGATTACCAAAATCCATTGCAACTGATCCTGAGGGGAACATGAATGTCTGTGCCAAATTCCATGATGGTAATACATCCAATAGTTCTCAACACATCTTACTCCGAACCAAAAATGTCAACCTGATGGTGGCGCTGGAGGGGAAATGGCAGGGGGTCACCAAAGTCAGTAGGATTCATCCACTGTGGACCATGAATGTAAGCATACACAACAAGTTTGTCAGAGACGTGTACATTTTTAAATGGCGATGTACCTGTCCTTTTTGTCATAGATGTTCAGCCCCAGCGCGTCCACTCCCAGCCACAGCTCTGACCCTTTCTTGTTCTTGATGTTAAAGTAGTTGACCCCGTACATCTCCAGATCCTGGGCTATCTTCAGGTACTCCACCATGGCATCTTCTCTGTGGTGTGGAGCAATTTAATGAACTACACAACACCTGTTTGTAAAGAATGCATTAATGACTTTTTGTAGACTGCAGTACCTCAGCATTCCCTTGTGCTCCTGATGCCACACCTGGATTCTTTCCTCCCACTGATTCTTATTCAGCTTGTGCTGCTCCAAAACCCTGGTTTTATCAGTAAAGAGGGCACACCAGTTAGAATTCAGATGACTGAAACTGGAATTAATTTGAACGTTGGTGAACACAAATATCCACAGGACTCAGTACCTCTGTGGCAGCAGCTTCTCTCTTGTGAGGTATCCTGGTACGTGATAGTCTTTCTTGTAGTCTCCGTGTTTGACCTGAACTGCATACGAGGCCAAGAGCACTGCAGTCTCAGGTGGGCAGTATATGTCATCATTTAGGATGCTTTCTTTTACCTAAAACACCAAAGAGAGATCTGCTTTAACTCACCAATCCCTCGTGTTTTGTGACGCGTTCTGTTTACACAGATCACTGTACGCGACAGTTAGTGTTAATGGGACTCACAGAAAGAGAAACCCTATGTGTTCTGGTGTTTATTCAGCGCACCTGCATCCGTTTTTTGTACTCCCTTATGGAAAACCCACAACGGGATCTATGTGAGTCACTGTGGAACCCCCACTGGTCGTTAAGACAGGTTCAGCACTTTGTTTTGATTGAAATTCTTTATTTATGATTGCATCTGCAGGGTAGCACACTCTCATTAAATGGCATTAATTACATTGTGATATCCACTTCGTCTAGGTTCTTGATGTACGTTTAACTGACTCCTATTGTTGTTTTTATATGAATTTTATTCTCCTCTCAGCATATATCCATAGCAAATTAATGGACCCTGATGCTTATCACGGCATACAAATAAAATATGGTACCATCAACTCATAAATAAGTAAGAGTAATTAAGAAAGCCCATCATTAGCATCCCGTGGTTCAGGGGTGCCAATTTACGACATGATTCCCTTTAACAAAATGTCAGTGTCTTTGTACGTATACTCATCTCCAACCTGCAGAAAGAAGAGGCGCTGAGTTGCCTCCTGGATCAGTTCATCAGCGACATCCTCAGGGTAAAATTTGGCCCTGAACTTAATCAACAACGGGTTGTCCCTCTTCACGTCTTGGGCTGTCACCTGGGATTGGCACACCACAGCAGGAATGAAGAAATGCGTACTAATTAGCCTCAATGGGTTGACACAGTAGCGTTACTAAAACCATAACAATGATGCCATCTTCACTTATTCAGCTGTCAGGGGAGTCAAGTTATACCAACAAGCGATGCAGTGTTGACACACCAACTTTCTCCTCACCCTTTTGTTCAGCTTGAGCCAGGTGGAGAAGCTTTTGCTGTCCTGATACTGGAGGCCAAAGAACCAGGTTTCCCTCAGCCCGATCGTCTTCACTATCTAAACATATCAACAGACAACACGGTCACGCACTCCTCTGTCAAAGCAGCTGTTTGATTGTAATGCTTAGGGTACCTGGTCAAAAAGCTGTTTGCCAGTTGTGCTGGGCAGGATGGCAAATTCCAGCTCAGCGTCCATGGTTGTAACGCGGACATTTATCTGCCAGAGAAAAGACTCAGACTGAGATACAGGGGGAAAAAAATCACTGCTGTCCACTCATCTGTGTCACTGGAGAAGCATCAAGGAGCATGCAGAGCAACAACTGGGTGAGAAAGAGCTGTAATAATTTTGCTTGTTCTTTGAAACAATGCTAAATTTGTTTGGTTCTCTGACAGCAAAATGACCAAAAAGAGTGTTTCTTACATTCTTCTGTTCAACCAGGAGCATCCAATCGCAAGAGGTTGGTGGGGACTACAATCAAAAAATGAAGCCCACAGTATATTTTAGACTTGACTGAGAACATAGGGTTCATTCCATGATGCATAAGTATTAACGACCGGGTCAAAACAATGACACCCATTTAGCGTTAATCTTGCATATTAGCATCAAACCACATACATATATCTGCAGTTGTTAGTATAGACTGACTTGTACGATCTAAAAAAGCAGCAAAGAGCAGAAATTGTTTGCTCCATTCCTCATAAACCTTTCTGAGATTAAAAAGTGTATAATAGTAATAAGAACAATAATGTACTACAGTTGTAAGCCTTGCTGAACAGACTGTTTCAATGAATATATATGAAAACAAGATGAGAAAGTTTAACTTGTTTATGTATTTAATGTGACAACACACAATAAATCCAGGAACGCAAACTTATTGTGTTTGTGTCCCTGGATTGTATATTGTACACATTAGAAACATCTGGCAACTGGGCAAGCTAGCCTACATTTTGCTCTACACATTCTTTTTTAAATTAACAATAAACTAATACCTTCTTGTAGCTTTTAAATTACAGAGCAAGTCACAAATTTCAGACAAACCATTACAGTTGCAATTGAAACATTTGAACTTAATAGGAAACAGTGAAAATTAAGATATAATAAAAGGAAAGATAGGTACTTACAGTTGACATTTGTTTTGTTTTTATCTGTAACCGAAACACTCCTTCGGAGAGGTGCTTGTAGTTGCCTTTTCTCTGCGGAGTCATATGAAACTGCTTGCAATACCTACAAGGATTATACTGAATGAGAATGGACCATTGTATTGTTCCCAAGTACTTCTCTCTTGGTTAATCCAATGGCAGCTCGGGGGCCCACACATTTTAGAGAGGCAGCCTTCATCTTGTGTGAAGAGTTTTCCCCTTATAGTGATTCGATTTGGACTGTGCATCACTCATTTAGGACCTAGACAGGATCCATGTCTCCGAAACCTATTTATAGAGGGACACGAATCAACAGTAACTCTGCAGCACCTGATGTTCTAGTAGCGGGGAAGGCGCCAGCACATTCTGCTGATCTAATAATCCTTTCAGTTACTGTTTTCAAGTTTTAAGCATACTGTATGTTGTTGTGGCACAGTGGTTTTGGGGTTGGTGTGGTGGTGTGTTTGGTGTGTAGTCCTGTTGTTAACTGCTCACACTGTGGTTGCGGTAGCTGACAGGGCCGTAGACAGGAGTTTACAGGTAGTGAAGTCATATATCAAAGGAAGCCCCGACCCCGGCAGCTAATCTTTAACACAAAAACAAAACATTTAACTGTATCATTTTATTTAATTGTTGTAACATGTTTTGTTTCCCTCCTCCAGGGAATAAATAGGAAAATCGTTGGATTGGTATATTTATTAATTTATGTACATCTTAACTGTAAAAATTAGAAGGCACTGAGTCCAAAATGAGTAACTTTAAATTATAAAGTAAAATGATCCTCATGTCTCCAAGCTCAAATACATGAGTGATAATAATCCAGCGTTATATATATAATATATACACATATAACACTGACAAGGGCCATTCCACATAAGGACTTCTTCTACTGTTGATAGTTCTCAGACCTGGAATGCAGGACTTATTCCTACAGTATTTCTTCCTTGTGGTCTTGCCACTTTTCCTGAAGTAATCTGATCTGAATACTTCTTTCACCACGAGCTAAAGACCTTGCAGCTTAAGTGATAAGTAGAGAGAGACGTGCTCCGTGTTGTCCTTTCATAGGACCGATACTACGTTACTTTGCCCTGCACCAGTCCCGGCTCCTTATCTGATGTTAAAGTGAAATGAAGTGAAGTGTGAACGCAGTTTAACGGGAAGTGTTCTCTCTGCGTTTGATCGCGGGCCGTGCACGCGTGTGTGTGTGTGTGTGTGTGTGTGGCACAGAGGGCTCGTGGCGCCGCTCCGGTCCTCGCGCGTCGCCACGGCGCCTCACGCGCCGCGGGCGCGCGCCCGTTGTGTGTGCGCGCGCGCCCGCACGCCGGCCATTGTGTCAGCATCAACACGGAGACCACCGCGGCCCTCCGGGTGACTGAGCCGGCCGAGCGAACCACAGGGGCACTGCGACACCATGGCGGACGAACAAGAGATAATGTGCAAGTTGGAGAACATCCTGGAAATACGGTGAGACGCGCGCGTGGACGGAGGGAGGGTGAGCTGGACGTTTTGTCCGGTGCGCGACGCGTGCGGGGGGGGGGGAGCGTTGTCTTTAGCTCACGCTAGCCGACCGAGAACCGAAAAACCTGGCTCCGCTTTTGTTACCCGGGCTAGCTCCCGTTAGCCGTCCGCGCTCTCTCTCTCTCTCTCTTTATGGGCTTTTGTTGCTCGGGCTGCGGCTCGTTCGCGACGGCGTCGGGCGAGGAAATCGCCTGCGCGTCGGACGCCGGCACGCGGAGGCTGTGGTTCAGGCGGGTTCTCGGATCCTGCGTGCGTGGATCCTCCAGATGTGTGTAAACAAAACACCAGATGTGCGTCGCTAATTGTTTGTGTGGGGTAGGGTTAGCGCCTTAGCTCGCAGTCTGATCGGTCTGTCATCAACTCGCAGACTGGTGTCGGATCTGATGGCTTTCTGTCGCAGCCACACTTGTTAGCTGCGTAACAGATGTGCAGAATATATTAATTCACGTGTGTATTAACTGGTCATTTTGCTTAAGATTAATGCAGAACGTCTGTTAAGTTATTCATAATTTTACGCACATATAAAAACACAGCATGACAGATGGAAAAGAATGTGTGGTGTTTTAGATTTTGATTTATTTTTGAAGACATCCTTATTATGTTTTTTTATCTGTGAATGTAAATAACCTGACAGCTGGTGTCTTTTGTCTGTGCCACTGGCGGCAGGAACAAGACGGTCCAGATGCAGAAGATCAAGTCTCGCCTGAAGGTTGAGTTTGAGGCTCTGGAGTCTGAGGAGAAGCACCTGAAAGAGTACAAGCAAGAGATGGATCTGCTTCTACAGGAGAAAATGGCACATGTGGAGGAGCTGCGGCTCATCCACGCTGATATCAATGTGGTGAGTGAGCGCTGCGTTCAGCCTCTATAGGAAAAGTGTCCCAGAAATCTCAGTTCAGCTGTTCAGTTTAGCAACAGCATTGGGAATAGCAATGTTAAACCAACAAAATATAATAAGGATATATTGAATGCAACTCCAGTGCCTGTATTATTTTCAGTATACAAGATATAATGACTAGATACAACCTCAAATAGCCTATACTAAGCATATTACATATGTTTTTATGAAATACCCAATCCTGTCCCCTCAGATGGAGAGCACCATCAAGCAGTCGGAAAATGACCTGAATAAGCTGCTAGAAACAACTCGTCGCCTGCACGATGAGTACAAACCTCTGAAGGAGCACGTTGATGCCCTCAGGATGACATTAGGGCTGCACAGACTCCCTAACCTGAACGAAGAAGAGGAGAAGCTCTCCCTGGAGTCAGTATACACACATAAACAGACACACACACACAAAAAAGTGCATGCAAGGTATACTAAAATGATTTCGATCAGATGCACTATGAACTGTATCCTTGATACAGTTCATAGTGCGTCTACAACCATGTAAGGTCTCACAGTCGTGTTTTTTACAGCCAATTATTTACACGTGCTGTAGATCAGAAAACATACACACACTACATATGAAAGATACCTTTTTCAACATTTGTATAATACACTTGCACATACGATGAACAGTTTTGTGTTTTTTCACATAGGAACAGTCAAAATCACATAATTCACAAACACAATGTACAGTAAATGTAAAATACTGTCTTTATGGCATTTTTGCACGGACATATAAATATAATCTAAAGTATAACCATACAGATTCTCAGGCATACAGCATAGAGCAAAGGCAACTAAAAAAAACACTGCCAGGAAAGTGGGAAAAAATACAGCTGCTGGCAGACTATATAAATATTCAATGGTGCAGCAACAGATGATATTTCAGTGTGCATCGACATACTGTTACAGGACAGAATGTGAAAGTTAATCAGACTTGCAGGAAAATAATGAGTTTATTCATTTGTGGGCCCCAGGTACATTTAAGCAAGACAAATACAAAGTAAAAATGACCCAAGAATGGAGTCTTGTAGTATGTAATCAGTGACTTAGATAAAAATAAACTCATTCACAGAATGTTGGTCCAGTCAAAAAGAGAGTCCTTTAAATACTGACCCATTGCTTCAGTCTATTAATAAGGATGTTTTGGTCTACTGTATTAATTGCTAAACTACTACCAAGCTCCAGTAGCAGTGTCAGGCTGCAACAGCACTCAACAAGATAACATTTCTGACCATGGCAAGAGAATCTGTTGCAGCGTCACTATGGCGGAGCCATTCAGCAACAACAAAATCCAAACTGGAAATTTGTTATTAATGTGTTATTATTATTATTATTATCCAAGACTTTGAGCAATAGAAGGTAGTTATGAAATGGGCATATATGAAATAATTTTTTTTTTTTTAAAGGTTTCCACACAAATGACCTTAAAATATTCAGACACAACCAGAAGACATTCAACATGGTTGCTACATAATTTCAAAAGTCTAAAAGGAATTCGGTTGATTAAGTGAAGTGATGTCCACAGGACTAGAAAAAAGGGCAAAGTCTCGTATTTGACATAAATCAGTTCGCAGAGAGAGGTTGGCCTGTTGTAACTCACTGTATTTTGATAGGGAGAGGGACTGTCTATAAAGAAAGTAGGGCAGGAGTTATTCGATCAGATGTCCCTAGCTTTATCTAAGACAAGGACACTGGAGGGAGATAAGTTCACCAAGCAGTCTGTACTAAGTTAACATTTTAGACTATGCTTACTAATAGAGGGACGTTCATAAAAATAGTGCTTTTGCATGCATTTCTTTTGTTAAAGTAATTCTTATGACTCTTCAGTATATTCATGCTTTGTTTAACTCTCCAACAGTCATGCTTTAAGCAATGGATGCTTTATTTAGATATTTGTATTTATTTAAATAAAAGGATATATTGTTTAATTTTGACTTGCATTTTCCTGGAGAAACGATATATATGGTTGAGGATCAAAGTCCATTGATACAATTACATAATCCTATGTAAAAGTCCAAGGCATTATTATGTTAATAAATAGAGAGGAATATTACTGACCATTGAAGATGTAAGTGTGAACAGTACATTTTTAGTGGCAAACACACAAAAAAAGCGAAATGTACAAGATTATCAACTAAATCAAGAGTAAAATCTGAATAACATGTACAATTCTGTAGCATAACCATTGGACGCAACATCATTAAAATTAACATCAGTTATAGTTGAGGGTAACTATGAGCAAAATTTGTGTTGTTTCCAGCCTGAGAGTTCAGGTAGATTTCTGCCCTCAGGTTCAAATGCAGTCTAACCAAAGTAGTGCAACATTGTGCAATAATACATGAGTAATAGCAAAATCAGTTATAAGTAGCAACATTGATAGTTTTATTGACAGTTCTGCTGGGTGGTGAGGGATAGTAGAGATATTTGAAGGTAGCTGTTGAGATAACAGGTGGTTGTAGGTCATGAAGACCTGGGTGTACTGCCTCATAGTGAAGTTTCAGATCAGATGTTCAGATCAGATTTCTCAAATGTCAAGGACGAATGGCAGTTCCCTTCTATTTCATCACCATGGTGTTGGATGTTTTTTTCTGTTTGTGCAGACAACATAGTGGAGTTTGTTTTTGAGGCAGTACATTTCCTACATTGTATTTGAGGGAATTGAGTGGGGGATAATCTGAGTGATTTGTCTGATTTTAATATTCAGTCATTGATCTTTACATTTGTTGAACAGGTTTTCATAGTCCCAATATAAACCATTGACAGCAAGATCTTTGGATTATCTCAAATTCCTGGACATTGTTTTTTTTTTTTTCATTTTTGAAGCTGTGAATACAAGACACAATTTCATGACTTTCCACTGTATTTATGTGGCAACAGATGTCTCATCAGCATCTATATGCATATCTATATATCCTGACAAATTAAATCAACACTAAAATATCTGCATGACTAGATACCATGAGAAATCATAAAATCTAAAGTATGTGATTTAGGTGAACTGACCCTTTCAGTGCCTTAAAATATAGTAGAGCTATGGTTACAAGGTTCTTTCTTTTCTTTCTTCTTTGTTCACAAGATGTAAGTCTCATTCTTTAACATGTCTTGTTGGTATAATTTAAGGCTTGAAGAAAAGTATCTGATAGGTGTTCTAGGGTCCATCTAAATTTCTTTTCTATTTGTCCAGCTTGAGAAACGGGTAAACGATGCCAGTGAACAATGAACCCACTTTCAAGCTACAGAATGTCCTTGTTATCCACAACATTGCAGGCACATGAAGGGGGGGACTGACAGGTAGACTCCCGGCTCCACTAACTGCAGTCTGACATCTATCAACAGAGGATGATATTAAGATTGGGCAGTTTACTGAGGAGCATATCTGAGATGATGGTGCTAGAATATGGAAGTGAGGTCCATCTCAGTGTTGGACTAAGAGACTTTTTGAGTTTATCATCCGCAGACATTTTTGCTGTGTAGGAAACTGCAAAAGATGGTGGCGAAAACAGTGCATAGCTCTTTCAATCTCTAAATACAGAAGGTGGTGCCACTGGCCTGGAGCCCAAAGTGACTGGTTTATTTATGGTCAGAAGTGTTAAATGCGGTAAGGATCATGTTTATGTTTTCAGGTGTACATTAGCACAGTTGTAGAAAAATACTTTTTATCAGAGATTTTTTTTCTTTCATCGTCCAGACCAAAAAGTAGACCCAGTTTGCCAGTAATGCTTATTTTGCTAATGCTGATGTTATCCCTCACTCAGTTGCAGCTGCGAAGATGTGACATTCCTGCTCTCGTTTGGTAAATCTTTCTAACTTGAGAGTATGCAGGATATTTTGTAATTGCAATGTTTTGTAATTGTGTTTCAAATGTAATTCACTCTTAACACATGTAGAATACTCTATCTAGTGCAAATTGAAAATTTTCCTCACAGATAAAGAGCTTTGGTTGTGAAGAGTAGTGCTGGGCCACTGCGGCTCTGCACGCTGACAGCATTGTTGGCAGCCTGGCTTCTCATTTCGGCTGTGAACTGTGTGGAAGCTCAGATGATGAGTTCTTTTCTGTCCAGACGGTAGCCGTCTCTCTCTTCCTTCTTGGTGGCGTGCTCCTTGATGTTCTGAGTTTTTGAGATACTTTGAAAATTGAGGCTCATCACTGTTGTTCTTCAGTGGTTTTTCTTCAAAGTCAGAACTCATCTCAGATAGAGATTCGAGATGTCGTCTGGGGAGATGTTAAAAATCACTTGAAGATCGTGCTGCCAGGTAGGGTAATTTAACATGACGGTAATAGTGCCCACTGTAACTGTTTTACAAGGTTTGATGGAGCAACCGTGTAGAAAATTAAATCACACGTCACAGGCCTGTGGGGTGTTTTGTTGAAATACTCTTTGAGAGTGATATATCAACATAAAAATGAGCACTCTACACCTCAGTAATAGGAAAAATCCAATGCCATTGAGTCCATATCAAATAAACTTGTATTAATTGTTATGTTAATGTAGTGCTTGTAAATTGAATGCTTTAATGTTTGGTGGTCTGGTGGATCTTGGTTACAAGAAATACAACCCATTACATTTGTTCGGTGAATGCTCCAGTCTAGTATAAACCTATTTTGAGAGAAACTGGAGAGGGTACAGAAATGAGATATCACTTCTTTTTTTTTTTAAATACTTTTGACAATGGGCCAGTCAGGCACAGAGTCCAAGGCCAAATTTCTTTCCCAGCCCACAGAAACACTCATAAGGCATTCAGACAAACACTCTCACAATGCCTGTACTTTTGCTCAGTTGTACATAGAAAAAAAACGTGTGTGAGATTGACTCTGTTCTTCAATTAAAGTCTCCTTTGTATTTGGTTTTGTCACTCTACATCTCTTGATACACAGCCTAGATGGGATAATCTCAACTGTGATATGTGATATAAAATAAGAATCACAGCTAGCCAGGTTTCTCTCTCTCTTTGCTTTGAACAGTTACTTTGAGAAGCAGAAAGCAGAGTGGCAGAAGGAGCCGCATGAGCCTGCCATCCCAGAATCCCTTGCTGCCGCTGCAGCAGCGGCACAGCAGCTTCAGGTGTCCAGGAAGCAAGATGCACGCCAGACGGCCACCTTCAGACAGCAACCCCCACCTATGAAGGTAGTGCTCCTACTTAGCTAAAATAAAAAAAAGTTTGAATAGTCAGTGGATGGTCTGACCTAAAAGTAGAGCAGCCATTTTCAATGAAGGTCTAAATTACATTTAATTAGGCTGCGCATTATAGTTTATTTCTTAATAATGAAAACACACTGTGTATTTAAGATGTAATTATTCCTACAATATATGGAGGAAATTGTAAGAAAAGAAACCCAGACACCACCCTAAAGTTGAATAAATAAAAGAATAAGCTTAGTCACATACACTCAGATACAACCTGACTAAATTGCTCACTTATCTCTACAACGCAGCAAGGACATAATATGAAGTGATTGCTCTAAATTTCTCCCTGTCTCTCCAGGCTTGCCTGTCCTGTCACCAGCAGATTCATCGTAACGCTCCCATCTGCCCATTGTGCAAGGCCAAGAGCCGTTCCCGTAACCCAAAGAAGCCCAAGAGAAAGCCAGATGAGTAAATCCTAGCTTCAGTCGGGCTTAAAGGGACCTGGTCCAATACGCTGATCTAAGATCAGCCATCTGTGCTTCAGGACAATTTCCACAAGCAGTCCCCACTTTAACAAGTTGTCTTAGTACCTTTTTCATAAACTGTCAGCGATTGGTGGAGAATCTGGTAATGTCATTCTGTTGTTTGTTTTATCAGTGCTTTGGATGTGTTTACATGTAATTGTATGACTTCTATAGTAGGTTTACTAGCTCCTAACCATTTAGCGGCAATAATACAAAAAGGAACTTGATAAAATGTCCAAATAATTTTGCCCATGTTGCTATCATTTATTGCCTTAGATATATTGTACTGTACTTCCCAATTCTTTTGCAATGCATGTGTGCTTCCATGGCTGTCTGTTGTGTATTTTCTGTGCCAATATAAAAATCAAATAGGTTTAATTGCAAAGTTGAATTAAACACGTTGTTTTAATGTTTACAGTGATCGAGTGACCACAAACTGGAGGAAAAAAGCGCCAGACTCATTTGCTCTGTATAGTGTTGTGTGTTGAACTTTAATACAGTGATAAGAAAATAAATGGCTGTTTTGTACTGACCTTGTTAGCGTGTCTTTTTTTTTTTTTTAACTCAAAACAAAGGCTAGACGTTTGTTTCTGTTATTAATAGTGTGAACATAAACACAGCTGTAGCTGGGCAGGGGAACCGAGGACACCACCACCATCATATGGATCAGTGTTCATTGGCAAACGGGTGAGTTCAGCCTGTGTGTCAAAATAAACAGGTATGAATACGTTTGCCTCCACCACAACATTATATTAACACAGCGCCTGACACGTCTGCAGCAGTCTGTCTGAGAAAGGACAGCGAGCGCTTTCTAAATGAGTTCCTGTCGCGTTTTTGTCAGGGTAACCCCTCATTTCATCCTGTTGCCGGGGCAACCCCACGTTCCCAAGTCGTTGCCAAGGCAACCCGGGGTCGCTGTGACCCGCACATCAGCGCCCGAGTAGTTCCTCCCGACACCAGCGAGGGACATCGGAGGGCTTTGGCGGATTTTATTTATTTTATTTTTTTTTTGCACAAACTCCACCGACGTGCACCCACCGTGTTTCACGAGAGAGGACGGTTCGATCCTGGCAGTGATCAACCTGATCAGTCACACCAAACATCGGCCGGCGGTGGGACACCTGCGGCGTGTAGCTCAAAGTCACTCACTCCACGGCCCAAGTGCGTGTTTAGTCTGGCCTTCAGTGTTTGGAACTGCAGCTGTGTCTTCTTCCTCCTGATAAAGCCTGTGAAGGCCAGCGAAGCCCGCTGCCGCTCACACACGCCGCACGCCGCGGGGTCGTGCGGCTCCGCCTCCGCAGCCTGCACACAGGAGGGGAACACGTTAAGTGGAGAAACATGGCGCTTTTTTTTTTTCCCCTCTCCCCTAATGACAACCACATGGAGAAGCTGGCGGCACACAACAGCGAGTCCTAACCCGTCTCGTCTCCTCCTCGAAGGTTTTGAGCCTGAGCACTGAGATGAGTTGAGCGGGGACGGGCCGGACTCCGGGACCCTGGCCCCCGAGGCCGGGGGAGGGCCGGGCTCCGTCTCTTTTGGCACGGCGCTCTGCTTGGTCTCCGAACCCGGCCCCGGCTACGACCTGGCGGTCAGACCCGGCCCCCTGCCTCCCTCTGGCTCCTTGGAGCCCCCTCCTCCTCCTCCTCTCCTCCTCTCCCGAGGAGTCGAGGCGCGGCTGCTCGCTCCGCACACGACGAATCATCCGCCTGCAGTAGTTCCTCAGGGCTTCTTCCTCCTCCATTTTGTACAAAACACAGTTTTCAGTTGTTCACTCAGTGACGCAGCCTGAAATTCAAACGGTGGTCCGGTTGTTGGGTTTTTTTGGGGGAGGGGGAGGGGGTAAGGTATCGTAGCCGCCCGTTTTCTTTTACCAAAATCAGACTTTTATGACTAAACTATAAAAGAATTTTAAACTAGAAGCAAAGGGCATTGACAAAAATGGCTCTCCCCTTTGCCAAAACAGTGTTTGCACTCGCTCTTCTTTTAGTGTCACAGCAGCTGCACTTCCGCCTTCAGCGCGTCACTACCGCCACCTGCTGGCCGACAGGGGCAGCGCACGGACATGTTCTTGTTGCTTTTATTATCATTTTATCGTCATTCACTCTGTGTTTCCTTCAGTTATTAATTAATTTCTTATTTATTTCTTATCAAAGATTCAGTCCTTTGTATGTATCACATGTAAACCAGAGGAGGTGAAGAGAATCACTGTCCGGAGTCCCAACGAAAACTGTGTAACACCAAATTTAAAATGTGCAATACAATGATAATAAAAACAAAGTGTGTAATATTTATACAACGCAACCATGTGCAGTATAAAATATTTTTACCCCCAAAAGTAGAGGGTGTAAACATAAGGTTTAAATAAATGTATAGTGGTCTAAATTAAACAATAATAGGGAATGTAAACGCTGTAGGCTTGGCAACAGAGTAAGTTCTTCCTTTTTACATTCATGTAGTCAGCCTTCTGATACAATATCACATGACATTTAATCTTTGATAATTATTGCAATTAAAATGTAAAGTCCATTCACACGTAACGTAGCACATCATGTGTTCTCACTGCAGTGCAGAGGCTAGTGATCTCATTTTGCCACAGCTCTTGCATCAGGATTCAGGAGGTTTGCATTACAAACAAATCTTAGCTCTCCATATTTAATTGTTCCATGTCTGTGTGCTCAAATAAATAAATAAAGTGTCCTCATGCATTTGTACAATGCCAGGAATCTGGACTCTTGTGCCATCTGCTGCAAGAATGTGATGTGTCACAGCCTCCCTTCTAAACATGGGACCGTATGAAGACATGGGAGGGTTTGGCAGAAGAACAGCTGACTGGCTGCTCCTCTAAAGCTTCAGACAGTCAAGCAGCTGACGCTAAAATGGCCGCCTTGGTGCGAATCAGGGTGAAAAGAGCAAAACTTTCTCGTTGATTATTTGGCTTTATGACCACACCAGGGGAAAAAAAACAGCAATGCAGTCGTGGGCTGTTGGGTCTTTAATACCTTTTGGACAAGCTGAAAAGGAAAAGTGGAGACTTATAACACACTTCACCATAGAGACACAGACATCTCCATTTCATGTTTGTCTTTATCCAGGGACAGACAGTCTCACTCACCAATCACTGACTGAGTGTCACTCTTGTATCACCTTTCTAATTATAAACCTGAGCCTGGACTCTCCAAGAATGGAAGTTTAGCCAGGCCCATCTGTGGCCTAAAATTAGCCCCCACCCCCCAGAAAGGAGCTCTGGCCCCCTCTGTCCGTTAACACACACACACACACACACACACACACACACACACACACACACACCAACCTTACTGAACTTTTCACAACTCACAGCTCCTGTGGAAGCATCACACACTCCTTTGAGGACCTTGCTTTCCTTCTTTCTTCCACGTGACTTATTATGGAGTTTTGAAAGTGTTAAACCAATCTACCAACATCTTTGGAAATAACATCAGCAAGCAACTAGATAAGGTGAGTGTCTCGTCGCAGTAAGTTCCATTTTGTTTCTGACGACACAAACTAATGCGTAACTATGTCACTTTGTTTCTACTGAGCAGATTCTGTGGACCTTTAGGGGAAAAGCATTAATTTCACTTATGTCTGAGTTAAAAAATGCCATTGTGGGGCTGTGAAGCCATGCGCACTCTGTCTTTTTAGGCTGTATTACTGGGATTAGTCTTTAGACAGTAATTTGTCACGTAAACAAACTGCATTGTCTTATGGTTGTAGTGTATGGTCATGGCAACAAGCGTCATTCTTTTGCTTTTGTGTAGAAATCTGTCAAGTTGAAATGAAAATCATGCCCAACAAAAATAATCCCAAATGACAAGAGAATGTCAGCTGTGTATTGGCAGTATTATCATGTTCTGACATTTTTCGCCACTGCAGATGGAAGGGCTTTGACTTGCACCAGCCTGGAGTTACAATATGGTTCTGGGCCAAGCTGTCAACATGAGTTTGATGGACATTTCTAAGATCTTCTCCCTGCTGCAGCCTAAAGAGGACGATGAGGACAACGAGCAGTGTCAGGCCTTGAACAACGCCGTGAGCAGCGACGACGCGACTCTGCTCTCCGAGCTTCTGTCTCAGGAGAGTTACAGGAGGTCTATCAATGCTCGAAGCGGGTGGGGGGTCCCAGTAACCCCCTTGCGCACTGCTGCTGCTCTGGGACACCTGAGGTGCTTGGAGCTGTTGTTGGAGCATGGTGCAGAGGTGAGATACAGAGAGAGCATTTTGTTGTGCAGCTTTCAGATGAGGATGATTTCATTCATTTCATTTAAAGCCAAAAAAGGTTCAAAAAACATTCTTTGGAAATGCTTTGGATTATAGCCTGCTAGTTATTGTGTCAGTATTTTGTACATATAGGGTACTGAGGAACATGGGACTAAATTACTCTGCGAGTACTTTTAAATTACCCAGTACATATTGAATAATTACAAGGTACAAACAGGGCACCAGCAGACTTAGCCTATATATCCTTTCACAACAGTTATGGCATGAAAAGGAGTCCTACACTTAGTTTTAAAAAAACACAAAATATTTTTTAATAAACTTCAATATACCCAGTAACTACACTATAAAGTGTACCGTGAAAAAGGGGGTGAACAAAGGACCATAAACACAACTTATAAAACTATAAACTGTTTTATAGCTATAGCCATAAAGGCACACCCCTCTTCCCAGGCTAAGCCTAATGTTTTGTTCTCTAACAACAAGAATTCTGTCAAAATACCTATAAAACCATATTTATAATAATAAGTACTCCATTTTAAAAAGGTTTTACACTGCAATTTCCAAAAGTAACTTTTTGTAAATATATCATAATTCTAAACCCCATTTTCCCTGCCTTGTTACTATTGTACCCTTTTATTTAGGCACACATTTTTAAATAGGCACTCAGTAATTTAAAAAATACCTAATAAAGGCTCAGTTCCTTCTGTGTGTGTAAAAAGTGAATTAATGTGTTTACAGCCTAAAAAAAAATCTATTAATTCAGCTTTAACGATACAAAGTGCACTCAAAGGATTCACTTAAGGTCTTGGATCACCAAATCCCAGTTTGTCAGGACTGTGTTTGTGTTACTGTTGCAACAATGCTGGTGTGCTGCTGCGTTTCAATCCAGACTGACAGCCTGGACGTGAAGGCCCAGACGCCTCTGTTCACAGCCGTCAGTGGCAAACATCTGGACTGTGTGGTCGCCCTGCTGAAGGCCGGAGCCGATCCTAACGGCAGCCAGTACAACAACTGCTCCCCGGTGCTGACCGCTGCCCGGGAGGGCGACCTAGACGTGCTCAGAGAGCTCCTGCTCTTCGGGGCCGAGGTGGACGTCAGACCCAAGGTCCCCGAGTGGGCCTCCAATGCCACGGCCTGCAGAGGGCCCCTTTATATCTCAGCTGTTTATGGACACCTGGACTGCTTTAAACTGCTCCTCCTCCACGGGGCCAACCCCAACTACAACTGCACAGATGAGAAGATGCTGGCCAGGATAAAGCAGCCGAAGACAGTCCTGGAGGTGTGCCTCCGCTACGGCTGCGGGGTGGAGTACATCCAGCTTCTCATAGACTTTGGGGCAGACGTGTATCTGCCCACGCTGATCATCGACAAGACAACCAAGCAGAACGAAGCTCTGGTTCTGCTGCTCAAAGAGAGAGGTGAGGCACTGATTATAGTCTGCGTTGACGCCGGAAATGTCCAAATGCTTGCGTTGATCCTCGACCTTTGACCTTTATTTCTGTCCGTTTCTGCTCCAGTTTGTCCCAAAACACTGATGTCGCAGACTCGGCTTGCAATCCGAAGATACATCCCCTTCACCACTAAGGAGCCTGCCGTCGACAGCTTGGACATTCCTCTGATACTGAGGAACTACCTGAAGCACGACACCACTGAACTCATATGATGCTCACGTGCATCAGATGTTACGTCCAGTGACCTTTCCTTTTACCTCATTGCTGTTCACTCATGACGGGATAATTGATTTCTAGCACTGACATATTTTCCCACAAGCAGGGCAAGGTGACGGACAACCAATCTCAACATGTGACATTTTCCTCTGATTCCTATAGAGGTCACTGTCCAGTCCCAGTGCTGTAAATTCGTGTTTTTATTATTTATACATTATTATTATTTATACATTTGTATTTATACATACAGTTTGTCACTACTAGCGCATACGTTTGAATAGACATTTTAGCTCTACAAAGCTCACTGAGGTGTTTTTGTCAAACACAGAAAGATGACCATCCTGAAGGGCTCCATGTTGGAAAATCTGCCCTGTCCTTTGGAAGTGTAACACCATGGTTGACCACTAGAGACCACAGTCATACTGCTTATTGCTCTTGTCCAAATTTGAGGCTTTCTTTTGGCAATTTTCAACATCTGTTAATGCCCCTTTGCATCGCATGTAGCGCTGTCTTTTTCACAATTGATATTACACAATCGAATGAAGTCTCTCTTTAGTTATTTAGACATCCAGACACAACCGCAGAAGTACACACACACACACACACGCACGCAGGCCCACACATGCCAACACACAAACACACACAGTCTGCATCGCATCAGGAAGTCTTAGATCTTGCCTGAAAAAGAGTCTTGCATCTTTGGACTTCAAAACATTAGGAAGCGGAGTGATCAGCGCGCCCAACTGGGAGAACATATTTGCATAAGTCTCATGATTTATTGATTTGATTACAGCAGAGTTATTTGCAGGCTACAAGTTGTGGTTGGAAGATTGTTGAAAATTTGCTTTTGTGACTTGTGAACACCATCCCATTATATGCCCTTAAATCTTCCTTCTGTGATACATCCACAAGGCAATGAGTCAGCTGTCGGGAATGAGGCCTACAAACAGGAAATGATGTCACACGCCAGGAAAGCCAGCACAATGCTCTCTCTCACACATTTGACGCCTGGACAAGCAGTTCTGTAGAGGTTTTATTTTCAACAAAAGTACAGCTATATCAGATATGGATTTATTTTTACAGCAAAGTACAACATATTCCCAGTGCTTCTGATTACATCAAAACATATAATGTACATACAGTTGACATCTCCACTCTCCCATTCACAGTTTCTGGATTGAATAGGCATTATTTTTCAGGTTTTTCATTTCTACAACAAATAATCAAACTCAAAAGGCCAGCAAGAAAAAAATTGACAAATGTTTGCATATGGTGACAAAGGATATGGATACTGTGAGTATAATGTTCTGTGATAGGCAAAAATCCAGACCTCAAACTAGATGGTAATATACAATGAGTAGATTCCAAAAGTGGGATGTCAGTCTTCTGTTGACCTTGTTGTCATTGAACACCACATCAATATATGGCTCATTGAAAACTCTGTTGTACCCTGACTATTCTGAAACAACACACGACTGCATAACCAACTGCAAGGAGTTCCTACTGGAGATGTTGCTATGCTAAATGTGAGTGAACTCGGTTAGTGGCTCGTTTACACCCTGGACTAAAAGGAATTACATAAATCTGAGCAACATCTGTTGACAGTCTGCCAACTTGTCTTGGTTATATGACCGGAAAGAGAAAAAAAAATCTTCAATCGCACAGAAGGCTGTCCTCTCAGCTCTCGGTACAAGGTCAGAATGATAATTATATAATAATAAAACCAATATATACACCCTTTGAACAACGTGGCCAAAATGGTACTATTTAATACTGCATTCAATAAATACAAGTGAGGAATTAATTTGTACTGTCAAGTCACTGTACTTCAAAGAATCATTTCTTAAGTAGAAACAAGAGCATGATTTGAATTGCAATGAAGTACTGTGTGTGTGTGTGTGTGTGTGTGTGTGTGTGTGCGTCTTCAGGATTATGTTTATTTTTAGCTCATCCCGAGAGGTTTCGCATTTATTCAGCTCTTCTGCTTGACTACAAATCTATACACAAACACCCATGATCAGTGCTAACTCCTATTTGGTTCACTGTTGTCATAGAAAAATTATACCCGTTTTGCCTCAGCAGTTAATGGCGTTCCAAAAAAAAAACATAACCAGCAGTTTGGACCATGACAGTGTAGGTTGGAGTCAAAGAAGAATGCTAAAATAATGTTACAGTTTATAGTACCCACTATATCTGGGCAAGGGGAGCATCAGTGCCTTTCATTTCACCTATCAGCAGTTCAGCATGAGGAAAGGTTTTCCCCTCTACTTGTCAATAAATAAAAACAGAAGCTACAACCTGTAATGTGTAGTGAGCAGGAGACAGGTGGACAGAGAAGAGAACTCCCTTCAGTGAGATGGTATGGGTTCACAAATGAATGGTTCCGTATCGTGGAAAAAATCCCATTGGAAGTTAAATGAAACTAAACAATCTGTTAAGAGTTGTCTTAAGTCTCATGCAAAATATTGGATGCCACAAGCATGCATTTACCTGGTACTGAGGTCTACCGCACGCTAGAACTGGAACAACATTCGTCTCCAACGCAAAATACCAATATCCAAATATATGATCTGTTCTTTTTACATTATTTACAGTGTGTAGCTGATAAAGGTAAAATAGATGATTCTTCTTTTGATTGATAACTCACTGTTAATAATATACTTTCAAATGTGAAACCTAACTTGACTAATGAAAATCTGTTTCCTACTATATAGCCTATTCAAATTAAACCATCCTTCAGCATGTTCAATAGATAACATTAAAGGAATTCTATGTGGTTTCTAAACATCTGAAATTAGAATTAACTTCTTTTTGTGCAATAAAATTAGCGCTATGTAAGTGTGATATAATATAATAAGGTGTTTCAGTCAGACAGCACAGTATCTACTCATATGGAAAAGGCCTGACCTCTAAGTTTCTGTCCGAGTGGATCTTGTGCACTGGGGAACGAGGAATTCCCAGTGTGTATGAGAGAAAGAGAGAGAGAGAGAGAGAGAAAGAAAGAGAGAGAGAGAGAGATGCAAGTCCCACACTGAAGGGAAAATACATGACTAATTCAAATCTGCCTGTGAAACTGAATAGATAATCACTAGTGGAATGCTGGAAGGCACTGTTAGATAGCATCTCTCTTCTCCGCAGCAGAACGGGCCAGCAAGTGCGCATGATTATGTGTCTGTGTGTGCGTGTGTTTGCCTGCATGCTTGTGTTTGTATGTTGTTAGTGGTGGTGGCGTGGAGTAAGGAATGGGGGTGGGGTTGGGTGGGGGGGCGTAGCACGGGACCTGAGGTTATCATGGCCTGGGAACCATATCTTTTTGCTGTGCCAGACCGGGGAATTATCTTCCAAAACAATCTCACTGGGAGCCATCTCTACAGACACCAGCAGCCAACTCACGCATTTCTCAACTTTCTTTACTGAAACAAAACATAAATTACACAACATACAAAGCAATTCTAAGGTCTTTTTTCCAATAGGTTATAAGGCCTATAAGAAGGCAAACAAATGACATAGAACGATATATAACTCTTTCATATCACGTTGTAGTGAATAGTGAAGATATATAATGATATATCACATTGCACAAGTTGTCATACTGTATATGTACTGTCCATCAGATGATATAATTCAACACAAAATGTACTTCTGTATCTGAGGTCAAAATATGATCACAACTCATGGACTCATGTGTCACTTACATTCCAACTGTAGAAAAGAATACACTTTCATGATGTGTGTAAGTTAGTAGTTTCTCATCAGCAGATCATCTTTTCTAACACCTCTGTTGAAGTGGTGCGGGATCTCGCTCACAGCAGCTTTGGGGACATTGTTGACTAAACAAATCAATCTGATCGCAGCCCAGTCCTTTGTAAATCACTTAACAAGCGCCCAGCTAACTGCCAGAACATGGATCAGATCTGGAAAACAACGTGACGGGGAGGAGTGCCAAGATTTGAAGCCGGAGTCTTTAGAGACGCATGAATCTGTCAGAGGACACCTGCATGCTACAGATTAAATCCACCTTCCTGCCTCCCTATGGTATTGGCTCACACATCTGCAATGTACTTTCTCTCAGCGCTGACTCACAACCAGCTGATAAGGTTGCCCTGTTCATTTAAAATTTCTGCCAGTTTCTGACCATTTCCCCTTGTGCTGGTTAGGGTTCTGTCTAATTTCTCACACTGTGTATCGCTGCTACTCAAATGAGAGAAAAATTCTCATCAGACTGAATATGTGCTGTGCTTTTTTTTTTACAATGTGAGCAATACAAAATAATTAAGTCAACTGAAGAAGTCTTTTTTTTACTTTTTCTTTTTTTTTTTTTTTTTTTACAGCTGACGTGAAAAAGATATATATTATTTTAGACCTTGGCCAATGCATCAACTTCACTTTTAGCTCTCAGTGAATTTCCGGAGGTAGGCTGTGCTCTTTCCAAAACCCAGTGAGCTGCCAGCACAGTGCTACAGGGGTGGTCTCTGGGGAGAGTGGGGAGGGGCTCTGACACAAGGCAGGTGGACCGTAGCTTGCCTATCTCCTGATCCCAGCTGTTTCATCTGAGCGGCAAGCTCTCCGTCAAGTGCAACCCACAGCCCCTCGGCGTGATCGGTTATGAATACCCTGTCAAAATCGGTTGGTGAGAGGATGTAAATATTCTACTGATGTTCCAACTATTGATTTGTTCCCTGACCCATCATATCGTGGCCAATGGCAGCTTTCCAAAAGAATGAAGCTCTTCCTCTGAGAGCCACTGACTCACAGAGGCGGAGCAGGTGGGTCGGGAGATAGAGAGGACGAGAGAGGGATGCAAAGAGTGAGGGAAACACTGTGAACGTCAGACTGAAGAGAGGGCTACTATATGCAAACAGCTAGAGAGGGGAATATGGAGCGTTGAGAGTGAGGAGGAGATCCAGACATCAGTGGAGCAGAGATGGCCAGTCTGTGATCAGTGGCAGAATGGATTTAACGCAGAGATGATGCTGACAGTCGAGCTTAACAGGTCCTTCACAAGCCACAGCCAGTAGCTGAGGCCTGTCGTTATTCAATCTCACATTCAGAAGAATGCAACAAGCAGTCTCACATAGCAGCACAGCAAGATCTCAGCTTTTGGACACAATCATACTACTAGAAATGCCCTGGCTTGGCCTTGTGTTTCTTCCCAGATGATGAATTAAAAATGAAATAATATAACAATCTCAGTAACTCCAGGACATTCAGATGGTGTGAATATGCAGAATCCGAGGGGAAAGAGTTCATGACAGTCGACTCAGCTGGAGAAGCATGATAACTAAGAACGTTACTAACATATATGAATTGTAAAGTTTTATTTTTTCTCAATTTCTCAAGTCTTCAGTCCTCTTGCTGCTTCCAATCACACTCTATATTAACATTGGTCCTTAACTTCAAAGTCTCTTGTGTATGTGTGGTTTTCGTATTTTTCTTCATCATGATCATCCAGTGTTTAGTGCTTCTAAGAAAAATAGCTGGTCCTTCGGAAGAGTCTGTGTATCTCTATTTCTTAAATGGAGCTAATCTACTAAAATTCTGCCAGAAAGGAGCCTGGCCTCTTTTGGATTGACTGAATTCAAAAACCTCTCCTTGTGCCATGTCCTCCGTTACCTCATACTGCCCCACACTGAGGGGGTCCTGGGGGGGCGGGTATGAGGGGGGCGTGCACCTGTTTACACCTAAGAAGGCAGGTGCAAAGAGAGCAAGAAGGGGTTGTAAGGGGAGAGGGACAAGGAGGCAGTGCAGGGCACAAAGCAAAAGAGAAAAAGAAGGGAGGTGGATAGCAAACAGGAAACATTGTCAGTAATGTATCTGAAACAGACACAACAACACAACATCAAGTCATGCTTCCAAAGAAAACAGGCACATAGACATACAAAATGAGCCTTCACTGTTAACATTCCTGCATATTAAACCTGAGATATGATACAGTATGATCATATGATGACAGCTGAATTGGGAGAAAAGTGGAATTCAGCTCTAGCAATGACACAAGGGAGACTAAAGGTGCTATTCAATCAAACTCTGTAGCAGGCAAACAAGAGAACCAACAGATTACATCCGATACAATGATGAAACCAGGCATTTGGACAAGGGACATTGTTCTTCCATGTTTGTTGACAGCACATTTGTTTGAATAGCACCCTTGACACTTGAGAACACAAGAGTGGCAAAAATAGAGCCAACAGAAAGCTGTTAATATGCATTTAACTACAGTCTACGATGTCATTTAGCTACAGTCTACAAGCATCACAACTAAGCTAGCGCAATTAAAACTTAGATACAATCAATATTTGGAGATGAAATATTCAAAAGTTGCCATGGCATCTTAGGAAAAAAATGCAAAGATGAGAAACAGTGTCTTTTGTTACGGGTATTTTGCCAAACACTGTTTTAGCAGTTAGAAGGGTTTGATCTATTTGTGTTTGTGGAACCTGTTTATCTTGGATTGTCAAGATAATGCTTGTAAACAGATTGGACAGTGACTGCATGCTCCAATGCCAACGTTAATCACAACACCTCCCAATGCTGCTTAGCAGTTGCCATGGCATCTTATTGTGCTAGCTCTAAGGAGAACTCTAATGCATATACCTTTATCATTTTCAAACCATGTCCATACAACATGGCCCTCTTTCTCAAGATGAAATCTATAAATGAATCTGAAATTCAAGAGAGTACTTCACCTTGTGCCAGCCATGTACACATACAGCACTTAGAAACACACAACATTTACTTCTGACAGACATCTACAGGGATCCTAACGTCAGAGAGAACATTCCAGCAGTGGTCATTGGTTAATTAATACTTTAATGGATGGTCATGCTTATTGTGAAACTGGCAATAGCATAACATCAGTAATGGTATATGTACAAACATCTAGCCTCGCACTAAAATGGCTACATCTTAAAGGATGATACCAGCAGTTTGGACGTGTGGGTTCTCTGTTTGATGCTTTGTCAGGAACAAGCGTCTTGAATAACATGTTTGACATGTTTTTCTATTACTGAGATAGCTGGTAGCCGTTGGAGTAGTTTGACATGTCTGGCTTCAAAACAGAACTTGCTAAATCAAAAGTAACATGATTACCCTGATGTTTCTCCTGACTTCAAGGTGTCATGTTGTTCCATTGTGCTAGATAACACAATGTAAGGTAAATAACACAAAATAAATCAACTAGAGCACACCTGTACACATCAGAAGTATCAACCAAAAAGGGTAATTTTGTTTATATGTTGATCTATATGTAAATGGAAGTGATAAGCTCCAACAACCACCCTTACTCAGTAAAAGAAAAAATGCAAACAGTTTTCTGAGGTATTACATTTTTTCCAGACAAGCGTGACACAGGACCCACATGCCATGAACATCGGTATCTCCCTTTAAACTCAATACTTCATGCAAACAGCCCTCTGTCTTTTCATTGATGCTTAACAGCTGCTTTACAACTCATCAAGTCATCCTCGTGTATGGGCTGACAGACATTTAACTCAAACATCAAATATTGAAAGTTATGTAGCGAGAAGACATGAATCCACTTGACGTTTCTAGCTTACTTAGTACACAGATAGTATAGGTCCATTCATAAACAGAGTAGGCGTGTTTAAAAAAGGTGTAGAAAGTAAAAAAAGAGAGCAGGTTAAAGGAAGAGTAAACAGCGATGAGAAGACAGAGCACACCAGCGAGGAAAAGAAAAGGGAAATCACCTGATATCTTCTTGTTGCCTCACCTTTCTGTTTGGTCACCTTTCTCACTGTCATGGCTGCCTGTCGCTTCTGGTACTCAGAGATCTCGAAACCTAAACAACAAACAATATTGGATGTTTTACAAATGTTCCGCACAAGGGCTGTAATGCATGTGAAAAAGGATGTAATAAGCCACAATAAGCCACCTTTCACTGCGATTTAAAAACAGCTATGAAGCATTGTTGGGGTTTAGCTTTTCACAGTAAAGTACAAAACCTGCTTTAATGTTCATGCATGCATGTGTTCAACATTTTGAACATGAAGCAGCCAGCCAGAGCTAAGATCTGATTGTCACGCTCGCTTTCTAACAACTATGGCTTTTATGTCACACACATTACAAGTGAATTCATGTTTTGTGCTAAACAAAAGTCACCTTGTACTGTGCTGCAGCAAATACAACATGTAACTGAACTTGTGAATCAAAATAATGCTTTTCAAACTGGGAAGTGCAGAGGTGCGCGACTAACCAATTTTCTCATCCTCTTGCACCATCTTCCTCTCCTCGTGGAAGGCCCTGAGCCAGCGGATCTTCTCCTCTGGCTTCTTGGCCAGGAAGATGTGGATCTCCTCGCTGTCTTTGTTGCACAATTTGAAGGCGTTCTTCACACTGACGTTGAAGTCATCATCACGCCCGTCTATGGCGTCCCGCACATCGTAGCGATCCATGTCGATGCGGCCCTTATAGTACAGGATGTCCCGGCGTATCAGATCCTGGGGAAGAAGAGGGGAGGACTGTTAATGTGTGTGTGTGCTGAAGCTTAGAAGTGTCAACAAGCATCCTTCCCTTGGTATCCTGAGACTCTGTCTTATGCAACCCTTTCCATCTGCTGCCCAAACATACAAACACCTTCCACACACATTGCGGAATGCCGAATTTCTCAGCAAAACCGCTCTACACTTATCACAAAATGTAGAAAGTACTATTTCAACAATGGCATATACACTAGTTTATTAGGTACACCAGTACAATCAAATGCAGAGCCACCCAACAACACTGCAAAAATTCCTTCTTTGTTAAACTTATGATGGTCAGTTTTTGATGACAGTTTGTGTTTATTCAGCTGTTGTAAACTAAAAGATTTTACCAGAGTGTTTAGTGGTTAACCAGTGATACATTAATCATCATTAATCATTTGAGCTATAAAATGTCAGAAAATATGCAAAAATGTCCATCCCAGTTTCCCAGATCCCCCCTGGGTAATGTCTTTAAATAACTTGTCCAAACAACAGTCTAAAACCCAAAGTTATCTCACTTTACAATTGTAGAAAACTACGACAACCTGCACATGTTTACATTTAAGAAGCTGATAGATCCTCCACAGTATTGATACATGGATGTTACATGGATGTAACTTTACACTTTATACTATTTTATATCACTGCATTTCTTATATTGTCGTTACTAATACTGTACATAAACATTCTACTGCACTGGCTCCTCCTGCTTACTTTCCTGGTTACTTACTGCTAACAACCTACATATATGTATATATATGTAGCTACTTTTTACAAGCTGTTCTCCTGCTGCACTTTTTATGTCTTCATGTCATAGATTCTAACTAATCTTTTAAAAGTTGATCTTATACATTTTTTTAAATATACATATTTGTTTGAGCACAGTTGGAGGGAGCCTGAGAACTAAGAATATCATTGTCAAAGACTGCTTCACTGTAATTGTTGTACATATGACAACAAAGAACTTGAACTTGAAGACTGTTTCAGATTAATTTTCTGTTGATCATTTCAACAACTAGTCATTGCAGCTGTGAGGTGTTATATTTATTATATTTATATTCTGTCAACTTCATGCAAACTATGGTGTTTAAGACATGCACTGTGTCCAAAATCACTGCCTTGTTCACTCATTCACTATTTCCTGTACATTCAGTTGTTGTCTCAAGAGAGTGCATTTCACGAGGACACACTCAGTATAATACTACTAATACTATTAACACCCAATGGCGGTCAGTAAATAAACAGGATGTCGGACACAGTCTCGGGGTATAAGATACATTAGTACAGATAAAAAACGGTGTATGAAACTGGAATTGTGACTAGACATAGTGGTGTTTTGGTATTTTTCTGGGCTTTTGCTGTTAAGAGTCAGACTGTGGAACACCTATTGAGATCAGAGAGGCTACATAATTAGCGTCTTTTAAATCCCTTCTTAAGACTTAAGATTTCTTAAGAAAGTGTTTATTTTTTTTATATATGTTGCTGGGTTTTATCATTTCAGTTTTTATTTGTTTTGTATTTATCTGCTGTTCTTTGTCTGTGTTGTTTTTATCTGTGCTTTTATCTTTGTAACCTTTCTTAAGAAAAGTGCTATATTATTAATATATGACTTGGGTCGCTAATTTCTAAGTATCGTTTTTATGACCGTAAAATATACAAAAAACTATTAATATAAAATTTTTATTTTTTAACTACACCAGTACCGGGCTGCAACTAACAATTATTGTCATCATGGATTAATCTCCTAATTATTTTTTGATGAATTGATTACTTTTTGGCCCAAAATGACATATCCCACAAGTAACCTTAACCTTTGTAATTTTCATAATTTGGAGGAATAAGACAGTCACATAAAAACACCATTGTGTCCATTGCCTTAGGACAAAATAACATCCAGTCACACTATAAGGTCAAGGAAGGTAAAAAGGGAAAATACAGAACAGGCATCTTTTAATAAGCGTGCAGAGACAAATCTGCATCTGTGTGCTGATAAGGAAGAGATGAGAGGAAAAGATGGAAGGCTACATGCAACGTGTTACTAACACACCCTGAGGGCTGCCATTACACATGTTATACTGAGGATGCTGGAAAAGGATGTGTAGAACAAAGACTAGAATTTATAATTCAGTGCGTCTTGGAGCAGAATTTATGTGGTGGACCAGAACATCTAACACACGTGGTGATCTGCAGAAATACTGGAGTTCATTCCTGATGTCAGAGATGTTCAACAATGATAGAAAGGGGGAGGACGAGGAGAGAGGGAAAGCAGTGTGTCTATATGTCTTTGTTAGTTTTTTTCTGTGTGTGTCTGTGTAATGGGGAAATTATTGTTCCTCTGTGTGTACACGTGTGTGTCCGTGTGATGATGCAGTTATTCAGCCCGTGTGTGTGTTTGTGTGTAACAGTCTGTCTGCATTTGTGTCTGTGTCTCTGTGTGTGCATGCATTGTAGAGTCTAGCCAAGCGTGAACATCCGTCTGACAGGCGAGCACAGCCTTGGTGCATTAGAGCCCAAACTACCACAGCTCCATTTTGTGAAAGGTGCTGAAGATTTGAACGCATCTTCAGTGAGGGCTGGTGCGTCTCATACGGTATTATGTAATCTATTTGCAGCTCTCGAGTAAGGTTGAACAAGAAGTCACATTGTGTTCAAGCATCTCCGTCACCAGCCGTGTGATACAAAACTTTCAAGAACACACGCTGAGGATGTGTTTTTGCTTATCAGCTTGTTTTCAGCCAACAGAGTCTTCAAAAAAAAAGTGAGAAAGTGAACAAAGAGAGAGAGAGCGAGCCTACCTTCTTACAGAGAACCAGCTGGTGATCAAAGAGGAAGAAGACTCGCTGCTGGCTGCGTCCATACGGCTGATAGATCCATGACAACTCCCCAGTGTAGATTAGCTCTGAGCTCCTGTCCAAGATATCATCCCCCTAAACACACACACACACACACACAAGCACAGAAACATAATGTATACATGAAGAAGATACTCATAGAAGACAGAACTATCTAATTGATGAATTGCCACAAGCTAAAAAGCCTAACTCCACCAATTTTACACTTCACAATAAAGATCAGTTCACTGATCATGGTTAGTAGTTCTTGGCCTCTGAAATCAGTTGTACAATGTCTTCTGTGTAAGACATGATTGTTAATTTAAGGAATTAAAGGAATGCTTCTCCGGGAATTTTATAAGTTTACACAAACACTAAATTAGATGTTTGCCCAAAGTGTCTACATTTAGTGATAGATATATGGAGTAAAATGTAAGTTCTTCTGTCCCTAGGCAAAATCTGTAACTTAACAGATGGACTCAACAGACCACACCAGATTTTGCTTGGTAATTACTCCACAGCCTATACATAAACATACCTCCCAGTCCAGAACAGAGGCTTGCCACTGGGCGATCTTGTCGATGTTCTCAAGCCTCCTCTTCCTCTCGTTGATCTGCTGAGTGACGTTCCGCATTACTGCCAGTGCTGCTGCCACGTATCGATAGTCACTACAGACACAGTGTATACATAATTACTCCTGGGGTGTTAGAGGGAAAAGTTATAGCTCTTGGACCAGGATCAGCCACTCTTTAAAAAAGACACGTAATGTTGCAGTAGTGAATGATACAGAGTGGCCTATTAAAGGACTGGGGTTATAAACTCAAGCAGTAAGTCTGCTGGAACACGGTCAAAATAACACACTGCTATTTAATTCTAATCAGCCACTTTCTCTATTCACAGTTAACTCTGACTGCGTCTATGCTAACTGAGCTGGATTTATCCCTCTGGCTTAGATGTGCTACCGATCCAATCCTCACTTTGGAAGATAATGCGTGTGTGTGACAGTGCTGTGTGTGTATGTGTGTGCGACAGAGAGCAGGCCTATATCTGGCAGATTCTCCACAGTTCCTAACAGTCAAATACTGCGATCTGGCAGGCCTCGCTGGTAGAGCTGGCACCTGTCCCTCTCTGGCTGAGAACGCATGGTTTGTGAATGACCTGGAGCTGGCTGAGACACGCTGAATCACTTACACCATGATTCTGTGGGTTTGCACGCATGAGTTTGCACATCTGGATGCTCGAGTATGAGCCTGTGTATGAGAGATCATCTGCAAATGTTTATATTGTGTACTGTGCTTCTGTGTTGTGCATGCAGTGTGTGGAGAATGTTGATGTTTGTATATGTGCAAACAAAAGTCCAAATTCATATTTAATCTGCAATCTATTTATATCCAGAGTTCTATGCAGGGATCCCATGGCCATGTATTGAAATGAAATTGATTTGACATGGTTATGAATTGCAGTACTGTTGCATATATTTGAAATACAACTGACATTCCTTTATGAAATGTATTCCTCTAAAACATTCACAGAAAGCTGGTCAAACAGTGCAAAATACATTTGTTTCAGTTCATGCATGTATAATCACCGCTTCAGTAGAATAAACCCAACACCTGCAACAGCTACATTGCAACACAATGCATCTGGAACTAAATGATGCATCAGTAATGGCTTCTTCTTAGAAACAAACAGATTCAACACATTCAGCAGATTAAATGTGACCTTGGCCAATGCGTACTGTACCTGTGCTCCTGCGCAGTGTATTTGAGAAGCTCAGCCAACTGGAGTGGATATTTGCAGATTTTCTGGACAGGGGTGAGCAAGAAGCCGTCTATGGCAATGTCAATCATTTGCTGGAGGAGGCGACAGGCCTCGAAGAAGTGCTGGTACCTGCCATCCCTCATCAGTTTGCTCAGCTCCATACAGGCGTCCAAGTGGTTGTTACAGTATTCTGAATAGATCCAAAAACCGTCTTGCTGTAGAACAAAGGAGTAGAAAGACACATGATGAGAGAGGAAAATATGTAATGAATCCTCTTTTCAATAAAACATGCTGGAGAGAGGAGTGCCAATATGTATAGAAGAGCAGCTCCGGTTGCTAAAATTTTTATTTGAGCTTTTTCTCTTAAGATCATGACTTAATTATCTCGTTATCTTGAGATAAACTGTTTGCTGGTGACTTAATTATCTCCACAACTTAACTGTTATCTCAAGATAATAAGATAATTAAGTTCTGATCTTGAGAAAATAGGCCTAACAAAATTATTAGCACTTATGGCTGCTCTAGGCTGGACAGCGTGTATGAGTTGTTATAAAACAATGTTATAAGGGGAAAATGCTTAAGAAAACAGTGTTTGAACTCACATGTTCTAAAAAGCATGGTCCGATTTCAGAGAGGTGGGGTTCCTCTGTGTTGTACTGTTTCTCCAAATCTCTAACAAAGCCCATCTGGAAGCGGTAGATGTCCTCGATGTTCCCAAAGATGACTTTCAGCTGGTCATCATTGAACATGTCCACACGCTTCCTGCACTGGCGCAGGTAGCCCTGCAACAAAATGGTTTACATCTACTGTGAAGTTTTGATGATCCAAGTGCCAGGTCCTGAATTGTGACATGGCAGCAAGGCTATGAGTCAGAAAATGCTACAGAAAGGTACAATGTAGGCCTTGTTAAATATCAATATTTTTGTTAATTCTTCATAATAAACATGTTAAGTCATTCTTTAAATATAATTTATTTGAATCAAAATGAACCGTGACTCTTTAGAGTCTACAGAGCTTCTGTAGAGTCAAAAGGAATTTTGTGTAGGTCGAACTGTGGCCCTAATTTGTCAATTCAATTCTTGTGGTTAATTAAATGCCCTGAAGCTTTGGCACATTGGGAAAAGGTTTGCTGTAAAGGGTAGGCTTTTGCTATTTCACACTCTACTACCCAGAACCCTCTCTGTTGTCTTGCTAAGCCTTTTTGTTTTATTTCTTAAAGTCAAGTTCAATGCAAACAATCAAAATTAAAGCGGTGTTTTAAAATGGGGTATCTTCCGATTTGAGGGTTATATATTTGTCCAAAATATTCAATGGCGAAAGCTTAAAACCAATTACTGTATATATACTTTGTATTTAACATTAAGAAAGAAAGCTTCTTCTATGATATCCCACTTAGTGACCATGAAGAACAAGGAAATATCAGCAGCTTAATGGCATTTTTTACTTCAAGGATTCCACTGCATTTTTTTCCACTAATTAGCTTTTTCTCAAACCATAAACCCTTAACTTTTAACTACGCAAAACACACTGTTTAAAAATAAATCTCAATGTTTGACTGTTTTTTCCATATCTGTTTTTTCAAGCGCATCAAAGTGGCAATTGACTCATCTTGCCTGCGCATGTTTATAGCAAGTTGGAAAATGCTGGGTACTCTCATAGGCAAGAAGTGTGGAGGTGAGAGGGTGAAATTTACACACTACACTGCAAATATTCTGAAACATTATGCTTCACCAGAAGTAAGGGTATACATAGCATTAAGGAAAGATGATTAGGTAAGCAAGATTTTGTACTAGAAAATCTTGCCCACCCAAAGTCATGATGCAAAAGCAATTTGTTCTGTATTTCTACATGACCGCTATGTAACTAGCACTCATGCAATGGCTGTGCTGGTGACAAACAAAATTTAAGAAACAACTGCTTCACATGAAAAATAGAATCTTAAACTCTTTTGTGTGAATTTCTGTCTATATATTTTACAGTATCAGAAGGAAGACCCACTGGTGACATCAGACAACTGTTAGTGTTAGTAGTACAACAAACAAACCGTGACTGACTATAACTATGGTCTGTTTTCTATCATGAATAAAGCAAACATCTAGCGGGTCTATCATGACTGGAAATGTTACCTTTGTCACACTCACAAAGATAGAACTGTTCCATGTTAGATAAAATGTTCATAGAATAAATACTAGGCAACACAGTGGACCAACACTGCACCATATTAAACCAGGCCATATACATAGTAGGCTAGAGGAATACACAACTGACAATGACATTGTTAATAGACTTAAATGTTTGATTCTGAATAATATGTCCAGATTTAGATTCGGATTTAAATATGGGAGTGTCATGTTTTGAATCTTTATAAAAGGCTTGTCATCCTAAAAATGTAACAAATGGCAAGGCGTTTGTTTAATTTTATTTGGTGTGAATTCTAGCTTGTCACTTCAGCATGATTCATAATATAATGTTGAATTTAATCTGGACTGGATCACTCCAAGTGTGGCAGCTGCCACTACTGTGTACAACTGACAAATTGTGTTTCCATATCTAACAAAAACAGAATTATTGTTGGACTGTTTTGAAATCAACAGAAAAAAATATGCCTTGAATAAAAGTGTGAATGTGGGAGTGTTAGGAAATTCATACTACACCCTTGTGTATCATCAAAAGCTGCTCCTTTTTTCATACATGTTACAGTTAATTCATTTCCTACCATTTACCTTTCCTGCTGTCCGTTTGGTATTAAAGCATGCCCTAGAACACCAGTGTGAATTTATGTGTGTGTTGGTGGATGTGTACACGTGCTTAGTACCTCACAGATGTCCTTGAGGTGTTTGATGTAGTGTCTCTCTGTGCTCATGATCTCATTAATGACGTTAGCTCTCATCTGGTCTCGGTTCTGGAGGGGCGAGCCCAGACACAGGCAGTCATTGGTTGGGTCCAGGTGCCCATTCTGCACCTCGCTGGTCCCCTCGGCTGGCTCCGCTCCCCCGTCTTCCTGGTTCACCCACAGCTGAGTGCAAACACATTCGCACACACACACATAGCCCCACACACATGCACTTGAATAAGAAATGTGCTAAGTTAAGCGCTAAACGTATAATACAGATTTAAAAAAAGTATTAGTAAACAAATACATTTAGGTATTCATATCACAAAATCTTTGCCACATAAGTGGTACTACTCACGCCTCATGAGCATGAATGCACACACATACACCCACATCAGATACATGAACACACATCTCACACACACAGAGCTTCATTTAGAGGGTCTCTGGTAGTTTGGACAGTGATTAAGACTGTTGGTCCAGCATGTCAGAAAGGTGAGGGACAAACTGCCAAACACTCCAGAGTTTTAAAAAGGCCTCTTTCTGAGACTGGTGCCCAGAGGATAATCAATGCCCGACTGTGGCCCGGTGTGTGACTCAGTTAAAGCTCCCCCTGCACAAATGCATGCATATACACCCGCACACAACCTTACAATTTCCTCACACATGCATGCACTCACCAACACGCAGACACACACAACCACACAACAGATCCACATAGTTTTTTCCACTCTCGCTCATAGAGAGGGCCAAGTGAGCGTGGTTTCAGATGTCCAGCAGCCAACACCTGATGACACACAGTTTGCCAAGAGAACATCAAAGAACCGACGGGTAAAATGCCAAACACAAGATGAGAAATGCAGCGCCACAGACAAGCAGAGTGACGGGTGGTAGAGCACTAACTGCAGACGAGAACTACTTGCGCAGCATTAAGACTGAGAAATAGTCAGAGTCAATAGTAAATAGAGTACTGAAAAAATAATATATATTTAAAATAGGAAAAAACCCTGAATGTTAACAGGAATAATGATTCCAAAATCCATCTAAATCTATATGAATACATTTCTAAAAATTGAGTACAGGCCATTAAGAAGGCATTTAACATTATTTTACTTTTGACTCATGAGTTCTGCCTCTCTATCGACCCTGTTGAGGATGATGTGATAACGTCATGGGAACGTTAATGTTTGGTGATGTCGAGGGTACGTTGTGTGGACAGACTGGAGTGGGCGGGTGGGCGGGCAGGCTGGATGGGTAGATGAAGCTGGGAAAAACGCACCTTTGACGTGGTGTTTTGGAACCTTGGAGTTGCTATGGGGTTGATATAGAAAACCTGTTTTGTTTGGGGCTGAGGAGGGTGGGGTTCCACCTTGGAGAGAGAGAATGACAGAACAAAAAGATACTTTTTGGTTGACAGTCAGTCAGCCTGTCTGCCCTGCCCTCTCAGGAGTGAATATGGAAAGGTGGACAGGTGGGAATGGCCATGAGGAGTGTCGGGGGGCGGGGGCCTCTTGTGGGAAGCTTCTACCTACAACAAGGATGCTAATTCTTCCTGAAATAAGTTAAGTAAAAGAAGTATGGAATAACATACAGTAGCTGCATCAGACATTTGTGCTGGGTTAAGTTGAGCTCAGATATGGGTGAGATTATATAAACACGATGTAAAGTGAGGACGTTGTAAATTTAAGTGGATTTCAAGGGTAGGAGTTGAAGGTGATGCCAAACTAAAAAAGGGGCTCATCAGCATCTTTGTTTCGTTGTCCCTGAACACCCGATAAAGGCACTTAGTTAGCTGTTCTCTGATCTCTTGAGTGTTATGTATTATTAAAATATAGCATTATTCAACTGTGCGTATCTGTGTGTGGAGCAAGCATTTTTATGTGTGAGTTTCGTGCATGCGTTTTTGTGTATATGACAGAATAATTGTGCATGTGCACTTTCCTCTGTGTATATATCAGCTTGTGTGCATATGTTCATGTGCCTCCAATTCCTGTATGTGTGTGGGTGTGTGTTGTGTCTATGGTCGCTGGCCAGCCATGGCTGCAGCTAACTCACCCGTACAAAGCTGGCAGGGAACCATCCTTCCTCCTCATCAATCTGGCCCCACCACCAGTCCTTGTTGGAGGCGTCCAGCACCTTGATGACGTCACCGGCCTTAAACGCCAACTCCCGGTCCGCCATCGTCACATGGTCCCATACCGCCTCAGCGTTGACGATTGAACCTCCACTTATCAACTGGAGAAAGAGGAGAGGAGGTAAAGACAGACTATATCTTATGCTTTATTCTGATTACATAAAACCACTTCTGTGGAAACACCAGTGAAACAGCATGAACAACACTGCAGACACTGACTAATAAATATGGATACACGTGATCTAAAACAGCATATAAATCAAATTTGAAAGTGATTGTGATTCAGTACTCAGCCTCATTTTGGCCTCGATTTGTGTGAATCCTTGTTGTTAAACCCACTCAGATTACTAATGGATGCAAATACACACCCTCAAAGCCAGGGCCCACTGGCAGCTTAGGGATTGCAAATAAAACACCACAATAGCCAACACAGACCACAGTACAACACAACAAAATACAACAACACAAAAAAGGCAGAGTCATTAGAAGAGAAACAACACAGCGTTCAGAAGCACAGCACCAGTCTCCACACAGGGACAGTAATTGGCCCATTATGACATTAGAATAATTACATGTGTTAATGTAATATAAATCGTGAGGAGCAAACAAATGCGAAGGGATAATCTCCCTTCCTTCATGCTGTCATCAGGGCTTGCTATTTTATCTGCAGCACAGTCTTTGAAAGAACATGGAAGGATGACTCATCAAATCTTTTCTATTGATTTTACTATCATGAATAAATAATGTGGACATTATGCGACACTGAAAATAAATGTTTAAATTGTACAACTGTGACCGAGCACATGAGTAGAGTATTATTTTTTGTGCATGCATTTGGATGCATTGTCTGTAAGGGCATGGAAGCCTGTCAGGTGATCAGTATTCTTCAGGGATTTGAAGAGGCTAAAGGTTGTTCTCATTAAAGGACAAGAGACAGCGGACAATGTTCCTGAGAAGGACCTGAGTCTGACTGAGATCATCCATCTACCAAACAGCCTCACCATCCATCACACTGAGGACTTAGCTTTGTTGCCTTGAGACGTGCACACACACACATACATACACAAACACGTGCAGCCGCACTTTTAACCTCACATACATTAAACCCCTGTATGCATCGGTGGCACAGCTCCAACTGTTTGTTCCAATTGTTCTCTCCAAAGTAGTGTTCATCAGCATTCTCCAGTCCAGAGCTAACTGTGCATCCATTCCCTGGGGCTGTGGGCAGAGCAGCCAGCGCTAACCGAGCCTGACAGGAGCTGCTTAGGCTCTAGGTAAGGAGTTATCAAAAGCCTGGAGACTGGGATGTCACATGGATGGACATTAAATTAGTTCTTTACTTGTATTAGGGCTTTTGCATATGAATACGGTGCAACTGTTATTTTCTAAATGGAGCTAGTTATGTTTTTTTTCTTCAGTCTCTAAAAGATTTCTTTGCCTCTCATAAAATGAAATCCCTGGATGAGAAAATCTTTTAAAATGCACCTCATCACTCCAGCACACAAATGCTATTCCACCTATGAGGTGTTGCAGTGTGTTTGTGAGAATGTGCATGAGAGACACACAAACTGTATGTGTATGTGTGATTGTTTGTACCCCCCCGCAATGATCTAAGCTCCCAGACGCAGCAGCTACATTGCCCCTTCAACCTGTAGACAAGTCTACTTCCTTGATGGCTTACTGAGACAGCTACAGGGGATATAAGCCAATCAGGGCAGAGGAGGGAACATAGGGAGGGACGTCCATGCCTGGAAGGGAAAGAACAGCCGTCGTCATGGCGACAGATGAGGATGCTTCACTGGTATTGACAAGATGATGGGATGAGGCAAGGACACTTCAGGATGCACCAGAATATTTCCAAATTTAGGTGTGTGTGTGTCACAAAGAGTGACCACTGAATAACTGCAATAGCACTGTTATTAAATATTAAAGTGACAAACCACTCATGTTAGAGAACCCAGTAACATGATGAGTTCAATGTAAAATGCAAAGGTACGAAGTGTAGCCTCTGCATGCAGGTTTCAGATCAAAGATGTCATTAAGGCGGTTGATTCAGTCAGGTATCACATAGGGCTGGGAGCTGGGGTAACAATAGCTCTAGCCTTTATCTCAAAGCTCTCTACTACAAGAAGAGAGGAGGATTACCGCAAAAACATGTGTCACGCTGCCATGGAAACAGGACCAATAAATACTACTCAAACAGATTAAAACAAAAAAAAAACATTGTTGATTCTGGAAAAGGAATCTGATTTAAATAATTTATCACACAAATGGAAAGTTAAAAAAAACAAAAAACACACAGGAATAGCTAGTGGGCCAAATCAGTTCTACTTGACCGTCACCATCTGACATCAGGACCTCTGCCCGAAACAGCACCCACAGAACAGATGAGCCTTGGCACTGAGGTCAGTCCTGCTTCTTGCTGCTTCACTGTAATGTCTTCTTGCTCTAATCCACACCCCCTCCAACCTCCCTTCCAGCCCCACTCCATTTTCAGCCCCATTCACTCCAAGCACAATCTCTCCAGTCCCCATCAATCTGCTGTAATATAGGCAACAGACAGAAAGAGCAAGGGAGAAAGACAGATAGAGATCCATTCACAGCCAATGTTCTTTCCTGCTCAGTTTGCTCCTTCCCCTCATCCCTCTATCTCCCTAATAAGATCAGCACTGCCCTCTCCAATACATTGCATCCTCTTTCCCTCTACATGTCTGAATAAATTAAAAGCATTACATAATCAATCTTCCCGATTCCTGCCTTAGCACAATCTCATACCTAGCTTGATCAAATGGCTCACAGTATCCGCACAAACACAGAGAAGTCTTGCCACAATACTCATCATTACATGTGAGTCTCCCCGCTGTAATGACCTATGTCATCATTATGGTTACACTGCAGTTACAACATCAAAGATCAGATGGCGAAACAGCCGTCTTTTAACTGCAAAACCTGTATTTGGGTCAATGCAAATGAATGCAGAGGAATCTATCCCTATAAATGGGCACATATGACAATGCTTTCACTTTCATGTTCAAGCACAGACAAAGAGACTGACAAGGAAATATGTAAGAATAGAAAGCCGATTCACTCGCTTATATCATCTTTGCAGCACAACACATCAGCATTCACTGCACTGGCAGCTCCACTGCATTCCAACATCCTCCTCAATCTCTAGCCATAGCACATCTGCACCAAAGAACCTACAGCATCCCTGGGCAAACACACACACACACACACACGCCTTTAGCCAGCCTTACCATGTTTGTGGCATGTAACTGTTCAGAGAGTGTATGCATGGAGAAGTCCGGCTCATACAATCATGATAATTAAATCTCTTTTGGAAGTGGTCGAGGTGATGGTCCTCCGCAAGAGCTGAACCTGCGATGTCGAGTAACAAGGTGCTGTATTCCAGAAAGAGGCTTCTCTTTCCGACGCACCGAGTGAGTCTCGCGGTCCGTCCTCCCTGTGTCTGCCAACCCTGTTATGTAATACACTTATACCCCGAGTCTGGGAGCCAATCAAAAATGCTCTGCCTAAAACCGGTGAGGAATACACACACATCCTCACACACACTGTTGTCTCGCTTGCGCACACCATCCGCACATTGACACTTCTGACTGCACAGCATTTAACAGAACTCTATTAGGAGGCACCTGCCCTGGAGGGATTACAAATGTGTGAACACTTGGGATTTGTGCACAACTCAGATTCAAAGAGGAACTACAGATAAGACCCACCCAGAGTACTTGACACACACATGCAACTTAACATGCTCACATGCTTACATGTGAACACACATCTGTAAGTAACACTGTGTTATCACTGCTAGACCACTGCAGTATGCAATATTATGATGCTATGTTTACAGTCCTGTAGGGGTCTCCCGTGGGGGTCCCTGCTAGAAAAGATGTTTATGCAATTTACCACAGTGATGAAAACACCAGCCCACATGCCACGCCATGTGATGGAGGTATGTGTGTTTGCAATATATGGTCGCCAAACCTTTCTTTCTACACCTACAGTACATTTGCCACTTAACTAGACACACACAGAAAACACACAGCACTTACTAGCACATACAGAATCTTCAAAAAACCTAGCCAGCCTGACATCCCTATTAATAGGGCTGTCATGGACGGCTCTGGGATAGGCTTTTAGCATATCTATTTCTGACATTCATTCAACATTCATGACACCTGCCTCCAATCCTTTATTAGATTATGCTCCTGCGTGTGGGAAAAAAGGAAATAGGCCTTTTTATCTCCATCTGACATTACTTTTCACTTGGAGAACATTTCATCTGTCAGATATATGCACATATGCTGATAAATATTTTATTAGTCACTATTTAGTCACCAGGTGTAATAATGTGTGAGTTTCAGAAACAGGTACCACACTGAAATGTTGCAAACAGGAGAAATGTGACTATTGTGGGCTATGAAATGGGAGCTGAGTTTAGCTGCATCTAAAATGGGGGAAACCTGGAGTGATGGAAGCCCTCCTTTATTAGGCCTAGCCCTGCCTGCTATTGGTTACTGTTCTGCTGAGATTACAATGATCCTCTAGAGTCTGTGATCAGCAGCACAAACCTCTCACTTGCACTGCTATTTGCTACAAATATCACATTTACTTCAGTGGAGAGATCACTGCTCAGCTTTTAGCTGCCATATTGTGGATGTGGCTACAGTGGATCACAATAGGAAAACATGCCCTGACGCAGCAGCAGGCTGTTGTTAAAAAAGGGCATCAGATTCATTTTTTTCCCCATCTAAAAATCGAATTATTATAGACTATTATTTATCCATGCGCATAATCCACAATATACAACATGGAGGAGAGAGGGAGATCGACGTACGGGGGGGGGGGGGGGGACATATTTATATGCGGGGGTTATGAATTTCCAGTCACCACAGAAAAGGTTAAGAGCATCACAGACCTGTATCCGCACAACTACGACCACCACCAGACAACACTAGCTATCACAAACGGTGAGAGGACACAAGACATAACGAGGGATTGGGGAGGGGGGTAACAGAAATACATTATGTTGTACCAACGTCATTCATTTCAACGCGTAGCCGTGATGGAGCGCCGGGTGTCCCCGCTCTCGACCAACGCGCACTGCCTTTCTCTCCTCTCCTGTGTGAAAGTGCGGTGCGCTGCGAACCGGGCCCCAAGCGCAGATCCATTAACGAGTACCGAGGATGAACATCAACAGCACGTTCACAAGCACCAGAACCGCGATCACCGTAAACACCGCGCAAGTCTGGACATCCAAGGCCATGGCGCAGCGCTGCGGGCCGATGCTGAGATGCGCTCTCAGTGACGGGCGGTATGCAGCTCTCCCGTCAAGACGCGTCGCCTCAGAGCGAGCGAGAAATCCACCATTACAGTGAGGCAAGAAATGGAGGGGAAAAAAAAGAAAAAAAAAGATGCCCCTACGCCTCTTCACACTACGCGATGTAATTCATAAAGGCACGGGAAGAGATGCATCATCCTCACCATCATCATCGTCATCAGTCTGCACCGCGACTTCTCCCCGCTAGTCAACACCTGCCGGTGTTTCGCCTCTTCCCCTAAACCGACCGACTCTCAGGCCAATAGATTCGCAAAGCAAACAAGAGAGACGCCGTGCGCAGGCTGTTCGCAGCTGCCGAGCTGCCTTCCGGTGAGTGGGGACCACAGAGAGATCGGCTGTGAGGCTGAGAGGCGGTCCTGTATTAATACTGATCAGCGCTCCACTACCGGCTTCAGCCATCACCTACAGTCGGGGGAGGGGCGCAGCCAGCCCCTCGCTGACTGCATCGACCACAGAGGCCAGAATCATAACCTCATTCATCTCCCACCCCATCTAAAAATACCCCCGTGCCCTGGTGATTTATCATTTATCATTAACAGCCCGTGATGAGGGAGAATAAATGTCAGAATAATGGATGCGCGTTCCTCAACGTGATCACCATCTTATAATTTTATTGGCATAATGTCGGCCTTTTCTGCCACTGGTGCCGCGCATCAATCAGATACAGTGAGCCCAGATGATCTGATAATCAACCACATCTACACTCTGTGTTTCCACTGGTGCACCAGACCAGCATCACTGATGCAAGCAGCAATCGCTTAAAAGGTGCAATCCAATGGGCATTCAAAATGGTCAACATGTTCAATAAAAACATAGTTTGATTCTTTGTGTTAGTGGTTAAACTCTAAATTATTCCATTTTATAAAATACATTTTAAACGGGGCAGTTGTGGATAAAAGTGACATCCCCATAACATATGGTTACTGTTTAGTTTTTTTTGTTATATTACCCTGCTTGTCCTGTAATAACAATGTTGAGCACAAAACATAATGTTTTGCTTTAGCTGTAATATAAAACTATTCACAAATTACAAAATAGTTATTATGGGGGCCTTTTTTATTAAAGAATCCTCCAATTTAGTATCACACTTGCATAGATTCCCCAAAAAAAAAAAAAAAAAAAATACATAAATGGCCCCAATCGATGCAGCAGAAACCAAGATGTACTCACTTAGTTCTTATAAGCTACAGGTCAAAAAAAACGCTGGAGCCTACATTTCCCATAATGTAATTTGACAGTGTATTTTCAGTAGACCCTCTGTACTGGTAAATACCCACATCTTTCAAACTCCCCGCCCCCAGTTTGTAATGCAGGCTTTCTGTTATAAATGTGTAATCCCTAGTCCTAATGACAGCAGCAGGGATACTTTCTCAGACTTGATCAAGCTTGATAAGACCTGATAAGAGCCACAGAGGACTTACATCTGTCTTTACAGGCTGATTGGTACTCCCTGTGACTTATAAACTGATCTTGACTTGTAAAATCCGCGAAGCTCCCCTTTAATTTAATAACACTGTATATTGTAATAAGACTAGGAAGTGCATTTAAATATTTTCAATAATCCTTTTAATTGTGTGGGCTGATGCAAGGATACGTGCAAATTAAATGTTATTTCAAAAACAATCTATGTCCAGCACACTCGCGCACACAAACCTGGATTTATACACTTAAAACACAGGTAGGGAAATGTCCTGACAGCAGTCTGGGTAGGTGGGCCAGCGAGAGATCATATCCTGGTTTTTGCACAATGGATTTCAACTGGTTTGTGAGAGTGTCCTTACCTCATTACCATTGGTGAGGTGCCTTTGAGCTACACGGTTAACCTCAAACTGCACTAGTGGAACTGCTCAGAGTCCTACAGATCAGACTGTGGTCAAAGAGGCAACCTCCAGATGTGAAGGAGTGCAGCTGTGTAAATGCGGAGCAGGACATAATCGGAAATAAAGAATGGGGCTCAGAAAACTTTAAATAAATAAAAGTACAAATAAAACATGGAGGAAAGCTGAAACATGCAAAGCTCCAAACCTCAACTAGAGGGTTGTGTATCTGCAGTCCTCTGAACTAAACAAACATTACAGAAATTTGTGGAACAGGAATATATAATCAGAAGGACTGAGGTTTGCCCAAAACTTACTGTCATTTCCAAGTCCCCTGGAAAAGTGATGCATTGTAATGCAGGAGTCCTGTGACGCCCTGGACCCAGAGAGCCATTATGACATACACATACTTTACAAACAAAACGACTGTAAAACAGAGTAATAATTTCATGAGCATCACACCCGTTCAAAAACAACCCTAAATGGTCCCAACCAATATTATTTGGGCCCAAAATAATGTGAAAGCTCAGAATGAGCTGTATGAAGACATTTTTCCCTTAAATTAATCATACGTCCTTGTAGGAACTGAAGTTGCAGATTGCTGTGAATAGTCAGTTAGAGAAGACACTGGAGTCAGCTTGAAAGTATGCCATTTACAATAACTTTGTAACGGCATAATAGCTTCATGGCAGGGACAGGTCTCCAAATTTCTGCAGAAACTGCTCAAACCATTCCTGACGCTGCCATCCCATATGCTCAATATGTTTCAAACTGTGCCATTTGCATTGACATATGGCTAAATAAACACACCGCAGTTGCTGCTAGCTGGGTTAGCTTTTTACGCTCAGGGCCAACCAACGTAGTTGCGGGTTGATATCTTTTGGCAAAAATATGACTGGAACATAATGAGCATATGGATGTGCTTCAGGAGTGTTCTGAGAAGTGTCGTTGGATATTTGGACACATTTTCTTTGCTATGAGACTGCTGCTCAGATCAACTGTAACCGCTACCAAACTACAGCTGTTCGCCACAAAGGAGCAAGCTACACGTTTCCGAGCCACCTTTCAAACCTGCAAGAGGTAAGCGTTTGGTATTTAAAATATGGGTTTTGATGCAGTATTCCTTTAAGGCTCAGTGTTCAAAGTGCTGTGAGTGACAGGACAAAATGGCTCCAGCACGTGTTTGCCATTGGCATGCACATCATAATTTTGGCCTCCATGTTCACAGTGATACTTAAGGTTAACTTAGTATTACACACGAGCACATCCCGGCCTGCAGCACTAGTCCTGGTGTCCGCGCCTCTCATTGTTGCCAGATTATGAAGAAAGCACAACATAAACATGAATGAATTCATACGGGAGAATCAGTTCAGTTCAGTCCCCACACTCCCGCACCAGCCACAACCTCGTCAACCATCCAACACACAGGCACAGACACAAAAAGCCTCTCCCAACTACACTGTCTTCACATTCAACTGAGAGCTTTGGGATGGATCAAAAGAACTTAGAATAAGTTTAAAAGAATAACACCAAAGGAGTGCACTATATCTGTATTTTTAAAGCCATAAATAATTTTCAGGGTACTTTCTGCACATACATGCTGATAAAAGCAATGGCTCCTAAAAGCCAGGCTTTCAGTGAGTTTCAGAGAGCTGTATGAGGCATCACAGCTGAGATATGACAACCGTCCTCAAACAAGCTTTTTTTCCCTGCTCTGTGCTTGTGTGTGTGCATGTGTGTGTGAAACGCAGAGTGAGCAGATTACATAAGCCTGCCCTACCTCTGTGGGCTCCTTCTCCAATCTCCCTGACATTTAGACAACAAAGGTCACATCTGAAAGTCTAAATCTGCACAGACACCAATGCTAATATACTCATACATATACAAAAGAGAGGGAGAATATCTGTCACAGCAGAGAATCATGTTAAATAAGACTGAATTTAAACTTACTGTATTTGTATTACATACACAACAAGCACAGATGCAGTTAATTCATTTGACATTTTTTTTTGCAATCATTATTATGAGGGATGTGTACTATTACAGTATAACTGGGGTTTGACTAATGTGAAATTGTGATACCAGTGTTTTTGGTTTGGGGCTACGATAGCTGATTACCGTGACATCTCTTAATTTGACAATTTTTCCACCAACAAATTTGAAAAGCTTCTGAGAAGTCAGATTTTCAGGAGTCAGTAGACTGATTCTTCTTCTAAAAAATGGCTGTGGATTTATCAATTTTCTTATCATTTATTAGGGGTCCAGAGTAAAACAGGCAAGCAGAGCAATGCAGATAACTCCATTGTGTCATGGGTCCATCTCAGATTGTCTGTGCATCTGGCTGTCCATTGTACCTTCAAGGGGAGGTACCTTTTTAAATACCTGACCTACCTAAACTGGGTTCTCTTAATGCTTGTTTATCTAGGTCAATCCTCGCTCCGCCTTCTAACCTGGTCATGTAGAAAATCAAAAAAATAACTTCCCCTTTTTACATTTTTTCAAGTCTATCTTTAGACAAAACTGACATGCCCATATTCCAAAGTTCAACTAAAGCTAATATGAAGCTTCAGCAGTCTGAATTAGCCAAATCAAGTGCGTATCTTCCAAAGTCAGTCTTTCTAGTAGGAAATTCACTCTTTAGTGTTTTTTTGCTGAGCTGTGGCAGAGAGATAGTAATACAATGGGTGAATTTGGTACTAAAAAGATTGTGAATTTGGAAGATATCCACTTGATTTGTCAAATTCAGACTGCTGAAGTCTCATCTTTGTCCCCCATCTCTTTGCTTTAAATTGACAGGAACAACAATTACAGTGATCAATAACACTTTCAATGTACATATGGGCATGTTGGTGCCTAACTAAGAAAAAGATAAACCTATACTTAAATCATTTTGAAGAAAAACTTAATTTCAGCTCTTTGTATTGGAAATCCCATCCTTTCGGTCACTTCTTCTCACAGGTTAGGGTCATAAAAAGTGACCTTTGCTTTACGGTTGTATATTCTCTTTATCACCGGTGTCTGATATAGTGTCGATTACTGCAGCAAAGTGACAGCCAATCTCATGATCTCATCCTTCACCCTCACTTGTGAAAATGAACCCGTTCCCCAGAGGCAGCTGCTCACTCCACACTTGATTGGGACATCTTCCCCCATGAGAGAACTATTCCAGTGCACATCAGATACCACGGTCCAATTAAGCCAAAGGGAGAAGATCATCTGCAAATAACAGAGCTGATCTAATGTCATCAAACTGGACTCTCTCCAGTCCTCGAGTGTGCCTCAATATCCTGTCAATGAATATTACAAACAGATGTGAGTACAAAGCACATCCTCGACACCGTCCTTGAACAAAGTTGATGCAATGCTGCCGAAAAGGCATGGTGTAATTATACCCTTGCACAGAGCACAATTCCAAATTTGAGCCTCAGGGCAATACCCACTCATAATAGTTATTAGTATACTGGTAGGATGCAGACGGAAAGCTCTGCTACTTTAGGCAGCAGCCGTTTGCTACAATATTGGCATCATCCATCATTGTCACACTGTCAACCATATGAGGAGCAATGTTTGCACCTCTCACCTTTAGATGAAAGAAGGTGAAAAAATATACCAGACCCTCCCTGTTTTTTAATCATTAGAATAAGTCCAGAATCAGTAAAAAGTGCATGAGTCAAACTCTCAAAGTTAAATTCATGACATTCATCTCACCTGCAGATTTTCTTTAAAAGTCTTTAGAAAGACTACAAATTTCAGTGCTAGCATATAAATCTGTTTGTGGTCAGTAGGTATTTGGCTAATGGGAGGCAAAACCCACCACGCCCATTTCCCCTCCAGTCTGCTCCAATTCTTTTGTTCCCCTCCCATCCCCACGACAACCACACTGACTTCCTGTTTCCTCCCAGGCCTTCCAGCCACAAAGCGTCCTAAAAATAAATCGCAGGACTTTTCCTGAACGCAGTTTTGTCACCATTGTTCAGACGTCAGCTGTTTATTCGTTCAGCTCAATTTGGCTGTTAGTGTAAAGGCAAGTCAGTGGGTCAGACCATAGAGAATTTTAAGAAATAGTATGAGATAGATGAGATAAAAGAGGTTGGTCATGCCAAGTAGGGTGGAGGAATTAGGGTTAAAGACATCACAAGTGATACCACAACATTACTAGATCTAACAGCTTCAGGAGAAATATTCCAACTCATTCATGACATAGCCATGGGACCAGTAAAAATGAATTATTGTTTGCAATATCTGTGTGTTCTGGAGACTGTAGAACAAGATGAATCTGCCCTGCGACTGTGTTCTTTATGTCGGCCCCAAGTGAGTCTGCATAACATTTTGAAGTTCTAGCAGGGAAAGTGAAGTCTTTGTATAAACACTGCCAGAACTGAGGGTATATAAAGTCTCTTGTGGAAAACAGGCTTTGGAAGACAAGCTTGCGGAGGAGAAACGTAAAATATGAAGCTAATTGAATACACGTCTTACCTGTTTTTCACACTTCTGAGAAAAGAACTTGGTCATTACTATGCAACTTTGATAATTGTATTTTATTTGCTACGGTAAAGAAGGTTAACTGTGGCATTAATGGCTGAAAGCATACACTACAGAGGACTCCAATTCAACATTTTCCCCCTGTACAGCTATTAAAAATCCAAATTATATTGGAACCACTGGGGGGGAACTGTCAGTGTTTGCTGAAAGTGCAAACTTGACTTAGTGATTCCCAAGTGTAAAAGGTTAAATGAATAGTGTGACATTTTTGGAAGTGCACTTATTTGCTTTCTTTCAGTTTCTTTCAGTTATATCTTTTTTGTTTTACATTTTACGTCAATTTCTTGGCTGGACGGACGCTGTAACTTCTTCGTCTATGCTGGTTGCCTGGCAACATCACGTTAAAGTAACACAGCGCTCAGCCAAGAAATAGTTAAAGGAGGTATAATAGGAGATGTAACATGTTAATTAATGAGCTTTGCTGTTAAGCAGATTTTGTCTATAGGAGGGTAGCTGTTTCCCCCAGTTTACAGCCCCCAGTGGCCGCTGGCTGTAGCTTCATATCTATCATGCAGACATGAAATTGGTATCAAGCTTCTCATCTAACTCTCGGCAAGAAAGTCAATAAGGAAATTTTCCTAAATATCAAACTATAAAAATAAAATAAAATATTAGGACAGTGTATTATTCTATTCTATTATATTTCTACTTTTAGTGCAATGCATTTAATCTATATCCCTTATTCACCACTATTAATTTGATTTCAATATTTTCTTCTCTTCTCTGACCAGTGGGCTTAACTTAATTTGCACACATGTTGACTCCTTTATATATCCATTAAGACACCACCTTGATTCATCTAAAAAGTAGAATATGTTTTAAATTTGGTAAAATCTGAACATTTTCAAACTAAAATCTCTAAAGCTCTCCACTCTTCAGTAAAGGTATGGTAAGTAAATTTCTGTAAAATGTCCCATAGAGGGGGAACAATGCCTCTCCTAAAATACACTGTAACAAGCTCCCTAAAGACAGCAATGTAGCTTTTCACAAACTGCAACAAAAAGGAGGCATTAAGGGAAACTGTTGAAAATACAGACTGTTATTTATTTATGTTTTTTTTTTCACCTTCGGCGCCAATGCGTACTTAAATAGAGCCCAAAGATTGGCCATTTGAGAGCTCAGCTGAGGGTGAGGGATAAAATCAAATGACCTATGCTAGGACTTGGTTGGTTGCCTAAGCCAGCACTGCTTTACTGTACTTCTACTGTGCTGGTTGTGAGTGTACTGAGCGTGTGTCATCATTCATCAGAGCACTGTCAGCCACCCGCGGCCCAAACACTGGGAGGTAAGAGCAGCAGTACCTTCCAATCCTTCCCAAGTTTACTGGCTGCTACATTTGCATTTAATGTTTGTTTAATATTTTTACTGTGTATCTTTGGTAGTAGAGTATTGTATATTTAGATGTTTATTGTACTGATTTTGGTGAGGCTAGTCACCTCGGCTTAGAGACAGTGTAACACAGTGGTTTGACAGTGAGCAGCCTACTCACCTACTTTAATCAACCATCATGCCCACTGGATGCCACAGATGCGTAACTAACTACACATGAGGGCTGGGTTGGGATATTAAAATCTACAGCTTCACCTGTCCTCTGAGCTAAAATTATTTTACATTCTCACTGCTTCTATGCCATGAGAGTTCAAAAGCAGAACATTGGATTGAAATGCAAAACTCTGCAGTGAAACGATATTTGGGTGCAGAGTTGTTTGGCATTCTGTGTTTCTCAGCACATTACATCTTGTTGATAGGCCAATTCCTGGATCAAAGACTTAACAGACCTGATATAGTGCTGTCCTGTATAACATTAACCAACAACCTTGGCATCTAAAATATATGACTGCACACAGGCATGGGTGCACATAGAGCCTTGCATGCTCTCATGCTTACACACAAAAACCCTTGCACACACAACAGGTCGCAGGAAGCAGGTGTTTTCATGTGCCTGGAGGGAGGCATGGGATGGAGTGAATAGGGGCAAAATGAGGTGAGGGAGTGAAGAAAAAACAGCGGGGGGAGAAAACTTGATCTGAGGAGAGGAGAAAACAGAGATGGAAGAGATGGAGGGAAGGATGACAAGCTCTTAGGGTCAGGAAGAAAGCAAGGTGGGTGGAGAGGGGGAATGAGGAAGAAGTATAAGGAGCGAGGGGGTTGCATAATACGTGTATGTGTGTGTTTTCTCTGACGCCACATGTGGTGTAGCAGGGAGTCAGGGAGGTCAGAGGCAGAAAGTTAAGCTAAATAATGTACACAAGAAGTGGCAGCTGCCAGAAAAATCCAGCCCATCTTTCACAGAGGCCTGCAGGATACATTCTAACTAGCAGAACACTGTACAGGCAGTTAGCAAAGTGACCAGGGCTGGAGCAACATATTCTATTCAGGGTACAAATAAACAACGCATATTTAGATTACAGCATTTGTCTAATTTTAAATGTACAAACAACAAAAACCTTAAAATACATAATTATCCATTTCCCACTTGAAGGATCATTGTCAGTACAATATTTCTGTACAAGATTACAATAAAAGCTACATATTAGTGTAATGACTATTCACAGATTTAAATGTAAAATCTACTCAAATAGAAAAGGGTTCTTAAACAATCTTTAAGTAAATGTGAAAAAAGTGCTGTTACTAAAAAGCGCTTGATTACAACAAAGAGTTACATATAGTGTGTCCTTCAAATAATTTCATCAGGATGGTGCCATTACCTGCTCCCACAACTGAAGTCAGAATTGTGTTGACTGGCGATATTGCTGGAGGTTGCAAACATGGTTGTTTCTTTCGTTGTAGAAGCGACGGGTCACTTGGCTGACAGTGAGTGAATTGAAAATGATGGATGTATACATTATGTGTGGGAAATCTCCAAGTAAGGCAAATTGAGTAGGCGCAGTTTCAAAGAGACAGCCAATTTATGCAAAACACACATGATCCCCAAGACAACAGCCAGCAGATATCAGCCTATATGTTGACAAAGCAGCAAGATGAAAACCCTTAATCAGGAACTGAACAATGTATTGGCACCATGGATGAGTGTAAATACCCGCCACCCTAGTTTCCTCTTGAACCTACTTAAAATGCTATGTCAATCTACCAATTACGTTATTGGATATCCTGTGTGGAAACTTTTTGGCCTAAGGTTGGAGCAAGAGAGCTGATGCAGTGTCTAAAAAGTGAAGTTTTTTGTGCTCAGGAAAATTCCATCTTTCTCAGCTGAAGGCAGAATTATTACGTTTCTTTGTCTGTATTAAATTCATGTAAAGTAAATGTAATTTATGTATCCCAAAATCACACATTTGCCTCAATACATTGCAAATTGATTGTACAGGAATCCGTTGAGAAACTTTCCGATGCGAGATTGTAATGAGATATGGAAATATACTAGCCTGGGAACCAGGCAAATCTGCGAGGTCATGTTTCATTTGCTCTCGCAGCTACGTCTGCCCCCTCTCCCATTCAAACTGATTTCTCTGCCAATTTATCGGGCTAACCAATCACAAGTGTTCAGAGGAGGGTTTAATACGATGATTGACAGAGACGAGCGCTTTTCAGGTATCTTTGTAAATATTCAATATGGCAGCTCCTGTTCCCCTGCCGGCTACAGTGGCAGTCTCAAATTTTCTCTAAAAGAAGAACAAACAACTGCACTTAAACTTTATGTTGATATGAAACTTCTGACCGGACATACTGTCTGACAGGACAGCGTTTTGTTGCTCTGATTGGTTGTCTCCGCTTGTCGTCGATAACGCCCCTTGGAAATCAAAAATTAACTGAGAGGTTCAGACTAGAAAGATACAATACCTAGCTATTATAGTGGGGTGGAAAGTTAAAGTCGTAAAACAAAAAAAGAGAATGGCTAAAGTAAAGGTTAACAGTGGAATTTATAGATATATAAAAATCTCTCTGTGAAAGACAACTGTTACACATTTTAGCCTGTGGGGTGTCTGCTCTAAGATGATGCTGTCAGATAATAAGGGATCATCATATTACCTAACACAAGGGGACATTCTTCTGCATTGACTTAAGACCACAAAAAGTCTTTACCCCAAGATAAACCTGTCAAATAGCCATGGAAATAAACATTGTATTACACAAACAGTAAAAGCTGATGACTGTGGGTAAAATCACCTAAGCAGCCTGGGAAAACTATCACAAATGATACCACTGATGCTGGATAACAAGCGCCGGAGTGCCTTAGGCCTTAAATAGTCTCATAACAAAAATCACTGCATGTTGTGACATTACTGAAACCATCCACCAATATATCCCAACTGTCCCACTGTGGCCGCAGCATAACATAGCTGTAGTGATGGTGGAAGGATAGAAATACTTGCCCTGATGAGACATAAAACAGAATGTACTCCACGAAAGCACAAACACAAATCTGTACATGTACAGGCATGCATGATCTGACAAAATATGAATGCGGAGATACTGTAAAACAGGATCTACCAGTGAGTAAGAGAATTAACACACAGGACTGCTCCTCCAGTCCCTGGGAACATGCAGCCATCTGAAATAAAAGTAAAAATGGCATTTGTAGGGAGCAAAGGAAACCCTCTCAACAGTTATATAAGAGAAAAGGCCCTGAGCCTATCTGTCTCTCTCCCTAACACACACACCATGTAAGCATGGAGTCGCATGCCTCTGCATACAACAACAACAACAACACACACACGCACACACCTGACAGGCAGAAACCCATTCTTTGGAAGAAACAGCCTAGGGAGGCTCTGAAACAACCACCTGCTCAGATCCAGTCAGCGGCACTACTATTTATCAGAGCCCACTGCATCCTACAAAACAGTATTAGCTGGTGGCTGCAGTTAAGTCACGGCGGATACATGCCTGTACCTTGGCAGGGGAACGATGTTGAATGAACACTGATAAAGGATTCTAGGTCGCCTGTGGCTCAGAGTGCGGACTGTACATAAATGCAGTTATTTTGAGGAAGACCTATTCCCGTTGTTTGTCTCACAGGGCTCTAAAATAAAGCCTGGGATGAGACAAATGCCACACATTCACAGTGTGTTTGACAGAGATATCACTAGCCGGTGCTATTCATTCCTCACCAAATAATGAGGTCGTCAAAGCAATGACTCATATGCCCTGACAGATGAATGTGGAATACATCAGGAGAGCATGTGAAGTGTGTGTATGTGTGTGTCAGAGTGTTGTGAAGAGGGTTTATCATAGGGGCTGAGGCCTAGGAAGCAGACACAAACAGAATCTATCTGCATGTGGTTAAATTAAGATATGTGTATAAAAGTGTGTGCATAAGTAGTTGTTCCAACTCAAATTTGTCCTTTTTTATCACTGCCCTACTATTTTCCCAACTGGCCACTGCCTGCTGACTCATGCGTTCATAATAAATAGATAGCATTGCATAATATGATTATGGCCAGACAGGCCTAGGTTAGCCCAAACTTAATCATAGAAGATTTCTGTTGAAACTCTTAATCTGCATGAAGCCCTTAATAAGACAGTCCCCTTTTTCTGACAAGTTGACAGCAGAGCTTCGGGCACAGCATTAGTAACACACAGGAAACTGTCCTCTCATCTGCATAGGAATTAACAAAGACTGCCATTGCTATGTTTGTTAGAGGAGAGGAGAGGAGAGGAGAGGAGAGGAGAGAAGAGGAGAGGAGAAGAGAGGAGAGGAGAGGGCAGTGACTGGGGGAGAAATCCATTTAAATGAAAGGGAGAAGAGAGGCGTCAGCATTAGCAGTTAATCCACTGCAGTGAGAATGCTTTCTCTCTGCCTGCGGCCTCTAGGCTCCAGTAGTCATCCTAACAGGAAGACTGTAACATACACTGCACTGTATCACAAACAGCAGATCCAATCCTGACATGAGATCCATACCACATAAACAATGCATGACTTACCAGAAATAAGACAGCAACACACAGATTTAATATCGAAGCATTAGCCATCCATGGGACTGCATTAAAGCTGCGTTACTATTTTACGTCATATTACGCGTTTATAGTTTATATATTGTATATGTTTATATATATATATATATATATATATATATATATATATATATATATATACACACTATATATATATATATATGCTACCTACATGCTCAATATGCAGTAATAAATCCCAGCATTTGAGCCTTCTACAAATTAACTTCCCTTGCAATTCAAACACACAGAAGACATTTCCAATGTTGTGAGTCCACGTTCCCTACCCCAGGGGAGGGCCATGACACAAAAATGCACATACAAAGGGAGCATCTCTCTTCCCTTCTCTGTTTCTCTCCCACCCCTTTTTTCTCTCTCACCCACACACTTTCTCTATTTAGCTCACACTTAAAAAGGATGCCTAAAGATAGAAGCAAGAAGATGAACAGGAGCCAGAGAGTGTCATGGCAACAACGTGCAATGGCTCACAAACACTATTGAGACCAGCAAGGAAAAGTTACAATCAAAGCCTAAATGCCGTAGTATCACCTCTTCAAAGACACAGTTTACTAAATTTCAATTCAAAGACGTGCCAGGGCTGAAAGCCCGGGGCTCATAATTCAACAGTTGAGTAGACAGCATCTCTCATGAAAATGGACCACTTATTGGACTACAAATGTTGTAGTTAATCCTCACTGACTCCTTGTAAATAGTTGGAATTTGAGTCTACTGTAGAAAATGTGATTTCTACCCACAAAGCTTTACAGCACTGCGCACTTCACAAATTACACTGAACATATATTACTTGTATGTTTAGTGGGAAAATAAGTACTGTAATACTAAATGCTGATGAATATGTAATTATAATTGTGAATGAAATGTGCTATGAAACAGTATGCATGACGCTCTCCATTCAATGAAAGTGTCAATGAAACTTTGCAACTTTAGCAGAGATTCAGTAGTTTAGTATGATCAAATAATAATGTAAATGGTGTTAAGCCCTATGCATTGCAGTTCTGAGGGTATAGATGTTGGACACAGCCCCAGAAATGTTCACTACCCTGTCAGGATGTTTCAGAGAAACTCTGCATCTCCTTCCACTAGAATCCCCCTGAGGCCACTTGCACATCAAAGCACTGATTTTGAAATGCCTGGTTTCACTTCCTGAGTAGTATTACTCCAACGTACTCTGAAGCTAATTTTACACAACTGACAAAGACACGTTACACCTCTCATAGATTCAAGAACACCAGGTATATGAAAACGATTTAATGTCATTCCTAATTCATTTTTTTTTAATTTTTCTATTCTGTTTATTCTGTCTGCATGTGCTCTTGCCATATTCAAAAATATCTGAAATGTTGGACGCGTAATTCAGGATGAGTAATGGCCTAAGAGTAATGGATGGCATTAATCCACATGGCCACCATCTTTACGGATCAGTTCCTTCATTATCAGATGAAACATTGACCAGTGTGCTGTCATCTCCATATTACCAGCATCAGTGAGAGGTTCTTTATCAGTCATACACTCCTCTATTATATATCCTATTATCTCATCTACATCTGCTTATATATGTGACAGGTGAAAAGACAGTGTGATGTGGATGTGTGTGTGTGTGTGTGTGTGTGTGTGTGCATAGGCACCTAATATCATGATCAAAGCATTTTTTATAAATCTGTACATACAGCGCTTTTTATAAATCACTGTAAAGGCCTTGATAGCCTGACAGAAAGAAGAGTAAAAGCAGTGACTAGATCAATCTGTATTTATATGTGTAAGTTTATGAGGCTGTGTGTTCAACTCACAACGTTGACCTGCAGTGGTTCTGAACCAGGTCTTAACAGCCTCCTCCTCCTGCAGCTACCAGAGCCTCCAGATCGCAGACGCACCGACGATGACGACTGACCCATGTCTGGGGGACAGACACAGACGGCAAACAGATTCATTTAACAAGCACATCAATTAACAGTGTGCATATTCATGTAAAATCAAAATATGTAATGGTACCTGACTGAGGCAGGAGCAGCGCCAAAGCAGTGAGAGTGCTGGGGGGTAGTGGCAGGGAGCGGCACCGCTGGAGAGATGCCCTGAGTGGGGGCTCTAACGGTGACACACCCGGGGGTCGAGACAAGGCCTAGAGGTACTGAGTAGTTAGGGCATCTCCTATATTCCATACAGTTACTTCGATGCACACAGTCACACACACAAGGTTAAATGCACTGCCCTTCAAGTTAAAAAATTCTTCCTTACTGCCTTGTCCCCTTTTTTGCAGTGAATTAAAGTATTTCACATTCAGCAAGTCTATTCTGGTGCATTGGTCGGTGTGCATGCCCTGCAGCAAACCATGAGAGACTATACATCATGCCAACCGGGCGGTCTCGCAGGTTAAAATGAACTGACTCTGAGTTAGGGCAATGAGAGGTAGAGCTTATGGGAGCGATGAGGCAGAAAATTGGCCACAAGGAAAGACTGAGGGAGAGAGAAAGAGAAGCCACAAAGAAAGAAAGGAAGAGAAAGAACGGGTGAGAGAGAAAAAAAGAGAAAGAGAGGGAGAGGGGGAGGTGAGCTGAGGGAAAAGCAGCATCCAGAAATACAGGCCTCTATAAATGGGGCAGATCATGGATGCATTGTTGCAGTAACAGTGAGTGAGTAAATACTGGGTTAGTACTAGGCTGCCCTTCAAAGTCTGTAGTGTGTGTTTGATTCATTACGGGCTTGGGCTATATTTATCAGTTAGTTTGTGGAGACTTCTAGTGAGACTCTGCCCTCTTACTTTCATTTTTTCTACATCAGGATGTGATATATTTATGTCTATTGCATATATATACATTTAGTCAGTATAAATGTGTATTTGGATATTTATGGCATTGCCTATTTCTTGTTACTTTCAGTAAAATTATACATGAATGTTTGTGTTTATCATTTGACATCTTACTCTGTGGTGCAGTTCCGCAGACTGCGTCTCCCTAGTAACACTGGTCTCTATGACAGAGCAAGGCCTGGAGCGAGCAGCCATCCGTCTCTGCCCCGGAGAGTGGTGCATGGTGGGAGCAGGCCTGCGTCTCCGCCGGCATAGTGAGCCAACCTCACTATAATGGTTGTAGAGATCTCTGTCTGGGTTGGGCCTCCACAGGTCCAGTACAGCTGAGGCCGGGCGAGGACGAGGCCGCAGGGGCTTGTGAGGTACAGAGGTCTTCTCTGTGCTAGAGTGGGACATGGCTGGGCACGGCTGTCTTACACCGCAGCCTGTCTGGCTGGCAATCTGCTCACACAGCTGTGATTGGCACAGACACTCAGCAGTTTGGCCCAGATAAAGGTGCAACAATGCATTTCTTGTGTAGGGAATTGAGAGGAATGTCTCTATAGATTCAACAAAATATATCTCATTATTTTAAAGGGATTCTACTGGCCACAGGCTCATATTCCTAATTGCAATACATCAGTAGCTAGCCACAAGTGTCAAGAGTGCCCCTTAATGGCAGTTACATTTCAGAGAAGAAATAAAAACACAATAGCAAGGTGGATTTAAAAGTTAGTGTTTAGGGAGGAGGATCTTACTTGAATCATCAATTCTGCTAAATGGTTGCAGGACTGCACATTAACACCCTTCCCAAAACAAAGATTCCCACAGCCCTTGCATAATAAACTCCTATGAAAGTGTGCTGAGTATTGAGATGTCACATCTCATTTTGTCATTAGGAGTTGGGGCTAACATGTCCTGACTCGTTGGTGTGACTAGAAGGGAGATGACTAATGCTTGCACTGGAGTGAGAAGGGAAGGGTGCCGTCATGAAGCGCAGACGTCACAGAGCTCTCGGGCTACCGCAGTCACACACGGCCAGCTTTATGGGAAATAGGGTTGCCTTGCATGCTACACAAGGCTAGCTATGCGGGAAAGGACAAACTCATCTAATATGATGTTTTCCACCATTGCAATTACTGACTGTTTCCTCCACTCTCCAACAGATGGGGCAAAAGGACAACTGTAGAGTAGCTGCCCAATTCAAGTCCTCACAGGCTGGTGTCTTGAATGTTTTTGTTTCTCCCTGACAGTTAATGAACCACACCTAGGACTTGTATCATGAGCAAATGAGTAACAGAATGTACCATTTACATCTGTGGTTGATGATTTTAAGAAGCAATGACCATGGTTAAATCATAAATGACACATAAATGATATTTTGAGCATTTATGCAGTAATTACATGATGCATGCCTTTGGCAAAGTTAATGATGTGGAAAAAGACTGCAATGGAATGTGGTTATGGCATAAATGTGAAACACATTATACATGAAAATTCTGTTCTCTTAAAAAAAAAACATATTAGTTTAGCAACCAAGTTATTGTCTTCTTTAAAAAGGCATTTATTAAATTCAGTGGCTGGAATTCAGTACTTTTAGCTACCTGCTCTGGTCTGTACAGCACTTTGGTCATCGTGGGATGTTTTTAAATGTGCTTTATAAATAAATTTGACTTGACTTGACAGCTCATTTTGTATTTAAAGTCACTTACCTTAAATATTTCCTCTGTGGAATCTGATGCTGGCACGCTATTGGTTGTGCTTTCTTTATCACCTTGTTGTGATTGGACATTCACTTCCTGTGTCTGGTGGGAGTCAGGTGGAGCATCCCTGGAATCCTGCTCATTTCCTGTCCGTCCCTCTACCTTTTCCTCTTGACAGAGACAGTTTAATGGATCCCTTTCAACCTCTGCTTTTTTTTCAGTCTGTGTGTTTGGATCTGACTGGGGGATATGATTCTCTACTATGGCTGTGGACCTGTGGTTTGTCTCTCTGTCTATATGTATATCTGTGCCCTCAACACTCTGGAGGCCATTGACAGCTCGAGATCCTGGGCATGCCCTAAAGGCTTTCAGGATCACCTTAGGGGATCGTCTACCTGTCACAGGTGCTGGAACCTCACTGTCAAAGTTACTGGACTGTGAGGATTTAGCGGTCACTGGTGATGATGGAATAGGCTGGGATTTTGGAAGTCCTTCACTGTGGAGTGTCAGGGACACACTATGAATGTTGTCCACTGTGCGCTGTGGGACCCGAGGGGAGCTCATCTGAGTCCTCTCTCCCTCTGGAGGAGAGAAGGAGTGCGATGTTGTCCGCCATTTTCTGGCAGTCTCTGCTACACTGTTGAAAAACTTGAACAGACCACCAAAGTGTCCCTTGGTGTCCGAGTGTTTCGGGGGCGGTGGTTGAAAGTCTCTGACACTCTCAAAGTCTACAGAACCATAGTCTGAGTCCATGGTCTTGTCCAAAGAGTGAAGCTCAGAGTCAAAGCTCCTCTCTGAGTAGACAGGATTGGCCTTCCCCAAAAGGGAAATCCTCCTCAGGTAACTCCACACATCTTTCTGCCTCCTTCCTCTACCCTGGTGGGTGCTTGGACTACCTTTAATGCTAGGCTCTTCACAGCCCGCAGCTGTTTTGTTACAGTTAGTTGAATTGTTGTGGCTTCTTTTAGTATAGCAAACTCTTTCTGGTGGTTTACAACCATTCTGAGTCACAGCCTCTCCCAGTACAGTCGGCTGGTAGCCGTCTATAGGAGCTGTAAGGTCAATGTCTTCGAACGAGCAGTCAAATTCTGCTGTGTAGCCAGCATACGAGTGCCTCTTGCCACGGTGCCTAAGTGTGCCCCTGCTGGACTGCTGGGGAGTGCCAATGTCATGGCAGAAAGAGTCCTCATCCACCAACGAGCTGCTGAACTTGGCAGTGGACAATTTCCCTGTCTTCCCTCTAAACACAGAGGGGGATTTAAGCTTCTTGAAGGAGCGAACTTTGTCAGCAAACGAGAGTTTAGGGATGGAAGCCTCCCCGGGCAGGATCATGGAGTGGGGTCTGCGCTCCAGCTCTGAGACAGCTCTCTTTCGGTTCAAAATCTTCCAGATGCCCCCAGTGGCACGGGGCCTCCGGTTGACCTCCTGTCTGTCCTTGACAGGGGTCTGAGGAGAGGCAGCCTGAGTCTCTCCCTGTCCCTCTGCAGGCCTTGGTCCAGTCTCCTGAATATAAACACTGCTGGTCTCATTCTCCACATCCAGAGAAACATTAAACACTCGGTTGACAAACCCATTAGGGTTGTTGGTCTCAGGGGCAGGGTTGTCTGTCTGTTCCATCCTCTCTCATTCTACAGTGTCAGCTATCAGCTCCAATGGACATCATGTCTCAGGCCTCTCTCTCCCTCCCTCCCTCTCTCTCAAACACCTGGAGGAACAAAACCACATTTTTATTCAAGAGTTTGACATTAAACTGACTGCTTTATTTTTTCATACCATGCCTATTCTATTTCAACTCGCTCAGAATGCCTTTAGATGCATGCCACACATGCAAAATGTATTATTTTAGACATTCCCAGTGGACGGTCAGCTGTATTTTACCTGCACAGGGGGTCCAACGTTCAAGAATAATTGATATGTAGTGCTACTTAAACACTAAAACACAGTGAGAGCATTAGAGGTCTCATTTTGTGATTCTCAGACAAGGGCTTTTGTACCATGAGTCAACAGTCACAAACACCCACCGCCCCCCCCCCCCCCCCCCCCCCCCCCCCCCATATTTGGTCCACATTATCCAAAGTAATTATTTGAGACACAGTCCCCGTCCACCATTTAAACCAGGAGGCGGTGTTGTCATGGAAACACTCACTACAGAGATGTCTGGTTATTTCAGGCCTGCTCTGGCTGTGACATCATCATAGCTCAGATAAGCTCCTTCTGAGGAAGAAGATGCTCTGCAAGTGCTGAACTACCACATGTTAATTACCCCCATTTCATAATCCCTTTAATGTATGGAAGCCTCTTGTGTAATTGGGGCCTCCAGCACACATCTTTGTTGTTACATGAGATCATAACCAAAGATGTGTTTCATTTAAGCAGGCCTTTTTCGCGGAGTGTCACAATTTAATTTAACAGCTTTTTTACTGATAAGCTTTTTAAGAATACTATCGAAAGAGAGCACTCCAAAAATGTAAACCCTTTTTCAGTGTACAAGCACAATGTCCAGTCACACATATCAGCAAGTCTTTATTTTAGCATTTAAATATACATTGTGACGTCTCTTTGACTATCAGCTATTGTCATAACGTTAATATTTTGTATTTCAGATTGTGTCCATCTGTTCGCCTGTTTTGTAGGTTTGTAGTTATACTTGCATGAACTACTGAAGTACAACTAAAACCTTTTTTTGTTTTGTTTTCGGCTTCCATCATTTAAACTGTCACCAACCTGAAGGCAGAGCTGAGTTTCCACTCACACTGACAGCTCACAGTCAGCAGCGGCAGGGTGACACTGTGTCGGGCCGGGCGTCTCAAAGTTATGTCTTCCTTTTTTTTTTTTTTTTTTTTCTTTTCTAAAACATGGCGTCATTAAAATTGACATTAACGTTGCGGCCGTTTCATTTGTGAAGGCGCTTCGTTATGTGAGATAAAAAACCGAAACGGGGTGAACCGAAGTTACACTTCTCAATGACTCCGGGAAAGTTGCTTATCAACTTATATCCGGAGCGAAATAAACGACTCTTACTGCAGCTGTTAACTCCACTTACCCCCAGAAAACGTCCCCGGTTTAAGAGGTCATCGTCGCTGCCGCCGTTCAAGTCAATAATAGGAAATAATAAAAAAAAAAAAAAAAAAAAAACACCGGCTGAACGTGTCCAGCGGACTTCACGGGCTCAACTTATATCCATGAGTGAGGCAGAAGCGGCGTTGCGGACGGCGGCTCCCGTGTGTTTGGTGTCTCGCCTCGGAACTTGGTCAGCTCTCATCAGACTGAGAGAAACTCCCGGGGAACAGGAAAAAAAGAAAAAGCGACAGACCGGTGAACTCTTGCCCCGTGAGCTCCTGCAGACGCAGACACTCTGATTTGTGATAAAGCTCTCACGAAGACAGAGCGACACACACACACACAACACACACACACACACACATACACACACTCATACACACACTCATACAAAGAGACACTAACACACACTCACACGCGTTCGTTTCTAATAAAAACTTAAGTTTAGAGCTGAGTAGCTGACATTATATTAAGACTTGGATGTTTATTGTGCTTTAATCCTATTATTATCCTTCATTTCATTTAAAATCCTCAACTTTTTTTCATAGCTGTTATAGCTTATATCTTTTAATGTACACTTTTTGACTATCCCATTTCCTGGATGGATTCATAAGGAAGCACTTATTATTTCTAAAGCAACATAATCGACAACAAGTGATCGACTGAACCCTGGTCTCACTAGCTGATCCTCCTTTGGGATTTGCAGTGAATGTGAAAATCCTTCTATTGAAATGACACAATGGGCAGAGGGAGCTCAGGGGGGAAACTGAAGGAATTCACAAAAACTAAACAGCTCCGGAGCTCCGTGGCCGTGAAAGAGGAGACGGTGGAAGAAGGGGCCTAAATTTAAACATTTCCTCTTTGTCCTGTTTTGGGCCCATTGTCATCGCATGGTGTTTCTCCCTTCTGCACAGGAAGGAGTGGATCTGACATCAACGCTCTCAGGCTGACAATGCCAGGAAGTCTGTCTGACTGTATGTAAATATCTCTATGTGTCCACGCTTCCCTTGCTTGCCCGAGGAGCCGCTCTCCTCTCCGTGGCCCTCTCCCTGGAGCGGCTTTAAGGACTTGAGGGTGTAGTAGTAGTAGTAATAGCAACGTGGTGATTTACACGCCACACTTCCCCCACAACTCATCCACAACTGTCACTGCGAATCACAGGAACCTCATCTTCAAACGACCTCTCCTCTGATGGGGCATCTTTAGCACATGGCTCCATATGTAGACCTAATGGGCTCTTCTTTATTCATATACATACAGTAACCTCTATTTGTCTTCTTCTGATTTTTGTGTTTCGTTTCTTTTCTCCTTCGTGCCGTCATTTTCCCCTCATAGTTTTGCGTTGACTTGTTGTTTGTTGCTCTCCTTCACTCCCCGTTCCCCTCGCTTCATCCTTCCCTCCCCTTACTCACTCACTTCCTCAGAACCCCAAGCAGTCTTCCTGTTATCCCCCCCGTCGCAAAAGACATCCTGGCTCAAACATGTCAAATGTTTCAGCTTAGACCTGGCTTATGCAGACATAAAACTAACCCCTTATCTTTAGAAAATAAATTCACCCAAACGGTGTTTTGTATAAATGCCAGAAAGCATGAGTGGGAAAAGAGAAAGAGAGCGATGAATGGAGGGAGACAGATTGGAGATATATAGACTCTCTACCAGCTGGGTCTGTCTGAGTCTGAAATGATAAGTTTTGTTGACGTTTGGCGAGCTGTGTACATTGCGGCGAGTTTACTTTGCTGCCTATTCACTGTGAGTGTTGAAAACTCTGAACAGAGCTCTTTGAAATGATGTCACTGGCTTCTCATTTTCAGAACAATCGACCTCTTCCTCCTCTTCCTATGACACGGTCCCTACTGGTGCGTTTGCTGGAGATTAATGGAGACAAACACTTGCTGAGTTTGGGCCCAGCTGTAATTATTTCGCCAGTCTTTGTCAAAGCTGCTGAGTGAAAACAGGCTGCCGTGAAAAAGCCAGCCAGACAGGGAGGGAGGAGCGGGGGTGGGGGGGGGAGAGATATGTTGTGATATCAAATGAAAGGCTTACTAAAGCCTGGGAACTGGATTCGGGAGGTGTAACTTGTGTGAGAACAGCTGGGAGTTCAGTCATATTTTGTTTTCTGTGCAGGTGTTTCGGAAGGTCGAGACTAAAACACTTTGTAGCCGTGTAGTGTTACCACGTGCCCATAGATGGAGGGGGGGTTGCTGAGTTAACGCCGCTAAGGAAAGATAATGATTTGACGCTGTGAGCACGTATACACTATGGCTCCTTATACTCTGCCACACACACAGATTAACATTTCTGCCCACTTTTGGTATAAAATATGGCCAGGTAGTAGTTGCCTCCGGTGGTAGAAGAGAGTTTGAATTACACTGGCATTCCTGACATTCCCTCAGCAATGACCTGCATATTTCCCTGGCCTGGCTGCACATGGTACTATCCACCTAAACACACACACACACACACACACACACACACACACACACACACACACACACTCACACACACACAGACACATTTGAGCCCATCCTCGCAGTTCACAGACACTTTGATCTTCAATCGGTTTGGGATAATCAATCAGTTTCACACACGTACGTATGGACCAGCTCACATGGCACACACATGGACACCTGGAATGTTAACGGAGGAAAGGTCTGAATGCTGTTGGTGATGGGATGGTCTCACAATACGACTTATCCAGCGGCCATCTTAGAGGCAGTCAGTGAGAGGGAGAGAGAGACATAGAGAGAAAGAAAGAATGAGAGGGACAGGACAAGGGGAGTGTGTGTGTGTGTGTGTGTGTGTGTGTGTGTGTGTGTGTGTGTGTATAGTTTTCAGCTGGGGACTTTCAGCCATTATCAGGATGAATCTGAAAACAGGAAGGGGGGTTCCATTAAACAAGACGAGCGGAAGACAACCACAGTTCTACTTCCTGTTTTAAAGCAAGGGAGGAAACAGCAGATTTTTTAGGAATTCAAATCAGAATCAACACTCCGGAAAGACCATCTTTATAACACATAAAATGGTCTTGTTTCGACCAAATCCTTAGCATTCATGGGTTCATCTTTTTTATACTATTTGCATTTTTGAAAACGATTTTTTTGTATGGGATTTTAGCAGAGGTGTTTTTTTAGCTTTCCTTTGTGCAAATGTTGCTGTCAAAAGTCAAAAGTGTGATCACGTCCATCCCAGTTCTGTATCTGTGTGATCTGGCTGTGTATCTTGCCGCACAGGCCTTGGGCTGAGCTGGACTTGGCTGTGTTTGTGGGTCAGCAGCAGTGAGAGAAAAGCAGCCTGGCATACAAAACAGCATTTCCGCTCATCTGGGTGCTTTCACTTCTTCAGAGAGCAAAGTTTCTGATTGGGAAAACCCAAGGGACGGGGTGATGAAGGGTGGGATCGTAGTCTGCAGAGGAGGGATATTTAACTATGGAGAACAAAAGGAGATAAAACATTGCAGATCATGCTGTGTCTTCTCAACACAATGTGTCAGTATTGCTGAGCGGTTGAGATCTAAAGCGAGATACTACACAATTAATAGTGTGATTGATAGTAAACTGGCATTTCTCTCACTGATTTGTCATTAAGAAAGTTCTTTTGGAGTTGTCTGTTTTATCTCCCTGATGAATGGTGACCTCTGACCACATGACTGTCTCTGGTCAGTGTCCTCTGTGCTGGTTAGGCTGTGAAAATAGTCAATTGGGCGGCCTTGTTTTTAATGGAGATGGAGCAATAGCCACATTATTAAGCCTATCAATTATAACTGGATACAATACCTCCCTACCTCCCTCTCTATCTCTCTGTCCTCACTATACAGTTCCTTCACCGTGTCCTAGTTAGAGGCGGAGGGATACGCATTTGAGTGTGCATCTCTCTTCCCATTCCTTTCCTGCACATCCTCCGTCTTATCACCGAGAGAGGGAGCAAAGGAGTGAGGCTGTCATTCTGTAAGTTTACATTGTGCTTTGATACAGTATCAACCTATTTGTTCACTCATAATCCAGAGATTGTAAACAATCTTTCTCCAAAACATCCCCAAAAGTTATTAATCTGGCAACCCTGTGGTCAAAAGCCTACGAACAGATTGTACAAATTAAGATAATACGTTACATCTTTGATTATAATAAAAGGAGTCCAGGTTATTCCAGACTATTTAAAGGGGTTTGAGCATATGAACTCATAGGTATAATACTATACTAGCCATAGTCATAATCAGTCAATCAGTCAATATTCATAGATATGGCAAGATCACCAGATGTGAGATACTCAAAATCTATTCCTGCTTTTGCAGGTGTAAAAACGATTTAAAAATTGAAGAAATGGGAAGATCACAGATGGATGAATGTACTTATTTATATTCTTTTTGCATAATAAGTAATGTATACTTGAATTTAATCTGCATGTCACAGCTGTCATGTAAGTCTGTTACTGTATGTAGCAGAGGCATAGCAGTCTTTGTTGTTATCACTATGGAAATAAGTTTTACCCTGTTTAGTTTTAATCCTTTATCATTTAGCTTTGGTTGTACGCGTTAACACCTAGTTTGTGTTATATACTATTTATAGTTAGTTTTATATTTTTTTTATGTTGTGTTTCGTGTTTCTGCATGTCCATGTACCATGTTCAATTTCTTTCTTTTTCTTTTTTGTTCAAAGACAGAATTAAATAAAACCGGCATTGTATGTTCTGGAGTATGCATGTACTTTGTGCTATTCTAAATGTCAACCCTTCTCCCCATTCAAACCACACATGCACACACTTAGATCCTCTCTGTCAGGGTGATGTAACTGCGTAGAGGTTGTTAGTCTTGCCAAATATCAGAAATCCACTCGGGTGAACAGAGACATCTAGAGGAACCAACTGAAACTGTTCTCTTTATTTGCACAGCAACAGGATGTCAGTGGCAACGTTTTCACATATCAAATGTAATGCATGTCTTTAAATACAACGTACACAAATATATATTTATGCACAGAAGGCTGCCTAAAACATGCTGTCACTCGCCATGTTGATACTTTAAGTTGTGTATGAAACTTCCTGTGCACCAATCTGCAGTTAAGGGCCTCTGCCACATGATGGCACTCTGGCTCTTTCTAAGGACACACATGCGTCTTGCCAGTGGAATAGTGGATTATAAGACAATCCTTTATTATTAAAAATCAGATACAGCGAACATTTGAGAATATTGTCTATTTCAGGAGTAATACCACACAAGCAAATCCAGGTTTCAGGGGAATCAAACTGATAGAGTGAAACCAGAGGAATTTATCTAAAATGATTAAATGAAATTGACCAGATTTGCTATGAGGATTTTAATTAACTACTAGAGTTCCGAGGCCTAGTTCACACTCTCATTGAATTATTGGTTGCTGTTGGATAGGTTCAATAAGAAACTGCTACCAAACCTGATAAAGGACTGTGTTTGTGCTCTGCATTGGTCTGCCCCTGAATTTAGGAGCAGCATTAATGACAGTGATACCCCAAGGCGTCAGGCTCCTCTCTCTGTAATGAAGGTGTAGTTACATGTGCAGTATTGCATAGAAACGTCCAGCCATACGTATTAGCAGGAATCCTCTCCAGTGGGATTCAGCCTTTAGCCGCGTGTCAATCAATGGTCCATGGTCATACTGCTGAAGCTGTGACCACAGATACATTTTTTGAGAAAATGTGCCTTGGGCTAAAAAGTAATTTGGTGTGAAAGTAAAGAATTAGACCTCGGAGATGTGGCTACCATTAAAGTTAGATGTGATTAAAGCTACAGGCATCGACTGGATCTCTGTTACAAGGTACCAAGCCTCGGGATGTTCTGCAGAATAGCAAAATCACTCTATTCAATTTCGTGATTTTCCACTGCAACACTGTGAGATGATTTCATTTGCTTTACACATTTGCAAAAAGGCTCAGTCAAAGAAAAAGAAAAAAAAAAACAAACAAGCGTGACACTTTTGCCAGCCAATTCCATAGATTCTGAGGATGCCTAATTGATACAAGTTAGGTAATAGCTTGGTTTAAATTAAAAGGTACAAGTCAAGTGGAACTTTCTCATTTATTATTCAGTGAAGCACATCGTCCTTGCTTAAAGGCCTTAAGAGGCAAGATAAGGGGCTTTTTAATCTGTATATGGGGACATACGTCTGTCTCATCTCTCAATTCCAATCAGTCAAGACGAGGCCAAAACAGCAGAGACAATATTCATGTGTGTGTCCCATACGTGTTTATCGAGTTCACCTGGGTGCACATTAATTTATTTATGTGTGCTTATTGAGAGTACAGAGTATGTGAGGGAAGAGAGGCATTCTGGTTATTAGGGGGGAAACTGTTGAAGAGGTTAGAGCCCAGCACTCCAAGCTGAAGCCACTTTCGCTTTCATGTTAGCAGCTGTCCAAGCCCAAAATGGCCAATTACCATCATTTCTCTGCTGGTGGTGGTAATGTTAGTGAGATAGTCAGAGAGAGAGATAGAAAGAGAGAGAGTAATGTTGAGGGAACCAAGAGCAGATGAGGTAGAGGCAGCCGAGATAAGCCAGAAAATAAAACCATATTTCCACAGCATGGAAATCCGACAACATCCACCATGACAGAAGGTGAATCCATCATCTGCAAAGGAAATAGATTAAATTAGATGGGTCCTTCTGGTGTGTGAATATATAAAGAGATTGTTTTTATGGTAATAATGATTGTAATTGCAATGTCTCTGAGTCCTTTCACATTGATTATGCAGTGTAAATAGGCAGAGAAACACATTATAACAATGTATACTATGTATATAAATAAACACACCCATAAATATATATGGACAAAGGAAGGAAGAAAGATGAAGCAAGAAAGAAAGAGAAAAATGCCTGTGTGGTATCTGCATATTCAAGTCTGTAAGCATGCATGCGTTATTATTATTGAGAGTGAGATGAAGACTGAGTTTTCCCCAGAGACTCCTCCACTGATCTGTGTCTCATTGTCTCAGTCTGATCTTTGCCAGGAGGTAAATGCTGTTAGAGCTTGAAAGATTGCATGCGCATTATTTCTTATGGGAAATATATGATATTCACTTAGAAACAGCATGTTTTTATCACGCTTTCTCACAGTCTAAACAGCTAATCAATTCCGAGCCAATCAGAGTCACGTACCATGAATGCTTAAAAAGTAAATCTCACTGGATCATCTTCAACTCCTTCAATTTTGATAATCCCTCAAAGAACAGGTTGCTTTACAGGAGAGAACCAGAGCACATCATCATTTCTAAGAGACGCCAAACACAAACTGCTTCAACCACAGGCAAGGTCCAAGTGAAAGAGATGACATTTCTCAGTTAGGTTAGATGAAAGATTGCCTCGTGTCTTTTCATCAAGATTGATAATGCTGCACACAGTATTACATGTGGGTGACTTTGGTTGCTACTGAAAAGGAATATAGAGTCTGTTTTCTGACCTTTTATTCGACTGCCTAGACCTTACCGACGGATTGACATCAATATCAGACTGTCTTGTCTGACAGAAAAAAGAGAAGCATACCATTTTGTTGACAGAGTATGATCGGGGAGTTAAAGCGAACAGTGGAAGAGGGGTTTAAAAAACACCTGTACAGGAGAGTGATGATGCTGAGACTAGAGAGAAACGGCATTGCAGACATGAATGATAATATCACCAAAAACAAAAAAGAAAGAGGAAAATCTAACGAGAGGAGAGATTTTTTCGCTGGTGATTTCAAAAAGCAGAAGTTCAAAGAAGCTGATCGTCCTCCATGGTCCGGCCTCAAGCTGGGGTCCTGTAAATTCCAATTTTAATTCCTTGCATGATATGTAATCAAGCACTCCTTTAATTTGATTAATTCCAATGCAGCTTTGCCCAGCCTGCGATGATAACAATGAGGGTTGCATGTCTCACTGCCTCCATCTGTCCTACCAGAACATGTCTGGGAACACAACATCACCAGAAAACCAGAACGGTTAATCTGCCTTATTTACTTCTCCCAATATGGCTTCTTTGTCACACACATCGTTTGTCCTCCAGGATAAATATTTCCCCAGCGTCAGTGCACACTAAATGTTGATTTATCCTCAGCCAGTTAAACTGGCCAATCTGCATATGGCGTGTTTGTGTTTTGTCAGGATGCATCCACTGTGACAATATATACTATAATTATCATCTAAGTGTGACAGCAGCGCTGGAATCCATTCATTGGTCTGCAGAGACCTGGGTGTGTGTCCATGAACTGAGTTGTCATATTGTTACTGTGTATTGAAGATGTCTCATCTGACAAAGGGGCTGATTTAATGGGAGAACAATTTAATGTTGTCTGGTTTTATTGTAATGAACAAGATCTTGACTCATTTTGTTCTCCTCAAAGGAGAGAAATAAAGGGGGAGTAAGAGGGAGAGAGAATAAGAAAGAGATGAAGATCTGATTCGTTGTCGGTCTATTTATGTTGCTGAAAGAAAGAGAATTTGGAGCAGGCCATTTAACTTAATGCTCTCTCTTCTTTGCTAACGGTCTGAAGATAATTAGTATTACTAATCAAAACACTTGTGTCTCCTCTCCCCTGGTGTGTCATCTTCCCCAGGGCCACTGTAAACTGTCTATTGCTATGAAGGCCACTCAATCGTTCCTTTTATGTTTCCACACCCACTGTCGAATGTTATCACTCAATTGAATGGGTGTTATCAGTGGTTATCAGCCTCATAGATATGGGTTAGAAGGGGCCTGCTACACCTACTAGTGAGTTCAGAAGGCTGTTATCATCTATTCACATGGTTGATCACCGATACAAATATAAGAAGACGTGCAGAGATGGCGTGTCATGACACGTGACTTGCAGGTTTCTTTCTGTGAAAGCAAGTTAAAGTTAAGGGGATGGTAAACACATTTGTGTAATCAGATTTTAAATATATAATTGTTTAATGGGTGAAAATGAATTTGAACCTTATTTTACCCATATTTGACAGCACCCCTAGCTGTCGACTATACTCACATGAAGGTCGGGAGCTCTGTACAACAGTTGGTCTCATGTCTGTAGCCTCTTTTGTTGATGAATTATAAGCCTTCAAACATGCACCGAGGCCAAGGTTCAAAGGTTCTCAAGAATTGTCATACTGACATATGTTACTCTCTAGGTCAAGACCTTTCCAATGATGTATTTTGTAATTGTCTCATTTCATGGACACAAGCTGTCCCAGATCTAGTTTCAGAGAGCACTTTGAAGGCCCAATATATAAAGTGAAGCTTTTTGTTTGTTTATTGTTTTTTTTTATTGGAAATAGTGACCAAAATGAGTTGCCTTCAGAAATTACATTGCTGACAATCTAGGGCATTTCTACAGGCTTGTAACATATTGGAAGTAATATAGTAGTTAGTGGTAATATTAAAGTTAATTTGAATATTTACAGAATGGAATAGTAATAGTTTTGAAAATGGATGTAAAACTTGTAAAACTATGGACTGTGGCATGGACAAATAAATGGAGTGTATGAAATATACGAAGGTGACAAGAGCAAAAATTAAAGGTGACATGTGACATTAATAATTAAATTATGTAACAGTGGAGGTTGAATTCAAAGCACAATCTAAAATCCAGTTTGATGAAATAAATGAAAGTGACAAGTGCAGGGATGAAATGTGGGACGTGAAATGTAAAGTCCAGTTTGATAATCCCATCTTCATCCTGTTTATATGGCCACAGACACACACACACACACACACACACACACACACACACACACACACACACACACAAAGACATTCACACATGCACGCACATGTTGGAGTGCTTTATTGGATGACGTAGCTCAATATTAGACTCTGTTTTTTAAGAAAGAGGATTTCATATTAAATATTCTAAACCACATATTCTTAAATATGAAATATAAAATTAAATGAGAAACTTTTTACAGTCACAGGCTATAAAAATGTTTTTAAATTATTTTTCCTACTGTTTTTTACACTGGTTGACAAGCATTTACCTATACTTAAGATACTTTTTCTAAGCTATTAACACAGAAGCACACCAACATCACAAAATTAGCAAAATATTTAATTTTCTGCTCAAAACCTCATTTTGTTCATTTAACACCAACTCTCCATTTTAAAATGCAAAAAAAATTCTCTATATACACTAAATCTATCAAAACATAGCAAACCCGTCTCTATATCAAATCGTTCTTTCAAAGCACTAGCACATGTTTTCCAGCCAAGAACATATAATAATAATCATAACTCAATGAATACAAACAGGTGGTGGCACTATAAAAACTGCATTACTTTACATGTTACAGTTCTACATGCATACAACAGACAATAAGAAATATGTTTTTTATAATTCAGTTTTCTTTTACTGTAAACCACTCTACTTTTTTTGGTTGAGTGTCTAATGAGTGCATTTTTGGCAACATACTACCTAAAAATGAGTCCCTTTTACTTTGAAGAATGTACAGTAAAAAAAATAGCATATGACAGAATTGCTGCAGTAAAATCTTTATTAGCAACATGAAATTGCTACCAGTGATCAACAAAAAACTCTGGTAAAAAAAAAGACAGAGAAGGGGAAAAAAACACAAAAATGCACAGTCCTGTTCTAATCTATACGATATTCAGCATGTGTCCACATAGTCTCGTCCACATCACATCTTATGTCATCTCTTGCTTGTGTACCTATAAACCCCTGGCAGTCTTCATCTGAGGGGTCTCTGCAGCCGCCATCCATGGCATCCAGGAGGGACATTTGGTCATATGGCCAATGATCATACACTTTCCACCTCCAGGCAGAAAATTCTTCAGTGGGGTTTAGGACAGGTGAGTCTTTGGGTTATTTATATTTTTCAATGGTCTGTTGATTCAAAAATGCTTATCAGCTGTTTCAATATAGCTTTGGAGCTGTCGTTGTTGCAGAAGTAAAGGCATTAGACTATATTTAAGCTTTTGAACATTAGGTTTTCATTTCTGCCATGCTATGTGCAAGAATTTGTAAATAAGACAAGAAAGATCCATAATTTTGCTATTGGGTAAGCTTGTATGTAAATAAAATGTAAGCATTTTAGAAATGTGTTAATTGACTGCATATTGGGTGAAAACCACATGAATCATGTTTATGGTATGGTCCACAACAAATGGATGTTGTGCTAATTGTGTTTAGAGTTTTGAAAATGTGACCACAAATTGGATAAAGTAATTGTAAAAAAAAAAAAAAAAAAACTGTAACAGAGATAGTGGCATTTTGATCAGGGTTGCAGCCAATGGGCAGCAGTTTGATATGGGATGAAGCCCACTGACCACTGACGGCAGACCGCCCAGGAGTCCAGCCTTACACTATCAAAATCTGAAAAAAAACTGATGGCCTTAACATGAACCTAATCATATTGTTGAGTTAACAAGGACACAAAATGTTAAAGATATGATTCAAACATCATGCAACAGCAGCATCATTAGCAACTATATTGTAACAATGTTGCAGACTCTTCTTAATCACTAATTATAATCAACACATTTCTCACCAGAAATGTTATCAAAATTTTAAGGCAGAAGATATCTTAAAATATCGCATTTTCCAATGAGAATAAAAGGAATGGCATCAGAGTGGTGGACCAACCCAACAACTGACATTGCCATCCCTACAGCCATTCCATTAGCATGGCTTAAAACCTGGGAGACTCCCTGGACAAGTCATGGCACTTACCACAATTTGACTCCTATTTTCTCCATACATGGTGGATTTTGGCAGAGAGGAGGGGAATGGTTGTGTGTGACTTCATCTCAATAAAGTACAGCCTGTCATGGATTATAGATTAATTAGTTTGTCCTTACCTGAGAGCAATGAGTGGAATCCACTGGTGAAAAGACCAATTTTACTCTCATTAAATAGTGTCAAATTACTTTTTAGAAATATCAGCCTGGAGGAAATTGTTGAATTTTACTTTTGTTTTCACACTGGGAGACTCTAATGGGGTTGGAGCAGGGCTTCTTGTCTACTGGGCTGTGCATCATGAAGTTACGGTTGCAAAGCTGAATAATGTGAATTGGTGATGAGAATTTGCCAAACTTGAAATAAATAAAAAATAATAATACTTTTGCTGCCTAGGAACCTATCTTCCTGGGTGTCCCTGGATGTGAGATAACGCTTATATACACTATAAAATACCCTGCAATACCATGATAAATCTACTCAAAAAGTATCTTCAGATGTGGCCTAGCACGTGCATGGGTATACTGTAGCTCCACTACCACAAACTGAGTTGTTCAAAGTTCCCAAGGTTTCCTTCATTGTTGAGTTTTAGTTTTATAGAGTTTAATCTCCACCCCAATGCAAGGCATTTTAGCGTTCTAATGTTATATTGTGAGTGTTATGTCAATGAATATTGAATATTACCAAAGCAAAGCCATGAACTCTCTGTCTATTGCAACTCATCATTAATTGCATGTACGCCACATTTCAAGATTTGACCACATGTCCCCAGCAAGGACAAACACTGTGACTGCTAGTGTGACACTAAAGTTTGTCAGAGCAAATAACTCATCTGACAAATGTTCACACAAACACACAATGTAACACAATGTAGCAGAGATCAAACAATTGATACATAATGTGCAAATGGGAAATCCTGGGTGTTTCTATTGTGCAGTACATGTGCTCAGTAATGTCATACATAGAGGTTAACCTGTTCCTACGTTATAGTTTCTTTGGGATAAGTAAGGTTAGCCATCATTCATCTAGTTGAGAATGTGATTTCTATCGATTGATATATATTTAAACCCCCGAAAAACTTTTTTTTCTCAATAGTATTGCATTTTATATGACTAAATAAACAACATCAAAGTTAAAAATAAAGAACATTCCTAATACTTCATGAACCTAATTTCCAGCAGCAGGCAGCCATTTTCTATAAACAAGCGCCAATAAAACTATGGTACACCACCTCTAGTTGTTACCTGCTAACATGTGAGCCAAAAAAAATAATGTTATATGGTGATTAAAATGTCAGGGCTGCATGTATGTCACCTTGTATTGCCATTTATGAACTTCCACCGTAGTGAACGGCTGTAAAGGATGATTTTGTTATGTGAATGGCATGTCTTCGGTCAGTAGTGGTCATGTTAGTGCCAGTGCAAGTAGTTAGCAATCATTTAACAGCAACAACAGTGTCCTTTATGGTAATTATACTTAAAATTGGAGACGTGTCAATGTTGTGTTTATTCCAAGTGTAGGTATTGACCTTCTTTTATACAGTCTATGGTATTGACATGGCGCCAAAAAATTAATTTACACTTGAAAACATTATTATTCATGAGTCACCTTTTGCAGTAAAATCACTGATCATCCAAAAAGCTGTTGAAGGCTAAGCCTGGATCAAAACAGAACAAGACAGTGAGAGTGGCTGTGACTAACAATCCCTGGAGAGAAAGCAACCTTGATGGGTTTCAGACACTGCTGGTGTCTGACAGGGTTGTTTGGTCCCTCCCTAGCGCCCTTATTCATGAAACCTCTCTCAAAAAACCCAGATCACACTAGCCTTGGTGCTCCTTGTGCTTGATGATAGAAAATGATATCTAAATAAAATATGAAAACGAGGGTCTGCTTGAAAGTTGAGCTGTTTATTGTCAGATATGTGCACAATATGTGACAACTAAAGAAGCAGGGTGCATGTATTTGAAATGCAAAAAAAAAAAAAAAACTGTTTGCTAATTTGAAAACTCATGCATATTCAGATATTAAGGTAGGGCAGCGTCACTCTTGAAGATGTTTCAGAATGTTCCAGCTTTACTCATCTGTCACACACTTTGTACTCTGCAAGAACTCTACTGGGAGAGGGTTCATATGTTTTGCAAAAGACTCTTTTCAACATGAGCTTTTGGCAAGCGATCAGCCCCTTGGCCAACTCAGCTGTGATATTCCTGTTGGAACTAGTGCATAATAAGAAAATGTCTGAGTCTTAAGTGTGAAAAATATCATTATTCCTCATTTAGCAAGTCTTCTAAACTCATCACTACAAGCACTACCGTAGAGGATAGGGTGCTCCCGCAGCTGCAGTGATAATGTGCAATATGCACTCATTGTGTGTGTGTATGCATAATTCAGCTGCACGTGTGTTTGCGCGCTCACATTTGTATGTGCATGTGTGGGTGTATGTCCCTATGAGACAGGATTAAGTGTAGATAGAGTTTTCAGGGTAGAACCGATCTCTTGTAGAGACTGGGGTCTCTGGGCTCTTAGCGCTGAGCCCCGCTTCTCTTCCTCGGCATTTCCCTCCCACTCCTCTCAGCACCATGCTTAAATACTGGTGGGCCTGGGGATGAAACCTGAATACAACAGTGTTGTTTCAGCCTGAATTCCGTTTTTCTATATGTACCACATGAAAAAGTGAGAAATCTGCTAATGGATATATAAATAGATAGATATTACTCGTGTCTATCTACTTTCCAATCACAAGCTCCGGGAGTGTCAGGCCTTAAAAACAGAAAACTGAAGTTTTGTGCACAGCAGTCTCTGTTGAGTATGTGAAGGATAAACACAGTGTAGAGAATGTCCCTGTCACATTCGAGGCCAGAAAACAACGCTGAATACCTGGGATGTTGATGTTTTTCATCACCCAATGTCCGTGGGAGAGTGAAGGAACAGTTTTTTTTTTTCTTTTGCGCACAGAGCAAAATTGCAGAGACAAGCAGACATTACCTTGCAAAGTCAAGACCCAACATTTGCGATGTGTATTGACATATTGATTTTCCTTGGCAGCTATTGGCAGAAGGAGTAAGGAGGATGGGGCCATGTGTGCGGGTCCACGGGAGCTCGGTGAGATCCAGGCAGCATTATGCACACCAAGAGAATGAGGCTTAGCATATATTGAGTGTTTATGCTGCAGAATAGAAAGTGTGGAGCACCTTTGCTTAAACTCACCGACTGTTAAATTGGGCTTAACTAAAAATCCCTCTTACACAAACAGAAAGTGATCCAGGGCTCTTTTTTTTGCATAAAATCTTTTTCATGTGGGCATTTGCAAAACACGTGTTTGTTTTTGTTTGTTTTTTTTACTGATGGGTCTCTTTGCTTTACATGTAAATATACAGATACATGTATGTATGACAGAGATGAAGAAAGAGAAGTAGTGTGGCTGATAGATGAAGGATAATATGTTGAAAGAGGTGATCTGGAGGAGAGTGAAGGATATCCATTGTTTGTCTTCTTAAGGGCAGGGCACACATGGGGGACAGAGCTGGAGTGTATGTGGATTAGAGTGAGGCTCTGTCCTGAATATATAACCAACACAAGGTCTTCTCTCCTCTCCTCTTGTACAAGGGCCATTAGAGGAGTAGTGAGTCTGTGAAATATTAACATCTTTACAGTATTCTTAGTGGACACTTCTTTGATGTGAACAGATAACAAGAATAACATGTGGCAAGTATGCAGCTTATGCAGTTTGCGCGCGTTTCTTGCCTGATGAATATGGGTCAAAAAGTAGAAATTATGGTTGGGATGCATTTTTTATGGGTTGGTTAGGGATGGGGAAAACTAGTGTATGTCAAGATATATCTTGATACAAGATATACTACAAAGTCCCGCATCAAAATAAAAATGGGAAAAATACAATAAGATACATTTCCCTTTAGGGAATTGGAACAGATTTTTATATGAATGAAATATCAAACAGACTAAATGATGAAACGTTTTTACAATCGCTAAAGTCTCTTTGTAGCAACATAAACAGTTCTTAAACACCTGAAGTATTTCTGTGGCATGCATTTTAGTCTGCTCAGTGACATTATTTGCTGGCAATTAAGAGCTTAACAAAGTAAATTATTGCTTTGGCTGTGTGGAGCATGCAGATGGCATGAGTAATAAGGAACATAACCAATTATGTGAAATTGTTGGAAGCCCCCCCCCTTTTTTTTTGTGTGTGTGTAAAATGTCCAATGTCCAACATTTAAAATGAATGCTTTAGATTTGTGGTATAAGGGTCAAATAGCATATTTCCACTATACCCACTCACTGACCTCTTGCTAATAAGAGCCTGAGCAAATGATTGCGTTCGATTTGCAGCCCAGAGTATGGTGCTTAGGAGTGATTTAAGCCCGATGACGAATGTTACAGCACACAGATAAAATGTGTTTCTGGATTGGTGTACAGGGTTATGCTCTGTAGAGCTGGTGTAACCCAGGCTGTTAATCGAATGCACTCAAACAAAGGTTTGAGGGAAGGTAGTTCTGATAAAAAAAATAAACATGAGTTTTGCCAAGCACCATCAGAAACAAATCAATTCATGCATTTCAAATATATGTTTAAAGCAGGCGTCCATAAAGTTTTGATGACTGAGGGCCAATTTAGGGACCCAGCATAAGATTGAGCACAGGAAAAATGCACACATGAAACAAAATAATTCCAAACCCAATCATTTATTTATCAGGGCCCGAGCACCAAGCTGTGTGAGGCCCTATTGAAGTGTAAGGAATTATTTTTCCTTATCCAATTGAATCACATTTTTGAAGGGCTAGTTGCAAAATTTGCATGTGCTTCACACCTGGTGAAAAATTATGCATTTTAATGGCCATGGACATGGTTGTGGCAAAATGGCTCGATAGCGCCCGCTACAAAGTTGTACCTATATGTACGAAATTTGATATACACATGTAACATACCAAGACTCACAACAAAATCTATTGGTGACATGACCTAAACTAAACAGGAAGCCAACCATTTTGAATTTTTAGGTAGGCTATTTTTGGCCTGCCCAGCAAATTTCAATGTTTTGCCATGAAACAGGAAGTTGTTGTAGCTCCTATGTACATTGTCCACTCAGCCAAAAACTTCACACAATTCATACCAGTTCTGGCATACACACATCTCAAGGCCATAATTGACTCAAAGTCATAGCACCACCTATTGGCAACATAGGTGGCGCTACCTGAAATTCTCATGGTCGTCTACACATGATGTACGGCATCAGCGTCCAGTCACACCCGGGGGGCAGCACACCCCGACGTGCAAAGGTGCAAGTTCCTGATCAAAGCTGCTTGCAGCTTTAATTAAACAGTAAGATGCCAGAAAGCTTCCCAAGCAGCAGAGAGAAAGATAGGGAGATAGAGAGATTTTCACCTTTGGCAGTTATAGGAGCTTACATTATAGCACAATAAAACACTATTATTATTAATATTATTATAACTAGTGCAGTGCCCATTCGGAGCGTGGTCGTTCGGAGCGCGCTGGCACCTGGAAGTACTGCTAGCTGCGCTGTTGAGACCCGGACAGTCATACACACATACATTCATACAGACCATGAACTGTATATAAAGATGGACAACTCGTCTAAACGCTGTGCAAAAATGAAGCCAAATACAAATATAGATACAAGCGTTGCTGTCCTGTGCTGGTGACACAGAGTCTCTGCAGCAGTGGTCGGGCTGTAGAGCCACTGTATCATGTATGTGTTATAATTTGCATAAGTCACAATGATTATGAATTTGTTAGTACATCAACATACCTTCTCTTACTGATTCTACTTAGCATAATGACAGGACACAGGGGGAAGTAGCCAAAGAAAAACTCCAGCTCCTCTAAAGCTCTCTTTAATGAACATGTTTTTTTTGGATGGATTTTGTTAGATGCTGACGGAGCTGGCTGTTTCCCCCTGTTTCCAGTCTTTATGCTCAGCTAAGCTAGCCTACTGGTGGCTGCAGCCTCATATTTACCATACAGATATGAAAGTTGTATTGATCTTTCCAAAATGTCAAACTATTGCCTTAAGGCTGGAATCACAGTTCAGCATTGTTTTCACATTCAAGATCCACAGTGGGAAGAATAGTTGCCTTATGCATGCAAGAAGAGCACAGTACAGCACTGTGGCTTCATTTGAACCCTCCTCTCTACTTCTGTCCCTGTCACAGAAGACGTGTATTTAAGCAGGGATGTGGCAGGTGACACATTCGCACATACCCGTTCCTCTCATCCCAGTGCCTTCTATACCACTTACTGAAAACACACACACACACAAGTATTTGGATTCACACAGCGACATAAGCTGAGAAACTCACACTAACACATGCACGTGTGACACACTGCAGTTATGTTTCAGCTGATTCTGGAGGGCTGACGGTAAGACACAGCTTACCCCCAACTGAGCAGGCATGACTTAGCCTGAGTTTTACAACCAGCCTTATTGATTTACTCATTATCTTCTTCACAGGCGATCCCCCTGTAGGGGATCAAAGGCCATCACTCTATTCTATTCTGTTCTATTCTATTGTAGTTCATTCTCGACCTTGGAGACATCAGTTAAGAATCAGAATCAGAATCAGCTTCATTGGCCATGTATGTGCTCACATACAAGGAATATGACTTTGGTTTTTCCGTTGCTCCCAAAGTACTTACACAGAAATAGACAAGTAAGAAAAAAACATTTAACCACTATATACAAATATAAATATAACTATTTATACAAAAGTATATATATACCTACCAGAGGGGAAGAGTTGGAACAGGTTGTGTCCAGGGTGTGATGGGTCTGCAGTGATGTTACCTGCTCGTTTCCTGACTCTGGAGATGTACAGGTCCTGGATGGAGGGCAGGCTGGCACCAGTGATTTTTTCTCTGCATCCCTGATGTAGTCTGTCCTGTTTGGTGGCCGATCCAAACCAGACAGTGATGGAAGTGCAGAGAACAGACTGGATGATAGCGGTGGAGAACTGAATCAGCAGCTCCTGAGGGAGGTTGAACTTCCTGAGCTGGTGCAGGAAGTACATCCTTGCATGATGTTCTTCGGCAGATGGAGTTTTCCCAGTTGTAATGCAATTGCACGTCAATTTTCTTTTCTGAGCACTTTAAGGACTTCTAGTCTATGTTGGCTTAAAGGATGAGGTTCTAAGTACATTCTTGACCTTTGACACAACAGATGAGAAAACAATCTCTCCATCACATGTTGTCATCATGATCATAACAGCAACTACATGTACCTGGTGGCGAGATTGTTTCCTCAACTATTCTATTATATTATAGTCTATTCTAGTCTATAATTTATGAGGGGAAAAACATCTGGCTGTCTTTTCACATTCTGGTTTTTTACATTATATAGATGCTGATGCATACATTGACAGACTCAGCTTGAGAATCAATGTGATATTCCTTTGTTTATGCTGATGGTATTAACAGTCAGCACAAATCACATCAGGAAGGAACTGTGTCAATGTGCTATAATTGAAATTATGCAAATATTCACAAGGCAGCCCTTTGTAATAACAACACTTATTCATAAATTTCCTTTTTTATTATTAGTTCACTCTGAGGCATGGACGGGCTTTTTATCATCCATGTGGTATTCATTATTTTCTGTCACCACCTTATGTTGCTTTTATTGTGTCGACTTGTAAACAGAAGGACATGAAAAAGCTAGTGCATCCTATTGAACAATGAGCAGGGAAACAAAGTTACCAGTCAAAGAAGCTTTTCATGCATAAGTGTTGATTTCTCTGGGGAGGATCAGCAGGCACTTTTTCTCTCCCTCCCTATTCGATCCACTCCTGTGCCGCTGTAAAGTTAGGCTCTGAAGAGACGGAAGAGAAATCCATACGTGTCTCTGTCTGGCCATTGATATTCTCCTTACTCCCTTCTTTTCCTCCACACCTCCATCACCCCATCTCTCCCTCTCTCTTGTTCTTGCTTTCTCAGTTGGTCCGTGGTGGCCAATCCATCCTCACGCCCTCCACTGGCCAGGTCAGGACATCTAATATCCCATGGATTCACAGTTTCTCTGGGTCCCCAGCCGCCTGCACCCAAGTAACAGACCCGCCAACCCACCCACTCATCTGCTCTGTCTTTCCTCTCCCCCATCCTCACATCAATCTTACAATCCTCCCCTTCTCTCTTTTCACCTTCTCCACCCTCTCTCTCCGCTCTGAGATGTTTGGCGTGTAATTCTTTTTCCCATTTTGCTTTTTTTTTTTTTTTGTGTCTTCAGTGCTGCTCGTATTTCTCCTCGAAACACATGAAGAATACTCACCTTCAGGCAGAGAATCACATAATAGTTTTCCCGCCCACTTCCACTTGTGACCTCCAATTAGTCTGAAGAGCTTTATTTTCCATCATTTCTTTCTAACATACCGTATAAAGGTGTTGTAATACTTTTTTTTAATATAGAAAGACACAGTGGTAGATTGGCAGATAGATAGCCAGATAGACCAATACATTACTCAGTAAAACAATACAGGAATGTAATTACTTTTTTGACAGCGTTGGCCAACTATACGTTAGCTTTGCACAGGAACCCAGGGATGCGGCTACAGATCGATCAATCGATCAATTGATAGATAGATAGATTGATAGAAAGATAGATAGATAGATAGAAACTATTTCTATGTGACAAGCAGGTTGGTTGCGTTGGGAGTCAGCAGTGCAAAAGCTAAATAGAAACAAGAAGAGTATAAGCCCTTGGAGAGAATGTGCGCAGGTATTGCACCTATACAACATTGGTCTAGCTGACAGATAGTCAGAAACTTGATTTATAATGGGAGATGGAAACAGCATATCTTTGAGTTTGGAGTGGAGAAGCCTTGCTGGATAGTGTTAAAAGCACTAGAAATATCAAAACAACACCCTGACAGAGCTATCTGCATTTTCTAAGTACGCGTTCACTTTTGAAGCATAAAAAGAATGGCATCCTCAACACTAATTTTGGCCTGGTAAGCAAATTGCAGTGGGTCCACACATTTGCCTGCCAAAACTCTAACATGCTCTGAAACAATCCTCTCAAAAGTTTTCATTACGTGTGAAGTGAGGTAAAGTTTGGAGAGGATTGTTTTTGTTTGAGAGGAGAGGATTTCAGAGGTAAACAAATAATACTTTTCTATGACAGCATCTGGTGTTTGGCTCTCCTTTCGTGGCTTTTTACTGTAGCCATCCTTTTGGTCATGCTGCGCCTAACCTCATTCTGTCACAGCAACACCCCAGTGAGAGCAGTGCAAGGTGATAAAACTTTAAATTAATGTGCAATTTAATGTATACATAAACTCACACCTGGACTGGCTGGTGGTACTACTGTAACTGGAAGGCTGCTACTATGGGGATTGTCTAGATTCATTGCTTTAATACAGCTACTTTCTCTTGGCCTGACACAGAAAGGAAATTAGACTGTTACACACTGCCACACACAATCTCAGGTCGTTTCCAGTGAAAGAATTAGGAAATTAGAAAAGAAAAGTACAATTAAACAACTCAGACCTGACTTGGACAGTACATTTCTCATATTGGTTGAAGTATAAAGATTCAAATTAGGCTGCAAAATTTCCCTTTTGCCTTTTTCTTACATGTAATTAGCCATTGCGAAAGGTGATAACATTCAAATGTAGAACCTTTTGAAAGAAGGGGTCAAATTATCCCCCATAGGTTGGATATTAAAATTCTGCACAGTGTTACTCAGGCTTTTTATTTTAAAAGCACTACGAAAACTTCACTCACCCCCTTTCAAAAAAAAGGGGTGCATCTCTTAATTACTGACATAGAGCCAATTTGCGTTGAGCGTGTCTCTCAGCAGATAATGATAATCATTATAATTGCTTGAAGCGTTTGTTTCATGCAGCAAAAGCAATAATGTTCACTCAGATCTTCTATAATAAAGGCTCAGCACTTGGCTTCCTCCAAGCTGTTATACAGTGACTGGACGTGAATAATCATTAGTGAAATTGAAATGCAGGGGTAAATACATGGCTGTGTCTGTCCTCTCCTCTGTACTGCCTGTCTCTTTTTGTCTGTCCCTGGGTACAGCGCCAGAGACTGATCAAAGCCTGACTCTGATTCACTCTGAATGATCAAGGAGAAGAGACAGGGAGCTCTGTGATTACTGAACATTGACGTTGTATCAATTTCAATCATTCTACAGTACGCGGCTGTCACACACAAGGTGTATTACGCACTCTGTCTGATCACCTACGATCCAGTCGTATGGGTGTTATTGATCATGAGGGATATTCTTGCATTTTTTAATGAGGGAGAACACATTTTGTGGTCCAAAAGTGCCACCGGCTGAAATCCACTGATTGCCGTGAAAGATTGGGGTCGGAGAAGTGAGTGGTCCCTCCTTTGCAACAACTGCTAAAACAATTTTCTTTTGCTCGCCGATAGTAAGATGACAAGACAAACACCACTCTCATGTATGTCTGCTAAATATAAGGCTATATTTAACAGCCGGTTGTCTTAGCTTAGCCCAAAGGCTGCAAACAGATGAAACAACTAGCCTGGCTGTTATGTGTGATCCATACTAAACCCAGAGAGGAAAAACAACAACATGTTTGCGGTTTTCCCAGGACATATAGGTTTTACACAACTATTTCTTGGCCGAGAACAGCAGACCCTTTTTTTTGTCTTTATGCTAAGTAAAGTTGGCCTCATATTTGCAGATATGACCGTGGTATCCATCTTCTCATCTAACTCTCAGCAGGAAAGCAAATACACAGATTTCCCAAAAGGTTGAGGTACTCCATAAAGCAAGAAACTTAACCCAGAACTAATCCAATGTACTTGCTTAGTAGCTAATTGTAGAATAGATTAGGACGGCAGTTTTTTGAGAAACTATCTAATATCATTGTTTTTTAATTATTTCTGTGCTTTAGCGGCCTTTAGGGAACACCATTTCCCATAAACCCTAGTCCGTTGCGGGCTTAAAAGCACAGCTTGAAAAAAGCAGCGAGCCCAGTGGCCGCACATAGCTCAGACGTCTGTAATAACAGATGAACAGAGAGGAAGAAACGCTGTAGACGATTTGAGACAGAAGAGATTTAAAAAAAATTTAATTTGAAAAATAAAAATGAAAAAAAACAAGACTTAATAAGAGAGCTTTAGTGAATTTTATGGATATGGACAAACCTAAGTTACCATGAGGGAAGTACCTGAGCTGCTGTGCTTGCTTTTCTTATTTAATTCTTGACAAGAAAACAAATAGACATTTATCCTTAAACGTCAAAATATTTTTTTAAACAAGAAACTTTACCCCCAACTGCTCTAATGGATTTGCTAACTGCATGATAGCAGGTCTACTTTGGAAAGATGTAAATAATCCACCCATGACAACATCCAAGAAATATGAACATATTCTTTTTTCTATTTTTAGAAAATGTAATTTATCATTGAGTGAAATGCATTAGTCGTCACAGTGTTGCTGTAGCACGGTATGAGGATCACAGCACCGCCGCAACAGAGATGTGAGGTGTCTTATTTCAACAGGGAAAGTGGTTCTCCGGAGGTGACTGAGACGTTTTGTTTTGGTTGTGGTCGAGCAGTTTACTGTTTTCTACAGGTGCCATGAATAAAACATTCACACCCGTTAGAAGAGGCACCTTAGCTAGAGGGTCAACTGTCCAACTGCAGCTAGAGAATAGAGGTGCACCCCATCATGAGAAGTGTGCCAAATCGCAGCCGTTTGATAGAAAAAGCTGCAGGGGCGAGATATTGGGAGATTGGGTACAGATTTAAAGCCCCATGATGCATATCCACAGGTAGGCTGCTACAGGGTAATACCCTTTGAGGATTACATCAATATTGGAACCAAACATGTAATCATACACTGAGGCCACGCTCTGGATCCGTCTGGCTAACCTTCAGTCCCATCAGAACGAATAGTTTTTAGCTGCAATGAAGCCTCTCGGAATTATTTCTAGGGGAAGCTGATGACGTTCACAAAACATGTTAATTCAATCTCAGTATGCATGCCAGAGGATACATTTTTAAAACAAAACAGTGATCGTACAGCTCAAAACTTTCCCCAGGTGGCGTATTGATTCACATGAACATGAAAATGCAGTATAAAAAACTGCTCCATTGTATTCTTATATGACATGGCCAGCTTAATCACTGAACCTGAGAACCAACAGAGCCTATTTAGAGCCCTCATCTCAGACATGAAGTAAGCCGAATGGATTCAAGATACAATCCTGTAACTTTCACTGTCACTTAATTGCAAGACTACTCCTTTGATTAACTCTCTGCCTTTATCCCTCTCTCTCTGTCCCTCTGGGAAATTGGGGGGGCATATAAGACATGACTGACAGCTCGTAGTTTATCAACAGCTGCCGAAAGCTCTTCTCTACTGTAGCAGATGTTCTCTTAAGGATTAAATCTGCCAAAATAATGTGATAGCAAAATACATGCAAAACGATGTCCTCTCTATTACTGTAGTCTAATTCTCCCTGTAAAAACTTGATTAACTAATTAAAAGTTTTGTCAGTGGCCATCTTAAGTGATTGTCGCCTGTTTAGATGGTCGATAGAGGGATGGCATGCAGCAAAGGATTTAAGAGCTTTAGTCAGAATAAAACATAATAAAATTTTGGTTTGGAAAAAGTCAGGTTGTGTTGGCCTCCAGTTGTGGCAAAGGGTCAGCCATCTAATGCAGGATATATCAATATCAACATATTTTAATACTAGGGACACACTTTAAATTTAGGACCAGATCCAAGTGTCGGATTCAAAAACAGCAGCATGGAGTGAACAACAATTCAAATCGAGCGCTCTGAAAACTAAAACAGACATAGGCAACAGTGGTACTGTAATATAAATCTATTCGCAGGAGCATCAACATCTGATTAATACATTAACACGTATATCTGAATTAGAATCAGGTTTATTGCCAAGTAAGTTTTCACAGACAAGGAATTTGCTGTGGTGTATTGGTGTGTACCAATAAACATTGAGAAATAAGAAAGTAAAAGTAAAAGAACAAGTAGTGCAAAAGTAAAAGAAAAGAAATAAAACCAACAGAAATATTTACAATACAGAATATAAAAATACTATATGAAAACTATTTTTGAAATATGTGCAATATATATCTGTTTTTAAAATGAAAAAGCTGAACAGTTTTTGCAGGAATGTGCAAAATATTGTCCAGAGAATGTAGGAAGTGTAGAGGATATGATCGCTGTGCAGAGATCAAAGATGTCCAAAGACAGGAAGAAACTGTTCTTGTGGCGTGAGGTTTTGGCTGCCAGAGGGGAGAGTCTCAAACAGTTTGTGTCCAGGGCGGGAGGGGTCCGACACAATCTTACCTACAGGGCTTAGGGTCCCGCAGGCAATCTGCATATTTGATTTGGCTTTTCTGTTCTTTTTTTTTTTCTGACGCAAACCTCCCCATTTATCCAGGCTTGGGACCAGCACTAAGAGTGAACTGGCTTATGTATCCCCTAGTAACTGGGTTGTAGCTGGGGATCGATCCACCAACCTTGCAGTTGGTAGACGACCTGCTCTACCTACTGCCCAGCTCAAACACAGGTGTAATTGATCAAATTAATTATGGTCCCATTCTATTTAGTGTGTCACAGCCATTCCAGTGAACCAGCATAAACAATACCGGGGCCCTGGCCCACCTAAATGGAACAGGGCCATAATTAAAATTATTAATTACACCTGTGTTTACCCTGCAATGACATGTCAATAGCTGCTGTGAAAAGGGCTTATTAGTAGTTTGCAAGCCCAACACCATCAGGGTTACTTTGCCAGACTTGACAAGGCTCCTCCAGATCCTTCTTCAACAGTTTTTAGAGGCTGATTAGTACTCTCCATCAGTACTAAACTGACCTTTATATGTCAGTTCGGTGGAGGTCCCCTTTTAATGTTGTAGCTGGTGGAGATGGAGCTAATTTTTAACTACTTTATATACTGTTGGGTAGGTTAATACATAACAATCACTTCACATTTTATAAGCTGATGATCGATTTTGTATGAAAATTCTGTATAGAAAAAACAGGAAAGCAGAATAAATATGCTACACAAAGTTATTATTACACAGTCCTAATGTTTTACTTTTCATGTACTTTTCAATGTAATTCTACCTTTTCAGGACTCAAAAACTGCAGGAAGAAAAATTACAATAATTCTTTGGTCGACCTAGTCATAGTCCAGAGATATATACAAACGCTAACATTGCATTGCTTCATCTTGCATGCATTAAGTTTGGATATCACTGAATTAAACTGATTGTAGCCCCAGGAAGGAAAAATCAATGAAGATTTCAGATTTAAATATATATTTTGTGGGATCTATCTCCATTTTAAGCATGTGAAACAAAGTCAACTCAACTTCAGATAAAGAATAAAATGAAGATATCATTGTTATATAGAGAATTTCAATTCAATATTCAGATCAAATTTATGTTAATATTAAAATCATTCAAATGGCCAAAATATAAGTCTTCACGGAGAGAAACTGAACAGCTTTTGCCACAGGCAACACACTGTCCTGTATTTTGCAGCAACAGCAGAAATCACACCTCTAACTTTTTAATTACACCCTTGAGAAGTGCAGTTGACCTGCACAGTGATGTCTGCCCGTCTCAGCGTGGGCTCCCCAGGCCAATCTCAGGTCATCCTGTCCAACCCAGACCCCTGAGATCTCCTCCTCAATGAGGCCTGGAGTGCTGATGGAGTCTGGAGGTGTGACCCATGAAGTGGTCCACCCATCCCCTGTTCACCACAGAGGACCCACTCCTCCTCTAATTTAATCCTCTGAGCTTTGAGACGGAAATAGACACATTACACACACACAGACACACACACAGTTTTTTTTTTTGTAGCATTAAGTGAACTCTGTGGAGTCTGTACAGATGTATACACATGTACTTTACCTTGAGTTTCTATCCAAATTGAAATATTTTGCTCTATTTTTGTGCTCATTTGAATTCCAAATTGCATCTTTTCTACATCTTTCTGTATCTTTTCAACCCTATGTCTCGGATATGAATGTAATACATGAGAGGTTGAGAGGTGTGAATGTACATGAAGTGTCGCAGAAAAACAGGCTGTTTTTCCCTCAATATCCTATTCTTGTCAGAATTCATCTCTCGTAGATGATCATGAGGGTGACTACATGCATGGATATACAATATTCGGAGTTGTGTTTCTCCGTGTATGTGTGCGTTTGTGTGTGCATGCATGCATTAGCATTACTTTTGTATCCGCGGATAAATCCAGGCCTTCACCTTTGTTTATGCGTGTCGTTTCATGCATGCGGCTGTGTGTTTATGTACCAGGCCAAGCCTATTTGCATCCGATTTTTACTGCCATTCAAATCATTTATTCACCTCCCGGCCTACAGCATGGCTTCTGGCCTGCAGCTTTGTACCAGCAGCTGGCTTGCACAGCCTTCCCCAGGCTTCCCCCACAATCTCATGCTCCTTATCATGCATGGCACACTGCTGGACTACTGCAGGCGCAGAACACTTCATCACCACAACCTGCAGAGAGAAGCAGAGACAGACTGGAAGATGGGCTCAGGGTTCAAGAAGACCCCTATTAGGATAGAATATACCATAGGCTGGCTGGCTTAGCTCAGCGCTTTTTGCCCCAGTTTCAAATATAAGTTAGGGGATGATAGGGTAAAAAAGGATGTCCTCATGTTTTAAGATTATTGGCAAATTGCTTGGTGATAAGGTTACAGATCAACTTCATTTTAATTCACTCAAACCAGCAGGCATTTCCCTTCTTAAATTCCTGCCTGAGGGGATATCTGCAGCTAACAGCCTTGTGGAGTGGTTTCAGCGTAGAATTCTGTCAGAGGACATCTCCGCTGAGAAAAAATGTTGAGTTGAGACAGAGGGGAGCGGAGGAGGGAGACTGTTTCCTGGTGTCAGCTCTAACTGGGCTGGGAGCATTCTAGCTTCTCTCAGGTACACTGATATCATCCCTGACTGCCTGCTGTGGAGAGAAACAGTTGCACGGAGGTGTCAGCTTTAAGTGGGTAGGGGAGTTTTGTCACCGATCAGCTATCAGCATTTCACAGTGACTCCTCACTGAGGTTTTCTCTGAGCCCACTGGATATAGATCTCCATTCCTGCCCCCCTTCTATTTTTATTTTTCTTCTTTTAATCTTTGTCTACTTTTCTCCCTTTATTTACTTCCTTTTCAATGTTCCCTCTCCTCTCCTCTCCTCTCCTCTCCCAGGAGAGTGAATAATCTCTTTCAGTATCATGGATAATGGCCGCTCTCTATAACAGAGCTGTCTCTCCAATTCATCAGGTCTGACCTTCAGGGTGCATCTTGATGAGTGCCGAAGGTAATGACACCGCTCCACTCCATAGTGCCCGTGTAAGAAAAATACCCTTAGTTGTGAAAGACTATAATCAAATCAAGTTTGCATCTGATGTGATTGTTTGATCTGATATGATTGTTACTGTGTGGTACAGACAGAGAAAGTATTGGCTTTCTGGTATTTCTTTATTAGGAGTTATGTGACGTACTCTCAGCCCCCTCACCTCATTTACACGGTATAATTTTCACTGCATCTGAAGCTATTCCTTGTGAGAGCTTTGATATTCAACAAAGCAGTGCAAAATGAATTTGTCCGTGTTTTCAAAATGTATATTAAAGGGTTACGGTATCCCTGCAGGCATGGGGACTGGAGAAAAAAGTGGTGGCTGTGTAGCAGTGCAGGCTGATCTCTATAGAGACTCCTCTATTGTCTGTCTGTATGTCTGTTCTGCTCCCTGCCAAGCCGCCGGAGAGATAGAAGCATGAGCAGAGTCGCTGCCTCATAAAGGACATTCTCTATCCGCTCCTGGTTCTGGGCTGCCGTTCAACCGTAGGCAGACTGCTTCCTGCATGTGTGGGTAGAACAACTCTATATCATCTGTTGGTTTGAATAGACAGCTCTTTGTAGAGAGGCTTAGTGTATGTTTGTCACAGACCCGGCCAACACATGTTTGACAGTGATCAAATATTTGTGGTGTGTGTGGAACCTCCTACTCAAAGCAGTGAAGGGCAGCTCTATCAAATCAATACATATCAGTTTTAAGGGATGAAAATGATGATAAATGGCTGAGGGGATTGATGAGCAATGGCCTGTTGTCTCACCGCTGCGTTTGCTCTTTTTCCCGGGGATACACACACACAGGTGCAGTAGCGCATTCCCCTTTTAGCATTTCAAATTTCTTAAATCCTGATTAGCAGGAGTCCTAATTACAGAGGCAGGATTATTCTGGTGCATAAGTAGTTAAGATTAATAGTAAGTAACATGGTAGTTTGTCACTGTGTTAGTGCACATGTCCATCTCCGGCAGTGAGGAATAATTTCTTCCCCTGGAATGATCACTGATGGCACAGACAGGAGTCTTCTATCTCTGAGCTAATGAAACCATCCTGACACATCATTCTCCCAACACTAACTTTTATCTGCTGTCCTCCTGCAGACTGCAGTAAAATGACCATTATTCTTTCTATGAGTGTGTCTCTGTGTGTGTGTACGTGTGTGTTTGTGTGTGTTTATGCCCATTGCCTATGTATGCGTGAACAGCCCTCTCTATTCATCAAGATGTCACCTGTAATGGCTGCTAAATTAACCATGTGTTTCGGGGAGCAAAGCTGGCTTGATAAATCTCTCTGTGGCAGGAGGTGTGTGTGGTCCACTCCCATCCACCTCTACTGTGACCTTTGTCAGGTGGGGGATCCTCTGCTAACTGGGGCTCCCAAACACCATCTCTGTAGAAAAGATCCTACACAGAGAGCCAAAGAGGAAACAGAACTTCCTGATTCTGTTCCAGAAATAAGACAACCTAATTCAAAATCATGACACTGACAATAGCAAATGCCTAAAGATGCAAAAGTTCATGTGCTGCTAGTTGGCTCCATTTATCTCAACAGGGATGGTAAATAAAAGCACAAACAATGTAATATAGTTTATTTAATGTCTTTTTCAATAAACACTATTTCCCACAAGCCCAAGACTGTTGCTAGTTAAACATGACCAGATTGACTGAGGCCATCGCAGCCAGTTGTGGTCAAGGAGGCGTAGATGCAGAGATTATGGCTAAAAAGTTGGAAAAATCACATTAAAACTGCACTAATCATTATTGTCATGTAAACCATGAATCACACGAATAGTATGTGTAATGTGAAAGGTGTCGCTCGTAGAGGTGAACACGCAGATAATAATCACACGACTTTGCAGTCCCCCTCAGCTCTATGGAGCATTTTATGTCCTAAAACATGTCTGCAGGGAATCTTTAATGTTTTGCTCAGTCTCTCCACTCTCAGCAACTTGATTTCCAGCAGCAGCAGGCTCAGAGAATCATACTGAACACTACCTGTCTGGTACCAAACGACAGGCAGACAAAGCAACTAGTTTGGCCACATAGTAGCGTTCAGCTGCTGAAGAGCCAGATATTTCCTCCAGGTGTTGGTGGCGACCAAAGAGAAGCTAAAAGAAGAGTGAATATTGGACATGGATTTTGTCAGTTGACCAGAAACATGACTGCTGCTGGATGTGTCAATACTGTTTGCTAACACTCTTCCCTCGATGTAGGAGGTTTAATTTTATGGAGTTAATGGTGGATGGAAAATCTCCAAATTGTGTTTCACAAGTCAACATTTCCACTACTGCTCTCCTAACATCTCCAAGGTGTGTTGCATCAGTGGCAAATATGTGTGTTAGCTGTGTGTGTGTGTATATATAATTCTATATGGATAATAAATCACAGGAACATGTTTCACTTCAGAAAGGCAGGTGTGAAAACCCCTTGTGAGACTGCATTAAGTTACAGAAGCTAGTAAAACAGCAGCTAGCCTGGAGATGACGTCAAGACATTGAGCCTTTATTCTGGTTTTCAAGCTGTTTTTGTCTATTTAAATGTGACATATGAGTGATAGGTCTGGCGTGTGGTGAGCATCTTTTCAGAGCACCCAGTGGTATGCACTAAATAAAATATAGCAGAAAAAGAAAAAAATCACAATTCAAATACTGTAATGACACCGTGGAGGAAAAAAGGATCAAAGTGTTGCACTGTAATGATTTTTGGCACTGCTTCAGAAGAAATGGCAACGGTTTGAGTAAAAGGAAAATAAAACAACGGGGCCTGTAACTGAGAGGAACACAACAAAAGGAGCAGCATCCTGGGGTGTGGATTGATTCCTATCAGCTGGTACATAGACAGTGACCTGCGGGGAGAGCTTATCTTGGCTCATGCTCTATCTCCCCTACATTTTGATCCCACTGCTGCAGGGTCTGGACGGTTTGGGAGGAACAGGGGAGTGAGCAGTTGGCTGGATGGATAGATGAATGATGAATGGATAGTTTTGTGAATAGACGGAGTGAGGAAGAAGTGGAGTAAGGTTGAAGGAAAGGAAATAGGGTAAGGGAGTTAGTGGGATTGCGGATGGAGAAAGCCTGATAGATAGGGGACAGAGTGGGGAACATCAGGAGAGAAGGACAGTGTGAGGGGGAAGAGCCTCCCTCTGCAGATTTATCAGGGCATGATCAGCAGATGGGAGGCCAGGGAGAGGGGGACAGCTGGAGAGATGGAGGAGATAAAGCAGAGATAGAAGAGAGGGGGGAAGAGATGCAGAACAGAAGCGTGGAGACTGGCCAGCACGTAAAAAAGAAAATTAAAGATGAAAACGGGAAAACAGAGATGTGGAGAAACAAAGGGAGTAGAAGAGTGGATGCTCACAGAGGAGAGGATGATAAAGTGTTCGCGTAAACAGGCTAACACGTTCACTGTAGGGTGGCGGGACAGGCAGTCACGTATATGCACATGACCAGTCAAATGGACAGAGGATGGAATGGGAAATAAAACTGGTGCTTATAAACCCAACAGGTTTTTGTCTAAAAAGGAGACATTTTATGATTACAGCTTTGACTGATGCAGTGTCAGTATTCTTGAGAATCTTCCCCATATAGATGGACATGTTATCATGCAAATTGTTTATGCAAGTTGACTGGAATTTTCCGGATTATCCTTTATTTTAATTAGCACAAGTGAGATCAGTGCTGAGTCATTGAACCTGACCTTCCCTCCCAGCTCATTACTCCTTCACAAGTAGATCCAGTTCACCGTCAATTAACTAACTTTTAATGATGGGAAAGGCTGTTGAGCAAGATCTACAACTGTTCTGGTGGTAATGTAACACACCACTACCTTTACTGCTTTTAATGACAATCTGCAGGTCTATCATCGCACAAGAACACAGTTTCAAGAAGTAGGTAATAATGGTTGTGGAGGGCAGTCTTGGCACAAGGAAGATGATGCTGGATTTCAATCTGCTGGCTGGCTGTGACCTTTCTGGAATATGCACGTTCTTTTACTGCCTGTGTGGGTTTTCTCAATGTGCTGCAGCACCTTTAAAGTAGATGTGACTGTGTTAAGTGCCACATTTCTGCGACCAAACATTTCTCACCTGCCAGAAATCCAGCCAATCATATGATCGGCTGAGAGCTGGATTGCTGATCTGCACGTAAAGCGGCACCCACTCCGGCAGAAATTAGGCCTGATTCTAAAATTAGTCAGGGGCGACCAATTTGGGGCTAAAATCGATCTTAATCTGTACAGCGTCCGCGCGGTTTATCCCATGTCTACAGACAAGAATGTTAAGGGGCGATACTGCAAACCCTGGATTACGCTCAATGACATTTTCTTTTTACACCCAGTGGTAACTATGGTTAGGAAAGGTTGGGAAAAGATAGTGCTTGTGGCAAAGGAATTATGGTTCAAGTACGTTTATGGTTAGTATATTAAAACCAGAGAGAAAAAGAGCACACTGCTTCCTGCATTGTTGCTGAATGTTGGCATTGGATGTGAATCGTGAGATGCACAATATCCAATATGGACACAATTCCGAGGGATACTGGGATGAGCCATGAGTGTGAATGGCTGTCTAACTATCAGCCCTGTCTTAAACTGGCAACCTGATCAGGGTGCACAGTATTAGTATATACCTATAGAAGTAGTGTTGTTGTAGTAGCAGCAGTAGTGTTAGTTGTAGCAGTAACATCCCTGCAGTTGTGGGTGGGCAGGTCTTGAAAGTGTTACTCACAATGAAAGTGTATCACAACAACATTTAGTTATTTTACTGCTTGGTTCCCAATGGTTTTGCCATTCAAAATGTATTAGAGTTTGTGCAAAGGCATTATTAAAACTAATTTTTTACAACTTGTCTAGAAACAGTTTTTACAAACAAAGTTTTTATGGCAATTTCATACAGATAATTACTATGGAAGAGAACAAGTGTATAGAAAACCTTTTCTCATTCCTCATAAAGTGCCAACAAGATTCTTCACAAAGTGCTGACAAGATTGTTTCTTGAATTGTTGTATAATCAAATGGTTTATGGGAAAGTACAGTCGGATTTTCTTATATGCTTTTAAGCTTGACATCTAAAACAAATAATTATAGCCATTTTGACTTGGATCTTTAAAGTTCTTAGCTTTCCTGGTTAATGTCAAGTACAGGTAAAAAGAAGCGTTATCTACTTTGATCTTTCATACTTGAGCTCAACTTCCTCCACTGTCATCTGTGGATGTACTGTTAGAGAATATTTTGATTGGTTGGCTGGTTTTCTTGGCTGCTATTTTGCACAAAATGCATTACCCATTTGGTGGAGGCAGAGAAGTAGAACAAGGACCGGAGGAAGGCTTGAGTGAGTCAGACACCCAAAGCTTTTGCCATAACTAGTTAAAACAGGCTGTGTTGTTTGTGGTAAGACACATAATCTGAGAAAAAAGCTCACACATTTCATTTAATTGAACACTTATCAATAGAGACAATATGAAGGCAAACATTTTTAGCATGCAAGTCCCAGTGGGAAGCAAACCATTGCTTCTCACTTAAATACACAAAACCAAAAGCTATGTATTTAGAAATACATGTTGACCTTCAGCTTTGAGTAGAGCCACTTAAGGATTTGCTGATTTGGTCTGGTCTGGTTTTTCTCACCAGACCAGACTGAAGATAATGTTAGAACATTTCAGAAAAAATTTTGGACAAATAACCGGTGAAATCTAAACTTTTGGAGGTGATACATGCCTTTCACCCACAATAACTAATTGCAAAGTTTAATTGAAGGCTTATGAGTTATGTGGGGAAATGTTTGTTTTAGAGAACAGTATTAGATGAATGTGTAGAGAGAAAACATCAATGTGCACATGTGATGCAACATACACAGAACATCTGGTGGAGCTAAAAGATTAAATCTTTTCTGTCTTTTCGCAACCTCGTGGCGCAGTATGAAACCCAATTTGAGACAGCCGAATTTACCTAAGAGATTAAAAAATAATGTTTATATCCGAGGCAATTCATTCTATTGGCAAAATAGCAAACAATGCATAAATGATCTAAGTTATCCCCACGCAGAGCAGATGGCAGCCAAGAGGCTGTTCTAGGTTATATCAGGATACATGTCAATTTAGGTTAATTTTTAATAGAGCGCCATACATGTATATCTGTGTTCATTCAGTTTCTAGGTTAAATACTTCATGCACTGAGATTTGGGGTTTGACTGTGGAGCTGGGTTCAGTTCTACACCTCTACACCTGTTACACACAGGTAGACATTTGTTTTATTTCTGCCGATATGAAAGTAAGATAGAGTACATGTTCTGCTCTGTTTGAAGGGTTCGTGGAGGGCAAAAATCATCAGTATGCACAGAGTGTAAAATATGTGTGCTGAGATTTTTGTTTTCTGCCTTCATTACACCCGTAACCTTGACCTTAACTCTTCATATTTCTCTCAACAATTTCCAAACTTTTGAAGCTTTGACCTTTGTAAATATTCATAAATAAAATACAATATTTGAACAGCATAGACAGTTGTGGGGAAGTTTTATTATTAGAAGTAAGTTTGAGGGCAGTGTGTTGCTAGGCAAGTTCTTTTTTTATGCTACTTGTTAAACTTTCTGACTGTATGTGTCTCTGTGTGAGCACTGTTTGCCTTGAGGTTCTGTGTGGCTGTATTATCTCTGCATGTTGGATGGGAGAGGTCACAGCTGAAGGCTAAGCTCTGCTATTCCATGTGAAGAGGGTGCTTGTTGTGGACCCCAGCTTGCTGCTCTAATGAACTCTTTCACCTACTACAGCCTTCGCTCTGTTGTCAGGAGCTGAGGGCCAAACCAGACCAGAACAGCATGATATCGTATGAAACTGCGAGTAATCAGCTACAGAGGCAGCAGCCACAGCAGCGCTGTCTTTCTGTGATATATTATTGTCGTGTGTTATGACCCACAGAACAGAGATATGCTGTGTGTTTTTATCCTATCCTCACCAGAAAGAAAGCAACAGAATTGTTTGTTCAACTGCCTGAAATGACCTATGTTGATGTCTTCCTGACAAGCGGCCTCTTGCGGTTTGGCCAATAATGATGGTCCTCTCTCAGTGGCAAAGGAAGAAGTAGAGTGGGATTGTTTCAAAAGTACAAAACCTCTTCAGGAGGAGATCAGGCAGGCTAGTTGTGAGTTCAAAGTGTGTAACTTCAACACTAGAGACATCCTGTTCCCTGCTTAAAGTCAGCAATGGTTTCTTGTAATCATGAAGAAGATGTTTTCCTCACCTTAGCAAAGTAGTTTCACTTTCCCAAAGTTATGTTGAAAGACAAGGCCAGCAATATTTTATTTTTTATAAAACCCATGAAAAGACCAAAACAACATCTTAGTCCATCTCTCAGTACTTTCTAAATTCCCCAGTCTGTCTGTGGCACTCCGAGTGGTTCCTACTAAAAGGTTAATCTATACAGACTGGCCACAAACATATGCATAAAAGACTAAATCATTTTCTAAAACAGCTGGGCATTGTTGTTTTTAGTAAATGTTAATCAAATAGGAGCAATTTTGCATTTGTTGGGATTATCAGGTGCAGAGTTGGTTCTTTATTGAGTATTTACAGCAGCAGGTCGGTGTGTGTGGGATTGACTCGAAATAAACGACAGTGCCCATGTTCTTTGTAATGAAGGAACATGTAACCCAGTGCAACATGTGGCTCATTGTTGGGTTTTTAGTAGTTTTTGGACAGCAATGGAGCGCTATGACAAAGAAGAATTAGCAACAATTAGCTTGGGATATACAGACAATTCTTAGTGCTGACAATAACAAAAATATAGAATATCGAGACATTTGACTTTTCAAGGACCATACTATAAACCATACTGAAAATTTCAGCTCTTGAAGTGCAAATCAATAAAACTTTACATTAGCGCTAGCCAATTGGCCAACAGTGCTGTTGGTTAGAATGTATTTTTTCTGAAATTCCATTTATTGTTTTCCAGTTATTCAAATCTGTTGGCAGGCTCTTGAAACTTGCTGAATTTGTGTGAAGCTTCACATTGAACAAATTGTTTTGTCTCTCATGCCATCAAACAGTTTAATGGTCATGATGACTCAGTTGATGAATAGCCCTCCATATTAAAACTCATGAGTAACAATGGTGATGTTATTTTAACCACAGGTGATTGGGTTGGATGATGATGGCTGGATGTACTCCAGGTTTTGTCACATCTGTACATTGTTGTTTTTTTTTCAGTTTTTGTGAGCTTGTGTGGTGGGTTTGTGTATTTTATTATGTTGAATGTTCTGTGCTCAGGGAAGTTTCAAGAGTCGGCTTATTGATTTTTATACAACAACCAATCTGTTCCTGGAACAAAATAGTATAGCTTGTGTTTTCAATTCGTCAACAAAAATGTAAAATACAAACTTTATATGGATTGTCATGTAGGGTTTGAGGACTTGTTAGGCCAAACAAACATACTGGATAGTGTAGGTTTTGCTGTGTCTCAACGGTTACAGATGTCCGTCTTCATTGTGGCATCCTTCTCAGTCCCAGTCCCAGATATTTAACATTGCCTGAAAATTAATGTTGAACTAAATAAGATTTCTAGTCTGCTACGTCTAACAAATCAATGGGAGTCAATAGGTGTCAATGACTCAATTGAACCTCTCAACTACCCAGTTGTCTCACACATATCAATAGGTGTTTGTAGCTCTACATCTACTTTAATGAAGTCTGTCCTTTTCTCTGCTCACACCTTTTAATCTTGTATTGACGTTTCTTGCCGGCCTTGTGATAACAGCTTATAAGTCACCTTTATGGAGGCAGCAAATAAAGTGGTAAATAAAGTGGTAACTACAGCTGTTGAAAGGCCGTCAAAGGCAACAGAGCTAGTAAAAATGAGAAATATGTAATAGGATTCTCTTTATTCCTGAAAGGGGAGAACTACTTTACAGACAACTATTGAGAGAAAATTGAGGCAAGATTGAAATTGTTTTTGATGGCTTTCTTTCCCATCTTTGATGGGGGAGGCATTTTTTACCCAGCTCATTGTGAGTACATACAGTCTGGCTGCTTTTTGATGGTTGGCAAGCAGGAGCTGGGCTGGAACTGCAGGTGCAGCACAATACGGAACATCTGCATCTGTGTCTCGGGGGAAAAAAGCAGGCATTAAAACTGAAAAGCAAAAGCAAAATGGAGCGGCCTCTGTCCTCTGTGTTTAATGCGGGCCGACCCTTCCATTGTGATGTGGGTAAGCGTCACCCCAGCAGCACCTCAGGTGATTAACCACAGTGTTTGTGAAAACAAACAGGTGTCCTCCATTCCCTCAGCAGCTCATTATAACTCAGCTCATTTTGTTTCGGTTTATTTTATTGCGTCTTTATCAACTGTACGGTGACTATTTTGAAGGAACAGCACGCCTGCTTTGTGACTTACTGTGTAAAGCGTGTGTGTATATGCGTGTGTGTTTGTGCACCTGTGTGTCAGAGTATGAGTGCGCATATGTTGTGCACAGCGTCCCAGGCTTACTGGGGCTCTTTCCTAGTCTCTAATGGGGTGTGGAGAGAGCAGTTCTACATCTCCTCTCTGTAAAATGTGACTCAGGGAGACAGGCCACGTTGGCTAATGTCAGGTGAGAGATTGAAAGGCTCCATGAAAAGGACAAAAGCAGGATACTCAGGTGCACTAATGTCAGCTTTTAACATAAACCGAACAAAAGATGGCTGGCAAGAGAAATGATACGGAAGACTAGAACACAATAACGTCTAAAATAAGTGTCTCACAGTGAACTCAGGCAGAATGGAGTATTGTTAAGTAAGCGAGGTAGGGTGTTACTGGAGCTGTGGCAGATGCATTCGTGTGTGTGTGTGTTTGTGTGTTTTGTATGTGCACATGGACGCCTTGGAGCTTTTTTGCGAGTCGTAGAGTGGGTGGCTTTGCAGCAGGCTGCAAAACTTCTGCGTCAGCATCTTCTCTCTAGCGACCAATTAGCTTAGACATTCAAAAAATTTTCAAAATAACTTTTCTCCATTTGCATCTTTTTCATTTGCTTATCTCTCATTCAACCGGCAGCACTTTCTCTGCCTCCTAGGCTTTCTTCAGCTTCAGTGATGTCACACCTGCAAGATAATTGGATAAACTCAATTCAAAGCAAAAGCCCATGGATACCAAGACAGTGAGGCACCATTTAACCAGAGCTGCAGAAATGGGGCATTGCTGAATACATTCAGGATGGAAATGTGAATGCTAGCCCATTACCCATTGTGGATTGGGGAATTCAAAAAGCATCATCATTATTTAATGATCCAATTTATCATGACATTAATGTGTGTTTGTTTAGCTTTTAAAAGCTCTGAGAGACATACACATTTTGTTTTCTATGTAGCCCACACATTTCAGAGCTGAGGTGTTTTACTAACAGGGAAGAAATTCAGGCTTTTGGTGCATCTTTGTATTGCGTATGTGCATACAAAAGTACATGTCTATATGTAAAAGTGTGCTCAAGCGTCTATACTGTATGTGCAGGAGCAATTTTTCAACCCTCCCATCCCAACCATCAAGACTCTGCCATCTCTGTGGATCAATTCTCTCGGAATCTAGATGAATTATTAATGCCCACATTCTGTTTTTTACTGATGGGAAAATCATTTGAGATGGATTTCTTTTTGAGCTCCCAATGAATTCATCAGTTGTTTAAGGTGTCAATATTATTTCCAGATATTGCTCCGGTAGAGAGAAGCGCTGATCAGGATTCCTGACTTGGTGACATTGTTGCTCTGACCTTGAGCCGGATACTTAACCCAGCACGCATCAATACATATTCATTGATGCCATTCACCCACATACAACCAGGGAGCCATGCAAACACAGTGCAAAGAATTGCAATGTGTTACGTAACAGAGGCATGCATTAGTAGCCGCATCAGGAGGGTTATACTGCCTGCACTTCAAGTTGTATTACGACTTAATTAAACTTTAAATTTAACTCTGCATCTTTAGAGGCTAAATGAAAGAGGATTCCCCTGCGAATGCCACTATAATTCTGCGGAAAAGCGACTTAAAAGACAAATGATATTGTTAGCTTAATGTCAAGGGTGGTGCCAATGCTGCTCTGAGGCAGTGATTGACGGCTCTGTTTGTGCGAGACCTCAGCCAGAACAGGATGAATAGAGCCCAGTTAGTGTTGCCAGCTGAGATCAATAGGCTACAGTCTCAGGTAAGCACTGTGGCTTCACCCTTTGGGCATTTCCTGAAACTATGATAAATGCGAGGTGTTGGTAGGTTTGAAATGTGATATTTTTCATTTGTCACATTATATCATGTCATATCAGTGATTATACGGGAAAAGAAATGAAGAACGGAGGCTACTGTGAGACATTATTCCATTATCTCATAGAATAATGTTTTGCACAGCCTCAGTGGACCTTGATAACAGCAAGACAATATCAACACCAGGATATTAGAAATCCATGTTAAAAGTTTTTGCACTTCAATTCTTCTGGTGAAAATATCAAAGCACACCAGCTACACTCAGCCGGTGTCAGCAGTAAACTTCAGATTGTCCCACAAGGTTTTATGTGTTTTGTGCAGTAAGATGCTACAGGGAGACATGCCTTGCATGGGAAAAGGAGAAAAAAAGCCGAGGGGAAATCTCATTGCAACATGACCGCCTGCCTGTCGGAGCAGTAAGCCAACCACACCGGCTCCCGGGGGACCTATCAGCATCTTCGGTGGGCAACAAATGGCTTTACTGCCCGGTCCCGTATCGGGACCACAGAGGGAGAGGGGCTCTGGGAATGACCTGTAAACCAAACACATCACCACATTCAATCTGTTGCCTTATTAATCTAATCAACGGCTCATTCAATGCTCCTCAGAGACAGCCATCACTGCACGGCAGAGAAACCAAAACAGACAATGACAGTCTGGTCCATTGACAACAGTTTTAAGGATGACTCCCTTTTCCAATTAAAGTGTGAAACAGTGATGGAGGGATTTAAAAAGTCAGCTTTGCTTCTGTGAAAACATGTTTTATGAGATTAAATACGGAAGGTACTAGTTGTTTGGTTATCTACGCCAACAGAGACAATGCAGCAAACAAGACCTTGAATAACTTCTCTCAGCTTGGATTGGATGCATCACAAACACAAAGAACAAACAGGAAAAATATGCACCTGCACTTTAATCATCCATAATCATGAATATTTATTAAAAAACATTGAAATTGTGCTTGATTAATTGGAACAACTTATTTCTTTGAATGGTTTTTTATTGAATGTCAATGGGAAACAGAACATTTTCATCAGTGTTTGTCAGTGTACTTTTGATTCTTGTTTGATTTTGATTTTCTTGACAAATGGCCGCTACAGGAAGTAATAGCAATTGGACACTAGATAGAAAATATAGAACAAAGAAAAGAAGAAAATAATCCATAAATAAATAAATGAAATAATAAAGTAATACAAATAGTATAATTGTTAAAATACAAATTTTCAAGCATAGCATAATGTAAACTAATCTAGATCCAGTTTTATGACATGGAAGAGCAACGTATGTTTAAGAAAAATAATATAAAACCGGCACTGTGCATTTTTTTTAGAGAGGCGTTTGAATACAGAAATATGTCAATCTGGTTATGTGGTGGTTTCTCTGAGAACTGAGGTTCTCAAAAAAGTATCTTCAGAAATGGGCACTGGGTTTACCAAATATATATAATTTTACCAGATTTAGAATGAACCATCAAGAGAGGACTGAACAAAAAAAGGGGGCCTGAGATCCCATTTTTTAAAAAACTGTCCAAAACTGAAGGGAGTGACTAATGACTGGGTAGCTTTTTGGTACAATGGCAAGTAGTGAGACCTGGCTACATGTACCCTGGCTCACCCAGACTAGACATGAAGATTAAAGGTGGTGCATCCAGTAGGATGAGCAACGGATGCTTACAGCCCAGTAGTTAAATTAGAAATTGAAAATTGGTTTTTGAACCAGAGTTTTCTGCAAACGAGGATTGGCCATTTCAAATATAAGATGTAAGTTTCATTTGTTTATTTGATCATAATGCAACATTATAACCGACAAAACTACACAGTGGCATTTGTTGTTTCCATTGGCGTTCTTATGATCATATATTAAAATGAGGACACTAACTTTCTGTCGGCTCGCTCTAGTGTTCGGTAAATCCCTAAATTCACCAGCTGCTCTCACTGTTTTATCCCACAACTAAATAATGGCTCTGGCTCAGGCTGTATTTACAGGATAATGAAAGGGTGCATCTCTCGCTTTCACATGCTCACACACAAAAACGGTCACATCCAGGCCACGCTCAAACAAAAATGGCACACACACACACACACACATACCCTCGTAATCATAGACACACACCTGTGAAAGTAATGATCACAGTCTGTTTGTGTTCTCAGGGTTCATGTTTGTCTCATTTAGCCACTATTGTTGTGATGATAAAAACTGTATGCAAACACATTTGAGAGTGGAACATACAGACGAACATGTTTGGATTAGGTGTATGAGCTGTTCAGTGTCTGAAATTAAAGAACAAAATGACAACAAATTAAATGTTAGTTTGTTGTTGTGAGACACTTGGTCCATTGAGATTTGTTTGCTCCAACTCCACGACTGCATTTAGTTTTACCTAATTAAGGTGTTTGTTTAGTGAATAGTGTTCAGATTTTCCACAAAAACGTGTTTTGTGGCAACTGAAGGTAAATGTAAAATGTGTTTGATTTTAAATTGGTTATACGGTGAAAATACAAAACATAAGGGCTGTGCTTTGTATTTTAGGTTACTCGTTTTTCTGCATTACAATTTGATTTTCATCACCTAATTTGAAATGCAGCACATGTCTAACATTTAGGGGGGAGAAAAAGCAGAAAATGATTAAAAGAATCAATTTGTTTCTCACTCAAAATACTCAAGTGATTTTTCATGCTAAGTAAACAAATAGAATTAAAGGATTCTTCTAGTCACCTTAGAAACAGCCTGAAAATGTTCAGACAAACCTTACAAGCACATTGACATCAACTAATTGCACAGCCGCAACTGAAAACGAAGAAGACAAGGAATGATAATTGGGGAAAGAAAAATAGAAAGACAAAGAGGGAAAGTATTGATTCCAAAAATAAAATTTAAGAATAGCATACAGCATAAATAGAAATACTAAGCAAAAAATTTGATAAGAATAAGAATTCAGGAACACCTATTGCCAAAGCAGAGCTCCTATTGGCAAGAAATTTTACTACCAATATTTCCTAGTTAGACAGAGATGTTGGCATTAGCTTTTCACATGGCATATCAAATTACATTAAAAAAAGACCAAATCCAACAATGAATTGATCCTACTAACAAGTATTGACACTTTAGCCTGATATTGCTCATTCCCATGCCTCCATTGTTGTCTAAAACCTAGTAAAAACACATCAGTGAGCCACATTGTTGCAGTGGAAGACATGTTTGTTCCTTAAAATGAACAAGGACACTGTAGTTTCTTTTGAGTCAATCCACAAACACTGTCCAGGTGCTGCAAATATTCAGTGTGGGTTTGTGTATTAATCCACAGCAGAAAATAGTTCCCAAGAAATGCACTATTTACTCCTATTTGAATAATGTGTCCTATAAACTAGATGAAACGATTTTATAGTTTTACCTTTTTTAATGGGAACAAATGGGCTGCTACAGACCGTGTAGGGAGCTCTGAATGTGCTGGGAGACAGACTAACACATTGTTTGTTTTGGTGTTTTTAAATGGGACTTGTTGACATACTATAAAACATACAGAATGACAACATCAGTATCCTTTAAAAAGGATCGTTAAGTTTTTATAATAAGTTATTGCTATCTATCATAGTCCTTCTGTACTTTGTGTGGGTTCTGCAAATTTCTGAAGACAGGGATGAACACAGGGTCAGCAGTGTCACCCAGGGTCACGGTTGTGCCCAACAGGCCAATAATGCATGTGACAAATGTCAGAGCATCTGCCATTGCTGTGAACCTGTATAGATTTATTGATTCCTCCTCTTTTTGTTTCCGTTTGGTTCACCGTATAGCTCTCACTCAGTTTTATGCCCACTGTGAGTCATAAATATTTCCTCGAGTCAGCAGCATCCCTCCATTTTTTACAACATCTCTCACCTCTTTCTTTTGTGTGACTGGCCTCTTCCTTTGACTGGATTTGTTTTGTCCCTCTTGTTTCAGTCCGGGCTAATCTCCCTCATCGCCACAGCTTTGGCCTGCTCTTTCACCCTCCCGCTCTTGGAAAGACTGTTTGTAGTAAAGATTGTAATCTAACTGCTAATCTTTATGGCTTTCTCCAGGGCAGGGCACTGAGCCTAGCTGAATGATTTGCCAGAGATGTAGAAACTCTCTGGAGTCTTGGAAGTTCTTTGCGAGCTGAGATTGAAGGGAGAAGTTTTCACACATATTCAGATGCGCCAGCTGTCACTACTGCCGTTGTCAAATGAGGAGCCAAAAGGTGTGTCAGGTTGTATTTGTTTAATGATGATGCTCATTACTTTTAACTTCTCACACTGTTCCGTTTTCCTTACCGTATAGCGAGCCAATTATTCAAAAAAGCTCAGGAAGATGTGTGTGTGTGAAATCTTCCTCTCCCCCTACTCTATCCCTCCTGGCTAGCAAAGCAACATATATCTGTCATAATGAGGAGCAAGCAGTGCTTTACCACCAAGCTGCCTCTCATCGCTAACATAACACACAAAGAGATTTACTAATGCAGGCTGTTAACACAGCCAGTTTTATACACGGCCTGGTTTTATACAGCAGTACAGCAAGCAGTCCCTGGACAGCATGCATTATACACATCTAATTAAGTCTTCACATGTCTATAATAAACCACATTATGCCTTTGGGGCTAGAGGGCAGGTCAGGAGCTGGCGTTGAGTTTGTGTGAGACAGCCAGTTGTCAGTGTGATTGTGTGTGTGTGTGTGTGTGTGTGTGTGCACATGCACATGTCTGTTTGTGGAATCAGGCCTATGATAGCTATTTAACTTTCACTAATTAACCCAGAATAAATCAGGGCAGCACAGTAAATATTTGTCACCGGGGAGGGAGTAACGGGCTGGGTACACTCTCAGTAGTGCCATCCTGCCGCCGGGTGACGTGAAAGGACCGAGTGTGTGGCGAGGGACTGTGAGTTTGAGTGTAAGATGTGCAGTGAGGGGGACAGATTGAGGCTGAGAGACACAGAGAGGGAGTTGGAGAGTGAGCAAGGCTGAGGAGGGCAGCTAGCCAGCTGTTGGTATAGTTTGATTGGCCTGTGGAGAGCTGCCTCTGTCTTTTCATGGCACCAGTAAAGTGCACTGCTCCCAGTGGCAGGTGGCGGCTGCCCATCGTCTTCCTCTCCCGGGACTGCAGAGGCAAAGATCATCAGTCGCTCTGCTCTTTTTTATTAAACACCTTCATGGTCTGCAGCTCCATAGCTACCAACAAGAAAACAGAGAGGCATTTCACACAGAATACCTAATCAGCACATAAAAGTCTAGGAAACAATTTTTAATGGTACAGCTCCAGAGTACATTCTCTTGCTTTCTGTGACATCAAAGGTTGGGAAGACTTGATGCTACAAATCAGAGCCGCTTCAAACAGCCCACACAGATTTACACAGGTCGCTTCAGAAGGGGGCATAAAAGTATGGCGTACTTGTCTGTCCTTCATGAAGCCGAGTTTGGCAGTTGGACGGATAAGGGTACAGTAAACCAAGGAAAAAGAATAGGCCTGTAAGTGCTCTGAGTGCTTTTCCCCAAGCAGCTTGACAGCCAGGTCTCGGTGACCGTGTTTGTGACAATCAGGCTACCTCACATCATCAGTTGGTTTAGTTGTTGCCATGGCAACATACGGTACAGTAACTCCTGCTTAGGTGCCAGGCTCGGCACCATCTGAGTTGATGGTCCTGATGTTTGCTCTGTGCAGCAGCAGAAAAAACTGTAACTTCCAAATTGCTAGCCACACAATGCAAACTCCATTTTTCTCTCCGTCTCTCTGTCTCCGTCTCTGTTTTACCCTGTCTCCATGTCTCTTTTTTTCACTCTGTTCTCTCTCCTCGGTCTCTCTCCAGAGGGGTGTAATTCAATTCTCTGAATACACTTCAGGGAGGAGGAGTGTGAAGACTCATTTAAGCCTTCATAACACTTGTGAGTTTTTGTACCAAATGTTACTTATTTTCACTGGCTTTGAGTCCTGGAAGTCTCACATTTGTTTTTCTGCCTTTGCCCAATAATACAAATATTCTGAAGATTATTTTTCTTGGAATCAGAGATGGAAGTCAAGCAAAGAAAAGTACAAACTCTGTTCTGTTATGAAATTAACTAAATGAAATATAATTTATTGCTGGAACAATTTGTCTAAGTTTGTCTCGAAGGGGCTTTTTATCGCTAGTTTCCACTGATAAACAATAGCGTTTTAAGTGTTTACATACTAGCCTGTCATCCATTTACATGCACATGTGTGGTTCTAAACACCTAGATTGAAGATATTTATAGTAGAAAAACAAGAAAAATAAATGAATGATCGTTGCCAGATCAGGCTGTCTGGCTATTATCCAGAGAAAATGAGTGCGCGGATCGCTCCTTAAACGATTCTCTTTATTATTCAAATTCATTACATTGTACAACCTCAGCACCATGAAGGTAGAGCAAAGAATCAAAAGTTGTCAGTGAATTACGCAAAGGTGAGACAGACTGATGGGACAAAAGCTTTGAAAGGCATATTGTAACACTGCTGCTCCTCAGAAAGGTTATCTCCCTCGCCTGTCCTTGAGCGTTTCAAGCAAGTCAGCGGACATTTTGCAGAGCAAAGTCCATTTCTGTAGACATACGTTTATATATAGCAAGTTGGCAGGATCTTACTGAATGGCTGTCCATATGTAATTAGGATTATGGTCACATTCAAATGGAGTGCTTACTTGGCTCTGTTTTGCGAGCTGTGGCAGTGAGAGCTTTCTGCTTGTGGATATGAGCTGGCAAGAAGGGCAGGATGTGGGTTGGCAAGAAGGGCACCGTGTCACTCTCGACCTCTCGGAGGGGCTTTGCTGCGAGAGCAACGATGACATGCGTCATGCTCCGCCAAGTCCTGCTCCGCCACTGTAATAATACCCAATTATAACCTGGACTAATTGCAAAGGCGCTTTGTTTTTCTTTCTGTTATTTCAGAAAGCTGACAGCAACAACTCATGGAAGGATCGATGGCGGATTACGAGGCTCATGGAGCTGCATAGAGAGGAGGGCTCAGACTGAGGCTGCAGCTCTCATTAAAACCTGGGCCTGATCTCAGCCAAGCCCTGGGAAAGGAGGGGTGAGAAACGCAAGAAAAACCAGAGGAGGGCAGAAAGACAGGGGAGAAGAAACGGGAAAGCCGGAGGAAAGAAAAAACACAGAGAAAAGTTTACTGTCCCCTTTGGACATGGCCTCTGCTGGACTCTTATAAATGGGTATTGTTCCCCATGAAGCACACAGCGACTGTTTACAGTTTCCCATAAAGGAGGGCTTTATTCCTGCTCAGGGATGCATTGTGACAAGATAATTTGAATAGCCGAGGTCTTACCACAAAGCTATAAACATTTACGGGCAGTTGACATGGAGAATAAAGAATGAGCCATGTAACCTCTGCAGGATGCTGCCTGACTCCTGATGACACAACCAACACTCAGTCGACTTCTCCGAGCCTGACTATCATCATCAACATGCCGAGAGATGGAGCGGAGAAAGAGGGAGGACGGAGAAAGACAGGGAGAGAATGCAAACAAGTTAATAAACAGGAGCAAAGAAGGATAGATAGAGAGAGTGATAGCTAAAGAGAGGCGATGCAGGTCTTTGATGTCCTTTGATTCGTTCCACAATGAAATGGCGGTGTCTTGTTTTTATGTTTTATCACAGGAGTCGACCGCCAGAGCAGACCCGCGGGAGCAGCCAGACATGAGGCTGAATTCGATTAGACAGTAATCGGAGATGGACAGGCAGCGGTGCAGTCAGTGTCAGCGACCCGAAGGGACTCCATAAGCAAACTATCACCATGACTTTCCATTTCATGCCATTTGTCGTGGTGGTCGTTAAGTGTGTTTGTAATTCACGCTCCATGTCGCCAAAGCCGGGCTGTGTTTCTGGGTTTGTTTTTAATTCTCACAACCGTCCTCTGGAGGCGAGCAGCAATAATATCAGGTGATAAGAAATGACTCGGAGCCATTAATGAATTACCTACCAGCCCGATCTCAGTGCTGCGTGTGCAGTCTCCTTGGGCAAAGCAGCAAAGCTGAGTTCTTGGGGAATTGTTCACATTGTATTGCATTTTCTCTGAGACTTCCACATCTACACACAATCGTCTTCCTCTCTGTGCATCACTTTCTTTCTCTCTCTGCTACCGAGTTCTTGTTTCCCTTCTGCCTTGCTTGGCATTCTGTTCATTCTCCAAGATGTTTCCAGCGTAACCAATGATTAACAATTATGCCAGTGCATCTAATTAATGCCGGCTAATTATGAGGTTGAGATGCTGACGGGGAACGGTAGGGTGGGGAGGTGGGGGGATAGGAGGGGGAGATTGCAGCATTAGAAATAATCAGGAGAGAAAAAGAGGTTGTGGAAAGATGGAGAAAGGGAGAAGATTGGGAGTGAGTGTCTTAATTGGCATGCTCAGTTTTTGTCTCAGGACCCTGAGCTTATTACATAAAAATATGGATAACTTGCGCATAAAATTATAGATGGTGCACTCACTCATCTAATTTGTAGGCCATGTGGCTCACATTGAAAAAAAAGAAAAAAGAAAAAACAGGATGTCCTTTTTTCGTTCTGTACTGGATGAGAATTATGTTCAAACCACACATGGTCCCTGGAGTTTCAGGGAAACTCAAGCCATAATTATGTCCGTAAAATGCCCACAGATTTTTAATCTTAAACTAATTTGCTGTTCACTTGTCACAAACTGGTAAACTGAAGTAGTGAACACAAATACCCTGCAGGAGACACACACCAAGACCTTTAAGATATATATAATCCACATGAACTAATGATAGCTCTCTCTTTATTTACTCAAGTTTTTTTTCCTTTACAATCCCCTGAGGAAGCACACCATGGACCTCAACCCGCTTCCCTACCTCAAGCCATACTTCATCAGGAAAATAGCCAAGAAAAACGACCTCTCTCCACGGCTCATAATGAGGCTGCATGGAGCATTCATTAGCATAGTCAGTGTCTGCAGCCCTACGGTATGTTGGAGCTTTATGTTCAATGACGTTTTTATTCCCGCAACCATTCTGTAAGGGCTCCATAATAATGTCCAAGGAAGAAAACACATCATATATTAAAGGAACATCATTTTTGCTTCCTATTCAAATGAGCACATCTAAAGAGAGCGAAGGCAGAGGAACAAAAGGGTTTGGGGAATTACCCAGAGAATAGTAATTATATTCAGAGGAGCCTGTGATTTAGAGTGCATGTTTGTTGTTTTCGTTTTCCTGTGCAGAGCAGAGGTAGGAAGCTGTGCAGCTCAGAGGGGCGACACCGGTCCTCCCCGGTCTTCCGAAGTGCATTAAAACTAAATGATTGACAATGATTGAAACCAAGCGAAGCCTGAGGCAAATTACCGGGACTGAGGCTCAGTTCTGCGGATCTGCTGTCGCTGTTGCTTTTACAATTCGTGTGAAGCCTTTTGAAAAGCATATTTGTTTGTCATACAAATGTAGTGCACGGTACAAGTGTGACAAGAGAGGGCAGTACACAGAAGTGCTTTAACAGCCTGTAAGGCAGGGTAGCGCCCAGTGATATCCGAGAGGCAGAGCTAAGACGGTTGACTCATCAAACACACTTGGAACAGCAACAGCGGAGGAAGTCAGGGACAATAAGCCAGACTCCTGTGATGTCTGTCAATATACCGTTGAACACGAGAGGGTTATGTTTAGCAGTGTCAAAGCAGCTATTTGTGTTTGAGGTGTTATTCAATAGCGCTTCCACCAGGCAAACCTCAGCCTGAGTGGATTCCCATCCATTTTCCAAGCCCTCACCCTTTTAGTGTCAAGGTAGGGAGCATTAAGTTCAATGGGAAACTTAAATAGTAAGTCAGTCGCGCTGCATTTTTCTTCCAGAAGTTGCATTTTAGTCAATATTCAACATCATTCATCCTCACTTCTATCTTTTACCAGTGTCATTAGCCTTGCATTAATTTTTCTAACCTTGTTAACATCATATAAGAAAAATATACAAAATAATACACAGCTTCCATCAAAGAGAAAAAAGATATTTTTTTTTTAGTGCATTTAAAGATCATGTCTGGAAATACAAATCAAAAGTCAAGGATTGTATGGCGCTTTTTCTAAAGCTGTCTTTACTTAAAAGTCCATTAAGCTGTAGCAAGCTCTGAATGGTATACATTTAAATGTGAGCAGACACACATATTAAACCCTTCCTTTTCACAAATGACATTTTTGTTAACCACAGCTTAAGAATGATTTCTTTTTGAGTTGTGAGAGGCTGAACTTTGGGCATTTAGTTGCAGTCTTTGACAGAACTAAACGTCCAGTTAATTAGTTTCCAGCGTGCATGGGTGTCTGCAAATAGAAGGCGAAATAGCGTCAGCTGAGTCTCCTTTTCAAATTCATGTCGCAAATGCCTTTGGGGGGAGCCAGATGTAGTCGTCAGAGGACAATAGATGAAAAATTCCTCTAATGTCATCCCTCTTCTAAAGTATTACATTACAGCTGCCGTGGCATGGGGGTCTCTGGCAATTCAGCTTCCTGTGTGACAAACATTTTTATCTTAGGCAATAAGTGGCAACAGCTCCCATCATGTAGGTACAGTGGATTTCATTTATTGTATATGATGTAATGGGCATATCCAGTGTAGTAAACATCAGAGGGGAATAGCTCACTGAATACTGTTATGAAAGTCAATAGGGCTGCAATAACATAAATCAATGGCAGACTACAGCCCAAAGCTTATGCAATGTTCTACTAAATTAGGCATGTAACAATTACAGTGGTGCATTTTTTTCCTCTCATATGTGACCTTTGATTAAGGTTCTGTCAGTGGGGGAGAGCACTTCATGCATGGCCAGTATGATTACTGCAGTTAGTGCGAGGTTTGAAATTTATGAGCCAAACATGTGTATGTGTGTGTGTACTTTTGTGTGAGCATGCATACATTTATGAGGTAGATTTTGAGAGAGTTTGTGTAGGGAGGGGGTGGAGGGGGAAGGGGTGAGGGTGGATTATTGTTGTGTTACCCGATGTCATTAAGACGAGGGGGCCTACACAAATAATCTGCTGTTTACAATCTTTTGTTCTGTCTGGGCTTAAACTGCACTGCGAAGTGCAGACATACCTCATATACTCCTCCAAATGTAGCCCGGGGGAGACTGCTATTCTTCTCCCAAAGCCTTAAATAATGTGGTCTATAACATTTTTCATGTAGTGACCCTCTGTTCAAGGCTGCATGTTGAATATTTTAATGTGGTAAGATCTTAAACCTTTTTACAGCACTCTCCCTCCTCATTTTATTCCCAAGCTCTGGCTGAAATCGCAAAACAGTAGTGTATCAAAACAAAAGGAATTGTCTTTAATCCCTCTGCCTGGCGTTTACAAGGGTCATAATGGTTACTTTTGAAGACTTCATGCAAAATGATGAGCTAGGTAAAGTACCTTCCAAAGGGGAACCCTTGGTAATTGACCTTGCTGTCTTGAGCCTAGTCAGCAAGCAATAAAGAATGGTTAAATGTTAAGGCAGAAACTAAAGTGCTTGAAGGGCTACACGTACTCTGCATTAACGAAATAATGGCCCAGCTTATTTCATATTCTGTGTGAAACCAAGGTCACCATTTTCTGTTGTTTAATAGGCATGTGAGGGTGCAAAGCTCTGATTTGAACAAGTGTGTGTCTGTGTATGTTTGTGTGTTTTGAGAGAGAAAGAGACAGGGAAGTGTGTGCTTCGGCGTGTGCTTTGGCGTGTGCGCGTGTCCCTGCGTGTGTGCGCTCATGTGTGCATATCTAAGTATCTGGGAGGCTTTTCATGCCAGGGAGAAAATGAATATTGGAATGATTACCAGTTGATTAACGATCCGGCTTAACAGGTATATGAGGTTTCTGATTTAACAATGCAGATATACTGTATCAGCTCAATGATTAAAATTAAAATTAGAAATGCCACGACAAGGCACCTGAATGATTTAAATGAAAGTGTCCTTTGGAGGGTAACATAGTAGGTTGGTGTCACATGTAAAGATGAATTCCGCTGCAGTCTAAACTGTTTTGTTTAAACCATATATAAACTTAAACCATAAGGATGTCAGTTTATTTATAACCTTCTCATTTAAACTCTCCTCACAAACACAAATGAATGTGACAGACTATAAAAGGGACAAATGGGAGTATATTGCAACGTGCCACTTATTCCGCCAGTGTATTTAACGGCAGACAGTTTGAATCAGCTTTGGATTCTTTTAGATTTCCAAATCAAATTGTTTCTAATGGAGCAATTTGAGCTCTTAGCATCCAGCTGTCGAAACTCCTCAGCGCGTCCCTTTGGCCAGCCGTGACATAAACAGAGCGTGTGATTGGTCTAATTGAGATGACATTTCCCTGTTTCTGTGGAGGTCACCTCAGAGTCAGCGTGAGTAGGTGCTGATGTCGCCGCCTCTTTTCCTTGTCCTGCTGTACAGATAGACACATCCATCTGAAGCTATTAAAAATGAGTTGGCCTGCCCTCCTACGTCCTACTGTGATTATCATCTATTACAGCCCAGCACCACTGAGACAGCATCCACTGTAAAGGCAGCTGGCTGACGAGCTTAACAGGGCTCACTATAGGTTACACTTGCAGGTGTTAATGCACTCAGTGACCATGGAGCACGCATGAAAGCCACCGGTGGGATCCCTCGGGGAAACACATGGAAACCTGCACTGACACTGTTTTGCTTTATGTTTGCAGCAATCTCCGAGGACATGAACAGGGGGAATACAGATGATGAGGCTGGAATCAGTAAATACACATTTTAACTACTCCTGTCGGGGAGGTAGCAACACCATTTGCATACAAATAATTTAGGACCAGTTTTTTTTGGTTTGTTAAAGGGTTAGTTCACCCAAATTGTAAAAAAATTTCTGGACGTCTGCCACTACCTCAATACAAAAGAGATTAACAGAATTTTGTTTATGGTGCCCAGAGTATTGAAAAATGACATTTGACAAACTAAACAGTGACAGTTGTAAAAATGAAAAGTATTCAGTGTGAGTAACTGGGTCACTGGAAAGAAATGTTGCTTATAATTAGTGCTACTCATTAGTGCTACTTATGTCAGTGATAATAAAAGTTATTTTCAAAGCTATAAATACACAGTTAAATTAATCTCCATTATATGGGATAGATGGTTGAAATCTGAGCCTTGGCTAAAAGGCATAGTTTGACATTTCTTAGTGAGAGTTAGGTGAGATGATTGATATCACTCTTATATCTGTCTGTGACGTATAAAGCTAGAGCCAGGTGATGGTTAGTGTAGCTTAGCATAAAGACTGGAAGCAGGGGTTTAATGATCTGCCTTCTTACAACTGTAAAGCACACTTTTTAACTTGTTGTACCTAATTTGTTTAATCCATAATCAAGCACAAATGTAATAATCATGATGTCATGTTGTGGTTTCTCAATGAATGAGGTTACCAGGAAACCAGCATGTTCAAGGAAATCTTCGCTGATTTTCAACCGTACCTCCATCTATCCGAGTTATGGCCGTCGGCGCTGGCGGTGGAAGAACAACAGATTCTGCAGCTGCACCCCAGAAACACAGAGAACATCGGCAACAACTGCAGGCGTTTTCACAATTTATCCCCAATTTGGGGAGGTAAGGTTCAAAATCGGCAAAGATTTCCTGTTCAGTGTTAATTAGGGAGCTTTAAAGGTGCTGGTAGGCATGTTTTTGTATTTTGAACAGGGCCCAGTTTGCTGTTTCCCCCTGCTTTCAGTCTTTATTCTAAGCTAAGCAAGTTGGCTCCAGCTTCATATTAAACAAATATGGGCGTGGCATGAATCTTCTCAACTCTCTGCCAGAGAGGCAATAAGCGTATCTCCCAAAACTATTCCTGTAAAACTTCAGCACAACTGAAACAGTCTACATGATACACATCACTAGTAAGAAGTAAGAAAATAAACTCAAGGTTCAGTTTCTAGCTTTCTCTAGAGCTTTCAAACACATCTCATGGATTTCCACAGTGGATGAAGAAGGTCAAAATAGAAGCTTCACTGTCAATATTTTTTTAGTGATTTGGGTTAGGTGAGCTTTTCACAGTGCAATATTGACTTTAAAGCCCAGAATCAAAAGGTCACAACCAGTTAAAGCTTTGATTCACCAAAATTACAAGAAAGGATTTCATTTTCATCCCTTGTGGTATTTAAACATACAGATAGTTTTGTAACCTGACACAGAGTTTAGATATCAATTTCCAGGCTGCCACTCCAATACAACTGAGGAGAATGTCATATGTGGTGCTCATAGTATTTCAAAATTAGATTAAAAAAAATTCAACAGTATTACTTTGCAGAAACAGTGTCTTTATACTTTAGATAAAACACTGAACCTGGTGTCAACAGTTTTCATAGGAATATTTCTTTAGTAGGAAGAAGTTCCAGCCTGCAGATTATCCACAGTAACGTGGAGAGTAATTCACAATTATGACATGTAATTTTTCAGTGCTGTGAGCACCACAGATTTTTCCATTGTTTTTGGCTTGTGGCAAATATTTCAGAAACAGACATCTGTGGATCTAGTGGATAACACTAAATGGCGTCTCTTTCATTCCCACTCCGCCCGAACGCCTGTTCTTGCACTATGAAACTTGGGTTGTGCGGGTACGGTCTCCTGCGAGAAGTGCGTAACGCTTTACGGCACTACGTCACACACCGCCAACTATGGGTCTTCAGCTAGCTGTCACGGCACGGTAGCCGTTTAGCAAATACAGGACCCAGGTGCAGAGAGGAGAGGAGACCGGCAGGTATGCTGACTGGAGCTTTATTTGCATGAGATGAGGTGCAGAGTCCAGAGCAAGCAGGTAACAAAAATGAAAAAACCGGGCAAACAGATACATCCAAGAACAGGCAGGTGAATAGTCCAATAGCAGGGTGGCTAGAGCCGACACAGGAACGGGGAACAACACACACACACAACCGAACCAGCAAAACCAACAACCAAACAAACAAACAAAAGGATCTGACACTGACCATTGAAATGAACTAGTCTATATACTCAGCTAATAGCTGAGTACAGACAGGTGAACGGAGTGAAGCTGACGAGGAGGGAGTGGCTGAGAGGAGAGTGGAGACAGGTGTGTAGATGGGTGGGGCAATCAGGTGATGGGGAAGGAAGGAAAGTCCGAGGGCATCTGGTGGAAGGTAAGGGAATGGCAGGTGAGGGGAACCGAGCAAGAGTCCAGAAGTGTCAGACAGATCATGACAGAACCCCCCCTTTAAGGAACGGATTCCAGACGTTCCATTCAGCCGGGTGGGTGGAGGGGGTCCGGAGGAGGGATAGAAGGGCAGTTGCAGGGAGCAGGGGGCGGACAGGAGCCTCAGGCGAACGGCCTGAGTCCGGGGGTCCGGGGAGCGCTGCAGGCCAACCAGGAGGGCGGACAGGAGCCTCAGGCGGACGGCCTGAGTCCGGGGGTCCGGGGAGCGCTGCAGGCCAACCAGGAGGGCGGACAGGAGCCTCAGGCGGACGGCCTGAGTCCGGGGGTCCGGGGAGCGCTGCAGGCCAACCAGGAGGGCGGACAGGAGCCTCAGGCGGACGGCCTGAGTCCGGGGGTCCGGGGAGCGCTGCAGGCCAACCAGGAGGGCGGACAGGAGCCTCAGGCGGACGGCCTGAGTCCGGGGGTCCGGGGAGCGCTGCAGGCCAACCAGGAGGGCGGACAGGAGCCTCAGGCGGACGGCCTGAGTCCGGGGGTCCGGGGAGCGCTGCAGGCCAACCAGGAGGCCGACCAGGAGGCCGACGAAGACTGAGGACCCCCTCAGGAGGCCGACCAGGAGGCCGACCAGGAGGCCGACGAAGACTGAGGACCCCCTCAGGAGGCCGACCAGGAGGCCGACCAGGAGGCCGACGAAGACTGAGGACCCCCTCAGGAGGCCGACCAGGAGGCCGACCAGGAGGCCGACGAAGACTGAGGACCCCCTCAGGAGGCCGACCAGGAGGCCGACCAGGAGGCCGACGAAGACTGAGGACCCCCTCAGGAGGCCGACCAGGAGGCCGACCAGGAGGCCGACGAAGACTGAGGACCCCCTCAGGAGGCCGACCAGGAGGCCGACCAGGAGGCCGACGAAGACTGAGGACCCCCTCAGGAGGCCGACCAGGAGGCCGACCAGGAGGCCGACGAAGACTGAGGACCCCCTCAGGAGGCCGACCAGGAGGCCGACCAGGAGGCCGACGAAGACTGAGGACCCCCTCAGGAGGCCGACCAGGAGGCCGACCAGGAGGCCGACGAAGACTGAGGACCCCCTCAGGAGGCCGACCAGGAGGCCGACCAGGAGGCCGACGAAGACTGAGGACCCCCTCAGGAGGCCGACCAGGAGGCCGACCAGGAGGCCGACGAAGACTGAGGACCCCCTCAGGAGGCCGACCAGGAGGCCGACCAGGAGGCCGACGAAGACTGAGGACCCCCTCAGGAGGCCGACCAGGAGGCCGACCAGGAGGCCGACGAAGACTGAGGACCCCCTCAGGAGGCCGACCAGGAGGCCGACCAGGAGGCCGACGAAGACTGAGGGGCTCGGGGAAGTCAGCCGCTGGGGGCTCTGGGTACTCAAGGGGCTCGGGGAAGTCAGCCGCTGGGGGCTCTGGGTACTCAAGGGGCTCGGGGAAGTCAGCCGCTGGGGGCTCTGGGTACTCAAGGGGCTCGGGGAAGTCAGCCGCTGGGGGCTCTGGGTACTCAAGGGGCTCGGGGAAGTCAGCCGCTGGGGGCTCTGGGTACTCAAGGGGCTCGGGGAAGTCAGCCGCTGGGGGCTCTGGGTACTCAAGGGGCTCGGGGAAGTCAGCCGCTGGGGGCTCTGGGTACTCAAGGGGCTCGGGGAAGTCAGCCGCTGGGGGCTCTGGGTACTCAAGGGGCTCGGGGAAGTCAGCCGCTGGGGGCTCTGGGTACTCAAGGGGCTCGGGGAAGTCAGCCGCTGGGGGCTCTGGGTACTCAAGGGGCTCGGGGAAGTCAGCCGCTGGGGGCTCTGGGTACTCAAGGGGCTCGGGGAAGTCAGCCGCTGGGGGCTCTGGGTACTCAAGGGGCTCGGGGAAGTCAGCCGCTGGGGGCTCTGGGTACTCAAGGGGCTCGGGGAAGTCAGCCGCTGGGGGCTCTGGGTACTCAAGGGGCTCGGGGAAGTCAGCCGCTGGGGGCTCTGGGTACTCAAGGGGCTCGGGGAAGTCAGCCGCTGGGGGCTCTGGGTACTCAAGGGGCTCGGGGAAGTCAGCCGCTGGGGGCTCTGGGTACTCAAGGGGCTCGGGGAAGTCAGCCGCTGGGGGCTCTGGGTACTCAAGGGGCTCGGGGAAGTCAGCCGCTGGGGGCTCTGGGTACTCAAGGGGCTCGGGGAAGTCAGCCGCTGGGGGCTCTGGGTACTCAAGGGGCTCGGGGAAGTCAGCCGCTGGGGGCTCTGGGTACTCAAGGGGCTCGGGGAAGTCAGCCGCTGGGGGCTCTGGGTACTCAAGGGGCTCGGGGAAGTCAGCCGCTGGGGGCTCTGGGTACTCAAGGGGCTCGGGGAAGTCAGCCGCTGGGGGCTCTGGGTACTCAAGGGATTCGGCCGCTGGGAGCTCTGGGGGCTCGGGGGATTCGGCCGCTGGGAGCTCTGGGGGCTCGGGGGATTCGGCCGCTGAGAGCTCTGGGGGCTCGGGGGATTCGGCCGCTGGGAGCTCTGGGGGCTCGGGGGATTCGGCCGCTGGGAGCTCTGGGGGCTCGGGGGATTCGGCCGCTGGGAGCTCTGGGGGCTCGGGGGATTCGGCCGCTGGGAGCTCTGGGGGCTCGGGGGATTCGGCCGCTGGGAGCTCTGGGGGCTCGGGGGATTCGGCCGACAGAGACGCAGACTGGGGAGCAGGCACGGGAACAGACCAGGGTGCAGGCTGAAAGGTGGACCGGGATCCGGACCGAGAAGCTGACTGAGGTGCGGGCTGGAAATCAGGGGTCTCCAGAAAGCTCTTTATGCAGCCCGGCAGAAAATCCCTCAGCCATGGCTTCTGGGAGACCTCCCAGCGTGCTAACCGTAGGGCTTCCTCCGCATATGCTCTGTCAGGAACTCCCTTACTCTCACCAACGATACAGATGAGTCTGTAAGTAAGCTCCTGCAGATCCTCTTCAAAAGAGTACTCCTCCGCTGGGTCCATCTTGGTCAGATCCTTCTGTCACGGCACGGTAGCCGTTTAGCAAATACAGGACCCAGGTGCAGAGAGGAGAGGAGACCGGCAGGTATGCTGACTGGAGCTTTATTTGCATGAGATGAGGTGCAGAGTCCAGAGCAAGCAGGTAACAAAAATGAAAAAACCGGGCAAACAGATACATCCAAGAACAGGCAGGTGAATAGTCCAATAGCAGGGTGGCTAGAGCCGACACAGGAACGGGGAACAACACACACACACAACCGAACCAGCAAAACCAACAACCAAACAAACAAACAAAAGGATCTGACACTGACCATTGAAATGAACTAGTCTATATACTCAGCTAATAGCTGAGTACAGACAGGTGAACGGAGTGAAGCTGACGAGGAGGGAGTGGCTGAGAGGAGAGTGGAGACAGGTGTGTAGATGGGTGGGGCAATCAGGTGATGGGGAAGGAAGGAAAGTCCGAGGGCATCTGGTGGAAGGTAAGGGAATGGCAGGTGAGGGGAACCGAGCAAGAGTCCAGAAGTGTCAGACAGATCATGACACTAGCTATAACAAGAAACCATCATGGCAGAGGAGAAAAGACCAAAGAGAGTGTTGATGGAGACGGCTAAGAAGAGAAAGAGAGAGAGTGAGTGAGGCGCGATTTGTATATACAACAGTGGTGTAAAAGTGAATTGTAGTCCGGCATCTTAAGGCCTGCACTGAACCATTTCCCTCCCTGTTGTTAATCTTAGTACTGAAAGCAAACTTGCAGATGATTTGACAAATCATTTTCAAAAATGTTTCAAGCATGTCTGGTTGTCTAATCAGACTGCTCATTGTTTCTCTCTGCCTGTCAGTCCCCCCCCCCACTCCCACACCCACCCACCCCCACCACCTTTTGACGCAGTGTTTGTCTTTGCTGTTTCATGTTGTCTTCATTCTATGTCTCATTGATAAGTTGCAATCAATAGAAGACAATTCAATTTACAAGTCTGTCACTTGGCAAAACAAAACTGAGAAATAATTATCGAGTCGCAGTCATTGTTGGGTTTGTCCTATTATAATTGTTTCTCTACCTGTCATAGTGTCTTCTCTTTCACTTCTATTTCACACACACACACACACACACACACACACACACACACACACCACCCAAACACACTGGTCCCACCATACTACCGTGGTACTTCATTCATTATTTCATGAGCAAAGCAGGGTTCAGCCCGGAGCACCGTCAGCTGGTGTCATGTGAGAGGCATATCACCGCGAATCCCGCAAAGAGAAAATTACAGCGATGCATTCAGGTGTCCCCTCAGCCGTGCGCTCAGAGCGCTTCTGGGGGCTGAGGGGAAGGCAAAGTGGATGTGACAGGCTTAGATTAAATGCCAGAGACGGGGCGTTTCTCACACACACTACAGCCTCCTGGACAGCAGCCTAATTAGGCACTTCCATGCTCTGCCATCAGCTCTTCCAACAAAATGCTCCCTCCAAAAACACATTTGTTAATGTAACAAAATGTAACACTGCAATACAGTGCAGCTCTGCAGAGGAGAGACAAATCTCTACCTCTGATAATAGTCCAATCAGCTCTGTGAAATTCATTAATTGCAGATTGATTTTGCAATTGTTCCCGTTTTTACAGCTGTTTAATAGCACCATTATTGTATTTTCTTCTTTTTTCCACCTTCACCTGCCTAGACGCTTCAGAATTTGAGTAAGAAAATGATCAGGTGATCAAATGTGAGGTTTTTTTCTGCTATCAGCTCCCACATTTCTGTAAGAACTTGTCAGTCTGTATCACCAAGATAGAAGGTCAGGTGTTTTTCTCAGGCACAACCAACGTAAATACCATCTCCTTCTCAGATAAAGTGTTCTCCGTGGATATTATCACGTCAAGTATAGGGCAAAATTCCCTCCTTTATATCTGCTCTGATATCTGTTCATATGCCTCGATGCCGAAACGCTGGACAGGAAATAAATCTGATTATGGAGCGCATGGGGTAATGTTCAATAATAAAAAGTATTATTTGCAAAGATCAATGTGTGTCGCCATAGCGATAAAGTACAATGAACGGAAAGTGCTGGAAGCCTGCAGTAAATTTTGATGCGTTGTGATATTGAACACATTGTGACAACATACTGCTTGCCAGGGCTGTAAAACATCTTCCAACAGGCTGTTGAACATCCGCCTGCGACATTCTTACACACCATGACTGCCATACATCAAGCCTGGGCCACAGCATGCAAAGGCTAAGTGTGTGAGGGATTACATGGCAAGAAGCAAAATAGGACAACACTACATATTCATCAGGGGAGATTCATCGTCCGCGTGTGAGTGTGTGCAAATGAATGGTATGCCGCCTGCACATATCTAAGTGTTTGCGTGTGACGGGTGGAGGGAAAGTCCAATCAATCAATAAATTAAAGCTGCGTGTGACTGTGACATGAAACTGTATGACTGATGGATGGATCTAATCTTCTCAAGTCTGAGACTTTAAGCTCACTCCGGCTTGGTGACATTCACACTGAAGATCAACAAACCCTGATCACGTCGAGTGCGACCAACATGCACTCGGAAAACTTTTACGGCACCCCTCTTCCTCCCGTGGCCCTGGACTATGCGAGCCACGCTGCCCTCAAAGCTCCCACTGTTGGGAGGCTCAGGGTATTTAAGAATGTTATCTCTAATGCACAGATGTCTTAAAGGTCCCGGTGGAATAGGCTTGCAATTTTCCCTCCTAATTAAAAATTAATTAAATCGGCTGTGGCTCTAGCCAGGCATAAAGCTAAAGGCCGCAGCAACCGCCACTGGAAACGCAATCATTTATTTAACTCAATTACAGGAAGCCACAACAGGCTCTGCCACTGATGTCACCTGGAGAGTCGTGGCGGCTTTACCGAGCAAGCAGAGCACCTGAGCAAACCGTCCTCGGACGTGCTCATCCGCGGCCTGATGTAACTTTCCCGCTCACTCGAGAATTTAGTGAGAAAACTGGAGCCCAGCCGCTGCTTGTGATGCTGTGCGCATCTTTCCCCCCTGTGATTAATACATACGTAGTCATAGAGATATCCTTTGTCACCTGTTTTCTCTCCCTCATCCCTCGGGGCTGATTTGGGGTGATTGATCAGAGATTCAGACACGGGATCAATAAGGCTTTCACCTCACCCTTGGCAAGAGCAAGGGGCTCAGTGATGGCCCACTATGCTGTCCAATTATTCAGTAATGGAATACTGGAACCTGCCCAAGACTATTAACACACTGGACACTGGGGATGGCAAGTAGCACTGCTAATTGTTGGGTTATATTGTAAACTGTGACAACAGTGCACTGCCCTAATTCCCCCTTTTTGTTTCTCGAGCACTAACACAGAAGTGCTTCGAAAGCACTTCTCTATTAGACCTAAATATTCCTGGAGTGCAAACACGGTTATTGCACTGTATCCATTGTCTACATGCAGCAGTTGTGACACTCCTTACACGCCCAGTCGTCTGCAATATTGACAGTCAGGAAATTTAAGCTTACAATGAGCTTACATTAATTGTCATTTGCTCCCGATGCAAACGTGCCTGAAATGTGAATGAATTCTGGTTTAACTGTTCATTAATTAAAGTCAACATGTCTTGTCCATAGGTAAATTTAAGCTCCATCTCTCTTCAAGACCTTAGTACAAAATCAACATGGATGTGAAATGTCTCACCCAGTTTGACCTGCCTTGCTAAGTTTGTAAATGTCATTACCAAAGGAAACAGAGAAAGTCAAGTTAAAAGCGTTTTTGATGGCCTTATGTGAACAGGGATAAAGATCTTGCACCTTTACGTAATCTCTCTAACTTTAATGCTTATGTCCCTCTTGGATAGCAGAATTTCTGAATTTGCCACATCCTGGAGTGACTGTTAAAGAAATCAAATGCAACTCTCTGCAGATGCTCCTGGCGATATCGAAGGTGCAGTATTATGATCGCAAGAAACCTAGCGTAGTCGGACTCAACGCATCATCTGGATGTTTCACTGCTCATTGGTTTGTTTGATTATTAATTAGCCTGAAGTGAATTCATGGTTTTTTTAGACATACATTTGTATGTATGAATTAGTTCTGCTACATCGGGACTCAGTGAGATGTCAGTAATCGCAGCTCTAAGTGTGATGTGCTACGCCCTTTCTCATTATGAGCAAATCACATTATTCTGTTCTGGTGATTAACACTGTTTACAGATTTTTTCCCCCTCTGCTCTCAGGATGCTCTGTGGTGGAGATAACAACAGAGCTTGAACAACCAAAGACCACCTTCCACTTGGTAGATCTCAACTTATTGAACACAAACCTCCAACAGATACAGTACTGTTTCATATTCCCAGTAATGTAATGCAATATGTTCCGGCTTTGTAGAAGAGAAAGCAGTGCTCCGCTGGGAATCTCAGCATTTGGATGTTTCAGTTCCCAGTGTTACAGAGCTCACGATGATGTTCACCAGCCCCAGACAGATACTACTGTGTGATGTAGCTGCCTGCAGATATGCCTTTGGTTGCCTGCAAAGCAGTCTCTGTGGTTCAGGGACCTCTGGTGCTCTGAGCTTCATGAGTTTTCTGCTGCATATCATCATATCATCAGGGCAGACCTTTCAGACTGAATTGGCTGCTGTACTGTATCTGATATATACATGAGAACATTGGAGGGAATGTTTCTGTGTATGGGTTTTTTTCAGAAACAAGTAGTCGAAAGAGAAATACAAGTGTTGCAATAACTGCCTATGTATGTATGTATGTTCTGTATACTGTATATATCTGTCTATCTCTCTGTCTATTTGTCCAACCAGTAAACACCTTTCCAAAAAACTAGAAAAAACAAGCAAACAATAAACAACTGTGCTTGTCGTTTCACTAAATATGCAAACAATATCATGGTCACTGAATCAACAAAATGAATTGTCTTACATTTATCCTCCATTCAGCATTTCTTAAGAGGAAATATCAAACAGTCATCCTGTGCTATTTTTGTGGCTTTGCAAAGTGATTTTTTTTACTCCACTCCACTTAAGTGGCAGCCAAAGTTATTAGTTCCTTTGTTGATTAATATTTGCATACATCATATTTGATCAGTTTATAAAATGGGATTCTGTGTAAAAGATTAAACTGTATATAATTCAAATTAGCTCCACATAACCAGTTACAATGCTAAATGTTGCTTAGCATTTAACATCACTAATGCATAAGTAATAATAATCCCACAATATGTGTGATACTGTAACACTCAGGCAAACAGTCTCTTTTGCATACTAATATTACTTTTTATTAATTTTACTTTTGATATTTAATGCATTTCTCTAGTAAGCAGCTGAAACAAGCTGTCAACACAGCACAAGTTGATATGGCAAACTTTTTAGCAAACAGTTTTTCATATTTAAAGTACGGTAATGAATAGCGTTAATTTGTGTTTTTGTCCACCTAATGAATTTAAGTCAGATATTCACTCACCTTTTAGCTCTGTTTTTATTCTCCACCATGCTCCACTACGTTCACCAGCTGGTCGCTGGCTGCTGGCTGTAACAGCAGTGACACTGTACCAACTCGGGAAACTGAAGCGCTGGGTGATACTGTGGATTTGTCACTACAAGTGACACCTTTTACGTAAACATAGTCATTTGATTCAATTCACTATTTACAACTGTTCGTTTCCTGCCGTGACATGCCAAACTCTCATGTCTGTGAAAAAGGCCTATCGCTTAATTGTATCATGCAATACATCTGTATAGAAACATAGCTTGGGCTCATCAATTAAGATTTTATACTTCACAAATGGGATTGTAAACCAGAAATCATTGCTTTAAGGCTTTCATATTCCAACAACGCTTTAAGTTTAAAATGCACCAATTTTAAGTTTTTACCTGCAGTGAAAGATGGCTAATTTTGGGAATTTGAACAATTGCAGAGTTAGATGAAAAAATAGTAATGTTTCTGCTCATTGAATAAGCTGTCTAAATGTTGGCTCCCCGACACCTGATAACAAACTGTAATTTCATGACTTTTGGCTAAAGGCAAAGTCATGCAATTGACTAGAGAATGAGATCCCAGCAACATTGTTTGTCATCATTGCCCTTTGAGTCTCATTGGTTCATAAGTTTATTGCTCGAGGCCTTGTATTTTTTAACGGTGTGGCATGTTCTTTTTTTTTTTTTTTCAATCAATGAATAATTTCATTGGCCTACTATTACAGGCTGTGAGCTCTTCAAGCTGAGCTGTACATGTGGGAAATTGGTTTTGGAAATTACTTTTTTTTTGTATTTATGTAAATGTCATATTTCTCCTATTTTAAGTTCCAACCATTTCTGAGAAGTAATATTCAAACAAAAATGCTGTTTTTAAAACTTGCACAATTGCTTTATTACATTTCACGCAGCACACACACAAAAAAGTCTGAGTGTGTTTGCAGAGTTTGAATTGCCTTCATTGTTCCATTTTTTTTAAAAGCACATCTACTGCTCCATGGGGCACATAGTCAGAACAGGACACAGAAACAAAACTCAATGCAGCTTGTGTGAGATTATTCACAGCCAAATTCCTGTTTTCTCTTTCTTCTCTGAATGTTTCCAGGCTGTGATTCATTAATTGTAAAGCTATCAGGTGTTAGCTAGAATCCAGAGGAAAGGTCAGATGGTGAATTAATAAAAACACACCACAGTCGCTCTTGGCTTTAATAATGTCACTGTCTTAATTAACTCACACATCACATGTCAGGCATAAAATCCATCTCCACTCAAAAATATCAGTGAAACAATTTAACAAGGTTAAATCAAAGTGACAGAGGAGTTTACAGTGTGTGAGTGTGTGTGTGTGTGTGCATGTGTGTTTGCGTGTGTTGGTACTGCCTAGGGTTGTAGGCTTTCATTTCACTGACAGGCTGGGTGTGAAAGTGTTAATGGAGATGTGTTTCACACCTTGTCGCCTGATAATTCATTGCAGATGTACAACATTGTGCTCTCTCACTCCACTGCGTCATTGATGCCTTCCAGATCAACCTGATGGTTCCAGATGCACAAAATTCAGATCCGGACAACATTATCAATTAATGTGTTTTGAAGCTACTATCCACACACACACACACACACACATACACAAATACACGCTATGTGGATGCAACTCAATACCCCGGACTTGCAGGATGGACCTGCCCCTTCACTTCTTGTTCACATCAAACTTGGCATGAGGCTGCAGGGTTTCCTGGCCCACAGAACAGAACGCTCCATAAATAACACCTCTCCTGATATTTTAAATATGACAAAACTTGATTTCAAACTTAGAAACCAGACTGATATGGACGTAAAAGTGCCTATAACTTCCATTGTTTGTGTCGTATTTGATGGTGAGACAGAATATATTTCTATATAATTATAAAAATCTTTCTCTATTGCAATCTATCGGATCGCTCGGCTGGCGTGGCTTAACGGATACAGTGACATGCACAACAGTTGGCCTTGACCCACACCTCAGGAGGCGGAGGTTTTTGACAACCTACATCCAAACGTACGTAAAGTAACAGTCAAGATATACTATAGGCATGGTTATGTATTACCCCAAATCAGTTGATTGAATACATTTACACATATGTACACATAATAGAAAAGAGAGGCATTTTAATTTAACTCAAACATATGTTGACGTACATTTGACATATGCTGTAGAAGGGATAACAGAAAGTATCCTTTTCATTCACTGTATCTATAGGTTCACAATTTGAAAAAAGAAATGTCAGATACACACATAAACAATGTAACAGGTTTTATTTCTGTAATCGTTCCTCCTGTTTTTAAGATTTTATCAAGAGATTCCTTTTTAATGTGCTGTAAGTGATAGGGGACAAATCCAGCGCTCTTTTTTGTGCAAAAATATATTCTAAAGGTTAACTGAAAACAATATGAGGCTGCAGCAGCCTGAATTAAGTTAGTATCCAGTTAGAATTTTAAAAAGTTAGTCTTTTTTGTACAAAATTCTCTCTTTGTGTTACTATCCCTCAAATGCACCTCAACAAGGAAACACCGTCCAGGGAATTTTGCACTAAAAAGACTAAATTTGGAAGGTATCAGGTTGATTAGTCTAACTGCTGAAGCCTTAGATTGCCTTCAGATAAACTTTGGAATATACTTTTCCATGGAACATTGAAAGTGTATTAAGGAGGGATCTTTTAATGGCCAGTATCTTTAAGTATTTCTCCATATCATTAAATAGTCATGATTTAATAAGCAACACTCAAAGGTAAAATACAGGGGGGGAAAACATGGTTTAGTAAGAGTTTAACACTCTGATGTGGTTTGCTCAGATTTGATTGACAGTGACCTGGCAACATCAGCAAACAACTCCACAACTGTCATCAGAGTCTGATTCAAATGTTGCCTGACATCACATTTGTCCAACTGAGTCCCGTACACTTCAAACCGTGTAAGAGCCCAGAGTAAAACACAATTACAGAAATCTCTCAGTTTAAATAACCTAATCTGTTCCAACTTTGGCATGAAGGACTCCATCACCCATAGTGAGAAGCTGAACAAAAACACGTTTTCAGGTCCTTTCAAGTTAGGTAATCAAACCGTTTTGGCTCATAGCCTCCTTTGTCAAAGGGCTGAAAACATTTAAACCCATGCTATTTTTGCGAGTGTTTATCTTAAATATAATAATACAGAGAAATTTTATACAGACAGAGAGAAAAAAATCCTTCGTCTCAAAGCTACATGATCATTCAGAGCTGGATTGATAAGTCACACTATTGTTGTTCTCTAACACATCCACATTCTGCAGCCTTCCTCTGAGTAATTTGGAGCCAAGGGCAGTCACAGCTGAATTCTCATTGTGATACATTGAAATACAAAATGGGTGCAAAAAGAACTTATCAAGAGTCTGGGATATTTATGGGTTTCAGGCCCAGAAACCAAGCTAAAATTTTATAAAACTACGTGAATTTTGGCTTTTTGGTCAATACATTATCAATATGCTTGAATTACTTTGATCCCTTCGAACGAAGGTCCATGAGCAAATTTCAGTTTGATTCAGAGAGCTTCTTTCAAGGACTGATGACTCATCTGATATCGCTGAAAATCCCCTTTACATGGAATTGGGAGTCCTAAACTTTATTTTACTTTACCTATTACCCATCACTATTAGGTCTTCCTTTTCTATTCTCATATTTGGTCTTGACATCTTTATTATATTTATTTATTTTGCAATTTAGTTTTGGAGTCAAAATGTGGTCTTTTAACTGTATCATGTTGTCAAATACAGAATGATGTTTATGATTTAATTGTTCTGTGTATAGGGTCTTAGGCTCTTAATATTTAACATATTTATTTTTTATTACCTAATTGTATTCTAAACTCCACTGTACCATGCATTGGTCAACATTTGTTGTTTTAAAATGTGCTCCTTAAATGAATTTGGACCATTTTGAACTGATTGAATTCTTTACTACCCCCGTCAGCTACAGTAATGCTCACAGTGGAAGAAGTATGGAGTGTCGAGACAAAGCAGGGAGCCAAAATTGTGGAGCAACATGTACTTCGTTACTGTGTCCATGTCCATACTACATACTAATTGTATACAGTATTTGCTATCTTTAATATGCTATCTATCATATTGTGTTTGTAAGGGTGATGCATAAGGAAATACCGTGGTTTTAAGAGGAAACTTAACAGGACTCAAGCTGACAGACATAAATCAATCTGAAAATGATTTTCCTATGATTCTATACTTTAAAAAGGGCACTTTTCACTTCAGTAAATTGTGGGTACTTGTGAAAGACAGATTTTAAAAAGAACTGTAAAAGTTGAAGCAGCAAAGACTATTAAGAGATATTCTGACTTTTTGCCCCTAGTAAGAGTCAAGCACTGGATCCTCCATATTCCATAATACAACTCAGCTTTCATTAGACCCTCCCTGCCCCCTAAATGCCCACCTCTTTCAAACTCCATACTGTTAAAAATCTTTTGTCTCAAACTCAACCAGACAACCCTGATGACATAATGATGGCTATTTTTTTATATTTTGAAAAGCTTCCTCCAGAGCCACAGATGGCATTATTCAACTGTTTTAACAGGCTGTACAGTACTCATTGTGACGGGTAAACTGAACTTCATGTGTAAAATCATTGAAGTGTCCATTTAAAAGATTTGTTTTCCGGGATCCTCTTGGAGCTGTACCACAAACCACAATTGTTCTAATTTTTTCCAGCTGCAAACAGCTCTTCCATTTCATTTGTGCATTGCATTGTGGGTGTCCATCAACAGCACACTCGAATACAAGTGAATTTAGTATGCATTCTGTTATCTTTGAGTATGCTTAATTTCAGCACTTTTCCAGTGTGAATGCTTTGCATACTAAAAGCCAGTTGCACTTGGTATGTAGTATAGAATTGGGACGTAGCATATGTCTGGTTTTCAGTACCATGGACAGAGCAAGCCGAGTATTGCTGTTCCTGCTGAAGCTATGATTCCTGATGGCTAAATTCATGTCCCACTTCCACACAGAGCACAGGTTAGCACCACAACAGCACCCCTGGAGCAGATGGGGCTTAAGTAAAAAAGCTCAAGGACACTTAAGCAAGGTAAATGCTTGCTGTCACTGGGGCTTGAGCCTAAGCCCTCTGGTTGAAAGATGGTTACTTTACTCAGTATGCAATGACAATTTTATTAGACCATGTAGAAACAGGGTGAATGAAAACGGGCTGCAGAATTACAGTATTTGTTGTGAGATAGATTTAAATCAACAGTATTACCAGAACATGCTTGATATGTGTCTCCAGGACACCCCAAGGACAGAACCCCGCTGACCAGTAATACCATTAATATTTTTTATCTTCTATGTGCTCTCATGTAATTACCCTTCTCCCCGAAGGCAAAACCTCCCTACTTGGCAGTACCCTTCTGTGCTTCACTTCCCTTGATTCAAACACAGAGTCACACACATACACAAATAAAGACCCCTTTTAACAGCTGGGATACTGCCAGCCTGTGTTTGTGTTGCTGCTGATAATGTGCCACCAGTATATTTGTCACCCCCGAGCACCACCAGCTTCCTGTCTCGGAGGGAAAATAGCTGTGCCAGCATATACACACCAGCATCACACACACACACATGTAGGGTAACACATGCAATTCCAACCTTATACAAATGCAGGTACATCAACAAGTAGATCCTGTGGATGCTTAAATATGAATGTAGACACAAACACACACACACACACACACACACACACACACACACACACACACACACACAAATACACACACACACACTTCAGAGCACCTGTTGAGAAACAAAAAACAAAGAGAAGAGTAAATATTGAGTACAGCTGGAATAAATTGCCAGATGGACGTGCTGTATCTCTTCCTGTGCATGCCAACCTAATTTCCCATTCAAATTTTACATTCATGTCTAATTAGGAATAGCTCTTTCTGTCTACTCATTATCAGTGTTTGACCTTTTGCTTTGGCTGTTTGAGAAGCTGAGCAGCAGTCGATGGGTGGTTGGTGATAATAGCTGGTCATTTAGCTCAACACATGCTGATTAAATAAGATAGGCTCGACGCTTAAACCAGCCTGTTGTTTCCAAAGGGCTCAGTCAATATGGGACACCTAAACGTAAAGAAACTTGGACAACAATATAGTTTCCACAAGCAGAACAAGAACAAGAAGACATAACAAGATCAAAGAGTCCCTGTGCTTACTGGGACTTTTTCCCTCCTTTCAAATTTTTCCAAGTCTCCCTTATGCAGAGTCTCATTGGCATGAATTAATAATACCACTTCAAACAGATGCAAATTCATTGTACTGTGTCCTCTCCTGCTCTGACAAATGCTTAGGTATGTAGGCAGACTCTATCCGATTCTGTTACTGCGATTAATTCTCTTGAGGACAGGATGCCTAGGCCAAAACTAGACTCTTACGGCCTTTTGGACCCCTAAGTTTTATAGAGAGAGTATTTACATAATGTATATTGATCCCTAAGACACAGCAAAACAAGCTATGTGTTCTTGCAGAGAACAATATTTAAGTATAGCTTAATTTAGCACATAAAAAACAAGCTGCACATAAATATACGTGAACACAGAGAGAGACATGCACGACACACACAAATGTTGGCAGGAAAGTAGGTTCGGTATGTCTTTCATAAGCTGTATCTGTGTGTGGGCTGCTGTGGCATGCATAAAATATTATTTTCTCAACAACTCGAGGTTGTGGAGGAGTTAGTTCAGGAAGGGGTGGGAGAGAAGGCCATGGGATATACAATATTTGGGCAGCTGACAGCTGCGTGCGTGTACGTGTGTGTGGGAGTCTTAGAAAAGGGAGTGGGAGTCACTGGCGTTTGAAATGCAATGAGGTGCGTTTGAAAGGCGCTCCTGTCGCAGGTAAGCAGGGGAGCAAGAGCAAGAAGTGTACGGTGATAAAAGGAGAAGAGGAGAAGTGCCCATGCTTTAGGATGGCATTCAGTATCTGAAGGCTTTTTGCACAGACTGAGGAAAGCACTCAACACTACACACACTTAAATACAAAAGCCCCTGAAACATACACATACACTTTGATCCTTATGGGAACAATCCTTAGATTTTAGGGGTCCAAAGTAAAAAGCATTTTTTTAGCCCTGGTTTGGGGACCAAAGAGTGTGTGTTGGTGCTTTGTTTAAGCCCAGAACAAAGACTTGATTCCATTGTTCAAGGTGATCGAGTGATGCTCTTGATGTTCTCTTCACTTTCATGCATACAGTAAGGATAAAGATATGCCTTATAAATCAATAATTCCTGTGTCACGTGCTTGGTGCCTGTCTTTGGTGCAGTGATGTCCTCCCCTGTATCGTTCTGTGTCCTCTGTAGTGCAACCTCCACCCACTCTTCACTAGCTATTGAATGTCACAGCACTGCTGGTTAAAAATATTGCTATCTTTCAAATCCCTCTCAGTTTATACATGTGGATTTAATGTTGAATTTATTAATGTCATGCCCTTTCAGAGATATGACTAATTATGAGAGAAAGGCTTGAAGGAGAATGTGCCACGGAGATGAGGTTATTTAGCTGTTTCATCTGTCAACATATTGAAACTGGTTCACATCGCTGGCACATCAGGGCTCTGTTACTGTTAGTGATTAATCAATAGGTACCTCTCCATGCTTGCTTCTTTTCTTCGCTTTCCTTTTTCAGATGAGAAATTGATGACAGGCTTAGAAAAGGACAGCCTTTGAAACTGCTGTCAAATTGTGTGTGTTTTTTGGGACAGATTATACCAGCCTTTTTTCTAGAACTTCCGAAACACTTATCTGCCTCCAAAAGTGCTAAAGTATCATGTGGAAGTAAAAAAGTAATAATTGAAGATGAAAATCCTGGATCCTTGCCCGTAGGTTGAAGGCTGTGGAGGTGTAATTTGGTTGTGAATGCTTGGAGGAAATGTAAAATGAAATCTGTGAGAATTTATGGTTGTGGAGCGTATGCATCGGAAAGGTCATAGCTTTGTCATTTAAAAAAAGATTTCAATAAATGGTTGGCGCTGTCTCCTGTGAGACACTCAAGCTGTAGTATGGCTGACTGGGTGGAGCCGGAGTGCTGGTGGAGAACAGAGGGAGAGAGTGATGGAGCATATCCCTAACACCCTTCTGGAGGAAGAAAACCCTAGTTAACTCTTAACACCCCTGGAGATAAGGCATCCACCGCGAGGCCCGAATAATACTGTATCGCTGGTGCAGCTGATGAGCATTGTTGACAGCACTGATCCAAGATCCCTCATTACAGAGTAAGAGAAACCCCTTCAGCAACGTCACCCTGGAGAGGGATGGAGCTAGGCAAGGGGGTGGAGAGGGAGGGGAATGAAGTGAAGAGGAAAGTAGAAAAAGGAGGGGGAAATGGGAAAAGACAGAGGAAGTCTTTAAGAAGAAAACATGGGTGCGAGGAGGCAAGGGACACAGAAGGAGACAAAGAGGAAGATAGCAAGAAAATCAGCAAACAGAACTGCTGCGAAAGAAATTAAAGGATAATTGTTAGTTTCTAGTTACAGCATGCAACATTCACCTTGTGTTCTATGGTGGAAGAATTGATCACCGGCCAATCGATCACAGCCTACAAGAACACAGAGTTCCGAGGAGAAAAACTGTGTTGTCTTTGCAGTTTGCATGTACGAGACTAAATAATGCTCATGGAAACACAGCCTCCAGCTGTGAAGTGAAGCAGTGCTGGGATACTTAAAAGCCAATATTACTGCTAAGGCTTGAGGTAGCATTAGCCCGCGGATGCATTACGGATCTATCTCTTGTCTCATGACACTATTTAAAGTGTAATAAATCCCAGCCATTCAGGTTTTAACAGATGTGTCACACGGAGGCGGCTCGAGTTGCTTAGAATCAGGAAAGAAGGAGGGATATCAGGTCTTTCGGACAGCTTCCCATCAAAGTTATCCTCACTAGACTCCATTTTAGCATTCACAACAGCAACAGTAGCTTTCTTTTCACTCTCACATCACTTTTATGGAGTACCAGCTCTAAATCCACCTCTGTGCTCCCCATCCCTCCCTATACGCTCAGCTGTGCTTCCATGTCATCCAAATAGGGCAGGAATAATTGGATCAGCAAGCATGGTCTTACAGTCTGCTATTTGTTCCCACTGACATTTTTTTATTTTTTTTGCCAGACGAGATACCATTTAATTAGGTTATATCATTTTAATGCAATTTACATTACAATCTGATGACATCAGATATAATGCAACTGGCATTATGTCTGAAATGCACTCTAACCAGCTAAGCATCTGTGGCTCTAATGATGCTTATTATCCCATAAAATGTCGACTGGGTCTTCCTTGCAAACTTTCCTTATGATGAAAGCTCCATGTTAGATGTATTACACTAGAATATCATAGATGCAAACCAATCCAGACAGTAGTCTCATTATATAAAAAATTACTTCCAATTTTATGTTTCCGGTATAGCAAGGCCAATCCTCCTCCCCTCTCCACATCTATTATCTCTCCTCTGTAGACCATAATGATAAAAAAGAATCACAGTAAAAACTGTGACATTTCAAAATCCCTGCATTGAGCTGGTTGTCAAGGAGATGTCTCAGTGAGATGTGTCGGGCACAAGAGGAACTGCTCTTTTAAAAAAGCGTTTACCCAGACGCTGGAGGTGTAATGTGCCTGCCATTAGGACTCTGCAGGCAAACATGGAGCCTTAGAAACACACAACGTGGGGCTACGCTTTCAGAAACTCTGGAGGTCTTCGGACCCCTGATCAAAATCCATTACAATCTTCAGCAGCCAATTGTTCGAAGAAGAAGTCTGGCAGCCATATATTGACAACCCACGTCCACACCCCGCTAATGTCGATGTGAGAGAAGCACAATTTTATCAAACAAACGTGGACCTAAAGACTTTTTCTCTCACTGCGCTGCCTTGGATCATTTCATTCTCTGCCTCGAACTGCTGGACTTGCAGCCTCCATTTAGAAAGAACCAGTGATGAAACTGGTGGAAAGTGCCAAAACCTATTGTTGATAAAAGATGCATACTGCTGTGTTGTGCTGGGGATACAGCGAGACAGGCAGAGAGGCAGATAGACTGAAGCAGCTGTCAGAATGGTTGTTTGTAGCCCCGCGCGTACCGTGCTTTGGGGAAATAATAAACTGCATCATTAGAACCCCTGTCATTCACAAGTTGTTTGTACCAGCTACCGACTGGCTGTAAATACCCAAACCAATGCAGCACACATGGTGCACAGGTCAGAATCATTAGGTGGCTAATTTAGCAGAGGAATCAGATATTATGAGATGATGTGCAGGTGCTATCACAAACCAGCAATGAATTACGGTACAAAATCCATCTTCTATGTATATGTGCAGGGCTGTAAACCTTTTTTTTTTTTTTGCTGTTGTTTTAATTATATGAGCCTCTATTTGCTTACTCCCATCAATCAGCAGCTTCTGTAATGCCTTAATCTATAATATGGAAGATTTTTGAGATGCACTTCAGAAGCTCTCTGGGCCTGTTGCTCCTTGGAACAAAATGTTGCTTTTTTTGTTGTTGTTGTTGTTTTTTTTATTATTATTTACTTGGAAATATGCTGCTGCCGAAAGGGTAACCGAGGCAGCAGCACTGGCAGAAAATACCAAACTTTCACCCATTGAGGCTCTTTTTAATGAGTCAGCATTCCAGCACAGGACAACAGTGCGGCCATATGGCATCACCTGAATGAGTCTGACTGGTGATCCAGACGACCTCCTGACGAGGGAGAGGGGGAGAGAGAGGGAGAGACAGAGAGAGAGAGAGAGGGGGGGGGGGGGGGGAGAGGAGAGAGGGAGCCCGTGCGCGTCTGTGTCCGCGGCCGGTCTGTGCCACACCCCCTCCTCCTCGGTGCGGTGGTATGATCCGGGGGACGCTGTTATAGCGGCACCGAGCCTCGCCGGCGACAGCATCGCCCGTCAGCCTCGTCGGGTTCAACTGCGGCTAAACGCGCCGCGCCGGGCTCCCTGTCACACGGCACGGCGGCGAGCGGCGAGCAGCTCCCCCCGCTCTCTCCGACGCGCCAAAAAAACCCTCCCGTCGTCCTCCATCGGCATCCGAGAGCGAGCATCATCAGCATCAGCACCGCCGCCTCGAAGCCGGACCAGCAGAGAAACACACAGAGACAGAGAGAAGGAGAGAGAGAAGGAGAGAGAGAAGGAGAGAGAGGTGTCTCGTCCACATTTTTAGCAGGAGCACCGCGTCTCAAGTCGCATTTCTGCCGAGGGGGGGATTGCACTTGTCTTCCGCGTTTTGCGGGGCTCTCGTAGCATGGGATCGGACTAAAGGAATGGCTTTGCGCCGGAAAGGTAAGCGAGACGTTCAGTTCCGGCCTTTAGTGGGCTCACTGGGTGAGATCGGCCACGGTGTTGCGTGGCTAAACGAGGCGTGTGTGCTGAGGCAACGTGAGTTCACGGGAGATGGTTATTATCAGCTGTTCAGATGTGCCGTGTGGTGCTGTGGCCCGTGTGTGTGCGTGCATGTCTGTGTGTGTGTGTGTGTGAGAGACATAGAGAGAGGCAGACAGAGAGAGTGTGAGTGTGTGTGTGTGTGTGTGTGTGTGTGTGTGTGTGTGTGTGTGTGGTGCGGTTTTATGAAAATCAGTGCGCCTGATTTGAACTGTAGACTTCGTGCACTGAAACCTGCTTCACGTGTGCAGGACAGGACGGGGGGGGGGGGGGGGGGGGGGGGGGGTCGCATCCGCTCCTGGCTCGGCAGCGCTCGCAGCCCTGGGTTGTTTTGCTCCAGTTGTGGCTCGTCCACTCCATCTCCATCAGCACCGGGGTAGCCTAATGATGCCAGCAGGGCCACCGGAGATCCAGGGGGTATAGATCTCTCCGACGCGTGCCTTCTGTCTTCCAGCGTCCACGCGGCCCGCCGGGCCCGGGGCCAGACGTCGCCGCCGCCGCAGGTCCAGCAGGCACGCCAGGACCCGCTTCAAGACCGTGACCTGGTCTGCCCCGCTGATAAAAAGCCTGGTTTCTACACCTCAAACATGAACTTGTGCAGTTGTGGATGATGCTGCAGCCGGTGGAGCCATTCCCTGGCTCAATGATTGAACGGCAGGTTTTTTTTTTTTTTTTTTTTTAATCTATCCCCCACACTGGCCGTGTTTGAAACGTGTGGGGGTAAACAATTAACATCAGCCAATGCATTTTGATAAATCATAATTATTGTGAAGGCAGCGAAAATTGCACCAGGATGGATATGCTCCGATAGATTTAGATTAGACCTCCTCACTGCTCTCCTTCACAGTATATTATAAATAATTGCTTGGAGTAAACCAACTGAAGGCATATTCCCAATAAATAAATAATTAACCACCGAAAACAAATAAATAAATAATAGTAATATAAATAATATTTCTGAGTAATTGTCTAAATATAGTCTCCCATTAACGAAAAACTCTCAAAAAAGCACCCCAGACTTCCTGCATGGTTTATTAATCTCGCTTTACTCGACCAGGGAATGGAAAGCAGCTGCATATCGTTCATTTGAAAATGCAAATGCATTGTAATCACAAACTACAATTTGTCAGTGTGTCTAGTACATGCATGTAGTGCACTATACCCCTCCAGCCAGTGTGCACGTCTTGCAGAGGACTGCACGGATGCTGGGATTGTTTCACCCATCAGGCATACCTGATGCGTCCTACCACGTTATTATGATGAGCTCCAAAAAAAGACAGAAAAAAAAAAAAAAAAAAAAAAAAACAGACATGGAGGCAGCATGTTCTGCCGGTGTTGCATCGTGTGTCGCTGCCCTACCTGAGGCTGATCACAGTGATGGGGAACCGTGCTCACTTCTCCCACGGCTGCCTATGCTATTTGTGAGAGAGGACCTGTGCATGGAGGTTAGATAATACATACACACGCACACACACACACACACACTCATACACACTCATACACGCTCACACACTCCTTCTGTGTCTTTTTCACACACGTGCACAAACATTCACACTTCAGAGTCACATGCGCATGGAAGAAGAAGCTCATGTATGGCAGCCGGGGAGGTTGATGATTGTAATCTCACATTCTTCTCTTCCGCTGTGCTGTATACTGTAGTGTTGATGAGCTGTGTGTCACGGCCGGTGGGGGGGGGTCGGGTCCTACCATCGGCCTGGTGAAGCGTGTGTGTAGGCTTGTTGTCCACATGCGGATGGTACTTTAGGGCCCCCGCGGGGCCCGCGATCGGTGATAGAGTGCATCTTTTTTTTTTTTTAAATGGCACCCCCATTATGGCGACACCTTCACAATAAGAGGCCGGGCCTTTGAATTGAAATGTCACTCCGCCAATTATATGCGGCGCACATGCCACCGATAAGGCATTGGCATTTCTGTCAGTCAGCCAGCTAACCACACGACCAATCAATCAGGCAGATATTCGGAGTTTCACGTTTCAACTGGTTCAGCAGCAGCTGGTGGTCAGAGAGCTGTGGGCCGCTGATGATCTTTTTTCAGCTGTTGCACACTCACATTTTAATGTTGGCGTTTTGGAAATCCAAAGAAGCTGCTCGGCCCCTTGGCTTGGGGTGGCCCATCATTGTTTCAGTGCAACTTCCCGGCAATTCAGGGCCCGAGAGCCGACTGACAGGACACTGCCGTCCTGCTGTCAGCAGATCCCACCGTCCTGTGTCAGGAAACCACTAACAAAAAAAAAAAAAAGGAAACACAAAAAAAAAAAAAAAAAAAACCCTCGCTTGTGCCTAATAATTTGTGTTTTTCTGAGATTTGAGTGATATTGCATGGCCTTTGGATAGCGCAGTGCTGTGCGAGACAGCGGGGGAGTTCTTTTTGTTATCCAGCCCTGCATTATTTATGAATTTTCATTCCAGGAATGCAGTAGCCCCTGGCACTGTGAGGCTCCTCTCTCCCATGGAATCGCTCACACACTTCCCTCCTGCCCCGCAAGTTTGCTGCAAAACTAAATTTCCTTAATAAAAGCCGGGGTCATGAATTAGTGAGAGGACAATGTGAAGCGCATCAGAGGTTGTTTATAATATTGAGTACAACACTTAGTGCTGCAGTCAAAGTTTAAGCTCACAGGCGATATTTGGCCCCAGTGGGAGTTTTTATCCCCCCCCCCCCCCCCCCCCCTTCCTCTTCCTCTCTCTCCCTGCATGTCCATCATATGGTAAGAATGTAATTGCTGGAAAAGCATAAAATGTGTCAGAGTGTTCGCCACCCTGCTGATAATTTCAAAGTAAAAGAGCCCGCGCCAGCCGGGTAATCAGGCTGCTGGACCGCGAGACTTGCACACACACACACACACACACACACACACACACGTGCACACACACACCCACACTTAGAGATGTAACCATTGTACAACTTCAAATATTTACCTTCTTGCTGCAATACTGCTCCATCCTCAAGAGGAGTTGTTTAACAAATCCTGCAGTGCTAATTAGGGTTTCCTCTACTCATTCGTCTGTGGTCGGCCTCTGCAGTAAGGAAATTGCCAGCGCTGCGATTATAAAAAAAAAAAAAAAAAAAAGAAAGAAAGTGAAATGCAAAAGCAATCTGATATCGTCACATGACCCTATACAGATCTCACTTGGTAGCATGGGCGCAGTGTTTACAGTTGAGTTTACGATGGCTGTAGTTGGCGCAGCAAGTCATCCCTGGCAGTGTGACGTGTAGGCCTACTGATGATAAGCAGTAATTATGAAAAGCTTTGGTCCCACAAATGGTCGTCATTCTTACAAATTGATTGACAGAAAATTATAAAAATAACAGTGTCCTGTTTTTGAAATGATTAACTCCTTTACAGAGTAGCCTTTTAGTTTTGTACACGTGTGTTTCATGATAAATGGAATTGCAAAGTAAAATTATACGTTTTGAGATATAAATCTTTGTAAAAGACTCCATTTATTAACATGACTGACATGAGTCTGAAACGAAGATGTCTCCTGTATTCTTTTTCTTATTTTTTTAACTTTTTTCATTATGTAGCATTTGATGGATAAAACATTTTCTCCATCAGCAAGCTTTTTGTGGAAATTATGCAAGTCTCCTTTGTATTTTTTTCTCCTTATGATAAAGTATCCAAGTACAATACTGTTTATTTTAGTGTTGAAACCAAAAGCAGGACCAACAGCAACAGAGAAAGGGACAGAAATAGTATCAAAACCAAAATCACCTTCAGTCACCAATGCCGCAAAAACACACACACACACACACACACAAACATATATGCCCGAGGCGTTCTTCTTTAAAGTATTTGGCTATGTCTCAACTGGCATCTCCAGCCCTCTGTTCTCTCTTGTCTTCTTCCATTGGGCTGTGGGCAAGAGTCAGGAAGTGTATACAGTTAAAATAAGGAGTGGGCCTTGTGTTATGTGAGATTTGTATTGTGAAAACACTGTCACAGCCTCCCTTCCCTCTCATCTACCTCCAAACTCGCCCTCCCTTCTTTCATATTCTAGTCAGAAAACAGAAAGCTCAAAGCCATGAGAGGCTTACTGGTCAAGCCCACTCTACTTCTCTTTAAAATATGAGATTAATTTGTCAAGAGGAGTGTGTGTGTGTGAGAGAGAGAGAAGAAGAGGAGTGCTGATGGAACACACCTAGCTCGAGGGCTGAGACAGAAGAGTGGTCAGAATGATGTTGATTTAAACGTGAGCCAATAACTTTTGAGGACTTCATTTGTGTTGCACTGGATTGTATTATGAATAGGGCTGCAACTAACAATTATTTTCATTATGGAATAATTACATATTATTTTCTCAATTAATTGATTAATTATCTGGTCAGCAAATTGGGAAAAAATGTCCATCACAAGCTCCCTTAGTCCAAGGGCACGCCCTCATATGTCTTGTTTTGTTCGACCAACAGTCCAAAACCCAAAGATATTCAGTTCTCTATCCTAGAAGAAAACCAGAAAAATATCACATTTGAGAGGCTGGAACCAGTCAATGAATGCAATTTGTGCTTCAAAAATTACATACATTTTAAATCAATTAGATTAATTTTCTGTCAGTCAACTAATCGATTAGTGGACTAAATGTTGCAGCTGTAATTGCCTATATTACAAGGTGTTTCTTTTATTTTGTCCACCTCCTCTATATACATCTACACCCACATAAAGGTTGTTTTTATGCTGTTGTTACTGTACTGGTGTTCGGTTTATTCTGTCCACCCCTGGTCTGTATACAGGATATACACATGTGAACCATAAAAAACTGTGTGTACTAATATCTGAGGAGACAGACACACACACCTACACACACACGCGCGCTCAGTCAGTACACGTACACGCACACACACTCACACTCTTGGCACAACATCTCACTCAGACACACACAGAAAGCCGATGCACACCTACAGGGACACATTTCTCACCGTGAAAATTTTTATTAATCAAGTCAGTGGACAACTTAAGAAGAAGAAAAATCAATATTTGTTTCTTCCCCAATTTATTACCACATAAATTGTCCTTCACTTCAAAGTGCACATCTTGGCGTTGGTGTCAAAATAATTAAGTTAAAATCCATTACATTTGCGTTGATTTTATACTGCTTTTGTGGACGCGGAGGACAAAAGGGAGTCGGCTCTGGCCAGCTTTTACTGAGGTGTACAGCAGTGTTTCACCTTCAGTTAAATCAATGCGGGAAAATAATCAGGGAAGGATTCTATCAAAATCAGATCTGTCAAATATTCCGTAAAAAGTCGCACACCACCAACATCAAGACAACTGGTAATTAGACTCACAGTTTCTTTAGTAGCGAACAAAGTGATTGATCTGGATGCGAGTTGACCACACACCTGCTGCATATCAACCCACAATAAAAACATCAACAACACATCGTATACCTACATCTGCACCTCAGGCACATGATGAATGCCCTTAATATGAATAAGTTGCATCTGCAGCTTTGTTGCATGCCTACAAATGATTTATTTAGCAACATAAAACACAGTGATGGTATACTGTACAGATCTCCTCTAAACGAGTTCATCTGTTTCCTGCTGACTGGTAAATAGCCTCATGTGTATCATCAGTAATATTCATAGCTCTACTTTCTAGATGATCATGAATTATTAACTCACTGAAAAGATGAATAGCTCCAAAACTGTGCTTGATGCATCTCTGCTGGAAGCCATGTATACAATACAATACAGTATGGTACAGTACAATCAAGTTCAATATGTTTTCAGCCTGTTGCAGGGGACTTATTTGTTGTTAAGGTTTCATTTCAGAATGAGTCTTGATCCACCATGAACTCTGGGATGTATTTCAAGTATGTGTATCATTGCCCAAATTGACTTCTAACTGTAGAGACACATATTCTGAACTGATTGCCAGCCAAAATGCCAAGCCAAACTGCACAAAGAAAAGTGATTCAAGCAAAAAAAAAAAACCTTATATCTACTCCAAGAAAATCATGGCAGTATTTGCAGCCATTTTTCAAGTAAGGCAGATCTAATACATGTTGTCTCCAGATGTAACAATCCTGAAATCCCATATTTTACAGCATGCACTGCATGTCATCCCAACCCGATGTGCCTAAAAAAGGAATTGTTTGGAAAATTCATATTTTGTTCTCTTTAATGTGCTCAGACGACACAATGATTCATCTGACAAGCAACAAAATGAGAAATGCAAATTGCTAAGGAACATGCCCAATGCAGTTTTGCCTAGCAAATGTTAAGAAAGAAAAGGCTGCAATGGAAAATAAAATACAGGATAAATGAAAAACAGTGCACGGTATATGAGATTGAAGAGAAAAGCGCTTAAACGGACTCCCTGCCATCTCCTAACAGCAAATACATTTTACAGTATGTGCTATTGATTTCAGGCTTAAATGATTTGTTTATCTAGAAAACTGCGGCTCCTCTTTTCACTGATATGCATCTCACACATGTGGGAGGCAAAACGTTCAAAAAATCACTTTCTCACAACCATACAACTTGGTTAATGTTTAAATTACCTATATGTCTTTGACAACATGGTTAAACCAAACTGTATGCCATAACCTTGAGGTGCATCTATGTGTTTCCATGCACAGGGAGGGAATGTATTCAGCCCCCGCATCTCTGTCTCATCAGCTTACAAAAGAGCACTACCACGACCACGGTTTGTCCCAGACTGAGCCTTGTGGCCTTTGTGGAGCTGTTCCTCCTTTTGTTGAGAAGAATTTTCCTGCGCAAGGCTGCTGAATGCAGTCTCTATCCTTAGACTGCACGAGGCCAGGAGTATCAGAGAGAGGTGAAGCCTGGGAACAGATCTGAGAAGCAGGAGGAGCACCGGGAACATTTCGCAGTGGGAACATCCCAAAAACCCTCTCTCCTCCTCACAAGTACTCCTGGGTTTTTCCAGCTGACAAGCGTCACATTGCAACGGTGTAGATGGAAGATTAGCCCACTTGGCATTCAGAAATCAATCTGCAATGCTGCTCAATAGCTACTAGTAGATTTTTTTCAGCTACTCCTCTGCAGGGCTAATGCTCTTTACTCTCTCATTTTTCTGTAATCAACAACTTCATAAAGGAGATGCGCAGGAAATACTGTCTAAATCGCTAATCACCAAATCCAATTTCTGGAATCAGTGCCATTGATTTATCAATTAATTCTGCATCTGTAATGCTGCCACTTTGCTTTACTTTGGGTGTTGGAGGTTTTAGCGGTCAAATGCATTATTGAAAGAGGCTTTTTACCAAGCAGTGGCTGATGCAGAGAGCTTAGGAGGTTGTCAGTCTTGATGTAAAGCTTTATTTGCAAAGCGAGTTAGTGTGAACAGCCTTTTAGTCCTGCTAGGAGGACAGTGACATGAATTTATCTTGCGAGAGAGGAGGAATATCAAATGTGTTGAATAAGGCTTTGCCTTGTCAGGAATATTGATTAAGTGGTTTTGGGTGGTGTCTCTCGCTCTGTGTGTGGGTCTGTGTATTTGTGGTCAAAAGCCTGTGTGCCCCTGCAAGTGAATGTGGTGTTGCGCATGTGCATACGGGGCTTGTGTGCCCTTGCATATTTTTGTCCTTTTTGTGTTTTTTGTTTGCTCCTCGGCCTTCTGGGGAATCAGCCGAGGGCTTTAGATCAGAGAGACGGAGTAGGAGTGGATATCATGAAAAGAAAGTGGTAGTCCAGACAGAAGCAGAAAAAGAGCTATACCGTATTTAAGATCTAAAGGAAAGAAGAAAAAGTTTTAACTGTAATCAAGATATAAAAAAGGCCTTTGAAAAGTTAAAGCTTAGCTACTCCCTCGCTCTTGACCACATTCAGGGGGCATGAATAGTGTAGGACCTTATGGATTTCTCCGCACTTCTCAGGCATGCAGTGCCGATGTTGGGTTTGACCCGATGTCCACTATAAATAGTCAAATGGTCCAGTAAGTTTTCTCGGCTCCTGACAGCGCCTGACAAGAACCGATCTGCTGTGTAAGTGGACGCACGCGCACCTTTTCTTCTGCTCCTTGGTCATGCTCATGTGTGGACGCACACTCTGCCTCGCTGGGCTATTGTGTGAGCCATATGACTTGGGTTTTTACACACAATCATTAGCCTTGGAGGAATAATGGAGGTAGGCAGTGCACTGGAGGCTGAATGGTAAAGACACGGCAGCAGCGCAGAGAAACAACATGCCAGGGTTAACACAGTCTTTACTGAAAAGGCCACTAAAGACTGTGTTGATTGGTGAGTGGGTGTTCAAGTGTGTTGTTTTTCAGTTAGTGTGAAATGCTATAAGTGTGTGTGGGCGCAGGGGCACTGAGTGTGTGTGCTTCTGTGGCTGATTGTCAATATGTGTTTTGTCTTTGAATCATATCAGGGATACTGTATGTATGGTTAGGTCCAGGCTTGTGTGTGTGTCGTGTGTGTGGGTGGGTGTGTGTGTGTGTGTGTGTGTGTGTGTGTGTGTACACACTACAGTATGCGTTCTGCTGGTAAACTCGGCATTAGCGGCAAGAGATTTCAGGCTTGGTCAGCTATGAAAGCACAACTACGTGACGAGAGTGCTGCCGCCGCCCACAGATAGCTAGCCCTTATCCACTAATTAAAACCCTCTATCACTCCATGTCTCACTTGGCAATCTCTCTATCCTTCAATTCCCCCCATTTTCACTGTGAAATCTCTCCATCTCTCATTATCTATCCATCACTCTCTTTATCCCTGTTCTCCATTCATCCCTCCCTCCCTCCTCTCGACAGGAGCTGAGGGCTCCCAGTGGGCGGTGTACTATTTTGTTGTGTTTCGGGTGGTTTAGGTATAACAGGGTCCTGTGGGTCCTTCAGGGCCTCCCGTTTGAGGTGTCCCTGTCATATGCCTGAGGAGCCATGGTGGTGCTAACGAACAGAAGAGATAGATTTTTAAGCCCTATCCCCCCGCATCTTTTCACAAACACACATGCACATACACACCCTCACTCCAGGAGAGGCATCCCTCTCTGACAGCTCACTGTTTACTCCCGTAGGACCTGTAGCCTGGATCTGCATTTGCAGCAGCAGACTGCGCCTCGAATCCTTCTGATGATTAAGCCATCATAATAGTAGACAAAATGAAAACCTGCAAACAACACCGGGATTGTCAGGATTTCACTTTCGGAGCATCTGTGGCGACGAGTTAACATTTTATGCTTTGGCATGTATATATTTCTCAAGGTTTCTCATCATCATTCCTGTGGCATGCAAGGCCTGTTTACTGAGCGTGATTTAGCTCGCCTCTGTGCAAACAAGCTTCTTGGAAATGTGTTAAGGCCAGAGCTAACAAAGATAGTAGCTCCGTACTCACTTGGGGTCTCCAGGCTGTTATGAAAATAAGACCTTCTCTGCATGGTAGAAATGTATTTATAATCCTGGAACTATACTGTATCAATAATCTGAGGAGCTAATATTGTTGGATGGCACTCTGCTCTCCCCATCCTCCTTGTTTATTTACCAATGTGAAACTCAATTTCTCTGCCGCTGCCTGGCCCCAATCCTCCCTCTGCCTTTCTCTTTTTCCCATTTTGCATGCTCTCTCTTCCAGTTCGTCATGATTTCAGCGCATTCATTTGAGATTGGAAAGTGTAAATCGGTTTTGACTTGTCCCCATGGTCCTTGCCTATACACATGATCTGAAATCTCCACCGTGCTGTTTGTGTGATTGTTGTTGTTGTTGGACATCTTAGGGACCCCGCCCCTCTGGAGATGATTTGGAGCGTAAATCCTGTTTAAATGCAACTCTGTATGTGAGCCTCTATCACTTCTCTGAGCAGATTTGCAAAAACAGCCCACTGGTCTGTGGTTGCACTGTTTGAGCAAATGGATGGATAGGAAGGGATCAAGTGGGTGAAAAGTCCCATTAGATATTATTGCAACTGTGTAGCCATGGATTACCACTCCCGCCTGTTTGGGGGAAAGAAAAAGTGATGAGAGACAGAAAGAAAAGGGTTAGCAGGAGAGGAGGGGGGTAACAATGTAATGTGATGCATGTGTTTCACTCTGTGTTGTCACTTTGTATTAATTTTAAACCGAGCGGTGAGGAGTTCATTACACCCTGATGAATTATAGATTAGAATTAAATTAGAAATAAAATCACACAATAATATATACATACATTGTCACGGCATACAACTTCTCACTGTTAATCAAATATGTAGCGCAAACAAACCCACATGAGATGCATCTCAAACTGTATCTTTACAGACGTTTTTTTCCTTTTTATTTTCCATCAATAAATAAGTATTCCATGAAGAACACATGCAGTACTATAGTGTGGCTAATACAGTACTTTGAAATGCATAAATCCTTCAAGACTATAAATTTTACATACTTTGATCTCGCATGGAGATGATTAAGATCAGTTGTTTGTCACTGACAGTATAGTGATGCAATCAGTTAAGCACTTGCTTAGCTTCACTAAGGGATCCCTCAGTGCGCCCTGTGGTCCCCTGCTCTACACGTACATAAAAAAATGATGAGAGGGATGATACAAATCTTGTAGTGAAGGTTTTGAAGATTGTGATATTAAAAATTAACTCTAGCATGGTGCTAATTATTCCAACATCCTCAGACCTTTCCAGGGCAGTCCTGTTTTCTATGAATAGTAACCCATAGTGAGCCTATGGCGCCGGCTATGCTCCAAGGTGGCTTTTCCTCAATCTCAAATCTGGGCTGGTGTTGTGCTCAGGTGGCACATGCTGACTTGTCCTACAGAACGCCCATGTGTCTTGTTTGAAGTGAGCTCGGCTCTAGGAAACAACCTCCAGGTTTTGACATCAAAACCAGGAATCAAACCCCCTAATGGGCACCCCACTGTGGGCAAGAATTAGCGAGAAAAAACCCCCGCCAGCAGGCTTACTCCTCTAAATGCAGGGGCCTCGGAGGACGAGATGGAGGGTGGAAAGCGTGTAAGGTAGTGGCGGAAGAGCAAGGATGAGAGGGAAGGAGGAGAGAGAGCACACCACACACTACAATACATGTACTGAGCAAAAGCTTCACCAGACGGTCTGTGTACGTGCACACATGACGGGGGAATAAGATGGTGTGCCCGTGTGCAGGTTCGCATGCTTTCATTTTTGCCTGTAAGTGAGTGACAGACATAAAACGGGACGGAGAGCCTCTGTAGAGACAGACAGCACTCAGTGCCTGCAGCAAGCTCAGAGCTCACAGGGTAATGTATACTCGCTCCTCGCCGTACCAGAGAGAAGGTGACACCAGTCAATCCCATTCTGACAGGGCAGCTGAGATAATAGCAGGCTTTGATTCCTTGCAATAACTCCTGTCAATCAAGATGAAAGGCATCATGATTGCAGGGAACCACAAGTGGGTGTATGTGTGTGAGAGGTAGGAGCTTACAGTATGCTACAGTATATCTAAAATAATTAAATGCAAAATGTGGTTATGTATTTCAAAGGCATTTTTGTGCTTTGTGTTATCATTGAAGAGAAAACACTCGAGATGGATGGAAGGAGAGACAAGTGGAGAGCTTTTACAGCTCATCTGCGCTATGATCAAGTCTGCAGGGGGTGAGGGTGTGTGTGTGGGATGACTGTGCGAGCAACTTGGCCCATTTTTTTGGGACTATTTGCTGTCGGGGGTCAGCGTCTGTGTGTGTGCATGCATGTGGGCAATGAGGAGGGTGAGCGTGAGGCCAGGGGAAGGAGTCTTTCAGGTGGAATAAAAGCATTACTGCAGTGGTAGAAAGGTCAGCTGTAAACTTGTATCAGACTAGTGGTGATCACCCAGTGCTGCAGATCTCTGAGGTATTGAGCAGGCACGCTCTAATGGCTTTGATATATGGACTACAGGACTCCCTGAAGAGGTCAATACCATAGCACTTTGTCTCTATGAGCAATGACCCTCTCAAGCTCCATTTAGAAGCTTTATATCTGCAGGAAATAGGCTGGAAAGGCCTCAGGCAGGGCACGGTGAAAGAGAACTAATATGAATGAAGTATTTTCTAATCACTTCTTCTGTGCTCTAATCGTTGTCCCAATCAATCATTAGTTATGGCGCTATAAGCATATTGTGCCGGACGTTATCAGAAGTAGATTTTGATGTGGTTGAGAGAAGAACAAGAGAATCTGAGCTGAATAGGGCTGAAAGAGCCAATTTATCATTCTTCCATTTGGAAGGGCAATGCCACTGTAAAGACTGGTGTCTAATAGCGTTTCATCATTACTTTAGAGTCTGGTGAGTCACAGTGTTTAATGAGAGTGACAGACGTGGGGCTCAGCTACAAATTTGTTGATTTATCCGCAACTTGTCAATGGTTGTCTGTAAAACAGAGATAAAGCCTACTGTAGTTAGAGAAAACAGAAACCACAACTGACAGAACAGAGAGCTGTGCTTGATTTTGGCCAATTTCTCTTCAAACGCATCCAGACATAATGGACACCATCACGGTGCCTTCTGAGTGTATTGATTTGGAACTAACCTTTGGTGTGAAATATGAAAGAAGCCAAATACTGTTTATGAATGTCTGCTGTAATTGGAATGAGCAGATGTTGCAATATTGTTCCACTGTGTTCAATAACAGACTTCTTGTGCTATTTTTCTCTTCTACCCTGTCTGTTCAACCCCCTGTTTCCTTTCATTTTCCTCCACTGGCCCATCTTTCTTCCTCCCTGCTGTCCTTCCCCCCCCACCCCACCCCTTCCCCTCACTCTACTTCTTCCCCTCCATCTTTTCTCACTTCCAGACTCTGTGCTCTGTGCTGTGGCTGTGCTGAGTGACTAAGTGGAGCCCTACGAGCCATGGAGGAGATGGACAGTAAACCCTACCAGCCGTTGTCTAAGGGACGCCATGAAATGGAGATGTCCTACACCAGCTCGTCTGACGAGAGCGAGGACGGCCGCGCCCACCACCGCTCCTACACCTCACGCGAAACCCTGCCTGACTACACACATGAGCTACGCCTCACCCTCGGGTCACACCGGGAAAGACAGAGCAACTACAGCCAACCCCAGCCAGGTACCACGCTCACGGCCCGCTGGATGTATTTACCTGAAAATATACAATGCATACCGTGTATGCGCACTAATGGCTATTGCCACAAAAAGACACACATATGGTAGACACACACACGCACACACAAAACGCACACACTGAGGTCTTTAAAAGGGCCTATGTGAATTACCTATTACAGTCCACAATGAGCCAGAAGGACAGTCGGAGGCAGCCAATTACCTCTTCTCCACGGAGGTGATATTTCTCTCCCACAGCTAAACTAGGTCAACCCCAAACCTCTCTGGCCTCACCTGGGGTGGAAAACCACCCTTCATTACACACACACTCACAGATGGAGACACGGGCGGACATAGGCACACATACAGACGCACGTTGACACATACACACCGAAAAAAATTCCTCCCTGCAGTTGACAGGAGGAGAAATGGGCCAGCGCGTGCTGTGATGGATGGCCTTTATGCAGGTCATGTGTGGTGTTAAGAGAGAAGCCGCACCTCATCAGGAGCCCGCTGCTGTGCTGGGTTCATAGTGATCAATAGATACTCTTTCCGCTACCCCAACCTCCTGCTACTCTGCAAGACCAGCCCACCAGGCTAACAAGCAGCATTAGCCATTCATAACAGTTACAAGTCCTGACAAGCAGGCCGCTCCGGGGATTTCATGGTTTGAATGCCACCTTCTATGGATTTTGTCATATTGTTTTGCCATGAAGCAACCCATCAATGGCCATTAGTAATCATCATGTTGTTTCGATGTCTTCCACAACATTGCGGTGTCAAAGAGCACTTGCCTTTTCCCAACAGTTAGTCAGCCTTTCTGTTTCCATAACAAACAACATCGGCTGCCATCAGTGTCATATGGTAAGGTGCAAAAGACCCCCCAAAGCAGCCTTTGAAATGTCAATGGCAGCCGGTTCTGCGAAGCACATCTGTTCATCTTTGGGCAACTGAGTTATATATAGCATACCCTACCTAAGTAACCAACTGTTAAGGGGGGACATTGCCTCCAGTGACATTTTTAATGGATTACGGTGTTCCTGACAAAGATCAGCCAATTTGTTTCTCCTCTAATTCTCCACCCATGTACTTCATATTTTCCTTCATCTTTAAACCACCACATCTTGCCTTCTCCTCCCTTCTTTTCTCCCAGCTGTTTATTTTCCCTGATATAACAAATCCCCCTCTGTCCATTTCATCAAAGATCACCTTTTTGCTCATCTCTACACAGCCCCTGTCTCTGCCCACTCTCTTTCTATTAGGAAGATACTATTGATAGATGGACAGATAGAGAGATAGATCAGCAACTCCGTGATCGTTCTTCAGCGCATGAGAGAGCTGACCACATTAATTACTTTTTGCCAATTAATTAACTTGAAAATGCAATCAAGCTTTTCAACATTTTGTTTACAAAACCAGAGGTGCGTTAGAGCATAAATTAAGTTAAATTACATTTAATAAAATGACATAAATCTTAACATGTGGACAAACACAATGGTGTAGGTTTGGTTCCAGATGTGGCTGGGACACAATAAAGTAAGAAAAAGAATGCAACTATTTGAATGCAATTTATATCAATCTAAATAACACCTTTCAAAATAATGGTATTCCAACAAAGAAATGAGAAATTGCATGTTAATCCCCCCCCCCCCCCCCCCCCCCATTTCATTTTTTGATAAGCACAGTATATGATCGGTAGACTGGGTTTTTTAAAATTACCTTTTTACATTCTTTCTAAAAAGAGCATTGTCCTATACTGGCTTATTGATGTTCAATTCTAATGTCTTTTTAGGAGAATATTACCTGTAAATCAAGATTGAATGTTTTTTATTATTATTATTTCACCTGAGAAACATGCAGAGGAAGTACTTTTTTCAACCCAACATGGTGTCAGTTCTTTCTCAGGCAAGATACTGTATGGCAAGCACGAGCATGTTTCTAAACAAATTAACAATTAAGTTAGCATTTTATTAATTCTGTTCGCATCCCCATGCAATTATATCTTTGGGTAAACACAATTTAAATGTGTCAAGTGGATCCAGGATTGTGTAACAGTGAATTTATGACCCAGACGGTTTTGGCACCTATTCTAATTTTTATTTGTGACAAGTAATTACAGCATTGGGTGAAAGTAGTGTTTTAGGTATATAAATGGTCCATATCTTTTCTGAAGTGACTAGGCAGCGGCTGACTGTAATGGCAGGAAATGGGAGTTTATTTAAAAAAAAAAGGAAAAAAAAAGATTTTCCCTCTAATCACCTGCTAAAATCTGTATAGATTATGTTAGGTTCAAAACAAAATGGTTAGAAGGCTTTTCAGTGTAAAGTCAATTCATGTTTGTTGCTATGGGGAAATGGCCTATTTTCTCCTGAATTGCCCTCTTGCAGCCAATTTAAGCTAAACAGTAGCGTGTAGTGGTGACCAATCTTGTGCCGGTTTAATTCCAGCAGTACAGTGTGTAAGCCACGGTTGGTCTTGACCCCATCAAACCGGCACAGCAGGACACATCGCCGGTCAATGGAGTGGTCAACAGGAATGTGGCTTTCACTGAAACACTGTTGTTTGACCCAGTCTAACACACATATTAACTGCACTAAGTGAGAAGGAGAGAAAGTCTTTCTTTTTCCTGAGTTCTCCCCTCGGAGTCTATATGGTACCAGGCTACTGCAGTATCTGTATAGATTTCAATTTATGTCTCAGTTTTTTAAAATTCCATCAGTTCCATCACTTCCTCTCTTAAATTCTAAACAGAAAACTCAGGTGGCGAGGAAGAAAATTTACTCAACTGCCTCTGCAGGGGGAAAAAAAGTAGAGCTCAATTGAATTGAATTGAATTGAAGTGTAACCAGAGGACTAACACAGTATATCTGATGTTCTCAGATAACAGGTTGATGCTTGGGATTGGAGGGCTTTCTAATACCTGAAAGCATATGAAGCTCAATTTTTCTCTCAGTCTGAGTCAATATTAATAAGGTTTGATCTTTATCTGATCTCTTCACCCCACCAAGGAGAATATAGATGAGATCAGTGCTCTGTTTGAGCAGCAGTTCAATACATCTCGAGCTCGATAACACACATCAGGCAGCATGAACAGGATATAGCTTCACTGCAAATGGTTAAGAAAAATCGAGGGTGGCATTTTGATTTGGACTCCTTCTGCAAAACTTAATAAATGCTTGCTCAAATAACAGCCTGTCTCTTGACATAATTTGGGAGGTGTTCGGTGTTTGGCTTGTAAATGCCTGTCTCTAACAAACACCTGGTCAGCTTAGCTGCTGAAGCAAATAAAAACACATGCCGGTATTAGAGGCTTTACAGCTCTGCGTCTGTGTGATCTCAATCTGCATGTCTCTCCTCCTCCTCATCTAGATTTAGACTTCTGTAAGGCTGGGCAGATGAGAAGCCCAGACTATCACATCCACCAACAGCAGCAACAGCAGCAGCAGCATCAGGAGGAGGAGGAGGAGGCGTTGTGCTCCGGACCGGCCGCTCACGTCCACAGCCGCGGCTACTCCCTGGGCGTGGGCTCGGACGTGGACACCGAGCCGGAGGTGGACCCCTCTCCTGCTCACGGCATGCAGCACATGTGGATGCGCGGCCTCAAGTCCGAGCAGAGCTCTTGCCTCACAAGCCGCGCCAACTCCGCCCTCTCTCTCACTGACACCGAGCATGACAGGAAGTCTGAGCCTGACAATGGTGAGTGTAACATATTTCTTCTTACTCTACAAGGGGATTGTCCATAACAATGCAATCTGCCTAAGGGAAAGATACACTCCTATCTTAACTTATTAACTTTGATGACTTGTTTTTGTGCATGTAGGTAGCATGCAGCATGTGCTGAAGTCAGGCTATTTTTCAGGATACTGTTTCACATTATATCCTTACACTCATATTATTGAAAAGCAGAAGCTTACTCACAGAGTGATGCAAAGAAAAACAACATATACCATTAGAACTCTTTTTCAAGTTTTGAGTTACAGCCTTGGGCAATTACATGATTGAAATTCTCAGTTTTTGAACTAATGCTAAAGCTGAAGTTCCTCTCTCTTGGAAAGCTCTTTGATGTGACTAAATACAGAAAATGTGCTAATGGTTACTTAGTCTCTGAAGTGAGCTTGTACTGGAGGTGAACCTGAGGTTGACTGGGGATGGAGCCTGAAGAAAGTCGAGTGACGAACATCCACAGCATATGGCTTAGAAAGGATTGGATAACCATTGGAAGCTGGGACAGATTTTGGTTTAAGGCTTTGAGGAAAAGGAATTGTAGGGGTCGGATGTCTACGGTACCTGACTGGCTGCCTGAGGGCAGCTGACAACCGCCTCTGTGGGAGAACTACAGCCTGGAAGGAAGGAGAAGTTGAGAGGCGGGGGTGAAGCTAAGGGGCCAACTAGAGAAGAGTCTGGGATGGTGCCAGCTATCTGTCTTGCACTGCTGGGCTTGGCTTGGCTCCCCGCAGATGGAGAGTTAGTTAGAGGTGCACACAAACAAAGACAGAGCTCTCCAACCCATCCCCAAGGGCACTGTCTGTTTATGTGCCGCAAAAAAGGTGGAACGCATTCAGTGGCTGGGAAAAGGAAGGGTGATAGAGAGAGAGAGGGGGGAAAAAAGAGAATTAGAAAGGGGAAGAATAAGAGACAGTGAGAGCGAAAAATGCTAATGAGAGAATAGAAATGGTAATGTAATGGTATAATTAGAATGAGAATAAAAGGGAATGAGTGGTTGAGGGTAAAACAGGTGAAGGAGAAGCTGGTTTCGAGTGTCAGACAGAGATGGTGGGAGAGGGAGAGGACTAGCACAGGGGAGGAGAAGAATGATGCGAGGAAGGGTTTAGGATGTGCTGGTTTGTGTTTGGGATGCACCCAGGGGTGCTGTTTAATGACAGCCGGATTGGACATGGAGTCAGCCTCGTGCAAAATCACAAGATGGAAGAGTGAGTGAGAGTGAGAGAGAGGGAGCGCTTGCAGCATTACACAGTAATCAATTTGTGATGGCTGTGTGCATATGGACCAAAGTTATTACCATTTGAGATGAGGGACTCCATCTTTATCCAGGGTCAGAATGAAAGCTGCAAAAGAGGGGGGGAGGCAGATGGGCATGCAGCAGAGGAAACAGAAGCAAATGAGGATGGATGAAGTTACAGAAGTGAGAGGAGAGGATTTAAATGTTCAAAGCATTTGGCTTTGCTGCTACAATGCACCAGGAAAGCTGGTTTATGTGTGATTTCATGTGTCACATGAAGAGCTGTACAGAATGTCCCATGGCTCTCCAAACCTTGACACAATCTCTTTCTCAAGAACATGTTATTCCTTTCGCTCAAACTCCACTCCTCTCTCTCTGCGTTTTCTCTTTTCGCATTGGTGTAATTTACTCGGCAGCCTTTTTTTCCCCTCTCCACCACCAACACCCCATTTATTCTCATCCTCTTCCTGTCCATCTCCCTCTGACACGTGGCCAGGTGTGTCCATGCGTGGCATCCTCTAATAGGAAATGCATTATGGATGTCACATTTCTCTCCATCAGCACAACAAAGTCTCACACGCCCCTCTGTTCCCAGTGATAATGAAAGTTAGAGCCACTCGCAAAAAGATGTTGGCGTAAAGGGGCTGAAATCAAAAAGCTAACGTCCCTGCCAAAATGAAAGTGCATTTTAAGTCGGCCCGACCTTGCACTCCCTTTGTCTTCAGAGCTCGCCCCCTCCCAAACCCATTAATGATGTCAGCTTCAAACTGGCAGGAATCCTTTTGTTCCTGGTCTGATTGAAGCTGACAAGTCAATTTAGTCAGTGTGTGTGTGTGTTTGTGTGTGTGTGTGTGTGTATGTGTGTGCATATGTGTGGATTTGAGTGTGAGAAACATAGCGAGGGGGAGCGACAGATTAAGAAAGAGTAAAGGAGAAAGAGATTCAGTTTGTGTGTGAAGCCAGGTTTGTACAGATGTCTGTCTTTATTTTCTTTCATGTTAGTGTGTGTGTGGGTGTGTGTGTGTGTGTGTGAGATGGGGTGGTGCGGGGTGCATGTCCAACTGTGACACCTCCCTTGAGGAAGGCTGTAGGCCTCCTGGAGCACCAGTCAGACCTGCTGACAAACTCGGGAAAACATCAACACCCTGAATTGACGACAGTGCACCGTTAGAACAGAGGAGATTGGCAGTAGAAAGACAAAGTGCAGTTCAGCTAGAGTTTACTGCTGGCACACACACACACGCACACACACGCACTCCATATGGACAAAAGTATGTGGACAATCGTATGCAGTTGTTAAACATGGCATTGCAAAACCACAGCCACTAATGTGATTATATGTGGGGAAAGTTTTCCCAAGACCTTGAGCCTGGCTCCTGGGATTTGCTCCCGTTCACCCAAAAGAGCATTGGCCACTAATGTTAGGTGATAAGGCTTGGCTCACATTAAGCTGTCCAAATTTGGAAAAATGTTTCTTTATGGACCTGGCTTTGTGCATGATGGCATTGTCATGTTTAAAGAGGAAAGGGCCTTGTCTATACGGTTGCCACAAAGTTGGATGCACACTATTGTCTGAAATATAATTTTATGTTTTGAGCATTAAGATTTGATTGGTGTCCAGATCATGAAAAACTGCCCCAGGCAAAAAATATATGGACGGACTTTGGCCATATATATTAGTGGACACACACACAAATGCTGCTACTGTTGCAATGCTAAATATTGAAGGAATAATTTGACATTTTGAGAAAGATACTTATACTTACAATTACTTTGGTGAAAATTAGATGAGAAGATCGATGCCAGTCTATTGTCTGTCCGTTACGTATGGAGCTAGAGCGAGGAGGCTTGGAGGTGTAGGTGTAAAAATGTTTATCCATCCTCCCAGCACTTCTGGGTAGAGCTCACTGCACCTTACTTTTTTACATCAGCCTGCTGTTGTCGTACAGTGTACAAATGAAGTTAGCTGTCTTCTCCTGCTTCCGGTCTTTATGCTAAGCTAGGCTAATCACCTCCTGGCTCTAAGTACATGTTTAACACACAGACGTGAGACTGGTATTGATTAACTCTCACAAAGAGAGCAAATAGGTGTATTCCTCAAAATATTAAATTATTCCTCTTGTCAATGTGAAAATTCTTCATTTGCAATGATATTGATTGAATTGCTAAATTGATTGTGAAATAAATGCCATGAGAAAGAGAAGAGGAGGGCCGATGAGAGAGAGAGCAGATAGATTTGGTGTCAGTCCTCTGAATTACTGCAGTGTGGAATAATTAAAAAAAACTACATTAGCTTTATTATCTGGGTTACAACACTGTCTTACAATGAGATGCTAATTAATTGACCACTTTTCATTAGTTTAATCAGTGGCAGATTTACTCTGGGCTTTTGTCTATCTTTTTAGCTTATCTTTTTTTTCCTCCACTTTTGGGATTGACACATTGGCATGTATCAGAGAGCCTCCTGGTTTTACATCTTCTCTCTTTTACAACTTCTCACGCAGCGTCCTCCGAGCTGAAAGGGTTCTAAGGCAAATGCAAACAGCAGTCCAATGAAAGCCTCTATCACTCATTATGGTAGATAACGTTCTGTGCTAAAATGCAAATATCTGTGTAATTACCATGGCCTGAGTAAGCACTTGATTCTGATTGGCCGCAGGACGTCCATTATTTTTTAAAAACTTGACAACTCCCTTATAACTGTCTGATCGTAGTGCGAAATTAATACACTAGCAAGGTTTGAGTGTTCCATTTCCGCCATAGACTGCAGATAATGGTTTGAAGAAAATGGGTTTTCAAATTGCCTCAAACATTCAGGGTTCCCGAGTTAGCAATCAAGCCTTATGAAAGCAGTAGTACTGAAAAACGTGGTTCAGTATGGGTGTAATCGCCCTGTATCAAGACACGTTAGACCATCTGACCGGGAAATGACAAACACAACGCAACAGGACACAATCACAGAAAACAGCATTTAAACTATAACTAATATAAATAATGAAAAATGTGTATTAGTGTTCAGTTTTTATTTGCCATTATCTCTATTCTCTGTTTAGCAAGCTGACAGTAGAATATTTCAAAGCAGGATGTTGCTAAATGAATATTAAAACCCTAAGATCATGTGATCTAACAATCATTGGAAACAAAGTAATCTGAATAGAAATGCAAGTCCCTTCCTAGTTAATTGTCATCAGCCATGAATTTATTTGCACTTGACAGCTTGAGCCTTTTAAATTCAATCTGAGCACACTCATTTCTCAGCCACATTTTCTTCTATAAGTATTTTAAGTATAAGTATTCATTCCTTCATTCACGTGTTAAACATGTATTTTTAAACTGTGGAATTGTCCTAGATGGATGGAAAACTGCCAGCAATATACTAGTTTTTGCTTGTCAAATCTTTCAATTTTATATCTTTGCAAATTTTGGCTCTGGATTGTTGGTCAGACAAAACTAGTATTTGGAAGATGTCACAGAAGGTTCCAGTAAAATTATGATACACATTTGTTACTGTTTTGGTGTGTTGCATGTCAGATTCTGATAATGAAACTAATTGTTGGTTGCAGCCCTAAATCAAAATATACACGAGAAGATGACAGTCTCTTTCACAAACCGTAATTTTGTTAGAATTTTGAAATGTTTTCACTGTAATGTTTTGCAACTGCATTGCACACTTACTGCTAATTCAAAATGTACTATAATTGCTAGAGAAAGGGGCCAGAAGGCGTTCTTTCACATCTATCCTCACTAATTTCCATTTTCTATAAAGTGCTTGTCCAATAAATGAAGGATAAGCAAAACGAATGTTCTCTGCCTTGAATGAGGGTGTGGATGTTGCACTGTAAAGTATATGCCTGCCAGGTCTATACTCACTTATACTAAATGAGGCATATTGCCCCAAAATAGATTGCTGCCATTAGACCTTCAAATAAAGTCATTTAAAATAATTTTTTCACAGTGTAGCTGTTGTCCTTGCCTTGAAATAAGACAACCATGAATGTTACCTTAAACATAAATGTTACATGCCGGCTATAAACTAGGTTGTTCGAGGGCCTGGGGGACTGCACAATGTCATAGAGGGCCCTCGTATCCCTTATAAACACGGTCCATTATTTTTATAATGATGTGCCAAAGTTTTGGAGTCAAGTTTGGCCAAGTTGTGTTGAAGTAAGTGTTGCAGAAGGTTAGCAAGGGCGTGGAGACAAAGGGTGGTAGAAAAGAGTGAAAAACTGACCTTACGGTTTAATGAGCAAGCATACAGCACAGAGAAAGACAAAGGGAGGGCACAAAGAAGATGGGAAGACAGAGAGGCTCGCTGGCAAGTAAAGACGGTGCACAGGATATTAGAGAGCCATCATCAGAAGATGCTGGCAAGGTTTAGCCTTTATACTAATTTTGATTGTAGCTGGGAGTCATTTGATACGTGTTATAGCTAGTTTGGAGCCATCTAGAAAAACTGATGGAACCTGGTGAAATAGCAACAGGTGTTACACAGAATTAGATTTTCCGATGGGAATCAATTTTTTCAAAATTTCTCCACTTCATGATGCAATTCTGACATTTATTAAGCAACCTGGACTTTTAATTAGATAGTGAGGGAATTACAAATGCTTCATGTAAGCTCCCTTATCCAAAAGTGTCAGATAAGAGCATTTCAGCAATGTGAATAAAATGGGTTTTATGTGTTTTTCCTCCTTCTGATGTTGGCAGACACAAATCTCCTTATGGCAGCTCTGCAGCTGTGATAACCTCGGCGGGATCAGGAAACTACGATGCCCCTCAGAGATGGAGACATCCGCAGATGTGTCAATACAACCACACGGGCATGCACAGAGGCACGAGCTGCATCCTATAGTGTCGCCTCTAGCTTCCCTGGCGTTTTTGTGTGTGCGTGCAGGCAGGGGTCTAAGTGGCAACACCAGGCAAACAGCCGCGCACTCTAACTTCCTCCTTGCCTTCCCAAGGCCCAAGGGGTTTTGCAGGAATGGATTTGTCTATTAGCTCGTAAAGAACATTGCTCAGTGCCATATCGATCATCTGAGCTGTAACGTTTAGGGTCTTTAAGTTGTAGAGTTGATCTAGTGGTACACGGACTCCCCTGGCTATTTTACCAGAGTGAGAGATGATCAACTTAACCCTGTTGCCGCGCTTGGCCAGAGGAAACGCTATAAACACGTCCGCTGGAGCCAGAAACCGCTTTTATTGAGCTGCCCGTTCAGCCATCCAGGAGTGGCTGAAGAGCTACCATGAATCCGCCAGGTGCATTACTGTGGCAACAGTGCAGTTGTGTGTTTTCCTCTCTTTAATAGCGGTCTCATCACATAGTTAGTCATGCAGGCCTCTGTTCTTGACAAGCTGTCAGAATGTTGGACCCCACCCTGTTGTCCTAATGATGGACGTTTACAGCTCAGTGATCCAACGGAAGACCTACTGGACTGTAATACTGCTTGATGGGGGGTTAGGTGTTTGTATTTGTGTGTGTGTGTGTGTGTGTGTGTGTGTGTGTGTGTGTGTGTGTGTGCAAAAGAAAGAAAGAGAGGGAAAGAGATCTTTTTCCGTTCGGTCTCTGTCTGTTAACGCTTACGCCCCTCCTCCATCCTCATCTCGCTGCCATGGCAACAGTCATCAAATCAGAACATCAGCCGTAGCTTTCATCTCACCCTGTCCACTGACTGCCTACAGGCTGTCTGTATACATAAACTGTGTGATGGAAACATCACAGGGTCCAGCCTCTACTTGCCACTTTAATAAGCGGTCACAAACCGCAAAAGTCCACGATCACCTACACAGCAGAGGGGGTGAAAAGCAGGGTTTATTTTTTAATAAACAGTTGAAAAAGCGGGCTTAAAACTGTTTTCAGCTCCGAGCGCTGTTGGAGTATTAAAATGAGAGGAGAGAGAATGATGAGTGGCACATGAATAAGCTCACAGCAAAAAGGAACAATAGCCCTGAGAGTGTACCGAGAGATTAGTGCAAATCAGAGTGTTCTGCAATGGGGGAGAGAGGCTGAGAGGGGGCGGAGGACACAAAGGTGCCTGTACTGTATGGACACACACACACACACACTCAGATGCCCACACATGCTTCTGATGTTTTGTTTTTCCGTGTGTGTGAGGGGGTCAGTGGGGTATGGCATTTTGTAGGGCTGGTAGAAAATGCAGCCACAACACAGCTGGATTGACAAGGAAATGGTTGCCATGGAGGGGAGGAGGAAATTAAAATGTTTCAAAATAGAAATTTTCTATCTTTTCCTTTTCCTGGAGTTCCTCGGTGCAGCCAGATGCTACCCTCTAAGATTGGGCAGTTAAAATGCGTAACTGAACAATGATGAAGAAAGGAAAGGAAAAGTAAGCAAATCAGGACCTTTATACCAGCACAATACCATCCTCAGTGTGGGTGGATGGGACCTCGATGAGCAAGTTTCTGCTGTGAAAAAAGCCCATCTGAATAACGAATCTACAGGTTCATTGTTATTCTGATAATCAGAATTGTCATCTGAGCCTGCATAGGGATTTGAAAGCATTTGCCAAGAGGATGAGTGATAGTAATGACAGGGTAGTTTTTTGCCCACCATTAACAATCGCTGCCATTTTAGTTTAACTGCTTGTAGTAATAGCTGCTCCTCCGCCGCAGCCGTCGTGATACTGCCAGGGATACATAGCTGCTTCAGTGCCAGTGTTAAGGGCTGCCATCGCAGCCCTGGTGCCAGTAGTAAAGGCTGTTGTTACATGGCCCGGTGCCCTGAGCCTGTCAGACCTCCAGGGCGTGTACACCACCTGTCATTATCAGCTCTCAGCCCTGGCAGCTACCGACAGCTAATGGTCCACTGGGTCTCACCCAACAATCTGCTGACCAGTATGAGTGCTGCTGGTTGGATGGTTGGACACCTACTCACACGTGTGCCCATGTGCGCGTGTACGCATACATGAACACACGGACATGCGGGCGTTCATTTTTGCTCAGACTTCTGCCCAGTAAAAGCTGTGTCCGCATCTGACAAAAATAAATAAAGTAACTTTTTGTTTAGTGAGGTTTGGGTGGAAGCATGAACCAAAATGACAAAGTTGTGATATATGACCCTATTTCACTCATTCACTTTGCCCTGGGATGGACTTCTTCTACTCACTGGAGAATTGTCTATATGATTTATAGGACTGAATTGCAACCTTCGTCACAGGCTGCTTTTAATTGAAAAAGCCACAATAGGACTTTGGACAGCGATTAATTGTTACAGTTAATTAAGGTAAACATTAAATGAAGAGAGTTTTAATTGGTTTCTCTTGATGAGGGTAGGGATCTGGGGTGACCAGAATCTGCATATGTAAATAACTGAAAACTCCTCCAGGCCTCGGCTTAACTCTCACTGCCTTCAAGTCCTCTCTCTCTCTTTTTCTGATTCTGTTTATTTTCATCTGTTTCTGTCACTGTCTCGCTCTCCCTTTCTCTCTGCATACACAAACCCCCACACACACACACGCACAAACACATCGCAGAGTCACACACACCTTGGCCCCAACCAAGCTGTCAGCAATACAAATGGGGTGCTTTTGTCAAGTGACATTGATGTGATGTATGTACATGCTAAATGCTAAACTGGCGCTCCCTGAAGAGACACATTTGTTAAGATGAGACATGACAGATTGGCGTAAGACATCACCTTCATAGTTACAATACATGGAATTATCCCAAGGCCCTCAACCTCCAAGCAGGCTTATTTTTAGCATTTTTATTTTTGAAAGAGGATGTCGCATTCATGTGCCCACTGGTGCTCACTGGTGCGCATGTTTGATTGCCCACTTTCTCCTTGCGCTAAAGATATATTTATATGCTCTCAGACTCTGGCAAGGATTGCAGTGTGTACATCTGGAAAATATCACAGATACATCAAATAGTAGAGAATTTTGTTTGTTTTTTTCCCCCCATGTCCTCTGAACAGCTGCCACCTGTGCCAGAGGAGAGGGCGTTAACAGCGCACCCGATCACTTTGCTGGATAGATCACCCTTACACCAGATAGATAATCATGCTGTTAAATAAATAGCTTCTTAAAATGCTTCAGAATGCTGCTAAAAGGATGAGCATTTTATGGGTGACTTGGGAAATGAGAGTGGTGGTGTCAGGAGGAGGGGGTGGGTACTGAATTTGCATTGCAGTGTCTGCGGTTGAAAGTGTGTGTGTGTTTGTGTGTGCGTGCATGTGTGTGTGGATGAGGCAAGCAGACAATTGGACGGCTGCTCGGTCACCCGGTCACCCTGCTGCAGTAGAAAAGCTTCTCGCGGCCAATGCAGGGCTCTTGCCAGTGTTTCACAAAAACTGAATGTGCTAGCGCCGTCCAAACAGATGCTCAACACCATTTCTAGATAGTGTTTATGTGTGTGCATGTGTGGTGGGCGGGGTGAGTGAGTGTGTGTGTATGTGTGCGCGTGTGTGTATGAATGGATCGGCACAGCGTATTTGTGTGCTTCCATGCGCTTCCAAGTGAGTGTGCACTGTGTGTTCGTGTCTGTGTGCGAGTGCATTTTGTTCCAAACAGATGTTTTTTTCCAATGTGTGTGTACTAGCTGAATCAGATCAACACCAGCCGGTGCAGTGAGTCTGGCCAAGGTGGATAATATTCAGTGCACACTGTGGCCAATACTACACACATAACATTGGAGAGACTAGGTAGAGCAAGATGTAGAAAGAGCACATGCAGGCAAACCCTTGTATTGAACTTGAGCATTTTAAACATTAGCTGACTGCATGGAATAAGTGCAAACGGATGATTAACTCAACATGAATCATCATGATTTCAAGTAGCATAGCAATAAAGAAATTGCAAGGAATCATTAAGAAAAGGAAGGCAGGAAACAAAAGACCATAATCAAATTCAAGTAAATAGGGAGATGGTAGAAGTGGTTGTGAGGCATATCATGAATGAATGGACTTCATTTCACCCAAGGGGGGGGGCTGTTTTAATGTACTGTAACCTTTTTAATAGACCTACTTTTAATGGGCTGCACTTTAGTTCCAACCCCAAGAGGAAAAGTCCCACCCCCCTTACTGTTACTACGCCTGTCAAGCTTTTCATTCTAGCGTGAAACATAATAGTTTATAATAACAACCGGGGCAGATTTAACGATTGTTTGAAATGGGTCCTTGATTTCAGACAGTGGTAGACAAAAGCAGGCTTCTCATTTCAAACCGTCGATTTTGAAGGCTGAAACGAAAAACTGTCCTGGGCAAACTTTTGGAGATTCAAGATTCGGATAGAGTATCATCCAGGACCAGCTCCAACGCAGTGGATGTGTTGGATGGGCCTAATCCACTGGTCAGTTGTTTGAATTCATTTGTTAGTTTTGAGAGAACATTTTACACAGCATACACAAGGAATCATATGGGTGAGCAACATTGGCGAACGCTGTAAGCCGATTCTCCCTTTGTCCATCTGGAACCTTGGGGTGTATTAAAATATGTCCAAGGAACTACAGATCTGCAGTTTTTAGATCAAGTGGATATGGTCCACCAATTCTTAAGGTCTCCTTCCCTCCCTGGAGGAACTGGTGTTACATTCAAGGTACATTCATCTATTGTTTTTCTGTCTGTGGAATAAAGAAATGACTGCAGCCCTGCCTGAGCGGGGAAGATCCCTGTACGATTTGGGAACAAGCTGAAATGAGCCTGGCGTGTGAGATGTGTTGAGAGATGATCACCTCGGGGAAGCACGAGACGAGCCCCCTCGTAGCTGCAGAGCGAGAGAGAGATAATGGGGTATGTGGCTGACAATAGGTGGATGCGGTTCTTCTTTCTAGTCTTTTTTGGGTCAGCACCAGAGATGGGTCAGCACGCAGACGGAGTGGAGGAAACAGAGGGAGGAAGAATGAATGAGACTAATATCTCATATGTCTGTCCTTGCCCCCGGTCGCCCTCAGTCAAATCCTCACTATTATGCTTTCATGCCTGATTTATGTGATGTGGGCGATGTAGCAGTATCTTTTCGTTCTGCTTTACACGATGGGAAACAGAGGGGTTGCAACCACCATAAACCAGTTTTGGAGCAGTATTTCTACCTGTACAGCACAAAGTGATCCAAATAACAACTAAATATACATTTTCTCGGTTTGGACTAACTAGATTCTCTTGTCCTCATGGCAGTGCTACTTATTTTCCTGTGGTGTGATCTTGAGTGGGCAGGGCTTACGCAAGAGCTATTTACATCCGGACCATCTTAGCCGAATGGATTTCCCCTGATATCCAAGGCAGGGGGAGGTAAAGAAGGAGCGGCCAGCGGGTGAGACATGCAATGTATCAAATGTATATCTGCAGTTGTGGGCTACATTAGTGGAATGAATGCAGGGTGATGTGTGCTCGTTTGGCTAGAGGCAGGGAGGGAAAACAAGGAGAGAGAGAAATCTATAGATTAATGTGCTCGGCCAAGAGAGGCAACTATGTGTGGGAAGGTTTATCACAGACGAAGGTTATGATTGCGTGGATGCAACACGGGCTGTAAACGCTGCTGAAGTAAACACGGCTGGTTGGTGGTGCTGCAATCATCGGTTAATACTTTAATGAAGACATGATGGCTCAGAGATCAAAACCTCTCCAGCTGAGATTGCTGCTCCATCTAATTTTACTCATATAAGCTCTATAAAGTGGCTTTATATCCAGCACGTCGAGCTGAAATATTTCTTCTGTAAAGCACGCTGCAGTGTACAGTGTGGCAATTTTGAAACCTTTTTTTTTTGCAATTATTTACTGGTTGCAGCCACTAGGGAACCGGCTTGTTAAGTGAATGCCAGGGAGTTATAGTTATACTTTAAACTTTGTCTTTTCCGACGGTTGACATCTGGGATCATCCGTGCACAAAGCTTTTGTTCATTTGTCAAGTCTCCCTTCCATTTCTCAACACCTACCGGTATCATCAGCCGCAGACTCTAACCACCCGCGGCGAATGTGAATTAACAGACGGCATGCTGCTCGCAGCACCTTGCTTGCCACTGAAACAGATTCATCACAAAGACCTAGATACTGCCTTCTCTCACTAATACACACACACACACACACACACACACACACACACACACACACACTTTCACCCTAGAATAGCACCTCACATATCATACATCCATGGTGTAACCCTCTTCACACTTACACACTGTACTTTGTGATCAGGAGAACAATAACATCAGCAACAGATTTTTCTTTTTGGCTTTCTTTAAGGTGCTACATTGCTTTTTTTTTTCATGTTTGTGAGTTTGCTGCATCTGACAGAATGTTCCTCTCTATTTACCTATCCTCTCAAAGCCCCTGATCTGAACTCAAAATATGTCCCTGTTCATATCTCCTCAATTGCCACATTTATATATGAGAGGGAGATGCTAGAAAATCAATGTCCATCGGAAGTTGAAAGGAAAACTGAGGCAGGTTTGCCCACAGGTCAGAGGTGCATTGTGAAATATATTGACTAGTCCCCGGTGCTGCAGTAGGAGCGTTGAGAAAACACATCTACACGAATATTATTGACAAAAGCAGTACAACCCTGCACCTCAGTAAAGTGGACAGATACTTTATTATCCTCTGAGAGGAAATTCGTTTTCACAGTCAATACATGAAAACACTGAACACACTCAAACTGAGGAATACAGGAAAGGTTCATGTTTGTACCAAAAAGCAGAGGTGTAGCATAATGGGCCCTCATGAGGCTTGTGGACCTTTTAATCTAGCATAAAGACTTTTCTGATAGTTAAAGGTGACACTTTGGCACCAATTCAGCCTAAATTAAAGGTACAGAAGCAATGTTCTAGCAGGTATAATATAGTAGTCATCTTATTATTACCCATTGCCATTTTACACTATGGCAGTTTAGTAATCTTAAAGTCTCACTGAATTCTCTTAAGTTTAAAAGCATAATTGGAGTATTTCTGGTGTCTGTTGGCTGCAAACAGCTAACTGAAGTGTGTGTACAAATCCCATTCCTCCTTTGACAATGTGCTATTGCTGACCAGCCATGTTCGAACATGTAATGTATAATTTTAAGAATTTTAATTTCCGTCACCTACAGCAATCAAAAGTCAGTTTTTTTTAAGGTGCCTCACTGAATGGGGTGGCACAGAGGGATGAAGCACAGTGCTTCTGGCTTGTCTGACCACACCATCAAACATTACTGACAGTGTTTGCTGGTGGGAAGCCAGCTTGGGGCTGTGTTCTTGTCAGCAACTCCTACTGGCTATAGGGTCACCTGTTTGGTGGGGTTTGGGGTCTGTAGTGGATAGTATCCTCACTGTCCTGATTAAAAGAAGTGGTATAACAATGGAAATCACATTGCTACTGTCTACTCCCTGAGGTCAACAGTACAGAACGGTACAAACATTGACTCACAACAAATAGTACTGTATTGTAACTGTATAGGGCGCTGCCCCAAGGAAAAGCTTTTGTACTTTTTTTTCTGAGATTGGAGAACAATCATATGAGGAAAAACCAAGGTGTGGGTCAATGTTGGCCAAAACATAGGCTGAACTCCTTGGAGATAATACCTTGTCCATAGCAGAAAATACCATATAAATACACAGTCAAAAAGTTAACTTGGGAAATAACAACTTATACACAATATAATAAAAAAAACCATCATAGCTTCAGTTGGTAAAGAATGCTTTATTCTGCTTTGAGATAGTAATTATAGTGAATAATAGTGCTGGACAGAATGGAGAATGTGACACAAAGGGCATCTAAAGTTCAGCCAAATCAAGCATAACAAAAAGCTTTATTGTCTTTTATATAATTATTTAACTATCAATGCTGCTATAATTCCTATAAATGAATTTGAGGGGTCTCTTGTTTGTCCAGCCACTCTGAAGTATTCATCAATGGAGCTGATTCAGCTACAGTTCTGCCTTAAACCAGGAGTAAACCAGGATAATTATGCATTTAATTTGGTTATATTGATGATCCATAAATTAGATCAGCTCAGAAATCCCAAAGGTTAAAAAAATTGTCCTGTGTTTTACAAAATTTCCCAAGCTCAATATGTGTTGTAATTATTATATTCTGTATTTTTTATAGTTTACACATTATATTAAGTGCTGATATAAATTAATTAAATTGCAATTATCTTGAATTATTGGATATTTTCTGTACTGTGTTAGTAAAATACTTACTAATTTTTATTATTTCCAATATAACCACAATTATTTTATTTCATTTTTCATTGTTATCCTAACAGCGGAAACCTTATTCACAAGTTATTCTGATCAGAGTTAACACTTCTTCTAATTAATGAACAACGCACAGATCACACATTTTTGGTGATTTATAATATTAAACATTAATACACTGAGATAGTAAATGTGCATGTTTTTCTGTGATTTGATTGAACTATTATTGTCCTTTTGTCATACAATCCATTGTGTAAACATCTTTTTTCAAAAGATACTTCCTAATTAAAGGTAATCCTTCTCCACCAACGAAACAAATATCATGAACTTTATGAATTTTAGCTTTCAATTTCAAGCTTTTGAAATTCTTATCCAGAATTTGTAAGTTGCGAGATGTAAATGTGCCATTGTGAAAGATAAATAAAAAAAATTATTATTATTATTGGTAAATTATAGTTTAACAAGTTTAGCAAAGGGCACAAAGTCTCTGCCAAAGCAACTGTGTTTTCCTGCAGCTTCTGTGTGTGCGACCGAATGGGAGATGGATGGAACACACTGACGGGGTGTTCAGGGTTGTGTGCAATAATGAACTATATATATAGCAACGCTAACATTGTGCTAGCATTTCTACACTCCCCCTCTGGAAATAGAGACTATTCAGGCTTGTTAGGCTTCTAAGAGCTGCCTAGAAGCCTGTCATTTCACATTAAAGTAGCCTAGCATTGCTGCTTTCATGGATTTAGTCCTCACTGGACAGCAAATGATATATTTATGTATAGATTTGAGATGGGAGTCAGACAAGGATGTCTACTCACCCCACATTAGTTTCTATGTCAGTGTGCATATGCGTGTGCGTGTGCACACATATGTGCCCCAGCGTGTGCATGTTTGTCCCTCACTAGTACAATGCATTTCCATTATGAGGCATATGCCACCCTGTGTTATGGTGAGCCGAGCTGTAAGCGGTTACTGTGACTGTCACATCTATAGACGAGAAGGGAAGGGGATATTTCCTGTTTAGATGCCACCAATTTCCTCTTCATGCATGGTGCCTACACACATAACACACACACACACACACACACACATACACCCCCACACACACAATTGATAGATTTATTATAGCGTGTCAGGAAAGTGCAGGCTTCACATTTCAGCAAAATGGGCCCATTTGGCGGGCGAACGGCTGCACCCCCCCCCCCCCCCACCTAACTCTTCTCAACCCCACTTCCTCCCACCCCACCCATCCAGCCGGCGTGCCAGCCCACTCAGCCGAATCCGGAACGGCACCGAATACATGTTTCTGTCACAAGCTTCGTGTCAGCTTTTTTACATGAGCAGGAGAAATGGGGAAAGAACGGGTCATTCTGACAGTTGGAATCACTCTGTGTGGATCTTAAATGTTTTACGGCCTTAATGGGCCTCCAGAAATAGATGCAGTGCTAATGTCCTCTGACTCTAGGAAAAGGGGGAAGAATGTGTCTGTGCTAAGTGTGTGTATTTGTGAGCTAAGGACCTTGTGTGAGGGTGCGCGCATGTCCGTTTGTGTCTGCTCGTGTGTGCGATTCAAATGGGCTTAAGTGAGGGATTCACGCATGCAAATGAAGCCACTTAAATCTGGGTCCTTTTCCCCCTCCATCTCAAAGGACACCCTATTCTCTATTTAGAGCACCACTTTGACATCAACCCTATGGAGGCAAGGCCCTATGGGGCTTTGGTCTTAAGTGGTGCACTATAGTATATAAGGAATCATCCAGATTTGCCTTATGTAATCTCTCATCCTTAGAGATATCCACAACAAATCTTCGACAAGCTCCTTGCCTGATGTAGACACTCAACATAACCCATCGCCCAGCTTGAGCATTAAGCATTACCTTTTGAAGAAGTGTTCAATATTGCGGGATTCCTGGCATTCGGTGCTTCCAGACAGAATTTGCTGCCTTAGAACAGTTAACCATCTCTCAGCATGGTTCCTCTTCTCCAGACAGACTCTGACTTAGAATATTGATCTCTCTGCTAGCTGTATCCTTACCCCTCAGACAATCCATACTAAATGTATTAGCTGTGGAGAGAGCTACAATGTCCTCTGCAGCTAATCATATTTAGCCACAGAGAGAGGTATCTTTAAAGAAGAAGCCTATTTTCAGGGCCAGAGTGAATTGTCCGGACCAGAGGATGGTGCTGCAGTGTGCAACATCAAAAGGTGGGCTTCAGAGGCTGGCATATTAGAAGACCATTTAGGTTCATCTTGAAACATTAAGGCCTAAATTGGATGTGTGGGCTTACACAAGCAAAAGGATGTATGTTCTTGCATACGCAGGAGTCATTTTGATACGCCTAGTATGATTTTACATGATTTCTCCTCTCTCTCCCACCAGTCTCACACGCACACACACACACACACACACACACACACACACACACACACCCACACACACACACACACTGTTATGCATCACAGCAGGCATCATACAGGAGAGCAGCACTGATTGTTGAGTGGGGCAATCAAAGGCTTTGATGCTAATCAGAGCTCTCTGTCCTGCCAGTTTGGGATGATGGTGGAAATATACAATAAAGAAAAGGTTTTATAGCAGATGCCCGATGCCTGGCTGATGTGATTGCTCTCTACCTCATTCACTGGGTAGCAGGGGATGGAAATCAGCCTGGAGCTATGGGATAGGGCTGCATGCTGGCGTGTGTGAGCTCCTAATGCAGTGCCACATGTAATGAGCTTTGGATTTGGGCCCCCATCATGCATAGAGTTTTCCGCCTAATCTGCTAAATACTTTGTGAACCATTCATTACATTTGTTTGGGTTGATTTCCACACTGCTACTTCGGTGGAGATGACAGTAGTACTTTGTTTGGCGGGATCTCCTGCAAACCGCTCTGATAACACCTGTGCCGCTTGATGCAGCGAGCGTATTCCTGGCACTCATCTCCTCTCTTGGTAGGGGGGCTGCCGGTGATGTGTGTTTTTCTAACTGTTGATTTCTCTGAATGTGCTCCGAGCGCCTCTGTGTTCATCTCCGCCTGTTTTAGCTCTTGCCAGAACCTTTTTGGACATATGCTTTTGCTTTTTGATTCTGTGTGTCTCTGTATGCTTGTGTGTGTGTGTGTGTGTGTGTGTGTGTGTGTGTGTGTGTGTATGACAGAGAGAGCAAGAGAGAGATGGGGGAGTTTTTGACAGTCCTTTTCCAGTGTGTTTTTTGTTTTTGTGTGTATGTTACCTATGCTTGTTGTTTGACAGGCTGCTGTTCGGCCTTCTGAAAGACAGTTCCATTAAATCATGCTGCGGTAACCCACAGTGACAGGACGCCATTGCTTCCCTGGGATTCCTCCATCAGGGTCTCTCATGCGCTTAACGAGGATGTAAACATGCTAAATTGTCTGTTGGAGATGAAGTGAAGAGGCTGTCTCAATGCTGCATGTCACGTGTGATGTCCTCGCATCTTAGTTTCCTCACCTGAAGCAATATGCAAAACACAGTGAGCATACAAGGCTAAGAGCCATTGTTGTTCCTTAAATAGGAAACATGTGCCTTGGCATTATGCGAGTATATAACATTAATGTTAATGTTGTATGCAGCCAACAAAAGGAGAATAGACTCAGATATGTGGGCTGTGCTTAATGATACATTTGCAAACACATTTAAAAGACTTTATGGTGATAATGGTATAATGTTGCAAAATACTAATCATCTAACAACCTGAAATATGAGGAGTCATATATTCGCAGTGAGTTTTCACGCATTGGAGTTTCTGAAATAACTGCCTCTTTCTTAGACCACAGCCATGCAGACAGTTTTCCAGAAACGCCTGGTTTTCTGATGGTTACAAATTGTTCAGCAGACAATTATTTTCAAGTACAGGGTGAAGGTGCTGCAGTGCTGTTGTTGCACGAAGGCCATGCAATAATAAATGCAGCTCCTGTGAAGACTCCTCTAATAAACGCGCGCTGCATTTGAAGATGCTGTTTGTTGTTGCGAGTCTCCCTGCAGATTGAGGCAGAGGCTGCCTGGGAGCTGCCTGGTGAGAAAACACTGAGTGGATTTTGAAGAGGTGTTGAGTGCAGGGGATGATGGCTCTGCTTGTTCCTTTTAAGGTTATTTTAAGCTGCAGACCTGCGGGGTGTGTGTGTGGTGTGTGAGTGTGTGGTGTGTGGTGTGTGTGTCAGGGTTGTGTTTTAATTAGAGAGACAGGAGTGTGTCCTTGGGCTGCCGCAGAGGGTCAGGAGAACCTGGTAGTCTGGGAGAGCAGTGGCTGGGACAAGTCTGGCAGGCCTGCTAAACACCCATTACCCAGACGTGTAGATGCACTCAAGAGTGCACACCCACGCCCACGCCCGTACACACCCATGCACACACAAACGCACATACGCGCCCTGGTCTTGGCGCCATTCCTGTTGGCCAGTGATACCATGGTAACTGAGCAGACTGCATCTCCATGTGTTACATGGCCTTCTCTCGTCTCTGAAAGCAAAATTACCACTGGCACTACTCTGGGGAGATGGAGAGAGGCAAGGGAGAGGTGGGCAGATTGAGAAGGGCAGCAGGAGGTGGAGTGGAAGGAGCAGGGAGAGGTTGAGAGGGAGGTGAGGGGAATTGAAAGACGAAAAGGTTGAGAGGGGAGAGGGAGGAAGAATCTGACATTTATGTTCCTGGCCAACAGAAAATGCCACTTCAGGTTGGCATCTCTCTTTCATTCTCTGTTGCTCTCTCCAGCCTCCCTCTGACCCTAGGCTCGCCCCCCACACCTACTTCCATACGTACGCCACCTCTGTCGGTCACTTCCCCTCTCATTTCCCTGCATCAACATCTTCCCATTTTCATATGTCTGCCATATGACCTCTGGCTTTCATCCAGCCATTTCTTTGCTTCCCTGTAGTCATTTCCATATCACAGGCCCTCAGCCACATCACGCCCATCTTTCGTCAGCTTTCCTCTTTGATTCCTCGTCTCTGAATCCTCTTTAGCCTCCCTTCTTTTCCCCTCCCATACCTGTACTTTCCATCTCCTCCTTTTCTCTTTCTCTCCCGAGCTAATCCCCTCCTCACCCCCTCTCCACACACCTCTGGTGTGCCTAGCCTTGGTCCCAGCCGATGATGGGACTCATAAAGCCTCCCAGATGAGGCGATAGCTAATGGCTGTTGAATAATGCATGGCAGGCAGGATTTAGAGAGCCCAGTCTATTAGCCTGACCAAATACTCTGGGCTTTTATTAAAGACCAACACTTACAATTACAAACTACATTAAGGCCGGGGTCCTGTCTCAGCTCCCCCTCTCTCGCCATTCGTCGCTGTCTCCACGGTCATAGCTAAGGCAGAATATTATCTTTTTCTTTTTAAGATTTTATAGCCTGGAGCAACTGACCCTTTTAGAAGGGGTCACTGACAGTCTTTTCTAGCTGTTGTGTCTTTTTTTTTACGTTCTTGTGTCAGAGGTTAGTGGCCCTTTTAGTCACAGTTGTAGATAGAAAAAGAGATGGGTGAGGAAGAGGGCAGTGGTGTCACATTGTTGCTGTTGGTGTTCGGTATAAAAAAGGAGGGTTGAGGCTCATATGTAGGTTTGTTATGTCCCTCCCCGCTGTGGACTGTTGTTTTTTGTGGCTGTTTCAGCAGTTGCATGTCCCAGCATTAGTGACCATGTGTGCTTGTGTGTATGTAAGATACATAGGTGTTCGAATGTGTATGTTTTGTGTACACACCTGTATTACGCCCTGTGCTCCACTGCTGCAGAATTGTCATAATTTTCTGTGTTCACAGTTGCATAGTGCAGATGAGGCTCCCTCGCACATCATTCCACATAATTATACACAAATGTTAATGGCTGCTAATAGCTATAAGTATCTGGAAGTGTGTGTCCTGTAAGTGGCTTCAAAATAGTCGTAAAGTGTTGTTAGCTAATGGCTATCCAAACATCTTTCTACCTGGCTATGTTTAAGTGCACACTTAGCTGTCTCTCTGTAATAGTGTATTGACCTACCCCCTAATTTTGAGATTGCTATGCAAGGTTTCATTTTGCATTTGCATACTACATTGAGAAGCGTCTGCATATTCTTGACAAGTTTGCAGAGGTAGGTATTTGTGTGCCACACAGTCTGCTGAGGTATTTTCAGAATGAGACCGTAGTCACAGGATCAATGGTCAGCGGGCTACTGCCATCTTGTCAGCCCAAGGGTTCAGTTTTTACATGCTGACAGATCTTTAATCATGTAATTCAGGAAACCAAGGGGGTATCCAGGCCATGTCAGATACAGAGTAGACACCATAAGGGATGATAGATTGATGTCAGTCAGTTGAACACTGAAAGTGTCAACCCTAAACCCTTGATCCATCTCCATTTCCTCAGCCTCGGTCCCTCGTCTGCCATGTGTCTGGAGAGCTAAGTGATTACATGTCTGATCCACCAACGATTGGATGAAAAGCTCCCGCTTAATTTGTGGCCAAAAACATCAACCTCATGAGCTACCACTTCCTGTTTATCTGTGTGTGTGTGTGTGTGTGTGTGTCCCTCTTTCCCACTGATGTTTATTTAATCTGATCTCTTGGCTGACCCTGCGGCCAGCAAGTGTTCCTCAATAGACTGCACTCTATATATAGTAGTCGCTAAATGTCACAGACTTTCAAACCACGCACTTATGAATCATTATGTATTAAAATTTGGTCCAAACTGTTGTGTAGCATCATTCATGATCTTCTTTTCCTTAAATTAACCAATTCATTTTGGAAAAAACTGAGATATTGTACAGCTACATCGATACACAAACACAGATCAGAAGTTCTGTGTGAAATGAATTAAAAATCAATATGGACGTCACAAATCTGCGTGTAATTACTTACAGACCAAAATACATTTAAATTTCCAGTAGTGTCTCCGTCGGTGTGTGACCCACCCCTCAACTGCAAGTTAGGTATATTCTCCAACCATGAGCATCAAAAATGAAAAAGATGTCAGACTCTAATGTGTCCAAAGCTCCCTCTCATATTTACATTGTATTTGCAGACAGTCAGTCAGTCAACCCCAGGATTGTACCGCTGGCATTAGCAGCTAACGATACTTTCAAAGTATTCTGAGAAGCAGAATGCAACTGAAACAGTTGCCTTGTATAAAACGCCGAGGTGAACAACACCCAGTTGACAGCATTAAGTAGAAAATCCATCCTCTTTGGGACTACCTAATAATTTACACAGTGCATCACTTCCTATGGTTACTATATTAGTGTGGCAGCAGACATAATTTATAATTCTGTACTTGAAATAAAAATGAGGAAATATTGATCTTTTTTTATTTAGTTACAAATGAATACCTTATCAAATCCTGAATCTGAGCCAAATCAATAATAAATCACAGCTGAATCGAATCATCTCGAATTAGCTTTGCATTGCAGCGTTGTGTCTTTCAAATTTATGTGTATCATTTTTGGATCAAATACATGAGGAACTGCGTGCAAGAGAGGGATACACACCCCCACCTTAAGGATTGTTTTTTTTTTTGCCAAAAAAAAAAAAGAAGTGTTTTTCTGCTTCAGCAGAATGAGTACAAAGAGGGTCACTAAATGTCTTGTTTTCCTCTTCACCTATCAAAGAAGCGACTTGAGTTCAATAAGTGAGTAGAGGGCAATGGCAGCCTGGATGAAGGGAAAACATGTCCCCACAAGAAAGAATAAAGACATATAGTTTTTTTGTTGAAAGGAGGACAGGTGATTGGGAGGAGGGGTGAGGTATCAGGCAGGTCCTGCAGATATTCTGATTGCATCTCTACAGCTTTATACTGATATGGACCTTAACAAATGACTCAAAAATGTGTGTGAGTGTGTTCACCATAGGCATGTGTTGAGACAGCAGAGGACTGCAGTGTCTTATCTTCGTTAACGGTATTCCTCTGTCTCTCTGGAGGCACGCAGGGAGCAGAGGGCAACTGCAGTCTGATGTGGGGCATCTGTTCCCACATTTGTTAAGCTTCTCCTGGTGTGCGTGCACGCGGTTTTAGGAGAGAGAAAAAGAGAGACAGGCAGGGGTTGGGGGGGGGGGGGGGAATCGGTGGAAGAGTGCGAAAGCATATGCATGTGTGTGCGTTGTGATCGGTGTGATAGGTGCGGTCAGTGGAGTGGAACAGCAAGGTGTTGTTGCAATAGAGGGCAAGTGCCGACTTGTCATTGGTCTGTGTTAATGCTGACCCGGGGCGGTGGCTGCGCTCACCTCATTGACCGCAAGATGGCCGCCAGTCGGATCTGCAGGTGGTGCCGAAGACACATCTCTTTCCTCGTATTCTCTCCCTCTCTCTTCTGCGCACTCTTTGTATCTCTATCGCCCTCACCATCTATTATATGTTCCAGTCGGAATACCAAGCAGTCCCTCATCCTTTCTGCTATTCCCCCCATCTTCTCATATTTACACAGTCCTGTCCTCTTGTGCACAGTACATATATATGCATGCCTCTTTGAATACTTGGCTTTCCATACTGTAATCTCAGTGGGGACATTACATGCATAATCTACTCCATAATAAGGCCCTCGTTGGCCCCGGATGCCTGGTTAAGCTAGGAAGGGAGATGTGTTAATTGGACTCATTTACAGCACTAGCTAGTAAAGAGCAGGACCCCTTCACAGACGACCTGCTTCTCCTTGAGAAGAGTTACTGATCAAAGTTTCACATGGCAAACCACTGGGGATCCGGAGGTGAGCTGAGGTAGCAACAGTGGACTAACTGAAGTCAGGAGCAGCGCTGGTAGATGTAATGGGAATAGGAATTATTGACTGGAGCGGCGTGGTATAGAAAGAGTGTCTCTGGCGTGCCATCATTGAGACGGAAAGCTTATAGTACCCTGATTTATGACTGCTGTGGAGAATTGAGTGCTTCATAAAGATTTGCCGCTGGCTGAGATGGAGTAATCAGTGAAGTGATCTGACTTTGGTGGATTACAGTTCCAACGAGTTGTAAAGTCAGTTACAATGCCTTGACTTTGTCTGTCGGACAATGCATGTGGAAGGAGTTAGACTCTAACTCTGGCCCTCCGTCAAGGTCATATGGATTAGAAATGATTGGGTTTCCAATACTCTACTGGGGAGTTCTGCATGATGAATCATCACTTCATTCCAAATCGACACCAATTAAGAAGGGTTTGTTTATTCCGCTGTGGGACATGCTGTGGATGTTCGCTTGGAACGAGCATTTTCACTCCCTTTCTCTTTTCACAAGCAACACTGTGGCATTTGCAGGGATTAGTATAATGTGCGTGTGTGTGTGTGTGTGTGTGTGTGTGTGTTGTAGCTGTATCTGTGCATGCTTCATTGTGCACTGTGGGGTTCGTATTTGTCTCAGGCCTGCGGATTCACATTTTATTTGCACACTCGTGCACGTGAGAGTGTGTGCGTTGCGTGTTTGGACATGCTGGCATGTGCGTGCCCACCGCCATGTCACTCAGTGTTTACTGTGTAGCCCTGCTCTGTTTGTGCCAGTAGCTTCATGTCTGTAAGGCATGCTATATGAAAAGTGAGGTTGTGGAGACCAGTGCTGGAGCCAGTGAATTCATTTGCATTCATTCCACTGCCTGTCTCTCCTCAGAGCCCATTCTAATTACCAGCAGCTCAGGTCTGCTACAACACTGCGCATACTCTCTATATCTCTCTCTCTCTCTCTCTCTCTCTATATCTCTCAGGAAAAAAATGGGCTGCTGGTGGTGCATTCTTGTAGCTTTGATTCTACTCTCTCTTTAGCCTGCCAGGAATCTCTTCATGTTGGTTTGTTTGCTGTCAAGCCCGGGCACTTTCTGCTGTTTTAGTGTCGGAGTAAGAGGAAATATAGTGTATGCATGTGTGTGCAAGCTCAACTCCTCCATACTCTGTGTGTGCTTGTTGTGATTGTTTTGGGATGGAGGGAGATGCAGAGTGTGTTCATATAGAGGAGAGAGAGAGAGAGAGAGAGAGAGCGAGAGAGAGAGAGAGAGGGGGCGTGGGGAAGGGGGGGGGGGGGGGGGGGGAATCATGAGGCTTGTAAAAGATGAATGTGCGCACTAATCACCGTAATGGCCACTGTGGCGTTTCACCTCCTGAGTCTCCAACACCTTGTCACGCCCTCTTCCTGGTGATGCAAATTTCCCTACCAGGGGGCTGATAACTCACAGGACATCGCGCCACTGCCGAGCACGCTCCGCAAAACTCCGCCAGGCACTCGTGCGCACGTACGCGCACGCAGGACGCATGGCGCGCACCGTTGCGCGCGCACGGACGCCCCGGCGCGGCTCCGTAGCAGGGTGGCAACGACCGGGCACCCTGCAGCGGTGACAAGGTCGGGAGGGATCAGGACACTGCCGTGCTCTCAGGAGAGACGAGCTGAGCCCAGCGGCCCGGGGGCCCGGGGCCGCGCGCAGAGCCAGACTCTGCGGAAAAGTTCGGTCGGGTAGTTCACGTCCGCGCAACATCGGCAGATTAATTGCGCGTTTTAAACAGATCATTTAGATAGCGCGGATAGCGAAGGGAGGGAGGGAGGGGTGGGGGGGCTCTTCTGGAAAGTGTAATTTGAGCGCGGGCCCCTGCGGTGAAGTGTCTGAGTGATGGCGAGGAGCCGCGGCTCGGGAGGCTCCGCGCCCTCTCCGGGGAGACGCAGCTCTCACGATCACCTGCAGCCCAAACACGGTCGCGGAGCTGCTTCGGCGTTCTTATCTTATTTTATACATATTTTTTTTGTTTTTGTCTCGGGAAGATGGGGTACAAACAAGCAATTACACGAGTTACGCACATAGATTTACACCTCCGCGCGGGCGCAGTCCTCCGGTGTGTGCAGGAGCCAGATGATGCATGGCTGCTAATTATCAGGCCCCTGTATGAAAATCGACTGGGTTCCGAGTGCGGGGGGAGAGAAGCTCTCAGAGCACTCGGCTTCCTTCATTTGTATTTTCTCGCTTTAATTGGACAACATGATTGTGTCACTCTGTTAAATGGAGATCCCACCGTTTATCCCTGCGTCTGCAGAGATGAATCAATGGCTGTTTTTATTCTAATTGCCGTCTCAGAGCCCGCTGCCATCAGCGTAATTATCAGTGTTTCTGCTGCCATCGCTGCCGTTTTCATCATCATCGTTACCGCCGTTATTAGCAGTGTTATCTTCGGTATCTTTGTTATTGTGGTGCCCGCCGCCGCCCCCTGTTATCAGCCACATTATCTCCGGCGACGTCACCGTCCTCTCCATCGGCCATTGGCGATATTAGTCCCTGTTATCATACATTAGTTACTGTCATTATCAATATTACCATCCTTCACGCCGGCTTCGTCACTGAGAGGAGTCAGAGTGGAACTTATCATGTCTGATGAGATAATGTGTTATCTCTGGTCACAAAACCTCCATCAAGACTCAGACAGATTATGACAGAGAGCCAGGTGGTCAGCCGGGGCAGGATCCCACCTCATTACTGCAGACAAAAGGAAGAACAAAACCAGTGAGTTCTAATTTCAGTTGTCTGACCTTTTTATGGGGTTAATTATTTATTTCATCGAAGCACAGCAGTGGAATAAACTTTGTGGCAATTTAATGCAAGTCAATTAAGGAGCGAGATAGATGAAAAGCTATCCTGGGGGAAATTATTAAGCTTTTATTTTTAGAGTGGGGTGGATGATGTGTTTTTTTTTTCTTTTTTTTTTTGGCTGGGTTTAGTCCAACAATAGTGTTAAATGTTCTCTAAAACGACCACATTCCTCTGTTAGACAGGCAGGTTTGATATTGTTGAGGTCAGGCTCTATGGATTTTATACGACTTCCCTGTAATAAGTGAAATTAACTCTGCAGTAGAGCGCTATGGGCGCAATAATGTGGAGAGGGAGAGGAAGAGAAACGGGGCGTAAGCAAACACAGAGAGTGAAGAAGAGGAGGAAACCTAGTTAAATATTAGATTTTAATATTATTGTGGCTCATGTTTTTATGGTCTGCTACACACTGAACCTGGCAGTCTCTTCTTATTCAAGAAGTTATTCATTCTGTGTTTGCAACTTTAGGGGCTGTAAAGAAAAATATTGGGGTGGGGTGGGGCCATGGAAATGCACTCCACAGCATCATTAATATTTTCATCGAACCCTCTTAGATAAAAAAATAAAATAAAACTGCAAGCCTAATGTCTCAAAACAGTATACAATTTGAGGCAAATAAATGGTGAAAATACAGCCTCTCTCACCTTTTTTTTGTATAAAAAGCTGCTAAAAAACAGTTATTACAGCCGCTGAATGAAACAGGAGAAGAGGCTGCTGATTTTTCTGAGAAAAATAAGGGGGCCAGACAGACTGGACTGTTGTCCTCTGCATATGGTCAAAGAATACTTTATCACCAGCAGCGCACACACAAGAGCTCTGTTTGATGTAACTACAGATGAACTTTATCATGAAGAGGTTGAAATATAATAGAAATCCGGGGAAGAGAATAAGTCAGAGTAATCTCCCTTCAGCAAAAAGAAAAAAGTATGTAAGCTTCCCCCTTTTCTGACCCTACTCCTCTTAATAATTTTCACACAGTCCCTTATGGTCGAGGGTTACTAAAATTTCAAAGTGCCTTTTTTTTTCGGAACATTTCTCACTGTAGCATCCTAAATTTTCTCGGCCCAATTACTAAAACACCATGTTCAGGTAGCGCTGAACATCTGGCAGGCACATCCAGACTGAAAGTAGAACATTTTAATGACGAGCATGACGAGCATTCATGAACAAGATTATTTTGCGTACGTGATTCATTTTTCATTCAAGCACTTTTATACCTGCTTGGTAATATCCCTTCCAAAGAGAATTACACCATCATGACAGCTAACTCATTACACACACGACCATTACTCTGTGTGTGTGTGTGTGGGTGTGTGTGTGTGTATGCTTAAGTCATTTTTTACTATGCTCTCCTCTCATTACATTAGTATGACTTGGCATTAAATGCCTAAATTGTCATAAATACTTAATATCTGCGCTATTTTCGGTCCATCTCACCTACAGTAATGCATTTTTAATACCTGGCCCAAATACTTGTTACCTGTTACATTTCCCAGTAAATCCCCCCAGATCTCCCTTCCGCTGGCTATAAAACGCTTTTCCTCATATCGCGCTTATGTAACCAAAAGCTGATGATTCCAGGAAAATATCTCATAAGCGACTTTCCAAAAGTGTCTTTTCTGAAGGGTTAAGTCCCAGAAGAACCCCAGGGCAGAGGATGTTCCACGCTGTCACGACCGTCATCTAGAGCCGTAATGGCCCCACCCCTGGCCTCTATCTATTCCCCACAGAGTTGATTTGATGTTTTTGAACTCCTGGCTAACCTGCCAAATATTGCGCGCCCCCTGCCCTACATTGCCAGGCATATTTAGGTTACATCTACTATTTAACACAACATCACAGCTTGCGTGTTTGATGTGACTTTATGTGAAGGAGTGAGAGAGGAAGCGCGACTTAGCAAGTGTTTCTCTGCCATTTGTGCGTTTGTGTGAGAAGAGAGGAATTGAGTCAGTTTGTGGATCTTTGAGAGCGGAGACCCAAAGCTGCCTTAGCTAAGCTGTCTAAAGCACCATCTGGCAGCCCGGGCCCCTGTGTCACCCTACTCACCAAGATTACATTCTCCCCTGGCCCTCTATCCCTGTCCTTTCTCCACTTTACACTCTTTTCCCTTTTTACCTCGTCAGCAAACACAAATGTAGACGGTGAAGTTTGGCAACTGTATACTAGGAGCTGTTGTCCCTCTGGTTTTTTCTACAAAGTCTAAATTAATAATGAACTACGGAGTCAATTGAGACTTAAGAGGCAGAAATAATTTGGATTTATTATTTTGTTTCAAATTCAAGCCATTTGGGTTGAAGAACATTTCTCATTTCTCCTTCCTATTGTCAGGAAGGAAGAATACTGCACTACTCTGGCTGTGAAAACAGTTGTATAATGTCTTCCATGGATCTGGAAGAGCTCCACAAAGCCTGAGGGACAACCCTAATGATGTCATCATGGTTATCTGGGCTTGGGCTTGGAGCCTCCATTACATACTGGGACATAAAGTTTGAAAGAAGAGGTCATTTACCAGGCAGGCAAGGGAAGTCTAGTGAAAGATGCTATTGAGTGGCATTATGGGAAGCGTAGGATCTAGCATTTCTTCAGCTTCACCTATACAGACAAAAAGTCAGGGTATCTCGGCCTCTGCTGCTTTGATTCTCCAAACTTTATGGGAGTATAAAACTAAATCGATGGAGTGCCCCTTTCATTTTCAAATGGAAAATCATTGCTAATTCAGTGCTTAAAGTTATTGATGTGTTTTGATTCAGTGACGCACCTGTGGCTGACAGGTGCACACTGTGATGTATAGGAGAATTTGACAGTATTGAAAAAATCTATAATTTGCTTTGGCAGAAATGTTTACAGTGCCTTTATAATTTCTGAATGCCTCGCATTGTTTTCAAGTCGTGTGTGACAGAGTCTTAGTCAAGTCTAAAGTCAACATAGAGTCATATTCAAGTTAAGTCTAAAGTTGATTTAGTGCCTCAAGCACGAATGAGTGCAAGTTGCCAACTCAAGGGTCCAGCTCTGGGAATGCACTGCATGTGATTTCTTTTTAGCAAAAGATAAAGAAAGAATATATGTTTTTTTGTAACAAAATCTAAAATCATCTACCTCCAGAAAAAAACCTGGAAACAAGGGATTTCTGACTGGACTCAAAGGACTCCCAGTTACTGATGAATCAGGTAGACTAAAAACTGAAGCACCGCTTTAAAGCTCCTGGTGCATTACAATGACACACGATGCTGGGCTGCTCTAAAAATGTTCTGTCAGTTTTCCCTAAGCATGTAATTTTTAATACTCAGAGGTGGTTCAGACAAAAATAACTTCCATTTTCCACATCCACTAGATTAGACTAAACAGCACCTCCAGGTGATGACACAAATACATTTCCTGTCATTTTACCAGGTCTCCTATAGAGTCAGTTTCAGCACAGTCTGATTAGCTGTTTAACTTTCCAAGTGATTCAGAGTTGTTATAAAAAACAAGTTATGTTTCTCTACAGGACAATGCAATATTATGTAGTCTGAGAAGAAAAACACTTATTACGGTTCAGAAAGACTGGTGTGTGTTGCAGAAATTAGTGTATGAATATGTCACATCAGCGGGTTAAGAGCATTCACAAACTACACGTTAACACACACTTTCAGCTGTTGTTATTCAACAGAAACATGTTAAACATGCTAAAAATATCACATTTTATGTGTGAGTGTGAAATGTGCATCATCCCAGATGGCCCAGAGCAATAAACAACAATAGAGTGAGGACAAAGTTTAGTTAGAACCCCCGCATGTTACTGAGAAATCAGGAAATAAATATGTGATATGACTAATGGCTTGTCATGAGTAAGGAAGAGATCATTTAATTGTGTCAGTATGCAGAGAATAGAGACAAATAGTTTATCACATACTTGTGACAAAGACATATCGGCAGTGTTTGAAGATCAATAACCAGCAATGTGTTTTGGAAAATAAAAAACCTTTCATTTGTTCAAAGAGCATTTTGAGAGAATTTACACAGCGATCTTGGAAATACAAATATGCATATATATATATATATAAATATACAGACAGGCAGAAGAAATGTCATAACAATGTTCAAAATGTCTTTTCTGGACAGATGGCATCATGGAAATATTACTGTGGAAATGTTTATAGACCATTTACAGAACTGTTCCTGTCCTGCCATAGCTTTTCTTACAACACTGCTACAATATATATCTTGTAAATGTGAATTTCCAACAAGTGAGAGTCATAAAACCTGATGCGCTATGTGGTATGTCAATGAACATTGGTGGATATGACATTGCGTATTGGCTTACATGTCTGTGCAAAAGGCTACAATAATTTAGTGTGAAGAGATCAAAGCAATATGATTTTGAACATTGTTTAAAATGTCAGTGCATGTGCACAGATTTAGTATTATGGAAATGTTGATGATAAAACGTTCCATAACTGTTTCCCTGGAATACTTGGAAAAGATGTAATTGCTTGCATTTTAGACACAATGGTAGCTAAAGTGCAGATTCCAGTAACATGCAGGTTTTTATGCTGGCAATGGAAACTGTAGAGGTCTGAAACACGATTATTTCATTCTTTGCTTTCCTCAGTTTTCATCTGGCAAGAATCATAAAATCTGTTTTCTGGTGTTGTCTGTGTAATACTTACACTTGAATAGGGAGGACTGTGGTATTCTCCCAGGTGGGCTACATTTCCAGATACTAAATTATAGCTGACATTTTGGCAGCAAATAGCGTTGCGGGCTAATGCTGTCTGTCTACCAGATTCTGGTCTCCTTTGTCCCTTACAATGGGTTCAAGGCTAATGTTACATTCATTGTCAATACAGCTGGACAGAGTTGGTCTTTTGGGACGAGGGATTTGCCGTGTTCGTAGAACCATGTTGCAGCCATATGGAAACCTGTTCCCCTAAACACTGATAACTAATGTCCCAGGATGCTTGATGTACACTCATGAATGCATACACACAGGTGCGTGCAAACATGGAAATGCATGCAAACCCACTTAATCTGCGGTCGTACACGTGGACACACATTCACACATTAAACAGCCATATGCACGCACATTTCATTTGGCAAAACTGTAATTAGTCTATGCTCGCTTTTAGGAGACGAAGTGAAAAGAGAGAGGAATCCGCAGGGAGGACGAGACGGGAGAGGGAGAGTTATAGTGGAAGAGAATGATAAATGATGGATTGAGAGAGCTCTAGCTAGACCCCGAGGTTACCAGTGTGAGGGAGTTACAGCTGGCTAGCTCATTCCGCCGAGCTACAGATCTCATAATAAACATCACATGGGTAGTTTGGGCTGGCGGGTGCAGATTAAGCCAGAGCTGTTAGCTCTTTAAAGACTGCTCAATGCTGCAGCCAGCCAAGAACCTATTTATAGGGCGCCTGGAAGTGTATCAAAGCAGGTAGGAAGGGATGGCGCTGGACAGGCACAATTTTCAAGCTGATTTATGTCCCTCAATCAGTGTAATAACAATAAACTGTCAACTAACACGCCACTTTTATTTGTAATTTATGGTACTGCGCTCCTAATAAACCTATGTTTATTTCTCCCCTGTCCCTCCTCCGCCTCTGCTTTTCCTCTGTCTCTCTGCGCAGAGCTGCCCAGCAGTCCAGGTGGTCAGTTCACGTTTCGCCCGCTGCCCCCTCCTCCCCCTCCTCCCCACGCCTGCACTTGTGCCCGCCCGGCGCCCTACACTCAAGTCAGCCTGCAGAGGAAGACCATGCCAACGCGGTGCCAGGCCAGTCAGGGCAGCCAGGGGCCAGACACAAGCTCGAGCACAGACCAGGCACAGCTTCACAACAGCTGGGTGCTCAACAGCAACATTCCCCTAGAGACCAGGTAAGAGAATGCAAATTAGAAAATCCCCGTGAATGCGCCCTCAAAGGTTATTTTTGTAGTTTTTCTTTTTGGTTTATTTGTTGTTGTTTTTTTTGTTTTAAACAAGTGAACAAAAGAGTTGGGATGACTTAAGGTCTTTGGATCAGATGGAGGGATTCATTCCAAAATGCTTTCAGTCCAAAACGGTGGTTATGTCATTTTGCAACGAAACCCTTCAAATGAAAATATCTTCAAGGCAAATTGCCCTAATTCAACATAATGTCACTTGATTAAAGACATTTCTTTAATCTCACAAATGAGGATCGCTCGATTAAAGAAAATGTTTTCATCAGGAGTGTGAGTTGGCAGACTTTCCCCATTTCTCAGACAAATCTGAGTAGAATGATTAGGAATGAATGTTGGACTAAAGGATTTGGACATGTTTTGCACGTGTAGAAAGTAGTAAGTGGAACACCACGTAGGCCTCAGGGGTATGATTACAGGACTTTGCACACCATCAAAATCATAACAAATCTCTGGCGTGCCTCTATAGCTGGATGGTTACAACACATGCCACATGGTCGCAACTGTCGCTGGTTTGGTTCCAGCTGGCGATGTTTGTTACATGTCTTACCCTTCTCTCTCTCCCCCATTTCCTACCTGCCTCTGGTAAAAGGTAAAAAATAAAAAATGAATCAAAACGAATCTCTCTATTTTTGGGGGATTCTTGTCATTCTCTTTCCCCCTGCTACAGGCAGATTTACCAGAGGACCAGTATCTGAATTTATGCTGCCTAAAAGCAAGGTGAAATTCACTATTGAGTAGAAATCCTCTTTTCAGGAACACATTGTGTTTTCACTTAAGCGTAGTGCTCAAGAATTTTTTTTCCAAATGCTTGGAGAAGGGCCGCTGGAATTCTCGTCCCATCAAACAGAATTAGGCATTTGCTTGCTGCATAAGTAATAATTGATCAGAGAATTATTTAGGAGATCCTCATTTGTGAGGCTGCTTTTGAGAAGAAGCAGCAAGGTGCAAAAGAATATGTTTGCATGTTTAATGAGCTCTCGGTGCGGCAGCTGAATTCTGGTATTATGAGTGAGGTTGAGATTGGCAGGCTGCCACACCAGAAGAAGAGGTTTTAATAAGTTATGCATTAGGCCATAATTAGATCTTACCTCATTTAAAGGAAAGGAAGAATAAAATTAGATTCAGTGACAATTTAAATTAATCATTGGCCAGACATGAGTATTAATGTAAAAGACTTTTCAGGAGTGCATTGTTTTTACATTACTTTTCTGTGTGTGTTTGCTTTAAGTGAAAATCCACCATAAACAAAGCTGACACTTTTTTTGAGTTTCAAATCGTTCAAACAATATTTGCTGAAAATAAAGAACTCTCTCCCAAAGAGAGATGTAATTATAAAACACAATTTCCGCAGTGGCTGAGTATATTGGATGGTGCCTCTTTGTAGTAATACATTTTTGCATTTGGGAGTTTATAGTCAAATAAGTTTCATTTGATAGTGCGCTATTAGTTCTGAACCATAAAATGTAATCATATTCATAGTCAATAGAATAGTGTCCCTTCATAACATAATTCAGATATTATTGGCTCTTTTCTATCTAGCTTTTGGCGGAGTGAAGACAAAAAAAATTACTAAGTTTTCACTGCTCTTCACCCTGTTCTGGATTGGATTTAATATTCCAGCACCCTCCTCTCTCTCCTCTTTCACATTCTCAGATACACTACTAATCTAATGATTTCATATTTTAGCTCTTACCCTGATGCTTCTGCTATCAGCTCAATCTCAGGCGTGAGATTAAAGATTTATCAAGTATTTACAAACTTGACGTGAGGGCTCATGCCAGTGGAATTCTAAGCATTGCAATGACCTTAATAAAAATGGCAAAAAAAATGTTCAATAACCCTTGTTGTCAAGTAGCTACACTTCCATTTTCCTCTATGCGTATTTGATGAATCTGTATTGAAATGTATTGACGTTGCGTCAGCACAGATTAAGATTGTTTGAAGTGTGCATAGATTTCCTTTTCAGCTGCATATCCGTTATGTTTCTGGAGAGGCCAGCTCTGTGTAAGTGGAAGGATGCAGATATGGATATTCAATATATCTGACTGGGTCTCACACTGGGTGTGTTAAGAGGCATAACAAATGTTGGGACTGTAATAAATTGACTGGTGCCCTGCCTTCTCTCCTTCCTCTGATTGCTAAGAAATGAGACTACTGGAATCACACGCTGTGCATGTGCAGCTACACACCGAAATCAACTTTTATACACACACACGTACCGCGTATCTGCATATACCTGTACCCCGTTCACATGGGCCTCCACCCCCACACACACACACACACACACACACACAGTAATTCGCAGATATCCAGGTAGAGACAGCCTTTGGGCCATAGACTCTGACCTCCTGTAGAGCGGGAACTCTCATTTTCTTCCTGTCTCGAGGGAAATCTGCCCTCTGATATGAATTCAGAGCTTCCTGGGCGTCGCCCCTGGATATTGTCTGAGAAGATCAAAGGCAGGGAGCCAGGAAGAACAGTGAGGCATTTTTAAAAGCACCACACAAGAAGACTAGAGCTCCACATGCGTTGACAAATGCAATTTCTTCAGCTGGATTCTGATCCCTTTTGCTCTAATCCACCTTCAGCAGAGCAATAAAAGCACCACAGTGGACTCGACCTGTGTACTGGCCTCAAAAATGTGAAAATGCTCACCTGTATTTGACATCTTTTGTGTATGCTTGTGTTGTGCGGGCATCTCTGAGCCAAGCTATGTTTCTCTATGTGTAGGTGTGTGTGTGTGTGTGTGTTTGTCCAAAGTTTATGTTTGGCCTTTCAGAGTTGAACTACCATTGACCCTTAGGTGTGTGGTTGCTCCATGTGCAGCCTCCTGTGTCCCCCATCTGACTCACAGGCTTCAGCAGACGCTGAATGGGTGGATGGAGGGAGGAGGGGAGGCAGACAGTGAAGGATGGATGTCATCTGTCTCTCATGTTTAACACAGCCATAGGGCCACATTATAGATGGAAGGAAAGAGAGAAATACAGAGAAAGAAAGAGACTGAACATGACTGGCAAAATGAAAAAAAAGAAAGGACATTAAAACCGACAGAAAGACAACTCAATAGCAAAAAAATATCACTCTTACCCAAAATGAAGTGTATTATTGACTGAAAGAAAAGAAAGAAGGAGAAGAAAGATTTTGATTTTAAAAATCTGTTATTGGGTTGAGATTCTTTTAATGCAGTGGAACTGTCCTTGTTTTTGTCTGTTTTTAATTTATTTTCCTCTACTTTAATCAATTTTATTTTTCTATTTTTCTTTATTGTATTAAAAAAAATGGCTGTAATGCATGTTTTGTTTGTGTTTTTCGTGCAATTTGCGTGACACAAGTGCTATTATTTGCTTTATTCTGTCATGCTTTATGATACAGAAAGAATGTTGCTCTTGTTTTTAAGTAAAATCCATCTCCAAGGCTGAATATGAGTCTGAAGGACTTAAGAAAATGGATGTGTTTTTGCCGTGTATGAGGGCAAATGGAGGAGGCACGGGGCAGGTGCAGTCTGGTGTCCACCGACACTGTCAGTCTGCTGCCTTGCCCCACTTTAATGGACTGTCCGCTGAGGGCCCTACCAGCAGCCTGTGACCTCACACCCTTTGCTGCACGGACAGAATAACACTCTGGAAGCTGCACATCTGCCCCGACATATCACACTCACAGCCGGTATTAACCCTCAGAGAGCACACAGTAACCTGGGGCAATCATTGCTGTCGGAGAATTCCAGGAGCTGAAGGATATTTTTTTGTTATGGAAAATACAGACATGCTGCAGAGAGAAAAAACACAATGACTCATACCCGTTTTTTGCCTCTGATTTTTTCTACAATGCAGCCATTCTTTGTTTCCCCACACCAGCAGTCTTTGTTCTGTTTTTGATAGAAGTCAATATGGCCAGAACAAGCTGGAACTGCTTATAATTGCCTGCCCAGATCCACTTTTCCAAATTGCATAATTTCCCCCTATATTTCTGCCTCCTCAACTGACAACTTCCAACCCTCGCCCTCCATTATCCAAACACAATATAGATGAAATGCTACCTCGATTAATTGCCCTTCAGCTTAGTTTCCTATCATCATCTGCCATCTAACACGTTCTTTTTCATAATGAAAATGAACCTCATCTTCGTTTAACTAATACAGCCGTATAACTTAAGTAGTCGCTTTGATGAGTCAAAAAAGGAATAGGTAAGCCATTGATCCTTGGCTGCCAGGGCTTTTTCATTCTCTTTCATATCAGAGCTGCTCTGCATTACAGTAGCTGCTCAAAATGTTGCACCAGAGTCACTTTGTCAAATTTGGGCTACTTCTCTGAACTTGGACTGACTTGGACTGGATAACTTAAAGTTTCATATTCAGTGGCTTAAACAGTATCTCTAACGTGGGGTGGCTATATAACATAGGTCCAGCAGTTTGTGGCAACACTGTTCCTCTATTGTTCAAGTGTTTATACGGCATTAACTGTGAATAATGCCTATGTTTTACATTTGTCACATATATTGCTCACCTCCCGGAATTTATGGTGGAACATAATGAAAGTGGAATTGTAGCACTTAGGGACTTAGACTACTTTTCTTCCTTGATTTTAGCTTTCTAGATTAATCTTTGATGATGCATTACTTGCAAGTTTAAGAGACCACTTAAATTAAAAGCACACAAATGCAGCCAAACATGTGGGACCTTAAGGGTTTAACTGCATTACTTAGTTGCAGGCAGTACTTTTTTTGCTTCTTTTTTTTGTTTTTTGGACAGGTTTAGGAGGAGTGTATCTTCATGCAGTGGCAAAGTAGAACAGTCTGTCCTGTGTGTGATATCTGAATCCCAGAGCCAGCCTGTATGCGTCATTTAAAAAATAGCAGGAGAGGGGTCTCCTCTAAAATCTCCCACCTTGGGGGCCCTTTAAATGAGTTTCAGTCAGGCGTACTTCAGAGTGAGAGTGAATTCCACTGAGTGCAGATTTGCATAAATAGAATCAGAATAAGGTACTAGATACCTAAGAAAAGATGATGTCTGTGCTTTGCTAAGCTAATTGGCGAAGTATTGAACCACTGTCCTAGATAAGCCTAGACAGTGCCTTCAATTGTTTCAAAATTCATACTGTAATCTACTTCAGAGAGACAAAAACAGTGGTCCCAGAGGTGCCAGGTAGTTTTTGGGACACACAATGCAGAGCAGCTCCCTTCTCTAAGATTAGGACAGCAATTAATTGTCCTTTATCTAAACGCCTCCCCCAAACAGTGATTGCCCAATCACATCTTCACAGCTGTAAGCTTTGGATTTTTCCAAAAATGGTGTGCACAGGTCTGTAGTAAGAGTGATTCTTGGCATTTAAAGAATTTTGGAGGGTGACGTCTGATTCTCTATCCTTTCTGAAACCCCAAAACAAAGGAGAAAATGTGTAATGGATTCAACAGTGTGTTTATCTGCTCTAATGTCAGCTGCAATCATTAGCATGTCCGGCTATCTAATTTATCACCCACAGTAGTAACCGAGTGTGACTCCCGAGGCCAAGGAGCAGTATTCAATATTAGTTTGTGTAGTTACAGGTTTTGATTAGAGAAAAAGCCTCGTTCATGTCCAGCACAACCACGTGTTTCAGAGTTAAGGATAACATTAACAGCTCTGACCTGCTCTTTATTGGATTTTAGTTTTTTTTTTTTGCACTCCAGCAAGCCGAGCCAACACAGTCCAGATAGCATTGCGTTTGCCAAGCACATCATCGTCTGAGCCGTTTTCTCTTGTGGCCTAATGTTAAAAGTGAAAGCATACTCTTTGAACAACCAAGCCAGGCAGGGAATGAAATAACAATCTTACATTTTCCTCATATTTATAAATCTGTTGGGACAAACTAGCTCTATACAACAGTCATCAAGGGTTTTGTCTGCCTCCGTCTGAAATCAACAACCCATTGTTTCAAAAATTACCAAGAATTTTTGAGAGGTAGATTAACATTGTAAGCTGTGTACGCGCGCCGTGCAATAGATTGACAGGCGTAGCGACAGTAACCGAGGGGGGTGGGGCTTTAGCTGACAGTCAGCTGCAGGTTAGAATGACATTTCGTCTTTTTTGTTTCTCCCACAGACACTTCCTGTTCAAGCAGGGCTCCGGTTCGTCTGCTCTACTGTCAGGGGCGGGGCAGGGTTACCCCCTGACGTCCGGGACAGTGTACTCCCCTCCACCCCGGCCTCTCCCTCGCAGCAGCGTCACCAGACCACTGTTTACCTTCAACAAGCCTCACCGCTGCTGCAACTGGAAGTGTACAGCCCTGTCCGCGTCGCTCCTCACTCTCACCCTGGCCCTGTTGCTCACATACGTCATCGGTGAGTTACCGTGCACATCAGCCAGCGCGCAAGAGCCAGTAAGTCTTGTGTAGATGCCCAAGAAGATTTGCTTTTGTTTGCTCTGATTTTATTCAAAGAATCAACATTTTCAAAACAGATTGCCAGAGGAGCCAGGATATTGGGAGGCTTGTCAGGAGACTGCCTAATTAATTCAAAAAGGGATCAATAAAGAATACACAAGTCCAAAGTCCAACTGCTTTTTTTACACACACAAAATGTTGCCAGTATCAAAGGCTGAAAATAATACAGGAATGGGGAAAGAAAAGGGGTGGGAGGACAGAAGAGAAGATCGATAGGGATCAAAGCAGGACTGCTGATAATTTTACACTCTTACTTTGAAGGAGTTGGCTTTAAAAACAGCAGGTAATGTATTCCAAATGTGACCCTCTGTAGGATATTCTAAATTGTAAATTAGCTGTCCTGGACCAAAGCTCCCAAAACTGGTAATTAATCCGTGATGAATATACACATACAGTGAGTAATAACTCATTCACTGTTTTTCTGTCTCTCACACAGTCCCACAGCTACAAAAACACACACCTTATAACTTTCCTTCCTTGGTTTTATTATATTAATTACTCCATGTTTGTCTTAGCTTATGACCTTATTGTCTGTGATTTTTTAATGTTATATTTTTGTTTATTAAATATTTAAGTTCACCTCATTTTTTGGTGGTGCTCTTTTTATTTATTTTTTTAAGTACAGTACATTAGTGGTTAGTCCTCCACCACTGACAATAAGTGCAGGTAAATGCAGCATATTTCTGAGCCACTCGTAAACACAGGTCAACTCCAGTTTTAATGATACTAATTTAGAAATCATTTTGATCTCTAAAATCAAGAAAGTTACTGGAAGTGTACTTAAGTCTATAAGATCATCAGCAGAGTTAGTTGAAGTCAAAATCAAATCTATCATCGATCCCCTCCAATTGTTCATCCTCATCCCAGTCATTCAGCCCTGCACCTCAGTACACTCTCTCCCCCCAAGTGCAGATATCCCAACCCTCCACCCAGCCGCTTAATTTCCCTCCTGTGGTGGTACTCAAGGTCACACCGGAGCAGGCGGGGGTTCGCATTAATCACACACACACATACATACACACACACATCACAGACAGACATCACACACACACGCACACTGGCGAATCCATGCAGATTAATCCCCAGGCTGAACCATGCTATTCCATTAATGTCTCGGCCCCGGTAATTAGTGCATTAGTGAGGAGTGTGAGTGATGACTTGGAGACGACATCACCTTTTAATTGGTGTCATGCTCCACTCCTGCTTGGCAATGATCGATCCTATGTTGACATCACCATGGCAACTCCACCAAGATATATGGGACATAAGAATAGATGATGTGTTAGCCTGTAAGTCAAAGATATTCAAATTGCAAGATTAAAGTGGTCATGGACTTAATGTCTTTGTCTAGGGGGAGAGGTTGAGACACAGGCCACCAGATGATTAGGTTCTCTCATTACATAATGATTCAGTAATTTTAATGAATTAATTAAAAGCGACTGACAGAAAGAGAAAAAAGATTCTGCCCCATTAGTGTTTTTTTTTGCGCTTTTTCATCTTCATCAAATTATGTGCACGTTGCCTTTTGCTGTATTTATTGATTTTGAGCCTGCCTCTCATTAAATCAGGTTCTTATTGAAGATGAATCGTTATTAGCATAAATATTATAATAAGAAACAGAATAAATAATATTCAGTGTTTAGAATATGATAATGAATGATCTTTTATTCCAGTATAATCAGCTCCTGCTTACTATTCTACTGTACTTAGCTGGGCAGTTGTTATATCGTGCATGTATTATTATTTTCACACTGAACATGTTTCTCAGTACATAATATTTTTTCAATTTTTCTCTTTGCATGTTAAAGAGACACCACATGCAAGCAGAGCTGAAATAATTAGTCAATTATTTGGTAACATTTTCACACAAAAATACCAAATATTTCCTCCCAATTATGAGGATTTGCTACTTTTCTTTGTCTTGTCTAAAGTAAATATTGTTAGGTTTTGGAGTGTTGGTCAGACAAAAAAAGCAATTCGATGGTATTATTCTGAGCGTAAGAAACTGAAATAGGCTTTTTTAATATTTTCTGAAATTTTATAGACCAAATGATTAAGGGATTAATCAAGAAATTATATCTTTCTTTACCCTAATAGGTAATTTTAGTGTGTGTTGTCTGTCAGCGTGGTACTGCAAATACTGCTAACTGAATCAAGACATTTGCAACATTTAAAAAAATATGACATATTCCTTTACAGCCGTGCCAAGCTAGAGTCCAACATTTCAGAATGCTGGAGATGCTTTCCCCTCTTGGTGAAAATCATCTTAACGCAGCTGTTACATTTGGCTGAATCCTCCTTTTCTCATGATACTCAGCCAAACTTTACACTGCTTGCCGCAGTCATCCATGGTTCGGCATGTAACTGAGCTAGTTACTGATCCCACATGCTACATGGAGGAACAGGGTGACCAGCAGTGTAACAGCGAGGTCCTTGCAGCAGATCTTAAACACTTGCTGTAGCTCTTAATAATCCAATAAACACATCTGTCATTGATGATTTAGAGCAAATCCTCACTCTTTGACAGTTTGGCACCAGTTCTTAATACCCAACTCAAATTATTGCCAGTTCTTAAAGCTCTTTGTGCAAGTTATGTGACTTGTTTATTAATTTGGGGGAAAAGTAACCCAGCAAATAATGAGGCAATAATATTATGTCTCAAATTAAGGTTTCCAATTAGCACAACAATAGGACGATGCATGATTGCAGAGATAATGCTGTGCCTAAGTGATTGCAGCGTATGCCCCCTGTTGTGATTAGCTAAGACAGTCCTCCTCTCTTTCTTTACTGCCCTCTTTCCTCTCCTCCCATACCCCCTGGTGTTGCAAGGGCTGCGAATAGCTTTGTTAATTTGTTTATCTCCCAACGTACCCCTCCCTCCTGCAGTCGTAGCTTGTTATTAAGCACAACACGGCCATCAGATATGAGGAGCAGGCATTATGATAGCGAACAGGGTATTTAAGGAGAGATAGAGGACAGATTAAGATTGCATCTGTAATCTTGAAGAATATTGCTGCTGACAACACTACCAGTAACTCATTTGCTATTCCAAGCCTCATTTAAGTTCTGCCTCCGTAAAACCTACCTACTATTGCTCTATCATGCTGTCAAAAACAGCTAATTAGAGTATTTTCCGCATTAATGAATGTCTTGCTGTTTTAAACAGTTGCAATTCTCAGTTGTGGAATCAAATAAGAGGAGAGGGCATGATGTGTCAGTTATGAGCGATAATCATCTCTATGGCAACAGGAAGAAGCTTCTGACGCAAGTGAAATGAGCAAGTCAGTAGCAACCTGCAATCAAATAATCACCTCCAAATCACATTTCTGTCACTTGCACACACAGTAACACAGACATTTTACACTTTAAGCTCAAATCCTCTTTATAGTTCTGTTGTGCAATACATGCTGCTTCAGGGGGCCTGGTGGTTCCATAAAGAACCAATTGACTCGTTAGTGGCTTTAAGTTCATTACTTTCACACTATTTCTTTCAGTAAATCTACTTTCACAGTTTGATGGCAATTCAAAGCATCTGCCTTAAAAGTTGGCCATTATTCACAGGGGTCAAACTCAGTACAGTCTCCAACTGAACTCACAAGAATAAAAATAGTGTGTCTGGGTGTTTATAAGAGGTGCTACAACTAATGATTATTTCCATTATAAATACATCTGCAGATTATTTTCTTGTTTTGCTTTCCCACAGCCTAAGGTGATGCCTTCAAATGTCTTTTTTCTTGTTCGACAAATGGTCCAAAACCCAAAGATATTCACTTTACAAGAATATAAGACAAAACAGCACATCCATTTTGGAAGCTAGAACCAGCAAAAAAAATTTTGCTGGAACAATTACACATATGAATTAATTAATTATCAAAATAGTTGCATGTATTTTCTGTCGACCCACTAAGCTACAATAGTGCTGAAATTATTTGTAAATTATTATGTTGACACAAAATTGAGTGAAACCATGTGAGTAAATTATAAAGCAAAAATGTCGGTGTGTGATTTCAGGTTCTGAAATATGATAATTTACTTGTATATCATTGTAAATTGAACATTTTGGTTTTGGTCTGTTGGTTGGACAAAAAGAACACATTTTAAGATGTCACTTTGTGCTCTGGTAGGCCTTTTTTACATTTTAAAGATTATGTTTGATTAATCAAATAATTGTAAAAACAACTGAATTGATTATGAAAATAATCTTTAATTGCAGCCCTACGTAACACTTAACAAACTTTGTGCTTGGTGTTGGTGTTCTTAAGTCGCTCCCTCTTGATCTGGATTTCTCCTCCAAACGTCCTAGCAGGCCTTTTCTGTCTCAGCGCCAGGATGATTACAGCTTATCACGAATTAAGTGCTTGTTTGCCGTTCTCTGTTTTTGACCCCCCCCCCGGTAACAAGTTTAAAAATTACAACTGGGAGCCGAGGAGCACATTATGCCAGCCATACACATTATTATGCCAGGAAGACATTTACTCTGACACACACTCACATTAAACAACATTATGTGATAGGTCATGGCACAAGTGTTCAGACTGCGGACGTTGGAGCATCATTATTAGACAAGATTTTATTTACTTTATTTACTGTCCGAAACAGGAACAATGAAAGACACACAACCACAGAACTACATCAGGCTTGATCTTAGTCAGGGCTCATAGACCATAAACCACCACATGCAGACAGAAAGGTAACAACTGAAAGCTAGAGCTAAAGGTAGCAACAAAGATAAAATGAGCAAATAATATAAAATACGCAACCTACTGCTGTTGTATTAAAAAAAAGAGTAAATATGTGTGACCACAGACGGCACAGACGTAACAAGATGGGAAACTTAATCATTTTTTCACTCTGTCAGCTGCTGCATCTGCTATCACATTCAAAACTGCAGAACAGGTTATGGTGTAAATACTGGCGTTGCCATAATTCCCACAGCTTGTTGTCACTATTGGTGCTGTGCTATTGTGAGCCAAACAAAGTGCACCTGTTTTCTATTGACAGTAATGGATTATAAATCATTTTGTCGATCATTTACCATATATACCGCATATTGTGAGAATGGCAAAAGATTTACGATAATGTTTAACATATTTGATGCAAACTAAGAAAAAAGAAGTGACAGGTGCAACATAATTTTACAAATGTTAAATCTGTATTTGCCTCAATAGCTTCAAATAACTAGTGCACACTGGCACTGAAAGCTTTTATCTACAACAATATTAGTGGACTAACCCAAAGTTGCCGGTGGCCCCCAAAAGACATGTGCTAAATACTTTTGTTTGCTTTACAGTTTCAAGTTTTTATGTAAGAAATGTAACAAAGAAGCTTATGTCGGCTGAAAGTATAAATAGATGACAAATTGAATAAAGAGCCAAGAAAAAAAAAAGGGCTGCCCTCTTCCGACTGGCGCCCCCCTTGGTAGGATGCACATGGTGCAGTCCGTGCGTGTTATGTATTCAGCTAGTTAACTGCGTCCATGTTGTTTTACAGTTAGTCCAAATTTAAAGGCTGCTAGTTAGCAGGCAAACCCAGAAGAGAAAAAAGGAAGGAGGGAAAACCATGTTTCTGTCAGAGGAACGGTGAGTTGGTAGATAATTAGTTAATATTTTAGTCAGCTTTAGGCTAGCACTGATACTCAACAGTTGTGGTGTGGGAGTTTTGTTGACTGGAAATCTGTTTGGATCGGGATTTGGTCTATTTGGAAAAAACAAACAAACAATCAAACAAACAAACAAAAAAAACAATTAGATTTTTTAATTCATTACCTAATTAGTAAATATAGCTGAGAAAGGACTTAAAGTTTTTTCTGTGTTGGGGGGTGGAGGAGGGAAACTAATGTGACCAGTAATTGACGGTTCATCACACTGGCTCACACAAGTGCAGGTCATTTTAGATTCAGACGTGCTGCAGGTTGTTTGACTGAGCCTGGCTCTCTTCTTGCATAACGAGCAGCTGTTACAGTATGTGAACTGGAGGGCCCAGCTGATGAAAGTACCTGAAGAAAGGAGCTGATGCCTGCCAAAGTTGCAGGATTTGTTGTTCAGGCTCTGAAAAGTTGTTAAATCCAGAGTCGAGGGCGGGTGTAGGCTGAAGTAACAGCGGGATACATGTTTATAAAAAGTGATAATGTTTTCAGATGATATGTCCACTTTCTTGTTAGGTGTATAATGTGAAAACCTTTTATACAATGTGAAAAACTGATACATTACCACAGAGAGGGCAGCAGCGGGTCCCCTACCGTTCAATGTCTGAAGTCTGGTGAAAAGATGATTAAAGATACAGATTAGTGGCTCCTAAAGGTTAAGCAAATAGTGTGACTATTTAGACACGGTCGTTGACCTTTTCTCAGGGAATACAATAAACGTACATCCCGTCTCAAATATAGGTGAGTTATTGTCAAAAGACACATTTTGACCCATAACAGATTCAAAGTCACCACAGTATCTTGGACTGAGGCGCATGACTTGTGACTGTTGTCAAGGTCTATCGTGATATAAAAGTATGTAGTATGTGTGTGTGTGTGTGTGTGTGTGTGTGTGTGTGTGTATACATATAAAATATTGTGATATAAAATGATATATATTTCTGGAAAATCACCTGGGAAATTATTAAAAATAACCTGACTTGTTTTTGGGTAATGTAGCAAAATAGATACCTGACAAATCAGAGTACTTTGTCACATGCATAATTCATATAACAGTCCAGTATTGCAATAAGACAGTGGTGCTCACTGATTTGCAATATTGTCCACAGTATACAGCAATATGGAATAGCTTCTATGGAATAAATTGTCCGGCCAAATCTCTGGCTCAAGTCTCGTCTCATTAGTAGCCTGTATATTGTCAGGCATAGAGAGAAATAGCCTACTTTGGTCTCAGGCAGGTTCTCACTCGTCGCATAGCTGGCTAATTCTGTCCATCTTCAGCAGCAGTGCTCCTGACTCTCATTATAGTGTTTTGGTAAACACACACACTACAACAATGAAATTTCACTTGGGATAGAGGTAAAAAAAAAAAAGAAAAGAAAGAAAAAGCATGAATATTGGTGGTTCCAGTGCAGGAGAGCTTTACCTTTTTTCATTTTAGTTAAAGATGCCAACAGCAAATCAGGACTGATGTGCTGTAACTATTTTGAACATTACATCTACAGAGTAACTCGGTGAGAAAGTAGCAATTATAATAGAAACAGTACAGTATAGCATTATGTGCAAAGTAATTAAGGAAAAAACAGAAAGACAGGCTGGAAAACTCCTTGGCCTCATTTTTTAATGTACTGATGGAAAGGTCAAAGAAGCAAAGACTTCGAACAAGTCCATGTGGAAGCAAAGACGTGCCCAAAATAAAAGGATAGTCCAAGCCAAATTTGAAAAGCTGAAATTGTATTAAGTATGAACACTGTCCCATATGCAATCAGACAGAACAATCTGCAGGCCACATTGCACACATACTGTACTGTACAGTAGAATCAGAATTCTCTTTATTCGTCTTTATTGCCAAGTAAGTTAACACACAAGGAATTTGTCTTGGCATTTGGTGGTTGTATGAAGTAGGAAAAAAACATTTTTTAACATCAAGTAACATCAGTTCCTGAGAATATAGGTAGGTAGTATAGAGAATGAGTACAGAAAATGTGATGAATGCAAAATTGTGGAAACAATGCTAATGGTAAATGGTGGTCTGTAATTGTAATTGCAGTGCATTCATTAACTTGTATCAACCTTGTATAGGCTAGCAACAATAACCTCAGTGGATTGAACAGTCTGTAAAGTGGGGATTGCAGTCTGTTTTGATTGCAGGTGGTGGGCAGGAGGCCAGAGATTGTGTACAGAGGTAAAGTCAGAGGGTCACCTCTGGTGATGGCTGTCGGGATGAAGCTGTAGAGGTGTTGAGTCTGCTTGGCCCTAATGAAATGTTACCTTCTCCCAAAGGAAAGTTTTTGAACAGGTGGTCGCCTGTTTGTCTGGGATCAGCAGCGATCCTCTTCATTGTGCAGCTCTGTCAAGGAGGGCAACTGGCAACCAATTATCTACTCAGCAATGCTGAGTGGGTAAGATTGGCTGCTACAGCTTGTTTCCAGTAGGGCCTGGAAACTAGAACCCTTTCTATTAGGAGTGTACTGGCTCAGCACAGTTCAGCTGGACACAAAAACGCTGTCACATACAGTGACTCAATCACAGTACAGCAATGCTGCGTGTTCTGCACTGTGCATTGGCTTTATTCTCTTTGTCTCGACAGATGTTTGTAATCTGTTCCATAATTATAGCTCACACTGAGAGGGCTTTGACTTTTGAGATACTATGTGTGTATGGATTTTGTGCCGGTGTGTATGTTTTATGTATGTTATATGTTTTTTTGTGTGTCTATATATGTACGTATACTTATACGAAGGCTCATTATTTTCAGTTTCTAGTTTTCTAAAACAGAAAAATAATTACCTGGTCATTTATTGGTGTTTATTTTGAGATAATACAAATCAGAAACACAAACACAGTAGTTTTATTTTAAAAAGCACCATTTGCATTGACTTTGGTGCAAACCTAGCAGCACATTTGTATTTCCTTCTCATTTCTCTCTCCATTTTCCATCAATGGAGGCATTTTCTGAGCTTGTTTACTGTAAACTATGGTCCGGTACAGTCATTGTCCTTGCAGCAAAATCTTTTTTTGGGGTGCATGGAACTGAAATTTAAGGTGAAAAAAAATATTCCAGTCCTTTACAAAATGTTGGTATTTTTTCCAAAAAATCGATAAGACAAAAACAAATGAGCCCTACGTACATATGTATCTGAGTCCAAATATGTGTGTGTAAGTGTGTGCACGTACATGGAGGTGCATGCTTTGTGATTGCGATTGTGTGTCTGCTTGTGTGTGTGCTCCTCACCCCCAGCTTCTTTCAGCCAGCTGCTTCATGCCTCATTGGGGTCTGTATTGATTGGTCCAGTTTCTCTTTGTTTTCAGTCCTCTATTTCGGTCGTCTGATGCAGCTCTAAGAAACCTGCTGGCCTTTGCTAAAACTGCCCTAACAGCTACAGAAGCCTTTGGTAAAATTGCTTTAAATGGCTAGACAGACTCTGGTCTGAAAGCTCTGAATGGCGAGAGAGCCCTTTGGTAAAATGTCTCCAGAAGGTCAGAGAGGCTGCAATGAAATAGCCTCAATAGCTCCAATAGTTCACCAAGTACATGCTCACACACATGCACACACACACACACAATCTTTTTTTCCTTTCTCATCCTCTCTATGACAAACGCACACACACACACACAAATGCAGCACAAACCTACGCACAAACACACAGAGATTGAGCTGTATGTGACTGTGAGCTGCAGTCACTGTTTGTCTGCAGTGTTTTAGCTCTCAGTGGTGGTTGATGGTGGCTGCCGGAGGGGAATGTAACATGGCGCCGATCCCCCGCTCATTTAACACTATTCTGTCTGTTGTAACATGACTCAGCTTTCAGAAAAAGGACCAGATCAGTAAGACAGCGAGTGGGAAACAGAAGGGGAGAGTGGGGTACTCTGACAGAAAGGGAGAGGGGGCGTGATTAGAAATGAAAGAACAACAGAGAAAGGCGTGAAGCAGAAAGCTGTGATCTGTTGGACTTGGTGTACTGTCGCTACCGTGACTAACTAGATGACACTGACAGCGAGTTTTGCTGGTAAATAAACACCAGGATATACAGCAAATCTCATCATTCAAGATGCGAGAAGTGTGTCGCCACCTCCGCTCTTCCTTTATCCCTCTTTCTGTCATTTTATCCCTTTTATCCAAACAGGACTTCCCATTCCAGATTAGCAAGGTCACTCTGATGATGAGTCCTGAGGTTTGCGCCAGTGAAGACATCGCGGAGGGAGGCTCTGCTTCTGCTCACACACATACTTGCAGACAAGCAAATGTCAGCAAACCCACACTCACACACCCAAACATACACACTTAAACAGTCATGACAGTGGTATTAGTAGCTTTCAAGGGGGTGGTGGAGGGGAGTAAGAAAAACACTATAGCACCTCTTGTCTGTCAGAGTGGAGTGATCGCCGACAGGCGAAAAGGCGGGAGGGCAGGCAGACCCCCGGGCTCTCAGTCTCTCCTCTTACACTCTGAAGTCCTTCTCCTTCAGGCTCCTTCACACTTGTTTTCCCTATTTCTCTTTCTCCTTCTTTATTACTCCCCCCTCTCCCTCTCCTTGTTTCTTTTATCTCCCTCTGCCCTTCTTTCTCTCGCTGCCTTTCTTTTTCCCATCCTTCAGAAGTTGTGGCTTAGCTAGAGGCTGACACAGCCATGCAGAACTTGGATGAAGAATTGCTTTTACTGTACATGCTAAACTACACACTAAATCGAATGACTGATGCTCTTGAAAGTGTTTGCTGCAGGGCAAAGCCAGCTGTAGTCTTTGGTTGTCAGACAGAATATAGTTGGCGGTTAGCTATATGTATGAGCAAAAAGAACTTGGCAATCAGGCCTGGGTGTGTTTCCGCTTGTGCGAGGGTATTGATAAATCATTTTTAACTGACTGCAGCGCTACCTTGGCCGTAATGGTTATCGATAAGGCAGTATATTCACAGTCAATCTCACCCATTGTGTCCCGCAGGCCAACCCAGCACTGTCGCAAACACCAGATAGGTGCCTGTAGTGTAACACAGGTATTAAACAGGAGTACACACGAGCAAACACACACCTACACACACACACACACACACACACACACACACAATTTTGTTTCTCTATCTCCTTCTCTTTCTCCCACAGCGAGTGTGAAATCTAATCATCACTGGAGCCCACAATCATTTCTATCTAATCTGGAGACACACACATGCCTGACAACAACAATAGCAACAACTGCAAGCCAGCATTATCTCTGCTTCTACCAGCTCAAATAGCTGCTTTTAAAACCTACCTATGTGGAAAGAACGGTGGAGAGAGTTTAGTGGTTGAGAGTTGCCATTTATTGCAATCACAACGAAGATACACCATCCATGCGTCTTTGCATTCCAGCTGTTAATGTACAACGGCCGTGATGGAGCGGTTGTTATCTCGGCAGCCTTGCTAACTCAGTCCGTTCAGTCTCCACCAGCTTGAATCCTTCTGTTCTTTTATTTCTCTCCGTGGTAGTTTAAGTAAACCTGAAAAGGCACATCAAGCGCCCCTTTCCTCTTCCCACTAAACTGTCTCCGTCTCTCCCTGCACCCTGCGCTGTTCTCTTCAGCCTGCCACATCTTCTACGCGCATCTCGGCAGGGTAGGCAACAGCGAGGGTACAGCACAGAGCCCCCTCACAGCGGTGCCGTCCTATTACCTCTGGCAGTCATCTCACTGTCACACTGATCAATGATTCATGTGTGCGAGGGGCCCGGCCTGTTAGCTCGCTGCACTGCCGCTCGCTGTTGCCACTATGCTGCCGCTTCGGCTGCCGTTATAATGACTGGACTTACTCCAGAGTCCCTCTCTAACGTGTGATGGTTATGTGGTTTTTTTTTTTTTTGCAAGAGCGCGAGAGAGAAAGATGGACACTGAGAGAGAGATGGATAGACAGTCAGTAGAAAAAGGGAGTGAGAGTGAAGGTTCATGCTGAGCACATGCCAGTGGCATAGCTGACTGCCTGTTGTGTCTAAGTGAGGGGAACCACTGATTCTGGAGGTATTTTTTTACTGTTGTACATTCCCATTTTAAAATGTACTTTTGATGGTGTTCCCTAACATAGAAACACAGGGCGTATTAGTGACTGATTGGTTAAGACACAAACCATGTAACAGCAAGTTCGATTTAACCTGGGGATCCATTGTTGGTGTCGCCCCCTTTCTCCTCTAGTAGTCTGTTTCTATACTATTAGCTGACAAAATAATACTAAAAACAAACATAGAAACTAATAATTTAACAATCTTCTACATGTTTATGTTATCATCATCAGTTGTGATTATTTCAACATCTTTCCCCCGGCACCCCCAGTGGGTTATCTGGCCCTCTTTGGGCGTGGTAATTGACTTCTATCCTTACATTTGATGTACTCTAACTTGTACATTTGACCTTTTATTAAAACAGATATATACCAGTGCAGTTGCTCATTTGACATAATAATCCAAACTCAGGGTCCACTCACTAGCTTTTTCCAGAGCTTATGACCACAACATATCTTATGACAATAACAAATCTTATGACAACTGAGCAAAAGTCGTATCAGTTCATCTGGAAAAAGATAGAAAATTGATTTTGGGATTAGGATTATTTTGTCAAACTATGTTTCGAAGGTCACGAATGAACCTTCACGCTCAGCAGTTGCTCATCTTTAGTACTGATTCAACCAGGAGAGTTTCTTGCCCATGCGAGCCTCGGAGGTGCTCCAACTGCCAGTTACGTGCAGACAAAGAAAGGGACTCTTGTTTACCAAATCCTTGATGTCCCAAACCGCTCCCACCACAGAATCACCAAATTTAAACCTACATTTAAGATGTAGTCCTGTCCTGGCTCCATACTCAATTTTTAAATATCTAGAATTAACTTGGTCAGGTGCAGAACAACAAACATCCCATCACTAGTCTTAATATTGCTGTAAGGACATCAGGTCCTTAAAACTACAAGAGCATACACACACACTTGCACCCTCCACGACCAACCCTCTCCTCATCAAGTTCTTAGGTCCTTATCCCTCCTCGCTTCAGCCTGTGTGTGTGTGTGCTCTGTGACTCTAGATGCTAAGTGTTCTAGCAAAAGGTCAACAGCCATAAAACAAGAGAGTGAGAGAGACGGAGAGAGAGAGGCTGATGAGCAAGAGCAAGAGAAGTAGGGTCTGAGGGGCTTTTGAGGAGGGATGGAGTGGGGAAGAGGAGACGATAGGAGAGCCAGTGAGGACTGTCGCTGCAGAGTCATTACTGGAGTGGGTAACACTTGGCTTACGGAGGTGTGTGTGTGTGTGTGGGGGGGGGGGGGGGGGCACAGGAGGACAAGGAGAGGAAGAAAAGCAATTCAGATGAGAGGAAGTGAGGAGAGAATGGAGCATGAGAGATTGAATGGTGGAAAGACTAAATGTATCAGTTTGGGAATAACTTGTCATCCTTCACTGAGCACTCTTACAGACTAATTTATGAAACTATGATAGGTTGTTCCACTCCACCGCATAATATAATGCAGTACAAACAGGGATGATGCATACAAACCTACATTTGTCGGTGCAACACTATATTTCATGTTTAATTCTAATAGAAGAGAGTTGATAATGGGCCGTAGTTTACAGGAAATCTCTGCAGGATTGTCTCTAAATCTGTCATTGTTAAATACAATGGGATTCTGAGTATCATCACTATGTTTTTCCGTGAGTTTCTCTCTACCTGTCTGTTTTTTCCCCCACCTGTCTGCTCAAGATGGAGTACTTACAGTACCAGGCAACCAGAAGGGATTTCGCTGGAAACTAAACCCATGAAATTGAATGTACAAGGCAGATCATTTGGGTTACTGTTTGTCATACTTTTTTCTTTCCAGCATCAGAATGAGTCATCACAACTAATTTCACAGCGATGTGTTAATGAGAAAATCCCCAACACTGCATCTTTTAATATGGAAATAAGAAAACTACAGTGAAGGGGGGGGGGGAGATATTTTGAAATGAGTGTACCCACACTGATGTGAGAAATCTGCGCGTGTCCATGTCTGGTCTCGTCACAGGCTGACAGTTCAATTAGTCTGAACTAAATGATGCATGACGTCTCCCTCATGGCCCTAGTAATCGTCAGTGTTCTGCTTTGAAGAGTTCATATTGTGCATGAGTAGATAGCTAAACCAACAGTGGCTAGGGCTAGTCAGAAGTTGAAATGGTGGAATGTATGATTTGCTGATCCCCATAGATGCCAAAGTGGAGCATTCGACCGAATTGGCTTCAACTCTCAGAGCTCATCATAGATTTGCTGTATTTTTCAAAAATAGCTTTTTTTCCCTTCTACTTCTGCAACAGAAAGTGACTGCAAATGGCTTTGAACTATCTGGAGTTTTAATTAGGTATTCTTTGTCAGCTGGGGATCAAGTGTAGGTGAGCGTGTAGGTGTGTGTGTGTGGGTTTGTGCATCCATGCTTACATGAAAATAGCAGGTACATTTGAGCAGATGTGTGAGCGAGTACCTGTGTGACTGTGTTGGTCATGCTGTATAATTGTGGATTTGTTTTTCTAAGCAGCCATTTTGTGCGAGCGTTAGCAATCGCATGTCAAGTGCTTTTTTCTGGGTGTCGGCAATCAGCAGACAGAAGACAGACAGTGAAGACGTTTGAAGTCGTTAGAAGTTCCTTACCTTGATCTGCATGCAGCAGCCATCGTCTGACTGCCACCAGCGCATAAAACTTTTTTTTGATTTGAGTCTTTGCTTTTGTTTGATGTTCCGAATGTGTCAGAGGAGAAAAAACCTGCGATGATTTATTTCATTTGCTTTGTTCTTCATATCAGAAAAGGGACATTACCTTTTTAGATTTTTTTAAAGTAAAAAACTAAAGCAGTGCTGGAGAACAATCACACATGAAAGGAATCTGATGATTGGTCACAGCAAGGTGAATGTTTAACTGAACATTTTATTGACAGCCTTGCAAGACACTAATTAATTTCCTTAATGGGCAGGTGTTAGTTGTTTTTATTTAACAGCATGCTGGATTGTTGTCCTAGTAAACAGTTTTATGAGTGGGAGGGGGAATCCAGTATCCTCCCATACCCTTTGTTGTTTAAAAGGCCCATATGGATTGTGAATCGGCAGCAGCTTTCAAAGCATCATTAGTCATGCATAAAAGACTGTGTTAGCGCTTTAATACCAGCCCTGGGCTCAGGCTCTGAAGATCTGCCTTAATTGCCCACCTCTGCCACTTTCTGTGTTCATGTACACATGTGTACGTGCATATACTAGGTGTGTGTGTGTTACAGTTAATGTGTGTGTGTGTGTGTGTCTGTGTTTTGTGTATTTGCTAATTGTCCACTGCCTTGCTGGGGCACTAATAACCACATAAACTGAGTGAGAGCTCTGAGATGGGCATTAAAGAAGATTCAGACACACCCCTCGGCATGCCTTGAATAATGATCTTTTCTATCTGCCTTCCCTTGTCCTTTTGGCTGTGTGTGTGTGTGTTTGTGTGTCTGTGTGTCTGTGTGTGCGTAGCGGTCCACCTGTTAGGTCTGACCTGGCATCTGCGGCACGGCGAGAGCCAGCTGTACGAGAACGGCCTGAGCTCGGCGGACCAACAACAGGAGGACCGCAGCAAAATCAGACCTACCAGCTCCATCCACCTGCTGGACACACTCAACCCTGAAAACACACATGCTGGTGACAGAGGTGAGCTGACACACAGTATACACAATAATAACAGATGTTCTGCTCTTTACTATTGACAGGATTTGCCTGTCAGTAACAACAAAGCATTTCATTTAATTTTACTAACTGCGCTTGGCTACTTTTATTTTGTATTTCTCTGACATTTTAAAAGCAATAAACAAATGTTAAATTAACTAATAAACTTAAAGGGGAACTCCACTGATACTGGTCTTAGGGAGTACAACTGCATATCTGGAAAAAGTTGTATAAAGCATTTTGTGGCTCCAGAGGGAGTTAAATGTCCTCAAGAGATGTCACTCGAGTAAATGTCTGTTAGTGTTGAAGACTACAAGTTTGAAATTAAAACAATTGCATTGTGGGTAAAGTAGGCCCCAGGTGTTGACTAGGAAGAGGAATACGTGGAATAAAAAAAGAGGTATAAGTTTGATCTTTTTTTTAATTGTCCATTGTGCAACAAGCAGCCAGTATTTAAAAAAATATATTTTTAAATGTAACTTAAATAATATGAAGGAATCAGACACTCAGAAATCAATCTATTAAAAATACAACAGGGTCAGACAGCCAGTTAGTCTTTAAACAGCATTTCCATTTTATGGAGGCTGTTAGGTCATTTCCATGGCACAATCCAATGTTGTTTGCTATAACATTTTACCCTCCATATTATATACTTAAAATGTGCTGCTCTGTGGCTGTGAACTCTTGCTGTGATTTGCGTCAAACTCATCGAATAAACAAGACGTGACTTAGTCTGCTCATATTAGGCTTCACAAAGCAGGCTTTTTATGATAAACTACACACATGCATGAGAAAGGTCAAAACTCATTTCTATAACTCTTTAGAATATTCATCTCATTATGCTCCTGTTTTTCAATCATTTTTTTCTCCAGGATTTGATAGAAGCACAATTATTAAAATAGTAGTAAGACTAGAAAATCCTCTTGAATTGTAAATATGAGCATTTAAACATAATGATTAGAACATGTTGCGACTTACTATATGTCAATTGGCATGAATTCCAATCAGTTCCTATTGCATTAGGACTCTGGGCTTGCATACAAAACACACTCTGCACAATGAATGTTCCAATACGATAAAGAGACATCAGTCCAGAGATCAGCCGTGAACTGATTACTCATTTATTAGGAAGGCAAGGTAATTGGTTAATCATGTTCCCTCTTAGCCATTCCGTGACTGGAATAGCCTTTCTCCACTCGGCCGTCTCTCAACTAGCCAGAGGAATTACTAACACCAATTTAACCCCATGACATGGGACATTAATTGTGAGTGTTCCGGGTCATGAAGTCAGGCAGGACATAGCAACCTTCACGGTTAGACTGACTCTGATGGATATTACATTGGATGCTGCCGGAGCCCATGTTCAGCACCTATACAGAGAATGTGCAAGCCAAATTGCAACCCGCTGCAATTTAGGCAACCTGGGACATCCCTTAAGCAACTATTCTTGATGAATCCTCACATTCGGAGGATTAACACTCTCATCAGTAGCTAAATCCTCCGATAGAGCGCGCAGGGGTCATGGAAATCACTTCCGAGTGTTGCGTCACAACAATCTATTGTTTCAACTCCTATTGCTTTATATGCTTCATGAAAGCTGGGAAATCAAAATGGGCAAAGCTAAGCCGTTGATGCAGGGGGCTCAGATTAATAAAATTGGCACGGTAGAGGTGGTCCCCGGGCAGAGGAGGGCCAGAGAGATTAGAGATTAGACTGTAATCCAGTGTGGCAGATTATCACGCTCATCCTGCTGTACCCATCACCTCTCACACCAAGAGACCACACAATCCCCTAGATTACACAGCGAAAGATGGTGAGAGGAGGCTGCGGGGAATGGAAATGATAAACACATGACACGGTAGGGAGAGAGGAGAGTGAGAGTGATGGGAGGAGAGATGAATGATTGATGGATACCAATCAACATGAAGGATGTTTGAGAGATCCGCCATAAAAGTGGCACAAGCTAAATAATTGCTGACATTAAGAGACAATTTTCATGAAACAACTTATTAACCATTTTCATGGCTTTTGTCTGCAAAACAGAGAACCCAAGCAGCAAAATGTTCTTCTTTTATTTTGGAACAAATTATTTTATTGTTGGTGTGCTGCTATAAACACAAGTAACAACATAACCGTGGGAGCATAAAGATAGCTGAGGAGACTGATTGGAGGATAGTTATCAGTTTCTGCTTGTTTTGAAATAAACTGATGACACAGTAGGGAGAGATGAAACGAGCTCAGCGGAATGATTGGAAGGTAGTAATCTTCTTGTATTCTTGTTTGTGTATCTTTTAGTGTTGTTGTTTTTATGTCAACTTCAATGCCATAAAGATAGGCTCGTGGTTTGATTTGTTGGCTCTACCCCAAAATCTGGATCTGGAGCAGCAGAATTCTAATCTACCTTACGAGGCAGCTTGCAGCATGGCACTAGATACTAATTGACATGTTGTGTCATCTGCGTAAGGCTAGTGTCTTGTCAAGCCGTGCGCGGTGTGTTTTATGTTCTTCGCGCTATCTCTCCTGCAGTTTCCAGAGATCACCAGGAGCCCTTCTTAGTCCTCCACACATAAAAGCCTCTCTAATTAGTGCTACATTAATTGCCACTCACCCCATGATAATCAACCTCAGGCTGATGTGCACGCGTGAAACTGCGCGCACAAACACTCCATCTTTCTCCTCTCTCTTCTGTAGTTTTATATCTGACATACTTGCATATACGAGCATGCGGACATGACACTCCCCACACACACACACACACACACACACAAATTCCTCTGGTGCAGATGAAAGCTGAAGTGCCCAGAGAAGAAATTTTCTGTCAGTGGATTCCCTGCCTTAATGAAGTACATTCAAGTTTGAGAATAATATTTCACTCAACGTGGAATGCCGGATATATAAATGGTATGAAATTATACAAACTGACATACAGTAGAGCGGCATAATGCCTCATTATAATGCGAAGATGATGAAATGTGGAGCTTGTGGAATGCCATTTGAGCCTATGCGATGATTGTATAAACCACTGTATGAAAGGAGAGTTAGTGCTGAATTGTTTTCACTCGATCTGATGGTGTGGTTGGAAATGGTGTGTAGATGGATGGAATGTGACACAGACAGAGAGGAGGGCTCTTAAAGAGCGCATCAATATTCTAGACTGCGTGCAGAGAGAGTGGAGGGGAGCGAGGCTGAGCAGTGTGTATGTGTGCAGAAGAGTAAGAAAGTGTGTGCATATTGTATGGATGTATGTATGTGGGGAAGTGGAGATGTGTCTGTGGGAGGGATGAGTGTGTGCATGTGTGCAAATGCTGATGGACTGGTCCCTGTTACACTGGTCTCATTGATTTTCTCACGCTGGGATACAGTCTCAGGATGTAACACACACACCCACAAACACACAGACACACGTAGAGAAAGTATAGATCATTTAATGAACCGCCCGCTTGAGCGCCTCAAGTTGAGAAAGCCTAACAGGAGAAACATTTCTGTCTGTTACCCAACCTGCATTCAAAACAACTCCTCCAAATCTAGTTTAAGAAATTAAACATAATGTCAAGCTGCAGTCAGTATTTACAGTAAACATGACACATTTTATGAAGAGCAGAGGGCTTTGTAGTACTCACTCTTGACATTTGAGAGTAGCAGATTGACGTCATAGGCTGACATAAAATAAATAAATAAATACAAAATCTCTTTCAATTTTTATCTTTTTAGTAAAAAGACTGGAATTTCCTTTTTGAAAATATAATATTACTTTTGGCCAAAAGAGGTTAAACAGGGTTGTGGGTGACTTGCACTTAACATGAGTGTTTCCATGTTATGCTACATATGCCTAGTCCACTACAGTAAAATATTGAATTTTTTTTTACTGGCAGGTGTAGTGACTAATTACTTAACTTACTAAGATTTTACATAAAAAAAACACATGATCATAGAAAATACAACCAATTGTAAGATTGGACCATCAAGCAGGATAGTGTAATATATATATATATAGTATAATGCAGTATAGTATAAAGTACTTAAAATTAGCTCCACCTTGACCTGCTATAATATTTAAATGCTATTTACACACATGCATCAGTATTAAAAATCTAATAATGTAGCATATAATAATATATCACTCACGGAGACCATTCCTCTTTAGGAAATAAGCTCTTTCACTTAGAAACTTTAAGTACATTTTGCTGGTAGTACTAGTATACTTGTACTTAAGCTAGATTTAAAGCCATGGCTTTTACTTGTGATAGAGAGTTTTTCTATTATGTTGAATTTGTTCTTTCACTGTTGAAAATTTGGTTTAAATTTTTTTAATATTTCTCTATGCAAGTATTGGGACCCTGACCGACAGGTTCCCAATACAAATCTGAGGGAGTCACAATATTATTAAAAGAATAACAAAGAAAAAACTTTTTTGTGTTACACAAAATTCTGTTAATTTTTTTCTCACTTTTCTATCATTTTTGCTTTTATCTTGTGGATACTTCAGTGCTTTAGAAAATCCTCCAAATGAAACAATCAATGAAGGAAAATTGCCGTGGTCAAACTGCTCACAGGCCATGACCACACGAAGGCATCACATTACTTTACCGGACACAAGAAGACACTAATTTCTAGTGGTCACAAGCCAAAAGTGTTGGGACCCACTGCTCTCCAACATCAATAACAACAATATTCATGATTAAGTAAGCAACAATCAAAGTTAGCAAAAACATCTTTTGGTATTAAGCTATTTATTAAGAGCTTAGTGCTCAAAAACTCAGCTCATTTGCCTGTCATCACATTCTGATTCAAATGTTGCCGAATTTACTGGATTTATTGGACTAAAACCTTTTTCTAACTGAGCCTCGCCCACTTAAGACCAGTGCGAAGAGCAAAGTGGGGAAAAAAGGAAATATGAAAACAATTTAGTTGAAACAACCAAAATTGTTCAAACTTTGGGAGAAATTGTGCGTTCATATGTGTTCCCATAACTCGTAGCATAGAGCTGATTCAGAAAATTGTATTTTCAGGACCCTAAAGTAAAGAAGAGAAGTATCGACTATTACAAGACTTAAATACGTATGGATATAGTTATTTATTAAAATGAGTAGCATATAGCCTATATCTAGTAAAGCTCTGGTTTGCACCTTCCCCGCTTCTGCCCAGACTAGGTTACTACAAGCTTAGTAGAGGGAAATAAAAACTTCACAAGTGCTCTATCCATGTGTCGATTTGTACAACACATATTACATGTGTAACAATGTAAGTGCACTGAGAGTGTCATGGAGTGAATGAGTTTGTGAACAGGCAGACATGTCAGTCACAGACATAGCCTGAGGCCTGATGGTAGAAGGTGAGGACGAGAGAGTAATGGAAGGCCTTAAGGCCAAGAGCATTATCTTCTCCTGACTCTGACTGACACTCATTAGGCTGCACAGTGGAGAGAGGAGGCTGAAAGCTTATTAAGCCAACTGCTCAAAAGGCCCTTAATTGAATCCAAGTAATTATAGAGACCTTGCCCATTGTGATATTTTTATTCATCCTGCGGCAAACTCAATCTCTCTTGCATTTGGAACACTATTAATGTTGTCTGCACCAATGTGTGTGAGATCCACACACAGGCCTACGCTTCAATATCGACCAACACTCGAGCACGCACACACACCCACACACCGACACACCCACACACACACACACACACTTCCCGTCCCCCCAGACATGTCCTGTCACCAACACCCCGGCTGCACTTTTATTCTGTTCTCTGCTTCATTAGAATCTGAGGGATAATAACATTAATTGCAAAGACAGTTTAGTTCCTTTGAAAATAGATTACAGGTGTAATTGTTTTACCTGAATAACCCGTAGGCAAGAGAAATTAATTAGACCTTGTGTCCCAAGTCCTAATGTAGCTCATCTCTTTCGTTGGCCTGGCGCACACACACTAGACACACAAAAACGCTCAGAGACACACAACAGACTGACAGACAAATGGGCAGGCAAACCCACATTGACACTGACTAGAAACACACACTTCAGAGGAAGGATGAAGGATGACAATGTGGAGATTTCTAGTCATTAGAAATGGGTGTAGAGTTAAGTGTTCAAATTTAAAACCACCTTAATCCAGATGTCCTGTGGCATAGAAACCTTTCAAGGACTAAATAAGGAGAAAAACATTGCAATGTGTGCATGTGCTAGCATATTGTGGGTAAGTAGTGTCAATGAAGGCATTAGATGTGTTATGTGCACACCATGTCACACTACCAGTATAATTGGCTGAGGCAGCATCATCATTATACTGTACAGTAAGCAGACCTGCCCACTAACCCTTTATCGTTTTCATCAAGGGCACGTTGAGCTTGATGGCAGACATGAATAAGCTACGCAACACTTTCATCGCAAGCTAAACAAGCTCAACATTCTGAAATAAACCTTAATACATTTTTTTGCTTACAACTCGCTTCTGCTGCCAACTAATGATGAAAAGCACAAGAGGAGATTTATGCGATGCCATTTATTTTTATTTTTATACTAAGTTACCCATAGCAAGTGGGATTTTCAAGCTGCTTTTTGCTTATTAAAGCCACAAGATAGCAAGGTGTGAAGGAATTTTACCTCCGTGCTTGCACATTGGCTTGTTTAAGCTTGTATTCCTTTTGCCTGCCAAGTAGGAATAAACAGAGATTTGCTGTTTTGAAAGATATTTTCAAGGAATGGTCTCAGGTTTTTTTTTTCCGCTGAGATACACGGGGCTACGGCGCTGATGGAACACATTGATTGACAGCAGTAATCTGAGCAGCTGGGGAGGCCCGGAGGAGCCCTAGTCACCATGTGATCCGTCTGGTTTCTGCGGGACTCCCAAAATGCCTCAATCTCACCCTCTTTTTATGCAGGCTGCAGTATTATTCTCTACTGCTGAGACAGAAGGAGAGAGAGATGCAAGGAGGGTTTTTCGTCTTTCTTGCATCAGCAGCTGTAACTTGACACCACCACCACCTCTTTGGACGTGGTCCTCTCGTCTCTTCTCTTCCCCCTCCTCTTTTTCTTCCTCCCGTCTGCAACTCCCCCCCCCCCCTCCGTCTCTCGCACCCCACCACCCATCCTCACGGCTGCCCTGAGCGCCGCTTTCTGTCCCCGTGTTGCATCAGACTCAGAGAGGAGCTGTACAGTAATTAGCATCAGAAGGACCTGCCTGCTCAGCTGCCCGCCAGCCTGCCAGTCAGCCTGCGCGCCTGTCTGCCCGCCAGTGTTCTGCCAACTGCCATGCCCTATTCATGTCCTATTCATCTGTTGTAGAATAAAAGGCTGCTTTCCTCGGGACATCCATCCCTCTGCTGGCCTTTATTTTTTTGTGGCAAGGCACAGGAGTGAGGATTAGCATTAAAAGGAATGGACTGCTGAGGTAGACTCAGCAGGAACGCATGAATGCATACCGTAGTTCTGCCAAGTTGGTTTTATTCTGTTTGGTAGATATTTCAGTACAGGGACAATTTATGCTTCACACGGGACACCTCTCTCAATTTTCTCTTTCATTACAAACCTGTTTGAACTCCCTTTTTGTTCTCATCCCCCTCTCATGCTTCTCTCCCTTTGTCTTTCTTCCTCTTCTAACCAGCTCTCTTGTCAAAGCCCAGTCTAGTTCAATCAATTAACCAATTAATCAATTTACTTTTTTCAATCCCGTGGTTCATAGATAAAGGGGGTAGAAGATAAAAAGAAAAATCCAATGCTTTGGCATGTATCAGCACGATATGTGACATTTTGTGAGAGAATGTTGGAAAATGATGGGACAATTTTGGTTAGAAAGAAACAAAGAGAGTCTGCAGCCATGCTGCACAGTGGACCTTTGAGCTAAATACTAATGTCAGCACACTAACATGCTCACAATAACTATGTTAACATGCTGATGGTAGGCAGGTATAAAGTTTACCATGTTCACCATCTTTGTATCGCTTTTTAGCATGAACACATTCGAACATATGTGATGAAATAAGGTCTTCACAGCGTGTGTTAATGACGAGGATATTAGGAAAGCAATGTAAGTATTCAATTAGGTACAGCAGTGTTACTACCTTAGGTAAGTATGTTAACATGCTAATATTTACTAATTTTCACTAAACCCAAAGTACAGTTGAGGCTGATGGAAATGTCATAATTTGTGCAGGCATTTAGTTATAATCCAAAGTATTTTACAAATAGATAGATCGCTAAATGAAAAGATCCCCAAAGTTATTGCAGTACAACCTGAGTGGGACAAAAGTGTGCGTACCAGATTTCATGACAATCCATCCAATAGTTGAATAGGATCCAATAATTGAGACATTTCTGTAGAACTGGTTTACTAACCGACCAACAAAAGACCAAAGTTGGCATCCCTAGAGCCACGCCGCTGGCATTGCTATAGAGGTACAGCATCAGTAGAAACAGGAGCTGCTCGCAGGCATGCACTCTCTACCGCCCTATCTGTGTGACAGTACATGTGATATATGCCGGCCGGCCTGTGGGTGGGCATGGTGTCGCCATAATGGAGTGGTAAAGCTGCAGGCATTATAGATTGAGAGCGAGCGGCCTCGTCCATGAATCTGCCCCTAACTGTTCTTCTGGCTTTGTGGCCGTAACGATCGGCTGGCTCCCCTCTGTCACCGTATTTCCTCCATCTTAGTTTAGAAGCAGAGATATATCTCTCCATAAAGGCCGACACAAAGAGGGCTGGAGAGCCTCGCCGGCTCCCCTACACAAAAGACTCGGGCCTGCTGGTTGATAAAGGCTTATGGAGAGGAGAGGAGCTGATGGCCAGGGGACTGTTGGAAAGACCTATTCTCTTCACACACAAAAACACGCTCTCACTCAAGACACTATCTTTGTGCTGTGACGCTGCCCTTTGAATGCGTGCGTGCACGTGTGTGTGTGTGTGTGCCACTGCCCTCCTCACTTTCTCTCATCCACCTCTCTGTCTCTTTCACACACATGCTAACACGTACACACACTCTTTTTTTTTCTTGTTAGAAGATGCTAATATAGCACATGACAAAGCCCCAGTAGACAGCTCTCAGACAAAACATTTCCCTTCTAAAGCAGTTCATCTTTATGCAGAGCCTATCCAAAGGATTGCCAAGGTCTCTTGAAAAGCAGGATTTTCACCAGCACTCAGTCATTCCTGACGTCTATTCAGTCTCACTTCATTAGTATGGCCGCTGATCACACTGATGTTTGAGGACATCAGGTTGGTTGTTAATTGCTCCTTCTGATACTGAAAACAACTCCCTGTCTAGCTTGAAAAAATCTGCAGTATGTGACTTAATATCACCTGCCTGTGGTTTTTATCTGCAGAGAAGTGGGTGCGAGGCCGGGCCATCGACCGTGGCGAGGTCGACATTGGAACCCAGCAGAGCCAGGCAATCCCACCAGGACTATTTTGGAGGTTTCATATGACTGTGCACCATCCGACCTACATCAAGTTCAACCTATCTCTCTCACACAACGCATTGTTGGGGGTCTACGGACGCAGGAACATACCGCCTACACACACTCAGGTAAAGGAGGCTCCTGTTGTAGCATGCTGTTTACCCTGATGGGCTTGTTTACTGAAGTACCACAGTACCACATCCACACTAATGCACCTTTTTCTCTCCATATTGGCCTTTAATCCACACTAAGGCAGTGTTTTTGAGTGAGCTGACAGAAATGGGGTGAACTGAAAATGATGTACACACAGTTGTGTATGTGGCATATTTGTGCCTCGATCATGCCTACGTGATGGGGTATTTTTTAACACACTTATAGCTTTTTGTAAGCACATAAATTATATTTTGTAGAGAAAATATTATCTTGCAAAGAATCATTTAATTTGAGCAAACAAATCTATTCTGTGCTCAATAAATGTTTCTGCTATTATCACATACAGAGTCTCTCTTGGTCTTTCAACTTTGCTTGCATACTCATCTGAAAAGATGATGTTCAGTGATTCTCACTTTTTAGGGGTGGGCGATGTGGCCCTAAAATTATATCACAATATTTCTGGGTATTTCTGCGACAACGATATTCCTGATGATATGAAAAGAAATACTGACAAAAATTCTTCATTATTCATTTCAAGAACATAAAATTGCAACAAAATAAGTGTTTTATGTCAGTTTGCCTTCTAACATGAGTAAAAACTAAACAAATTATCCCTCAGTTATTTTTATATATGTGTATATATATATTCGAAGATTCTACCGTTGCCATGGTAATTGACGTCCACATCAGTACTGGAAAGCTGCGTTCCAGCTGCACCAGATGCACCATGTCATGTTCCAGCTGCAGCGCAGCCGCCGGACCTGGTTGCAGCCATTCTTGACGGTGTTTGTGATTCAACTAGACACGCCGCAGCTCGTTTTCAGGAGAGCATCTCCGTTCTGCTCTGCTTAAAATACACCAAGTTTATTTTATGACAGAAGCCACAGATCGAGCTGGGCAGGAAGTCAGACACAGGAACAGCATAGACTATCAGGTCATTTTTCAAAATAAAACACCCTGTGCAGACTAGCGACAGTAAAAACAGACAAAAAAACCAAAAACATTTAACTACTTAGCCTAATTACCCATGGTCGAAGGACAAAAACCAAGGGATAATTACCAAATCAAATCAACAAAAGTTAACAAAAATGGGCAGGCAAAATGCTCCGCTTTTGAAATGCTCCTGGTGGGTAGTATGAAGCCATGCGGAGGACAGAACAAAACTGTATTGTAGACGTGATGTTTATAGGGCCGTGCTCGGTGGAATTAAGCCATTACGTAAGTAAATAATGACCGCAAGTTTGAGGAAAGTATGATAACTTGTGCTGACAATTGTGCTTTAGCCATGCTTGTTGTCGCTGTGCATAACAGTATGACGTCATTACGTCAACAAGTGGGAATATCACCATTATGACACTATGAACTTTTTAAAATCATATTAAAAATGATACTGGTTTAATTGTGAACGATACGATGCCTGCTCAGAGAGGTCAGGGGTTGTGTAGCAGTTCGAAGTAAAGAAAACAACTTCCTGTCATCTCTAACCTTGTATGTGATCACTCATTATAATTGTCAGTAAAGTCAATCACACAACACATGTGTCAATAAACTGTATTTATGCTTGTTTTCTCAGACAAGTTTGCAAGCATAATATAAGGATTTGATCAACGTCTCAGAGCAGGAATTGCTGTGTGCCTCTTTAACAGGTAGCATTTATGAGCCATGAACAAATTCTGAAAACAGAAACAGAAAATACGTAAATTATAACAATTAAATTGTGAGTTTGGCTGTATTAAAACTACAATGTCAGTGATGAGGTTTTACTAGCTGAGACTCTGCAGAGTAATCCGGCCTTTTCTGTCATACCAGATGTTGACTGTGACGCAAAGTGTTATTTGTCGGCTAAAAGAAGAAGAAAAGAGATTTTGCCATCTTCCCCATGTGGACAGAGCTCTTCACAAACAACTTAAAAAGTCATGTCATTTTCACAAGGACACAGCGATTTCTGACTTTGTCAGCTTAAAGGGGATAAAATGTGTCTCAGAAACAATACACACACATGCATACGTTGTACACAGTGTAGAACTGCATTGTGCCATGCAAGAAGCACATATACAGACAAAAGTACAACACACACTGAGTCATCTGCTTTTTAACATCAGTGCGCCCCTGCTCTTGCCTGCATGAAGAGGTCTAATTAGCTGTTTTTGACACTAGTGTGACACACAGCCCTCAGGGGGAATAAGACTCAGCGAGTGCTTGCTAGTTCAAGGAGGTTTTAGGATGGAGAGGAGGGGAGGGAAAGACGAGGGTGGTGGGGAAAGTTAAAGAGTGTGAGATAGAAGCACAGAAGGTTTATCCAAATGAAATAATAGTCTGTTCCTTTTGAAAACCTGGGTGGTAAAGTCTGCCCATGCTATTAGCAGCACACCAAGTTCTTGAACCAACTGCTGTGGAACACGTCTGGTAGAGGACTGAGCTGCCATGGATGATGATTTTCCTTTTTTTCTTTGGATTCATGTTTCACAATTTGCATCTGATATCCACATCTAATGCTATTCCCCAACTTCATGTATGCAGGCAGTTTTCCAATAGCATTCAATTGGCAGTTTCACAAAGCTCACCCAATACCAGCCACACACCACTGCACAACGTTTGGCTTGCAAATTTCCGTTGCATTTATGCAGGTTTGGTGAATTCCCGTCTTGCTTAAATCAATTGGATGATGTTGTTGTTGTGTGATTGTGTACAGTTCGACTTTGTGAAACTGTTGGATGGGAAGGCGCTGCCCAGGTCCTTGACTGATCCCGTCTCAACTGCCAAAGCACCCAAAGGCCTGCTGCTGAGCGGCCTCCAAGAAACAGGCTTCATTGAGTACATGGACCCCGGCACCTGGCACCTGGCTCTCTACAACGATGGACGCAACCTGGAGCAAGTGTTACTCCACAGCACTCCAATAGGTGAGGAGGATTATTACAGATTCACTGAAACTGGTAGCTTTTCTTCTATGTCTTCAAAAGACATTTAGTGTTAGCATGAATATTTGTTATCCTTTTTCTAGTTATAAAATTGTATTATGTGGGCATGTCACTGTTTGTATCTCAGGTTGCTCACTGTCTTGTCATTTCTCCCCTTTCATCCGTTAATATGCAAAAAACATAAGGTGATGGCCAAGAGTGGTGTGAAACTCGTTGACATTTGCAGGGAACTTTTCCTGTTATAAGAGTGAGTTTGGCATGGCAAGAGACAGCCGTTAGAAAGGGGAGGACAGCTCCTGTTGTAATGACAGGGCTTGCTAACTGCAGCTCATTGCTATGACACACACGGATGGCAGTGTAAATTGAAGGATGTGAATAATGCAAGAGTACGTGGCTGAATATAGACAAGTGGATAATTACCAGGGCAGTTTCTTCACTCCCACTTTGTCCAGTACTCCTTAAGAGAATACAGTGTTGAAATGAAAAAAAAAAAAGTGTTGGGAAATGTAGTAGCACAGTAACAATATTGGGGGACTTGGTAATTTGTAGGTAGCAGACAGGTAATATGGCAATTACAAAGCATGCAGTATGTGATGAACAGATATAATGAGAAGCACTCCATGAAACAGACTCTATTTTGGGATTTATATCCCACTGATCTTTAACTGGCCACACATTATTTTGTTTTTATTTTATTCAGTTAATGATCAGGAACAGTGCACCAAGTTTCCTCCATCCTTATAAGCAAAATATGTGTATCACCAACCTCTTAAAAGCCCAAATCACTGAACAGCTCCATAGTGCCAAAACATGGTACTGAAGACATCTTTTATCGTCATATTGACACAGTTCTTTATATAATGACTGACAGCATGTGACAGCTAAACACAGATTTGATTTCAGAGCTGTCAAACATTTGTTGACTTGTGTGCTGTCTGTAAAGTCTGGAATATACCAGACCTATTTTGAGTCACATATTTTGTGCTAAACAGGAAATGGTGACGTTAACAAAGAGTTAACTTTCCTTTTTCTCTTCAATAATCAAAACAAATAGAGACACAACAGATGGGCTCAGTATAGCAGCCTTTAGTCCACTTAGGTTTTTCAAATAATTAATCAAGTGATTTGGCTTGAAAGAGGAAAATAATATGAATGGATTGATGTCAAAGTTCATTTCACTGGCCATTTACACCTCTAACGAGGGTTACAAACAGACACTGAATTGTTTTGGAGGCAGAAAATCAAAACCATTGAGCTACAGTATAATAAATTCTAATAAGAGACACAGTATGCTGTAGAGTGGAGCTTTATGGGGAGATGGGAAGAAATGAGATGATCTCTGTCGGGAAATTGAGCTTTTCCGCAGCAAATAGTAACTGGATACAACAAAGAAACAGAGAGTATAAATAAGAGAATAGCAAAAAGACAGTCGTAAAAATAAATAAATAAAATAAAATCAATACAGTGTATAAGTATGACAAGAAGGAGACTACAGAGCATGAAGAATATGAAAACAATTCACGAAAATATCCTGAAACATGCTTTTCAGAGAAACAAGGAGACATACTATATGTAAAACATGTTTTGGTGTTTAAACATGCTTGGAAGAGTAATGAGGTATGTGATTATATGAGACAGAAAACGCTGTCATAAATAATCACTATTATCATCATCCTGATAAAAGTAAAAAGAAGAAAGAAGGTAGGTTTGGGAGAACAATCAAAGCTACATGTGTTTGGTCAGCTGATAACTGACCTGCATCAGTCAGAAGACATTATGTTGTTCTGTCATCCGTTCACAGACCATCACACACACACACACGCACCCACACACACACAGCATTCAGTTACATCTTAACTCTGTGCTGCTGCTGAGTAGGACAGAAAATTGTCGACATAAATGCTGATAAATATACTGTAATATATGCTGATATGTGTATACACTATACAGTGATTTTCCAGTGGTTCTGACTATACTGTATAAATCAGTCATAGATGTTGAAAAAACGAATAAAAACAGTCAGAGAACATCTGCTGATTTCAAAATACACATCATTATGTAGATTCAAATTTAATTTTCAAACATTTTCACCATTTTGTACAGAAAAAACAGTAACAGATGCAGAGAAACCTTTTTTTCTCCTCCACTTTTATTTAAATTTACATGTGACCCACAAAAGCTCCGGCTTAATGATTTCTGCTGTTTTGCCACCTCCACTCCAGCCCCATCTTTTTTAATTCTACTCAGCCTGTACCCAGGCAGAGAGTGGTGCTTCCTGCAGGGCTATTAATTATGCATAATTGCTATACTTCAGCTGTCATCACACGTCCTCTTGAATATTATATCTTCTACACAACGGCAACAAAGTATAAGAAAAAGTTTCATGTAGATACCTGGAACTTTTAACAAAATAGATAATAAACAAAAAAGTGGTTAGCTAGCAGCTGGATACTTCTAGTTAACTGAGCAGCCATTTCATTTTTTCATTAATTCATAAAGCCCAAGGGTCATAAAGCATAGCTGAAACTTTACGGGCTCATAAAGTACAATTGGAATGCTTATTTGACCAATCAGATAACTTGGCTGGAAGCACCTCTTTTATAATAGCATTTAACTGCAATAACTTATGGCATGAATGATTTCTAACTGGAAAGGGTTTAGTCAGTGGAAAGAACCGAGTGGGTATGTCATGGATGCCCACACACGTGCGCACGCGCGCACGCGCGCACACACACACTATATACTGTAACAAATAAAGACATGGCTCACCATACATTATGTGTTAATTGCCTTGAGGTTTTTATACGTTGTTGAGACATTGACCTGAATGATACAGAGCTTATATCCAGGCGCGGATCTAGAGAAATATTAATGGGGTGGAGAGAGGGTCGCAATGAGACTATAAGGAGTGTCAGAAATATATACTGTATATTCTGATTTAATCGCAACACAATCACGTATATCAGTATTTGCTTACAAAAGCCCCCAAATTAAGATATTATACTCAAAAACATAACATTATTGACACACATGAGTAAAGCGTTAACTAGAAAAATATCTAAATTTTAATAATGGTGTACACACATTCACTAAAGTTTTAGTGAATGTGTGTTGTTTTTCACTTACAGCCCGATCGATGTTTCCCAACAGACTTCTGAAATAAGACGCAAAGTGATCAGTAATTATGTCAATTCAAGCTTTCTTTAGGGGTTTAAATTGGCTCCTAAGTAGAGACTTAGGCTACATATAAATACAATTTATACTCTTATATACTCTGTGAAGCCACACATTTAGTGTTATGATCCAAGATATCCAGTGTTTATCCAGTAATGCTGATTAAATGGAAAAAGTCATTTTCTCTCTCGCTTTAATTTGAAAATGTGGTGAAAGTGCAAACTCTTAGGTACCAAGCTTTGAATGAACTGTCACTGCATTGCTGGGTGACTAATGTGGCTTTTTGTTTGGGGCTTGTAGCGCGTGATTTTAGTGCCTTTTAAACTGGGTGCTTTTGCACTTGCATGACTGATCTGAAATTTGGACATGTTTGTATGCAGAATGAGCAGTTTCAGAGATGTTGGTAGCTGCGGGCAATCCAGAGACACTTTTAAGCACTTTTCAGTGAATATTTGGGTTTATTCAGGTTCAATCCATCCCTCACACAACCAAACACAATGTACTATTACTCAACAAAACACGTCTCAATAAAACGACCTCGCCGCTATCCATCTGCGGCCGTTCCTGGTCCGGTCGATCTGCCCCTGCTTATGTCACTGTGACAACCCTGCACTGTACAGCCTTGCGAGCTTTCTGACGGATCACTCCTCTCCTCTGGATTAAAAGGAACGTGAACTTGCAGATGAGTTTTTGTTCATTGCATGTGTCAGGTGCCAGATACAATATTGGAAATTGTGTATGTGAGTCTTTTTTCAAGAGAGAGAAAAAGACACATATGGAGAAAGGTTTGTGAGTCCTCCTGACTGTGTGGGAGAAAAGATGATTGCCACTCCTTCTCACCATCAGTGTGACGATGACAGGTGATGGAGGTGAAAATGACTTTGGTTTCTGTAGTGATGCACTGCTGTGGAGGATAACGCTGTGCTGTCGGCTACTGGCAGGGCCTGTCTCATTAGCATGTGTCACATGGGCCTCAAGGCGGGTGTCACATAATAACGTTGCGTGCATGTGTTTGTAAATGTGTGTGTGTGTGTGTGTGTGTGTGTGTGTGTGAGCGAGCGAGCCATGCCATTGAAGGATTTGTCATCCATGCTCCCTGAACAGAGCGAGCCAGGGGACTGCAGTGGTTTGACTCTGGAGTCGATCCCTGTTCAGAGGAGCCGAGCAGGACGGCACAGGGTCAAATAAAGGATGACATCCTTGACACCCATTTTAATTACTCTATCTAGCTTAGATAGAGCACGCCTGGCACAAGACAACCAGCAGCACAGCTCAAATCCACAACTCTGCCAGCCACTGGGTACATCTCCACCAGAATCTTCCATCTCGAGTAGAGCTGACAGAGCTCAGCGGGCTTATATAATGCTCTAAAAGCATAGAAGTGCTCTCCCTCTTTAGCTATGTTTGCCATGTTTTCTGTACCCGGAGAATGAGATCTGACATGATGGACATATCAGTGGGAGAAAAGGAGAAAAGGAGAACGGTAAAAGGAAGGCAGCTAATTGAAGTCCAATGGAGGAATATGATGAAACGCACATAGCCTACATAAGAATATGATGAAACACAAGTATCCAGATGAGACAAAGCACTGGTAGGAACAAGCATCGCATTGATCTTTGCCAACCCCGAGAATGTACCGTAGCTACTGTAGCGACGCAGTATTACCCACTAACTCGTGCACTCACAATGTCAGATTTTATGTTGTTCAATCTCGTTCCAAACTGCACCCTTGTAAACAGTTTGTTGATTAAGCTTTGATGTTTGTAAATTTGCGTTCTCTGTGTTTCCAACCTGTAATGCAGTATAATGTGCTTAGCGCTACTGAGTGTAAGTGAGTGCTTGGCCAGTCCCCAGAGAGTGATAGCAGCTGGATCAGACTAATCTAATATAGCCCCTGAGTCTGGGGAGCCATCCATTGCTTATCAGATCTCTCATTCAATAACAGTGAGCTATGCCAGCTTATGGAGTTACATGTGGAATATTTTCAGGTTTGTTTTTTTTCTCCGCCTTTTATGTCCGATTTGTGAGTGCACCTGTGTGACTATTTGTGTATGTGTGTGTTTGTGCAGACTCAATGGATGGTTGCGCCACAGACTGTAATGGAAACGGAGAATGTGTGGCTGGACACTGCCACTGCTTCGCTGGATTCTTGGGTCCTGATTGTGCCAAAGGTAAGAGAGATAGATATAGCATATATATATGATAAAGGATAAGGCTGACATTGTTTTATAATATAATTTTGGCAACATAAACTATTTCCTGTTGTTTCGATTCTGCTGTTTTTCAAGCTACTGTCAATAAAACTTGACACTTGCTACACATTGGTTTCACTTTGAAAGCAGTCTAGTGACTTAAAGGGCAACCACCCCTACAGATACTAATTTGAAATATCTGCAGGAAGTTTTATTCACAGCAACTCAACAGTACTTGAAAATTGGTAGAGTGGGAGCAACTGAAATTAATTAGTGAACTAAAATAATATTTCTGTTAAAAAAACAACGTGTAATACATGATGAGTGCTGTTTTAATATACAATATGCAGAATTTATCCAAGCAGATAGAGTACAGGTAATGCTTTTTTTCCCAGCCTTTCCTGACTTTGTTTGTGTTGGCCACAACCCGGGGTATTCTTTAAGACTAGGCTATTACTTTAATACCAGCTTTTATATGAAAATTTACAGTATGTGGGATTGACTCAAAATAAACTCCAGTTTCCATATTCATTATAAACAACAGTGTAGCTCATTAATGTGTTTTAAAACATTTTTGGACAACGATGGAGTTCTATGGCCCAGAGGTATAAGCTTTATCAGACTGTGGCTACACAGGCAAAACTTGCCAATTCATTGTTGGTTTGGGTCTTTTCATGGAATTTGTTGATAATAAGAAAAATATAGAACATTACCATCATTTAACTGCAACATTTCCGCATCATCTTCACAGCTCTACCTGTCTATTTTGCTCTCCAACTTTCTTTTCTCTTCTTTTCTCTCTCTCGCCCTCGGTCCTTCTTTGTAAAATTATTGTAGTTGCATCTGTCTCATTGTGTAGAAACAGCTGATATGATATCACACCCTATGATTTATTTACGCTCATCATTTATTAATTCGTTCCTCTCATCTTTGCTCATTTGCCTGCGTTATAATATTCTCTGTTTGAAAAGTTAGACAGCAAGTTTTGGCAAGAGTTGTAAAAAGTGAAGTGTGAATTTATTACTGTGGGGTACAGAGTGTTAGATTTAACAAAGGATCAAACAAACACATAACACATGCCTGCACGCATGAACGCACAGGGCCTTCATTGCAAATTATCCGGGAAAAAAAGCTGTTGGTTCTCAATCGTCTTTTTAATCCATTTGAAGTCTGGAGCTGCCATACCTCCCTCCAGCTGCAATGAGGAGAAGGGGTGGGGGGTGTAACTGTCAGTGCGTCATCAGACACTCACTGACTTTATTCTACCTGGCTGTCATTACATTAGCCACACAGCTCCATCTCTGCATGGAGATAGCTCTGCTTTCCACCCTCATTCTATAAACCCCTAATGCTCTCTTTCCTAATCTTCCGTTTTCACGATTGTTTTCACGGCCTGTTCAGAGCGAGTGAGGTGACGTTGGGGGGATTTTCTACAATTCCTGGGTTGCCGTGGTAGCCAGGCTCAGGTGGTGCTTGAGTAAATTGAAACAGCGTGAGGGATAAGCTGGAGTGTGTGTGTGTGTGTGTGTGTGTGTGTGTGTGTTTATACGCTAGTATGAGCGTGTGTGTGTGTGAGAGAGAAAGAGAGGGAGACAGAGGCTGCCTGAGGATTTGCTGAATCCGCGCACTAGCTGAGATAACAGAGCGTAGCCCCACTCACGGTAGGTTACTGCGGTCTCCCAGCTAATATACTGCAGCACTACGTGTGTGTGTTTGCATGTGTGTACTACTGAGTATGTGGGTGTAATCTGTGTTTGTCCGGTTGCAGATTCATGCCCCGTGTTGTGCAGTGGCAACGGCGTGTATGAGAAAGGAAGATGTGTGTGCCTGGCAGGCTGGAAGGGGGCAGAGTGTAATGTGGAGGAAGGGCAGTGTATCGACCCCACGTGCTCCAACCATGGCTCCTGCATCCAGGGAATCTGCATATGTAGTCCAGCCTACAAGGGGGTAAACTGTGAACAAGGTAAGATGTTTTACACTCTCAAAATAAGATCCACACCCCATATTGTCACATCAGCACAACAAAGAGGGCTGCTTTGCTATTTTTGATTAAGGTCAAATTAAAGCTGCACTAATTAATATTTTTATATTGACAATGGAAAAACCAACCAAAAATTGTCACCCTGACTTTTCAGACCCTGTTAGCTCTATGGCAAATTGTGATCAAGTCAAGTGAAATCAGTAGTAAATTAAAATAAAGTAAGTACATTTTAATTTATAAAGCCCAAAATCAAAATCATAGATTTGCCCCAAAGGGCGGCACCCTCAATCCTTAGACCTAGCCTGGCATTGCCCGGGTGATTCACAAATGCATATTAGTCTGGAACCTCAGCCAACCAATCAGAGCAACGAAAAGTCGTCCTGTCGTACAGCACGTCCTGTCAGAAGTACGGCAAACACATATTCTTATCAACATAAAGTTTAAATGCAGTTGTTTGTTCTTCTTTTAGAGAAAATGTACCGCCCAGTCTGTTGAATCCTGCCGCTGTAACCGAAAAAATTATAATTTAACAGACAAAACAAGCATCATTGTGTTGGTTTTCTGGCGAGCAACCCTGTTCACTTCAATCCAGTTTCTAGCTACAGCAGACAGCTGTTTACAGCCTGCCAGCACCACATGGCATAAAGACAGAGTTGGAAACTAACTGGTGAACGTAGTGAAACCTTCAACTGCTGACACAGATATTTATCCAGGATTAATGGAGACCAAAACTAAGCTAAAAGAAGAGTGAATACTGGACTTAGTCGGGTTCATCTGGTAAACAGAAATGCAACTCGTAATGAATGCTAATGTTGCTTTCTGTCTGCTGGATGTGTAAATAGGCCATAACAACTTTATAAACTGATAATATGTCAGTGTTTTGTTTTCTCTGTGTTTAATTGCAGCCAAGTGGCCTGTAATAAATTAATGCAGCTTTAATGATGAATTTTAACTTTGAACTTAATTAATGCAATTTACATCAATTACGTTCCTCTCTGCTTTGCTGTGTTTTAATTTGAAAGTGTCACTGTCAAATTGAAATGCACAGAAATATTACATACTGGTGGAATCTGTGGGACTTCCTCTTTTCAGTGACAGCACTATATGTCCATGAGGGATAAATGTCCATAACTATGTATATAAATATAATATAACTTCAGATCTTGCCTCAAAATCATTTTACATAAATTAAGACTTTTTCTGCAGTATTAAAAGCAATCTGGATGATTGCTGTCTGTATATCTATGGTTACAGTGCAAACAGGAACCTCTATTAGTTACGTCAACATGACCTTTCATGGTGCAGATTTAGCAAAATGTTAACAAATGTAGGAGTTCAGGTAGCACAGAGCTAATTCACTGACTCCATGGCACCAAAATACTTTATCTTTACATCAGTTAATGATGAAAACCCTGATGGCAAGAACATAAAACATGTTTAATCCCAAATGGAAACAAGAAGTTTAAATGATACAAATGATAAAATGTATGACAATTTACAATACTGTTTTCCAACAGTTCTAATACATAGAATGTCCTATCAACATGGTTCTTATAAGCTTATCACCATAACATTAAAACTGTACTCTATCCATTCATATACAGATGTTTGTGGTGTTTTGAAAAGCTTAGGACATACAGGCAAACCACCCAAACAATTTGAAATTGTGTCAAACATGACACGAAAGCTGTCCTAGAACTTGATACTACAACTCAACATACCAGATGATGGCATTTCTAAGCAACATAATTTATATGAAAATAACAGATCATTGTGTGTATATATATAGACTGTATATTTGTTATATACTGAATATACTGTTATATTATTGTAGCCAAGACATAAAGCTGTAAGTAAGGTAAGGTAGCTGAGACACCATACAGTTGTACAGGAAACCAGCTGTGGGCCTTGTCATATCCTCCACTTGCAGCTGTCCACTGTTAAACCACCCAATAAATTAGCAAAAACAAACAAAGCTGTTATATTTAAAACAATTATGATGTTACACTTGATCATAACCTGATGGCACAGCTGTCCTAAAGACCGCCCTGCTGTTGCCTCCGGTATCTCGGCCTGTAGAGACTGAATCAGGTGTTTGACCTTGAGCGGCGGAGCTGAGCTGAGCCGAACTGTGCTGAGCTTTGGCTTGGCGCTCAGAGCTGTAATTACACACACTAACACAGCATAGCGCAGACCACTATGACACTCACACACACACACACACACAAACCAACCCATTTTGCCCCTTATCAAAGCCTCAGTTCTAAGTGTCCTATGAAGTGTAATGTTGTGGAACAGATACAGGGATTGTAGCTAGGGTGGTTAACTCCTGGATGGGATGCAAAGAACACTGCTTTCATACTCTGTGAACTGATGATTATAATGAGGCAGCCGTCCCCCCCCCCCCCTCACCCCACCCAACCCTTCCTCCCACCGCCCTTTCACTCCCTCCCCTCACCTCTGACTCATTCTTGCTTTTCCTTATGTCCTCCCTCTCTCTCTGCAGTGGACTGCGTAGACCCTCAGTGTGGCGGGCACGGCGTGTGTGTGCGCGGGGAGTGCGTGTGCTCGGCAGGCTGGGCTGGAGTGAGCTGTGATGACCCGCTGCCAGCCTGTCAGGAGCAGTGTTCAGGACATGGCACCTATCTCCCTGAGTCAGACACCTGCGCCTGCCAGCCCAACTGGACGGGACCAGACTGTTACACTGGTAAGACCTGAGGATTACTGTTCACCCACAGAAAAAACACTGAAAATTGCAACTGCACATCACTAGTTTGCCAGTGTTCTTGTAGCACGCATGGTCTTGCCAGATACTATTTTCTGGGGATTTGATAGACATGAGAGAGAAATATGGATTGGAGCCACTCTGTGAAATGGGTCTGTGTGTGTGCGTGTGTGTTTGTTTGCATGTGTGTTTCTGCACTCTCTTCATGCTGGTCGTAAATGAGATTTCCCCTCATGACTCTCTGACGGCAGCACTCTGGAGCTCCCCTCTTGCAATAGCACGCACTTTACCGTGCATTTATACTGTAACACACATATACTCACGCATGCACGAACGCACACATGCTCATACACACTCAGACACACACACACACACACACTCACACATATTCCCTTCAGCTAAATGAGGAAAAAATGCAGGCGAGAAAAAGAAAGGACCTCTATTTTCACTTTGCTGCGAGGCCTTTCAGAGACTGCTACTCTGAGGAACATTCAGCCTGCCATCTAAAAGCTTGCTGATGTTTATTGCGTACCCATTTTACCTGTATTTTACATGGTAGTCAGCTTGTGGTTGTTTAATATGTTTGTAAAACATGTACAACAACTTTAACTTTCCTTTGCACTCAGTAAACTCCTCCTGCTTAAATAGTCAGCAATTCTACAGTTGGCCATTATAACGAGACAAGTAAAGCATGTGTACTGTCTGAAACGTAGAATGCACTGCTCTGCGGTACACTGTGTGAAACGCGTCCTTGTCCTTGCAGTGTAAACTGACAGAGAGGAAAATAGCCATTATAGCACTGACTTTCCTCTGTTTCCACCACACTAACGCTGATGTTGGGAAGGATCCGCTTTACCATGCACACCAGTGATTTACGGGCAATTGGCATTAGCTCCTGCTCTCAGGTGTATCCATGCCTTATTATAGTGATATAGCCCATGATAATGATAGACCGTGGCTGAATATCTGAGATATGAGTGGCCTCTCTCTACCTGCCGGGCTTTTAATCAAAAGGACCCAGCAATTCTACGTCCTGGTCTTGTTGAAGCATAGCTAAGCTAATGTAATTCTAATAGAGAGCTGAAAACTCTCCAACTTTAATCCACTTTTTCCTCCCTCTCCATGCTATGTATATTTAAATTGAAATAACTTTTTACTGCAGCTGGATAAGTAGTCTTTGTGTGCCTCCAGCACTTTGCTCTCTTTACTGATGGATGAGGCTTTGCTTCTGCAGAGAAAGAGAGAGAGAGAAAGCAAGAGAGAGAGAGAGAGAGAAAGAGTAAGATGGTGAGGAGCACAGGGAAAAGGAAAAAGACAAGAAGAGAAGGAAGGGAAATTTTAAAGGGATGTTGCAAGAAAGAGCGAGGTAAAGGGATACAGAAAAGAGAAATTTGACAGAGACAAGGATGGAGAGATCGAGAAAAAGAAGGACTATTAACATACTCACCAAATCTGATCAAAATGTCAGAAAAGAATAATAGAGCTGAATTGGAGTCCCTGTAGTTTAAATATGCGGTGCAAATACGAATCATTTGGCTGTTATTATGAGTCTATTCACTCTCCCCCTCCTTCAGGGAGCTCAGCTATTAGAGGTGGGAAGATTGTGTATTGTGAGAAAGTAGACTTTTTAGTCTCTGAGGTTATCCTCTTCTATCGCTTGTTTTTTTCTTTCACCTATATCCGATGGCTCACCCCCAACTCTGAATTTTTTTACTTTTTTCCTCTCTCCATGTCCCCTGTGCCTCTTTCACCTTTTCTTTTCTTCTAATGCTCATTTCCTCCATTTGTTCCCCTCCCTCTCATTCTCTCTTCCACTCACACTTACACGCTTTTTTCTCACGCTTATCCCCACCCACCTGTTCGGCAGAGCTGTGCCCGGTGCCATGTGGCAGCCATGGTGTTTGCTCAGAGGGCCAGTGCCAGTGCGAGGAGGGTTGGATTGGCGCTGCGTGCGACCAGAGAGCATGCCATCCACGCTGCGAAGAACACGGCCAGTGCCACGACGGGACCTGCATCTGCCAGCCTGGCTGGGAGGGAGAGCACTGTAACATTGGTGAGTTGCATGTGCATGTGGGAGTGTTTAATTATTCCTTGTGATATTTTGATTAGGCTGATTAATAGGATTTAAAAAAAGGTGTCACTGTTGTTGGGATGATTTCAGTTTACAATTGCTTTCTCCTACCCAATTCTCACCTTTTTTCCCCAGTTACTCATGATTTGGACGTCGTTGTGAAAGGTAATTTATCTTTATTTAGGATTAAAATTTCAAATTGGGCTCCTCCAACATGCTCACAAATGCCCAAAATGTGTGTGTGCGTGTTTGCGTGTGTGCATGTGGGACACACCTTTTCAGACGGCTGCCCAGGGTTGTGCAGTGGCCATGGGCGCTGTACCCTGGAGCAGAGCGGCTGGCGCTGCGTCTGCCAGACTGGATGGAGTGGGCCTGGATGCAGTGTTGTCATGGAAACTGACTGCAGTGATGGAACAGACAACGACGGAGGTGACATTCTAACATCATCTATCATTTTCTATCTCTTTTTCTCTGTCTTACTTCTTTCATTTCTGTCTTTCTGGCAGATTGTCCATTCCATCCCATTACTTCTCCTCCTGTTTCTCTTACCGAAAAATCTGCCTCATTGTTCCTCCCCTTCATCCCTCTGTGCTGTGCAAGTCCTGCTGAGACTCCTGTAGAGTCCTGCTGGTCATTATTATATTGAATATGTATTTGTGTGTGTGTTTGTGTATATGTGCAAACAGTTTTGCAAGTGTGTATGTCTTTTCTCTTGTCACAGCTAAATGTCTAATATGCATACCACCTGCTAAGATAAAAGGCACTCAGAGAAATTTTCACAAGTCTAAATACAGCAAACCATGCAGAATAGATTCCTGCTTCTTTGGTTATGAGGTGTTTGGTGACAGGTGAGAGGTGTGTGTCACTCACTTTCGTAGCTTTGCTGTTCTATCCTCAGGTGAAGAGACAAAAAAGGAACATTTCAGCAGTCGCGGGAGCTCTGCTCATTACAATCATTCCCTCTCCATTTCAGCTGTTCACCAATACATAACAAGTTTTAGAATATAGTACAATATTACATGGCTCTCAACTGTGCCCATTCACTTTGAAACTCTATCAAATATCCATTATGGACATGCCCGTTAAGCCGGTGCTGTAATCCATCATTGCAAACTAGGTAGTGTCGCTTTTGTTTGGAGTGAAAGCTTCCTTGTTTTTGTTTTTTTTGTGTGGTTCCACGTTTTGTGATGAGTGGTGTTTGAATCAGTACACAGAGCAGCGGGAAACCTCAAACACATACATACTCTTTTGTAGTCCTTTTTTTAGGTGGTGCAGGGTGCTGATAGCTGCAATGTAACCTTTTTTCCCTGCACATTGTTTACCAAAGCGGCATGACTGACAGAGCCAACACTTCATAAAGTCAGTGTAGATGGCTGCTCCAAACATGAGTTACTGGTCCTTACAGTGCATTACAACCTCAGAGCCATACAATAAAAAATGTCTCATGGACTATAAAATTGGGGCTGAATAAAGGAAACGCATCAGGACCGTGACCTGCCAACAGTGTAGGCACTGTTGGTTTTTGTATACTATTAATGGGTTATGTCCTGATGATATGTATATATTAATTGATTTTTCATCTGTGGTGTTTAAGAAATAAAGGAATGTCACACTGTGCACCTAATACATTTACACATTGTACAGTGTATTGTATTATAAAAAAACATATATGTGTATGTATATATATATTTATGTATGTATACATGTATATGCATGTGTGTATATATATATATGTATTATATATTACAGTGTATTAACTGTTATTTCAGTCAAACCTTGAACAAACTGAACCCTTTCTTACTTTGCCCCTTTTTAAAGGGGCATTCCACCGATCCGATTTTACACATACAGATCAATTTACTTGTAATGAAGGTTACGAGTGTTTTTTTTCAATGAACTAAACATATACGATTTCTAATCAGTGGTCTTTCGAGGTCCTTGTAGGTGGATTTTGTTACCTTTGAGCAGTGCCAGGCTAGCCATTTCCCCCTGATTCCAGTCTTTATGCTAAGCTGAGCTAACTGGCTGCTGGCTGTGGCCTTATATTGAACAAACAGATATGAGAACATTATAAATCTTCTCATCTAAGTGAGCATATTTCCCAAGATGTCTGACTACTCTTTTGAAAGACTTGGACATTGGCAGGTCAAGCAGTAAGGAGCTATTGTTTTTTTGTTTTTGCTGCTTGAGCGTGTATATTTTTTTCTTTTTTTTAATAAATCTTTTATGCATCACCCTCATAATGGAAGTGCAATACTAAATTGCTGTACTATACCTTTAATATATATGTGTTGATTTGATTAAATATCACATTTTCTTTCTGCCTGTATGAGCAAGTTAAGTAGAGGTTGAGGTGGTGAGTGGGTGGAGGAATTGACATGTCTCTCTCTACAGTCAAACAGAAAAGGCATTAGAATATACAGGATATGGCAATACAGCATATGCAAATTAAATATAATACATTGCATGCTGTATGGCATTATATGTTATTATAATGAATATTGATGGACATCCCCAAGTGTCTGTACTGCAGGTATCAAACTGTTCAGTTTAAAGATGATTATGCTAGAGGAAGAGTCACTAACAAAGCCTTATAGAGACCATTTACACTTCTCTTATCTTTCCATCCTTCCACCTCTCTGCACAGCTTTTCAAATACCATAATTTTCTATCACACAATTCAGCCATCTCCCTTAATTGGCAGAAATACTGTAGGCTCTTATGGCCTCTCTCGCAGCAATCTTTTTGTCTCTGAAGATAGACAGAGATGGAAAGATGCTATCACAAGTAATCAGAGAATAAAGAGGAACTTTGAAGAGAGAGTTTCAATTATTCCGCCTGGATGGGAGAGAGGAGTGCATGTATTGTTCTTCCTCTTGAAAAAACAGCAATTTTTCCTCACACTAGGCAGTGAAATTAGAAATAAAAACATGTATATGTATTACATATGTTCAAAATCTAAATTTTGTACTGCTTCTTTGCGTGTGATGGTCAACAAAAACCCCTCCATAATAAGCTAGAAGCCTGTGTGTTCTTTTAATGACAATGATATTAGGAATTCAATTAATAATGTTCTTTCAACTAGATGTAAAGAATTTTATGGAAATCAAGCATTGTACTATGCGACCTTTGTAGGAGGAGGTTATAATAGAATATTGTTGGCCTTTAGCTCTCTGCTCTGTGGTCAGATACATTTAAATGTCAGCACTGTTTCCTGCCTTTTCAGAAACAGGCTTGAAATAGGAAACACAAATGCCAGCCCAGCTTCTATTACAGTACCTGCCGCCTTGTTTTGTATCTGCGGGTCATTGTTTACTCCGGACTTCTATGGATCACATTCAAATAATGCTGGTGATTCAGGCCTGATTTCTAGCAATAGATGCTATAATTGTGCGCTGATGGCTCCTAATTAACCTCATTTGATTGATACTCATGATAATGGTGATACATGTGCCGTTCATTGTTGTAGATTAGATTACTCCAATAGGTTTTTCACCAGCTAGCTGTGTAAAAATTATTTTGAATTATTGAGGTTTTATGGTGTCTTCTTCTTGTGTTTTCACTGCAGATATATACAGTACCTTGGCCTTTAGAATAGAAATTAGTTTTCCCCACGTTAGTCACATAATCTATTGAAGCCTTTATTAACTATGCATAATAAAAATCTTAATGTCTCGCATATATATTAAATTTGTAAATTCACGTACCCACTAAACAACCAACCCTCACATAACACTGTGTGTGAATGTGTATGTTATTTAATTTTAACCATTTTATTTTATACATTTTTCCCTTCCTGTCCATTTCAGATGGCCTGATGGACTGTGTAGACCCAGACTGTTGCGAGCAGCTGAGTTGTGGCTCTGACCCTTTGTGTCACGGCTCGGCCGACCCCGTGGCCCTGTTGCAGCAGAGCCCGCTGCCCCCCACCACATCCCCATCACCTACTAGCACACACACTCACAGCTTCTACCGCCGCATACACTTCCTCCTTGGCAAAGCGGCCACACACACCCTCCCTGGAGACGTGCCCTTTGATACCAGGTATATGCTTGTTTACTCTTTGTGTGCCTGGCTCTGCGTGTGCATGCAGATCCCTTTATGTATTTGTTTTGTATGTGTGTGTCCTTGACTTGTCCTACTGTATGGCACGTTGAAAGACGTGAGCAGTAGATAATGCAGTAACTACATCTGTATTCATGCATTAAGTCCTACATTACCCATTATTTGTTTAATGAGAGTGTGTGTGTGTTTGCATGTGAATGAGACTTTTCATGTGTGCACATGCCTGTGCACACATGATCTGTGTTCCCCTGGAGATTAGCAGTCACACAGCAGTGCATTGTCCTCCATTATCAGTGTCAGGCTACAGCTGCAGAGTATTTGTTTGTTACATATTAATGCTTAATGTATCATTCAGTTACACCAGTCGTGAAGGTGTCACCATAAATTTTTCAGTGGCCTCTCACTGCCATCTAAAAAGAGGAAATACATCTCACCGACATGATGATGACCTAGAAAGTTTCGTTTGGAAAACAAGAAGTGATGCCTCTCTGAAAAATGGCAAAGTGCATTTTTTTCCCCCTGGTTCACTTGTAGAATAAACAAATAAATTAATTATGTAGCAGTTTTTTCAGAGGGAAAATCGATGGCAGCTTTCAGGACAGGGGTAACAAACGGGGCTATGCAGCCACCCGGGGAAACCTCGCCATCCTTCATTTATCCCTTTTTTCTGGAGTAACAGATAGGCTCCATCAATGAACGTGTGTGTGTGTGTGTGTGTGTGTGTGCAACACGTGTCCAAATCTGTCTTCATCTGACCAGTTCAGCGATTATTCCAGATTTAAGCAGTGTATTTCAGACTTTACTTGCAAAATCAAGATGAATATTCCAAAATAGTCGAGATGTGACTGATAGTTTAAGGGCTATTTAAAGAACAACACAGCCTTTTTTGCTGCAGGAACCACTGTCACTGTAATATAAACATGATTTGGAAGTTTTGTTTTTTATATGACAAGGTGTTGAAAGGTTTTACTGTGGGTGAAGCTATATTTATGGTTCTTGTATCCTGGCAATCTGTGGCAGATTTCTCTGTGCTAAAGAAGGAAATTGTACGGAGCAGAATAAATGCAGTTGCTTTTTCTTCATGCACAAGGTCGTTTGGCTAGTGCCTCACAATATGCCTCTCTCTTCAAACAATGATTATGTTCTCAATCATTGTAAACCTGTCATCTTTCCCTTTCTTTGTTTGTCTCTTTCTCTTTTGCTCTCTCTCTCTGCCTCCCGTCTTTGTCTATCCAGTCGGGTAGCTGTAATTCGAGGTAGCGTCGCGTTGCAGGATGGCTCTCCTCTGGTTGGCGTCAACATCACCTTCCCACAACATCCAGAGTATGGTTACACTATCAGTAGACAGGATGGAAGGTAAAGACATCCGCAACCAAAAAATATAAAATACGTGCTTCTCGTTCCCCTCGTGCTCCAATCTTATTCTGTATGACTGTCATTTAACTCTAGTTTTGACCTGGTGACCTTGGGCGCCATGTCTATGACCCTGATGTTCCAGCGCCCACCCTTCCTGCCACAGACACGCACCATCTGGACGCCTAACAACAACTTCCTGGTTCTGGATCAGGTGACCATGTCCAGGGAGGAAGCTCAACCTCCTAAATGTGACATCAGGAGTGTTTTGAGTCCCTACCCACTGGTCCTGCCCTACCCACTTCCCAGATACACAAGAGCATGTGCAGAGAAGGGACCAACAGTACCCGAGCTACAGGTACAAAACTACTTAACTGCAATCAGAAAATGTATAGAAAATGTTACAATACACTGCTTCATGTCGAAGGATGACAGGCAGTAAGATTGAAGCTTTGATTCAATTTGTAACAGCTCAGCAACAAACCAACCTGGTCTCAAAGGATTTTGCAAATTTAGCTCAATTCATATTTGCATCATGCAAATAAGAAATGAACTAGATGCAAATTTGTTCTCCATCCATATACTTCTCCACCACAAAAGCAAATTAGATGGCTGAATGTCAGGTGTGGAGGTCAGACTGGTGATTATATATTTACCTGCCGATGTGACTCCAAAGATTATTTTTACATTGACCAAAACCTCACCCTGACCTTATTTCAGTTCCAACTAAAATGTATTTTCATTTTCTTGTTACCTGGAAACATGATAGACTGCAGAAAATGTCATATCCAATATGTGCTATGGTCACATGACCCTTGGCAGAGCAATGTGATGTCTTTAGTTGTAAATATTATTATTCATATGCACGACACATCACCAGCCCTTCAAAGTTCAAGCAAATTTGACAAATTCAGATAAGATTGGGATGAACAGATCATCAAAATGAAGGAACATTTTATCCTTGTGGCAAATAACACCTCAGGACAAACAGGCAGAAAGCAGATAAATGGAAAGAACAGTACTCGGTGTTCACAGTGAGCTTAGTAACTGCAACTGTGTTCACCTGTGTTAATAAATGGATTTAAAGGCTTTAGACCTTTGATGAAAATGTGTCAGAGATACTCATCTTAGAGATGATTTGAAGTTAATCACTGACTTAAACAGCATCTTTTTTGAACCAAGGGCAATGTTTTAGTGGATGAATAAATGTTTGCTGCAGCAGCCATTTTTCTGTAGTTTGTAAGGTAAAGGATATATAAGCATTCTCTCTTCCTTTTTCTTTAAAAAGAAAGCCCTAATTGTACAGAAAGATATTGTTATTCAGAGTTTTTTTCATTCATTTGAAATTATTCTTAAAGAAAAAAAAATGTTCTTAATTATTAAATTAACACATATTAAGTGGACTTACTGCACCTTTCTGTGCAAGCTCTTTCTTCCTGTACCTGCCAGTAGTACTTATTATATTATAAAGTAATGATGAAACACCTTTCCTTTTATATTATTCTCGCTGTCTAATTTCTCATTTATCCTCTTTTCGTCACCTATATTTTTCACTCTGCTCTCCACCTTGTTCTCCCTAGGCGGTGCAGGAGGAAATTTCAATCCCAGGAGCCTTTGTGAAGCTAAACTATTTGAGCACCCGTGCTGCAGGCTACCTCTCTCTGCTGCGAATCCTCCTCACACCTCCCTCCCCATCGTCCCCCATCTCCCCACTGGGCGGCCTGTCCAAGGTGCATGTCCGTGCATCAGTCCAGGGAAGGTTGTACCAGCGTTGGTATCCCGCTGGGCCTGGCCTGGTTCACCGGCTGGTCTGGAACAAGACTGATGTTTATGGTCAAGAAGTCTGGGGCCTCACTCATGCAACTGGTAGGTAGAATATAAAATACAATGGGCCTCATTCCAAATGTTTTATTTCTCTGAGAGAAAAACAAGATAACATCTGGGACATCCTGGTGGTCTCAGGGTTTAAGACACTGACCATGTACAGTAATTGCAACGTCCCCGGTTCCCAGGTCATCCATCCTCTCATCTCGTTTTCTGTCATCTCTCTACTGCCCCTGTGGAATTAAGGAAAAAAAGGCAAGGTAAAATACTAGTGGGAAAAAAGCAAACATTTGAGTCAGGAAAAGTATGCATGCTTGGTCTGTATTTTCCACTTGGTGGTTTAACAGCTGGAAAGATTTCTTAATCCAACTGTAGGTGTCTCAGTGCTTTTCAGGCAGTTGCAATACAGTGTTAAGCCTGAAGTTAGCATAAAATGACAGTTTTTTATTTGCACCTGATAGTATTAATTCAGGTGGAAGTCTAACAATAAAAACCCAAGGGCAGACAGGCAACCCAATAGCGATAATATCAGATATAGTTTGTATGACCTTTTCCCAGAATTGTTTAATTTTGGTAAGCTCCAGAGGCAGTGGAATGATGTGTCTTCTTCTAGGCCACATTTAATACATAAATCAGGATTATTATTGTCAAAGTGATATAACAGGGAGGGAGTTATGTATGTATGATGTATGATCCATTTAAATTGTATCAGGTTAAATCTGGTGTTTATAGTCTGGCTTTGTGCATCTTGGCAAACTTTCATCCAGTTATCCAATAACTTTTATCGTTTTTACATTTCTTTAGATTTGGAGGTGCTGGTACTGAGATTTGTGAACTTTAAACAGAGCCAGGCTAGCTATTTCCCCGTTTCCAGTCTTTATGCTAAGATAAGCTAATCGTCTCCTTGCTCTAGCTGCATAGCAAATGCACAGACATGAGAGTGATACCAATCCTCTCAGCTAACTCTCGACGAGAAAACAAATAAGCACACTTCCCAAAATATGTAACTATTCCTTAAAACAGAGCTCAGGTTTCCATGGGGAAATTGATTTGTACAGCATAGTCTCATTGGCATAGTATTTCCAGACATACAATTCCTGAGAGATGCAGTGAAATGTCTTCCCTTCAGATAGGATGCCAGCCAGGTAAATAAATAGAAAAGAAGGGCCACCACTTCTCAACCCCTTTAAATTAAGATGTTCTGATCAACTGTGTCAAACACAATACTACAACAGAAATGTTATCATCATCCCTATTTACTGTCAGGTCTTTGAGAGGCTGTTTCACTACAGTGGTTTGCACAAAAGCCTGATGGGAAGTCGTTGTGTAAATGATTGACCATTTAGCAGGTAATCAGCCAATTGTTAATGTACAATCTCCCGCTGGGAAATGAAGATTGCCTGATAAAAAATTGTGATATCTAGGTTTAGCTTCTTTAATAATGGTTTGACAAGTGCAGATTTACCAGCATGCAGGAAAGTGTTCACTATAGTTAAAATATAATTTAAACATCACACTAAATGCAGGAAATGGATCATGCAAACAGGTGAACAGCGAGCAGTTAAGGCTCTGTACCACCTTTCCAAGACCTTCAGCACTGAAAGTACAGAAGACTAGAGTTGTATTGAAAAGAAGGAATGGAAAAATAGATTGCTCTGCAAATATACTGTAACTGGCAGTAAAGATATCGTCTGAAGTAGCAAAGACATAGCACTTCAAATCTGTGCATGGAAAGCTTTCATGAATGTCACCCATTGTCTCTCTTTTTCCCCAATGTCCTCCCTCACCTGTGCAAAAAAAGATATACTGGATGTATAACTGTTACTGTTATGACACTTTTGGTTCATTATGGCAAAAAAAACCCACCATTTCAAAGATGCCATCAAAGCTTAAACCTTTGAACTTTCTAATGGTCATTTGAGAGATAATGTTTCTGCTATCTGTGTTGACCACTTGTCTTTGTGGAAGGATGCAGAAAGACAGTAGAGCTGTGAGAGAGAGCTTTCCATAAGCACTGAGATATCGCAGGCATACCAGAAGCTTTGTCCACTCGAGTGTATGGTCTCGTACAAAGATTGGATCTCTCCATCCCTAGGCTTTCTTTCTCCTCCTACACCATCCCCTCCTCTCCTTATCTGTTTGAGCTGCATTTCATCTGATCCAGCTCTCTCCTGATCTTTCACCTTTTCTCAACACCAGTGATCCTGTTTTTTATTTGCCCTGCTTTGCAGAACCACCTCCCTCCCTGCCCTTCTTACCCCCTTCCCCTCGCCTCCTATCTTCCTCTACCGTTACTGTTTCCTGCGTTTCTGTCCTCTTCTGAACTCCCTTTTCTTGTCCTCAGTGCTTGTTATTTCCTCTGTTCTCTCTGATCTCCCCTGTTACCACTCTCCTGTTTTGCCCTGCCCTCCCTTGTTCTCTCTTCTCTACCCATGTTTTTCCTGATCCTTTCCTCTGTATAGTTCATGGCATGTGCAGGAACCTATTTTCAGCAGGGGGGGGTTGCCCTAGATATGTGTGACAGTTTACATGCGTGTATTAATGTTGAAAATAAAGAAGCGACAGGTGTAATGATTTCTCTATAGTTAAGTTTATTTGTATATTTGTGTGGAAATAATATGACACAGGATAAACAATATGATCCATATGATTGAGGATATTTAAACCTGTATGGGCTTACCACTTACTTTGTGGTGTTTTATTTAACATGTTATAAATGATGCATTACTTTCAGATACTGTAAATGTCCATCCTGTCTGTCCTCAGAATCAGAAAAAGTCAGGACTTTCTCTCTGCAGAACGTTTGTTTTTATTTATTTACCTTGATAAGTTGACAGTGGGTTAGTTGCTGCTCTGTGCGCACAAGAGGACACCGAGGGCTCTATTTTTGTGAACCCAGCAGCCAGATCCAGAGCATACCGAACAAATTCGTGTTAATTTCATAGCCAGGCACTTTTGGCGCACCTGTGGTGCACTTGGGGGTGGCATAGGATCAGAAAGAATACATTATCCTACATTATAGGTGGATGTGTTAGAGACTGTGACCATCATGGTCAATGACATTCACTACTTTCATCTTTGTGTACTGACGCACTGACAGTTTGGGAGCTCTGTGGAAAGTTTTCCTCAGAGGAAAGTTATTGTTGTCTGGGACATGCAGAGTTTCAAGCAGCTCTTTTCAGTTGAATTCACTTTTGTAGACATGTTAAAGATCCGTTGGTCACCATCGTGTATGTGCCTAATAGTGTGCATTTTTTATGCCATCACAGTAATCCGTACAATAACCGTCCGCAGTTGTATGCCACCATAATTACATAAATAAAATCAAAGTAGAATTTAATATATGGTCTAGTGTTATGCATGTTGTTGTTTTTTTTTTTTTTTTCTGAAATTAAATTATTTAAGTTTCATTCAGTTAGATTTGATTTACTTCCAAAAATGATTGCTCACAATCTGGGAACAAAGTAGTTCATATGCCAAAAAAACGTGAACCTGGCAATGATCCACAAATGAAATAGGATTTTAAAACAGTCTTTTGATTCTGGCAAAACAGAAATAAAATTGGATCCAAACAATTTCTATCACATTATGTTGCATATCACAGCCACACTTCTACCTGTGTTATAATTAAAAACGTGTCCAGGCAACAATTTGGCCAGACTTGTTAAAAAAAAAGATGATTCGCGCTGTTACCCCGGTTACCTGGTGTTTTGGATGAAGACACCGGGTGAAGACTGGCAGGAATGGACAGTCCTAAGGGAGTTATTAGCAGAGAGAGATCCACAATTTTAAGCGAAACCGTGTGAACTGTTTTCAATCCCCCAGTCTCCAACAAACCTGTTGATTTACACTGCAGTAGAAACTTTGTGGAATAATGAATCAAATCGACAAGTTTAATGTGCACCTACGCACAGAGTTTTCTGTGGTTAATTTACAACAGTCTGACTATGGTTGCACAAAATCTAACCAATGGCTCTGCTGTCCATAATTGTGGCCTGATGGTGCACAACATCACCCAAGTTAGAGACTGCAGATGGAACTTATACTTGCTGCCTTCAGATGGCTGTGAAGAGAGTCAGCAGTGTAAAGGAAAGGCCGTCTGTTTAGGCTACAAACTGTTTGAGATGACAGAGCTGGTAAAATTCGCTCATTATTCCTTATTCTATCTAACCAGTATAAACTTTTTTTCTGTTTGATCATGTAAGCTGGTTGAAAAATGTAGAATAAAAAAGGAAAGACAAATAAAACATGAATGACAAGGGGTTGTGTTATTTCAGAGAAGTTTGTTGCGTTTTCACCAAATAAAGCTACCAAAATGTTATGAAACTAAAGTGCAACAAAGAAAGAGAATACTGGATTTACAGGATATAATCCACCAGGCAGCGTAAAAAATATGGTGTAAATTCTACATAAATAAAACTGTAGATGTACAAATAAAATCCAACCTCACTCCCACTCCTGGATGCTGTTGTTTTTTTCCATAAAACCTATTTTTAGTTAATTTTTGGAATATTTTATGTGAATAAATATCACAATCTAAAGTATTTTCTGCACTACTGATTTTCTATGGCCAGTTATGTTTTGCAACTTCTCTGGACTTTTAGCTGAGGTGAAGGCATCGCATCATGTCAGGGTACTTCAGTAGAAAACCATGTACCAACCATATATATGTCAACCACAACAGAATAATGATCCAGAAACTTTTTTTTTTATCAGAGATTATTTAAAAATGTAAGATGTTATGTTAATGTTAATGCAATGTTGTTTCACTCTGGCCAGCAGGCGGGTGCTGCCTCTTCCCGCGCTAATGTTTCCCAGTGCTTTGTTGGCACAACGACACAGATGCGCACGGACACATACACACACATACTCACACATAGCCAGAGAGAGGGAAAGAAAGAGAAAGGGAGATCATGCTCTGTTTGCTGGGGTGAACACATTGCCTGAGGCTTCAGCAGAGGGGAATGAAAGCTTTCACCTGTGAGATATTGAGTGTGAATTTGTACTATGGTGTGCATTCGTATTGTTTGTCAGAGAGTGTGTATACTTGTGTGTGTGTCGTTTCTTGTAATATAGTACAGTAATATTCGATTGTGAAGCAGTTCTCAAAACACTGACACTTTCCCTTTGAGATTGCTTTGCCCGTTTTGTCCTGGAAAAGCCTTGTTCCTCAAATAAAGTCAGTTTTATTGCATAATTTTTTTTAAACGGAACCATGTCCCTGTTAACGGCAGTGTATTTATGGCAACTTTTGATGCATTTTCATGAGGCGGGATTGGTTTCCGGGCCATGAAACAGGTTCTTCAAGGAGGTGCAATGTGACTTTGAGGGTCAGAAATTAAACATTACTAATATGTTACATTTAAAGACGTGCTTTTATTTTTTTTCAATATACATTTAAACTCAGTGCCTCAGTTCTGTCTGTGTCCTTCAAAAACACCAGATCACAAGCCTATCGGAGCTTAAGATGCACAAAATTGAAACAAATGAACCTTTTGAATGAACTTAAGAGATTGTTCCCGGACTGAGAACTTTCGTCCAACACTATATGGTTTCTTTTTTCTCTTTTACAACCCCCAGTGTACCAAATTACCCGTTAGTTTCCTTCCCCAATCACTTTATTGATGTACCGATTGAGTTGGAGATTTAAGCTGGCCCTGTGTGCCTGCTGAGAGTTTCTCTCTGTGTTAAAGGGAATTACTTGAGTTTGTACATAATGTGAGCATCCCTACTTATGTATTCCACAATCTCTACCAGTATCTATGCTGAATTTGCTCCCCAGTTCCCTTTGGGTGCCCATTAATTCACAGGCACGTTGGTTTACTATGAAGCAAGTTAAGAGAGATCATTGCCAGCAGTGATTGACAGCGACAACTTTTCTTCTACTACGTTTGTGTCAGACGTGTCAAGCTATGCTTACTGTACAGTATATCATTATCTTAACTTAAGCAGTAGGTTATAATGTTTTCAAATGTGAAATGTGTGTGTGCAGTTCACTGTATTGAACTTAATTACATAGTACATTAAAGTGTTCTTGCTTTCCATACATTACATACAATATTTAAAACATCTTTTTGGTACATATAGAAAGATGCAATGACTTCTTACTTTTATGTTAAATCGCCTACAATGAAAAATAACAGTAATTGTTAATGAAAGCCTTGCCCACTATCCACTCAAAGCAAACTAAAACCGTATATGTGATATGAATAAAAGTTTTACTTAAAGCAGCACTAGTAAATATTTTTATACAAGCAAATGATTAAACTACTGGGTGTGAAAATTTTGAAAGAGGTCACTTGCAATGATGAGACCAATGAGAACAATCACCCAACTGTGCAGTTTTCCTTAGCTTTACATTTTAGTGTCTTTCAGCTCATTTTGGGGGGTTTTCCACCCCACAAACTTGTCGTCAGAATTGTTTTCAGACACAGCAGGCAACTGTTTTCCATGAAAAAGCTCTGATAAACCAACTACACACTACCTGCTAGCCCGAAACAATTGGCATATATACATAAACTGTATACATACACTGTGTATATATGCATGCGTTTCTTTTGGTATGTATGTGCAATTGTGTGTTTTAGAATGACACGTACGTAAAGGATGTTTGTGTGTGTGGGTTCCTACGGCTTTGTCACCTGCTGCCTTTATACGTATTCCAAGTCTGAGTGGTAAATTACTGTTGAAACAGTTAATCGTGCCAAGCCGAAAAACAAAGCTGTTGATAGATGTTAGTTGTAGTGGGAAGCTTCACAGCGTATCATTACAACTAAGAGGCCAAGCAGCTAATTCTAGGGCTCCTTCATGAAGACGGGCTCCTCCTGATTACGCCTCCACTCCTCACTGATCCCTCTCAGACACACACACTGATGAGGTCTCACTACAGGCCTTTCATCTGTCTCACCACTCAGTACAGTATAGTTTTGAGAGAGATTAGGAATGTGTTTTCTGGCTGTCAAGATCTGTACCACATAGTCATTTTGCTGTACATACTAGTGTTAGGCACAGCAGGTCAGCAGCACATAGTTATTACTGTGCATAACATCAAGCCCCCTTATGTGTGAATGTGTTTGCATTTCAGTTTCTGTCGGCTATGAGTATGAGTCATGTCCTGGCATTATCCAATGGGAGAGGAGGTCCGCTCTGATGCAGGGTTTTGAACTGGTGCCCTCAAACCTGGGAGGGTGGTCTCTGGACAAACACCACTCCCTCAACATACGCAGTGGTGAGATCAAACAATATACTTGTGTACTGCTTTCGTTTGTATTTTGTTTGTGAATTGAATTCAATTGAATTTGTTTTTTCAGGAAACAACACTGAAATGGACACTTTGCTTCCTTTGATTCAGTTATACAGTGTATCCCAAATAAATATGATCAGAATGCTACAACATTACATTTCACATTCACAAAGGAGTACATAAAATCACATACACAACTATGAAAATATCAAGCAGGCGTCCAGGTGACTAAGCTGCATCATATTACCCACAAACCAACACAAAAAAGACGATATCATCATTAAAGCCCCTAAAGAAATTGTTATAAATTGTACTATAACATTAAATATTCCTTCCCCATTTGGTTATTATTTGTGTTGTTTAACACTCAGCTAATCTGCTTCATCAGGGTTGTGTGGGTGTGGTTTGATCAGCAAAAGTACCCCACAACTGTCTTCACATTTAGATTCAAATATTGCTAAATCCTGATTGCTGCAGAGAAGTGAGTGACATAACCTTTTTCCGCGAACTTAAAACCAGTAAGAGAACTCAAACAAATCAAAAGATACAGGACGTCTGTCATGTGAAATAACCAAAACTGTTTGGGAGAAAATCCCATCAAGATCCGATCACCCATAGTAAGAAGCTTATTGAGAAAATGTGTTTTCAGGGCCTCTAAGGTGTTTATTGCATTCCTCCTTCCCCAGGAATCCTTCACAAAGGAAACGGGGAAAACGTCTTCCTCTCCCAGCAGCCTCCTGTGATCAGCACTGTGATGGGGAATGGTTTTTACCGGAGTGTCCCCTGCGGTCCAAGCTGCAGTGGCGCAGCTCGGGACATGATGCTGTTTGCCCCCGTGGCGCTGGCAAGCGGCCCTGATGGCTCTCTCTACGTGGGGGACTTCAACTTCATCCGCAGGGTTCATCCTGATGGATACACCAGAACCATACTGGAACTAAAGTAAGACTCACTCTTCTTGGGTATGCATGTGATATAAGTAGACTGATCTCAGTAGCGATCTCCCACAGTGGGAAGCAGTGGGATTTTGAGCATAGGATTGACTTGAGCACAATTAAAACAAAATTAGCTCAGTTGATATGGGTTAGTATGGCATTAGCTCTGGTTGGCATCTGTGGTTGTGATCTGTTTGATCTCAATTGAATACATTCTGAAGTTTGTCTTCATGTAATAGCAGAGTGTATGAGGTTCAGACATCACAGACTCTAATCTACCTCTTTAGGATGTGAGAGAAGCTGAAAGTCTTTGCTGTGAAAAAAAAGATATTTTTTTTCTGTGGATTATGACGATGATATCTCCTACTGTGCTGCAGGCACTACATTCTCTATTTCTGTATTTTCTCAAGCGTAGAATCTCGATGGGATTGCACAGTCATTTGTCCTGTAAAGTGTTCTCCTTATGTAACTTTACTCTCTCATTCTCTGTTATTATTGTATCTCTGACTAATATTTCTGGTTCAGACGGAGGTTTCATAGTGTCTGTATTTGATACTTCCCTGTCCTCTGGGAGGAAATGCCAAAAAGCTTCCTGTTTAGGTTAATATTTAATGTGAAACAATACAGCCGTCTAAATCAACCCTAATTTCACTTTATGAGGAGAAAATTGACTCACTGTTGCCTATGAAATTCTGAGTGACTCTCGTTAACATCATAAATGATTGTTTTTACCTTCTCTTGTCTCCCTTTTAAACACTCCTTCATGGCTTGTTATCAGGAACCGGGACACCAGACACAGGTGAGAACTGGTGATTAACACCACCTTTATATACCTGCACAAAACCCACACGTACACACAAAGAACATGAGTCAGGAGAAACGTCAGGCCGTGTTCCAAAATGCGTCACAGCACTTTATCTTGGTTTGTTTGCTACAAATTGCATAATTGCATTGACCTGACTTTCCCTCTTCTCACAAACACACAAACACACCACGCACAAAATCTGCATATACTCAGGTTGCAGTCACATCTATCAAATCCTCATTTAAATTTCACTAGGCGATATTAAATTTGTAAATTGGAAATCAGCCAAAATGTCAAGGATTTCATGTTTTAGAGGCTTACTGGAAGTCTGTTTGGAGGATGCAGTGGCTTGTTCCTTTCCTGAGCCGGACTAAAAGCCTGAGGCCTTGTATGGCCTCAACATCGTCCCTGGCCCAGAGCCTTGGTGGTGGTGTGAGCTCTATACACCATGTTCGACAGAAGATTAGACAGATGTTATAGGGTGTGTGTGTGTGTGTGTGGGTGGATGTTTGTATGTCTGTATGCGTGTGTGCCACTATCAGGGGTTATATCGAAGTCGATTGAGTGTGTGTGCTTGTGGGTGTTTGCGAGAGAGAGACAGAGAGGGTTTATCCGATTTGAAAAGAGAGGATTTTTCAAGATGCCATGTCTCCAGTGTGCCAAAGTTTCCAACCATGCTAAAAGGATAACCTGGCAGGGTGTTTATGGTTGTACTGTATGGGTGGGTGTGTACATATGAGTGTGAAAATGTAAATGTGATTTTTTCTGTACAGACGAAGCCAGTGATTCTCAACCAGGGGTACTTGTACCCCAGGGGATACTTATTCAATTGACAGGGGCTAAGTGCAAAGATTGTGGAGTATCTCAGCTAATTAGATCAAATTGAAAATCTTAAAAAAATATAGCCTAAACACTGCATGTTGGAACTAAGAGTAAACTACATGATTGATGATACATGATACATGATCATGATACATGGATAAACAGCTGAAATAGCCTAAAGTAATGGATAAATAGTTGAAATTGATAGCTAAAATGATAAATACTAAAAAAAAAACTTGTGTTACAGTACTAGTAAGGATGCAAACTTAACCGACCTAATCACTGACCCTTCAACTTTATGAAAACCACTATCCACTGGTAACCGCTGGTCTGAGTCTATAGCAACTGGATTCTTCTGAAGGTGTTGTATCTTCTGTGGCGATGATGTGATGATGATGATGAAGAAATCTCCGCTGACACCGACTTAATTGTATAAAAAGGTTTATTACAAAAAGTGCAGCGTCAAAACAAGCACCATGGATTGCCTGTGAGAAGATCCGAAGCCAATGTGAATCTCCCCCGTTTTCCACTCAAACTACACCTTTTAAAGCCTCATGGTATAGCCAATGTGTGGTAACTAGATAGGCTCAGAGCCAACCTCATAACCATATATGGCTATTTTAACAAAAAGGGAAGGTGGAACCTATAGTTCATGTTAAAACTGATCTCCTCTCTTTGGGACTTTAGAAAAACAACCCCCAAGGGGCACCCATCTATGAAAGAAGCCAGACCTTGGACATAGGCTTATCTAAACATTGGATCCACACGGGAGAGACATCTCTCAGCTCAGACACCTCAAAGGCACTTTGGATACCCTTTCCTTACCCTGGAGATTTCTCCTTTAGTTCCTGCGTACTCCTTCTACACCGCAACAGCTTTTTACTGTTAGCAGCATGTTAGTGTTTCTCTTTTATTCTATACTATTGTTCTCCCAAGTCAAATACATTAATTATTCAGCCATATTCAGCTTTCAAAGCTTTTCGCTCCACATTCTTCCCAGCAAAGTGCCTATCAGCCAACAGGGCTTCAAAACAAGGTGCTCTCCAAGGGGAGACAATATGGGATGTACTCACCGTAAAACTATTGTCTATTGCTTCCCTTCAAGAGTTTGAGTGAGGAGAAAAGCAAATATGGGAGGAAGTCCTCAACAATGTTATCTGAGAGCCCAGACAGTCGATTCAGAAAGACAGTCAGGAACAGCCAGATCACTGTATCTATCAACTCTGATCATTGTTTTGTCAGTATATGTGGAGGGATCATGGGAGGCTATAGTAGGGGTTGTTTGTACTGTGGTTGTTATTGTTCATTTACCTTCCACTGGATAAATATATTCAGAGCTGAGAGCATCTAATTGAGAAAAAGACAGGTGAAGTGATTCGTAATCGGTTATACGCACCGTGCAATGCTTGTAGTCGCTTCAAGAGGCCCAACAAATATGATGTGCTGTGTGGAGCAGTGGCACACTTTAAAACTCAGCGAATAACTCTCTTAGGATCAAACTTAAATTATGTATGTGCAGTTCAGTGCAGAGCTCTGTAAACAGTTATGCACTTAATGGACTAGATGACTGACAGCACCCTTGCCTATGTTGCATTGTTTTTTTTCTGGGCTGTGAAAAGGTTCAGGTTAATATCAGAATGAAGTTCTCTCTTTAGAGAGTGAGTAGTGGAGGCAGATTATTTTTTTCACAGGCTACAACTGCTATCCAAAACAAACAGTAAATTATTGGAACCTATTAGTAACCTGCACGATGTTACAATGTTAAGTAGCAAACAAGTGTGTTTGGTCTAAAAGCTGTAAATGTACTTTAATTGAGAAAGAAAGTGCAAAAGCATGACATTTTTTTTGACATTGTAATTTCCCTGGCAAGACTTTTTTTCGTTGAATCTTCATGGAATTTAGTTTTACAGGATGTCATCGAGTTTAATTGGCAGGAAGCCTTTGACCGGACCAGGCTAACGTTGGATTTCACGCTACAGAGTAATTGCTTGGATCTCAGTTAGTCACAATGTTAAAAGTGCAAAATTTAAATTCTCTCTCGTACTTTTTGCGATCACTGTGTTCATGTCTCAATAATACAACAGAATAACCTGACAATATCAAAGGTTTTCTGTGATAAAATAACTGCAGGCTATATGTATAGAAGCAAGTCAAGTCTTCTCTGTACAGCTACATGCCCATAGTGTCGGCACTCCTCCTACACAACGTACAGTATACAGCTCACAGTCAATATGAGGGTAAATGAAGTCAGTGTTCATTGTGTGCTCACCTAAGCCTGAGGCTTCCACTGAGAACAAAATACAGTTTCATTAAAACACTATTAAAAGTACACAGTTCCATACTGTGGTCTTTCCTCCACACAACATACTGTATTTTTGTGCTTTACGCTGAAAACATTTCCAGTCTTTTGTCCACTCTTACCTCTCATAAACTAACAATAACGACTAGAACAATAGACAATCATGCGTCCACATGGCTCATTTGGCTTAGGCTAAATTTAGCTATATGAATGTTCTGGGTTTAATTTTGGTCTGGGACCTTTTGTTACATGTTATCCCCACTCTGTTATTGTTATTGTCCCTCATGTTTTCCTTTTGCTCTCAGTTTAGTCAGCTTTATTCTGGCCCATGTTCCAGTAAACAACAGTACAAGATCAAATGAACCATTAAAGACGACACAGCTATCACATATAATATAGATCACATAAAATCCAAAACAGAAACACATATATACATCAAGTACAACTCATAAGAATAACCCAGTCTCAAAAACTAGACTCTTGCAGCAGAGGTTTCATACCGCAGGAATATTGTATAAGGATGCAGCCTTTGGTAGGATTTATGAATGCCTGAATTATGCTGTTCTCCACCTTATCCAGACTGAGCATACATTTATACATAAGGTTCCTTATCTCTGCCTGACATGTGGGTGCATTTATGCTGACGAACATATGACTAGCACTATAAAATCCCGGCTCACACAAAAACATCTTCCGGGCATCATTGTAAGCAATTGTAGGTCTCTACACACTGCTGTTTCTGTACTAATACTAAAGGTGAACCTTATATAATGTATACACACTAAACCCTGAACCGAGAGGCACTGACATCAGCTCTTCTTTTTTCCATATCAAATAAAGCAAAAATGAGTGAGCATGATATTAAACAAAGTTTATAATCAAAGTGTGTTTCTTCACTCAAGAAATAAGGTGTTTAATTATGAAGTTAGAGTAATTAAAATTGAATTTTACACAGAAAAAATATCCACATATTGTTTTATTCTTGCTTTGGATAGGTCTACCACAAAATAAGTAATTACTTAATGTTCACCTTAACATACAGTTGTGTAACATAGTGTAGACTCCTCTAAAAAAAAGTAATCAGGTTTATGCAGTATACAAGTCTATTCCTTTCGTATAAACAGCAGGCGATTTGTTATTTAACTCGGTCTCTCTAGCGCACTTTTAATCTCTCTCCTGCGACGGTAACTCACACCTTAACAGTCCTTTAACATCTCTCATGTACATTTGGTTCGTCTCTCAATTTTTGCTCGGCTCTTGTCCGGTTTGGCGCCTCATATGACTGCCCTCGCTCTGCTTCTAGGGGATAGAGAGGGGAGATGGCAGGTTAACAAGGGGGGTGCATTTTGGTCATTTTGTTAACAAGGTGGATGGCATCCCCCCTCATCCCCCCTCAAATCGCCTACTGCGAATAAGAGTAATGTAGAGAAGGCCAAACACACAAGGGCGAGCCTTATAAAGCTTCTTAATCCAGAGGAGACATTTTCCTCTTGAACAAGCTTACATCTCCTTATTTAAAGGATGGTTTACAGTAATTTGGGGGGGAATTTTACTATTTTTCCTACTGACAGAAAGTGACTTATGTTGTTTTTTTCATGTAGTATGAATGTAGTATTTTGAGGGTATGTTACGATTAGCTTCGCTGCATGGGATTACTAGTCAGTCGTGTGACATACAAGGAACATATTAATCACTGGTTTAATACTTTGAATTCATAACCTTATAAACAATTTTTCCTAACAAACTTGCTCATACAAATTCCTAAGAATGAGATTATCACTTAGAACTACTATTCAGCCACTGTGGCTGTGGGCATCTGTACTATTTAAATTAGAAGACATTAATCTTGTTGTTCCAACACAGGCACAAATTTAGTTTCTCATACTAATGCTATTTACTGGGATGCCCTGATTGCCTTTAAATACCTTTACTTCAACTAATGCTGTTATCCAGTCTGTTTACTGAGTACTACTGTATATAATAATTTCCTAAACTAAGTTAGTCTCCCTGTCAGTACATGTCACTTTAAAGAAAGCCAGTAAAAAAAAAAAGATACATTTTAAAAACTCCTTGGAACACTGCCACCTGTATGTCATTGAAAAATGTACATTCAACTTTACCATCTCAACTAACTTTGTACACTTTCTCTCACTAGCACCAGCCCTGCTCATAAGTACTACCTGGCCATGGATCCAATGGGGGAGGTTCTCTACGTGTCTGACACCAGCAGTCGCAGAGTGTTCCGGGTGAGGAACCTTGGGCAGCCCAAAGACCCATCTCGCAACCTTGAGGTAGTGGCTGGGACAGGGGAGCAGTGTCTACCTTTTGACCAGAGCCACTGTGGAGAGGGCAGGAAGGCCACAGAAGCTGCACTCAATAACCCTCGAGGTAGGAGAATATAGACACTACATCTAATGAAGTCACTTTCTCAGTCAGGTCACAGTTACTACACACTGCTGCCATGAGCATAAATTACATTTATCATCCCTCCAGGGTAATATACAGAGATTTTCATCAGTACTCACAGATCAGTATTTAGTAATATATGGTACACCTACAGTAGCTGGAGGACTAGGCTTTGACTAAATTCTGAAGATAAATACTTTTGTATTGAAGCAGTTACATTTTGAATAATTTTATATTTTTATGACAAAAAAATTCAGGTAGTCTGCATGTATTTCACTCGATTTGCCATTTCCTACTTGGCAGAGTGGAATATGTTCAGAATCATTATTGAGATCATCATCGGACACACAGAAACTATCATCATAATGTCATAAAAAGACACTTTGATAACCCCGGAACTATATTTGACAGTGTCCTTTAAACATTGTTCTCCTGGAAGTATAGCATTTGTATAGTATGGGAGGGTGATATATTGGTTTAATTGCCACATCCATCAATCCAAGTCAATCACAATATCCATCTATAGAGTCCTCAGTATCCATGAATTTCTCCTGCGTCATTGCCTTGCTGTGGGTGGTTTTATGAAGACAGAAACCTCCTCGAGTCTTGCTCTTGTTCAGACCCTACATTTTGAATGATATATAACTGTGAACTATGAATCAACTAATGTTCTATTTTGTCAGACGGATCATTACAGTACAACCCTATTGTAATTAGATGTATTCTTCAGATTGTAGTGGTGACTTTCTTTCCCTTTTAAAATGCGACATGTTTACATAGGATATCAGTTTTCTTTAGTGAAATCCCTACACAAGTATTAATGTTATGACTGATTCCTGCTTTATGTTGTGACAAAAGAGACAATCATTAAAAGCTTTGCTCATATAATTTGTAAAATAGCACTTTCACTGTAAGCCTTCAAATATTTAGAGATGCTGTGGCATTAAAATAATGCTTAATTGGTTCAAGGACCCTACTGTGTTCTGCCACAAAAACACCCCACACGTCCCCAGCAACAGCCTGCACTGTTGACACCAGCTGAGATGGATTGATGGATTCCTGCTGGTTGTGCCTATTTCTCGACCCTGTACTCAGCATTTTTCAAATATAAATTGATTTCACCAGGCAACGCTAATTTTTCCACTTTTCAGTCATTTACTTTTAGTGATTCTTATTGTCTGTCAAAGTTACTTTGAAAGGTAATTACTCTATTTACTTAATGTGATTTGCCTTTGTTACAAAATGTTGTTTTCATATAAAGGAAATTGTCTGTCTTGTGTGCCAAAATACTGCTAGACCTTTTCCACAGCAGACATTTTGCCATGTCGCAGCAGGAGAAACACAGGTGTGACCAATAAAACTAATAATCGTAGCAGCAGTCCATTCAGGTGTTCCAGTTTCAGGACTCTGGCATTGTGCATGCTGGCTCACTGTCATGGTTTACTGGGCCACTTCAATGGAATGAGGCCATCATTAATGTTATTAGTTGCACCTGTGCTATTCTTACTTTAACAAGTGGAAATGTCTGCTTCAGGAGGTGGACTCCCGTCCAATTTATTCTGGACCAGGAACAAGTCCACCACAAGCTGACTTGGACTGCTTTCAAGTGACACATCAGTTCACGTCACATCTCCTGTCATCATTCAGCTGCCCGGTAGTCGCCACAGTTAGCAAGGTTGCTGTCAGATCAGATGTAGGAGCTCCAGTGGAAAAAGTCAAATGGCATGTTCAAACTAGCAGATAAAAAGAAAAAAAAAGAAAGGTTGTAATTGAAAAATATGCGTTTACAGACATTTGTGTTTATTTTTGCCCAGACCAATGTGCTTTCAATGAAACAGTGGCCATAGTGAAAGAGTGGTAACGCCAATACGACACCAAATTTAAACAAAACCATCCCCAGATCACGGATGTAAGAACCACAAAACTAAACCAGTTGAAGTCGCCATATCAAGCCTCCAGCAGAATCATTGTAAAATCAATGACACAGCAAGAGCGGGCAATGCAGGCTTCGTCGAGAGTAACATGGTTCCAAGGCAAACAAAAGAAGCCCTTTTCCGACACTGAATTAATAAAAGTGTGCATGGGTGATGTGATGGAGGCCATGCTAGAAGGAAAGCAAAAGAAAAAAATAATCAGATACAGTACCACTCACAGATTCCTCTGCAGCAAGTCGAACTGAGATTCTTGCTAAAGATTTGCTCTAGCAACTTTGTCCTGGCATAAAAAGGCACAATTCATCTTACTTGCCATGGATGAATCAACATGGATGACCATCCATGACAGGGAGAGAGAGGGGATTGGTGTAACGCTTAAAAACTCACCACCCTGGTCTGATACATCACTGCACAATTCACCAAACAGTTCTGTGTGCTAGTCGGGGTGAAATGTACTCAGAAGTAATGGCAACTGTGATGAGACTTGTCGACTATTTGAAGGCATCATCTGCACTGCAGCATGACATGCGGTGCACATTTCTGACAAGGGTCGGTGTAACTTTTGGTGTCAGCTGGCTCAGTAAAGGCACTGGAGCGTTTTTAGGCCATTTGCACAAAGCTTCAGATCTTTCTGTCTGAGCAGAAAACGCAAAAGCCAAAATGTTTGTGGATTTCCTGCACAATGAATAGAAAATGGAAGCTGTTGCATTTCTGACGGATTTGACATCCCAACTCAATGACCTTAATGTCAAGCTTCAGGGCAGAAACAATACAGTGAGTAACCTCATGTCTGCCTCATAACCTCATGTCCACAGTGTGTGCTTTTGAGAGGAGGCTAGAGGTGTTTAAACTTGATATACAGGAGGGCATGCTGCACTTTCCAAAACTTCTGGAACAAACTAGATGAAAAAAAATCACCATCAGAAGCATGGTGTGTTCCTAGAAAAGCTGATTGAAAGTTCTGCTGTGCATTGAAAACCCACTTATTGTCAGAAATGTCGCATATTTCTTGATGGAAGCACAAGGAATCTGCCCCTGTGTTTCTCTCTGCAAACTGAGTTGATTGAGCTCCAAGAAAACCTGTCACTGGAGGAAGCTCACTGTGGCCCTGTCACTTTCTGGACAAAAAAAGGTCCCTGCTGAAGATGGCCCTTCACATCGTCACCATAGGATCCTCAGTCAACTGCTGTAAATCAGCGTTACAATGATAAATACAGCAAAGCCCTTATACCACAGCAGACTCACTAATGAACACTTAACAGCCGTGTCGTTACCTGGCCGTCACACCTTTTGTTCTCAAGTTTAACGACTTGGGTCCACAAAGAAAGTGTCACCTCTCTCATGAATACAGAACTGCTGTTCATGTTCATAGTTGGAACTTAAATATCATAATTTAATTCACCTATATTGGGCCTGAGATGCGTTGGAAATTTGGTGGACCTCTAAGATTTGTATTTAAGTATCTCTGGTCTATTGTGTTAGCATTGTGGTCCATAGCTCACAATATTTAAAGCTCTGCAACTGGAACAATTTTACATATTCTGTGTTGCACTGAAAACCTGCACCCTTGATGGTAGAGAGAGTAGGAGCACAAGGGGGATGAAGGTTTACCACAGGTAGACTTGTAGAAGAAGAATTATTTTTAAAAACTTGTCACACATATACTATTTAGTGTTTCCTTTGTTAAATATTGACCATTCACAGCTTCAAAATGCCATGATGATATATTTAAAGGCCGTGCAAACACACACACAGGTGTTTCGGCTGATTAGACCTCTGCTCATGCAGCATTCATGACACATTGGGGTTACTGTAATTACCAGTGTTCAACTTGTAAATGCCTTTCACGTCAATATCCAGGTCGTAAAAACATCTGGAGCATTTTTCTGAAAGCTCTGATATATCTGACTTGACCGTTAGTATTCCCTGAAAACCTAACAAACATGGCCTGTCATTCAAAGTAATTAAATTTTAATGACCATAATGCTATGTTGTCAGTTCACTCTCACACAGCCAATCATACAACCGTCTTGAGTTGGCAAGTTACATGAACTCTCAAAACCCTGGCATCTTCCCCATTACTGCCATCCATCTTGTATGATGTGAACGTGGTTGCAGGTTGAAGGGGGATGGAGCTAGGCTGAGAATTACTTGAGGTTCACAAACTTCATATATCATTAAGGATAATAAGGGTGTGATTCGTCCCATCCTAGCAGATGCAAAAAAACTAACAGGCGAGTCAGGGAGATGTCATTTAGGCACAGTCTGTACACACCCACACAGTCCTGCCAGCTTCTCCTGGCTTCCCTTTAACAGGCATAAATGCCTGTACCGCAGCTCAGTACACTTCTTCACCACACAAACTAACTCATTGCAGGCTTTGCAATCCAGAGGGATGCTGTTTCTGTAATTTGAAGAAACTGTCAGTAAAAAGGGGGAAATAGTTGTCCACAAAAAAATACCAAATTTGTCCTATGACAAGAGAAATTATTTGATCTTTTTAGTAAAATGACAATAATAGCTTGACTAATAGGGTAAGCATGGCTTCCCTTGGCTTACAGGAGAAAAATGGCACTTGTAGCCGCTAAACTTAAGCCAAAATACGCCTGTCATATTAAGCTTTCCTAATACAGAAAAGTCTGCAGATTCAGCTCTGATTCCCTCCTAGCTTTTGCCCAGTTCAGGCTATTTGAATTAATGCTGATATATTTCAGACAGTAAGCCCGGAGTGTCGATTTGAATTGGTTAATCATTATACCCTTAGTTATTAGCTGACAGAAGTGGATTCCAGCAATGGGTCTTCTCTGCTGTTGTACTACATTTTTATTTCCTGTCTTCTGCCCCGCCTGTTAGCTGGAACAAGTCTCTCTGGTCTCTTCTGACTTCTGTCATCAATAGGGCATTGTCAAAAACAGGAAAGCTGGAGTTACTGAGGTTTGTTGTAGTCTGTAGTCATAAAATGTAGACACTAAATAAACTAATATATAACTATATAACTAAACTATACTAACACCACTACTGCACCTTTGGGTTTATATAACTCACTTTGATTGATGATGACAATCATTTGCACATTGTCATGTTTTTTTTAAATATGGTGCCATCTTTATCAAGTGTTTGATAATGTGGCCAGTTAGTGTACATATTCTTTACAAAACATGCTGTTTGTGTCGTCTCCTGTATCCCAGTTAAAGTAAAAAAAAAAAACATTTTTGTCCTGTATATACAGTATGCTGCAATCTCGCTATTGGTTTCTGGATATTCTTATTTTAATCTTTTTTTGGACATATTTGTAATATTTGTGTAGCTTTATGCTTATATTTGATCCTAGATGTATTTCATTTGGTTTATATTCTAATAGACAGTATACATACCTGCTTGGCAGTGATGACTGTGAATATGAGGGAGAGAAAAGGACAAGGGCAAGAATTGAGAACAATGTCGAGGAGGAGGGAACAACATTATCTACAGTATCATTCATCAACGCCAGTTGTGAAGTGTCCATACTGTAGATTGGCTAATGAGTTCTGTACAGCAAAACATGAGCCTGGATTTGTTTATGGGCGAGAAGAAAAGGGACAGTATGGACCCTTTCATCTAATAATAATTATAATTAATAATCATTTCACAACCTTTCCACCACTTAGACTGAATGAAACCATGGATGCAATCAATCTTGTGTCCAAAGCTATCAATCGGTGAACATTGGAAAAAACATTCTTAAATGCTTGTTTATATGTTGAAGAATTGTCACACCACAGAGGTTAAAATGGCAGTCTGTGGAATCAGGCCATTATATAGACAATATCATGCACTAGACATAGGACTAGATTGGGCTTGTAGAGGCCACATTTGCACAAATAGCATGTGCTGCCAGGAAGAAGAAATCAACTGTTTACTGCCCTCACCAATCACACCCACACACCTGGCTACCTCTTAGTCCCCAGGTCGCACAGGAGATTTAGCCACAGGCCTGTCACTCAGGCTACACCCACAGTCCTACATGGCCTCCTCTGTCAGTCACACTCAGCCTGTGCGTGCAGTGCAGTCCGATGTTGGAGGCAGACAGCCAGTCGATATAGAGCACAATAAAAAAATGTAGTGTGGAAGTGTCTCCATTCTTCAACTGTCTCTGGTTCTAAAAACAGTAGCTCCAAATTTGATAATGGAACTTAGATTTTCATTACCTTTTAACTTCTTAAGTTCATACAGATAGAAGAGGGATAAGATAATGAAAAGGAAAAGAAGATAAGAGAAAAAGAAGATTAAAACTGATTCCTGCTACAATTTGACAGATGATCTGAAGACTGTTATCCTTAGTATACGTGCCCCTTATACCTTAGATATAATGCTGTGTCTCTGCCTTTATACAGTAATAGAATATTCGGTCCCAAGACTCCTCCTGTTCACACACGATCAGGTATTTTATACTCTTTGACTCACTGCACTTCACAGACTCTTCTGTGGCCATTGTGCTCCGACTAACCAGCTCTTATAAAGGCTCTGGAGATTTCTGCCTGGAGCCCCATGGTTCCCTGTCATCCATCTGCCACAGCCCACACTCATCCTCCTCCCCTCACCCTCTTACCAATGGTAATGAGTGGTAGACTTCACAGAGAAATATCTGTCCGTTTCTTTTTTGAAGCTGTGGCTCTGTGATTTTCGGGCATTGATCTTGTCTTGTGTCCTCTGGTGAGCTCCTCGCTCCAAATTAGAGCCTTCCTTCTTTTTCTCCACTCCCTCCATCTCATTTGCTATCCCTCCCCCTTTCCCATCGATGAATCATCCTTGTGCCCCGGTGTTGACATAGCTGCAGGAGGCCTGCTGTGACACATAATATTGTTACAACATGGCAAACAGTTGTTAAATAGTAATCCATAATTTTAATTTAGCCAACAATGTTGCTGCACTGTAGAGCACACTGCTGTTGCCCAAGTTTGTAGTCTCTCCATAGCGTAAACTGCAGGGATTATCTTGTGTCCTTCAAACACTCACTTATGAATACAAGATCTGGGGCATTGTTTAGAGTTGGCTCCACATACGCTTCTGCAGTCAATTAGCTCGGTAAATAAAAGGCCTTGCTCCATTTAGGATGGATCCCATGTCTGACATGAAAGAGGCGTCAGTCCCACAGGACCCTACAGCCTTGGCTTGCATCTCTGGACTCCTTCTGTTCAAAACATGAAGGGGTATTTTTATTTTTTTTATTTTACACATTTGGTAAATAATAGCTGTGTGTTTAAAAGAATAACTATGTCTGTGTAGGTTTGGACAGAGGAGTTCAGAGTGACTCCAGTGAGTGAGAGTTTAGTTGTTGATGTTTGCCATGCGCAGGTCTTATCTATTATTTGTTGACTAGTCCCAGACAGCAAAGCTGATATCCACAGAGAGAGGTGTGTGTGCATTTATGTGTGAGCGCTTGCAGTGTCAGTCTCTCACTCCAGCCCACAGGGGGCAGACTAATGCCCTTATCAGAAGCTGACATGCTGCCACCACATTTCTCCCTCTTGCCCCGTCGGTGTCTCGCTCTCTCCCCTCTTCTTTTCTCTCCTCCTCTGCTTTCTTTCGGTCTCTTTCTCTGTGTCTCTCTATTCCACACACATACAGAGACAACACATTTGTCCCCATCTCACTCAGGCCCACAGCTGCGAGGCACGCCATCAGAGTTGAGATAGCAAGGCCGGGGTGCCGAATGAAGCGGTGGGGTTTAAACCGGTCGTGGTTATTAGCATGTTGAACAGCCAGAGAGTCAAAAAAAGGGCCACAGCCAGGGGTAAATATGCTTCACATGGAACATCATCGCTCGGCCACCGACTTCAGACCAGGACAGCCAGGCCTCATGCTGTACAGTATCTTTCTTGGCTGGTGGTTGACATATAAGCAGCTTAGGCAAATTAACATTTTCACACATTGGGCGCCAGTCTCATTTACAGAAATGGCTGAAAACATAGCAATGTGTATAGGAGCATTTCCCAGTTTGTTTCATAACTGTGAATCAAGCATTCGATGCTGTCGGCAGGCTCATACTCAAACCATTAACTCAGCAAACACCGGTTCCCTGCTTGTCCTCCAGCAGTGGAGTCATACAGTATGAGTGGTAGTGTCCCTCAAATGCACAGCTTTAATCACTGCAGCCTGCTTTTCTCTTTCCCAGAATCTGCCACTTCCCAAACCTCATTCGCTGGCTGCAGCAGTGAGGTTAGAAGATCTCCCAGGGCTGTGTAGCCTCTTAGCCAGCTGCTGTGTGTTATAACTTGAATGAATATGCCATTGTTATTTTACCTCTGGCTCCCATAGCATTTAGTGCAGAGTGATTGTTGTGTCTCTCAAAATAGAGAAAGGGAGCAGATTAAATTGATGGAGAAAAAGATAGAGCTCAGAGCCGAGACAGAAAGGGAGTGAAAGGAGAAAGTGAGCGCAGCAGAAAAATAATATTAAAATTAATAGAGAAAAATAAAAAATGGAGGGAAAGAGAGAACAAGAAAATGAATGGAAAGCGTAAAGAGAGAGACAGAACTGTGTTTTGCGTTTAAATCCTGCAGTGTGTAGCAGTCCCACACCTCATCTGCATATTAAACTGGCCCTGTGGCTGCCTTCCCTCTCAGAGGGTCAACTATCATTGTTTCTGTTGGTTTAAACAGAGCACTACTTCTCAAAACAAGGGCATCAGATAAGTCACACAGTGTTTTCAGCTCCAAGATTTGGTTTGTGTGTGAGCTCGTGCATATGTGTGTGCAATTTTTAACAGCCTGCTCCTGTGTTTCATTTCACATTGACCGAGCTTTTGTCTTTGCCCCTGGACATTCCTGCATTAATGATACACACATGAATTAATCACACAGCAAGGCAAACAGCAGCATACTCTATGATAATGCAAATTAGAGAGACGCCATTGGGTCATGCTATTTCTACCACAGCTTGTTTTCTTACTGCAGCATCCATGATAATTATAAGATCTGCAAAGGTTTGTGCAACAGACATGCATCACTGAGCAGCGACAATAGGAAGTTCTGCAAGAGACTCGTTTCACCCCAAGCTAATGCTGAAAATAAAGCTACCAGTGGCAGAGTCGGAGGCCCGAGCAAGAGAGCATCCAGCACACAACACACATACATCAAGGACTTCTCCAGCCAGTGAGCAATTTTTACATGATTAGGGAAAGAATTGCAGAGATATGGCTGATGTCCTGTTTGTATATCCTATTACTGTAGTCTACAGCCTGTTCAACTATATTGCATTGTTACACATGAGAAAGTCAGCTTTGGTAAATGCAAATAATATTGACGAAAAAGGTCCTATGCTCTACATACAGTACCTTACCGTATAATGCTGCAGGCCATACTATATGTTGGTTTTTGAATGTTCTGATGTCCTTGACAAATTATATGTAATTTTCCTTTTTTCAGGATGACATTAAGTTTGTCATGAAACATGATTGCAAAATGACAGTGAAATTTTTAATATATTGTATCTCGGCATTTTCATACTGATGGGCTAAACTTTGAGTCAGTTTCTTCTGAGGTCAACTTCCAGTCACAACTAAATAGTTTGGAGATTGAAAATTGTTAAATAGGGCAACAAGTTCACATATACGCAAATGACAAAATAAGTTGTTCGTCATTGCCTTCCAAAATGATCCATATAAGCATTTTTTGATCTAGCAACACTATCAACGGGATGACATGCCCAACAAGTCTTTATATCCAGACACACTTCTTTCATGTAGTCATTATTTGCAGCACCACAAGAGGTTGCTTGTCAGAAAATGGGGACATCATTAATTTAAGCATTTGAACAAATGTTCTTTTTCCGATGAATTCTCGGATATGATAAGCTCCTTCCAAACAGAATGAGGACTCCAAAAATGTTTTCAACAAAACTCAAAATAGCAGAAGATTTTACTGCCACCAGTAACAGATACATTGAACCTACTCATACAGTTGATCTTTACTGGACAAAGCAATTTGGAGCAACAACTTTCTTCTACATCTTTGCTGCTTACAGTACTTCAGATGTCCAAATGGTTTGGAGCACCAGAGCTCTGTTTGTAAGGTAAAATAAAGGCACCCCAATGTTTCTACTGGTTGCTTGTGGTTATGATAAAATGAAAAAAGTAGGAGAAGCACATTTTCTTTGTCAAAGTTTGTTTAAAGTAATTTTAAGCCAAAAGCGTTTGGTGATACATTAAATCACAAGTTGAGCTCTTACTGCAGTGCTACACGGATCTTTGTATTGAAGCCAGTGTCATGCAAGGTCATGTGGCTGGCTGGTTGTTTATCAGATAAATGGATAAGACGTGTCTTGGGCTACTTTGAAAAACAGGGATCCATCTCAGAAAGTAGCTAGTCTGCGTCCTAATCACCAGGAGGACTCATAGATATTCTGTGAGGAAATAGTCAGCCCACTGCCAAGATTTGCTAAAGACCAAAGAAAATATAGTCAATGGGTTTAGTAGAGGCAAATTTATGCTGACTTAAAACGAAGCTCTACCTGTAAAACGCCTGCTATTCAAGTAATGTATTAGGTAGAACACTATACAGACTGACAGCTACCTTGTTTGTAGTCGGAGTGTGTAGGGTAGCTTCAGAGAGATTACTGAAGCTCACTGTGTATGTAATGAAGCTCTGAGTCAATAAGAGATGCAGGCTTAAGGCCAAAGGCTGAGCCTGTGCATCAAAGGTGCAACGTTTGTGCGAGTCAGTGTGCTTGTGTATGCTAGTTTTTGATTGACAGCCCCTGGGTCCCTGGACCTACTCTGCTTTTCCCAGTAAAGGGGCATTGAGTTAGTTATGGGTGCCTTGTTAAAGGTATGTCAGGTTGACAACGTCAGCGTGATCATGGGAAATGTGACACGCGTGTCCCTTTAACTGGTCGAGATGGCCACTGCTGGCAGCTGGCCTGACAACCTCCACTGGGATCCTGGCAAGCTGACAGGAGGAGTGGAGCTTTGCCACTGTGGAGGAATAAATTGCATTTACTCGAGGTGAATGCCCAATACACACTCGCACATACAGATGGAAGCATTTGTCTCTGTTGGGGGGGGGTGGATTGGGGCTCTGATGAGGAGAGAGATAGTGAACTTGCGCCCATGCAGGTTGTTTCTGCCTTGATTCTTAAAACACACTGACAGAAAGATGAATAAGTAGAGTGATGGTGGCAGGCACAGTTCGGCTTGGCAGTCCAATTGAACCTGAACCTGCCTGCGTGACAGTGGGTTGCGGTGGGGGGAGGGGGGCAGATACTGCCGTTATAGGGATGGGACAACAGAGCCAGTAAATGTTTGCACCTGGGTACCATTATCACCTGCAGCTCTTCAAGAGACCAGTGGCCAGATGTCCCTCCAAATAAGCTCTCACACAGTTCTTTTGAAAAATGTGGAAGGAAAATCTGAAATGGCTGCTAAGCCAACTTCATGTGATAAAGACTGTACTGACGTTGCCTCTGGCTCAGTTACTATGACATCTTTATATGTGGGAAACTTTGTTTGGGTGGAAGCTGCACATAAAGATTTGCAATTTATAGTAATGTAGTGCCTCGTTTCTACTTTTTCAGTCGTGAAAACATTTGTTTCCTCCGATCTGATCCCATTTCCTCTTTCTACCATCTCAGAGCCTCACTGGCTTGTTGTTGTGATGGTGTGTTTGGTAAAAGAGCCTCTATTGATAGACCTCCTTGTGTTTGTTTGATGTTTTAAACAGTGCGACATAATCTGCAGACGCTCCGCACTGATCCAAACCCCTCTCAGCCTTTCATGGAGCTTTCTAGTCCAAAGCATTTCAATTGCTTTTATAATTGAGTTTGTCTGCTGCCTCTGTGATTGCTTTGGATCTCTCTTTTGCTATCAAACAAGGCAATTACTGCCAAGTCGCACATTTTCACAAAAAATGTTTATTCGCACAAAAATTAGCATGCAACTATTGCAAACTCTCCTCCATGCTCGCAATGTCTTGCCTCGCCATACATGTGTAGTTGGGAACTAACCGCTAAAAAAAAAGAAAGAAAAAAAAAGACAGCTATCAATAATTAATTCATGCGGGTTAGTATGTTAACAAACTTATAGTGGTTAGTAATTAGATGAGCCACAGTGTCTGATTCAGACTTAATTACTAAGCCACTGTCTGTTCTGTGGGGCTTTAATGAATAATTAATTACAAGAAGCATGAATTATTTCTGCTTACCAAAGATCTACCAGATATACATGCCCATCCTCGTTTATGGTGCTATCTTGTATGGATTGATGATAAGTGTTTGATCGGGGAAAATAAGAGCCATTGGAAACAGCACTTGTACTACAGTACGACATGTGCATGTCAAAGATACGGAGCAGTGTTTGATGGCAGCATAATCAATTCATACTTGTGACTGTCATTTTTAATGCAGGTGTGGAATCATACACTCTTTAAGACACACACACACACACACACACACACACACACACACACACACTTGTATGCGCGCGCCTAAACTCAAACACATGCACGCACAACATCGGTACGGTGCACTGTGCCATTTCTCAGTGCTGAAATTGAGTGAACAGGTTTATTTTCCCCCCCTTAGTGCACATGGGCAATCTCTGTGTCTTCACGAAAGTTGCGTGTGGGGGGGAATGTGAATTTCTCATCTGCAGAGGCTCTGATTTATCCGCTCTATATTTGCATATGCGCACAATGTGATTAACTGCCATGCTTTATCTTTTTGCCTAGCTACTTCACCGCACGCATGCATGCACACACACCCACACACGCCACAACACCAGCTTGCACAGGTTGACGTGCACACACACATTCACATATATTCACACGTTCACATACAAACAGCATTGTGTGTTCTCAGGGAGAAATGATGAAAGGGAACAGTAAGCCACACAGAAAGCTAAAGACTCTTTGAAACAGTGCGTTCTTCAGCTTCACTTACAGTTGGACTGTAGCAGTTAGTGAACCCTCCAGGCTTCCCCCTGCTAATTTGGTTGACTTTATTTATGGTCAGAGTCTCTCACTGGGGCCAGTTCTGCAGGTGAAACTGTCCATTTGTCAACATTCACTTGTCAGTCACACAGTTATTTTGTACAGAAGCACCATGGGCCATAATTAGCTACAGCTAGCATCATTTAGATGCTGTAATAATATGTCAGTCCATATCATCACCCACTGAGCCCAGGGATACGAGGGCAGCATGAATGACTTATTCCTCAGGCTCCTGGCAATCTCTATGTGTGTGTGTGTGTGTTTTTGTGTGTGTGTGTGTGTGTGTGTGTGTGTGTGTTTTTGTGTGTGTGTGTGTGTGTGTGTGTGTGTGTGTGTGTGTGTGTGTGTGTGTGTGCGCGCGCGCGCGAGAGAGACTCACCCCTGCGTGCATGTGCTGTGGTTGTATGAAAGTTTTCGGGTATAACTTCCATACATGCACACATTATGCTTTCTCCATAAACAGATCCTTTAAATAGGTTTCCTTTGCAGAATGTATGCTTATTTTGCACTTAGGTGGTTGTTTCACCGGCTGACAGACAATGATGTGTTTGTTTTCTATAAAATTTTACAATTCCTCTTGCTTTCATCCATAGAGTCTGCTCTCTTGGCAGCTTCGCTGTCAACATTTGAAGGGTGAAAGTACTGTAAAAGAACAACACCAGAAGGCTGACTTCCTGCACTCTTGAGGGTTCAGGTGTTAGCAGTCAATATGCAGCACACACGTACGCACACGCACGCACACACTCACACACACCACATCCTGATGTTACTGTATGTCGACAGGGCTTTCTACTGTTACTCCTAAATAAGATACATAATACACAGCTTTTGTTCTAATTAGTCTTTCTCACCTCATCTCATTTCTTTACCTCTCCCTTACTCTCTGCTCGGAAAATCCCTGATGGCCCCTTCTTCTCAAATAGCTGTAATCAACACTGATGCTCTTTAAGACCCCTCACCAAGGCATTAATCAGATTGGATTGTATTGCAATACCACAGGGGGCTGTTATAACTGATATTCTTTTGACAAGGACAGAGAACAAAGATATTCCCTGATTGAGAGTGATTGGCCTGTAATGGTTAATTGAAGCAATTCCTCATCATGTCCCTTTGTCTCATCACCACCTCTCTCCTCTTTCACACCTCTTTTAGTGCTGTCTGTCTTTCTCTTTGGCTGCATTCTGTCCCGAAATCTGAACTGAATGTGAAAAGCATCTCTTTATCATCCTCTCCTTCAGTGTTCTCCTCTCCGTTCTCTCTGTTTTTCCAAGGTCAGTGCAACTCAGTCTAATTCACTTTTCTTTGATGATAAAATCCAGTCTCATCTTCAGCCAAATGTCCGTCTTCCTCTGGAGTTGAGATTTATCTCAATTATTTCTCCACTGCTGTGTTTGCCAGCTTCTAAACATGAGTATCAGAGTGCCAGGTCCACCAGGGAGGAACGGTAAATCTTTTGATGTCTTGTGAGTATCCATCGGCTATACGGAGGGGCTGTAAATTCCCTTAACGCAGCCTACAGCTTTACCCACAACAGCAGGAAATCCAGCCCCTGACAAGGAGAATGTGGACTAATCTGTCGCCTTTTCAATAACCATGGCAAAATACTTAAACAACACTTAAACTGGCGTAAATCCTTTCGCCAATGCCAAGCAATAATAGCAGTCGTTCTTCATTGTTGTGCTTATGTGAGGATGAATAAGTCAGCCCAGTCCTGTATTTATTGTTGATGATAGATTGGCAGCTATTTAGAGGCTGCTTGCGCGAACATAAGACATGCAGATCCTGAGCATGCATACTGAGGGTGTCTGAAAAGCACAAACAAAGGCATGAAAGAAAGAATAAAGGGAATTTAGGATTGAAGTCAATAGAACCAAAGGAGACAAGAAGAAAGAGTAATATCCAGGGACAGAGAGGGATAGAACAGAAATCAGTATTGAGAGAGAGTCCTGGCTGCCTCGTCATGTCCTTGTGCAGGATTTATGAGCTCTAAGATCAGGGACAGGTTTAGGTTGCTAGGAGGAGGAATGGCTGCGAAAGTGAAAGGAAAGTGGGAAGGATCCGAGGTTTGGCGTTAAAGCAGGAAGAATTGTGCAGAGTTTCAGACCTAAGTAGGCTCAGACTTGGCTGTGGGTTGAGACGTCCCTCCTGCATAATGCAAGGTGACAGGAGGAGAAACGGCAAGGCCAAGAGGAATGAGGGGATGAAATAAAAAATGGGCTGAACAGAGGAAAACAGAGGCCAGACATTATTGAAGGGTCAAAGGGCACTGATTTGATTAGCACTTATAAAATAGGGGAAAGACAGAGGGAGCACAACAACAGAAATGAAAGCAAAGGACAACAAGTGAAAAAAGGGGGGGGGGAGCAAAAAGAGAGCAGAAGAAGATCAAGTTAGAGAGGATGGAGAGCGAGGGAAAGCTGGAAGAGGAGAGGAAAGGTGTTGTCGGGGTGGGGAGGGCGGGGGTGAGGCTGTGTGGGTGGTGTAATCTGTCTGTGTCAGAGGGATGATGAAGGGGCCAGGAGGGAGAGCTCTGCAGTTCACCTTCTGGCCTCTGGAGGAAACACACTGACCCTGGCCCTCCCCCTGCCCACCTCCCCTCTCCACCTCCACTCCACCTGCACGATTTATGACTCACAGGGTCGGTCCAGGGTTGCTCGGTTTGAGGACATTTGTGAATCTAGTTGTGGCGGCGGTGTGCTGTGTTTGCACGCGCGTGTTTGTGTGTGTGCGTGAGGGTGCACATGTTGAATGAAATCACGTGTAAAGAAAGCTATTGTATGTCAAGGAGGATGAGACCTTAGTGCTGCCTGGGGGAAAAGGGCAGTAGTGATTTCTATCCTATGCTCAGAAATTGAGCATAGATATTATACAGGATGTGTGAGGGGCATCCGACACATCCAGTATGACAGAGTTTGAAAGGAGAAAGACTGACAGAACCAGAATAAAAGTCAAGGCAAAATGGGACAAGATGACTGAATAAGGGAGGAGCAGTTGGAGCTGTACTGCATACTGATGGTGTCGCTCCATTGTCCATTTTTATTGTGATGTGCTGGCACTTCTGCATGGTCAGATCACTCTTTGAATCTTTCTGAGAGGTTTCATTCTCCATGGGGTGGGTGGGTGCAGGGGAGGCAGCTAAATGGGTCAATAAGCTCATAATATCTAGAACTAGATTGGTTGGTTGATTGGCAGAAATGTAATCAATAGCAATTTTAATAATCAGTGGATTGTTTAAGTCATTCTGTAAGGAAAATATCAAATATTCACTGCTTCCTGCTTCTCTTCTGCTTTCCTATGTTGGTTAAACAAAACTAATAATAAAAAAAAGAACAAAAAGTAAGTTAAAGACCTCACCTTGTTCTATGGGTCAATTTGATGGGCATTTTCCACTATTTTCTGACATTTTAAAGCTGCACTTATCAATATTTTTATACAAACAGTGGCTTAAATGACTTCTTGTAACGTGAAAGATGTCACTAATAGTGATTAACCCCCTAGAGATTTAGCACCCAATGCTGCAGCTCCCCTCAGCTCTTCAAAGTGTAGAGTGTTTGCATCCTTGATTCATCTTATTGTTATGATCTTACAAACCACAGCTTGTTTCCACACATGAGAGCTGTGTGGAAACAGCTCTCATCAAGCTTGTTTCCACACGGTGAAAAAATGCTCTGAGAAAAACCGTCGTCCAGCACGAGACTGTCAAACCAGACTAGCTGGTGAAGACAGTGGAGCATTTAACAGTTAAGAGCCAGATATTCCCCTCAGGACTTGGTAGACCACAACAGAGCTAGAGTGAACATCGGGCTTACATGGTGGCCAGAAACACGACTCGTAATGAATGCTAATGTTGCTCCATGTCTGCAACGGTAGCTTGTGTCAATAGGCAACAGTTTGCAGCTTTTTAAGACTAAATAAATATTGGATTGACAGTGAAGCAATCAACAGTTAAATTAGTATGAAAATAACATTTAGTTGGAGCCCTATGTAAATATTTTTACCATGCTACTGTGTTTACATGTGTTTTTTTATGGTTTCCTTTGTTGCATATTGTATTGCACCACTTAGTTTTGTGATTGATTGAAGTAGGCTCCATTTCATTCTATTGAGATAAAGGGATATATACATAAACTTGACTTGACTTAACGATAAACCATAAACAAAATGTATTTTTAAATGGCACAACAGTCAGCCATATGCATTGGAGTTGGTAGGTATGAATACTGAAATATGGCTTATTGTCTCAGGTGCTAAGTGAAAGCATAGGGTATGAGAGGTGAGGGGTTGAGTTGGGGAATATTACTGCAGAGGAGTTGAGTCAAAGGGCTATTCTCTGTATGGAGATGAGATGGGGATGAAGGTCGCTCCTCATCCATAACAGATGATTCATAGTCTGCCCTGACCTTTAGTACCTGGACTTACCTCTCCCCCCCCACCCCCACCCCCCTCTGTTCATTGTCTACTGCAAAGCTCCGCTGCAAGGAGAGTTCAAGTATATGCTGTTCATAGCAAAACACACTCGCAAAGCATGTGTTCACATGTGCGCCACAAATACAGGCAAGCACAGGCACACACGCAGACATTCACATGTGTGTGTGATTCGTGGGTGCACATTCATATTGCACGTTTGCCAGCGCCAAATGTCAAAAGTTCACTGCGGCACCCTGCTCACATCTAATGTGACAAATAACTTCTTCCTCCACTTGCATTGTTCTAATCCCTTTAGTGGGCTCTGGAATGGAAATATAATTACATTTCTGTGGTGCAGTGCCTTTGATAAGACAGCCGCTTGCTGAGCTGAATGTCTAACTGAGTTGGATGCCTCTCCGAAGCCCTCTCCTCTCTCCACTTTACTTCTCTCCCTTACTCACTCCCCTCCATCTCTTCTCTTCTCTCTCTCTCTCTCTCTCTCTCATACTCTCTTTCTTTATGTCTATTTTCCTTTTTGTTTTCTCACCCCCACTCGCTCTCTCTGTCATCTCCAAAAGCTCATTCTGCCTCTCTCTCTCACCCACCCAGGTATTGCAGTGGATAAAAGAGGTGTTGTCTACTTCGTTGATGGCACCACCATTCAGAAGATTAATGAGAGGGGTTTGCTCTCCACTGTGATTGGCTCAAACGGACTGATGTCGACGCAGCCACTAAGCTGTGATGCACGCATGGACATCAGCCAGGTAGGCTAATAATGCAGTTGAGTTTAAATGACTGGTAGAGAGCTGGAGCCACATGTTTTTTATGAGGTTTTATCGTCACCACCTGAGTGTTGTTGGAAAATCTTTAGAAATATAAGACTCCTGCATGTGTTTTGTGTCGACTAATTAGAGTAAATAAAACACAAAAAGGATCATAAATAATAAGTGTTTGTTTGTTGTGCTCTCACAGTTAGTGATTTTTTCGTCAGTCTAAATTGCCCGGCCTGTTCAATAGACACTCTTTCTGTCTTCTTAAAGGTGTATGTCTGTGTTTCTGTGTGTGTGTGAGAGAGAGAGAGAGAGAGACAGAGAGAAAGAGAGAGAGAGAGAGCGAGAGAGAGACCAAAGACAGATACTGCACAGATTTGATCAGCCAGCCTTCAGATCACACTGCTGACTTATATCAGGCCTATTAGAGCAGAAGATGAATTATAGATGAACTGCTGGCTCTATAGAGGGATCTCTGCCCACACATACCGATGCAAATGGCTGTGTATGTATGTGTGAATATGTGTGTTCAGCCAAGGTGAATTCCCAGAGGTGCTCTTATGTGTCTTAAAGGGGCCCGTGTTACCTCACAATCCCCCTATTTGTTAGTTATCGGCCCGAGCACAACGTCTGATCGCATCCAGTCGCATTCATCCTCCATCTGTGTTTGTTCTTATAAACTGCCCTGACCTCAATGTGGCGTCAGTATTGATGGAAACTTCTGTAGCTCCAGCTAGACAAACATCACTGCAGTGATTTATGCAAAATGAATAGCCAAGTGTTGGCTTTAGTTTTTAGTTTAAAGTAAGACTGACATTTGAATTCTCACTTTTTGTACAAGAAAATACAAACTGTAAGCTATTGTGCATATTTTTTAAAAGAGGATATAATGGTTTTAGGGGATATTTGTGGAAACAGTGTCTGAGCTTTAACTCCTGTGCTGCGCTATTGACTGGAACACATGCTGTATATCTAACAAATGTTGATACAATATGTTTTTTTCCCTCTTTTTCAACAAGCCTACATATAATAGTGTTGGATCAACTGTTAGCGATTTCAGTCTTTTATCCCACTACTACATTCAACATTTGGGCAGACCCATTGTGCTGTTAAGTTTGAAATCCAAGGGTAAAGTTAAAAGCTAGCCTGCTCTTAGGTAACGGTAGCACTAATTCCCGAAAGACATTATGTTTCCCTCAAATTACTTCAACACCTGCTAAGTCAGTGCAAGCTCCTCCCGTCTCTCTTTCATAGGTCCAGTTGTGGCGATGGCAAATGACTAGACTGTCAAAATTCACAGCAACAGGAAGTCTTGTGTCTTCAGCCCTCTGTACATCAGATTTTGACACAGAGTAATTAATGTATAGAGTCATGTAGGCCAAAATCACGGACCTGCTAACAATGTCAGCCTTTCTGCTTCTTAACTACCTGTATTGCTTTTGAAATGTATTTGGGACTATTTTTAGTGCCTGTCCTTACAATACTGCACCAACAATTTTTGGTGTCAATCGAAACCAAAAGTTCATATCTCCAATTTAAGAGGCACATTCACCAAGGTAGTACACAAGTCAAAATCAAACAGCAAGAATATGTATATTGATTTCTGAACCAAAATGTATTTTAGTTTGACTTTAATTCAGCAGGCAGCTCTGTGTACAGCTCAGCTTAACTTGTAAAAGTGATCGCCTCGCCTGTCATCACTGCAAAGTTCAATATCATGAGCAGGAGAGATTTGATGCTTGTCCTTTTTTGGCTAAGGACAGTGAGTCCTGCTTGATGAATCTCTCTACCTCTTAAAATGGGACTCAGAGTGAACCCCCTTCTCTCTCATTTGACAGAGCCTATAATTGGACATGTCAGTGGCAATTTAACATGATCCATTTATTTACCAATCCATCCTCGGAGTCATCAATCACCTCACTGATCCCTCAGACGCACTGCCTTGTCTCCATAGCTCACAGTTTGTGTTTGTTTGTGTGAGATAGACAGTGATGTGGGTGGCTGTACGCTAGTGTAGGTTTGTCTGTCTTTGACCCCCACAGTGTTAGCGGGCAGGGTGTGCTATTTGAGCAGGCGGCGATCATGGTTATTGGCTGACATTTGGAACAGTGCCGAGGCGAGCCGGCGTGAGACTTGAATAAACACAGGGAAGGCTCCCTGCCCGCTGCTGACCTTTGCATGAGCAGGGAGGGTCAGGAGGCCTAATGCTATGTTATTAAGGTGATGTTATCTGTATCACCTGACTCTTGTGAGCAATAGCCTCCAAGGCTTTCTTGTTCTTTTGTCCAAATGTTTAATAGAAATATGGTTACTGTATGTATGGTCTGTTTTAGAGTATGTCTGTGCATCATTCCACAGGTGCGTCTGGAGTGGCCAACAGACCTGGCCATCAACCCGCTGGACAACTCCCTCTACATCCTGGACAACAACATTGTCCTACAGGTAGAGAAATAGTCTTAAACACACTCAAAACACAGAGAATAAATTCTAGACCTGTTTCTATTCAAGCTGATACCTATTTGAGAGGTATTTGCACTATATGTAGCAGAGGAAGAAAGTGTAATGAAATATTTCTCACAATTTGCAGCGCTGTCACTTAAGGTGCATTTAGAGCAAGTGATGCTGCTAACATAAAAGAAAGGAAAAGAGCACCTTGTTAAAAAAATAACATGCTATCAACAGCCTCCGCAAAAGTTCTTTAAAGAAAATGTCACTCCTGTTTTGCTTATTACCCAAAACTTGTTCTCCACATTTAATGAATCGACTGTTCGAGTGTGTGTCTTGTAAATACTTAATGAGTCATTGGATGAGGCAGGCTAAGGTTTGGTGATGTTTGATGCACTGGATCAGTAAAGATATATGGCTGATTCCACCGACCAAAAACTTATTACTGGAAGCAGTTATAATTATTAACTTTCTGTCTTGCTTTTATTTAAAGTGTACATGATGGTGTGTATATATATGTGTTTTATATCAGGTATCAGAGGGTCTTCAGGTGCGTATTGTGGCGGGCCGCCCCATCCACTGCCAGGTTCCAGGTATTGACCACCACCTGGTGAGATGGGCAGCGGTGCGCGCTACCCTGGAGGCTGCCAAGGCCATTGCCCTGTCCCACCTGGGCACACTGTTCATCGCTGAGACTGATGAGAGGCGAATCAACCGCATCCAGCAGGTCACTTTGTTACTACAAGTTACTTTCAGCCTGTTTTTAGCTAGAGATGCTATGTTGATCCTTGAGGGCAGCTACCTCTGATGGATTCAATGCAATTAAAATCAACTGATCTGATACCCGCCGTCAGGTTCCCATTTTTAAACATTTTTATAGAAAGCTCTCGTATAACAGATCGCATTTGATTTATTTATGATCAAGTTACAGAAGATTCACTTATCCAAAATTATAATATAGTTCTCTGTACTATTAGTTTACTAATGTCAAATGTAACTGGCTATGTTGCTGTGGCCACTGATTCACTACACCTTCCCAAATCTACAACTGCGTCCCTCTTACTACATTCTGGACAGGTGTCCAACCCTTGCGTGCATCTGTGAATGATCATAGAGCAAAAGACCCTGCAAGAAGTCCCCCTCTACTCTAGCAAAATTGATAAACAGGAAAAGACACCTAAGATGCACTTGACACCCACAATCCATCTGGCCTTATGACAGTAATTTACTTTCACACTTGTTGCATCATGAGCCCCTCTGTGGTCAGGTTCGTTTGTCTGTTTTTCTGATGTGACGCAAGAAAGTGTTAAGAACCTGCCTCTTACATGTGAACATAAAAAACCCTGATGCACCAAAAAAACAATCCAAAAGCCAGTTTTTATTTTAGGTAAAAAAAAACGTCTTTGTCCATTAGCTCCATTAGCTAGCAGCACGCTATCACAGGCCCAGAGCATTTGGAAACCAGCAGTACAAAGGAATTGCCTGCTGGACTCAATCAATGGACCCTTTGTGGTCCACAGCACCACGCTGAGTCCATGTGGAGGCAGAAAGGAACATAAAATGCCTCAAATGCCTTTTTGATGGAGACCGGGCTGCCATGTTGGATAGGGCAATGAAAACAGAAAACAGTTTTTTTCTGTATTTGTCAAATCTGTTTTGTGTTTTTTTTTTTCTGGGCCCATGTTTATCTTGCATCTTAGGATCACGCACACAGAAAGTCAAATGATAACTAAACAATCCTCCTGCCTGAGAGTAGGACCTGAGAGTTATTACTAGTGTAGTTGTTCCCACACGCACTCTGCGTTCCCCTTTGAGAGTGAACAAAACCATTTTATGACACTGAACCATAAAATAAAATTAATGATGATGTGTTGCAGATTTTCTCAGTGGTTCTAATGTGCAATCAACACATTCAAAAACCTGACAGGCTGATGCAGATACAACGTGATGCAGGAAGAACTAAATTAAATACAGAAAATTGTGTCACTTGTAAGACAAACTAGCTATTCACAGGTACATACTGACAATACATTTTAAACTGATAAAAAATGACTCAAATTAACCGCTACATTTCATCTTAAATGCCTGACACCAGCTGCATCTTGTACTGTTTAGCCAGCAAGCCTATTTTTATGTGTTTTCAGTATAAGAAGCCCTTTTAAACGTGAACCTGTCCGGGCCGCATTAAGTATTTAGGCAATGCTTTGGCACTGCTGTTGGTCTGCTCTGATGGTCCAGGCACGTCTGTCTGTCACACACACCCAAAGCATTTGGCCATAACATCAAGGACCACACATGCATAACCAATATGTGTTGAATTTTACTTTTAATCTTGTATGGAGGCAGGGAGGTTATTGAATATGCATGGTATTGGAGCTTTGAGGTGCATTCAAATCACAATCATTACATCCCAAATTAGCTCTGTTGTGGCTGCGTGTGTTTGTTTTCAATTAGGAGCGAATTGTAGAACTTGTTTTCTGTGAAGCGGGCATATTTTTGAAGATGGAACATTTATCCAATACAAGTCATAAGACTTTAAAATCCAGTAAATCCCACCGAAGAAGCTGGTCATTATTTTACATCAAAAGCTCTTCTGTGTGTATTTCACCACCACTGGAATGTGAGTGCATGTTTGTCCTACCACTGTCCTCCTGCTGGGGACTTAACCGATTAGGACAGCTCTGGAGGTCTCCTAAATCCTGGAGGTCATATGAGTATTTTCCTAGGACGTGTTGATGAAATGCTTTTTCTCCTAAGCCTAAAATTAGGACTACATTAATGGAATGTTTTGGCCTGTTAGGATTGATTTTCCTCTCGAAGATGCTTGATAAATGCAGACTGAGGGCATCAGTCAATCATTTAAAGGAGTAGTTCAACATTTTGGGAAATACACTTATTGGCTTTCTTGCGTGTGTTTCGATGAAAAGATTCATGCCACTCTCATGTCTGACTGGAAGCAGGGTCTAACAGTAACAAAATCTGCCTTGCTTTAAAGTTCTCTTATTAACAAACTATATCTTGTTTTTACACTTTTTTTGTACAGTTTTAACAAACAACATATGTGTTAATTAATAAGCTTTAGAGGTGCTATACAGACATGAGAGTGGCATTCTCCTCTAACTCTCTCCAAGAGAAAGCCAAATAATTCAATAATCAAAATACAGCATCGCTTTATAAAACACACTGCAAAACAACTTTTCCTAAGGGATAATAAAGTTGATAAAAAAAGATCCAAATCAAACATTTCCTCCCCAATCATCTTCCAACAATGTATGCCCCCGTTGGACCAGTAAAGAAGCATCACCCCTCCAAGATGCATCAAAAAAAATCTGTTGGTGTAGCAGTTTTCACCTGTATGAATAGCACCCTCCATGACAATCACTTTTATTTGGATTTCAAGTTGCCAAGATTCATTAATCTGTCAACAACGGGCCAAAGCCCCATTTAGGCCAAACAGGGTATGTTCTTGCACACTGAAGATACACACTTTAGTTTTTTCAAAAATTAAAAAAAAAGGCATCTGAGCTATCATCTTTGATTGTTTGGTTGAAGGATCAGCAGACAAACACATTGTCGTCATTTTCCTCTTATTTCCTTTTTAATATCATTAATTAATTCATCTGTATTTCATGCTCAGGGTTTTTATGAAATGCCATCATTGTCTTGTTTGTCGTAGAGATTAGATATAACAAAGCTGTGGTTTATCTTCTCTTGAACAATAATCTCCTACAGCATTTTGTAGAGGTGCATGACGTTTTCTGAACACTTCACAGGTGTCGACCAACGGGGAGATATCTGTTATCTCTGGAGCCCCTACGGACTGTGACTGTAAGATAGACCCCAACTGTGACTGCTTCTCTGGTGGGTCATCAGGCACGCACACACACACACACACACACACACACACACACACACACTAAGAGGGTGTAGGATTAAGTAATGTGAGAGTATTAGATTATGTCTAATAGGATTAGAGTACTAAAAACAACATATAACTGCACTTAAAAATCATATTAGATCATATCATACTCAGCCTGGTTCAGCTGTGTAAGGAAGAAAGCAAAACAAGAACATTTTGAAAGCTCTGACATAACTTGAATGAATTGAAAAAGTCTGTGTGTCTTGATATTGAGTGATTAAATCTTGCCGCCTGTGTGTCCCTGCTGGCCAATGATTTTATTAGCAGAGCTTGAGAATAACTTTTTCTCTCTTGTCTGTCTCCTCCACTGTTTTCTTCCCCTCTTGAATGTGTCTAAATTATTTAATTCAGATGGAATTTTAATATCTAAGAAGGGTTGTTTTGACTCTCCTTGAAAAGTAATAAAAAATTATGATAATAACGTTTATGTAAACGATGACAATATACAGGAAATAATTGACTATCGACAATGTCACAATGGAGAAGTAAGTGGATGTAATTTGACTTTGTGAATGTGTGTGTTGGGTATACAGAAAGTGCCTGTGTGTGTGTATGGGGGGCTCTATTTGTATTCATGGGAAGGCTCCTTCTTCACGGAAACCTCCAGCTAAATTTCAGTAGGAACCATCTTGAGAGAAACATTTCAAATCCATTCAAATTACAGGCAAAAGAAAAAACTCTCGTTGAAGGCTGAAGGTTTTAACTGGTTGGTGTATCATGGAAGGGGACCTGAAATGTAATAAAGGGAAGAGGGAAAGGACCAAACAAATAAGCAGATGTTCTTTTGACAGTTAGGCCATGCTTTCATTGTAAGTGTCAGAGGATGTGATGTTATCATTTAATTCTGCTCATAAAAATCAGTCGCTTTTCTATTCAAAATGGAGGGAAGTGTTTCTCCCATGCCACAAGCCAATGGGCTGTAACCATCCCTATTTCTTGGGTTGTACTTTGCATATTTTCAATCATGTCTTGCTGTTAACAGATGATTACTCTCTTCAGAAGCTTTCCGTTTCCATCCCTTCACCGTAGACACTCAGAGTGTCTTTGAACATGCGCACATGTGTGAGCCCACATCTGCAAATACAAACAGACATAAACACACGCGCACAAAACCACACGCGCACACACACACACACACACACATAATGTGCATGCTGTCAAGAGATAAACCGCCACCCTGCTGCCTGCAAAGACCCATCAGAGGCCCCGGGCCTACTGCTGACAGCATCTAAAGGGCTTCACCCGGCTATTATCCTGCTGTGCTACCAAAGACATCTGAATGCATTCAGTCACCCACTACCACCGTCTGATAAGGCTGAGGTCACTATCAAGGTGGTCCTATCAACGCCATTGGGAAGCTACAGTATCCCAACAACTCCTAGTCCTGAGCTAAACTGATAAACACTTAAGCGGCACCATGTGATCTTCATATTTTGCAAAGCTTGTGTGTACCAGTTGTGATTTCTCTCTTTCTCTAAAGAATAATTTGTATTACTCAGTGTGTTTATAACTGAGGTTGCCTTTCCTTCTGCTTTTTTGTTGATAAAGAGTTTGCCCTCACTGAAATAATGTCTTCTTATTTCTCTTATCAGGTGATGGAGGCTACGCCCGCGATGCTCGTCTCAAAGCCCCCTCCTCTCTGGCCGTGGCCCCCAATGGCACCCTGTATATTGCTGATCTGGGCAACATCCGGATCAGAGCTGTCAGCCCCAACCAGCCTCAGCCCAGCCCAGCCGGATTGGTGGAGATCAGCGCCCCACTGGACCAGGAGCTCTATCTCTTCAGCCAGGTTGTGTCTATAGAACATGTGTATTTTCATCTAAAATATCTAGACACTTGAGTACTATAGTGTATCTCAGTTCAGGTCAGAATGGAGATAAGACCTTTGTATGAACACCATTACTGTCCAGTAGACATAGATTTTGTGCTGTTCCCAAGGTTAAACTTAGCCTAGTTATAACGCAGATGTTTACTAAATATTTCCACCCAGTAACTGCCTGGTGTAATCCTAACTGCTGAGAAGTTAACTGACTCAACCGACTTAGAAAGCTACGGTTAAGGCTTGCTAATGTGTCTTGTTTCAAGGAAGAGTAAAAGAAAAGAAAAGAAAATGGAATATAGTCGACATAGCTGACCTGACACTTTAATAATGTGACCTGGAATGATTTCAACAACACAATGTAACTCAAATTGCAAAACTTAGTGCTAATAACATTAGACTGAATGACCAAATCACAGTCAGCTAGGTTTGCATAATCAGATATCACCTCTCATTCTTAACTGTATTAATAATACTAACTCTGAAATAAACCTTTCTCCATGTACACATATATAAATGAAACAAAGTTAAACCTACATTAACAAAGGATTAGCTAGTTGAATGCTTGAAAGTCTTAACTAACTAAGACGCTCCTTAAGTTTTAATGGTGCAACACCAATTGGTAAATCTCTAGATTTACACTACAGTTGCTATTAGATACTAAGAGCTTAGAAAGGACTTTACACTTAAATTGAATAATGGATCTACGAATAGTGGGTGCAACCGAATCCCGACAACTGTCTGTCTCTTCTCTCCATGACAGAATGGCTCCCATATGTACACCAAACACCTGATCACCGGCCACTACCTGTACAACTTCTCTTACGGCACAGACGGCCAGCTGTCTGGACTGACGTGTCGCAATGGCCATGGGCTCCAGGTGAGGAGAGATGCTCATGGAGTGCCTCTCTGGCTGGCACTACCTGGCGGACAGGTGTACTGGCTGTCTCTTAGCAACAGCGGAACACTAAGAAAGGTGTCAGCCCAAGGCCATGACATCGCCCACATCACTTACCATGGCAACACGGGTCTCCTAGCAACCAAGAGTGATGAGAACAGTTGGACCACTGTTTATGAGTAAGTCTACAGTTTCTTTTTCTCTGCATATTGTTCTCTCTCTCTCTCTTTATTCCTTCTTCTTGTCTGTCTTTTTTCTTTCGTTCTCTTTTTCTTTACTTCTCTCTTTTACTTTTTGTCTCATTCATGGTTGGTTGCTTGACTCTAAATGTATGTATGGACACAGGATTGCATAGATGTGCATGTGTATTAATGTGAGGCAGAGTTTATGTTTGCGGCATGAAATGTGAGTGCCATCTGGTGGTAACTAGTGCTTCAGTGTAGAAAGCTAGATAGACTTTTTTTTTTTAAGTGACTGATTAGCTGAAGGACGTCTCTGCAACACTTTGATCACACACATGTTTAGTATCACACATATAGTACACACACAATAACACATCTGTCTGAATTATTCACCACTGCCGACTGAGTCCCTGTCTCAAATTCCACAGCTGGATAATTACACATATAAATCATAGTTGACACTTACTCTGTGCCGATGTTTGTGTATGAGAGGGGAAAACAGAGTGATAGTGAGCATGAATACGTGTGTTTATGTGCTTATGTGTGCGTGTGGTTGTGTTAATTTGTCAAAGAGCGACAGTTATCTGTGTGTGTTTGTGCTTGTACATCATCGCCTTTGTGTTTATTCTCCAAGGTACAACAGCGAGGGCCGTGTGACCAACATCACCCTCCCCACTGGTGAGGTGAGCGGTTTCCATGGCAACCTGGAGCGCTGGTCTCGGGTGGAGGTTGAGGCGTCCAACCGAGAGAACTTCGTCACCAGCACCAACCTATCTGCCAGTGACACCATCTACACGTTCAGACAAGGTACATCATCATGGCGCGTTCTGTGTGTTTTTTTATACTCCTCATAGTTTAGTAGGAACATTGGTAAACTGTAAGTAGACAGAGTTTACCCAGAGCCTTATATGTGGGCACCTTTGTAATGTCCACATATATTCACTGGTTGACACACAGAAAAGATAATAGCGTCCCCATAATGCATGTACACTCATTTAGTTTACCACAAACAAGGCCATTTATGACTCATCTGGGGGGGACTAAAGCACAGAGGGCATACACGGATGTAGAAAGAGGGCAGAGCATAAGGTTATAGTGATGTTTAAACATTTATGACTGGCAAACTGCAATAACGTGACTGTTATTCTGGTCAGGTCAGACACACTGACCTGTGTTTTTCGTATTCTCCTTCTTCATCGGCTACACTAGATGTGTGCGCGGGAGATTCACAGCCTTGAAAAGGGATTTATCCCTTTCTATAAATAATTCACATATGGATCTGATATGAACTCTTTACATAACCAGACTAATGGGCAGTGGGAAAAAAGCTTTTTTTTTATTTACAAAAAAGAGGCAGATCCGACTGACGTGTGAAATGTCTTAACGACCACTGGAAAAAATGGAAAAGAGGGCAGAGATGAGAAGTGGAGAAAATGAGAGTGGAGTGGAGAAGCCGCTCATGGGAGCAGTTTCTTCTCATGTCATCCCTTTAATTGCTTTCTAGCAGTTGTCACAATGACAGGACTGCAGGGAGAGAAAAGCTGCTCCAACACACCCAAATACACACACGCAGGCATGTGCACAGTGCTACAGTATAACAGAGCCCCCCCATTTTAGAGTGCCCCCCTTCCACCACGCACATATTCACTGTGTCTTTTCCTGCCTCTGAGGCAACAATAACCATATGTACAGAAAGAGGTTTTATAGTGGTGAGGGGAATAGAAATTACTATCCAGTTTATTAGCTGCATTAAATTTTATTATTAAAATATAGTTTTATTAATTGTGTTTTAGAAATGGTAAAGTCATGAGACACAGTGTCATACAGAATGTACACACACCAATATCACTAAGTCTTACTCAGAACAATATAGAAATGAGAGAACAGTTTCTGAGAAACCTTTGCAATGTGTGAAAAACGGTCATGGCCTAGCACTTTCTTTCTCTGTGTCTCTCTCCTGCTCTTTATATTGCTCTCACTATTTGTCCATCTGTCTTTCTCTCTTTCGCCTCTCTTTTTGAATAGATACATTTTTTTATACAAAAGATACAATAGCAGATAAAGCACAGCACTAATGTTGCAGAGGAGATTTAACATTGCACAGTGAGTGTAGTCTGCGAATGTAGTCTGTGATCTGTTTGACAGTGACTGTTGTGTTTTTTCACACTTTTTTCATCCTGTGCTGCATATTTGCATCTTCGTGTGTATGTGTGGTTTTCTGTGCCGTTGTGTGATTGTTATATGTGTGACCCTCTTATACGATGCCCCACCCGTCCAGACCACGCTCAGAGTTCATACAGAGTCAGCGCTGATGGGTCGTTCCTTGTGTCACTGGCGAGTGGGATGGAGCTGTCACTCAGCACGGAGCCCCTCCTCCCCGGAGGCGTCGGGGGAGGAGTCAGTCCCACAGCCAGCCGATGTAACATCAGCCTGCCTGGAGACCATGCCCCCAGCCTGATAGAGTGGAGGCAGAGGAAGGAACAGAGCAAGACTAACTACACCACTTATGAACGCAGGCTCAGGGTAAAACACTAAATCACCAACTTATTCTTCAGCGAACTCTGATAATTTAGAAAATCCAGTACTCTAAATTCAGCAACCTAATACACTCTTAACACCAGCCAAATGTCGTGGAAACCTGTATGAATAGGTGAAATTACATCAACTGAGCCACTTCTTTGAGTTACCCAAAAGTTGTGCAATCTGACCTTTATACACTCCATTCAAAAGTGCAATTTAGTCAGAAGATCTTACATTTGTTTTGAACCAAACTGTAGAGCTGTTTTGAGCAGTGGTACAATTTGGTGTTACACAACATGTTAAATGTTTTGACTGATTAATGATGTCACTGGGAGCGAGCTGATAGGTCAAATGACTCGGAACCTGTACTTTCCACAAGTCACACACCAACTGCAACACCTCTTCTCTTTTCCACTGGTACAAAAAGTACACCACACAAAGAGAATATTTCATGAAATAGAAAAGGACATTTTATCTGATGTGGGATAATTAATAAGCAATCCCCGGTACTCAGTTCTTCACTTGTTCACAAGGCAATTTATTGTTAATATGCAGGTCCAGTTTGCTCTAAATGTCACAATTAATTTATCTAAACTAATGAAATCTCTATTGTCTCAGACATGCCACTTCATTTATATTTGCATGTCTGTGGACTTATTTAGAATTTATGGTGATTGTAAAGCAATAAATTTAACAAGTTTTCTGTTGTTTGCCCTCTAGCTGACATTTTACTGATTTTCTCTACAGGCACATAACAGGAACCTGCTGTCCATAGACTTTGATCAGAGCACTAGAGTAGGGAAGATCTATGATGACCACAGGAAGTTCACCCTCCATATCCAGTATGACTCACTGGGCCGGCCCGTGGTCTGGTCCCCCAGTAGCAAATACACTGAAGTAAACATCAGCTATTCTGGTGGAGGACTGCTGTCAGCCATCTACCGTGGAGAATGGTCCGAACGGCTGGAGTACGAAAACGACAGGGTGGTGTCCAGAGCCTGGGTCAACGGCAAAATCTGGAGCTACACGTACGCAGAAAGAGTAAGAGCTATACTTCTAGAAAACATGTTCAGGGGGAAGTGATAAACCGTTTCTCTCTCTGTCATGCTGAGATTTGTTTGATGGCTTCACTCCTGTCTGTTTTTTTCTCTTTGCTGTTAGCAGAAATCTAACACATCTACTCTGCTGCTTCAAAGTTATTGCAGTTATCTCAAAACCAAAACTAAAACTAACAGTATTAAAAGTTCTTCCGTTATGTGAGATGAAAGAAACAACTGAAAACAAACCAAAATCATTTACAGCACTGTACTACCAACCATGTTTTAATTTGTTTTTCATCCATTTGATGCAGCCATTGGTTTCCATTCTTTTGACTTCAGTTTGAATATCAATTTGCAAAGTGAAGATTACTGTACGAGTGCTCTACATTTTTTTAAAGTTCAATTATTGTGCAGACAATAATAATAAATCAATCTGCACTTGTAGCTGTGTGACTACACAACAATACCATAGCATTGAGAGCAGTAAAAGCAGACAAGATGTATTCTTTGTGGTGGATTACGTAACTCAAGCAAGTTTCAAGGCTCTGTAACTTGAGCCAGTGGTTTCTTGAAAGTGGGTTTTACAGTAAAGACTCAGCATCCTTTAAAAATGGTTAGAAATCATGTACAGTTCATGTAATTTTTAGTAAATGGAATTAAACACGCAAAGAGGCATGTTCCTTTAAGTGTGTGACAAAGCTGAAAGCTTCCAGAAGCTATAATTTCCGTCCTTGAAATTAATTGAAATATTTAATGAATGATATTCAGCCTGAAATATATTTAGTGTCAGCTTTTGGTCTAAGACGAAATTAGAGTGTAAATGAGCTTATATTACAGAACCATCTAGTTATTAATTAATAAATTAATGATACCTGCATTTATTATTAATGCATTAATATTATTATACCTTACAGTTAAATAGAAAAGTATTTTTACACAACATTTTCTTACTGAAGTTCAAACAGTTCAAATAGCTAGAACACTGCAGACACAGATTTTTAAACCATGTCTGAAAAGTAAAATAGAAATTAAACAGTATAACAGTAAACCCAGAGCTCCAGTTATAGTGATTTTTTTCGTTAAGTTCACATACGTTTTAAGAATAAAATAATAATAGCATTGAAAGATTAACTGAAAAACGAATAGACCTCAAGCTAAAACCAAGGTTGCTTCTGAAGTGCAGACGTTTTGGTGATGCAGTTTCCTCGAATGACATTGAAATAAAAAAAAGACACCAGACATAGAAATAAAAAGCTCCTTAGAGCTACAGTATAACTCTGCTGTGCCTCTGTCTGTGTTCCCACAGTCCATTATGCTGCTTCTGCATAGCCAGCGGCGCTACGTCTTTGACTACGACCAAACAGACCGTCTGGTTGCCGTGACGATGCCCAGCATGGTGAAACACACCCTGCAGTCGCTTCTGTCCGTCGGTTACTACAGGAACATATACACTCCTCCTGACAGCCAGTCCTCCTTCATGCAGGACTACACCCTGGATGGGCGGCTGCTGAGGACTCAGTACTTGGGAACAGGACGAAGTGTCATCTACAGGTACGACACAGATCACAGAAATGTCACCGGCTGTTGGTTTTATCAGTTAATTTGGGGAGGCAATGCAGTGTGGAAGAGGTGACATTGGCAAATACCACCGGTTTGATTTTTATGAAAGTTGGAGGCGTTCTGCATTTTGGCACTATAGTCAGCCATATAAAAACATAACCCTGATTGGCTTGATGAAGGTGCTGTAATTAAAGGCTAATCTCAGAAATGTAAAAGGCCTATTACAGCTCTAAGTCTAGATGACACAAAACGTGCCACACACACACCCAGCTGTCCTTACAAATTACAATGATTGGACTAATGGGGAGACTGATTAAAGGTCAAATTTTTTATCATCATACTATGTCAGACACCACTGATCTGATTTTGATGAAAGTTGGAAGACTGATTCGGGCAGTGTTCTGGCATTTAACATTTTTAATACTTATAGGCTCAATGGGGACACTGGAGTATAATAAATGGTCCCATTTTCAGGATTTGAAAGGCCATAACTACCAAAGCAGCCGGTCTGATTTTGATGATATGTTGAAGGATGATGCAACTTAATGGCAAAAGGGATCTTTATATTATTCATGAGCTGAAACATGTTTACTTATATCTAAATTCAAATGCTTTACTGTACAAAAAAAGAAAAAAAACAAATACCATTTTACTCCACACCTCTGCCACAATTTTACAAATCTATCATATAAATGGTCCTTTTCTCCATTTTACTCTTTTTTTAAAGGTATACACCAGCGGCTCGGCTCTCAGAGGTGGTTTACGACTCCACCCTGGTGACCTTCACTTACGACGACGCCTCTGGCACTGTCAAGACCATTCATCTCACCCATAATGGCTTCATAAGCTCAATACGATACAGACAGACAGGTACATATACGCATGCACCTACGACACATACACGATGAACTGAGGCAGCCACAAATTTTAAATATTTACAATGTGCAATGAGTCATCTTTAAATGAGTAATTTAAAGGGATCTATCTGAGAATAAAATGGTCTTGTGAGCGCAACTCAAAGCATCTGTGCTATGACGAGATTGAATGATCATGCATCTTTAACCAGATTTTTTGAAACTCTGTAGTCTGGCTTTGAGTCAGTCATGATGCTATTTCATCTGAGACGGAGGCAGCCACACAGTTAGAAGTGAGCATGTTCGAGTAGAAGAAACTGTGGTCTACCACAGCTGTAAATACGAGACCACCCCCTGGGCTCTGAGCCGTGTTATCTCTTCCCCACCTCCGCAAACCGTGCTGTCTGATCAAAGTAAACAAGTGTATGTATGAATATAAGCTAATGTGGTGTGTTAAGTGTGAATGTGCTACATTTGTGTTGCCTGCCTGCATGTGAACATTTGTCTGTGTTCATGTTAGCACTCATACGTGTCTGCCTGGGACAGGAAATTATGAAATCTTACCGGAGGCCATCAATTGTAACCCTAATAACGGACAATTGTTTCACTTCTGATTCGGAAAATTAGTTAGAAAGACATTGCACTTCATAAATTGCAGTATTACCCAGTAATGGCATGGCCATCAATGGGCCCCTTTAGCTGTGGCAGCAGATATGTTCGAATACGGTCATTGTTAATACAGTTCACCAATTCCCTCAAGTTACAGAGTCTTTCCAGGGTCGTTGAGAACGCTCTCATCTCTGCCGCTGGTTCACTTCACATGGCTTTGTGATTGGCTTTCCGTGATCAGGTGTCACTAATCTGCGAGGCACAGCTGTGTGTGTGTATGTGTGTGTGTGTTTATCGCTTTGCCCTCACTGTGAATAGACTCTCACCTTCCTTTAACTGATCTCATTTCAGCAGAACAAACGGAGCCTTGGAGAGAGGAGAGATAGTGGTAATTGTCCCTTGAGAGGAGACAAGGAAGAGTAGGGACCAAAAAAAGGAGACACAGGGATATAGAGAGGTGGGTGAGGAAGAAAAGGAACAGAAAAGGAGAGGGAAAGATGACAGCTTGGGGAAGTGACAGCTAGAGAAGCGAGACGAACAGACTGCGAGTTCCCTAGGGCTGTAGAAAAGCCTCCACATCCCTCTCAGTGCTTCTGCCATTTTCCCATTAGCGTAGGTTTAGAATCAACATTCCACAGAAAATAAAAATAGAAGATGTAATGCTGATCCAGCTCTCTACAGTCTCCAAGGCTAGACACTTAGTCATTTTAACTGCAATCAGAGTCATCTCAAATAGCACCATAATGGTGTTTCATTAGCAGGCCTTTTTCTAAATGGAGGATAAGCTGTAGTAGGTAGCAGCAGAGGTGATGAATGGTGTTGTTAAAGTTGATGTTCTGACATTAAGGAGCACATTGGCCCATCATGGCTATTGTCTTTAGATTTCATTATCTCTCCATATTAAAGGTCACCACTGGAAATGCCATAGAAGTGTGTGGATAGTTAAGATTGAATGGATTGCACTGTGTGTGTCTGTGTTAATGATGTTGAATTAGTCCTTGATTTGAATTAATTAGCCCGGCTAGTACGGGTAGCAAGATGGCCAACTGTGAGGAGCATGTGTGCAAATGCATTTGCAGGTTCAAGGTTCATTTTTTTGTCATTTTACAACACAGTGCTGCACAGTGAAATGAAAGCAGGTTTGCCACACGTTCGGAAAGTACTTGAAACTGCTTGGATTAAAAAAGAAATCAAGACCTTGGAACTAATTGGATTTACCTAACAATAAAGAGGTCTTTGAAAGTGCTTGGATCCCAAAATGCATTTTTCAATTCCATTTTTATACGTCTGGAGCGCTGGGCCAAGTTTGATACACTACCTTCCCATCTATCACCTTACTTGTAGGCTACTAACATATAGCGATTGCTGATCACTGTGCTGTGTCATTGGCTGTTGCGGCTTGGCATGCAGCTGGTTGCAATGTTCAGCGCTGCCCTCCCCTTCTGGCCCGGGACGGGTGACACACAGCCTGCGACGGTGCAAGCTATTGTCATGTATGCCAACCACAACCAGCTATCTGTTCGAAAGTTTTGCATTAATATTTGTCATAGGTAATCGCAAAATAGGCTCCAGATCGACGTCTCCCTGGAAAGCCCATTTTCTTCTGAGTGAACATGTCATATCCAAATATGTTATATATGTATTGCTCAGTGTCATAAAGTGGATGTTGGAGGGGCAGTCGGACAGCTCCGGCTGCTGCTCTATATACATAATGTATATGTATTTGTTTTGCAGTGGTAACTATTGACATGGACGCAGGAAGTAGGGGTGCTGAGGTAGCTTCTGCGCCCCCTCGAAACAGGCATAATAAAAACCATCAGTTCATAAAAAAGTTGACTAACTTAAAATGACTTTCTCTTTTTTACTCGGATTTGTAATCGTAGTGCACTAGTATTTGTGGTAGAAAAGAAATTTGACTTTGTTTTTTATCCATTAATTATCAATATATATTAGTATATGTATATATACTATGTGTATATATATATATATATATATATATATATATATATATGTATACCACACCATGTCTGGTATGTGTATAGTTTATGCACATGCTAATGTATGTTTCCAAAACTCACATGAAACCACTGTGATTCTTCTGCGTAGGTCCCCTGACAAGTCGGCAAATATTCCGCTTTAGTGAAGAAGGCTTGGTCAACGCCAGGTTTGACTACAGTTACAACAACTTCAGAGTGACTAGCATGCAGGCAGTCATCAACGAGACCCCTCTTCCCATTGATCTGTACCGTTATGTCGACGTATCAGGACGGGTCGAGCAGTTCGGGAAGTTCAGCGTCATCTTTTATGACCTCAACCAGGTAGGCAGAATACTGTCAACTAAAATATAACACACATGAACTGGGATACCTTGAGTAGTCTAACCTCAACTTTTGCCTTTGATGTTGTCTTAAAGCAGCACTTATTAATATATTCACATTAATAATGAATCAAATTACTATGTGTAATGTAAAAGGGTTCGCTCAAAGTGACAAACCCACAGAGAATTATTTCCCAACTCTGTAGTTCCCCTTAGCTCTGTGATACAATTTAGCATCTTTCAGCTCATTGTTTTGGTTTTGCAGACCCTAAACTTTAATGTTTTGGTTCACTCTTACGGTGAAAAAAACGCTGATAAACCTACTGTACCTTAGCTACCCAACACTAAACAGCAGACAGATTAAGTAAGTAACAAGCTGGTAAGCATAGTGGAGCATTTCGCAACTAAAAAGCCCAATATTTTGCTCAGGAGTTGGTTGAGACCAAAACAGAGCTAAAAGGAATGTGAATATTTGACTTACATTTGGACCCAAAAACATGAGTCCAGACTAATACCAAAGTTACTCCATGTCTGCTGGATGTGCAAATTGGCAACTATTTGCTACAGGTTCGACATAACATATTTGTAAGGTGATGTCTGCGTTGTGTATACTTAATACTGCTTTAAAACAACCAGATCCAATGTTGCATGAAGCACCTCTGCCTGATTAGACTTTTGTTTGTGCTCAGGTGCATGTCTAACCCATCCTATCTGCTGTTGTCTAGGTGATCACCACCCATCTGATGAAGCACACCAAGGTATTTAACTCCTACGGCCAGGTGGTAGAGGTCCAGTATGAGATCCTTAAATCCATCGCCTACTGGATGACCATCCAGTATGACTCGGCAGGGCGCACAACCACCTGTGACATCAGGGTGGGCGTGGACAACAACGTGACCCGCTACACGTACGAGTACGATGCCGACAGCCAGCTGCAAAGTGCCTCGGTTAACGAGCGCCCTCAGTGGCGCTACAGCTACGACCTCAACGGGAACATTAACCTGCTCAGCCATGGGACCAGTGCTAGGTAATGTGTGATTACTATGTGAAAACAAGTGTAGTGATGTGTTATTCTATCCTATTTTTAGCTGTGCTAGCAACATGGCTCTAGGGATGGTGCTTAGTGTTGTTGATATATCAGACATATTTCACAGCAGTATTACTGTACGTAACTGTTGGGTTTTATTTCCAGGCTGACGCCGCTGCGTTATGACCAGAGAGACCGCATAACACACCTTGGCGAGTTGCAGTACAGCGTGGACGACGACGGCTTCCTCCGCCAGCGGGCGAACGATCTGTTTGACTACAACTCCAACGGCCTGCTCACTCGCATGTTCAACCGAGTGACTGAGCACACCGTGTGGTATCGCTACGACGGGCTTGGGCGGCGTGTGGCCACCAAGAGCAGCCAGGGCGAGCAGCTGCAGTTCTTTTATGCTGATCTGTCACACCCCACCAGGGTCAGCCACTTGTACAACCACAGCAGCAATCTGATCACGTCGCTGTACTACGACCTGCAGGGCCATCTCATCGCCATGGAGCTGAGCAGCGGGGAGGAGTACTATGTCGCCTGCGACAGCGTGGGGAGTCCGAGGGCGGTTTTCTCTAGCAAGGGCCGACTGGTCAAAGAGATCCTCTACACCCCTTATGGAGAAGTGTACCAGGACACCAACCCTGACTTCCAGCTTGTCATCGGCTTCCACGGAGGCTTGTACGACCCACTCACACGCCTGGTCCATTTGGGCAGGCGGGATTACGACACGCTAGCCGGCCGGTGGACTTCGCCCAATCACGAACTGTGGGGCGAGCTGAGCAAGGAGCCGAAGCCGTTCAACTTGTTCGCCTTCAAGAATAACTGCCCAGTTGGGAGAGTGGAGGAAGTGACACAGTTTACTACGGGTGAGCTTCACACATGCACACACACGCACACACACACACACACACTCATTCTCTCACACACCCATTCACTCACTCTGCAACCCAACACTGAATCAGTGACTGGCTTACTCACATGAGCTGCCGCATTACAGCTCACACAGATGCAGGCTGATATTTCACTCAGCAGCACCTACTCCCACACACACCTACACTGGAAACATCTGCCACAAAGAATGAGTGAACGGGTTTCATAGCTAACCACAGGTGAGCTGTTTGGCAGAGAGAGAAGATGTGACAGACAGAGTGTACTGGCAACAGAAAGGACAGCCATGCCTCTGATCAGCTTGTTTTTTAACACAGGCTGTTATGTTTTGTTCCCTCTGTCTGTCAAGAACATACTGTTTCCCCGAGAGACAAAACAGAGACTCAAGCGAGGGAAAGAGATGGAATAGGAGAGTGGGAGAATGAATATAGGATGTCGGTGCGGGCGTACGTCCTTCTGGTTAATGGAACATTCATTTGGCCTGTCACGTTTTCCTGTGTCAGGATTGTTTATTACAGAAGGATTCTGTTTGTCAAGGAAACACTAGGCGAACCATCTCTGCCACGTATAACGCTCATATATTGTGTGATTTCCTGTACAAGGTGTTGTTTCCCTGGCCTTATGACTTTTTGTTTGCTTCACAGTATACACATTATATTCTAACTTTCTCCCTCCGTGCAATTGTCGCTCTCTCTTTCTGTGTGTGTGTGTGTGTGTGTGTGTCCAGACATTGGTAGCTGGCTGCAGCTATTTGGCTTCCAGCTTCATAATGTTGTCCCAGGCTTCCCAAAGCCAGAAGTGGGCAGAATGGAACAAACATATGAACTGATGAAGACCCAGACCAAGACACAGAACTGGGACTCAAGCAAGGTGAGCTTTTCCACCACTACAAACCCCAGTCAACTGCCGTGGCGAGGCTCAAGTAATAAGTTCTAATCATGTGCCCCTGTGTTTGTTATCCCTTGGTATTTTCCAAATATGTGTTAAATTATCGTATTTTATCTTTCTTTTCTCTTTATCTAGACCATATAATATTTCTAATGACTCATTTTGAACCTGGGAGCATATAAATACTGCATATGGGTCAAATCAAATATGATTTGGGGTAACTGGCTAACCCCACCCATCATGTAAAACCACAATTGTGACATTAAATAAAATGTGACATTTTATTTAAATATGTTATTATATAATATATTAATTATATATATATATCAAATAATATATATAATAATAATAATAATAATATATATAATAATAATAATAATAATAATAATATTAAAGCTGCAAGCAGCAATGTGCGGGCCCTCACAACAGTGCGCACGTCGGGGCGTGTTGCAGCCGCGGCCTCGTGACCGGATTTCATGTGTACTGCACACAGGGAGAATTTCATGGAAAGTGGAGGAACACTGTCACATTAGGCTTACCTCCTGTTGTCTGCAGGGGGTAAAATTTGTATTGTATTGTTTTAGTTTAATAGCCAAAACCATCTGTATGTCAAACTATTGAAAAGTTATGTTGTTGTAATGACAACATGATATTTGGTAATGTATAATTCACAGGGGGTGTCGGAAGTTTAATGAGCTTTGTTTCCTGTTGTTTGCAGGTGGTAAAATGTCAAAGATTCTTATCTTGTACGTAAATGTGATCGTGTTGGGAGTGTGAGGAAGATATTTAAGATGTGTGGTTTTCTGTTGAAAATGCGGCTTCTTCCCACTACCATGATTCAGTGTCTTGTGTGTTTATCCTCCTGAGCTATTCATGCATGTACATGACTTGAACCGTACTGATGACCTTATAGTGTTTACCCTCTTTCCTTTTGCAATTGATAAATATAGCTTTCTTCAGGACGGGACTCTTATCAAACATGGGAAGTTTGAATCAGATATGACTATGTATAGCGAAATTACAAGCCACTTCCTGTTTAGTGGCGAATCACCGAACTTTGAGACCCTGCCACGGCCACGCCATATGACAAAAGCTCACTATTTTTCCAACAGTGCACCGTTAAGGTCTTTTTTGTAAGATGACCAAAATTGAAGCAGATCAGATAAACTGTCTTGGATAAATTTGCTGTAGTACAAACCCCCCAAATTGGACAATTTGGATATGAAAGTAAAAATATCTGACTTCCTGTTTGTTTTAGGGTAGGGCTCCATGAGACTTTTTGGTGTGTCTAGCCATGATACGTGTGCTTACCAAATTTCGTACTTGTACGTTAAACCTACACAAGGGGCTTAAGTTTAGGGGGCACTAGTGAGCCATTTTGCCAACCCCATGTCGGAGACCCATAAAATACCTAAATTTTCACCAGTTCTGATTCATGTGCAAAGTTTAACAACTTTCCGAGCATGTTTAAGTCTTCTAAAACGTGATTAACTTGCATAAATAATAATAATAAACGCTTGCATTTCAATAGGGCCTTCGCACCTGTTGGCAGCTCGGGCCCTAATAACAATTTATACATAATATTATTAAATATTATATAAAAAAAGTAACCTGAAATTAAAGTGTGAATGGAAAAAAATGTTTTGAAAAAGGGCATTTAAAATGAAAATCTCTACAATTTAATAAAAATGAATTTAAATAATATTTCATAGCAATTAAATTATTATTTTAAATAAAACATTTTAATTAATTCACAAAAGACTAAGTGGTTAATAGATAGAAAATCAACACTCGATAATTAATACATTATTGTCTCTAAAGTCACTTGAATCAAACTTCTTATAAGGGGGTGGATTTGCCGCTTTCATCTGTAAGTATTGGACTGTTGGTCAATCAAACAAAAAACAATTGTCAGCTTAATCAGTTATGAAAATGGTCATTAGTTGCAGCCATATGTATCACAACATGGCAATCATATGTAAACTTACTTGTAAAATAATTAATTTAATGTTCAGTGCAACTAACTATTCACCCGTATGCTTTACATGAGCTTGGATTTATTCACTTGGACAGAATTTTGTGTAAAAATAACACAACATGATGATTTAATCACAGTACGACTGAGCCCTAATAGGCGTTTTTTACCACAGACGTTTTGACATATTGTCAACATTAATATTATATTTATCATATCAGGAAAAGCAAGTAAGGTGTAAGTAATAACATTAATCACGGCTACATTTCACTCAGGTTTGCCACGTTCAGGGCTGTCACAGCAGACGTTTTGACTTGTCATAGTAGGAAAAGCAAAGGCGTTAATAGTAACATTAGCATGCACAATACCAGGACCCTAAAACGGAAGCAGCTAAATGGAATTCAGCCATCACTGGTTTTATTATTTACACCTGAGCTTTTCCTACTGCAACATGTCAAAATGTCTTCTGTGGAAAAGACCCATTGTACACCTGCTACCTGCTACTTAGCCTCTGACTTTGCAGCGCATTCAAACCTCTATTATTTTTTCTCAGCCTGTGTTCCTCTCTTCCCAGGTGGTTTTGGGGATCCAGTGTGAGCTGCGGAGACAGCTGAGGAGTTTCATCTCCCTGGAGAGGTTACCTCTAGTCTCCGAGCCTGTAGGCTCAACCTGCCACAGGCCGACACGCCCTCCTCCCTTCGGCTCCCGACCCTCTCTTCTCGGCCCCAGCATCCGGTTTGCCGTCTCCCACGGCCATGTCAGCGCTGAAGTCATCGGCGTGGCCAGCGAGGACAGCCGCCGCGTGGCAGCCATTTTAAACGGTGCCGTCCACCTGAGCGGGCTGAGCTTCACCGTGCACGGCTGCGACACCCATCACTTCCTCCAGTCCCGGCCCGTCGAGGAAGACCTCGCTCTAGGGTTAGGAGTCGGGGGACGTGTCCTGGAGAACGGGGTGAACGTGAGCGTGTCTCAGATGAGCGCCATGGTGAACGGCAGGACTCGGCGATTCGCTGATATCACTCTTCAGCAGGGGGCGCTGTGCCTGTGCGTACGCTACGGCGGGAGCGAGGAGGAGGAGAGGGCTCGGGTGAGGGAGGAGGCGAGGAAGAGGGCGGTGGAGGGGGCATGGGAGAAGGAGAGGAAGAGGGTGGATTTAGGGGACGCCGGGAGCAGGGCGTGGAGCGAGGCGGAGAAGCAGCAGCTGCTGTCCGGAGGACTCGTTCAGGGTTACGACGGCTACTACTCCCTGCCTATAGAGCAGCAGCCGGAGCTGTCCGACTGCCCCTCCAACATCCACTTTATGACACTGAGCGAGGTGGGGGGCAGGTAACAGAGACACACGAGCAGCCCCCCACCCCACCAAAGACTGCCTGTTTCTACTCTACTCTGATTTGTTCTACTGTTTCTATACTGTATCAAAAAAAAAAAGAAGACGACGACAGAAGAAGAACAAGAAGAGAGATTGGGGGAAAAAATGATTTCCAAATGCCTTTAAATGTGACAAAATGATGGTATTTTATTATTATCGTCCAGTTTCTCCGATTTCTAACAGTGGCACAAGCAGTGTGGTTTGGCTGTGGCTTTGCTTTTTGTATCGGGACTGACCGACTGACCGACTGACTCACCGACGGACCGACCGACGGACTGACTGTCTGTCATTTGCTGTTTCAACACTGTTCATCATTTTGGACTCTGTGTTCAAATTCACTGAACTGTATGTGAAGACTTAAGGATTGCCAGTGAATGATCCTCTTCATGACTCAAATCAAGAGCTCTCCGGTTGCCATTTGAGTTCCTACATGGTTTACCTCGGATATACTATCGTTTACATATTGTGTAAGAGAGGCCTTGTTGACTCTGACACTCCCCTTTAGAGAAGGAAACCTCTCCCGGTTTTCCACCTCTGGTGTGCTCCAACAGTAGTTTGTATGAGTGTGTATACTAAAATCAAGAATGTACATAGCCAGTGCTTTCACACTGAAAAAAGTGCTCAACTGGAAATTCTGTTGTTCATAAGTAAGTGTCAGTATTGTTAATCAATAGAAAAACAGTTACATTTTTGCAAAGAATTATACATGGCTATAGTAAATATTCTCGCTGAAAAATCTGACTTTATTGGGTTACAATGCTGATTAAAGTTATTATGTGTGAATTACCAGATTGCTCCCTGGGATTTCATAGGCACCGTCGCTTATTATTTCTCTCTGTGTCTGCTTTCTCTCTCGCGCGTCCTCTCTGTCTCTGCGCCTTCCCTCCACACATTTGTTGTGTGCTCTTTGTTCTTGTTTCTGGGAGTTTGTAACTTTCAAATCTGTGCTGTCATTATCACCCATCATTATGGCTCAAACTGAGATATGCATGAGAAACCTGCGTCTGTCAGAAGAGGAAGAAGAAGACGAAGAAGAAGAAGAAAAAAAAGGAGGAGGGGGAGAGAGAAGAAAAGCACAGAGGAAGGGAAAAAGAAATGTGACAGCTGAGGCTCAGCGAGTGGGTGGTGAGTGCAGAAGGGGCAGGACCTGGAGTTGGCTGTGCTGTTCTCTACAGCTTGTCTCCTCTCATTAGGAAATGCCAATCAGACTACATGTGAACCACTTCCAAGCCTTTCTCCCCCCAAAAAAGTTAAAAAAGAAAGTAAAGAAGTTTGTTTTTCTTTTTTTTTTTTAATCTAGCTACCACTAATCCACCTCCCCGTCCGTCTGCCTATCCCCCACTCGCCTCCCTCCCACCGTCGCTCCACCATCTGCCCACCATTAATTGTTTGTGTTTCTCTCCTGGGCTGCGGATGACAGAGCAGCACAATGCATATGTTCTGACTGCGAGCAGGTGATATACGTCCCCGACTAGCTCTTTCCTGATCGGCTGCGATGCACCTTCCCTTCTAAACCATATGCTCCGCGAGATACTGTCCAACCTCATCTCGGCTTTGAAAAGATGGAGGGTCCGGTTGCTAGGAGACCACTGCACTAAAGAATTGTCTGAGCTGAATGGATGCTCTCTCTCTCTCTCTCTCTCTCTCTCTCTCTTTCTCTCTCTCTCTCTTTCTCCTTCTCTTTCTCTGTCTCTCTCTCTCTCATTTTTTTCCCAGTAATGTCAATCAGATGAATGACAGATCCCCCTCTCCAGCAGTCAGCATTCTCTCCATGGAAATCAGTACTTCAATATGTCAAATTGAATTTTTGTTCCACATTATGTGTCAGGCCGAGGCTCGGGTGTGTATGGCTGTGTATGCGTGACCTCATTTAAAAGAGTTTATTTCAACCAATATCATTTATTTCCTTTGCCATCCACATAACCAAATTGCATTAAGAAAACAGAGCACAATATTTGTTGTCAACTTATGTATGCAGTAATGGATATTAATGTTTCAGCAGTTGAATATTTTACATCACATCCCTGAAAGTTATGAGGCACTTTCTGTGCCGCATATGCAGAAAAAAAAAGAAAAAAAAGCTACTGGAAGGAGACCGAGATCTGAGTCACTGCTAGAACCGAAATGACTGGGATTTAACAGGAGCTGGTTGATTGGAAAAAAATGACATTTACTTCACACACAGCGTGCAAATTGCAACAGAAGGCATCATGCAAAGACAGTATTTGTGTATAATTAGGACAGTGGTGTGCTTTGGGGTTTACCCCTAACCAAAAGCTTGCTGCACATCTTTCTTTTTTCTATTTTTCTGTCCCTGAGCAACATGCGGCGGCCGCTGCACAAGGTTAGCGTTTGGGCCGCTGTGTGTCGTTGACAGGCTATATCTGGGCGCCTGTGCCTCTGTGTGTGTTTGTGCTCGTCTCTGAGCGGTGACAGGGTAGAGCAGAGGCATGGCAATTCCTTGCTCGGGCTCCTGGAAAGCTGCTATCAAGTTCCTGATTTTCCGGAAATATCGTTTCTGCACACCAGGACTGGTCTGGGGAGAAGAAAAAAAAAAGGCAGAGGAGAATTCAGCTACTCCGTCTCCATCTCCACATCAAAACCCCACGGGGAAATGAAGAGGACAGGACAGGACCGGCTTGAAATGAGCTCTCACTGATTCACCTTATAAAAGATATCAGATGCGCTAAAAGTAGAAGCAGAAACACAAATGTGTTGTGCAAAAAGATGGGAATCATGTCAGTTATATTTTTATATATCTGATCCATTGATCCACAATGAGCTTGTATTTAAGAATATAAAGGCCGCGACAGAAAACGAGATGATGCAAAGGAAATCCAATCTATAATTGCTGTAAAAGCTACTGTAGAAGAATGGAGAATATACTCAAGGGTTTTAAAAGCTAAATTAAGAAAATTCTGGTTGCAGTTGCCTCTGAAAGCGTTCACTCCCCTGGGCTTTTTTATGTTTCGTTAGTCAACAAACAGTATTTATTTTAGAATTTAGGTGTGACATTTAAGATGCTAGTGTCCCTTAGCTCAACAGCTTTACTTGTGACTGAATAAAGACGGAAATAACACAAAGATAATTTTAAGAAGTCATCTGTAGCTTAAATAACACTAAGTTTAGAACTCATCTGCTGCAACAAACTGACCTGTTTAACAGTTTCCATTTGGCTTTAGTGGAATTCAACTTTATCAAGGAGCTGTCCATGAGTTTTGCATTATTTTCATTTTTTATCAATTTTTCTCTCTGCCCACAGCTGTCAGATAAACATTCAATATCTCTAAACTATAACACATTAAAGTTTCAAAGTATTATAATTTTGTCAAGTAAGGGCTTTTTAAAAAAGCATTATTTGTTTCCATTCTGTGCAATCAATCATGCCCTAAGAAATGGTGAAAAATCTTGTTCTTTGAATGCATTTTGAAATCATTTAATCAAACGTATAGAGCACTTTCCACAGCAAAGCACTTTGGCTGTTTCCCGTCTCCGGCCACAAGTGTTACCTCTGTTCCCCAGAACATTTCATTAAAGTGATTGATATTGTGCATGAATAATGTAAACTGTTATTGAGCTTGTAGTGAAATTCGTGTAATTCAAGTCTTCTCCCCCTATCTGTCCGCTTGATGCTGTCAGGAAAAATGAGCGAGGGTAAAATGTAGTTACAACAGCATCGAGCTTAGTTGTCAGAGAGAGACATAGCCTTCAGATGTCTCTATACATTCACATCTCTGGGTGTTTGCCAACCCTCAGTGCTCAATTACATATCCCATCAGAAATGCTGTCAAATACAATTCTACGTTTCCCATCTCTGGCGTATATGCCGATGCTGTGGTGTCTTAAATTTGAGGTGTGTGTGTGTGTGTGGGGGGGGGGGGTTATCGCTAAAGGAAAAGAGATGCACCCATTTCTGAGTGCTGCCACTCCTGGAAAAAAAAAAAAAAACTAAATTCACAGCTTTCTGAATTAAGTTGGCAGCAAAGCAACCTCCGCAACTAATCCACGCCAACCAAAGCGATGCAGATGTGCAGCTAGAATAAGAGCAAGAAATATGATAAAATGTCTTACTTCTGCAGCCCATGAACCTGCGTCATCCTTGTGGAGTCTGTACGTGTAGACATATCCATTGCTCCTGCACACACACACACACACACACACACACACACAGAAACAACTTTGACCCTTGGTTCCTCTTTTCAGTTTAATGAAATACGTATCTGCCTCTATTGTCACTGTTATTGCTCTCGTGGGACTCACGTTTCACACTTAATAATAGGCCTCCACATTTTTGGGAGACCAATAATCTCTATAACAGTACAAATGATGTGTTGATGTGATTACTGAGGTGTCAGCACTGGCCTAAAGAAGTAGGACAAAAAGAGATCTTGCACAATCTGTCTTTATACTCACAGCACACACAGGCAGTAGACGCCCGGCACGGAGTCACTGTCACGGACTAGGTAGCACCCGTTCCGCCCGTCCTGGGCCAGCCGCCTCTCCCCCTCTTCCTTCCCAATGGGTCCGTGGTAGACGGGCAGGTTTTCCATCACGGCTCCTTTCCAGATCTGCTGTTTGTTCTGCTCCCAAGTGCCAGCTCCCCCCCCCCCCCCCTCTCTCTCTCTCTCTCTCTCTCTCTCTTTTTCTTGCCTTCAACTTTTTACTCCAGGCAAGCCTTTTGGTCTTCTCCTTATCTGCTCTATTCTGGAAACACAGGTAAGACAGATATCCAGCCTCTCATTTGATATTCGGCTCTCGCTGTTTCAAATGTTTGTTAGTGAGCTGGAGCTCTGGCAAGCCAGCTTTCTGATTTGCCACTTTCGTACCCAGACTGATAGCAGCCCGTTCTAACCTCTAACCTTTATGGCTTAGTGCTCAGCCTTCCTCTTTCGCTATACGACAGACGTGCGCGCACATACACGTAAAATGTGGGTTTGTATATCTCTCAGGAAATGATTGTATTTTTCAACAGGAAATAACTTCAAAGATTCTAACTGAATATTTCCACAACATAGAAAGCGCAAGAGAGGGATAAAAAAAAAAAAATATATCAACCTTTTCACAAAGGAAAACATAGATTGTGCTTATGCAGTGACTTATACGGTTTCCAGCTTAATTATCTAGAGGCCTGGCTTTGTTTTCTTATTAACAGAAGTTTGTTTTCACTGGCAGTTTCCTCCACAGGCTCCATGAATTGTGATGTACGGTTCGCCAGCAGTGGAAGAAGTATTCAGACCCTTTTTTGTAAGAGGCCACAAGCCAAAAAGTTTGGGAACCACTGGTTCACTTTTTAACAATGCATTATATGTTATAAATTTAAAATATGTTTGTAGGTACAATCTTAATCTGAAAACTAACTGAAGCTGTGAAGTGTATATATATATATATATATATATATATATATATATATATATATAAAGAATAAAAAGTACAACATTTTCCTTCCACAATTACACTTAAGTACAGCACTTCAGTACATTTCATAAAATATCAGCAATGCCTCAGATTTTTCTCCTTAAATTTGTAATAAAACACACACAAAAAGAAAAGAGACTAATTTACATTGAGGCCAGCTCAGAATGTTACATTTTGACATGTTAAATTAAAATATGCCAGAGGGAGACATTTTATGGCAGGCAAGTAAAGCGTTTGTCACCTGCTGTTTCAAAGACCCCCCCTATACTTACCAGCTTACATTTTCTCACCACCACACGTCCACGCTGTAGAACACATGTTCTCAGTCGCTGATTTGTCTTCTGTTAAAAGTGTGCCAAGGACGCGCACACCTGCTCCGTAGAGCAGTGAGGAATCGGCTAAGGAAGCTGTGTGCATGAACATACTGTGGAGCTGCAACAAACTCATCCTGCAATCTGTCCTGTCAGTCGGAGAAGTTCTGTTAAGGAACTGGTGATTAAAATATTTTGCAGCAGTGGCGTGCCGTTCACATTTTCACCAAGCTGATAGCACAGCGTCTGTTCTTTTAAGCTCATCAGCCATGTTGAGATGTATATTAATCTTGGTTTTAGCGCTCTTTATTCACACCATTGTCACGACCACATGGAGCCCTTTAGACCACCAAGATGCTCCTGCCAACAGACCCTTCACAAAGGCAAACAAATGATTGTACAGTTCAGTATGTCCCTTTGAGCTGCTGGCCCTCTTTAATGCAGCATTTGTTGAAGATTTCTGTTTTTATGCATTCAGAACTGTATCATATATGAGTCATCAGTCTGTGTCAGAGCCATCTTTCCCCCGGCTCAGAAAGATCATGAGCGGTGGGACTTTGGGGCCCTAGTCTGGGTATGCAGCCAGTGGCATCCTGTACACTGCTTCTGCAGCACTTTAGCGCCATCCAGTGGCAAACTTTGCAAGATTAATAGGAATGATCTACTGAAAGCAGCCTGGAGTAAGGGCCGGGCGCCTTTTTTGAGGTTGAGGTTGAGGTTTTGTTTCCTTTTGGGTGCCACATTAATCTGTAAAAAGAGTGTTTCGAGCATCAACCTTCTTGTGTATAAAAACCCTACAGCCTTCACCAGTGCACACTCTCATTAGCTGTCAGCTCACAGAAAGGCAGGCCAGGGTCAATGCAGAATGCAGTAGATCTATACTGGACACAAATAGCAGACAGAGATACATCATTGATTAGCTGGAGGCTCCCTCAACCAACACAGGCAGGACTGGAATGCATCATAAGGACATTAGTATGAGATTATGATATCTGGCCTTGATATGTACGGAATCCACGAGAGTAGGGGAGAAAGGGTGTGTGTGTGTGTGTGTGTGTGTGTGTGTGTGTGTGTGTGTGTGTGTGCAGCAGGGAAGGGGGGACTGAGTGTCCATCTGCCAGGCCGACAGTAATCCCAGCACTCTCATTCCCAGGTGGGTGAAGCTCTCAGTCGCAGCTGTTGGGGGGCAAGAAGGCAAGGAAAAATTGTAAATGGAGTCAGTTTAACAAAATCTGTGTTTGAGTGGAATTGGACAGATAATCTCCCAGTTTGAAAAAAGAAAAGTTTTTGGGAGAATTATATCAAACAAAGAAGTGGCCTTTTCTTTTTTTAGGGAAATATTGTTCACTTTATTTCTTATTCAGTGAAAGAAATGCAGTAATATTAATTTTACAAAATAATACATGATTACATGATTACACATATACTACGTTGGTCCCAAAAAGAACAGCAAAAGTAGCATTGTTATGACTGGTTAATAATCTTATACATCTGGATCTCATTCAGCTCCAGGCTTGTCTCTATGTGTTTGTTGGTTTGGCTAACCAGCCTCAAACCTTTAAACTTTTTTCCCAGCTTCGCCTGTCCTTTAGTCACTTTTTTTTTTTCGTCTTTGTAGGGCAGCATTGAGCTCTGCGGAAATTTGACTCAGTCAGTTATAGTAACAGCTCCGTCTCACACGTCCATGATTAATGGAGTTCAGCAGTCACTTGGCGTCACTCTTTGGGGTGTGAAGCCAGTGGAGGAAAGGGAAAGACTCCCCTCGTTGGCGGCCGGCTAGGCAGGGCCGGAGGGCTCCACAATCGCCAGGTCTTTCAGGTCACTGAGTTTTCGAGAGAAGGAGCTCAGCCTGGTGCTGAACGAGCCCCTCTTCTGGCTGTGATCCTCCCTGCGGGCCTTCAGGCAAGCACACAGGCCCTTGCAGAGGCCCCCGAGGCGTCCCCGGAAATGGTGTCCGATGAAGCAGTAGAGGACGGGGTTGATGGCCGAGTTGGAGAAGCCCAGGCAGAGGGTGAGAGGGGTGAGATTGTGGATGGTCCAGTTTACCCAGCAGCTGTCCACCCAGCCCTCGCTCTTCAGCACGTCCAAGAAGGTCACACAGTGGAAGGGGAACCAGCAGAAGAAGAAGGCCAGGACCACGGCAGCCACTGTCCACAACACCCGCTCCAGCCCCCTGCCCGCGCTGGAGCTGGGGCTCGCAAAGGGGGTCGGGGGTCTCTCTGATTTACTGCAGCTCTCCTGGGGTTTAAAAGAGAGCACGGTGGGGGGATGCGACGGAGCCTGCGTTCCCGCCAGGCCTGTATCAGCCAACAAATGTGTACCAATAGCGAAGTAGCAACACGAGATGATTAGCAGCGGCAGCAGGAAGGCCAGGACGATCTTCATCCAGGCCAGGGTCATATACCAGATATGACTAGGATAGATGATCACACAGGCCTCCACACCAAGGCCCTCCAGGTGGTAGGTGTCCCTCAGGTACAAGGTGGGGGCTGAGCAGGCACATGCCAGGACCCACACCAGGATGCACGTGAGCCGGGCACGTTTGGGGTACCGTGCACTATGGGAGCGGAGCGGGCGCACGATGGCCAGGTAGCGGTCCATGCTCATGCTCGTGATGAAGAAGATCGACGCGTAGAGGTTGAGGTTGTGGAGGGCTCCGCAGATTTTGCAGGCCACCCGGCCAAAGGGCCAGCTGTAGCCCCGGGAGTAATAGACGGCCCACAGCGGGAGAGACAGCAGGAAGAGCAGGTCAGACACGCACAGGTTCAGCATGAAGGTGTTTGCTACAGTTCTCCTGGAGGCACTGCTATGGGCCAACACGCACACCGCCAGGGCGTTGGCTACGGTTCCCAGCACGCAGATGACGCTGTAGGTGGCGGGGATGACCGTGGTCATGGGCACAGGGGGCCAGTCTGCGCAGGGGGGAGCGGTGGGGGCTAGAGAGGCGTTCAGGTGGTTCTCTGGCGTTGAATAGGGAGAGGAGGTGGAGTTGAAAAGGTAGATGTCACTGGGGGTTGCCATTATGACACTGAATGTACCCTTGTGTCACACGATTCGACTCCCCTCCTTTCGGTTTTCCAAGGTCAGCTGAAAATAAAACAGGAGAGCATTTCAAATTCAGCTGCCTTTTATGGACGAAATAAAAAACAGTTTTCCTTCACAGCAATCTTTAGTTGGCTCCAGTGTTTATTAGCTGTCCCACTTGATAACTAATCACAGCACAAATACATTACATCATTCTTGAAGTTGGGAAGTAATGAAATACGTATGAAGGGGTTGGAATAATCTGGCTCCTCAGAAACAGCTATTTTGTATTAATGACCGAAATAAGTTTTTGAAATATTCATTTAGATGTGAGAAAAAAAGTGTCCACTTAGTTTTGGATCTGATACTTTTACAGGAATCGTAAACTGATCCTACAGTATGACGGTCCGTTGCACCAGGGGAATGCATTATTAATAACAGAAGTAACAACAAATAGATGTTAAAGCAGGCCGCCAGAAATATATGGGAAATTACATCTTCAAATTACTTTTTCCAATCCAAAAAAGAACTGGTTATTATGCTCAGACAGTTGAATTAGTGAAAGAAACTAGATGATTCATTTTCAAATCTAATTAAAATTGAGATATTAAATCCAGTCAGACTAAATATATGAATTCTATCTATTAAAGGAATTCATTTTACCTAGAGTGATTCAGCGTCCGATCCAAGCAGTCAAGCCGTGTTCAATGCTTCTTTTGGCTAAAGTCCATGTCCTGACAATTGCTCCTCGACCCCTCTAAGAGAAATCTGCACAGCTGAGTACCGCGGACCATCTCATGCCTCTGAGTTTGTGTGGAGAAACCAGATGAGGCTGGGGGTCTTATAGCCCCCAAGGGCCTCTTGATGATTGCACAACAGGGAAGTTGCTTACACGTCACACCTTCATCATTACCAAGGGGCTGGACTGTACCTGGACACAAGCCAGCCTGCAGAGAGAGAAAAACTTGCTCTCTCTGTTTTTCATTCTAGTCTTTCCTCCTTTTTTTCCTCCCTCCGAGTCTCTACCAGAAAAGGCCAAAACGAAGAAAATCAAATCAAGATGTGTGTTCGAGTAATAGCAGCGTCTCCAGTGACTGCAGAAACACAACCCTGTGTCATACCTGACCATAATGAATAGGACACCGGTGTGTTTGAGGTGTCAAACTTAAGGCCCTTAACTGTCCCCGCCGGGGCCTCTGACCCCAGGAACGGAGGCTCTGCGTTAATTAGCGGAGCCTCGCTCTTTGTGTCACATTCGTCCTGCCAGCGGTCAGATAAGCCATGGGAAATATTTGCTCTGTCTCAGCGGAAGTCAAGCCAGCCACTGGGCCAGAGGGAAAGGGAGGAGGCACCGCGTGGAAGACGAATGAGGAGGAGGACGAGCAGATCCTGCAGGGAGTGAAGGAGAAGATGAGAAGGAAAGATGCAGGGACAGAAAGGGGAGCGAGCGGAGATTCCCTCCAGTGGTTTTTCATTAAAGCCTCTGGTGAAAGTTAATGAGGGATGCGTACAAAGCTCTGAGACTGATTACATCACAGCTCCTTTGATCAGCAGTGTGAGCATGCGTCTCCCCCTGTGTGTGCGTGTGCACGTGTGCGTCTGCGCTTCAATACTTGTGCAACTGGATGTACTTAATCTCAGCCTGGCACGTCGGCAGCGGCGCAACGCCCTCGCCTCTGTTTACATGTGTGTTCAGATGTGTGTGTGTGTGTGTGTGTGTGTGCGCACTCTGCTCCATTGAGTATCTATCAGGATGTGGCATGTTCTAATAGCCGTGGGAAAGCTGACGGTGAGGATGACGGTTGAAGGCGAGACGGAGAGCAGCAGATTTCGAAAGGCTGCCCGTGGAAGCGCTCCGTTGTCGCCTTCTTTGCGTGATGCGAGAAATCGAGAATGCTCTGTGTGTCGCGGCACAGCTAAAATTGGATAGTTGTGTTTTCCAAAACGGAAACTTCATAAAGCCGTGTTCTTCCGCTGGCATGCTGGGTATGCACAGTTGTTCACATACACACACACACACACACACACACACAGAGGGAGAGAAAGAGAGAGAAGCAAACGGCCCTTGGTCATGACATGTAACAACTGAAAACAGAAATTTATGGTGTAATGCCCGCCAATACAAATAGAGCGAGACAGAAAAAGCAGAACTATGTCTCTGCCTCCCAACAGTTCCTGTATAAACCACTGGTTGAGTTAAGTTCATTTACTCAACTACTGCGTTTTCAGTGCAGTTCTGAGGTACTTGGACCGTTTTCTGCTACATTATAGTTCCACTCCACCAAAGTGCTTTTCCTTTTAACACATTGCGCTCATTTTGCTGAGAACACTTTCACACTTACTTATTTTTAGGTTACTTAAGAAACATTCTTAAGCCACGCTAGCGGCAGTGTCGATCAGTGTCGCTCCACCGCTTCAGCACCAACATCGGGCCAACATTTAAATTTCTCAGATACTTTAGTTTATGACCAAGTGAAATTCTCAGCTGTGCTTTGTGTTACTTACCACAGACTGTATTAGCAAATGTAAGCATGCCGGCACGATCAGCTGAGAAAGCGAACATCACTAATGAACATCAGGCCTACTGCACTCCAGCAGCAGCATGTCAGCATGAAGTGCAGCCTCACAGAGCTGCGAGCATGGCTGCAGGCTCTTAGTCTGGCTCTTTGTACTACTACTTTTACTTTCTTACCTTGGCACATTCAAAAATAAAGATCTTACTCTCACTTGCTTTTATCTCAGCTCCTGTTTGCCTTTCTTTGACCTCTGTCAACATTTGGAGGGACAATCTCACCTCACCCTATCTTCAGACAATCAATTGGCTTGGCTTGCGGGAGCACATGTTGATAAATGATCACTTTTCGTGGCATTCATGGCATGATTAACGGCTGGAGAATGCGTGGGAGTGTGTGTGTGTCCAAACACAGGGATTTGGTTACAGGCCACGTCTGTGCAGGCTGCAGATAAGGAGAGCAGAGGAGCAGAGAGCGTCAAACCTCAATTTACATCACAGCCCTTTCTGGACATCAATCTCCCAGCCAATTATTTTTTTCACAGTTTCTCTCTCCTTTTTTTTTTTTTTTTTTTTTGTCTGGATTAAAATCACAACATTGAATTTATCTGCTGCTTTGGTTCGTCAAAAGTTTCTTCTTCTTTTTTCCCTCTGAACTCATTAACCAGATAAATATAATTATTACACGTCGGTGGATGCTGCCGCAACCACAAAGTTAAACAGCTGAGATATCAGCGGTGTGAAAAACAACAAATTAAATTATTTCTCTGTAAAAAAAAAGTAGCCCGTGTGTGCATTATGTGCAGCCTGAACCGAGCGAACCGCGACGTCTGATTTCATCTCGGGAAAAAAAAAAAACGATCACACACACACACACACACACACACACTCACAGTGTGCGCAAACAGCCTCCATTTGCTTATATAATTACCGCTATGTTTATGTTCTGCGCTGATAAATGCGCCATGTGTTTGAGGGGTCTCCCTCACAGGCCGGACCCTGGGAAGATGACCACCACAAACCAGAACCCCCCCCCCCGCAGAAGGTCTCGGTGGAAAATCCGGCTCGTGGGGGGGGGGGGGGAGCTGAGGGGGTGAAAGGTCAGAGGTCAGAGCAGCGAGCCCCTCTTCCTCTCAGAGAGAGAGAGAGAGAGAGAGAGAGAGAGCTGCGGACTGCAGGACAGAGTCACGGCTGCTGCTGCACAGTGTGGGATGCTGTAAGGAAAGGGAGGATGGGAGGATGGGAGGATGAGGGGGGGGGGCCTGAGAGAGGCGACATGAGGCTATACTTAGAGTCACATCTTGCAGGGGGCCCCGCAGCTGAGAGCAACACGATGTCCGTGTGAGAAGAGAGGGCCGCTCACGTTCTCCGCTCTCGTCTATTTTGGACGGAGCCACTTTGTTCCGCGCGGTTTTTTTCTTTTTTTTTTCTTTTTATTAATACAAACGCTGTTGGTGGATAATGATTCCAGGACACAAAATTTGTTTATCCTAACATTTTGCAGAGCTTGTCTTATGTAAAAAAAAAAAAATTGCGCAGTCACACGCGGGTCCCTGCGGCCCCGAGCTCAAAGCGGCGGCTCTGCTCCGCCGCAGGAAGCCTGGCCGCCATGTGTCCTCCTGCGTGGACAACAGCAAGGAGGACGAGAGAGTACTGACGTCCCACTGATCCGACATCTCCCCGATCAACACGTGTGTGAGCACACACACGCACACACACACTCACACACACAGCCATGTTGGCTATACTTGTGAGGACATTCATTGACATAATGCATTCCCCAGCCCCTTTACCCTGACCTCAACCTAAACTTAATTCTTACCCGAACCTTAAAACCAAGTCTGAACCCTCAAACAGCCCGTTGAAGGGGTCTCAGAAAGTGAGGACCGGCCTACATGTCCTCACTTTGCAAAAATGTCCTCAGGCCCATGGTCTAAAACTCAAACTGGGTCTCACAAAGATAGTTGCACAAGGGCACACACACGCACGCACACAAACACACACACCCACCCTAGCACACAGAGTCCCAGGGTTCATGACTGTGGTGAACCCCATGCAGAGTTTATGAGGTCCGGGCAGCTCAGATTCCTCTGAGGAGCAGTAAAGAAGCTATAAAGATGTTAACAGATAGCCGGGTCCCGCGGCACAAACTGTCTGCTCGCACAAATCAGAAAAAACATGTGGCAGTGCGCTGGAGTATACATGACATTCCCAGGGTTAAAACAGACAGTTTGTTGCTCAAACTCTCTGAGTTCCCTCAACGTAATCATTTCCAGGGTTAATGTTCGTCCATTTGTACTGTACTTTTGTCTCAGGAAACCACATCACTGGGGACCGGAGTGACTGGCAGTTTGACAGTTTGTACTGACCGAGGAAGCGGTTCTCATTTAATTTTTAATGAGTCTATTTCGGACTTGGTACAACTTGGTTCGACCGAGCGAGTTAATTGTAACATCACATGTAACAAGACCAAGAGTCACGTCAGCAGTGGGGCTATGCACAGACACAGTGGTGGTTCCGGCGAAACACTAACATCCCCGAACATGCTCACAGTGTTAACATGCTGATGTTTAGCAGGTACAGTGTTTACCTGTCTGTCATCTTAGTTTAGTGTGTTACCATGCCAACGCTGGCTTATTAGCACACACACACAAATAAAGAAAAAAATACAGCTGAGGGTGAAAAAATAAAATAAAATGTCGACCTGATGTTGTTACATGAAAGGTGAGGGTACTAAAGGGATTGCAATTCATCCTGAGGGGGACATGAATGTCCGTAGCAAATGTCCACCTTTGGCAGTCCACCCAGTAGTTGTCAATACAAATTTACTCCAAACCACCTACCAACCTCATGGTGGCGCTAGAGGAGAACTCATCATTAGGATACGTCGTCTGGGAACCGTGAATGTCTGTGCAAAATGTTGTGCCAATCAATCCTGTAGATGTTATAATAAGTGAAAACTTTGACCTGCCAATGGCGCAACAGGGACATGTCAGGGATTCACCAAAGTCATGGGGATTCATCATCTGGAGACCATGAATATCTGTCGCAAATTTCATGGCGCTCCATAAAATAGTAGTCAAGATATTTCACAAAAAAAAGAGCAAAAATGTCAACCACATGGCGGTGCTAGAAGAAAGGATCACCGAGGTCAGAAGGATTCATCATCTGGGGACCCTGAATGTCATGAATGAATGTTTTGGGCAATATTCAGCCTGGACTAAAGTGGTAGACTGACCGACAGACCAACATTGCATGGCAAATACTATGATTACTTTTTAAAAATTTAATATCACTTATTTCTTGCTATACATACTAAATATGCCTGGGTTTGTGCCAATGGCCATAAATAAAGTCAACAATATACAAGAGTACTGTAAATTGTACCACAGCTCATTACAGACATTTTTTCGATAATTTCTTTTTTAAGTTTGCTGTTTTTAAGTTTACAGAAGTTTTGGCCATGAGTGGTGATATGGGTGATAAGAACCTCAAAATGTGAGCCATAAATGTGAGATGTTTTGAAAACACTTTTGAAGGACATGGATTAGTGAAGTGAAAACTTTATTTTGTGTGATGATGAACACAGAAGGTTCCTTATGAATAAGGAAAGCTGGTCTGTTGATGTTTGGCACCAACCTTAATTTCAAATATATTATCACATGAAAAAAAGTAGTGAAAAGCCTTCTGTGAAGCAGAATTTCAAATATCTGTGCAGTTAAGTTGTGGTTACCATTAGCTACAGAAACAAGTAGGTTTAATGGTTTCCCTGAGGAGAAAAGGCTTTGTTTATGTGATTTAGGTGTGATTGAAGAAGTCGATCTCATGTGTAGCTGCTCATGATATGATTTTTGTTTTAGAAAGAAAGCTTTATTGTGTGTTCTTTGCTGTGCTGTATGCAAGAAGTTAAAGGCTTATCTGACAAAAGGTAAACCACTGGAACTATGTTTAGTAGTCAGTCTGCTGAGCACTTGTTGTGCAAGTCAATAAAGAAGATAATACTGAAAGTATGTAGTTGACATGACGCAACATGAAATCATGAAAATATAGATTTTATTTTTGGTTCTGAACAATGAAGTGGATTTCTGACGTAACACAAAATGGAACAGCTCTAGTCCATCTTGTAAACATTACCAGCACATGTGCAGTATTTCCATCTTACCAACGCAGTGGGCTAAATTACAATAAATAAAAGCTCCATGCATTCATGACTGTGAAAACAATTGTTAAATGATACAAACAGAGAGAATATTTTACAATTTGCCATCTGTGAATTAAAAGACTTGTTGTGGGTGTATTTGTTTCCCAGGTTTCTGTTCCTTTTTACGCAAACTGACTCAGTTCTCTGAACTGGAATTCACTGAATTGCTGCTATAATGCAAATGTACTTTTCTGTGAAAATGCAAATGATGTGGGCCGAAGAAATGAGAATGGAAATGTTGATGAAAGACTTCCTAACTCTGCATGCTTGCAAAATGGCCTATTTACACAGCATAATGAGGCAGAGTTTGTCAGTCTGAGGGAGATGTGAGATGGCAGTGCGGGAATGAGGTTTCTCCTGCGGCCGGCGGTGGTGTCTCAGCTGCGTGTGCTGTACAGGTCTTCATCCTCGGGGATGGACTGGCCGAAGTCCAGTATAGCAGGGTCTGGCTTGAAAGCAGAGCCCCCTGGAGGGCAGCAAGAGAAATGATATATTACATGTTATGGATTTATACTGGTCCATTCACCCAAACTGACAGTAAATGACTAGATAACCCAAATAAGACCAAGTCAAGGGTCAAAGCCACAGTGTCCTGTCAATCTTTCTGTGACCATACAACAGTAGTGAACTAGTGTTTAGTTATAGATTTTTTTACAAGCACACAGACCCACACATGCAGACACACCATAATCTCTTCCTAGAATTACCTAAAATCCAAGTGATCTGGATGCGCTGGGTCTTGTGCATGTGTGTAGGTGTTTTGGTAGGAGACTGAGGTCATTTGGCACAAACAGACAGATTCTTTTTACCAATGTAGAATATAATGTTATGCAATCGTCTTTATGGTCAGAATAAAGCCAGGTTGTTACCAAAGTTCTCAAACTGCATATATTAGGGCTGCACAATATATTGTTTCAGCACCAACATTGCAATGTGTGCAAGTACAATAGACACATTGTAGGCGTGATATGTCAAGTAAGGTAAATTTACGTGTCATGCTTTTTTGCTGGTTGATGCAAAAGGAAAACTCTCACTATTCTCATTTTCCATGACTAGTCTACTAGAAAAGTCTGTCTGATATTACATAAATAGGTACGATTTAAGGGATCTTAGATACACAGAGTTGGAGGGGCTAGTCCGTGCCCTAATTTAAGAAACACACACACATCACACACACAAAACTTGCATAATCTGTTCTTACATCTTGCCAGCATATAGATAAATCTGTTTGTTATTTGCGTTACGCCCAGAGGCCTGTTTATCTTCCAACATGCAGATAAGCATATATTTGAACATCATCACATGTTAAATACACAACTACAACCATTTGTAAATTTTATTGAGAAACGTGTTGTTTTTTATTTTGTTAAAAGAGGATAGACTTTTTAAGTACCCAAACAAAGAAGAATATGAAGAACTGTACATGAATAACACACTGCATGTATCTTGTGAGTATTTTTTTATATCGCAGAAAAAATAGATATCACAATGTCAGTTTTTTCCAATTTTATGCATTCCTAGCGTATATCCAAATGGTAACTCTGGTAGCACTCAAATTCCCCTCATGTTTCATGTGGTGGATATTATTCTTTGCTATATAACAGAAGGACCCCGCAGGTTATGGGGCAAATAAACAGTAAATATCTCGCAGAACTCATTCACTTGTCAGGCAGTCAAACTGTTGATATATAGATGGGTTCTCCAAAGGGCCAAAGCTGGTGCGTGTTTGACTGAAAGATGAGATGTCAGAGCTACACTGTTCTAAGACTGACAATATGTTAGACAGTGAATTTGTTGGGAAATATGAAATTGAGTGCACTGCTGTTTTCTTTCTTTTTTTTTTCACGTATTTCAGGTCTGGCTTGTGATTACTCAGTGCCTGATCAAATCTCAGCTCATCTAAAGTCTGGATAATTAAAATCACACCTACTAACAAGACCAAGACCAAACACATTTCTGTGCCTTGGTATTCAGGTATTTCTCAGAAGAGTTGCAGTGTGTGTATATGAGGGAACCTGTGTGCTTGAGTAAATCAATTCCCAACTCACAAACATGAACAGTGGTGTGAGTGCAGCAAGTGTTCACAGTACCTTTGCTGTTTTCTGCTGCAGGCTGTTGGGGAGGTGGTGGTGTGATTGTCGGGATTGGTGTCTCCTCCACAGCAGCAACTTGTGGTGGATCAGCAGGTTCGGGCTCAGCTGATTCAACCACTGGCACTGTGGAGAAGTTAAAATACACAGTCAGCAGCAGGGACATGAAGTGATGTGTTATGAAAGCTAGTGTGACATCATACTAACATAATTAATAGTATTAACATTTAGAAAGTTCTAATTCGGCAGTTCACAACAAATCAGTGTACTGGACTAGTTGGTCCTAATAAGAATTAACGCAAAAGATGTACAAATAGCTTTCCCAAACTTTTTTCGCCAAACATTTATTGGATCATTTTTAGCTTTATGTGATTTTATAGGAACTGTCTTTCATTTTTCATAATCTTCCACACTTGAGTAGCTTAATTTCCAATGAATCCACTTCTGTACCAACAAAAGTATTCCAGGGTAGCATATTCATTTTAATCTGGCATTAATAGTGGACTTTCTGCTCTTTGACATTATGAGGCAGAATATTTCTGGTACCTGCTGGCTCGGCTGAGGCCTGTGAAACAGGTGGTTCTTCAGAGGAAGGAACAGACTCATCTGGAGCTGACTCGGCTGAAGGAGACTCGGTTGGACCAGACTCCTCTGGAGCAGACTCCTCTGGAGCAGACTCGGCTGGAGCTGACTCGGCTGGAGCTGACTCGGCTGGAGCTGACTCGGCTGAAGGAGACTCGGTTGGACCAGACTCCTCTGGAGCAGACTCGGCTGGAGCAGACTCCTCTGGAGCACATTCGGTTGGAGCAGACTCGGTTGGAGCAGACTCGGTTGGAGCAGACTCGGTTGGAGCAGACTCTATTGTCTCTAAGCTGGGCATGGGCTGGGCTTGGCTGGCGTCAGTGGAGACATCCTCTGCTGCTTGTTTAGTGTCTGAAGGCTCCTCACTTTCCACAGGCGCAGATATTTCCTCAGAGGTTGTGGTGGTCTCTGTCTCTGCAGGCACTGAATGTGCCACTGGATCTGGACAGGAGTGGAAACAGAGCATCACCAGTAGAAACCATTGTGTGATTGTGCGTGAAATAAAAGAGATGGTGATGGAGAAAGAAGCAGACAGAGATCAATATCTATAATACCTGTGTCAGTCTCTGTAGGGGACTGCTCTGGGGATATCTCTGTTAGTGTTACTGATGACGCCTCCTCTGTTATGACAGCGACAATGGGCTCATCAGAGACAGGAACAGACTCGGCTGATTCCACCTTGGTCTCTGGTATTGTGGAGCTCTGGACTGAGCTGTCTGTGGGGGAGCTGGCCTCTGAGGCCTCTTCAACTACTGCAGACTCTGGATTTGGCACTGTAGCTGCCTAAAAACATGTGGATAAGAAATAAAGATTTAAATCTTTTCAACCAAGGCTTAGACATAAATTCTTCTATATAAAATTATTATTATGTATCTCACCTTTTGATTAATCACACTAAACCTGTTCTTGTCAGTGACAGAAGTAACACATAAGCTATAAACAGAATAAAGCACTAGCTTTACAGTTTTCTTGAACATTTCAGTTGTAGTAGGCTAGATTTATTACACTGACTGGAAAGGGGAAAAAAAGAATCCTAATAGCTTACATTAGCATTTCACATTTCAGGCATTCAGCTGACACTTTCGAGTGACTTAGAATGAGTTTAACAGCAGCATAAGATTTAATTTCTAGACCACAAAAAGCGACTACATATGAAGCACACAGACCAAAGTATCAGTAAAAAAAACAATCTTAATAAAGAGCTGAGTTCTAGGAAAGGAAATGGAATACAATGACCTATTTAGAGGCAAAAGGGATTTTTTGAGCCAGTAAAAAGGGCTGAGTGGAAATCATTCAGTGGGAAGATAGTTACCAAAATATGGGTTGAACCACTGTTATGGTTTAAGTCGCACACGGTTAAAACAGCTTTACAGTACTTTCTATTTAAAAACTGCAGACTACGTCCACATATAACGATCACAATAAATCTGTTCAGTAACTCAATATGAATGTTAACCTGTGGTTGTGAAGCTGCGAACTCTTTGGCGACAGGCTCCTGGGGCTTGGGTGTGAGCAGTGAAGACACTGCAGCGCTGCTCCACTGCCCTGCAGCATACACCTTCTTACCTGACACCTTGGGAGAACAAAAGTCAATAATAGTGTTAAACTCTGCACATAATGAGGTTTGGAAGTGGTATCAAGAGGAGGTCAGCATTCAGAAAAGCAGCGTTACCTTTAACACGGCCACAGCTTGGGCTGGGTAGCACACTGAAGCTCCTGCACTCATCAGGCCCAGTGGAATGGCTAACCTCTTGAAACGAGAGCCTTGAATAACATTTACAATGAAGAATGGAAATAATTGCTTAGATTTAGTGAACAGGTGTCTATATTATGAATTCATTCAATAATATTAATGTTCAAATGTCATTTAACGGCTCCCTCACAGAGAGACACAGAAAAAGTAAGAAAGTAAGTACCCTGTTTCAATACAACACTGATATATCTACATACTACATATTAAGTTTAGATTTCCTAGGGGAAAAATTCTTACTAAACCATATATGATTTCCCCAGTCTACGATGGTACAAAGGGAACTATTAGATGGTGGCCTAGCAAAGGAAACAAAGTTCTCTGATCATTAGACATGTTCTACATGGGCCTGGGTGTCGAATCTTAATCCTCTTTGACTATCAACCAAATTGTGTATCTAGCACCAAGTATTAAAGGCTTTTTTTTGGGTCTTGTTTACTTTTACTTTGTTCAGGTTGGGACTGTTTGTATGAAGATGACATTCAACACTAATGCATTTGATTTATTTTTAGTTAAATGAAAACAGATGACAGAAAACCTGTTTATACTCAGTAACTTAGGGTCACTCAAAATGTATTGTTGTGATAACAGTAAACTGAGGTATGATATTGGTAGTAGTACTGACAAATTTAGCAATACCCAGCCTTGGTGCTAAAGATTTTGGCACATGCATCACATGCTTAGATGTTGTGATATTACATGACTCTATATCACCATTTATACACATTCATTACACTTACTATACTATACTATACTATACTATACTGTAATATTGTTGTATGCACTAATAAACAGACAGACTAACAGATGACAAAATAATTGTTCCCAGCAGGCCTTCAGGGTGTTACAGTAACTGAGGATAAAGTTACCTTTCCGTGCCAAGAACATGCCAAGCAGGCCAGCCATGGTGATGGTACCAAGTCTGGGTAGAAAACCCGGGGGAGGGTCTTTCAAGTAATAGAACACATCTGGGAAACACAGGAGCACAATCAACATGATGACAAATATTCTTTTAATTTTTTTTAATTCTAAAACCTCTGCTCATATTGGGACATTATTTACGACACTGGAACTAGTAATAGTAAGAGTGGTGACTGTAACAGTAATAATAATAATAACAGTAATATTATGTGCAACAGTATCACTAACTAACAGATCCAGGACAAATGCCACACAGAAACACGCACAGTCCCAGATTCCTCATATTGCTTGTTACTTTATAAAAGAACCTTACATACTGTAACATCAAGAGAAGTAATTTAATAAGGCCATAAATAGACAGCTTAGATACACAATGTGAGATTTGTTTTTAGGGTGTCAGTACAAACATGTGAGTTTAAGGCGCCAATAGTTTATGTAGAAAAAAAAACGTAGAAACACACTACATTACCTTTGTAAGGAAGGGAAGGAATTTAAGGTTTGAGTTTCAGGTAAGGGCAAATGTTCGCTATATATGACACCTTAAGGTACCTACTGTTGACTCACCCTCTCCTCCATGGTAGAGATTAACACTTGCCCCTTTTACAGAGACACAGGCACCCTGCCGGGAAAAACAGGACAAAGCTGAAAAAAACCCCACTACAACAGGCCATCATGAACACAACTATCTAGGCTGAATACTGAAACAGTTATATCGGAGTCAGGGTGAAGTTTTTTTTTTCCACCATCTTCCACGGTATCAAACTGTCAAATCTCCTTGCAGCAAACCTTACAGCTGCGATGTTAAAATGCGTGAACACTATTTCCTGTCTGACTCCTTAACTTTGCTGTTTGCAAAATCGTACCTGCACAGAGCATTTGCAGCACGTTGGATTGTGCTCTGTAACCGCAAACAAGAGGAACAAAAATCAGGGTTGGGAAACCAACACTGCAGGTGCAAGATAAGACCTTTTCTAGGTGTTTTAGCTGTTTTTCATTTATATACCACTTATTCTGTCAAAGGGTTGTTGTTTTTGGATTCAAAGGGTTAAGACAGGATGTGAAAGTATGAGATAATTTGGCCGCAGGTGGTTAATGTGAACTTTATTCTGATGCACTCCTGTAGATACACACAGCAAAATATAAATACCTTTACAGCCTGGACATATGGAAGTATGGTCTCTCTTGCTGCAGTTAACCCACTCTGAATAACACCCGGCCTCTCTGGAACAAACTGAGGCTGAGCACACTGTGGCAGCGGGGTGTAGATGTTCAGCTGGGGACAGGAGCAGAGTCAACAGGTAATTACGACGTGCAACAGTTCAGTGGATGGCAATGAGTTATATCCTACCAGATCTAACAATGTTTTGGAAAAGCCATACCTTTTCTCGAGTAATCAGCCCATCAGTGGGAGCCTCGCTTACAGTATACACACGGATGGAGGCAATGCTCAGCACCGTTGGGACGGCCACTATCACCACCTACCGCGCATTAAAAGTGAAATGCAAAAGTTAGTATTTGTCAGCTCACAGACACATGTCACTGACATCTCTGATAGAGAGATGACTCATGAAGACCACAGATGATTTACATATCTAAAAGTGGCTAAACGCCACAGTTGAAACACTACAGTCCTGTAGTTATAATTTCACTTGAGTAAAAGTGCTTAAGTATGACGATAATAGATTATTAAAGCATAAAATTAACTTATGCAAAATTGCCACTTTCCCAGTGTTATTGTGATATGTTTATACAGTATATATCATATGTGTGGACTATCATTTGTGTACTGTAGGGTACTTTAAACTATACTTTATGTTTATCATGCCTTGCATGCAAAATATTCAGCATGTAGCTGGTAAATAAATGTAACGTCATGGAGTCAAAAGTGCCACCAAATTGTACTTAAAGACAGCGCATAAGTACACGGACTAGAGTCAGGACTACACAGTGTGAACATTATACTACAGAGTAACACACAGCAACAGGACCGAGGACCGAGGACCGCCTCTAACGAGCACCGTGATGTTAGCTCAGACTGGGTTAAAACGACACTGTGCGGTCTGTTCTGCAAAACGACTGACTGGACTTGTGTTACACGTGCTGAGGAGACGACCGACGGGGGGGACAGACAGTGAGACAGACAGCGGGACAGACAGCGGGACAGACGGCGGGACTGGTGGTCAGAGCCCTGTGGAGTTAGCACGGACGGCTAACCCGGTGTCCGCCGCGCAGCGCCCCGTGAAGCGCTTCACGGGTCCGTTCACGGCTCCGGGACGGTGGACGCCAACACGACAGGCGCGCCTTCATTGAAAGTGCGCATCGCAAACACGCGAGTAAAAACTTTGGGCGAAATAGGAAATGTCAAGCGTTCACCTTGGCCGCCATGACAGCGCTCCTGCTTCTTCTGTGGGCTCCGAGTCGCAGCCTCCACCGGTCCGACCACCCCGCGGTCAGACAGCGCCCCCCGGCGGCCTGACGAGGCTCCTGCAGCGGCCTGCTGTCAGCTGACCTGCTGCAGGGACCGCACGGCCACACCGCAGACATACGTACTGTTTACTGGCAGTGAGCGCTGTTCTGGGAAAGTGTTTGCAGGAAATTTACATTTTAAATGAAAATGAAAGAAATGATTAAACTGCAGTTTCCTTGTGTAAAACAATTGTTAATGATATGCAGGGGTTCATTGTGGACCCCATGATGATCCAAAAGCTCCACGTTCCCTGCAAGTCCGATGTTTTTTGATCGTCTTATTAATTGCACATTTGTTTGGGAATTGGCACAATTGAAGTGAATTTGCCATTCTTACCTAATTTTTTGGCCATGTTATTTTACTTTATGTTGTGCTCACGTGTTCCACGTTCCTAAATTAAATGTATTCAAATGACCACAAACACCAATTGAGGACTGTTGGAGGGGATAAGGTACATACAAAGAGGGCCCAACTGCCAGTTTCTGCCCTGTGGACTCCTAACAGGTGAATCCAGAGTAAGAATTGTCCTAAAAACAGCCAAGAACAAAGTTGAACTACTAGATGCCTCATAGAAGCAGTGATATGCTTATGAAGGATGCTTATGGGGAGTGAGCAGGTAAGGGTTCAGTTTGCTCAAAGATGTTTTAGATATACACATGAGCTATTGCAAGAAGAGAACATATCGTGTGGCGTCCTGGTTGACCTCTGCCCTTCATGTTCGTCCTGCAGAACACACTGTAACACTGTTTCAATAAATCCAAGGAAAGGTACACATAAACAGAACATAGCTCATAGTGCAGAGGATTCAGTTTATTGAAGTCAAAGTTTAACAACTTAAGTTTACAATCTGTATTTTTTGTAATATATATTCATATATATGAAACCAAAAAAGGCTACTTTAGGAAGAATAAATGTAATTTTCTTTCTTTTTTAATATCATCTTTAGTTCAGTTTAATGTACAGAATAACAGTAAGCTAATATTATCCTTGAAAAAGAGCAATATGTTCCTTTTTTAATGTCGCAGTGCAACTTACATCTTACACACCTGTGCAATGTACCATGAGGTGTACACCCCTGAAAGAACACACAGTGGAATCTCCCTTTTCGGCCTGTTTCTGCAGGTCTACACACACAAAGATCTGGGAGGGATAACACAGTCTGTGCCTACAAATCATAACTCGCGCTCCTTAATCTACAGTATGTCGCCTGCCCAGCGCAGGAGCAGTGGTTGGAAAAAGAAGACCAACAGATGAGAAACGTGGAGAGGTCTGCAGACTAAAACTGTATTGTAACTCTTCTACAGCAGCTGTATGTGTGTGTTTGTGTGTGTGTGTGTGTGCGTGTGTGTGTGTGTGTGTGCGTGCGTGCGTGTAGGATCGCCAGCACAGTCAGTTCATCGTTGCCAAAGAGAGGGTTGGGAGGCACAGGGAAAGTGCTTGCATCATTTAGTTTCTTTGTGGTACTCTCAAATTAACCATTCAAAAAAACATGAGCTATATCTCCGGGGTGTGTTTTTCGATATTTCACGACAGTGTGACATGATGAAAAAACCAGAACCTACACTCAAAGAATTACAGTAAAATATGAAGAATAAGTACAGATAGTGCTGGATGCAGCAGGTGCTACACATGTCTCTCAGAGTCTTCGACACTGGGGGGCACTGTTTAGTCCTTGGCCTGATGTTGCAGATGAAATGATTCATCCGAGTTTCACAGACATTACAGACCATTTAGTGTGGAGGTCTTTGACCGCCCAGTATCAGCCATATGCTTGGAGGGAACGTCAAAATAGCTTTCATTTTATAAGTAACTGTACTGTGGTCTCTCAGGTAAGATTCCTGGAGCCTCTGGACAAGTGTCAGTCTTTCTATTTAAACCATAACATCAAATTGAAACCTCCTGGTAGCATGCTAAAGGAAGATCTGCATTAGATCAAGTAACTGAGCAGCAAAAATGCCTCCCTCAGTTATTGTACAGTGTGTGTCTTTAAACACTAATGAAAAAAAAGAAGAAGAATACATAGACTCTATGAACATATAAATAAAAACTCATTCTTCAACAGTACTTTTGCATGTATCGTGCGCTACAAGTCTAATTTATCTTGCAATCATGAGAGGAAGATAAAAAAAGAAAAAGGAAAAAAAGAAAGAACACAAATGATCCACAATATTTTACCCTGTCCAATCAAATCAGTCCCAGGCCTTTTCTCATGCAACACATCATCAGGAGAAGGGTCAGCCGTGATGTAAACCAGTAAAAACTGTCAATCAACTGTCAATGGTGGTGGTTGTTGTTGTCTGCCTCCTAGTTGTTCAACTGCCAAACACCCTGCGTCTACAGAGTGAAGAGGGGGACACTGCAAAACCTTGGCATAGAATACATCATACTTTACATTATATCTATGACACAAAACGTAAATAGATTTATATATTCTTCTATGTTTAAATATATTTGTAGACTGTACACAAATCTTTAGAAAATGAGACGGCAAATGCTTTTACCTGATATTTTGAACAGCAATGGTAAAGAGGCCGATGAGACATAGACCCTGTGATGCAGCCAATGAGATATAGAGATATAGAAAGTGCATTCTTTGTAGTGAGTGACTCCTTGAAAAGAACTCTCTAGCTCTTGCATTCGCTGTTTAAAAAAAAAATGAAAAGAAAAAATTGTTTTGCACCCACGCAAATACATACTCTCTGTCTTCCCTCCGCTACCTCTAGAAGCATATCACAGTGGTAGTGGAACGCAAACATTTACATCAGTATACACAGCAGTATACACATATACACAAGTCTTTGAGGACTAGAGAGAGAGAGGAAACAAAGGAAAAATTAAGAAAAGAGAAGGAGGAGATGGACAGAAACACAGAGAGAGGGAGAGAGGAAAAGGAAGAAAGAGAGGGAGAATGCAAACTGAATCGTAGGATTGCACTCAGAGGAGCCTCCTTCTGCAGATAAAATTGTGTTTTTTTTTTGTAACAGTTCACAGTTTGAGATAGTGTGCATCTAGCCAGCACAGTGGTTCCTTCAATGCTCGTGACGCTTGTTTTTATCGGTTCCCGGAGGAACGGCTAAAACAGATAAACCAGCATTGATGGCTACCTTTCACAGTCTTACACTAAAAGTCACTGTCCTTACTTTCCCAACACTGTCCGGTCAGATCAGCCTGGAATAACAAGTGAGGTCCCTGTAAATCAATGAGATATGCAGTGAGAGAAAAAAAAAGACAGAGAGAGAAAGGGGGAGAACTGGTGGCTCTGGGTGCAAAGTTCATCAGTACAAAAGTAGTACAGTGCTGTGGTGAAAAGGTTTCTCCTCTGTATTGCTGCTACATAGCTCCCCCTGCCCCCTAAAATCAACAGGAAAAAATAGCAAAACCGAGAGAATACAAAGGAACGAACATGTTAAAAAGTCCTTTTTTTCCAGTTTGCTCGACAAGCGTGTGGAGTTTATGCTGAGTTCCATAGACAAAGGAAGATTAATGCTTTCTGTTCAGGCATGCAATAGGCACCCTGTGGGGTCCTCAGGATTATCAAAAGTTCATACACGCAGGTCTCAGACTGCTCCCTCTATGATATTTACACATCTTACAATGTGTGTGTGTGTGTGTGTGTGTGTGTGTGTGTGTGTGTGTGTGTGAGTGCGTGCTCAGGGTCGTGATCAGGAGAGAGGATTCAGCTAATGTAAAGCTCTGCGTGTGTGTGTGTGTGTGTGTGTGTGTAGGTGAGTGTGTGTATCAGTTCAGTCTTTGCTTCTCTTCTCTTCCTCACACGTGTGTCTCAATGAAGGAGTGTGTGTGGGTCATGAGAGGTGCGGCCAGAGGGGAGAGGTCGTCCTGGCCGTTGGTGCCGGGACTGAGCTGGCAGATGTCTGAGTAGAGCTCGCTGTGCCACTGCTTCCACTCTCTGAAGGTCTGGGAGCACAGGCCAGGGTCCTCCAGGAGGGCACAGATTACTGCCAGCTCGGACTCTTTGGCCTGGGGGAGCAAAGAGACACCCAGGAGTTACCGCATTCAATCATCTCATTCTTCTTCAAAATCCCAAATCCTCTTTTTGTGCTACCTTCAAGGTGCTGCGGAGGGCTCGGACCCGGTGCAGCCTGTCGTTGAGCATGGGGTCCCTGGCTCTCTGGGTGAAACAACGCCGTAGCTCCTGCCTGCTACAGGGTCTTGGGTCTCCTAGGGCCGTCACGTTGGCCTGCTCCAGGGCCCGGTACAGCTGCTCTAGCCCGTCCAACGGCTCCGGCTCGCGGCCCTCGGAGACCCGCCGCTCCCTTCCCTCCGACACCCTCCTCTCTCTGCTCTCAACTCTCAACTCCCGCAGGTCTGAGACACCCAGCAGAGGACCGGTAAGGGTCAGATTCACTGCAAGAATGACACAATGAGCTCCATTTGGATATACAGTGGTGTGCTTAATACAGAGCTGAATATTCCATTAATCAATTGGTTGATTGACAGAAAAGGAATCTGCAACCAGCAAAAACAACAAAAATTCACAGCCTCTAAAATGAACATTTGCTGGTTTTCTCAACCTCCTATGATAGTAAACTGACTATGTATATTACCGAAGGGGTAATCGATTATCTGAGAAACAAATCAGCAGATTAATTTATAATTAAAATAATCATTGCTGACCTCGTTGGCATGTGGAAGACACTGTGTCTTCCAAAAGTGCCTTTCAGATATCAAACCAGACAATGAACAATAAGAGAAGCCTAGGATAAGAATTCAAAAATGTTTTCTCACGAGGACCTTTGTCTACTTCTGTAGTCTGGCCAAACAATCAATGGTTTCCAAACCTTTTGGTTTGTGCACCCTTAATACAAATACTATTCTATCAGGGGTTACAGAAGATAGATTTTCTTTGCTCAGACTGTTTTTATTTGAATAATATTTGGAGGCCGCAAAGCTACACTTTCCTTTTATTCTATATAAGAAAAAAACAAAGAAGAAACATAAACCTCACTCTGTGTAGCACAATTGAATCTTTTAATTTTTTTTCTATACATGACAATCATTTTGTGACCCCTAAGATTTATCTCATGACCCCAAGGATGAAAACCACCACCCTATATGCAGTGGTGGAATGTAACTAAGTACATTTACTCAAGTTACCTCAATATTTCCTCCGCCACTGCCTAAATTACACAATTTTAGCCAAAAATACATATATGACAAATGTATGCTGTCTGTCCCCTCTACCACAATTTCCTGTATAACAGTCCCTTCTCTGAAAGTGTTTTTGTGCACACTTCTGTATCTCTCCTTGTATAAAACAGATTATGTGTAATTTCCTTACCTTCCTCACCCTGGAGCATGTCTGCCGCCTGCCCCTCAGCTTCCTCGTCCTCGCTCCTCTCCTCCATATGAGCTGAGGTGTGTAACAGCTTTCCCGGCATCGGGTCCCTGTTCCTGGGCAGACTCTGGCTGCGCTGCTTGTGCGAGCGTCGGTGTGTGTGGCTGTGTGTGTGTGGACCTCGCTCCAGGGGGAAAGGCCCGTCCCGCTCCCTGTCCCTCTCCGCGGCGTGGTGTCTCCGTACGGGCAGCGTGGCCTGCCTGCGTCTCTCGGGGGACATGCCCTGTCTGCCCAGCCCTCCGTACAGCCCCATCTCTCCGGCCATGCTCCCCATTAGGCCTCCGTAATCACTCTCCCCCGGCGCTGTCTGGAGAAAGTGCAGCCCTGCGCTGGTCAGAGGGGTCTCGATGAGGTCCTGCCAGGAGCGGCGCTCGCGATGGGAAGAGCGGCAGCCTGACGAGTGGGTACTGGTGCTGCCTGTGCCCGTGCCCATGCCCATGCCGTCTCCACGCTGGTCCTCGGCCGAGGAGTGTGAGTGCGTGGACTCGCTGGAGAAGTGTCGGCCGTGCTTGGGCTCCGGGAAGGGGCTAGAGGAGTTGACCTGGAGAGGGAGAGGGAGAGGGGAGGTGGAAGACACCATCTGTGGAGGGATGGGGGAGGTGGAGGCACTCATTGGTGGAGGGAGTGGGGACGGAGTGGAGCGCATGAGGCTCATGGAGCTGACTGAGCGGGGCAACTGGTCGTAACTGTGAAGGAGGTTGACCTGAAGGGCCAAGGGTTGGTGAGGCGGACGGGGTTGGTAGGTATGGCGGGGAGTGAGGAGGGATACATCGAAAGTTGGCAGAAAGGTGAAATGAGAGCACAGATACAAGGAAAACGTGACCCGCAAAACAAGGAGAAGGAGGACGTGTGCAAGGAAAGGGCGAAAGAGAAGACAGAAGGACAGGAAAGTATAAAGGGCAGAAAAAGACCAAAAGATGAGAGCAAAAAAGCAATGCGATGGCTGATGAGCACCTCCAGGAATGGCTGACAGACTGTTGTGTGGCTCAGCTGGGAAAAAAGCAAGGCACCGATGCCACTGGACCTTCATGTGCATATCTGAACATCTTCTGAGTAAAAGTATATTTCAGTGCTTCATTATCTCTCAGAGATGTAATGAGAAATGGCAACTGTCGCCACCTAGAGGTCCGACTGTAAACAAGTTCTGGCAGCAGAACACAGAGAAGTGATGGTCTTGGCTGCTTACCGAACCCGATACTCTCACACTCTGATGTTTTATTAATGCTGAGAGCTCTGGTCTATGCAGCTCTGAAAACTGTGGGGCTTTTAGGAATAAAATATTCTATCAGAATGAAACACTGCAAAGAAAATGCTGTGCGTGTGTGTGTGTGCGCGCGTTTGTATATGTGTACTTACTGATGGTGTGCGGTGATAAGTATCACAGAGGGATGAGGGTCCCTCCTGTTTGAGCGTCATCGAGCCGTCGACCTCGTCTTGATCACTCTCGCTCCAGTAGTCTGACATTGAGGTGCAAGCAGATACACACACACACGTACATGTTAGCAAGTCAAGGACGGAATGGTAAAGTCGGTAACGTCTAGCCGAGTGAATCCGTCTCACCTTCGTCAGGGCGTGGCACCTTGTCATCTGGTGTGTAGCCAATAGCGGCTAGCCCCAGCCGGTTCATCCACCTATAGGCGGAAGGAAAGGAAGAAGAAGAAATCAAAGATGAGGGATGAGAAGTAAGGAGAAGGAAGCAATCAGAGGACGGGTGAGAAAAGGAGTGGAGGAGAGGAAAGGGTGGGTTATATTGGGTAAATGGAGGGTGATGAATAAAAAACTTTCATTTTAAATAATTTAAGTGGTGTCTCTTAACACTTGATATCTGTCTAACTGACTCCATCCACCCGATGAGGAGAGAAAAAGCATCGAGATAATTAGAGAGATTGATGCAGAAAGAGAGAAGTGACAATCCTCTGTCCCATTCTCTCTCTCTGTCTCAGATGGTGTTCTTTCTCTACATCCACGTCTGTCTCCACTGCAGATCCTGGCTTGTCCTGTGACTCTCCGCAGACACCTAATAATAAGGTCGTAGCTAAGAATAGAGGGCCAGTCTGGGCACGAGGAACAGGAAACTCATCATACTAGGAAGTGCATCCTACAGGAAGCAATTTCCACACTAAGATTACTTTTTTTTTCTTATTCTCAACAAATCCCATGAAAAGACCAAAATTGATCCTACTAACAAGTACTGCCACAGAGCTCCATTGTTATTTATTTTGAGTCAATCCCACACACACAGTTTTGCTGCCAGACATACTTATTTGCATGCCAAATGTGTATTAATCCGCAGATGAAAATAGTCCCCAACAAATGCACTGTTTCCTTTTGTTTGAGTAACGTTCGCTAAAAATTACAGTACCCAGCTACTGTAGTAAATTAATGAGCCTATAAAAAATAATCACAAATAAAACTGTATATATGTGTGTAACTTTAAAGATTTACATCTTCATTAAACAGGGTAGGGAAGTCAGAAAGTATTGAGAGATGTCGATTTTGGTCTTTTCGGGCAATTTGCTGTGAGCTGTAAGGAAAAAGTTTGAATGAAGCCAGCCTTATCTCAGTCAGCTCTGAGGATCAGTTTTGTCTTTTCCTTGAATTCAATCTTCAGTGTGGCTTCTGATTATCTGTCTGGCTACACAGGCTATCTTGTGCTTAGTTATAGCCCGTTTTCGCTGCAAAAACTTTCCCAGGTCACGAGGAACCTTTTTAGGAACGTTACTTGGGTTTCAACCAGAGGAACCAGCGTCTAAATTTAGTTCTCAGGCTATCTTATCCCCAAAGATCTCCACGATCGGGAGGTAGTATTTTCCAATGAGCCAGGAACTATCGGGGTTGGGCTTGCAGCACTGAACATCGCTGACTGGTCAAATATGCTAGCGTTTTTCACAGCATTTTCCAACTGCAACCGCAAATATCACATTAGTCAAACACTCCTATGTGACTGCCTTGGTGTAAATGCACTGAAAAGCCATGACACATTTTCAAGGACATTTCTCTGACGCCTATACCAACACCCACCTATTCACACACACGTACACAAACGCACATGAAAATGTGTGCAACAGCGCTTTAACACACGAACCTCCAAACGCAGTATGGAAGTCAAATATAGCTGGTTAATTACTCTCCCCTAATTATCTCTCCATGTTATGGAGGAGAGGTGTGGATAATTAGAGCTCATCAGATAGCACTCCCGCAAATATCACTACGATCACCCTCTCACACGAGCACACACGTGACACACACAAACACAGTTCCGCATTTAACAACAGAGGGCCAGGTTCATGCCTTATTCATGCACAGTGTTGTGCGGGTTGTTGCCTTGTGTTAACTTGGTTTACTCAGTTAAAATATTCATGAAAGAACACGTGACGTCCCCAGCAGCTGACTATTGTCCACACTGAGACACAAACGCACACTCAGAGACTTGCAGAGACACCCACTCACTCACCTGTTCATTTCCTCAAGACAATCTGTGGCGAAGAAGAAGCTCTTGATTTTGGGATGACAGGCTTTGAAGGCACTGCAGTCAGTCAGGGAGAAGAAGACTGATTAGTGTTTTCACGTATGCGCAGTAGGTTTGTGCGCGTTCATGTTGTGTGGGTGAGAGCAAATGTGCCTGATTAGTAATTTGGGCGACGTGAGGGACACTCACAATTTCCGTCTGCACTCTATGGCTCGGTCTATTCTGAACTCTGGGAGGCTGATGAAGCCCTCAGCCTTCTCATCCTGCAGGCATAGACAGATGGAGAGTGGTGGTACATCATCAACACAGAGAACAAAATGTCATACATACTGATATACCAATTTTATTTTGGATAGTAGTACTTTAGTCAAGCATATGAAACAACATATGTTGTTTACATTGGCCAGGATAAACTCTTTTCACCACCTGACATGAAATAGATGGATGAGATGTGACTATCGTATCTAGAAAACTGAGTTACATAAATAAACTATCAAATTTACAGTTAATTATTGGGTCAGAGTAAGTTTTCTTCATAATATTGCAAATATTCTAATAATCCATAAACTACGTTTTAAAGTCTTCCAGTGAATGTTGTGTTTGCATGTGGTCAAAATGCTCTGAATGCACTGGACAGATCCACTAGTTTGAATTAGAGCTGCAACAATTAGTTGATTGTCCGAAAATGAATCAGCAACTATTGCGATAACCTGAAGGCACAAATGCAGAAATGAGGATATTACAACAACATTTCTTAAATCTTCCCCAAACCTTCAACATTTTTGTACAAATAATCTCATTCAGTAACAGTAACCAGAAAAATAAACAGATTTTTTGTCGGGTCAAGCTCCAAAAAACACTGGATCCTGCAATTCACAAAATGCAACTAAATAGAATTTTTTATAAGAGATGTCAAATGCCCTCGTCAGCCAGTGTCCCCAATTTATAAAACAGATTAGCTGTCTCGAACCTAACTCAAGATTACTCTGATGACATCAGGGTTAATTTGTCAGACTTGACAAAGCTCCTTCAGAGCCGCGGAAGATAATACAGTAGTTTTTCCACATTGAGTAACACTCATGATGAGTAGACTGACCTTTATGTGTAAAATCAGTGGAGTGCCCCTTTAATTCACCTATTTTTTTTTTTATTGAAGCTGTGATATCTGACTGTTGTACATTAGTATAGCTGCAGAGAAAACTGATTCAAAAACTAGAAGAGTCTGACTCTGACAGTGAGATTCAGGACATAATAAAAGTTGAATGTGAGTCCTTACATTTTGGTTGGTGTACCAGTACAGGCAGGACTCTTTGAGGATAAACCAGTACTTCCTCCATTTCTGGGTGAAGTAGCCTTTAGCATCCTTCTTCTTCCACAGCCAGCCCTCACAGTCACCGTGACCCAGGTCCTTGCAGGAAATTCTCCTTCGACTGGCACTAGTGAGGGAACCTGCAGGGAGAGGAAAGAACAATGTTAACACTGAAAGTAATTTTCATAGTATTTGGAATTTAATTACGAAAAATACTACTAAGTGAAGTAGAAGTGTAGCCACGTATTAAGTGGTTCCAGTCTGGCACTAATCGGCTGAATCAAAATGTCTGGACTTTTGAATCCCTTCCAAACTAAAGAATTGTTTGCACATCTGCAAAGTATTACATCAGTGACAGTGATAAATCAGGAGCATCCAGAAAATCAATCAGTTGTGGCAGGTGTTTGCAAGAAAAGATCTGAAAATGTAAATGAAGTGCACTGTTATTGCACCTGTGTGTGCATTTCTTGGTTTCCATCAAGTACTGTGCATTTGGACTTTTCAGTCTCAGCTCTCCTATTTGATATTTAAGCCCTGTCATCCTCTCACAGTCACACACCACAGTGTACATGCCAGTCACAGCACCTAAAGTCTGTCAGGCTTAGTTTGGAGTTCAGACATTTAGATTGAACCACATTTTCCGGGTACAAGGTTCGCTCTCTGGAGCTCCATATGCTAACATACGTACACATGTAGAACTGTAAAAATCATACACAACAAGATACAAATAGAAAATGAACCAGCGTGTCTACCTTTACTTCTCTTTTTGGTTTTCGTTCTTAGAGAGGTGTAATGGAAAGACTAGATGGGAGAGAGAAAAAAACATATTAGCTCAAAAAAAAAAAAAAAAAGAAACGTTCAGGCAAACTTTCTGGGTCGGTGTTGATGCACGTAGAGAGGTTGCAGCCAGTTCACTCTCCATGTTTAGCTTATTTTTATTTTATCAGGCACACAGCAGAGAGGATTACAGGAACAGAGGGATCAGGATACTAAAACTGCCACAGCCAGGAAGTGACCTACAACCTGTGATGGAGAACTGAAAGCTGTCTCTGCCACGGAGACTAAAACCACAGGGATGTCAGGGTGCCGTGAACCGCATCCCCTTAGCTGCCACTTTCATATATTTGAAAACACTGAAATGCATTGAAAGGGTTCCAGATTTTCAGTACTGAGTTTAGGAACTTACATTTTTCTCATACTGTATTAAAATGCAATAGCGACTGTGACAATTCTGCAATAATGTTTAATGCTAAAGCGTAGTGTAACAGAAGCGTCATGAAGTCAGTAACTCAGTAATGTCTGTTATACAGCAATAACTATCAAAGTAAGGTAACATGAGCCACCATAAGTTACTGGTCATACCAGACCAACTTGGCTTTTTTAGGAGCAAAACCCCTGAGTGTATTTAATTGAACCAGTGTGCTTTTTATTGCTTCTGAATTTAACGGTAAAAGTGTTTATATTCTTTTTTAAAGTGATACAGTCTCACTTTAAAATTGCATTTTGTGTTTGGATTATATCAGCAAACACACCTGGATTGCACACTAGTAGATGTGTCTCAGAGAAGTTAATGTGAGTAGGCTATGGGTGTCAACATTAACATTGCTGTATACACCTGCAGGCCATTTATCTAGGTAACAAAGCCGGATAAATATCTCTTCATAGTCCACTGAGCTGACTCACCGTATGCTACAACTCATAGTGCTCTGGAGGAGAGGCTAGGGCTCATGACTAAGACAGCTTCATGTGTCACAGTAACCTAAATATGGAAAGCAATTTACCTCATCTGACTGTTATCTTTTATTTAATTATTCCCGTCCTGAATGGATTTCATTCCAGGTATCTCTCCTATTCTTGTCTGGCTGTATTTTTAGCTATGATTTGGACACAAACAACCTCCATGTAACAGTGGATGTGGTGGGTAGGAGATTGTTGATGTACCTGAAGTCTGTGTTGCTTCATTAAAATGAGGGTTTGAGTCTGAATCAAAATGCACTGGATGGACAGCCTTATTTAAATATCGACCCCCGCAGCACTGTCCGCTCTCCTACCTTCCTCATGGAGGCCGCTCCTGAGCTTCCTGAGCCGGAGTACCTGCAGGAGGACAGACAGGATTGAATGTAACCACAAACTACACTTACAACTCCTTCCGTCAATCACGAGCATGTGGTCCAACCACAAACAACCACAAACACAAACTGACCTGTCTGTTGTGTCTGCTCGCAGCGTGTCCGCACCTCGCTAAGAGGCAGAGAGAAAAAAGACCTCATTACAGGGCTTCTGAAAACCCTTCATACCTACATGGCTGCACTCACGTACACTTCTTCTGTACACCTTTGTTGGTAATTATCATATCCCTGTTACTTCTACTACTAATAATAATGATAATAATACATTTTGTGTGAAGAGCGTTTTTGTAAAATGCTTTATGTGATAAGTTACATAAATAAAAAGAACCTAGAAAAACTAAAACACAATTCAATTCAGCACTAGCAAGTAAAATCAATACAGTTCACATGTATGTTACAAGACTGTATAACATGATGAAAAAAACACTAGCCTTTTCAACTGAGGGGCTGGAAAATACACTACAGTACAAGTACTAATACTACTACTGCTCTTTAAAAAAAAATGTAAAAGTTGCCAGCTTGTCCTTAGGACTCCAGCTACTTCCCATTTGATCAATTCCATACTTCAACAGATCAATTTGGCCGACTGTACACTTTCCTTGCGACTACGATTTAATCAGTTGCTGTGGTACAAGAATTGTTTAAATGTGTGGAGCTGCCATTAACCAGAACTAGAATCCTCCCAATCACCTCATGTATTTTACAGAATTTTCAAACATTCACATTATGGGTATTATCAAAATACTCTTTTTTGATCATATCTGCCACACAAAGCTTTTTCCAGATAAACAAATGGGCTGAGTTCATGGACCCGGGGAAGGTTTAGGGAGCCCCTAAACCATAGAAATTAGGCACAAGGGCCCATCGTCTCATAATCCGTCCATGCCACTTTACCATTATGCAACACAAGTGATTGAATGCATGATTTCAACTTTAATGTTGTAGTAAAATACATGACTGCTGGACAAATACATGAGACTCTCTCTACAAATTGTCCATCAGTAAATGACATGTTTTTTGTTAAAATGTTGGCGTATTGTGTTAATAAAAAAAAAAAAAAGAGTCATGCGGAGACAATGAGAGAGAGAAAAACAAGCAGGTCATTAAGGTGAGCGTATGCTTGTTAGCGCAGGATAGTATACTGGTACGTGCCACCAAATAGATATGAGTCACCACCATGAGAAGCACACAGCTGAGAGGGTTAGAGAGGGCTGGTGTAAGCTGAGCTGTTAGCACGCTGTGTACGTCTGTGAGTGTGTGTGTGTGTGTGTGTGTGTGTGTGTGTGTGTGTATTTGCGTGCATTGTGTTTTAAACACCAGTCTGTCAGTCGTGCTTGTAATTGGTCTGCCTGATGCTGAGTCATACACCTGCTCACAGGGATACGTGTTTGTGTGCGCGTGCGCGTGTGTGTTTGTCCAGAATAAACTCCTATTTAGACTCAGTCGTGTCTGAGGAGATGGGGATATTAGGATGAGTTAGGACGAGTCGTGAGATGGCTACCCTGCATACAAATGCTCTCCTGTGCGCGTGTGTGTTTGCATATGCGTGTGTGCTGGGCGTGTGCGCGAGAGAGAAAACGCAAAAGTTACAGAGGGGTGTGTCCGAGAGTGTCACTGTCGTTCTCGTAATCCGCGAAGCTGGCAGCCGTGCAATGACACTGATCATCCTCACTCTCCTTTGTCTCCTCTACCTGACATACACACACGCAAACAACAATGTGTGTGAATCTGCGAACACCATGACCTATCCTGCAACCACAGGGAGGACACAGACGTGAACTGTAAGACGAAGGAAGTTGTGTGAGTGAGCGGACTATCAGGATTAAAGCCTTGAAAGTGATTGTAATATCACTAATAGGCCTTTTCCACAGCAGTCATTTTGACGTGTCACAGTAGGAAAAGAACAGGTATAAAAAAATGACATTAATGTCGGCTGAATTCCATTTAGCTGATTCAGTTTCAAGGTCCTGGTATGGGGCATGCTGGCTTACTTTCACACTCGTCATGGCTTAGTGGGACGCTTGAATGGAACGGAGCCGTTGTTAATGTTATTAGTGACACCTTAGTTTTTTGTGTTATGACCAGTCAAATGTCTGCAGTGAAAAAAGGTCAATTAGAAGCAAAGAAAAATGACGTACGAAACAATAAACTATCTGAATAATAAATCTAAAAATTCACCAGGAATTACTTTTAGTTCACTCCTTTGATCAACACAATGAAAATGGTCATAATGCTTCTGCTCCACTCATTTTTCTGGCAATTATAGTTACTCGTTTCGATTTCACATACCAAAAATATGTGATTTCTAAACACTATACTGTTAAAGAATAAGCCTGCACATCACAACCTTTTTAGCTTGTGACCTATTACAAAAAAGCAGGGTCTACTTGGGGCTCCTTGTCACATCTCAGATATCTATGAGTTTTTAGAAGTTCAAATAAAGAGTTTTTCCCTCCAAACATCTCAGATGGTTTCATTTCAAACTGTTTGAGTCCCACAGAGGTAAAATCAACCACTATTTAATAAATTTGTGTAGCAAAACGTTTGTTTTGTTTTTACTTCTTTCTTACTGCATGAATCATCTCAAGACCCATCAGATTTATCTTATGACCCATTGGAGGGGCCTGACCCATAGTTTTTTAAAATGTTTTTTCTACATTGGGACTGCATGGTGAAACATACATGTTAAATAATATTGTCTATACATGTCACTGTGTGCAGACCTTTCAGTTGCCTTTAAAGGATAAGAATGGTGTTATTCTATATTTTAATTATTGTTAACAAATCCCATAAAAAGACCAACTAACAATACATTAGTCCATATTTTATTCATGTGTGTCACTCATATATTGGTAGTTTCACTTTTAAAAATGTCTCAATAATTTCCTAAAACATCTGGGCAAACGTTACTCAAACAAGTGTAAATAGTGCATTCCCACCTGGGGACTATATTTGGTTGTGGATTAATGTACGTTTGGTGCTCTACTGAGTCTGTACAGCAGCGGATGTATGATTGACTCAAAATAAACTACAATGCCCATGTTGATGGTAATGAAGGAACCTGGCACAGTGGGATGGATCAGGCTTTAGCTACATACATAAACATTTTTAGCAGGATCAATTCATTGTTGGTTTTGGTCCTTTTCACCGGATTTGTTGTTGTCAGTTGTGTCCTTAAACATGGCATGTAAAGGCATTTCTCCATCCATGTGTACACAAAATAGGCATACAGTGAACCACTATCACCCACACTCCTCACATACACAAGCAGACAACACAAGACACAAATGGAAACTAAACTGAACATAAAATAAATCTAACTTAATGATGACTTGATAAGTGATTGATAACAAGCAGCACTGCAAAACACTTGACTTATACATACTCTTAATAACTACATATAACCCAGAAAATACATAAGAGCACATAATTATATACACAACAGAAACCAGCTGAAAACAGACATAAAATAATATAATTCACTGATATGTAAAAGGTTAGAAACCTAATTTAAGAGACTGTGTACATACAGGCAAAGCATCAGGTGGCTGGTCTAGGCGCAGGGTGGAGGACAACATGGAGGGGCTGATGGGAAAGCTAGGGCTGCTGGGATTGCGGCTCTTGCGCCGAGAGCGTCTGGTGGAATCCCGCCGGCTCTCTCTGCCCGGACCCTCGGGCTCCTCCTCGATCACCAGGATCTTGTCGTCGCTAAGGTAACGCAGCAGGGAGTTGTCTGAATCTGTGGGGATGAGGGCGGGGGGTAGAGGGATGGAGCAGTTAGAGGATGGACAGGCTCAACAGAGCGGGAAGAAAACCACAGAGGGGGGAGATAGCGTTGTAGAGTTGAGGGAGAACCCCAGAGTAGAAACAGACGAGGGTGAATAGACCCTTACAGATAAAAACCCAACAGAAAGGGATAAAAGTGCCTCTGAGCTGTAGTATCTGATATGGATCCACAGCCGGGGACATACAGCTAATCTGTTTGCAGTGATTATGCTGATTTGGAGGGCACTCCTGCTAAATCTAAATCAGTCACAGAAAGTTTTATCCCGCTTTAGCGCCACATAGAAAAAGCTTCTCACTTAATTTGTTTATTATCCATATCCTTAAATGTGAAAAACTAAAAAGTGACTGAGAGAAAGAAAAGGAGACAGAGAAAGGCAGAGCCCCGACAGTAGTATTGTGGTTTAATGTTATTCATGGGCTTTCTGATGGTAGAGTGGAGGAACCTCGGTCGAATACAGATCGAGTCTCGCCGCAAAACAGTGACGCTGGTTAGAACTGGTCACGTAGAAATACCCTCATTTCCAGAGCAGCTGTATAAATGCAATTTCTTTGCATTTATGTTTACTCGTCGCTCTTTCAGATACATACCTGGCAGATATGTATCCTCACACAACCACACCACCATGGATAACCAGAGGATGAGCTGAAATGTGTTGAGCTGAGTATGGAGCAAAGCACGGCACCAGTCCGACCCGTTTGTGTTAAGAGGGCTTTGTTTTTGAGTGCATATGTGTTTGAGTGTGTGTACCTCGGCTCCCTCTCTTGCCCATGCTGGGTTCCTTGGCCTCGGCCATCCAGTTATATTCGGGAGGCATGGAAACAGGCCTGAGGTCACCTGGAACGACCAATCAGCAATCAGAGAGTCGGCTAGGGGGAGGTAGCGGGAGGGGGGTGTCGCGGGAAGGCGGTGACTGAGAGACAGCGTGGGAGACAGCTGGAGGGGAGGACAGGTGAAACAAAGTGTGTGCAGGTGAGGGGGGAGGAACGGGAGACTCTCGAGGGACTGCTATGACGTGCAAGGCAAAGGTCACATGGACTTCTTTTCAGGTTATTGCATCAAGTTGAAATCTGAATAGAGTTGGTGGACCACACATCCACATGTGAAGGAAAAAGTCTGTGGTAGTGGACCTATAATAGAGAAATTACAAAGTAAGTTGTATTAAAAGTATTCTTAAAGCTGCATTGGTAGATTTCTTTTGGCCAACAGGGAAGCAGAATAAGCTGAAAACACAATCTATGGTCACTTTATAAAGTTGTTCTGGTGAATGGGTCAACAAACAAGTGCCTATTTACAGACCCAGCAGACACATAGCAACAAGAGCATTTATTTGAAGTGTGTTGCCACCCATCAAATGTCAGTCTAATATTCACTCTTTTAGCTGTTTTGGTCTTCTTGAGTTCCCGAGGGAAATATCTGGTTTCTTTAGCTGCCACTGTAAATGCTCACTATGTTTACCAGCTGGTCGTCACTTTGTCTCTTTGTCGTTTGTTGGTAGGAAGGTAGCATACAGTCGGTCTAGCAGAGGTTATTTCCTTTGTTGAGAACAGCTGCTGGCTGCAGCCGAGTTTGCGGACGGGAAACCAAAACAATGAGCTAAAAGAGGCTTAAAAGCTGAGGAACCCTCGGCCATTATCGGATGATAATTTTCAGTGACTTTGTCACTACGAGCAACTTCTTTTGCATAATACATTGTCACTGACCCATCGTTAATAGAAAAACATTGATTAGCATGGCTTCCAGTGTGGTTTTCAAAATCTGACTAAATATGGGTTACTGATGCATACCTGCCTACAGGACGGTAGCTTTACAGTAGCCTATAGCTTGTGGAGCTAGTCTTCCGATGCTTCGGTCTGTCACATGATCCTCACTTTGCACATCACAGGCCCCTCGAGAGTCTCCCAAGTGGGTACAGGATGTCTAGGAAACTGTTTTGGACAAGGGTGACACAGGTGGTGGGGCAGACAGGGAGCTGGAGACAGTGTTTGTGGACTGACCTTTTGGCATGTGATCAGTGTATTTGGGACGTGTGCACGCGAGGTAAAGACACAAAGAAGCAGAGCCATGAAGCGAGTGATGAACACATAAGGAGGAGTTCTGAGAGAAAGGTGAGAAAACTGGTGGGAGAGAACATGCTGGTCTACAAAACAAACACAGGGCCAAAGCCATTACTGCCCCATTCGCACTGTCGAATTGCATTCTGCGTCTTACCATGGGTGGGGGTCTTGTCCCGCCGGCGAACCCCCGTGTTGCGTCCCCTGTCGTAGTCAGGCCCCGGGGGTCCGTCTCCCTCTAGCAGGGAGAAGAACTGACCGCTGTCCTGGTCCAGGTAGTAGCTGACTGCCTCTGAACCTTTGGAGCCGGACTGGGAGCTCACGTTGTAGCGGCTGATGTCGTCGCATGACATCAGCCCCAGCTCCTCCCTGGGGAGAGCAGCGTTCAGCGTCATCAGCACCGCCATCAGCACCATCATCAGTCTCATCAGCGGGACCATGATAATCAACGTAATCACCGTCATCAAACATCTGTGTGTGTGCAAGCGTCTGACCTGGTGCTGTAGAGTCCAGAGACAGGGGAGAGGATGTAGACGTCCTGCATGCTGGGGGCGTCCATTTTGGACATGCCCAGAGTTCCACCGGGCGTAGGGGAGGTGCTGGTGGGGCTGGTGGGGACCGGCTGAAGGGAGAAAGAGGAGAGAAAAAAGTAGAGAATAACTACATTTGAGCACCTTTTTCATTGAATTATAATTGGAGGGTGGTGAGGGGGTCTCAGAGCACAACCTGCAGAAACTGAACATTAGATCTTTTCCTGCCTCACAGCAAAACAAACAGGCACACAGTTTACGGTGTTACGAGGGAAGGGAACCCTTTATTTGTGATATCTTCCTTGTACTGCAGCCGGCACTCGTTTTAACACCGGATCACAAACAGGAGTGTTATTTCCACAGAGCTGCCATGTTGTGTATGTTGTCTTTTTTTATATCTGTCTGACTGTGCAGCCTCTCCCATGTTCAATCGCTTCACTATTCTGTCATTTTGTCTCAAGCCTGTTCACTCACACAGGGGCTCACCATGTCTGTTCCCATGACAACACCTCCTCTCCTCTCCTCTCCTCTCCTTGCGTTTCCTCTCTCCCCCCCCCCCCCCCCCCCCCCCCCACCCCCCCCCCCCCCCCCCCCCCCCCCCTCTCCTGTGCTACAGGAGAAGGAGAGGACAGAGGAAAGCTAGCGTGGCCTCCTACCTCAGCTTGACTCAAGGACACGTAGATACATTTGTCATCAGGTCCTCCGTGAGGGACAGGATGCCTCGCTTCTGATGTCATGGAAACTCAGTCCAAATTCAGGTGAATTATATTTGTTCTCAGGCGGAACAGCTGGGGTGACAAATACGTAGCTCGTGCCGACAATTTTTCCCCGAGGAAGTGGTTTCCAGATTTTGAAAAATGGGGTGTTTTACTGTATGTCTGAGGAGGACGCTCATTTTAGAGAGGAGAGGCGAGTGTGGACAGAATGGATAAACAGACAGAGCCTGAGCGATGGCGAGGCGGGCAGCTTTCTCATTAAGGAAGCCCAGTGTTTCATCATTTCATCAGCAGTGCATTAGGCGAATTCATTTCATATTCCAAACTTTCCACCACCACCCCCCCGCCACCCTCACTACCTCCATCCCCAGGCCCCTGTCTCTATCTTCATCTCTTTCTCTCTCATGGTCTTCCTCGTATGAAGGCAGCTTACAGTAAGACGGCTTTACAATAAATAATGAAGACTGGGTGGAAAGAGAGGGACGTGAGAGAGAGAGGAGAGAGCAAAGGAAATAGGACAAAGAGAGAGAGACCGAGAGAAAGAGTGCAGGAGAGGGAGATCGGGGAGCTGTGCAGTGTGGTGACTGGAGCTGAGAGTGAAAACAGTAATTTAGTGATTACAGCCCACTGCTGCCTGCATGGCAAAGTGTGTGTGTGTGTGTGTGTGGGGGGGGGGGGGGGGGGGGGGGGGGGGGGGATAGAGAGAGATGGGACCTCCACAGCAGGCGAAATTTCAGTCTGTTAAAACAGCACTTAAACCATTTGACCCCTGCTGCGTCCACTCCAGACTACCTAAAAATCTACTGCTCAAACCCTCCCCAGACCAATATTCCCTATCCCTCCCACCACCCTTACATGCACACATGCAAACTCACTAACACACACACATACTCTAATATGCTTAGCAACTTATTTCAACTATATAAGGGAGTTAAAGGTTCAAAAACAGTATGAATAAAAAGTCTACAGCAGGGCCGGATAAACTGATTTGAATGAATTACAGACATTGTGAATCTCTTACTGACCTAAGTTTACACACAGTACAGTTTTCTGTATTTAACAGGTCTTTTTCACAACAGACATTTTGACTTACTTAGTGTTACTAATAACATTACCAATGGTTCGGTTCTATTCAAGTGTCCAATGAAGTCATGACAGTCTCGCAGTGAGCCAGTATTAACAATACCAGGGCCCTGAAACTGAAGCTGCTAAATGGAATTCAGCCATCATCAATTTTATCATTTACACCTGTGCTTTTCTTACTGTGACATGTCAAAATGTCTTCTGAGAAGAAGGAATATTAAATCAGCCTATTACAGAATTGTAATGGAAATATTTATTAAGTGGGAAATTTTACAGTTGACAGTAATAGACTGAAATTTCTTGTTACTTATTTACATGTAGATGTCACATACTGATAAGCTTAAGACAAGCTAATATAAATATACAATACAATTAGAATATAAAATACAAAATTTACAATTTTAAAGATTTTAGATGAAACATTTATCTTTGAAAGGATGGCAGGGATTTTAAGTTGCATTAGCTATCACAAAAATAAACCAAAATAATGTACTGTAAGTAAGACGTCAGAGAAGCTGTAACCCCTCACCCATTCATCTGGCCCATCAATAATACATAACGACCAATACGTGTAGCAGAAAATAGCATGCATTTTCAAAATGATTATTTATGTATCTAAACATGTAACAAATTTGGGAAAGCAGGGTCACAGATGATGTGCGGTGCACGTGTCACCGGTGAAGTGACCTGTTATGTGGACGCTGATGTGGCTTTCACTCATGAAATGCCTCCCTACATGCACATTTTGCAGTAGCGCAGCAGACAACCATGCATGCAGTATGCAGCGGCACAGTAATCCCCAACTTATCTGTTAAAATCATTGCCAGCATCATTGTAATTACAGTGGATCACTGAATTGCTTTTACTCAATCCTACCGTAGACTTAACAGACACACATGCAAACACACAAACACAGACAGACACACACACACACACACACACACAAGGAGAAAGAGACAGAGATGTGTGCTGTTATTTGGTAGAATACAAGAGGTTGCCATGGAGGGATTTGGAGCTGGAATCACATGATAATTTGAGAGATAAATTGTTTCCTTTGTGGATTCAGTTATAATCCAGCTGAACGTTTGCCACATTCAGGCTAAACTTCCCAGCCGCACAATTCATCCTCTAAAACCAGGCTTAGCGGTACAAGTGCGCATGTGTTTGTATGTTTGTTTGTTTTGGGAGAGTGTACATACAGTATGTATTCAAAACCAAGCTTACAGAGTGCAGTGACCCACTTCCTTTGCCCCTCAAAAGAGCAACGCGACTGATAACGGAAAACGTCTCTCTTCATGCGTGCACAAACATGCACAGAAACACACTTGCTTTGACACACAGATGGACAAGCATGCATACGGCCATGCTTAGAAATGTGTGTACACCCACCCCAGTACACACACACACACTCTCACACACAGGCTGTTTAGCAGTGATATTTTGGATTCAGTGCATTATCTCCAGTATTTGCTGAGTAGCGGCTCTTGTTTCAGAGCCAGTGGAGCTGCCTGTAGTTGCTTATGAATAATTAAGACCTCCAGTCTTTCTGAGAGAGAGCAAATCTAAAACACTCCTTTCTTCTCTTCTCCCACAGATATCTCTGCACTCTGATCTGGGTGCTCACGGCGCGTTTGTGTCTTAGCAGCCCATCAGGGGTAGAATTCCCACAATCCTCTGCTGTTGCACGCAACAAATATAACAATAAGCTCATGGTAACATCTTAGAGCGATGATCTAACAAGGCAGCAACCTTGCAGTTGGCTCTACGGTTATTACAGGGTTTTAATGGTTTCTAGGCCATTATAGAAACCATATCCACAATACACTCAACAACACAACACATGTGAGCATTTATTCACACGTACACTGCTATGTACTGCATTTAAATGCTTGCAGACACGTAGAAGCAACACTGGCCCTCTCCTCACCCCTCAGTCCGTCTCTGCACAACTTGTTCTTTCTGTGCACCAAACTTCGAGTGATTTTCTGGGCTCTGAGTGAGTAACGGATTTAGAAAGTATGTGAAATGTGTACACCCACTCTGAGCTGTAAGCCTTATAACAATAATTCCACCTTTTACATATACAATACATTAAAAATGTACTCTCTTTTGAAAAGCAAAGGTCCTTTAGGGCCACGGTTGAACGAATCAGGACCTAAAGTCTCAAGAAATATGAATGTGAATGTGAGTGGGAGCGTGGATGGACCCTTTGGTGACCCTGCACTAGCTCCTATTTAATTAGCTATTTTCCCCCCTTCACCATCTCCATTTTGAGTTATCTCTTTCAAAAAGTATATTCTTTTCGTATGCATACATTCTCTCCAGGTGGAGGTTTAGCTACCAACACATTTGTGAATGGCTTTGAACTGTGTCAACAGTTTGGGAGGCTGTAAAAAATAAGTTTTGTTGAAATGCTCAACAGGAGGATTACTGCAAGGTCAAACAGTGAACAAGTTTCCTTTGAAAATATTTGTTTAAAATGCCAGTAGGAGAATGCAGAGTGTGGGCAGTAGAAACAAGAGCTGAGAGTGAGTCAAAGATAAAACCAGGGCTACAACAAAGCTCACTGTACATAGTGCTAAATTATTCCACTTCAAATCCTAAACTGTAAGTACAAGAAGTTTGCAAATATACATGTGAAAGTCTGTTTGGAAGAGTGGTCTCATTTCAATTTCTTGCATCTTTGTTAAAATGTCAAATGTTTATAGAGCGGAATGTCATTCAGTCAGTTCAGCACCTTTGAGGTCAAGATGCTGCTGGTGTTTACCTGCAGGCCCAGTGGTTTCCAGCGGACGTTCCTGAGCAGAGCTGGTGTGGAGCTCAGGGTGTTCTGGGGCCTTTTCTTCAGCGTGAGGATGACTCCGCATGGGTCCTCTCTCAGAGCGTTGACCAGGTTCTTCAGCTGCCAGCCCACCTGAGGAGCACACACACCGGGCTACCGAAACAACTGCTGCAAACCACGACACTACACACACACGCACATACTGTACACGAAGCACTGGGAGCAACCCGATCTCCTGAGGAAAACCACCACCGCAAATACTGAGCTTTAAAAACTGTTGCTGCAAACCACCACACACAGGTCCTGATACTACCTGTCTAAAACACCACGCTGCTATACATCACATTCTTCTATGATTTTTTTGTTACAATAAAATTAAACTGAAGGCCTAGTAAAAACGAGTTACTTTTTAACAAAGGAAACACCACCATGCGAACACTTATACATTACTTAACATTCTCTACATTCAACATTCTCATTTCTCTAAAACTGACATATAATTAGTTGCCAGTTTTTTCGGTAACCCTAGCTACAGTTGTCTGCAGTTTTTCACAACAGCCCTGAAATATATTACTTCTAGGAAGGTTATGATGTTCAGTTTTTGCTGAAACTGTTTTCGAGAGGTGTTGATTTAACTTTATTGTCATTTTGCAGGATGGTAACTGAACTGCGTTGTAATGAGAGGTGTTTTTAAAGGTCTAATATTCCCAGAGGTGATTTAGGTAATGTCCAAAAATAATCGCTGCCATTAGTGAATTAGCATAATTGTCTGTCACTATGTGTATATATGTATTGTTTGCACTGTATTTGTTTATTTTTTTACAATTCAACAATAGTGTTAACAGTACAAAAAACTGCAACGACAGAAGATAAAATATATACAAAAAACACAATTCCAGACTTCCCATGTTGAGAGTAACATATATATATTATTTTATATTATACATACTTACATATATTCATATTGCAGTGGACCCTTTATATCATATATATGTGGGTATTTGGGTGTACAAAAAAGATTCAAAGATCAAGGCAAAAGTAAATGTAAATGTCCCTATGTGTATTTTGATAGAGATCTGGAACCACATGCAGATTAAAACAATTTGAAACATTACCAAACTAACAAGTTTAGAGGTTTGTGCAGCCTTGGCAGTAATGTATACGTTTTCTTAGTGCTTATTAGTTGTGTATAATAATATGGTTCCTGTGATATTCCAGGCTACTGGACCTAACTGCTGCATAGCAACTGTTTCACAACCAAGCCTCCGACACGCTGCTTTTGTACTCATATTTTACTAAACCTTCTCCAAACCGGTTATTACACTTTGTGACTACCACTACAGCAAGTCACTACCACTATGCACCACACTGTCCCAGAAGTGGTCTGAAAACATTGTCACATTAGAATAAAGGATGGCTTAGTCAGTATGGTTAAGAGAGAGAGATGACCAAAGAGTAAGAAAGGAGTGCTGACTGCAGTGTTTCCTCGGGGTTCCGGCCGGCCTGTCTCCAGAGCTCGCGGCACTCGACAGGCCATTGATTGGCTACACTGGTCTCAGCTACTGGAAGTGTCCGCAGAGGCCACCGCGCTCACACACACTCACACCCGCACACTGACGCGACTGCTCTGACCTTATTCCTGACATAATGATGACCAGCCTGTGTCAGCCTTTGGCCGCCCGTTTCCTGTTGTCTTTGGCCCAGTTCAGAACTCAGGGTTCAGCCAGCGTTCACCAGCAACTAGAGCCGCCATGGAATTAAGTTACAATGTTTTGTCCTGCCCACTGAAACAAAAGGGGGTTCACTGGGACACAGTAGGATTGCCATCATTCATTTATCAATTCAAACTGTTCAACTGTAATTCATTTCCTAGTGACAGAAATAGGGCTAGGTATCAAACCACATGTACTGAAATAAATGTGTCAGTATATCCAAAATCTTCAAGTACCAAAATCTACCTTTGGACATATGCTTATTTGCTTTATTTGCATCGACACTATTTTATTTTTTTATTTTATTTTATTTTATTTTTACTTTATTCATCACGCAAGTGAAATTATTTCTCCGCATTTAACCCATCCAGCGGCACCTGTACGAACACACACATGCACAGGGTCACACAAAGAGACAGGTGCCATATTCACACTGGAGCGGTGGGCAGCAGTTCACAGCGCCCGGGGAGCAATTGGGGGTGCGGTGCCTTGCTCAAGGGCACCTCGGCCGTGGCAAGACACTATGTCTTAATAAAAGAGAGCAAGACACTATGTCTTAATAAAAGAGAGCAAATAAGCGTATTTCCCAAAATGTTGACCTATTCCTTTAACAAAAGAAGCCAAAGTTCTCAAGCATTTTGTTTACAAAATGCATGTATTTTTTCAGCACTAGTATTGTAAAATTCCAAACCACAATGCCCACCCTTAGACAGAATATTGATTTACCTCTGAAGGAGTTGGACATTTTCCTGCCAAAGGGAAATCCTGAATTATCTGAGGTGAAAGTGAACTGAACTGGACCTTGATCACACTAAACATCTCAACCCTTGTTAGAGCCACCACAAGGGTGGACAGCAGACAGTGTGTGTTAACAACAAACACAAAGCCTATCCTAACCAGGCCAGTTTAGAACTGTTCTGTTATGCAAATATGCAGAGAGCAGAGGGAAACAAGGAGAGACCTACCAAAATAATAATAAAGCATAAACTGCTGCTGGAGAGGTTTTCCAAATCCCTGGGGTCTTCATTATTTTCCCAGATGCTATTACCTCCACATAATTATGTTGCCTCTTCAAACAATCGGTTTGCTATTTGAGCAAATTCCACATTTCACCTTAAAAGTGGAAGCTGAGCTAAAAATTGCAAGTCCTGTTTTGAAGTGGGTCTCAAACAGAAGCTCATGCATAGACATGAAGGCAGCTCCGTTGCTAAATACGTGGGATAGGCCTACATAATGATTCTACAATGTAATGAAATTTGTTCATTCAATATTCACACTACTCTAATTTTTAAATATGGAGCCTCACTAGATAAACTTATCAGGCGTGATGTTGACAGTGAGTTTGCTGGTAGTGTGTATCCATTTTCCCTCTTCAGCAGCCCGATTTAGGATTGAAAAAAGAGAATATCGACTAGAGACTTCCCTCTGCTGTTCTCCCCCCTTCTCCCCTTGTTCCCTTTTCATCCTCTTCCCCTTTTCCCTAAGTCCCTCTTTACTTCCTCCTCCCTTTTTTGCCCCACTCTCCCAGCTCTGCCTCATCCCAGCATCCCCTGACTACTTCACCCACTCTTTCCACATCACACACACACACCTCTGTCTCCCCCTGCTTATCTCCTCCCCCAGAGTGAGGGATCAGAGTGGTGAGGGTCTAGCTGTGGGAGTAATGAGGGGTTGGAGCTGAGAGCCTGGCAGGGTGCGATCTGCACTGTCACCCCGAGGAGAGAGAGGGAGAGCGATAACACGCGGCCTGCGCGTCAATCAACGCCGCTCCCTGGCGCCTGCATGCCCGCTTTCGCATGAGCAGCACCTATCGAGACGTAGGGGGAAATGCTTACGGAAAAATCACACAAAAGACGAGCACCCCCCCCCCCCCCCCCCCCCCCCGCCCCCTTTTAGAAATCTCAAATAAACGCCGGAACAAATCGTTTGTGCCAGAGCTGACAGCACAGGCAATAGACAGCGCGCTCAATCACATGCTCTCACAAGGCACTGTTCCATTTAAAATGGCTGCCCATTTTTATGCTTCCCTCAGATGTGATGAGTTGAAGGCAGAAATACAACTTATTCAAGTCTGAAAGTGGAACATGAGTTCACATTTCAAACCAGACGCTACCTTCAGGGGTTTCTTACGACAATGGGAACAAATTCCAGAAAGAGTGAGCTGACAATCACGATGGACTGAACAAAGGTCTTGTAACAATTGTCCTATAATCTGCTCCCGCAGCAAGTCTAATTAGCCTACATAGCGACACAGGCACAGGACAGGAAGCACCATGGCGGCAGCGGTGGTGGTGGTGGTGGTGGTGGTGGCAGACATCATGTAGGCTACCTTGACATCTCCCCAGCATAGCACAGAATGGAGAACGAAAGACAGTTTGCAATATGTATTCACAGTGGAAACACATGGAACGTACATTTCCTGTGATTCTTTATGGCTACAGTGTTGAGTTTGGAAGCTGTATAACTCACCACTGTCTGGTGGTTGACTTGGATCACCTCATCCCCTGCGTGGATCTTCTTACACTGGTCTGCTGGAGACTGCAGAGGCAGACGTTGGAGAAGAAATGACAATGAGAACAGATTCAGGATATACTGAAGCGTGGATTTATTGTCATTGTGGAATTTGAGACCATGCATTGCAGTTGGTGGGGTGTCGAGCATCCGACTGAGTGAAACAAAAACTCACATTCTCTGTGGTTCCGGTGATGACGTGGAGTCCATCATACGTCGATTTGATATACATCCCCTGAAACACAAGCATGGGCAGTTAGGGAGGATTCAGTATAATACAGTAGTAGAGTACAGAGGGAAATACATGATATGAACATTTTACATCTGCATCGCTGTCTGTGTGTGGACCAGAGGGGTTGACTTGAGAATTAAGAGTTGGACTCCAGTCTAGTCTAAACATGACTTACAAACTGGTGACAAATTAAAGTGTCTTAGTAAGGTGTTACTAAGTTAAGGTGTGTTTGAGCTCTACTGGAACTCTACTTCCAAAAGACATTCTCTCATTTTGGCTTTTGATGATGGTGGTGAAGAGCGCTGTCCAACATGTCGCTCCAAAATCGCCCACTCATGTTCAGTTGGGTTGACTTCGAAGGCTATATTGTATAATTCACATACATTTTCTATTCTTCAAACCATTCAGTGACCCCTTGAGCCCTGTATGAAATCATCTGCTTTTGTTGTTTTTCCACAGATTTGTTCATGTTCTCCCATGAGTTCGTCTTCGCCTGTACTTGAAACTTTACCCCTCTAGTGACTTGACTTAAAAGCAAAAACATTCCCAAGTCTCAAGCATTTGACCCGGTGAAGTCCTGTAACAATAAATAATGAATGCGACAGAAAAAGGCAGGCATTGCATATTTACACACCTTGAATATTTAATTATTAGTTCTGTGTGCATTGAAGAGACTTGGATTCAGTTATGTAAAAACACTGTGAACAGCTATGAAAGGAGAAAGTTTTTAGAAATAGTGTGAAAAACTAAATAAAAAAACAAAACCATAAGATAAAGACGATAAAACTGCATGGCCACGTGATGATTCTTTGTGTGTTTGTCCCCATCAGCAACCCCTTTCACATTTCACACAGATGAAAATATTGATTAGTGCATCTTTAAAAACAGCCCTGGTGGATGCGTGTGTTCCTTACCAGCCCTTCACTGGGCATGATGCTGGTAAGGTGGACCACCTCCAGATGGGCAGACTGAGAGACCAGAGAGTCTGACGACAGAGAGATGATGTGGTCGCATATCCCTGCTAAGGTCTTACACTGGAGATGGAGTCGGAGGTAAAGACAGCAGAGGGAAAAAAAATGACAGGAAGAGATAGAGCGAGAGAGACAAAAAGAGAAAGACGGAAAGTTATTGAGATTGGTTTTGGTCCGCGAGGGATACCGTGACCTAGCTGGAGGAGGTGAAACAGAAATCATTTCATCAGATTGTTCCACATCGCCACTTCCATCACTCCAGCACACAAACTGTTTCCTGTCACAGTCTGTCCACAGGCATGCCCACAAGACACTGTCACAGACAGAACAACACATCACCGATACCAGCCAACCCCGAGGTGCCCAGATGACATTTTCTAACATCTAAATTACAGAGCACAGATTTCATTTGTTGGTATCTGTAAAAACTCAACCTGACACAGCAGTTAGATTATCTGTGCTGTAATTTCTTTTCAACTGCACTTCAATTTCTGTGCATCTGAGCAAATAAGGCAAATAAAAAAGCATGGCTTCACCTAGCCTTTGTTCTAAATGAACCTTGACTGTGTTTCATGCTATTTGTCTGCTTGGTCACGCATGCAAGTTAATTTATCATCAGCACCATCTCTGCCTTCTAATCTTGGCTGACTGACTGCAGTGGGTTTACAGAGACTGTTACCCTGGTTATCCTGCCTCATCGCATCGCTGTTTGGTGCACACGCAGCGCACACACAAACACACACACGCGTACGCTGGATTGTAACAGACAAACATGTAAGAGAATATACGTTGTCTACATTCACACAAGTGGCATGACAGTGATGAACCCTGCGTGAAATAATCTTCTGATCTCAGTCCTAATGAGCAATTACCGGATTATAGTGATGAAATGAACAGAGGAAATTTTCAATACACACACAGACACACACATGTAGTGCAAGCACTAAATACACACACACTCACACACACACACACACACATACACACACATTATAGCTCAGAGCCTATGATTCATTCAGTGTGAGAGAAAAGGTGGAGGATCTTCAGTGAGCTGACTATGCGATGCTTATGCTCTGTCTCTCTCTCTCTGTTTCTCTCTCTCTCTGTGTCTCGCTCACATACACACTTAAATACACACCATCCTTTTCTGGGTCAGTTATTTAAACATTACACTGTCTGTTTAGTTTTATGTAATGTTAGTAATGTTACACTCTAGTCAACGTGTACACATAATGGGACACCCGGGACTGTTCATGTCATCCACAGACACCAAACCACATTTTGAGCTTTAATTTGAAATAAATTAAAGGGCAAACAGATAAAGAAGGGAGAAATGACTAGGGGGAAAAGTAGAAGCACAGTGTATCTAAGCCTATAGAGCCTTAAATAGCATGTGAGGTCCCCAGCTGGAAACCACAGCAAGTGACAATGATGTGGCTCTGCTTGTATCCCTCTTTGATCATTGGACTAATAGTCTTGACCTGGGATTAACACGGGCCGAGAGACAAAAGGCCAGTTACCAGTGTGGGGACTCTCAAGTCCTCCAGATCTGACACACCCAGCCTTGATCTGACACGCCTCCCGAGAATCAGAGCGCAGATTATAGGGAAGTTAACTTATGTGGCTGGCTGGCGTGAGATTTAAGAGCAGTCAAACAGAAAGCCAGACATAGTATGCTGCCAAATGGATTAAGCTGCACCCCCCCCCCTCCCCCGCCCCCTCCCTCTCATCCACCTCCCTCTCATTCTCTCTCATCCCCATCGACTCGCACCTCCTCTCTCATGCACACACACCGACGCACGTTTGCATGTCTTGTTGTGTAATGCGTCGTCTCCACATGCGTGAGCATACACGCCGCGGCGAACATAAACCTGACCCGAGACACAGAGGGAGACGGGAGAGGGAGAAAGAGAGTGGAGGAGAAGGAACAGAATAGCAGGGAGGTGGGAGGGAAAGGGGAGAAAACAAGGGAAAGGGAAAACACACAACTAGGACAGTCTTATGTAATGCCTCTCATCCTTATGCATGCATGCACATAAAAACACGCACACTCATACACACTTCACGCTCCATCAGACACACGGACTCGCACATGCTCATATCTTATCTCTCTCTTCTCTCTCTATCTCACACACACACACACACACACACTATCCCTGTCCATCTGACTGCTGCAGGCCGTAGTCTGGAGGAGAGCAGAGAAGCAGTGAGTTTTGCATTATTGAGCAGAAGCTGACAAATGTACAACTACCTCTACAGTAGCTACAGCAGAGCGGACCAGAGCAATAAACAGAGGCTGAACCCCATGCTGGATGCACACTGGAGACTCTCTCATACTGTATGTCTGTCTGGATCAACCTCCATACATAAATACATTAGTCTGTAAAAAGACAAAAGCATTAAAAGAAAATAGTATTTAAGTATCAAAAGTAATTTTGCAGACTGGGTCATTTTAGAGTATCTACAGTTATTTATAACACTGGATATTACTAATGGATTAATATGTAAGCAGCATAATAATAAGGTGTGGCTTCAACCACTTTAAATAATTATTCCATTAACATATTATTGGGTTGTTCAATTTCAAAAAACACATTACAAACATACCAAACAGTGTTTTATAAGAGGATGTGTGTATGTGATAAAATGTTAACTTGAATCCGTGAAGTAAAGATCAATATTCCCTGTCAGATACTTGAGTACTAGATAACGTTTCATCACTCGTCTGTAGTGTAGTAATTAGTTATCGTTAGTACACGTATATATTGGCTAAATCTACATAGTTGACATACAAAATTAGAGACTGATTGTCCACTGAATAGCAGAAGAAAGATTGACAGAAACTGCTTGTGCTAATTTTTATCCTTTGTACTGATCTCGTCGGCTCTTTCCGAGTAACTGGCACACTTAAATTTTTCGTACTGTATGTGACTATCTTTGTCCATGGTCCATACATTTTTTTAAAAATTAATAATTTTCTTGTATGTTTGTATGGTTCGCAATAAAAAAGCACAATAGAGAACAAAATGGAACTAATTTTTACGTTATTAAGATGACAAAGTGGAAATACAGTCACTCAAAATTGAATGCTAAAACACCACATTTCAACTGTGCATCATCATCTTCATCCCATGCATGTGTATGTGTGTGTATGTGTGTGTGTGTGTGTGTGTGTGTGTGTGTGTGTGTGTTGTGCATGGTTTTGTGGCAGTGTCACTTCACCTCCACTTTATTCATTTCTAAAACACATAGTAAACAAGGATCAGCAAGGAAGCAGCATCTAAAACAAACACTGTCTCCCCTCTCTCTCCCTTCACGCTGTCTCCCTATTTCACACATAAACCTCCCACACATAACAGACTTAGTCATGTGTAGCCTTTAGTCTGGCACCCAGGGTTTTGTGTGTGTGCTAGTGTACATGTGTGCACACATGTTCAGAGCCATTTAAATCTTTGAATTTGCCTGATGTCACTGTCCTGTGTCATTAACAGGCCTGTAACAACAGAGGTAAACGACAGCCATGGTTCAACAACCGAAATCTAAGGGGGGAGTCATTTTGACGGGGGGCTTCGCACCAGGGGGAGACCAATATTTCAAATATTGTCTTTTTTAATGTCAAGTCTTTTGATTGTTTTCTTTAATAGAAATCTATACAATTGCATATATACCATATACCGACAGAACATCTGAGCTGGAGGTTTTTTATCGGCATAAAATGCTCGGATACTCTTCTGTGAACTCCCCCTACCAACATTTTATGTGGTTTCCTCCACCTGACCTTGAATGGCAGCAGGAAGTGTCCCAATCCAACTGTCAGCCCGGATCAGACACTCGCTGCTCACTCGGTTTCACACGTGGACACAGACAGTTTACCGTCATACGTGCATGCACGCACACACACACACTCACACACACACTCACACACATGCACACACACACACAGAAGCTAAACTGGAGCTTTCAAAAGGCCTCAGGCTCGCTTGCACTTTAACATGCACAATTTTGTGTCACAAACGCACGGTACTCTCTGACATGCGCACACACACTCCAATGCAGAAAACACACACATACAGACATGTTTCAGCCGTTTCTCTTTTCAGTGTGTTAATTCATTTGCTTCAGAATCATTATCATCATACAAAAATAATGTGTCTTCCAGTATTGATAAGATTTAATTACTGTAATGGTTTGACATTTTGGTTTTCTTTCTTTCTTACAGTCAGATGAGAAGATTGATACCACCCCCACGTCGGTACGGTGAGCTTATCTTAGCTTAGCACATAGACTGGAAACAGGGGAAATATATGACCTGTACCATACAGTATATGTTGAATACAGTGCTTTGCAACCTCACGTGTGATGCAACCAGAGAGGGAAGGATGCTGAAAGAAATTCAGACTGCACTGTATACGCTAGGATCATTCATTATCTATCCATTTAATAACTGTCATTGCTGAGTATGCCATAGTGCCCCTTCTCTGTTTTCCGTGATGGAAACAGGCCAACAACTTTGAATCATTGTTGATATTTTAATAAGAATTTGACATTTTAAAACAGGAACTTACCACATGGAGAATCTTATTCTCTGTCTCATACACAGTGCAATCCTGTAAATTGAGAAGAAGAAGATAGAAAGAAGAAAAGGAGAAAAACATGAGCTGGAGGAAGCATCCATGCCAACATCCGCACAGAGGCTCAAATATCTCCCTCCTCCAAATATAACAGCCAGGAGAGAAAGAAATAATAGAAATGAGACGGCCAACAGGAAGAATAGATAGATGGAGAACATCAACAGTCAGCTATTTTATATCAAACCTTCCACATAATGCATATTACTTTATAATCTACGCAGAGTAAAACATCGCATTGAGTAGTTCTGGATCAACTCCGCCACTTGGAGCTCCACGAGCCACCGCAGGATTTAGAAACTACATTATTTGAACATAACAGATTGTTATTTAACGATAGCTGATAGTTAATCTATTTCTGGGAAAGCGGCCCACTGAATCCACCAGATGTGCATGGTAGCAGTTAATTCATCTGTTTGATGCATTAGTGCGGGCGGTGCTGCCACCTTTGTCTGTCTCGCTGCACCCTGGCAGCCACATGTTCATTTAGCCCATTGTGGACCCGCGGTGGCCCCTTTCTCCTCGCTCTCCTCTGGCCCTTGTAAGAGGGGATGGGTGTTATCTGCTAGGCTTCAGGACTCACTCTGGGCACACGTACAAACACACTCTCACACACTTTAAGCAGGCTCTTACAGGGAGGACATGGACGGGGTCCAGGAGAGCAGACATAGTTTCTGTCCAAACAATGAGATTTCTACAGTATCAGAGTGTGTTTGCATGCAGCTCCAGTTAAAACACTTTTTAAAGTGCATTTGTGTGTGTAAGTGTGGTGAATCTACATGACGAAGCGAGCCAGAGGGGGAGCGGAAGGAGGACAGGGAATAAAGAGGGGTGTGAGACCCCTAGTTCATTCTCCATCAGGGCCCATAAGTTAAGCAGAGGGTGAGGTCTAACGGTGAGTCAATGTGTACTTTGCCTAAGGCTGTAACTGAGAGCTACCCATCCCATCAGCCATGCTGCAAACAGCCTGTGGCAGTGGGCATATGTTCCACTCATAATCAAATCTATAGAAATGAGCTATAGATCAGAAAAAACTATCCATATTGATGTACCCAGTCCAAACCCACTTTATTTTTGCCCTTTCAATTCAAATCATGACCTTTATTATATGAGTGTAATGAATATGGACATGATGGATTGTGGGATGCATGCACCCTGTGTGTTCATGAGTGTTTGTGTGTGTGTGGGTGTGTGTGTGTGTGTGTGTGTGTGTGTGTGTGTGTGTGTGTGTGTAAGCACCTGTTGTACAATGGTAGTTAATTCTAGGCAGAGCTGCACAATGTTGTTCTTCAGTAATGAATACTCTGTCACACTGGCAAACGGAGACCTGAAGGAGACAAAAAAAGAAACAGAGATCATAATCTGACAAATGCATCGGAATTAAAATATAACAATATGGTGAACTTTTGTAGAACCTTAGATTAGCGTATCGGTCGTGATCTTATTGTAAATGTTGTTATTGGTTTTTATCAAATGCTCCTGTCTGTTAAGAACTGGAAAGTGAAAGTGCTTTTTCCCCCAGGGTGAAACAGGTCTCAAAATCACACTTTAAGCAGCTAAATGAATGTGAGCAAAGCATATTCGGTCTTTCTATTTAAAAAAAAATGAATTCCTTTACTCTGTTTCGAGGAAGTGATTTTTTTCTATATTGGTGTTTTTATTGTGTTTGGTTCCGTTCTTTTATTTGCTAACAGTGTGGTTTTAAAAGCTGTGATAGGGCAGTGAGAGAGAGAAAGAAAAGCTATTCTCTGCTCCTCTCAGAGCACGGGAGCAAGTGATAAAAACAAACAACAATATTTGGTTTTATATCATGGCCAGGAGGCTATGCAACCCAGGGATCTACTAAAGCTCAACATCGCTTTATTTGTATGTGTTCTCAGCTTTATGCTGTGCGATCAGCTGATCTGACTTCCCGATAACAAAAACCCAAACAATTATGACATTGTATGACGGGCAGACAAAAGAAGAGAAACACAAGATAATATAATGCAGCAACACAATACAACCTACCTGTCAGGTTTATTATGTTACATTTTAGTCTACATAATTAATAAAGGAGATCGTAAGGTGTTCCTGTTATTTTGTCCACTGCCTGGTGAGTCCTGGGCAGTTAAGTTACTCATTTCTAATAGCATGTGTACTTGCTACAAACAAATAGCAACTAGTTTCTTGCACCCATTGTTGCATTACAGTTCTGTTCAGTGAAATAAATGTTTTGAATATTAATATTCTGACAATTTAAAGGAATAGTTACAATAGTACATTTTGGGAAATAAGAATATTTCCCACCATTTCCACTAATCTTTTAAATGATCTTAAATTGTTTTTTTTCCCACTAAGGATTAATTGAGAAAAATGTATAATTTAACAAGTAAAAAAATGTAAAAAATATACACAGCTCCATGTTAGCCATTGGCCGACATACGTTTCTTTGGTACCTACCTGTCGAGCCAGGCTAGCAGGTTCTTGGCTGCGCCAATCAGATCCACCACCGAGGTGAGGAAATCATTGGGTAGCCTCCGGGAAGCTCGTCCATCGTAGTGTCCGCCCCTCCGCCGGCCCAGGATGAAGTTTTGGAGGTTCTTCGCCGAAGCGTTCAGCTTGTGGGACAGCGTCCGGAGGTTCTCTGTCTCGAGGCCGTAGTTCTGGAGGACAAACAGAGGGATTCATTTTAAAAGAAGAATCATACGTTCTAAAGGTTTGTCTTCATACAGGAGGCATTTCTAGGCTCTCTTTACACGCACCTCTTTTGTTTATAAGTTCACTTACTAACACATTATATTTTGCACTCAAAAAGTAAATGTAAAAATGAAAATTTGTGCTACAGTCAGTCAGCACACGTTTTACTATGTCTTTCCAGGAAGTCACTGCACCTGGCTGCTCATCAAGAAATAGATACTCCACATGACTCATTCTGACATTTCTGTTTGTGTATGGATTAAACGAGTGAGACACAATGCGTTAATAAGACAGTTTGAATTTTGGAGATAGCAAGGCTAGCTGTCTCCATCTGGTGCTCGTCTCTGTGCTAAGCTAGGCTAATCGCCCCCTGGCTCTAGCTCCACACTCAACTCAGAGCCAGAGACAGATATCGATCTTCTCATCTCACTCTCTGCAAGAAAGCAAATAAGCACATTTCTCAAAAAATGTTAAACTACATGTTTATAAAAATCCTTTATATATCCACAAAGAAACATGAACGGAGCTATTGTGATTTAACCATAAGTGGTTTTTCTGAGTGGAATTAACTAAAATTAGAATTACTCAAATCTGTGAATAAGCATTAGCATAAAACAGCCACTCTCTACACTAATACAAGAACACCGAGCTGGTCGAGTAGCCCATTACTGCACTATGACCCTTTTAAATAAACACACACACACACACACACACACACACACACACACAGACCCACTGAGCCACATTGCTCAGCGTCCCAAGGCACCTCCAGTCATGTCCTGTCTGACAGAGCCTGATTCCTGCTGACACAAAGGCTACACACACACACACACACACACACACACACACACACACACACACACACCCTTGTATAGTCAGATGCACAGGCTTAGCTAGACGTATCTATTCCTCCTCTGCCTCTAGATCTATTCTACACAGTCACGACCACAGTGACAACAAAGGAGAGAGGGTTTCACAGTGGCAGCAGAGAGAGAGAGAGAGAGAGAGAGAGAATTGAGGGACTTGAGGAACTAAAGAGGCAGAAGACAAGAGGGAGAGCAAGAGAGGAGGAGAGAGCACCCAGCTATGCATCTCACTGAAACTGGGTCATGCATACACTGTGTTCTGTATAATTTTCTGTATTCTGTGTGAATGTAGATGTATACATGAACTTGGCGCGTACATGTTTGCACAGCTGTAATAAGCCTGTCCTATGATTCGATCTAAAGCTGTGTGCGGCTCTCTCCAGGGGACAGAGCGCTGAGATGAAGTGAGGAAATAATGCCCTGTGTTGACTGTCTGAATGACTTTGTGTGTGTGCGTGTGTGTGTCTGTGTGTGTGTGTGTGTGTGCGGAGAAAGAGAGAGAAATAATTTGAGCAGTGCGTGCATATGTGTGTCCGTGTGTGTCGAATCAATACAGTAAGAGGGCGATGCCATTAGTGCAACCGCCCCTCCACCTCCATGTCGATGTGGTTACCATAGCAGCCATGTGTGGAGTGGCCTCTCCTCTATGCTGATATTTCTACTATTGTTCACTGAATCACACTCAAACCTTGTTTATGAAATGTTTGGGCAAAGAGGGAGATTTCACCATTTAATTCTTTTTTTCTTCAAAAGAAAAACATTAATCAGTCTTCAACGTAAGCTTTTGCAGACCACTTGCACCATAATGTAGTATCTAATCTCTATTAATCAAGACATTATTGATTGTGCGTGTGTTGCTTGGATGATCTGGGCTCACTGCTCAACTCAAGAAGGTTTTGTGTAATATGTCAGTTTTACATTTTTACAACAGAAGCACTGTATTCAAAATGAAACCAGTGTTTTTTCCCTTTGATTTTAAGAAACATCCATTTACAGTTCAAATGAGGGGCTGAAATTATAAAACATTGTCTGTTTTCAGCTGCTCAAAAGCAGAACACAAATTATGAAGCTGTACATGGTTCGATTTGTTTATAATTTTATGGGACTGTTTTAAACAAAATATTTTTTAAAAAGCAATTAGAAGACCATCAACGAAAGTGATGTTACGAAAAAATGCAAAACGGAAAGAACAGTGAGACTAAAATCACTTGAACCAAACAGAGATAAACATATCATACAATTGTACACACGTGCAAATCAAACAAAGTCAAAGGGCAAAGGATACAAGTAGAGGTGAGTGAGTGGAGGGGTCAGACGAAATTGGGGGATGCTACCTCATTGACTAAGATAACAGTCAACATTTAATTAAGCCTTCCTATACGGAAAATATGAGGACTCCTGTCTAATTAGCTCAAATGTTCAAATGATAACGAGAAGGACTAGAAATAGAATTGATGGCCAACTAGTTAGTAACTTTCACTCAACCAACAGGATTTCAAAATCAATTCAGAGTCACAGAGAGTAGCACTGAAAAGGAACCAACATAGAGAGCTGACTCATCTGCGTGAAAGCGTTACAGGAGGAGATGACAGCACGAATCACTTTCTCAGAACAGAAGAAGAACAATTGTGGATTATGCCAAGATATTTTAAGTTTCAGAGTTGTTACAGTTTCAAGACTAAAGTTGTTTGGAAGATGTTTTGGAATAGATCCTGTACATCCTGTCTGTTCGCATGGGTTTTCTTCATGCTGGTTTCCCTTCTAAGCCTGAATATACAAAGGTCAGAATGGACTCTAGATAGATATACTGTAGATGTGAATGTGTTTGTCTCTGTGTTAGCAGACTGTTAGGCAGTACGGGCTGTATCTCTGCCTTTTGCCCAGTGTCCTTAGAGAATGATGCCATTCCTCTGGCACTGATGAAGAAAAAGAAGTTTGATCCAAACAAATGTAATGACATTTCAATTGATTGCTAGACCTTACAAGGAAATGATACGCCATATAGAAAAGAGAAGTGGTCCTAAAACAGAACCTTAATAATTATTTAAGCGTTTTAAGTACTATGTTTTAAATAGACAATTCACAGAAATTAACTGAGTATATTTCCATTTGATTATGTTACAATGGGAAATTGTCACATACTTGTAATTAATTGTTGCAATAATCAATAAAACTGTGGCCCGGCTGCTATAGCTGATTTTAAATAACTGCTTGAGAGAGAAAAGATATATTTGCAAATGCTGCTGTATTTTTTTGCCATAATTTGCTCAGTTCTTACACTTTTTATGTACTTCAGTACAATGACACCTATCTCTATGTCATTTATGTGTGTCTTTCAATTCAGATTTGGGGGGTGAGCAGTCATTTCACTCTTAAGTTATCCCCATTTCCCAGCACATATTGCTGAAAATTCACTGCACCCACAGAAACCTACTTAGCATGGATGCTAGGGGCAAAAACTATATTGCATAGACATAAAAGAAGGGACTTTTCCACATTTACAGCGAGACTGAAAGCTCAGTCAGCGCTTGAAACTTGCATTGATCCAGGGCCACAGAAGCTCCTTTTTTACTGCAGAAAGACCAGGAAGTCATATCGGTTGTGCCAGGGGAACAGGGTTTTGCTTTCCTTATGATGGATTATATTGCTGACGACAGCGAATTGTCCTTTATTATCCAAATATTCACGGTGTTTAGAGCTGTGTCCCTTTGTTAGCTGGAGAGTACAGTTAATGAGAGGTAGGAGGTCAGTAGAGATTTGCTTTCCCAAGGCGACTTTAGAGGATTATTCTGTTTTATTACAACTTGGGTCTTTTTTTTTTGTTTGTAGTTTCTGCCTTCATTTATATTGATTATGAAAACATTTTGCTCAACAAAATAATTGCTGAGATCTTGCAACACTGCAACTTTGCTACAACAAAGGCCAACGGAGCAAAAAATGAGAAGTGGCATGATCAGACAAGCTGTAAACCAGCCAACAGTTAGGGCCAGATTATCTAAACCACAAGTTATTTTACCCAACATGTTAGTAACAATCCCTTATTGCACATGGACACTGTATGTGCACACACCTATGGCAAGTTTAGTATAGGTTGTAGGTTAAGTATGAAGTCTCTCAGTAAACTGTGACTGATGATTGGTGGCGGTTTGGGTAATATCTTAATGTTCACCTTTGTTTTTTTTTTCTTACAAACAAATCTGTCCAATGGACTGCTCGTGTTTCTTCCCCAGATGTTGATGTGTTCCCAGATCTCAGCAGTCACCTGGTCACTTGGTGAGGAGAGCGTTATTATATCTGATAAGAGTGAAAGCTAGAACTACAGACAATAAGACCCAAGTTGTAATAAACTGGAACTATCCTTTAAATTTACTCACAGCAGTAGTTTGAGTGATACATCTTGTCTACCTGGCATCCCTATATGTGTTTGTGTGTGTGTGTGTGTGTCCAGTTCCAGGACATATGGTGATTGCTGCTCTGGGACACTCATTCCCATGCTGGAACGTTTGAATGAGAAGAGGTGCTGATTAGCACACACACACAAGCATGTGTGCACACTCTCACACACATTCAAACAGCCACAACTAATCCAGCCATGTGTGCCTGGGAGATAAGGTGCATCCTGCATACGCTTTCTACATACTCTCTCTGTTCCTCTTCCTCTCTCTTTCTCGCTCACTCTCCCTTCCCCCCTTTCTCTCTCTCTCCCTCTCTCTCTCGCTCTCTCTCTGTCGCTCTCGCTGTCTCTCTCTCTCTTTGGGAGAGTAGCACCTAATTCCCCCTAATTCCCTAATCCTGAGCAGGGCCGCTGCACATACAGTCAGCAGTGACCGAGGCAGTACACACAAAGCAGGGCCCAAATGACAGAGGATTTTTCTGGCCATTTCTTAAGCCAATATCAATAACTGGTGGGGAAAAATAAACAACAACCAATATATAAATCTTTCTACCTGTGAGAATTTCTTCAGCAGTTAGATGAAAGAAAACTATTCTTAATCAGATTCGGCTTTAAAGTAATTCTGGCAAACAGAACAAAAATTCTAACAGTTTTTCTTAAATATAAATCTTCTATACAACCTACCTACACATAAAATTCATTTTAAAATGGTTCTTTGGATTCATTTTACTGATGGTGGACATATAATGGATACTAAAGCTAGGTATGGTTTGAATTTTCGGACACTAGTGCCATTATGATATCTGCACCAAAACCCCCAAAATATTCTCTTTGATATCTAAATATATATACACTGTGAAACCCTGGTTCATTTAACAAATAGAGCCAATATTCTCAAATGTCAAATATTGTTTCCCCCTGGCATTTGCTTCCTGGGGTTGTCCATAATTTCGTTTAATAAAAGAGTTATAGAAGAGGGACAAAAAACTATTTAAACTAACAAGCAGTCACAAACTGGACAATAAATTCACACTGTTTATTCAAAAGATGTATTTGTACCATCGACTTCTGTTTCATAACGATCCGCAAACCAGTCCTCCTGTGTAGAGCAGTTTATACTCCGACAGAGGACGGTTAAATATAAGTGGATGGTGCAGTTACGTTAACTTCCTCCATTTTGGACTCTGTGGTTCTCACACAAAAGTCAGCACTGTCAGGACAGCTTACTATCAGTCACCGCTAACATTCATGTGTCAAAGTTGAACTCAATTAGCGAATACACTAATCACAACAATTACACTGCAATGAATTGGATGTGCTGCAAAGTTTGGCTGTTTTAAATGCTGGCGTGACCGGGCCTTTAGATGTTGAATCTGACTAGATGTTTGATGCCAACTTTCCGCACTTCATAGTTTTTGATACTCTGTGCTGTGGACTCATTTCCATTTGTACCGCAAAAGTATTGGGGTTTAATAACCAGTGCTATTGTGACCGGTGCTATATAAATGTGATAGTTCTTGGTAATAATGCCAAAATATGTTCTTGCCATATATGACATTCAAAACCACCAATGTATGTATGACAGGAGAGTTTTATATGGAGCCCTGAAACCAAGGTAAGCTTATCAGATGAATCAAGAATAATTGACTAAATCAATAAACAATATTTAAGTTGAATAACTAAAATGGAATGTAAAAGGAGTATAAATCTTAACCCTTAACCTCTAATCTAAAAATAAATTCAAACTTAATTTTTCTTACTCTTACTCTATTTGTATTACCATACCAATCCAGTATATGTGACCAACGCTATGACACACTGAAACACACAATAACGCACACATCCAGGACCTGCATATACATCACTCCTTCCAGTATTACCGACTGAGAGATATAATGTCAGTAAGTAACAGAGACTGACTGACCAGGGCACAGAGGAGGTCGACAGCTTCCAGGATGAGCTCCTGATGTCCTATTCTGGTGACACCCAGCTCCTCCAGCTCCTGATGGGTGATGTGCAGCAGCTGTTCTCCACCCATCTGCTCCCGCTCGAAACTCTTCACGTACTGCTGGAGACAGTCATCCAGACCTGAAGAGAAGATGGACAGACGCAGGTTAGCCAGTGCTGTTGTTCATCTACTGTCACTGTGTGCATGGGGCCGAAGAAAGCACAAAATACTTTTATTGGCCTAATTAGTGTTTTAGAGAGAGAGAAAAATTAGTAGAAAATACTGATCATTATACATACAAATCTGAAATCCTATCTGTCATATTGTGCACAGAATCCTGGTCCACTTAGATGCAGTACAGAATTCAGGCGTGAGTGCGGACACCCACACAGAAACAACCAGTGTGTTTTATTTATGTGTTTCTGCCAAGTAGCAACAAAAGCTATAAACACCAGCCTAAAGCCAGAAATGTCACCAATGCTTTATTGGCATCTTACTGTCACCTAGAAATCACGTATGTTGGCTTGGCTTTCAAATATCTGATGATGATTGTACACCATGCTGTAATAAGATTTCCTTTGATGTCACTGCTTTTTACTCACAAAAGAATCAAAGCAAAGCATTTTTAGTGTTTTCACAGTTTGCACAGGAAAAACTGAATTTCATGCACATTGTGAGTGATTAAGGGTGTGTCCAAAATGTACCTAGAAAGATGTGAGTAATGTATTGACGTATGACTTTCCGCTGTTAAGCTGTGGCGGCCTGCCATGCAGAGAGCCAGTCAGCTGCGTGCAGACGTGGTGGGTCCGGGATACTATTGATCAGTACGAGCCTCAGGCTTTGAACCAAACTAAGTCAGCAGAAAGCACACCTCCCCACAGACCTAATGAACAAGACTGCTCCAAAAGGAGCACACACAGAGCTAAAACGCATGAGAGGAGGCAAATCCATGCGCACATACACACACATGGAACAGAGAAACACAAACTCTCACTCTTCTCTTCTCCATGAACACACACAATCACACACACAAATACAATTACAACTGCTGTTGTTATTCAGGGTCTTGACGCCTTTGTGGAGGCATGTTGTTAAAGCCGAGCGGAGCTGTGAGGAAAACACTGATGCCCAGGGGAAGGGATCCTGACAGAGAGCAGACAGTGTGGTAGCACCTTAACACAGACACCACACACACAGACACACAGACACACACACACACACACACACACACACACACACATACTAAACACACACTACAAAGGATGAGCAAGAGGCATCTTGCTCTTGGTATGCCGTGGGACATAACAGACAAAATATAAGCCTACTGTTGCTGCAAGTGACACGGACAAACAATCTTGTTACATACAATACAGAAGAGCAAGTTTTAACGTAACACATCAGTAGGAGGCTCTGCTCTGTAGCACCACAAGTGGAATTTGTTTAATGGAATACATTCCCTATGGACAAACACTCATATCCCACCTGTTACTATGTGTTTAGCATATGATATCACAATATTATCTCATGCAAGGCTGATGCGATATCAAGTTTGTACATGAAGTATGTGAGGCCAGAAATATTGGGAGCGACAGGTTTAATCTTAAACCATGTTTTATATTTTATAAGGTCGTATGTCTTTTTATGTAAAATATGAATCTGAAAAGTAAGTAGTAACTATAGCTGTAAAATAAATGTAGTGGAGTAAAAAGTACAATATTTTCTATTGTATGTATATGTAGTGGAGTAAAAGTATAAAGTAGCATTACTACTTTAGTACTTTACTGAAAATACTCAAGTAAAGTAAAAGTGCTTGTACAAAATTGTACTTAAGTACAATACTTGACATATAATACTTTACTCTCTACCACTGTGACATACCGAAGTAATGTTTTATTTTTCTAAATCCGACTGAATTTATGCTCTTACGTGGACAGTAAACATGATTCCATGTGATGTGTTTTCTACAGAAAGGACCGTAAAAATCTCTTTAAATTGTTGTGCACACTCATACCTAGACTGAATTTCTTATCTTTATTCGGACAAACAAAAAATACCTGTGACAATTTCAGTAAGATTTTTTTCTTGGAGACAAATCCTTGAATAAGAGTAAGTGCACTACTACATTCCAGAATTATATTTAAATTAGCTGCTTTTCTTTCCTTTCAATGCAAAATGTTTATTACAGTGGGAAAATAGCCGGGTGTTGTCTAATAAATCATCACCAGTGTTGGCAGAGATTTGCACAAATGGACTGAACCTGCGGATTTCTTCAGCTAGCCAGCAGCTATAGGAGCAGAGACAGCCATGCAGAGAACATGGAGGCAAAGCAGAGAGAAAGCCCTGCAGCTAATAACTAAGATTTCTGAATATGTGACTCCTGGCCCTCACCATAAGAGAGACACGAGAGGAAAACACAAAACAGGGATGGCTGTTTCTCAAAATGGAAGTCTCTATTTCCATACTTAAGGGGGTGAGCCTCCCGTAACAAACCAATACACCCTTCTCATTTCCTCATCGGTCCCCAGTTACACCCCTGCCTCTCTTTCTGAAGTGTGGAAGCACTTTTTAATAGTAGTCGTTTCATACAATGTGGCATGTTATGGCTTTTGTCATCCTAATGCAAATGTAATATATCTGACTACATTTGCAAAATGATGACAGTATGTTATCTTCATTGCACATTTAAGATTCTCTGCAGGTGGAAAAAGTGGATTCACTTTCACACTTATTATTCTAGTTGTCAGTTCAGCCCTCTTCCTGGTGTCTAATCATTAGTAGTTGCACCTTTTTTCCCCTGTCGTTTTAGCTCTCTCCACCTACAGTAGTATATAAATTATATAAAGAGATGATGAATAAAAAATCAAAGAGGTCCAGGCTGACCAACACTGCTTCCTCTGGGAAAGTACCCTACTATAGCTACGTCCTACTTCTGCAGCACACACATAGATGAATGGGTTCTCTTGAGGTGTGATGGGATTTGTTGGTTTTGAATGTATGTGCAAACTCTCGCTCGCATGAACGCACAGAACTGCACACGGACACAAACAGGCGTACATTCACACGTATACATACACATTGTGACACACAGCTGCTGGCCAATCAGATGAGTCAGAACACCTCCCCTAGAGGACAAACAGCTGATCTGGGTTCATCTGCTGAGTTCATATGCCAGCTGGAAATAGCACATGGTACTCGCAAACAAAACACACACACACACACACACACACACAAACTAACACATGCGGATCAGGTTTGTCAGTACTACACCTTGCCAGACAGTTAATGATATTAAAATGATGTAGATATTATTAATCAAGATCTGCAGTGGTTGAGACTGCATCAAGCAACTTTTTTCCTGCTGTCCAAGTGTCGTCCCACATCAGACTGGTTTACTGTGTTCTTAGAAACTGCAGAAAAGTATGAAAACTGACCTCACGATTAAGTAGGCCATGCAGTCTAATAAGAGTCAAACAAATCTTAGCCTGCGTGCAGCTGAAATAAACAAAAAGTAATTTTGCATGAGTAATGTCAGAAGTTTCTCTCTCTGTGTAATCAAGACATAAGCTTCTGGTAGTTTCCCCTGGGAGCCATACTGACTTGGGAATTAGATATTTTATCATAGCTTAACCATAGATAGTTGAAATCGTGCTTCCCCTAAGCTTCCACAGTATGTGGTGTTATTATAGCGGGCTCATGTGCTCACATGATGATGGCAGGCCACACTAATGTGTTTCCTGTAAATATTCTTCTGCGATTCAGTAACAGTATTTGCTGAAGCAGGACATCGCCTGCATAGCTCCCATGTTCTTGCACGTTAAATATCTGTTAATAATACAAATTTGTCTGTTTTCCCCCAAAGTCTAAGACTGTAGCATTTAGTATTAAGTATGTATGTAAGTATTTTTGTATTTTTTTTTTAATGAAAATCACTGAATGAAGCATGATGTCAGTTCAGGCACTCACAACATCTTAAATTCTGCTGTTACACTTGGATTTGTGAGTCAGTGATTGATTTTTCAGAATCTTTATTTGATCAAAGCAGCACAAAATCATGCTGGGTTTTGATAGTTGGCTTTCTTTTGGGGTGTGATTCCAAAACAACTTGTGTTGTTCTCATGCTGCTTCTTACTATGAGTCATGGCGTCCTTCATGAAAACACACTTTTCTGTCAATGTTATAACTATTTTGGACATTTCACTTGAGAGATTTCTGTAATTGTGTTTTTTGACTAATTTGGAAAAAAACAATGTCACATGCTTCCGTTCACCAATCAGGATTTAGCAACATTTAAATCAAAATCTGATGGCATTGGTGGTTGGTTTGCTAATGTAGCCAAGCCACTTTCAGTCTCAGTGTTTGAGTTTTAAACTCTTAATAAAGAACAACAAAGTGTTTGTTGTGAATGTTTTTTTCTCATGAATATTTCATGTTACAGAGAAGTACTTTGGATTTGTAATCAAGTTTTCTTGAAGCTCCAACTATCTCTTACCAAATATTTTCTTTCATCTGTCTTTTTAATTAGTATAAAGTGATACATAAAACAGTCAACTGTCATTTAGGTAAGTAGTAAATATGTAATCTGTCCAGAAAAATGAATTTTAATTTGATGAATAATAATTATTAGCTTAAAAGTAAGTTACCTTTGATTATTGTTACAAATTGCTGAAAAGTCACTCAATTAGATTTTGAAAGGAATTCAAAATAAGCCATAAGGCTGTATTATGTGCACCAATTATTTTCACTAACTACAGTGTAGAGTTGCAGTGTATTCAATCTTCAAATAAAATCAATCAAAGGGTTTTATACTCAACAACTTGATTATATGCTTTACTTTTTTTTGAAATGCTGTTGAACCACAACCGTACCACAAAGGCACTCGATTTTTTATTGTTTCTCACATTCCCCCCCCCCCCCAGAAAACACCAGGGTTGCCAGGCAACCAGAGCGAGAGAGAGAGCGAGAGAGAGGCCTTCGAGCAGAAGTGAGGGATCAGCAGTTGCTGCCCCTCAGGACCCTGCACTGATGCTAGGCTAAGGAGCACACATACACACTATAATTACACACACAGACACTCACACTGTAGCATGCGGTCCACACACTGACTGAAAGCTCGTTGAAGGCCACAATAAAAAGGGCTGCATTTACAGCTGAATATGGCTCGAGCAGGAGAACTCACAGTGGTTACTTTCCCTGCTTGGCCATTAACATCAGCTGAAATCAGACTGTCAAACCCGCGTTTCTCCTTTGAGACCGTGCTTGGGTCAGAGTGGAGTCGGGGGCTAAGAGCGGCGGCAGGCAGCAAAGACTCCCGTCCCGTCGCCTTGCCCCCCATCTGTGAGCCTCCAGCTGGAGTAAGTGCTTCGGTGAGTGCGAAGGAAAGACACAACACTCACTAAAAATATTCCTGCTGTGAAATATTCATCACATCATGACAGAATATTCTTAAGACCGTGGCATTTTAGCTCCCTGGTATATGAGCTTTCAAGTGCACCACGGCCTCCTCTGTGAAATCCAGCTAGCAGTGAGGTGTCAAGAGGCAATCTGAAGGAACAGGAAGATGGAAAACAGGGTCAACGGGGAAGCTGCAAGGAGTTCAGAGGCAGAGCTCAACTCTGGGGATCTAACCGACCTGAGAGAATCTTAAGTGACTACAGACATACTGGAAGTGTAATAATGTGTTAACATGAACTTTAACTTTACCTCAAAAGCCCTAACTATCCCTGTTCTACCCCATGCAATCTATGTGCAGCTGTAATTTGGGAAGAGGAGAAGGCTTGGAAGGAGATGAAATACACTGTGCTTGCAAATGCAGAGCTGCAAAGAAGCACGCTTTTCTAAACAATCCCATACTGGAGGAAATGGTCTTTGCGCCAAATTCACGTTATTCTTCAAAATAGTCACAAAGAAGGCTCACACACTGACATGAAAGCTGCTCTACTGAATGTGTTTTTATTAACAAGGGATCAAATGACTGTGTGTAATGTAAAAGAGGTCACTCGTAGTAACGAACCCACAGATAATTATCGGCCGACTCTGCAGTTCCCCTTCAGTTCTATGGAACATTTTAGTGTCTTTCAGCTTATTCGGCCCGCAACTTTGCTGTTTTGGTTCACTCTCACAGCTCTCTTCAGCATTGTTCCCAGGCACATCGGGCAGCTGTTCTCACACTGGTGAAAAAGCTCAGACAAACCCAGTGCACGCTACCTGCCCAGCACAAAACAACTGACTGACAAAGTTGGCAACTAGCTGGCGGACATAGTGTAGCATTCAGCTGCTAAAGATACGTCAAATATCTTGCTTCAGAAGTTGGGGGAGAGAAAAACTGAACAAAAAGAAGCATGACATACTTATTCCTTTGCCTGTGAGCAGTTTGATTGGTCATATGTATTACATCTGAGCTAATAATCTGCACAACATAGCGAGTGTACCCACACTTAACTGGTTCTTCAGTGTATCTTTTACTGGTTCTTCCTTTTGTGATTATTGCCAGGATGTTGTGCTTAACACTGAACCAATAATTAGCTATTAGTGATATAAAATGCAGTATATTTACCAGAGTATATCTGGTCTTCAAGACACAGGCTACCAGCTCTTAAAGAGCAAAACAAATGACTCAAGAGCCATGATGCCATGAAGCTGATTCAACCGAGTGTTTTTTTTATGATTCTGAAGCATTTTGTAAGACGCAGCTGTTGGTCTGAGCTTAAACAGACAAACTAGCTTTGCAGTACCAGAGTGCTGACAGCTACTACAAGGCCAGATAGACATCCTGGCTACTATAAAAGGATAAAAGCTTTAATTCTAGATCTAGTTTGTAATCTAGTTTAATCTTTTAAGTCAGGATTTCTCAACATTTGCTGGCTTGTAAACCCAGCAATTCAGTTGTCATGCACACTGGAATTCTCACACAATTTTTGCCATATTCAGGAATCTCCAGTGTGTCTGTAACTCATGCGATCTCATGTGGGGTCCTAACCCCACAGTTGGGAAACTTTACTTGAAGTTAATATATGTGGTCGTAAAACTGCAGCCCCCGGAACAACAGGTGCAAAATAAAACACACTCACACACACACACAGACACACATGCACACAGGACTCTCTGTCCAAGCGCCCGGATAGAGCGGGTGCTTTGATATGATGCCCACTGCATCTCCCATTCTCTGCACCGCTCTGCCATCGCCTCTGTGCTCTCCCCCTCTTCTCCGTCATGCCCACCCTTCCCCTTGCACACTCCCTTGTTTCCTCCCCCATCTTAGCCTCCTCAGCCTTTCTTTCATTTTGCTTTGCACCTCCCCATTTCTGAATCCGTGTCCCTGCTCGCTCTTTTCTGCTCAGGGCCATAAAACAGGAGAGGAAGCTGTGGGGACTGTGTGTGTGTGTGTGTGTGTGTGTGTGTGTGTGTGTGTGTGTCGTATGCATGTGTGCCTCGTTTTGTGTCTTTGAGGCACACAGGATTGTAGATTGGGCATTTGTGTGTGTTGCTGGTTCCCCATTTTATGACATGTGCTGTGACTCCAACACGATCAGATCTGGTTTCCATGACTACCGATGCCCCACTTAAAGCTGCTGCTCCAGAGTTTGTGTGTCTATGCATGTGTGTCAGTGTGCATACATACATACATACCATATATGCCAGTGGACAAGTGCATTCCTTTAAGCGCATGCATCCGTGTGCATCGATACGCAGCGCATGCATCTCCGCATTTATTTTGTGAAAATCGAGGACTGGAGGAGTTTCCTCTATGTGTGTGTATATGCGAGTGTGTGTTTCCTCACTATAAGGCACGCTCTTTAATCTTTAATGCAGCTGAAACTACAACAAGCACACAGTCAGAGCCAGGGGAAGCGTGTTTTCCAGCACAGACTTCTTTACCATGTCAGCAGGAGACCAAATCGGAGGACACAGTATGGAATGGTAGTAAACACGGTTCTCGACACCCCGGGACACTCGACAACCAAATAACATCCAGGAGATTCGTATAACAGAGGAACAAACCTTTTTGTGCTGTAGTGTTGGGTCTCATTGTCCATATCGCACCACTGCTACACATTTATACGTTAAAATATTCCACAGATAATAAGTTGAGTTTTGTCTAAATTTGTACATCCCATGGTTTCAGTCATTCACAGCCCCTTCCAGTGACTGAAATTTCACATATCACTTTGTTTTTTAGAGTTTCCAATACATCAGCAGGCAAAAGGGAAAAGAGAGATTACTGCAGGAAAAGTGAACTGCCTTATTAATTTTCCTGTAACTGTATGCATCAGCAGGCTGCCGATACCGAGCACCTGAAAGCACAGGGTAATCTTATGAGGTATACCCAACCGAGAGCAAAGCAGAAGACCATTTTTTTTTGGTGCCTAACGCGTTAAAGCAAAGTTCTGTACGCGTCATACTTTACACGTCAACTGCTTTTGCACACAGCCCAGAAGATACATACCCTCACACACACACACACACACACACACATAGAGGAAACTCCTCAAGTGTGGGTGTTCAAATCAAAACAAACGCTGATGAGTCATCTTCCTGTGAGCCTCACCAGTGTTCTGCTGCTGGAGCAGTCCTTCTACAGCTACAGTATAGGCTGCTTGGCCCGGTAGCTAGCTGTGTCAGGATTTCTCGATAGGATTGCAGAGTATCTCATCTCTCTGGCCCATATTCTTTCATATGACAGCGGCGGACTGATGAAGAAAATGAGCTGCTGTCCACAGGATGGGCTCCTAAAAAGTGCAGTCCTAAATTTGACCCTCTGATGAATGTCACAAAACTGTCTCCATAATTCAAACTCTCCAAGTCCAGATTGATGATCTCACAAGGCCAAGCTTAATGCAAATGTAGCTATTTCAAAGGTGGAAGGATCCATGTGAAGAAAAATATCCCCGACCAAAACCATTGGTGGAAAGTATTTACTCAAGTATTGTACTTACTTAGTAAAATTCTGAGGTACTTGTACTTAACTTAAGCAATATCATTTTATGTTACCTGTTTCTTCTTCTCCACTACATAACAGAAGGAAATATTGCACTTTTTAACTCCAGAACATCTGACAGCTGTATTTGCAGGCTAATATTTTACATACCAAACGTGTAATTATCTATATTTTTATAGATTAAAATACCCAGCAGTAAATAAGGGAGCTAAAATTAGCTTAACATCAACCAGGTTTGAGGAATCCTGCATAATGAGAAAGATGATATGATGATGAAAACATAAGTACATTTTGCTGATTACTTACTTACTAAAGTTTAATTTGGAATGCAGTGTATTTCAGTGCGGTATTGATACTTTCATTTCTGTATACTAACAAATATATTACTTATTTTCCCTGAATTTTGACCAAATTTAAAACAGTAAAGGTTCTAAGTTGGCTGCTTTTTATAGATTCAAAATATCCTAATATAATATCTTACAAATGTGTCTAATCAAACAAATTTGTCATTTGTGATCAGTAATATTTTTAATTTTAGAGAAGATTTCCACTGAATAACTTTTCTTTTAATAGAGCACTTCTTGCCCTCACGTTTGGCAAGTTAAATTGTGAAACTCTTTAAATTTCTATATATAATATTGATGATATTTTGAGACTTTTGTGGCTAGTGCACACAATTCAGTGTGTGGCCAAAATCCATGGCTTGGGGGTTGGGGGTCGGGGTCCAGCTGGTGAACTTTGTTGCATCTCTCTCTTCCTTGTTTCCTGTCATCGCTTTAACGGTGCTGTCTAGTGGGGGCATTCAATCCCCCCTATAGTAATAATAATAATAATAATAATAATAATAGTACAAATTAGTACACACAATTCCGCTAAAAGTGTTGCTACGTTGCCACAACTAGCAATTGTGCACAGATAAAAAAGGCACAGTACTTCTATGAAACAATGAGAAACTAAGGACTATGATGGCCGACTGATGCCCCCACCCTTCACAGAGAAGAACATGTAAGTGAGGACAAATGCTTGCTATCAGCACCTCTGTGTCTTATATCTGCGCACATTTAAAGTACATTTCTCTCTTATGGTGAGCAAGAGAAATTCACTACAGTACTTCTTAAGGAGGTCTCAATGTCACTGCTCCCTAAAAATGGCACAAGACTACTCAGATCAGCGTGAGAGAGATGAAGAGCTTCCAGAAAAAGAGGCCAAAGTGAAGCCCCTGTAAGCGTACAGATTAGTACTAGCCTTTTGCCTTTTACTTTATTCATAAGAAAATAAGATCTGAGCATAAGCCTGCCACTGAGGGTCTATGTTTGAAGCCCCATGGGAAGAAGGAGGGGGCTTTACAAGAACAGGGACAACAATGTTGGTGAATGTCTATGAAAATGAATCTCTGAACCCCAGCTCGTCATGCGGAAGAGGCCAGGAGACTCTTTTTCAAAGAACACATATGAGGAGACAAACAGTGGAGCAGTAACAACATGATGCAGTTTTCCTTCAAGAGTTTTGTGCAATTATGTACATTTTTTCTTTGTCTTTACTTTACTGATGACCAATCTAAAATGTTGTTTCAATGTATTAGATTACCTGAAGCTGCAAATAATAGCATGTGTGGCAAATAATGAAATATGAGCAGGCTTTTTTCCAGATTCATCTCGTAGGTTTGAATTTTGACACTCACTATCATCTCATATGCTGTCTTTCCAAGCTTCAAATTACACTGAAACTTTCTGTTCCTATTGTGGTTATTTTCTAATGATCTCGATTTGAGATTGAGGAATGTTAATTTGAAATAACTGACATAAAATTGTGTCTGTTCCTATTTAGCAGAGAAATAATGTTTTTATCCAATTTTTATGCTCTCATATGCAGTCTTCATATACAACATTTCTTATTCTATCAAAACTAACATTCTTGGAGCCTGTAAAAGGAGGGAAATCATTGATTTTACCTTGGGTGGAAAGCATATCACCGCCACATGCTGGATTTTATTTTAGCACTTTGGTTCATAAATTAACTTCAAGGCCCCTAAGTGGCAGCATGTTTTAAAACATAGAAAACTGTACTTAACCACACATTTGACAATCATTTTCCGCCATGGCTTAAACGCTCTGATCACTTCTATCTTACTTTTACACATCCTGAGTACACATATGTCCGTAAATCACTTACACTGTGTGTGGCAAACTGAACCAAAACCAACATTTTTGGTGTGTTTTCCACGTTGCAAAACTCTAACCACATTTGGCCTGTTACCAATCTAATCTCCAATCAAATTATAACTCAGCCTCTCTTAATAAACAGTGCAAAGGAGCAAAGCTTACCAAGTGAACACACTACAGAGGGTGAAGCCGTGATTCCATCGGCTGCTTACTGTGGCTGAGGAGAGCAATTATAAAACCAGGAACATCATCGTAATCACTCAACGTAATGCATCCCAAACACTGCCTCTCCATGTCCCCTGAGGGTCTATCAACCACCTTGACTTCTAATCTCAGCCATTAGTGCTTTACCATTAATGAAAAGGAACTCCAGTAGTCTTGAAACACATATAGGAATATGGAGTTTTGGGAAATTCATAGATTAGATGATACATTTGGTCACTTTCTGTGTGATAAATGCAGACACACACTCACAGGTATCCATATGAGCATTACAGTGTGAGCTGGAGTCATCACACAGTAGTGATTAAGTCATTCTCTTAAGAAAAGGATTGCGGACACCCTCCCTCCCCATTTCCATTGTCTGTCAGTAGGCCTACCACAGTTTCTCTCACAGCTCTGTAGCTGACCAGAGTGTGTGAGAACAGCTCGTACCACACACATGCGCGCACACACACACACACACACACACACACACACACACAAGATTAGTGATTACTCATTCATACTGTTTGTTTGAAGGGACCTATCTCGCTCCAGCAAAGCCAGCAACAGACCGAAAAAATAAAAAAACCAAAAAAAAAAACAACAACGAATGTGATCGGTGCGTTTGCCTTATATGGCAGGCGGCATTGCGCTGTCCAGGGTGCTGAAACTGACTGTACGGTTGGCATTGGGGATGTGTGTGTGTGTGTGTGTGTGTGGGGGGGGGGGGGGGGGGGGGTGCATGCAGCTAACTACATTAATCATATACGCACGCGCACGTGTACACGGGCACACGCACGCACACACACACACACACAGCGCGTGGTGGTATGGGCTTAGAGCATGTGGCGGCGAGTGAAGGAGCAGATGACATATCTTCCACATTCATTGATGAGCGCTATGCTGCTGCTGCTGCTGCTGCTGGATGGAGGCAGCAGCAGCAGCAGCAGCAGCAGCAGCAGCCTATAGGCTTGGCTTGCGATGGGGTGCGCTCTCAAGCAAGCGAGGTGACAGAATGCTGAGCCTCCACTCCCTGCTTCTCGGGGACCATCCATTTCACTGCGCCGGCCCCAGCGCGCTCACTCTACTTCAGTGACTTTCATCAGTCTCACAAGTGGTCAGCCCCAGGCCGCTTAAAATCACACGTCAGCCTGCAGGTTTGGGATAGGGAGAGCACACATGCACACACAGTGTGGCCCTCCGCTGCTCACCACCACCACCATCATCCTCATCATCCTCACCCTAACCACAAGCAGCAGGAGCATCATCAGCCCGATGCAATGAAGGGATTCCAAAATTTACCTTTCATCCAGTCCAGCACTTGCTTTGGTGTCCATTTACTTATAGGTTCCATAACCAAAGCCATGGTGTCACGGTCTCTCCGAGGTGAACAGCACAGGACTCAATGCGGGCGACATAAAACGACCTGTCAGTCACAACTGGAATGAGACGGCGGTGAGTGAATCTGAGGAAAAAGAAAGGGCTGTCAGATGTATTCTCTCCATCAGAGCATGGCCGCCTGCAGAAACGGTGAACGGGATGCGGTGGTGCAATCCACGCGCACACACAGAGACACGCACACACAAGGCTCTTCTCCGTTCCCTCCCTCCCTCCTCTCTTTTCCCTCTCTCTCTCTCTCTCTCTCTCTCTTTTTCTCGTGCCTTCCCGCCAGCAGCCCGCGCTCTGTGAGAAGTGGATTCGGTGGGCGCGAGGGGATGGAGCGACCCCTCCCCTCCCCATCCCTCTCCTCCCGCCCGCCTCGCTGCAGCATCACAAGGGCCACCACTCATAATACAGACCAGGGAATGGTGCAACGCACACCATATAGGGAGGATCTCTCTCTGCCCCCCATGCAAAAATAACTTAAGTAGCCCTTTCATAAATAAATATACAGGCCTATAGCAAAAGCACCGCAATAAATCATACATAAAGTGCAGCAGGGTCTATTGACTACACAGATATACTACAGAAATATTATAGAATCTATGTTTTTATTATTTTCCCAAGGTGAGGCAAGGATCGTTATTAGTCTTTACCCAAACATTGTTATTGTCTGCGTGTAATTTGTTCCTGTTATTGCCACATCACAGCCTCGCGCTGAGGCTCACGTATGTCAGCTGTTTTTTTTTTTTTTAAGTTCACAATCTGTGGATGAGCGAGAAATCAGCATCAGTTGTCAGGCGCCGCGGCGCATGGGCTCAGCTGAGAGGAACAGCGCCCCCTGCTGCGCACCTGGGACACAGGTGACGTCATGGATTAAAGCAGCACCCCCCCCCCCCCCCCCCCCCTCCTCTCCACACACACACACACACACACCACCATTACAATTAGGCACACTTTATACACAGGGAGCTGGACACATTAGCAGGTATGTAAACTAGGTATGATAGATAAATAAATACCTGTGTAATATGTAAATAGCTAAATCTGGATATAACATATTAATACGTGCCCCCTTCCAAACAAGCAACCACACGAACACACACACACTCACACACACACACACACACACACACACACACACACGGTAGGAGCAGATCACAAAACACAGTGATTATAGATTAACTGACTTTATTTCTATTATACAGAACTGACAGACAAAGCAATTCAGTTTTAAAGTGCACAATGTATTGCTGGTGTGAACCTTCAATCAGCAGGGATGCTCTACAAAGCGACGACAATGACTTGAGACGTCCTTCAGATGAAAATCGATGGCAGCCAGTGGTTGTGTTTATGGTTTTGGCGAGTTACCTGTGAAGGAGCAAAGTTTGTTTTGCCCTGGTTCATAGGAGAGAACATGTAAGGCCCTATTTGCCTAATGATTGCGGTCACCAAATTCCTCAAACATACTCTTAGGCAATGTGCCTTTCTGTCTGTCTCTCCTTAATATATATTGTTATCCACACTGCAGCAAAAACAAGCTATTAGACTGTAATAGGACAGTCTAAGTTTAACAATGAAGACAGAATAAGTCAGTCTTAATTGCTGAAGATGCTGTAAAGCCTGTATTAGGTTGGAGAGATGTTTAGAAATATAGAAATTGTTTAAATTAAATAAAACATCTGTAACACTGTCTATTTTAGTAATTTTGAAGATAAAAAGTAATCAAAGTCAAATTAAATTTGTTTTACTTACATGACCATAGTTAAATGCAGTAGTACCAAAGCAGGTTGTAGCCCTACAAAGTTTACAGTGTAATATCTACTGTATGACTGTAAATGTAATGTAAACTTATTAAACAAAACATTTTGAAACAGAAGAAAAAAATGATATGTCACATTTTCCCCTCAATATGAAGGCTAACAATTGATCAAAAGATAGAAATCTAAACACAACCTTCGCTCTCTGATCAAACAGTAACAATATTGCTGCAGCCCGCGGTGAAGTAGTCCATTTAAACATTTCCTGTTGGCACCCACTGTGCGTCCGAGCACGGCTTCGGCGGCAAAACTCATTCAAAACACACTTCGGGCAGGACACTTTGACGCGACACGGGGAAGCCACCGGTTTCCCATCCGAAGTTTCGGCCGCTTCCATGTCTGTGACCTCCTCCTCCAGAGAGCCAGCCAACAAAGTCAATGGTGGGCGGGACCACGGCGCTCGCTTTTCAGCCCTTTCCGAATGTCACCGCGATGATCTCGAGCTCCCATTGGCTCCTGTCTGCCAACACGTCACAATCATGATTAGAATTGATGATCGGACGTTCTGATTTCATTGTCTCGCTAAAGGGGGGACCGCCGGAGAAATCTGCTGAATTCGAGACGCTCGTCTGATTTTGACGTCCAAAATGGTAAGCAGGGAAAGTGATGTGGCGTGTCGCTTCAGGTGGGGGGGGGTGGGGTGCTGGTGGGGGGTGGGGTGGGGGGGGTTGGCCCGGAGCCGCGCGTGTTCGTGGCCGCCGGCGGGCCGGGTCAGCGGGGCCGGCCGTGCCGCCGGGGGTCGGGGAATCACAGATTTGAGGGGAAAAGTTTCGCTGCGGCCATCCGCCGGGAGAGCTAGGCTAACGCTAGCTGGCGTCGGCCGGCCCAGACATGGCCGCCCGGGCCTGCGAGCTAGCGCTGGCTTGCCTGCGCGGCCGCGGCGGGGATGCGGCGCTTACCCGGTTTGTTTACCGCCTGGCTCGCCGTCGTAAAGTTACGGCGTGTGCTTCCCCGTGCGGCGGGAGCGTCCACCGGATCCCCCCCCCCCCACACACACACACACACACACACACACAAGGCTGCCGTGCTAGTCTGACGTGCCCCGCGGTTTGTCCGCTAATTCTCCTCCGTAATGTTTTTTTTTTTGCTCTCCCCTAAATTGACTGCAGCCATGCGCAGACAGCGAGCCAAAATAAGCCCGCTGGATGCTTATTGGTCGCAAGACATTCCCCGTATGTGACTTTTTTTTTTATATATATATATATATCTGTGTTCGTCGAGAAATCCCGGCAGCCGTGTTTCAAACTCGGCTGTGAGTTTTTTTTTGCAGTTTCCCCGCGACTCCCGAGTGTTGTGAGCGGAGCCGGGCCGGCCGCTGCTCGCTCCCTCTCCGCGCCTCATACAGATGTGCTGTGAAACTTTGACATATCTGAACTTCATGTTCGCAGCGCTGCACCGCGGCCAGGCTTGTTCCTGTTGGTGTGTGTGTGTGTGTCGCCGGTCCTTTGTTGTTTCGAAGGCGTGTTAAAGTGAATGGTTTGGGATTTGTTTGGAGCTGGAGTTTGTTGATACATCCTCGTGTCTTGTCGTTGCCAGAAAAGTCAGATAGTACTGTCTGAGCTACAGACTGCAGTAATAAGACCGAGTCAGTGTTTTAGGGTGAAGTGATAGATTGGTCTTTTCTCAGTTAACTGAAACATCTGTAATACCGTCTTTGTCATTTTAGTAACAACATAAAAAGTAATCAAACTGAAATCAAACGTGTTTTATTTGCATCACATCAAGTTAAATGCAGTATTGCGGTATATGGTTTACATTTTTTTAACATTTACCAATCTTCAACCTTTTCAAATAGGAAACAAACGTCAATCAAATGCAAACCTCTTCCTGTCAAGGTAGTCTAATAATTGATCAAAAGTTCCAGATAGAAATCTACACACCACAGTTGCAGCCTGGTTAAACAGTAACATGTTGTTGAAATAGTCCATTGAAACAGCTGTTTCCTGTTGGCAGCATACCCAGCGCCTATTGTACATTTAGTACAGTTTCAGTAACAAACTAAACTAAAAACACTTCAGATATAACTAATAAGTAATTAATATGTGCATAATTGTAACTCTATGGCTAAGGCAAGGGCACAAATTTAAATGGTTTTCCACTGATGAATAGAAGAGTGTCTTGCGAGGGACAACACATTAGCTTGATTGATGGTGTTATTGATGTTACACAGTGGCTTGTCATAGCGTATTATACTTTGACTGACAGCGTGGTGTATATTTTACAGCTTCACACTGCTTGTTGCAACTTTTTCAACATTTTGTAATGTATTATATGACAAAGTGTTGACTGGTAGTCTACAATATGACGAAAGTGATAGTCGCGTTTCTCAGTCTTGATCCAGAGCAGATTGCTAGTCTTCTGCTGCTCATAATGACATGGGTCGAGCTTTATTTACACTCTTAAGTTTGGCGTTGTCTGCTTTGCTTTCTCCTCAGCCACATTACGCAGCAGTGTGCCAGGTACACTGAGACAGGATGAGTACAATCAAAGTTGTGCTAATCTAGAAACATGGAGGTTTTGCTGTGATCTGCATGGCCGCCCCGTTCCCTTCCAGTAGCAGAATGGATGCGTGGCCTCAAAGGCGTGGCCTGCAGACTGTGAGTATATCAAGAATTGTAATTGTATTGCAATATCTGCTTCAGTTATAATCTTCATCGGTGACATTTTCAGGGGATATAATTATGTAATAGTAAATTACTGTTATATTATACAGTAATTGTGATTTTTGGAATTAAGTTGGTTACAAAAACCCTCTTATTGGAGTGCATAAGCCGAAAAGGGGAAGTTGCACTACTAGCGTCATTAAGTTAAAAGCTCACACTAAATGCTTTATCTTTTTGACCTAATCAAGTACCATATTCTGTCAGCAAGCTTTGGTTAGTTGTACATTCTTATGTAATACAAAGTGTTTTGGGGGGCTTCTTTATCTTTTGTGGTTGTCTCTCAGATGAACCTGCGGTCAGTGTTTACGGTTGAACAGCAGAGGATCCTGGAACGTTACTATGAGAATGGGATGACCAATCAGAGCAAGGCTTGCTTTCAGCTAATACTGCAATGTGCTCAGGAGGCCAAACTGGACTTCAGCGTGGTCCGGGTAGGCCCATAAAATGTGCTTGTGTGTGTGTGTGTGTGTGTGTGTGTGTGTGTGTGTGTGTGAATGAGCTCCATGATTTGTGTTGCACCATCGTGTTTTGGGATGCCCATGTAATGCTGCGGCAGGTAATGGAGACAGTGAGTCTAGCCTCTTCCCTGTGAGTTCTTCAGCTAATGCACAGTCATGAATTATTATCCTCACTTTGCTGAATTAGTCCCTCTGGTGTTTTGCAGAATGTTTCTTTTAAGTCATGTCACTAAGCTGATTGCTCTTCTCGCTCTCTCTCTCCCCCCGTCCCGCAGACATGGGTTGGCAACAAAAGACGTAAGCTGGCCTCCAAGGTAGAACAGAACGGAGGCATGTCTCATTCCCTATCCAGTCACGGACTCGCCGGGGGACTGCTCTCCAATCACACATTAGCTGGAGGCGCTCTGTCCAATCACAGCCTGGCGGCGGGGCCACTGCTTCCTGCTGAAATGGCTGCAGCGCGGAACATCCAGAATCGCGTGCACCTTCTCCCTCCATCCTCGTCCTTCCCTTCTTTCTCGTCAGCATCTTCCTCTCCTTCCTCTTCTTCCCCCCTCAGCAGCGGGAGCAACAACAACAACAACAACAACGACGTCATACTGACCGGGATCTACTCTCTCAACTCCGTCCCCCGCTCCCAACCGAGACACACAGCCCCCCCATCTCAGCCAGACTCTGAGCTTGCAGCACGCACTTCCTCATCTCTGATCAGCCAGGCCCTGCAGAGCAGGAGCACCTCCACCTCCTCACCCCTCCACTCCAAGCTGGTCTCACTCTCTCAAAACCTCCCACCCCTCACATCTCCCTCAGGGCCTTTAGTCTACACTGCAGTCAGGAAGGGAACCTTATCTCTCGGGGAGGCAGGGGTAAGTGCAGGAGCAGGGGTAGTACCTCACAGCTGGACTAGGCAGTACGGCACAGCAAATAACACACAAACTCGCCCTTGGACCTCTTCCTCACAGTCCCAGACTCACCTTCAGCCCAGACCTCACTCCAACCCCCAACCTCAACCCCCTGCCCCCCAGAAGACTCGGGTCTCCCTCCCAGTAAAAAACTCCAGCCCGTCCTCTGAACAGACACCTCGTATCCAGCAGGTCTTCACCTTGTCAGAAAGAGGCGAGGGGGAGAGGCTTAGGCCGAGTCATGCGTCTACCCGGAAAGGCCAGGAGAGTCAAAGGCCGGCGCCCCATCCTCTGGACACCAGTCACAACTTCTCCATCGCCATGGAAACTGGAAATGAAGAAGACGAGTGGCAAAGGGAAGAGGAGTTGGCAAATATGGCTGCTCAGACACACATCCACAGGGAGCAGGCGTCAGCCAGCCCCACTGGGGCTGAAGTGTCTGTGGCGAGGGGAAGCCACACACCCCCTATGACTAGCTCCAGACCCGCACTGCTTCACGGCAACACAACCCTTCAGGGCAGCTACTCGCTCACAGCACAGACCTCACTTACAGGGGAATCCAGCTTACAGGTAGGAGAAGTTTGCGTGTTGTTCCCGCTTTCCTTCAAAGTGAATAGAAAGCATTAACCTGACCGTGCCTGTCTTTGTGTGCAGACTTCACTTGGTGTGTCTGCTGCCCCCTGGGTTATCAGCAACTCCAGAAAGAGAACAGTTAGTACTTTTTTTGTTACTTAAAAAGCAAGATTTTGAATTTTTAATATGGACATTAAAAGGTACCTGGTTATTACACACTTACAGTGATTGTAGTCTGGTGAGTTATCGAGCTAGAGTCTGCTTCACCATCAGCGTGAATGTTCTGTGGTTGAACAGAAGCTTGTGTTTCCAGCTGCAGGATCGGACCCAGTTCAGTGATGGGGATCTCATCCAACTGAAGCGCTACTGGGACCGAGGCATGACCAGCCTGGGCTCAGTCTGCAAGGAAAAGATCACTGCCGCAGCAAACCAACTCAATGTAGACACTGAAATAGTCAAGGTAACCATACTCCACAGGGTTAAAAATTAGTTCTGTAGAAGTTTTTTTTATATTCCCAGTAATACAAACACAAATAAATCTAGAAAAGTATGGGTTCCCTTCTGACAGCGAATTTCCGCAGTATCATTGAAAGTAGAGAGATGTTTTGTAAACTGAGAGAGCCTTGTTCACGTTGCCTGGCTACCTGTGTATGACATTTAGTGAAAACAGACTATTTGACTTGTCTAAACTTTTGTGAACGAAAAAGAAAACAGGAAAGAGAGGGCAAGAACTTTTCTAGGTCACAGAAGTTTTCTTACTGACTTACTCAAAGTTGTGTAAAAGTCACGCAGTTATATATCAGGTCCACAGTAGGAATGCTGATGGACTAAATATAGTCTCTCAGTCCTGACACACACATGACCCTCGGCCATCTCACTTTACTGGGATATTTATTGCAAGGAAGAAAAATCTTTGCCTACATAGAGAAACAGCCACTATAGGACCATCTTCAAATCATTGCAATAATTAAACAGCTACTTAAAATTAATTTAGTTTAAGCTTAATGTGAATCATGTGATACTCATTGGTGATAGACTATGTGGTGGCTGTGATTATTTTCAAAAAGTCTTTTTTCCTGACCTCACCTTAACATCCTCAGCCTTACATTCCTCCCATTGGATACTTGATTTTGAAAAACTGATATCCTGTGACCCCTATCATGTTGTCTTTTGTGTTTTTTTCCCCCCAACTGGCAGACATGGATCAGTAATAGACGGAGGAAGTATCGTCTGATGGGTATTGAAATCCCTCCACCTAAAGGTGGGCCTGCTGTTTTTACAACCTCATCCCCAGGAAACGAATCTCCAGTGGCCCTCAGCCCTGACGAGGAGCGGCTCAGAACGCCTGAATTCGAGGATGACTTGAATGATGGGGGATCTGTCTGCCTGTCTGAAGGTTAGGCTGCTGATAACGTGCACACACCAACACCTGCCTCTGTATAAACTGTGTATCTCAGCATTCATGCAATGTTCTGGCTTCTAGATGGCACCATCGACTCACAACAGAGAGACGGAGAAGATGGAACAGATTTGTCCACTGCTGCTCCACAGGCCAATAATGTGGTACTTCATTATTTCTCTGATATTACACAACACAGCCTCATTCAATTTAGCCACTGGTAGAGATAGTGTTCATACTCAGATGTAATGAAATGGATCAGAGCTCATTCATTCTGCTTAAGCATTTACAGTATACGTTTAAATTAGTTTGTAGCAAAAACACTACACCAGCTGTACTGCATTAAACAGATTATTTCAGTTATACTGGGTTTTATGTTAGTGTTTAGGATGCCTGCTGTAGTGCATCAAATCAGCTACCTATTTACAAATAGAATTCCTGACCAATCACAAGCATTTTTTAAGCGCGCTATGATTAACAGGCTACTGTTCAGCCAAACTTGGTGAAAGCAAATTGTTTTTTATCATACAGACAACCTGCAAGTATAATCCATCGTCTTTGTAGGGATAAGTGGAATTATTATTTTTTGTTCCCCATAGATGGATAAATAATCGTGATCTCAGAATAGACAATCATGTTAATTTTAACCATTAGTCTGCAGCCCAGATTGAGATAATAATCATTTAAACAAACAATCCAGCAAATGCTACATTTTCATGTAATATATCAAGTGTAATCACTTTTCCAATTGTTTCTTCTGTACTATTGTTTCTTCTGACATCATTATCATTACCATTCTGTCCAATAATTTATTACCGTGACCGTTCTTTATCACACCATGTTTCATGGTTATAATGAGCTAATTTAGTATAACCTTCACAGCACTATTGTAGAGAAAACAGTTTCCACTGCATTTTACAAAGAAGAATAAAGATGAAGCTTTGTTTTATTTATCCAAAAGTACGGTTTGTTTCTTAGAGAAAACAAATCAAAGCTTATCTACATACAAAGCTCCTTTCGTTCAAAACTGCAATACAAAGTGTTTTACATAATACAGTAAATTACAAAAATAGAACTTAAGGAATAAAATCCAGAGACAGATAATAAAAGTCACCAGAAGACTTACTTATGTGTAATCATATTTTATTTCATTCATATGAAGTTGCGATAATTGGATCTAATCTCTGCGTTTCTCAACAGAAGATCGAAGTAATTGATGAGGACGAAGAAGAAGATGACGATGATGATTATGACGGTGACTTCGTGGCTTCAGACCTAGAGCAAATGCAGGGCCTGCTGGAATTCAAGGTGAAGATGCACACAAGACTATGACAGACTGCCAGGCTGCAATTTCAATCCTTTCTTCAAACTGAATTGTTCATGCAAATCTGTCTGTGTGACGCCAAATAAAAAACATTTTCACTCACAAAGATCTCAAGCTCTGAATTAACTTTTTGCCTCTTTGATTTCTTGTGTTTCAGCACGAGGAAGTGCAGTTCTTAGAGACTGAGCTAGAGAACCAAAAACAAAGATACCAGGAGCTTGCAAACTTCACGAAGAGCCTGCTCAGCGCTGTGAGGAATAATGACCTGGAGAGACAGCAGGTGCTCACGTTTACGCACTGATCAGATCCATTAGAGAGTCAGCTTGAAGTGAAACACCACAGTTTATAGAAATATCTAACCTGACGTCCGCTGTTGTGTGCGTGTTTAGGAACTCATTGACAGTCTACCTCAGCCTTCAGACCAGGACTGGGACATGACTGTGGGGAGAGGAACCCAGCCTGCTGCTGTGTCAGCAGACGCACCCTCCGACCACGACAACTCCCCGGCGGCCGGCGCGAGCAGCGCGGAGCCTCCAGCGGCCCCGGCATACGAAGAAGTCCCGCTGGTCACCATTAACGAAGACGATACGACAACTGAAGTTACTGAGCCCTCTGCATCAGAGGAGCAACTGCAGGAAGCAGAACAAAAGTGACTTATCATGTACGACAGCTCACATAGACTCATGCAGATGTTTTCACACTCCACACGGGGACTATATGGTCTTAACATTTACACAAACACTCTGGTAAACTCATGCTCCACGCCCAGTGCCTGTGGATTGATGCTTCACTATGACTGTTGGGCTGATAAATGCCTTTTTTACTGCATATCATTCGCCTTGCTCTGGACCAGTCCAGAGAGAACAATAAATGACCTCTAACTTATCTGTGTCTGTGTGTTTCACTGTGAAAAATGACACTTTTTTAATGCATCAAAGAGTTATTTAAGTTTACAGTAGATGTAGAAAAACACTATAGATGATTTAAAACCCCTATTTGTAGAAAGAATCTGTTTCACGCACAGTACTGGCTGATTGTTTTGTAGATTACAGTTGCGGACAAGGACATTGAGTATACATGTATGTCATTAAACTGCAGGACCACCATCCAATTTGTCCAGATTCTAGTCATAGAATCCAAACATGACTAATATACAACAACACTGATGGCAATGACTCGGTGTGTTCTCCATTTGGGGGATGAAAGATTCGAACTTAAACCACACATACAATTAAATTCAACTATGACAGTATGTCGATGGTGAGCCAGGCTATTAAAGTTTGAAGTTGAAGTTTTGACAATGCATAAACAGACTCAGACATGCAGTGTATATCCATTAACTCGCCACACAAAGACTTGTGGGTGAGAGGGAGAGACAGAGCTGGAGAGAAAGTGGATGAGCTTTAAGCCTCTTATTTCCTCTTGGACTAGGGATGGACAGGCTTATGGAACAGTGGCTTTAAAACATTCAACTTAACTTACACCCTTAGGATCAGGGACTTACGGTCCGCCGCAAGAGGTGCGTGTTTTGCTCCCTGCGACGTTATCCGACGTCAACCATACTGAATCTTTGTTACAACACCGGTGACTACATACAGTCGCAAGGAAATGGTCCCATCACCCGGATGCATGCATGTCACGCAGCATGTCATACAGCATCAAGTCCCCCCCCCGCCCCCCCCCCTCTCTCCGGATCTGCTGCTTTGGTTTGGACGGGGGGAAATCCTTAACTGAATTGCGTCATAAATACGTCAATAAACTCTCATTCACTGACGATCAGGTACCACGATAGCCGCCATATTCGCATCCATGGCAGGGTAGCGGTGCTCTCGGCGAGCCTATGGTCCAGTCATCAGCGCCAACTGTTCCCCGCGCCGACACCCCCCAGATCCCGTCCCGGTCGCGGTCCGCAGCCGCACAGCTCGCGTCTGACCGTCGGAGCAGAACGAGCCGGACTTCCACGGAGGGGGGACGACATGCAACGTGGAGCGGGGGTCTAGGCGGACTACGATGCCTTAGACTCGGAGAGGGATTCCTGGCACAAGATGGAGGTAAACAGCGTTAGCAGCGAGGTGAGTCGGCGAACGCGTGTTTTGCGGGTACGGATCGGGCGGCCGGCCGGCGCGCGCTGAGCTCGCCCTCGGACTGGCGTCACGAGCCGCGATGCGCGCTAACGGGGCTAGCTCGGGCTAACAGCTGGGCGCATGTTTTGTTTGTGTCGGACTCTGCGGGGTTTTTTCGCTCGTCCGGCGGCCTGGGCCGTCCCGTCCCGGGCTTCTCTTCTCCGCCGCCGCTCCCGGAGGCTCCCCCGGGGGCCGTGGGGTGGGGGGTTGGGGTGGGGGGGCTCTGTGTCCCGGCTGCTCGCGGCTCCTGTTGTTGTTTACTCTGCTCGTAGCTTTAGCTCGCGTAGCATTAGCGCGCGGCTAGCTGGCTAGCTGACAGCTCGGAGGCTTGAAAACTTGGAGGCGAGAAGTTTTTTTTCTTTATTCCTCCTCCGCCGTCCGTCCGATGGAAGAGCTGGTAAAGTGTTTTTTTTTTGTTGTTTTTTTTTTTTTACGTGTCCACTGCAAAGAAGCGAAAATATCCGTGCAGCGTTAAATTCCTTCAAAGTTGAGCAGCAGCCGGGTTCAGTGTGTCCGGGGCTGGCTGCTCGCATGATGCTGTTATTAGCTGTAACTTCGGGTTTGTAAGCGACGGAATATCGTTAACTGATAACTGATTGAACTATTCTCATATGCACAACTCACGGTATAGTAACTGCGTTAACAAAGTGCTGAGTTGAAATGACCTCTACATATTGTTTCCTCCAGGCTGATTACAACAGGGGACTCTTTAAATGACTGCAAACCCTTGTTTTCATTACAGGCGAACTTATCATCACCATCAGACCTTTTAGTGAAACCAATGCTACCTTTTTAAAGACCTCTCGAAATGCTCTGTGGAAAGGTTCCGTTTGTTTTTGCATGGGCCCCATGATGGGATGTGTTTTTTTTTTTTTTATCATGTGCAGCTGAGTTAACCTGACATCCTAAACCTCTCCATCTCTGGGATTCTTTGCAGTCTTTTACACCCACAGTACAAACTGTCTGTCTGTCTTAAACTGTCTCTCTGACTGCTGTGACTGTTTTTAAAGCCAGCAGAAAGCTACAGCAACATGCATGCTTTGTTGAACTAAACTCCTGGTTGCATAGAAATATTCAATCATTCATCAACTATTATGCCCCAAATATGACTATATTACTGTGTTTCAAAAAGTTCTACATCTTTTGTTACAATGAGCACTTTTAAGCCAGTGCTCAGTGAATGCTGCTCCTTTTGAAAGCTGCCAAGATAACAGAAGCGCAGACGTAAACATTAAGATTAGCCTCTTATACTGGAATAATGGGGATGCTGTTTTTTTTTTTTTTTTTTAATCCACTTTGTATCAATTTTGACCTTGAAGCTAGTATTTAATCAAAGTATTGCAGGTATCAGTGATTGTGAGATGATATTATGTACGGCTGCCGGACATCTTTTCAAATGGCTGAAAAAGGCTCGCCTGGTTGTGCTGCAAGTGTAGGCTGCACTCTGTTACAAGCCGCGATGAGCCACAGCAAAGGTGGGAGTGAAAATGTATGTGTGAATTATGACACAAGCACTGCCCTGGCTTTGGCTGGCCTGGATGTTATACCAAAGAGATGCACCGAGGCTTACATTTTGACATTTTTCTGTGATATGTCTTGCTTTGAAGTGTACATCTTGGCTGATTTGAATGCGTATGTTGTTAATGTTATTCTATAGAACTGAGGCATTGGAAAGTGGTTTGTTGGCCTCTGTTCTGAGGATGTACGTGAGTGTATGTCGGTGGCTCCACCCACTGAGTGGGCTTGCGTAGCGGTATGACTCATCCCCCCTCTTCAGAGGCTTGATGGAATTCAACACACAAACACACTGGACTGAATACATCATGCAGGCTGAGCTTCAGCACAGAACTGAAATATGCAGACCTGGATAATGTTAAAGTGGTCCGTCAGTTTATTCTCTGATTTAAATGCTGATGCCGACTTATCTGACAATTTCACAGTGTTTGGCTATTTAAATGAACAAAAGAGAGGCATAAAACAGGCTCCTAAATGTGACTCTGAGTAAAACAAAACATGTCTAGCTGTGATCTTTTTTTAAAAAAAAACAAACAAACAAAAAAAAACAGCATCTTGTCATCATGATCAGCCCGAAGCCCTGAAAGAACTAGACCCTAGTTTGTCCTCAAGAGGCTGAATGCTGACTGCAGTCCGAGCAAACATCAGACTCTCAGAGCCAGTCAGACATGTTGTTTTTGCTCTGGCTGGGGATTAAGCTAGAATGCTAATAATGGGCTTTATAGGGACAGGATGAGAGCTGGACAGCTGGATGAGCTTAGAGTATAGACTCCATACTGTTTGACAACAAATAGAGAGCTGCAGTTGGAAAAGTGAAAGCGCACTGTTATTGCATGTGACTCATTGATTTCATCTGTTGAATCTTCCATCATACACGTGGGCGTGCAGCAGCTGCAGTCATAGTCCTGCTCAGCTGAAAACAAGGATGAACAAGCTTTGTGAGAGTGTTTACTGTTCCCGACTCCTCTGATGAAACTTGTTGGTTTGGCTGCAGGTCAATGGGCATGAGATCATGGACGAGCCCATGGAGGAGGGAGAGTCTTTCTCACACTGTGTAAGTAATGGTGGGCTTGAGGTCTTGGAGCAGATGTGTATGTAGGATGACATACCTGCTGTCTTGTGTGGATGTCAAATACTGATACTGTTTGTGTAGGACGAAGGGACATATAAGGAGATTCCTATCACCCACCATGTGAAGGAGGGCTGTGAGAAAGCTGATCCATCTCAGTTTGAACTGCTCAAAGTCCTCGGCCAGGGCTCTTTTGGCAAGGTGAGGAAACACGGCAGACCAATCCAATGTTTCCATCAGTGCAATCGTGGGCATTTGTATCTTTCTAAATTTCCCCTGTTCTCTCAGGTATTTCTTGTCAGGAAGATCGTGGGTCCAGATGCTGGTCAGTTATATGCAATGAAAGTTCTAAAAAAGGCATCTTTGAAAGGTAACACAACTTTGTTTTCAGTCTACATCCACAAAAAAAAACACTATACTGCAAATCGTCAGTATGTTCTGTCCTCAGTGTTGAATTTCTCTCTCTCACTATCTCTTTTTGTTTTGTCTCTCCAGTCAGGGACAGAGTTCGCACTAAGATGGAAAGAGACATTTTAGTGGAGGTCAATCATCCCTTCATAGTGAAATTGCACTACGGTAAGACAAACGTTCTTGTTGAGGTGGTATGCAGGCGATTATATATAATCATACAGACTGCATCCCAGTTCAGGTGGAATTAGGGATAAGCTGCTTATGTGCATCTTCATGTTCCAATCAGAAACATCATTTGTTAACATCAGTTACCAGAATATTGTGCGTGTTATTATACAGTTACAGTTATAACAGGAATTAGCACCAATTAGCCAAGTTTATTGTTGGTTCAGTTGGTTGTTGGTTCATATTTTTATAATATTCCCACAATACACATAAAAACAATGATTAAAAACAAGGAATCAAGCTAATATTTACTTTTTTCCTGAAATCATATCAGTGTTGTTAAGAGTATCTTTGTTTACACGTGTCACCTTGTTACCCAAACACTTGGGTGTCTGTGTTGAAATCAGATTAGCTTGCAGGTAATTTACTTGTTTCCTTGTCTCCCAGCCTTTCAGACAGAAGGGAAACTGTATTTAATACTGGACTTTCTCAGGGGAGGGGATGTTTTCACACGCTTATCCAAAGAGGTAAGCTGACGTCCTATTGCCTTACATCTCATTATACTTTAAGCTTATTTGCACTGTTTTCTATCTGTTATTTTTTCTGCCTAAAAGAAAAGGTACAGCATGTCCTTTTCATTCAAGAATTTAATGGTCTTTAAAAACATTTTTTTATTTAATATAGTTGTTAAATTCAAACTACATGTATTCTTTAAAAAAACCCAAACAATTGTTAAGATGACAGCTACAAATGGAACAGGTGCAACTTTTATAATGCAAAAGTATTTCAGTTATTTTATAAGAGCATAAGTACTGCCAAGTCATTAGTCTCTCCTGTTTTCTGTTTGCTTTTTATTCAAATTATGACTTGAATTCCTCATGGAAACAGGAGTGCTTTTCTTGGAATCTTTATTCGCTTTTAGATCATCAGTAGCTTGTCAGTTAGAGGCTCGGATCAGCTCTTTTCAAATGCTTTCAGGGAACTGAAACAATGTGCGATTGTTCTCTAGATAGACCTTGTGTTGAAAGCATGTCTCAGAACCAAAGCGAATGCTGCTGGCAATGTCAAATCAACAGCTTGTTGAATCGTGTAACCTATTTGAAATGTTGATATTGTGACAATAATAATACTCTGTTTTCTCTCTTTGTGGTTACTGAAGCTTAATATTGAAGTTGTGTTTTTTTTCTTTGCTGCTGAATTTCTTTCCTCTTCAGAGTTCAGAGAGTAAATTTGTCCAGTTCTTATCAGGTTATGTTTACAGAGGAAGATGTGAAATTCTACCTTGCAGAGCTGGCCCTGGCCCTCGACCATCTGCACAACCTGGGCATAGTTTACAGAGACCTCAAGCCAGAGAAGTATGAATCCTAGACCTCACCTTCACCATTGACCCTTCAAACCCAAACCCCACAGTCATCTTCAAACTCAGAAAGGACCTGCACATCTGTGTTTGGTTCCTTTATAGATATTTCTTCTCAGACACATAAAACCACTGATGATTTTTGACTTGCATATGTATGCTGTATGGCTCTGGCCGTCATCACCTGCCATATTTTAGTGCTTGCTCAAGAGGCATTACTCTGATTGCAAATTAAAAAAGTTTCATTGTAATTTCTACTGAAAAACCATAAGATATTCATGCCCCCCCCCCCCTTTACTTCCTACTGACTATAGTAAAATAGTGTTTGACTGAGATGAGCTTTGACTGTATGTGTGCAATTCTCAAAGACCTAAAAGCAAAATTATTGTCTTAATTTATAAAGAGGAAATTATGCTAAAAGAGACACATTTTATGTTTGTGATTTTAGTTGTTTATTTGTAGTTTTACAATCTCTGACTGGATGTGTCCATTGTAGCTTTGAGTGGAGTACTCTGATGTGTTATTTCTCATAATTAGCAGTCAATTTGAAACCTCCAGAATTTAAGAAGAGATTTGCAAAAAATTCCCAAGACCTCAAGGGGATTTTAAGGAGAAAACAAAGCATGAGAATACTTAAATACTGTCATTGTAGAATTGTTAACTTTTCCTGGAGAATTGTTTGAGCTCACCTCCATGAAAAAACTGTTTTTGTCTTTCAGCATCTTACTTGATGAAGCTGGACACATAAAGTTAACAGGTATGTTTTTGACTAAATGTAATGCACATGTAATGTTGGACATATTTTCTTCATTGATAAAGCCATTTTTAAATTTGAGAGAGTAATTGAATATTCTGATCTAGTTAATAGTCTGTAATTAAGGAGTTTCATATTAAATGATTTACTGAGAATAGATGTATGACTCCTTTTTTGTCCTTAGGCTGACTTTCCTGAGCAGTTATTTTCATGTTTCTTTTACCAGGACCTAAAAGAATAAAAGTTTTACATTCTACAATTACTAGATGTGAATGTGACCATTTTGCTTTGCTGTTGTGCAGACTTTGGCTTGAGTAAAGAGTCAGTAGATGCTGATAAGAAGGCTTATTCCTTCTGTGGTACGGTGGAGTATATGGCCCCTGAGGTGGTCAACAGGAGAGGACACACGCAGAGTGCGGACTGGTGGTCTCTGGGAGTACTTATGGTACACAAGCTCACGCAAACCTACACACACTGCCTCATCTTTTGTGCTTTGACCTTTTTATGAACTGATTAGAAAAGAAAATCATGTTGATTAGAACTCCTTTCTTTCATTGTGTGTTTGCAGTTTGAGATGCTAACAGGGACATTACCATTCCAAGGGAAAGACCGCAACGAGACCATGAACATGATTCTCAAGTGAGTCATTATTCACGGCATAATTAAGACACTCAAAGTATGACAGAAGTGAGACAAGTTTTGATATGTAAGTAGGAATCAACTATAGCTTTTCTTTTTGTCCATATTCACCTGTCGTTCTCTACTCTTTTCTGCCCTCCAGGGCTAAGTTGGGAATGCCCCAGTTCCTAAGTTTGGAAGCCCAGAGTTTGCTGAGAATGCTGTTTAAACGTAACCCTGCTAACAGACTAGGTAGGTTGCATTAAAGCTGATTGTGTGAGTGTGTTTGTAGACCTGTTAGAATAAAAGACAATGAAGTGTGTTGAGCCTCACATTGCACCCCTCGCTTAGCTTGAGCTTGTTAACATTTTGGCATCCACATGAATCACATGCTGAAAACCACTGAGAGAAAAATGTGTGAACGCGTTGATCCTCTGAAAACAATAAAAACAAACGTGCCAGGTTAACTGAACCATAGTGATCTGTGTCTATAGGGGCCGGGCCCGACGGAGTGGAGGAGATCAAACGCCACGCTTTCTTTTCCACCATCGACTGGAATGTGAGCACACACACCCTCTCATTTCGCACACATGTAACTGCTTCTGTTGAGGATTCACACCTAACAAACGGTTGGCTTGGTGACTACTGGCCATCAGTCTTGGCCACACCAACTTGTGTGTGTGTGTCTGGGCAGAGGGCCAGTTCTCACTGTGTGTGCACTAATAGCCCTGCGTGAGTGTTTAAGAGCCAGCAGGACGCTATTGGCTGGACCAGGCTGTAGAGGCATGGGAAAGGGGTTAATCTGGGAGGGGTCGTGACTTCTCTTTCACATATGTTCATACACTCAAAACAGCCTGTGGTAGGCGTTTGATTTCTAACACGTATGTGTGTTTTCTGCATGTGTGCACCTGTATTTTCCTCAGAAACTGTACAGGAGAGAGCTCCATCCACCATTCAAGCCTGCAGCAGGTAAACCAGATGACACATTCTGCTTTGACCCAGAGTTCACCGCTAAAACACCTAAAGGTAAATCTACACCTACACACACACACACACACACACACACACACACACACCCCCACACCCCCACACACACACACACACACGTTCTGTTCACATGCTTTTGAAAAGCAACAGCCACTCCTGCAGCCATGGAAACTGCAACTGAGCACTGACTACAAGAAATAACTCCACTTAATGTAGTGGGTGTTTGTATGTTCATATGTCTATTTTATTAATTATCTTTGTATATTTAGACTCCCCAGGTATCCCTCCCAGTGCTAACGCCCACCAGCTCTTCAAAGGCTTCAGTTTTGTTGCTCCAGCCCCTATGGATGAGAACAAGAGCTCCCCGTTGCTCAGCATACTCCCTATAGTTCAGGTGAATACATAATCTCTACTTTGAATGCCCTCTAACACAATTTACACAGGTTAATTATTAACACATTAACTTTCATACATGAAGGTCACACACAGATATTGTTTTCGTCTTTTAGCTTTTGTATGAAGCTCAATTGGTGCTCAAAAGTTGGAGAATAATTCTATTTATCTCCAATAGTGGCCATTGTGCAGCATGATACTAACTAAAAGTGTCTACTGCTTTTATTGTGGAGCTTTACAGTTTTCATCTGGCAAGCAGCGCCCTTGCAAACACTGCAGTTAACACATCTTTAACTGTTACTGAACAATTATCACAACATTTTAGCTGACAAATGTCTTTTCATTATTTTTGTAGTGGTGCTTACACACTTCCTCTCTTGACTCTACTGGCTACCTGTGTTCAATTTGACAATGGTACCCTAGCCCTGCAAGCTCAGTCAATTTCTGATGTTTCTACAAAGAAGTGAAGTTAAAATGAAATTGAGTGACATGATGGCATAAACTACAAAAATAAAATCTTGTTGCAAAACAGCTACAATTATCCTTAAATGGATGTTGTGTTCCACTGCAGACCTGCACCACACACAAACATGCACACACTTTGTCCTCACCACGCTCAGCATGGCTCAGTTTCTGCCCATAACTGTTAGTATGACAGCATTTTGCCACCCCTAAGTTATGTGTGAACAGGGAGCCAATATTGCTATGGCGGTAAATCTGCTCTGAAAGTTTGACAGCTGAATATGTAGTAACATTACCACTAACGTTCCACTCACCCCGTTCCACGACGGTGAATTTGTGGATAAAAGTGTTAAAACAAATGCTGTGGGAACACACTGCCATGATGGCCTAAACTACAACACACTTCTGTTGTCTTGTATGGACCAACAGTGGACTGTATTGACATTGTAGTGGTTTATTTGTTGTCACATCGAATGTCCAGGCATGGCTTGTGAAGGACAAAAGCTGGAACACTTTCTAATTGATTCAGTTAATGACAAAGAGTGTAATTTAACAGTTCAACTGTTGTTCCAGATGCACGGGGGCTCAGCCAAGTTCTCTGATCTGTACGAGCTGCAGGAGGACATAGGGGTCGGCTCCTACTCCATTTGTAAACGCTGTGTACACCGAGTCTCTGCCATGGACTATGCTGTGAAGGTAGCAAGTTGGTTTTTATTAAAAATCCACCATCCAAGTGCATTTTCTGAGGTTTTAAATTCCTGGGGAACTAGAGGAGTGAATTGGATGACCCCAGTGTGGTTGCACATTTTTCATATATTGGTGTCTCTAGAATATGGGTTCATAAAAGTTTCAGAACGTTACAGTGTATGAAATTGCTGAAGATCGAGTAGGCATGATGATTGTGGTTAGTGTTGCCAACGGACCAGCAGAGGGCAGCACAGCTTCAGCTCCCAGAAACCTTACACTTAAAACAATGCTTTGCTGATGCAAATATCTTAACTGCTTTAGTAGACAGTAGAGAGATTGTTTCAGCCAGTACGCTCTCAAAACTCATGTCTGTGTTCACATGTGTGTCAGATTATAGACAAAATTAAGAGGGACCCCTCTGAAGAGATCGAAATCCTGATGCGATACGGACAGCATCCCAACATCATCACTCTGAAAGACGTCAGTAACATTTGTGTGCGAGCATTTCATGATGGTAACGTTTTTGGAGTTATTAGTCACTATACTGACGGGTTGTCTCTCTGTGCCTGCGTGTGTGTGCATGTGCCAGGTGTATGACGAGGGCAGGTATGTATACCTGGTGACGGAGCTGATGAAGGGAGGGGAGCTGCTGGACAAGATCCTTAGACAGAAGTTTTTCTCTGAGAGAGAGGCCAGCGCTGTGCTCTACACCATCACCAAGACTGTTGACTACCTCCACTGTCAAGGGGTGAGGAAACACTTCTGTACATATATGAGCATGAGTGAAAATTAGACCTCTTCTCCTCTAATGTTCTCCTCCTCCCCAGGTAGTACATCGAGACCTGAAGCCCAGTAACATCCTGTATATGGATGACTCGGGAAATCCTGACTCCATCAGGATCTGTGACTTTGGATTCGCCAAGCAGCTTCGGGGAGGCAACGGCCTACTCCTCACCCCCTGTTACACCGCCAACTTTGTGGCACCAGAGGTGAGAAAAATTATGAAAGCAAATGCTTGACGCAGTGTAAGACTTGATACCTGAAAGATACAATGTAGGGATATGGAGAAGGAGATATAATGGAAGAAAGGATATGAAGTGGACAGAGAGTGAAGGGTTTTTCTTAATTCCCATTGTCAAAATGCATCCTTGATGGTTTGTCTCTCTCTTTGTTTGGGTCCAGGTACTAATGCGGCAAGGTTATGATGCAGCCTGTGATATATGGAGTCTCGGAGTTCTACTGTATACCATGTTGGCAGGGTAAGACTGCACCCAGGAACAACTGTTTGAGAATTTGGCTTCAATTTAGGATGGAATAATTAGTAGATAATAAATAGCCGACATCGGTGCTCTTGTCACTTACTCTGCTTGTGCTGTTGGCATTATCATGGATATTTAAATGTGCACAGGGTGACGTTTCACCACCAGCTCTCACTGCAATTTCAGATAGTTGTATTCATGATTTGTTTGATTACAATGTAATGTTTGTATAGGACTTTCAAAGCAGCAGTTACAAAGTGCTTTACAGTTAGTAATAAAAATGCATAATAGTACACAGCATGATATAAGCAATATAAAGAAACAAAGATCAAGATTAAAAGACACATAAAACCAATAGGAATAGGAGAGCAGCAAACTTCAAACTTATAAAAACACCAGCCTCTACAAGTGGATTTTTAAAATTTTTTTAAAATGTGGTACAGACTCAGCTGACCTGACTTTCAGCTGTTGTAGCTAAAACGGTAAAAGCACAGTCCTCCTTTGTTTTGAGCCTGGACAGTGGAACATTTAAGATCAGTTGGTCAGAAGATCTAAGTAATCTTGGAGCAGAGTATTGGGTTATGGGATATGATCATGTGTTTTGCTAGCCTCTGCTTTTTACCCCCTGTCAGGTACACGCCGTTTGCTAATGGGCCAAACGACACGCCAGAGGAGATTCTACTTCGGATAGGATCTGGAAAGTTCTCCTTGACAGGAGGCAACTGGGATACTGTATCAGACACCTCAAAGGTATGCACACTGACACCTTGTCGCTAATCACTGCTGGTGGACATTAAAGCAGATTTTCAAAGTCTAATACTAATTAATTTTGTTTCTGTTATGTCTCTAAAGCACTTTGTACACTTGTTTTTGCTACATCAACTGAACGCACTGTAATCTTTACATTTGATCGTACTTCGTTCTGTGATTCTGCAGAGGTAGTGATAAAATATGACTGTAAAACTGATGACTGAACAACAAAGGCAGCATCTTTTTCTTATTTGTTTTTATCAAAACAAATCCATCAGTGAAACATCAGCCAGTCGTGTTTATGGCAACACAATAATTAAACTTGCATAGCATATACGTTTCTAGTAAGGAGACTGTTCTTTCCTCACATATTTTTAAGACTGGATGTTTTTCTGTGTTCCAGGACCTGCTGTCCCATATGCTCCATGTGGACCCTCACCAGCGATACACAGCAGAGCAGGTTCTAAAGCATTCCTGGATCACCTGCAGAGATACGCTACCACACTTCCAGCTCACGCGCCATGATGCACCACACCTCGTCAAGGTGAGAATACACCTCCCTGGCGTTATGCTTTGTGTAACATCGGGATCAAACGTTTTCAAGTAATTTGCTACCAAGTGGTGGCATTTAAGGGGTAGTGTTACCTCAAAGTTGAGGTGGGATTACGTGGTCTCACATGCGTTAATGTGTACATATGGGTAATGACACTAGACTCCACTCACTATAGAGTTTCTAAACATGGAAGCTCATCATCTCTCCGCACTAGAAGAGGCTCTGAACTCTTCTACATGAAGTGCCTCTTGACATGTACTGTAAAAGTGAGCCTGATCCTTGGTGATTCATACACTTCTAATCTCATCTATTACTAATACCAGATCCAACAGAGCAGATGTGTCCCTCCTTCTATCTTATCTAGCCACATTATCAAGGGCAGATTCTTCTTTCAAATGGAACTCATCAGGTCATATTTTCGACACGAGAAGTCGAGTACACATTACGTTTGAGAACGCTGTTGCTAGGAGACTGACAACAAAAAAGGATGTTGCCTTGTTCACTTCACAAGGGTGAACATTTTTTTTTTGTATTCCAACATCAAGTTTAGGATAGAAAGGACAGGTGGGATAAAAAGAGTAGATAACAAAACTGACATTAAAAATGAAAGGAACTTCAATGGATGCCGCTATCTTCCCTCATCTCCCCGTGTGGGATCAGTTGTTCCCCCTGCAGAGAGAGGTTGTCTGGGCAGCATCCTTACCAACCATAGCTAAACTTTTCACCCAGTCATGCAGAGAAATGTCAGGCACCCTGCACAGGAATCTGCTTCTATCTGTGATCCAAAGCCTGTGATCATAGGTGAGGGTCAGAACAAAGATCAACAGTAAATTGAGAGCTTCGCTTTGTGGTTCAGTTCTCTCTTCACCACCTTTACAACAGACTGTCTCACAGTCCTGTTTACCCTCAGCAGATGACCCTAAAAATCTTCTTTGGTACAATTATAGATCTTTCCCAGGGCACGTTCTATATCGTTGTTTGTTCATGTAATGCAACAGATAAGAACTGTGAACATATGTGTCTTTGTAATTGACTGCTTAGTATTTCATGATGACATAATTTGTTTCTACTTTTTAAGATGTATCTGCACTTGTTAGTAGCCCGGCACTGCTGCCCCCATCCCAAAAATGTTCCGATAATGAATGACATGTTTCTGATTCACCTCTGAATATTAGATAGCAAACAAACGTAGTGTAATAAAATGTTGAATAAGCTTGATGTTAGGCACAACTCAACTGAAAACAAAATTTGGGCTTGTTTGGTCGCACAGAATTCCCTAATCTGTGCTGGGCTTGGCACCCAAATGGGCTATATCACACTAACAAAGTGGTAATAGAATTACATCAAAGCTACATCCAAGTTAAAGCCAAGTGTTTGTTTTGTGGTTTTCCAGGGAGCCATGGCTGCCACCTATTCAGCACTGAGCCAGAAGACAAGTCAGCCGGTGTTGGAGCCCGTGGCAGCGTCCAGTCTAGCCCAGAGACGCAGCATGAAGAAACTCACCTCAACAGACATGTAGACACACACCGCTCGCCCTCCAGTTTTGACCTCACTCTCAGTCGGAGTCTCATACGCAAACACAGATGTGCGCGCACACACAGACCGAAGTACTGGCCAGTCAGACCTACTGTCTCCCTTTTTAATCTATTTATTTGACACGACCGACATATGCACGCATACACATACATGCACACTCACACTGGACGAGGTTGCATTGTGAAGAAGTCAGCTGAAGAGGAAGAGGGGAAACTCACATATCTGTTACTGCTGGGGAGACAGACTTGTATTTATTTCCACAGCTTTCATATGCACTTGCCCTCCTCGCCTTTCATTCTTTCTTCCTCGTGTGGGGAAGAAACGCACCAGCTGATGTTCTCCTTCACTGTGATTGGCTGATTCGAAGCTGCTTCGGTAAACTGTGCCCCCCCCCACTGCTCTTCATCTCCGCTCTGCCATCCTCCCCCTCCTCAGTTCTCTGTCCTTCCCTCGTTTGCTTTCGCTCTCTTAACTTCTTTTCTTCAAAGTGAAGTAATGGTTTATGTGTGAGAGTGCTGGCAGGATGATATTGACTGAGGGACATTGCAAGACTGTTTCCTCTCTTAAAAATAAAAAGATACGATTCTGCTGGTGGCGGATTATAAAAGTCTCTCACGATCAAAATCATCTGCCAGCCCTTTTGGAAACATAAATGCATGTGTGGACAGAACCTGTATTTCTTTTCCCTTAAACTTCACCATCTGACTCACGTTACTATGGGATGCTAACAATGTATCAAAAGAGGTAAAATAAGCTGCAGGTGGACAAAAGATGGTGTCTAGAGTTAGAAAGTGAAACAATGTGGTAACAACAGATATTCTAGTTTGCAAAAAAATATATAAATATATAATAAAGATGTTGAAGATGAAGAGCATGTGGGGGAGCTGTAGGGATTTCTCTGGGGGGGACGGGACGTACCCCGTCAAACCAGGGAGGCTGAATTAAAAGAAAAAAAAATTTCCATGGATATCTCTTCAAAAAGATATTGTGGAAATTGTATGATATTGTATTTATTTCATTTGATTTTTAAGATTCTATTTTTCTTTCAAGTTCTGTATATATTGACATTAAAGATCATTATTGACATGCATCCCGTGTGGGCTGAGCTGCTTTGTTCTATCACAGACATCTGCCAAGTGTTCAGAAGAAGCTGAAGATGATCATTTAAGGCAACAACTGTAAGAATGATTTAAAGCCAATCATCAATATGACAGCAAGACTGTCACTTTTTCTGCCACCATTGTGTTTACAAGTTGCAATGACATGATCACATGTTGAATTCCCATTCACTTTTAGTGAGGCAGTGTGTTTTCTTCTTTTACTTTCTGATAAAAAACATTGAAATCTTTCTCTGTGTAACAGTAGCACAAGTAGATAACCGCTATAAAGTCAGCAAACTGACTCAGTAATGAGTTACACAGTTTCCAATTTCAGAGAACAAGTAAGGATGTAACAGCAAACCCAGAGTATATTGAATTAAATGAGGATGCTTAATGGCTTATTAATTGAACTTTTGTTAGAATAAGATTGTGTTATGTCTTCTTTCAAACTTTACATAGTCTCACATTAAAGGGTTATTCACTTAAATAACAAAACGTTTTCACTCTTCTTTAGCTTTGGTTTTACTACTATTCTGCCAGATCTTGAGATCTCCATGCCTGACATTTCTGCCACCAACCCACTACAATACAGGTGAGTGAAATGTTTTTGGTACTTGAATCACAGATTTCCTTTACTGGAAAATGTGTCCCTAAAAATGTTGGTATTTTTCAATGTTATCAGCCTCATAATACATTTTTCACACTCATTGCCTTGGGGTAGCAGCAGAAATCTCAAAACCTTGGCCAATTAAAGCAGCATTAATTGATTTTTTTGGCCACTTGGCGGGGGAGGGGAACCAGATGTAAACACAACACTGACATATTATCCCCTTTACAAAGGTCATATGGTGAACGTGTTGGCAAACAATTGCCTATTTACGCATCCAGCTGATATGAAGCAACATTAGCATTCATGTGGAGTCGTGTATCTGTTCAACCTTGGTCTCCATCAACTGAGTGAAATGTGTGGCTCTTCAGCTGCTGAATACTCCACTATTTTCACCAGCCAGCGGCCAACTTCGCCTGGAGCTGAGCAGGTAGTGTAGGTAGGTGGTCTACCAGAGCGGGTTCAACAGCTGCCTGCTGCTTGATACACTGGTGATGGGAGCATCGAGCGGGAACCAAAACGTTAAAGGTGCGGACTGCAAAACCAAAACAATGAGCTCAATGATGCCAAAATGCTTCGCAGAGTGGAGGGGAAAAAATTCTCTGTGGGTTTGTCACTAAGAATGAGCACTCCTGCATTACATGAAAGTTATTTGATCCATTGTTAATGGAAAAAAAATATTGATTTAGTGCAGCTTTAAACCCGGTGGGAAAATGTGTTTTCTATATGAAGCAGCTTCATTTCCCTTTGTGTCCTCCCCCAGTAAACATACACGGGATGCAAAGCACGTTGGCCGCCGCTAGGTGGTAACACTGTCCAGTGCATGGGAAGTCACATGGCTGTTGAACACACAGCGTCCCTCAGTGGGTCTGTGTCCTACCCTTATGTAAATGATCAGTCTCGCCTGCTTCCATTTTGTCTGTCCAACCCCCCGCTCCCCTGAGAATATGAGCTCCTCTAAGCAGTGGTGTGTAAAGAGAAGTGTGTGTGTGTGTGTGTGTGTGTGTGTGTGTGTGTGTGTGTGTGCGCGGTGTTGTCAGAGCTGTCATGACCAGACAGCGGAGGATGGAGATCTAGGCAGCAAAGCAGATGGATTGAGGCACGAGGACTGCTCCCATCAATGCACACACAGAAACACACACACACACACACACACACACACACACACACACACACACTTTGGCCTATGGACCAGCTGTTGTCCTTTTTCTGCAACTGTCTCAGCTGACTCCATGCCCTCTTCTCTCTCTCTCTCTCTCTGCTGGGTGAGATGCAGTTTCTCGTCGGCCTGGGAGCCGGGAGGTAAACAGTGGGGCTAATTGTTTTGACATACTGCTCTTTGTTTTGGCCTCCTGGTGCTAATCAACCACTTGGCTAATAAGTCCGCCTGGCAAGGACAACACCGCAGTGTTTGGGCTGGGAGGAAGTGAAAGAAGGGACAGGTGCTGCAGTCACAGTCGCGGCCCACGTTTGCTCGTCATCCAGAGTTCCCACAGTGCTGCTGTGGCTGGGTAGCGCCCCCGCTCAGGTGTGAATCTATTTATCCTCATTAACGAGCGTCTCCCCAAAGTCAGCCAATTAACACGCTGCTCCTAATGAAGCCATTAGCTGTCAGATGAGGTACAGGCAGTGCTTGTCACCGGTCCACTGTGTGTCTGTGTGTGTGTGTGTGTGTGTGTATCCACTCTAATAAAAGCAAGAGAATTAATGGAGTGAGCGTGTGTGATAATGAGTTAATGTGGAACAAGCAGCACGAGCAGTGATCAGCCCTCTGTCTCAAATGAAGATATCAGACACAGTGATTTACACTCTCAGCGCCATAAACAGGGCTTTCTCCTCTCACATATACCACTCATTCATGTGTGTGTGTGTGTGTGTGTGTTTAATAGACATGCTGGCAGGGTAAGTGGGATGGCGAAAGCTCCTTTCTAAACACAGAGCATGCCACTTGGCTCTGTAGTTTTTTTGAAATAAGACCTCTTAACGGCAGGTGTGCAGCCGTGTGTGACCACTTGACATCACATCAAAGTTTGCAGGAGTGTCGGCCTCAAAATAACAAACTGAGGACGTCACTCAGAGTTCCTGTGTTCCTTAATGGAGCCATCATACGGCACAACCTTAATACGGTTTTAATTGTCAAAGTAATTGCAAAGACATGAATGCCACAGCCTCAACAGAGAGGAACAATAAGATCACAGAGGCAGCTGTTCTCCTGACACCGTTTTTTACAATTAATTGTCAGTGACTGAACATAAAAATTGGAGATACCAGGTTTCTGAGAGCTTGCACTGATCTTATGAGACGAGGTTCAAAGAAACTGAATTTCACATTTTACCAGTTGCAACAAAGAACTACAATTAATATTTATATTCAAGATGATTATTATAGACTTTCGTTTTGGGACACAAACTAGACTGCCCCACCCTGCCAGAACTGAGGATGTGAAATTGATTTTACGTTACATGGTTAATCATATTGCAGATTCCTATGTCTTTAGTCTTCTTCTTCCCCCCCTCGTCCACTCTGCTTTCATCTCTCCTCTGCTCTCCGTTACAGTTGCTCTGCAATTGATTCTGTCCTCTCGTACACTTTCATTACCAACAGAGGTCCTCTGCCCTCCAGTGATCAGTTATCAAGTTTGGTTAAATTCACTCTGAAGTCACGTCAGTGCACTGCAGTAGTGCGGCTGCTTGTATTTTCAAGTGGGCAACTATGAGCGCAAATACACCGAAAATGTGATGAATCACTGTGTGAATGCTCCCTGCAACAAGTGGGGAAAAGCATTGCCAAAAAATGTGTTTAAAGCCTACCATTCAAATTCCACAAAAGAATCTGTCATTCCTAAGCAAATTAAAGCCTCGGTTTGATAGGATGCAGAAAACAACAATTTCTTAACCACTGAGTGTCAACATTAGATGGTTTAGCTTTTTACAAGTCTGGTAATGGTCTGAAGTCAGGACATACTTTTCCAGAGTTAGTATTCTTTAACAGGACGTCCTGTCTGCACGTGCCGAATGTGTTGCCAACAGTAGATTTATATGTTTTGATAATATAAACATGACTGTTAGTACTTTAGTATATTGACTTCAGTAAGTATTGGAACTTTGGTTTTTAAAAATTATCTTTTTATTAATGGAGTTTGGTTGCCTCTCACAGAATATCTTGTTAAAATCATCATTTACTTAATGTAACACACAAGTGAAATACTGGTGTAATAGATAACATTATTTTCAGTATGAACTTTATTCCAAAACGTAACATATCTATTTTAAAAGAAAATATTTTCTTCACTTTCATTGTTTCACTTATTAAATAGATATATTATATATTATTATTTTGAGTTATTCGTGTTGTTTTTTTTCTTTTTGCTGTAATTTCTGTAATTTATACATGTTTTATTGCAAATTTAGTTTGTACATTTAAGACTCAGAAACATATCTCTGCTACTCAACTTAAATCCTCTAATCTTTGTTTTCTTGTGAATTAGGGACTACTGGATTTTTAAGATGTTTTAAGGCCTGAAAATTATTTAAAAAACAAGGGGTAAAAAATGATTTGGTTGAACTCATACAGACATGTAGTATACAGCCGATTATGGGGATCACAAGTGGACATTGCTTTGATTACACAAACCAAAAAGGTGGGAACCACTGCTTTAAGGCATTGGTAAGTTACAACACAACAGAACAACCAGCACGGAGACAAGGATCAGACCTATAGTGGCCTGACAGAAGAGGTGTGAAAATACATTTATGACCTTTCAATAATCTCATGCTGGAAGAGACACATGGTAGAAAAATAAAGGCATGATGTGGACTCCATTATTTTATAAACTTGAAGTAAAGGATGAGACAGAATTGTCCAAAAGTCCTCCAACCATGTGGCCGACTAGCAGCCGATATTGATTAGACCCATGTATGAATCCTCTCATGTGGGTCGCTGTTCAGTTCCCGTCTGTGTTCTCTGTATGCCCCCCCCAACACACACACACACACACACACACACACCCAGACTTCCTTATTAAAGAGATATGTGATGTCGAATGTCCTCTCTTTGACCTCCTGCTGTGCCAAACACTATCAGTGCCTCGCAAACTTTTTTTATTGCTTTCTCAGAAAAGATGTGCTACTCTGCTTTTAAGTTACTGCTGTCTCATCCCAATGTGTTTTATTTCACTTTATTGACCTTCAGAGATTTTTTAAAGCTTGGGAAAAATAACACTATTAATAAAAGCTTTGGAGAACAATTTATTTAGAAGAATCTGGTTACCACTTTTCTTTTTTTCTTTTTTACACTTTTGACTTCTTAACTTTCAACCAAAGTCTTTGAAACAGGATACAGAATAAATTCAAAGGGAACAGAAGGTTCGAGATGAGATGCAATTATGAAAAAGGTGTGAGTCAGCCGGTCCCATTATCCCCTGCCAGTAAACAAACCGCTCATCCTCCAAACTGCTACTACACAAGTCACTACTTCTGCTTCTCTATTGTTGCTGTCCTGTCTCATGATCAGTCCGCTCTTACTCGGGATCTGATTCAGTGGCTCAATTATCTGCTGGTGCAAAGCCGTGTCATCCGACCTCGAGCATTTTGGGAAAATAATTACCTGAAGTTCATCATTTAATACCTCTGAAATATGCTTTCATCTTGCACCTGTTCAATTTTTCTCACTGTCCTTTACACATTTTCCCAAGTCAATCATTTTTTTCACTAGTGAATTATTTATGTGGAGGCATCAGTTACCCTTTAAAGGCATATTCCGAGCAAAGGTTTTTAAGCATCTCCACGCTGAAGCAGTGTGAGGTGGAAGAAGCTCAAGGATACTGCAGTGCTGCTCTGGACCTTGGCTTGCTTTGCTTGTTTGCTCGGCTGCTGGCTCGTCTTCCACCCAGGGCCATTTTCTCCCCCCCAGAAATCAGGGATTATTTCAAACTAAAATAGATGGATGGAATCAATCAGCCATGGTTTTACTTTTCCCTTCTTCTACATAACCGCCCCCTTTCACCTCCACCCTCACACCCTTTCCTCTCTCTCTCTCTCTCTCTCTCTCTCTCTCTCTCTCTCTCTCTGTCTCCCCCACCCCCCTCTCAGGGCTGCAGACTGAGGAGATGCATAAATTCAGACACATTAGTATTCCAGTCAGGCTCTCCATTTCAAGGCAAGGCCTAGCACCCTTCCGCCTCTCCTCTCTCCCCTCCTTCACTCTCCCTCTCCAGCTCTATTTTTGAATCATTTAAGCAGCCCTGCATCTATAGGCCTACTTATTTCCAAACCCTCCCTAAATTATTTTTAAGGCATTATGAGTTTTTTTTTTTTTTTTAAGGAATATAACTCTATTTTGCCCTTGCATGGCCAATTATATGCAGCTGTAGTCTTTGAAATGAGATTCATCTGCTTCTGATTGTGTGTGTCTGAGTCTGTGTGTGTGTGTGTGTGTGTGTGTGTGTGTGTGTGTGTGTGTGTGTGTCACTGTGTTTTGCTGTCAGGCCCAGCGGCCCAGGCGATAAATCACGCATGTCTGATTGAGGAGGGCAGAGGGCCCGGACAATAACATTTCAGTGGAACTGCTGGAGAAAGCGTCTCAGTTTGCTGTGATCCGTAGAACCTGCAGTCCTGCAGCCAAGGTCCTGTTGAACCACTGGATATTTTACAGCTGTTAGTGACATGAAAAACTTGGAAAAAGTTGCCTTTTGACATGACATTGAAGCCAAGTGAAGGTTATGCTGCTTTAGCATAGTTTATACACACTGGTGTGTATAAATGCATACATGGAGCATAATATTCTCTTTAGCAGAATTGTAATCAGAATTTTAAATTGAACCCATCTTCAAATGATGTAAAAATTTAAATATTATTTAGACTATTGAATAAACAAATTAATCATACATTTTAATTATTGCTTTCACTATTTTTATAATAATAATAATAATAATAATAATAATAATAATAATAATAAGTTTGTATGATTTTATACCTACTTCTAAATATTCAATGTTCATTCATCAGAAGTTAAATTCTGTTTTGGACAGTGAACAGTTGTAGCAAGAAATTGTTTATTACAACATACATAGTTTATTTCAAAACATAATACAAGCTTTATACTGAAAATAAATAATTACTTGAGCTGTCATCGAAATTTGGAATAAAACCGCCGAAACAGTTCAATCTTACTGAAAATATTGTTTTTTTTTTGTTTTTTTTTAACATTGCTAATTAGAGTGCATGAATAACTAAGAGCATTTGTTTAAATTAATGACTTCAAAAGGGTAATATATAAAACTGTACAATATTCGAAAAAATACTTAAGAAATAAACCAATAACAGGAGTATTTAAGATTATAAAATTTTGATACTGAACGTACAATAAAATTATAGGCAGGTGTATAGCGTCGTCAACCCCTCTCTCTATTCTCGGCTCTGTTTCAGAGTCCACACAGTTTATATGGTCGAAGATGATTGAAATCAAATACATGAATTTATAAATAGCTGTAACTGTGTGTGGCTTCATAAGCTACAGGCCATAAGGGAGGAATTTAATAATAAAAAAAACCCTCCAAGTGCTATTATGTTGGTAGCAATACCTCTACAACTGGAATGAGGGCCTATATCTGCATATGCAAAAATAATTACAGATCTGCTACGAGTATGTTACAAAATAACCGCTGTAGATAATGGTGAGAAGGAAAGCATCGCATGAGCTCGAGGGAAGCATGAGGTGGACTGTAAAATGGCCCCTGGTGCTGCAACAAATCAATTAAGGAGAAGTGATAATATTATTGGTTTTTCTCTCCGCTGATCGTACATCAGAAGCAAAAAAAAAAAAAAAAAAAAAAAAGTTAGAGAAGCCCGGACAAATCAAAAAGAAACCATCGGTCCCATCTTATCACTATTATCGAGCTGATGAGAAGTGGTGAGACAAACCAAAGGCGCTGGCAGGTTATTAGGCACATTTTGATATTTATATCCGTGATGTAGAAAATAATTTGGCGGGCTCCCGTGGGTAGTCTGAAATGTGACGTCTGATATGCCGCTACAGAATAATGCCCTCATGACAGTCAGAAAATGACGAAGGCTGAGCAGGTATCTCTGTCATTGTTATTGTCGTGTTTCAGTGCTGGAGGCACCTGGAGGAGTGTGCGCCGGGACGGGCTGGAGTGAGGGGGGGGGGGGGGGGGGGGGTGCCACCGCGGGCCCCTGCAGCTCGAGAGTCTGTGCCGGGGTGTAGGGGGTGTGTGTGTGTCTGGGGGGGTGGGGTGGGGGGGATTCCTCCCGGTGCTCCGGTCAGAGATCGTGGCACGAGGACGCGTCCCCCGCGCTCCCGCCGTGAGAGTAGGGCCCCTCGTGCGGCGGCGGCGGCCCCTCGCCCGGCGGCGTCATGCGCTTCTCCTTCTGCCGCCGGTTGCAGAACCACACGCGCACCACCTCCTTCTCCAGCTGCAGCGAGTCCGCCAGCGACGTGATCTCCTGCGCGGACGGCTTGGGGCACTTGAGGAAGTGCGTCTCCAGCACCCCCTTGACGCTGACCTCGATGGACGTCCTCTTCTTCCTCTTCCTCCCCTGAGCGGCTATCTTGTCTATACTGCTCGAGCTGCCCGTGGTGGAGTCCGCCTCCTCCAGCCACTTGTTCAGCAGCGGCTTGAGTTTGCACATGTTTTTGAAGCTCAGCTGCAGAGCCTCGAACCTGCAGATGGTGGTCTGGGAGAAGACGTTGCCGTAGAGCGTGCCCAGGGCCAGACCCACGTCCGCCTGCGTGAAGCCCAGCTTGATCCTCCGCTGTTTGAACTGCTTGGCGAAGTGCTCCAGCTCGTCCGAGGTCGGCGTCTCCTCGTCGGAGTGGTCGTGGCAGTGGTGCCCGCCGAGGTCGCTGTGCTCGGGGCTGAGCGTGTCCCTGAGGCCCGGGTGCATGCCTTGGCCCTGCGGGTTGGGCGGCGGCGTGAGGCCGCCGTGGTCCAGCATGCCGTTGACGGTGAAGCCCGCCTGGGAGTAGATGTTGATCTGCTGCGCGCCGGTGATGGACGAGCTGTGGGACACCGGAGTGCCCCAGGCTCCCGGGTGGTTGCCGTGGCTGTTGTGATGGGGGGAGTGATGCGCAACGTGCGGCGAGCGGTGGTGGATGATGCCGAGCTGCAGGTCCTCCCGGCCCGGCTTGACGTCCTGCTGCTCCATGGAGGCCGACCAGGGGCTGCCCTCCGACAGGCCGCTCGCCCACTGGTGCCCGAGGGGGTGCCCGTTGCTCTGCACGCTCTGCAGGTAGTCGCTCTGCAGGAGTTTCTGGTGCCCTCTGTAGGGGCTCGCAGGCTGCATGGCCTGGCTGTCCGGGTGGATCATGGGACTGGAGCTGAGCAGGGTGTAGGGGCTGGAGGCAGCTGTGGCCATGCTGGCTGCTGAACCCCACCAGTGCTACTGAAGCGAGGGAGCCGCTCAGCCTCTGACATCTCCCTCTCTCCGGAGTCCTCGGCGGCAGCCCGGCGCTGACTGACAGCCCGCGCCGCCACTCACAGGCCGGCCGGGGCGCGGTGACGACGCGCGGCGGACCAATGACGGCGCGGATGCCCGAGAAAAAAAAAAAAAAAAAAAAACCCCTCCGCCTCTCTGGGAGCTGCGGGCAGGAAAGGGTTACAGGCGGTCGAACCGGAAGTGAGTGGGGCTGCAGGTCCGGCGGGTCCGGCGGCGGAGCGCAGTTCCTGCTTATTAATTAAAGTTTCCAACTGATTTACGCACGAGTTTACGGCCGCTCCTGTCACCCTTGAGCGCGTGCGAAGGAGGAGATTAAAGCGCAATGGCATTTGTTAGACGTGCCAGCACTTAATTTGGAGGGATGCAATCAAACCGAGAGCGGTTCTCACTGCTAATTATTAACTTTCGGAGAATACTTCCTCAGGTGTTTATGGCTCCCCAAGATAGTGTTTACGCTAAAAGTGTTTTTTCTACGCACAGCGCGCTCGCTATCCAAACCCAGTTTGGTCAGACAAAAAAAAACAACGCGTGCCATGGGCCTATAATTACAATTTAGTTTCTAAAATAAGATTTTCATTAGATATTAAAAATGGAACATTTCTCTGACAGCCCTCACACTCTTTACACGTGAAACCCTGCGCTCATCGGACCTATTTAGAAGCTAAAACTTTCTCATTCTTTTTTTTTTTTTTTTTGCTTTTTAAAGGAAGTAAACGTGTCCTCACGCGCTACGCGCTCCTACTTCCAGTCTTTAAGAATCTCATCAGGTCCCCTCAGACATGAAAAAGATCTATCTGCATATCTGAGAGCTAACTTAGCGGCGTAATTATATTTGCCATTAGGAGACCGCGTCCCAGTCCCCTTATTGGTTTGAAATTCCATTAAATATATTGCCGGAGCTCCCAGGTTAAGCTTGATTTAAATTTGCATACATTTTCATACATTTAGGAGAAATAAAAGAAGGCTGCAGCCGCCAGAAAGTCATTAAAGAGCGCTGAGCCGAGGAGCTGCTGGCGGGGAGACGGAGGCGGAGAGAGGACAGAGGGAGGCCGGAGCAGGTGAGCTGACCGCCGGCTGGATGCTGCGGACTGGGCCGCCGGAGGGTGGGGGGTGTGGGAGGGCGGGGGGGGGGGGGGGGGGGGGGGGGGGGGGACACAGGGCCTCGGTAACCGGAGGACTGACAGGCAGTGAGGGGAGGGCGATGACAGGACCGGGCGGCTGCAGCCTATGGGCCTGTAGACGAGGATGGGAAATAATTCAGCTCCATGTTTGTTGTCGTGTTCTTATTCTAATTCCGGTGCGGCGCTGCGTGTGAAATCCTTCATGTAGTTTTTTTTTTTCTCTCTCTCTTTGAAACGTCGTTAAAAGTGACTGAATATTTGATGGCAGTGGCAGGGTTGTTCCAGTGGCCTCGTTTTGCTGAACTGGATTGCTTCGTTTGCGTCGTTATGGGGCGAATTTATGCAGAATTGTGCGCAAGAAATTAGAACATTTCTAGCACAGTGGTAATAAGAGTATTTCAGCACAATTCCTGCATTTCTTTGCGTGTCATATTAAAGGGCGCACCAGAGCAAATTGATTTTGGAGGATGAGTTCTCCATCTAAAGAAAAAAGTATCATACAAACTAATTTGATTAAATCTGAGCTTCTGTAGTCGGTATAAAACAAACTATGAGTTTTTAAGATTGGTTACACTGGTTCCACGATCAGAATCGCGAGAAGAAAAAAAAAAAAAAAAAAAAAACGCAGCTTAAATATTTATTTTTTCGCCTCGTTACAAAAATAAAAGTCTGCATTTCGGGGAGCATGAAGCAGACAGGAGAGGGACTTGGAGAGGGGGTTGTATCGCTCTCGATAGTCTAAGTTTCTAAGTGTAACAGATGCTTCTCTAGAAACGCTCCTTGTGCTGATTCCTTTTATTCACATCAACATTTTTCTGCCGTCGAGCGCGTTTCCATAGCGAGGCGAATAAAAGGCAAATCCCCGCTCCGCGCCTCCAATAAAGAGCCCATTCACAGATAACCCGAGCCAGCCCTGCTACACTTACACCATGCAGCCCTGCAGCCTCTGTCCACCGAGCTGCACATTACTGCAAATAACACCAACTAATCACGCGTCAGTTCCGTCATTTTTGTCTTTATAAAATGGCAGTTTGTGCGTGTTTGTGAAGTCTGCTTGTTGATGTTTATTTGGCAACTGGAGTAAATGTTTTGGTGATTATTTTGGGACTGGTTTGCAGTAGGCAGAGGAGTAAATAAAAAGACGTGTTAACTGTAAACATCCAGTAGGTGATAAAAAGAAAATCTATTTTCAGAAACAAATATTTATTAATGCCTTTCCCAGAAACATAATAATGTATCCCACTATGAGCCGTAAACTAACTTAATAACTTAATAGACCTTATAAAGATGTTGTCTAAAAACTAATTATGCAGTTAGATTAATTGTTGTTCCGATTTCTTCTTATTATTCTTCTTCTTCTTTAAGCTGCGTTGAGTTTAATTACTTCCTGGCTTCAGGTTCGTTACAAAACAGGAAGATTTGTGCTCGTTAACCCACATTAGGCGAACTATAAAATACAGGCTATAATTCTGCTATGGAGGTTTGGTGTGTCTGTGTGTCTCAATGTTGATCATTTAAAAAATATATATTTTCTATTCCATATGAAGGATTAAATAGTGATTCAGCTCCGCCGTAGTTTTTGTGGGCCTGTGTTATTTATTTCTGAAAATGATAAAAATGTTGATGGAGTTCGTTTTGGTGTAAAAGTCTAGATGTGCTCAGAGTACTAGAGGGCTTTGGGAATTAAAAAAAAAAAAAAAACAGGTTTTAATGAATTTGTTTAGTGTTTCCTTTGCCTACATGCTGCAGTCTGCAGCCTGCAGATAAATCAGCTTTAGTCCGCATGCAGACAGCCTCGGGCCTCCGGGGCGGGACCTGTCACTCGGTGTCGTGACCTTTGAAAACTTTCCCCATGAAGCCTGGATCTCTGCTCCATGGCCTCAAGTTAAAGAATGACCTGACACGTATCAGTCCGTCGTTGCCCCGACAGTTTTCTGCGCGGAGCTGCGTTAAAAAGAGGGGAAACAGGCCTTTATTTTCTATTTAACGCTGTTAAATCCTGGTGGCAAATTCACAAAATAACCTTTCTTTTGGAGTTCTAATAGAATTGAATTTTCTGTCGTAATCCAAAGCCTTCGTGTCATCCCCAGAGTTTAAACGTAGTTGTTTCCTCATCCCTGACATCCTCGACACGCACTCCACAGCCTCCCGGACAGGAGGAAATCGATATTCCCATTAACCCGTGACGTCGCTAATAAAGGACAGTGACACCGTGTTTAAACAAGACGGCCCTTCAAAAGCAAACCCGAAACTAATCTCCCATCGTGTCGGTGACAAGCCGTTTGTTTTCATCATCAGCTTGAAACCAAAACGTGTGTTTGAGCTGTTTCTGATGGAAAAGTGCGACGTGTCCATCTGTCAGTGTGTGCGTGTGCGTGTGTGTGTGTGTGTGTGTGTGTGTGTGTGTGTGCAGGGGTGAGGAGGAGGAAACACACTGGACACACACCAATGAGTGGATGTATAGGAAGCTAAAAATCATCCCATGAGAGCACACAAGTGTAAGTGTAGACGCACATTCATAATGCATGAGGTGCGTCTGTTTGGGCTGCAGTGCGAGACGCCGGTTCATGGGGTTGCATGTGTGTGTCAAAGTGTTTTCAGGATTGAAAGGTTTTTGCTTTTCAACAAGTCTACGGTGAGGTCCCGGGACTCTTAGGAAAACCTGGAGAAACCCCCCCCCCCCCCCCCCCCCCCCCCGCAAACACACACACACACACATCCGAGTGTCCTGTTCGGATGTTTCAAGGCGGATTTGGTTGAAATTGTTTCCACGAAATTCAGCGAGAAAAACTTCACTCGTGACATTGATGACATGGACATTTACATTCAATAAATGTGCAATCAGCACACACACCGTGCGATTGATTCAGGAGAGTTTTATGGTGTTCAAACAGTATTGTTGTGATGTAATTCTACGTTTCTAACGATATGCAATCTTTATTTTTAATTATGGATCTCCCCCGCTTATTATCCCCGCGGAAGAGAAGCAATTAATACAAGATAACAAGTGAACCAAGCTCCCCCTGATTCCGATGATCAGACGGGTGTGATGTTTTTTTTTTTTATTTAAGGATAAAAAAGGATTGAAAACACACCTGACATTGTTTGAAAAAGAAGTCTCACTTTGAGCTGGGATTACTTCCAAATGTGTGCACTTTATGGAGCCAGCAAAGCTCCTGAAATGGCATTAACATCATGAATATGACTCCGCACTCTGATCATGAAATGTTTCAGTCTTTGCTTAAGGATCGTGTTAATGCAGAGAAGAAGGTTTGTAGAGCAGATCCATATATGCAGACATCATGCAAATGTATTTGAATATGATGTATGCAAGTACGAATACGCCGTGTTGCCATTTTATTGACCGTCATGACAATATTCTGACAGTGAAGATATAGTTAAAACACCCTGGATTTTATTTATTTATTATTTTTATCAGGATTAAAGTTGTTTTGAATTTCGAAGTTCCTTCAAAATTCATTTAATTTCCTGGAACGACTGAAAGACACCAAGTGCAACGTGAAGCTTCAATTAAATGTCTTAGGTCTGGATATTAGTATTCCAACTATGATGCAAATCCCAGCGTAAAATTATTTTTGGTTTTGTAGTTAATTAGAAAATGAATTCAGTCAAAACAACACACAGGCCTGAGGTCAGAGAGTCTCTCAGCTCCTGAAAATGTCTCGGAGAACAAACACTCACTCGCACAAAAGCAAATTGTTGCAAATATTATTTTTTTATTATCTGCAAAAAATTGAAACACCTGAGCAAAATTGAAACTGTTTGTCCCTCTTGCCTTCCCTCAAACAAAGGGAATGTTTTGTCAGAGAGATTATTCATCACTTGTGTGTGTGTGTGTGTGTGTGTGTGTGTGTGTGTGTGTGTGTGTTACAGGTGCTGTTTGCGGAAGAGGCCAGTACATTGTCCCTGGGTCAGTGAATGAGCCAAGGTTGGTAAAAATTTACATAACATTACCATCTGTTAAACTTCAAACTGCTCACACACACACACACACAGACAGAGGAACACACAGTATCCTATAAACAGAGAGCAGTGAAGAAGAGCAGAGAGTCTATAGAAATGTAATGTATGCTCTTCAGCTCCTCTCCAGCTCCTCTTCCACCTCCTCCTTCTTCTTCTCCTCTTCTGTGCTGAGAGCAGAGAAGAGCTCGGGGTTGAGGCCTCTGCCGGCACCAGCGAGGACGAGAAAGGACCCGAGGAGCAGGAAGAGGACGGACTTGTTGTGAAAACTTCTGTGCTCGAAAAAACCTCTCAATCTTTTCTCTCAGAAAATCAAACGCTGAGCGAACATCCCGGGTGGATTTCATGTGGAATATCAGCAAGCTCTCTGCCACAGCTAAATAACCAACCAACATACTTTCCCCTGTGGCCTACAAACCCCCCCCCCCCCCCCCCCCCCCACACACACACACACTCTCAAACGCACACACACATAAACCGGTCCCTCTGAAGGAGCAGGCGGAGCCGGCAGTTGCACATCTGCATTTCAAACACAGACTCTCTGGGATTCATTATTAATTAGCCTGCTGAGCCCTGGAGGACTGGTGATGCTGCCGTCACACACACACACACACAAACACACACGCACACACACACGTACACACAATCACACACACCCACACACCTCGTGACCCCTCTGCCCCCTCTGCTCTACAGTTAGAGAGTCCTCACCAGAATACTGAGCCGTACAGGAGCTCGACCGCCCTCCAATCACATCACTCCCCCTGATTTCCCGGCTTAATGTTTGGTAAAGGATGATGAATTACAGGACTAGATGGTTTTATTAAGCTGAGCGCAGTGTAGCTGTGTTTAAAATACTATATTCAATTGAGTTGTTTAGCACAGCACAGTGCTAAATGACATATGTGAGAAGATGAGAGGAGCCTGAAGAGCTGTACTGGTTCTTATATCACATCAATAAACATTACAAATCTCCTTTCTGCCTTTGTTGGCTCCATTCTTTGCTATTTGTGGGAAGCAGGCTTGTTGTGTAGCTGACTGCTTGCCTCTAATTTAAGAGTGTTTTCTGTGTGTGCCACTCTGTGCATTAACCTCCACCAACAGTAGATAGAGGCAGATCAGAAAGACACACAGCGATTATGCATGAAGAATGTCTCCAGGGTCCAGACAGAGAGAGAGAGAGAGAGAGAGAGAGAGAGAGAGAGAGGGATCAAACACACTGCAGTGGGAACCCCTCTGTCCACAACACACGTCCCACCGCTGCGCAAAGTTGGGGCTGTGCAGTTTACAAAAATAAACACGACAGGAAGGGAACGAACGTGCTGCTGCAGGTTACAGCCTATTGTGTGGCTCTGCTGTTGCCCACGGTTGCATTAGTATGCAGGGAGCTAACGTTTGATGCGGAGATCATTCAAGAGCATCAGATCGTGCGTGCTTCTCTGACAGGTTTGTGACGGGGCGATGTGTCGACTAGAACTATTTAAATGCGGAACCTTATGTCTTAAATGTAGGTTGTCTCCTTGGCGCTGGAAATGGAGGAAGTTGGACATTTTTTTAATTGGTTGTTGATAGAAGAGATTATAATCTGTTCTCCTGCAACATGTGTCTCCATCCATCCATCCATCCATCCATCCATCCATCCAGCCTTCCATCCGTCTATCCACCAGTATGGCTCAGATAATATTACCATGGCCACTGGGGCTATAGGTGGGCAGTCTGTGATCTCTCACCACACATCAACACCTCACCGATTGGGTCGCTCAAGGCTATAACCCCGGCTCTGATAGGGCAAGAGGCTCTGGCAGTAATTTGGACATAATTGCATAATTGAGCAGGACTCCACCATCATCACCTTCTGCCTCTGAAGTCTTCAGTTTAGGCCTCACGGTGGCCGAAGCCGCTGCTCAGCTGTCACCTTCCATCTCTATTCAAACTGATGCGGCATGAGAGGAAAACACGCTCTCCCACTGCAGCATCCCGGTGAGGATCGGTGCCTCTTGAACCAATTGGATCTGATTCAGAGCCAGCAGTCGACCTCCGCCGGGAACAGACGCTTCCTGGTTTCGTAGAGCATTCTGGGTAGTGCGGCGAGCTTTGCAAAGGGAAAAGACCACTTCTCGACAACACAGCGCAGCCTTTGTTAGATGTGTAACGAAGAATCTGGGGCAATCTAAGAATCTGCACAAATGTTGTTACAAGTTCTCGCTCCGAAAGGGAATTCTCGTTCCCCTTTCGGAGCGTTCCCCTCGGCCCGCTCTTTCGTTCAAAGGAATGTACATATGATTTTTGGTTTCATACCAATTCCACCTGGAGTCTCGAAGGGAAGAATAACAAATATGGGAAACATTTAATCCAGAATAATATGTTTATCCAGAGACCTGTGGATTTGGGGAGGAATGGACCCCCTCTGATGTGGTCTGCTGCCAGTGTGTGTGTGTGTGTGTTCATGCGTGTGTGTGTGTGTGTGTGGGTTGCTGTGTGTTTGGGTTGGACGTGTGAGACGGGTGAAGAGACCCTCCACCCCCTGGGGCCAGGAACTCTGGGTGAGGAGGAAGAGAGGTCTAACACACTCTCAGATTTCTAAAGTGTGTTTGTGTGCGAGCTTTATGTGCGTGCGTGTGTGTGTGTGTGTGTGTGTGTGATACAGGATGTGACAAAAGCTATGCAGCAAGTGAGTTGTCGGACAGAACTGCAGTAAAAACTAGAAGCATCTCAGTCATGGTGGTGCTTCTCACAAAGAAAGGGTTTTTTTCAGCAGGAAAAAAAATATAAATCTAATCTTTCTAACCTCCCTCTGTATTTCTGCTTGTGGGGTTAAGTGTAGAGAAAATACTCAAAACTCAGACGAATTTGCACGTGTTGTGTTTCAAGGAAAATTCAGATTTATTACAGCTGGGGTTTACGTTTGTCGTTTTGTCATTTTGAAGTAACAGCTTAGCGGTCAGAAGATTGACATGTTAACAGTTTATTTAGATTATCCAAACTACTTTTTCCAAAGGTAAAACTCCAAGCGAGCGCACTCAGGGTGATGTAAATAGTCCCAAGTTGCAAAAGAAAACTGTCTGCGCACACAACTAAACTGTAAACTGTGAAATATTTTCAATTTACGTGAATGCGCCTTTGCGTCCGTTCACGTTGCCACAGAGTTTCGTCGCATCTTTTCATTGACTTTGTAATCGTGCAGCCTCTAAAATTCACCTCACATTCTTTCTGAACAGACAGTCGGACTTTATAAACAGGCCGCAGAATTTGCTATCTAGTGAGTTAGAACATTTTTTAGAGGGGTTTCTGTAAGAAGTGTCCTTGGAGCTAACTTCATTAATTAAGGCTTCAATGGCAAAATAAGTTTTAAAATCGTCATCACAGATGAGTCACACAAGCTGTGAGGCCCGTCCCATCACGGTCCTTTTATGTCTGAATAAAGCCTTGACAAAAATTTTGCTCAGTGGACTAGATGAGTTGAACAGATATATCAAGCCAGCAACGCCACCTATTCTATGTCTAATGTTTAAAATCTGTCTGATAGTCTGGATGCTGGTGTTTTTTGCCCCGTCACACTTTTTGTTAGTGACGTCACAACACTTTGGTGAGTACACTGTTATCATAACTGATAGAAATGGTGGTTCAAACTACAGAAATAAGACCCAAGTCACTGTAAAGCCAAATTGTCCTTTAAAAACAGGACACTGCTCATGCATGCTAACTTGGAGAGTACAATGTTATCATTATACCATATAGGAATGATACATACAACCAGCAATTCATTTAAAAAAATCTCCAAATGGAGACACACTGACGCATAAAAGTGACACAACTACCTCCACTACTACTACTACCAGTTCAGTATGCCAAAAGTACTAAATCCTGCTCCCTTTCTCTTCTCCCTCTCTTGCTCTGACTCCCTCTCTTTCTCTCTGAAAGAAGGTCTTATTGTGGCGATGTCAGCTGTCTCAAGGGCATCCAGAACAAAGAAGCTTTTCACCCCTCTGCATATCCTTCTCTCATCCTTCACTCTCTCACCTCTCATTTCTCTCATTCCGAATCCCGTATCACGCAACCCTCTCATTTGTTTGCACCCCCCCTTTCCTCTTCTCACTATTGTTTTGGCATCCTCATGCGGGTGGGATACGTATAGTTGCTAGTGAGCACACTTGCAGGAGCAGGTGGAAGTAAATGAGATGAGGACGGTAACACTGGTGGAATATTAAAGAACAAAACCTTCGGCAGGTTCCTTGATTTGGACTTGATTTTATTCGAGATTACTCTGCTGCTGCTGCAGCTGCTGGTGTGTGTGTGTGTGTGTGTGTGTGTGTGTGTGTGATATACGTCCTGCATGTATCTGTGTCTGGAATATGGAGGCAGGAGGAGAGGGATGTATGAAGGCAGCAGCAGCTGGTGGAGATACACAATGTCAAGAGAGCTCAGAGAGACACAGAGAGAGTACAACAGAGGATGCCTCCTTGGCCGACTGTGTGGAAGGGGGACAGTGGAGCATAACAAACAGGATCCACCTTTCTGCTTGGCTAATTTTCCCCATTAAAACAGCCCAGCAGGAGCCTCAGCAGTCCACCAGCTGGAACAGAGGTTATTTTAGTGCCTGTCTTTCAGCATGGTGTGCGTGCATTTGTGTGTGTGTGTGTGTCACTTGCATCTATTTTGGCGCACGAGTCTGAGGTTTGGGGAAGCATAAAGATCTTCCATAGGAGCGGATTCAATTCACTGATATTAATTTCCTTCTCTCCAGTCATGCATAAACAAAGAAAATCTCCTCGGCTGTCTACAGTATGTGTTTCGCCCTGCTGCACGTCGCTATAATGTGCTCGGCGCTGATATTGATGTATGTGCCCATATTTGCCCAGTCATCTCTTTATGTGGCTAGCCCTCCTCTCCTCTGTCTCAGTCAGATCCTAAACTAATCCCCAACCCTGCTACTCTGACAAGAAAATCCCCTATTTTAATGCATGCACACACACACTCCGTCTTCCTCCCTCGCCCTCGCCCCCGGCCACACACCCCAGTTACACATTCACACACGCACACTTTCTTTTTTTTATCCCGCTGTGTACCTGTACACAGCGTCTCTTAGTCTCTTTACCTTTTGGTAAAGCACGCAAGTTATCATTTGTGGTATTTGTTGTGGTAGGGTCTTCACAGTGTGGTGGCGTTTCCGAAAAGTCTTCCTGTGATTACATTTCTTCGTCTTTTTGTTTGGACGAGAGCAGAATCTGGCAGCACACTGTCATTATGCTGCAGGCTGTCAGGAAATGTTAACTGAAATCTGTTACAGTCCATTTACTGTAAGAAAACAGTCATCAAATAACATGTAGGAAGACATGTTCTGTTACTGAAGCAAAGCATCAGTAATGCTAACTAATTTTTCCAAAGGGTCTTAATGGTGGTAGATGATAGCTCATTCATTTTGTAGTCTCAGATGAGACTTGAAACATATTTTGTAAGTTCAGAATGAATAAAATAAACTGAATTTTCTTTTTTCAAGCTAACGAGTTTTGTGGTTTATTATGTTTGTATGTTTCTGTAAGTAATCTGTCATCTGTTCAATATGTTCTTTCAGTTTCAAACATTTTAACTAGTTTGTAACAATACTTTGATTATTAGAGTTCATAGTTAATAAGAAATACACGCTTCTCTGTTTTTTTCAGGTGTCTGTCTGTCCTGCTACTATTATATTAAAATCAATATAATACATTCATTAATAGACGATATGTGAGTTAAGTGTATCTTGACCATATTACATGAATTCCACTGCAGTCAAGGCCGACATGGCTGTTGGGCTACTGCTACTCTATACGTTAGGAAGACTTCAGCTAGGTTTTTATTCTGCATTATGAATGGATTTAGCAACTGCCCCATGAACAACAAACTGGAAGGATGCAGGTTCATCATAATGGGTGTTTTTCGTTTACAGATGGAGGGAAGAAATCAATGAGTAAATTTAGTTTTAGGTTTTGTTAAGACTAGCTGTAGCTACCTTGCTATCTAGCTTTAAATGAACATGTCTGTCTTGCTTTAGTTGTCTTTTTGGTTGTCTTCATGTGTGACAGTGTAGTGTGACGGTGGCTTACTAAACCAGTCTGGTTACAATGGTTTGTTTTTGCTGTAAATTATACTGTATGTTTCTATGGGATAATATTGTTTTATAAGGTAAAGCAGGTGCCAAAAAGTTAGATTCTGGTCTTTTTTTTTTACAAATAGGCCTATGTAGTTTCCCAGTACTGCACAGTGTGGCCATGAACTGAATCAAATTCATACATACAACTGGGTGCGGCCTTGGAACAGTTTATGTGGTGTGGCCTAGAAGAGTGTATTCCCAAGTTTCCTTAAAAAAATAACTACATCCCCGGCAGAGAAGTCGGACTGGAGGTTTAATTTATGCCCTTGTTGGCCTGTCAGGAGGTTTGCCAACTCCAGCCCATTTATATTTCATACTGTTGTTTAAAGGCTATAAAACATTTTATTTGTAATTTCTGTATTTTATAGCATATTAACACTGATGATAAAACAATACTATTAAACCGTGATCCTGCTGAATACCATATTATTTATGTTTAGTTACAGTAAATTCAGCCTGTCCAGATGACCAATTAGGGCGTGGACTATTATAGCTTATATCAGCCGAGAGAAACATATACCACACAAATATAACTTTCTATTTTGTGAGCTCAACAAATGACAAAAGGATGGATTTCATCTCAGTTCAGTAAGTGTGCGAAAGGACTGTCTGCATTTACCAGCCAGGAGAGATGAGGTGCGGTTGACCTTGGCATGTGTGCGAACACACGCACAGAGACGCAACACATGCACACACACCATGTAGTGGAGAAACTGACAAATGGCAGTTCAGCAGCTCAGTTAGATGGTAAATGTGTGTTTAAACAATACAGAGTGACGCTTACACACGCAACACTTAGTGGCCGGTCGGTGATAGAAGATTGATTTGGTTCACTCTCTCACTCTCACTCTTTGAAATACACACACTCACGGACGCACACACAGTGGAATATGAGTGATGTGATTCAGGACACCTCTCGGCAGCCACTCTGCTTTCCATCCTAACGCCTGAGCAGAATACTAATCACTGGATCACATTACAGAGAGAGAGAGAGAACGAGAGAGAGGGATGGTTTCAGCTATAGGAGGAGAAGAAGCAGCATGGAATAGCATGGATTATATCAGATAGCAGAAATACAAAGGTGGGCATCGCAGGCCATGGCGTTTTTTTTTTTCTTTTTTTTACCACATGTACACCTTCCCGTGAGCAGCATGCAAATACTGTGGGTTAGGGATGGAAAAGTAATGTTGGGGGCAGGTGAGAGCAAAGCTAAACAGCAGGGCTGGAAACATGTTGGAAACAGAGATGAGATCAGAGAAACTAAGAGACGTTCTGTCCTCCTGTATGAAAATCAACTACGACTGGCAGCTTCTTTATAAACTGTTATTCCCTGTAAAACTCCAGTTAGAATAAGTAATCAATAAATATACAGCCCTTATTTGAATATTTTCATTTAATGCTACTTCTTAACATTTCTTAGGCAAATATTGTACTGCTTACTCCGCTACATGTATTTAATGGCTATAGTTACTACTTACTTGGAAGATTAATATTTTACAAAACATATAACCAACCTATAAAATACTATAATTTTTTTTTATTGTGTTCAGTTGTTCAAATTGCCTTCACTCCCAGCTACATGTATGCATCAGTAATAGTAATCCAGTATTATAATAGATAATAGTTTAACACTTATAAGTCTTTAACTTTTTCGTTAAAGATTTTAAAGCTGCACTAGTCAATATTTTCATATTACCAATGGGAAAAATTGTGATATGGAAGGAGTTACTTGTAGTGATGAACCCAGAGAATTATCACCCATATCTGCAGTACCCATCATTTATATGAAGCGCTTTAGTGGCTTTCAGCTCATTGTTTTGGTTTTTCCCTTCACTATTTTGGTTCACTCTCATGGCTCTCATCAGCGTTATTTCCAGCAGGCACAGTCAGCATTTTTAAGCAGAAAACTCCTAATGTGCACTACCCACCCAGCGCTCAATAGCAGACAAAAGTTAATAAGATAGCTGGTGAACACAGTCGAGCATTTAGCTGCTAAATCCCTCCATATTTTCCTCAAAAATATGGTTGGAGACTAAAATCATATCAACTTTATGAGGTTGAAGTACATTTTGTGGATAATACTTATGCACTTTTAATCAACAGACATTTTGTATGTAGGACTGTTATCTTGTAATGGCGTGTTTTTGCACTGTGGTGTGGGCGGGGGCATGGGGGTGATGCAGCACCCCCTGTTGACACGGGGTGGAACACAGTAGGTAAATAGCTATTTTACCATAACTAATGCGCTATGAACATTTGTTTTAAATTTTGAACAGCGTAAGATAGGTTGCCTGTCAAAAAATACATGAAAAAAAAATATGCTTAAAATGTGTGAAATTAATTGACATGACAACGTCACCACATCAGGTCAAAGTGTTAGGGTCAGCTAAACTTGGGGAGATATTTGGAGGAAATGGGAACTTATCAATGGCTCAGAAAAGAACATTGGATTTTTTCATTTCCAAAAGCCCAAAAGCAAGCAAAATAGCAACAGAACAAGAGGACGCAGTGTCCAGTATTTTTTGTGTAAAAAATATGAAAATTGAACTGAACCTGATTAACTGCGGAAGAAAATTGACGTGGAGCTAAGCATGACGGGATGTATTTACAGTGAATCTAAATTACTACAGTGAGATGAAAGAGTGAAGAAAAGAAGCTCTATCCACCTTTATAGGACAGCGCGTAATCGAGACATTAACTCAAGTTATTGGAATGTTTGTCTTGTTTGGTGAGCGATGACTCAGATTAAAGCTCATTTTAGACAAAGCTGGATCATCAAAGGCCAGTTTAGGCAGCGCAGTGTCCTTTATGCTCAGTGCTGCACTTGCCTGTATGGCCGACATGCAAATACAAACAGTCACACTGAATCTCACACACTCTCCTTCTACTCACCCTCCCTCTCCCCAACCCCATGCTGAAGCAATTATGTCCAGTGTGTGAGTCTTCTACAGGCAGTGTGAGGGTGATTGATGATGCTGTCAGCACAGGGAACATGTTTTAACGTCAGAATAATCTCCCTGCTAATATATTACATCCACTGGATAGGGTTCAATCATTACTAATAGCGCTGCTAAGTTGGTGAGAGGGAAGCTGGTGCTGAGAGCACGTGCCTTAGTGTGTGCGTGTAAGTTTGTGTGTGTGTGTGTATCTCATTAATCAGAGCAAAAGTAGAGGCAGGGAAATCTAGTAAGGCCATCCAATAAACAAGTATGCCAGTGCAAGGTGGAATAAGCAGCCAGCGAGAAGTGTTTACTTCTTACGTAATTACTCACTCGTATCCTATAGTCAGTGAATCAACTGAGACGCTGTTATTGTGAATGTGAGAGTCTTACCACCACTTGATATAATATCGTCTTATGAAATGAAAGAGGTGGAAAGAATGGAGCACAAAGGCATCCAACGCTTCAAAAAGAGGCAGCCTTGTGGTGTCTAATCCGCGCTGTCTAATCTCTCAAATTGCTGTGACGTTTGATGAAGGGGATCGAGCTGATGTGAGGAGAGAAACGGGCCCAGTCAAAAAGGGAGTATGTGTGTGTGTGTGTGTGTGTTTTTTTTGCTGATGTGTACAGTACAGATCCAGCTGTGCCCTCCGCTTCTGAACAAATCCTTCTTTAAATACGAGCTGTGTTGTTTACATCAGTTCCCTGCCTCCAGACACCATCCTCTCTCTGCCTACACTGCCTCTGTTCACATGACACTGCCTCCTCTCTTATCTGCTTTACGTACTGCTGATCAGATGCACCATCCCCCCACTTCCTATAGCTGGGTAGAATATGCATGTTTTTGCATGTTGCATGCACACATGCATATACGTCTAGGGACATGGGAGAAAGAAAGACAAGAAAGAAAGAAAGACTGAGTGTGTTTGTGTGTGTGCAGGAGAGAGTCTGTTGGGATTGGTGTTATATTCTGCTGGTGTCAGCTGGCTCGTGGCCTGCAGATTAATGTGTGTGTTTGCGCCACGCATATGTGCGTGGCGCAAACAAAGGCGCCCTCACAAACACCCGTAAACAGATTAGCTCGTCTGCTGAGAAACAAAGGGTTAAGAGAGAATGCAGATTTCACAGGGAAGGGGAGGGAGCCGAAGCTGTGTGTCTAGTTTTGGGGTGTGTGTGTGTTGTATGTATGTATGTGTGTGTGTGTGTGTGTGAGAGAGAGAGAGGGGTGAACAGGGCCAGCGCGGCGGTGGAGCGTCGTGATCCCTCTCCCTAATACTGTGTGGAGAATCTCCTCGCTGGGCTCAGCTGCCAATTCTCTCCACTGTAACAGTTCCATTCTCCTCCTCAGCCGCTGAAACAATACTGCCATGCCTTTCTGTGCATCTCCACACAAAGAGCCCAGCGCCGAGACAGACGCTCGGAGTGAACTGAGACACAGCACCAGGACAATAGACTGAGAACGGTTTTGTTCGGCATTGTGCTGTGTGTTTGTGGATACAAACAATAAAGAAAGTTCCGAGGGACGAGCAACTTTTCCCTCAGTGTACAGAAGTAGGAGGCGGGGATTTTCTTTTTTGAAGAATCTGATGGTCAAACAAATCACCCGTGTGTGTCAGTCTTATTTCAAAGAACATTTAGGTAAGTCTACTTGGAGGGAGGTCTAGGTCTGATCTATTAATATCAAGGGATAATAAGTGAAAGCTCCTCTAAGCTGTTGGTTTAAAAGCAACAGAAAAAGTTGCACACATGTAGAAGTTCCTGCAACACATCTTTCACTATCCTACACACACACACACACACACACACACACAGTGAACAGTACACTGGCATACTGGAAGTTCCCCCTCTACTGGTGGCGGCGGATGCTGAGACATACTGCCCCAGAGGACCACCTCCCTGGGACCTTGAGCCAATCACGACAGCCGAAACAAGCCTTTTATCTACAGGGGCTTATTAAGCTAATTGAATTAGCATGTTGTGGTTTCTGAACCCAAATACGATTAGCCTGTTATTACTGTGTTATCAGGGTCCCTTGTTACAGTAACAGCAGGTTACTTTTGGCTGCTTCATTGGCTCCTTTTCTCTCCCTGCCTCTATCCGCCTGCATTACACTGGAGCTTGTCACATTTTCAAACATCAGCTCCTTATCTGTTAGATACCCGGCACAGCTTCAGTGTCATGAAAATCAATGATATAGTGCATCTCACACCAGTTAAAGCTCCACCGGCGTTCATGTAAAATGTGTCATTTTTAAACAGGCAGACATATAGTCCTGAAGCACCAAACTGCAGACACAGTCAGCAACTAGCAGGTGAACATAGTGGAGTATTTATCAGCTAAAGAGCCTGATATTTCCTTTAGCAGTTGGTGGAGACCAAAATAGAGCTAAAAAGAGAATGAATATTGGATTTACATTCATCAGGTGGACAGCATCATGACTTTGTGTCTGCTGGATGTGTGTAAAAAGGATAACATGCTCGCCATAACTTCATAATCTGATAACATGTCCGTGTTGTGTGTTACAGCAAGTGGCCAAAAAAGTCAATTAATGTAGCTTTCAGTAAAGCAAACTGATCACAACAAATTTTAAAAGGATCATCTTAAATTAAAGCGATGGTGTAGGTGAATTTGATTTTTTTTCCCCACAGAATCTTGGCTTTTACCTCTTATTCTCAAAAAGCACAAATATCACTTTCTTCAGTGGTGAATATCTAGCTTTGGAATGACACTGTTGTGCCATTAACATTAATCTCACAGTTGTTTATGACTGTATTTCATTACCATTTACCTAATGGATAAATAAAAGCCTTGTATATGTTGTAGTGTTTGGACCCAAAGCAATGATTTTAGTGTTCAATGAATATGTGTGAACACAGCGTTCCTTGTGCACAGAAGCTCCCTTTACCAGCTGGGCAGGGAGTCATAGAGGCCGGCTTCAGTGGGAGAGTAGGAGGTGGGCAGACTCGGTGGAAGGAGGTGCAGGGGTGAGGGGGGGGGGGGGGGGGGGGGGGGAGCTGGGTGAGGGGGCTAAGAGACCAGGTTGGGGAGTCAGCTGGTCTCTCTGAGCCTGTGATTAATACACTGGGGCTTCTCTGCACCACCTCCACACCACACTGTCCTCACCTCCAATTAGCATGCTAATGAACCTGCACATGTGTGACCGTGTGTGTGTGTGTGTGTGTGTGTGTGTGTCACCTGAGGGCTCTTTCTCACTGTGCAGCATAAACAGGCTGGCATTCAGAAGAATGGCTACTGCTCTACTAATTGAGACTGTGTGTGTGTGTGTGTGTGTGTGTGTGTGTGTGTTATGGACTGTGACCCTAGTGTTACTCGCTGCTGTTATGGTAACCGGTTGAACAGGAATGTTTTCTCTGTCTAGTTATACCTGTCATGGTGACCTTTGTTCTCTGTGATTGCTGAGAGGTGGACGTGAGCAGTCACAGCCTTGTTCTCCATGGGTGACGTGATTTACTGGTCAACTATGAAACGCGCAAATATTCAGTGTCTGTAAACACACAATACACAGTCAACAAAGAGACACAAACAGATGAGCACTATATCAAAATATGCGTTGAGGAAAGTCTTCCAGTACATTTGAAAAGAATGAACATAAAGGTGCTGTTTTGCATTATAACCTCGCCTTGTATTTCCCCTTCAGTAGCTTCATCATATTATTTCAGAGTGTTAAGAGGGATACACCCTCTGCTGCTCTTCCTTTTTTCTGTTTATTTTACAATTTTTCCCTTTCGTATGTTGTATAAACTATAAAGCCCTCTGAGGCAAATTTGTGCTTTTAGAATCACATTGACATTGACTTCTTAAATGAATAGTTTCACATGGGAAATGAGTTTATTCACTTTCTTGCTGAGCGTTAGATAAGAAGACACCACTGTCGTGTGTGTACCGAAAACATTACACTAGAGTCAGCAGACAGTTAGCTTAGCTTAGCACAAAGACTGAAAACGGGGGGCAACAGCTAGCGCGGCTTTACGCAAAATTCAAACCAACGCTGCGTTTTGGGCTGCACTATTTTTTAGACGGGCGCTGTGACTTCCTGGAGTCTCCATTTGTCGCCCGGGCAACCTTGCAGTGACGAAAAGACGACTAGACACCGAAGCATACCAACAAGAACAGCCTTACTCCACAAATACAACAAATCTGAGGAATCTCAAGACTCAAGACACACTGTGCAGTTGTGACACCACACATGAAAATATTTGAAGTATATATATAGTGTATAATATGTAAGACTATAGTGAAGGGTAAGACTCTGACCACCGACAGAGGGACATCACTGGCCACAAGTTCACGTGACAGTCACAGCTCACTGTGTCTCGGACTCAAGCATTACAGTATATGAGTAGTGGTTGAATAAATTAAAATTAATTACATGTTAGTTCATGTTAATTTAATGTCTTAATATTTGACTTTTTGAAAAATTGCCTAGTTTACACTGTGTGAAACACTTTTTTCTTTTTTATAATATTGCATAATTTAAGTTTTTCCATTCTCTCTTCATTTTGTAATGGCTATGGTATAATGACACTATCTGCATTTAAATTGGTTCCCTATAAGCCTTGCTTTCACTATGCAATTCTGTCATCGGGTACAATCTCCCAGGAAAATGAAGGCTTGCTTTACGGCACAAGGAATTCTGTCTACTTGATCAGTAAGTAACACAACCTGCCTACTTATTAATACTAGCAGCTATTTTACTCTGCCTTTATCATAGCACTGAGATCGGGGTTTCTAGTTTACGCTGGGATTCTTACGGACGGTTGTTTCTCACTTTGTACAGTAGCAGGCTGAGGCTGCTAACGCTAGCAGCCAGAAAACCAACCGGGACCTACAAGGAAGCCCCGACCAGTCAGAAACAAAAGAAGCAAACATCTGTGTTTGTTTGAATGAAAAGCGATCCGGTTGTCTTTGACAGCGGTGCAAATAATAATACCCCTTGGAAATGCTGGAGGTGAGTTTTGAAGTTGTCTATTTCCACTTTAAAGTGAAAAGAGAAACAAATACATACTGGGGGAGGCAGGACATACAAACATAACATTTACTTTTTCTACCAGTAGCAAAGGGATTTATGGGAAACGCTTTATTTAGGCAACACAAGCGCTTGTGTAGGACAAACGCTAGCATGATGTGACTTCCTTGAGCTTTTGTTAGTGGTCCTGAACCAAAACCATAATTTCACAGTCCAGCAGCCAAAATGCAAAAGGTAGCAACCACACATTTCATCAGCTCAAAATAAATACATCTCCATTTCACTGGTGTATTTTGGTTGTGTTAAAAAAACAGAACAAACAAAAAAACACTCTTTCTACCTTTCGGACATTAGAATAAGGACTCGTTAGTTCACATGCTTTATGGCCACTGACCTCTTGTGTTTAACATCACCTTGCTTACAAACGGTACATCAACTAAGACAACCGACAAATTTAAAATTCCTCATGAACAGCAACACAATCCTATTTCCATTTCAGCCTTCAGGGTCCAGGTTTATGTACAAGAATGTCTGTGCATTTAAGTTCCTTGACTGTGTGTGCACACATACTGCTTGTGTGTGTACAGATGCAGGCAGGGAAACAGTGAGCGGCAGTGCTACAGTAACCTTTGCAATAATCAGTTCTGTCTGATGGGCCTCTTTAATTAACCTTGTAGGAAATTAATCCCAGTGTTAAATGGACAAGAAAAAGATGTTTGATTACCACCGCGAGCCAACTGGGACTTCTCCCTCTGTCTAATTGCCCAGGAAGAGAGAACAAGAGAGAAAGTGGGAAGAATGAGAAAGGGAGAAGCAGATAGGGAGAGAGTGGCGTGAGGCGAGAGGGGAGAGCGGAGAGCGAAGCGCCTCGAATCCTGTGGTGTCATTAGCGTCTGTGTGAATGTCAGTTAGTCCCTGGAGCACTGATAAGGCTTCACCAAGAAGAGGGAGGAAAGGGAAAAAGAGAGGACAGGAAAGAGAAGGACATTGAGGAAAAAGAAGGAAACATTTAGTTCAACTGAGAGGGACAAAACACTTTACATAACGTACAGAAATTCCTAAGTAGTTACTGGGGAATAAGTAAGGGACTAACTGTTAAATAAGCAAAGCTAAGAGGATAGTTCCTGAATAAAGGCCTCAGTATGCTTCAGTCTAACTCAGCCAAATGTGTTTATACCCGTTCTAAATGCCCACAGTCAAAAGTGGGGCGAAAAGCTCGCCGTCAAAGCGTCCTCCTGGCTGGAGGAATTCTGTATCTGCTGCATTTTTCTGTAGTATGAACACGATGAATCTTACAAGAAGAAGTCTCTCTTCCAAGGCAAGTGTTGTAAGTCCTGTGTGAAAAATGATAAAAAAACAGCTTGAGAGAGAGAAGTTCAAATTCGGCGTAATTTTTACACCTCTGCACACCTGGCCAGTCACTTTTTAAAGTGGGTGGGATTGTCAGATGTTTTGTTTTCAAAAGTTTACAAAAACTGACAGGAGCTGACAACCGTTGTAGCAGGCTGAGGCCTTATCTCTGACTCAAGGACTATGTAGTAAATTATAAGTGAGAACCACTTTAAGATACTATTTAATGAACCAGTGTCTAATGATTAGTTTAAAGATCAATCTGTGAGTCTTAGTATTATTATTTTATGTCCCCTCAAGTAAAGTGGTTTATCAGTTTAACCCAGGTATGTACTGTTAGTTAATGAAGATTTACACATATATAGGAATGTATCATTAGAAATTGATTTATCAACATAGTATCTAGCAGTCGGTTCTCAAACCGTTATAGTTTGGTGTAAATTTGCTCCTTCACATCCATCCTTCTACTAATCTACATCCATACTTTCCTCAACGCTACTTTATCTGCCGGTCTTTACCTAAGGCCTGTTCGAGCAGGTGCTTTTCCTCTCTCCTCACTAATATCTCCAGATCTTTGCACTGACCTCAGCTACCCGTGACTCATCCCGCGGCGTGCTGGCTCCCTGTGTGTGTTGGCTGTGTTCATCGTGTGTGTCGACTTCCCGGATCCCTGCAGGTGTCTGTATCAATAATCCAGGGGGCAGAGTGAAGAGAACCAGCAGAGGCTACGTCCGCTGTTTTCTTTACTGTTTAGTCTGTCCACCAGGATTGGGCCTGTCTGACTGTTATGTCAGACTTCAGCACAGTGGTCTGTCTTCTCAGTCTTTTTTATATTTTTGGCATTGTGTATATTTGGGATTTTGGATATCTGTTTATTGATATTTTTATACTTGCACCTTTCTCGATATTTTCTATTTGTACTCTTTCCTACTTTGTATTGCAATTGCTGCACATTTCTAATTACATAAATAATATAATAAAAGGATTGATAAAGGGATTGATCTTATAGACACTTTTCTGATCAGTTATTGAAGAAACATTGGCTATATGTTCCCTTCTACATTTATTAGTTATATTTCATTCAAGGGAATGAAACAAGAAAATTGTTAGGTGACCACCTCTTTTCTTTATAAAAACATCTAAAGTCCCTTTCACACATCGACTACAACCCTGCACTAGACATTACCTGGAGGAGCTGTATGATCGAACGCAAATGTCCCAATCTGTTGGACTGGACTTTAAACGGACTTTACCCTGCCAGCTTCCTGGTACAAAGTCTGTGTAATGTCCGATTGAGCCCATGTGTGAAGAGACCAGGTCAATGTCCGGAGAATTCTCAGCGAGCGAGCGGGTGTGTTGATGACGTTTCATGCAAACATCCAAGGGTGAAGAATAAGGGTAATTTACACCAAGACACCAATGAAAATGTCAGCTAACTGGAGAGACAAGGAGATTTAGGAACTCTGCCATCTTCAATGCGCAGTAAACAAAGCACTGCCATTTCCACAGCGTACTTTTTGCATTATGCCCTGCCTTCTGCATGCTTTACCCAGGCGCTACCCCTCACCTAAACCAAACGCAGTATTTCCAGTAGGTAACACGGGCAATCTCCTGGTGTGTGCTACGTATGTGAAAGGGCAACTCCGGACAATGCCCGGACCAGATTCTCCGGACATTGTCCAGAGTTCAATAATTACTTACATTACTTACGTTACTCCCAACAACTCCGAAGCCTCCACACCAACTTGTCACGTCCTCAGTACTTAACACGTGTACACGGAGGTATTTTGGAGGTTTTTACTAGTTTCCAACGCTCCCATCCAAGACAGCAAACAAGCTCAAACCACCAAAATCTAATTTATGTTACATCATTTAAATAGCCTTACTGGACTTTAAACTACTGAATTTCAAATTGGAAAATACTCATTACTGAAAAAAAATGTAATCACAATACTGTAAAGCCATATATAAACTTAACATGCGCCTCCTTGAAACTATGTAGTTGCCGTTTGTGTTTGACCCGCTTTGTTTCTGATGAGATAGAGATTGATCTATGAGTACAACATGAGGCATTTTGAAAAAAGGCGCAGTTATAGACTCCTTTTCAGGAACACTTATCTATCTAATTAAAAGATAAAAGTTACTCAAGTCCTAGTAACTTAGTCAGTAAGTGTTAATATTTACGACAATATAATATATGCTGATGATCAGATTGACTGACTTATAAGACATCTGTTTTTCATACCAGTGTTTATATGTGAGTCTATTTGAATATTGTTCTTGTCAGTCGAGCATTGTCTGCAGCTCACCTCGCCTTCTCCTCTTTACGAGCTCGTTAGTGTTAACTCATCAGCGGGGTCAAACGCTGAAAACACACATTACAACACAGCCAAAAGATCACATTACATCATTTGAATAAATACAAGGCAATTTGTCACTGTCATGTCAAAGTTTGCCCCTTTCTCTGTCTGCCCTCGCTGGCTCTCTCATCCCCCCCACACCCACTCCTCCTCCGTGCCCTGCCTCCTCTGCCCCGGCACAGCAGCAGGAAGCAGTAATGGTGATTGTATTAACCCCTCACAGAGAGCACTGACCTTCGCTTCTGTTCAGCTGGAGGTAGAAGTACAGGAACACACACACAGACATAGGTTGGAATGTGTATACGCTCAAACTACAGGATTCAGCCAACGATGAAGATTTTCAAGAATTTTGGGGGCTTGTGCAATATACAAAATTTTTTAAAAAAGGGGGATGGAAAAGCATTTCATAAGGTGATGATGATACGAATGTTTCTAGTGTATTACAACAGCCAACAGTTATTAAAAGCAAGCAGTTTTGGGGTGGTTCCAACGAGGGCCAGCTCCCCTACAGTCTGAAAATAGTCCTTTTGGCTCCCAAAAGTAGTGTTTTTTTTTTCCCAGGAGCCAAAAGAAACTTCATAATTCAAACTAACTATTATTGCCATTTTGATAAAAGGTTTAACCATTTATTTGTCATATAACAGTTATGATATTTGTGTTATGTTGTCATTGTCACAGCTTCTCCATATTTTATTGAGTTTTTGCTGAATGTCACTCACTTCATGTGGTGAAAGACTGTATTTTACTGTTATGGTAAGAGGCAATCAAGTCTGTCAAAGGGAGCCACTTGGCCTTTATCATGCCACTGTGAAACTGAATAATCAAGACTGTGAAAACTAGTGAAGCTAGTCGCACACTGGCCTGCCAGTAATCACATTTTAAAAAGTTGGCAAAATAATTCAAATAGTTTGCTATTGATGCAGTATTACCTATGGTGCTTTTAAAAGACAGGTTATACAAGTCGCAGAGTTTCAACAAGTCTTCCAAATTAAGATATATATATTTTTTAAATAAAAATCAAAATACTTAATTTGCCATTTGATGTCCTTGCTTTCAAGGCCTAATCATTTGTCAAAGCCTTCCAAAACTGTTACTAATCATCGTTTGAATGCACGACAGTTGTATGATCTCTGGTTAGGGTTGAGGCACAAAAACAACTTAGTAAAGGTTAGGAAAAAATTACGGTTTGGTTTCAAATAAATACTTTTTTAGGGTTAGGGGACCTTCGTTGTCATAGTTACAGTAATAACCATGTGCTTACCGTGTCTTGGTTAGGGGACAACCGGTGGTCACAATTAAAAGAAACCAACGTTGACTGTTAGTCAGTAGGAAACAGGAAATGAACAGGGGTCTCCCGTGTCCCACATTTTGTTGACCCATTCATCCACCCTGGACAATCTAATAATAGCGTCAACCGGCTCCCTCTTTTCATCCTGGTGGACAACAGTCTTAATTCCTGCAGATCGTACAGGGCTTTGTCACCTGAATGTAATCAGCTAACTGATGGTCATATCACCTACTCTGCCATGTGTGGTTTGTAATGGTAGCCCGTGCAGAAGATCCTCTGGTTGCTTGCTTCTTTGCTTTTAATCTCCTCCGTATAATGAGTAATTGGCTTTAATAATTAGCTAGATAAGAAATATTGTGGGCTCATGTCAGCTGTTATTGCATGACACAGATAAGAGTGGTGTGTTAGTCATGTATTGAGACATGGTTGATTCTGAACTGAACATTTAATTATTATCTGTGAATGAATATTGAGTGGTTAGTTGTAGTCCACTACTGATCTGTACTTTGTGTCTGAGTATAAGCTTTGCAGTACTATATACAGTATAGAAAAATGAATGAACAATGCAACAATGCAAATCTTTGAGCTCAACTGAAAGAAACTATTCTAATCAGCAAAGTGATTCGTAATTTAAACGTCCAATCTGAACTAGTTGCTTCGAAAATAACACCAGCAGTGTCATTTCACCAGCATGTCCCACTTCAGGCCTCATTTTTTTAGATGATCGTCTCACTTGGCTTCCTCACATCACACCACGCCAGTGCTGAAAAGAGTGTTCTTACTGTAGTTTCAGCATTAATATAGGCTACTGGGCCAGAAAATAAAAAGACCTGCATGTTTGCAATATTTTCAGTACTCTCTTATCCCTTATATCCCAAGGAATTAATGTGAAGACACCAGAAACTGTTTAATCTCACTTCTCTTACGAGGTGCATCCTAAAATGACTTATTTTCATAGCCAAGTTGACAATGATCAGTGTGTCTATCACCAGTCGCTCCCTGTCCCTGCCATATCTTGCCAAGATATCCCCCATATTAAGACACCTTCGCACAGAGATTTATAGTCCTTTAACAGAGAAATACAAAAGGAAGAAGAAAAAAGCAACATAAAAATATTTAGATAAAGAAATAGAAATGTACATTAGCTGTTACAGTATAATAGAAGACATATGCTGCTGCTGCTGTTGAAATCTAGTATAAATCACATGTACACTTTTTGTCTGGAACAAACCATCATATCTAGTTTGCCAGAAAGGAAAGTCTTTAATAAAAGTATTTCTCAGAGATGTGTGTGAGGCGGAAGTCACACGGGGCACCTCCGAGTGTACGGGGGTTAGCACAACAGCTCAGACCTCCTGCACTCTTTCATCTGGTCTCAACATCCCTCCATCCCCTCCACCCTTCCCACTCCACTCTCTTAAACAAATCCTCTTCTTTCTGACAACTTAATACACACACACACACACACACACACACACACACACACATACACACAGAGAGCCCCGGGGCAGAGCTGTGACCTATCCAGACTTTGACCTGTGTGGGTGAAACAGTCAAAGTCCTCGTGGACCCAGATGTCCTCTTGGCTTTTAAAACCGCACAGTCTCTCCTTTACTTTCTTTTCTCCTCTCCTCTTCCTCGCTCGCTCTCCTTTCCCTGCAGCCCCTCTGGAGACTCAGTGATAACCAGGGTAGACGGGAGGAGGAAGGGAGCGGAGGAAAGAGGGGTGTGGGGGGGGGTATGGGGGAGGCGTGAGGGAGTTGTGATGTCCCGACTCAGGGATATTTAATCCTCTCTGTGAGGGGCGAGCGTCTCTCTCCCTCTGTTTGGCTTTGGGAGATCAAAGAGGCAGTTCAGATCCTGGCGAGATCGCTCGCTCTCTCCTCCTGAGTGGACCAGAAACTCTCTCTCTCTCTCTCTCTTTCTCACACACACACACACACACACACACACTTAAGTACTTGGACTGACTGGCGAGGACGATGGTGGTGGTGGTGGTAATGAGGCAGTGATTGATGGGACTTTATGCCTCTTTACTGCACTGTCTTAAACCACCAATATATGAGTGCACTCCAAATAAATCAGATCTGTGTGCAGAAGGAAAATGGCTGGTTAAGACAGAAAAAAAGACTTCTATCAACAATATCATGTGATGTCCTTTGGGGTTGAATTTTAGCTTTACCTCCATGGAGTTATGCAAGTTTAAAAGTTAACTTTTTGCCTTAAGAATCTTTTTACTCACTGTGACTCACAAAGCTTCTTTTTTTGGCATGGACACAATAAAGCAAATACACCTGGAGTGTACTTTTGAAAAATTCTGGTCTCACATTGTGATGTCTGGGGGAATGTTGAGTTTTTTGAGAACTCTGACGAATGACTGCCACACGGTTTCAGGCGTCTTATTGTCATGTGATCCACTTTGGGCAAGCACGACATTCTTTTGCAGGCCATTCTTCAAAGATGCAATAAAACAGGCTGTCCCTATGGCCTAGTGGTTCAAGATGTGTTGCATGTAATCACAACATCTCCAATCACAACATCAGCATTATCCTTATTCTCGTCCCAATGTTTCTTGCCTATGTGTATTGTCAAATAAAGGCAAAATGCTCCTCCAAAAATAAATAAATAGCATTAAGCTGCTGGACCACAGGCCTCATAGGATGATTGTAATAATTTTTGGGTTGTTTGTCATTTCAGTGTGGATACTGAACCTGAAAATTCTGGCATGAGGAGAATTGTTTTTAGCCGCACTAGCAGCATGGCTTTAAAGATGGCAGTGTCAGTTGGCCGGTCTAACCACTTTGGTCAAGACTGAAATATCTCAACAACTACTGGGTGGATTGCGATGAAATTCTCTACCGATATTCATGGTCCCAGGCAAATGAAGCCTATTGATTTTTGGGAGCCCCTGACTTTTCCTCTTGTGCCACCATGAAGTTTGCATCCGTGGTTTTAGTAAAATGTCTCCAGGTTTGAATGAAATAGCCAAGAATGTTAAAAGTTCTTGCTTGCTACAGTATCTGCGAATGGCAACTACAGTATGGTTAACGTTAAGAAAGGATGCTTAGCAAACTGCTATGGATGTAATTCCACAGGATTTGAGGCTGATCAGTTTTATACATATAGTATGGGTGGTGGTCTATAACACCAGGTGTTGTCCTTGGAAATTCCCCCAGACTTGGCTCGGAATGAAGCATGTTAAACAACTCCGTGAATGTACTTATTAGAGGCGGAGCGCTTTTTTGTTGGATGCAATAATGTTTTCTCATCTAATGCCTAAAATGAGTTTCACACCCATTGCAGCCTTGCCAAGTGTTTATAATATTACTTAAAAAGATATTCTCTGAGTCATGGGGTGAGTACATTTCAGTGCTTTCTGTTTCATCACCCTGGAGGAGTTTGTTAACAGTGGGAGCTAAAAACCGTATAGCTGGCGATAACAAAAGTGATGATTCCAATGTTTCCTTTCTATTTGTATTTTAATTTTATACCAATCCCCTGAAACACTCACACAGACTCATGCACGTACACACACAAATGTAAACCCACGGCTCCCCTGCCACTCGGCTTCTGAGGTTTGCAGGTCTCTGATAGGAAGCCTCTGAAATGGAAAAGAGATAAGAGTAAATAAACAAACAAATACAATAAACCCGAATTTGTGCTGGTTCAGTGCACACAGAGGGAGAGGGGGAGAGGGAAATGGAGGGAGCGCACTCTGCAAGGCCTGACGACGAACCCCACAAAGATGCATTCTCAATAAAGCAAAGCAAGGTAAATACCTAAGTGAATTTGTGCAAGTTCCATTTATTCAGTTAAATCTGTTGAGACTGCACTGATAGAGAGAGACACCATTTGGCTCTCTAACAATGGAGCTATCAGTTACTGCCTCTGTGTTCCCTCGATATGATCTCCATCCATTTTCTATAACTGAATTGCTCCAAAAGAAGCATTTTATTTCCATCACAATAATGTCATTTGGTGTTGTCAGCCAATTCTCAACGGCATAACAAGCTTTCTTTCAGCCCTTGTCGATACCTTAGCGGAGGAACCGTGCTAAACCAAATGTTCTGCACAGGCAATCTGTCTTTAAAGCAGTGCCACGGGCTTTGATGTGCGCCCACACCAACACGCCACTCCAACAGCCTTTCTTCTCAGATGTTGCTTAATTACACTATCATAGTCTGTTAATTACCTTATCAGTGCTGCATAATCCCATGGTCAGTGTCTGAACGCCATGTATCAAAGCAAAGCCAGTCTCTTTCATGTGTTTTTTTTTTTGGTCCTGATTAGTGAATTCAGTGGCCCCATGCAGAAATGTAAAGACGGCAAGTTGCAGGTTTAGGCATGGTTTCGTGTTGAAGCCGTTGATGAACTCTAGTTTCCCGCTCCACTTTGGTGCAGCTGTGTCTCTGGCTGCAGCACGGGTTGCCAGACACTGTATGGTCGCTCAATATAGCCTTTGATTTTTATCATTGAACAGGCATGACCGTGCAAAACCCTAGTGTCGTAAAATTGTTTTTAGATTTAGTTGTGTGTATGGTTTAAACAAAGATACAATGGGCTGATTACTGAGCTATATAGCTGTTGGTAAACTTATTTATCCCCTTTTTAATTGAACTTCAGAAAGAGCCAGGCTAGCTCCCTGCTTCCAGCTCTGCACTTGATGCACAGACGTGAGATTTATCAATCTTAAATAATAAAACATAGTTATATACAAAATATAAAACTGAATGTCATTGGACATCCAGACATGCTGCTAGTTTCCTTGTTGATTAGCAAAGCAGCAAAACTAAATAGTGTGTCCATGGAATTTGGGAGCAAACGGGCAAAGTCAGAGAGCGGAGTAGTGCTTGTAGGCGGGTGCTTTGTGTCTTCTCACAAAATCATAATCCTCTATGTTGTTGCTTTGTAATCACGAAGTGACTGCAAACACTTTGTCAGTGGCATGTTTACCTTGAGTGCGTCCGATGTGTTGCATATGTGTCGATTTTATCTCCACACAGCTCTGTTTCGATGTGGAGGCGATAATGAAGAAATAATTGGAGGGGCCAGAGAAATGTTTCTCAAGCGTGGAAGATGCATGCCTAAATGTTAATTCCACTCAGAATATGTTAACGTATGCACAGATGTTAATGTAGACTCCATGTTGGGCTGTTGTGTTGTGCACCTCAGTGCTTTCCCTGCGCGCATGTGTTCTTCCCCTCAGCTCTGCCAGCAGCCTACTGGATCTGTCAACTTGGGGAAAATTTCCATTTTGCAGCTAACTCTGCAGCCTTTTGATGGATACGTCTTGCCGACTTTTATCTCTCGGTGCGTCTGCAAACTAATTAATATTTTTTTTCTCTCACTCTCTCTCTCTCCCCTTCAGGCAAATATTTGTTTCCTCAGAAGTGAGCGTGGGCAAACCTTCCTCACAGCTCCATATGCTGCCGGCTGCCAATCAAGTGGGCTGGAACCCTGAAACTAATCGCAACCCCCTCCTCTCTCCTCTTCTTCAGCAGAAATGAAAGAAGTTGGAGGGGTGCGGGGTGGTGCTGTGTAGGGGGATGTTTAAGGAAAATAAAGACATACAGTAAAGAAGAAGAAAAGGGATGGTTGAGACACAAGCCCAAAGCAGCGTCTCGTCTGTTGTGTCTGTCCACACAGAGCTCTTCCTGCCTGTCTCTATGCTAAGCTCTTTGTTTTTATTTTACTTTATTGCATTTATCGTTCAAATGGATTGTACTGTATCTGTACAGGATTTGGTTTGTTTGCCCGACAGCTCCAAGAGTGAACAGTGCGTGTACAGAGTGATTTGTGTGTGTGTGTGTCCTACCCAGGTAGTGGTGTGTGTGTGCCCGGGCCAAAATACAAACACACAGACTTGGCCAAAAAACGGCTTTACATCCCCCCGCAGATCAGCAGCCGGTGAATGAAGAAGAATGTTGTGTGTTATATAAATCCCTATATTTACTGGGGAGTTTGTCTCTTAATCTGCCAGCTCTGTCACAGCAGCTGACCTCTGTCTCACACACACATGCACTCTGTGTTGGCTTGGGACATTTGGTTCCTCTGCGTTTATACCACCTTAGCTGATGCGAGGCTAGTTTTACATAACGTCTGCACTGTGCAAGGTTAGAACTGTCATTCTAAGACGTTGTCATGGGTGGTCCTAAACTGCACTCTGTTGTTCGATAATTAGTTTTCTGAGTAAATATAGTGCTATTGTGGGCAAAATGCTCTTTTTGGGGGAGGAATGTTTGCCCTTATTAGATCATGTCAGTAGAGAGCTGTTGAGAAGGAAGAGACGCAACTAACATCTGGACTTGAACCGTGGACAACCACAAGGTCAGCGTCTTAAACCAAAGGCCCACAAAGACCCCCCAAAAATACACTCAGCGAGTGAGAGGACTTATCTCTGTGGTCCACATCACATGGAGCCAGTCTGCGAATCCTAAAGGGTTCAATTTGCATCAAAGAATCTAGGTTGTATAATGCATTGTCCAGCCAAATGTCCAAAGGCAAACTAAGAACTAAGTGTTCTTTGTATAAGTGTTCTGAATGGCCACACAGGAACACAGAAACACAAATCCTGATGTTATAGCCTCATTGTGATTGTATCCCACCTCTATGTGTTTTTGCATGTTTTGTTGTCTTGATATGGTTGTACAAATAATGGTGCACACTTTCGGACAGTCTAAGTAAAAAAAAAACAACGTGAGATCAAATTTCAAACCCTGTTTTCTGTCCACACCTCTGCGTGGGCGTGCTTGCCAGATTGCGGTTTCAGAAAGTAACAAAAATTGTCGCCAGATACCACCACTGGAAAGAAGGTTTGAGATGCTGTTAGATGATCCCTTCGTTTGCAGCATACTGAGGCCTTCACTTTGACCCAAAGACAGAAACCATTTTAGCTCAGTGAAACCCCAGTTTTGTCCCCAGACAGACCAACTGTCCCCAACCAACCACTTTAGTCCCTGAATGTGGTATAAGGCATAGACATCTGACATTATCCTTACATATACAGTACATTCATTTTCTAAAATATAAACAAATAGAAGCAAAACTAGTTTGGAAAACTAAAACTTCTGGTTCTAAACGAGTATTCAAATAGCAGCACTCTCAGCGTGGTGAGTGCCAATAAATTAAAATACAGAGCAGCACCTTGCCGGTGCTTTAGCCCTTTTCTTTGGCATTGCTGCTATCTGAACCTGGCTTCACCAGTCTATAGAATTTCCCTGCCAAATGTAAAGACAAGCTGTTTCCACTTACTTTACATCCTGAAATTAATTTCTTAAGCCTATACACAACAGTACATTCCACCTTGAATTTTAATTTCTTTACTGTTAATTAGCAGAAAAACAACATCTGGTGAATGTGCTGTAACATTTAAAAACACATTATATTCAGAAGTTTGAACAAGGTGGGCGACACACTGGAATGTTTGAGTATATGACATAATGTCCTTCATTACTAAGTGGACTATTGTATCATGCTTTGCTATGTAGTAGAGCCTGTCTGTTGTATAGATAGCAGCCGTTCACACACACACACACACACACACACCCACACCTCTTTACTCTTTCCCTCCTGCTATCATCATCAGATGTGTGTGTAAGTGATCCTGTCTTTGTGAGGTTAATTGAAGGCAGGAGCTCTGACTGTCTGAGACATAATCTGTCTGCATGAACAGTGTGTGTGCATGTGTGTGTGGGGTGTTTGAGGGGAGGGGTGTCTTTAATAAGACCAAACTAGTTATTTATACAAAAATAGAAAAAGAAATACAGCAACTCTTCTTTATTCCTCCACCTGCTCCCTCTCTACCTCAACTACCCTGCGATACAGATTAACTGTGTGTGTGTGTGTGGTGGTGGTGGTGATGGGGGGGAGATCCTGGGGATTTGGGGTGTACAAAAGAAACAAAAAAAAGCAAGAGTGATGCCATAAGGCTTGCTATTCTCTCATATCAGCTCTTATTATCAGTCATTTTGACAGGAGTAAAACCTTTATCTAGGAGAGACTGTGTCCGTCTGGCCCTGCACATGAACAAGCAGTCATGAGCGCACACACACACGCAGAAAAAGAGCCATGCGCTTGGCCTAACAGACTCGGGCTCACACACACAGAGCAGGTAATCGGCTCACTAGTAGAGTTAGGGGGTTAGAGAAAGGAAGGAAAGAGCTCTCACCAAGTGTATCCCCCTCTTTGACTGGATTAGAGCCCACCAGTATTCAGTCCAGGTGCTCCGGAGGATAGGGGGGTGAGGGGTCCACATAGGGTCAATTTTCCCTACCTAGTGTGAGATCACATCCTGCTGTTTGCTGTGCGACACATCACAGTAGCAAATAATAGAAAATTAGCAGCACAGAAAATAAGAAAATATACAGATCTGTGCATTATACATCCACACGTACACATACATACAATATGCACTCATTACCCCTAATCAACAAGACATATGCTCTTTGGGTTCATTGGGTCTGTTGGGGTTAATTTGCAAACCATTTATTACTTTATTATCATGTCATGTCTTTACTCACGTGATGCTCGCTATTCCATATGCATAATATTATAATGCCATAATTGCTGACACTTCAAGTGCAAGATTATTTCTTCCTTAAATGAAGTGATAGTGTGTTGCCATTGTTGTGGATGACAGGGGAGGAGACATAAGAGTTAATTAACTATGATTAGGACGAGCTACAGTCGCTGAACAAGCCAGGGTTCTAGCTCAATACTCTGCTCAGTAATTGCTTCCTTCACTTTCCTTTCCGTCACTTTCCTTCCCTTTCCACTCACTGCTCCCTCAAAATTTTCCCTTCTGTCCATCCAGGCATGGGTGATTTTCCTTTTGAAGAGGAGAGCTGGAGAGCCCTCTGCTGGCTGATTGGGGTTATTTAACCACAGGCATGAATTAGGTGAGAATGTGGACGTTACCAACTCTTTGTGAAGAAACGAAAAACACTCTCTTCATCTTTGTAATGAACGTGAGAAAAAAACTAAGAATAATATTAAAGACATGTTTAAAACATTTTAACACTGTTAGACTTTGAAAATCAAGAACCTCATGACCTCATGCAAGAGTCCATCCACAGCAGAGAGGGTTGGGGTTCTTCCCTGACACCTCATTCATATTGTATTTTGAGTGTGTTCATGTAGTGTCATAATCGTTGACTTCTCACCCTACAAGAGGTCGGGGTTAAGGACTGCGATGTTAAAAACTGTCCCTCTTTGGTCCAAAAGAAGATACGTCAGCAACTGCTGGCCAGATTTCTGTTAAGCTTACTGTGAATAGTCAGGACCCCCTGACCTTTCCACCCACAAGCCAATACTTCTACTGGTAAATAAATCAAATCTAAACCTAAAGGGCATATTTTTGTGATATTTGTAAAGCAGGTTTATGCTCCTCTGAGGAATAACTCTTTTGACTTTAACGACCCCATGATTTTTCATCCAGCGCCGCCCTCAGTACAAACTTTACAGTGTTGTCCTATCACTGCTGAGGCTCTAAAAATAGCTGATTCATTACTGCAACTGCAGTTCTCAGCAATTCCAAGAGCCGACATTGCTCACCGATATTTGTGCACCAATAAACTTCCCATCTCCGTCAAAAAGCAACGCACAGCTGCTTCCCTGAACTTCGCAGTGGGAAGCTTCCAGGACTGTCTGCCATGCAGTGGGTAAGACAGTCTGGATCCAGGCTTGTGAGGTAGTAGGAGTGTCTGTGACAAGCACACCGCTGGCATCTCCTTTACGACTGTGCCTCATAGGCTTTGACTTTGACACTGCCAGTAGTTCTATTTCAGCAGTCGTACGGGGTCATAAAGAGAAAACTAGGGCTCCGACAACACCTCTGCTGTGAGGCAGTGGTGCTAACCACTGGGCCACTGATACGTCCAGTGTGTGTTGCACTAAATAGAACCACCTGCAGTTCATTGCTAACGCTTTCTGCCTATTCTTCCTTTTTCAGCTACACATCTGCTGCTGCTTCAACTCCTTTCAGTGCTCACGCCTCAACTGAAATTTCCAATTCTTTATTCAGTGTTCATAATTCAACTGACACCGCAACTCCTTTCAGTGCTTATACTTCAACTGACCCTATCCTTTACATGCTTCAACCTTATCTGTTACTGCTGTACCTATAGAAGTACTGAGGTGTTCCATCGCAATGTAGCCATTTATGGTTGCTGTTGCTCCATCCTTTTACTTTTTTGTACAATATGATCCTGTGAATATTCTTTTTTACTCTTTCAGGCAAAAGCTACTGATAACAACTTAAAGGGTCAGTTCACCTAAATACCCACCTGTGCAACCAGCTCAAAACAATAGACATAAATGGAATTTTGTTTGTTGCATTCAAAGCATTGAACAATATGAAAAACTGTCTTTCCATAATCAATGTTCTGGTCACTTCTAAATAATATGGATCTTGCTGTCAACAGATAGGGACAAGCAATTCTGTATAACGTAGTTCCAATGAAAACTGGGAGGTCTCTGGATTACTTGGGCATTGTTATGGGAAAGAAATGTTGAATGACCACAAACCACATTTCATTTACCTTCATTCTTTTGGGATGGTGGCAGAAATCTCAGCTGGATATAAAAGAAAGTAAACCTCTCCCCACTCTTTATGGTGCTGATTTTGTTTTCATAATGTTTTTTTTTTCTGTATCTTTAAATTGCACACATTCATTTATTATTTATCATTTATTAGGATTATTGCATACCTCAGATTCTTTACATGGAGTTTTGTTTTTTTCTCTTGATTCTTTCTCTTCTTGGCTTCTTCTTTTCTTTTTTTTTCTTTATTGTCTAGCTTACTATCTTAAGGCTTCTTCAGATTACAAATACAGTATTTTCTTGTGTTTGAAATGCAATAAGATTAAAACTAAACTCAAATATGATAATTTCTTGCTTATAAGGCCTCATAGTTTGTGACGTCAGAGAGTAACTGAGATATTGTTCTTCCTGCTGCTGAAAACAAAGGTTCATAGACCTTTATTTTTTTGTTTTGTTTTATTTAAACACTTTTATTTAATATTTATCATGAAAGCTTTGTGGTTTCTGTCATATTCATCAGAAATCATCATCACAGACAGAGATACACAGATCAAATCATATGTTAAATAACCAAAAACAATCAAACCACAACCACAAATGTACCAAAATTAGAGGGTGTCCTCTGAAATCACAGGCAACACAGTAAACCCAGCTGACCAATGGTATGATGGCCATGATGTTATATTACAGCATTACACTCTGAAGTACACTATCTTACATAAATCAGTTCTAGGATCAACATGTGCAGTAAAAATACAATATATTTCAGTAATTAACATTGGTGTCTTCTGGTCAGTTTGATCACAGTGTGTGTGTGTGTGTGTGACTGAATGTGTATTTTCATGTGTTTGATCAGTGAGTTCTTTGAAGCAAACATGCCCCGCCCCCTCCCCCCCACTCCTGCTCCTCAGCAGATGAAAGCTGATATGTGTGATTGAGAGTCAACCCGCTTGTTTCCACACGCTGCCCATTCAGCCCAATGAAAAAGGAGGATAATCTAATATTGTGGCAGTTATGATAAAATCACAAGTCTGTGCTTCCCATTTGAATAACACTGAAAGGAAAAGAAAGAATGGGTAATTTTGTGTGCGTGTGTGTGCCAACAGATTATCTATAAGAGGCAGGAGTTTCTGAATTTAAAGTTTCTGTAAACATGTTGGGTGGGACAGAGAAATACAATTTTATGTGGCAGGAAAGAGAAAGCATATGTATTTCCATGAGGGTGTGAAATGTGACTGGGGTGAAGGAGGCAGGTGGCCGGCCTGCTGTACATCAACCGAACCCACAAACAGCTGTTCATTTCTCAAAGCTCTCTTGTGCCTCCCTACTAGCATGAATTCTCTTTCTACCCCCCCCCCCCCCCAATATCCATCCCTCTCCTGCTCCACCCCCAAACTCTGTCCAAACCGACTGTTTCTGTCTCCAGTGCATCCAGCCATTCCTCCCTCCCACCTCACTCTGTTCCAGCTAGCCTACTTTGATCGTGTGCCAAAATCGGGCCAGGGGACACAGCTGGTTCACCCATACATTTCTCACCTTCCGCTCTCTGGACTCATCATTTTCAGCATTAATAAAAACTCTGTAGAAAGACAATAGGATGAAGCTGAGCGGAAGAAAGATTTGTACCCACTTTCATTGTTTAGAAAAGAAATAGTTTTGGCATATCATATATTGCTTCTTAATGCCAGTACTACATCCGTATCAAACCACGTTAATCCTATGAACTGTACCACTGAGTAATTGTGGTATTGTCAATCTTTAGTAATGAATGATTTTTACAGAAATAAAGCAAGGCAAGTCATAGAAAACTGAAACACCAAATCAATGTCTCTGACTGTATGCTTTTGACACCCAAAGGGTGGTGCTGTAATATTGATCATGTCCTTCCAGCCAGTATTTACATCCCACGAGTGTCCTGCTGAGTCCCAGTTGCAGGACATAAAAAGGTCAGTCCTTTCTCCTCCTTCGGGCCAGATGGCGAGCTCACTTGCTGGCACTCAACGCACGGCCCACCAGCATGAAGACCAACCCAGAGAGGAGCTCCAGAGGCACGCCGGCAGCCGCCACCATGAATGACAGGCCGTAGAGAACTGAAACTTGTGCATGTGGACACGTCTCTCCTCTCTCCTGCAGGACGTAGCGCTTCACCTCCACCACCTCCATCCACAGTATGTAGAGCAGCAGCATGAACAGGAACAAGCAGGCTGGGGAGTGATATGGAGAGTATCAGAGAGACAGGAAGATATAGAAAGAGCCAATTGCTGCTGTGAGTAACACCAGAGGAATGTAGCTCCTACTCATCTCTACTGTTACCACGGTAGCAGTGTTTAAACCTGTTGTTATAGCGACAGTACCGCCGAGAGATATCTGCTGTGTTGGTTGGCTGTGTCTGTCATTTGACAGGTATGAACAGCTGACAGCAGCAGCAGATATGGCTGCAACATGTGTTCGTGTCTGTGCATTCACAGACTATATTTTACCAGCAGCGATGAGGAACGCTCCGCCCAGCTTGTACAGTTTGTGGCTGATGAAGGGGACGCCGCAGACCAAGAGGAAGACTCCAGTTAGAGCTGCGACCAGGCCGAGGATTATCAGCACGGTCCAGAAACCTCGAAACACTGCAAAGAAATACATCCGGGCCACCATCAGTTAACAGTCCATGTGTACAGCAGCAGGGCCGCGGCTATCATTGAGGACACGGAGCTCATGTTCTCAGTATTTCTTGTGCAAATTTGGGAATTTTAGCAACCTGGGGGCTAGTGACGTTCCATGATTAAAGAAATAGACTGACACTTTGTGAAATACACCAATTAGCTTTTTTTTTTTTGCCATGATATGGATGAGAACATTGATAGCCTACCTCCCTCATATCTGTCCATTAAATACTGTGTGAAGCTACAGTCGGGAGATTCCTAGGTTAAGCCTGGTCTGTTTAATACATACACAAACTGAAGTGTAAAAACAACGTTTTAATAACAGTCGTTATGCTAAGCTAAGCCGACAGCTTCCTATCTGATGGACAGACATGAGAGTGGCCACAATCTTCTCATCCAACTCCCGCCAACAAAGTAAATAAGTGTATTTCCCAAAACAGCAAACTGTTTCTTGAAAACCTTCAATGGGTGTTATAGTGGCAGATTTCAGTTGGCGTTTTTGTTTTGGCTAATTTGAATACTTTTAGGCGTATACAGAAATAGAGGTACAGTACATCTCTGCCAGATTTTTATTTTTTCACACTCATACATTGGGAGTACAAGGAGAGACTTTGACCCATGATACCCTCAGTATTTCTAAAGTTCTAGCTATGACCCTGGTTTGCATGTGTAATGAAGAAGGAATATGCACACCATCTTTGCACTTATTATATTCCTTTTCCAGTAATTTATATGCTCCTTCAGTTAAACCCATGACCCTTCAGCTTCTCACTCTTACTGTATAATGTTAGTGATTTGGGAATTTAAGCTTATTTTAATGTTATTCTCACTGTGAATGGCCAAATATAAATTGCAAATGTATGCTTATGTGTGTCTGTGTGTGTATGTACAGATGTTTCAACATGGGGTGTCTTTTTTTGTTTGTTTTTATGATTGTTGATTTCCTACTCGTCAAACCATTCAGTGAGCTTTCATGCCCTGTATTCATCTGCATTCATTATGTTATTTCACTTTCATTTATCTGCTCCGTTTTCCCCTTTAGTTTGTCACCTGTCTGTTAGTATGCGATTGAGCGCGTTACCTGCTGTAGCATCATAACTTGGATGAGGCACCTGTCCAAGTGCGACAGGCAGGGGGAAGAGGTAACCATGGACACAGATCTTGGATTCTGGCTGGTTTGCTACGTGAAAAAGAAAAGGTAAAAATAAATAATAATAAAAAAGGCTAAAAGCAAACCCACAGAATCCAAAAAAAAAAAAAAAAAACACAATGTGGTTCTAAAAAAGGAGACGTGCTGTATGTAATAAAATAGAGGGAAAAATAATAAACACCACATGAGAGCAACATTTAAAGAAAAGCCAAAAACACCCCATAAACTGAAATAAATGCCAACACATTCTTCTTGCTCTCCTCTCGTATATTTTTCTTTCAAATTTCCAAACTATAGACATTTTTTTCTTTCTTGCACTTGTTAGCATGTCAAGCAGACCACACTGCCGAGCATGAGACATGCAACCACATTGGACAAGCCCCAACAAAAACGTCTTGCCGCCTCAGAAGGCCCACATACTGAAGAGAGTGGCCAGGACCGCATGCGCTGTGGGCTCCACCTGAAAGACACATCGCCAGAAGAAGCCCTCGTGGTGCAGAGTGAGAGATGGAGGAGAAACACTGACAGCTTCCACTGACTGGATCTACATTTGAAAAAGATACACACGAGATGGACACTCAATTGTCTGAAGATGGATAAGCCTTAATTTCTGTCAGTTTTGTCAACACGTCTCTGTTAGCTCCTCCGTGGCATAAAACATGGTTCTGATTATGGCCTGCTCGCCTGTGAGGTTTTCAAGGGGGAACTTACGAAACACGCATGAGTGATACTCTCCATTTGCTTGTCAAAGTATGATTGATGGTGCTGAATAACACGCAGCAACTTTAATCATCCTCTTTTATTGAATATGAAAGACTTTGTTGTGCTGTGATGTTAGGGAGGAGTTCATCGGGGGATTAGCTTTTATAAATATATATTCTCTACTTTGCATTTAGCGAACTTTCTCACAAATGTGGGATGGAAGAATAAACTGGAAAATGAAACGGGCAGTCCACTGGGTTTACACATGAAGATCAGTGGGAGTGATGTGTGATGGCTCTGGAGGAGCCTTGTCAAGTCTGAGAAAATAACCCTGATGATTTCATCGCCAGGGTTCACATCCAGAGAAGCGTCTGTGGTCAGGTTTAGGCAACAAAAGCACTTTGGTAGGGAAAGATTGTGGTTGGATGTTGATGAACACACTGTGCCTCAGGGCACGGTGACGGTATTAAACCAGACTGCGACCTTTCCCTAACCTGAACTAATAACCTATAACTATAAAACTGTTTATAATAGATCATTAACAGCATTTTCTCATATTGTTAGTAAAAAAAAAAAATGTAATCCAGTCATCAATTATGCATCTTACTAAATGTATTTCTAGGAGACTGGGTGGGGAATGCACCTTTACCATTAGACCACCAGGACACTCGAAGGCTACACATTTTTAGCCATGCTAGTGGCATGGCTCAGGACTTTGGTCCAGACTGAATTATCTCAACAACTATTGGATGTCAAGTCAAATTGTATTCACAGTATATAGCCTAAGATCACAAATCACAATTTGCCTCAGGAGGCTTTACAATCTCTACAGCATACGACAACCTCTATCCTTTGACCCTTGATTTGGATAAGGAAAAACTCCCAGAAAAAACACTTAGAAACCTAAGGACCTCAGGAAAAGCAACAGAGGAACAACAGTGTTTAGAGAAATGCAGTGATTATTAGAAAGTTTCCTCTTTATCTTTGGATGGATGGATTCCTATGAAATTTTGTACAGACATTCATGGCTTCACTGATTTGCTAATTACTAAGTTTGACCATGCAAACACACTAAACTAAGATTTTAAACATTGTACCCTCTTAACATCAAGACCTCATAGAGCCATCAGCATGGCTGTGGACTCTCGTTAACAGAAAGTCTGCATTACAAATCGGAGGCATGAAGTTTAAAAGACATGGGTGTTTCCAGACATAGAAGGTCTGACAATGGAAGGATCCAGTGTTTTTGGAGCTTGACCCTTACTAAAAGTCACCAAAGTCAAACTAAAAGTCAGTATGTCTTCTGCTGCATTAATTTGGTCCTTTCTCTTTCAAGTCCCCCAACTTTATAAAAGTGCAAGACTACGTCTTCATGAATCCTATAGTTGCATAGCGTGCACACCACTGTTACACAGCATCTGATCAGGTTCCACATTGGTCTTTTTGTGGTTCTCACACGTGATGTTTCCTTGATAAAAATAATGTACTACTGTGACTATTATTACATTGATTTGTTTAGTTGGAGGTCAGTGACCAAGTCTGACAGCAAGCAGTAAGGTTTGCATTTACTGTAAGTATTTGTGTGAGTGAATATAGACAATTATGTGCACACGTCTCTGTCCTACCTCAGTCCCATTGGCATCTTCTTCCCCAGGCAGTGTTGTTTGTGTCGGCCATGTATGCGGCCCACAGTTGTCACTGGCCACCAGCCAGTAGTCTGTACCAAAGGCTAGGAAGAAACACAGAGTCCCTACTGCCCCAAATATCCCCCCAGCCAAAGATGCAGCTCCCACCCTCATAACTCCTTCACTGTGCTCTTTCTCTTCAGTTTTCAGTCCTCAGGTCAGTTACTCCTCGGCTCCTCACTGGTGTCCACTCTGCAACCCTCTGCCCAGCCCTATCCCCAAAGACAACAGTCGGGCTCTGCCTGCCACTCCCTGGCATGCTGGGAGCTGTGGGGAAAAGAAGCTTCAGTAACTGAGGAGGTCAGGCGGAGGGACAGGAGTTATTTTAGGAAGCAGTAAGCCTGTCCTTGTCAAATTACCGGTGGGTGTGCAGTGCATTTATAAAGGAAACAAGGAGAGGCAGGATTTGTGTGTGTGTGCTTATAGTGTGGACAGTGCATATCAGCATTTATAACTGCAAGGTATTTCTAAGGTAAGTGTTACACTTGGAGCACCACTTTGAAAATAAATTAGACAGTAGATGCAAATGACCCTCAAACCTCCACCAAAGGTTTTCAAGAGGTGAAACATGGAGCTAAGGAAAGCATTATTGGCAAACATTCAAAATAATAAAACACGAAGGGGAATTGTTTAATCAATTTTAACAGGTTTAATTGGAAAATATCCATGGAATTGCTAAAACCTTGTATCAACCCAGTCTCAATTCTATGGCTCAATAAATACGACATACTTCTCACTTTATAGAGCCACTGTGAAATGACTGAACACACTGAAGTCATTGGTTTACATTCCTTTTCCACTCTTTCTGTCTTTCGCACAGTTTGCCTTCATTGCTGCTTCTCATTCTCCAAAACAAAGCTGAGTTGTTTCTTAGGGGCTCTTTCCACAGGTGCTTGGTGTTGTGGAGAGATGTGCTCCTGCTCGGCAGCTGAAGGTTTTGGATCCACTGGCCCTGTCTGTGCTGAGGCTGATGGGACTGATGAGTCCTGGAGGACGGGCCTCGGGCTCGTGGAGCACACTGCCAAGAGAAGAGAGGCTACGGTGAGTTTAAGACCCACAAAGTCAGAATAGTCACACCATAGGTGTCAGGGTCAAAGGTCAGGAGGTGGAGAGAGAGAGGCGAGGGACCATTGAGTACTGAAAGCTTGAGAGAAAGCAGAGGAGTGGAGAAACAAAACTAGAATTGTGAATGGATAAAAGTTATTTCCTGAAGCATAATTTCAGTGATGAAAACTTCTTCTCATTTTTTTGTTGAACTCCCTGTCATCCATTTATTCTTTGGTATCTTAGATATGACACAAAGACACATAATATATACAAATACAATACACATTCTTGGGACCTCAGTCTAGGATAGTTGTAGGTTGGAAACTTGAAGGAACAACTGCATGTTTTTGTTAATATGTGTTTTTTGTAAATTTAGATGTTTTGAATTGTCATCCACTTTACCTGTGTGAGACCTGCTGAGTCCTGCTCTTATTCTGCGGGAGCCATTGAACTCTCCATCTTCCCCCTGTCACAACGCAAGTATACAGTAAAACATACTGCAGGCTGGACGACAGTCTCCACAGTTTGCTTGGAACCCCAAAAGCCTAAATAAAACTTTTTTAATAAGACATTTTTGAGAATAAAATCATCTTTGCTTCAAGAAAAATAGCAATTAAAAAAAAAATGAGTCTAAATGATGAATAAAAATTGTGAGTTTATATGGATACAGTACCTGTGGCCAGTGTGTGATTGTATTATACGTGTGTCTCTCTACCAGACTCTGATGTCTGTGAAGAGGCTTCCTTGTTTTATTCAAGGTGGCGTCTTGGTGCAAAGTGTGCCTGCTGTAGGCTGGTGTCTGCTGGAGTGACACATACATGAACCCAGATAAATAGTGCATTACTGTAGTGCACGTTCCTTAATCAAGACAGAGGTACACAAACCAAAGCTGTGAATTTACCTTGTTGTTGAAGTTTTGAAGGTTTCTGGATAGAATACGCCTGATGCTGTCCATCTCCTCTGGTAAGAGAGGGCGGCTGTGGGAGCGAGGGTCCACTCTAAAAGTGAAGTTTGGATATTCACGTCTATTTAGCCAAAAACAGTGTTGTGAAGACATGTTGTGAAGACATATTTAACCAGCTTTCAGTGGCATGATTGGGGTTTTAAGTAAGAAGATGCCTGGTCATTGACAGGGTAGACAGAGCTTTTACTGAAGCTTTTAGCTTTCAAACAGATGTTGCTGTAATGTAAGGGAATCCCACAACCCTGTTATGTTGAACCATCGTCCACCATTTAGAAACATAACATTTTTAAGATTTGAATTAGCACAGATAACCATGATGGTCATGAAACTTTCCTTAATTTTTAGGACTTTTGGACTCCTTCAATTAAGTCCTGGAGATCCTTGAGACACTGACATAAAGTAAAATAAAATGCTTTCTCACAGTGATGGCGCCTCCTCGTCTCCCCTCTGCTCCCTCCTCTCCAGCTCCTGGTAAACTCTGAGGATGCTGGAGCGAGCCTGGTGATCCTCGCGGATCAGGAAACGACGAAGGTACTTCCTGTTGAACTGCTCAAACCTCACACACACAGACACACAAACACATTACAATGACCAGTTGACATTATTATGAATCCTGACTTTTGCATGTGGTATTTGCTGCCACCTACTGGTAATTTCACATCCCATTTTTATTGGAAAAAGACTTTTAGGGCAAACACAAGTAGTGAAAGTAAAACAAGGAAAACTAACTTGTCTTTCCAGTAGTGCTGCCCCCAGTAGCCAACCACATCCTCTATTCCTGCCAGCAGGTGATCAATGAGCTAAGATGAGATAAGATTGTGAGTATTTTATTCATAGATTAGTTTTGCCTCTATAATTTCTATAGATTATTTTGAATGTGCGTCATGGTTTTCAATGTGGGTGTCCATCCCTGCATGCTACATATCTATTAAGAAAGTAAAATCAGAAAACAGATTGCGCTTTCTATGCTGTACTGTCACTGTTTTTCATGTTAACACATGAAAGGAAACAAGTCACAAAAGCAGAAGAGATCTGTGTTCTCACACAAAAAAAGGCTCACTTTCATTACAAAGAAACTGAATAAAATGGAGAAGCATAACTGTCCCATCTTAACTTCCAAGGAGGATAGAATTTTGCACTGAGGTGCTGAACCAAAACAACAAGAATAGGATTTGAAGAAGGTCCATTTGATGATACATAACCTGCTAAATTGAGACATATTACACCAAATTAATCCTTCTTTTGTTAGATAATTTGCTTTGACACATATATTGTGTAACAGCATGAATCCAAAAGTAAGAACATTGAATAGTCAGCACTTTTGAATGAAATTGGTTAGTTAAACATTTGTATTTTGTCATACTGAGATCATGCATATAAATAAAAAAATATGCATGATTATTAATAAGTATCACTACGTAATCTGTATCACTGTAAAAACAGCTGAGCCAAAGTATGCAGCTGAATGAATGATGTATTAAAGAGACATTCATTATTTTGGAAGCTACATTCCTAACACGCAATGGATACGTTGTCTAATTACACCTGTAATACATCATACTAATAACATATACAGTATAGACTGTATACCTTAAAGACCATATTTGGCATCAGCTCCCTGTATCTGCTGTCATTTCTCACCCTGCTGTGGATCTCCTCACTAACAGTAGGCAGAGCTCTCTTCTTCCTCTTCACATCCAGCAGCTCTACTAGAGGCTTAATGGTCATCCCCTGGAAACCAAACTCACAAAATCAATAAAACCAAATAAGTACTCCACGAAGAAAAACTACCAGGAACTGGTCTTTCATCCAAAATAATAGTTAAAGAATCTTTAAATGAAAGAAATATTTTTCCCCCACCTGTACAAAGACAGTGAAGAGGATGACCACAATGGTAGTTGTGATGAAAAGTCTTTTCTTTGGAAAGTCATCGATCAGGAAGACGAGGGAGAAACAAATTGCCCCCCTCAGGCCTCCGTAGGCAATGATGAACTGATCTCGAAAGGTCACAGTGTTCCTCCGAAGCTTGTTCACCACAGCAGTCAGCAGGAGAACTCCTACAGAGGAGAGGAAACGCGTCGGTTCCTCTATTTTGACAACTGTTTAACAAGCGTCATTGGTACGTTGGTAGTTGTAAAAAATCAGCTTTTTTAAAGTGCATTTTTAAAGCTACCTGTGGCCCTCCAGATGAGGCAAAGCAGCAGTGTAGAGCAGACAAAAGGCCAGCTCCACATATGGACATCCTGTATTGTGGACACGCCCAGGAAGATGAAGATTAGGGTTTCACTCACGCTGCTCCACATCTTCAGGAAGTATTGGATGCTGGTGTTGCTGCGCTCGGACACATTAGCCTCCACATACTGCTTCATGGTCACAGCACACGTCACAATGCTGCAAAATGGGGTAAAAAAACAACAACATACATAACAAAGGAAATAATCAGATTTCCCCAAGTACAACATAAACAAAAGGAGGTCTTTGAGTTGAAGTTGATACTCAGCCGCACTCACGCCATGATACCAGAGAGGTGAAGCATCTCTGAGGTCAGGTAGGACAAGTAGGAGTAGAGGAAGACAAAGAGTGGGGCAATGACCTGGGCTCTGGAGGTGAACCGTGAGGTGAGGGCCGCCAGCAGGCCAAAGAAGAGGCCCACACACAGGCCGCCCAGGCCCACCACCACCACCCTGCAGCCCCCCAGCAACACATCCAGCCCCGACACTGACGGCAGACGGAGGAAAGACTCAAACAGCTTGTAGAGCACCTGAGAGGGAGAGAGGATGTATCATGCACAGAATAAGTTATTTTAATTCACTTTGAGGCCGCCTGGTGACCGCCTCCCCCCCCTCACCACAGTGACGGCGTCGTTGAGCAGTGACTCTCCAAACACCAAGATATGAAGCTGTTCGTTAACATGCATCTCCTGGAAGACAGAGAGCACGGCCACGGGGTCGACGGCGGCGATAAGAGAGCCAAACAGCAGGCAGTGGAGCAGAGAGATGTCTCCTAGAGAGCTCTGGGCCAGCAGACACACGCCGTACAGAGACAAGCCGATGCCCAGCACGTTCCATAAGGTTCCCAGCACCGCATACCTGGACATTTGAACATTTGAACATTTTGAAAATCCCAACTGGGGAATTGAATTCTAATTTTAAAAGAGAACAAACTTCCGTCTGTAATCTGTTAATCTCATCTCATCTTAAGGTATAAGAAAAAGTGTACATGCGTAAAAATTGAAAACATTGACTGTGTGCCAACCAGAGGATGGTGCCGAGGTTTTCAAAGAACAGCCTCCCTGGCAGGAAGTATCCTGCATCCAAGACGATGGGCGGGAGCAGAAAGAGGAAGAAAGCATCAGCGCTGAGAGTCGGGGGAGCAGAGTGACGAACGCCATAGATCACCCCTCCAACCAGGAGACCCACCATGATGAGGAGACAGCTCTCTGGGACGACTGCTGGGACTCGACCTGACCAGTGGAACCCTGGCAGTTAGAAACAGAGGAAGATGAAAGGACATCATGCTAATTGGCTTTAACGATGTTGTGACTTTTTGAGCTGTGAGAAGTTTTACTCTGTCACTCTGATTGAAAGCACAAAAGTGGAGGATCCTGTAATGTGCACACACAGCTGGGTGGTAATGGAATGCCTGTATTGGCTTTATATATTCTAAATATACAGTCTCAATACATTGCCCTATTACATGCTGGGGAGGTTTACACATTTTTGAATGGGAATACTTAAAGTAAAAGTCAGAATTTCATAAAAGCATGGATAGTACAGAGTAGAGAAGTTTTTTTTCCCTGTGTGCCTTTGTATTGTAATTATGTAAATAAGAAATCTGAAAATAAAAATGGTTTGGTAAACTACTTGGATTACGTTACTCATACAGTAGTTGATCAAGCAATTTTTAACTACCATAACATAAGAAATCCTGAAGTATTTTCAGTTAACTTCAGATTTGAAGCTTCATACAACATCCAACCATCTCCAGCAGCGTTTCATCTAATGTTGGCTTTTCATGTGTGAGCAGAAAACCAACTGAAGCTCACCCAGCTTGGCCAGTGAGGCCAACATGATCCACAGCACAATCTCAAAGGGAGCCTGCACATGGTGATAGTCCACGCTGAAAACTCTCAGGGCCATGGGCAGATCCACAGACAGGCTGCCATCGCTGCTGTTCAAGCCCAGCAAGGGGGGCAAGTTGTGGGGCGGAGGGAGCTCAGCAGGGGGTGTCAGGGCCCAACATGCAGGCCAGAACAGGCAGGCAGAGAGCATCAGAGAGAGAGTCCACAGAGCCGCCATCCTGCAGCCATGCTGGGACAACAGGAGAGAGAGACAGGGAGAGAATAGGGCAGGGGTTATGGAGATAGGGGGAGGGCGAGCAGCCACACACATACACACACATATACACACAAAAACAACCTGACCACAACTCATGCAGCCACTAATGTGCACAGGAATCCCTGAGCTTGCAATGATATCCAACCAGCAGTGCAGAGCTCAACACACACACACACACACACACACAAATACTTGCTTAAGAATACTTTGGTGATGCATGTAAAAACTACCGACCTTCAGGGACACCGCTTTCTGAGTAGTTAAGAAGGAAGATACCATCAACAGATTACAAACTGAAAACTGACTTTTGTTAAATGACTTAGATAATTAGATAAGAAAAGATCAAACATTACCACAGGGAAATCTTAAAGGAGTGTGACAACAATGGGATAATAGGACTGATGTGATTATTTGATTATCAATATTGGATTGGTTTATTGACTAGGACCACCATTATAATAATGTTAACACTGTAATTGCATTTTCCACATATTACTTATTTCCTATGAACACCAATTCATTTTCAAACCTTACGATGGGTCGCTAGTAACACTTTCAACTTTTCAGAAAAACAAATCAACATGTTAAAAGCCAACACAACACAGATGGAAAACTATGCCCAATATTCAAATAATCATTCCAATAATTTCAGCTCTAAAAATTCAAGTCAAGCCAAAAGATTTATGTATTTCTACGTTCTAGTAGCCTGGCATCGCCAGACTAATTTACAAATGTGTATTAGTCTGGAACCTCTCAGTTCATTTTCAATCTCCAAGGGCCGTTATCAAAGGGCAACCAATCAGAGCGATGAAATGCCGTCCTGTCAGATGGTACGTCCTGTCAGAAGTTCGGCAAACACATATTTCTTATAAACACAAAGTTTTAAGGGCAGTTATTTGTTTTTCTTTTAGAGAAAATTTACCGTCCAGTCTGTTTAATACTGCTGCTGTAGCCAGCCGTGGAATGCTTCGCATCGGCGGCAGCCATCTTGGTTAACAAAAACGCTTGAATGGCGCTCCTTTGTCAGTCACTGTATTAAACATGCCTCATACTAGATGTAGCGTTGTGATTGTCTCAGCTAGATACCTGTACTGATAAAATCAGTCAGAACGGGAGAGGGGCCAGACGTATCTGCTAGAGCAAATAAAACATGAGCTTGCAGATTCGTCTGGGTCCCAGGCTAACACTCTATATATATTTATTTTCTTATTTCTACTTTTCATTTCTTTTATACCACCCAGCCCATGTGCACTTTGTGCTGCTGCACATACACAAATCAAAATCGTGGGAGTACTGTGAGACGCCCACACAATCCGTGCGCCACTTTGCGCTTGTTGTTGTGCTCATGCGATTAAAACAGGGCCCTTAGTCACATGCCTACACCAACACAGCCCCTTGGATTTTTAATGGAGATATTTGATTCATATCTGACTGCCTGCTAATCCCTGACATAACCTCTGTCATCATGTGTGTCAACATGTTAATCAATAACCTATATTCATTTTAACAAGATAGAACTAATAACTAACATTATAAAATGTAGATATTACAGTAAATCAAATGATGACAAAATACATCATAGGACTGTAGGGAGAACATTTTGAAGGGGGGAAAATAAGGCAAGAAATTAAACCCAATGTCACATGTACAACAGAACAATGTAGCTATAAATATAAATATAATATTACCAGGTTAACACAAACATGGAGGAAGTCACCTAATGTTATTTCACATCAGCAGAGAGTAGTTGGACACAACTACAACTACATTAATACATTTTAATTATGAGTTATTAGTTAATTTTGCTTATTCTTTTTTATTTACCCATGCTGGAGTGTGAATGTAGCTCCATGCTATCTGAGAGGGAATTTGTTTCATTGTGTACTAGCGAACAGGGAACTCTTTTTGCGGTTATTTGCATCAACAAACAAAATGCATTACAGGATACAAGCATATTTTAAATTTAATTGAAATCCTGTGCTTGTGAAAACTGGCCAGGGGAGTCTGATGTTAGTCTGATGTTACACGTGTTTTGAGTTATTCATTTAAATGAACAGAAGTCTTAATTTAAAATAAATACTTGTAATAAATACTGTTCAGAAGAATGAAGTATCTTCTCAACAAAAGGATTTTAATTTGCAGCCAAGACAACATCTTTCCCTTCCAGTGTCTTGTTATTCAGTTCAGGAGTTTTTTCATTTCATTACACTTGCAGTATCATCAGTATCAACCAAAATACAGCGAGAGCTTGTGCTGGTCATTTACACTAACGATTTTCTGTTAATACTAAAAATATGTTGCATGTACATGCTTGTGTGACTCTTTCCCTTTTCCCAAATTTCAAACAGATGGCATGTGAAAATATTTATTTTTCTTCAGTTTTAAAATCTGTTGCTGCTTCTGGAAAGCTTTAGCGTTTTAACCAGTTTGTTGGAGCACCACAGTGCTCAGGATCTGTCTTGTCATTTGAAATCTAAATTGGATAGTTTGCTTTAAATTAAATAAAAAGGAAAAGCATTTTGACACAGCAGGAAAAGCACAGGTGTAATTAATAACATGAATAGGGACTTACTTACTGGGACACTTACTGAAACAGAGCCATCATTTATATTATTAGTAACACCTAGGCTTTTTTGACAAGTCAAAATGAAAAAGGTGTTATATGCTGTTAGGGTTCGGGTTAGGGTCATTTGTTCACTGTGCAACTGTAATTGTGCCACTGTATTTACAGTGAAAACGTAATGCAATTTTAGTACATGTATAGACAGTAATATATTATAACATGCGTTCATAAAAGGTCTACACCACACTTCTAAACATTGGAATTTGAAGTTGTGCAACTTCTAGAAGTGGTAGCTTTGACTGAGGTGGAAGTGCTTCCTGCTTTCCTTCAGCCCAGTTAGAGGTCTGGACACACCGAATGTGTCGAAAGTTCTCTGAAGCCAAACTCACATAACGTTATCTTGGCACTCCGTGGGTCCCCAATGAGACCTTTTCTATCTAGTTTCCTTTCTGATTTAAGTTAACTGGTAGGATGTTAAGTGGTAGGACAGGTCTTAGATTCATTTAGTGTTTTGTTTTTGTGTGTATTTGTTTCACCATTTGGTTTTGCGTGTCTTGTTTAAGTTTTTCATGCGATTAATCATTTTGCTTTTAAATCACATTTAAAATACTTTTTACTCTGTGAATGACTTCTTTTGCTATTTGTTTTTAGAGCCCTTACACACCCATTGCTCCACCCGCAGACATTTTGACTTGTCATGGTATAAAAAGCACAGGTGTAATTAATAACAACGATGATGGTTCTGCTCTGTTTAAGTGTCCCAGTAAACCATGGCAGAGTGACAGCGAGGCAGCAAGCACAATACCAGGACCTGAAACTGAAGGGAATCCAGCCATTATTTTATTATTTATCCCTGTGTTTTTTCGACTGTGACAAAATTCTTCCTCACTCTCCATTTAGTTATGAGCCACCTGTTAGGGTGAGACAACATCCACCTTTGGCAGTCTTATTACTGTAGTACATGTGTGACAGGGCCTTTAATAAGAATAATAAAGTTATAAGTTGTCCTGTGTAACAAAACTAACAGTAGTAACAATAAATACTGTGTTAACTAACAGAATCAAGCAGTCTGTACCTGCCCACATGTCCTGAGAAGACGTTTAATCAAGTTCAAGTTCTTTATTGTCATGTATACAACATGTATATTACAGTGAAGCAGTCGTTGGCAATGACATTCTTAAGTCTCAGTCTCCCTCCAACTGTGCTCATACAGATACTGTACATACTAAAAAATATGTATAAAGAAAAATCATGGAAGTGGAACAAAATCTTTTTAGAATCTAGGACATAAATTAGAGCCTCAGCTAAAATATGGGAATTAAACATAAGTATAAAATGAAATATAATACTGTGGTAAACAGGTGAGTAATAGTTAAATGTGTAAACAGGTTGTGCAGTAATGTAGCTAGAAAATGTATACATATAATGATAACATATTGTATACAGGTATGTATAAAATATATACTTTGATGCTTGTTTATGCTTGCTTATAAACAAGAAGTAATAAATGTATATACTGAGATCTAAACTGGTTGTAAACAGTAAGCAGCCGTTGCTTCGCTGTCATTCTGATGACGTCTGCATGGTGAGTCCAATGTCAGGTCCTCTTTGATGTGGACCCTGAGGAACCTGAACCTGCTGACTCTCTCCACCGTGATGGTGACGGGGGTGTGTCCTTCTCCCTGTCGCTTCCTGTAGTCCACAATCAGCTTTGTTTTGCTGACGCTGAGCTGGAGGTTGTTGTCCTGGCAATGGGATGTCAGGGCTCTGACCTCCTCTCTGTAGGCCGACTCATCGTTGCCGGTGATCAGGCCGATGACAGTCGTGTCGTCAGCAAACTTGATGATGGTGTTGGAGCTGTGGGTGGCCACGCAGTCGTGGTGAACAAAGAGTACAGGAGAGGGCTGAGCACACAGCCCTGAGAGTCAGGGTGGAGGATGTGGTGGTGCCTAGCCAATCTGCCTGGGTCTTCCTGGCCTGTCACAAAGTTCAGGATCAGGACCAGGTCACATGAGTGAAAACACCTGTGGGAGTTTGTTTGTGGCCTTTTAATAGTTTGTAAAAGCCTTTTTAAAAGCCTTCCCCCTACAACTATTGTGGAAGACTCCATTGATAATGCACTTATGTTTTTAATGTTCAAAAGCAGCCGCTCAGCATGAAAGATACACGATTATAGTATTCCAGTAGCTCTTAGGGGTTCCAACTTTGATTTCTCCCAAGTATGAAATCTAATTTTCCTGGTATTTAATTTTTAGATCAGCAGATGTGAAGTATCTTTAAATGAAAAAATAAATGTCCTGATAGAGTCTGTATGTAACACAGCCTGATTAGACACTGTCGACTCATATCAATTAATTAAAGGAAACCTTAGTGAATCTCTGTTTTCCATCTTTTTGCACAGATCAGTGAATCAGTTTATGTTTCCAAAAGGCCAAGTGTCTCAGTGCATATTGATGCATCACCTTTACTCTCACTGTGGCTACATAGGAGGCCCAGCTGTGAGAATTTGTCCTTCACAGGTTACAAATCAACCTTAAGCAGGCAAATGCATCATAAATCTTCAGGCTATTGCTTTGTCAGTTCATGCTGGACCTCACTGTGATGATTCCATACCGAGCCAAAGAGTCAACATGGTGGAAATTTGGAGCCTGCCAGATGGTGATGGAAAGCTCCTTATTAAAATACCATCACCATGCCTCTTGATTGAGTAAGAACTGTCCTTTTTTATTCTTATGATCATAATCTCTACCATTTATTGTATTTATAGTCTACTTGCAATATAACAGTGTTGTGGACCCTTTGATAGGTCTCTATGTTGAATATGAACATTTCTTGATGAACTGAATTCCCCTCTCTTGCCAAATACAGAATAAAAGACCAGATATAACACTTAAAAACCCAAAAATAAGAAAGTACTACTTATTTATTGATTGCAATCAAATCCTGATATTTTGACCTTTTTATTTTATGGATTTATACTTACACATCTCTATTTACAAGGCAACTTCAATGTACTGTATAAGCTTACACAGGATGACAGTTTACTCCAATGTCATAAATACCTTACACACACCCAATTATAATGTCCATAAAATAAATTCTAACTCATGTCAGGTAAATTGAACATGGTGTAGTACTACAGTCTAACAGCAGATGGCACCTGACAGCAGGTACATTTAAAGCATCATTTCATCAAGAAAGTAAACAAAGAAATTGTGTAAATATGGGTAAACAAAAATAGAAGTATGCATTGATTTACTGAATTGCTTGTTTTTGTGTCTTCATGTGTAAACATGGAGGTGGTTGAGTTCAGAAGCAAAATAGCATCACATTTAATACTTTTTTTTTCTTACATTCACTGCAGATGAGTCATGTCAGCCTCTGAAATCCTTAGCACAGGGGTGCTAAAGTTGGATGAGCAGGGAACTATGTTCTGGGTGCTCAGATAACTAATCTTCTTGTCGCTGTCCCCATCTGATCCGTCCTCCAGACTGGCCTCCAGTGAGGTGGGCCCCTGCAGCTGGCTGCTGGGCTGCGGCGGAGGCACCAGGCCGTGCAGGATGCTGTTCCCGAGGTGGGAGTTACACCGAGCCAAGTTGTCAGTCAGATGCTGCATGTACACCTCCTCCAGCTGTTTGTCCAGCAGCCCATTCAGCACCGAGTTAGACATCGGCTCTAACCCTGATCCGGGCAGATCCAAGCTGATGTTCACGCTGGCCCCCATCACCAGATAACCCTGGTCTGGTATCGATGAAATCGGCTCGCCTTGTGGCTCCTGTTGGGCCCATTCTGGTTGATGGCAGACTTCAGAGTCAAAAGTGTGCTGGGCAACGGTGGCTCTCAGTAGGTTGTGTGAGATGCGGCCTGAGTCAGCCACCTGCAGGTCTGGATACTGTTGCAGGAGGCTACAGTCGTCTAAGCAAACTGTAAAGTCAGGGTTCAGGGGGAGGACCTGTGAACACCCAGGGATTGAGAGGCCTACAGGACCTGGAGGCACCACTTTCAGGCTCTGGAATTTGGTAGTGTCTAGTTCTTCCTGGTTAGGACCTGATTAGAGAAAATTATTTAAATGTTTTTAATTTTAATTTGGTTTGGTTTGACATTTTTGCTATTTGGCATGAAATATTCAGCAAGGTTAATCTGAGAAAAGAAAACCATTTTAGTAAAAAGAAAGGAAAGGAACTAGACCATGTAAAGTTAACGTCAGTACATGACACCAGTACAGAAAGTTAAACTGAACACTACATCAGGCAGTTTGTATGTCATAAAATTTTCTAAGGTTGTTTACCTGCTTCAGCTGAATCTGTCTGTAGGTCTGTAGAGTTTGAGTCGGAGAGAATACAGTTGAATGGATCCGTACAATGAGTGTGTGTCTGCGGTCTCTTCAGCTTGGAAGAAGAGGCAAACTTTCTCTCCTCCCTGTAACGCAGCACTCTGAGAAAACCTTCAGCCAACATGGCAAAGAATGATGAATGATTTTTCTTGTCTCTTCTGTCTTTCCTTCCTCAGGTTGTCAGTCTTAAGCTCAACTATCGAGTGTGAGTGTGCATACTAAGCTTTACTGGCCTGTTTCACTTCTGCAACTGAGAACTGGCCCCTCCACCCCCTCCACATACTTCCTTTATTAGTCTGTAACTGAAAATCACAGTTGAGAGAAAAGAGAACAGTTAATATATACACATGCTGAGAAAAACTAATGTGGTAAGCCGAGGGGCAAAAGTATTTGTTCCTTTACGAAAGGGAAAGTTTTATATTATGCATTATAAGTAAAAGTCCTGCATTAAAATTCTACCTAAGTAAAAGTACAGATGTATTGTCAGCAAAATGTATCAAAAGTAAAAGTACTCAATCTGCAGAAAGATATTGTGATAAATTATAATATATTACATTATTGGATTGTTTATACTGATGAGTCAATGTGTAAGTAGTTTATTTTAGTTTTAAGCTGGTTACATTGGAGCTACTTCATATACAGTTAGGTAGTGTACTGGTTCCCAACCTCAGGGTCAGGGGCCCTCCGAAAGGTCAAAAGATAAATCTGAGGGGTCGTAACATGATGGTGGAGGGGAAAAAGGAAAAAAAGTTCTGCCAGACATAAATAATACACACCTTTGCTTTTTTGTGACATACTGGAAAATTGAATCTAATTGGGCCTCAGACAGATATGTAAATGAGAGGTTTAGAGAGGAAATCACTCTTAGGTGGAGCTGCTAACAACTCATAGACATCTGAATCATGAGAGGAGGCGTTTTCTAAACAAATAAGACAAAACCTTGTGAACCAATAGTCTAATTGTTAATAAGTTAAAGTAGTTTTGTGCACATCTACAAAACCTCAGTGGGACAGGTGCTGTATGCAAAAAAATCTTTAGAATTGCAATACAAGGAGTATTCTCCTCCTATTCATTTTATTGGCAAAGTTTCGATCAGCTTCTTTCAGTATTATGCAGAAATAATAATCTTCAGTATATTCAAAAATCTTGCTCAAAGTACTGACTCAGGAGAGGTGTGCTAAAATGAAAACATTTGAAAATATGTTTGAGTAGTCATGTACACATCCACAAAATCTCTGTGGATTAGTTTCTGGATACAAAGGGAGCTGTGATTCCAGTGTGTGGGTACTCCCTGTACTGCAATTTTACTCTTTAATATAAATCTTAATCTGAAAAGTAAGCAGTTTCTACAGCTAAAGTAAAAAGTACAATGTTTGCCTGTGATATGTGGTGGAGTAGAAGTATAAAATAGCATAATGTGGAAATAGTCAAGAAAAGTCTAAATACTAGTTACTTTCCACCAATGCTGAGAGGAACTTGAGTGGTTGGATAACTTTCTGTTGAATGTTTTCAGTGTTTCAGTTTTTATACTGAAATTAATTCACCCATTAAAAATGCTTTAATGGCTGGAAAGCACATGTTCAATGAAAGATTAATCATATCCTGTAAACTTAAAATCATTTATTGTGCATAAAAGTAACAATATGTTATAAGAAGGCAGAATGTATTTCAAATTTGTTTGACTGTGTCATTATTGAATGTTATTTTAAGACAACCACCAAGGAATACTGTGAGTCAGCCAGGCTTGCAGTTTTATTTGCAGTCTTATTTTTACTTTATTTTAGGGAAGATACCAATTTATGTAAGACAGGAATTACCAACACAATGTGAAACAGAATGCTTACAATGAAACAAACACAGCTGTCCAACTCCCCTAAAAACAAAAACAGCAAATAAAAAAATTTGCATACCAGTCATTTTGGCATGTATTATCATTTTTAAACATATATCATCTTGTAGAAAAAGATTTGCTATTAAAACAGCATTAAGACAATATAAAGTAAATAAAAACAGAGAGAATGGGATTGTAATAGCTAACTTTTACAGAAGGTGCTGCAGTTTTGGCGTTGACATGACTGAAAGGGACAAAACATTTGACTCAATGTTTCCAGGATTCAACTGCTAAGAGTTGAACAGACGACGACGATGATGTTTCGTGATCTAATGTTATCATGGATGGCGTTCTGTCGGCCGAATGGTGAATCTGTGGTACATTTTGTTGTGTCTGATGATGTGTTCTCAAACAGGAAGCTACACATTCATGCTAATGATTGATTGACATGTCATTAGGCCAACAGGCTTAGCAGGCTGAGGTTAATGGGAGGAAGCAGAGCTGTTTGTAGATACCCATAATGCTTTGCTTTAGTACCTCCCTTCACTACAGCTGACAAGGCACAGCTGAACACAGATTAATAGAAAAAAGTAAATCAAAATTGTCCACATGTTTTTAAGCTGAGTGAAATGTTGCTGTGTTTTTTTTTTTTTGTTTTCTTTTCCTGGATCAGTTCCAGGTCAGTCTAGGTCCAGGTCTGGATTTAGGTCTAGGCCTGTGGTCTCAGGTAGAAATAGTGTAAAGCTGCTACTGCTGTGCTTTCTTCGCTAGAGCCTCGGCCTCCTGGAGAGAAACAAAGACAGGGACAGAGGGGGGGAGAGGAGGAGAAGAGGGAGAGTGAGTTATATTAAAATGGAGGATATTGGTTTATATATCCCCTGCCACAGCACAGAGGAAAACCCCTCTGTTTCTATGGTAACTGGCACACCTCCCTGCAGTTCCTGTTGTGGCAGACAGGAGGCACCAGTGTGCAGGAGGGAGAGGAAGAGGAGAAGAGGCCTTCTTGGGTGTAAGGATATCAGGAACAGATGTATTATGTAATATGTGTGTTTTCTGTATAGAAATCACACTGTGAGGATAAATATATATTTGGGCACATAAGCCGGTGTTACAGGAAATCTGGTTAGGAATGCAGTTCAAGGAAAGGACAGGTATCAGTGAGTGTTTTTGTTCATAAGCTTACCTTCGAGCCCGGGGGAGCAGTCAAACCCAGAAATGCATACACAGCGTTGTCCTCTCTGGCATCGAAGAAGGCCTCATAGTTCTGAGAAAGAGGAAGAAACGGAGAGAACTTTAGATCGATCAGAGGATCAGCTCTCCCAAATCTGATCTCCAACCTGAGGAATGATCACAGGAAACGGGGGTTGGATCAGAGCCTGAGGACGACAAATCTGAGCAGCGGAGCCACACGGCCAGCTCTTTGTGAGAAACAGTCGTTGTCGGGCTTGTGCTATTTGTCCAAGGACAGGCCTCGGTAGTCAAGCTGATAGGACGGTATTGTCTTCGAGAATGAGACCCAGAGTAAACACATTCACCAGTTTACTGTTTAGTTGTCTGCAGTCTCTCATTCTTGATCCCTCACTCCTTCTCATTCCTTTGTTGTCCCTCCTTTTTGTCCCACACACATATGCCAGTACACACACAAACAGCTGCAAGTATCCTGGGAATTGCTGTTCTCTCTGTCTGTGACATTCAATACAGCCCATCCTGCATGTGCGACTTCACTTCCAGCCGTCCACTGGCTGCACAGCGTGACGCCTCGGTGCACCCAGGCTAAAGGCCCCGAGTCTTTCTAATGGGAGTAACCAGCATCTGCTAACACACGTGACATGGTATGGTGGTACGAGCATATCTGAGCAGGGCGGCTGCCAGGATATGAGAAGTACTGCAACCCCGACCGTCTGAGACGTTTTTTGAGTAGGAGTTGAGGGTTTTTGGATTCTCCGTTTTTTTTTCTTTTTCTAATTTTATCAATTCATTAAACTGCTCAGTTCTATAAATTCTATCTCCATGCATGACATTTAAAGGAACAGTGTGACATTTCGAGAAATGCGCTCATTCACTGTCGGGCCGGGAGTTAGACGAGAAGATCAATACCACACAAATGTGCCCGTTAAATATTAATCCAGAGCAAGGTGACGGTTAACTTAAGCTAAGTTAACCACAAAGTTGAGCACAGGAACGGAGGCTGGAGAATCAGTTCGCCTGGCTCTGTCCAGGCGTAAGAAATGTGCCTACCAGCACCTCTACAGCTCACAAATACTTTGTGTGTGAACAAACAACCAGATGCAGTTTAATGAAAGATGTGCTTATATCTTGTTACTTCCTTACTTTGTTTTTTTGTAAAGAATTTAACAAGTTTGTTACTTTTGGAGAGAGCCAGGATAGCTGATCCCCTCTGTTTACAGTCTGTATGCTAAGCTCAGCTCACCAGCCTCTGGCCCCACCTTCACATTTAAACTAAGAGAGTGTCTTCACATCTAACCCTCGGCTTATAACTCTCTTTTCCCAAAATGTTGCACTATTCCTTTAAATGCTGTTCTGAGACCTTCTGCCAGGATATATTTCTGCTAGAGAAACTGTCAATTCTAAACACTGACATATTATCCCCTTATGCATGTTAGTCAACAGTTTCCTTTTATGCAAAATCCTGCGGACACGAAGCAACATTGGTGTTTGTCCACCTGTTGGACGAAAACTCTCCTTTTAGCTCTTGTTTACGTCCACACCAACTCCTGAAGGAAATCTCTGGCTCTTTAGCTGCTGAATAGGCTGCTCCATTCTGTTCACCAGCTAGTCTCTAACTGTTTCTGTCTACACTCCGGTGCTGGGCCGGAGGTGGACATGTTTTTTGCTAAAAACAGCTGCAGAAAACCAAAATTTAAAGTTTGAGCTGTAAAAAACACACAACAACGAGCTGAAATCCTCTGTGTGATCGTCACTACGATGAAACCTTGCATATTATGCATTGTGATCTAATTTTTTTTATATATCGTTAATTTGTGCAGCTTTAAATTTACCTGGTCGAAAAACATCAGAATCAGCATTCGATACCCAGCATGCATGATTTGTGTGTGCTGAGGACATGAGCTTGATGTACTCAGTGGTAGCTGTGGCTCTGTGTGTGACCGATCAGAGTAGTTCTGTAATTCAACAATCACATGTCAATAAAAAGCATCTCTGTGCATGCGATCCTCACCCCGCAATATTTGATTTCGTTAAATATCTGTGGGGGGAGAGGGTTCCCCGTGGCCGGCCTGGACTCCTCCGGAACATTCTCTCTCATCCACTTCCTGTTGGCCTCGTTGGCCGCAATGTCACACTCCTCGAATTCGATCTTATTGGCCGCCAGGAAGCCCATCACATCCTGCTGCTGCTTTTTAATCTGCGTGTGGGGGAGATGAGAGAGGGTGACAGACAGGAAGTTGTCAGTTAGACATGTGTTAACTTCAGCCTTATGAGGAAACAGAAGGGCCTCGATTCACCATACTGTCATCAGTCTGCTGGAGAAATAAGGACACTTCTACTCTGCAGAGATTGCCGGCTGCTCTGTTACTAAGTTACCACTCGTGCTGACAATTGAATGAAGTGATACAAGAGTATTGAAGAGGGTGAACTTGGGCAAGGCTAAGCCAGGGCCGATTAAATGTGTTTTATCTGCATGAGAAATGCCAGATAGTGATGAAGACAGCAACTCCCAAGATTGGACTCCCATCACCCCCCCTTGCATTTTAAGGAAACGTCACTTTATTGGTTCAAATGGAACCATTTTAAACACATTTGTAATGCATTGCATACTCTTTATTTGATAAATTGTCAAAACCTAGAATTTTTATACAAGAAAGTGAGCAAAGAAAGATTGTGTTAGCAGTCCACACATGAGAGTTACTGTCTTTCTTTTCATGCAGTTGAATATTTTTTAAAAGGCATCCTATTCTCACAAAAGGCTGTTCTGTTGCATTGGCACAACACCATATTTAACACTTGTCTCATTGTGACACTTTTAAAATAGTCCATCCTGCCCAATGCAAGACCACAAGAGCAAGGGGATGCAAAGAACCAACTCCACAACTGAAAAGGAAATAACAGTGTATCTAGAATGACACGGTAACATCCTTTGGAACGTATGGGATATCTTTCTCAAAGTGTACAATGAGATGTGTCCTTAAGTTGGTCTGTCACAAAATACAGTCACACACAGCAAGATAATGGTGAAGCCACAGAATGGATAGAATTTGATAAATGTGTGCTTGTCTGGTTGTGTTGTTCCTGCCTCTGCCTCTATCTATATGGGTGTGTTTGTGTGTGTGTGTGTGTGTGATTTAGTGTATGAAATTGCTGAGACCAATGAGGTCTCAGTGGGTGTGTGTCAGAGGGAGGATGGCCCTACAAGGCCAGACGGAAACAAGAGCTCCTCTGGGACTCGAGAGGAGGTAACTGGTCAAACGCGAGCCAAATAAGGCCTGCTGCTAGGAGGCACACACACACATCCAGCCTCAGCTGCGCACACACACATTCACACACCTAAAATCAAACTAAGCCAACTCCATGGTAAAAACACTACAAGGTTCTACGGATGATGAATTTATTGTCCTCCTGTCAGTCCAGACACCTTCATGTGAGGGCTCCTCCCCGCTTTATGGCGTGCAGATGAGACAGGTGGATTATTTAACAGCCATCTGCTGAAACAACACTAAGGCATGGAAACGAGGGAGCTGACAATGCTGGCAGATTAGCCGCGGTACAGTTTGAATCATTTAATGGCAGTTGCAGTCCCGAGGCCAAAGTCCTAAAACCAGCTCTTTCCCCACCTGCTCTGGAAACCAGCGTGGCACGAAGCAACAGAGTGGAACGCCATGAGCTCAAACTCACTTTAACTCACTGTGTGTCTAAACACAGACAATCCTCTGTCCGACGGAGGAATCTGCCTCCTCTTTCTCCCTTTTGACTTACATTTGCATAATACACATTAAGCTGGGACTCTCACCCAAACCGACAAGAAGCTCACTTTATCCTGAACTGCTGTAAATGGCAAATTAAACGCAAGGATAAACTTTTCTACTTTGTGCACTCTGGCCATTACCCCAGCAAGCCTGCATTGTACTGTTGCCAAGCAAAATTAATTTGTGGGGCAAACTGGCCACATGCCATGTGCCCCAAACTCTAATTGCACAGTGACAGTTCCCAGCTTTTCCTCGTTTTGCCTTTTGCATTGCTCCCTTGTGTCCTGAGTGGAGCTGCTGCTGATCTTAATGTGGAAGAAGACAGACTGTCCCTGGCTCTGGGTGTGGCAACAACTACTGTTCTCTTGTTGCCTTGTATTATTCACTCTTTATCTATCTCCCTGGAATGCAGGAGAATCACTCCTCTGTGTGTACAAACACAAACAAGAGAGTGAGAGGGATGAGCCGCCAGCCTGCAGGCCTCAACATTTGATTTCCACATAACCCATGCTTTCTCTCACAATACCTAAATAGCTTGCCTTGGTACCAAATACATACTGACATTAAGCTAAAGAAAAATGCAAAAGCGGGAGAGAGACATTGTCTCTGCGTTGAGGATCAGAGAGCAACTCTGAGGCTTTAGCCATGCTAGCTGCATGGCTCTGTGGGTGGCAATACTGGTCAGTCGGTCCACCACTTTGGAAATATTGTATGGATTGAAATTTAGACCAGACATTCATGGTCAACAGATGGTGGAGCCAACCGACTTTGGCGATCCCCTGACGTTTTCTGTAGTGCCACCGGCAGGTCAAACTTTTCACTCTCAGCCTGTGAAATACCGTAACGTCTACTAGATGGAATGGCACCAAACGCTGAACGGACATTCATGGTTCCCAGATGATGTACCCTAATGACGTTGGTGATCGCCTGGCTTTTCCTCTAGCGCCACCATGAGGTTGTCATGTTTGGTGTCTCAGCATTGGACGGACTGCCATGAAATTTGGTACAAACATTCGTGTCCCCCTCAGGATGAACTGTTATCACTTCGGTGATCCCCAAACTAACTCCTCTAGCGCCATCATTAGGTTAGGGTTTGATCTGTCCAATACTTTGGTTAATACTTGCAAAACTAATGACACTTTCATCAGCCTCAACTGTGCTTTGAGTTTAGCCCTCGCAATGCTGATCTCAGCATTTAGCTCAAAGCACCACAGCACAGGGGTGTTAGTGTGGCTTTAGACTCTTAGTCGCTTGTAATGAATTACGATCATAAAAAGGTTTCCAGGTAAACTATCCCTCACACAGGCGTTTACTAAACTGATTTCAAATGGTTCCCTCTGATATTTTTTCAGTACACTGATACAAAAAAGGCATGACACAAACATTGCAAACACTGCTCGACACAAATCAGTTTTTTACTGCACAGTAATAGCAGCTTTATCAGCACTGACCTGGCACTTCACGCGTGTGTTATCACATTTCTAAGACAGTCCGTGTACACACCCATGGAAGAACTGATTCAGTGGGTCCACAAAAGTGGGTAAGTCTGAAATGACTGCATTTGGGTTTACATGCAACAATGTGAGTGGTCATCAGCACGCTGAATAGTTTATTATAAATGGGGGGAAAAAACAGTTAATTTGCAATGTATTTACAATTGAAAATAAGAGGTAATAAAGGAATAGATGTGAGGCTTTTTTACACTCCAAGTACTACTTAAGAAAACCACAGATGTGATTAATGAATCTGCACCATATGCTCTTTGGTTTACATTCCACATCATCATCATCATCATCATCATGTGAGAGCTGTGGCAGGGCAATGAGATCAGATTCAGGTCATTGATTGGATGATCAGTTTCCACAACACAGGTCTGGATCAATATGGTGGACACAGATTCAATCAGTTACGTCAACCCGGGGTTGGGGTTCAGTTCATGTTCAATTCACTCAGAGGAAAAGAAAACAACATTTAAACTGAGTTTGTCAAAACGTCTTCATAGATAAGACTTAATGACCTTTCTTATGGCTCAGGAGTCCAACATTTGAATGCAGGGAACTCCACTGTCTGGACTAAAGGAAACATAAATCAACCCCAGCCCTGTGTGTTTGTATGGGATAAAGGTTTTGTCTTGATTAGATCAAGTCTGATTTGTGCTGAAAACAGACGCTTGCTGGAATTTTAGCAACAACATTAGTCTCCACCCAATCCTGAGCTCAGTCAGCATTATAACATTGTAACAAAAGAGCCTTTACACCGCAGCTCTGGCTGGGTTCCCTCGCTGCTGCCTAAAGGTGAAACAACATCAAAAGGCCAAAAAATGACAAACTAACTTCCGTCCAACTCAAGCCTGACCTATAAACCCAAATGTCAAACCTGCAGTGCAAGAAGAGCAGTAAATCGGAGGCAGGGGGCAGAGGACAGCGGGAAGATATTCCCGAGTTATTACTGATTCTTACTGTGGCAATGAGGAAATGTACAGCAGTGTGGCTGCAGTGGATAAAGGGAAATGAGCAGCAGTGAATGTGCTGTAGTGCTGGCCAATGTTTTTGGCTCTTTCCAGAGAGGTACTTTCAGTTTTAAGTTGGCTTAGAGCTCCACTGTCTAGATAAAATGTTATAGGAGTGTGCGTGTATTTACATGTATGTATTCAAAAGAAAATTTGTTATTCAAATTTGGCCTCAATGTAACCTAAGAACCAGACAAACCCAGAATGAGGGGTACTATACCATAAGAATATATTTTGTCACAGCTAATGTTAATGTAAGGATATGAGTACGTAGTATAACCTTATCTTTACAAAGCCACTGACGGTAACACTAAAAGTCTCTCTGGGGAATTCACAGCCAGTCACAACACCATTTCTTTTGGTGACTCAAACACTCTGCTTCTCATTACTGGATGTGATGATGTCATCTCTCAGTCAGTTTGCAGAGATACCACCCTCCACAAGGGAGTAGCACAGGTCATGGGTTGGGGCAATATATTATATGCATTTGTGTTATATTCTTCTGCATGCTACAGCATCAAAGCTTCGCAAAGATAACATTTGTTCCAGGACTATTGGACTGCAACACTATCTATAGAGCCAACACACACACAACCTGACCTATTCACCATTCATGCAGATGTGAAAAGTGTTGAGGAACAACCATGATGACACAACCCACCTCAGTTCTTCCTCATATATCAGATTCTGCACAAGAGGAAGCACCACACACTATAAATGTGCTCTAACATGAAACAGAACTTTATGTCTTTACATCTGTCTGAATAATGCTGACTGTTGTAGCTCGTTGCTGAATCGGATACATCCCTCTGGCTAATTTTACGCTTTCTCTCTCGCTGACCTGCAATCGTTCCCTCAGTGGAGTGAAAGCTTAAAATGTTGTTTTTGAAATACTCCTACTTGTCTCCCTGTTCTTGTCTGTTGCTCCGTTCACACGCTGAACTAGATCGGAGTGGTTAATATGGCAGCAGACACTGCTGGATGGCGGAACGCAATCGTATTGTTTTGTAGTCACTGATGCAATCAAACTGCAAGCTTGGTGAGGACAGAGGTTTTCGACCGCAATTTGTCTGCAGTTTTTTACTGGCCTGAATGTCATTTCTTTTAAATGGTATTACATTAAACACAGACATTACACTGTTGCTTTTCTTCCAAAAGAAAAGATGCAGAATGGAGATGAATAATACAAGTGTGTCTGCGCAGCATTTAAGAGGACATAAACTTGTCCACTTGTTCTAGCAGACTCCACTAAAGACAGATCAATGAGAGGTAATGCATTTTCCCAGACAGGCTCCAGCACACTGATGGCATCCCTGGCTCAAAACCCCGACCACTCTGACTTTACAGGAAGCTCCCGTTCTGTACGACTGCAGCTGAGCTTTTGCAAATGTCATTTACTGTGAGGGCAATAAAGTCACTCCAACTGAAAAGAGCCTCTGTGCTTGATCACGTCCTCTGTGTGAGCTGTGAAAACAAGCTGCTCGTTGAGGGTAAATCATCCTAAAGGTGATGTAAACCTCAAGATGTGACAAAGCACTTTAATTTAATGGGTTTTTTAAGTCCAGGACTAGATTTACTGGCTACTTTATCTGTGCCATTTACCTCAAAGCACTATTGGAACATGTGTAGTTTAGTAACAAAATCTAGACCAGGAGAGGCTTATTTTGCGACTCTTGCAATAGCTATAAGCTAAATGTACTTGATTAGAAGAATGACACGTTATAACCAGCATTCAAGGTTTAGTGCGCTTTTATAGTAGAAAAATCCAGACCTCCAGCAAGTCCTAAACAGAGCATGAGTGTTCCTGGGCTGCAGCTGCAGGTCTCAAAGGGGCCCTGGAGAATTGCATCACCATCATTCCTCTCTTCTCTGGAAGAAACTGGCAGGAATGAAGCTGAAGGTCCTCTAGGCTGCAGGACAGTGAAGGCAACACTCAAGACATCTAGAGCAAGTCAGCTCAATCTCCCTATCAAACACACACACACACACACATGCACACATGCACACACACTGTGAACCTCCCTATCCTGGCATCAGGTGACAGAACGGACCATTTTCTAAGCTCATTTATGGACGCATGCCTTTTCCTGTTTTTCAGCCTGGTTTCAGCTGCAAAAGCACAAAACCGTCACTTCAGGAAACCCTGTAACAAACCACAGCTGAGAGAGAAGTGTGCCCCAGTTAGTTACCGGCCCCAAAACTCCCCCCTCTGTGTGACAAAGTTAAACAAGGCACAGAGAGAGAAGGGGGGAGAAAGACACTGAGGGAAACCATCTGTGTCCAGAGTCTTGAGGAGGGCAGAGCAGCTTACTGATGAGTCAGGCTGAGGGGATGACAGCCGGGTGGACATCAGTTAGTGAGTTCAGTAAAAGTTCAGCTGCCTCTCTATTTCCCAACAAACGCTGGATGCATGTGCTGCATCCGGCATGGCTTTCATCACACATGAAAGCCATGCCGTTCCTTTTTCCCCCCCCACTTACCGAAGTGGATCCGGAGGACGATGCTATGTACACTTTGATCACCATGTTAGATCCCTGATGCTGAAACGAGTCCGGTACGCGGCGGTCGGTTGCCCTGCTCCTTGCAGACACTTCTTGCAGGGGGAGGGGATTTTGTTTTTTTTTTTGTTTTTTTTCTGGGGCGGCTGGGACACAAAATAACAACAACAAAGTTCTCCGGCTCGAAACGCTGTGGTGTCTGGTGAAGGCAGCGCAGACTATCTGCGCAAAAAGCTCCTGTTCTCAGGACTGGATGGAGCTTTGCATTCCTCCTCCGCCTCTACTCTGCCTCCCCGCCCCTTCTCTCTCTCTCCCTCTCCCTCTCCCTCTCTTTCTGTAGAGAGAGAGAGAGAGAGAGAGAGAGAGCCCATCGTGATGGCAAGACAACAGGGTTATATTGTCTGAATGTTTCAGCATCGACCCCATTGTCTGCCAGCCAGACATAGGCTATTGTTCTTTCATCGCCGTGAATGTGCACCCTTGCAGGTGCTCTAGTAAATGCAGGGGCTGGTAAGTGAATGGAGAGGGGGGGGGGCGGCGGGGGGTGGTGTGAAAATAAAAATATAAAATAAATAAAAGAATCTGCTGTGATTTTGAACACTTCTGGGCGCTTTTGTGTTAACAGCACGGCCGCTGGAGCGCCGTGGCTGTGCGGCCACATCGTTAGACGGGCTCCGTGGGCCCCCTGCAGGCGTCTGGGGCACAGGCGACGCGAGGCTTTTTTTTTTTTTTTTTTTTTTCTTCCCCTGAAACGAATTTAGGAAAGCCGACTGACAAACAAAAAAAAAAAAAAAAATGTGTCGGAGAGGAGTGGGCGCCATATTGGACTCAAAACACGGAGTGAATTTATGGTGAAAGCTCTCCCCGCTGCAGATGTGAGCCCCGGGCTCGTTAAGGCGAGCCAGCGGGGGGATGCACGGCTTTGCGCCGGGGCCGTGTCGGCCCGCCGCCGGGGCCTGAGCGGCGGCGGCGGCGCACACGGGGGCCGGGCCCCTGCGGCCTCCGCCTCGCTGCAATTGAACTTGTGCAGAAGGCGACATGTCCTCGAGTGCAACCCCCTTGTGTTCGCGCAGGCTTCCTCCCATCGCGCCCTGCACGAAGCCATTCGCGCACAAGCCCCCAGATCATCGCCGGCTCCAAAAAATTCCAAGTGTTCTGCAGCCCCGAATGGCGTCACCCGATTGGCCGGGAGCCTATCAATCATGCCTTTAGCCGCACCCCTCCCCCCATTCAACCACTCGCCTCTCTGTTCCAGTGTGTTTACTACACTGCCGAGCATAAGGGAGACACTCGTCTTCACATGCACTGAACCCACTAAGAAAAACAGTTTTTAGTTGTATTTGTAAGAAAACCTCCAAGAGCTCAACATGCCCAAGAGAAAGGTACGTATTCTGGAAAAAACAAAAATAGTTTGAAGGCGGTATCAGCTATTAGTGCCATGCAAACGATTGTGAAGACATCCCTCTGAGACATTACTTAATTATAACGGATTGTGTACCCGCTATTTCGCGCTGGTAATTTTTGCCTATTTTGTAGATATAATGTACATTTTTTGTGTGTTGGAATGAATATTTTCCTGCTCGGACGCGGCCTTTAAAACGCGTTTTCTTCCCGAGCGCCGCTGTCCTTTGGGGAGTCAGAAGTCTCTCTCGGTCTCCATGCAGTTAAAGCACAAGCAGCAGCCATGCTTTGCAGCTCTTGTCCACCTTCGTCGCCGACCTACCGAGAGCAAACGCCTCACTTATCGCCGCCTCGCCCCCCAAACCGGCCGAAAGTGGCGCCAGAAAATGCCCTAGTGCCTTTACTTTGCGTTTTGGCCGCAAAAACGGACATTCGCCGTCGCGTTTCGATAAAATTGTATATTTTCTCTCTTTGTTCATAGTCCCAAATGGCTGCGATGGCGGGGCTCTGCCGCGCGGTGGCGCGCGGGAGCCGTAGCAGGTCCCTCCCCCTTCTCAGAGACTCCCGCGCCAGCTTTCAAATCTGAGCTTCATGCATTGAATGAGAGAAAGAGATGGGGGAGAGAAAGGGAAAAGCAGGGCCTGGGCCCTCAAAATATGGCTCCAGAGGCCCACATGGCTGAGCTCTCGCAGCCCATGACTGAAATCAGGGATTGCCCCGGCATTTCTGGGCTGTAACCCTTTAAAATGACCTGTATTTGGGAAAAAATTTTGTTTTCACATGAAACTGAAAAGTTTTTTCAGCAGGTCTGTAATTATTCAGAATATGCGACTGAGGCGTCTGGCGACGGTTTCCTGTTAATATAAACACAATTTAAACTCTGACTAATGCTGTTTTAATTTTTTTTTCTGTTTTCACTTGTTCTGTTTGTGTTTTTCAGTCACAGGGAACAGAAGGAGGAGACAAGGAGGAGGTAAGAAGGGGGTAGCGGTAACTAACGCCTCGTACATGTGATTAAAATTACGTTTTAATCAGCGTGTGGCATATGTGATGGCATTATCAGGAAGAAAGTACTCAAGTATTGAATTAAAATGTGTGTTTCCTGAATACAGTCCCAATCAAAATAAAAGCCCTGTGATAACACTTTGTCTGTGTTGTTTCAGCCCCAGAGGAGATCAGCTCGGTTATCGGCGGTAAGAAGACACACATGCAAACTCACTGACATCACCAGAAACCAGTAAATAAACACGTCACGCATGGTAGTGTGCTTAAAAGTAGTTACGCACATGTAACTACTTAGAGAAAGAAAATCTTTGCTTTTAGAGAAGCAAAAACAAGTTCAGAAAAGGGTTTTCTATTGATAAAACACTTCAATTTGATTCTTGACAATACAAAACTGCAAAACATGTAATTTTTACATTATTAAGCTTAAGAGTGAGCTAAGAATATATAAGTCGTGCATTAGGCAGTAATAAAGTTGACAGAAATATCTTAAAGCTAGTATAATGCCTTATTATACAAATAAAACATGATGAACAAAGTTTTTTGCCAGTAAAAAGTGCCAGGCTGGTACAATGCATACTAAATACCAATAGCTGGCATAATAGAGGCTCTCAGAGTTATTACTCTTAATATCTTAATATTGCCTAAAGTCCTTAATTAACCCAGTCAGGGGCTGTCATATTAATGTTTTAAACCCTCAGACAGTCTTCACTAAAAGAAGTTTCCTTGTAGGGATTATATTAGAGTTAGATTATTTTCCACACATTTAAAACATATCTTATGGGCACCAAAGTCTTGTAATACGTCCAGAAAAAAACTGAAAAAAGCCTAAATTAGCAAAGAAAGTATTATCGTACTCAAATGTAGCTGTTTTTTAATTCCTATCCCTTTCTTTTTCACAGAAACCGGCCCCACCCAAGCCGGAACCAAAGGTCAAGAAGGCAGCAAAGGTAAGAGACACTAGCTTTGAGTTAACTTGCATCACACAGCAAAAGGCTGGGGTGCTGTGTGAGTATTCGGCCCGCTCACTGCCTTGTTCTGTTGCCGCTGCAGAAAGAAAAGGCGGTGAACGACAAGAAGGAGGACAAGAAGACCAAGAAGGCGAAGGAGAACGCAGAGGCAGAGGCAAACGAGGAAAACCACTCTGAGAACGGAGAGGCCAAGACCAACGAGGTGGGTGAAGTTCCTAACCGCAGGACAAGTTGGTTGTTTTAGGCTTTGCACGCGCACATATACACACAGACACAGACACACACACACTCACTCACTCACTCAGCATTGACTTGAAAATGTTTCAAAGTTTTGACCTTGGCCTGTCCTGCTCCATCCCACAGGTGGAGGCAGCCCCTGAGGAGGCCAAGGAGGAGGCCAAGTCTGAGTAGCACCACTGCCCAAGTTCCTCCTCCTCTACAATCCCTCCCCTCCCCCCCCTGAACCCCCAGCCAGCCAGCCAGCCCCCCCAAGTCTCTCACATGGTTTCCCTCCAAGGCGTATTGTTAACAGAGGAATATTTTTATCAATGATTTTATAAGTATCCGTACAGATTTTTAGCACAAAAAGCAAAGCTGATTATGGAGCGCCTTGCAGATTTGCAGTGGTCATATCAAGTGTCTGCAAGCAAGATGAACACACTAAAATCTTTTTTAAATGGCATTTCATGATTGTTGAAGGCTTGTGTGGTGTAGAAAGTGCGTCCCTGCCGGATTGGCTATGTTGTGAGTTGTGTACTCCTGTGTTTTTCCTCCTTCCCTGATCTTCCCCACCTCCTCCCTTCTTCTTCCTCCACAGATTAGACCTTCCTCCCCCTACAGTTCAGCCTTTATCCATGTTTTATTAACAGTTCAGCCATGTTAATGTGGGTGATTCTTTTAGACCTCTAAATGTGCAGTGAGTTCCCTTTGCTTCTGTCTCTTGTTTTTTTTTTTCTCTTGTTTTTTTTTTTTTTTTCATTGAAATCGTGTTTAAAAAAAAAAAAGCGTGTTGAAGTGTGTTGTCCATAAGAAAGAGGAAGATGAACATGTGAAACATTCCGGGAACAGCGATTGCCTCCGACCTGTCTCCTAGACGACCCTGCGTGTAAAACAGCTCCTGCTCCATCCACGCTGTCATGTCGGCTTTTCTAAACACTCTGGTTTTTTTAAAACGATTGAATTTGGAAACCTTCTCTGACAAATGCAGGTGTCTGGTCCCTCTCTTATGTTCTGAAATTCTCTTAATAAAAAGAAGTCCTGGGAATTTTCCTCGAATCGGTGTCTCCAGTTTGTTTCTTTAAGAGATGTAGACTGATGGAATAGTTTCCACATTGCCACCACAGTAATCAAAAACAAAAAGGGGGTTCTGTAAACTCGCATGCCTCTAAAACCACAGTCAACTTCAGTAAAAGCTCAGGTGCCCGGCTTCAGACTCAAGGAGTCAATGAAACTAAATTCTAAAGCTATATTTTAGCCTGTAAACCTGTCCTCAACCTAGTTCTAATGAAGGATTGCATTGTTAACCACATGTGAGAGCTTCCCAGTGTTTGTCTGTATAATGTGCACGTTGCATTCATTTTAACTGAAGGGGGACATTAAACAGGACTCAAGTCTGCCGCCGTGACCTCTGACTAAATGAAACATTTCAGTAATGTAATTCCACTGCAGACAAATCCCAACATTTCCTCTGAGACCGCCGCTGCAGGATACAGATTCTTAACGGAGGCACGTCATCCTGCTTATCTGCTCGGTCTAATTAAACGGTGGAAGTTTTGTCGATTCCCCCGAAAACTCAGCGTCCGTCTGCAGGCCCACATTGCTGGCTGACGGCTGAAACCGACACGCTCCGTCCCACAGAGAGGCTGCCCGCAGATCCACGAGGCGGTCAGGTCAGCGAAAGGTCAAGGACGCTGCTCGTGGAGAGTGTGTGTGTCTCACAGTGAGCCATTTGCTTCTTCATTCCCACAGAATGATCCCCCCCCCACCACCACCTCTACGTGAACCACTAGAACATGCAAGTAAAGGACATTACACTGTGCAGCTGAACGGAGGCCTGTGCTGCAGCCTGCACCTGTTCTGAGGGAACTTGTGGTGCCGTGTGTGTGTGTGTGTCTTGTCCCGCAGAAGGAGCTGACGACTGTCTGCATCCCGGCTCCGCACGCTCAGATTCAACTCCGCGTCAACTCCAGACGTGACCCACGTTCACCTCAACCCCTCCAACGAAATATCACGGATGTATTTAGCAGCGTCGTATAAAGAGAGCTCCATATTTACTTGGTGCACACAAAGCCGAGCGGCTGCACCGGTGCATGTTTCGAAGCCTCGCAGGAGCAGGCGGGAGACTACTGCGCGTAGTCCATTAAGCAAACAGTGTGAATAAGCTACTTTTCTCGGCTTTGTGTGTGTGCATGTGCGTTTGCTTGTGTGTGTGTGTGTGTGTGTGTGCGCCTGCAGCACTGACAGTGTGTGAATGTGGATGCATGTTTGCTGTGTTCTTTCAAGCCGAAACCTCACTTTGCTGTGACTTAAAATAGGCAAGTGGCTGTTTTTTCGTCATATGGTGCAAACAGTTTACAATCATCTGTGTGGGGGAAAAAAAAAAAAAAAAATTAGAAGAAGGAAAAAAAAGAAAAGAGATGAAGTAAGATTTGACCGGCTGCAGCTGCCTGCTATATTAAAACCCGCAGCGCCTGGGAGTGTTCGTTTCACTATGAATCACTGCGTGCGTTTTCCGCGGAATCGTGCCGCTGCGTTGCTCCTCTTCCGTTACTGTGTGCAGCAGTTGCAGCCCCTCTGACCTGCATTGTCATGGCCGAGCACCGGGCTCCATTTTGTCGATATTTTGTGGCGCGCACGGCGCCGTTGCACCGCGCCGCCGCTAGATGTCAGCCTCGTCCCGCGTGCGCTCCTGCGGACGCACAGGCGCTCTGCTCATGGCGTCCTGTCGAGCTCTGATTATCCTCATGTTCCGTCAACTGATCTGTCAGAAAGTGTTGCTACTTTTCCTGAGGCGTATTTCTAGGAAGCATCCAATAACAGGAGACAGATCATACATTTCGCTGTGGAAAAGCTCTTCAAACACTCTAAAGTGGATCCCTCCAGGCTGTCACACACACACACACACACACACACACAAAAAATCTCTTTTATTCACATCTCCCCTCATGCGCTCTTTGAATCATCTGTCTGCATCATCTGTTTGATGCGTTTGCTTTCTCTGTTTAACCTGTGATCGACCAGGCGGTTCAATTAAGAGCCCGTTCCCAAGCCCAGGCCGTGGCTCCAGCATCATCTGTGTGTGTGTGATCTGTTGATGGAGTGCGCTGATGTGAGGGGGCAAACTAAAAGGACACACAGTATTGACCGGACGGAAAGTTTTCTGATCTCGGCCACGGCGGTCGCTCTTTTCCCGCGCCACCTCCTCTCATCTGTGCGGTCCTCCCGAGGTCCTCCCGCACCTTTATCGATCCGTCCATTGGCCCCGTCTCCTGTGATCAGCGCCCCCCCCCCCCCCCCCCCCGCCTCGTTAACGGCTTTGATGCTCACACGGCCACGGACACGCAGCCCTCTCGCGAGGCCCTGACATCAAAGAGCTAATTACTCCGGCACTATTTTATCTCTCTGCATGTGCGTGCGCGCTGCACAGACCGAGAGAGATAAAGACTGAGCTGAATGTTTGTCTGCCTGCTCAACTGTCTGTCTGACCATCTGCCGGTCTGCCTGCTTGTTTGCAGACCCCCCCTCCTCCAGCGTGCACTCTCATTCTGTCCTCTCCGACTCCCTGACGGGTTATGATATGTTGACTGAAATAGCCCTATTTCCCTTTTTAAACATGTGCGCGTCCCTTTCTGTCATCCCACGCGTTCCCAGCCCCGTGTCTCCTGCCCACACTCGCCCATTCACATCCACCGTCCACACCGCTCCGGTCAGCCTCCCGCACGCACGCACGCGGGATGGGCTGAATGAGTGTGCGTGCGTTTGCTTCCAGTGTGTGTGTGTGTGTAGTGTAGCCTGCGAAGAGGTGGTGGTGGGGGGGGATTCTCTGCATAAAGGGTGAGGATGACCTTTCGCGAGGAAGTGATTTAAATGATGTCCTGTCGTCACCAGGGATACCAGCGTGTGAATGTGGACGAGCATTATTTGTTGTGGAAAGAACGTCACACTTTTGCACACGCTCAACAAACAACACACACACAGTGACGAGGGGACAGCACGCACGCACACACACACACACACACACGCGAGAGAGAGAGAGAGTTGCCAACAGGTAGGCTCCACATTGACATTTTGTGTGCAAAAGCCTGAGTCAGATGTCCTCCCTGCAGACCGGACCTTAGTGATGCTTGAAGTGAGCAGATGTTCAGTGGCAGGGCGCTCTAACGCTGCTCCGACAGGACGCTGCTGTCTGGCTGTCTTAAACTGTTTGTGTTCCACTGTCTTGTTTATCTGCGAGGTTGACTGCGCTCCACGGGGGTGGGATGTACAAGAGCGAGCGAATGGGATGAGGCAGGGTGAGGAGGAGAGGAAGAGAAAGTACCGGGGGGGGGGGGGGGGGGTAAAAGGGAGGAGAGGAAGTGTGCAGGGGGGAGGGTGGGGGTGGGGGCTGGATGCAGATGGGGATCTATTCTCTCCGCGCACGCAGACAAGATGGAAATGAGTGGGCGTCCGTGACGTCAATCAGTGTAGACACACACACACACACACACACACACACGCGGAGACACGCGCGCACACACGCCGTGAGACACTCCCCTCCTCTGCCAGTCCCATGCTAATACACGCTTCAGTGCGAACAGCGGCAGTGCCACGGATCACAGGCTTAGACATCAGCGCGCACAAACAGCCCCCCCCCACCCACCGCCGACAACAAACAGCAGCATATGCACACACACACACGCACACACACACTGATGAGTTTCATTTGTGACCTGACCGATGATTTCAGGCTGTCATTTCTCTCATTAATACAGTGGGGGGAAAAAAAAACAAAAAACTGAAAACCATTTCTGTGCCATATGCAGAATTAGGAGCCAGAGAATGGTAATCTTTAAGTTTTCACAAGGAGACAAAAGTGTAGCATCATTCATAAGGTTAGAGGCCCCAGAGTCAGAAAAATCTGTGGCTATCATGCATGTGTAACCCCCAGTGGTGGAAGAAGAACTCAGATCTTTTACTTTATTAAATAAAGTACCTATACCACTGAAAATACTCAATTACAAGTAAAAGTCCAAAATCCATTTCGAAATCATACTAGTATAAGTATTATCAGCTTTAAGTATTTAGTCGTATTACTAAATGCCCCAATGTATGGGTCGAGCAACAGTAACACTGGATCCTACATTAACCATAATGCAACTGGACAGCATGTTTGATTAGACCCCATCTAGCTGGCAAACACCAATGTTTTTCAAACGCCACACCTGCAGTTTGTAATGCAGGCTTTCTGTCAAAATATTTGAGGTCTCAAGCTCAAGCAGAAATAACTCTGATGACATCGCTATGACATCATCAGGGTTATTTTTTGCAAGCTGCTTTAGAGCCACTGTTTTTACAGGATCAGTAGTTCTTCTCATGACAAGTAAACAGATTACTGTGTGCAACAACCTTCACTTAATTTTAAAGCCATAATAAGCTTTATCTGTGCAGATATATATATACACACATATTGTATTTTAATACCTCTCTCTCTCTCTCTTTCTCTCTCTCTCTCTCTCTCTCTATATATATATATATATATACATACATTTACAAATTACACAGTGACACATGGGCTGCTATGTGAGGTAAAATAATTGGTACATGCTGCACCAGCCAGCTGCGTGTACAGATGTGCTGCCTTTCTCAGTAAATTGTACCCCTCTCTCTGTTGCAAATCTGCCTTTATGTCCGCCTGATTGATCACCTGTTATGTAAGCTTGTGCCTTTGTCACAAGGCTAACATTATGACCCATTATGCTACATTTAGTTTGCATAATTAACAAAGTAAGGTCCCAGTGACCCGCAGGTTCCTGAGTGGATTTGATGCGTGAGAGACAAGCCGACAGGAGGCACAGACTCCATTCAGGAAACGTAATCGTCTCCCACTATGTTCCCCATCACTGCACAATTTGGATTGATGTAAGAGGAGTTAAAGTAATGACAGTACGGTTTGAGCCAGAAAATAGCACAGATGGGTTGAAGTTGTAAGTGGAATAACAAAGGAATAAGATCGACAGGTTCGGTTTCTCAGGGTTTTCTGATTCAGGCTCCATGTATGGCATGTATTTGGCAAGTTCGCCTTTAAGAAATCATCCATCCATGTCACAGAGTCGTGACGACAAAGACTTCTATCTAGAGAAATGAAAAACTATTTTTGAGACACTCCTCACTGCCTTTCCAATTTTGCTGTTAAGGATGAATTAGTGGATAAAGTAAGAGTGCATCAATTTCAATAGGGGGGCGGGGTGTGTGTGTGTGTATTTCTGATGAGGGGGTTTGGAGGTGTGTGTGTCTGTGTATGCGTGTGTCTGTGTATGTGTGTGTGTGTGTGTGAGTGTGTGTGTGTGTGTGGTGGGTGGCATTAAAATTAAAGATGCGGCAGCTACTTGCCAATTGCTCTATTTCTTTGAGTAAAATGGTTTTCTTGGCTGTTTTTCATCAAGGTTTTTATCCTCTTGTACCCTCAGCTGGAAGAGGACTGAGTCATAGCAGTCAAGAAAGCAGGTGGGTGGGAGGCACACAGTGGGTGGGGGTGAGGAGAAAGATAGAGGACGTGGGTGGTATGGGATTGAGGGGGGCGAGGGAAGGTTGTAGTGAATGAAAAAAAATTATGAATGGTGAATACTATGTATCCATTTTATCACCTGGTGTTCATCAGTCACAGAAACATATTCTGCTCTCAAAGGAGCATAAAACCCTCACAAATAATTATGGTTTCTGTTAGTTGTGTGCCACTAAGTGTTTTATAATAGCCAGTTGATGACTATCACAACATTCAATAAACACTGCTCTCACATGAGACTCTAAAGGGGCTGGTAATCGACAGAAAAGTTACTGAGGAATTAATTTGGAAAACAAGACGAAGGGAGAGTTGAATAATCTGGCCGGCAGCCATAATTATCTCGATTCACACTTTAGAAAGAGCAACATGTTTCATGCCTTAAGCCTCTGCTAACCCCAACTTGGTGCGTTTGTTGTCATTTGTACTGCGTAGGCTGCGTTCCTGTTTTAACTCTGATGTATGAAAAGATTTGGAAATCTGAAGAAACAAAAAGCCTGTTTTTTTTTTTATATATTTAAACCTGTCAAACCTGTATGAGACATTCTAACATGTTACTGAAAAGGTGTATTGACCACAGCCAATGAGAGTGAGAGACAGAAAGACAGATGTGTGGGTGATGTTCCCCTTTTTGTCCCAGTGAGTTTGAAACTGTTTGTTGAGGGTGGATGGGTGGGCAGGCCATTAGGAAAATTGATGTGCATGCAGCTGTGTGCATGTGCTAGTGCTGGTACGTGTGTTTGTGTGTGTGCTCCTACTCTAGCATCACTGCTGTCGTCACTGTAGCCACCTCACAGTGACTCCCCTGTGACTGAAGGCCTGACAACCTCCCACGCTCTCCCCCATCAACTCCCCCTGCTCCTCTCGCTTTATCTAGAACCTCACCCAGCACCCACTCTGTCCTTCACTTTCCATCTCCCCCTCAGCTCTGTGTTCTCATCTATCCATCTCTCTATCTTTCTCCTTCATTTCACCCACCTCCTTGTTTCTTCTAGCTTGTTTTCATCTCTCACCCCCTCATTTGGTGTGTGGGTCTTCCCTGTTTTTCGTCAAGCTCTCTGCGCCCACCGTGCTGCCTGTCCCTGTCTCTATGGAAACCCAGAGTGGACAAGAGTGGCTCAGAGGTCTGTGAGACGCTGATACAGACCCTATTAGATCACACGCTCTTTCTCTCCCAGAGAGCCGCACGCTTGCAACCTTGCACGCACAAGTGCAAGCCTATACAGTGTGTAAATGGATGGTGTGACGGTGCCACTGCCTGCCATCGCACATGAGCCCCCCCCCCCCTGTGGAAAGAGACCCCCCATCTCCCCTTGTGTCCATGACTAACACTGGTGTGAAGTGGAAGGAAAAGATGGAGGCAATGAGGGAGTAAGGAGTGAGTCCTATTGTTTCAATATACTGTAGGTCTCTTCAATTACTATGTGGAGAAGGGGACCACCTGATGCTGCCTCTTCACACATATTCCCATCTGAAGCGCATGCACACACATACACACACACACACACACACACAAAGACACGCACACTTTCTGGCCCCCCCTCCTCTCCTGTTTCCCCTCTCAGTCTCATACCACACGAACCATATTCTCCTCACATTTACACATTGTTGAGCTGGCTGTGTTGCGTAGACCGTGCGTCATTCGGGTCCAAACACATCTAAAGGACAGGTGATTTGCGATAAGAGGCCTCACACAGACAGAATTTCACAGCTTTGGGTCGCTCTCCTGGGCACCATCGTGATTTGACGGTCACGCTTAAGTGGATCATTGCAGAGCGCCTTCATGGGGAGGATACGTAAGCTGTGCACATGTCGTTTTGGGGGAAAGTGGAAGGGAGGTGAATGAGAATGAAGCAAAAAAAGACAAGAAAAAAGTGGTGTTGGAATTCTTTTTCTTTTCAAAGTCAAGGCTTAACTGCCTTTGAAAGAATTCCATTTCTTGCACATCTGAAGGTTTGTTGAGTTTCCCCTTTATTTTATCAAAATGTACATGAATAAACTACAACAAAGGACTACATTAAAGAAGACATCAAAACGGGCAGCAATAACAGGGGTCAACAATTGAACACACACCCAACCCAGCCCCAGGCCCACCCCATGAACACCCCCAGTGCAGTGAGATAAAGACATGCCAATGATGTCTCACATTTAGGCACTTGATTTTCCTTACCGAACCATCTTTGGTCATAGTTGCTTTTGCACAGCTTTGAACTTAGATTCAAACAGGTTTGAGGTGGATTTGAACTGGTTTCAAGGTTGATTCGGACTGCATGAATTAGAGGATGCTGATTCATGCTGAGAGGAGCCACACAAGTTTCAATAGAATTCCTTCGGTTTAGACAGATCTTCATCTGCCATATTTAGAGATGACCCAAAGATGGTTATAACCTGACCACCTCCACAGAGTAAACTTTAGCATTAAATAAATCAACACTAGATGATACAGTACTTCACATGATTACAGAAAGGACTCCACAAGGGAAAGGAATCAAGCACAACATCTTAACACAATTTACCTGAAAACAATGCAGTGTATCCGCACACGATATACTGTAATCAATACGCTGTACAGTCTATTGCAAAGGCATTGTTGTTGGCATTTTCTGTAGGAACTAACCAGTCTGTTTACCACTAAGTATTACCTTGGAAAGTCTTGCAAAAATAGATCAATTTTTATTAAATTAAAAGCCTTTGCTTTGACTTCAGGATGTGATTTATGTTTAGCTACTCATGCATTGTCTAACTTTGTGTGCATACTGTACAGTATATTGTATGTTTGTTTGTGTGTATGTGTGTGTGTATTTGTCTTTATGTGTTGTGCATGCATGTGTGTGTGTGTTCTGATGAAAGTACTGTACACACTGGTAGACGTGCCCCTCTGTATTTTTTTAAGAATACACCCCTTCGGTAAAGGATTAACAAAGTTACATTAAACTGTTTAAGAAGCATAGTAGTCACACAGTATTTGGCAGTGAGAGAACAGTCCTAATTTATCCATGCACAATATCAACCACAGGCAAGGTCCACATTCTGAACAAACCCATTAAGAACAACACAGTAAGAACATGAAAAGAGTGTACAAGAATTCAAGAACCTGGAAGTGTGTGTTTTTGTCTGTGTGCATGTTTGTGTGTGTGTGAATATCAACAGCACAATTGGTTTCCTAGGGAGACCAAAGGGCTATGACTCATGCAGTGCATACAGCATTTTCTGGAATTTTAACAATATCGGAAGAATTATTATTTTCCTACAAAGCCCAGATAATTACATATAATCATATTAGAACCTTACAGAGTACTTGGGAGTTTACTGTAAAAACCCACTCAATCCCACCCCCATAGGTCTATTATAGACCAAACAGTTTATCCCTGGATTATATTTCCATTCTCCAGCTCTTTCTTCCCGGCAAGCACCTTCCCCATGCTTGACTGTGTGTTTTGTGTAATTACGTGTGTGTCTGGGTGTGTTTTAGACTAGTCCAGTCTGTGTGTGCAGGTGTAAGGGGTATGGTTGGTAAAGCAGAGTTGATCCCCCTTGGGGTATGTAGTAGCTGCAGTAGCTGGGTTCTGCAAGGTAGGGGGCACTGTGCTCGGCAAGGTATGGGGCAGGCTGGTAGAAGCATGTCACATGGTCTGTGTTGGGGATAATGTTCTGCTCTCCCAGAACCTTGAGTGCCAGCACTGTGATCATGTTCAGCGTCTGACGCCTCTCATGTCCCATCAGACAAACCGTGCTGTCGTCTACCACGCGACGCAGCGTCATCAGGTACTGGTACTTGCTTCTCTCCTCGCCGATAAAGTGGTTCTTCAAGTAGGACAGGATCTTCCTCTGCTGCTCCTGCACGTCAGGGAAATCGATGAAAAAGCGCGAGCACATGTAGCGCTCCAGTGTCTTTATCTGAGTCTCGCTGGCCGGTCGGTAGTCTCTGACCAACAGGTTGCTGTATTTCAACAAGCCACCACCTCGAATCTCCTCAGGGTTCCTAGTAGCGATTAGGCGGTAGCGCAGGTGGTCCATCGCTGCCTCAAAGTCACCATACATGCTCTCTGCCAAGACCTCGACAGCAGGGACCAAGCCAGATGCCTGAGGACCGTTGCTCTGTTCAGGCATGTCTGTGGTTACCTCAGGGGCCTCTTTGTTCTTAGGCACGGCGCTGGATGCCTCATCGGCTTTTGGAGGGGCAGATTCCCCCGGGCCTCCAGACTGAGAGTGAGGCAGCACATGTGAGGTGGAGCTCGGAATTGTGATTGGAAAAGAGACAGGCTCTGCAACCCGAGGCAACGATGAGATATAATCTTCATCTTTTTTATCCTCCAACTGTAGGAGAGGAATTCCAGGCTGGGGGGAGGACTCTTTAATCTGTACCTCGCTGTCTGTGTTCAGTATTAAAGGCTCCATGTCTGAAGATACCTGAGGTATGAGGTCCTCTGACTCCACCGGCGGAGTGAGGCAGAGGAGGGGGGGGCTGAGGCAGGGGGAAGGTGGACTAAGACAGAGTGGAGGAGGGCTGAGGCTGAGCATGGGAGGGGTGAGGTAAGGAGGTGAGCTGAGGCAGGATGAGGTACGGCTGAAACTCAGGGGTGGAGAGCTATAGCTGGTAACAGGGCTGACGGTGCTCCGCATCGGAGATGAGAGGCAGTGAGAGGGAGGGGTCAGGCACGGGGGAGGGCTGAGGCAGGGGGGCGAGGGTGTGAAGCAGGGAGGGGAAAGACTGAGTATGGGAGGGGTGAGACAGGAAACAGGAGGGGTGACGCAGTGGGAAGAGGAGGGTGAACTCAGTGTGGTCTCTTGAGGGCTGCCGCTTGGCTGATTCAAGTCCATCTTTTTGGTCCGTAGTTCTCGGTTTTCATCTTCATCGCTGAGCTCAACTTCTGAGGTATGTACAGGTTCTTGGGTGTCTGAGCTGGACGTGTCAGCGGGTGAAACTGACGTGTCCACTGAGTCGAGGGGCTCTGATTGTTTGGGTGCAGGGACAGTTTCTTTTGGGGAGGGCTGGCTTTGCTCATCAAAAGCAACGGGTGTAGATGGTGTCTCTTCTGGGCTCTGAACACTTGTCTCACATGGGGTCTCTGTGATTGGCTGAGAGGATGATGGCTCTTGAGGTAGAGCAGACATGGGATCCACAGCAGAGGTGGAGATTATATTAGGGGCTGGATCAGGAGCTGAGGTAAGGTCTAGATTTGGAGCTAGGTTAGTGGAAGGGTTGGGTTGAGGCCCAGGGTTTGTTTCAGTAGATACACTGGTTGTTGGGGTAGTTGTAGGGTCTGGACTGGGGGCTGTTGGATTTGGGTTAAAGGCTATCTCAGGTTCAGGGCTTGGGCAGGGATTTGGATCTAGACAGGGAGCTACGAAAGGTTCGCTTTCAGAGACTGCATTGGGGTACGGACTGGGGGTAACCTTCCTACACATCCTCCGGGGGGGTTTGGGAGAGGAGTGTTTAAGCACCACCATGTGAGCTAGTCTTTCTGAGGCCTTAGAAGAGGGAGAAGAGGAGGTCTTTTTGTCAGAAACAAGGCTGGGCGGTGCAGCTAAAATATCCTGAGTATCTGGAGGGCTGACAGTATCAAGTGTGTTCTGTGTTTTATCTGAGTTATCTGTGTGTAGTGTGCTGTAAATCTCCAGTGTATCCTGTGTGCCAGTGGGCTGTGTGTTGAGAAGTGTAAGAGATATGGAAGAGGTGGAGCAGGAACAATCAATACCCTGTGTGTCTTCTACATTTTCTGCTTCTGATGCTAAAATCTCTTCTGTCACTTCACTTATTTCCGTGTCGTTTTCCATCTCTGCTTGCTCCTCTGTCTCTGTTTCTAGTTTTCTTTCATCTGACAACTGTGTCTCTATCTCTGCATGTGGAGATGTGCTGGAGGCTTGGGCAGACACATGTGTTATAGCTTCCTCATTGCTTCTCTGATCCTCACTGAAACACTTTGAGAAGTCTGTACTGTGCCATTCTTCTGCCAGGTTTGGAGACTCTCTGGTGTCTGGCTGCTCGGACTTCCCCATCTGCTCTATGACTTCTTTCTGTTCATCGGGGGCTTTTGAGTGGTTAGACTGTTCTTTCTGGACAGAGAGTTCCTTGTGATTTGAATGTGCTGCTTGTTGGCCATCGCAGGGCTCGGTTTGCTCTGACTGTTCTACCTTCGCTGAGCATTTGGTCTTGTCAGAGAGCTCTGGCTCGTGTCTGAGTTCAATCAGATTTGGGGGTTCAGCTTTCTCAGAGGTTTGTTCCTTCTCTGACTGAAGGTTTAGAGACATTTGGTCAGAGAAGTCTGTCTCACTGAAGCTTTCTCTGTGTTCTGACCCTTCTTTCAGCTCTTCAGGTGTTTTCTCGTTCTTGTCTTTTTCAACTTTGGAGTGTTTTGTCTGGTTTGACTGTTCAGTTTGTTGTGAGAGTTCTGTCTGGGACTCCTTTTCCTGCACCTCATCTCTCTGTTCTGCCTGGCTCATCTGAGCCCCCCCTTTGTCTTTACTAGTGGACTTCACTGTTTCTGGAGCAGTGGCCTGTTTGAGCAGAGAGGGTGAGTCTTTACTCTGATTCTGCTCAGGCTGGTCCTTAAGATCAATAGTATTATTTTTCTGCTGTGACTCTTGCTGCATGTAGGACTCCAGGAGACGATCCAGAATGATCTGGAAGGAGTCAACACTGAACTCGAACTGCCGCCTCAGCACGCTCACAAATTTGAGCTCCAGGTTTTTGCCACTGTTGTTTGAGAGTGAGATGAGGCTCCAGCGGTCGTGCTCATTGAAGACCTTGACCATTTTCTGGACATAGGCCTCCTTCATTGTAGCACTGCTGATCCGCTCCCTGTTGACCCCAGCAGGTAGGCAGTCCAGCAAGCAGCCCAGCACTGACTCTTTGATCACCTGGGGGGAGAAGAGGTCAACAACATGACAGCTACAACTAATGACTGCAATATGAGTGCAATTCTGCTTGTATCATTGAACTGAATATTATGATGCTCTTGTGGTTTATTTTCTGTATAATGCACTTAAAAATATTAAAACCAGTACTATTGATTCAGCTTTATGGTAAAATGTTCTACAATTAAATTATGGGCAGGGTTACAATAACATCATTATCAATACAGCACCACAAAAATCAATACTGCAGCAACCTAGAGATAGTAGAGATTCAGCGTTGTGCTTAAGGATAATACCGCAGAATGAATGCTGGTTAATGCAGGGGATTGAACCCTAATGCTCAACTCTCATTACATCGATCTGCTTACTTTTCCTAAACAAACAGTACAGTAATTATACCTGGAACTCCTCCTGGCTGGGCAACTCCACTCCAAAGATGATGTCCAGGTCCTTGTAGCTCGTTCCGTTGTCTCTGACGAGGACGTGGCTGGCCGTGGAGCCGTTCAGACGGACATCTCTTACTGTGATTCCCTGCTTCTGCAGCCTGGCCCGCACAGCTATGATGATGTCTCGAGGACGCAGCTCCAACGTTGGAAAGTTCCCGCGGCCGTGGATTGGAACCACCTCCGACAAAACCTGATGGAGAACTTCTACCTGCTCAACGTTCAGGCTGTGGAACCGCTGACTGGATTTGGTTTCAGACATGCTGCTGCCCTGCAGGGAGGGAGGGGAATACGACAATGAGAGTTTATTACAACTCCCCGACAAAATGTGCTGTGTGTTTAACTCTCTCGTTCCCGCCGTCGCTCTCTCGCACACACACAAACGCTCACACTCATATGCACACTCCCTGCCAGTCTGCTGTCTGCAAGTCACAGCTTGGCTGACAGCTTTTCCACAATGCTAATATAACTGCTGTGTTGACAAGCTGACACATGGAGTGATCCACATAGATGTGCTTTGCATAAATATTTTTCCACTGCTCAACTAGATCACAACAAATTAAGAGGAAGTGTTTGAGTGGAATCACAGAATCTGAAACACATTACAATATTTACTGCCCAAGACTTCCTCACATCAGTAAGTCCCTTCAGATACAATATGTGGTTCATTTCTTTTAAAAATATTACACAGAATAGCAATAAAATTGAACTAATACTCAATTATTGCATAAGATAATAGTAATCATCATCATCATCATAATGACATGTAAAGCCAGACTAAATCTTTGTTTATTGATTGTTTCCACCAGAGGAGCAAGGGTTAAGCTGAATGAGTCATCACCAGCAGACTGCATTAATCACACCAACGTCACTAATTAAAGACACACATCTGTTTTTGTGTCCGTGTGTGCAGCACATGATGTGCATACAATACAAACAATGACTCCAACACACATTCATGTGAGTGCACACAAGCTTTTATGTAACACTTTTGAAAATTGCAACAAATTGGAACAAAGTGGGACTTAATATCGGCCAATTAGTTTTGTTTGGCTTTTACATGTGTTATCCTCCTGGCAGTTACGCACACAGCCTCTGCATTCAAACTCCAATCAATCAATCTCGACAAACTAGACAGATTTTTCAATAAACCAGACAACACTTGCCTAACCAAGTCAGACGGAAGAGTCTGTTATGTGCTGAGTGTGTGATTGTAGGTGCATGTAAAAGTGTTTCAGGGAGTGCGTGCTCCTGTTTGAGTGTGCTACTGTGGTTCATAGCAGCCCATTATGATCTATTGTTTGCTTTAATCAATAGATGTCACTCAGTGCTACCGCTGAATGCTGCTGATTGCTATGATTTGTCAATACTAGCAGGGTAAACATTGGGATACTAATGAGCAGTAATGGGATGCCTTCTGGTAGTAGTTTGTCAGACATCCGAGAGCTATAGTTTGTATCAACCACAAACAATCTATTAGAGGGAAATCTTCATGTTGCACACATTTCAACAAACACTGAATAACAGCACTTTGCTCCAAAGCATCTGAAAAGCAACAACAGGCAACCCCTCTGCTCGTTCTAAAATAACTGGGTATGCTTACCAGAAGACAAAGAAGTTGAGTCTGAGAACACAAAGCTCCTAAAAAACTGCCGGGGATGAAACATCTGTCTGTGCCCCACTTCGACAAGGCGAACTTCAAGTTGCAAAAAATAGCAATCATACATCCAGAGGTGATAAATACAGCTCCAGATGTTGACACTGATCATATATACAATGAAACATCGTGTTGAGCAGGCAGAGAGGCACTGCGGGACTGTTTTCCTGCTAGCCCCTGTGTCTCCCCCTCCCCTTTCGCACTCTTCTGCAAACTTGCAGCCTGAGTGACTCATCCAGGCGTATCGGCTCAGCTCGCACATAATCTATGGCCACTGAAAACCCAACAAATCGGAGGGTCTCAAATACACATACACACACAATAAATCTACAACAAACACAAACAGTGATGCTCTGTAAACTTAGGTTGCCATCTTGAGTATAACATCTATAAAAACAGAATACAGGGGGAAAAAACAATTCTCTCTAATGTATAGAAAACTGTAGATAAAGACAAAGCAGTCCTATGTGTCCCAGACTTATTTTTAAATTATACACTGATCTTGTTTGTATCTATATATCCTTTTTTTCTCTTCCATTCGCTTTAACTAGTATGATGAACTATGGTTAATACTGAAATAGAAGGTGAGAACTCAGGATTTGTTGCGTTAACCAGCAAAATGTCTACTGAGCAGAGATTTGTGTACAAAAATGGAGTACAGAATCCAAAATGTTACTGCTTAAACTTGTGCCATGACAGGCTACTTTTTTCTCTAAAAAGAATGGGAGTTGCTTCCCCTTAAAATAACCACCAACTGCAAGTCACAGTTTACCTTTGGCACTGTGTCACAGTCCACCACGACCTGAGGTTTAGGCTCCTGGAAGTGATCCAGAGCCCTGCTGGTCTTCACTCTAATCACCTAATCACGCACTTACTGACTCCTGAGATACCAGGCGAGAGCAATTAACCGCAATGAAGTGCCCGGGAGAATAAAGGCCAGATGTACTTCTGAACGCCAGGATTAATAATTACACCCCGCTCCATAAAAAAGAAAAAAAAAAAAGTGAATTATCCAACTTTACAGAGCTGGAGGGGTCTTACCTGTTGCTGCGGCGCGTGAGGGAGCGACCGGCTCCGGGCTCCGCGGCGGAACTGAGCCCTCGAGCCTCCACCGAGCTTCGGGGTGCGGGGACTCCGTGCGTGTCTCTCTGGCGTGGCTCCGCGGGGTCCGTGGGTCCTCTCCGCTCCTCACCCGCTCCGGCTCGGCTCGGCGCTGCTGCGGCTCCGTCCCTGACAAGGCATGCGAGGCTGCTGGAGTCTGTGCGACGGTTCATCCGGGCGCTGTCCAGGAGCTCGCGGGGTGCTGAAATGAGGAGCGGAGCGAGTCCTCGCGCTCTTGTTTTCTCCCCCGTCCGCCCGGAGCGTAACGCAGTTTCCATAGCGACCTGCCGTCATTCAGTCATGACTGGGGAGCGTGCGCGTGCGCGTGCGTCCCTGCGTGCGTGCGTGCGCGGTCACAACAACAACGACCGTGGAGTGTTGTGTGTGTGTGTGCGCGGTGGCGCGTGGGGCGTTAACAGGTGTAATATAATCGGAACGTGTGTGCCACCTCCGTGTGGGTCCGTGTTAAAAATAAGTTTACGAGCTAAATGCGGAACCTTCGGCTGCGCTTTGGACTCTCGGGGTTGTTGTAACCTGAGTGAGTGAGTGAGTGGATGCAGAGGCGCTTTATTGCGCACCTGCTCCGGTGAGTTTAAAGCATGGAGTGAAATCACAGTGCCACCTCGAATGTCAGCCCATGGCTGCGCTGGGGTCGAGGCCAGGACTTTTATGTTTGGGTTATGCAGACCACGGGTCCCGGCCTCGGAAGACCCTGTTATTAAAGCCGTGCGCGCGTGAGCTATAGTTTTTTTTTTTTTGGGGGGGGGGGGCATTTCTTCTCATTCACGTTTCCAGTCTCCCTCACGCACGCATCATTACAGTGCCGTAGTGTCCATGCAGAGTATCAGCAGATACAGTATGAGTCATCCATGCTGCTTCCTGCCCCCCCCCCCCCCTCCTCCGGCTGGCCGGTGCACGCACTCTCTCCTCTCCGGACCACCGACGATCCCGTCTGTCCTCAGAGGAGCCTACAGTCGTTGCACCGTCGCTGGTGGATCAGGGTTACAGTGAGAGAGAAAGCGGTGAGGCGAGAAGCGCGTGGCTCCGGAGAGAAGGTCAACTCACTCCCTCGTCCTGGAAAAATAAAAAAAAAAAAAAAAAAAAAGCACAAATGACGTCACTAGACGTGCACCACAACCCGCCGATCCCGGGTACCATACCGGGTATAAACTATTTTTAGCCCGCATGGAGGTTGTCTGCCGTTGACACGCGCGCCCGTCCGCTCCTCCAACAGTCGTGACGCAAGAGGCGCGCGCACGCCGGGCCGGCTCGTGACGCCGTGACGACGGTTAAAGGTCGACGGAGACGGAGCGGCGCTGGTCAAAGAGGGAGAGAGGTCAAGATGGTTCACTCCGGGTGCTGCGGCCGGTTGTTCTACGGGCCTTGCCGTCCAGATACCGTGTCGCTCACGGAGCCATCTGTCTAACTATGTTATTTATTAATAACTAACCCATGGATGGCTCGGCGCATATTAAGTTTCAAAAAAGCTAAAATAGGAAGAAGAATGTGTCAGTCAGTGTTGCTGCGCATGCCTCACATGAAAGCGCCTAATTTTCAATGTGTTATAGCAGTTTACATTACAGTCACGTTTTTATTTTTACCTGGGTAAATTACAAAAGCTCTCCCGAAGGAAAAACTACGTTGCAACAATCACGAGTTACTGTTCTGACCGCAAGACAAACGCGAAACTGCCGCGCTGCCTAACTGAGTTTGAGCAAATGCGGAAGTACGCACAAGTGAAGCCTCTTGCCTCGCCGCTGTGGCGACCGGTCGCTAGCCTGAAAGAAGAGCAAAACAAACATCTCTGGGCAACAAGCGTGTGGCTGGACTCTGCTCTGCGTCTGCACACAACCACACCGAGCTTTTGTCTCAGAAAGACACCTCCATCATGTCGAATATGGAGAGTATCCTTTCCTGTGTAGTCGAACATGCATAACGGTGAATACAGTAACCTAGCAGCAGCTAGTCCAACGTGAGCTGTGTTTGGCTTCCAGGTCTGTCGTCCAGCAGCTTGTAACTTCAGTCACTCAGTGATGAAGGACAATAACGGAAGGCCAGCTACCTTGCCTAATTAATTAGATGACGCTTTGGTTATATATTTACTGGTGTAGGAACAAACAGTTTGTCTGGCCTGCACAGAGTTGGGTTGAATTGGCTCGATGTCTTTGGGTGATTCAGTTTATAATCACTATGTATTTTGATATTCTAATTTACTACTCAAATGAACCGTCCCTTGACCGGCCGTGCAGAACACTTGTTCAACCTCAAGTTCGCTGCCAAGGAGCTACAGCGCAACTCCAGGAAATGTGACAAAGAGGAAAAGTCAGAAAAAAATAAAGTGAAGCAGGTCGGCCTGTTAAACTGTGGATGAACCAGAGGCCAGGGTCCAGGGACAGGCTATAGTCTGTATTATGTTTGGTTTGGTATTAATCTTTCCTGTGTTTCTCAGGCTATCCAGAAGGGTAATGTGGAGGCAGCCAGGATCCATGCAGAGAATGCCATCCGCCAGAAGCATCAGTCCATTAACTTCCTGAGGATGAGTGCTCGTGTGGATGCTGTGGCTTCTAGGGTCCAGACTGCTGTCACTATGAACCAGGTCTGGATTGCAAGTCGATGGTTTGTAGAAAAACTTGCCCCGTTTTTATAATTTTACATAAAGCAGGTGGATGAAAACCAGTGAAAAACACACCTAACATACTAGAGCAGTCACACATAATTTCAGGTAGAGAGAATATGCAGATGTTTTTTACTGTCTGTTGCAGTGAAAAATCAGCACCACCACAAATGATAATTCCACCATGTTTCTGACGTTAAGGTGGTTGTATTTTACGGTTAATATCACTTGCCTTGTCAACATTGCAATAATAGAAAGATGAATGAAATTGAAAGGAGGGCGAGAGATGGGCAACAAAGGTCCCAAGCTGGATTCAAAGCAGGGACATTGTGGTTCATGGTCAGCGTTTTAACCCTGTAAGCCTTCGGGGTGCCCCAACATTGTAACTTCCAAAAAACATCAGGCCCAGTAGTTTATTAACCCATCTGCCTCCTTGGAAGATATCTACAGTAAAGGATGACCTCCTGTATTTACTGAGGAATCACATCGATTTTACCCGATAGTACTTATTCTGGTATAAATATGTTATTCTGGTTATATAAGTATGCATATATACAGATATTTCACTGTGCATGTAGTTTTTAAAGTGTATATTTTGAAAACTACAACTTATTCCAGATCTTATTTCAGAAGAGTTGCATAGTGTAACCATTACAGGGTAAAAAGTCCAAAGTAGTCTAACCTTAAGATTCACTCAATCAAAAATCCTACACAAAGGAGATGGAGGCAGCGAGAGTGAGCAGAAAAGGTTAGCAGACATGCAAACAAAAAGCCACCAATTATATAATGTCATTAGATGTGCTACAGATCTTTAGGCTTTTAGCTTCTCGCTCTTATGAGAGTGGCAGCCTCTTAAAATTGCTTTAATTTAGGTTCACTGTAGAACAGGCATCATTTCATAGAATAGAACTTAATAGTGTCTATAGAAATGGAAGCACAATGTGAGATGGTATCGCTGAAAAACACCTCTTTGAACCTCTGTATGTTGTAATACTGCCGCCTGACTCATAATGATAAACTTCTTTACCGTAATCTGGTCAAATATTGATAGGTTGGTTGTGAAAAAATTAGTCCTTATCCTTGAAATATTGGGGATGATGCTTTTAGGATGAGGGGTAGTCATGACAAAATATCTGGTTATAAAGGTGAAAGTGACACCTAGTGGAAGTACAAGGATACAGCACTAAAAGCTTGGCCATCTTAATAGCTCTCTCCCTGTCTGACTTCAAATACTGTGCTCCTGTTTTGAATCACAACAAATTAGACCATTAGAAAGTGAGAAGACTACAGAAGTTTTAGCACTTTATTTTGTATGTTTTTCACCCAGGTATCTAAATCCATGTCTGGAGTGGTCAAGTCTATGGATGCTACACTGAAAAGCATGAACTTGGAGAAGGTAAAGAGCTAATATGAGCACACACACACACACAAACAAAGTGAAACAAAATGTTAATTAAGATTTTCTGTATCTTTCTTTCTCTACAGATCTCTGCATTAATGGACAAGTTTGAAAATCAATTTGAAACTCTTGATGTGCAGACGGCTCAGATGGAAGACACAATGACCAACACCACCACCTTGACAACACCTCAGGTAATAAGCACTGTCCTCCAGAGAAAACTGCTGCTGCGGCTACTTACGAAGGTAGACCCAGTAATAATTGAAACGTTGAATCCTTTAAAGACATATATTTGAAATTATTGTTTGCTTGGTTGGTCCCTAGAATGAAGTGGATATGCTGTTGCATGAGATGGCTGACGAAGCAGGGTGAGTATGGCCCATATCTTCAAACAATTTGAAAACACAAATAGTACATTAATGACTACAGCAAAAGCATTAATACAGGAGAAACATAAATGCAGGGAATTAAAAGACATACGGTACCTACCTGTTAAAATAGATTAACCTTTAAAAGAAAAGACAGACAGAATAAATTGTACTAAAAGCTTTTTTTAAATGACTTTCATATACCGTACCTCTGTCACTGTTTACAAGCCTTCCCTGTAATACAAAAAGCCCATTTAGATTAATGCTACAATTTAAAAAAAAAAAAAAAAAAAAAAAAAAAAAGCTGTGTTGTGAGGTCAGAGCGACTTTAATATTTACCGTTTTGTTGGTTTTCTGTAAGCAGCAGGCAAGCAGAAGTTATGGTGAAACTGTTCCTGTGTTTTTTAGGTTGGATCTGAACCTGCAGCTTCCTCCGGGCCAGACTTCAGCACTGGCTTCATCTGTGGCATCAACAGAGCAGGTAACACATCCACTCTGATTAAGTTATCGCTATTTTGGGGGTTTTTACATCCCACAAACAGAAGTCACACATTATCTTTTTGTCTTCGGCAGTCTAATTGGTACACATGAACTAGTGTCACCCATATGGAAATTTAAAGCGATGCTCCATCTGAAACACTGTAACGACTGTTTGGAACATTGTGATCATACAGATCGACAGCGGAAAGATGGGTTATGTGGAAGGCGTCTGAGTCATTCCTGAAGATGTTTTGATATGTTTTCCATTATGACAACTCACCAGTGGAACCTGTTTGGGACGGACATAACCGCAAACTTTATACCTTTCAAACCTACAAGGGTTAAGTGATACTAGAGAAGTATCACTTAAAGTACGATTTCTAGAGCTGCCTCATTGGTCTTTTGGGTTAAAACTGAAAATATTTTTCTCAAAAAATTGGGCTGCTGCCAGTTGAAAGACAAATACAATTATATCTTAACCTGTTTTGTGTTGTCAGGATGAGCTCTCCCAGAGGCTGTCCAGACTGCGAGACCAGGTGTCATAATGACGCAGGAAAGGACAAAATCAGGAGGAGGGAGAAGAGCAGGAGAAGCAAGAAGAGACAGGGAGTGAAAAAGGGGGAGAATAAACAAAAGGTGCCGTGTGCCTGCAAGCTGTGTGTTCCAGGTTTGTTCTTTTGTGAGAAACAAAGGAGTTGTCTTACAGAAGAAAAGGACAGAGAGGGAAAAACAGGATATTTACAGTCCTGGTACTAACTGCATTACATGTTGTCCTTCTATAGTAATGTTCATTTGCACACTCTAACATCATCATACAACATTTATCCTGATTATTTATTAGCTCAGCAATGAGACACTGCCATGCTTGTATTTTTATTTATTTTAAGGTGGTACACTGTAGACATATTCCTGAATGGTGAGGAAAAAAAACTATTGTTTACTGTTTGACAGGTAATACCTCATTTCAAACTGATTATAAACTATGTATAAAATTAAAAGAGCATTATATTTATTTGTGTATTTATTTATATATTTATGTTTTGACTGACTGACTGACTCGGTATAGCTAAGAGCATGCTGGTATTGTAACTGTTACATCCTACGTGCATGACTGAGGATGTGGGGACATCTAGTAGTGTTGCCATGTCCATTTCAGTTTGAAGCTCAAACTTGTTTAATTTTTTTTATATTTACCCCATAAGAGGGCTTGTTAATGTCTGCCTTGCATATGCTTTGGAGAAAGCTGAAATACTATTGATTTATTTTTCTGCATGTAGCAGTAACCCACTCTAGTGGTCTCGCCACGCACTTATATGCAAAGACAGAGTCATTAAAAGAGTTTATAACATGTTTTACATGTCATATTTCTTCTGTCAGCCGTGTTTTGGGTAAAGTATGCATCCCTGCATACCTCTCTGTCCTTTTCCATCTTACCCCTCCTCTTTCTCTCCTCCCAACAGGGAACAGATGAGAGGTCAAAGGTGTCACCTGTAGAGGAAGTGGCCTACTGCCGCTCGCATGCCAGTGCCTCATTACACACACACACACACACTCTCTCTCACACACACACACACACACACACACACACACACACACACACACACAATTCACCATATCCCAGGGGGGAGACAAGACTCAGCTGGGAGCCATTACAGGTGCTGTCTAAGCACACACAAATATCTATACATGAACACACCCGCAGCCCCGTAGCTGATGGTAGTCTTCCAGAGTGACACTCAGCCACCTCTGACCCCTTTTGTGTCCTTCCTAATCATCATCAGCACACACTTAACTACATTCACAATCATCATCAGTGCCCCCAGACTGACACAAGTCTGGATTTTGCCTATTACGCACATACTTCTTCAAGTCCTCAGACGTTAGAGTTATCCAAAAAAACACTGACCCCAGTGATCCAGCAGCTGTCAGTCATTTCTGCCGGGAGTTAGATCACCTGGAATTAAAATCCCGTGTCCCTCTGCTGTCAAAGCCACAAAATGTATTTGGTAAGTTTTGTGTTAAATCTATTTTTAACCTTCAGTAGACATATCTTTAAGTTTGATTAAAGCAAGGAGAGTGTTTCATTAATTTCCTATTTTTCTCTTTGGTGTGCGCATCTCAACATATGTGCAGGGATGCGTCTTCCAGATGTGCTGGAGACAGCTCCTGTATGAGCACAGCTCTGGGGGAGACCTGTATTTGTATATATATGTGTGTGTGTTTCAGGCGTTTATACTTAGTGGCTTTCTTCCACACTCCTAGTGGAGTGGTACTTGCTGACAGGCAGGGATCCGGTGGGCCGGTGGTCCTGTCCCCGGCCTGTCTGCTTCAGCACAGGGGGGAGAGCTGCTCAGAGCCACACGCACGCTGGCTCGGTGAAAAAAAAACCTAATTACAACAAGGGGGATTGGTTAGACTAAGACATGATTCACACACAGGATATGCAACAGTGTTGTCCAGACAGTTAGTCATGAGCTGGGATTCAGCAGGAAAAGATACATGTTGCTAAAACCCTTTTTTTTTATCTCGAGAATAAAAGTTTATGTGAAAACATTCTCTCAGCTTCTCACATGAGAAGATTTGCCATTTCATTTTTCATATATCGTTGTAAAATGAATGTCGTCTTGTGCGTTTCCATAAAGACATTTGAAGATGTCACCTTGGGGTCTGGCAAGTTGTGATGGGCATAATGAAAAATGAAAATAAACTTTAGTTGCAGCCCTACTTGTGTTTAAATGGGGCAATTCTTTCTAGAAACTTCCCATTTTCCCTATAATTGGTACCAAATTACATAGTTCTTTCCAGGAAGCTTCCTCAGAAATTATTAAGAAAATGACTGACCTGCAAAATATAGTGTTACCAGATGTCCTCATGTGATCCTAAAGTTCACAAAAATCTTAATGCTGCATATTTATAGTATTTGCTGTAGTTTGATATAGGTCTTCTAAAAGAAAGAAAATCAACTTACTACTTTCCTGGAATAAGAAATTTATATAAAGTTCAAAATATAACTTAGAAGAATATGTGTATATCGCTTGTTTTTGTTGTTTATCCCTTTGATGCACAAGCTGTGCAAACCTTTTGTAATGCACAACATGGATGATGAATGAATGACCTGCACTCATTTCCTATGTTATTTAATGCACAGTCGAGTGTTTCTATGCTATATCTTTTTTAATCAATTTATTTCACCCTTTAATCTTCCAAGTATCCATTAAATAGCTTATTTTTGATTTCCACAAATTATTATTTTAATTAACTTAATGAACAATTTTTTTTGTCTCACTAGATCAAGTTTACACACACGTATGTGATTTTAAAAAAATAAAAACACGATAAATTTTGTTAAATTAATTATTTTTGAAGTGATTTGGACCAAACCATAACACATTTAATATTTGAAATATGTTTGTTTTTCACTTTGTCACACATAACATACATATATCACTGATAACCAATGACACTGATGATGAACTAATAAAAGAAAATAATACTGATGAATTCAAATCACATGGGTACAGTGCAAATTGCCATTGCGATGCTTTCAGGCCTCACAAATGACAACTACATGTTTGTGCTTCTTGCAGACACTCGGAGCCCCAGCTGACTTTTCTGCTCCTCTTCCTTTTCACTTTGCCCTCCTGTCTGATGTCCTCCTGCTGCTGGGTGGAGGCTGCATTTATTTTTTTTATCTCACATCTTCCCATTGCCTCTGTAATATGCTTTTGGAGGTGGGGGCATGCCCCCCATGCGCCTCTTCACATGTCATATGTGGCATGACAAGCTCTCAAATATTATGTACAGTTATCTTTCACAAGATAGACTTAAATGACTTAAATGCATCAGATGTGCAAAAGCAGCCATGTTGAGTTGTGAAATGTGTGGCAGGTTTTGCTCTTCCTGAGTGCAAACATTTTAAAATATCAAAAGTTCCCATAAGGTTTTTGACCCATGTGTGCAAAGTAATGTAGAAATACAAAACATTGTTCATAAAGTAAGGGAAAATAAAAATAGTTATTTGTGTTAATCAAAAACAAGATATTTAATGGATACTTGGAATATTATATTATAAAATACATTTATTACAAAGATATAGCAAAGAAACACTCAGCCATGCATGAAATAACATGAAATGGGAAAGAATACGGGTAATTTAAAGGAAGAAAGGGAAAATGAAAAATAAGGATTTGTGATGATCAAAAACAAGTTCATTGAGGAATACCTGGAACACTGAATGATGAAATTAATTTATTGCAAAGATATTGAAAATAGAAACTCAGTCGGGTCACTAAAAGAATAGTTTTTGGTATAAATTTTAAAGTGGTTTTATGTTCCCAATTGAACCCCTCTTTGTTACAGTGCATGATGAGTTGTGAGTGTAGACAGTAAAGAGACCCAACATCTATTTAAGGTGGCGTTTGACATGAAAACGTTTCATACAATGAGGTAGCACAGGCTCTTTTTTTTCCTCTTTTCTTCTCCTTGTCTTCTTCTTTCTCCTCCTCAGCGTCCCATTTGAAATATTCTATTACTACGCGTGAAGGGTCAGGTCAAACACAGGAAGCCGAGCTGATTGGTTCTACTCGGATATCGATGGGCATGTGTGACCAATCGCTGCTGCCCAGGGCTTTCCCCAGTCTCCATCTGCTGTTGCTGCCGCTGCAGATACGTGTGTGTCTAATCTTTCCAGCCCAAGGCTTTCCCCAGTTTCCACTCACCTCTTGACCATTGCTTCCTGTCAGATGTGTTAACGCTGCTTTTAATCAGTTTTACTGTCTCGTGCACACACATACACACATACACACATGCGCCGCTACAGCTGGCCCTATCCATCCCTGCTCTCCAGAGCACGCTTCATTAAGATTTCACCTCACCCCATCACCCGCCCCGGTATCTCTTACAGTCAAACAACCCGTGAACATGGACATGTAGCCTTGTCTTTTACTCTTTATTGAGGCTGTCTGCCGGTCTTTGTGTCTGCACACATGAATGCAGTGTGGAATGTGTGCCACGCTTCATTATTACGTTATAGTTCATCACCTCCAGTAGGTGACTGTCGCCTCAGGCTAAATCAAAGAAATAAAGAGTTCTCATTTATACCATGTGCTTCAAAACACATACCGTTTCTGCTTTTCCTGGTTTGCCTCTCTGGAGTGCTCTTCTGATTTGTTTGGACTACTAACTATTGGATGGATTGTGATAAGATTTGATTCGGACATTCATGTTCCCCCACCAGGATGAACTGTACTGGTGACATATCATTTAGTGCCATTTTCAAGTGAATCTATATCTTTCATGTTTCTGTCTATTTTTATGAACATTGTGTGCTACTTCAAAACAATTAAATACTTCTTATAAATGTAATCTTTAACATGTGAGATCTTGTTTTATTTTTATGTTCAAATTAGAAATGATCATAATCGATATATATAATATATCAATATATATAGTGTATATATATAAAATAAACTGCGTTTGGCAGTGAAAGTTGAAAGTTGAAGGGGCTAATAAGGTGTTCACTCTGTAGTTGTTGACAAGATGACTGTCTCCTGATAATGAGAGAAACAGGAAAAGAGGAGACCTATTCATAGGATTTATACTTCTGGAATTACATTATTATTATACCAGTGGATGTGACTGTTGGGAGTGTGTGTGTGTGTGTGTGTGTGTGTGTGTGTGTGTGTGTGTGTGTCTGTGTCTGTAGTGCATATGGTAAAACACTCTGCAGGTCTGCTGTTAGTCACACTCCCGCGTCTCAAATTGAATTAGCGTTGACAGCACACAGCGCCAGCCGCGTGTACGTGTGTATGCACTGGGGGCACTAGCTGTTGGCAAGTGTGTGTGTGTATGTGTGTGTGAGTGTGTGTGTGTGTGTGAAACAGAAGAGAAAGAGGGCCTTCCTCCCTGAAATCAATTAAGCGAGTATAGGTCTGTAGTTGTGGGGGTGAGGGGGGCACATCCTGTGGAGGGCAGCCCAGACAGACAGCACCATCTGGGGCGGCAGGCGGGTCGACCCTGGGTTGAGACATGAAAGAGGCAGGGCAGGGATAAGGGGAGAGGAGAGTACAGGCCAGCGTTAAATCACTCTTTTCGCTGCACCCCGTACCCTCACCCCAGCCCCTCATCTGCCATCCGATACATCAGCCACGGAGCATCATTCTCACTCAATCACTCTCCATCTCTTTCCTCATTCTCTCCTCTCTCTGCTGTATCTGTCCCAGGAGTGATAACCTGTCATACACAGGAAGCAAAAAGAGGTAAGAACGATCTATCCCTCTGTCAGAGATAGGGGAAAAGAGAAAAAGAATATCTCACATCTCTTGTTCCAAAAGGGTTGATTTATAGGTCCATATTAAATATAACCAAAGGCAGAGAGTGCTCTCTCTCTGACTCTCTTATTCTCTCTCTCTCTCACACACACACACACATGCACCTGTAGGATCACCCTCAGGTTCATCAGACAGGGAGGAATTAGCACACACACACTCTCTTTGAGGGGGAAGGGATGGCCGCCGCGTGATGGACAGCCAGGGTCAGAGTGTGTGTTGTGTTTGTTGGTCGTGAGCTGAGTGCTGACAGCCCTCTTTCAGCCGCCCTGCACTCGGACACACAGCTCCATTGATGGCAAAACAATTGGCTGAACAAAAAACACTGAAGTTGCATTAAGTGGCCATGATAAAACAAGATCATTCATGTCACTGTGACTGTTATGAAGTTAAACGTATGGTGGGTTTAGCTTATACAGGAGCATATATGCAGCACTAAATGCTACTAAATGTTAGTGTGGTAGTGATGGAAGGAGTAATCAGATCCTTTAATCAAGTAAAAGAAGCAACACCACACCGTAGAAGTACTCCACCGCAAGTAAAAGTCCAGCAGTATTCCCAACAAAATGTACTAAAATTATGAAAATGTTGCCATCCAAAGAAAACCATGTATTTTCGAATTTGGTGATTTAGATTTTTCAGAACAACACAATGATTAAATGTTTGTTTATTTATTGAGAAAATGCTCAAAATAAAAGTACTCATTATTTCAGTGTTATATTATTATATTATATCATGATTATTGAGGCATTAACATGTAAGAAGTACTTTATTTTACAGAGGATCTCATTTGAACTGCTTTATAAATTAACCAATCAGATATTTTGTATGTAAAATCTTAATCTGAAAAATAACTAGTCACTGTGAAATAAATTTAGTGGATTCAAAAGTGTGGTATTCCCCTCTGAAATGTAGTGAAGTAGATGTATAAAGTATCTTAGCAGTGGAAAAGCAGTGGTAGGACCGTGCTTTGTTTTGAATCAATTACACAAATCAGACCCATGCCCGTAATTAATGAACGTGCAGCATCGCCGAGGGCTCACTTCACAGACGTGAGGGAGGAAAGGTGAAAGTAGAGAGGTGAAGTGTGAAGGAAAGTGCAAGAGCTGTTTGGGTCATTAACACTTTCTCTGATAATGGCATGAGTGTGAGGCCCAGATGGAGCACCCAGAGGAAACCCCGAAACACACACACACAAACATGCAGGCCAGGTGCCAGGCCACATGTTAAAGCAGTTTGTCCTCCACTCATCTAACCTCTGCTCCCGTAAGACAGGGGCCTGTCAGGGAGCACATGCCTATGTAATACCCCAGTGACCCATGTCTACACACACTTGTGGCCATACTGCAAACAGTATGCATATACAAAAAAATCACACACACACAAAGCAACATGCAAATCAACTGGAGGCTCCCGGTTCTGTCAGCACTCCTGTGATCTAATGCTGCAAGACTTCTGATCACAACAGAGGAGGATCTCAGACTCTTGACCCATATTTAAAACTAACTTGTTGGTGTTTCCAGTGACAGATTATGTTTTTTGAGACAAAAAGGGAAACAGCGACAGAGACGCGAGGAGAGGAATTTCACTATCCAGGAGAAATATAGTTTGACTGAGCAGCGTATGCCTGCTTGATAGGGCAGTGGAAGAGCGCTTAATCACTGTTAAACTGCCCTTGCTTTTCACATTACTCACTCAGTGTAATTCAATTTCAGCCACAGCTGGTTTCACTTTCAGCTTTACAGCTGAGCTCAGTCGGGTCCCATAATCTGACCTGATAAATAACCAGCTTTTATTGAGTTTGCAGAGAAAATAGCGTCCAGTATAAACCTTCGCAAGAGACTTTGAGCCAAGTACAAGTGAGGCTGGAGGGCACGAAGCTGACTGGGCAAAGGACTGTGCGTGAGTATGTGTGTGTGTTTCAGTGTTTGAACATCTGGGTGCTTGTGAGCGAGTGTATGGCAGTTATTAATAGGAGATAACTGTGGTGTGTGTGTGTGTGTGTGTGTGTGTGTGTGTGTGTGTGCCGTGTGTGTTAATCTAATGAAGGCAGAGTGTATTTACACATCCTGACTCTCTGCCGAGCTTCTCTCCTGTTTCAGGATGCCATTTCACATGATTGGAAACAAATGACTTCAGGGTCAAATTTCTCTCCCTTTACTGCCTGTCAATCACTCTGGAGCGGCCCAGAAACGTCCCTCCTTGTGTTATTACAAAGTCGAATCAGCACAGTTTCCATGTTATTCCAGCCACCACCTTCAAGAGGATTATGTTGACACATTATCAAGCAATTTAACAATGCGGGAGGAAGAACAGCGTGGTTAGCCATCGACGGGCTGATAAAAGGTTAACTCAACATTGGTTTTCAACCAATTTTTTAGGGTGTAAAAAGTTTGAAAACAAAAGTTCGATAAGACAAGATGGACGGTATGAAAAATAATAAACATAAACTCATATATAAAGCTTTAACAAACTAATTTAAAAGAATAGTTTAGGAAATAGGCTTATTTGCTTTCTTGCCGAGAGTTAGATGAGAAGATTGATACTCTCATGATTGTTAATATGAAGCTACAGCCAGCAGCGTAGCATTAATACTGGAAACTGGGAACCAAAACCAAGTCATATCTTGTCTGTTTAATCCATAATCCAACAAAATGTAAAAATGAAGGGGGTTACTACACCTAGCTAAGAAACAGCCCATCATTTTTACATTTCAGTTTTTATACAAATAAAACAGATAAGATAAAACATGTTAATCAGTGAGATTTATCTTTGGACAGACCCAGGCAAGTTTCCCCTGTTTCCAGTCTTCATGCCAAGCAAGGCTAACTGGCTGCTGGCCGCAGCTTCACACTGAGCATGCTTTATCTAACTCCTAATAGCCATAAAAGGTCAAACTATTTCTTGTACCGAAAAGGCGATTGTAAGACTGTCTCATACATTGTTACTCATTGTTTCATCAAGCACTATTTGTGCTGTTGCAAAATGTATGAAGCCTACACAAACAACCCAATCAAAAGCTGTATTTTTCAAACTTTATGCTATTACTGCTTGCAATGTAGCAGAATAGTTTTTAGACACAGGTGCTCAAGTCTTATTCTCTGTAATGTGTGTTTCTGGATTACTCTATTGGAAAGCGGCAGGTGCAGAGTTCAGCTCTTCTGGTATGAAAGCAATTTGTCTAATTGAAAGATCAGGAATTAGTTGGGAGTTTAAAATGATTGTCCTACATAGCCAAACATGGAAATGACAGACAGTATCAAATAACCAGCACAGATTATGTCTGTCTGCAGACAAAGGGCAGGCTGTTTGATAGCAGCGCACCTGACCGCGCGCTGAAACACGGGCCATCCCCTGCCCGAGTTCCTCAATTAACTCCTTCCTGCTATTTCCACGTCCAGCACGCATTAGCTCACTGCCCTCCTTGGCCATGACAAGTAAATTGCTGTTTGGTTATGACCGTTTGTCGGGAAACAGGCCATTTCCCCCGCTTTGCCTAAACCGCTGTTCCTAGCTCTGCTGAGAGGGAGGGAGGAGGGAGGGATGGGGCAGGGTTTTGAGTCCGAGCTGAAGGCAGGAATTATCACATCAGCGGCTGAACGGGCGTGCCCCCTTTGGTATGGACGAAAAAACACAGCAATATGTTGGCCCACAGTAGTCAAAGGTTTTCATTCGGCACACCAGAACTCACTTTACTGAAAACCTTCCACATGTCTCCGAAAGTCAAGTCTTCACACAGCAGTATTGATTTACTGTTGATCCTGGAACAACGTTACCACAATCACTACAATAATGATGACGCGGCTGCTTCAGCATATTTTCTTGTTATAGACTATGCCTAATAAAGGCCTATATAGAATAACCCTTTCACCTCCATGCGTCTCTGATTAGTCCTGTTATTGGTAATAAAGTACAGGAATGGAAACTGGCCGCCTGAAACCTGGCAGCTGTTGTTCTTCCCCTAAAATCACAGGGAGACCTGATGAGCTCATGTTATTAGTCAGGGGTGGCCTAGCCTGACAAAGAGATTCGGCTAAGTTTAGGGCTCGAAAAACACAAAACACGCTTTTGTTCAAAACAGCATAATTGCAACATAATGTCTGTCCTATCGAAGGACCACCAAAGTACTCCAAAGGAGATTTTTGCATCATTTCTTATTCAAAATCCCTTCCTGCTGCACAATTTCACATATGTGTTCTGTTTGACTTTGAAGTATACAACATGGAAAAGGTGGTTCCTCTTTCACTTTGTTTATACACACTGTTTGTATGGAAAAGGAATTTTGAATGCTGGTGTGTGATCTGTACAAAAAATATGAAAAATACTTTAATGGGCACTTATGGTCAGTTTAACAGTCATGCTCTTGATCATTAATATTTATATTACATACCTCAGGTCCTATTGCTGATGCTCTTTGGTAACACCATTGCATCGTGTGAAGTAGTTATGGTGAGAAACAGGTTCTGCCCTGCGGTTAAGAAACTTTCTGTCCCAAATAAAAATCTACATCCTGTCTACATTTCTGATCGCTCCAATACTAGGCTTTAAATGAGTATGCACAGAGAAGAGGAGCAGCTCATGATCTGCTTCAGGATCAGTGTTTGTGCCGGTAAATCCAACACAAAACAGTTTTTAAATACAAAAACGTCCCCACGGCCACAGTTCTGTCTTTATTGCTCCTTTGAGTCTCTGTTTTGTTGCAATAAGCTCTGGCTCGTTACACTCAATGGGCCGGAGCCTAAAAGTGCGGTCCAGCTGTCAGAGGCAGTGGTTGGTGGTCGGGTGCCACGGAGACTGGCGCAGCAGACAGTCTGTGGTGTCTTCGGCTAGTTTGGCGTGCCGGGAAATAGCTGTGAGTTGGGGGCTCAGGGGGAAGCTGTAGCGGTAAAGACAGTAGGGCCCCGCCGTGTCAGAGAGATGAGGGAGCAGAGAAGGCCCCTGAGGGCTGAGGGGGCTGTGGAGGGGGAAGAAGCAGGGGGAGCTCCCCGGAGACCCGTGAAGACACGGCTCCCTACAGTGGGGAAGTTTCTTCGCCTGCAGCGCTGAGAGGAGCGGGAGGTCTGTCAGCGGGGACAGCGGGGGCAGGCCTCTCAGTCTGTCTGCTCCCAGGGAGGAGAAGGCTCTGCTGGGCAGCGGGGAGGCGGGGGAGGCCTTGCCGTAGAGAGGGAGCGTGAGGGTGTGGAGAGCGGCGTCCTGGCAGGAGAGCGCGGACAAGGAGAACGGGTGGATGGACGGAGAAGAGGAGAGAGGGAGGAGGCTCTTCACGCTGCTGGCCGGCGACCCTGAACTCCCTGTCGAGAGAAAGGACGTCAGAAACTTAAATCACAGAGACAAAAGCAGCTCGGAGCAGAGAAGTAATAAGAGCTGCAGCACTGTACCTTGGAGCTGTATGGTGAATGGCTTGAAGTCTAAGCTGAGAGGGCCTCTCCAGGGATATGACTCCAACAAGCCATCCAACACTCCCCTATGCACACAAGCACACGCACACATATACTGTAAAAGCACTGAAAAATGTTATTCCAGGTATTTAAATATTGGTTCTGAGAGGTGTGAAATTCTGCACTACACAGTTCAACTTCATTTGAAGGTTTTATGTGGCGTCAAATGTCAGTGGTTGAACCTTAAATCCCTCTTGGGCCCTTCAGTGGAGTACTTTCTGAGCTAAAACAAGTGTGGATGTTTGGTGAGGTTTTCCGTACCTATTCCTTCCCGGATCTCTGAAGCCCTTGGCGAACGGGTTCCTGTCGATCTTTAGTTTTGTGATCTGGCCCAGGAGAGAGGGACAGACATGGGTTAGAGTGGACGTGTCAACCGGTGATGTGTTAAGCTAACAATGAGCTCAGCTTTACTACAGCACGGAGAGTGGCAGAGCTCTCCCTCAGGGACCGCATCTCCCAGCAGCACCCAGGGCGATCAGCCATGTCAAACAGGGTTCTTGGAGAAGGGGTCCGGGGTCGCACAGTTTTATTTGGTGCTTTAATGGGCTGCGGACTCCAGCAGCCGGCCCAGTCACAGCTTGTTACTGAGTTTCTGTAATAATACGTTCGCTGCTCGTAAAATGAGCTCGGATGAAAAGAGCTGGCAGTCCCCGCGGACGGCTCTGTTACTGGAGGAATGGTAGCCAACAGTGGGGTCAGCTCTCCTGCACAGGGACACACACACCAGCTCTGAACAACTGGCCCGGCAGAAAATCAGGACACTGAGCACAGAGAATTGGGCCTCATCACCTCATCAAAGCATTTTTTGAAAGGTTGATTGAATCAGTGAGGGATATTACAGTCACTGTGTGCACGGCCATTGAACAGACTTGATATTTTACTGTATATTCAGTGGTAGAAGACGTATTCAGATCCTTTACTCGTGTAAAAGTACTAATACCACACAGTAAAAATACTCCACAACAAGTGAAAGTCTTAGTATTGGTCATGGAAAGTATTATGAGAAACATTTACTTAAAGTATCAAAAGTAAAAGTACTAAGTGCTCTCTGTCAGTGTCACTATTATATATGATGTTTCTGGATTAATATTATTCCTGCCTTAATGTGTATGTTGCATTTTACTGCTGTAGATGTTTAAAATTGTGATAATTTTAACTGCTTTGTATACTGTTGAGTAATTTACTCTACAGCTATGCATCATGGTCTATAAGATTATCATATGTTTGTAGCATCGCACTCCTGGGAGAAACACATATTTCTAAAAAGTCGACTTTTCATGAGCCCAGAAAAACAGCCTGTTTTCAGCTTTGACAATGTATTTTTCAGCTTATCCAAGATTTAGGAAGGAAGTAGAAGAAACACTTAATTCTTCAGTTTATCAGAAACATTCAAATTCAAAATCACTAAATTTGGAGATACATAGTTTTCACTTGACAGGAGTGGTATGAAATTGTAATCTGGGGAATAACTATAACTGTCAGACAAATGTAGTGGAGTAAAAAGTATATGCATATAATGGAAATACTAAGTGCACGAGTACCTCAAATTTGTATTTAGGTACAGTACATTTAGTAAATGTACTTTCCACCACTGAGTACTTTTAACACTAACAAAAATTCAGTTAAAACAGCAAATAACCAAACAATCGGAATATCGTACTCTTCTGTCAAATGCGGTAGTTTCTAAACGCCGTCGGTCAAATCCATTGTTTGTGATCATGTTACAAAGTATTTTAGTGTTCTCTAGGGTCAGCTGGGCTTCAGTGAGTTACCTGTTGATTCTGGTAGGCTGTGACTGTGGTGAACTCAGTTTCTGGGAAGGAGAAGCTGTGCACTCCTTCAGCAGGCAGCGACTGGATCTGTGACAGGTCCATCCGAGGGTCGTGCCGGATGATGTGCACCCGTGGCTTGTATTTATGCATCGACTGAAGAATTATCTGGGTGGAGAGAAAAAGGATATTTTAAATTTTACAAGTTGGACCTCCATTATATCCTTATCTTTCAGGTGAACTGCAGAAATAAAACTGCAAGTAAAGTTTAATGTCATTATTAATTAATCTGAAGATTGTCTTTCAATTAACCTTATATGAAATGTCAGACTATAGAGAAAAATATCACAATGTCCTAAAGCTAAAGCTGATATCATCAAATTGCTTCTTTGTCCAAAACAAGAAGCAACAAATCAACAAAGTAGAGAGGTTGGAACCAGAGAGCATTTTTGCTTGAAAAATGTGACAATCTTTAATTCTATAAATTCTATAAAAATTCAAAATTAAAATACTTCAAAGTAGTGCATTTTTCTGTCGATTACCTAAGTGATTAATCATTCTTTCAGCTCTATAGTATACAGTTATTTGTCCAGTAGTTTATAAACATATAAAAACATGTTGTTCTCTATACAAATCATTCAGTTACACAAACTAACTACAACAGGTGATATGTGACGGTAATATGATGAGAGAACAAAATCTAATTTACAATGTGACAACAGGCATCATAATCAAGGAAAATACAATAACATTGCAAAATAGTATTACGTAGGCTATTGCGTATGTTAAAACTAATATAGATTTAGCTAAAATGTGTTATTCAACCAAACACCAAATATCATTCAATTAGTGTGCCACACAAATATTAATTAACTAACCATTTCATGGAAATTGACATGATTCTAATTTGACATCTCTAAAAAAATGCAACAATCACGTTTCAACTACAGTCATGTTTGCTTGATGTATCTAAATGAAGTTCATCTGAGTAAAACTGATTTCCCAACTTTTAATTTAGCAGCTTATAGTGGCTCTTTTGTGGTGTGTTTTTAATATTAATTTTGCATATTTAGTAAGTAAATATTTTGTGAAATATTGTCAGTGCAAAATAACAGTGCTCCAAAGAAAGAAGGTGGAAAACTGACCACAACAACATCAGGGGTTAGGAGGCTGTTTTAAAGAACCGAGTTTCAGCTGCAGTGCTGACACAGTTTCTGCAGACCTTCATGGCATCCCAGAATAATGAATCCTCCAAACACACAAATTCCAGGCTGGGGTTTTTTTTTTTTTTTTTTTTTTTAATAAACACCAGGATCAAGTGAAAAGCCTCCTGTAGCCTCCCCAGTCACCACATCTGTCACATCTGCCCATCCCTGAACCTTTACAGGAAGTTCTGGAGCTGAGAAGGATTTCCACTTCCTTTATCCCTAAAACACATACAGGCTTTCCTCCCTGAAGAAGCCAGGAGGCTATTAGACTGGACGTGGTGCAATGTGTGTGACAGCAAACCGTGCAGGACTGAAGCAGTTAAAGGCGGATCCTGATGCCTTTATCATTATACATACAATTATCAAATACAGTCGCACTAAGAAATACATAGAAATAATCATATTATAAGTCAAGGCCATGTTGACTAAACGTGTCTCACCTGTAGGCATTCACGGCCACTGCCTGTTATCAGCCGGACAGCGAGAGAGTGAAAGCAGCGCATGCTCAGGTGGGTTACCTACATGTCCCTTGTCGTCCATCTCGTTGTTGGTGAGCTTGACCCGGTCAAAGCTGATGACCTGACGCATCCACGTCTCTCCTGCGCACGGAGAGTCCGGGTGCACGTAGAGCCTGGGAGAGATGCAGGAGTGGTCCGTGTTCCCGGCCACCATCCACTGCGAGCTGTGGTACACGTACCTGCCGGGGTACGTACAGCGGAGTGAGTACATACACGGGTAGATAAACAGTGGCTTTGATTAATTTAACACACACACACACACACCTGTAGCGTTTTGAGTCCACGGGCATGACGTCCATTGCGATGTAATACTGCTGGCACGGCTCCAGATTGCGCACTTTTACGCGCACAGAGGGAAACATTCTCCTGAGGTGAGGCGAGAGAAGAGTTATTATGAAATTGGGCATGTCTCATGTTTGATCCCGTTCTGGTTAAATCTCTTTTGAACCTTTCTTTGAACAGGTAAAAGTGTGTTTAGGCACCGTGGATTTCACATAAAACCACACAGAAACATTTCCTGCCTGCAGCGGCCAAGTTCAGAGGAGAGTTCAGGTACCTCGAGGGGCCATGAGGGCATCTTCACTGCGGAGATTTATAGCGTGTGCTCCCCGTAATTGAATAAACGGAACCTAGATTTCAGCAGGTAGTTATGTTCCAATAACTCATTTCTGGGGGGAAAAACCCCAGAAGAACACGCACATGGCTACCTATCATACCGCAAATTGATTTCTTTGAAACTGGAGGATAAAGTTAATTTAATCCACCAAGAATATCTCTGTGTCATAAGGTTTCATTGTGCAATTGATATTTCCTGGATCGTATAAAATAAATCTTCTTTTAAAAGTTGTCTGGAACGATTTAATTCTGCAAGAAAAAAAATAATAATTCAACAGAATATATATGTCTGCCTGATATATAATGGGCATAATTTCTTTTTTTAATTCCAAAATATCATCATAACAACGAAAACGTGTAGACCATGGGATTATATTTCTACACAATCGTAAATATAACACTCAAACAGTTACAGCTTGTGGTATATAGTCAATCATTTATTAATCGAAAACTTAATCGAGGTCAGCTCATTTGTTTAGAAAGTGTTAAACTGACAGTTCTGTTGCTGACTTCTGATCTGCCGTTTTTCACCTGATAAACGCGCACCTGTGACCGCAGAACAGTTCATGCAAATATCATATCATGCATCGTATCCTTGATAATAACCCCGGGTTGTATTTCAGGCGGATGACTCTTGAACCTCACGTGTAATTACAACGGACTGTAAACGAAAGAGTGCCCGGACACTTGTTTTTAACAGACGCTTTAGAGGTCATCTCTGTTTGAGCAGCGAGGCCCGGGCTGCAGAGTGTGGGGCCTGCTCTTATTTCTTTGTCATTCAGCTGACGTTTGTGAAGTTTTTCTTTATCATATTGAGGGAGATTTTTATTTATTTAAAAAGAGTAAAGGGCCCAATCATAAATCCTATCAAACGATATGGGACTTTTGTTTTGTTTTAGCTGATGTGTCTAGATGTTCCACTTAAAATAGACCAAATAATATATAGGCCTATGAACAGACCCGGTAGCTGTCACGTAGTTATTGTTCCTCTGGCCTCGGATATGCAGGCCAAATAAGTTTTGGAGTTTGACAGTTTTGCAGGATTTAAACTGTGCATAAATTCGGTGAGGCTCACTGAAGGCCAGGGTTGGCCCTCTCCACAGTTTCTACAGTTTTTGTACCTGCCGGCTTTGGTGATGATCATCTCGGTGCCGATCTCATAGAATCTCTTCCACAGCTCGGAGCCCTGCAGCTCCACCCGGACCTCTCTGTCCGGGCGGCAGTCGCTGTCCCTCGGCTTGTCCTCCTCTCCGCTGGGGTCAGCCTCTCCGGAGCTGGAGCCGACAGTCTGTCTCTGCGGCTCCTCTGTCCGCCTCGGTGCTGAACCTGCTTTCTTCACCTCGTTCAGGCCTACAGAGGGGCAAAGACTGGGGTGAGCCTGGTCACACATGCAAAAACATTTTTGTTTTGCCCTAAATCATTTAAAAGTCAGCTGCAAGTTTAAATTTGAGGTATCACCAGTTTATAATCTTACAAAAAAGTACACGCAGAAAGTTGGTAACATTGAAAACATTTGCAAAACTTTTTTTCCCCTCTAAAATAATTTCATTTGACCTTTTTTGTTTTTAACTGATGGAATGTAAATACAAGTTAAATTTTGAACATTTAATGAATTAATAAAATGCAGGTCTGCTGAAGCAAAATAACTTCGTGTCTGTTGTTCCATCGTGTGCGTCAAATGCGTGAATGTCAGAGCAGGGAGATCGAAAAATCCATCGATCCGTCTGCCTCACCGGGGAAGAGGCTCGTGTCGCTGCCGGTGTCTCCAGCTGAACTTGACTCGTGTCCCTCCGACACTTTCATCCTCTTGCAGGGTTTCCCGACCAGCGCCTCCACCGAGAACGCGTGAGCCCTCGAGCTCAGCCCCTGCATCTTGGCGAAAGATCCCGTCTCTCGGTTGGCCGTATATCCGTCTGGACTTTGACTTTGCCCCGCAGAAGGCTCGGTGTCCCAAACTCATTCAGGACAGGACGGGGGCGGAACAGGCAGCAGCAGCAGCAGGAGCAGCAGCAGCAGCACCTCAGGGAGCCCCTCTTCTCTCACGGCGGCTCCGTGACGCTGCGTAATTGATCCGGTGCGTTCCCATGTGTTCTCCGAGACGCGCGCCCTCATCCAAAATCCTTGATTACTGGCACGCCTCTCCTCCCCACTACAGTCTCTCTCCCTCTCTCCCCCTTTATCCGTTTCTGTGTCTCCCCTTTCCTCTCTGCTCTCTCCTCACAGAGGGCTTGTTCCTCCGGTTCCCCTCTGCGCGTCACAGAGAGGGAGGGAAGAGCGCAGCGTGCATTCCTCCACATGGGCCCGCGCTGCAAAAAATATCCATCCTGATACTTACCCCGGCCGTGAATCCTAGTTTCGTGAGACAAATGAGAAATATGTGCTTCTGCAAACGTGAAATAAAAACGTCTCTCTCTAAAGCAATCCCATGTTTTCCTTTGGAGATGTCACAACTTTGAAACTACGCAAGATGAGGCAGATTACTTTATCAGGGTCAACAGGTGTAACTTGATTCAAGGCAGTTCTGATACGTTGAATTATCAAAGCAGTCGCCATTTTACAATAGTTGAAGGTTAATCAACCGTCAAACGTTAATGAGACTCAGTAAATAACACATGTTTTTTGCAGTGTTGTCTTGGTCTCAGTGGCCTTTGACAACCAGCAGCAGCATCTTTACGCGCTGTGGGATGATGGTGCCGTTTATGCTGAAGGATAAAATACTTTTTTTTTTAGCTGTGTGGTTGCTTTTTGTAGGCTAATATAACGCAGGTTTAGTGGATTCAAAATAAAATGTGAGAGTAGTAGGCCGAAAAAAAAAAAAAAAAAAAACAAGTAAGTCAGAAAACTAATTGATTCAACATCCTGAAGCTGATGAAGTAATGCAGGCAGGAGTCTCCAATCTGATTTACTTTAAACTTGTGAAGCACTTTCTCTCTCATTTTCTGAGCACAAACAGGCTTTTTGATTGACCTTCGTGTTTTCCATGTTGCTTCCCTCCATTTAGACATCCGATAGATAAATAGAACGAACATTTTAGAGCACTGGAGGGGGAGTGTAGGCACAAATATTTAAGTCTTTTAATTCAGACCATCTGGAAGGTAAAATATCTCCATGAAACTCGCTGCATTTCTGTTGAAGCTAACATTTCCTATATTAATTTGAAGGCTTTCCTTAAAGCGGTCTCTTGTCTCCCGTCCCTCCGGTGCAGAAGAGGGCTTTTTTTTTTGTCTTTGCGGTGCCCGGTGAGGGTGTGCGCCAGTCTGGTTCTCATAAGTGCGGAGATCAGATGGAGTTCGGCGCACAGGGGAAACTGGGCCGTAATGACAGCTCGGGATTATTACATTACTGCTCGACATGAAATAGATCCGCTTTACACAAATAAAAGTCAGCGAAGGCTCTATTTAAAATGTTTTTTAATCACATGATATAATTGCTGTGAGGAGAAAACAAATGAGGGCTGTGTTTACGGCACGGTTGGTTTGGTTGGTGATGGAAATCTCTGACAACAGCCGGGAAATGGAGAACTATGACCAACCGGAATCACATGCTCTCTGTCATCGTAACCTGTTTCAGGACTACGGCCTGGATTTATGTTTATTCTTCCCCGACTTGTCGTTTTCTCTCAGTACTTGCAACAACAGTGCATCCCAAACACGGAGAGGAAAGAGTGCAACAGGAAAAAAAAAAAAAAAAACCGGGCTGCGCGTTTCTGTGCGCGCAGGCCCGCCGCCGCCTCCTGTGGAAACAAAAGACGCGAGGAACCGATAGACGTGGCCCCGCGCAGTTTCCTTCCACTCCAGTCTGGGAGATTATTTTTCCGTGTTGTCCTTCAGCAGTCAGCTCATAAATCTTCGTCAGGGGATTGTGGGATGTCAGCCGGGTGGTGACCAGGGATGCCTGGCTCCGCCGAACACAACAGGAAGCTGCCTCTCGTTGTTGTAGGACTCTTAATCCAGCGCAAATCTGCATTTGTCCCGTTCCGGGATGTTTGGCACACGTGTTTCCTCTTATTAGGGCACAACGCGCGCGCCGGGGCGGAAACAAGACACTCAAATCCAATTTAGCACGGGCCTCGGGTTTCCATCAATGCGGAAGTTTGATGACCAGCTGCAATTACCCTTTCCGATCATTCTGCGCCTTCGGGGCCTGTTCGCATGCTGCTGATTTGCGTATCCACGGCCTAATTAATAATCATTGGTGAATAAATGGTTTGCAATTGGAACTTAGTGGGCCTTATAGGCTCAAGTGCACTTTAATCAGGAAGGTAATTTAAACTTCAAGCTGGTATAAGGGACACTGTGCTGTAAAATGTGGCTCTTATGATTCATTTGTTTTGTTAGTTTTCTCTATTTCAATACAAATTCTTTGTTTTATGACATTCACCATGTTTTCACTCTGACTTGATGGCTGACACTCAAGTTTGTGTGTGTCTGTTTGTGTGTGCATGTGTGTGTGTAGCTGAAGCCTGGTGCCCATAGAGTAATCAAGACCAGCCATACACTCCTGGTAGGCATCTGTGTGTACTGTATATGTGCACATGCTCACAAATTAATGCATGTGTGTGTGTGTGTGTGTTTATAAACAGGCCTGTCTGTCTGTTGCTCAGTGCTGAGTGGATATGACGGGGCCCCCTGATGGTTTGTTTTAAGTTGGATCCTGATGTTGAGCAGTTAGTGTGTGTGTTTTTTTGGTATGTGTGTGTGTGTCTGTGTGTGTCTGTGTGTGTGTGTGTGTGTCTGTGTGTGTGTGTGTGTGTGTGTGTGAGGGTTATTCTGGGCATGGGCTGTTGGAGCGGATGCCCACTCATTGCCAAATGTCAAACTTCCACCACTCGTCCGCTCTGACTTATGTAAAGTGTTTGAATATAGAATGCTGTACACACTTAGTGTATTGTGGCACTAATGGGATGTGACTTTTCTGTATTGGACATGAATGAAAGCTCACCTGGTGGAAAACACACCCTATACTGGGACAATGATGTGCTAATTCCTTCCAACACTGGTTACATACATTTTGATCTTGAAAACCTCATCCTTAGTGAGGATGTTAAACGAGCTGTATGTTATTTACACATGTTGTTCCTGACTGCCTCTAAGATTTCTACTTTAAACAGGCTTCCTGAGCTGATGTGAATGAAAGACAAACAAAAAGGAAGACAAGACCAGAAACAGAACGAAGGCAACCAGCCAAAGTTTTTTACAACATGACCGATTACAGAGTGACAAATTCCTCTGACCCTGACATGTCATCAGCTCCATGGTGTATGTGTGTGTGGGTGGATGTGTGTGAATGTGTGTAAATGTGTAGTGTCCCATCTGCTACTCATAACCTCCTTCTTGTCCCTCTCTCTGGGGGTACATGTCTGTGGTCTACAGCGTCTCTCAGACTGTCGAGTCCCTGCAGGGATCCCCTCTGTGCAGAAACAGAGTCTCTTCATGGCTCCTGCAGCAGCTCTAATGGGAGAGTCAGCGAGACGCTGATCACATCCTTTTCTGCCTATACGAGTTAATCGACTGTGTCTGCCAACACAGTTGCATCTCGCCCCTTGATTTGCCGTTGAAAAGCATCCAAATTTGCTCCTCCAATCAGTTATTACTGAGAAATGTGGGTTTAATCTGATTTGGCTGCTGATGACAAAGAGAAAAAATTCATCTTGTGAACCACATGAGAGATGAGAGTTTAAGGTGGCTGCTGCAGTGTGATTACGCTATAATCCCTTTCACCAAAATATGCTGCTTTATCACCACCCTCATCTAACACACAATCAATCACACTTATTTGTATAGCATCTTTCATGCAGGTTAGTTCAAAGTGCTTTACAGATGACAGAGACAGTAAAAGTAAGAGCAGTAAAACAATAGAGAGTAAAGTGCACAAATCAGAAAATTAAGATATTAATATACGATAAAAGCACATTCTGACAGCAAAAATAAAATCTTTTTAAAACGATAAAAGACAAAAAAAACATTTAAAACATTATGCTCTTAAAAAATCATAAAATAGTCTAAAAAGAGCCAGTATAGGTTTTAAGCTTACATGAAGGAATAAAGTTGGTGATATTCTACATTTCTGTTATTGTAAACAGGTTTTAAGAAAATACCAAACCCAACATTAAATTAATCTGTCTATAAAGTATTTTCTGGGTCAGAGACAACTTATTCCTCTGTGTCATAGAGATCCATTGTTGTCCAAAAACTGTCTAAAACACGTCAATGAATGGACGTTGTTATTCATTTTGATTCAATTCCACATACTTATGCAGCTGAAACTTTACTCCTTTTTGAATAACATTTAAAATAAATACAATTTTTAAAAAAATACAGTGCTCAGCTATTTAAAAAAATCATGTAGCCTTTTTTTTTAAAAGCGGAGGCATATCATTTTGACCTCTTTTTAAAGATTTACATTTTTGGTAGGAACCAATGGACTTGGAGCTGAGAGCCAGAGACAGGGTCGGAAAGTTTAAGAAACACACTAAGGCGCTGTTGGTTTTGGTCTTTTCGTGGGATTTGTTGACTGTATGAAAAATAAGAGCCTTTGCCAGTCTTATCCTCCGGAGATATCAACACTCAGCTGCTCTCGGATCATTGGGCAGGCCGCTCCAATGTAAATTCGGTGTAATGTGTGCTCTCTTTCTGGTCCTGCCCGGGCAGCAGATTTCTGGATTAATTCCAGCCAATTTAAAACTTGATGAGCGTCACGAATAGTCGAGCCCGAAAGAGATTTAACAAAATGTCGCTAGTTTTTTCTGTGCTGCTATCCAGCTCCTCACCTTCCCCTCTGTGCAGCGCCTCTGCTCTCTGGGTCTCTGGGCTGGCAGCACTCGAGGAGCCTGGGCATGAGGCCTGGTACTACCGCCTCCCCCCTGCCCACAGTGTAGGAAGATTTAATGGCTCATGTGCCACGGCATCCAGCCTTTACTGGCTCCTTCTGCCTCAGCCTGGCCTGCTGGGTAACGAGGGATGAGGGCAAGAGGAAAAGAGGAGAGGAGAGTAGCATCTCTGCCAAGACGCAGCCTCCTCCTCTCACCACAAGTGTGTTGTGAATTATCTCCTCCCTCTCCCCCCTTCTTTCTCTCTTTCTCTTCCTAAGCCTTTAGTTATCCCTTGCTACTCACCCTCTTCCTATTAAACACATATAGATCTTCATCTGTCCACAGCGCTTTCATGAGGCCCGCTGTGAATCCGGCTCTATGGCACATTCATCTCACTTGTTTGGATAGCTAATTCTTTTTGATGAAAATTGCCTTTTCTCTCTGTCTCTCTCTTCCTTGCTCTCTCTCCCCGACTGCCAGTAACTGTGTGGTGAACGGTTGCGGTAAAAAGAAACAAAAACAGCCGTAATTGATAATGAGAGTCAGACTCTGCATGTGAGGATCTCAGTCGAGCGCCTTTTTGCTCTCCCCTCCATCTCATGAGCTCCTCGGAGTGACGGCTCAGACGGGCGCCTCTGCCAAGCAGGACTCTTCCCAGAACAATGACGGGGGTGGAAAAGGAATCCGCAGGGTGTTAGAGTGTAATTTCCTAATACCATAATGTGTAACTAGCACATTCAGTCAGACCGTTTGGATGAAATATTGCATAAAAGTGAACAATGCCAGCACTCAAACATAAACACACTCTCAGATTGTTAGCTGACTTAAGCGAGAGTATGAAATGTGTTGAGGGCTCCTTTTGGTGTTGTTAACAAGCATGGTGAGAGGAAGTAGTAATTACGGAGGGGAAAGCCATCGTTTTGTGTGTGTATGTGGTGGGAGGTTGTTGAGGAACCCCACTGTCACACATGTCTTCATCTGTTTTTGTCCCACTGAGCGCAATCATTCTGAACACAAATATTTTTTATCAAAACCTCGCCACAGTGGAGGGGAATTATTTTTAGATTGCCCTGATAAATGAGGGGTTTCATATATCTGGATGTGGTCCGGGGTTGAAGAAGAGCGAAAATGTGGGAGAAAAGAGAGAAAGAGCTGAAAAAAAGATATCTGGCAGAGCCACAAAAGCTTTTAAAACAACATGTGAAAAATCTGCAGTTCTTTAACAGTTAGCTTGTCATTTTTATTTGCCTCTTCAGATGGTGGCAGCGGTTGTCTTTCAGGCCGTGCCAGCCGGGATTGGCTGCTGGCTGGAAGGCGCAGGCCTGGCCTCGGGTAGCACTCTTATTATCATCACCACACACTATAATTCACATGTCAATCACAGCTCCGAGCAGCGCAGGGCCGAGGGGAGAGGGGCTGGTTGGAAGGGGCCGCCGACTGGGGTGATGAGCCAGGCGGGGCGGTGGGGCTGCACGCTGAATACTTCCAGCAGGCCCTAATCGGACCTTTCATCCCTCATCTCTGCAGAATGGGCCCGGATAGGGGTATGATTGGTTATACAGGGCTGGCCTGGACTGCAGCAGGAGGCTGTGCTGGACTGGCTGCTGTAAGAATAGGAGTGACCTCTGAGGAAGGTTGAACTGTCAGAGTTTGGCCGGTCTGGCCTGGCTCGAGTTAGACTGGGACAGACAGGATGAACTGAGCAAAGAATGAGAATAGAGGGAAACTGTGTTAACCTAGCAAGAATTCTATGTTTTTAAGCCAATAATCACAAAGATGAAAATGTCTGTTCAGGCTGAAGAACAGTTGGTCATAGTGTACATGCAGACAAAGACTGAATCCACTTGAAATGCTTTGGTCTGAATGAGAACTGTGGATTTTGCATTAGATGTTCCCTCCTTGTGACCTACTTCAGATTGAAAGTAAAATCATAACCTATCCTAGTTATAAGTGGAGATATACGCATCATTAACTTAAAACTTATTAACTTACTTAACAAAATATTTGCACCCATTAACTGGTGTGCCTATTATAATAGTAACTAATAGTTTGTGTGCAGTTAATTGAATTCAGTTCCACAACTAACGTTAGCTGGCTGATATATGACCTGTTTGATGTGAAGAGTAAAACCTGGGATGTGGTCTACACATCTGACACCAGTTACATTTCACAAAGTAGCACAACATACCGAAAATTACAAAAAGTTATGCCAATAACGTTTTGCCAACTAATTAATTAATAATAAGTCATTCTAAACTGCATTGTTACTAACTCTGAAACACACATATTCCTCCATTTATGCATTCATAATAAAATAAAACAAAGTGGTACAGAAGTACCTACGTTTATAAAAGGACTAGCAGATAAGTTTCAAATGTTGTTTGCCCCCTAAAAGTCTCATATTTAGAAGTTATGTTACAATGACTTCTCGTTTACCTTGAATGCTTTTGACTGGACAGCACTGCATTAGCCAGTTACGCCAGCTGTTCTTTATTTCAAACTTGTTAAGTGGAGATTTATGCCTCATTCAATTAAAACAGGTTGCACCACACAAACTATTTCTTATGTAGAGATTGGTTGTTGCTAATTGTTTACACGTGCTAACTGCCAGGTAACTGTGACTGAAGTAATGCTGACTGACAGAACTAACCCTAACGTTAGTATGACTCGATTCGAATAAAAGAGGTGATCGTCGACGTGACCAGACACTTTTGTATTTAATTACATCTATTGAGTTTAAAATACATTTCACAAAAATAACACGACATAACTGAAATTACAAAACATATGCCACATTTTGCAACATGATTTGGCTAATAATGCCAGCTAGAGTTGCACAATCTGATATGTTCCCCTTATTCTAAACTGCTTGAATACAACAAACACTGGAACACAGACATGTTAATTTCTCCATCTATGCACACATAAATAAATAAAAATAGTAATAGTAATACCCACATTAACAAAGGATTGGCAGTTAAGTTTGTTGTATACGTTACGGATGTTTCAGCCGATTTTACACATTACTAAATTCTTTACTAGTTAAGACATTCTCTGGTTTGAAACTAGCTAGTGACAGTTGACAGAAAGAACTTTACACACCAACTTTGTAATCGATTTAGGAATAGCTGGTCAAGCCCGGGCCCCATGCATTTCCACTGAATGCCATCACCAGTGATACTCTGTGACACAACACCTGTGGACATGAAAATCCACATCCATGTTAATGGTCCTGACACTGATACGTATAAACTGGAGAAACTAATTAATCATGCTACTGTTGTCAATCTTCAATGAAAAATCATTCAACATCTCATTAGTCGTATCCCGATTGTGCTCACATGTATAGAAAAGCAATTTCTCTTTTCTGACTTTATTCCCACCCCAAGAGACTTTCTGCAGCCCCATGGAGACACTATAATTTAAAACGCTGCCGAAATGGGAACTGAAAAGACAACATGCTATTTCAATCAAAAGCCCAGTTCGAGCCCCATCATCCAGCCTGCCAAAGCCTGGTGTAACTCACACACACACACGCAGAGAGCTCGCCTGCCAACGTGTGGTTCGCATTCACGATGCCTTAATGCCTTGCGGTTAGTGCTCTATCAGGACCATGAGAAATGATTTATTAGTGGCTCCCGCCTGTATTTATAGATAATGAGCCTCCGTCAGTGTTAATAAAGAGATCCATTCTCAGCCTGGAAACACAGTACCTCTTTAAGGGATTACTGTCACTGTTAAACAATAGCTGGTCCTCCAAAGATATCCTTGTAGCGTGTGTATTTAGCAGTGTGTAAAAGTGTATTCATGTATGTTGTGGGAGGGAGTTTAAAATAGCGACAGGCTGGGGCAGGAGAAACAATCCCTCTGTCCTTCCTAACACAGGCTCATTCATTAAAGATGCACATTTATCCTCCCACGGAAAAACTTTCCTGTTATTGTATTCAAACTTTTAAAGGCAAAGGATTTGAGTCTGCTCTTCAGGATCTCCACTGATCCGCTTTTATAGAAGATGGTGTTGGCAGTGTGGTGTGGCTGCATGAATAAGTGTTTCCCTTGTAGGCCTACACTTTTATCTGTCTATATGTCAGTCACATGTACAAGTGTGTGTGTGTGTGTGTGTGTGGTGATGATGAGGATGAAAGGGAGACGTGGAGACACATGAGCACTCTGGCGGTGAAGTGTGTTTGTGTGACATCATTCTGTCTCCCTCTGGTTTCAATCAGCCCATCCTCCCCCTGTTAATGACACCTGATAGATTAATGACTGATAAAGAGTGTGTGTGTCCGTGTGTGTGAGCGTGTGTGTTTGGTAGGGGCCCACAGAAAGCCCGCAATCAGACGGCTCTCAAATTAGCGCTCCATAACTACATCCTGACCAGGGCTTAGACTTCTGGAGCGCAGGAAAGTCCTTCCAGACTATCAGACACATACACACACACACACACACACACACACACACACACAGACACACACACGCACACAGGCTATCACTTTCATCCACAGTATATCACATCACATTTGTCTTCTTTCTAGCATGGTGAACTTTGACTCGGTGAGAAACACGGGTGGTGTTGGGGATGTCATCAATTTTAGGAGCTTACTCTTATATCCTCCGACCCTCCCCCTCTGTCAAGCATGCACACACACACCCTCACACACACACACACACACACACACACAGCATTACTATACCAAAACACAATGATGCTTTTAGGTATCATGGGTCATATGAAATCATCCAGCCACATACAGGACCACACACTCACCAAAGCAAACACACGCAGATTTTTGTTTGACTGGCCTCAAGTTAGATTATTTTTAGTAATAGTAATTTTTATTACATAATAATCATTTACAAAAAAGAAGGCACAAACAATTTACAGAAAGGCAAGTATTACAATAATAAAATCTTATGTGAAAATATGTAAATATTAAAATTTAGATCAAGTAGCAAGAAAAAATATGATTACAAACAAATGTTAAAGTTATAACTAATATCTGTATTAATGGTTAATACATCATTTTAAGGCTTTTTAGATTTAAAAAGCCATTGATAAAGTCATTACTTGCCTGTTTTTAGTGTCTTATAACTGAGCTTCAAAGTATTAATAAATGAGTAATTAACCATGACTAAAATCGGTATCTTTTTATTGAGTGTGCTTTATTTCACTTCCTCACCCATATCCACACCTGACAGCTTTCAGGTACACTGGAGCAGGAGCAGGTGGTCTTACAGTGAAGTGTGTTGCTCAACAGCACCTCAATAGTAGTTGCTGAAGGAGAGGGGCGTGTCAGTTTCCCAGCCTGGGATATGAACCAGTGGCCTCTTCCCTAACCTCTGCTGGCTACTAAAACCTTATTACGGGCCTTTAAGAGTCCAGGTGGCATTCAGCCATAAGATTTCCAGTCTGTCAGTCCTCCGCCATACCCACTGTGAGATGTGAGGTTAGTTTCTCTCTGAGTTTAACAAAGAAGCTGGAATAGAAAGCCTTGAAACGACCTCTGTGTCATAATTGAAGAAGAAAGAACTCAGATCAGTGACTCGTCCTCCGGTGGAAAGGTGCTCTGTGTGTGTGTGTGTGTGTGTGTGTGTGTGTTTGTGTGTGTGTGAGTGTGTGTGTGTGTGTGCACGTGTGTGTGCTTTCTGCTCCTCCTGTGAACCTGACAGAGGTGACGTCACTGAATCTGGAAGTGATTCGACCAGGCTATGATGCTATTGGCCACGATTCAGAAGAGGGTGTGTGTGTGCCTGTGTGTGTGTGTGTGTGCGTGTTTGTGCGTGTGTGTGTGTGTGTGTGTGTGCAAAGTCAACATGGCCAAAGCGTACATGTAGTGCTCTGGAGCAGTCTCATGATGATGAGGTAATTTCCCCAGAGTTTAACCCTGAGGAACATAACAGACATGCGTCCATTTCCATCCCTCCATTCTTCTCTGTACCCTTTCATCCATGTTTGTCCTATTTGATTCCTCCACTTTTCCCTTTCTGCCTGTGCCAGTTGCTTACCTTGAGTTGTCCTTCATCACATACATGTGTGACCCACCTTTTTTTCCTTTCTTCCAGTCGTGTCTTTCGCCCTGTCCTTCACTCCTGTGCCTCAAAAATCCTTTCCTTCCCTGGCCTTCTTCTGTTTTTTGTCTTTTCACCACCTCTTTACTCCAAACCAAACAGACAGGCAGCAACATTAGGTCACATGTTTAGAGAAAAACACCCATTCCTCTTGAAAACAGTCATACAATGTGTTTGTAAGAAGTGAAAGAAAACATGGTTTATCAAAGAATCATTTTAATTAAGATTTACTTTCCAGGTTCGAACTAATAAACCCAGTGTATGTAACTGTTAGGTGACCTTAGACAGAGCTGATCTCTTGCAGATATATGACCCTTTTACAATAAAGAGTAAAAGAGGTAAGCTTATATGAAATATTGTACTTAAAAAGGTGTTTTAATGTGAGTAGCTGTTGCAACAACCCACCCCTGGTCTGCACTGTGACGTTCCCCCACCAGAGCTCCTTCAGCATGACATTATTACATTTCCCCCGAGGTGAGCCGAGCTGAGAGGACGCAGACAGGCCATGCTGGGGGAGAGCGAAGGTAGCTTTAGAAGCTGATACTCACAGGAAACACTCATTTGTCACCCTTGTCTCAGAGCCATGTGTGACTGCCAAGAGTGTGTGTGTGGCGGGGCAAGGATCACGAGAGTGTGATGCACGCTGATTTTTAGGGAGGTGGGGGGGGGACTTTGAAGCAGCATCCCTGCCCTCCGCCACATGTCCATCCATGAGATCCGCTCCTCTGTTTCTCTCTTACATTTCCTCCATCTCTCTGTCTGCTCTCTCTCTCTCTCTCTCTCTCTCTCTGACCACTAAATGTTCCCCCACTGCAGGCACATGGTGATTATGGTGGGTCCACATGAAGACATGTCAGTGACGTTATGAAGCACTGAGCGAGCGGTGTCTAACTTTTTGGTTCAACTCAACTCTGTGGCCAGCTGTTACCATAGCAGTTTTTGGGCTGTGAATGTGTGTGTGTGTGTGTGTGTGTGTGTGTGTGTGTGTGTGCCTGTACTGTATGTATGGATGGGAGCTAGTGAAAGGGACAAAGTCATTTGTCACTTGCGGCTTCACATGTCTGGTATTGAAATTGATGACAAATCTTCGAGGTGAGTGTGTGCGTGAGTGTGTGTGTGTGTGTGTGTGTGTGTGTACATATTTGTTGGCTTGCGTGCCGGTGATGTCATGCACGAGAGCGTCTTTTTCTCACACTATATGAAGCCAGCTTTGCCCCTGCAGACTTTCACAGTTTGCTGACATTGCAGGCAAGGGGTGTGTGTGTGGGTGTGGGGGTGTGTGTGTGGGTGTTTGTGCATAGGCTGCACGTGCATGTGTGTACCGTGTGTATTCTCGTTGCTTTTATTGGACGCTTGCAGCAGACCACAGGGAAACATTGGCATTCAAACCCCATCATACACGCCTGCCATCCACCATTATGATGCCCGCCGCCTCGGCGTGCCTGTGCACAAATACACGGGAGTCCATTTGTGCATGTTTTTCGCTCTTTTTTTTTTTTTTTTTTTTTTTTTTTTTTTCTTTTACAGAAATCCTACCCAGCAGGCGTGTTAGAAAAAGTTTGAGACGTAAACGGGACGGACGGCGGGTTTAATCTGCCGTTAATCAGCTCTGCGGAAAACTCACTCAAGCGTCAGACACTGCAGATTGCTCTGCCTCTCCCTGCGACTCCCTCTCAGTCATCACTTTACTCTCCCCCAGAATCCCTCCATTTCACCCCCACCTGCCCCCCCCCTCCCCTCCATCATCCCTCGTTTCCCTCCTCTGCTCTTTTATTTCTCTCCCTCTTGTTGTGTGTGATGCTGAGAAGCCCTCAGGATCAAATCTAAGTCTTTTGTTTATCATCTCAGCTATTACTGCTAATGCCGGCTCTCCCTCTCTCTCTCTTGCAGCGTGTGTGTGTGTGTGTGTGTGTGTGTCCACGCATGCATGTGTGGGCAAGCTCTCAGATCAAACACAGCGTAAGACGAGCCCATAAACAAGCCTTCAGGACCACTTAGGAATCTCAGGGAGAGTCAGTTTGGGTTCGGGGTGCACGGAAGGAGGGGGGGGTTAGGTACAGAAATCAGCTGCTCTGTTTATGTACCTTTCAGTGGTGATTACCGGTCCAATCTGTCTGTTTAACAGAGGAAATATCACAGCCTCGCGGAGTGCGTGTGCGCTCACGTGTGCGTGGCCTGGGGGTGGGGGGGGGGGGGGGGGTGCATGTGGCGCAGTTGCAGTGCGCAAGAGGGGCTGGAGAGGTGCCACGGAGTTGCGTGGAATTAGAGCGCTGGTGCGGCAGTAAGTGTTTATTTACTCATACGTGCAACCTTAACCGAGGCAGGAGAGCGAAAGCAGAGGAAGCAGAGGACCACCGCAGGCCAGGGCACCGAGGATACGTGTCAGACAGAAAGTAGAGCCTTGGCACCGGCCTGTGTTTCCACACGGGCCCGTGAAGGCTGTGCACTGTGTGTGTGTGTGTGTGTGTGTCAGCGTGAGTGGGCAGACACACTGGCAGGTAGGGCCCAGCCTGTAGGAGGGAATATATTTGGAGTGGGTTTACAGAGTGGAATATTCGCAGAGATGAATAGGCTACTATATGCACATTTGAACTATGGTTTTCATTACATTATAAGTGCAGTCGGTGCAGAATCGGGTAATGTGTGTGTCATGCACTGCGCAGAATATGGCAGGTAATGGGAGACGGCTTTAACTGAAAGTGTAAATAGTGCCAGTCGTGTCGTATTAGGTTGAGTCCAGCGGATGGAGGCCGGCTCCTCCTGAGCATCTCGTGGGTAGTTTCCACCTGCGGCCACTAGATGGCGCCACGGCCACACGACCGCGGTGTCGTCGGAGGACAATGAAGGAACAGATGGTCCCAGCGGTCACCGTCTGAACCGTGCACGGCGCGGGCTGTTCGTGCGCGTCGCGTAGCTCGGAGCGAACGGAGTTTCTCGTGCTCTCTCCGCCGCCGTGTCGGATGCCATCTTAGTCCCCCCTCCGCCCACCGGAAGCGCTCCATAGAGCCGAGGCTGCGAAAGTGCGTCACAGCGCAGGAGACCGCCGAGAGCAGACGCAGCCCGCAGACCGTCTTTCCCCCCCCTTCTCTGTCTGATCGAGCGACCCGAGCGGACGCCTCCCCTCCAGGCATGGTGAAGATCGCCTTTAACTCGGCTCTGGCGCAGAAGGCGCTGGGCAAAGAGGCGCCGGCCGATGTGAAGGTGAGCGGGCGGCGCGGCGCGGCGCGGTGCGCGGGCCTGCACCGGCCGCGGGCGGCCAGCCCTGACCGTCGACTTCGTCTGCTTGATACACGCTCGTTATGTCTCCCCATTGCTTTGTGCGCGTTTGATGTTAAGAGGATTTGCAGTGTTTTGTCTAAAAAAAAAATAAATTTTAAAAATTTTTAAAAAATGCACGGAGAGCCATGTTGCACCTGATGCGGCGCACGGTGGGTCCGCCCATCTTCTGCACAGCTGCTGTGCAGAGGCCGACCACTCCAACACTCACAGCCTTTTACTGATCAGTGCTGCTGTTCAGTGCATGTCATATTATGATTCACCGTGGATCCGCTGACGGTATTGTGTGTGTGCGTGTGTGTGTAGGACCCTGAGCTGGCCTCTGCTGCAGCGGGTAACGAGGGCTCCACAGGTCGCTGTCTGCTCACCCTGCTGGGCATCGCCTTCATCCTCAGCGGGCTCATCGTGGGGGGAGCATGTCTCTATCGATATTTCACCCCGAAGGTAAATATATATGTCTGTGTGTGTGTGTGTGTGTGTGTGTGTGCATATTGTTATCACTAGTGGTATTAGCATTACGACTGTTACTAGAGTTTCTATACGTGTTTTGTTGTTGGATTGACTGGGGCCGCAGGTGATGTGATACACAGTCAGAAAGCACTTGTCCTGGCTGTGCAGTGGCTTAAATGATGTAGCTATATTGACGTTACAAAATGCTTTACGCATTTTTTTTTTTTAAATCTGCATTTCAATCAGCAAGATGGACCATCATGCAATATGTACCCAGTTTTTTTTTCATTTTAGTAATTGCAGCAGGTCGGGACAACTGGGAGGCGTCGGGGTTAGGATACATGTCAAATACAGGCACTGTAATGTGCAGGGTTAGACTCCAGCCGGGCACCTTTTGTTGCATGTCATACCCGTCTCTCTCCTCCTGTGTTTCCTGTCTGTATCTGCACTGGCCCTGTTTTAATAAAGGCAAAATGCCAAAAAAATAATCAGCCCTGTCTTGCAGAGTTAAGGAATACTTTAAAACTGTAAAACTTAATCATGGCACAGTTTAAAGTACAGCGCTAAGCCAGGTGGTTCCATTGAAAATGCTGAGGTGTGGTCTTCATTTTTGACAGTACTCGTTTAGCATTTACCATGACGTGTGTCGATTGGTTGGCTCCTGGAATCGCTGCTTGCAGCGTGGGTGAAACCTGCTCATCCGACCTACCTCACACTTGACACTAGACTTCTTTGGGTCCTCAGCAATGCACCTGCCCGTCAATCAGATAAACGGTTCTTGAGATATGTGAAGGACTGTCAAAACACAGACAGACAGACCTTTATAGTCAGCTGATATTTCTCTCTCTTTGTCTGTGTGTGTGTGTGTCTGCTCGTCTCTCTCGCTCTCTGTTTAGACACAACTGACAAATACGTAGCTTAAGTAGGCCTACGTAATTTGAAAAACACTCAGAAACAGCTTTGATAAATAAAGTGGATGGGCAGTCATTTATTTAGTCATTTACTGTTTATAATAGATTATCAGTATGTTTTCTTGCCGCGATGAGATGCTTTAACTCGGTGTGCAGAACCCTGAGGGCCTGCTGCTGTACAGAGCGCTGGTCTCTTGTTTAATCAAAGTTTCAAAGCGTGTCCAACTTGTACCAAATTCGATCCTACACTTCCTTGGGTCCTCAGCAATACACCTGCCAATTGTTAAGTAGATTGTATGAACAGTTGTCAAGAAATGCGAAGGATAAACATACGTACATACAGAGATTTCTTACTTTATAGTTAGAATGATATTATTATTATTATTATTATTATTATTATTATTAGGATATAGGAGCAATCCAGTTCAGGTTTAGTTTAGGAAGAATTATTAAGGCTGCTCTCGACTGCTGATGGGACACTCTTGCCTTGGTGGGAAAGTAGAATGCTGACTCTCGCTCACCTCCATCTTCAGAAAAAGTGCAGACTTCACTGTTTTGAATTTTGCTGCGTTGTCACTGGGAGGGTCTCACACTCAATATAGTATCTCTGTGCCCACAGGAGTTGTTCTCTTCATGCAGATGAGGCAAAGCCTAAAATGTATCATTAAACTATTAATACCATGCATAAACACCTCTTAGTTAAAATGAAACTCAACTTTGTGATTCATCCTACTTACAAATAGTGATATTTAAGACTCAGCATTCTTTTCGCCTCAGTAATCGTATTCTGGTTTATCCCCAAGTTCTCTAAGCAACAAGTTTCATTTAAGCAACAAATTTCATATATAAAATTTAAACAATTTATACATAACATTCCCTGCTAAAAGACACATAGTAAAAAAAGTATTGAGAGTATTTTCTTCCCTCTAGTGGTCATTGAAATTAAAATAGATAAAGGGAAGAAAATGGGGATATTAAAAGGAATAGACTGAAACATTTCATCACAAAACAACACGTTGAATTTTTTAATCAAACTCCTAAAAATCCAGGAGTGCATTTTTTCTTCAGCTCACCAACTTTATCTTGTCACCAAAGTGATTTATTTTGCTCTTACCCGGGCTCGTGTCCTCCAGAGGCTGTATCACGGTGCGATGCAGTTCAACGAGGTGGCACCCGGAGCTGGAGGAGAGAGCCAGCCATACTACCTGCCACGGGTGGAGGAGGAGGTGGAGATCTCTGACAGCATGGCCGTCATCAGCGTCCCACCTCCCCGCTTCAGACCTGGAGACCCTGCTTACATCCTCCATGACTTCAACAGGGTAACACTCACACACTGAATACCCCACGTACAGTGCTGGAGACGCTGCTGCATTAAATTCTATCCTCACTGGTGTGTGTGTGTGTGTGTGTGTGTGTGTGAGAGCAGAAGCTGACGGCATATCTGGACCTGACTCTGAGGACCTGCTTTGTGATTCCTCTGAACACCTCGGTGGTGCTCCCCCCTCAGGACCTCATTGACCTCTTCTCACAGCTGATGGTGAGTAGTGATCAGGTTGTCTCCTGAGGATGCAGCTGCCAATGAAAGAGACCTAGGTTGTTTATAGAGGCAAAGCTATACTGACAAAGCATTCTCACTCAAGCTCATGCATAAGGCCCAATATTAAGGACTAAATATTACCTGGGGAAATCCAGGGATTTATAATAATTCCAGAGATTGTCTGCGCCTTAATCCTTTGCAAATCTGACATTGTAATTTGTAAAGTAAAAATTTTCCAGCACACATCACCTTCCCCTATCCCAGACATTCTGGGATATTGGTGAGTAATCTCCTCCAGAATGTAGCACTCACAAATTTAGTTTTTCTCTTTCGATGTCTTTTAAATATGTGATATGACAAAACAGTGTCAGTAGAACACTAAATTAAATTAAATCCATAGTGTTATTCTTCAAATAAGTTTTCTTCACTAAATAATAAAGTTAACACGACAAAAAGGGTCTGAAAAAAAATTACTTTAAAATACTACTGGTGTTGTTTAGACTGGTAAAATATGTTTTACCATTGCAAACAATATTTTTTAATTTTCTAAATGTGCTGTTTCAGATGTTTTCCATGCACATGATCAGGTTCCTGTAGAACATTTGGTTGTTTTTGGAGTTTTAGTGGAAGATGGTCAACAAGACCAAGATTGAGTGACAGTCCCAAATCTGTATGTAGGCACTGAGAGTTTAGTCGGCTTCTCTGAGTTCTCCACCAGGACATGTTGTACAGCATGTGGTGTTTGGTGGGTGGTGCAAACAGCAAATTTCATTATTCACTGTGAAGGTATTTTAGAAATGGCAGAAGTTTGAGGGTGATTAGGCAAAGTCCTTCCTACTCTTAGTTTTCACACTTTGCTGCCGTCGTGTTCACTGTGCTGCTTTTTCTCTCCAGGAAGACTAAAAGTGTTTTAAAGATGTATACTGATTCCTTCATGGTCCCATCTTTTTGTCCCAGTCTGGCTCTTACCGCAGCTACTTGGTGCACGAGGACCTGGTGGTGACGGAGCGTATTGATGACATCAAACCTCTCGGCTTCTACATCCGCCGGCTTTGTGATGGGAAGGAAACTTACAGAATGCAACGACGCTCAAGCCTGCCAGGTCTGGATGTACTGTAAAGCTCAAACTGACTTCATCTTCATTCACATTGTAAAAGCACCAGCATGTGTTTTCATTTTATGCTTCCATCCTTTTGTACCAGTTGATGGTACTTTTCAAAATTTTTCCATTGTTGAAAGGGGGGAGGGGGCTTTTTGAGGGGCAACTGTTGACTCGCATCTGACAGCGGACATTGCTAGGTTACGTCTAAATAAAATCCATTATTAGTACAAATACACTCCATCCAGCTAATTTATAAGGGGCTGCTGTTCGTATCTGCTTTCGCTCGCCCTTTTTCAGCAAGCCCACATAGTGTTTGTCATGGACATGTCCTGTGACTCGAATGATAACACGGAGTAACTTCCAGAACAACACCAGCCCCTCAGCTTGGTTAACCCTTTGGAGCTGATATAACAAACTATTTTATATGCCTGCCCACACAGATACCAACGGTTCAACACTAATGTAGAGGAGGCTGTTACAACAGAAAATTAAATAAACATATTTTTTTGTGTGGAATATACAGTATATACTGATTTCTTATCAAACATGAATTTTAATGTCAGCCTGACTTCAAAAGGAAAAGTATCTAACAAGCACTTCAGTATCTAAGACTAATATTTGTGTGTATCTTTGTGTCTGTCAGGGGGAGGCATCCAGAAGCGCTCTGCAGAAGAATGTTTCACCATTCATCACTTTGAGAACAAGTTTGTGACGGAGACCAGGATCTGCAAGGCCTGATGGGAGAGCATGAACGTAGGTCAGAAAAGCGAGCGAGAGAGAACGATCGAGAGAGTGACAGAATGAGAGTAGGAGGGAGTAGGCGAAGGAGGGAACAACTTTTAACAGAAAGTTACTTTTGTATAAAAATCCAGTTTTTGCCTCCCCTGCTTTAACCCCAGTGATACGTGAATTTTAGTTATAGCGTTCTGTCGCCTAACCCCCCTCCTTTGCTGTATTCCCCGGAACCTGTTTAAGTCATAGCTCTCTTGCTCAAATATTCACTAGTTAGTCTTGTACTGATAACCAGTGGCAGCCTGCTTACTAAGAATATACTAAGTTTCATTTGTTACGTTGTTTTTTTGTTCTGTTGCCGTAGCTTCCTGCTGACTTATCTAATTGCTGTTACTGTATTATAACATTCAATCACCAGATGAGAGTTGTTAGTCCTTGTACTGAATATTCCAGTGATACTGAGAAGTCATTCATATCTGACCTGTCTGTGTGTCAGCCTTCTGTTCCCACTAGAGCAGCCTTGACAAGACCTACTATATGTTATAGTGTGATATAGCACAAGTCACCCTGGAAATGTATGGTACGGTACAGTTAGAGTACACATGTGACATGGTTGTCAGTGTCTTTGCTACCAGAGAAGCTCAAGCCCAGAGCTCCCAGTCACCGTTTTTTGTAGATATTTCCCAGAGCGCCCTGCTGCTCCCAGTGCCCTCTGCTGTCCCACTGTGTGATGATTTTATGTAACTGATGGTGTCATAGCTGATGATGAACAGTCCAGCTCCCTATATGACCAGTGTTTGTGTTTGTGTAGAAACCTTATTTGTGACAATAAACTTGAAGGATGGTTGATGAGCTAAATGAGTTAAGAAGCTAAAGGGAAATTTCACCAAATTTGACTTTGGAAACACTTTCTGTCAGAGTTTTTGAATTTTTACTCATGAATTTGTTGTCCCGTAACATGAGGTTACCTTTACTGAAATAGCTGTAATAAATAGCTTACTACAAGTTTTGCAGAACATTATATTTAAAATTAAAACAAAACACTTGATTTTGAAAGCCCTTAAGGAGAAGCTTGATAGTATGAGAAAAAGGCCTTTTGCCAAATAACTTCAAGTCCTTTTCAATGATTTCCCACTCGATGCCTGCACAGAAAGACAATCAGAAAAGAAGTGTGCTTGTAAAAATGTGTTTCTGTCTCAGCTTTTTAACAATACTAGAAGATTAGATAAAAAACAATGTTGTGTGCAGCTACTGAAATGAACTTCACTTTGTTGCTGAATAAAGTTGCATTTCTTAACCTACTGAATATTTTGGCTCTTTGTTATTATTACAGGGCCAATGAAAGCAGCACTTTGGAAAGCCAACACTAACCCTTTTTCTCATCATCTGCAAGTTGTGAGCTTACCATAAAACTGGATGTAGAGAAAAGGTGTAGCTGGGTTAGGGGGTTTGTATTCTGTATTTCCTGATTCTTATTATGTTGGCACTGATGCCAAAATTCATCGTTCATAACAGGAACAGCTCACTCTTCACCAGGGTGATACAAATTTAGAAAGAACAGACACACCTTTTATTCAAATATAAATAGAAAAAAAAAATCACATTTTGAAATGTACTTACATATTTTTACATACTAGTTTGTATGTGATTTATATTTCTCAAGTTTTTAGGAATGCATAGATTTTATCTCAGGGTTTAGTGGTTCAGATTAAACGGTCCTTCAGCTGCAATCTAGTCATCCTCTAAATTCTCTCCTCCAGTTATACAGGACAGGCGCCTGCTGAAAGTCATGCTGTTCATCTCTGGTATCTCTGGCTTGCTCAGTCGCCTCCAGAATTCATCCGTTGTGAAATAGTACATGAGTGGATCCAGGCTGCAGTTCAGGCTGGCCAGGCAGAGCGTGACGGTGTGAAATCGCAGAACCAGGTCCCTGAGGGTGCAGCTGTTCAGGGCGTTGGCTTTAGCGAGGAAGTCCAGGGGCATAGTGACATGGTAAGGAGCAAAGCACACCAGGAAGACCACAGCACAGCTCAGCACCATCCGTAACGCCCTCCGCTTCTCCCCTCGGTCAGGAATTGCCCCCGCTGTCGCCTCCCGTAGGCTCCCGGCGGTCAGACAGGTGCAGGCTAACACCAGGGTGAGGGGGATGATGAAGCCCAACAGCTCGGCTAAGATCAGGAGGGCCCAGGCTGCTGGAATACTAATAGTCATCATGGGCAGCTCTGAGAAACACACCGGTCCAGATGTCATGTGGCCACTGGCCTCTGAGCTGAGCCTGCCACTTGCACTAGAGTTTAGGCCACTGCTGGTGTTCCTCAGCAGAGGGAAGGGCAGACAGCCCAGACAGACTAACAGCCAGCCCAGGGCACAGATAAACGAGTCTGCTTTTCGCTTGGATGAGTTGTACCTCAGCGGCCGCATGATGAGCTCACAGCGACGCACGCTGACGCACACCAGGAAGTAGATGGAGGCGTACATGTTGACGTACTTCAGATAGAAGCACATCATGCAGAGAGGATGACCAAAGGGCCAGGTTTTGTTCAGGTAATAGTAGATCCGCAGAGGCAGCGAGAGCACCTGAAGAGAGCAAAGAGTGTCAAGGTTGTAGAAGAATAACTACAAACAATAGCAAAATGGAAGATCTTTAGATAATATGCTCTTATTTTGATGACAGAGCAATTCAGCAGCCCGTTCACTTTTCTCAAACTGTCAGCTAATCAGTTACGTGGTCTACAAATAAAATTTTGTAATTGATTAATTGTTTTAAGTATTGGCTCACATTGTTTCAAGCCTGCCCACTTGATTTGAGTTGATCACTTAAGCCTCAGATTAACTTTCACTGAATGCATTTTTGCACAGCTTCTCATAAGTGAGGACTTCTGACATTTAATAAGTTAAACAGTAACACTGTATTTTAACCCCTCTATTTATAAACAGAATATAAACAGGCAATAAATAGTGTATAACATTCTATAATACACTTTAGTGTAGTTGAATCCTTATATAAGGACATTTAAAGTGTTTATTCATATAACTGGTGTTTAAACAAATAGTGGAAAGTGACAATATAACAGTTGTATTATGATATTGTATGTAACGCTTTATTATATGAATATATTTATGAATACATTTTTTATTAGAATTGTAAAAATGTATTGTATTTATTAATTTTGTTTGATTTAATTCATAAATATGTATTGTTTTACTCTCGAGAAAACTCCATCTAATAGCATCTAATAAGTGTTATATACTGCTTATAAATGCTTATTCCAGGGTTAAAGTAAAATGTTATTGGTTAAATGGTAAAAAATGAATGAAATAAAAATGATCATTTCATGCAGCCCTACCATTCACACAGAAGGGGATCTATCTAAATAGTGTGTCAATGATAAAAGTGAATCGTCAATTCAGACTAGATGAGACAAGACAAACAGGTACGTAAACGTTCTGATATATATGATACACATATGAGGACTTAGATGATTGAAAACCTATTAAAACATTCAAATTTGAATTATAGAAGACACAGAAGGATTTTTTACCTGCAGCAGGTCGGCCACAGCCAGGTTCATCATGAACACCACAGCCTTCTTGGTTTCTCTGACGTAAGTTCTGAACACCCAGATCGCCAGCACATTACCCAGCAGGCCTGGTGCTAAGATCACACTGTACACCACTGCATACACCTGGTGCTGGTACGTCTGAAGATCTTTACTGCTTTGACAGCTGTGGTTGGCAAAGTCCATTTTAAGCCTGGGGCTGTTGACTGCTAACTGTTAAGACACGCTGCCTTGTGGACCGACAGGAAGCTTGAATCAGGAAAGCCGCTTGTAGTCTAGTGATGGACGTGTTTGAGCATCCATGCTGTCCATTACTAAGCAAACTGTTGATGTTTCAGGCCGCTTTCAATTCCAGGAACATTCTGGTGGAAGAGAAAACAAAGGTTCAACCCAAAGACACCTGACACGCCTCTTTCCCAGTATATGCTGGAATAAATGAAAGCAGGTATCTGTAGGAAACAGGATGTCCCGCAATTTATGAGCCTCTGAAGGCAGCTTGTTTTGCATGTTGCACATAAAGCGATCGGTTTCTCTCGATTAGACACCTATCGCATTGTGCAGCACATGCAAGCTGATTCACACCCGGCTTTGACTTGTTTGAGCCTGTGTTGAAACACTGCTTTTGTGGGGTCATTACAGTAAATATGCAAAACCCACAGAGAAGTTGAAGCTACAGTCTCCCACATAGTGTTGAGCGTTTCCACCTGCAGGGTAGGCTACAATAAGCTGGTGCGAAAGTAGTGTGGTTAAAAAGTCAGGCCAGGTTAGTGATTACCAGACCAGACCAAGACAAACCTCTCTAAGCGCACTTAGATCCGAAACTTTCTGTGGTGAATCCACCATTTCACAATAAATGACACCCACACTGTGCTTTTTGTCACTTCCAGCAGCACAAAATGAAAGCAGTTTTAGAAGATAGAAAAAAATGTATATATCTTAAACCCTGATGAGCTTCAGACGTTGATTTTACCTTAACAAATGGAAACGCACAGTAATGTCTGGAACTGAACTTCCAGCATTCAGGTGCGATCCACCTACTGCTGTAAACATTAGTAGGTGTATGCTGATTCAGAATGGGTTTCCTTACTGTTTGCTTCCGCCCATGTAAACTGTTTAACAAAATGAGCTGGGAAGATAATTTTATGATACAGTTTTATCTCTTCATATGTCTGATTTGACTTGGACGTAACTGATCCCAGCTAATTATGGACCAGGTAAAAAAGAGAAAGGGTTTAATTATTTCATAGACCACATTGCTCAAACTGGAAAATCAGACTCATTTCCAATATTGTTAAGGTCAGTTTTAACTTGGGAAGAGTAAAGAAGATTTTTGTCTTGTACTTTCTCTCGTAAATGCCTTTAAATCCCTTGTTATAACATGGAAGTCACTGTATCCTTTTAACTATTCAGAATATCATTTAAGTATAAATAAAGGAAGTCTGATCACAGCTGTGTAAAATGTATGTTACAAAAGTATGTTACTTTTTTTTAGTATTGTAAGGGAAATGACACTGACTAAACATGGGTTGAAGTAAGTCTTTTTATCATATATGTCTTTATGAAGTATATACTTACTTTGATTTGATAAATATTTGGGTTGTGAGATGATTAATTGGAGGGGAAAGAAGTGGTTCTGCTACACAAATTTATATTCATCTTTTAGAGTTTTGACATGACAAGGAGCCCCAACTACACACTCAGGAACCACTGGTTTAACATGTGTTGTGTTTTATAAGCTTGTCTTATGTTTTTAATGTAAAATATTAAAAAGTAAAGTGAAAAGTAACTATAGCTGTAAAATAAATGTATGGAAGTAGAAAGTACAATATTTCCCTCTGAAATGTAGTGGAGTGGAGGTACAAAGTAGCATAAAATGGAAATACTCAAGTGAAGTACAGTTACTTCACATTTGTAGTTAACTACTGTACTTGAAGAAATGTACTTTCCACCACTATTTCCCGGAGAGGACATTAACGAGAGCAGAGGAATTTTGGTAAAGAGGGGATTTGCTTTAAGAAGCATAAACTCTTCCAAAGCACTCTGGCCTCTGCTCCCTGACTGCCTTCTATCCTGTTTCATCACATTTAGAAAGATCTCCCAGTGGACCCTCAGTCCCCAGGCTTCCTTTTAGCTTCACTGACCTTTGACCTGTATGTGGCTGTTTTAGTGTGATTCCTCTCTCATTACCCTCATTTTTGCACGTACAGTGCAGTACACTTCTGTCAGCGGCTGTGTATAGGTTCTCGGATGACAAATAGCTATTCTTTCATTTCCTCCTCGCGGTTAATGGCAGTGGTGTATATGTGTACAATGATGATCTATAAAGCAGATATGTGATGTCGAGTAGCTACACTTCAACTTATAGTAACAGAAACACCATCGTATGTCTTTGGATCTTGTTGATATTTGGGTACACAGAAAACTGGGTTAGGGTTAGGGGCATATGAAGAATTTCTCTATTTCAAAAAAGAGCTGCACCCCTACCTTAGGATTCAGCTGTTTTAGTCCTCTGCTCTAGCCAATGGAAACACATTTATCCACTGTGATTCATCTCTCTGTGGGATGTTGGCGCGTTACACTTTTTCCACTCAGACACGACATCTGGCCTCGTGCATGGGCACCCAAAGTGTTGCCAGTGAGCACCCAGGTTCCTCCACGTGTGCTGTTCCAACACACAAAAACATGTCACAATCACCGATCCCAGATAGCGTACACTTCCATGGACAGATAAAGTATAACACACAGACACCCTGACACCGGCCTACAGACACACATTCACACCCTCAACATAACAGACATTCCTCACATTGGAGAAACTTGCGAGATCCCCCATGAGGTATGACTCCACACTGAAAACATCCAGCTGTTACAGCCTCTCACACAAAACTCACCGTCAAGTCCTATTCTTAAAAGAATCTGTAAGATCGACAATTAATATCACACCTCTGTCTTCAAACTTGTAGCTGCGACGTATCAGAAAGCAGAAGGGTGAAGCATCAGCCAACACACATGCCAACCCCTCCCTCCTTCACTTCTACTATTATTCACTCTCTCTCCAGCCCTCCCTCTGTCTCACTCTATACACTCTTTTTATGTCTTGTTCTGCCTTTGATATAGAATGTCTTCGTCTTTTTTCTATCTCCTATTTAATGTTATTTCCTGTTTTGATTTTTCTCACCGTGTTCTCTTTATATCTTCATCTGTCTTGCGCTCTCTCTGCGTCTCTTCTTACTGGGGGTTTCAGCACACATAGAGCTTCCTGTGAGTGTGGGGGTGTGGTTTACAAGAATTTTTGACACCATGACTTCTGCTATTATGGCTTCTTTTGTCTTTGTCTATATCTATCTATACTAAAACTAGAAATAGATTATTTTTTTTTTGTGGCATTCTTGGGGAGTTTATTCTTCTCACATAGTTCACAACAGGATGTTTTCAGTTACTACACAGCAGATAAAATTTGCTGGAGTATGACAGAAAGAAAAAAAAAAGAAGTTGGTACATTTTGTGGTGCCTGACACCTGCCATCTCTCCTAAGGTGGGTTGCCTGGGGGGTGGGGGTAGCCTCAGACTTGGCACAGACTTGGGTTTAGCAGATGCAAGATTAGGTGGGGGGGGGGGCTGACTCTCAGTTTAAAACCGGTAACTGCCAGAGCCTGGCAGTTACCGGTTTTCAGAGCTGCAGCAACTGGCGCTAACTGTCTTCATCACTTTGCACTGAAAGAGGAAGTGTAGCAAACATGTTTTCATCGGCTGTCACCCATCGCAAACCTAATTATGAAGGAACTTTAGATACACAATGGAGACATTACAAAACCAGATAAGACAGAAAGCGCACGCTTGCTTTTATTTACAGTACATTTACAAACAGCTTTGACATTTATGATATAGCTTATTTCAAATTGTCGGCAGCAACCGATCCGTCATTTTCACATGGATACTGTGTGTATTATGTGTTTCGGGTCAAATCTCTTGGGTTCAGTTTTTCTTTAAACAGCTGTGACATGTGAACTCATCTCGTTGTCCAACTCGGATCTTGTCAGTCTGTTTTCAAGTTCAATAGAATGCGTCGTGGATCTGTTTGTCATTCCCTGAGGAAAAAAACGAATCTGAATAATGCTACTCCTTGTCTGAGCAGCTACTCTCCCTGCTCATCAGTATGTGCAGTGCGGGACGCTGGGTCGGGGAGCTGATCGGGGAGGAGAGGAGCGAGGAGGTGAAGGAGGAGGTGCGCCGGGTGAGGTGCTGTCTGAACTCGGCTGTTAGAAAGTAATAAAGCAGAGGGTTGAGGCAGCAGCTCATGCTCGCCAGGCACAGAGACACCGGGTGGAACTGACGCACAGCCAGCCTCGTCCCACAGTTGGACACTATGCCCTGCGACACCATCAGGTAGAGCACGAAGTTGAGGTGGTAGGGGGCGAAGCAGATCAAGAAGAGGGCAGAGCAGCTCAGCACCATCCGCAGAGCACGCCGCTTCTCACCGTTGGTCTGCTTTTCATGGTATTTATCTGTCTGACAGTTGGACGTGACTGACTGGAGCCGGCTGCGCCCTGAGGAGTTAAGTGAGGTCGAGTTTTGCTGATCCTCGGCCCGTCTTTGGTTGAGGGACTGGGCGATGCGGATGGAGCTGTAACTGATGCAGGCCAAAGGAATCAAGAAACCAAACAGCTCTGCGAGAGCCATCATGGTGACCACCACAGACAGGGACAGACGGCGCATGGGCAAGTCCTTAAAACACCGACTACCTTGGGGGCTGGAGATGCTGCTGGAGCTTGTACTCAGATGTGGCGTATAAAACTTGGTGTAACTTAAGGGGTGCTGGGTAGACGCATCCAGAGAGTAGGACATGTTATAGACTGTCTGTGCACTGGTGCCGACACTGCTGCTGCTGCTGCTGCTCCGCATCAGGATGAAAGGCGAGCAGGCCAGGCCGACCACCACCCACACTATAATACTGATCAACAGGTCATAGCGCCGCCTCCACCGGCGGGCGGAAAACGGGTCGAGCAGGAAGACACACCTCTGCACGCTGATACACATCTGGAAACAGAAACAAACAGTGACGTGAAAATGATAGACCAATGACTTCCTTTTATTCCAAAAGTAATGCGTTATACATTTGAGCTTTTAAATGGGCAAGAAATTGCTAAATTCCCTGGTATGTTTTCCCACAGTATTCCAGGATTACTTTCACTTCACTGCCTGCTTACCAGGAACACTATAGCAGCGTACATGTTGAGGTATTTGAGATAGAAGCAGAACAAGCAGATGCCTCTTCCAAAGGGCCAGTTATGTGTGAAGTAATAATAAATCCTGAGGGGCAGAGACAGGATGTGGGCCAGGTCTGCTACTGCCAGGTTTATCATGAAGATCACCGCCTTGGTCTTCTTACTGTAGAGCAACATGCAGAAGAGTTAGCCATGCCCATGTTTTAGGCTTTATACCCGTTAAGTGTGTGTTTGCACGTGTACCTGATATGTCTGCAGAGGACCCAGAGAGCAGTGGTATTGAGCAGCAGCCCGGGGATGAAGAGCAGCAGGTAGAAATAGGTGTACATCTTGTCCATGCTCTGCTCCCAGTCGGTCATATTGTGGTTACATTGTGTGGAGGAGATGTTCAGGGACTCCCCCAATCCAGACGTATTCAGAGTCATTCTATCAGACAGACACAAATGGCATAATTCAACAACCCCCACCTTTGGTCAGTCCTTGATCTTGACACTCAAACACCCTGAACACCTGCAATGGAAAAAGGAGAACTGACAGTGGACTTTTTTTCTAACAACTTATTGACATTTACAACTGTAGATTTTGTGAAAAAGGTATCTTGTCTGCAGTTTAAAATGTTAGGAAGCAGTTATTAATGTAACTCATAAAGTTCAGTTTATTCATCACAAATACTACTCAGACTTTAATAAAGGAGTTTTCCAACAATCCATTGACTCTTCTGTTGTAAATGTTTATAAGTGGTTGATAAATGTATTTTGGCCCAGATGAAGCCATTTTCCACAATAAAAGTGGTCCAACACGATGAACTGAAAAGCCAGCTAAAAACAAAAAGCATTATGGCTTATGGCTGAATAATCTGTCAAATACTAATAAAACCATTAGTTACAACTTACAACCTTCTTTGGTGCCCAAATATTACATGGAATATATCAAAGAAAACTAATTAAATATTAAAACACTTAAAGTCATAGCAGGGAATGTAACCTCTTCAGTAACCTGCCACCAAATGACTTCATCCCGCTCTTGTAAGTATCATAGCTAGATCATAACAGCTCTCGGAAGGTTTGAAAATGTTTGGAGGGTTTTTGTCCGCACAATATTTTTGCTGGATGCTTAAATAAACACACATGTGAAAGTACTGATAAAGAGAAAGAGCAATAAATCTGAGATGTCTTTGTGTCTCTCAAAGATTGCAGCAGGAAAGGTATGGAAGAATGAAAGAGCATTTATTCTGCTTATCGCTGAGGTTTTGCTTTTCCTCCTGCCATCTAGACAAACCACACCCTTCCTCTGTCGGCCCTAGAGGGGGGAACAGAGAACTAGCAATTTTTGCTGCTGTTCTGCAATTTTGACCAGTTTTGGCTCCTATTGGTTGTTGAGGTTATCAGTCTGCCGCAGTTAAACGGCTGCCCTCAAGTTACCTGTGCAGTTAAGAGTTGGGCAACCGCTAAAACTTTAAAAGTTTAAGGAAGAACTACTTTCAAAATCATCTTTTATGAGAACATATGAGGATAAATTGATGACTTGCATTTTATCAGCATTGTGTAAAAAGCATGTCACTTTGAAAACACATTTGAACAGTTTCTCAAACTCTATGTCTTGTGTATCGTGTGTTTCAGTCTTAAAATAAAACTTTCTGACAATTCAAAAGAGGTATATCAAATAGTGCTGCGTCAATATAATTAATCCTGCGTGACAACAACAAAGACAAAAAGCCGCAAACTTTTTTATACATTTTACACCTAGTTTTGACTTAAGTTGACTTAAATAATGCCTGTAACATGAAACTCCAATGTGCACATAATGATACATTTTGAACATAAGTGAAAGAGGATTTAATAACAAATCCTATTCATCAGCAAAATGTAAAGCAAGATTTTGACCGCAGACGTTCAGACAAAGCACAGCAGCGTGATCGCTGCACAGCCATTATTCCTCTTAACAAAAACTGTGTCATTACCTTGTCCTTCTCCCTATATGATCAGCATGGACGTAGGGGAGAGGTCAGAGCAAGGAGTGATCACCAGCGACCGCATGCTCCAGCAGCTTCACACTCTTCTGTCAACAGCAGGCTGACGCACAAACACGCTGTCATCCAGTAGAAAACAGGGTCAACAGCAAACCACTCTTGCAGCAGAGAAAAACAACCTGCCTGTATGTGTAAGTGAAGAAGTCTTGAAGTGTTGAACTGCCAGTGATATAGTTTCTGTTTGAATGTATAGATGCATGAGGCGATGGTGTCTGTTGTGGGCTGATCTCGTATTTGACTGGCTCTCGGTTTCTTAGGTATGGTGGTGAGGGGAAGGGGAAGCTCTGTCCTCATGAATGTGAATGGTTTTCTTCCGTTTGCTGCATAAACCCGGCAACTCAGCCAAAGAAAAAAAGACACGCGCAGTATTGGGTACAGGGGGAAGGGTGGCGTGTGGTTGAAAAAACCAAATTACAGCACATGCTGGTAAAGATGTCAATATACAAGGTGGCACAGGCAGATGTGGGTTTCTCTAACCTCTGAAATGTCTAAAAGATGTCTAAAGCAGGTGATCTGGGGTACCTACTGCTTTTCTTGCTGTTTATAAGTACCCATCTACACTACTATACTGTACTGTAGTGTAGATGTTGTCTCAGTGTGCATACTGCAATGTTTGGGGTTGAAATAAAGATATATGCAAGCGTCCATCCGCTTCCCCTATCAGATGCTACACTTCCTTTTTTTAAAGCCTTATCAAAACATGAACTTTTGTAAGGTAGATGTGTGTGTGTGTGTGTGTGTAGATGTCAGACTTTTCATGTGTGCTTTACTCCTCTATAACTTAACTTGATTATATTTTTTTCTGTTGTTAATGATAGCGAGAAGTGGATATTTGCACTTTCGCATAATGGTTATGGTTTCAGGTGTGGCACCGGGAGAAAAAAAAAAAAAAAAAAGCTGTTAACAGAAGTATCGAGAATGACAGTGGTTTTATCCATCCTGTTAGATTCGCACCACACATGAGAGTACACGTGAGCTCACACCCAGACAAAATGACTGAGAGGTTCCCAGGCTGTTCCAGGCCTGTGTGAAACTTCCTGTGCTGCACCACTGGAGTTTCACCTCCTCACACATGGTTCAATAGAGAGGCAGACAATCATCAAACATGTTGCTCACAAAGAAACACCTGATAGTTAATGGTCACTGGAGTCTATTCTGGTGTTTTTCTCTAAAATGTTTGTTCTAACTTATAACCACTAGAGGTCACAACAAGCCAATACTCACAGTCTTCTGAGCTACACTGTGCAGATTTTTGATTCCACAATCAGGAAACATTCGAAGGGCTGAGTGTCTTCTGTTGCAATATGTTGGCACATTTCTTGACGTGAACCACTCAAGAGCTAAAAGCCAGTTTTTGCATATTTTTCTACACTCCCACTCTTCTATTTCTGCTCTACAGTACTTATCTCCAGTTCAGTGTACTAGTTCTCCTGTCTGCTACCCTTGACCCCAAATCCCTGAGTCCATCTACTGTTGTCTCTCTGTCTCCGCTGTTGGATGCACATGGTCACATATCACTCACACTGCCACAGAGGCCTACTAGGATTACTAGCTCTGTTTTGGCTCTCTTTCGAACTCTGTTCATACCACTGCTGCAGGTATAGAGACCTACTACATTCCCAAGTACGGCAATGAAGCTCTAACTCCGTAAGGCTCAATGGAAGAATGGATAAACAACTTGTACTAAGGTCTTGCATAATGTCCCCTCTCCAGCAGGAGCCTGTAGTATGCATACAGAAAAATATAGATGACACACTCTCTGAGCTTCTTTCTTCTTTCTCCATACTGTGCTGGATCGTTAAGTGACGCAAATGTTTAGTCAGAGTGGATTTCACTGTGGTTTTGCCATTTTAAATGCTGGTGTGACTGGGCCTTTAGCCCCACTGGGATCCTGCGTAAAATAAATGTGTTTGTGTTAACGGCATACTCAAAGTCTTTTGGATAAAAGTATTTACCAAATGGGCCAGGAATTCATGCACGCAAACTCAGCAAACTCCTGGAAGTGCTGTGCGCCTCGTGCAGTGTAACTCGATGATTTGGGGTATTTAGTCAGCGGTGTTCACTCGTACCTAGGAGTGTGTGCGCATTGCTGTGTGTAAGAGACTTTGAGCAGATCTGCGGTCTAAGGCCAGATTAAGACAGAGAGACCTCATTCACAAGCAAACAATGGACCATTGCTCCAGTCATAATAAGCATTTGGCCTGTGACACAGCACACAAGGTCCTCGAATGGATCCGAGCTGCCCTCCGCTCCGAGAACAAGATCGCACTGGTTGCTTGATGAAAATGAGGAGCCAGAGTAGAAAAAAACTCCTCCATGAGTTCAATCCTACAGTCATGCTGACAAAGGACGGTTCAGAACATGTTTGCCAACAAACAAGCACGAGGCGGGCGACAGAGACAATAAATGCAGCCACGAAAGCAATTCAAAACAGACATTTAATGGCCTCAAACCTCAACATGAGACACATTTAACTCAGCAGGTCAGCGCGCTGCTGTGTTGTAATAACAATTGTTCTCACCCCACTAAAGAGCATCATAGCAGTAAAGTCTAAAATTATATAATGTACTGTGAAAGCTTGAACTTTATAACAATAAAACTTAAAGGCTCAGTGTGTTACAAAAGTACTAAACAGCATATTTCAACAATGTGGACGGAAACCTCCATCTTATCCACAATCCAGTGCATTTGTGAGTGTTTCTGTGCATTTGGCCTGAGTGATGATGTGTTGGAGTCTCTTTTAAAGGCTCTGTGTGTCTCTGGACAATAGTCCCAGTGTGGCAGGGTCTCTGGTCCCCGTAGTGTTCTCTCATAACAAACACACACAGATACATTCCTTTGCTCTCCAGTGGTGGATTAATCCGCAAAGCCCAGGCCATACCTCAGGACTTACCTCAGGACCTAACTAATCTGCTGAGTTATGCATTTGACACTTCCAGGACCAAACAGCTGATTGCTTTATTTTCCAAATTCAGGGTTCCTGTCAAATCCACCCTGTCCTTCTTTACCTTCCTTCTTCCCCTGCTGAGTCAGAACTGACTCTCAGACATCTTTGAGTCTTTCCCATTGCTGGACAGAGTGTTTGTGTCTCTGGGGAGAGTGTTTCCTGTGTCCTGGGTCTCAGTGTCGCTGCGCGGGAGACTCTCGGGTCGGTAGCCGGACCCTTTGCCTCCCATGGTCAAGCTTTTCTGGAAGCTCTCTGAGGTGAAGTAGTAGACCACAGGGTCCAGGCAGCAGTTGAGGCAGGCCAGGCACAAAGTGATGGGGTAAAGAGTTCGGGCAAAGCGCTCCACAGCGCAGTTAGCCAGGGCCTGGGTCCGCACCAGGGCGTACAGGAAGAGGATAGAGTTATAAGGGACGAAGCAGATGATGAAGATGCCGAGATGGACCAAAATCATCCGTAGGACACGTCTCTTGCTGTCACAGCCATGACCAGCGGTCACTGGACGCCGCAGCGTCCGCAGAACAAGCGAGGAACATACCAAGTTGGCCAGGAGGGGGAGAAGGAATCCCACAATCTGGGAAATAAATAAGAAGCATAACAAAACTATATGTAAAAGTAGAACTTCACTGCTCTGGTTAACTTAAAAAATGTGTATGAATGGTACGTGTGCTCATTTGTGCCTCCTCACTCACCTCGATGAAGATGGTGATTTTGGACAGGTAGGTCCTCCAGGTGCTCTTGGAGAAGCCCTCAAAGCATGTGGTGGCTCTGTTTGTGCTGTTAATGGTAGAGAAGAAGGTCACTGATATTCCTCCACCTACGATGGTCAGCCACACAGCTGCGCACACCAGCGCCGCGTTCCTGCGCGTGCGGATGGAGCGGGAGCGGAAAGGGTAGACTATCGCCAGGAAGCGGTCTACGCTGATGCAGGTGAGGAAGAGCATGCTGCCATAGATGTTGGTGATGAAGGCTGTTCCCGAGACCTTACACAGCCCATCTCCAAATGGCCAGTGGCGGTTAACATTGTAGAAGACCTTGAATGGCAGCGTAAAGACAAATACTAAATCGGAAAGCGCTAAATTAGTCATAAACATTGTGGTCTCGTTGCGCATCTTCATGCGGAAGCAGAATACGAAGAGGGCAGCACAGTTGGTGATCAGGCCTAAGACAAAGACCACACTGTAAACCACCGAGTACAAGTTGTACTTGAAGGAGTCGTCAATGCCGCAGTCCTCCATTCCAGTCTCATTGAGCACCAGGCTAGCCATGGTGACAGCTTTAACAGAGAGTGGGGCTCCACAGGAAAAGGGTACACCGAGGCTGGAAGGGGGGAGTCGAGGGCGGATATCTGGGGATCGGAGGTGTCAGCAGGGGATCCACCAGTCAAGTCCCCTCCAAGTCATCGTGGACATTCAGACACACAAATGGCACAAATGTCAGGATGTACGCCTGCAGGGCTGGTCAGTCATCCTGTGGAGAGAAAAGGAAAAGCACACAGTCACTTCCTTGCTATAAAAGTTACAGAGCAAGAGGCAAACAACTCCAGTTCTCCATAAGATGAAGCATATGGTATATGTACACGCCTTTACACGTTTGAGTCTATTTAAGTGTGCAGAAGGCAAACCTTTATTCTGTTACACAAATGTGAAACAACTGAATCTTGAATGTACAATTTTGAGAAAATGACTACAATATATATGAGCCCTAGTTTATAACAATAATCATTGTGTTTAACACACAAAATAAAAACACCATACAATCTAAATCGGTTTATCAGTCAGCGTGTGTATGGCTTTATGCACTTCATGTGTTATCTGTCAGTATAAATGAAGTCATCCGTTCACAGGGTTTCAGTTCACATGGCAGTGTGGCATGCGGCACCCAGGCTGTCATCAGGACTGTGAGAGGCTGCCAGAGACAGAAACGCGTACTGTAGATCAGGAGGCAACATTAATTTATCGAGCGACGCGGAAGAGCCTCATGTAAAATCCACTTCCAACCACAAAACTACAGAATGTGTCTGATGCTACGCTCTAACTGGAGGAAGTAAATAAGTCAGCATGTTGTCCTGGTACGAAAGCAGGGCAGAGCTGCTCCCTCCATCAAAGAGCAGCGTTGTCAAGAAACACAATAGTTTTGTTGTCAAACACGAACAATTAAAATGACTTGACATTGTGAAAGAATTTCTAGTCATTTACTTTATATTGTTTGAGTGCTAACTATTGTATCTCTATCACAGGGTGCTGTGTTATATGAACACTTGATATTCTACATCCTCTACAGTCATTTTTGTATTTGTGGAAGTGTTGCCCAAAGAATTGCATTATGGGTAATCCAGTGTTTTTGTAGCTTTACCTTATTATGGACTAAAACCCCAGGACATCTCGGCCTCTGCTGTATTGATTTTGGCCTCTTTTATCTGTCTTTACTACAATCTCTCGCCCAGGTCCTCCAACTTTATGGGAGTGCAATTCTAAATCGCCAAAGCCCCCGACTTAACAAGCTAAACTGGCCTTATCTTGTGTTATGCAACAGTGCTAAAGCAGCACTGAGGTGGTCGGCCACTGGCATCGCGTGTATAACTCCTGAGTGTCTCTATCTTTTCACAGACACACACACACACACACACACACACACACACACACACAAAGGCAATGCTGTGAGCGTAAGCAGTCCATCAGTCCTGTCCTGTGCCAGCTGCAGTGTGACATCTTTACTGCGTTTTCACACGCCTCCCAGAAGGCCTCCACCGGCCCTCACAATGCCCTCACTGTACCCGTCTGCACCAAACACACACTTACATATGCACAAGTCTCCACACGTGCATACACAAGCAGGCAAACACGTACATGTGCCAGTCCTCTCACAGACACACACACTGTAGGGTTCTGTGTACTGTGGCTCGGTCCCAGGACCTCTGACAGTGCCGGATTCATATTCCGCTGATGTTGTTTCTGCGGGGAGCCGAGTCTATAGAACATTGAGTTTGGCTGCTATACAGTTTATGTTTGAGAGAAACAAAACCACCTCTACTTTAGACCTGTAGCAGAGACACATTTAAGTATGTTGTGGATTTCTAGAAGTCCTGACCTGAGCTTTTGTGTGTGTGTGTGTGTGTGTGTATGGAGTTTCATATACAGGTCATGGACAGCTGCACAGTTAGAGGGTTTCCCCCCGCAGTCGGCCGGGGCAGTGACAGAAACAGGCCTGTGGGACCCGCTGATCCGAACGGATCGAGTTCAGACTCAGCGCACATCCAGCTGTTCCTTTCTCTCACATGCTCGGTGGACGAAAGGCGGGGAGGGTTGAAGGTGGAAGACAACCAGGCGCAAAGTGGACATTGTCACTGCTTACAGCCAGGAGGGCTTATAGAGTTGTTATGCAGAGTATGTTTTTAATTCAGAAAGCTCTTGTTACAATGTTACATCATACTCAATATCATGAGTACATAAATATGTTCTCCTGATACTACTTTATAAGGTTTATAATGTTCCATATTCGTTTCAGCGTCACAAATGTGAACATTTTTCTTAGTCTTCTATGGTAGTAACTTGAATATATATTTTTTCATTTCCTTTCTTGGCAAACAAGCAATTTGAAGATTTCAGCTTTGGATCTGGGAAAGTGATGGGCATTTTTCTATCTGACACTATACAGACCAAATGATTAATCAATGAATCGATAAAATAACTGAATAACCGAGCAGCCTTCATTTTCATATAAAAAAACGTTACATTTTTGTTAGGAACGTGGAGGAAAATTGGTTGCTGGCTGGACTGGGATGCAGTCAGCATCAAAATCTTGAGGCTATACGGAAACTTCCTGTGATGTTGTAGTGAATTCATCAGCCTTTACTGAAAAGTGTTTTTTTGTGCCTGCAAACACATTAGTTAAGCCATGTGATACAAATTAAATCTACAATATCCCCTTATAATGTTCAATTCTTATCCAAAAAAAATGTTGGAGGCTTCGTGGATGTGCTGATCACAAAGTGATTCAGTCAACACCTACTTGCTGAGGCCACACTGCATTAGCCTGTGTTGAAAGCCTTTTGTGTTATTTGTCCTTCAAACCACAGCAGTTAAAGGCCTTGCCATACAATAAATCTCAGCTCCGTACAGCCTGCAGATGCATTGTGATCTGCTCTACACAACTGATGGAACTGGATTCTGAGGCGTCAAAAGTTAGAGAGCAACTCCAAAGTTTTCCTCAACTAAAGACAAAGCATGTTTTTTTTTTGTTTGTTTGTTTGTTTGTTTGTTTTTTTGCCAGCTGCAGCCTCCACAGAGATGTTACTGTCCGAGGACAAAGCGGAGTAAACTTACTGGCGGCTGAGTGGATGCTGACAGCTCACCTCCAGGCCGCTGCTGTCTGTCAGTCTGGCAGCGGTGCAGCTGTCAGAAGAGAAGCTCCATACTTTTTTTTTTTTTTCTCTCTCCCAAATTGTTCCCGCTGCCGCTCAGCGCCCGCTCGGCTCGGAGTCTTTCTTTTCTTTTTTTTCTTTTTTTTGTTCCCGAGTCAAACTGCGACAAAGTATCGCGAAGAAGAAGTTTCCGAGAAGCAGCTCGAGAGCAGACTGATCCTGCGGGCGTGCGATCTCCAGTCCGCCCCGACGACCCGCTCCCTCCCTCCCTCCGCCCGCGCACAAGTGGGGCCGCATCACTCAGACCGCGCCTGCCCACCCGGGGTGTGTGTGTGTGTGTGTGTGTGTGTGGGGAGCTGCCTCAGGAAACCAGACAATGGCACCTCGGCCCTGCAGCGGGGGGGGGGGGGGGTGGTGCGGTCATCAGCTGTTGTTAGGATCCTCGGTGTTAATGCGACAACACACGCTTGTGGGTTCACTTCACTCACCGAGGTCCGGACTGAAAGTAGGCCTCTTGTACTCAGTGGCGGGAAGTAACTCAGCACGTTTATTAAGTGCTGTGCTCTTAGTGCATTTTTGAAGTACTTGTGCTTCATTCGAGCGCTTGCTTTAATGCCTCTTTGTACTTCTGCTCGACTGCATCTCAGATAGAAATATTGTCGTTTTTTCCCCACTACACTTATATGACAGCTGTAGTTACCTTATAGATTACGATGTAACATTAAAAGGTATTAGGCTATACAAACTAATTAAACACAACCTACTGCTAAAGATTAAACCACTGACTTCCTACCTTTACTTGCTCAGGCCTCTTTAAAAAAAATAAATAAATAAGCAGTGTGTAGTTGGGGGTCACTTTTCAGAAGTTTAGCAGTCCCACCAAAGACACATTAATCCTCTTAACTTCTCACATGGTTTCATTTCAATAATTGTTCATTGATCCAATATTTCACAAAAAAAAAAACAAAGATTAGAGAAAAGTCCAAAAACTGAAAACAGATTGTGTATCAGCACGTTGTTTTTTCTTAGTTCCCTCAGATTGATCTGGTGACCCTTTGGAGGGGCACGGCAGCTAGGATGGGAACCACTGGAATAAAGTATAATACTTTTACTTTGCATTCTTTAACACATTTCCTGATAATGCTTCTGTACTTTTGCTCAAGTAGGTTTTTGAATAAAGGACTTTTACCTATAACAGAGTTTTAACATTGTTGTTCTGGTACTTTTACTTAAGTAAATGATCTGAATACTTCTTCCACCACTACTTGTACTATCATTTAGAATTTCCACTATATGACTTTCTGCAACTACTCTTTTACATTCCAGAGGGAAATACATTTCACCTGTACTGCATTTATTTGAGAGCTTTGGTCCCCAGTTACTTTGCAGATTGAGATTTGACACAAAACAAATGCAACAAATAAATATGATGCATTGTTATAGATTGTTATAGAAGTTACAAAGCTGTATATAAAGCAGTTGCTCCACCTCAACCAGAAACATTGAAATGCTGCCTACACATGAATGCATAATAATAATAACAACAACAAAAACAATACTAATAGTAATGATAATAATACAATGATGTATAACACTGTGAAAGGGCTGATTCTGCATTATGCCTTCTTTTACCTTTGACCCTTAAAGTATAAGACCATAATAATGTCCTTTTACTGAATTTAAATATGAAAAGCTGGACTTTTAGTTGAATTAAATAATCAAAGCAGAGGATCGTGAAGCTTGTGAGTGAGTCCTTTTATGCTTATATAGGCTTATTATAGGCTTTAGACTATTATTTTAGACTAGATTATTTTCACAAGCAATTTCACTTCACTTTCACAAAAAAAAAACCTATTCTGTAACTTTAATTATATAATACTTGCCTTTTGGAGTGTAAATGTAGACATGTATGTCAGCATTGAAGGGTTCATAAACTCTTTTTGACAAATTAAAAATTGTTAAACTGATTAAGTGTTTGTGTATATCAAAGAGAAACTGAACTTCCCCCGTACAAACTATATATATAATCTTTTAGCTGCAGTACAATAAAAGAAGATGAAGATTTCAAATAGGAGTGACATCTTTACACCAGCCAAATACACTATTAACTGTGACATGTGATACCTCAGTATAACAACATACTGCTATTTTGGCTGATCAAAGTCCTGCGACACCATTGTTACAATACAATCTTCATATCTGAGGCTACCAAAAGAGTTATTTTTAGCCAGGTGACAAGGCGGTGTTGGACAGGTTCCCATTGTGTTCAGGCTGGCATGGGGCTGCATGTGTGTATGCGTGTGTGGGTGTGAGCGACAATAAGAGAGAGGCACTCAACAGAGGGGAAGTACTCTTTGAGGGTAGCGTCTGGCAGGCTGACTACTCCACAATAGCACCAGGGAGGACAGGACATCCTGCTTACTGCAAAAGCTGAACTCAGACACACACACGCACACCCACACCCACCCACACACACATACACACACACACACACACACACACACACACCACCACCAGATGTCTTTAACCGTCTTTATTGTTGGTGCTGTAGTGCATGAGTCACACATTGTTACAAAAACATGTTTCCGTAATGATGTTTCATAAGATATTTCTAGTACGTTCCTTCATGTAGTCATCTTAAATATGGTATCGCTTTATTAGTTGGCAAGTAATCATTTTCAAATCCTGTTGGAAAAGACATCATTTAGACATTTCCCCCAGTGGATCAACTAGACCACAATGGGGGAAATGTCAATGGGGGTAAAGGGCGAAAAACAATATTCTGATTAATTTATTCTCCTGGGATATGATAACCTAAAATAAGACACTATTTTCATTTCATACCCCATGAAAAGTCATCTCCAGCCTTGCTAGGGGCTCTATGAGACTGCTTTCAGCTAAATGCTGGCATGAGCACAGTGACAACGCTAACATGATGTTTTGCATGTTCAGTGTCTGTCGACCGTCTGTTGGCCTGCTAACATTCACTGATTAGCAGCTATTAGGTCAAAGCGATTAGGTATTGGACAAACAAAAAAAATGTTGATGATGAAGCTAGATAAAAAACTGAGTGACTGCCAAAGTTATTACAATTCATCCTGAGGGGAACATGAATGTGCATGTACCAAACATGATGGCAATTCATCTGATAGTTTTCCAGCTATTTCAGTCTGAATCGACCCACTGACCAACATTGCCATCATTGGCACTTGCACCTCATCCTACAATAAGGACATACAGTATTTTCCAATTATACATCATATACAAGTGATGGGTCTCCTTTTTGTAATACGATTGAAATTTTTTTTTTGGCTCTGTGGAAAATCTCCTGCGTAATCAAAGGTGAGATTCTGGTGTTAGCTATCAGTCACTCCTAAAGTTACTAAGTTAGGTGATTGTACAACTATCGCTTGACACTGGTTGCCTGTGATGTACTGACAGTCAAAGCAGCCAACTGTAGTCTGAGCAACAAAACCAATGAAAGTGAAGGCGGAGGAGCAAAAGTTGTGTTTCCTTGATTGGCCAAACCAAAAGATGTACACAGTTTGATTGGGTTGCAGAAACATCCCCCAATCCTGACACACTTACGCAACACACACACACACACACACACACACACACACACACGCACGCGCACACACTCCTCCCTCCTTCTTCTCTGTGTTTGGTAACGGTAACTAAGCTGCGCTGTCCCAGGCCAAGGCTTTGTGAGTCACACCAACCAGAACAAAGACCCCATTACTGCACACCCCCTCCATCCTCTCTCTCTCTCCCTCCCTCCATCTCCTCTCTTCTTCGACCCCTCTGTCCTGCTCTCTTTTAATGCGATGATGAGTGTATTTCTTTTGCTCTCCTCCCCTTGCCTTCGTCCATCCTCTCATTCATTGGCTCCAGGAGGGTTTAGGGGCAGCCCCGTCGTGCCATACATACCTCTGCCCTGACAACAGGGCCGGACAAAGGCGGCGAGGCAGTACAACACAGGAGTCTTGAGCTTTATAGGCTTTATGGACTGATATTAACATGACTGCAGTGGGGTGTCCTAAGTGTGTATGCGTGTACGTCTATAGCCGACCTTAGCCCCTGTGAGCCAGCATTCAGCTCTGGCCTGATTAGAGACCAGCTCATCCACAGCAGAGCGGAGCCCGGATCAATGCTGCTGGCTGGGACGGAGGCCACCGAGGGAGACCACAGACTCTCTACGGCTACGACCAGAGATCGAGCAGCGGCTGTTTACCCCACAGCACTGATAGGTGCAGCATGAGCAGCCATGGGTGAGCGCTCGTTCCCCAGACTGAGAGACGAGGCAGACAGGCTGACCAGACTGACCCCGGCCTGTGCAGACAGAGCCTGCTGTTTGTCTCTGTGATATAATGGGCTGATGTACCTTGCCTCAGGGTACATACGGTAAAAAAAAAAGCCAGCTGTCAAAGATTTGATCAGTTCACTTCCATACATGGTCATCTTGTCAAGGGAAGGAAGCCGCGTTTATTTGTATAACACCTTTCAACCACAAGACAGTTCAAAATACTTACTACGTCAGACAAAAAAGGCATTAGGTTCGCAGCCCCTAATTGTGTGTGCGCTCTGTCACTTGGCGAGTCAGTCCAAAGTTATCCAGAAAACAACACCGTTCTTTGGTGCTGCTGTCCTGGGCACTGTCAACATGAACGTTAAAATCACCAACAATATCTGCAACATATATAAAGACATCTGCTTTTACTGAATAAAAATATTAAACAAGATTGGCAACTTCCCCTTCTTCCTTATGCACTCTCGTTCATAAAGCTGAAGTTGGGGGGGTTGACTCAACAATCATTAATTAAAAATGGTTATACCTGACATTTAATTAGGCTAAATTTAGAGTTAAAAGCATTCTTTGACTATTTAAAGTTTTTTGTGACAGGGCTGTGGCTGACGAGGAATGGATATCAAATTTGAGTGTACAGAATCGGTTGAGTGCATCCTGTATAGATAAACCAGATCTGATGATTGAATAGAGTGCAGCCTTCTTTTTCTACTACTATCAAGACAGGAAAAGAGATAGCTTGGTGGAAAATTGGCATGATCCAAGGAGATAATTGGATTTAGTTTAATTCTAAGCTGTTTTATTGGCGTGATACCGCAGATAAAGGACCGGGGCTGTATGTAGTGACATACTGAGGTCATAAATCAAAGTCCTCCCAACATATCCCCGAGACACGTAGTAAAAAGTTATTTCCCCTCTATTTTATTTATTGGAGTCTAGCAGTTTATTTATTAATTAATTAAAATAACTGTCAGGAATTTTCATATAGTTTTTTTTACGACATTGACCTGAAATTAATGTTTCATGGATGAATGGATGTGGGTGTATTTCTAATAATTAGATAAACTCTGCAGGTTTATTTCATAATGTCAAAGAATGGTGTCAAATGCGTAACATTCTGATGAAATAATGATGATGATCATCATCATCATCATTATAATTTTGATGATTATGAAATGACTGGATGGTATAGCTAGGACATAATGGCAGCAAGGTGCTGTAGATGTTCATGGTTTTCTTGTATTAATTGAATGTCTCTGCAGGCCTCTTCAGGTGAAAATAATAAACTGAATGGTGGTTGAACTCCATGTAGCTGCTTTAGGGTCCTGATATGGTTCATGCTGGCTCACTGTCACGGCTTACTGGGACACCTGAACAAAAGAGCCAGATGTGAAAAGAGGCAAACACACTAGGATGTTGGTTATCCTTCATCCATCATGTGGAAACAAGGATTTTGACAACATTTGGGTAAGATTGTGCATCTCACTGCTACATACTAACACTGACAAATGTACACAGTCCAAAGGACTGGAGCAGTATGTCAGAGCAAGAGGACATTCTGTAATGTAGTGTATGTTAATGATTGGCCAAAAGATGGGCTGCAATGTCTCACTCATGGGGAACAACATGTTTGTGAGGTATTTCATAGTTTTGTGCCATCCTCTCAAATATGTTTTCATTTGTACATATTTCTTGACACAGATTTCTTGATTGAGGAAGTCCCCTCACATTTTCTGTACAGTGCATCGTTCTCTGGTCTTTCAAAGCCTACAGCACTTAAAAAAACTTTGACTTGTTGAGGGGGACAAACAGGATCTACTGTTATTTTTAAAAGTCTGACCTCCCACACTGCTTACTTGTGACTGTCAGCCCCAGTGCCAAAGTACACTATGCAGGGCTACCCCTGCCAAACAGAGAGCATCATGGGAAGGAAGCTGCCACCAGTGTTCCTCACTCTTCTTCACCCCGCTGTTTTCAGCCTTAATTGATTAGTTCCAGGAACACTTGAAGTTGCAGCTACACACGCACACACACACACACACCCACACACACACACACACACACACACACAGTGAAGGTGAAATACTAATAAGCTTGTAGGTTTGGAGTGTAGTAGCTCCATCTTCTCAAGTCTTTTCCACTTTGTCAAGGGCTCCTTACAGGCAACAGAATATGTCAAAAGCACACTCTTTGCTTCCCTCTGCTGGACACCCTTGCAGACGTTTCTCAGCTGTGATCTGTGGTGTGTGATATGGTTAATGTCACAATTGCCCTGCAAACATCACAAGTGCAAACAGTTTACTCACCGAATGTACACTGTTGTATCTTCTATAGCGATGATGTGATGATGATGAAGGAATCTCTGCTGACACCGACTTAGTTGTATAAAAAGGTTTATTACAAAAAGTACGGCATCAAAACAAGCACCAAATATTGCCTGTGAGAGGATCCGAAGCCAATGTGAATCTCTCCCGTTTTCCACTCAAACTACACTTTTTAAAGCCTGTTTTAAAACATTCCCACATATTCATGGTATAGCTAATGTGTGGTGGCAAGATAGGCTCAGAGCCAACCTCATAACCATACATGGCTATTTTACAAAAAGGGGAGGTGGAACATATAGTTCATGTTGAAACTGATCTCCTCTATTTGGAACTTAAGTAAACAACACCCATGACACATCCATCTATGAAAGGAGCCAGACCTTGGACGTAGGCTTATCTAAACATTACACACACGTATCTAAACATTCAGACACACATGGCAGAGACATCTCTCAGCTCAGACACCTCAACACCTTTGATCTTTCATATCTTCAGTGACAAATTTGTCTTATCAGCTTGACTAACACTTGACTCATAAACACAGAAAATGCTTTTCCACTGTGTGTGTGTGTGTGAGAGAGAGAGAGAGATCTGCACAGTAGCAGAGTAAATGGGTGGAGAGCAGACAGTAAACAAGATAAGTTGGAGCAGTTTTCAATCATCAGATGAAAAAAAAAATCTTGCTACTGAACTGTCCAAGTTTGTGTTTAATGCGCTTTATCGGTTTGGCTGTACAAATGATAGGCTGCAGAGAAATACAAAGACATTTATAGTTACTGGTGAGCAAGAGAGGTATGATGTACAAACAAGACACACCTTTAAGCAAGCATCACAGACTGTGAAAATAATTCTACTTAAGATGCTATTATGTGCTGTTTAAAACCGCAAACATTTGCTCTTCATTGTGTTGTATCTTCGCTGGGCTGTGTGCCAGATCAAACAGTTGAGACTGCAGGGTGTTAACAAGTTTACAATATGAAACAGATTATACGGAGGTCAGCTTATTTTACAAGCATCTCCAATGTAAACTGAGGAAACCAACATAAAGCCCCGGTTCACAATATCTATGGATCTACTGTGAAATATGCATCATACTGCATGTTTTGACTCCATGTTTGTAGTGCATCCCTTTAGTTTGTTGTTTTTATGTTACATGCTTTTAAACTGAGGATTTATTTCCCTGGAATGGCCTCTTCATTAAGGTGGAGACTATTTTGAAAGAAGAAATAACACAATCTTCTCTTTATAAATAAAAGCAACATAAATTTACAGTACACTCAGAGATTTTGCCTTACATGGTCTAGTATGAATGTTAGTTTATGGTGGCTGATGATGGCTCATTTTAGTAAACTAAACATAAATCTGTAACAGACATGAGTCAGTTCACTGACTTTTTGACTCTCCTGTATTTGTGCTACTATAACACTATGTTTTAGCCTTTCACGCATTAACATTTAAGTTATTTTATGTTGAACCAGAGTGTCAAATTCATCTTACTCAAAATATTTACTTCACATATTAAATAAAGTTTTATGATGAAATAAAATAAAAACGTCAAGGAGTAGACAATAGGTTTTGTTGAATTCATGCTATTTTACAGCCAAAGCTGTTAATGAAATAAACTCTTTCTCTTAAGTGGTTTGCTATAGAGGACAGCATAATGCAGCCATGAATTCACCAGCCATAATGTCGTCCTGAGGCAGGAGGAGAAGGCTGGAAGCGAAGGAAGAGGCACCAGGCCCAGGGAGGACGTTCGACAGCTCTGTAGTGTTGAGGGAAAAATCAACGGTCTGGAGTCCTGCAAGAGTTGCGAGTGGAGTGACAACAGCAGTTCCAGCAACACAAGTATCCAGACCAGGCTGCAGCTGAGCTGAGCCCAGTGAGAAGTCCTGAACCTGCGGGTCTGCTGAGGCCAGCGGGACACCAGCGTGGCCTCCAGTCCCAGCAGCCCCAGCAGGAGCAGAGAGGCCAGGTAGTGAGCGTCAAGCAGCTGCTGACAGAGCGCGCTCCAAGCCTCCCTCCACCCAACCGATTCCCCCTCCTTCACGAGGAACATCTTAATCTCACAGCCTGCCCCCTCCATCCACCGGGCCAGTGTCGCTCCCAGCTGATGCATCCAGTGCAGCAGCACAAGACTGTCCGTAAGAGCCAGCTGGCCCAGGAACACAGTGGAGGGCTTGGTGGAGATGTGAGGGGAGCGGAGCAGCAACAGGGCCCGCAGGCTGAACATACAGCACACCAGCAGGGGGAGGTCCGCTGCGTGGGGGAACAGCAGCACCGTCGCCAGCTTCAGCAGTAAGAACCGACGCAGCCACCCTCTGGATGCCGAGAGCCCTCCTTCTGTGACTGAACCAGGCCAGCACCAACAGATTATCCCCCAGACTGACCTTGAGTTCAACACATGGAGGTTAGCTCAATGTGATCGCCCCGTCTTGTTTTGGACAATCTCTTTAGTACGCACACACACACACACACACACATCCACACACTGGTGGTTTATCTCTCCCACATGATTCTCTTTACACCTCTCTCCTGTTTTATGACTATGCCACGGTGTTGTTAAAGTAGGCAGAGGCTCAGACAAGCATACAAGCCATCAATAAATTCTTCAGTTTTACAGGTATCAAGGCATCACAGTATCACCTGGCCTTACCTATTGTGCTCCAAGTTCCATTAAAAAAAGCATTCCTGTGGTATACATTTAAGTGAAAACAAAAGATAAAGGAGCCTCATAAACAGCATGTGGCACACTATGACACTTCAGCCACTCTGACACTTAAGTAGGTATAATGCAGTTTATTGATGGCAATAAATAAAAACAGAAAGTGTATTTTATGATGTATAACATTTACCAAATGCAGGGATTTACACATGGCAGGTACCTGGAAGACCTCGGCTGAAAAGCTATGGATATTTTATTAAATTTGATACATTTAACTCATATTAATCTGTCTATTGGATATATTAGCATCTTTAAAGTATAAACATATCCACCCTCAGCCCTCTCCACCTCACTGACCCCAGCTCCAATGTTGACCTCTGTGTTATTTCTCCTAATACCTAAAGGGGTTCTTCACATCCGAAACTTCACAGGTCAACAGCGGATTCAACTGATACTTCAATAAACACATGTATCTACCTTTAACACAAATTATTGAATCTTGTCTGTGTGGGGCTCACCTGTGTAGGAATTGGTGGAGCTTGAAAGTCATTGTCCTGTGTCACCTGGATGTGGGCTGATAGTGTTTGAATCCCATGCCAGCCCCTCTCCTCGTAGAGGCAGAATGGGAATGTGTGAGGATTCCCCACTCTCCTCTCTTTATCAACGCTGGTTGCCTCAACTCAATTCGGTGTGTCTACAAATGTCATCATGTCTCATCTGGAGGAGAGCCAGACTGTATCTGACTAATGCTGACGGAGATTAATGCCCGAGGCCTTTCCCTGACATCAGTGTAAACCTGTATGTCTGTTGGTTTTTCCGTGGAACACATAGCCAAAAAAAGAGCTCTTCATGGGAGAATAGGTGCCAAGGTGTGGGTTGCCAAGATGCCTTGCATACTGACTAATATCAAATCAATTTAGATTCCAAAAAACTAACTATCTTTATAAACACAGGGGGGCTGTAAGAAATGTTTCCACAGCTTGTTACCAGTTATTGAATTATTTACGGTTCTGTTTCGACATAGGTGTAATGACCCAATATGCGTTGTCAGTATTTTGTATGCTGTTTGATAAAGCTCATAGTTAGGGCTGGCTCAGGTGAGTCCTGAACCATCCCTTAGTTATGCTGTTATAGGCTTAGACTGCCGGGGGATTTCCTATGACGCACTGAACTTCTCTCTCCTCCTCTCCCTCTCTATCTGTACGCATTCCTATCCCACTAACACATGTTACTAACTCCACTTCTTCCTGGTAGTTTTTGTGCTTTCTGTGCTTTTTTGCCTTCTCACTTTCTGCAGGTATTTCCGCCCCTGGAGCTGTAGAGTCTGGATCTGTGATTGCAGGCCGTCTACTGCCCCCATGTTCCTGCTCCACACTCACTGCTGCAGTTGTTATTATTATTAGTCTGATTTGTTGTCTCTCCTCCTGCTCTCTCTCCCCTCTCCCCCTCTCTCCTCCCATTTCAACCCAACTGGGTCGATGCAGATGGCCGCCCACCCAGAGCCTGGTTCTGCCCGAGGTTTCTACCTGTTAAAAGGGAGTTTTTCCTCACCCCTGTCACCAAGTGCTGCTCATGGTGGGAACTGTTGGGTCTCTGTAAATAATATTTTAAAGAGTATGGTCTAGACCTACTCTATGTGAAAGTGTCTTGAAATAACTTTTGTTATGATTTGGTGCTATACAAATAAAATGGACTTGACTTGACTTGTTTTAGGGCAGGCGGGGTGAAGCAAACAACCGTATCCACAACAGCTAAGATGTGATCACCATGATAACTGGCCTTTGTTATTGCTGCCAAACAATGTGACTCTCCTCTAAACTGACTAATACCTTCACTCACTCTGGCGTTACGAGCTGCATTGCTTAATTCATCAGTTGCCGTGCTTCTCTGATGGATGACTGGAAACAAGTGGTTGCAGTTTTAGTTTGGTGTGCTTAACACACACGTTACGGTGTTTAACGGGCCAGGTGTGTGAGTAAGTGTGTATCACTCAACATGTTAGTATTTGTGTGGGAGCTCTGGTATGAACAACTTTGCCAAATGTAACAGGAAGTGTCAAAATATGTTTAGGGCCAGAATGAAAGTGGATAATTATTGCATGGTGTGTGTGTGTGTGTGTGTGTGTGTGTGTGTGCGCACACTGAAGATAAAAACAATACAGTGCATACTATTTAACTGATTGATAACATAAAATATATCCAAATCAAAATAACAAATACATGCTATGCTGCCTTCACAACCTTGCCTTAAATATCCACAGTTGTTTCCAAAATTGATTGATGCGAACAGACATTCATGTTCTCCCGTGGATGAATCCTGAGGACTTTGTTGATCCCCTGACTTTTCCTCTAGTGCCAACCACCATGAGGTTGACATTTTTGATTTTTAGTGAAATGTTATTGGATGGAGTGCCGTGATGTAACCTCAGGATGAATTGTGATAACTTTGGCGATCCCTTAGCTTTCCATATAGCGCCATCATCAGGTCAAGTTTTCATTTGTCCAATTCTTTGGTTTATGACTAAATACCTGCAAAGCTAATACCATTCTCATCAGCCTACAGTACATTGAGTTTAGTGTTAGTTCGCCACTGTTATCATCCTAACAAACTAAAGTGAAATGTTGAACATTATACAGCTGCCTACCTGCTAAACATCCCCCTGTTAGCTGGTCTTAGTATTCAGCTCAAAGCATCTCTGTGCCTTAGTACAACCAGACAGGGTTCACAAAGTATCTTTGGTACAACATCACAGAGCTGCCAGCGAGACAGCTGACCGTCACACTGTGGCAGTCTTGTTTACATACATCAGGTTCAAAACCAATGCTGTGCTGCCTTTAGGACCCTGTCAAAAATATCAAAAATTACAAGTTGTAAACATACAATATCTTCAGGTTACTCGTGTTTAAGCTGATGGTAACATTTTTTATTTAGTAATTGTATTTTCAATTAGTATGCCTCAACTCCTGTATGAAGTCCTAACTTATATCTAAGAGAAGAAAAACTATTTTATCTGTAATATTAATATGGTCTACATTTATTCACATTTTGAGTTGCTGGTTTGAAGGTTACATTTCTGTGCTGTTTTGTTCCCACCACAGAAAGAAAATCAATACCGCCTCCAAAAATTATGTTTTTTTATGTTTATATAATACTAATTTGTTTTCCCAAATAGGTATTGGAGGAACTCTAATTACTGTGGATTATGTTCACTGGAAAAGATGTGACACATGTCAAATGTACACATTTCTAAATTTTGTATATAAATAAAGGTGTACAGTGTGTGTATTTTGCAATACATGTTTATGGCCCTGATTGTGCATATTTAGTATTATATCTTAAAAATGATTATGGTTTATAATTCAAAATAGTACAAAGCATATAGTGTTATGTTGCATGAAATCTGTATGGAAATTACCAAAATAAATTTTAATGCATTTTCCAATCTTGTGTGTAGACATAAAGCTTTACATAAAGAACATATTAATAAGGATAGAATTTAAAGATGATCTCACAGCCGACACAGATGTTTTCATTCGGATGTTGAAAGATACAAAGATTGACTGTCAACCTGATCATGATCAGTGACAACTTCCACTAAAATTAACATGCATTAGTCTTTTGTGACCACTTTTTATTAACCAGACAGCTCGTAAAATGGCAAGTGCTTCATAGAGTGCACTTCGTCAGATAAACAATAATGGGAGGTTTCCTCAGGATGTACTTTAAGGGGAGATAGTACGTTCCTCATTTTTTACACACCATCAAATAGATTTATCTGTGTGTGCATGTCTGTTCCCACAACTGTTTATTTTTCATGGGTGCTCGAGGTGTAGGAGGTTTTCTAAAAAAGGCCTCAAGCCATTCATTTGGTGAAAGGAAATATGAAACCTGGGCTTTGTACAATCACATGCAGCAGTAAAGGAACATTTGAATATATCTTTTCATGTACAAAGATGCTGTGCCATAACTGAATTGAAGCCTTAATTATTTATTATGTTTTGTCAAATGAACCAATAACATACTATTGTATTATCTACAATGTTAACTTTGTACATATGCAGTATGTGGTTCCTGAATAGTCAACTGTACTGCTGTTTCCAGTGAGGATCTATAAAAAGATATTGGTACATCAGCTAACACACAATTCTGCATGTACAATGTCAGCAACTAGGAAACCACAAAATCTTTATGAGTCTCTTGTTTCCCTCCAGTGTTCTGACTGGGTCTTGTTTGTGAACACTACTTTGTGAAAGATTCAAGCAAACTGCTGAGATGAAACATACATTTCAGAGATAACATGACCTACATAAACATCCTAGTCTGCAGGGCTCTGTGAGAGCAACGAAACAGGCCTTTTCTAATTACAATAGCTCTCAGTGTAAGCAGACCACCAAGGTATTTGTGGACTTACAAGCCTGCTTTTTTCATCTCCACTCCATATATATCTGTCTGTTTAATCGTGAGAAAAATGCAAAATAAACTGTATTTTGAAGGTAGTGTAGGCGAACAGTGTTGTGGAGCTTAACAACTTCCCTGCTATGTAAAAACATACAAATCATTAAAATATTCACACGGTGATAATTGATGTGTGTTAGCTCAAGGGAAGCAGCTGATCTCACTTCCATGTAAGGAGTGGAGCTGCAGTAAAGGCAGAGGAGCTGCTGGGCCAAGTTCAAATATGCAGGGTATCTCTATCCAGTAAACAAAAAGTTTACAAGTGTTCATACTTAAATCACGGAGGATTTAGTCAGTACCTTCCAAAATGATTCATACAGTGTCTACTTGGTTTTCTGGCCCACTACTGTCCATCGCTCTCATCAGCTTGATTTCCAGCCGTAGCAGAAAGCAGTGTTTTTGTGAAAAAGCTCTAACAACCCGATAAACGCCACCTGCCCAGCACCAAACAGCAGACCCAGTTAGCAATTATCTGGTGAACGTAGTGAAGCATTAAGCAGCTAAAGAGCAGGACATTTCCCTCAGGGGTGGATGGAGACCAAAAACAGAGCTAAAAGGTGAGTGAATATCGGACCTACATTCTTCACGTGCACACAAACTCGACTCCAGATGAATGCTAATATTGCTCTGTGTTTGCTGGATGAGGTAACAGGCAGGTGTTCACTGTATCAACTTAAAAGGTGGTAAATACAGTCAGGGCTGTAGTACAACGTACTGGGCCATATGTAAAGGAGTTTCTGTTGGCCCCCGTCTTCTCTTGAGCCATCTCACTAACTAACAAGTTGTGCATACAGGATTGACATAGCCTATTAACCTGCTTATAATATACCATATTGACCTTGATTATGAGACACCCACCTATTAGTTCAAAAAATATTTTTTGAAGATCAAATCTTGTTTTTTTTAAATCTTTTTTTAAAGAATTTAATCTGACATTAATGCACCAGTACCAGTTACACATGCAAACTGCAGTCTCTGATTTCAAAGTCAGACACTTTGAAAACCTCAAGAGGTTTTGCAGCAGCATTAACAACATCATACTGCAACATGTTGCTTACTAGAGAACTTGAATTCACACTGGGGGTACCATGCCCCCCCACCCCTTTCTCCTGTTTTTCTTTCAACTTCAAAAAGTCCCTTATTTGTGCCAGGTGCCACAGGTGCAGTGCAAAGTCAACCCAGTAGGAATTACATCCATATTAACCAATTCTGCACATTATGATTTACACCCAGTGCCAACTTTCGTTGCCAGTGCAAGAAGTAGTGTACCTTCAGGGAGGCAGAAAGCAAGGGTGTGGAGACTAGAATGGTGGATGGGCAGACAACATGTTGACTCTCTTGCAGCAGACCAGAGCGGGTGACTCGTAATAGACCTGCAATTATTGTTTGCCTTCTTATTAACCATAACTGTGATCTTTTACTTGCCTAACCCTTACCATATCTGAACAATTGTTGCCATGAACAGATATTTCAGGAAGGAAGAGTTTCAAGAAAATTTTCACTGAACATTATCTATCATTATCAGAATCTTCCAGTAATGACACTCTTGTTTGTCTCCTTCAGCACACATTGAGTCATTTGCCTCTGTCTTTGAAGAGACACTTCAACTCAAGAGGTTCATGAGACTGACCATCTACTCAGCCCCAATTATCATCTAACATCTGTACCCATCTCCTCACAGATATTTGACTTGACAACAATCAATAATGGCAAAGTGCATCTTCCATTGTACATGTTGGCTCGCTGGCACATCTAAATGGAAAAGAGCCACTACTTACTTTGTTATAATCCTGTACCCACGGAAAAACTAAAACAAAAAATGTTTGTCCCGTCTTGACTTTTTCAGTCAGCAACAAATATCCTGACAGTGTTGAAGTGAGTTAACGCAAACAACATAAGCAAAAAGGCCATTACGTTACTTTAAAATCCAGAGTGAACAGAGCAAATCCACTAACAAATAAAACTAAATAATCCCCGGGAGGATGCACTTAGTGTATTAAGCATTTCGATTTCCCACCCACATTATTGGATTTCTCAGATCAACGCAATTATGATCCAAAGAGCAACAACAGCAGCTCATGAAGCTGCACTCAACTCAACCTCCACTTGTTGTCTACCTCCTGTAGATGCAGATACAGTCTATAATGCAGACAGGTAGTATTTTTAGCTGTAATCTCAGTAGTTATATTTGAAAGTGCTGTTTATGTGTGATATGTTTGAACTGACTAACTTGTTGATGTTTCCTTTGATGTACTACTAAGTGCCCTGATAGTGGAGAGCATCTCTTGCCAACAATAAAACCCCAAACACTTCTCAATAAACATTTAAGTAGCTCCAGGCCCTAGCTGGCTCCTTCAGAGAACTTAAAATGAGATTACTCATAAACTACAAATGCACTTTCAACATGTTTCAGAAGAGTCAAATCACTTAATGCAGCTTTATGCCTCTGCAGTTACTCTGTGTGGTGCACTTAAAGCACCATCAAGCTAATAGGGTAATAATTCTATGATCATGTAGAATCAGTGGTGTTGGTATAAATGGCAAAGTGCAAGTGGGGCTGAATCTTTGTCTCTGCTGGTGCCTCGCCACTAAATGAGTTACGGATGAATGATCCTGCCCTTCCACCGCACAGGCCTTTCAACTGCAAAAAATGAGTTAGCCCATTTCCACTTTAGTTCCGCACTCCATTTACTAACTGTACACCAAATTCATTAGCAACATACAAAGGAAATGCTGTGGAATAAACAAAAGTCTTCCATCATCAGTCAAGAGAGATTGTGTTGGATGACCCATGTATCTTAACTGTATATGTCTCACACCTCAGCTCACACCATCTGATCTTTGGGCACAGGTTACCGAACTCAGCAGATTACTTAACAAGGCTGGCTCATAAATGACTCATTCAATAAAAAGGAATCAACAATGCAGTCCGGCCCCTCCAATACTCCACACCTCCCTTATTTGACATGGTGTTCCTCCATGTAAGAAAATCCAGTATACACATACAACTAGAGTAGAACAGGTTCTGTATTTGTGTATTTGTGCAACAAGCAATTAACAAAGACAGATATATGAGATGACACATAAGAGAAGGAGTTTGTCATGCAGCTCACTTGAACCTGTGGGAAAGAAACACGGAGGAAGTACGTTGAGGACAAAGAGAGGTTTGTATTTGCCTGCAAATTTGAGAAGAAGTGTCGGACTAGGTGAATTCAGGCAAATGTTTTAATGTCGAGAGCCACTTTCTGTGTTGATACACCGCTTTTATTTACCCGCCCCTTTCTTATTTTGCCCCCCCTGGGGTGGTCAATGATGTCATTGGGCTTGATGCTGTTGTGCTGTACATTGGAAGCGAAAGAGCAGTCCTACTTTGAAAAGCTTCTCAACAACTGAGGCTCAGAAGAGGCAGCCGCCAGCTGCAGCATCGTCCTCCCATTACCGACATCTGGCAGACGAGGCAGAGAGGAGGAGGAGACACACACACACAGAGGCAGTGCTGCTCTTGCTCACATCAACCCGGAGAGAAGATCAACAGGCTGACTGCACCGCTCTGATACCGGACAGGAATTCAGCAGTAAGAAAAAAATCTCTAGCATTTGATTTTATCACATTGAAAGTTTTACTTTCACTACACCAGAGAGGCATTCCTTCCTTGTTAAGGGGAAGCAACTGACAGATAATTAAAGTTACAGCATAAACTGCAACATGTTACATCCAGTGTTTGTACAGCAGACAATCCTTTATTGAGCACGCGTCATATATTCCTCTCAATTAAACGACAGAGAAGAGCGACACTGCAAAAACTCGGTCAGTATGAATTAATGTATGATTTGTTAATGGTCATTTATGTTAATGGTTCAATACAAAACTGCATCAGAGCTGCACAGATAAACAAGTTTACGGTGCATGATATTCTGACTTTTGTATTATTTATGGCAGCAAGGAAAACGTTATTATACATTTCCTTTGTATTTTCAACTGAGGCTGCCAGTTAATATAACAAGTAAGCAAGTTACTTAATTATTAATGACGTGCAGATATCTAGATGGGAAGATAAAGATGTAATGTAATACATCAAGGGGATTTACACAGAATCAACTCTGTCTGAATTCATCATGAATAATAGGATTGCTCAAGAATTGTCTCGTACAGCAGAAACAGAAATTACTCATTTACCTTTTATTTTTTTAACTAAAGCCATGTGACAGGATGAAGGTCTAAATTACTTATCTATTTCCCTCCAGAGTCAGCACAGCAGCAGAAAAAATTATCTCTGAAACAATCTACCATGTAGCAGGCATCAGACTCTGCAGGGCGACGTGTTTTGTCTCGCAGTTATGATGTTTGGGCAGTTACCTGTTTTGAGGTTGCACTTACACGCTCTCTTTTGCCCACATCATCATGTACTTTCTCTCTCAGAAGCTGCTGGTGTGACCACAAATGGAGCAAATGAATCTGACAGACAGTGTAGAGAGCAACTCTACTACTTGTTCGTCCATCGATGATTTCCGTAACCAGGTTTACTCCACATCCTACTCCTTCATCACTGTGTTGGGCCTGGTTGGGAACGGCTTCGCCCTGGCGGTGCTGATCAAAACGTACCGTCAGAGCTCACCCTTTCATGTCTACATGATCAACCTGGCTGTGTCTGATCTGCTGTGTGTCATGACACTGCCACTGCGAGTTCTCTACTATGTCAAGAAGGGTGATTGGGAACTGGGGGATTTCCTCTGTCGCATCAGCTCATACGCCCTCTATGTCAACCTCTACTGCAGTATTTACTTCATGGCAGCCATGTCCATCACACGCTTCTTGGCCATTGTCTTCCCTGTGCAGAACCTGCAGCTGGTGACAGAGAACCGTGCTCGCCTGGTATGTGTGGGTATCTGGGTGTTTATCTGTCTTTCATCCTCACCCTTCCTGATGTCTGGCCAAGATTTTGACAAACACACAAATAAAACCAAGTGCTTTGAGCCTCCACGAGGTAAAGCTGTGAAGAAACTAGTCTTTCTGAACTATTTGTCTCTGGTGGTGGGCTTTGCCCTGCCCTTCCTGGTGATCCTGCTCTGCTACGCTGGCATAGTCCGCGCCCTGCTGTCCCGCACCAATGCCGCCCGACGCCAGCGGGGCACAGGCACCAAAGCCATCCGAATGATTGTCATCGTCCTGCTGACCTTCCTAATCAGCTTCATGCCATACCACGTGCAACGCACCATCCACCTGAGCTTCCTGTCCCGGACTGACACCACCTGTTCAGAGCAGATTGCCATGCAGAAGTCTGTTGTGGTGACACTGTGCTTGGCTGCTGCCAATTCATGCTTTGATCCATTGCTTTATTTTTTCTCTGGGGAGGGTTTCCGCAGTCGCTTGTCCTCTCTCCGAAAGTCACTGAGGGCCGGCAACCTGCACAGCACAGCCAGGCTGCAGCCTATCGCAGGCTCTGGGTCTGGGGAAAACCACCAGCTGAAGGCCAGTTAATTTACATCAGACAGGAGGGCCATCAAATAAGCAGCTTAGGATAAGTTTAGTCATGTTGTGCCCTCATTAACAAACAGGGAAGGAGTTGAAAGAAACATGAAAGGGAGAAAAAGGGTTTGGCAACTGAGGGCTGGTTTACAGAGTATTTAAACATTTAAGTCACAAGCCTCAAGAAGATGTTTTCCATTAGAAAAATATATTTATTATTCTAAAGAGTGCACATTGTTCAATATTCAAGTGAAGTTGTTCTGCATTACTATTATGACAGTAACTATTAGCCTATTGTGTCGCAAATGTTACTCAAACTCTGGAATTACAAATATAATTACATAAATAAATAAATACACAGTATAGCAATATATACATGTATTGTAGATAATGTTGTAATATGTCTTTTTATCTGTTAGAAATGTACTTTTCTTGAGTATTATTCTTCTATCACTGTTATTTTTAGCATGGATGTTTGGCAATAGCAAACATTTTTTCATCATTTGTCATTATGCCTTAGATTATAATGATTCCCTGTGTTTTATACAATTACTTTACTTAATTACTTACAAAATTTGATATATATATATATATATATATATATATATATATATATATATATATATACACATATGTTGTTTTGTGCTATTGATTTATATTATTTCTGTGTATCTCTTTTGTAAATAATAATGATTTTTTTCTATTTCGCACATTTTGAACCTTTTAAACCTGTTTTGGGTTCCAAAACATCAACAATGAGCTAGAAGGATATTTTGGGATTTGGGAGTGTAGCTTTACATCAATGGTTGTACATTAGCTTAGCTTAACATAAAGATGTAAAGGGGAAACAGCTTTGTCCAAAGGTAACAAAATCTGCCTGCAATCACTTCTAAAACTTACCAATGAACATATTGTTATACAATTTCAACATTGTATATTGTTTGTTTAATCCATACAATTTGTGGTTTCCCCAGCTTCCAGTCTTTATGCTAAACTAAACCAACCGGCTGCTGGCTGTAGCTTCATATTTGTACTGTACAAATGTAATAGTGGTATATATCTTGTTACTGAACTCAAGAAAGCAAATGCACGTATTTCACAAAAAGTTGAATTATACCTCTATAAATAAATAGAAAATAAATAAAATATGCTGCCATATTCCTATTGTATGTAAACTATATTTCATGTTATGTCTGATGTATTAATAAATAATCCAATACATGTCCATTCAGTATGAGTTCATGCAATCCTCACTGTCATGGAAATCCACTACAGTTCACGCTGATTGCACAGAGAGTTACAAACTCTATCCACTGGATGTCGCACCAGCACACTTATTGTTACAGTCCTGATTGATGATTCAGCACTGAACATTTTGCTCTATTGCTTTTCCATTTATCTCTATATTTCTAAGACAACTAAGACAACAATGAGTTGCTGTTTTTGTCTCTAGGGCAGTGTTATGTGCACTAGTACGTACATTGAATTTGTGCCAAATGTGTAAGTCATAAAACAGTCGGTGTATAAATTAATTACCTGAAGCTATAAAACATGTTACATTTACATTACATTTCCATTTTCAGCATATCGTCATCCGTCTATAAAGCAAGAAAATTCAGCCATAAATTTTGCTTCCCTGTTAATCACAAATACAAAACAACACTGAGAGACCAGACAGCTGAGGCCAACCCTGCTGATTAGAACATAGAAGGCCACTGTATTACTACTTCATAAACAGATTATATCAAGCACATGATCAGCTGCCTCCTTCATTTGCACAAAAAGATGTTTGTTTCAGTCTGCAAAGCAGGGCTATCTTAGAGATGGGACTCTGTGGTTGCAGTGTTAGTGCACCTCACGGCACAGATACATGCCATACAGGAAGTAAGGAAAGTCCCTGCTAAATTCATACGCATTTGCTTCTAAAGAGGTTATGGATAACAGAGCACCCCATTGCATTACAGGGAATCGCCAATATTGTTTTTCTTCTTTCATCTGTGCTCCAGGTTTACTGCTTCTTAAGTGATTTGGCAGAAGCATTGATTTGTTTTTGGGAAAGGTTAAGAAAAAAACTTGTTTGCCGTCACAGGGAGCAGACTCAGTTTTGCAACATGTGGTAATGCCCACCATGTGAGTTCAGAAAGTGCTTGAGGAGCTCTCCAGGAGAGCTGCTTTATTGTAGACAGTCAGTCTTTCTTTCACTGTCAACCACTGCAGCCTATGTACTATGAAAAGCTCACTGAAGTTATGTCTTTGGCAATTCGAATTTCGTTAATGCATGGACGTCACAATGGCAAATACCTTGAAAGGCACTTAACAGTCCTTGACAATTATAGGTTCAGTTATCACAATAAGGTCATGAAGCATTAAAGGGCAACACTAGCAATTTAGTATTGGACTTTAATAAAGTTGAGGGATTCATGAGAGAAAGATTTTAAAAAGTCAAAGTTGATGCAGCAGAGGCAGAGATATCCTGACTTTTAGTCTCCTTGTGTGGGTCAAGCCCTTGAATTCTACATTTCCCATAATGCTATTTTTTAGTGTCTTTAATTATACCCTCACTGCCTGGCTTCTTGTTAAAAATGTGTAAATTCTAAACCCAAACCTGACCCAAGTGACTTGAAAAAGCACATTCAAAGCCAAAGAAGTCATCACGCAACTGTGACACAGGTTGTGTACCATTCCCCATGACTAATAAATTGACTTTGATATGTAAAATCAGAGGGGTGCCACTTTAAAACAATACATAAAGAGTGGTTCACGCTTTCCTTTAATGTCAGTGTCAAACACAACACTGACATACAGTCTTATCACCTTATAAAGTTGATACTGTGCTAGCAAACAGTTGCCTTTTTACACATCCGGCAGACACAGAGCAACATTAGCATTCATTTCCAGCAACCCAATGAATGTTAGTCCAAGATTCAATCTCTTTAAGCTCTATTTTTGGTCTCCACCAACACCTGATGGAAAACGCTGGCTCTTTAGCAGCTAAATGCTCCACTATGTTCACCTGCTAGTTACTAACTTATCTATCTGCTGTTAGGTGCTGAGCAGGGAGCGTACAGTAGGTTTTTAGAATTGCCTAATCTGGGTGGAAATGATGCTAATGAAAACTGTGAGAATGGACCAAAATATGTGTTGTGGACAATACAACCAAAACAATGAGCTGAAAGAGGGTGGAAAGTCAAAAAGCTGCTCAGATGAACAGATTTATGTGATTATTCTCTGTTGGTTTCCTCACTATGAGCGGCTCCTTTCACATTATACATAGTCAACAAATATTGATTAGAGCAGCTTTAAACATGAACACTATTCAAGTCTCCAGTTATTATCATGATCTCATATACTAGTTGATAGACAGAAATAATTCTCAGGAGAGAAACAGGGGAGACGGGGTGGGGGGGTGGGGGGGATATCGGCACTCTCAGCAATGCAGTTGATCCTGATGTGTGAAGCAATTAAGTGAAAACATACCATCTGAGAGTGAGAGTGAACATTTTTTTTGGGGGGGGGGTATCGGCAAATTGTCCATCTCTTTATGCTTGTCACAGCTAGCCTAGAGTAAGCTCTACTACAAACAACATATTTGGCACAACCAGACTTGATTTGCCACACAGATTGGCTGCCAACACCTTACTGGTGAGTGTTGGAGGGAAGCAGCAAGCAGGCAGCGAACCAAAGTTCTTAGTGAGGCCTGAAACTATGTCAGTATGTAGACACAGTATGAATCCAAACTGTGTGCTCAACAGTAGAGAAAGCAGAATCCCAAACATTAGAGCTTTTGTCTGGTCCTTTTATTATCATTAGATATAAAGTAATCAGAGATTTGCTTGATCTGTAAACCTAACCCTAAATGCCATTTCAAACATATTTAAAAAGTATAAAGTCACTTACATGCAATGAAGCTTTAGGACATGAGCTGAGCACTGCTGTTTGTAATGAGTGCATGCATACTGTGAGTGCACACGCATGTGTGTGTGTGCGTGTGTGTTTTTCTACATGTGATGCATACAAATGGCCACTCACACCACATTAAAGGCCACATGCTGGTTGCACTTTCTTTACTTCCAGGGTGAAAGGTTAAGCTATGGGTTATGGACATTCAGGCTGGAAGAAAAAGCGAGGCAGACAAACAGCTCACAGAGGGATGAATAGCAGTCTGAAGCCTGTAAAGCAACTGGAGTCAAGCTATGTGAAGCTAAAACCCATTACATATTAAAAACAGAAAACATCATATGTCACCAGACACACCAACTGTGTGTCTCTGTTGTTATATCTTTATCAGCTCACTCATCCTATACAGACAAAGCCCCACCTGCTTATATGAGTGTGTCATTGCTCTAACAGGAAGTTGTGAACAGGGCGACAGTGTCCGCGACAGTGATTGTGTTTTCCATTGAAAGTATTTTGGGCTACCAGGGTATTTTTGTCTGCCCCGTGACGCACACGGAGAGAAAGGCCCCTCAGTTTGCTTGACTTTTAAAATGTTATCACAGCATCACTTCTCCAAATCATATAAAGCCTCCTGGCATTTTTCTCAGAACAAAATAAAATGAATCTTCTAAAATGGATTCAGAATTAGATTCAGGTCTTGTTTTTAATAAAATTATTTTGTAAGTTTGATACTATAGATACAAAGAGGCATCAAGATTTTGAAAATGTGTGTATGTACTGTTGAAAGAAAGACAGAAATATGTTACAGCACATTTTTCTATGCACAAAAGATCAAAACATTATTTCTATCCTTCATTAGTCCGCTGACCCCTTTATCCCATCTCCTGCTGATGAAATCCCTGACTGCACACTCTAACTCTTCATAGCTTGATGCGATATTTCTAATCAATTAAAGCTGTTAATACACTGTCCCCTGTGGTTACAGTGCAGCTGTTAATAACGGCAGCCAGAGATGTCATTCCTTTTCTCAAACACCTTGCCAGAGGCGTAACTTACAAAAGCTTTTCTTCTTCTCTAGACAAAATGAACAGGATTCCTCTGGGGAGCTGAATATATACCACTTTAAAAGCTCTACAGAATGTCTGTAGCAACTCTGACGCTCGACCATGCCAAAATCTAGTATTTTCCAAAGACCAAGAGAGTCATTGACTTGCAGATGTTTTATGAAGAAAAGACTCTTACTTCTTTCACCACATTTCACTCATTTCCATCATTATTTAGCCATCCAAGCCAATGTAATCTAAGTTGGTTTAATCTTAGCAACTCCACAGCTGTGGTATGCTTCTCTCTAGATACTAGAGCCGCAGTAGGAGACTAGTTTAGCGCCAAAACTGCATGTTTGGCAAAAACTTGAGTTTGGGTTTGGGAAAAATTATTCAAACTGAAAGCTCTTTGTTGAGGGTCAAAAGAAACAATCGCTTTGCGGCTCTCAGTTTGAGTCTTTCTGTGACAACAGAGGCAGAAAATGTCTTTGTATATCAATGAGGTGAAAAAAAAATAGGATTTGGAGGTTTACTGACTCATTGGACATGGAAATTAAAGAGAGGGAAGAGGTCATACAGCATTCACAAACACACTGTAACAAGTCAAGTGAAATGCAGCGAAACTGGGTCAATCTGGTAATACTCCAGTTAGACTCCCATTCAGTTTCTCTGTCTCTTATACATGCTTCACAGCCCTCAGTTAAATGTAATGCTGTTTGAGAGCTCTTTTTGTCCCATGATAATTGGTTAGGAGCTGTAGATATGCACAGTGTCTGAGCAAGCTGTCACAGTTTATCCAGACCAAACAGACCACTGTAAACAAATATTGGCCCCTGAGGGAGTAAAGCTGAGGTTTGGCTCTGAAACCTCCCGCCACATGGTGAAAATCAAACCTAACAAAAAAAAACTGTAAACATTGGAAAAGACCATTTGTCTTCACCTAGAGTACATTCCTAATCCAACAAGTCATTTAAATGAGTTATTGTCTTATAGTCTTATTTTTTGTGGATAATTATGAGTTATTAGCTGATTCATCATTTTTAATGACAGCATGTCAACGTCATCCAGTGATTGCATATATTTTATTTAATAGGTCTTTAGAGGGTTATAGTAGCCAAAGATACCCATAAAGAAGCAATTACTGTAATCCTCAATCACCAATGAGTGAGATACCAAGTTTTCACTGGAGAGCCCAAAAACCATCAAAATGTATTAAATCAAATTATGAGGTGTAAAAAGAAATAGGAAGCTATACAACTTGATACTGTTTAACTAATAGCATTTATTCAATTTTATTTATTCTTTAACTTAATCAATGGGAGGACTGCGTGACTAGCTAGCTTATCTGAAGACACTGGTAATTAAACACAATGAGCACGAGCGTATTCGGCGAGCTAATTAGCTGAAGCTCACTTTGATCGTATACAGTAACTACACAGGCCCAGGTTATTATCCTCCATACTGCGTACTGCTGAAGCAGCACTTTGTCAACCTGAACTTCAGGATTCTGTTTCAGAAGTCCAGAACCCGAGAGTCTACATTTATTTTATCAGTTTTATATTTTTTTATACAGTCCATTTTAATTATTTAACCTCAGAATTTCCCCTGAGGCCGTTGGAAATAAGAATCAAGTCCTTTCTGATGTCAGAGAGAGGCAGTGGGGTAACTACAGTGCAAACCTGTAAACTGAAGATGGTTATCATCCTAACCACATTACTATCTATAAAGCAACTAAAGTTCACTTGCATTTGGTTTAATTCAATATATTTCATTAATTCCTTATTGAGTAGCTCAAGGCTAGTTATTTAGCAGAGAAAACCACAACATACAAAATAATTTAATTCATATAGACTAAACAAATATACAGTATGTTCGAGTTAAAAAACATCCAGAATACAACATATCATACTGCCTGCAGACACTTGAGAGAGCTAAACTGTATAAAATGACCATCTCTGCTGTGTTCACTGCTGTCAGGATTTATGGCGTCTGGAATAAAACAAAACTATTTATTGTTTGTTTAAATGTGGGGCTTCTAAAGCCCTTTTCCCGAAGGCTTCATGGAAGAATGACACACAACAGTGTGGTTAAAGAAATGACATGAAAAACAGACTCATTATTCATGTATTTCCACATTTAAGTGAGAAAGAAAGAAAAATAGAGGACAATAATTATAGGCGCTGACAAAACTAAATTTGACAAAAATGGAACAGGACATCAAAACAGAAAATATAAATTTACCGACAAAAGTGACAAAAAAACACAAAATCATTGTAAAATGCTTGTTTCTTTATATTTTTTAAGAATTAACAATTTTAGTGAATTTTGTAAACTTATTGCACAATGAACATCAGATAAGTTGACTCTGTTGAAGTTTTCACTCCTGCCGCTGTGATCGTCAATCCAAACTCATTTTGTGCTTCTTGTGTATTACATGAAACTAAGCATTTGATTTTAAAAAAAAGAATTATCCAGCTATCTTTGAAAAATCCAGAAGGTCATTAACCAACATGTACCTTTGTTCTTAAGATATTTCCAGGCTATTCTAACCATCTGGATTAAAGAAAAATCTGTCTGCTGCACATCGAAAAAGGTTTTTCACCTGTTTCCCAGGTTGTGCTACTTCTTCCTGATTCAAACAAAGATGGCAGCCGGAAATGTCCTTGCTTAATTTGTACAAAATGAAACTAAATAAATAAATAATCAGTTTCGTCAATGTTTCTTTCAGCATTTTATATTTTCATTAAAAAAACAATGCTTTAATATTTTGCTTGTGTTTTATAAAAAGACCAAAGACATAGATCAGTTCTGGCTACAGGAATTAGGAAAAATGTTACAATTTAGGAAACAGATAAAGACTTCTTTGTTTTTCGTGCAACAGATGGATTTCTAGATGGTCAAAACAGTGTTTGATGGTTCGCTTTTAGAACAACCATAAGTGTTGTTAAATGACCTTCTGGGTTTTTCAAAGATCGCCCAGCTCCAATGTAAGCAAGACGTACAAAAAAATCATGTTGTACAACCAAATATTGTTCAAACTCACAGACCCTTAATTTAAAGAGGATTTCCAACAGTTTTTCACAGATACCAAGAATGTCCATCTGGAATATTGGGTTTGAATATTTCACTTTGTAAACATCATAAAGCTTTAATGAAACTTGATGTTAAGGGGTTAAAGAAATTGGGGGAAAGGCTATTTCAGACATGTATGTACTCTGAGGATTTAAGAGAAAACAATAGCCTACATACTAGGTTTATTAAACCCTGGAGAAGTCTTCAAGATTTAAATGATGGTGAATAGGTAATCCTGTATTTTGGAGTGACAGGGTGGAGACCTACATGCTCAGTAGGATTTAGACGGAACACAAACGCTGCAGGCCGTAATTATGTGGCTTTACAAACCTCTTGTAGGGATGTGTGACTGTGCGTTAGTGAGGGGTCACTGCAGCGTGTTGAATGCAGAAGAAGATACCAACAATGATTAATGTTGTTTACCTTCTTCTTCAAGTGGCCATTGTGTTTGCTTCCACATCACATGACACCTGGTCACAGTCTCCTCATCAGGGTTGTCCTCGACCATCCACTTCCACCATCACAAAGACACACACACACACACACGATCACGTACTCAGACACACACACAATGGGCTGCTTGTTATCCCCACTGAGTGTACAGGAAGCCTCCCCTCCAGATTCTAGTTGACTGAAAAGGGCCCAAATCATGATGTTGGCATGGTCTCGCATGAGCCCCTTGCTGACCCCAAATCCTCATCAATAGAGGCCATTTATACAGCACTCATTTCGTCAAATTAACTGACAGCCGCACTTCTCATCCCACTGCCATCATCAATCCAGTCAACACTGAAAGTCAGCACTGTTCTCCTTTAACGCTTCGTATGAATTCTTACGAGAACTTATGCACAACTTTTTGTGCGTAATCATACAAAAGATGTGCTGAGTCACTTGACTGCCAAATTTCTTTCTAAAACCCCCCAATAATGGCGGAAATTCCTTTTAATCTCAATGGAAAACGTTTTATTTTAAGATTTTTTTCAACATTAAAATGTGTTTTGACAACATATCATTTTATTTTCATAATCTTCGTCCAGTGAATGTATATTATCTTGCGTTTGTTAGTTATTACGAAGATTCTGCAACGTTTTCCATCGTTGCTATGGGTTGCTAAGGAAGCGGCTATCACATGGCACTGTGTGTGTGTGTCTGTATGTGTGTGTGTGTGGCCATATAAATGGGATGTAGATGGTGTTATGAACTGGACTTTACATTTCACATCCCTCATTTCATCCCTGCACTTGTCACTTTCATTTATTTCATCAAACTGAACTTTAGATTGTGCTTTGAATTCAACCTCGACTGTTACATAATTTAATTATTAATGTCACATGTCACCTTTAAATTTTGCTCTTATATATTTCATACACTCCATTTCTTTTTTCATGGCACAGTCCATATTTCTTTAGTATGGTCAATGTTTCATTTCAAGTTTAACATCCATTTTACTTAATCATTCTGTACATAGATTTTGAAATTTTCATTTAATTTTAATATTACTAATAACTACTATATTACTCCTAACATCTTCCAAGCCTATATCAGTTTGAAGAGTCTTCATGACTCCAGCTTTGAAATACTGACCTTTGAACCTTGGCCTCGGTGCATGTTTGAAGGCTTATAATTCATCAACAAAAGAGGCTACAGACATGAGACCAACTGTTGTACAGAGCTCCCGACCTTCATGTGAGTATAGTCGACAGCTAGGGGTGCTGTCAAATATGGGTAAAAGCTTACAATTATTTTTCCCAATGTACTCTCACTGCAGTATTTACACTTCCAATTCCAGGAAAAAAACTAATATTTTTTATAAAAATTCCCTAGAGCCGCATCATGCAGCTGATACAAATCAGCACCACAGTTGTAGTTTGCAAAAAAGGGTTATAAAAATATGGTCATAAACAGATATATCTAATAAATGTATAAAATATCTAGTACTGCATCAAAATAGTCTATGTTAGAAAAACTAATGATGGTGGTTTACTTCAGATATTTTAGCTAGTATTCTAGAAATAGGGTTTTTTTGCTATAGTATCCGTAGCTTTTGTTTAAACCACCGGTGCCTAAACTTCTTTTGGTTTTGTTTTTTTGGTCAAAATGAAGAGGCTACCACTGACGATATGGCCGACTTAATCGGAGAATAGTTCAAAACGGGCGATGCTAAGGTTATAAGCAAAGTGAGCCAAAAAAAAATAAGGTGTGGGAGAAATGCATGAAGTTGGCGGTTTGTGGGATGGGTCAGGATTGGGTGGTTGATAGACACATGTTTTTGAGGGTTGGGCATTGTGAACAGGCCGGGGCGGGTGCAGGTATCAAAAAACCCTGTTCACACATCCCTACTGTATAGGCCACACACGGTGTTCATCACAGGAGAAAAAACAATCACAGTAAGCTACTACTTCTACGCCATCAGTGAAGTTCAAAGTGGTTACTACATTTTTCTAGTGGAAATAATGGCTATGGCAGATCAAGATGACAATTCCTCACCAGAACATCCATGGTCATATGTGAAGGCCATGTTTCAGATACACTACACAACAAAGAGTAATATTTGACTGGGAATATCTATACTTCGACTCAAGTAATGGAGTTGAGTACTTTGTCCACCACTGAATTTAATGCGTTAAATTCAGTATAATTAGTGATTAACATGTAGTAAAGTGAAACAGTTCCTGCTGTAACATGGGACAATAGTCATTACTATGGTTGTTGCAGAGCTTGTTATCAGTAACGCACCATAAAAACTCATGATAAGGCCCTTAACCTTGCACTCACTTTTAACATTTTCAGATATTTTCTTTTCATAATTGAATTCTATTTTCCCCAAACAGCTAAATTTTTCAAAGAAATTCGTCACAGCTGCCAGGTTTTATAGTTCAGTTCAGTTCAGTTGCAGGTTTATACAACATGAGAAAATATTAGATTTGCTGAAGGTAAGTGTTTGTCAGACTGGAGACTCTGAGTCTGAAAGTCCTCCAGCAGTGATTGAAGTTGGTTTAGCTTGGTGGTCCCACTGCAAAGCTCATGTTGGAATTCAGGATTGGATGTGGAACAAGAACTGATTATATGACACATTTTGTTCAACAAAATTATCTATTGCACTTGAGAGATTAAAGGGTGTAATTAATGTCGCAAAACAAAAATGTTTTGGCTTCTGACAACCACAGAAAAAACATTTTCTGCATAAGTTAAAAAACTGTGTGAAGTAGTCATTTGAAATATGGCGAAGGAACCCCCAAATAAAATTATTCCTTCATGCCTTCTCCTCCTCCTGCTCCTCCTCTTCTGTCACTGATGATGGTACACGCTGTTTTCAGAGAAATCCAGTCAGTGGAGTGGAGGAAAGAAAAATGTAAAGCAGATGTCCAACTGGGTTGATGTTTGTTTTCTCTTTTTTACTGGCTTTGTTGACCTAAAATCCCATCAGGTTGCTTTGAGACCAACATACTTACACACAGCACATTTAGATGCAAAAAAGCTGACATCGTAGCAGACATTTCGCAAGCTCATAGCCCGAACCCCCGATGTTCAAAATCTGTCTGTGCAAATATGGATGTTCTGCTGTATGGATGATGTGTGTCTCAAAACAAAGCCTCCGGATGAAGAGTTTAAATCAGACTCAGATGTGTGCAGTTGTATTTTTTTATTCAACCATCTCCCCCCCTTCCTAGTTTCCTTTCCTTCTACTAACCTCCTCGTTTGTAGAATAAAAGAATCAGTCACAACGTATACTTATCTGACCGAAAAACAACTGGCAGCTTTGTGTCCCCAATTACGCCGTCTGCCAGCCAGTAATGAGACACATGAGACGGACGGTGAGCCCCTGAGTTGCATAAATGACCCGGAGATTTGCATGTGTACGCAAACACACTGCAAACATACTAAAAGCCACAGCAGACAAACGCCTCTTGGGTGGACAAATACTCGACATTCCTCCGTGGTGGCCACACACACACATTTACACGCACCAGGTTGACCTTTCAACTGGAGGACAGACAACTTTAATACATCTTTGTCGGCAAGCATCTGCTGAAAATGTCCCCGAGCAACACATCCGTCCTGTTTTGATGGCCGGTCCCATGATCTAACCTTCCTGTGGAGGAGACATACATAAGTCAAAAAGGTAAAAAAGGGAAACGGTTTTCAAAATAACAGGCACAGATAAACGCCAGTATTTTTCAACCAGGGTCCTATTCTCGTGAGTCCAGCCTGGTTTTCCACCTAATTCGGCTACTTTCTATTTAATTGGATGGTTTCCTCCAGAAAAAAGTTAGACTACATTGCAATAAATTGGCCCCTCTCCACCAGGGCACTGAGTTGAGGGCTCTGCTCGACGTGCAATGGCCAATAGCTGACGACTGTCAAAGCCAAATGTCATTTCAGTATTTTCCTATTCCAATTATTATTGTGTCATAGATCTGTGAAAGCTTACTTCTCGTCAAATGAGTGAAAACGTTTAATGTTTGATGTAACATCATCTCAACTTTTATTTAATTTTAGTGTTTTTCTATTATAAATGTTATTGTAAACATGGTTTTAAAGTTTGCTCAAATATAGTGATAAACAGTGGACTGGCGTTGACTCACCCACAGTGATACAGAGCAGTGATCACAGTGAGCAGAGGGTGTGCAGTGGAGATGGCCAAATGCGTGTTCCTAAAAAGTAGAAAGCAGTCTTTCTTTCTTCTTTATTCAACTTCTTTAACGTTGTCTTCACTATGAACAAACTCCATTAGCACAAGAAACTTGCAGAAAACACAAGCAGCCAATCAAAATTCTTGAGGCCTCCAAGTTGTATCTCCATAGCTGCTGTGGCCCCGGCACATTGTTAAATTTTTACAAGGGTGCAGGTCAAGTGCGATGGAGGTCAAGTACGTTTTTGCCAACAGCGTAGCCTCAGAGGCGACATATACAGCCGCTGTAGCCCCAACATGTTGTTGAATATTTGAGAGGGCTCAGGTCAAGTACAGCGTAGCTTTGGAGACTACACACATAGGCACTGTAGGTGCAGTGTAAGCTCCTAATTCAACAGTAGCTGCTTGCCCAGATGTATGCTTCAACTGGGGGGATGGCTCGATGGGAGTGCACCCCCCTCATCACACAATAACAATTCAGTCTCTCTTGCACAGTAAATCGTTCTCACTCGTGCACCTTAACAGTCCTTCAGCATTTCTTGCATACATATGTTTCCTCTCTCAATTTTCTCTCAGCTTTTGTCTGGTTTGGTGCCTCATATGACTGTACTTTCTCTGCTACTACGGGATGGGCAGGGGGTGGTAGGTTATCAATGGGGATGCATTTTGGTCATTTTGCTAAGAAGGGGGGTGGCATCCCCCTTCAAATCGCCTATTGATTATGACCCATTTATCAGAACACTCAAAATTATGAAAAAAAACCTGGGTTGAAAATTGCTGGAATTTTCTTTTCAGTGAAGAAATAAATGATTTCTCTTCTCAGTAACTCAAATTCCAAAACATTGGATATGATTCATATAATGATTTACTCTAATCTAATCCAAAAAAAATTAAAAATTATGGCTGCTAATATCAGTGACAGTGTTTAGGATTTATAGGTCAATTTAAGTCATTTCCACTTCAGGAATTTCAAAATAAGCTGCCTAAGCAGAGTTTGACTATATATAAAAAAAAAAGAAAAGTTCTAACTTTTCAAATTGGATGGATTTTCCAGAACACATCAAACCCCTGAAAAACCAGAGCAGACGTCAACAGAAGAAGATGGATGGACATAAAAGGCCCAACTGGCACATGCAGCATGCCGTTCAGCCTCCTTGTTTTTCCAGACAGCAGGGTGAAGATGGACAGAAGTGAGTGGAAGACAAGCTGCAGTACATAGCAGACTGAAACCAGTAATCTCATGGCAGGGGTTCCTGGGTGGAAGCAAAATAGTAATATCCAGAGCACATGAGGACATTTTGTCAGCTGTGGATCAGCATGAAATTCTCCGTTGAGGGAATACAGCAGTACAGCAGTAAAACAGACAAAAATGCTTACAGCACCTTCACTGGGGCTTCACTGTCTGCTCACAGGAGTACTGGATGACAAAGCAGTGTCTCTGTTTTTCTGCTTTGTTTCTGCTTATCCATTTCAGTCTGTCTTTTGCTGTCTATCTCAGTCTGGCCTTTCAGGTTCTCTGACTTCCCCATTGTCAGCAACCATTGACCTTTGACTTTTAGGGTTAACGCCGAAGAATGAAGAGATTAACAGTCAGATAATGATATCCACTAGTAGACTCAGGCAGGCAGGTGCCCCCATGTTTGGAAAAATCGCAGCAGAAGTGCCCACTTGGATTAAAACGTGATAAAGTGCCTGTCACGCTGCCCTTCCAAGAAAATGTGATGCAGTGCACTAATGGGTGCCCTACATGCCAGACACTGGAAGTTTTTCACTATAAATGCATTAAGACGTTGGGCACACTGGTGCCCCACCGCATGTAGATGGTGTCCTTTTTCGCCCCTGCCCTTCTGAGTCCACCACTGATGATATGATAAAGTATGAGGATGCAAAACCAGTTTAAATCAAATATTGCCTTTAAAATACTTAACTTAGGAAGATTACTAGAAAAAATGCCAGGAAGTTCTTAAGTGCCATTCCCTTATAATTTCTTAATAACAGTCTCAATTCATGCAAATGGAAAATTAAGAAGAAATATAAGAACTTTGACTTCAAAAAAGTTTTTCTTAAGAAGAAACATAGGACTTTATTCATGAATATCAAATCTTCTTAACTGAAGTTAAAAAGAAAGCAGCACTTGAGAATTATTTTTCCTTTTAAGAAGGTTTTGTGAATCCGACCCCTGCTTCTTAACTGCAGATAATCAAAGTTCAATCAATGGCAGAACACAAGCTGGTATATGTATAGAAAAGGCAAATTCCATTTTATTCTAAGGTTTTGCAACATATTAAAACACAATTAAAAACACTTTCAAGCCTTTGAATTTATCTCCCTCCATCCATCCCTTCCACTGTCTTGTATCAGCAGTTTCCTGCACAGGGATTTAGAGTGGAGGAAGTACCCACCTATCCTGACTGACATTAGCTGTCTTTTACTTTCATATTGTTGTTAAACAGGGAAAAAACACCATTTGCCCTGACACTAACATTGTGCTCTTTGCACACTCGGCTAATAATAAACCGGATGTGTGCAGCAGGTCTCACAATTCTTCTCACTGTTCCTGTTCTCAGGGTAGAACTGGGTAGGGCGGGTGGGAATTGTTAAAGTGTGGAGAGGGATAAGGAGTGTGTGTAAGTGTGTGCACATGTTCGTGTTCATATGTTGGATGTATAAGTGCCCTGGGGGTAATCATAGAACTGCTTTGGGGAAAGCCTGCCAAACAACCCACAAAAAAGAAAACCTCTGCACAATGTGAGGTCACTTTCTCTCTGCATCAGTCACTGCAGCGCCAGCTCCCCACGGCATCCATCAAACCTGAAAGGATTTTTTTAAATTACCCCAGACAAGTATGGAGAGCCCAGGGAAGGGGAGTTGGAATGTCAAAATGGGTTTTCTTTTTTTGAGCACCATCTTTCATAATAACCCCTGGGCGGTAGCAAACGAAGTATTCAGATCCTTTACTTAAGTAAAAATATCAATAGATTAATGTAAACGTACTTCATTACATGTAAAAGTCCTGCATCCATACCTTACTTGAGTTAAAAGTAAAGATGTATTCGAATGTACTTCAAGTATTAACTTAAAAGTCCTTTGTTGTACTCTTTTGTGAAATACTGGATAATTTGAACAGTTATTTAAATGAAACCATCTGAAAGGTCTAGAGGGGAAATATCTCTTTGGTGGAACTAATAACTTATGACAATGGGTCCCAACAAGACACTGTTTTTTTGTAAGTCAAAAAGGTTGGAACCACAGCCTTCCTCTTGAACAATGTATTTTATAAGCTTTTCAGTGTTTTTTATGTAAAATCTTAATTAAAAAGGTAATTAGTAACTATAGCTGTCAGATAAATGTAGTGGAATAAAAAGTACAATATTTACCTCTATAGTGTAGTGGAGTAGAGGTATAAACTACCATAAAATAAAAATACTTAAGTCAAAATCTTACTTGAGTGTCCCTTGGGTCCTTCCTACTCTTCAACTGTAACATCATGTAGCCAACAAAACTGAAACATGCCAGCAGATACACACTCACACATACAAAAGCCTATACACCAGAGGATCATTTCCAATATTATTCAATTATCTTTAACTGCAGTTTTCCTGATTTGGCATGGATGCCTCATAATACATCAGTACTAGCAACAAATACATTACAAACAGTTGAAGTCATATCATCAGGAAAATCCCAGAACAGAGCAACCTAAATAATTCTTAGTTTTATGTGCACTGGATCCTGGAAATAGCTCTATTTTCCTTATTTGAAAGAGGGAAAAAATGCAACACCGCACCCAAATCAATCATAGAATTGGATGCTTATATGTGTACATCAAAAGATAAATTCCAACAGTCCCATGTTGGCAACTGCTCAAACTAAGATCTGTGCAAAGGTTTCCTCTGCAAATATTCCCCACTGATTTTCATCCTGCTGCTAAGTACAAAAGTATTATACTCCCAAATAGCAGGCAGGAAGTTGGGGAAAATGATTAGAGCATTAATCATGTTTTCTTACGCAGGATTATGATAATCTCATCCGCTATTAGCCTTTTTTTCAGCTTTATTTAAGCTCCCAAACTCAGCTTCAAATCCAACAATAGAGTGATAGGCCCAGCCATTTCTGCATTTATCCTTTTTCTGTAGAGGTTTAGGGCTGGACCCCATCCCAGAATGATTCTTACATATCGTAACTCTTGTTCTAGATTGACAGGGGAGCTCTCTATCGCGGTCCTGTCGGCTCAGGAGGAAGCCTAACAATTGTGCCTCCTGCCAAACCACTGAAACAACAACACTGTGTTAAGATGTGTATTCGGTTAGCTCTGAGTGAGACGCTAATCTCCACCTATCCCAGCTGCAAAAGCAGAAGAAGGGAAGTCAACAATGCAGCGAGACACAAGCCTAGGTAATGTCAGAGAGAGTAAGATTAAGAGCTTTACCATCCAACTTGCTATACCCGTCCTTTCTCTGAACTCCTGGATCGATGAATACGTGAATTCAGGAGTTCAAAGAAGTGCAAAATGAATGCCATGACCTTTGTCACCAATCAGCCCAAGAATGCCATTGGACATGCACTGCGCTAGAAGTTTTTCTTCGGGTTTGGCCCATGGATGCTTGTAGCTAAGCAGAATGAGGTCAGCACCATAGCCAACACAACCCCAGGAGTGACATATGCATGACACAACATAATTAGGAATCTGCTGTCCTCCCAAAAAGATCCAGGTGTAGTTAGTGCTAAACACGGTTAGACTCACGCACAGGTGTATTTTAAGAGCAGCTGATCGATTCCCAGACTTTATTCAATAAAACATGACTAATGCGTACAGTTAAATAGGTTAGTAAATAGTTAGTTGAATAGGGCAGATCCTTCTACAGTAAAAAACAACCTCTATCAGCAGATATCTGAACATGAATGCAGAATCTGTAGGCTAGGGACCAATACTTTGGAAGCGTTCTGGTTTCCGTTTATCAGGATATCCACTGGCTACACCGGAAGCCTCAAAAATTTCGGCCCTTGCCCCCAGAGGCTAAATAATTGTCAGACGATAGTCGATTGGTTACAAGATTGAGTAGAAAACTGAGCACACAGGAAATTGAGAAACTTTCCTTGCATCACTTTTCAAAACAAAACCACTTGGCATGTCCACAATGAACTGTCTACACCAGAATATCTGATAATCCCACATGCACCAACTTGTTTCTCTCAGGATTGAAACCTTGAAAGCCTTCTCTTCACTCGGCACCATGCCCATCATGTCATCTTGTTGGGACAATGCTTCTGAGTAGCGCGGTGCCAGTAGCAGGTGAGTCCATGTGTACCATGGTGCAGCATACCATGTCTGAATCTCTCCTGCGAAGAGGAGATCTGACAGTGGAGAGGCAAGGAACACGTACAGTACATGTGTTGACTTGACACGCCAGCCCACATGCTGTGACCCACTGGAATTTAGACTGTCCTGAAGAATTGGACCGACACAGACTATCTGCAGCTTTTAACACCAGTGACGGTTGAACACCGGCCAGCTTGTTGACCACCAACAGTCCAGTTGTTTGCTTCTCATCTTTGGCTTGAAGTTCTGCAGGACAAACAATCCTGCTATCATTTCCAGTAGCCTGATGTGGAAATGCTCCTGAGGAGTCCAAACTCCAGCTATTTGACGTCATGACACAGATTGCTCCCTATTCCATCAAGCCCAAACATGAATGGTTATCCTCCTCAGACATTTTCCTTCTGCCAGAACCTTGGGGTCTACAGACACTGAAAGAGTTAGCTGAGTCAACTCAACTTTGTAGATCAGTGTTTCTCAATCCTGGTCCTGGGGACCCACTGCCCTGCATGTTTTAGATGTTTCCCTCTTCCAACACACCTCATTCAAATGAATGGGTCGTTATCAGGCTTCTGCAGAGCTTGCTGATGGCCTATTCATTTGAATCACTGACCCTGTTCTGTCCTTGGAAGAAGTCCTTCTGTTCTTGGAAACGTCCTGTTTTGAAAAGGGCACAAACCGTCCAGTTCAGGAAGCTGGCAGTGCCTGATGTCCTCATTGCTGGTGAGAATTGATGGTAGCAACTGAGCCGAAACAGGAACAGCAGAACTTAAGTGCAGTCTTCTGATGAAGCCGTCCTTGGCCAGGCTGTTGTCATGGTTGTTGAAGAAACTGTATGAGTAGTAAGGTTGATGCTGCCCTTTCAGAAAAATATAGGGTTTAAAGGGTTCATCCTGGTTTGCTGGGCAACACTTTCTGAAATTTCAGAGCTCAGTTGTGTGAAGGTGAGTTTAAGGTCACTGTGTGAACTACATTACAGTTTTTCTCAATTGTTTACACACTAACACTGGTACTTGTGACACCTGTAACTCATATACCAACCCCCTAAACCAATTCTGCTAAAATACAAGCACATTCCTGCTTTACACTCAGTTTGCTGTTCTAAACCGCACTTTTTTTTCTCTACATTTGGCACAGTCTTCATGAATATAATCTCTTGTGTTTACATGGAACCCACTGCCATTAAAAATGCTGAACGTAAATGTCCTACTATCCACTCTGATTCCTTACATGAGCAAACACATGTTGCACAGTTGTTAAATTAGCAATCAGAGCTTTAGCAATAAAAGGGCCACAGGTGAGCTCTTTTTTTGAAGCAACGGATGCCAACATAGGAGAGAGTCAAGTCAATTGTATTTATAAACAACGGGTCATGAGTTATCGCAAGCCACTTTTCACATAGAGAAGGTTTAAATCGTACTCTTTAAAATATTATTTACAGAGACCCAACAGTTCCCACCATGAGCAGCTCTTGGCGACAGTGACGAGGAAAAACTCCCTTTTAACAGGTAGAAACCTCGAGCAGAACCAGGCTCTGGGTGGGCGGCCATCTGCATCGACCAAGTTGGGTTGAAAGGAGAGGAGAGAGGGGGAGAGGGGAGACAGAACAGGAGGAGAGACAACATAATAATCAGACCAGTAATACAGTTTTTTTTACTATCGCTGAAACACCATTTCTGAATTTAGGGCCCTCTTTGTCAAAACTCTACTCACAGATCCAAAACATACACAAAAGATCTTACATCTCTTGCAAAAGAAAACACTTTATTCAAAACAATGTGCACTCTTCTAAAAAACTTATTTTTCCATGAGAACTTTACCCCCCAAAAAACAAATAAATGGTTCTTTCCACATGCTAACTGGCCCTGGACCCCAGTTCACTACATGGTCGAACTACAGTGGCCTGGATCTCATCTACGACAGTTCTCCTATTTCTTCTGACTCGTCCTCTTCTTCCTCCTTCTCACACTTGTCTTGCTCCTGTTCCTCATTCTCCTCTTCCTTAAACTGTCTCTCCAAAACTGACCTCAATTGATTTGCACACCAAAGAGCAAACCCTTTATCCTATTTATAGTGTTCAAGCTCTGACTCCTAAGTGATCTAATTGGTTACAGGTGTTTTCCCATGTGCATTCTGGGTTCTGATGATAGATTATTGAATGTGATATTTCAATGGCAGTGTTTACAAAACAACACGCACTGGCTTTTAGTTTTGAATGATGTGTTCAGCGTAATGCCTTCTCCTGTAACTATGTGTTTATATAATGTGTCTCTGAGGTGTTTGGGACCAAGTACAATAACTTCAGAGAGGCCGAGCGAGAGGAAGAGGAAGAGCAAGATCAAGGAGAGCCATGATCTCTGATGCAGATGGAATATGTGTCTCCCTTTTCTGCAAGCTATGGAAGTGCAGATATAGCTGTAGAAGCTTTTCAGGGCTGGACTCCCCATGTTAGGTGATAGGGTTATTTTGTTTGTATTACAGTATATTTGTGTGTTTTATATTTGAGTATAAAAACATTATACAAAAGTATTTTATAACAGACTACTGTATATACGTAGTAAGTGTAACATGCAAGCATAAGTCTCTTGATAAGGCATTTACACTAGTGTTTTACATTCATAGTGGTGTTTTACATTTTATACATCAGGGTTCTTTGGAATGTCTATTCATATGATGTGTGTGTTGTTTGAAAATTTGTTTTGAATGTTTCATTTTGCAGGAGATTTGTGGAGTTTTGCGTTTTGTGCGTGTGCTTCTGGATTTGTGTGAGTAAAACGTGTGTAAACAATTGAGGAAAACCATAATAGGCACAGATTTTTAGAGCTGCCGTGAGCGGCTTTGAGAATCAGATGCACAGAATCACTTCGCTTTGGTCCAATGGGACATCAGAAGCACGGAAAAACATCCAGACAGCTGCAGGGTTACAACACTGTGTGTGTGTGTGTGTGTGTGTGTGTGTGTGTGTATGTGTGTGTGTGTGTGTGTGTGTGTGTGTGTGTGTGTGTGTGTGTGTGTGTTGCAATGCTGGGCGGGGTGGGAGGGAGAGCAGGAGGGGTGGTGTTAGTTTGGGGAGTCACGGGACAGATGCAGAGGATTTTTGAATGCCTTTGCAAAATGTTTCTCTTCATCTGTATGTTTTACTTCTTCTTTGCTGTGTACAGTCTTTTGTTGTGATATTCAGTGACTGACAAAGTAGGAGATTTATTTATCCTCTGTGTGTGTATATGTGTGTGTGTGCATGCCAACCATTGCATGAGACCACTGAATAAATATCTCTTCCCCCTGTGTTGATCCCTCTGTTTTCAGAGTTCTGCAAGAAAAGTCACAAACCAATGGGAGATGTGATGTTTACATTAAAGCATTGGTCTTACTTGTACATTTACTCAAGCACGCTACTAAAGTACAAATTTGAGGTACTTGATTATTTTGTTTTTATGCCTCTTTCTACTTTCACTCCAGTGTATTTCAGAGGCAAATATTTTTTTTTACTTTTGTACTTCATTCATTTGAGTAGTAGTTATTTTACAAATTAAGATTTTTGCTGACAAAACATACAAAGAGCTTAGAAGAAATTATGTTTTGTTATAAATTAAACTACTTAACAGTACATACAAGTACAACTGAAATGATTAGTCGATTGACAGAAAGTTAATTGTCAACTATTTTAATAATCGTTTAAGTAATTTTTCATGCACAAATATTTCAAGGTTCCAACATGTCAAATGTGAGGATTTGCTGCTTTTCCCCTTGGAATTATTTCAATAATTTGAATTTTTTTCTTAATAATTTTGAGGGTAGAACTGAAAATTGGACAAAACAAGCACTGTGAAGGTGTCACTTGGAGCTCTGGGTAGTGTGGGCGGCATTTTTACAAACCAAACAATCAATCGATAGGAGCTGTAGCTGAATCCATAATGAATTAGTTGCATCCTTATACTGTGTAAGATTGGTTGAAAATGAGCTGAAAAATACGGAAACACTGCTTTTACATCAATGCATGAGTAATATCTAACATACTGTATAGTCACACAACACAACAATCACAGGGGATATGTTTTTATGTGTTGAGTACTTTTACTTTTAATATCTACTTTTAGTACATTTTCCTGATTATACTTACATACTTTTACTTAAGTAAAATGTTCAGTGCAGGACTTTTACTTGTAACAGAATATTCTATATATATTATAGTTTTAATAGCCAGGTAATTACAAAGCAGTTATTAGCTAGTCCATCGAGCAAATCAACATAATGTCATTTTACAAATTAACATTGCATATCCGGGTTGCAGTAAGAGTTTCTGGTTTTAGACGTGTTTTCAGTATAAGAAACAATTTTCTTCAGACTCAGCAGGAAACATTTACTGCTTGTGTTACTCAGCCTCAGCTGATTTACTATGTCTAAGCTTATATTTCACCATTGAGTACTTTCTTGAGAATGAATCATTGGCCTTCATCAGCAGATATGCCCAATCTGGAGACTCTGTCGTCTAATGTTTTTTTTTATTTTCTCCCATAATCCATATCTGCACCTTAATTCATACACACGCGTTCATATATTATTTTTCAAAGTTTAAGACTAAGAAAAACAGTTTTGTTTTGAGCTTGATGTCTGTTGACTTGTCCAGTAGGTTACAAAAGGTTTTCTTAAGCCCCTTAAGAATTCTGAGAATGTTTTCAACGCATGGATGAGCATGTAATCCTTTATATGAAGAGAAAACATGAAGATCAGCAAAATTGGCGTTATGGGGTTTTCACATGGTATTTTATTTTAAAAGACACAAGGACAAAGTCTATGTGATTTATGATGGTTACCCTGATGTGCCTGATGTACAATATTTTTTATTACATTTATTTGAAAATGTATTATGAAATCATCTTAATCTCTGAAGCACCAAGCGGTGGGTCAGTGTGTAAAAACTAATGTTGTGTGACTCATTGTTCAAACCCACAGGTATTTATTTTAGATTATTTTCAAGACCCCAAATTGTGCAAAGACGGTGGATGAACTTGTGGACATTGGACATCAAAACATTAAGTATTTCAATTTGACATAATATTGGAACTATTGTGATACAGTGTAGAATTTCTTTTTTCGAAAACAATTCAAGAGATGATGTAAATACATGATAAAGAAACAAGAAGGATTATTTTTGAGATTTACACTTTGTCTTGTGTGATGGGAGGACATGGCACCTTGAAATTTGATCTGTCACATTACAAGGAGGAAGAATGCCTCGTGTGGCTGTGTGGTTTCCAGCAGAACTCACTCCAACGGGTAAGTCACTGAGGGAGAAATTAGTTGATTAAACAGTTCCAAAAATGTGAGTTTTTTTAAACATTCCCAGAAATATTAGAACAACATTAAGGGCTGGAGAGGTGTTACAAACAGAGACCCTTCACAAGTTCGAGGACAACATCTGTCTGGCCCAGCAGCCATGTGGCGCAGAGAGACACATCCTAGCCTAGAAATGTGTGCACTCACTCTGGAGACACCCTTGTTCTGAAGTGATTAGCTCAGTTCAAAGACATGAAGTGAGATAATCTTGCACAGTTTGTCTCTCTCTGTCAGCCTGTGTTTCTTTAAATCTTTGCCAGATTTGGAGTAAAAAAAAAAGAAAAAGAATCTTCTTCACATTCAGACTCTATCAGGAGCTGCAGTACAAGCTGTAAAGTTCAAAGTGAGCTTGTTTCCTGTGAGAGAGGATGAAGTGTTTACAGATCAGGAAGAGGTTTACAGTAACTGTCTAACAGTGTCCCTCTGCCAAGGCCACGTAGACTACATAGCAACAGGGACAACAGCACGTCCTCTCCAAACACACACACACACACACACACACACACACACACACACACACACACACAGCAGGGAGACATAAAGCATACAACCATGCGTATAATAGTGATAATGTCTGTTAATGGTTTAATAATATGAGGCTGTGTTAATGACAATAATGATGCACCAGGAATAGTCACCTCCCAAAATAGAGCAGGGGATGGATGTCATTAAATAGACTCCACAGAAAGGTCCTTTGTTCGGTATTTGTGTGTGTGTGTGTGTGTGTGTGTGTGTGCGCGCGTGCCGGCTGGTTTAATAGCAGTGGTGATGGTGTGAGGGGTGGGGAGGTTTAAGAGATTACAAGTGGGTGTGTGTGCATGAGTGTGTCACAAGCACTAAGAGATTATTGTTGTATATTTGTTTCTTTTTTCAAAAATTTTTTAAGAATTGTTGATCTTCAGCTGTTATATTATGTTCACGCTGTGTGGTGACTGCGGCAGACCGTCTGAAAGGTAATGTGCAGAACAACGTGCACACACACATGCAAGCAGATAGTGTCAGTTTGTGTAACAATGTGTGTGTTGCAAACTTTTGAAAACTCTTAACATCACAGAAGATTCAACAGTTAAAGACAGATGAACACATAAAAATGACAAACAGGCCATTTCAAAATAAAAATGACAAACAGGCCATTTCAAAATAAGCTCAGTCATCTTCAGGAAACATTTAAAGGTCCCCACTTGCTCACTGTTACTTAAAAAAGTAGAAAGTAGAGACGTTTATCATCTGAAACAAGTGGTTTATTGTTGTAGGTGCTGTAGGGTTTGCTTGTTTTTATCTACCAGTTACTTTATACTATTGTAACGTATCAGTCATAATAACAAGTTTGACAAGTTCAATCTTTTTCAGCAAAGTAACTAACTATAGAATTCCTTATTGTGTTGAAAAATTCAACATTTTCAAATGAAATTCAGTGAAAATATAAAATCGTCCAACAAGTACCTGAATGGTTTGTGTCAGTTCTTGGAGGGAGCAGATGTCAGGCAGTGTGTGTATCTTGTGCTTTGAAGTAAGACCCTGCAGGGGTTCCCATGACAGCAGTGCGCCACTGAAGCTTTGTCAGAGGAGACCACTCCTCTTGCATCTGTGTCATCAGCCAGGCATCATCAGCCCAGTGACCAAAGAAGTATGTTATTGTTGTTAAAGAGCTGGAGTAAAGCCGGACACTGGTTAAAGCCTTGTGCATTTTCAGGAAAATTATATATATATATATATAAAAAAAAAAAGTCCATGCGTGCACTTCGGCGAGCCGGAGAGGGAAGGATGCTCGTGCCTCTGCTGTGATTGGCTGTCCCTGCAGCCTCCCGGCTCGTGGCTATAAAAGCCCGGACAGTCCCTCGGCGCGTCAGAGCGCAGCTGCAGCGGGGAGCGGAGGACCGGGACGCAGGGCGGGACACACCGGACACAGCGTCAACTTCCACAAAGAAATCGCAATCATTCAAAAAGAAAAAAAAAAGAAAAAAAAAAAAAAAAAAAGCACCAGGCCAATTAGTGGAGCTCTGCTGGAATATTGATCGGAAAACTTTAACCTCGACCACACCACGACGCCGCGGTCCGGTGAGTTTACAGGGACAATGATGTCACCGACTGTGATTGAATGAAACGCTCAGTTTCATTTGAAGTAGTTAAGGAGTGGTTAGATTTTGTGAACTTTGCCGAGATGCAGCCACAGTCACAAGACTTACATTACTGCGCCTCTTTTGACAAATCACTCCTGAACAGTAGGGGAGACCGGGGGTGGTTGTAACACTTGTGGTCCCAGCACCTATAACCTGCAGAATCTCTGTGTTAGAGCTCTCAAATTTTGACATAAAGTGCCCTTGTTTGTCTACTAAAAATGGCATTGTTTCCAACTTCTCCAACTATATCACAGAATTTATTAACTGCTGTAAAATACAAGGAGTTCCATTGTTACAACCGGCCAGACTACCTGGGGAAGTTGTAACACAACCCGGGGGAAGTCGTATTAATGCGAACAGAATTAAAAATTGAGACATTTCCAAAAAATATAGTGTGCTGACTTTTAAATGACTTTAAGAAGGACTGTAATCCACAAGAATGAGCTGTTGCTGATATGAAGAATGGTGTCAGTGACTACTGCCCTTATCCTAAAAACACTTTTTCCTACTAAGCTGTGTATGTGGCTAATGAAAATCAATATTCCACTAATATTCCTGTTTACATCCAACCTTGTATACACTCTATGGTTAATATCAAAGTCCTGTAAAATGTTTAAAAGCAGGTGTGTTTCTCCTTCTGACCACCTTCTGTGGGCTTTACATTTGAGCATGCATCTCTACCCCAGTCTGGCAAGCTGCTGGCTAGTTGGTTAGTGTACAACAGGGGTCTCAAACTCAATTTACCTGGGGGCCGCTGGAGGCAGAGTCTGAGTGAGGCTGGGCCGCATCAGGTTTTCCACAAGAAAAGCTTTGTTTAAAAAAATTCCAATCTTCTCAAATCTCTTTATTTTTATTCGCGGGCCGCACTAACATTAAACTTTCATATTAAGGCGGGGGCCACAAACTATCGTCCCGCGGGCCGCAATTGGCCCCCGGGCCGCGAGTTTGAGGCCTCTGGTGTACAACATACAGAGCTGACCATAAACAGGAAAACGGGCCAGGTGCCGCAAACTGCGGGAAACCCCAGTTGAGACGCATGTTCTGAATGCACTGTATACATGTCCAAAGAATGCTCCCATAACCAGAACAATATCTGCCAGCCTATATCTTAATCAGAAAATGCTACATTTGGAATAAGGCCTAATTCCAAATGGAATATGTTGTTTACATTACCCGTATCAAATTTGTATTCAAAGTTTCATATATGGAATAATGGTGGAATATTACGTGCATGTAAATATAGTAATTGTGTTTGTTGCCCCGGACAGTGGTGCTGATCCTTTTTTAAATTTAAAAGAGCTTTACTTAGAGAACACCAGCTATGCAGTGAACAAAAAAGTGCTTGTGTGTAATCAAAATAAAAAAAATCCCCAAAAAATACTTTCACTTGAAAATCAGTGTTTTGGCTGTAAAAACTGCAAACTTCTTCACACAGTCATGAAATTTCGCATTAACGGTCAGGGAAGAATTGTCCTACATGGAATTAATCATATGACTCTAAGGTCACCCATTTATGGTTTAAGTGGTGCAGTTACAACCATCCCTTTGTTACAACCATCCCCGGTCTCCCCTAGTGTACTGGTGCAATCTATCTATCTCTCTATCAGTCTGTCTGTTTTTTGGTGGAATCTGTGTGTGAATTTACTCAGCTAAATTACAGGGTTGATGATTTTATGAACTGCATCTTTGCATCTTTGAGCACTATTTCACAGTAGTTGCAGAATGACAGGGTCGCTGGTCAAATATAGCTTATGTTGTTCAGACAATGTAGAATTTCATACTTACAGCCATTAAAACACATTCAGTGTCAGTGAACTTGTTGAATGTTTTATAACCTATTTAAAGTCGATGTGTTGGGCTGTAGGGCCTCAGGGATGCTCTCATACCATGACAATATTGTTTTCATGGTGTTACACGGATGAAAATAGAAGTCCTACTTTGTTGCAGCTCGAACCATCTTAGTGTGATTGTGCTGATCTGTCCATACCAGTCACACAGTTTGCACAACCTACAGCTATGTGCAGCTTATGTGTTGGCCTCAGGGTGTGCTGCCCTTGTAATGACATATTTATATAAAAAGAATGAAACTTTGTTCAATTCACAGACTTTTTAACTTATAAAGACAGGATTTATTGGGTCTTTTCACTGAGGAGGCCACTAAGCTCCAGGAAACTGGCAGAAAAAAACTATACTTCACACTTTGACAAAGAACCTAAAATGAGGCTATAAACTTTTAATTGTCACATCTGTGTATTTAAGTGCAGTGGAGCTGAATCTCAGCTTGTATTTTTCATTTTCTCCGCAATTTTTCAAAAACAACAGTGTGATGCTGTGTGAACTGGTGTTTGCATTTTTACTCACATGCAGCATTCCTGTTATGACCATAAGGTGTTCCTATTATTCCAAAGTGGAGACAGGGGGGACAGGAACAGGAAGGAAATAACAGGAACACCTTGCAATGTCAATACAACACTGAAAACTACAAGCTCCAAAATAAGGAACTCACTTTCACCAGTACATTGTCAGCTTCACATATAGGATTTGTTGCTTAGATTTTACAGTTGTTTGTGCACTTGTGCCCTGGATTATAGTTTTCCTGTCATATTTAACTTATCAGTGGTGGAATTTAAGTATTTCCACTTTATGGTAGTTGATAATTTTACTCCACTACATGGAAATATTGTACTTTTTACTACATATAATAGGGACATAAAATGTTAAACCAGTAGTACCCCATCTTTTTGGCTTGTGACCGCTTATATATGGTGTCTAGTTTGGGCCCATTATCTTGTTTCAGATGTCTATGAGTTGTATTTCAGTGTTTTTTTTTTTTTTTTAAATAACATATTTAGAATGTTTATTATTCTATTAGTCTATGAGTTGTTATCAGTTTAACCAAAGATACACTTCCCTTCTAAACTTCTCACATGGTTAAATTACTGTTTAAATGAAACCATGTGAGAAATTTAAAGGGGAAATGACTGAGTCCCAAAGAGGTCCAATTATCCAATATTTCACAAAAAAGCAAAAATTAGAGAAAAGTAAAAGAAAAGTATGTATGATGTTTTTTTTTCTGGTAACCCTTTGGATGGGCCCTTGCCCAAGTTTGGGAACCACTGGACTAAACTAACTAACTGTATATAAAGTAGTTCAAATTAACTCCACCTTGAGCAGCTACAACAGTAAAATGCATCAGTATTAATGCTCTAATAATGTCGTATATAAGAAATATGTCAGTCATCTGGGATATTTTACTGCAGAGCCAGTACTTTTACTTATGATTCTTTAAGTTAATTTTGCTGATAATATTTATGTGCTTTTACTTAAGAAGTGTTTTAAATGGTGGACTTTTATTTGAGTATTTTAACAATGTAGTATTGGTACTTTTACTTAAGTGAATGGATCTGAGTGCTTCTTACACCACTGCAACTAAAAACATGCAAGAATATGGTACATTCTGGCACAGGAATTATTTGCTACAGAAAATCCATGTGGTTTAATAATCTTGCAAAATGCAGAATTATGTTTTCACCTGGTTATTTAGCTACATTATTAAACTTCCATTTTACCAGCTCAGGATCAAAGTCACATTTAGTTCTTTCTAATTTCATTAATGGACATTTGTTTTTTTGGTGTTCAGTGGATTTATAACATGAAGAAAATACTGAACTTTTATTTTGCATTGCAAATCATCCACCCTCCCCACATCTCCCCGTCATCTCTGTGTTTTACTGCCTCTCTCCTTGCCTCCAGGTCAGTCTCATGACTCCCGTCCTCAGGCATTTACCTCAGCTCTCACTCTTTCCCCTTGTCTAACTTGGCCTTTCCTGTGCTTTCATTTTTTCTACCATTGTTCTTCTAAACGGTGCAGTAGATCAAACTGTCATCCATCTCAACTTTGAACTCTTTTATTGCCATTCTGTTCTTGCATTTCTGTGTTTATTTCCCCCCACTTTTTCAACAAATTTTTCTTACTTCTCATGCTCCTCTTCACGCCCTTTCCTCCCACACACAAACACACATTTTCTGACCACCTCTCGTATCCCCTCCACTTCCGCTCTGCTGGTTGCCAACTTTCCACCTCTTTCTTCCTAAGATGTGAAGCCAGCGGAGCTAAAGGTTGGAGATGTTTTCTAAAGTAAAATCTATTAGATTAGGAGGATCAGCCCAATTAAAACTCAGCTTTCCTATTAGATCAGACAACCCTGCCCTAACATGGCCTAATGAGGTACCATGTTATACAACACAAAGGCATAATTCAGATGATAGAGAGGATATGTATGGACAGTGGCCAAATTTTTCAAAACTGATTTCTTGTGATATGTGTGAGTTCATCCATGTGATTTTTTCTTTGTGTGAACAGAACAAGCCTCTGTGTTCTTGAGCCAAATGCAGCTATGAATGCCAGTTGTGTTTGAGAGAGAGAGAGTGTGTGCATGAGTGTGGGTGTGTCCGGTGTGGAAGTGTAAGCACATTCTCAGATTTGTGATCAAAAAGCATTTAAGTGTAAACTAAGACCTTTGCCTTTCCAAACCTTGGTCAAGAGGTTTGCACATCTGCTTAGGAATGCAGAGATTGTGTATGTATGTGTGTGTGTGTGTGTGTGTGTGTGTGTGTATGTGTGTGTGTGTGTGTGTGTGTGTGTGTGTGTGTGTGTGTGTGTGTGTGATTGTGTGCCCTGATAACGTGTCTCTACAGATATTGTCGCCATCGACAATTATCTCATTTATCTCGAGAGATACCCCAGGGCATTCTGGGGGGTACACATGATTCTTGAAAGACTCAGAGCCTAGCTAGGGTCCACTGTGAGAGACAGAACGTATCTCTGTCACACACACAAGCACACACACACACTGGACACACAGAAGCACTGTTCCTCATCCAACCTATAACCTCTGTTATCACTATTCCATTTGTCTGTTTTATGTTTCATTGCTCTCCTCCTCCTTTCTGTTCATTTCACCCTCTGTCCTTGGTTTTATATACTTTTCCATTATACAAAAATCCATCCAATAGTTGTCGAGACATTTCACTCAAAAGCATAATGGTGCCGCTGGAGGAAGAGCCAAGGGATCACCAAAGTCATTACGGTTCATCCTTTTGCAACCATTAATGACTGAACAAAATTCCATTTCGTAGATGTTAAGATATTTCACAGGATAAGTGTAAACTCTGACCTGCTGGTGGCACTATAGAGAAAGTCAGAAGGATTCATTCTCTGGGGACCATGAACGTCACCATTCATGTCACTCAATACTTGGTGAGATATACGTGTAACTGTTTATTGTGTTAGTGTGTAACATGATGGTTTGTCTACTTTCTCTTCAGGACCAACACTGCCTGGCCCGGAGCACGACCCAGTGTGTGGATGGTCGTGAGTGTGTGAATATGTGCCTGTGAGTGCCTCTAAGTGTGTGTTCGTAGACTGCAGCGTGCCTTCGAGTGAGCGAGCGTCTTGCCGTGTGAGTTCGAGGCTCCTGTGAAGATGAGGGCCGTGGCTCTGCTGTGTCTCCTGATGGCCGCTGAGGTCGGAGCCTCTCGGTTCGTCCGCGACTCCCAGGGCGGCGCCGAAGCTTCAGAACCCTCCAAGAACAACGCCTCCGTCCTGCTTCCGCCCCTACAGCCGGGCCGGCCGCGGGGCTCCTTCCCCCCCATGTGCATAAAGCCCACGGAGATCAAGTACGCCTTCAAGTACGTGAACACCATCGTGTCCTGCCTGATCTTTGTGGTGGGGATCATCGGCAACTCAACGCTGCTCAGGATTATATATAAGAACAAGTGCATGAGGAATGGACCCAATGTCCTGATTGGCAGCCTGGCACTGGGGGACCTGCTTTATATCATCATCGCCATCCCCATCAATGTGTTTAAGGTGACCACATTTATCTTTTGAGTCTGTCCATCTGTATTTGTTTCCAGTGTTTGCTGTATGTGATTGATGATCTCTGCCAAGTCCGTAGTTCAAAGCCACTCAACATTTTTGAACTGATGTTGTTTGTAACATTTCATCAAGTCATTACATTAAATGGATTTGTCTATTTGATCTATAGAAAATGATAAGATGCAGCTTTTGCATGACGTGACATCTCAATGTCATTTCACACAGCATGAATAGGCATAACTTTAAATTAATTCAATTTATTACCCATCCCTGGGTCTGTGTCTAATTTAATATGACTTTGATCCAAAGTATTTTCCCCACACTGCACTTTTAACAGTTATGGGTAAGCTGTTTGCAACGCCTTTTCTTGGCAAATCCTGTGGTAAGCTGTGGTTTATTTATGAGTTTATTGCTGCGGTTTGTCTCTACATTCAGTGTCTTGTGGTTTTCTTCGTTACCTTTTCCAATATAGACCCTGTAGACCTTTCCACCTATACTATAAGCAATAATTCAAACTAAAAAAACTCAATAAAAGGAGACGTGAGCAAAAAGTTAGGGACGACTCAAGTGTTGGGATTTGAGGGAAAACTGCATCTTTGTTTTCCTCACTTGCCTTGTGTGTGCGAGGGGAAACCATCCAGTGGGCTCGGGTGTAAATGCAGCCATTGCCAAATGTGCGACTCATACTGGAACTGTGTTCTAGTCAGAAGTTCCAAAAACAAAACAAAACTTGTTTCATTTTCATTTATATATATATATTTTAAATCTGATAGGATTCACTTTGATTGAATTAAGGTGGAATGCTGCATTTTATCCAGGCAAATCTGAGTAATAGTCACTCTGATTCATATTTTCTTTGCATGCATTTCAGGTGCATGTGACAACCCCAACTCTTTTCATAAACAGTAAATGTGTTTTAAGATGATGTTAAGATTTAATGAGAAACAGGATCTGCTGAATTGAGTTGTGGTTTTGAAAATCGGAAGGTAGTACAATTTAGGGATTACTTGCGACATAACTGCAGATTTCTGTGGCTGACAACAAAGCACTCCACAATAACCAAATGTGTAGCCTTATTTGTTGTTGAAGACACTGTCCTGATGCTGAACTGACTTTACAACCCCTGGGAGGAAGACTTTAGCAGTGAGGATGAACACAGTCTTGTTGATTTTGGCTGTAGCTGCAACAGTAATAGTGGAAGACATTAGGAGGGCACAACCTTTACATGAGCCCTAAAGACGTCTGTCCATGAGCGCACACAGGGGGACTCGTCTTAAATGTCTCTCATTACAAATATCTTTCCTCTCTGTCTGCCTCCGTTATTTTCCCCTGCAGCTAATAGCCGAGGACTGGCCGTTCGGCGTGTACGTCTGTAAGTTGATGCCGTTCATCCAGAAAGCTTCGGTGGGAATCACCGTCCTCAGCCTGTGCGCCCTCAGTATCGACCGGTAAGTGGACTTCAGCACTGCACACACGCGACCAACTTTAGTGCTTAAAGCGGCCAATGTAAACATCTGTGTTTGTATGGCGTTTGTGTAGCTACCATGCAGTGACGTCATGGAGCAGGGTGAAGGGGATGGGGATCCCTCTGTGGAAAGCAGTGGAGGTGACTCTGATCTGGCTGGTTGCTGTGATGCTCGCCGTCCCTGAGGCACTGGCATTCGACATGCTGGAGATGCCGTACAGAGGCAACAAGCTGCGCGTGTGTCTGCTGCATCCAGAACAGACCACCAGCTTTATGAAGGTAGGCACTTGATTAGATGTGTGTGTCTTTAGGCAGAGGTATTTTTCAGTAAAAATAATTATGCACAATGTAAAAAAAATCTGTTTAAAAGTAAGGTCACTCATTTAAAAACTTAAGGAAAAGTATTATATTATTATTATTATTATTATACTTATTATTTTAATGGATTATTATTTCTAATGTATTAATGTGTAAAGCAGCATTTTATTGCTGTAGTTGGTCGAGGTGGAGATAATTTTAGCCCAGTACGGCTGGGTAGTTTAACTGAACAATCAGATTTTAACTATATCTGTCAAACAAATATATTGGAGAAAAAGTACAATATTTGCCCCCTGAAATCATGAACGCATACAATGGAAGTACTCAAGTACAAGTACTTAATTACCATATGTAATATGGTACTTTAGTAAATTAACTTGGTTACAATCCACAACTACCTGTTAGTTACATGTATGCAATTATTGCACATATGCACCGCTAAATACTATTGTCAGCATGTTAACATGCTCACATTGACCACACAAACACGCTGCTGTTCACCAGGTTTAATGTTCACAGTGTTCACCATCTTAGTTAAGCCTGTTTGCGTGATAGCTTAATAACATTTTTCTAATGAGCATTTAACACAACAAGCTTGCATGCTTACTGTCCAGCTGGTGTATCTGTACGCTGGGCATCACCCTAGTTTTGTGTGTTTGTTACCATTTTATAATTAGAACCAAACACAAAGTACAGCTGAAGATGATGAAGATTAGTTTTGCAGCTATTTTTATTTACCAAAGTTTTAAACAACTCTGACCTGATTATGGCGCTGGAGGGAAAGTGAGAGGATCATCAGTCAGTAGGCTTCATTTTCTGGACACCATGAATGTCTGTCCACATTTTCATGGCAAACCATTCTGTTCAGTAGTTGTTGGGATGTTTCAGTCTGGGCCAAAGTGGTGAACCGACTGACTCACATTTCCATTCCTACGCTGCTAGCCTGGATAAAAAATTACTCCTGACATCAGCTGGGCTCAGTGAAAAAAGAGATTGTTGATCTAAAAATTACTAAAAATATCTAAAAAAGTTGACGATGAAATATGTGTATAACTAAATGAATTACATTCTAAAGACCTTAAAAAGTTGGATACTCTCATCTTCCTTTCACAGAAACATGATCAGAATAACTCTAACTTGGCATAGATTGTAGTAATGTGTCACTTCAAAATCTTCAATAGGGATTGCATGTTATTTTCCCACAAGCATATGGTCAAAATATCCTGCACACTGATTTAGATCTCTCTTTTAAGGCCAAGTTAGGGGAAAAAATGGATTTTGTTCAACATGCACCTGTGTTACTTTGAAGTACTTGTCAACAGAATGGTTCACTTCAAAGCGCAGTGCCTGAACAGCAACAATGCAATTAGTGTGTTTATTTAATCAGGATTTCTTTTTCTCTTTTTCAAACTCTGCCAACAAAGGAATTGCAGGACATGGGGAAAATAAAGCATAAAGCTGCTATGTGTTTTCCTGTATAATCTGTCATTTTCAGTGAATTGAGCTTAATGTCATTAGAACAAAGACATAATTCAGCCTGAGCTGGTGGACTACTTTGAGAAGAACTGTTTTTTCGACTTGAGTGAATTGATAAACTGTACTCAATTCACCCAAAATTAAATTTTCCAGAAGGGCAAAAAGTACTACAAAAGGACCAAAACCAAAACAAGTCTCAACCTAATTTAACGTATTTACACCTAATTTGAAGTTCTGGAAGTGCACTAACATCTCTCTAAATTCAATCCAGACCAACACATTTTTATAAAAATATAAGAGAACTAGATTGAAATTTAAGGATGTTTTTGTCCAAAGGAAGTCCTGTAGTTCAGTTAGAAAATCTCTCAAAAACATGCAATGTATGTTTTGCTGGGTTACGTTTGACTGGGTCTCTTTCTTGTTCCAGTTCTACCAGGATGTGAAAGACTGGTGGCTGTTTGGCTTCTATTTCTGCCTCCCACTGGCCTGCACAGGAATCTTCTACACACTCATGTCCTGTGAGATGCTCAGTCGCAAAAAAGGCATGCGCATTGCACTGAACGACCACATGAAACAGGTATACAAGCAGATGACTGCCGCGCTCGACCACTGCACCGCTGTAACTGTAAGACAAAGACAGAGGCACTCAGTAGCATCAATATTTGTCTTTGTGTGTGTAGCGGCGGGAAGTGGCGAAGACGGTGTTCTGCCTCGTGTTGATCTTCGCTCTCTGCTGGCTTCCCCTACATCTCAGCCGTATTCTGAAGAAAACAATCTATGACCAAAATGACCCCAACCGCTGTGAACTGCTCAGGTAGGCACGCAGATACAGTATGCGACGCAAATACACTGCAAATGTCATGAGAGCCCATTGTTCTCTGCTCTGTGACTTCCTGTAGTCTCTACTGTCAACTTTGCCCTTTTCCCCTACCAGCTTCCTGTTAGTGATGGATTACATCGGCATCAACATGGCCTCCCTAAACTCCTGCATTAACCCGATTGCCCTCTACTTTGTCAGCCAGAAGTTTAAAAACTGCTTCCAGGTAAGAGGGCACACGGAGGCACAAACATATATGGTATTATTAGAAAAATACAGTCAACACAGAGGAAATAACTGGTGTGTGTATGTGCGCGTGTGTGTTCTTGTCTCGTAGTCTTGCCTGTGCTGCTGGTGCTACCGAACATCTCCCCTGGATGAACGAGGTTCGGGAGGACACTGGAAGGGCTCTTGTCACGGGAACGGACTAGACCGCTCCAGCTCCCGCTCCAGTCAGAAATACACAAGCTCTTCATAAGCACACACACAAACACACTCTCACCACACACCTCTTCTGCCAAACCCACATTCCCATCAGCTCCCATCGCAGGGAGAAACAGCGCCGTCACTGCCAACAGACCGGCAATCAGATCCGAGTGAGGGGGGAAAAATGGAGCGAGGTAGAAGTCACTTCTACAGGACTCACAAAGGATCCGAACTGATGAATGAAGTAACAGGACTGTACCTGTTTGGGCTGTAATACTAACTGCAGAAACTATGATGAAACCAAAGCTACATAAAATCTGTTCATACTCCGACACCGAGGCTTGTGTAGAGGACTAAAAGTTTCTCAGTGGACCATCATGCTAAATACATTTACAAAGAATGTGTATTAAAGCCACATGTAAATTTATGTACAGGATTAGCTACTTGCAGATTGTAGACCTATGATTATATCGTATCTAACCTTAGTGCTTCATGTATGAATAACAGCACTGATAAGTACTGCTTGTTGAAGCTTCAATACCTCATGGGGAAAAAATAGAGGGAAAATTTTACCCCAGGTTATTTTCCAGAAAGCCTCAAACTGGAGTCTTTTTTCATAAAAATGCACGAGTTTGTGTCTGCTTATGAACACGATCAGTAGCTGATTACCTGCCAATCAACCGTGTGTTGTCACTGAGCTCCTCAAAGCCCATGTGCCCTGGTGACATCATACCAGAGTAAAATGGGGCCCACTGTCTGTCTTACACCCATGTGGAGTGTTGAACATTGGACATCTTTTATCTGGAAATCATCGCCGCTTGAACTCATGTGGAGGGCAGCTGTTGTCCGACAACGCTGACAAACACCAGATGATTCCCATCATGCTACACAGAAGAGGTCATTATTAGTGCTATATTATTGCAGTATTCATGCTGTTGTAAGTGGTCTTTGTTTCCACTGTGTATAAAGCCTTAACCTGTCTCTTACAATGTATGGTAGCTTTTATTTTTCTAAGAAAATATCACAAAACACGTAAAGCTTGTTTAATCTTCCAACATGAGGTATCCATGTATTATTTCCAAATTTCATCTTCATCACTGAGTTACATGTTACATGTTCCTGTGGCTGGAAATTACTCACTTCTAAGAGCTGCTTGAGGAATACATTTTTAAAATTGACCCATTTAAAAGCATTAGGAAAGAAGGAGAAATCCTGTACAGCTGGATGTTTTTAAAAAGTGCATTTTTTTTTAAAAGTGAACGTTTTTAGTGGAGATTACATTTAAGTACTTAATAATCATAGAAATTATTTAGTTATATTCATAATTTCCATTCAATATATCATTTGTGAAGCAAATGCAAGCTACAGATGGATCTGGAAGGATATGTGTGAGATCAGCACAGTAATAGAAATTCGTTCCCAATATTTTAAAAGTCAGACATGAGGATAAGCTGCAGAGTTTGCCTGATAGTAGGTCTCCAAGCCTAATTCTATCAGAGAGAAGACATGGATTGCGTGGTTTTAGGATTATCTTTTGGGAAAACCTGCACATCAAAATTCATTGCAAGCAAACTTTAAAGCTAAATGAATCAAAGTTCATCAACACTGGCAGTGATGAGAGATATACTGGTGATACAAGCACAAGATGAAAACTGTTGATCTGGTATCTTTTTTTTTTTTGCCTCTCAGTACATTGTGATGTGGTGTTGGAAACAATGTGTATATTGAACTAATAAGAACACTGAAGCTTTTTTAAATGGACTTGATTTAAGTAATAGAATATATAAATGTTACAAAATATTTCCTGTGCCACTATCTTAGAGTCTGCAATCCTATCAGCTGATCATGCAGTATGTAACTCATTAACTCATTTCTATTTATGCCATCTTCGGTGTGCTTTTAGCTACATCTAAAAGCGCCTGTGTACTGGAAGGTCTGAGCACCTTTGTGACTGTCTTTATAGAGGGACATTGAGAAGTAATGTGAGGAAGAAGATGGAATATAATGTGAATATTGGCCCTGGTGTTTTAAATTGCATTTATATTGTACTTATTTGCTGAGAGTATGTAGTAATAAATATTATTTTATAGTCTTTTGTGCTGTTGTATTTGACTTATTTACTACAATTAAGTTTTGTATTGTATTGTATGTATGTATTTAGGGTCATTTCTGGTCACTAGTGATGTAGTCTCATGGTTACTGACATATTTACATGTTGCACAATATATCTGTATATTAAAGGTTCCCTGTGGAGTTTTTGACCTCTAGTAGTGCTATGGAGCTGTTTTTCCTATGAGTGGTTCACCATTTTATCTATCACGTAGGTGACACGATACACATCCCTGCCAATGGTTTCACATTATTCCACGACTGACAGGTGGTGGTAATGTGCAAAGATATGCAACAATGCGCCGGCAAAGGCAGTGAAGAAGAAGACTGCTAGTAAGCACACATGGATGTAAAGAATGCTGGATTTAAAATACTTTATACATCAGCTTTATAAATGTTTTATGTGGAAGGAAACACATTCAATACATTTGTTAGGGCTAAAAAATACACTCAATGTGATTTGGTGAGTAATACTGAATGTAAACATAACTTTTGTTATGTGCCTTTAAGTAGTGAACTCCACAGGGCACCTTTTAGTTGTGCCTTTGGGAAAAGATACATTGTTTCCACTGTTTTTAGGGCTTTCTGACGTTTTCTGTAAATTTTTCATGTAATGTGCTTTATGTCTCTCTTGTTATCTAATTACCCGAGCACTAGACTACTTTCACAAATGCTCAAAAGTTCCTTGACTGCCCCTTTAAAATCTGAGAACAGCTGTGTTTTGAGAGACTGGTGCACTCTTGACAGGATGTAAAATAACAGTTTATTTGTTATTAACAGCCTGTCAAAGGTTTGTGTCACGGGTTTCATGTCTTGAGGAGAGGTTCCATTTGGTTTACATCTGATTTCAGAGAATGTGCATCAAGAGAAAGCATGTCAAAAGTGTTACAATGACCTTTTAAAAGGCATTTCCTGGGCTGAAATTATTGCTTTAGACAACTAGACATTAGGCGCCAGAGGCCAGTTCCAAGAAGCAGGTTTACGGAGATTACTGCTGATCAAATCTCAGAACAGATTTTTTACCTTCAGTTCATGTTACAGATTTGAAGTTCAGTCGTTTCCCCAGAGTAAAGTCGTGTCTTGGAACCAGCCACAAGTTCAACTTCCTTATATATTGGCGGTTGTTATATTTTCTGATTTTCTCAGAGTACAAGGTTTTCTTCTGAGGTTCGATGTCCACGTTACAAAGATTATTTAGCAATACTGGAGAAAGATTTTGTTGGGGTTTTTTTTCTTGTAACGTCACAAACCACACAGAACTGGCTGTAGTCAATTATCTACGAAGTTAAACCCTGAGGACAGACACATACACTGCTGCATTAATGAATCTCTATGCAGGATAAACAAAAATCTGAAATAATTACATGAAATTAAATCATTAAACCAACAAATCTGTAACAGTCAAATTAGCAATAAAAATTAGCAATAAAAAGCACCCATATTCCATTGAGTACACTCACAGGTTTACTTGCTCTGGTTTGACCAGTATGTTGGCAAGGGTTTTAAACTTTGATTATTATAATTCTTCTTCAGTTGTGTTACTGTTAAACTTAGAATTTACTATCATCCAACAGTGGCTGTGGTTCAGCACTTCACGTAATTTCCCCCAATTTTTCACTCTTTTTGGCTTTAGCACCAGGTGTCTTTATGAATCGACGCTTACAGCTAAAACTGGACTTGGCCATTTTTCTGCAACATTAAAGTAATAGTTTGACATTTTGAAAAATATTCTTTATTATTCGCTTTTGCTTATTTGCTGTTTTACCAAAAGTTGGTTGAGAAGATTGATACCAATCTCATATCAATCCATTAACACCGAATATGAACTACACCCTGGTCAGCTTAGCACAAAGACTGGAAGCAGCTCGCTGGCTCTGTCCGGAGGTTATAAACCCCCGTTAAACCACGTGGCATTTCACGCTGCAGTGGTGCTGGTAGGCAGATTGTGTTGTGACAGTCCTTGTGCTTCATATTTACCCTACAGACATGAGCGTGGTATTGATCTGTTCTGTTCATCTAACTCTGTAAGAAAGCAAATAAGCACATGTTCCCAAAATGTCAAACTATTGCTTTAAATAAGGGAAAATCAATCGGTTCCATCATATGAATAAAAGTAGTATAGTTTGTCAAATATGAGTCATAGTTGCTGTTTTCCTCAAACGATGTCGTACCCACAGAGGCAGCCATGCAGGAATATGTGACTGACACACTGGGGTGTGGTTAACCTCAAATAACTTTAACCTCATTATTTACACTTGTCTCCTCTCATTTTTCTTTTCCATCTTCCTGGCACTGTATGAAGTCCCTCACACCACATTCCTCTGCTAATAAGGACATTCTAGCTTACACTTCTTTGTTCACCCGTTGAAAACACTGCTTCAAAGGACAGATGAGAGCAATTTGGTGTTGAGAATCTCATCACTTTAGGTTTGGACATCCTTCAAACAGTGTTACATAAGAAGTTATGAAAATAAATATTACAAGTCAAGTCAACTGGCTGAGTGTTATTTATGTTATAAATCTTTCCATGAAATAAAAAAAAAAAGAAAATTAAGAAAATTAAAGTCTTCTTAACATCTTACATTTCTCTCAATAATCATTCCAAAAACTCAGGAATGATGAACACAGGACTGATACACATTTATCATACACATTTATGATATATTATACACCACTTCCAACACAACACAAAAAAGAAAACTTTACAAATGTTTGAATGTGACATGATTGACCATACTCTAACTAGTAGATATATATATTTTTTTAAAAAGGGACAAGTCAAGGTAACATTTTTACAGTTTGTTTGTAGAAGCTGTGTGTGACAGCTTCAAAGCTGCACATATGTGATGGTCTTCATTCCATAGGTGGCTCCTGCCGCTCTTTGAACTCACTGACTCTTGCCTGGAACAAAATAAAAGAAAATGTAGTCAGAAGTGGAGACCGTGTGGAGAGTGTCAAATTTTATCAATGCTGGCTGACTTTCCTTTCACCGTGGCAATAATATGGAGCCAACCAGACAACCTTCCTGTGTCCCACATGAAAATAATATATTTCCATGTGTTCATGGTTCCCTCCTTGCTTGCCTTCCTCTGTAGAGAGGTCGGGCCACCGGCTTGTCAGCTTTTGACAAGAAGCATACACAGGAGGATGACTGATTATGCTCTCTGCCCAGTAGAAGTCTGCAAGCCCACCGGGTCCCGACACGCTGGGTCGATTTGGGCCCGTGTAATGCTCTGCTGCTCAGTACACCAGCCTTCCATACCACTTAGGATCAGCTGCCATCCAACTTTGTTGGGGAGCTGACAGAAAATGCTTATGAGCTTGTGACTAATCTGTAATCCATTTGAGGCAACTGATTTACTCATGTACTGATTTAAAGTAATTTATTATTTTTCTATATGGACTGAACAAACAGCTAACCCAGAAATCAAACAAACCACTGTTGGCCATTTTTTCTTAGTAAGAGACAGGTGACACAGGCCTACCTGAAATGTGTTGAGAACATGTTGACAAACGTCACTGAGCTCATTCAGGCCCCTCCGCAGCGGCTCTGTGGCTGGAAGTCCCCCTGAAACAGACAGCAGATACATCTCAACAAAACCACCACAACAAATATTAATCGCAAAAACAACCACGGGTCAATCATCTCTCCAGGACTCAGCAAAAGTTGGACAGATTGTGAGTTTTCATCCTGTTCCTCAAACAGCTGTCTAAGCCCACAAAGTTCTCACCAACACTTGTATTTTTACATTCACTGATGATGTAGGCAGTCATGATGATGGCAAAGTTACTAAAAAAAAAAAAAAAAATCAAGAAACCAAGCAAGAGGGAGGTGCTGTTCAAGGGGCCCGCAATTTACAACATGGGATAATTTTCTCTCTCACTAATGGAAAAAAAAGAGAACATAATTGCAAACCATGCATGAGCATGCAAGAGCCATGTGGGACCCTCAAATCTATCTACAATTTGCAATTGACAATCATTTTTGAAACATGACAATGACACTGATTGTAATCTGTTAGGAGTCCCTTTCACAGATACACTGCGACCCTGAAATTTTCTGGACACTACTGGAGGAACTGTATGTGAGAAGGCAAATGTCCGAATCAGTTGGACCGGACTTTTAACCGACTTTACCCTGCCAGCTCCCTAGTACAAGGTCTTTGTCATGTCCAATTGAGCCCATGTTTGAATAGAGCCAGTCATTGTCCGGAGAATTCACAGCGAGCGAGTGGCGCGTTGATGACCTCCAGCAGTCAACTCTCCTCTCCACCACAGCTGCTGTATTTTACACCTGAGGCTGGTGCTGGATAGATGCAGCCAGCTACGCTGCATTGTTTTGACCGGACCTGAACGCTCCCATGTGAAGCGAGCCCTAATGGGAGAGAAGACTTCCTGTGATTTTTCGTAAAATAAAAGCAGAAGTTTAATTTCTGGTGAAAATCTTAAAAACGCTGGATTACAACCGCAGCATACTTTTTGCTTCATGTTCTGCCTCCTCCAGCCCTCGCCTAAACCAAACAAAGTATTTCAGTAAGTGATAACGCATCTCACAACAGTTTCCTGTTGTGTGCTACACAACAGGAAACTACAGCTTAGGTAAGCACTGGTTGGCAGATCGCTTTAAAGGAAAACGACTCCTGCCTGATTAGTAATGATATAAAATATAAGTTATATAAAAAGTGATTGAACAATAAATTAATTTTTCCAATAAAAATGCATTCCTACAATGCCTGGTAAGAAAGTCGTTCACAGCATATTATCATCAAAGAGATGAAACAACACTTCTGTCCTCTCCCTTGAAAAGATAATGAAGTGCAAAGAGTTATGTGTTTTTTCATGTTCTTATCTTATAAACTGAATCATTTTGCTTTATTGGATGTTGAACTACGCTTTAGTGTCTTGTTATGGTTATCTAATTGATTAATCAAAAAATGCACTACTAAAAACAAATGAATTGAAATAATTGTTATTTGCGGTCTTGTCGCTCTTCTCCTGATTGACTTGGAGGACTTCCACCCACCCATTTTCACTGTGGTCATGGTGGGAAATAATGACAGAAATACAGTACAGCTGAATTTCTGAAAGCACAGTGGAAACAGTTTTTTTCTTGGTGCCTGAAAGGTAATTGCCTGTTGCTGTGCTCTCCATGAGGAGAAATCCTTTGGGCATCCTGAAACTCAGCTCAACAACGAAAACAAGTTGTTCTCTCAGTCCTTTCATGTGATAGGGCTGCTGTTATCTGTAGGCACTTTGTGCAGAGCGGATGAGTGGTTATAGTTCTGTCAACGAGAACAAGAAGGGGTGTATGTGCTTGTGTGTTACTTAAAGTCAGTCACTGGCCTTTCTTGTTCGGCTGAGTGGACAAATTGAATGCACTAGACTCCGATAAACATGTTTACTCTGCAGCTGTCCTACACATGAATGCACAGATAAACTACTGGTAACTTGGATTGTTAAAAGGAGAAAAAGAAGATAACGCGACCGGGGTTTAAGGGGTGTTCCTCACCTCGTGTCTGGATGCGAAAGTTGATCTTGCTCTCAGACGGATGGGTGATGGTGTAACCACAAAAGTCCACATCCACACTGAAGGAAAAAAACAGGAAAGTGAAAGCAAGATCTGTGATTATTATCAATGTTTTGCTTAAACTGGGTGGAGGTGTGTTAGTGTTATTACAATTGTTCCACTGTCAACTCATCCTAGCTGACCTGGACTGACTGAGAACAAAAACACTGGGAACAAAGTGGAATCACACACGCGATTAGAGCCCCTTCTTGATATGATTATTATAAACAGTCAGAAGGAACCCTCTGGGGTCTAAGAAAAAAAGCAGCCCGATCCAGCTGGAGTCAAATCACAAGTGACAGAAATAAAGCATCAGTCATACTGTTTGTACTTCAAACGTGCCGTATGGGACTAGGATTGATAGCCAAAACTACAGGTCCACCACATTCTAAGGTTAAAGCAGTTTGTATAAAAAAAAATTTAAAAAAAAGAACACTGACGTCTTCATGATCATATATCTGAGGGAGTTGCCCAGCGTATGGTCTTCATCATGCAGCACAAATGTCACACAGCCCTCATCGGCCCCATCGGCCTGGACCTGCAACACAACATAAATACTTACAGAAACAGACCATCACACATCCAACTCTGAACAGAAACACTACCCAAATCCCTCCTTGGAGATTACATGGAAAGGGAACTATTATACACTGCCAATACATCCACAGCTTGTTATCTCACAGATGCACATGGACAAGCGGCATTTAAACATAGTGAACAGCATACTGAGAAACTGTCTGTTTACATGCTGCCCCCCAGCGGAGAAACTCTGAACCCGCTGTGGACTGCGAAGGGAGCAAATGTAAAGTGGGCACAGAGATTTACGTTTCAGGTAACCTTAGCTTCACATAATGCCACCCATTAAATGGGTCAACAACTAAGGGTGCATTCAATCCAGCAGCTTTTAATGTAGTCTGGGTTTCAGGTGAAGTGTCTCACTGCTAGCCTCTGTAGCTACCCACGTGAGGAGTTAACAGGCGGTGGAAATGCTATCAGTAGCTTCTTTAGCCCGACATGTTCTTACAAACAGAGTGTAACGACGAGGAAGCGTTACAGCTGAACGCAGCGCCATCAAACGTGAGGCACTCTCTACTCTTACCATCTCCAGCACGGGCTTCTTGTCGCCTTCCCCGGCCATGCTTCACATCACGACCCTGTCCGTCAGTGGAGAGGAGGCACGGCCCTCGCCGCTGTCTGACAGGCAAGAGGAGGCGCGAGGGGGCTCTGGCCTTTGTCCCGCAACAGGTGTCTTCTGTCTTCTCTGTGGTGTGAAACACAGTGAACAGCGGTAAACACAGACACGCCGTGTGATCATAGCAGTGCATATTGTGCAAATATTTAGAAATATAAAATTACTGAAACAGATGCACAGTTTGTAGTCACTAGGCCAGACTTTTGGAAGTTTGGATATGTGGGAGCAACTTGTCTGAAAGAAAGTCTGTTTGCTAGTCCACAAGGTAGGTATTATGCTTATGGATGTGAACAACATCATAAAAAAAATAGGATCAATGTAATGTTTCTTATACACATCATGCCCATACACTAACCAACCTATACTTTTACATAGGTCGATAATGTCTTTAAGGCAAATCTATAACATTGGTGCAAATAGGCTACATGTAAATTGCGTGGGGAACTACAGGATGTGACTGACATTACCTCAGTGAAAGTAAAGTTTACTGATTGACAAGCTTGTCTTAGCTGTCTCTCGTGTCACGCTGCTTACAGTGGGTATGCAGAGTATGTGGTAGTGTTATAATGTTTATTAGAACCCATCTCTGCACTGTCACGTAGATAACAGAGTCCATGTTGCCTGTAAGACCACAAGAGGGGCTGAAATAGCGCCTGGCATGCGAGCTCTCCACATAACGTGACGTAGGTATGAAAACATGTGACGAAAACACAGCATAACCGGAAGTTAAAACATGTAGTCCCAAAAACGAAACAACACAATTGGGCACGTACAGTAAGGGCTGTGGTGAGAACTACATTACCCAGCAGGAGAGTGACATCTTTTCCGGTTTGGCTGATTTGCAAAGCAGAAGTCACTCGAAAGGGATTAGCTAGCTTGCTAGCAGAGGAAATCTCTTTAGATGTTGGAATTTGCGCTAAATGAGCCACTCTGAACAGCGCTGACGCATCGAGGTATTGGATTTGCTGTTATGTATCACCGTTAACTGCGTTAGCTCCGTAGCTAGAAACGATAGGTGTCATTGCTGCAGACGGTCACCAGTCTAGCGCCGTTATGTGCATTGGGTAACAACATTATGAGCTGGCCCTTTTGTTTCCCAGCCACCGTTAATCTGGCTTTCGTTTTCATTTCTCGTGACAACCCGGCACTGTAGCTGGTGTCTTGTCTGGGAGGCTAGTGCTTGGATTCCGTTAGTTAGACACATCCGTACACACAACGTTACTTTCCTCTCCCGTCCTCTCCGTAACGTCTCCCCCTCAGGTGTTTCCCCAGACTCGTTCTCTGTTAAGCCATCTCCTCTCTTCCTCTTCCAGTAACACCTCACTGTTTCTGCTCGTGTGTAACAGAGCCGAAACACCAGCTGTCGCCATGGCGATCCTGTTTGCTGTGGTGGCTCGTGGAACCACCATCCTGGCAAAGCACGCGTGGTGCGGCGGCAACTTCCTGGAAGTCACTGAGCAGATTTTAGCCAAAATCCCGTCAGAGAATAACAAATTGACCTACAGCCACGGCAGGTACGTTAATCCACACACGTCCACATCAGTCACCCACTCATAGGCGGTGGCTACACGGGTTTACGTGACTTTCCTAGTGTAGGAAAGTTAATATCCGACTAGTATGTACAAGTGGTGATGTGAGTGGCAACGGTGGTAAAGCTAGAGTGCTGTATCACATAGTTATGACCCCCAGTGGCTTCCACAGGCAAGTGTAAACTTGGTTGTCAATTATTATACACAAAAAACAGGTTATGAGTGTCATCAGGTAGAGTCAAGACATTGGATATGTGTCTAGAAGTGTTAGTGTGATTCTTCTAAAATACGAGCTTACGTGCAGTTTGCTCAGATTGGCCCACTTTGCCCTCTACAAAATGATGTGACATTATGTTTAAGAACAAATTTACTTACACAACTTTAACAGCCACCTTGGTATTGCAATATTGATATAATAAACTAGATCAATAAACGCTCAGATATCAGTGCTTACAGAAGGTGCACTGCAGGAAATTACAGACTGAAACAATAAAGTGGTATCACATGCCACAAAGGCACAATGAGTATACCAGTGTCATTTGGAGTGACAGCCTGTTTATCTGTAGTTAAAGTTTCCTTAGACATTTTACTGTGCATGTAGTGTGCTGTATTGAATTGTGTTCTTTCAACTATTTATCTGTAATGTTGTCAAATTTTGTCTTTTTTTCTTTCGTAGCTATCTCTTTCATTACATCTGCCACGACAGAATTATATACCTGTGTATCACTGATGATGTAAGTATACCATTGGCTCAGATATCACTGTCTTTATATGTGCAGGCGTCAGTGGGAAGTGAGTGACAGGTATTCAAGGTTCCTTGAGATAGCTTTGAGATAGGGCACGATACACTTAATGTGAATAATTGAATATAAAGAAGAGTTCAGAAGTAAAGTTTAGTAACCCAGCCACTTTGAGAAACAGAATGAAATTATTGCACCAAAATACATCTCCAACCCATGTTTGTGAAGCAATATATTGGTCTTCAACAACAGGAAAACGCAACAATACACTCAGACACACAAGGTACCAATAGAGAAAGCCATTTTTTCAGTTCACTGCACCTGCTACTAGGATTGTACTATAAAAAATAACTCTTATATTTAATTTTTTTGTGCTAAAGGATTTTGAGAGGTCACGCGCATTCAGCTTCCTCAGTGAAGTCAAGAAGCGCTTCCAGACAACGTACGGGTCACGAGCACAAACAGCCCTTCCTTACGCCATGAACAGCGAGTTCTCCTCAACACTGGCAGCTCAGATGGTGAGCATATTGAGCAACATTTCTTGTGAAGGCCCTTTGACTTTAGTCTATAAAAAAAAGACATAGATTTTGTAAATACAAAATACACTTGGATCTCCTTTCCCCTATCTTTCTCTGTCTATGTTTCTCTTTGTAGAAACACCACTCAGACCCCCGAGGATCGGATCGTATCACTGAGACTCAGATGCAAGTGGATGACCTGAAGGGCATTATGGTCCGCAACATAGGTGAGCCTCTCATGAGTCTCCCCATGGCACAGTGATGCCTAAATGACCTTTTTTTGATTTGGGGCTATAAGATAATAATGGAATTAAATGTCAGTTTATTTGAATCAGAAAAGGCTTGCTCTGTGTGAGTGGCATGTTTTCATTTTCAAATGAATGCAGTGTGCTGTGGTTGCATCAGTGACCTCTTCATTATGCTGTGCTAATGAAGCACTGGTATTTGTTGGCCATCATGCCCAAGGCTAACGTTCTTGCCAAAAAGTTATGTAATATTTTAATATAGAAAAAATTCTGATGAAAACTGCAGGATTACGGTCTCAAATGTCAGTCAGATTTCACCAACCATTTGATACGAATCTCATTACAGTGGACCCTTTGTGTCTCCCAAGTTAACTTTGGCTTTGTGTCTGTCTACAGACTTGGTAGCTCAGAGGGGAGAGAAGCTGGAGTTGCTGATTGACAAGACAGAAAATCTGGTTGATTCGGTGAGTTTAAAGACCATTGGCTTTGCCCTGTTCATCCTTCTTGTTTTCTGATGCATGATGCAGGTTTATAGGTTGACAGCAAGCTATTTATCCACAAACATCATCATTGATGGTATTTTCTCTCCCGACTCCCATTTAGTCGGTCACATTCAAGACCACGAGTCGTAACCTGGCACGAGCCATGTGTATGAAGAACCTCAAGCTGACTGTTGTCATCGTGCTGGTGTGCCTGGTGAGTACGGACAGAAATGGCAGTTGGTGAGATGTTGGTTATTAGTGGGATACAGTGTAATGGTTCTTTAGTCAATTTGGTAGGTTATTACTTTGGCTGTATTTGTGCTGACAAAATGCCCTTAGTTTCAAACCGTGCATATGTTTCTTTCACTAACACATTTCTCACATTACTTAGCTACTACTGTGACAACTTCCCTGTAAAGCTACTGTAATTTACTTCACAAATTAAGTCTCTGACAATATGTTGCAGCATTGATCATTCCTAAGAGGGCTCCTCAGCATTGTTTTTACATCGACTGAAGGAATTCATGTGACTGTATGGCTCACTGTGTGATCAACAGTGATGCAGGAAGTGAACTTTGTTTCTGTGCTCTTTTCAGGTGGTCCTTTACATTATCGTTTCAGCCGCCTGTGGTGGCCTCAGCTGGCCCAGTTGTGTCAAAAAATGAGAGCAGAGTGGGGATAAAAGAGAAGGAGATATAGGAAAAAAGCGCCTGTTCAACTCTACCTGCCAGTGGATGCAAAAGGAAACACAACTTTCCTTCCTTTACTCCTCTTGCTTCAACATCCCCAGAAGACACATGCTGCTCCTCCTCCTGCCTCCTTCCTCGCCCCCCTCTTTGATAGTGTGCACACTTGCCTTGTGGACAGGGAGTCCCACCTCATACCCACACAAATGGACCGCAGCCATGTGGCCTAAAACTGATGTGGAACAATAATATTGTCTTATCTTGTTAATATTTATCCTGTCTCATGCACTTAGTGGCCTGATGTATCAGTTTGTCAGATACTGTCCTGCACCTGTCTATGTAATTAATCCATTCAGACTGATACCTGGAATGAACCACAATGATAGCAAAGTTTGCTTCGTTTTTGTCCTGCTTTTACATATGGGACCTGCAAGTGTAGGTAGTATTTACAGGGTGTTGCAGATCCACCAAGATGGACCCCCTTAATACAGTGTCTGGTCCTCTGTTATATAACTGAAAACTAATTTTTGACAAAACTGATGCAGTATACAGTAGGTCTCAAGTGTCTAACGAACCATGTAGGCAGTGACTCACTAAGATAGCCCTCTTTTTGCTCAGAAACAGATTTTCTGATTTCCCTCATCTTTTATCGCCAAGCAGAGAAGTATATTGTAAAATGGTTGTTGTAAAATACCAGATATGAACATACAAATAAATATTGTAAATTTAATCAATATTATTGATTCAAAAGATGTAATGACTCTTTTAAACCAGGCCTTATCTCTTTCCCACCCTGATACTGTTGGATGCTTCCTTTCACCTTTTACCTCCGCTAGGAATGTAGTGTGCCCATACATGTTCTTTCTGTTAACACAATGCACTTTTTACATTGTACATAGATTGGCTTCCTGGCATAATATGATTTATAATCATGTAATAATTTAATTATTGTAAATTCAGATTTGAAATAATAAAATCTGATGCTGTCAAATGCTTGATCTCTACAAATGAAATAACTGTAATGATATGTTTTGGCTTTCATTTTGAACACTTTGACCCAATTACAGTGATAAGAGCAATTATTCTTTTATTAATTAACTACGACACATTTTTCACTACCAACTCTTAGTTGTAAAGGGACACCAACTCACCTCACTGGGTCAAAGTTCAGTGCAACAATTGGTTCATCACCTCAGCAGCCCAGTGTGAGCTGAACTGAAGCCTGCAGGGTGTAATGCAGTCAGACCTGGGTGTGATCAGGGTGTAATGTGGTCTGATCAGGGTGTAATGCGGTCTGATCAGGGTGTAATGTGTTGTGATCAGGGTGTAATGTGGTCTGATCAGGGTGTAATGTGTTGTAATCAGGGTGTAATGCGGTCTGGTCAGGGTGTAATGTGGTCTGATCAGGGTGTAATGTGTTGTGATCAGGGTGTAATGCGGTCTGATCACCGGTAATGCGGTGTAATCAGGGTGTAATGCGGTCTGGTCAGGGTGTAATGGGTTGTGATCAGGGTGTAATGTGGTCTGATCAGGGTGTAATGTGATCAGGGTGTAATGTGTTGTGATCACGGTGTAATGCGGTCTGGTCAGGGTGTAATGTGTTGTGATCAGGGTGTAATGCGGTCTGGTCAGGGTGTAATGTGTTGTGATCAGGGTGTAATGTGATCAGGGTGTAATGTGTTGTGATCAGGGTGTGTTGTGATCAGGGTGTAATGTGTTGTGATCAGGGTGTAATGTGATCAGGGTGTAATGCGGTCTGGTCAGGGTGTAATGTGTTGTGATCAGGGTGTAATGTGATCAGGGTGTAATGTGATCAGGGTGTAATGTGTTGTGATCAGGGTGTGTTGTGATCAGGGTGTAATGTGTTGTGATCAGGGTGTAATGTGATCAGGGTGTAATGTGTTGTGATCAGGGTGTAATGTGTTGTGATCAGGGTGTAATGTGTTGTGATCAGGGTGTAATGTGATCAGGGTGTAATGTGTTGTGATCAGGGTGTAATGTGTTGTGATCAGGGTGTAATGTGTTGTGATCAGGGTGTAATGTGATCAGGGTGTAATGTGTTGTGATCAGGGTGTAATGTGTTGTGATCAGGGTGTAATGTGTTGTGATCAGGGTGCAGTGAAAAGGGAAACACGAGCACGTGGAACTAATTGTTCATTAGGACCCGGTCAGCCGCGCGCTCCCGTCGGTGCCGCGCGCTCCCGTGACAGGTACAAGCCATCAGTCGGTCCCGTGTTGACTTTCTGATGTTTAACTTGGCTTTTTTACAACGTACTTAAACTATTGTGTGGCTTAACAGTTGGGCAGGTGAAAGGCAGTTGTTTTATTTCCTCCTGCATCACTGAGCTGCGTTAGTTGTGTCCTTCAGGTACAGGAGAAGTTGGACCTGTCAACGGAAATTTAACGTTTTATTTATTAACGAGGTAACGTTAAGCTAGTTACGCTAATTGCCGTTTATTTTGTCAGACGCTGTTTTCTGTACTCCAGTTTTTATATTTCGACCGGTAATATTGATGTTTGAAACCTTATGTTACTTTAGTCAGTGATAGTCTGTGTCTCAGGTGTCCAACGCCGCTAACGCCAGTTAGGTTCATACCGGGGAGCGTTTTAACATAAACCCCGTTTATTCCCTAATGTTTCAGAGTGTTTCAGGGGTGTTGTGTGGTCTGCTGTGTCTTAAACCATCTATGGATTTGACAGAGTATTTTCCTTGCTATTTGTAGCGGCATACTATGTTTACTCCTGATCTAATTATAGACCTAACTGGCGGGAGGAGGCTTCGCGGAGGGATAATCTGTCCATCAGGTGCAGGGGTTGTTTTGATCAGAAAGCGTTGACCTCATGAGTCAGAGGAGCCACGGAGGAATGAGGTACTACAAATACACCCGGCGACAATAATTCATCTTATTTCGACTTTAAACACACACCTCTGACCAGGGGACTACCTGTGTATCTTCTTGCAAACTTCAAAAACCAATTACATTATGTCTGTGGTGTTAATTTCATGGTATTGCAAGGTGAAATCATTTTGTTCAGCAGGGACGCCTCTACAAGACAGTGTTGTGCAGTACAACACCACAAACACTGTTGTTAAAGGTCACCCTGGCATATAGGTGAACATCTGACAAGATATTTCAGTTTGATGGCCCATTTTTTACCTGGGAACAAGCAGCTCGTCAAAAAAACACAAGGTCCAATTTGATGTTTGTTGTTGTTGTTGTTGATGACCCCCTGAAAATTTGTGTTAATGTGTACTCAGTAGCATCACAGTTTGGGCTAACTTGCACAGCTGCTGACACATCTGACATGCCTCTGTTTTTCACTAGGTGGCACAGGCCCACAGCTTTGTCTTGAAAGCCTTTTCCGTTTCTCCTCGCTGGAGCAGGCTGACTAATATTCCGACTGTTATAAGACTCCCCCCTGCTATTCTTCTAACCAGGCGCATTGGTGTGGTTTTGCTCCTTTGTGCTTTACAGAGGGCTGCGTTGTCTCTGTGGTATGTTGGATGGAATCTGACAGCTTGACCTGCTGCCCTGCTGTAGTGTGGGGCAGCTCTGTGCTGGGCTTTTGATGGCTGTCCCTGCCTCTCATAACTGCTCACTGTATTATACTGATATGTCCAGTCACCCATGCAAAGCCAAGAAAAAAGGCCGTCTGAGGCTTTCTGCGCAGTGCCTGAGGGGCTTCAGTTATAGGAAAGGCATTGTTCTGTTGATATTACTCTCAGTTTTAAATGTATAATGCAACTTGAAGGCAGTAACTTGCGTTGAATTTCCTCTAAAGATAGACAGAGGTACTTGGTGATGCCTCATATCAAACCGTTATGTTTAATTAATGTGAGCCGATTACAAAATAGCCAAATTTTATCGTTTGATAAGGCCGGATAGTTATGACTCTCAAAACATACAGTCCAGTAGACCACACGGTAGCTGCCAGTTTAATGTGAGTGTCAGGTATCAGAAGGATTTTTGTCATCCCACTTGTTTTGAATTTATTTATGCTTTCAGAGTGTGTACTGTGTAGGTGGCAACATACATCACTGAGGTTTTAGTTATGAATCTTGGACTGGAGAGTCTTAAAGCTGCTTTATTGAATTCTGTTGAAAATGGACATCACATCTGAATTCATATTAAGAGCACTTGGAGACCAATGTTGAAATGCTTACATTACATAACTAGACCCACTAAATAATAGATTTTCACAGGATATAAGGCTAATTCTTAGAACTCTGAAGAGATAATAATAATCCTACTCTATACCATGATTTACATCTTGTCTCTAGTTAAGATTAGACTGTAGTTCCCAGGGTCAGTGGCCTTGTATAGATTAAGCAGAAATAGCGTGGGTCTTAGGGGTCTTAGACTCTGGTGTCACTCCACTGCTGTAGTTTCAGGATCAAGTGTCGAGCTGTTTGTGTTCAACATGAGGCCGTGTCATCAGACAGTGATATTGTCAGGAGGTCTTTGGAGAACAGCTATAGCTGACACTGTAATGTGTCTTGCCATCTTGGAGTAAGTGAGTTACCATGCAAATTCTGGTTGGGATCTACCATTTAAAACTGTCAGAGTGCAGCATTCTCCTGCACCGAGGCCTCCCGTCATTCTGTTCCCCTTTTCACCTATCCCTTACTAAAAAGCCGCCTGATCCATTCCTTCATAAAAGAGGCACTTTGGCTGCTAAGCAACAGTGAATGCCAACTCAGCCTGGCCGGCCATGGCCACTCCCCCTGCACTGGGCTCGGCATGGATAAGGTAACATGTTGCTTTCTTCCTCGCCTGTAAACTTGGGAGTGGAGCCCTACACTGAGCACAGTCCTTAGCCGGAGCTTGGTATGCCTGCACTGAGGAGCAGTGTCCAGCCAAGTCACTGATGGTGTCTGGCACAGTTGGAGAGAGTGCTGATCCACTGCTGCAGTAGGCCTGCTGGACTAAGTCACGTTACCTCAGGGAGGGGAGGAAAAAACAGTATCTAACTCCTGCACAAGGGGCACCCTCATTCAGTCTGTGATGTTACTGATGCACGGTTGACTCTGAACACGAGGAGGGAGGAGTGGTGGGACGGAGCCCGCTTGTGTCTGGCTGAAGCAGACTCACACACCACTGCCTGCCCAGTTGGCTGGATTTAGCACTTTGGAAAGAAAGCAGTAATGGGATTGTCTCTGAGAGGGTGAAATGAGCCGGGTGAACCTGCAAAAACTGAGTGATACAGCAGGCAAAAGGACAAGAGAGGAGGTATTACATTAGTTCAGATTATAGTTGATCGGATTTTCAGTGAAAGGTAAGTTTTGTTGACTTGTTTTAAAATTTAAAAAGGTTTTTCTATTCATTGGCTCAGTGGTTTGAGGTTTTGTGGTTCCATAAACACTGTCAGGTCATGGTTTTGTCACAGCTGCAGTTGTACTTTTCATAACAATCTAATGCCAAATCACATTTTTAATCAGCTAAATCACTATTCTGCATTGTTATTCTGTGTAGGAAGATATTGCAGTGGCCTTAAGGGGCAGTTCTTTCCTAGGTTCAATGTGCACAGCAGTTTGCCAAGGCTGTATATTTTATTGATTATAGAGATTGTAATTTACAGTAAGGTGTGTTTTTTTTCTCTGCCTGTTAAACAAACATATTATTCATCCAGATTTGGACTGTTGGCCGTTGATAAAAGCAGAGCTGCTTTGTTATATCTTATCAGCAGAAGTGATGAAAGTAAGGCAGATTTAAATATTAACACCTGGTGACTATTGTGGAATATTTATGGATATTTTCAAAATGTCACTCTTCCAGTAGAGTAGCACTCAAGATATTTTAGCAGAGGACTCATGTATGTTGGGCTTGTTGTCTTTATAGACGCAGCTTTAGGCACAGTACCATACATTGCTCTAAGGTTGAACATATTTCTATTTATCGTAATGAAGTAGACTATGCATGCTTGGAGGGGAAACCAGAATGGTCCATTGATTTTTATGGATGTCGTGTTTCTGAGGAAACATTTTTTTTTTTCTTCCAGGAAGTTTTGTGAAAATCTTATATGAACTTTGAATCAGTTCATTTTATAGTCTACATTGTTTTTATGAGTGCTCTACTACACGGTCTCATTTGTAGGTTCTGTTAAAAAGATCTGATTGAGTCTGTGTGGTAGCAAAAATATACCATTTGACTATGAGAAAAACAGTCAATGTAATTAAAGGTTTGTGCGGCCGCCTGTAGCTAGTTCTAGTATTGTCAGGGCTTAAGTGACTGCAGGTGTCTATGACTCTAACTCTTTTTACTCACGTCACTCGTGACTATAAGTAGAGCCATGTTTGCCCCTCCATGGAGAAACAAAAGGCTTATTTGGACGCCCAAACCATTGCTGGATTATGTTTTTGATATTGCTACAAAAGAAACATCTGTTTTTTCAGCAAAACACACTGACAAGCTAAAGCCAAGCAGGTCTCCACTGAAGAATGGAAACATGAGGTTAACATGAACTGAACCCTCCCATGACTGTTCAGTGTTTTTGTTTAGACATGTAGTATTTTTAAAGTTGAATGCTTTGACAACCAAGAGAAACCTGTGAGCTTAGGGTTATTTTTTTTTTCACTAAGCTATATGTTTTCTCAATTTTCTTGTGTATCTGATGAAAGTGGTCAAATAGACTCACTGATCCCGCCCCTCCTTCCTCAACCAATATACTCCCTGTCTCATTAGACTTGACAGTAGTGCAGCAAACTGTATACACTTTTGCTCCCAACAATCAAGAAATATGTTGGTGTCTCATTAGGTTAATTATTTTGGGGTGAATACAACAGGGGCAGATGGAGCTATAAAACTGTACAATGTTCACTTTTTGCTATAGAAACATGTTAAGATTATTTAATATTCTGCTTAAATATACCTCATGTTACTTTTTTTTAGTGTGCACAAGGATGTCTGGGGTCTGCATACTGGAACATTTTCAGGCTGTTGGTGACTTGATATCTTACTCTCTGGTGGTACGCACCACAATGGTGCTTTTGTTGTAGTAGTGGCTGGCAAGCTTAGCAGTCCAGTCAGCTTAAATAAACAAAACAGTACACGACAAAGCAGTTAAGACTGCGGTTTACTTGTCATGCCAAACACATGTTGGCTCATTTCAGAGTAGAAACATGGCTCGTAACTGCTGGTCCATTTCACATTATGATTAAACCATGCCAGCAATGACAATAGTCGTAGTGATAATGTTCTACTCATTCTTACCTGGAATGTAAATACCCCAGAGGAAAAAAGGCAGCCTATTTTATCCTTATAGATGCCTTGGCAAATGATGCCGTGTCTTGTAAATCTTATCTTTAGAAAGGTTACAGATACTTAGGTAGTCTGATATTCAACAATCTTAATGAAATTACAGTTTGTAGCACATACCACAACTAGGAGATCCATTAGACAGACTTGCACTACCGTATTCCCAAAGCATGACCCTGATGACTTTTGCATTTTTAATTGAACTAAGTCATAAATAATTTGAGTATCCAGCTACTGTTACAATGGTCAATGGCTACAAAGGCTTACTAGGGCAAGCCAAAGCCTTTGCTAAATTTTCCAGCAGAGCATCTAGGCATAAATAAACTCAGTTTGGGGTGTCCCCATTAACCTTCTGTGAAAATTCAAAGGTGTCAACATAGATTGTGTTGTAACATGGTTATAAAAAATTTAAAACCTTTTCCTCCTCTTTACAGATATTCATGCCTAAAAACATTTGATGGATTACAGTGCTGCTAACCGAATGTGAAGATCACTACAGACGTAGGCACAATCCCATCAAAACTCCAAAATGTCGAATAAAACATTTAACATGTCCACTGACCAAGTTGAGTGTACAGTTCCTTTGCCCCACAGAGACCTGCAGCTGGGCCTCTCCGCTGAGAGTCATTATAGCCACTTGTCACTGTCCTGTTCACCTGACTCCAACAGTAGTGTTTCCAACCTGAGTGACGGAGAAGCAAACCGCTCGCCTGACATCACCATGCTGGAGTGCTGCCTCAGCGACAGTTCCCCTGTGGATAACCCCTACAACACCACCTTACCACAGGGTGATGTGTTCTGTGGTGTGAGCACAAACCTTAACCAAACGTTTATTGCCACACCTGTTAATGGCAGTGTGAATTTCTGGAATAAAAACTTGAGTCTGATGAGCAACCATGAGACGGGATTCGAGAACTACCGGACTTTTAATAAGAACACAGAGGATGGAAGTTACAGTGCGGTGATGTCTCCAGACTCTGCTGGTAGGGAAAGCCAACTGAGTTCATGTGAGACCTCTCACAGAGGATCCACTGAGAATGACTGCTGCTCCCTGAGCTCTGGGGAAATGGTAATAAGGAGCAACAGTTTTTGTCTAGAGGACCAGTCACTCTTGGTAATCTCTTCCCTGGAGGAGTCGTCAATCTCTCCAGCTGTGGGTCATCTGGCATTGCCTGCTGAATCTAACCTGCTGTCAAACACTTGGCCGGATGTCTGCGATAAATCCACAGAAAGAGTCATTGAGCAGAACACAGGCCATCCGTGTCTTGGCATTACTTTCAATCAGGCAGAGCTCCCCACTGAGGAAAATGATATAGCAACATCCAACTCTCTTGTAGCTCTGCCAAGTGAGAATGAAGGAGGTCTTTTGATGACCTTTGTCTGTGAAACATCTCCTGCAGATTGTGGAAAAGAGGCTCGGTTTGCTAGTGCTGAAGCGGGGCTGTTGCCCCATTTCACTCGAGCATTCACACCAGAACAAGGCAAGACCTTTGTGTCCACTCTTTCAGCTAGGCAAGACACTGATAAGCATATTCATACTTCCACTCCAGTACAAAACATTGGGAACAAGATACCCAGCCTCCCCTCCTTTTCAGAGTCTCCCTGCACTGGAAGTGCTGGCAGCCCAGGACTCCACCTTGTTCAACAACCGCAAATCTCTGTGACTCCTGAACAGCTTTTGGTTGCAGGACTGCTGCCTTCAACCAGCAAAGTCAAGAAAATGGAAATTAAGAAGTTTCCCAAATCAGACTTCAGCAGCGTAAAATCTAAAGTCGTGACACGAAATGTGCATCAAATGTCAGTGCCAGGCCCTGCTTCACAGCACAAACAGTCACAAGTTAATGTGAACAATAAGCACACCGAAACACACAGAGGAGCAACTATCAGGATTAGTCCTGCTAAGGTAACGAGCAATACAGTTGTCTCTACCACCACTAAAATGGTCAATGATGCTAAGAGACAAGTGAATACAGGGGCCGCTAATTTGGGCGGGACAACGACACCGTCATCTGGGCATACTGCTGTGGATGAACAGGGCAAGAGTAGAGCATCCCCTTCTTACCACCACCCAGCTGTAAATAAACATGCTGCAGTAGTCCAACACAGTGATGCCAGCTCTGAAACAGAGCAGGCAGCCTCAAGCCAAGTGGCAGACACTGCAGCACAGCATGCTGGCAACAAGACGTCCTTTTCATCCTTAGAAAAATCCCCCAGTAAAAGTAGCCAAACAGATCCTAAACCAACTCTGAAGAAGGGCGTGTCAAACAAAATTGAGGTCAGGTCAGGCTCAGCATTAGGTCAGGACAAGCCTCCTGTCCTCAAGATGCGGCCTCGCTGCGCCTCTGAGAGTTTATCATCGTTATCTCGGCCACCCAAGGAGAAGGGAAAGTTCTCAACTAGCTTTACCATTCCTAAAGTTGACACCCACCTGGGCCACACCAAACCAGGGAACCTGCAACACTCTTCCCAGAATAAAAGGACCACACAAGCTGAGGCAACAAACGGACCAGCTGAAGACTCCACAAGAGCGGTTAAGAAGATCAGCCTGTTGGTGAGTATGGACCTACAATGTGAACAATTAAAAATTCAGCAACAATTCATTACATATTTTCAAGTACTGTTAATGTTCATGTTCTTGCAGCTTTTTCTGTAAGCCACATGAAATCCAAATATTTTGGAGGAAATAGCTACGAAACTGTTTTTAGAGTAGCTTGCAGGGATATTTGGAAAAATGTTTTGAACCATCCGGGTCAATTACATAGAGCTGAGGGACTAAATGAGAAAGTACTCTTTTTGCAGGCGGAGTCCAGCAAATCAACAACAGCAGGGGCATCATGGGTTGAGAGTAAGAGTAGATTTCGAGGATGGCCATCTCCAAGAGGAACAAGAGGAGCACCACTTTCACAACCTCCAGCTGCCAGTCCCAAGCCAGCCAGCCTGTCAACCAGGCAGAGGCAGGGAACCCTGGGGAGGGATGAATGCAGGACTTCCAAAGCTATAGGGACACCACAATCCAAGTGGAAGAGCAGTACAGGTAAGAGCTGTAAGTAGCTGGACAGTGTTACTGTATTTACTGTAAATGATGTGTGCTTTTTTTTGTCCAGTAAAACTGAGTCTGTCATAACATTGCAGCAGTCTTGGAAGAAGGTTAAAGTTATTCTTCCTTTCCTTTCACAAAGGAGAAAGTTGACCTGTAAATGTCAGTAAATAAACACTGACAGTAGGTCACAATCCATACCCGCATAAGTCTTATGACCTGCTTTTGACTAAGGATTTCGTAACTATTTCCTCCGTTGTGTAAACAGAGAGAATTAGGTAATAGGTCTGTTTAACCCTGTGTAAAATTTAAACAAGTGCAGTAGAGAAGTTGACTTGGACTGTTCTTGAAGGGCCATTTAGGATTGAAGGCTGCACCAGAGGTACATGGTTTTGTGTAGTGTAGCTGATACAGCAGGGTCCTTCAAAGCAATACAGTACAGTTATAAGATAATGCTTTATACTCATCAAATGACAAACATTTTTTTTGTTTTTGCTTGTGACTGTCATTTCACAAATAATGAAAATAAGAAAATAATGAAAAAAGTTTAAAATTTAGTTTTAAATCCACCTAGAAATGCTGTTGTAAACTAAAGTGAATCAGGTTGTAGTAAAGTAGTGTCTCCATCAGAGGGTGACATTGGGCAGTTCCTCTAACAGACCTACTATCTTCCTCCTGATGAGCTCAGCCATGGAACAATGGAGCAGGAACAATGTTGGATACAGATGTCACCTCCGGTCTCTTGTCCAGCCAACTCCCTCTGTCCTACTGCTCTTCATAGTAAGAGGGCTCCTGGGGAAGGAGGGGGACTCTTCCTCTGATGGGAAGCCATCTGTATGAGTGGAAAAAGCACGGGAAGGAAAGGGAGGTTTTGAGCTCACCAATAGTGTTAAAGTGCGAACACAATGTTTTGAAACAAGTGCCCTGAACACAGTAAAAAAAAAAAGCAGTAACCTTCTCATGCTCCAGCTACAGGGATACTCTATGGGGTTGCATTATTTTGCTTAAACTAAAACATTTTTTGTTTTTGTTTTTCATTTGTTTGTAGTTGATCAGATTTGACATGTTTACTATAGTGAGTAAGATAGGTAAGTTTTGTACAATTTCTTTAGTAACAATTAAGATGTGTATTTCTTTCATGAAAGTTTTCTATGCTTTTAAATTTACTTTTTTACTTATATTTTACTTATACTTTCAGACAAATGAGCAAAACACTGGTGTCGTTAATAAAGGGCTTCATGCTGCTGACCTCCAATATTTATTTGTGCTCCATTGCATCCCAGGCAGTCAGAGAGCGCCGTCAACAGGAGAGCCATCCCTTGGAATTGCCTCAACAGCACGCACTAAGGCCCAACTGAATGGATCACGACCTCCTCAGACTCCCACTCAACCCTCTCTTATGGGCCCTCACACTACTCCTGCTTCTAGACTGCCCCGCAAGACCCTGGGGCCATCCAGGAGCCTTACTGAGGCCAGTGTTTACACTGAGCTGAGTGAAAGTGCTGGGAGTACACAAGGTGAGCCTAACAAGGATTTACATAGTGTTTTAGAAAGAAAGTCTCTACAGGCTATTAAATAAAGGTATAAAGTATCAGTTTTATGCAGGCTGTTTTCCAGGGTCAGCCTCAGTATTCATCATGTGGACATGGAGGGGAGGGGTTTCTGTTTTAAATAGTGACCCACTTTAGGACTGGACTTTGATGTAAATCTCCCTCAGGGTAAATCTTTCTCTGATTTAAAACCTCCACATCTGCCAAGATACAGGAGCTCAGCATCTTAAAAATATTGTTTATATTGTTTTCTTTAATTTAAGCTCTGTGAGAAGCTCTGTATGAATGAGCAGAACTCATTTGAATGGTCCTGATGTGAACTTTGTAATGGCATTTTATTTTCTCACTGGTGTATTGTATATAGAGAAGGAGCACTGCTAGGCGGTGGGCTATTTTCCTCCCAGCATCTTCAACAGCGTGCAGGTCTGTGATTGGCTGAGGGGGCCTATTTCCCAAACTGGGGACCCCCCTTGTGTGGTTGTCAGGGCAACGGGTTCTATTCCACTCTAGTTCACACACAGCCTCGAGGAAAGTGAGCAGACATGCACTACAACTGATGCTGTCTGAGGTGCAGAAAAGGAGCAGTTTACCTTTTTTAATTAAAAACCAATGGCTGGTTACACAGGACTTCGAAGCTGCACTTGGACTGAATTTCCAGCTCATGTTTTCAACAATTCCTCTTTAATGGTACAGGGCAATGCACCATCCAACTGTGATCTCACCCTCTTGACATGCCTGCTCATTGGATCCTATCGCTTTTGTATCATCCCTTTGTTAGCTGTATTTAATGGAAAAGATAGAAAGCTCTGGAGAAGTAAGTGAGACTGGAAGTTGAATCATCTCTGTGGTATACATGGTGAAGTGTTTAAATAATTAAATTGATTTAATGAGTTTGGTTCAGAGTACATAAACATTTGTTTAACATGCTAGATATTCATTCAGTCTTATTGTTTAGAAATTAGATTCCATATTTGCTGCATCTTGCTATTGTACTTTTTTGTCATAATGGTCAGCTTAACATCACCTTTTGTTAATCTGATTAATTTTCTTTTAGCAGAATGATCATATTTAATCACATTATTAAAATAATAAAGAATAATTGTATTTACCTTGTTGCACTTAAAGGTTGTGTTTGACTTTCTTACAAATGGTGAGTGACTACATAAGGTCAGTGCTGATTACTTTAGTACTGTATCGAAAGCAGAGAGGTATTGAAATGCCTGAGAAATAACCAACACTTGTTTTCTTGCTCAACAGTTTCTGGAGGAGCTGCACATAAACCAACCCCATTAAAAACCGTTGTGTTGAAAGCTAGGCTCATCACAACCCCTGGGAAAAACACTGGACAATGTGAGATCACATCTTTACACACACACATTTTTACATTTCTTTTGTCTTGTTTTCCTGTACAAGGATGTGTCTCATTCTTATATTTTTTGTGTGTAGCCACTGAGCTTTTGATCAGAATTAAATCTCCCTTTCTGAACTCCCATTAGTAGGTTAAATGTGAGTGATACCACATTGACTTTTTTATCAAACTGTCACACTATGATAAGGATACGGCCCTGTTAAATCTGACTTAGGCTGAAAGTGATTAAACCCTCCCAAAACACTCAACTACAAAAAAGCTATTGTTACTTCCTAATGTTTATATTGAGTGGTAACTACACTTGATAATGGCTGTGTGATGTTGATTGAATTAAATTCCTTGTGTCTTTTGTTTTTTCCGTTGAACAATGTGTTTGATCAAACCTTTGAGTTAGTTGTAACATAAAAGCTGTCTGCAGTCGTGGTCAGTTGCCAGTGTTCCTGCTTCAGTATGGGTCAGATTAACTCCTGCCTCGTGTCTCACTTGGATCTTCTGCTTGTAACAGCTTTGGCCACAGCATGCAAACCTGCTGCTGCCACCAGCAAAGGAGCTTCAAACTCTACAGTTGGCAGAAGACTTGTTCGTCTAACTTCAAGTGGACCTGGTAAGAGTTTTCTCTTTTTATTTTGTTTTCAACACAGCTTGTGCTTCAATTTGTATCCATTCGATTTCTTATGTGTATTACCTATGTTACCTAAATGTTTACATGACTTGTCCATGGTGTGGGCTTTTCAGAAGATATTGGTTATTGTGCTTATTTTCTTGTTGTAGAACAATTTAAACCTCTGTATTGTTAATGCACTTACTCTACTTCATCATGCTTTAATCATGCTTAATTTTCTTAATAGAGACCTGATACAAATACAACATGGTCATATTGTATCGACTACAAAGAGCTCTGTCCTCTGCTGCCTTGTATTTGATTTATTTTCAAGTGTCTATTTAGAGGAATCTTAACTATAAATACATTTCAGCAGAAACTACTGATGAACTGGTATTTTAATGCTGCTCAGTGATATAAATAACTTATGGTAGTTATATATATCAGATTTTGTTTGTGCTAATTTTGACCATAATATTCAAGTTCTGGTATCCTTGCTGTTTATCGGTGACAACTTTTCTTCACTCTTTCACGTCTGTTCCATGTAAACATATTCACACTGAAGCTGTAATATGCTCTCTGTTTTATTTGCTTTTGTTGCTCACACAAAATGCTTGATGCATATAATTGGGCGCTTCATGTTGAAACACTCCGGTCGAGCTTAAAGTTTTGCAGAATCTAGATGGAAAACATGCTGCATTATATAACACTGAGTTAGTCAGCACATTGTCTTGACTGTTTACAGCTTAGCTCATCAGACTAAACCATGTCATGAGAAGTCGGTCATCTGTTGCCATCCCACTGCTGGTGAGACAGGGAAAGAGGGTAAATGAGAGGAAGAGTGGTGGTGGTGGTGAGAGATTGAACTCCCATTGGCTGCAGTTATGCTGTTTGTTCCTCCCACTCCTTTCTCTCCCACCCCACCCCCTCTGCTCTCTTCCGCGCATCCTGGCTCTGCTACAGCACCGCCATCATCAAGCCTGGAGATGCTGCTTTGCTCTGCTGTGAGAGATTGATGATTGGTGAATAGCTGAAGCCTGGCTTTACCAAGAGGATTAAGGGATTTTTACTTTCCCCCCCCTCCCCCTAGTACATCTATCAGGCTGTGCCATAAACCACTGGCTAGCCTTTAACCTTCTCTCGTCCAGCCTTCACAGCTGGGAATTAGATTTTCCGTTGGGAGACCTGCCATTATGAACTGGGTGCCTTCACATTTTTCAAGGTTGTTTCAGTGGTACTGTTTTTTTAATGATTTATTTATTTTCTGCCTGTCAATGCGGCAGTTACCTGAGGCATGATAGACTGAGGCGCACCATGGGATGTGGTTCATAAACAGCATCAAGCTTCTGCATTTTTTTTTATTTTTATTTTTTTAAAGTAATTTTTGGCTAAAAACCGTGGCTGTCTTGCTTTGTGTTTGAGAGATGTTATGGTCTCCGAAGCTCTCCCTGTCGTACATCCACGTGCGCCTGACAGCCAAGGGTTTACTCCGAAACATTCAGCTGCTGTCAGGATGCAGGAAGAACACTGTGGTCTTTCAAGCAGGTCTGTTGGTTGTTTGTGTTAAATATTTCTGCTGGCATTGTTATGGTTTTTCAGTCTCTGTGCTATAATATTTAGACGAAACCTATCAGTGTTTGTCTCTCACGTAGAACTGTGCACTTAACTGTTTCTGAAATCTATTTTTAGTATGGCTGTTTACTAGCCAGCAAAGCAGGAGGTTCAGCTTTCATTTACCTACCTTGGTCACCAAAACATGTGACCCTGGGCAGATATTTTAGGATATCTTTAGGAATATAGACTTTTGAATTCAGGGACAATTTTATTTAAACAGTCATTCTTAACAAAGTCATATTGACATTTCAGGATGGTTTGCATTATTTTTGTAAGCCACTTTTTATATGATTGTGTATCAAATTTTCTCCATCTTGCTCTCTCGCTCGCTGGAACACCCTGTACTCCTGTTTCACCCTGAGATGTACCAAGGTTATTTTGATTCAGGGTTTCTAATTTGAAGCATTGGAACCTTGTTGTGACTGTTGAACAGGACTGCGGGAACACAGTAGCTTCCTGTGGTTCCCACATTTAAAGCATTCTTCTGTTTTTGAAAGGTCATGACCAAGTATGGTTACTTAGTTTTACAGTCTCAAAGGTTTTATTAAGTCAATATGATTATTTCTTATTCAAATAAAAAAAGCATTAATACTTTTACTTCAGAACAAGTCATCGTTTTAGTATATATGAGGTGTCCCATGCATCAGTTAAAAGCGTCCTGTGAATGTTACACTGTGAATTATTGTCTGGTATTGCGTAAACCAAGCACTATAACAAGTGCCTGATTGTGAAGGGTCTCATCACCCATCATGCTTTGTGCTATGGTGTGATATCTCCTTCTAGCAGCAGAGCAGTTTTGTAATACGTCAGTATTCAATCAGTATTTGAAGTGTTATTTTTGAATTAGTAAAAATTAGTCTTTGAGCCTGGGAGGAAGTATGAAATAAAGAGGGCAACATGTGTCATCAACTCTGTGTTCAGACACTTTGATAGAAAATAATGAAATGATGAAAATAGGTGCAGGTCCTCTGTTAGAACAGCAGTCTAACAGAGAGAGAAGGCTTATGTGCTTACAGAAAGTCAGTTAATTTAGAAAGTGCAGATTTGTGTTTTTTTGGGAAAAACTAACATATTACAGTTAAAAATACATTTAAAAAGATGAGATAATAAAGCCAATACTAACTGCTCAATATGTTTGCTAATATGTGGAAGAAAAAAAAAAATATATATATATATATATATAGACACACACACACACACAGCAGAAAACCGTTGCATAATGTCCACTTCTGGTCTTGGAAAGTAGCGCTAGAAAATAGTTGGGGGGAAAAATAAATATATGGAAAGATTTCTTTCCATCAGTTCCTCTTTATATGGACATTAAAAGTGGCATCAGCTAACATGGCTATGACCCCACTATCTTCTTTTCTAAGTTAAAAAGAAAAATCCATTTATGAAAAGAAAATAAATTAATAACTTTTACATAACAGAGTAATAACATGCTTAACATTTACTTTTTTTTCACTAACATGTTGGATACATCATCACATAGACAAATGTAATATTCTCACAGTATGATGTGAACTATGTGCCTCTGCAGTAGCTCGACAAGAGTCTGTCATGGAGATTAGCTTTACTGTGTATGCAGGCATGTTTGTGGTATATGTTGGTTGTGATACAACTTAGGATGGTGTCTCTTTGTGCTCTTTGTACAACCAGCAGAGGGCATCCTAATTTAAATAAACATTTTTTTAAGATTTAGCGAAATGCAGCATCATCAAAATGATTAAAAGCTAAGCTGTTTGTTTGGATCTGTTTCAGGAAAAGGTTTTCTATTTTATCATGCTCCGCTAATGTACTTTACATGATGGGGGGAGAAAAAAAAACATTTTTTATATATAGTGAAAAATGCATTTTGTGTAGATTAGGATGTAGCTAGGATATTGATATGGTAACCTGTTTTTCTGGTCTTAAATCATCTGGGTGTCATATTTCAGTCTGGAAATTTCACACATATTAGGAGCACAACCTTGTGCTACAGTACAAGCTCAAGAACATATATGTAAAATTGTTCACCAAAGGAAAGCATTAGAGGCGACAAAATTCTGAAATTTACTTAAATGTATGGCAAAGAGTGTGCCTTGCTTTGTCAGTCTTACTAGCGCAGTATTAATATTTAGTTTGTCTTAAAGGCTTTTCCTGTCTTGTATGCTAAACTCTTTTTTTCTGGCTGTGAGACACAGAGGCCACAGGGAAACAAGTTTCAAGGTGAACAGCACATCCGGGTACAGAGCTGTGTAAACTCAAGTCATTCAGCATATAATTATTCAGATGAGATAGATCTGGTTCATCCTGTTCTCATGTTGAAGGTTTTTCGTTTTACTTCCTTGACCCCACAGTTGAGTCTTTTGTTGTGATGGACTAAAAAGAGGGAACAGACTCGGTGTTCCCTCTTTGGGCCTGGCCAGCCTGGAGTGTTATTATCTCTGCAGTATTATGTTGCCCCGATCAGGCCAGGGTCCAGAGAGCCGTCCACTCTGCAGCTCCAGGATCAGCAGTCTGCAGTAGGCAGGGATGCCTCTCCCATTTGTGAATACCCACTCTTCACTGCCTATAAAAACAGCTGGGTCTTATTTTGAAAGGCATCCGAGTAAATGCAGCATTATTTTGCGCAGAGAGATGTCTTTATCTCACAGTTACATGCTGGTGTTATTATGGGATGTTATGATGTTCTAAAATGATACCCTGTTTAGTGCATCTAAATTTAACTTGAATGTGCTCCAGGATTTGTGTTTCATAAAGGACATGATTATAAACACTTCATGTGGAAGAGTTGTGCCTACAAAGTATTAAGGGAGCACACTGGGGTAGATTCAATTACAGTAGATTTATCATTGACTTTACTGTTCCAGATTCACTTGCAACTATACCAATATTTGTGTTTTGCTTAGTAATCCTAATTTGCTCCAACAGCTGTTATCTGAAACAGCAGACAGAGCTGAGTGACTGGTACAGTATATTCCACTCACTGGCATTCCCTGTATGTCTCAGGCTATCCTCACTGCTGTGTTACATAACGCTCACTACATTCTTCTCATAGACAAACTGTGCTTCCAGAGAAACAATTTTTACACAGGTGTCCAATATCAATGATAGTCCTTCTTCACTGTAACACTCAGTGTCAGTTTGGTGCTCCTCTAATCTGTTGTTTTAGTGTTTTTAGCAGAGTAAACAAAGTGTTCTTAATTAGTTTGGCTGTCGGTAGCTATTGTATGGTGGTGATGTATTTATAAAGCTGATGTAAATCAAAACTACAGTAGCACTTCCTTGCTAAAATAAGTCATCCTTGGTGACCAGTGTCTGCAGAGCGCTATATTGAATTAGGATATGGAAAACTAATTGCATTCAGAGGATCCATTTTTATGTCTGGGCTGTCGGAGGAGCAGCTCTGGGAACCATCAGACTGGCTGATTGGACAGAACGGTTATGGACTGCAGAAATATCTTGGCCTTTGACGCTGGAGCTTGGTCCGTCTGGGACCCTGACAGGAGTGTATAGGGTGGGTGGTACTGCTGTCAGACCAGCTGCAGCGGCTATGGAGGGGGGTGTGATGATGATCAACGTTGTCACGACACTCAACACATGTTCATTCACAGTGGACAAGAACAAACCCAAGGCCAGCTCCCGCCAGCAACACCCTCAGCAGCCAGCATCCCAACACCACCAGAGAAACGGACCTCCGGATGTTGTACCAGCAAGCGTCGCAAAGGGTGGGGAAAAGGACCAGAGCAGCCAGCAGCTCAGACGACTCCTGGCAGCTAGTAACTGCAGATTTGAGGCAGTCGCCATCGTCTTGCAGCAAACTTTGACTGAGGTATGAACATTTTATATTATGATCCAAGTACAATTTTAAAATGTTATATTTGAACAACATGGACTCAAATTACATAATACATAGAAACACAAATAATGAAGAACTGCAGTTTGCAGCCCCGCCGACCTTTTATTCAGAAAAAATATTCAGAGGTCTTTAAATAGCAAAGACCTGTTGGATATTATAACAATAACATGTATTTGCTGTCAGTAACAATGACACCTCTGGCGATCATTGGCCTAGTTCAGTTTGTGATTGTTAGTGTTAGATTTATAATAGGGCTGAAGTCAGAGTGAGGCTCACATTACCATGTTATCGCACTAGGTTGCCCAGTATAAAGAAGGTATCACCATATAGGCAATACTTGAATTTATACGTTATCTAGACATCACAGTAATCTATGAGGTTTCACAATATATGTTAACTAGAGGAAACCGTGCCCATAAGAAAATGTATCATATTTTCACTACATTATGAAGATCTTTCAGTTTTACATAGTTAACTGAGTTTAAGCAGTATGCAAGAAAGTAGTCAGTCTTTGCTTTAACATACAGATTAAAAACAGCCATACAGGGGTAAAACACAAAAATGCCAACAGAGCTCAAATGTCCTGAGTAAAACAAGGATACTCTTGATATTTGAATTTGTCTTATGATTGATTACCTTGTACTATAACTACATGTGTTGCAACATCAAATCTATGTGTTGATACATGGCAAACCAAATGGCATTTCTATTTACGGCGACAGCATGGGGAGGGATTGTAAGGGTGCAAGGGGCTGCACACACAGACGTACTTGGAAGCTGTCCGACACATAACAGCCCTGTTGTTGTTGCCAACCACTGACCAACTGAAGCAATCCTAGTTCAAAGAGAAATTCTGCTTTGAAAAATTAATTTTTATTGCAGCACAATTTGCATGTTCTTTCGCAGATCCTGTAAGTCTGAACTTATTGTTGTTAATATCTAAAAGCTCACCATGAGTCTTTCAGTTGTACCTTTCATAGATACATAGATTATTCAGGGAGGCAAGCATGACCCTGAGAGCCTATTAAAATATGGATGTTTAAGCTTGCTGTTTGTTTTGGATCTGTTTTTAATAGTGATGCCATGTGATTGGTTTCCAGGAACTGGATGCCCTAAGGGATTGTTCTTCCCACAGTGCAGTACAAACAGGCTTATCCTATCAGCTGCCCTCCACCCAACCCCAGCCATCATATTCCCTCATTTAGTTGTTGTCAAAGCAAGTCTATTAAGTATGTTTACATCAGATATCCCTACAATCAAATATGAGTGAATTATAAAATTAAAATAAATTGGTCAAATACAGTTAGTAAAGATTCCTATCTAAGTTTTCCTGTAAACCTAGAGGAAAAAGATCAGATACTCTGTTTGAGTACATAAAATGTCAAAAGCTATTTCAGTCCCTCTGGTTAACTTTAGAAGTTTCCTTGTCAAATATTTTCACACCATATGTGTTGATTGAGTGAAACAACTGGAATATACCATCCAGATATAAATTGATGTAAGGCATAGGATGATATTTAGGGGCTCCTATTAAATTGTTTGACCCCGCCTTTTCTTCATAGGGCTACATCATTCAACCTTTTGACTAATCCAGATTTCATAAATGCAGTACTTAATGTGTCAGTGTTGATGTCTCTATCAAGTGACTTTGTCTTCTTTTAATTTATTACAGTTTAGTCATTTTTCTTGAAAGTGACACTGTTTTACATTTATGTAAGAAAAACTGAAACTTGTGGTTGAGTGCTGTTAATTAAAAACAGTGATAGGTAGCCATATGTCCAGAGGGGATTCATGACATATATGAGATTTGATCTTGTCCTCTGCTTCTCATTATTTCATGACTTGCAATGCCTGTTACATTGGCTATTGTCAAGCATCAGACACTGAGATAGTTTGGGCAATACTTGTAGAAACACTTAGTAAGCTATGGTTAAATATAAAATATCTTCAGTAAATTTCCCCTGCAAATCGTCCAGGTCATTGAGTTGTCCTCATTTTTCCTTTCATACTTTGTGTTTGTAAATAGGTTTTATGTCTGATTCAGGTTCAGATTCAGTTCTGATTCAGTGGCACAAAGGGCAGACATCAGGTCTGCCATGATATTCTTCTAGAGGCCACTGGGAACTTGCCATCATTCCCCTGTGGTGGCTCCACTGGACCTTATCTGACGCTGTTGCTATGCCTCTGACACATCAGTGTAGGGTGTTGAGGCCAAATCCATAAAATGTTCAAGGTTGTAAAAATAACCTGCATGAACACAAATCTTTATTCATCTTAGCATCCTTGTACTGAAGATATAGTAGACTTATAGGGCACCAGGGTGGTGCAGAGGAGAACCACCACAGTAGTGACCCTTTTTGACTTCATCATTGTGTTACAAATTTCTTAAACAAGCTGTTGTTTGCAAACAATGTTCTACCTTATGTGTTATCAAGTGCCATAAGGAAGGGAAAGAGGGCGTGCTTGGCCATTATTAAAATTCTGTTTAGCGTGTAGAGGTATAAAAATTCCTTTGATCTGAAGTTGTTTTTTCCTGTCTGAGTATTATCTCCTAATTTCAGAGCATCTTAGCTTCTAACATGAAGCATGTGGCCAAGAAACAAGGGGATGTTTGTTAACGTTAATTTAACAAATGTGTGAAAGTGGTTGTACACTTAAGCCCTCTGCAGCTGAGAACTATTTCAGAAAATCAAATTGCTTCTCTCAGTTGTAACACAGAAAGTCACTCATGCATTTATTTCCTTCGACCTAAATTATAGCCACTCTCTTTATTCCTGCCTTACTCCAGAGTGTGAGACCAGACACATCCCATGTTGCAGCGCTCTGGATAGTTGCAGTTGTGACAGAGTTCAAATCAGTCCAATTTTAACCTCAGTGAGCTTCATTGAGTACTGTTGTTTCTTAATATCTGCTGCCAGTTGCACTGCCCCACTGATCAAAAAGGCGAAAAAATACAGGTATTCTGATTATGCAGTCGAGTGTCTTAAGTTATTTTGACATTTGTTCCTCAGATGTTTAGGAGCCATCATGGGAGCATTTGTGCCTGTTGTAACTTGAGCACACATTCCAGGTTTCCTAATGCCAGTAGTAACTTATTTTTTTGAGAATAGTTTGGAGACTATTCACTAATGGATATATGCATTCATACAAAACTCAACTGGAGAAAAATGTGTTTAAATGTATCAGATTCTGGCCCGTGTAATGTGACAGCTGGTATTTAAGGCACAGTGTGTGATCTCCAGTCACTGACGTTTGACTCATAACCCAGGCACGGTTGTGTAACTGATTACATCAACAAAATATTAAAAACACAAGATGTTTGTTCCTCTCTGACAGAAAATCTCAGCCTTACTGAATGACTCAGCTACAGCCTGTCCTGCTTATTTTCACCCCAACTAATGCCTACAATATCTAAAACACACACAACTTACTTTTTATGTCAAAACATCAATTCAATACACTGAAATAGCACATTTATGTATCAGGTGTATTCATGGACAAGTCTGTGTGCATATAGTGTACACTGGAATCTGGTGGCCACTCATCAGACCAAGAATAGGATGCAGGTCGTTACCATCATAGTGTGAGAATGTCCCAGCTGTTGACTTGATATGGTTATGAACAGCAGCCAAACACTAAGCAAGGACTGAGCACTGTTTCTTATCGTCTGTTTGGATGGAGTGTTTAAGCACTGGACCTTGTTTGACATACCTTCTCTCAAAGACAAAATGCTTTGAAACACGTAACATTTCAGTGTAGGAATGCGAGCACATTCCCGGATAACCAGAAAAATGAGTTACTAGCTCGCTTTACTTCACTTGCTTTCTGATGGTCACAATATTTCCAGAAAATTGTTATTTGATCCGAAGCATTAAGTCATTGATCTTAGTCTGCCATCAGATGTTATTCTACACCTGACATGGTATCATATCGATATACACTGGGGACATGGCTTCTCTTTGCACCCGGCTAGATGTCCCTGAGAGTTACATGGGCTGGATATAAAGTTTAAAATGGCAAAAACATGCACAGCCAAAAACAGTCTGTAATTGCAACTATTTTCAGAATAAAATCATTTTACAAAATTGACTGATAGAGGTCTTATTTGAGGAAAGCAGCACGGTGGCAGTTATTTTGCTCGATACTTGCATCCGAGTCATTTATGATCAATCATCCATCTTTTTGAGCATAAGCTTTTAATGCACATACATATTTTTAATTGACAGATATTGCCTACACAAACAATCAGCATGCTTTCATAAAGGAAAACTTGAATCTAGAGTGATCAAAAACAGAAAGCCGTGTGTGTGTGTGTGTGTGTGTGTGTGAGAGAGAGAGAGAGAAGCAGAGACCGGTAAAGCAGGGCCCAAACAAATGTTTACCTGTGCATGGCAAACAGTTGACATGATCTTAGTTATGATACAATTTACCATTCAGCACTTTTCAGTGACTATTACTGGTGAAGATGTGCTGTTCCTAATGCAGTCTGAGGAATAATTACTAAGGCATTTGGTGCTTTGTCAACAGGTGACATCATTTTCTTTACAGTCAATGTTTAACGGAATTAAAGACTTGTGCTCATACAGAAGCTGGAAATGTGATCCTTCTCAGCATTTTGTTATCTTGTAATGAAGAGACTTTACTGTGAAGCCTCTAGCCGCACAGAAGATTGTAAGGTAATGGTGCAAAGGGGTGAGGGGATGATTTAATGTGGGTGTGGATGAGTGGTGGGGGGATGGTGGTAATGAAGCCTCTCCATGTATCCCCAGGGAAGGTCACTGCACAGCACAAGTCCTGCTCCATCAGCCTGATGTCAGGCAGCTCTGTGCAATTTATCTGTTTGCTCCTCTCCGGCTGCTTTTAGTTCTTAAAGTGACCTCACCTCACTGGTGAGGAGGCTGCTCTTATGCACACTGTAGCCTGCCCCTTTGTTTTTTTTTAGGTGTAATACGGTAATGCACTCTGCAGTCACTCACCACAGCCAGCGAAGCGGCTTTTTCAGTCCTGCCTCAGATGTAGTCAGAGCAGTCTGGGAGGAGGTGTGTGGAGGTGGTGCGTCCACCTGGACCACTGTTTGTCCTGGAGTACAGGGTCGTCTCCATAGCTGGGGCAGGGAGACTCCAGCACCCCAAGCCTCAGGCTGACGCTGGATCATGGGCTGTTCTGGCAGCAAAGCGTGCCTTAGTGCTCCCTGCGCTGCAGATAGGGTAACTGGCTTCTACATTGTTCTACTCTGCAGTGAGGAATAGATGCATATCTGGGGTACAGCAGGACAGGATGGACTAAATTTGCTTTTGTAAACTGATCAGTAGAGGGATGTTTGGCTTATCTTACTTGGCTTAGGTTCATAATTGAATTATGCAGGCTGTGTGATGTACTGTTTAGTGTGTCAGGTTGTCTGTGTGAATCAGCATAATAAGAGAAAGGTATTAAATAAGAGGTAAACAGTTTTTGGATCATCTATGCATCAATTTGAAGTCTGGAAAAGCACTGCAGCTACAGCGCACCCCCCTCTTTACTGCAAAACTGAGTCAGAAAGGGAGAAGTAAAGGAGGTAGGCTGACAGAAAACTGGAAACATGTCAAGTTTTCTTAATCCCCCTCCCATTATCCCTATTAATGTGTTTTTTTTTTTGTTTTTGTTTTTGTTCGCTGCTGCTGTGCTGTCAATGTATTTACATTTTGCAGTCAAACGCAATGTCCTGGAAGGAAAAGAGTATTCATTAGATGGTTATGTGTCAGGGTGTTGCCCTGACAGAACCTCCCTTCTAATAGTGAATAACCTTTCAAATTCATATTGCTGGATGCTGATTGCTCATTGAAGATCTTGCCTGTGATGATTTAAGCTGGTTGCTGTGTCAAATCAAAGACAAGAAAATTGCATTGACATCTTCATGAGCATGTGCATGACTGTTTACATTTTGTTTCTCTGCAGCGTGATGAAGCCACAAGGCATTGCAGGGAGCTGTCCCAGGAGCTGGTCAACCTTCGCGGAGAGCTCGGTAAGTTAGGTCACCTTGGTCACACACATCAGCTCTGTTTAAAGTTGTTATCACCAAAGTATACACTCCTGGTACTGGGTCTGCTTTTAGTTTACATGACACGTTTTGGAACACGTTGGTATAGATAATTAGGACAATACAGTTTTCATATGCTGGCTATTTTTTTCATGAGTATTTAGTTGTACTTGCTTCACTTATTTTGTTGCTGTGATCTTAATGGTCTGAGTCATTGGTGCTTTATTGATGTTATAGCATATGTTAGGCATTATTCTACATGAATGAATTTAGTCACCCATTAGATTGCACAAATTCCTCTGGACTGACAGTCATGCAGTTCAGTTTATTTGATAAACAATGTAATATTTATTTAGTAAAAATTAAATAGTTCAGTGCTGTGATGGGTTAGCTTTTCTTATTTGATGGAACTGGTGTGTCAAAATTATTTCATGAATTAAATATTACCATATGTCTCTGCCAGGGAGGTCCCCCGTGGTTCTTCCTCCACGTGTTAATTGCTTTGTCCTCCCCTGAAAATCAGATACCTATTTGTGAAGGCGTGAGTGTGTGAGTGTGTGTGTTTTAAGCGTTGCAGAGTAGAGTGGTGGCAGGCCATTCCCCAGGGAGTGGCAGGCTGACCTCTGACCCCACACAGGAGGGGCTCCCAGTTGTGGAATGCCACACCACCTGAGGCCTCGTAAGGCTTGGGGACAATGACCCATGTTTTTTATGTCCAGCCTACACGCTGTCACGCAGAGCAGCCTTGCATGTACAGGCACATGCACGCTCAAACACACCAGCTTTATCTCTCTGACTTAAGGCAGCAGTAGTGTTGTGGCTCCTCCCCTCCCTCACAGCCTCGGGACTTCCACATGACTGCTCTTATATGCTGAGCACTGTTACATCTGCGCTTTAACACATTCTTCACTTCAGGGAGGCTGTGAGACTTACACTGATCTCAGATGGCTCTTTTTGTATTATGTGTAGTAAAAGAGGCATTCTTATTAGTTGGCTTTTAGTTCATTTCCTCCTCCGACTGTGTCCCTGCCTGCTTTCACAGTGATCTCACCCCTCATACAGCAATAAATTGCGGTCTTGGGCCACAGCCCAAATTGTGATACAACCGCACGCCCTTTGTTATCATTCCTCACATGGAAAATTACATCTCAGAGTGACCTGCTTTCTTCAGCATCTGCATTAAGTGACACTTCCAAACTCCATCCTCCTGCTGACTGTGGGCCAAAATACAGCTAACTTTAGATTAACGGGGCCCTCCTCCCTTGTATGAGCCATGAGATGTTTTTATTGGGTGGATTTTGACCTTCTTTTATACAGTCTATGATTTGGACTACAAAGGCTCATGTGACCAGATCTCTGTTACAAATGGTTGCAGAGTGCTGAGCTCCGTTTGTTGAGATGTACATGCCGAAGCCTGATAGATTGTCCCTATGTTAGCTTGGCCTCTGTTCCTGGATCTGCTGCCATTATTCCACTCCTGGTAAAGTGAAGGTGAATCTTCATGCTCATTCACTGCAGTGTTATTCCTTCATACTTTAGGTCAGTATTTAACTGTACAAAAACACAGGCTCATGGACTTCATTTACATCCAGACAGGGGTGGGAACATTATTATTATTATTATTATTATTATTATTATTATTATTATTATTATTATTATTATTATTATTAAGCTATAAGACTTCCAACCCTCAATACAAATAAGTGTGAGTAAAGATATATCAAATGCAGTGTGTGTCCCTCATGGCTAACAGGAGGAATCTTCATATGTGCAAAAGATGCTAAGAAGAGCCGTTCATGTGCCCTTCAGGTAACCATGATCATCATACTGAGGCCACCAGAATGGGATATCAAATTCTAAGATGACTTAGTGAATAGCACATGGGAGCAATGATTGGGAAAATGTACCATACATGTTGTAGCTTAGCAGAGCAGAACAACTAAATAGTTGTGGTCTATTGTCACACCATGTATTTGAGACCAAACCTTTAAAAGGAAATCACCTGCTTAACATGACGTCAGACGTTCTTGTTCTGCACAGCTGTCTAGTGAGTTGAATTTCACATCGGCTGGCAACTCCAACTGTGTTTGTGCACAAGCACTTAAACTGGAGACAGGTTATGGAGTTGGTCACTGTCACCCACTCCAGAGCCGATATAAACACATGCCGATGGAAACAGTTGGGAAACAGTGAGGCTGGTTCAATTGCACAAACTTAAAAATGGCAAATTACCAGCTGTGGAAGAGAGAGAGGCCTGATTTAGGAAGTCTGTTGCCTTTGTTACCGATTTCAAGATATTGTGAAAGAATTTAGACACTTGTTACCATATCTTCATCTGCCTATAAATAACTGCAGTGTAGTTGGCATATGCAGTCAAGTGCCAGAAGAACCTCCCCTTCAAAGTCAGTTTTTCCATTCCTTTTTGGAGCACATTGAGTGTCACACATTTACATCAAGGGAGGACTTTGCTAAACAGAGGTTCCCTCGGGGAACATACCATATTTATTAGACAAGCAGTTACTCATACAATTCTACCTCTGCCATATTTTAATGAATATTACAGTCTTCACATCTGCACACACTAAACATTGTGCAAATGTCCTGTCACCCTTTTAGCAAGATAAAATAGTAGCTTTCTGTTTTTATTTCCAGTATGCACCGTCCATTCATCTGAACGCCTGGAGAAGGAGAAGGATGAGCTGCGTGTTGCTCTGGAGGAAGCACTGCAGAAACTGCAGGAGCAGCACCAGAAGGACCTGGCCGAACTGGAGCAGAGACTACAGGCCTTCTACCGGGCTGAATGGGACAAGGTCCACCTCACCTACCAGGAGGAGGCTGACAAGTGCAAAACTCTCATGCAACAGCAGGTTTGTCCCTACACCACCTTTTAATTATCATCTGAGTTTTTTTGCCTACTTACTTAATTTAATAATCTATTATTAAATGAATTCAATGGAAAGCTGTTCCCTGTAAAGGCTCAGACACAAGTGGAGGGTGGGGTGTTCTTCTTCAAATATTGTGTCATTGTAATTCTTGATGCAATACATTTTTAAAATGCCCATGTCGGTTTCTGTGCTTCAGGAGAAAATAACTGTAAAACATTTTAAGGCAATGCTTAGTAATGCCTTAAGATGAATAATGCTGTGGTTCGGAATTAAGTTTATCCTGTGTTCTCTTTAAAGATGGGAGAGCTTAAAGCCAATCATGAAGCCATGAAGCTGGAACTAGAGAACAGCCATACAGAACAGCTGCAGTGTGTTAAACAGCAGTATGAGATGTCACTGGAAGGTGAGTGACTGGACCAAATTATTGAAACTACATCCATTCTCTAAAGCTGCATTTTAAGAGTTTATATGAAACTGACTCAAGTTGATAAAGCGTTGGGGGATATTCTACCTCAGTTAACAAATGCATGTATGACTTTTTTTAATTTTTAAACTGAGTAATACAATTGTAATTAGCCTTGTACTTTGTTGTACAGTTTAAGTTTTCTGAATTGCTATGATACCTTTTAAACCTCTTTTAGAGCTCAGCAAAGTCCACAATCAGGAGCTGCAGTCTTTGGACAAAACTTTGAAAGATGCAGCAGCTGCTTTATCTGTAAGACTTTTTTTTTTTTTTTTTTTTTTCACTGTTCAAACAAGTAACAATAGCATGTAACTTATGGATTGATGAACCAGTGTGTAATAACTTTACTCAGTGACTTTGTTATGCTGTGTACATCCGCAGGGACAGATTGAAGAGCTGACTGTGGAAAACAATGCCCTAATTGAGAAGCTAACTGCAGAGGAGAACAGGAGGAAAGCGCTGGCCGAAAAGAGTCAGGTACTCTTATCTGTGTGCTTATTATAGCAGAGCCCCGCTTCAGAAACATCTCATGACTCCGGTGTTGATTGTCTCTAAGCATGAAGCCAATAATTACCAGAAAGATCAATTATCAGCAGAAACAAAAATCATTACATGTTTTCTTAAAAGACCTCATTCTTAAGAGCTGTCTATCAGGTCAGTTAACCATTAACTGTTCTTTACCACGTAAAACGGTGTGAACAGGAGTGGGTTAAACTCCGTGTTAGCTGCAACACTGCCTTCCCTCTCTGCACAGTGTAGATTTTAATTTTCCCAGAGTGCTGTTACAGTGCACTACAGTGAGGCCCCCGCTCCTCATCAGTGTTGAGTGGCTGCCACATGTACTCTGCCTTCTGCCCTGGCATAGTAGACTAATTAAAGTAACTACCTCACATCACCCAGCCACTCCACATCTGCTATTAATAGATAAATAATAGGAACAGCATTAGCAACAGCTCAATATTACATATTGACCACGTGTAGTTAAAAAAAGGAGCAGTAGTTTAAACATTACCTTCATACACAACATATTATTTGCATGTTTGTCATTTCTATGTCATTGTGTATTACAACATTTTATTGTCCCTGTGAGCCCAAAGCAGTCAATACTGTGTAAGTGATGCATGGCGCCCTCTGTTGTGTGGCTCTGGATTTATGGCTACATGACATTTATGAGGCTCAAGATTTTAAGGCTTCAACAGTCGCTGAACATCTTGGCACTAACATATTTGTCCCTGCAGAAGGACTCTCACACCCTGTATCTGGAGCAGGAGCTAGAAAGCCTCAAAGTGGTGCTGGACATCAAAAACAAACAGCTCCACCAGCAGGAGAAGAAGCTGATGGAGATCGACAAACTGGTGAGACCTGAGGCAGAGGAAAATGACTGCCGGCCATCAACACAAGCAATGCTGCTGACACATGAATCGCTCAATCATTCTGTTGGTTTTCTTTTGTTTTTCTTTCCAGAAAGAGAAAAATGTGAAGTTGGATGAGAGCCTTCAGAAGGTCCAGCAGGAGAATGAGGACCTCAAAGCCCGCATGGATAGACATGCTGCACTGTCAAGGTGGGAGTTCAGCGTATGAACTCGTGTGTTGTGATGGAAACCAGACTTTGAAGAATATAACCACCTGTCTCAGTTCAGCCTCCTCTATGACTCACTGAACTGCATTATTATCCAAAAACTATTCATCAGTGAGCCACACTGTTGCACTGGGTGTCTTGTGACTTCCTTAAAATGAGTATGGGACTGTCATTTATCCTCAATCCCACATACACCTGCTGCTGATTACTGAGCCTTTTTTTTTAAATGAAACTTTATAATAGTGACCTGTTTTTTAAGAATTACATCTTCACAGATGTTGAGAGCAACAGACAGGCTGTAGAAGTCAGAAAGTATCGAGAGACACGTGTTTATTTTTTGTCTTTCACTGGATTTGTCGACAACAACGTACTGATCCTTTAGGCTTTCCAAAACAACCTCTGTAATCAGAATTTTAATTGAGATGTTTATTTATTCATTTATTTGTTTAATTTCTTAAAGCAGTGTGACACCAAATAAATCAAATAAAGAGTGTGTATGCTCGTTGTTTGATTAGATGTATGCTGTAGGTGTCTGTAAACGTTTGTACTACAGAGTATTTCTAACCTGCCTGCTTTGTTGATGCATTACAGACAGCTGTCGACAGAGCAAGCAGTGCTGCAGGAGTCCCTTCAGAAGGAGTCCAAGGTGAACAAGCGTTTGTCGATGGAGAACGAGGAGCTGATGTGGAAGCTCCATAATGGAGACCTGAGCAGCCCCCGCAAGGTGTCCCCCACCTCCACCTCCCCCACCTCCAACTCCCCCGCCCACTCCTTCAGCTTCCAATCGCCTCGCAGCTCCGGCCTGTTCTCCAGCCCTCCCGTCTCCCCCAGATAACGATGGGCCCCTGCTTCCACGAAGCAGAGCCTCCCTCTTGAGTTATCCCTCTGGAATTAAGAGCCATGTTTGTTTCCTCTTCGCTTAGCAACACGACAGCCTGACCTTGGCTCCTTCAGGATTGGATGAACTCTGACCCTTTCTGTACAGACTGTTAAAAAAAAAAAAAAGAAGAAAAAAGTTGCACAGAAGCACTTAATAAGCAAGGTCACCTTGTTCTTTGCCTTTCACGTCTGATAGTATGGATGGGGAAAAAGGAAATCTCAGGACTACTATGTAATGATACACTATTTTTGTTACTTGTTGGCAGAGGCTTGTCTTTCCTGAAGCTCAACGCATGCGCGCACACACACACACACACACACACACACACACACACACATAGTACATGCAGTAAAAAATACACACACATGCATGCATATGTCAACACATGTGCAGATACAGCTCTGCTGTGTGAGAGAGGGCTGCTATGTGTCTCCGGAGACCACAGCCATGGAAAGTCTGAATTCAGAATAGTCATGAATACGGAGGACAGAGTGCATTCTATTTAAATATGTATGAAATAGGGAATTGCTTCTGTCTGATTCCTTCAGCATTTCTCACAGCTACCTGCACAAGATATAGATTATCATATTACTAACATCCTGCTGGTAGTCAGTTCACCAGGACTGCGCAAGTCTCAATCAATGTTCAGAGTTTATTTGAGGTTATGTTTTTTTAAAGGTTGGTATTTTCTAAGCCTAGATTGGCAATTTAAATTTCATTTGTGGCCTCAAACATGTTTAGTTATTCACGTTTGTTTGTTTGACCATGGGACCAATCTAAGCCTTTTTGCATGTGTTTGAGTCTCGTTAATCACCCCCTTCTGAACCCTCCCAATGCAGCTTTAAAGTCTCGGGGTCTTTGAATTGACCAGAAGAAGCTTTGCTTGTACATGTCAGAGACACTGTCTCTTGGGAATGTCTCAAAAAGAGAGTATTTTGTTTAGAGTTGGTATAGTTGGTGTGTTGACCCTGTTTGAAATATGCAATTAATAAAGTCTTGTATTAAACCTGGTATATCAAAGTTATATAACTGATCTACACATTTAACTTGAGCACAGCAGATGAAACTCTAATTATGGTTTTTAAGAGGTATATTCTAGAAAATCAGTTTTTCCTGGGACTGGAAAACTTGAAGTCAGTAGGTATCAGTCCAGTCTTGTGACTTGTGTGTTTGAGTTGAAGATCCTTAAATGTGTTCGAAAGGATAACCACAAACATATAAATGTTTGTGGTTATCCTAAGCTAAGGTATATTCCAAAATCATAACAACCAGCGACTGTTGAGCAAAGTGGAAACTGCAGCAAGTGTTGCATTGGACCAAAATAAGTTCTGGGCCTGCAGATCACATTCCACATACGGAGCACATTAGGATGTCAGCCTGGCACACAGCTCAGCTTTAAACCAGATTCTCCTCTTCTCAATATGCTACAAAGCCAGAGCAAGTTTGATGGCTGCTGCTCTCTTTTCCAGCATCATTATTTCATTTAAATGTAGCGTTAAAGCTTACTAGGATTAGTCAGTGATGTTTGATTAGGTGTCCAACACAACAGAGTGCCAAGGTTTACAGCAGAGTGGTGTTGTCCCTCTCACAGAGAGGCCCTCACATCTGACTCCACTACCCAGAACGCTTGTTAACTTTAAAATTTGTGTAAACATTTATTATATATTTGATAAATGTAGCACTTTCCTTAATTACCGCTTTTTTCTTTGGCGTCCCTTCTGCAACTTTTTGCAGACTTTTAAGAAATCAATATTAAACTCACTCTCGAGGTAGAGCATCTCCGTAAAGCTTGTTGTGAAACAGTTTTGGCTCCCTTCTTCAAATGTTCCAGATATGTTCATCAGATTTGAGGTCTGGTGACTGTGGAGGAAAAGCCCTGCGGGTCAGCACTCCTTGGTCCTCCTTTGGAGTTCATAGTTTGGATTCATGTTTAGGCTCATTGTCCTGCTGCAAAATGAGTCCTCTGCTGGTCCCAGTCTCTTTAACAGTGACTTGAAAATTCCAAATGGAGTGAAACACTATATTTTTGTGCCCGTGTTTGACTGGGTGTTTTAACCTTGCACACAGCCCTGTAAGGCCATGTAAGCAAACATAAGGTTCCAGTTTTGAAAATGAACTCATGCAACAAAAGATGTAGCAAATCTTTATTATGTTATTACAATCTGCAATCTAAAAATACATCCATTTTTATGTATATACATGTCAATTTCATCTGGTCTCACTGGCTGGTGTGTTACAGTTATATCTCAACAGCAGACTCACATTAGACAACACAGGCTCCGTTGCTGGTGCTATTTGGAGATGATGTTGGTCCTCACAGTTGTCTCACCATGCTGGTTCTTGGCTTTACATACGTAGCTTCCAAAGTCGATGGTCTCCATGTCCTCTACAGTCATGATGCTCTGGGAGACCCGCGTGGTGTGGCCCATACCTCTGTTAACCAGCCTCCAGGAAGTTTGGATGTGAACTGGACGGTGGTCCTGCGACAAAAACCAAACCTGATTGACTACCAGTATGTTATTTTTTGTGACAGTCAGGCCAGGAAAGATCCATTATTCTCAATGGTTAGGTAATCCCAAAATTGACCTTTCAAAGTCCTCCTTTCAATTATGTACCAGCGAGATTTGGTGTCAAATATGCAATTTACACAAATACATGTATGATGTGGAAACCTGAAACCTCCTGCACATTGACTGGACTTTTTAACATTTTTAAATGCTAATCCATTTAAATTAATGTCATTCTACATTTACAGACAGAATAATGAAATTAAGACAACAATTATCAATTAGTACATTTAATGATCAGTTTATATCCTTTTGGTTATTCAATATCCTTTTTTCCATCCTTCTTAACAGCATAATTTAATAGTCACACTTAATTTTCTACAGATCTACTGTCGAAATACCTTCTATATTTTCAATTATTGCTGTGTGTAAAAGAGTTTTATTCTTTTAATTTTTGTTCTTTATCTCTGTTGCATACAGTTTTGTTTACTTAGTCCTGGTTACAAAATAAATGTTCCTGACAATTTAATTAACCCAAACTGACATGTAACACAGGTTGCTTTTTTGGTTTTTGTTTCTTGTTGTTGTTTTGAGCCCAGTATTCCTCTTACCTGACCGGGATAAGACCAGGTGAAGCTCACGTCCACCTCTGGCTCCCCCAGCACTCTGCACGTTACATTGATGTTGTCACCTCCTCTCACAGACTCCGGAGAGGCTTCAAGACTCACAAATGGTGGCCCACTAGGAACTGTCAACAACAGACAGTAAACAACATGTATTACCAAATATCATATAATAAGTGACTATAAGTAGAGGATGTTTACATTTATGACATTTATAAAATCTTAGTGGTGTTTAAACAGTTAAACCTCCGTTAGCGGTCCAAACTCTATTTCTCTCCACCTGACAGTCAAACATCGCATGGTAGCTTAAATTTACCTAAACCACACACAATTTCTATTTCATAAATCCTGACTGGGTTTCTATTTTTCAGTTGGCAAGCGTGGAGTGGAGTGGAGCGAGGAGTGAGGAGGCTTTTGAAACCTGACAAACCTGACAACCTTTTCCTGGAAGCTGATGAAGCAAAGCAACCACCACTTGATTAATGACTTTGTGAAAATGCATGTGGTTCTTGGCCCTTTTAATCAATGAGGTGACAACTAACGTGGTTATGTTTGACAGTTAAAGGCACAGGGAAATGGTTACTGATCCTGCACTTGGAGCAGCATCACTATATTTGACTGTTTTTATGACCATATTGAAGTGTTGTGTGATTGCTGCATCCCTACCCTCCACATAGAGCAGCTGGTACTTTGTGGAGATCTGAGGGGTGCCCTTGGTCACAGCCTTGCAGTAGAAGACCCCCTGATGCTCTAGGCTGGGGCTCTGGAGGACGAACCCCTTGGTGGGGTCATAGGTCACCAGCGTCCCGTTGGCTGTGATCTCCTCGGCGGGGACTTCTCTGTGCAGGGACACCTTGGCCTGCGGGTCGGTCACGCGACAGGGCACCACGGCAGGCGTGTCTGGGCGCAGGTACACGATCTCAAAGTGGATGGCAGAGGGGACGAAGAGGTTGTCTTTGTCTGTTTAGAGGGACAGATGTGTGGCATCAAACAGTCAGGGCTTCACTGAAAATGTCCTCTATGACACTGGTGCAAAAATACACATAAATAGAAACAGGTGATGTGATATCACTAAGGGGATTAATGTGTTGGATGGAGCTCATTCATTATAATCCCAGCATCACTTTTCAATAACACATTGCTTTTTGTTTTTTTTTAATAGTAATGGTTACTAATTACATTATTAATGGTTAATAAAGTAGGCAGTAGGCCCGAGTGCTGAGGCTAAAAAGCAGTCAAAGATAGTTATGTTTATTTCTTGATGATGATACCAAATGCCTTTCAGCCTGCAGGTGTAACTGTTAAAAATGGATGCCGATGCTCCACAGCAGGGTTGTGCCAGAGATCCAGCCACTGATAAGCATTCCTCAAACCTACATTGATTGATTTTCTAGCCACAGGGTGGCAGCAAACTGAACAAACTATGAACACAACGTTGAGATATGATCACAAGGTTGATATGTGATCATGTTAGCAAAAGATTGCTTTTTCTAACGTTCAGAAGACAGAGCAACATTATCATTGTTTTGGACATTGGGGGAAAAGTCCAATATTTATCTTCTTTTAGCTCTGTTTTGGTCTCCACCAATTCCTGAAAGGAATATCTGGCTCTTGAGCTGGTTGTTAACTTTTTCTGTCTGTTTAGTCCTGAGCAGGTGGATTGCAGTGTATCAGAGATCAGATGAGAGCTGTGAGAGTGAACCAAAACAGTAAAGTTGCGGGCCATAAAATCAAAATAATGAGCTGAAAGACACTAAAGCAGTCCACAGAACTGAGGGGAACTGCATTATCAGGTGATGATTCTCTGCAGGTTTAGCACTATGAGCGACACCTGGTCCATTGTTAATATAAAAATATTATTAATGCTTTAAAGCTAATACAAAATAAGAGATGTTGGCAGCAAGCAAAGATCAACTAAAGAGATGCTTCACTTAAATGTGGGCTTTTGACTGGCAACCTTAAAGATTTTTCTAATTATGCATTATAATGCTTTAAGTGACAACATACACTCTTTATAAATATCCCATATTGCTAATTTTAGAAAATACAAATAGAATAGACATCTTTATTTTCCACTCACGTGGAAATTCGTCGACATACATACAAATGTAAAGTACAATGTACTCTGAATCCTATTCATATTTCACTTACCTGTGAAGTAGATGTGTGAGACATAAGTGCGTTCGTGGTCCTTCTCACACTCGGTGCCGTCACACACGATCACCCAGCAGCTGTAGGGCCCTGTGTCAGCAGCAGAGGGCGACGTCAGGATCAGCTGACTGTACTTGTCACTATGCTTGATGCTGGAGGCGGGAAACAAAAATATAAGACTTTCACATCAACTTATAGCATGACAAACAGCTGACGTCTGCTTCCAGCACCTGAGGCGTGAGTCGTTGAAGGTGTCCAGGTAGGTTGGGTATGACCATCCGATAGAGTTGCCTTTGCAGCGCAGCTCCACGTTCTTCCCAGGGGTCAGAGTTGTGCTCTGGCCCAGGCGCACAAAGCGCCCCTTATCTAAAACCTGGGTCAACAGGGACTGGCCCTTCCCTCCTCCATCTTTTAGTTTAGGTTGCCGCATCTTCACCCGTTTCCCCACTGGCCGGATGCGGTTCTCTCCTACGTCTTTTCTGCGCTTGAATTGTTGGCAGGCACCTGGACACACAGAGGCACAGAGGAAGGAGGGTGAGTTAGAGGCAAGAGAGAAGGGAGGGGAGCAAAAATAATAAAGATAACAGAGATTAGTCACAGAATCATCTGTTACTGAACTGTTGGCCTGATTCTTTACAGAAACTGTTCACTATGCTCATCTTTGTGTTTCCCTCTGTGACACCAGTTGAACAGGAAGTGTGAAATCCTTATTACTGGAACAAAATGTCCAGAACACAGTCTCTCTTTCAGTTGCATGCTCTTTATTTCTCAGTGGGCACAGAACACATAAGCCATTAAAGAAAAGAACAAAACAATCAGTCCGTAGTGTAGACTTTCAGGGTTTGTTGTTTTACTCTTCAGTGCAGCAATAATGAGAACACCAAAGAAAGGTCAGCAGTAAGGGCCAGTTAATTAGAAACGTCTGTCGCATGCCTCAGATGCAGCTGGTTTGAATTGGTCTGCAGAAATACTTTGCAAAAACTCACACAACTTCACGCAACTCTTTTGCAAACCTTTACAATTCACATGCATTACATTCACATATAGCAGAGTAGTCGCAGTGTATGCCGGAGGAAAGACAAAATGAATGACAAATGAATAAAGTGTCTTTGTCATATGCAAACAAGATTTACTTATTTCCACCTCTCATTCTACGCCAATCACAGAGACTGCTGCCCCCGGCCAATATTTACACAACCTCAGGCTGTGTAATCCTCCCACTACTCCCAGGTTACACTCCAAATTCTCATAATGAAATTAACAGTAATTTTGCTTCACACATAAATCCAGAAGACAGATGTGGAGGCACAGATTTTACTCACCATTTTGGAGCTCCACCCAAAGCAGTGCCAGGCAAAACACAACCCAGAGCTTCATAGTGGGCTGAGGAGATGGTCAGAGAGGCGACTGCTCTGCAGGACCACAGAGATTAGGGAGGTTTGATGAGGGGCTCGGTAGGAAAGGAGGTCAGGCTCGGTGCTTTCGCTGGAACTCTGCAGGCTCCAGTGCTCTGTTTAGATTTCCAGCTCCATCTTCCTCCCAGACTGAGAGGAAAAGGGAAAAAAAAACTTCAGAACCCTTCTGTTTACTCTCTCTCCTCAGACCTGAGGAGCAGAAACACGTACTCTGGAGCCCTCTGCTGGACCTGAGTGTGAATCATTTTAAAGGATATGTTCACATTTTTTCAAACTTTCAAGTTTACCTTAAAACACTACTGATACGCCCATATGTAAATTGAAAGAGTTGTATGTCAGCAGGAACAAGTACAGAGACCAATAACTCTTTAGATATAAGTTTGGGCAAGTAGTGTTTTAAGATAGACTTGAGAAAATGTCAACTTATCCTTTAAAGGTGAATCACTGAATCAGAAAGCTACTGCTGTGCTGCTCTGAAGGGGTTCTTAGTTTCTCGTGTTGCACACCTTACAACATCCTAGTAAGTGAAGTCCCAGATGGATGGGAACCACTGAACTAAACTACCTAACAGTGTAACAGTATAAGTAGTCAACAGTAGCTCAGTAAAATGTTGCTTACACACTGATGCATCAGTAACAACCTCATAATGCCATATTCTAAAATCTATCAGTCGCAGGGACATTTATTACCACAATAAGTCATTTTACTTTTTATAAGTATGTATTATATTATCATATTATATATATTTAGCAGATAATATATCTGTAGTACTAAGTAGAATTTTGAATGCAGCAGTAGCAGCAGTGGTAGTAGCACTTGTAGTGGAGTATTATAACGATGTGGTATTAGTACTTTCACTTGAGTAAAGATCTAGTACTTCTCCCCCCACTGCATATGCGCTGGACTGGACCAAAAGGTACGCAGAAAAACAAAACAAAATGCTTCTATGTCTCAGGTTCAGAAGAAAAAAGCCGTGGCCACTTAGAAACTTTATAAATGGCCACAGGGTGGCATCAACTACATTAAAAATGAATCAGTTCTCTTTTGATGTAAGGCCTAATTTTCCACCAGATTTCATTGAAATTTGTTTTTTTTTTTATGTTTTTTGGATGCCCTGCAAACTAACAGACAATAATAATAAAATAAAACACCAAACACTGTTTTACTGGAAAATACATTTATTGTTTTTGTCTGGGCAGTTGGTAACAAGTAATTCTACATCATGACATCATGGTTCCTTCTGTGTCTTATCTTATCTTATCCTGTAACCTCACTGGAAGACTCTACACTGTTAATGTAGAGGTGCAGTATACTACACATACCTTACTCCTGCTGAAACTAGCTTTTGAATTTGCTCCATATACATTTAAACCACTGCACTGCACAAATGAATCACCAACATCCTACAACCTCAGTATCTGACTTCTTGAAAAGTGTGATTTCTCCACATCAGATGGCAGTATAGATGAAAGATCAGTGAAGTTTCTACTGTAAACAAGAGCTCACTGAGCCTGAAAACTCATAGCACAAGAAAAACAGGGTGGCCCCTAAAAGCCCACACGAAAAATTAAACGTAAGGACTGAACCTTCTCACAGTTCAGGACAAAACGGCTCTTCAAACCAGTTATAAAGCAACGCAGACTCCAGTCTTTGAAGTAAAACACTGAAAGAAAGACAATGAACCGGGAAAAATGTCTAGTTCATCTAAATTACGTGGCAAGACAGACCTTTTTTTTTTTATATAATACTTTAACTAGGTTATTGTTGTGCTTCTTGTTAGGTGTCCTCTGGTTAAGAGAGAATAGCATGAAGGTTGTATTAACAGCATGTGACTGTATCAAAATAGCACAAAATATACGACAAACAGGGAAATACAGCGTGTCATAATCTGATAGAGTGAAAAGAAACTACAAATACTTTCTGTATCAAATAACAATCTTGATATTCAGATTGTAAGAGTTCAGAGATAAAACATGCCCAAGCAAAAATAAAAAAGGGAGCCTGTGGTGAATAAAACCACCACAACAGCTTCAGATACCTCAATAACTACAGCAAAGATTGATATGATCTGTTACATAATACCTACAGAAGCCTGAAACTTCCCACCAGCTCGAGTCAAGTCACGACATGTTAAATGCCTACAAAACCATTTTTGACATATTGTACCTTGGTCTAAATGTTGCACCGTCTTTATGATCTTTCTATACAGATACTGTATCACAATTTCACATTATGCACAAAATAGTTCTAAGATATATTTCAGCTTTATAATTGATAACACATCTTTAACCTAATGTTCTCAGGGTCATACACTTGTGCTTTTACAACAAGCTAACATTACTTTTAATACTATTTTAATACTAGTACATAAATCAAAATGTGATAACATCCATTCATTAAATGGATAACACAGATTTGCAAGACTTTACATCTAAAAATCCACCTGTACAAACGCTTAAAATGTAAAAATGAAGAGAAAAGGCAAAATGTGTGTCATGCACTAAGAAGTCTATATTGAAACAGAGAAACTTTGCTGCAGTCTTGCATTGACTGCTTCAGTGTTAAAGGAAATGAACATCACTCTCCAGTGTGTTACCTGTCCTTTCAATTCTGCCTCCATGCTGTACATAAAGCGCAAAGTGACCTACAGGATGTGTTTTCCATCACAGTGATATAGCGGCTCCCCATCATGTGGCCGCTGATACAGAATACTGACGCTGCCTTCGAGGCACACATGGTGAAGCTGTATAAACAGGTGCAGCATGGCTGCTTTGTGCTTTTTTGCTTTTTTTGTGCATCTGTCGCCTTACACAGTCTGTGAATGAGCTGGTAAACTTTAACACTGGCTGGTCTTTTCTGGGCAGCTGAAACACTCCTGGTCTTTTCCTACTGCACCCATGCCAACCTGCTTCTCCTTGCTGGTCTTGTTGTGTTCCTTGGTGGTGCCGCTGCTGTTTAAAGGGCCCTGGAGTTGGCGCTGGCGCTCCAAACTGTGCCACATGCCGTAGCCAAAGTAGATCAGGAAGCCTGAGAAAGGTGTTGGAAGGGATATGAGATACCAAAAGAAAAGCATTTTGGGAAATATTTGCTTTCTTGCTCGATTTGATGACAAGATCAATACCACTCTCATACGTCTCCATTAAATATGATGCTATAGGCAGGAGACAGTTAGCTTAGCTTAGCATAGAGACTGGAAGCAAAGACAAAATCCACCTACCAGCAGCTCTAAAGCTCTGTAATTAAAACTTTTGTTTAATCTATACCAGAAGAACCAAAGTGCAAAAATGTTGCAGTGTTACGAGTGGTTATGTGCGGAACTATTTCTTGGCTGGGAGCAGTGACTTCTTGAAGTCTCCAGTCATTCTCTGGCAACCTCATGGTGACGACAAGACGCCAAGAAGTCACTGCTCCTGGCCAAGACAGAGAACCTTGAGACAGAGCCAGACTAACTGCTTCCCCCCGTTAACGGTCTTTATGCGTAGCTTTGCTAAGCATTTCCGCTCTAGCTTCATATTCACTTGAGAGTGGTATTGATCTTCTCATCTAACTCTAGACAAAAAAGCGAATAAGCATATTTCACAAATTGTTGAACGTTTCTTTAAAATATTCACAACGGATCGTGGCTGCAATAGTTTGAATTAGTTAAGAGGCACTCACCCACAGCCATCCACACAGAGAAACGTATCCATGTGTCTCCACTCAGCTGAACCATGAGGTAAATATTGACAAATATGCTCAGAATGGGCAGGAAAGGCAGAAGGGGAACCTGTTATAGCAGAAGGCACAAAATCTACCATCAATTTATTTGTACTGGATCGGTCTCATTCCATAATGCACGACTTGGTAGGAAGACGGTGGACTTATTGAGCGGCCACGCACCATGAAGGAGACCTTCTTTCTAGTCTGAGGCTGCCTGCAGATCATGTAGACGCAGCCGCTGAAGATGAGGAGACACACGGACAGCGATGCCAGGATCCACACTTCTACCCCAAGGATGGAGCCGATGTGGTACGTGGTGAGGTAGCTGACCACGCACACCACCAGCACTGCGGTTAGAAAACACACGCTTAACTGTCACGTCTTTAACTACATCATAAGACATGAGCTTTTAAAAAAAAACTATTTTTATCATGGGCTGCTCACCAAGCACACAGATGGACATGTTGACCACACTGGAGGAATGTTCAGAGGGTGAGACAGGAGGGTGCATGACGGCCTGCAGGGTGGAGCTGCCACCCTTCAGCATGTTAAGGTGGGACTCTGACTCTGTCAGGTCAGACTCGCCCTCCTCAGAGGACAGGTAGTCCCTCTCACTGGTGCCTGCCCGCCGCTCTAGGGCTCCATCAGGCTGGTACCTGGGCGACAGAGGCATCAAAGATTAGAGGCCACAAGTTTGTATTTTACAACATTTAAAAGCCACACTGCTGTACTCTAAAATGTTACTTGTTTCAACCACTACTTGTTCATATACAGTATATCCTTTATACATCTACAAACCACTTTCATTGTCAAATAGTTTAAGGTGTTTGGTTTTTACTTTACAAAACAACCGAGGCCTGTAAACCCTTCTAGGGAAGGAACACTGTGTCTGTTTACTGTGGCTGTGGTGATGAGTCACCTCGGTGCAACTCTGCAGCAGAGGTGTGCAGAAAACTTAAGTAAACGCCTTCATTCACTCAAGCAGCCACTTCACATTCGTACAATGGGAGCATTCACAGCTCTTACATCACCAGTGTGATGCAATAACATGAGCCGCATGTTGCGGGGTAATCATACCTGTGGGTCTTTGCAAAAGCTATAAGCGAAGCTGTTTCACAATGTTGCACAAATTATGTTTTTTTCAGGCAATATGTTTATGAGTTCTTTCTAAATGTACCCACCTGAGAAGCAGCACACACACAGCAACCAACGAGTAGGCCAGCAGAGTGCCAATGGACATCATGTCAACCAGCGCTTTGAGGTCAAACAGGAAAGCCATGATGGCTATAGTAAGCAAGAAAAAAATACAATTAACACAAACACTTTCACCATTAAAAGAACATTTATAAGAAATAGGATCATATCTGATTACTGGAGCAATCATTTTCACAAAATAAATGAAAACATTGATTTACACCCACATACAAAAGTGCAACAATGATATTCTTGCAATTATAACTGGAAAACCAGTTGTTGTTTTTTTCAGATGCATCATCCAGCAAACCCACGTGTACATGAACAAATGCAAATCAAATTTCATGCAGACATGTTTTCACAATAAAAAGAGCGGAATGTTTTCCTGGGCTGACAGCTGTAATCATCTCTACACCAAGTGTCGTTTGATGTGAGATACACTGTGGTGTTCCCTCTCTTGTATCTCAGCACCAGACTCCAGGTTGGAGCTGATCTCAGCAGCACAGTTCAAACACAGAGCGGTGGTATGTCCGCTGCCCCTCACAACATTACTTTATAACTCCCCTGTCCCGTTCTACCAGTTGCTCAGTACACGGCCTGTGTTCTGGCTCTGGGGGGGTTGGTGTGCTGGGTCCCTCCCAGCGTTCACACCCTGGAGCACACTTCTACATCACTGCGGCAAGTTGAGAAGTTAAACCACCGTAAGTCAGTGATAACATAGATTAAAAGAGGTATTAAGTTGCTCTTTAAATATCATCAAGTGGACGAGAAAAGACTTTAGTTGAAAACCACAGTACTTAAGTAGAAAATAAACTATTTTAAAGACTGATTGCAGAAACCTTTTTTCATTACATTTGATGATTATGAAGAGGCTAATGTGGCGTCCTGACATAATGATTTCCAACCACTAACCAACACCTCTCTGGCTCAGTGATGTTCTCCAATGTGGTGACCTCTTCTCTAAATAAGAAAGCTTTCTGAGAGATTACCTTACAAGAGAAAATAAATATTCAAAGAAAACTTCAATCTCAGTCAAACAATCTCCTCTTCGTTCTGCCTTAACAGCACAAGTGTACAGTAGACTACAATGTAAGAGTTAGATGAGAAGATGGATACCACGCTCACGTCTGGGTGCTAAATATGAAGCCACAGCCTGGCAACTCCACAGTGACAATGCGACACTTTAGATTGACTGAAGTGGCGAAAATAATTCGCAATTCTTAAAATAAAAAAAATTCCATGATGTTATTAGTCTTAATTTTTTCTCACATGCTTTGGAAACACCATCACCAAATTCAACATGCAGTCACCACCACCAAAAACCCCAAACAAGTCCACGATACAACCCCATGATAGGCGAGTCCTGGTCTCGGGAGCTTACCCGCAGTGGTACCTGCCGCCATGGTGGCAGCCACAGGCGACTGGCGCTTACTCACTTTGGACATAAATTTGAACAGAATACCGTCTCGTGCCATGGCAAAGAGAATGCGCGGCAGAGGGAACATGGAGCCCAACAGGCTAGGGAGAAGAGGGTTCATGGTTAAGTTGAGGGCATTCTGGGAAAGAAAACATGACACCTGCACAACTGTGAAAGAACAACGTGAGTATATGGAGGGAAAACCTCCTAAAACGGGATAATTTAAAACAGAAAGTGTAAAAGGGTGGGGCAATTTCAGGAAGAAAAGTACCAAATGATTATCTGCATCCTTGACTGTGTCTTTCACAGTTGATTGGTGGAGAACATTTAGCAGGAGTGATCTCACTGGACTCTCCCCGGCTCTCACCTGCTACTACACCGGAGGTCATAGTGGCAATAAGTGGGGTCTTCGTCTTAGGATTGATTCGGGCTAAGACTTTGAAAAGCACCCCATCCTCTGCCATAGCATAGATTACACGAGGCATGGGGAAAATGGAGCCCAGCAGACTGCATGAGACAGCAGAGACATGCAAGACCAACACGTTAGTCAAAAGCCACAAACACACACAAACACCTACAATCACATCTTTAAAGCTTCAAAGCATGATTTAAGTGTTTCTTTCCTGTTGGCACTTATCCCATACCATAGTTTTCTGTCATTAAACTCAAATGAATGGAATACAATACATTGTAGCTGCTTTTAGGGATAAATTACACAATACTAATGTCTTTAAAAAGTCCAATCATATGTTTGAAAGTAGATTTTAACTGAGAGCTGGTTTAGAGCTGGATTTAAGGGGGTTTCACGAGCCCTTGAGTAACTGCATTTCCCAGTAGTGTGTAAACATTTAGTTCAAACATATAAAAGCACCAAAATGGGTGTTAAAGGGTTTACACAACTGGTAGAAATTGTGAAAACAACTGCCAAAGGGCGGACCCCAAAGTAACAGGCTTAACACCAATTGCAGGCATTGACTTATCCAAAATTTAATTGGTTCAAGTCAAATTTGATAATATGCACATGAATGCAGATCATGGGATATAGTGGTGCCTGACATCCACCAGGGTTTGTTGGCAGAAAACTGAGGGGGAACTGATGAAGCAAACCATCAGGGAAGAAAGACAGAATTAGGTCACACCGATATAATGTTTTGACACAAACTTATTTTGCCCACCTTTTTTTTGTGATACTTTAACTATAAATAGTATATTACTAAGGCATGCAGGTATCTGAAAACAGACATAATTAAGCACTGTACCCACTTTGTCCCATTAAGCAAGATGAATCAATCCAATAACATAGACAGAGATATGGTCAGACTTCTTGACCAGATCTCATTCACCATTATCACCCATTTAAAACATGCACATCAATCAGAAATTAAAGTCATATTATAACTTTCTGCTGACACAAATACAGTAAATGTAACATCTAAATGATTTTGTCTACCATGAATATTGATATTTTGTCCTCGACTTATTTTACAAAAGCAGTTCCAGTGGTTACCTGGTAGAGAGGGCACACAGTGAACCTGCAGCAACCACATATTTGGCAGGGCCCCAGCCCACATATTCAAAGGCCATGGGCAGAGGGCTCTTCTCATCCAGCAGGTAGTAGGGCATCATCAGTGTGAGCGCAGCAGACACACCAAAGTACGCCAGGAAACACACGGTCAGTGACACCACGATGCCGATGGGAATGGCCCTCTGAGGGTTCTTCACCTCCTCGCCTGTCACACGCAGCAGACACACGGATATTGTTACATTTAGCTTCTGTGAAATTAAATCACACCAAATCAAAACCTGTCAATGGCTCACCTGTGGTTGCAATGCAGTCAAATCCAACAAAAGCGTAAAAGCAGGTGGCGGCTCCAGCTAAGGTCCCACTGAAGCCGAAGGGCATGAATCCTCCGACTCCGTAATCACTGGTCACGTTGGCCGTCACTGACAAGTTCCTGAAACATAGAAACTGTCATCAACTGCCACACACTTGGACTAAAAGTGTAGGTGCCATGAGGAAAAAGCGCTGCTGCCACGGGTGTTTGATAGGCAGCATAAACACAATCAAACCCGCCCAGCAGTAATGCTGATGTGATGCTGTGTATGTGGTTGAGGGAACAGCTTCGCATTAATGGGCTAAATACTTACCTTGTAACTATGGTGACATTGATAAGGGATTCTTCGGTGATCTTCCAATTGTGTGTGTCTCCTTTGACGAAGCCGGAGATGATGACGAACAATAGCACAAGCACGTTGATTGAAGTGAAGACTTTATTGACCCAGGCCGACTCCTTCACCCCAAACGACAGGAGTCCTGGGATGATCACAACGGCAACAGAGTAGTTACAGTAGCCCTATAGTTACAATGTATTCTGCACCATAATTGTTATTTATTATTAACCATTATTATTAAGATGAGTCATTTAACCCAAAAACCTAATACATTTAGTCCAACAGACACCAACCGTATTGATAATTGAGCATGCTGCTCATAAAAAAAAAAAAACTTGATGAATTTGAATTCGGACTGCTTCCATACGAACAACAAGAGTGTACAGCCATGGAACAGCTCTGTGAGGCTATACTATGGCACAGTGGTGATGTGAGCTAAATGTTAACATCAGTACACCAATGCAATGCATTCAGACCACAGCACAAGAGGGATAGTTACAAACCTCAACTTTCTTTAAGGTTTCACAAAAACGGGAGCTGAACTTTTTTTTATTTGGTTTTTATGGGTAGATGCCTATTGCATAAGTTCTACATCTGTGGTCCATAAAAACAACCAAACACTAGTGGATTGTTTCTGTATCACACTAATCTAATGTAATCATTGCATTGGCAGGCCAATGGATAAAACACATGATTAAGTTTTCAGTATTCTCCTGAGGGGGCACAAAGGTGGAATTTAATCAAAACATGTCCAGTTTGTATCCCTGGACTGTCGTAAATCTGACCACGGGAAATGAATATGGAGTACTCTCTGAGTCATCAACAGTTACTGACGATACTAAACCCTCCGCTGCTACAGTGGCGCTTCTCAGTGGCCTGACGTTGTGGAGAAACTCTACATGTTCTGGGCAGTTCCCAGCTGTGATTGTGTGTGTGGAAAGAGAGGCAGGGTGCTGCTGAAGCAGGATGATCAGGGAGGTTTTAAAAAGGAAGGGGGTGAATGTGGGCTCCCAGTGGACTCCCACTGCCCTGCACTATTAAGCACTTATCACACAGTGTCCTGCCATCTCTTTATTGGATTATGCCAGCTGTGGCTCATGAAAGTTGGCATTTTTAAAATAAAATCCTAATTTCCGCTCTTTCTCTGCAGCCCCTTTAACAACATATCAACTTGAATCTCGTGATTATCAGCCTTTATTTGCTGCCTTACCAGAAAGCAGAAGTATCAGGCAGACAGCAAAGAAGTCAGGGTACTGGGCCAAACCAGGAGAGTTCATGCTGAAGTACGTCTTACAGAACACCTCTATGTGTCCTCCTATCATTTCATCAAATGTGCCACTCCAAGCCCTGGCAACTGAGGAGGTACCTGTGAGAAGGCAATAAAAAGACACCATGGAGAATCAGTACCTACTTTAAATAACATGTAATTCAAAGATTGTCACTAACTCACCAATCACATAGGACAGAATGAGGTTCCAACCAGTGATGAAGGCCCAGACCTCTCCTACAGTCACATAGCTGTAAAGGTAAGCAGAGCCGGTTTTGGGGACGCGTGCACCAAACTCAGCATAGCACAGGCCAGCCATGACTGAGGCCAGGGCAGCAATCAGGAAGGAGATGACAATGCTGGGGCCTGAGTCCCCCTTGGCCACCTCGCCGGCCAGGACGTAGACGCCGGCGCCCAGAGTGCTGCCCACTCCCAGGGCGATGAGGTCGACGGTGCCCAGGCATCGGCACAGCTTTGAGTCCTCCAAGCTGCTCATGTCGACCACTTTCCTGCGCACCAGGGAGCGGCCGAATGACAGAACCTGCTCCAGCATGTTGACACCTGCTGATAGAGGGAAAGAGACAAGAAAGTACTTAAATTGCCAGTGCAGCGTAGATCTGGCCTACTTTACCGTGTGTAAAATAACTTTTTTTTTTGTTCTGTTGTCCCTTTCGACATCAAGCATTTAAATCTAGTCAGGCCACAAACTTAAATAACAATGAAATAACATGCTCTGCAGTATTTCTTTGATTGGATTAATCAAAATGTGTAGGTGTATAGGCACAGCATGAGGGCCTCTAAGGTGCAGAGACACACAGAGAAGAAATACTATTTGAAAAATTCACAGTGAAAGAGAGATGGGATATATCTGCCAGTAGATCTCACCCAATCATTGCTACTATCCTTTATCTTAACCTCAATATTTGCACTTTTTAACATTAAATAGAAGGTGCAAGAATTGTGAAACCAAAGGTCAGGTCTGATTTAACTCCAGCTGCTTTACACTTTCAGTAGCCTTCTCAGCTTGTTCTCTTAAAAAAAAAATGTCAGTTGCATAACATGGGGTGGGATTAGGACTGCTGAGTTTGTATTAACCCTACAAACTATGACGTGCATTGTAAGAATGCTGCCAAGGACTGTAGTGAGGTAAAGTTCATACAGTAGAGTCCCATTAAAATCTATTGTTTGGGGTTATGGTGCAGATCTAAGTACTCAAAGAGCTGCATTCATAAGGGGACCAGGAATGTACCACTATAACACAACAAAGACATTCCAGTATCTTTCTTTACTAATTACACAAAAAAAAAAAAGGACATAAAAAGACAAACTGCAAAGTGTTCTTTGTTTTCATTGTCATGCGTCTAAAAATGTCTCTTTTCATTAGTAAGATTGCTGGGGACCCTGCCTAAAATATTTGCATGAATACAATAAGATAAAAGATGAATGAAATATGCCTGCTCTCCAATGAATAGTTTCTAGCTTCCTTTTGAGGTTAAGGCGTCTTCTTTGAGCCAAAACTTTGATTATCTTGACCGTAAATTAACACTGACGACCGTCCAAATATGCATTGATTTCCATTTAAGTGTGGCTTTTTAGTAGAAGAGAAATAAGTTTTGGATGTGACAGCTCATTAACATTACAATGTGGGCTGTATTACAGCGTCTCCAGGAATACAGTGGAGGAAAAGTGAAGCTCGTAAGACCAAACTCAGATTTTGACAAGTGAAAATTCAGCTTTGAAAAATGATAAAAACAATTGCAGTCAGGATGTTACCTGCATCATTATTTCATACATTTCGTGTATTTTATATTATACAGTGACAGCAGTATCTAGGTCAAGTCTTGAACTGAACATGTTCAATTTCTCTGCAAATAGAAATCACAACCAAATACTGCAGAAGTTTGACTTTTAAATTCCAGCATTAGCTATTCAAACTGTATGCACAACCACTGCACAACGTTACATTTAGTCTACTTCATCAGAGACATGCACCTACCTGTTCGAATGACAGGGTATGAGGAGACTAAGTTCAGACACAGAAAAGAAAAGGCTGCTACAAGTGTCTGCGCGTTTCTTCCAGCTTGTTTCTGCAGATCAGCTGCACATGGAGCACAGGTGAAAGTCAAACTACATCCACTGATCCCGTGAGCTGCTGCCTCAAAACTCTGCCTCAGCACTGTATGCTCATTTGCTGGCATGTACACTGTGCAGAGTAGTGCTTTTACGCCCCCCTCCCCTCCTCTGTCCCCAGTGTTTCTACATGGGATCTGCCCTCGCCTTGCCCCTAGACTCAGCCTCCAGTCTGCTGCAGCCAGGGGAGTGACGTCCCTTGAGCGGGGAGGCAAGAGGGGAGGACGGGACCCTAGGGAATTATTGGGGGGTGGGGCTACACATCCAGTGCTCAAGGTTTGGGGGTGTAAAACTCTGTGGAAACAATGCAGGATCACACAACAGGACGGAGAAGAAAAAGAAAGCGATCTTGGTGGTAGAATTAGTGATTTCTACACTCTGTGGCTAAGCTGCCCAGGTGCTTACTGAATACTGATAAATGGTTAGGCAACTGGCGTTGACAAACATTGAGGCAGACACTTGTTTACCCAGTGCAGCCCACAGGAGTGCTGCTAAAAGCATGGGTGCTGATTGGTCAATGAAGGGTGGACGGGCAACAGTACTGGGGGGTTAAGTCCTCCTAATGGAAGACAGGTATTGCTCAATGTTCCCTGAGCTATTGGACCCATGGACATTACAAAATCAATAGCAGAGCTCACTGTGGTACACCACTAAAAGCCTGGCATCTCCACAGCAACTTCAGTTACAAGTTTGAGCTCTTAGAGGAAAAAAAAGAAGTCACTTTTTTTTTCTTTTTCTTTTTTTTTTTTTTGTGAAACACTGCCTACGAATTTGTGCCAAGACCAGCTCAAACCAGCTTGAGACCTCAGTGGGAAGGTGGCAGCTGGCTGCAGGAAACACCGTCCAACCCACAGACCAGAGACTCCATGGCATGACAACAGCCAGCTCTCTCTCTCTCTCCGTTTGTCCGTCCAGCCAAGCAGCGAAATATCATGGCCCATCGCCCACCAAACCTTGGCTGCAGGGGCTGAGTATCTGACCTGCATGCTGATGGGAAAGCCAATGCTTTCCTTAGTGGTGGGCAGGCTGTTTGTCTTAAACACAGACACACACACATACACACACACACACACACACACACACACACACACACACACACACACATAACTACACAATGCAGTGGATCAGTCAAGCAGATTGTTACACTAATGTAGCTTGAAATATTCACTCACAAACATAAGTAATATCATCTAACAGTATCTGAATATTTATTGTCAAGTGAACGAGACTATCTGGAAGCACCTTTTTTATATATCACACATGTTTGTAGCACTTACAAATGTGACATGAAGATTTCAGAAAAATCTCAAGATTGCACATCTGATTTGCATCGTTGGAATAATCCCACAATATCATGTTTTTTTCACATGCAGGTCGTCACTGTAACCATGGAGGGGATGGAGAGGAGTCACTGGCTCACCGTGTCTCACTGTTGACATGCGCTAATTCTGTGAAGCCAATTGAATGCATTTGCCCTCCAATGGCTGAGTGACCTAGCTTCAAAAACGTGGACACAGACTGAGTGGTGTTTGCCTTGCGGACACTGGGACTGCTCGCTCCAGTTAACACTGGTGTCACCAGGAAATGTTAGAGTGAACAATTACTGATAAGGCAGACAACAGCTCTCGCTAGGATCAAGACAGCCAACTGCAGTCTTTGGGCCAGCGAGATACTCAGCCTGACCTCAATCTGACACAAATATAACCAGTGTATGTGGATGTACCAAAGTCAAATAAAAAGACCGGGTCAAAGATGGGGTAACAAGGACATCCAATCCCTTTTGTGAATTCTTAATAAATAAATAAATATTAAAAAGTCAATAAATAGCAAAGTTTCATGCAAATAAAAGCTTAATAACCCGATCCAATGTTAAGTCCCTGCCAGATCGGATATATAGTGCTGAATCAACTTTAGCAATTCCATCTATTTCAGTGTAGCTCACTGGACAAAATGTAAAGAAAAAGTGTAAAAATAGGTTAAATGTGTCTAAGAAGCCAGTTTTATCCGTGGTTTAGATGTTGACTTTAATGTAATGACACAAAGCCTCTCCATATTACATTTTAAGAACAGTCTGGGGACTGAAGCCTGAAGACATTACCTGTTCTTAGTTTGACTTAATACTCTTTTTATTAGGTAGGAGGATGAAGTATTATCTATGGCTGTATCCTCATTGAAGACTCCCTCTCCCTGCGCTGCTAAAAGTGATTTCTTGCCTCTATCGAGGTCTGTGTACAAACATTGTAAAGTACAGTTCTGGCAGGTTTTTGTGTTGTGGGTTTAAAAAAAATGATTGTATGTATGATTGTATGATTGATGTAATACAGTGACCTTTCATGGTTTAGGAAGAAACACTGGCCAAAGGTTGTAGTACAGCTCACTAAATGCCGTCAATCTTTTGTTTTTCGACACATTTGGCAACAGTAACAGATTCCTTTAAATATGATCTGTGATGTCCAAGAATGTTTTGGCCTGTGGGTTAATTGTGGCCTTAAGCTGACTTTACTCCAAGTCCCTCGGGACACACTCACTTCCAAAAATGAATTCCACACTGAGGGAAGGCTAAACGCGGTTTACTGTAAAACTGGCTGGTATGCATGGGGGATTTCACAGGTTTATAACCCTAAATAAATATTTGGTTTCAAACCGTCATCCTGCACTGTCATGATCATTTCATATCTTTGTTTGGCCTTTTATAAAAGTCAATTACTGCTACTAGCCATGTAGCGGTGATAAAATAGATATCAAACATTAACAAATTCATACAAATGCACACATCAAGGCGGGATTGTCTTAATTAGGCCTAGTATATGCACATAATAATTATTGCTCATCTAAACAGAGGTGATATTATCAGAACTGAATTGGTTTTTATAATCATTGGCCAATCAAGCTTTTTTTGGTTCCTCATGCATGAATGCAGCGCAGTAGGAGACGGCGTGCAGCAGGGCTGCCAGGCGTCAGTAAGTCAATCACTTCTGCTTAGTTTAACCGACTACTTTTATTGTTTTTTTCTGTCTACTGTCGTGCAACAGATGGCTTCTCTGCTCACCGGTGTGCAAAATACTCCTGAATATAAAAATACACTTGGCACAACTTGCTGAAACTACGAAGATGTCAGAATAACTTGATAAACTAAAACAGTTCAGTGTGGGTGTACAGATAAATGGTGTATGCATGCAGTTTAAATCTTTCTAAATCTGTGTTTGCACTGGGGAGCTCCTCAAAATAGCTTCCTACTCTGTTTAACAGTGCGACAATCAGTTAAGTAAACTCCAGATATTTCATGCTTGGTGCCAGAATGTACAATGTTGTATCCTATAAATTTAGCCTTTAAATGACATTTTAAACTGTCTGCTGGCCTACTTTTGACACACCCCTTAATATCTGGGCTGGTTACATAAATAATACCAGTTCTGAATAGTGTAGAGCAAATAAAGTTTTTTACAAACAGATGGACTTATTTTAGGCCTAAAGGTTGGCCAGCTACATCTCAAAGCGAGGAGTTGTGTCTCTGAATGTCTCCTACTGTCAGCTTAGGGGGAAAAAAAGTAGAGCGGGCGGCTCTTAAAGAAAACAAAAACCCTATCAATGTTTTTTCTGTCTCTATTTTAGCAGTACAATGTCTTTGTAAGGAAAATTCTTCCAGAAGCAAAATTTTCACTGCAGTGACAAGATCACGGTTGTTAAGCGTGAAAAGAATTTACCTTGAATACAAAGTAAGTCAGTCAAAGCCCCAGCACAACTATATTACACCCACACAGGTATTCCCACTTATGTTGCCGGATTAGACCTCTTCTCCTGATTCCCTCAATCTCCTGTTAACTTGGATTATACCTGTTCATGTGGGACCTTTATTTCATTTGTTATTTGAATATCTGCCCAACATGAACCTCAGCAGGTCAGATCAGCCGGAAGAAATGAAAAGACCTGTGTGACTGTGGAGGGTCCTTAAAACTGCACCCGATGAACTCACCAGTCTTTAGTCTCTTAGTGGTTTGCCTGCAGTATTTAGACTCTTTTGAATGAAATGTTAACAGTCCACAGAAACCTTTTTCTGCATTTTGAAATTGTTTCTTAATTTGACAGCTGAAATGAAAGTCCTTTTGCAGGTATTGTCCTTTCTGTAAAAAAAAAAAAAAAATGTCTCTCACCATCATTTGTTTAGCTGCACTTTAAGACAGCTTATTTACATGCCACATTTTCCTCTTCAGTGACTTGAGGTCAGTAAAACTACATCTGAGTCAGTGGCTTTGGGGAGCAGCAGCCTGAGATGCCCCTGAACGCCTCACACCGCACACGGCGGGCTTTAGGACCCGGCGGTGCGGCAGCGGACGGGGCGGCAGCGGCGTTATGATGGCAGGTTTACCTGACGGGCGGCGTGTCACCGTTTAACGTGAGCCCACCGAGCACCGTCGGCGCACCAGGTCGTTGTCTTGCGACGGGTTCGGCGATCGCAGGAAGCTGCGGCCCATCTCTCTGCGGCCGATGGAGCACATCCGACTACCAAAGGTAACCGAGGCTCCGGCCGGGCGCTCGCTAGCTGCGGTGCCCGCGCTGTGCCTGCGGGCGTCGTTTCAACACAAGCGCCCGCCATGACTGCAGAGCTCTGATCCAGATCATTAAACTAACAGACAGGCTCAATGAAAGGCCACGTAGGCAGCCAGGGTCCTTCCTCCTCCTCCTCCTCCTGCTGCTATCGGCTACCCGGGCTGTGATTGTTGCGTGCGTCCAGCTGTGCGTGAGGATGACGCTGCGTGTTCTTCCTCCCGCAGGTGGACAGCGTCAGGCTGCTGGACAGGGTCTCCCCGAGAAGGAGCAGGGCGGGCACCCTCTACCTGACTGCCACTCACACCATCTTCGTAGACAACGAGGCCGGAGTGCGCAATGAAACATGGGTAGGCGCCAGCTCAGGCCACTGCAGGGCCAGAGAATCAGTCAGCCAGGTCAAACGTTACTTGCTTACACATGTGTCTCGGTGAGATGTTACATAAGGCCTCGCGTGCAGTGCAAACCACAGTGCTGTTGGCCACACGTGAGCTTTTTCTTGGTCTGTGTCCTGCGTGCACCCTGCATCATGCTGCACAACGCGCTTGCAATATAAAACCTGCCTTTTTCCCTTGTGGTGCCAGGTGCTTCACAGTCTGGTGTGCAGTGTGGAGAAACAGGCCACGACAGCCTCAGGTCACCCTCTGATCATTTACTGCAAGAACTTCCAGGTTCTTCATCTGGTCATACCTCGAGAGCGGGAGTGCCACGATGTTCACCTGTCCCTGCAGCGTCTCTCCCAGCCAGGTAAACCGTGTTATCGTGTCAACGAAGGGTCAGCTTGGCGATGTTTTTGCTCAAATGTGGCATAGAAGCACACCAGAGGCTCAATATCCTATCATATCATTTTTACAGCTACATCGATTTGTGGATATTTGTTGACCTAATTTGATGGATGGTTAATTATTTAACAAGGATATATAAAAAAGTATTATCAGCTGATATGTTGTTATCAGAAATGTTATCTTCCAATTATTTGTGTGCGTGCCAGCCACAAAATCAAGCACACTTTGGTCTGTCTGACTCGCACAAGTTGGAGGTTTTGCACTTGGAACTTAAGCTGTCAGCCTGTGTTGTGCCTTGCAGAGAGTTACGAGGAGCTGTACTGCTTCTCCTATAAGCCTAACGTTGATGAGGAGGAAAGACGTCACGAATGGGACTTCTTGGACCTCAAGGCTGATTACAGCCGAATGGGACTCCCAAACTCCCTGTGGAAACGCTCCCCTGTCAACCAACACTACAAGGTCAGTGAGCTGATCTCTGTGGCCACTTGTAGTGTTTTATCCTTATATGGAAACGGCAGCAGCTCAGACATTTGTTACGTTGTTTTCAAAGGTGAGTGACACTTACCCCGCTGACCTGTTTGTACCCGAGTCCGCCACACCTCCGGTCATAGTGGGGAGCTCCAAGTTCAGAAGCAGAGGGAGGTTTCCTACTCTGTCGTACTACTCCAAAGAAAATCATGTAAGTTGACTGCATACATGTATTTTCCACATGCTTCCTCTAACAACTCATTTCAAGGGATGTGAAGCATCGGTCATGGGATTGTAGCAACATTGACACAACCAGTCTCTCTGACTCAGGCCCTGCACAGGAATGGTATGAAGCTTGTCAGTGGAAAGCAGAAGAATGTAGATAAGAGATCATCTATCAAGATGTAAAATGTCACGAAGACAATACTTCTTTTTTTGCTTGCTTTGCTTGGCCAGTTTTTGTTGCCCTATTTTACATGTAACTGACACTGGTGGGTCATCCTCAGCGCCGCCCTTCCTCTTCCAGCAACCAAAAGCTTTTGTTTTACAAAGAATGCAAGCCAGAAAGTGACTTTTGAAAGTCACAAACCCCCATAATAAACATTATGTCAGTGCTGATGAGTTCTTGATGCTGCATGCAGATGTATTCTGGAAATTATTAGCAGTTGGGCAGTAAAAGTCAAAATATTGTTGATTTGAAACCAGATTTGAACTGTCTTTTGAAGAATAACTGAAATTAAAACTGTTATAGACACTAAACCTGGAATAAAATATATGATGCTCTGATGGCACCAAAGTAGTTTAATAAATTGGTAGAATTTGTCTGATTGTGTTGAGCTGATCACGTGGGTTAAGAGTTTTCTTCTAATCACATATGTCTGCTACAGTCAAGCTTCACAGCAAAACATGAGCCTTTGTGCTTGATAAGATCCAAAGCAAAAACAGATTCTTTATTCTGTCTTTTTTGCCATTTCATTTTTTATTGATTTTTTTAAAAAATGGCATGTTATGTGGCAACAAGGACATTACTAAAAGACATGGAATAGAAAATATATAAATAAAAATAAGGAACACATCCAAAAGTATGAGATTCAGTCAGCAGAAAAACAAAATGGAAATAGAACTGCGCACAGGAGATTCTTAGCCATTAAATGTAACCAGGCACTTTGTCAAGTTCAATAAAGGTCCCATGAGGAAATATCCTTTCTGTCATTAAATCAGAGCATGAACCACTTTCTACATCTGAAGTCTGAACATTTATAATCCATTCTATCAGTTCTCGACTGGACAGTTGGGAGTGCTTTATGTGTGTGAGGTCAGCTTCCCAGGGTTGAGTGTCCACAGTGTGCGGAGCTCAGTTCGTACAAAGGGGGCTCCACTCTGGTTCATGAGCCAGAAGGGAGAATCACGCGACTTTCCCTTTCCCTTGTGGCCACTAAATGGAGATATGACAAATTGTGTGGTTGATTAATTTAAATTGAACATGCAAGGAAAGGGAAACTACTGTGAATTTGTATTCACCCCGATTCTCACATATTGAATTTTGTTTGTTCTAAATGTCATCCAAAGTAATAATTCACTTGAAATGGACTGTCAGATGAGTAAACATTCCTGTGCGCCTCTTGCCTCCTCTCAGGCTGCCATCTGCCGTAGCAGCCAGCCCCTGTCAGGTTTCAGCGCTCGCTGCCTGGAGGATGAACAGATGCTGGAGGCCATCTTGAGGTCCAATCCCCGCAGCGACTTCATGTATGTGGTGGACACCAGGCCTAAGGTGAGCCCTTAGTGCCTAAGAGACAGCATGTGAAAATAAAAGTCCTACAGTACTATGCTGTATGTTCAGGTGGGCTTTATTTTTCATATCAGTTTTGCCAGCTGGATGTACTCACAGCAAAAGACTTCCTGGCTATGTGCTTGTTGAACCCCGATCAATATTATGTAACAAAGTGAAATTTGCGTAAAACCACGCTTTTTATTATTTTGCTCTTGACAAAGCATGCTCTGACGATTAATCAAATGTCTCTCTAGCTGAATGCGATCGCAAACCGAGCTGCAGGAAAAGGCTACGAAAACGAAGACAACTACTCCAACATAAAATTCCAGTTCATCGGCATCGAGAACATCCATGTTATGAGAAACAGCCAACAAAAAATGCTCGAAGGTAATTAACATGTCTTCCTGAAACGATTTAGATTTATGTACTGTAGAAACTGTTTGGATGTCACAGTAGTGCATTCATCACCGTGTCAGAAATGTTTCACCATATCAGTGTTTGTGGAATGAAATGTATATTTTCTGGCATTGTCAGTTTAAAGTCTGCTTGCCTCTTCAAATTACTACAGCAGAGCGGGACCCCATGCTACCCCCGTTGCTTTCATATGCACTCATGCAGACCGGACTGTGCTGCAATCAGGCCTCAAATGAGCCCACAGGAGAATTTCTGGGTATTGTGCAGGGGTGCTCCTAGGAAGACTTTGAATCCATCTGGATTTTATTTCTGAGCTATTTTGGTTTCCCGGAGTGGACAATCCGGGACCTTATCCCCCAAAGAGAGACCGAGGGCGTGAGAATGATGTGATTTCAAGTCTGAAAAGTTATAGCTGTTCATAGTTGTGATAACTCTTTGCCCCCTGGCAGCACAAGGGAAGTCTTTAAATGCTGGAGACAGTGCCTGCCCCTCTGAGCCTGCCTGACTCTTTCTACCCGATTGCACACTTGAATGAGATTTGGAAGACCCCCCGCCTGGCAGCATTAGCTCAAAAATTTCTTCTAAGTGGAAGTCTGCTCTGCAGAGTGTAATGAAAGGTCGAACGAACCCATTCACCTGCTCGCTCTCCTATCAGTGCCCACAGAGCGCTCTTTACAGGTCTGCATAATCATGTATTGTCAGCAAAAAACACTTCACTTCTGTCAACACCTTAATGAGTGAGAGTCAGCAGATGTTTTCATGCACATTATCTAAACGTGCGTCTGAATTATGGATGTTAATGTGATAAATTGTGCAGAGCAAATGAAATGTCGGGTTCATGTCACCCTGCCCCTCTGTGAACTCACAAATATTTATGTTGAAACCTGAAGATGGAAAAATTAATTTTAGAAGCTAAACAAACATAATGCAGGAAGTTTAATGGCACAGAAATTGATCTGTATTTAATTGTCTGCCTTGCCTGTGTTATTGTGTTTGCAGATGTCTTTGTCTTCCATTCAGATTTTAAAATAAATGAGACTGTCTGCGCCAAATATGGCATCCGTTAAGTAGTTGCCAAGTCATTTTACTCAAAACCACAAATGAACAGGTGGCGCTACAGGAAAGGTTCAGTATTTCCAAAGTAATCAAGAGACATCATCTGGGAACCACAAATGTCTGTACAGAAAATGATGTGAGAGTGAATGTGAGCTGGTTTAATAAAGTCCAGTGATCAGGTATGCTCTATGTTTCCTGCCAGTAAGACAGCTGTGTTGTGGTTACAGTGTGTGAGCTGCGTTCCCCCTCCATGTCCGACTTCCTGGAAGGTCTGGAGAGCTCAGGCTGGCTGAAGCACATCAAAGCTGTTTTGGATGCAGGCATCTTCATCGCTAAGGTCAGTCTGGAGGTTAATCCCTGCTGTCTGCCTCACCACTGCACTCAATATTAGCTTAGGTGTGTGTGTGTGTGTGTGTGTGTGTGTGTGTGTGTGTGTGTGTGTGTGTTTTCGTGTGATTCAGATATTGTCCGTCTGTGTACACTCAGTTGCCAGTTATGCACCTAGCCAGAACTAATGCAGTCTGATACATAAGTCCTGCAATAAATCTTTCAGGCTACCCAGGTAGATATGAATTGGGTGGACAGAATAATAGAAATGCCTGTCAGTATAACACAGTATCTAGGTTCAGGGTTCATTTATCTGCCATTTTACAACACAAGATTGCACAACAAAATGAGAGTTGTAATCACTTCATGCCGCACGCCCACAGAAGGGCTTTGAGATGGAGCCAGGTCTCTGGAAGGATTTGTTCACAACAGTCTCTAGTTTCCCAGCCTGAGTCCCATTCTGTCCACTCCACCTTCCCGCCCACGACAGCACATTAGCCAGGAGCAGCCTTAGCTGGATTAGTTTAGCTCTTATCCCGGCTCTCTTCCCTCTCCTCCGGGGGTGGTCGCACCGCCTGCTGCAGCATTTGGTCCATCTGGTTTGGCTGAGTGGTCGGAAGATGCCGTGGGCACCGATCATCTCAAGGTCCGCTGCTCTTAATCCAAAACCCCGCTTCATTTTCCAGTGCCTGTGAGTGTATTTCTGCCATAGGCAAAACATGTGTCAGCAACAAAGCCGAAAAAAATTACGGATTAAAACAGAACATTTAAAGGAGGTACGACTGCTGCATCTCGATGCGCCGCCGTTGCCATGGCAAATGGCAACAATTAAAAGGGACCTTTTTAGGTCTAACATTGCACTTCTTAGACAGTACTTGAACTCAGGCTCCACCAGTCAAATACATAAGGTTGTACATGGTTAAGTTTAGGGAACAGCTATGGTAAGTGCAGCTCAATTCAACAGAAAAAGATAGGATTTGCATGCAGCCTAACTGGAACTAGTGAGTGTGAGTCACCACACTCGCATAGAAATACTGTATACATGCACACATATTTTATGCATAAACAGGCAGGTAGGCCGTCCAATCGTTTCATGAGGGCTGAACGAAATGATTGGACGGGCTTATTACAGGCCTGCGACAGCCACAGATACCGGAGTTTTTTCTTTTTTGTGTCAGAGCATTTGATTTGGATGTAAAAACAATTTCAACAAATGTAACAAAAAATGCTTCAAAGATAAATTGCTTACCCTGCCTTGTAATTATTCATAAAATAGCACAACCAACTGACTTCTCAAAGTGAATAAAAACAGGAACATGAGACAGTAATCATACAGAAACACAATATAATGAGATCACAATAAAAGCATAACACCTGTCTATTTACCTAGATTACAGCAGCAGTCTTGTGTAAGCTGTTTCCATTGTTCAGTCGTGCTTGTTTTGATTTCTACAACTTATTGTACAATTTTAAATGGTACAAACAGGTGAAATCAAAACATTTATTCATTGATCACCTTTTATTTACGGATTAATTGTAGTTGTGTCTGGCCACAGGCTGTATTTCAAAGCTTTTAACCTCTTGTGAGTCAGCGTGCAGCCGCAGGTCCTTCAGCAGGTGGTATAGCTGAGCATTTAAAGGTGCCATGTGGCGTTTTCTTGTAAACAAACATATCTGTTTACATTCAGAGTTTCTTACCAAAACACATTGTGTGTATCCTAGAGGTCTAAATAACATGTTAAATGCATTTCCTTCCTCGTAAACATTTGCCAAGGTGATCTTAAAAAACGTTTCCGACAACACGTAAACGCCACCAACTGTCAGTGGAACATAACAAAACGACTGTGCTGTGGCACTGCACCGACTGTGTTTCTGTGTGTTTGTGTGTGTGCAGGCTGTTGCAGAGGAGGGTGTCAGTGTCCTGGTTCACTGTTCAGACGGTTGGGACCGCACTGCCCAGGTGTGTTCAGTGGCCTGCGTGCTGCTGGATCCTTTCTACAGGACCCTCAGAGGACTCATGGTAGATACTGAACCTTTTGCCTTCTTATATTTAAGCGACAGTGTAGAATTGCATCCTTTACGTCTCAATGTGAGTGTCACAAAGCCCTTTGGTACTCTGTATCATATTCATATATCAGATACAGTCTGACTTTAGCTGATAATAGTCCATACTGGGCTCATGAGGCTTGTTTCTTTGATCAGAAAGATTTGCACAGGTTAACTTGGCATCCACAAAGAGCCACTATGAAAAAATAAATGTAATAGAGAAGTCTGCTTTTGGGAATTTCCCCTAAAGTCAGATGAGAATGACTCCACACAGAGGGTGAAGAGGTTCAGTCATTCTGCAGGGATTAACTGCATTATATCTGACTGAATCAGGACCTACTGAAATCCGTCATGTCCAGAAACTTTTTTTTTTTCTCCACTTAGGTTCTCATCGAGAGAGACTGGGTCTCATTTGGACACAAGTTCTCACACAGGTTTGACTCTAAAATATTACTGCGATAGTGTCTATGTTTTGTTTGGATCTTACTGTCCTCAACTCTTCCCCAGGTGCAACCACCTGGTCGGAGACCCCAAAGAGGTATCTCCCATCATCGATCAGTTCCTGGAGTGCGTGTGGCAGCTCATGGAGCAGTTCCCCTGTGCCTTTGAGTTCAACGAGAGGTTCCTCATCACCATTCACAGCCACATCTACTCCTGCCAGTATGGCAACTTCATTGGCAACAACCAGCGGGAGAGGGTAGAGCTGGGGTGAGATTTACGCCTGCAGCCCCCATCACTTTCTTTTCCTTTTCACAGCACAGACATCTGGTCAGAGCCATAGCCCTGAGAGAAGACTGACTACTAAAGGGAAGGGACAGCTAGTAGTATATTACATCACCGGACTTATGCAAATAGAGACGACTCTATGCTAGAAAACAAAAAAAAAAGATTATTTTAAATACATTTCTGTCTTTTATCAGAAGCCCATTAATCCCATTTTCTGGATTGTATTCTTGAAACATTTCTTTCCTTGTTTTTAATCTCTTGACTGCCGCTTGACATGCACACAGATTGCGTGAGAAGACTCACTCTTTGTGGAGTTATCTTTGGACGAACCGTGCAGACTACATCAACCCTCTGTACCGACCAGACCACAGCCAGACACAGGGGCTCCTCCGGCCATCTACCGCCCCCTACTGCTTTAAGTAGGTTCTCACAAACAGTAGCAACACATACAACTTAAGTTTAAAATCTTAAGGTGTATCACTTATTACATATATATATATTTAAATACAAAACTCTGACTTATTAGAATAAATAATAAATCCATACAAATGGTAAATGAAACAAAGGAAGGAACGATGATGATGATGTGTGAGGAGGAAATCTCTTGCTTCATACAGGTTTTGGAGGGGGCTGTACAACCGCTTTGACCGAGGGATGCATCCTCGACAGTCTGTAGAGGATTATCTGAGTGCCATCCAAGAGGAGACACAGCAGCTGGAGGAGCAGCTGGCTTCACACAAACAGGTAGGACAGGGCTATAAATTGGTACTGCTTGTCTTTTCTCATGAGGAAAAAAAAAATCCACTGTTGTTTTTCCTGGTCATAGAAGATGACTGTAGTCTTCATGCCTTATATTATCAATAGAAAATTGCTCAACTACAGCAGGAGCAGGGGTGGAGTGTTACCCAGAAAGCAGCCACCTTTGAGGAGAGCCCCACAGCTTGGGCTCGCGGTAATGACCTCGGTCTGGCCAACACCCCTCAGGACTACACCGGGGACTTCATCACTAGCAGCCCCTGTCAGCCTAAAACACCAGACAGCATCCTCCTGCCCCAGGACTTGAACAAAACATCTGAAACCAACCTCTCCAACGGCAGCGACCAGGAGTCGGGGATTGCAGACCTGAGCTGTCGTTCACCCCTCAGCGAGGACAGCACCAGGGATCCAGACTCTGATGAGGCTGCCTACTCAGCTGCCTGAGCAAATGTAGCATTTAGTGGAAGCACCGACCATCCGTCCACGGGGCCACTGAACAAACACTACCTTTACATACACCAGGTAACCCGGGCGATTGGCTGACTCCAGTGAAGCATCTTATTCGGCTTACACAATTGACTTGCACTTGTTTGCTTGTGGTGTGGCGGACTCTCTCTGTCGCCACATACACACTACTTAATAGTTGTTTACTGTAGCTGACCACATTTTACTCCTTGCCACAGTGAAAGAAATGTAGATTCTTAAGTAAAGCTGAATATTCGCTGTGTCTGTTGTTAATGCAGAATTAATTCATAACAGTGTACACAGAAGGTTAAAATACACTGAAATGCTTCCAGGGCCACAGTCACCAGTTTAATGTTGGACACATTTTAACCAGGATTCTGTTGAGGCCTAACCTCAACAAAAACTAAGTCAAGAACAATTGTGAACATTGTGCAATGCACATGTAAGCAGTAACACGTTAAGTGTGTCAACTCATCAAATGAATGATGAGCCATTTAGCTGTCCGTGCTTGTTTTTAGTATGGTCTTGTACCAGGCCATACACTTTGTGTATTCATTAGGCATTTGGCTTTACAGTGTAAACTCCTTATGGAAAAGGACATCAAATAGTCAGAGGCACTTTGATATTGAGTTTTCAAATCAACAGGAAACAATTAACAGAGCTCCAAAGAGACCAAATCATCAAGTTGACTCAAGTTGTGTGTACAGAATATAGGCAGTCGACACATGCTGCTAGTTGTCATTCAGAATGACTCCTCTTTGTAGCAGTGTTTGCTGTAGATTTATCTCTGAAGTCCTTTTCATCAAGTGTTTTGGTCATTTTGTGTGAAACCTGATGTAAATGCTTCCGCACCTTATGGTCACTGCTACTCGCAGGCTGCCTGGATCCAAAATTTCACTCTGGCCTGAACACACAGCAGTGATCCTGTTCTACCCAAAATGTAGTTCAAATGGTAATGTAGCAGCGTTTTAACCCCACAGGACATCAAACTAAATTCTGCACGCCACAGTGACCTCAGCTGGGTTTCGGAGTCATTACACTGCAGTAACCTGAGGTTAGTTGTGCCTGATTGGCACCTTGTGTTTACACTACAAGATGTGAAAAAATACTTTATACATGTCTGTCCGCAATATTTCAACACCAGATCTGTTGTGATCAAAACAAAATTCTTACCAAAGGGAATCAATGGTCTACTGGTATAAATAGTGCACAGAGTAAATGATATAACTACTGAATACTGGACCAGCAGGCTGGAGCATGTGAACACAAATATACATATTGCCAACTGACTTTTTGAGTATTTGTGCTGTCTCAACTGTAAAATAAGCATTAAAATGGCTGACTTCAATAGTGTAGTACACATTAGGTGCACTCCAGTACTGCAAATGAACAATGCAGATATTATCAAGCAAAGCATGTTCTAATATTTTTTTACTATGATTTATTTTTTTGACTACTGTATTCTTGCTTTAATGCATGTTGTTTTTATTTGTATCAGAAGGTCTGACCTTGTATGAAAGAAAGAGCTTTATGTTGTTATGTTTGTTTGTTCAGGTGGAATAAGAGCCAAATTTCTCAAACTGTTTTAAATGCAAAGTTGTGTAATTTGTGTCAGTTTTCTTTTGAAATAAATAAATACGTTATTGTCAGTCACATTGTTCTAATAATTCTTGATTGTGTTCTTGCCTGATATTTAAAGGGTCAGTTCAACAAATTACAAAACTTATTTTCTCACGTATCCCTGGTGGCATTTAGTAATATAGATAGGTTTGGTTTTATTTGCTCAGGGTATGAGATTTCTGGATAAAATAGTTTTCATAGGGATTATTCTTTGAATAGAAAGTAGTTCTGCTAAAAAAAAAAAAACAGTTGACTGTATAATCAGATGGAGTGGAGTGAATGGGACACTGATTGTAGAAATGTGTTGCTGCTGAATTTTTAGGGTTCAAATCCCAAAGGGGTAGAAATTTGGTATACATCATAGCAGGACTGTGAGACACAATTCTACTATAAATGAGCCAGATCCTTTAAAGAACATGGCCGCCATCAACCAAAACATATTTGCAAAGGGCGGGGTTTAGCAGGAAATAGGCCATAACTCAGGCGTTCTTTGAGAAATCCTGTTTAAACCTAAACTCATAGGAAACATCCGGTACAGTGTCTTGAAAGTGCACGCAAAACCATTCAAATCCGATAGGTTAGTTGAGCTAAAAACGGTTTGAATCCGCGAATTGCCGCTTGTGGCTATATTTTTAATGTGATTTTTCAGCGCTCCATTGTGTGTGCGGGCAGAGAATAATATGTCAAATAAAACCTTATTATCTGCATGGCTAAATACCACAAGGGGTGAATGAATTCTTATCTATTTTTCATAGAGATCTATTTACTATTATTCAGTAATTTGAGGGAACCAACCCTCTGAAAAAAAAAAGTTATTTGTATACTCAGTTTATAATATACAACATCTAGGATTTTGTACACAATTCAACAGTTCTTCTAAACAGCCAAAACCCATACAGGTTGATCAATGAGATGGTATTAGTAGGCCAGATTTTATGACATAAATTAAGTCAATGGCAGCAAAGACAGTCCCTAATGTTAGGGCCCACAGCTCCAATCCCTGTTATTGATAACATCTGTCCAGCTGTACTGGCCATGAGCCAGATCCTGGAGTCCTGTCCGCACCAGTACTGCTGCTCTGTGGCTCATCCCGCTGTCTGCCTTATGCAAGCAAAGAAATATTTTATTTTGGGGATCAGCAATGCTTTTTGTTCGTTTGCTTTTCTTATTTGCCATTATAGTTTTTCCAAAATGTATTTAACCCAAGTGCCGAAGTAAAAAATGGAACTGCACGATTAAGCTGGACAAAATATGAAAGTGTGTGTATAACAACAAAATACTTTTTTTTTTTACTTTTGATCAAGTAAAACATGTAATAATTAGTTTAACCCGGTTTAACCCCCTGCAAACCACACGTCCATGATACAAACGAACAGACGTCAAACAAATGTGACGTGAGCCGGCCGTGCACACGCACATGACGTTTCAATACGTGATGACGTCGTGTCGTAGACTCCGCTATGATGGCAGCCGTAGGTTGACATCGACACATTACTGAATATAAACTATTTAAAAGTTAGCGGAAAACCCCCCCGAGACACTAGCGTAGAACAAATTAACATTTCTCGGATCGCACACACCCAAAACACACAGCGGCCGGTCTGGGGAACGGTAAGTTCACGAGGCTGCAGTCAAAGTGACGCCGAGTGTGTGTGAGTGTGTGTGTGAGTGAGAGTGTGTGAGTGTGTGTGTGTGTGTGTGTGTGTGTGCGCGCTGCTAGTTCCTCATCTCCTTCATGTCGGGCGCTCGTGTGAGGAGCCGGCCGCCTGTCGGAGGAGGAGGAGGAGGAGGAGGAGGGTGTTGAGGGTGAGCCTCCGCCGTCCCGCCGGCCTTAGCCAGGTGTGTAGCCTGCTAACCGCTGCGGCCGGCTCCGGTGCCTCGCGGACAGCCGCCGTCCCGGTGTCAGTGGACCTGTTAACGCCGGGGGCAGCCGACAGCCTACACGCCGAGCTGGCTCCCCCAGTGTGGACACTGACACTGAGGTGTATCCGCGGGGTGAGACCGTGGGCAGGTCGTGTTGTAACGCCGTGTGCCGTCGGCCGGTCGGTTTGTCAGCATTTCTTGGGGCTCTGGGGATCATGTGGTCTGTGCCTTTGTCCTCCCACCTCTTATTATTTGGTCTGTCACGGGTCAGCGGATGAGAGGTCTGTGAACCAGCTGTCTTCTCAAAGCTTCTGTCATTTGTGTTTGGTTTGTTTTTTTTTTTGTTTGTTTGTTTGTTTGTTTTCCTTTCTCTTTGCATGGTGAAGTGGCACTATGCCCGCAGCCACTGTGGATCACAGCCAAAGAATATGTGAGGTTTGGGCCAACAACCTGGAGGAGGAGCTGAAGAGGATCCGACATGTCATTCGGAAATACAACTACATTGCCATGGTGAGTGGAGCTCTTTGTGGGACAAGAGCTGTCCCGACACAACCCGGGGTTTCCAAGTGTGCCTAATGAGTTGTCTGTCTTCCTGCAGGACACCGAGTTTCCAGGTGTAGTGGCCAGACCTATCGGAGAGTTCAGGAGCAACGCCGACTATCAGTACCAGTTACTGCGCTGCAACGTGGATTTGCTCAAGATAATCCAGCTGGGCCTCACGTTTATGAACGAGCAAGGCGAATACCCCCCGGGAACATCGACGTGGCAGTTCAATTTTAAGTTTAACCTCACGTAAGATGACTTTTGCGCTTCTCTCATTCTTTTCACTTCTGATGTGGCGTTCAGATGCACCCATGGCACGCACTTGAGTGTTTGGTCCCTTGTATCTTGTGATGAGTGGAATTTACAGAATGAATCATTTGAGTGCAACATGTACTCACAAATTAGAATTGGCATGTTTTGTTCATGTTTTGTTCACCTAATGGAAGAGGAAAATTACAAAGTTTACAGTCTTCATTGTTCATACGGCCCTGTCAAAATACATATTGTCAGTTTGATGATGTTTGAAGGATAAACTCTTTCGACTGCGCACACTGACAGAGCGCAGCGCTTCAGACGCAGCTCGCAACATGCGGACTTTTTAAAAATAGTTGTGACTTTCAATTACTTGAGTGTGTTTTGTGGTTGGAATAATAACACGTGTGACGTGTGTTTGTCACCAGAGAAGATATGTACGCACAGGACTCCATTGAGCTCCTGACCACTTCAGGGATTCAGTTCAAGAAGCACGAGGATGAAGGCATCGAGACGCTGTACTTCGCAGAGCTGCTGATGACGTCAGGAGTGGTGCTCTGCGATGGGGTCAAGTGGCTCTCTTTTCACAGGTATTGTGCCTATGAAGCTATTTTTGTTTGCAGACAATTATATTTTAATTGTGGCAACTATACTGTAGATAGCTGCATGGCATCAGGAATCATATTGGTCGTGCATTGTGTTCATGAGTTTCACAAATTTTCCGTCCCAGGTTTAACATCGCTTATGGTTATTTCACTCTTTCCTTGTCAGTTATTTAATATCAAGCACCTATCAGACAGGATGCTCACCACCATATACATATTACACAGTATCTTGTATCCAAACTCTCCTTATTATCAGTGTATTATGTGTTTGAAAGTATATAATTTCTCAGTGTATGGTTTATTTTATCATGTCTGCACACAGACATCCTCCTGTGTTTAAATGTTTACTAATGATATTTGCTGTGGCCTTTCAGAAGGAGCATGAAAAGTGTTTGAATTTTGTTTGTTTATTTATTTATTGTCTTTCAGTGAGAGGTAAGATGTTACGCAGAACTGTGATCGTTTTCCTACAAACATGTAAAAACAAGAAAATATCCTGCTAAAAATTTGTTATTAAAATTACTGCTCAAGTGCAATGAACACTTGTGTTGTTATATTGGTCTGTAACGACAAAGCAACTTTTTTTACCAGTATTTTTTACACTGCTGCTTAACATCTTCATGTCATACTCAGTTTCCCACTGTGTCTCCATGGCAAACTGAGGCTAAAGATAACCAGGCTTTGGAAAATAAAGAGAGCTTAGGTTTGAAACGTCAATGTCATCTCTTTCAGGTATTTAGAACACACCTTTACCAACAGGCTTTGTCATGTGATGTTGTTTTTATTTAGATTCTTTGTTGTCGTATTTTTGTTGATTCTGTTTTTATTATTGTATTTCTTTAATTCATCTTATTTTTTAATTCGATTTTGTTATTCATCTTTTTTCAGTTCCAGTTAGCCATTGATTGGTAGGATACTCGTTAAAAGTGCCAAATTAGAAGATCTTTTTTGGGACATTTGTGTAGTTTATTGCATGTGTAGTAGTCTTGTATTCTTGACATAAAGTCAAGCAGAGGAGGCGTATGAAAAAGAAAGCCTGTCATCCTGTCATTAATTATCCTTGTCATGGCAGATTGGAAGTGACAAAAGCTCTTACTCCTATCTCCCACTGTGTGCGCTTTAAAAACAAAGTTAAAGGGCGTGCATGTGTATGTGTTTTGCAGCGGCTATGACTTTGGATACCTGATCAAGATTCTGTCCAACGCTAACCTGCCTGAGGAGGAGGTGGACTTCTTTGAGATTCTCCGCTTGTACTTCCCAGTCATTTATGATGTCAAGTACCTCATGAAGAGTTGTAAAAACCTGAAGGTACTTAAATAAATATTTTCAGCAGGTAGCAGCTGCTTTATTAATTTACAGCTTCACACCATGTTGTGATCTCTCGTGAGAGTTTCACACTCAGGTTTTGCCTTGACTTGAAGCGTGCATCTTGAGTGACTGAGGTGTTTTTGTTTTTCAGGGCGGGCTGCAGGAAGTAGCTGAGCAACTGGAGCTGGAGAGGATCGGACCACAGCACCAGGCCGGCTCTGACTCTTTACTCACAGGCATGGCTTTCTTCAAGATGAGAGAGGTAGGCTTCTCCAGTCAGAGAGAGGAGTTCTGTAGTGTGACTGTGGTGAAACTCAAACCCCATAAAGCGAGCCCAAAGTATTACTTAAGCCTCTGCCAGACCTGCACCCCTTTATGTTAACCTGATGGCAATTTAACATGGCAGTTAAATGGATGAATAAATTAATATCCAGCCAAACGTTTTCCCAACTTAACGTTCTGTCCTCCAATGCGTGTGCACTTTTGGATATTATAAAGCAGGCAGATTTCACTCTAATAACGTTAAATTATGAAGTTGATGTAGAAAGTAAAGAAGAAAAAGAAGAAAAAATGTATCAGTTGATTCAATATGAGAAGCGTGGTAACTGTCCTTTGTGCTCAGCAAAATAATATCGCAGGTGCAGCTCTTTTCTGTAAATGTGCTGTCATGTCTGAATGAAGCCGTGAGGAACATTAACGCAAAAGTCACTTATATCTGAATGACAAAATGCCGTTATTTCAACAGATAGATGAAGCCAGCAGTGTCATATATTCCTTGTTTGATAACAGAAACATTGTAAACCCTCTCTGCAGCCAATGATTATTTTTAATTTGTCATCTTCAAGTACAAGTTAACATTTTGTTTTGTCCAAAACCCAAAGATAAAAAGCAGCAGATCCTTTTGAGAACAGGAAACCGTTAATGTTTGGCTGAATGTTTGTTAGCATTTCTATTGAAAGAGTGACTTAAATGATGACTTGATTTTCAAAATAGTTGATGATGAGCAATAAACAATAATAGAAAAATAGTTTCTGCCCCAAAGTCTTTCCTGCATCGACTGAACTGGACTAATGAACCAGTCACTTGCCTCCCTCATTGGTTTTGGGTTCAAATCAACAATTTTGTAAAAACATTGTAGCTCTCTAGAAACTTTCCACTGAACTGTGTGTATTTTTCAGAGTGCTGATCTCCTTCTGAAATCTGAGCTTCTGAAATGCTTAAAAGGCTGATGAAGATGAAAAAGACAAAAAAACAGAACAACTGATTCAAACAATTGTACCTTAACCACAGCGCAACCACACAGAGTTGTGAAGAAACGCCTCGATGCCTGTATTTCACACGACGATGCTATCATAAATGTGTGTGTTTTAAAGAAACTTATTTGAACTATGATGCATTTAATAACATGATATTAAATGATCTGATGTTTGCTCCCAGTATCCGGTGTTTTTTTCTTTTCCCCGCAGATGTTCTTTGAGGATCATATCGATGATGCAAAGTACTGTGGTCACTTGTATGGGCTCGGCTCCGGCTCGGCCTACGTCCAGAACGGAACTGGGAACGCTTACGAGGAGGAGGCCAACAAGCAGCAGTCGTGACATCACTCTGCGACTCAACCCATCCCGCGGTTCACATGCACAATCAGTGCGGCGCCGAAGCCAAGCTTCGCTAACCGGATGATAATAATGGAAGAACACACAAAAAAACATGCACACACCATTTAGCAAGCTGCTTCTCATAGGCTCTGCTCACCTTAGACGATTGAATATGATGGTCACAAAAAATAATCACAGCTGTCCTCACACATGCCCCTGCTGGCTGCGTGTGTGTATGTATGTGTGTGTGTGTGTGTGTGTGTGTGTGGGTGTGTGTGTGTGTGTGTGTGTGTCTGAGTTTAGTCTTTTATTCCTACGAAGCAGTGTAGGGGGCCCGTTTGGGTCAGTTCAATTTAACATGCTTGAAAGACGGGATTTTAGTTTTCCTAAAATGTTCTATAGACATGTTTTGCACTTTAAAGCTCTAACCTGATTTTATATGGAAAGCTTAAAAAAAATTCTGGTGTCTTTCTCCTCTTTGTTGCCTTCTCTATGTTCCCATTTGACATTGCGAACATGTAAATCTTTACGATCACCACGCTCAGCCTTAATATTAGTTGCATTCTTATCTTTTAAATTTTAATTTATTGTGCTGCTATATTAAGCCACCGCATGTCAGTACGGTCGCCCTCCGTCATTGGACTTCTTGTATGATAATGAGAAAGGGAGCTCTCAGTGAGTGTGTGCACATTGAATTTTTTTTCATTTGTTCATATAAAGTTAATATTTATAATGACCTGAATAAGCTCTAATCCCACTGTGAGAAGCCTTTAACTAACAAGCTGGAGTATTCTGCTTATAGATGGATGGGATACTAGTTTCCTCTTGACTATTTATTAGTTGCCGTTTTCCTGTTAGTCTCATACAAGGATATATACAGTATGTACTCGATGCATACGTTTCGTTGGTGGAATGTGTATTATTTGTGCATGTAAACACCCTCACTGACTCAAGCACACATGAACACAGATGCATCACTGCTCTACATGGTCTTGCGCTAATTTCAACCAAATTCACCAGACCTTAAAGAAAACAATTCAAAAGTATAAAAAAAACACTCGCCTGCTATAGGACATGCTGGGGTTACCCTGGACTACTCTGTTGAGAGTACATTTTCATTTGTTATTTAAAATGACGGTTTTGTAGAGTTTTAGTGTTGTAATAAAAGAAGGAAAAAACTTTTATTCATTGGAGAAAAAGAAACGTTGCTTTTTAACACATCTTTTTGTTCCAGTGAAGTTAATTTGACTTGTAGTTCTGGCCTTGAATTATCTGGGTTTTCTTTGTTTTTTTTGTGTTGCTTTCTAGTTCATTCATGCTGCATAAAACAGCCGCATGTACTTAAAAGTTTGAATAAATGCTGTGTTGTAGAATAGTATCCTGAACTTCCATAGGTGTGCGTTGAAGTGTAGGTTCAAGACTTATTAACCCTCAGTGTCAAAAACTGACAACTGAAACACTTCTTTCTTTCTTTCTGCAGCACATCTTTCACACTGTAAAGGAGTAAAAGAAGAATATGCAATATACAAGAGGATTGTTTTTAGATTATTTTGTAAATAAAGGCTTGAAACTTTTATACCATGAAGGGCTCTTTGTTACATCTCTTTAATGACTCAAATCTCTTCTCGACATGCAACACAGAATAATAAGTTGAATAAAGAGGCTGGAGATGAGCTCATTTTATTCTTATAAGGCATCACAACTGTATAGCACATTACCTCACACATCCATATCTGTCTCTTGAGTCATACAGACAGAAGAATAGAAAAATATAGATTGACACTGACAGTCACCGTGGAGCTTTTTTGAAACAAGCATACATTCTTCCAACTAATTTTCAGTGACGGTTCAATCATTTCCAGCCAGAGACAAGGACAGACAGAATCCTCAGAAGGTGAAAATATACTGTACAAAGCGGCTGCAGCTGCTGTCTCTTTTTTTTTTTTTTTTGCTCTGCAGTACATCCACGACATTGTGATGTGAGTTAGAAAAAAACAGTATCTGCTTTTTGATGGTGAACAGATCTGCAGCATTACACAGAGGCTTTGCTGTGTCCAGTACAGTTTGAGGTGTACAGCAGTTCAGACATTTGGCAGGGACACACACGCTGTCGCAGCACAGAGCAGCTCCCAGGTGTTTCAGAGTGACAGCAACATCCTCACTCATGCTATAACGAGTCAGAAGAGCCCTTATTCAAATGACTAATTAATACACTTTTTTTTCTCCTCTTTTTCTTTTTTTGTTTCCAAGCAAAACGGGGAACATCTTGTGGTACAGTTCACTACAACAAGGTGTGTCGGTGTTGACATCCTGAGATGAGAGCATGCATCATTTGAACGTCCACGACACTCAACATGGTGGGTGGAAAACCTGCCACCCCCTCCAGAAAAACAACCCCCCCAAAAAAACTTGACGAAAGGAATATCAGTTACATCACGTTAATACCACTACTAATCTATACTTAATGTGAAAACTTTTGGCAAACTTATAACAGCATTTACTTATGTGCTAAGCTATGAAAATAACATAAAAACAAATAAAGTTGTCGATAATTCTGCTGTAACTTACAAAAGCAGCTCAGACCTAGTATACTCTCCTAGTATACAAGGTGCAAAAACATCTCTTCCATTGCTGCTTTGTGCTTATTCAGACACAAACAAAATGTGATTGTTGGAATGCAATATTAATTTCAATCCACTTGCCCGAATACTTTCAGATAGCAGCAGGAATTGTTGCCGGTAACACTAACAGTAATACTGATGATAATAGTCATTCATTTTTTTTTCCTCCGGTTTGCATGTGATAGCAGTCATGGTCAAACCTCTCAGAAGAAGAGTGTGGTAAGTAAAACACCAAATACTGATGATGTCACCACCACACCACGTTCTGTGCAAAAACACAGAGGAGGGGGGGCACCGTAGACCTGTCGGGTAAAACATACAGTAACAGATATTGATTTTAATTCTTGATATGTGAATATGTATATATATATGACTGTTAAAGTACTTTTCTGGGTTGAAGGTGTCACCTTTGTCTCCTACTCTGGTTACGCCTCGTTTTCTATGGTCATGCCTGGGTTGCTGGCACCTGAACAGACACAATAAAACCCATCATTTCAGTCATTAAAAGTCTATTCCAACAAAAGGTTTGCTTGGGGTAATGTAACGGGAGAAACACCTTACAGGGAGTAAACACACTGTCTCACCCTTCTTGTCTTTGTCCGATGCACTGTCACTCTCTGTCCAGGAGGGGGTGCTGGTGAGCAGTCGACTCTGGGACTCCCTCAGTGGCTTGGAGGGGAACTGGCGGCCCTCTGCTGCACTGGAAACACACAGGTACACAGGAGCAGGGATGAAGCCAGGAATCATGGTCCCACTGAGGAGTATTTCTGGGCCAGCAGCCTTCTTTAAATAAAATAGTCCTGCAACCTGTAATCCTACGATCTGAAGAATTCATTTAAAACTGCAAAGTGACTTTCCTGCCTCATTAAACCTACACGGTTGATAAACCACTAGGGGCTGACTTGCCTTTTGTTTCTGCGCTCTACCTGGCTTTACTGTTTGAATGGATGTGTGTGTTCTTCTTTTGTGTTTTACTCACCCCTTGTTGGCCGGGTTGGAGCCGGTGGGTGATGAGGGCTGCTCGGGGTCCAGATTCACCAGACAGGTTGGGAAGGAGCAGCCGTCCCCTAAACTGGAAGACCAGCAGAAAACGCAGTAGAAAGAACAGCTATATATATGCTTTGTATTTCATTTTATGTATGTGGACGTGAACTGACTCAGCAATATCATTAGCCACCATAAGCTACTGGTCATACCAGACCGAGTAAGCAGCAAAACCTTTCAGTGTATTCATTTGAGCAATGGTGCGATGAATTTCTTTTGAATTTAGCTTTTCATTTATAACAGGAAGACAGGTTTTTTTTTTTTCGTTTTTAAACGTCACATTAAGTCTCATTCAGTGTCGCTTTTTCCACACTGCTCACCAAGACAAAACAACACAAGAAAAGAGACTTTCCATGTGTTTGAGTGTTGCTGTGGTTTAGTTTACAGAATAAGTAAATGCAGTAGTAGTTGCTGCAAATAATGGAGTTAAATGGGCTTCTGTATTCAATTACAACTGAATTTGTTCTTCACAACAACAATCTTGTTTATACATAAAAAATTGTAAAGTTTGGGGGTTTATGTTTTAATAATTTGACTGTGATTAACAAAAAGCTGTATGTTCCTAATGTTGTTCATCCTTCAGCATGAATTACTAATGTTGCAAAGCTGGAGCTTCTGCATTAATTCACAGTGGTGATGATGTTGTTTACTGGAAATAAATCTCTCTTGTATCCTTCAGGACTTTTCCCTCTTTTGAAACATTTTGTTTCAAACCAAGTGACTTCATTCATTCAATGCTTCTCTGACATCCTGAGTGAGATTATTTGAACTGCAGAAGCATTTTCTGAGGAAAATGTGTGCCACTTCTGACTTTATAATGATCTCATTGACCTCATATAGTTATAGTCATAGATGCAATGGGATTAAATGGGGATAACCTAAAAATTGTACATACCAACATGCAGTAATGTGCTGATGTACAGTTGTTTAGTGTGCAGTAATGAGGTTTGTTTTTGCTGAACAATTTTTTTACCTTGGATTTTTTAACATAACTTTTTATTCATATATTGTTTGCCCATTTTATGCCTTTATTAGAGCTGACAGTGGAGCTTTGAAAGGATGCCTCTGACATCATGTTCAGACACATTACAAAAGTTTCGGCCAGTAACGTAGCACAGTGACATGTCCTGCCAGTCTAAGTCACCATATAAACCAAATCTTAGCCTCTCAACAGGTCTAAGTTGGATTTGATTTCACTGATCTCATTTTAAGTCCCCCCACACAGCAGAGCCTGAAGTCTTTGACCTGATTGTCCTTCAGGGCTCCTAAACTGCCAGGGGAAGTTATAAATCATTTCTGAATACAGAGACTTCCTTTATTGGATTTGTTTCTTTAGTTTTCCCTCCTTAAGTCTAATCTTGAATGTCATTTTATGTGACGGATGTTTTTAGAGGATTGTCTTCTGATTTGCCTTTGACAAACGTCCACAAGACCTCACCTGGAGAAAACTGGAACAGGCCAATATTTCGCTTCATCACCAAAGACCTGACGGAAGTTCTTACTGAAGCCCAGACTGAAACCGCTCTTATCCGTGCCGTGGCGAAACACCGGAGAACGCACAGCCTCTGGGAGGAAGAGGATCCAGTCAGACATGAATATGAATAAAGCACTCCCTCTCCGCCTTTATACAATCTATTATTCAGACTTTTAACAGGAGCTCATTCAGACAACAGATGGACTTAAACAATTCCTGCTGAATGGAACAACTCTGAATGAAAGTGTCTTTGTTGTACAGGAAAAGCAGATCTCAGACTGTTCCACCATGTGTGACTTCTCTTCCTAGCAGTGTCTGTTACTAAGCTGCTTACTGCTCTGAGCCTTGTGTCTTTGCATTACACTGTAACATACTCCTCTGGATAATCCACTCTCCTCAACACACAGACAAAGTGTGCCACTGTGCACGCATAATGAGAAACCACTCCGTCTGATAGCGGCCCGGAGAGGCTCATCAAGTCACTGCGCTGATGAGGATGCTGACGGGCGGTGGGAACAGTGCAGTGAAACATCCTTCATCATTAGCGCAGAGACGACACTGTGCAAACTGTAGGCAGACTGACACTCAAAGATGAGCGAGCGGCTGTATAACCGCCACAGACAGAGCAAATACACACAAAACATGCACGCTTGGAGTAGGGAACCTACCGAGAGTGGATCTGTTCTTGCAGACGAGCCAGCAGTGATAGATGAAGAGGGAGGCCAGGCTGACTGAAAACATGGAGGCCGAGAAGAAGAGGAACAGGATGTGGAACTTCGCCTGAGTGTCCGGGAGGCCTTTCTGAGGGGAAAAACAACAACCACACAATCAACGCAACTGCACGAAAACACAAGAGGACGCTACGACTCTCTGAGTCTGAGAGGGGATCTGAGAGATTTCTACTCAAGTATTCTAAGGGGAGCTGATTAAACTGTTTCTACGTCAGTGACACTAACTAGTTGGTTGGCTCGTACCAGGTATTCTCTCAGACGGAAATGTGCTCTACCTCCAGCCTTGTGGAAGAAAAATCAAACACCACATATTTAACACAGAACGCATGTGTCAGATTTGATGAGTTGTTTTTTGTGCTAAACCAACAGTTTCTGAAGAAAAGAAATACATAATATAATCACTGATTCATGTTGTGGTGGAAAAGCAATACTCACCGTCCAAAATTTAATGAAGTATTGAAGATCTGTAGCGGTTATAAAAAGGCAGTAGAGTAGCGAATATGCCAAGAACAGCATGAAATACTTGTAGTTGGAGAATCCCACACAGTTGTTCACCCTGTAACAAGAATGGAAGGACGCAAGTTAGTGAGGGGAAATGTTCTCATTAGCACATGTTAAAATCTTTCCTAAATGATATAGAAAAGATTTAAAACAGTTGAGCAGAAGAACAGTAAATACTGGCGACAGGTTGGTGGGAGAGTTGTTATGATAAAATGGGACTGTAGCAGTATGTGGATGTATTATTCTTTTTATATAATGAAGTGTGCAGTTACTGTTTTGTTGTATTCATGCTGTGTCGGCAGAACCTTACAAGGAAAGGTTTGTTTCATGTGAATTAGAGGACATGGTATTTTTAGCCAATCAGGGACCAGCATTGTACATTATGTTTTGTCTAAGAAGGCTGAGGACATGTTCACACCAGATATTTCTGGAGAGTATTACAGAAAACTCCTGGATCCTGCTGCTTTATGATACAATGGCAAATTGTATTACGACTTGTCTTATATACATCTTTTTTTTTTTTATGAATTTCTTCCTGGTCTGAACACCAGACGTGGTTCATAATTGCACAGTGAGTAGGCACCTGATGACAAACAAATGTACAAGAATTGCACCGACTGGAATTACACTTGTTTTGTCTCCCTCTGCTGCCTAAATCAGCATCTGGCAGGATGAGAGATTGCAGAGCCAAATTCTGTCTAGAAAACAAGCTCCTTGTTCTTCCATGTGATGTGTGTTTACAGGCCCTGTTAACTTGAGTGAATTGGGCAGTGTGGTGCTAAAGGACAAAAACACCCTTTTTCCATGAAACCATGAAACCAGAACACTGTGGGGCTTTTTATGGAAAGGAGATTATATAATCACTGATATTTGTTTTAAATCCTATTGCCTGTTTAATGACAGAGGGTCACTACATACCAGGGGCAGTGGTGATCCATCTTCAGGATGCATCTGTAACACAGCGGGGTCAGACTTTAGTGCAATTAAATCCTACCCAGAAAGCAATACATCGTGCGTTTTTTTTCCTCTGTAGGTGCGTGAGCAGAGAGCCGTACTTATCACAGACTGAACAATGGTGACATCGATCAGGCTTCAGCAGCTGGCAGCGGTCACAGAAACGGATTGCTGAGGAGACACAGTCAGTTCAATCACACATCCGTCAGCAGCAGCCTCTCCTAACACTTGACTGCACACCACAACAGGATGACGGGGGTGAAATGAGCTCTGAGGGGCCCCCGTGTCAGTCTAGAGCGCTCCCGTTGCTCCGCATCAGCAGCAGTGTGCACTGTACTGTACCTCCAGAGTTGGTGCGGGTGTAGATGGGCAGATCCTTGGCTATCCTCCTCAGGATCTCCTGCTGTGACTCTCCCCGATCTTCACGCTCCAGCAGCTCTTTGTCAGAGTAGGACAGGTGAAACTATGTGGGGCAGAGCACAGAGGGAAAGACGAACAACGCCTGGGATTTATCAACAGCTCTATCTGCGAGCAGCGCTGTTCACTTCTAATGAATCCCACCCTTACATTTGTCAAAAGAGATTCAAATCATTTGTCAGCTAAGCCACAGGCTGTGTTCGTGCCAGTAACGCAGGGATGTCTGTTACTGTGAAGCAGTGAGGGGTATTTCTGGATCTTCCATTTGTTTAGATTCTTTCTGCCCCAGAAGGCAAACGGGAGCAAAGCAGCACGGAGCTGCGATATTACTTTCAGCCACTCAGGCGATTTATGATTGGACACTGGAAACAAAAAACTCTGGTGATAACAAACAGCACACATGAAATGTGACTTTTATTACAATTTCAAGAGAGAAAGCGATCACATCTCATAAGGGAAAGCTTTTGTATGAGGTGTTCATCGCCTGCATGTGTGCTTTGCCTGGGTTAAAACTGAAATGCAGCGCTGGCTCCTCTCTAAGATGCACGCATGTGTGTGTTTCACCCTGCAGAGCTGAAGTGCTGTGGTCAGGATCACAGCCATTACAGTGCAGCTCCAGGCACTTCCACTGGAGAGTATTATTAGTCTAAATGCAACGTTCAATCACACTGGGAGGCTGTAACCTACATCTGCACTTCCCACCATGCCTCGTCATCCCAGCGCCGTAGACAGACACACTCACCTCCTTCAGGGGGTTCATGGGCTTGGTGAAGATGGTCTGCCAGTACGCCCACACAAACATGATGAAAATGACATGGTACACCAGCAAGTATACAACTGGAAGCAGAAAGACATAAATAAGTCCATCACCCATCATCACTGGTGTGTATCTAGCCAGTTACTCACAGTTTGCCGCTTCATTGAATATTAATGACATTGGCGTGATTCAGTGTAATTGCTTTTGTTTTCACTGGCAAATACAAAATATTCAAATTATTATGTCAAAATCAGTATCCACTCATTGTCATTCACTGTAGTTTTGCACACTGGGTCAGAGTGAAAAAAAGGCAGAGGAGCAAATACACAAAGTCAGCTCTAATAACTCACTGAGATGAACATGACTGTGATTCAGAAACTAATCGTTTAGTAGTATCAGTAGATACACTTTCAGAGTGTGTCAGACTGTGAGCGGCTGCTTTGGTGTCATTTCTGGTGCTGGTTGGACACAAATTTGTAAAGACATCAGTTCTGCGTAACTGCACTTACATGTGACCATGACAATATAGTTTACATATTACATTTTGTGTAACAGTGCCTAATTTATATTTCCACATATATATTTATATGTGTAAATAAACAACACTATGAGTCTACAGCACCTTACTGGCTCTGTGAGACTGCACTTAGGCTCACCGGTGCTAACATCAGCATGCCAACACACAATGACAATGCTGACATGCTGATGTTTAGAAGTGAAATGTTTACCATGTCCACCACCTCAGTTTAGTGTGGTAGCATGCTTACACACAAACACAGCCGAGGCTGATGGGAATTGCATTAGTTTGGCAGGTGTTTGAATGCATTGGACAAATTAAATGAAATGGTGCTAGGTGGAAAGTCAGAGGAACACTAAAATTATTACAATTCACCCTCAGGGGTACATGAGTGTCTGATCTAAATTTCATGGCAATCCATCCGATGTTGTTGCGATATCTCACACCACAGATGTAACCCTCATGGTGGCGCTAAGGTAGAACCATGCTGCTGGCAGGGGGCATACAAAATGCACACTGTATAAAAGCCTGTGTTTAAACATATAATTCAGGTCAGGAAAAAAACCCTATGAAACACTTCCAGCTGATGCAGGCTGATTATAGTGTTTTGATGTGGGCTGCCTCCGCACCGACTGAAGGCTGCTGAATCTCCTGTGGCCTAAACTCAACTCAACATGTAACAGCTACAGAACAGCTGAGGACACTTGTGATTCCTCTTGATGTTAAACAGCATCATAAAACACTTACCCTTTTCTCCCGTGTCTTCGATGGATTCTGAAAAACAATAAAAATTAAAGCACACATTGAGTTCAGAGTTGAATGGAGCATTTTCGGATATTTCCAAATCTGTAGGTCAACACTGGGAGAATAAAAGTTAGATTTTTACTTTTAAATCCTTCATTTTACACGATACATGTTTGATTTGAATTCAAATGAGCAAAACTGGAAAACGCTGACTCTGCAAACCCTTAATCCCAGTGTACCAGTCACAAAATCAATATACAGCACACCGCCAGTCAAATAGTTCGACTCATTGTTCGTCTCATTGAAAACAACAGGAGTGTGTGTGCGCGTGTGTGACTGCTGACAGCTGCAACAACTCCCACAGAGGGGATCGGGCGAAGCTGCTGATTGAAGGCCAACATCAGCACCCACACACTCGATGAGCGCCCCAAAACCCTCACAAACACACACCCAAAGATCTGGACTCAGACATAAAGAGGGACAAGTGGAGACCTGTTGGAAGGTGAGCTGACACTGTTTTATATTTGTCCCAATATCTAAGCAATGATTAGCTGAGCGCAGAGAATCATCCATCTTCCAGCAATTAGCCCTGTAAAGCAGCACAGACAGACACACACACACACATGCACACAGCAGGAGCTGAGGAAAGGTAAGCCAAGGAGCTGAATCGAGGCATGCAGCCAAAAATCGTGTGCATGCCGCCTTGCCAGCATAAAAGCCAGTGAAGCATAAGTGTGTGTGTGTGTGTGATTAAGGGCATGTGCAGGCCTGTATATTAATGTGTCTTTGAAAGCATTATGGTCGCTGTCATACTCTCTTTCTCTTTTCCTCTGCATTCTTACTACAACGAGGTGACTTTCCAACGGTACGCAGACTTCATGAAGCCAAAGACCACCTGATTTCCCATTTTTAACAACCTTGGAAAAAAAGGACCAACTGTTCAAAGCCTGACGTGCGTTTTAGAAGAAAGTGGGTCAACCGCAGATTGCTTGGGGTGAATTATGTAAGGCAGACAATGGGATTAACTGAGCTGCCGAACAAGAGGTATCAGCTGACGATACTTTCACACAACTGTCTGTGTGTCTGTCTGCAGAGCACATGCTGGCCCCGGAGCAACCGCTGTCCTGCCCCGCTGCTGCTGTTTTCCTCTGTCTGTCCCATGTGACTCGAAGGCATCACAGTTTCGCGTTTGTTCTACAGGATGCAAAACAAGATGCTTTTAAAAAAGCTTGATCAAACGGTGATTTTGCTTTTCTGTCACCCTGCAGTAATGAAAGGATATCTCAGTATCTCCTGGATGGCGGCACAGACACAGCGTCCTGTAACTCTAGAAGGGGTTCATCCTGGGACAGACGCTGGCTGACCTCTCTGGTGACCTGGGGCAGGTTTAGAAACTTTTGAATCGGGGAAACCAGGCTATGTGTTGGGACTGAAATTTAAAGCTCTGGTTATTGGCAATAATAAATTGCACATTATTAATAGTTACATTGTTTATTCAGTGTAATAAATCAATGATAAGCAAATAGCTCGAAATATTCTAGTATGAAATACTATCAATAACTCTGCTATGTATTATTGTAACTCCAAATAGCATCCATCCATTATGGATTATGAGAAAATGGGCCCCTGGACACAGACATGTAAAATGTCCCCCACCACTCTTACATTGCAGCAAGACACCCAGGCATTTTTCACTCTTTGTAGTAATTTTTCCTATTTTTGAGGTCGTTTTGTATCTTTTGGAGGCCGGTTTTAGGGCTTTGTGGGAGTTTTTCATCTCTTAGTGGTCGCTTTTAGTCTCTGTGTGGTAATTCTGTGTCTCTTTGTGATTGTTTGACTACAAGAAATATTAACAGAGGTTCTCCCATCCGTGCTGGTGAACCCAGTGACACGGCACGATGACTCCTGCAACGTACTGAAGTCTCACTGATCAGGCGTAAAGAAAAAACATTAAGGTGCTCACTTTCAGTTAAAGCTGGATAGCATGCCCGGCTACATTTGGAGAAGATCAGACTTAGGAACAAACAGCCAGAACATCAAACCCTTCGTCCCTGTGCTTTCCTCTGTTTGGTCTCATTAAACCGTTTCCATTTCATCCCCCCTTTTGACAGAGGAGATCTGCTTTCCTAGTGGTCTGACAAGCTGCCAAATGGAGCACAGGAGTATCGGCTGCTGAGACTCCTCTGAGACATCCTAGAAACCATTACTCACTATCCAGGTCAACTCTGTGTTCACCGTTCACAGAGGAGGCTCGCTGTCTGTAACCCGCACCATCCAACGCTCAGCCGCCGGAGGGAGCGTGAAGGAAGGAGGCAGGCCTGACTCAAAAGCCATTACAGTCAGACTTCTTGCCAAAATATAATGCTGCTGGTGTTGTGGTGGAAGATATCAATACGGATAATGAAGCTCGGCGACTACATGAGGCTGAAGGTATTACAGTAAGTCTTTTAGATAGTGCTGATGAAGTGGTAGTGGTGGATTCAGATAATGAACCTCAAGGAAGGGCCTAATCTCCTGTGCATCCTGTGATAATGTATATGTCATTAAAGCTCCTTCACAATAAAAGCAGGTTTTCAAATATTTCTAATTCTGTCTGTGTTATGATTTAAAAATCCTGAACATGAACTGTTTTTGTCATGTGGCTGACACTGTCCACACACTGCATAAACAACAAGCCAGGCATCCAAAAAAAAAAAAAAAAAAAAAAATCAGCCTGGACCACAAAACTGCTGAAACAGAAATGTTTCCACACCCCATCACCAGAAAAACCACACACCAGTCACAGACATTTCCTTCTCTCTCTCTCTCACACACACACACACACACACACACACACATCTCCTCCTCATACTACCCAGACAGCTGGTTTCTTACCTATGCAAAGCTGCAAAACATAGGCGTAGTATGACCAAGCCACTATGAGGGCGATGAAGAGGACCGGGATCCAGTACAAAACTCTCTGACAGCCCCTCTTGATACTACGCGAGCCCGACGGTGCCATAGTCTAGGAGCGGATCATTTCTCGTGCGCAATCGTTTGTGTTACTCTCCCTCCCTCTCCCCCTGTGTGTGAGTGTGTGAGTGTGTGTGTGTGTGTGTGTGTGTGTGTGTGTGTGTGTGCGCGCCCGTGTCTTCCTGTAGACTGTCACTGCATCGTTGCTCCGGCTCTGATCAGCCTAATCGGCAGCACAGACGCAACATCCTACCAGCCTCCCGCCCGCTTCTGACGCCGCCGCCGCCGCCGCCGCTGCTGCTGCTGCACTGCTCCCCTCTGATCGTCCTGCTCAGCCACCAGCACAGACTACAACAAAATACCCAGACAGCTCACACACACACACACACACACACACACACACACACGCAGAGTCAGGACCGCCCCTGCTGCCTCCCCACAGGTTGCCATGACGTCCGAGGGATGCTGCAAACCTGGCACATTTTCTCACCGCGAGCAGATGGGCTCAATAAGTTAAAACTCGCGAGCGTTGAAACAGGGGTCTGTTCACACACACACACACACACACACACACACATACACACACACAGGCTCGGATTCAGTTGTACCACAGTTCAGTTATCATATTGATGTCTGTCGGTCATGCCCAGTTGTTTTACATGCACACAAAGACAAGAAGAAGCTTTTCTAATATCTCTCAGTATCTTATCCCCTTACTCCACATTGTGGATATGTGCTGTGTCTATCGGTCTGGTTACTGTTTGCAGGCTATAATATGTTTTGCTTGTATCAGAGGTGTGTTTTATTACTACCTGACAGTGTAGGTCTGCAAGATCCACCTGCTTCTGCTGCTTCACGCCCAACTGCACCTGCAAAGTATTCTGCACTCCTGCAGAACAATATGTTGTTCAAGTTCTCCCTGTCGGCACTCTTACTGTTCTTTACTACCTCATTTTCTTCTGATTCAAAAGGTATTTCAAGTTTTTCTCACAAATGCTGTTTGAATGTGAGAAGGATTTAAGCTGTGATTTTCCACCTGTTGCCAGTTACGTGGGTGGGCGGCATGCTGCAGAAAACTAACAATATGCACCGCAATGACACAACGCAGCCTCAGAAGAAGGACAGATGGCTCAGTAACATGTGAAAACTCAACTAGTTGCTCAAAGACTGCTGAGCAAAAACTGTCCAAAACAAACAAATACAAAACAGCTGACCCCAAATCACTCAATTTGGTTAAAAAAAAGATTTCATTATTACATATTTAGTCTATTGCATCTAGGCATATAGACGGTGTGTTTGCTGTCCCTGGTAAGTCCCCCAACTTTAATTGCAATGCTAAATTGCTGAAGTGCCCCTTTAGACTCCACTTCAGAGGTTATTTTTGATGGTGTGATTGGATTGTTCATACTGAAAGTGAGTAGAATTGGGCAGTAGTGGGTGAAACTACCTGTACTTTCACACAACATAGGGGTGGGTGACGTGATGAATTATATCAGTAATGTTTAACGCAGCTGTAAGTGAAACCTTTCTCTATAGTTCAGGGATCTCTTACAGAGTCCTCGGAGGTCCTCCTTGATCATACTTCAGTTAGTACTGGATTAGAGTGTGAGACCGCAAATTATTACCCTGCGGAATTAATCATTTAAAGATAAAACGTCCCTGATTAGAGTCTTGCACACCCACACAGCTTCAGGTTCCTGATGATTAATACTGTTAATGATTTGCCTTCAGGTTGAGAATAAAACAGCTAATTTATTCTGCCATCAGTCCACTCTAGTTACAAAGAAAAGGAAGTAACAGCAGCGTGTCTGGTGAGGACGGTGTGAGCAGTTCACAGTTTATAAGCTGATTTAGGTGAAAACAGTGGCCATAACTGCAACAAAGCAAGAAATTGGTGGCATGTGTGTGTTTGTGTGTGAGGAAGAGGAAGACAGAGAGCACAAAATAAACAAGAACTTTCTATTATCTTTATTTCACCATGTCATTATAAATGCACCTGCGCTCTAACATCAATGTAACAGTCATGGCATGATTTAAAAGAATGACATGTGGCCAGAGGTTTCAAAATTCTTCAAGAGGTAGACTAACTAATCCAAACATCCACAATTAAAACAGAAAGTAGTCTGAAATACAAACCCATTGGTCTGGTTAATATTACAGCATGTAACATGTTGCTATATTCAGTCAGTGTTTTTTAAGTATATGACTCCACCCAAAGCAAACATTATACCAAGAAACAACAGTCATCAACAAGCCCTCAGTAACATACTGTACAGTAGTACAAGACAGGATTTCTATAAAGAACAAGTATAAACTATTCCTTACAGAGACTAAAGGGAAGGAAATTTTAATATATTGCTCTTTTAAACCAACGCTAAATTTAAGCTTGTCCCTTTAAGTGTCCCGAGAGTGGAACAGACATATGGCTTCAATAATTTGCATATTTATTTATAAAAAGGTCGTCCCTGCCAGTGGCATTACAATAGCACTTGTCTTTACTAGCCAAGAAATGATTAACAGTTTTAGCTGCCTGTAATTAAACAGTGAAAAAGCCATAGACTGAGTGAGTTTGTTCAGGCCTGCTGGCTCCAGGGGATCCTGGAGGATTTTAGATGCAGTGCTTTGGGAGAGGGGAGGGAGGAGGGGGAGGAGGGGAGGTGCTGTCCTAAGCTGATCTGCGCAGGGGGCTGCAGAGCCCTCAGAACAAAGTATGTGAGCAATGCTGCCGCCGTGCAGAATCAGGCTCGGGACAAAAGGAGACTCAAACTGAACAACACACCGGCAAGGCATCAATAAGTCAATGTTGGACTTTTAGATAAATAAATAAAACCAGTGTTAACAGTATTAAACTGATAAATATATTTACAAGTAGATGAATCAATAAATAGTTAAATATCTCCTAAGGCAAAAACCAACCAAAAAATCCAATTTAGAGTCCTGCACTATTGAGATGTGCTGCAGGACTGTGTTGCAGATGTGGATTTTCTCGTTAGGTTCATAATGGGTCGTTCTTGTTTGTTTGACCACTTGCAACAGCTTCCCATTAGGCTGTCCACATCCTGTTAATGTCACATCCTGTTTATTCTAAAACTTCTACCACAGTGCGAAAAGATGTTGCAACATGCATCAACCCTTCTGTCTTGTAGAAAGCACAGAGGAGGCACAGCTCATCCAGTTTGTAAGACATGCACTAATGATGGGACTTTTACCTGGTGAAAAAACAGAGAGGAAATTATGAATACAAGTGACAATTTGTAAGTTTAAACCAACTCACTGTGCTGCCATTATGAAGGCAGACCAGGGTGAATAATCTGTATTGTTCCTACATTAAAACTGCAGTCAATTCCTTCTTGTATATTACACAGTAGAAATTTGATACTGAGAAACAAGAATACATAAGAGAAACAAAAACCCTTACACCTCTAAATCAACCGCACATGGAGCACGAGTGCTGCCGTAGTTCTGCAAGTATGCAGAAAAAAAATCTGGGTCCTCTGTAGTGACCACAGCTGTGGATTAACAGAATTCAGGCAGCAACCAGCAATATTCCTCCCAAATATCAACACATTTTACTCATTTATTTTAAGAAATAACATGGCAAGTATTGACAACACAGACGCCGAGAGCTTGATGAGAAGATTGATATCACTTTGATATGAAATTTAGGATTAAACAAACACTGTGTTAAATAGTGAATTTTAGAGGTGTGACCACTGGACAGAGCCAGTTTCCCCATTTCCAGTCTTTGTGCTAAGCTAAGCTAACCGGCTGTTGACAGTAGCTTCTTATTTAACAGACAGATGTAAGAGTGGTATTGAGCTACTCATCTAACTCTTGGCAGGAATGCGAATAAGCGTATTTCCCAAAACTGCTGACAAGGTTACAATAATGTCAAAAAATATATAAATGCTGTACCAAAGTGAATCTTAACTGTTCACTACACCTTCTTCCTGATCAAAATGAATAATAATGGGGCAAAATTAAGGTGATTTTTCTTTTCTCTCAAAGTTCTCCAACTTGACATTATTAATACTGTAGCGCTGTTTGCAAAAACATGCAGATCAAGTCCTTTCCTAAGATTTATCAGCAAAGATTATCAAGCCCTCTCCCAAGAGGTGCATTTCCTTTGAAACATGTATACAGCTTTAAACTGCACTGCTCACTGCTCATGTATGCAGACTTAAGCTGGTATCTGGTAGCAGTTGATCAGGCGTTAATATTACAGTGTAACTCAATGCTTGGGGCGAGCAGAGTGTGGGCCTCAAAACACATCTGAAAAGACTGACTATATACTGGGACAGGGTGCCTGGGAAACACTGCATTAAACATTGTTAGTATATGTTTAATCTCATCCCATTTCACAGAGACTGTGTGAGAGAAAACTTTACCTATTTGGCTGAGAGCTCCTTCTTCATGCAGGACTTAAAGGAGGTGAACTTCTCCTCCACTCTGACGCCCTGTGAGTGTGTGTGCGTGTATGTGAGTGTGTGTGTGTGTGTGTGTGTGAGAGTGTGTGTGTGTGTGTGTGTGTATGTGTGTGAGAGTGTGTGTGTGTGTGTGTGTGTGTGAGAGAGAGTGTGTGTGTGTGTGTGTGAGTGAGAGAAAGAGATAGAGAGAGAGAGAGAGAGAGAGAGAGAGAGAGAGAGGGAAATACTATGAGAAGGCCAATTTCATGATATCCCGCTAGATGGCAGTATAATTTCACACAAAAAATCACTGATTGCCACCTCAGAAGTGAGATGTGTTTCAGTAATAAAAAGTGGCAGGAGTGTAATTTAGACATTATGCTATGGAGGTATTTAGTTTACCACTACCAAAGAAAAAAAAGAGACATGATTAGTGCTTACTCAAATGTGTAATTAAACAGGAAAGGTGGTGTTTGTGATGCTAATATTTACTTAATTAAGCCTAATTGTGTAAAAGTACTGTTGTTTTGAAAACAAACGTGTATTTCCGTGCTCAACCTTAACCTATATTTGCCTTCTTGTCCTTCATCCGGTTAAATCGGACTTGACTTCGCAGTCATGTGTCTTTCTGGGGCCTCCGCCCTGACAGATTACACAGTAAGAAGTAGCTGACAAAGACTGACAAAGTTGGTTCTTTCACATGAGCCAGTGCTGCTTTCCTTCTCGTCTGTCCTATGAAAAGCTGCTCTCTCAGACTGGCGAGGGAGGGGGGGAGTGGGTTGAGTGGGTGCATCTCTTCTGTCACCGTCAGTGCAATAAAATAGAGATAGATTGCATTCAAATGATCTCTGCTTTCTCACCCTGCCGCCGCGCTGCAGCCGGTCCTTCATGACGCCGATGAACTCCTTGTGGCTGAGTTTATCATCATGGTCCTCGTCAAAGATCTTGAAGACTGTGTTGACCAGGTGGCGGGTCAGCGTGATGCCCGTAGCCACGTAGACAGCCCGGGAAAATTCCTCTGAAAAGGAAGAAGAGCAGGTGATCAGGGGAGAGATGAACGATAAATCACCACCTAAGAGGCAGCACTGAATGCTCGCTTCGACAATTCAGCTTGAAATAAGATTAAAATCTTTATATCAGTGTTTGGAAGGTGAACGTTTATTTTATTTTTTGTTTTCACCGGAATCAGGTAGAATGACATGACAAAGAACAGAGAGTTCAACAAAATACTTAAAGCAACATGTTAAATATGACGGATTATTGATTTTTGTGGTAAACACTTTTTCATGAGACCTGACAAATAAATGACACCTGTCCACATGCTTTTGTGTACTTTCTGGGGCAAAGCTCCTTATTATCAATCAAAGGAAATCTTAATGCTACAGCATACAATGATATTTTAGATATTTGATATGATGATGTTTCAATTTTCCAATTTTGTGACAAGGCCTTTCCTGTTTCAACATGACAATGCCCCCACGAACAAACCGGATCCATAAAGTAATAGTGTTTTGGTGTGGAAGAACTTGCCTGGCCTGCACAGAGCCCTGACCTAAAGGGGCTTTATGGCCCATCATCAGAGTCACGCCTGACTTGTGCCCTTGTAGCTGAATGGGAGCAGCCAGGTTCCAAAATCTTGTGGAAATCCTTCCCAATAGAGTGGAGCAGCATATTATTCTCTTATGGATTGAGATGTTTCACAATCACATGTGTGTGTAATTTTCAGGTGTCCAAATCCTTTTGGCCATGTAGTGTAGGTTGTACATAAGACATGCGTATGATACCGCCAAGAATCAGCCACAGAAAATTGGAGACACATCACAATTCAATGTCCTGAGACTGTGAGACTTCACCTTGACCAATGGAGCGGTTGGCGAAGTTGTACATTTGCATGGCGATGGTAAAATCCTCCAGGTTGTTTAGGAACTGGAAGAAGGACCTGAACTCCTCAAAGGTGATTCCCTGCAAAGAGAGAACAGCAATAAAACAATGCCCCTATTAATGAAACATAGAGCTTGTGAAATGCAACATGAGAATTTATAAAGTGCCACATAAAAAAAACGACTACATGTGTCAACACTCCAGCAAAGGATAGTGCTACAATTCTCACAACACATAATCTGCTTCCTTTCATCCTGCAGGGAATCCTTTAGTGTGTGTGGGACCTTGAAGCCATCAGATAGATAACACACCCAAACAGACAAAGTATACATTGCTGGATTTTCCCTGCGCAGTATGGACACGCTGAGCTGTCAGCAGCGGGGGGAGGATTGTAGCTTTTGGGAAGAGGTCAGGACGTTTGCAGACTTTTCTAAGGCAGATTAACCTGATACTTGAATAAACAAAAACAACAAAAGTGATGAATCCCCAAACATCTCAGGCTTGGCTGATGACTCAAACACTGAGCCTATTGATCTCCACTCAACCATCCCGCAGCTACTAGCTCCTTCTCTTGCCGGGGGCCCCGCCAAACAGGCAGCACACACAGCCGAACAAATGAAGTAATGACTAATCTGTGACGCTTTGCTGTTTTAACGAGGTGAGGGCCATAAAATATCTCTCAGCCTAACGATGAGACCCACTTGATAATCAATGGAGATCTAGCAACAGGCTACTCGAGGTGTCTGAGGAGCAGGTCAGCGTGCCAAGAGCAAAAACAAATTAAAGCTAAAATGAGGATGCTTCACTCAACAGTTAATTCACAGAATGGCATCCAAAGAAAGAGAGGACTAAAATACTCCCAATACTCAACACAAAAAGCCACTATGAATACCCTCCAGGAGAGACTGTCTGAAAATGTGGGCTGTTATCCTCAGATTTAAACAAATGTTTAATGAGCGAAGGAGTTAAAAACTAGTTATGTCTAAGCATTCCCCAAACCTTAGGCCAAATTGCTGCAATTCATGTACATTGTGAACTGCTGTCATTTTTAGTTGCTGTCAATGGGGGACAACAATGGTGGAATTTTCAGAATCAAAACTTAGTTCTTTCAAAGTCTGTGAAAAACTAACTAATGCATTTCAATGACTAGTTCAACATTTTGGGAAGAACACTATTAGATGAGAAAAATTGATACCACTATCATGTCTGTATGCTAAATATGAAGCTATAACCAGTGGGCACTGGAAACAGGGGCACAGAGCCAACCTAACTCTCCAAAGTTCAGAAAATATTCCTAGCAGCAAAAACCAAAAATGTAAAAATTACACAGTGACTTCCTTGAGTCTTGGTGTCCCAGTAAGGCGCCAGGTAGGATACCATCATGCCTGTACACACATATATATAAATCGGAGATGCTGCACAGGACAGACAGATAAACTGTTGTTCATCAAGTAGCTCTAACACTTAACTCCACTAAAACCACAAATTATAATTTTATTTTTATGGACGAGTTGAAGGCATGAGATACAACATGGGAACCAGTAGCTTTAGAGGTGAGGATAGGCACATTTTTAAACTTTGGACAGAGCCAGGTTTCCCACTGTTCCCAGTCTGTATGCTAAGCTAAGCTAATCACCTCTCGCTTCAAGCCTAAAACACAGACATGAGACTCATATCGATCTTCTCATCTGACTCGGAAAGTGAGCAAATAAGCATATCCCCCAAAATGTTGAACTATTCCTTTAAATACCCTGGGACAAAATACCCTGAACACCAGTATAATAATGTCCAATTTAATAGTCCTACAACCTTTGTGAATGTTTTAATGCTGACAAGAGAAACTGATTAATCTCTCCGGCATGTTTTGAAGCTCCAGTTGTTGATGTTGTATTGGATTATATCATATTGTAAGGCGTTAATGTTATTTTGTCCACCCCTTGTACCTTAATATGAAGTATGGAAGCTGTTGGAGGTAACATGTGATGACAGAGTGAATCTGAAGGGAAAAAACAGCACACCTTTTCGTCCGGCATGCTGTGGCGCACGTTCTCCAGATACCCGCTCACGTCGTCCACGTTGGTGTAGCGAAGCAGGATCCGAGCAAAGTCTTCCTCGCTGATGGTGGGCAGGCCTTTGGAATAGGAGAGGAACTCTATCTCAAGCACCTCTGTCTGCAGGTTGTCCATGAACCTGGAAGAGCGAGACGGAGGGCAGCTGCTGACAGGATACGCCACCACCAGAAACTTGCATGCACAAAGGAACACTTAACATAGTCACAAACAAAACCATAAAAAGGTCGAGCTGTTGGACGTTCAATGTGGTATGAAAATGATTATTACCCATTTAACACTGTGAGATAATAATTTGCTCAGGGACAACAAGGTTTTTTAACTTACTCGTAAAAATCTTCAAATTTCAACTCAGCTTTGCCTTTTTTCCCAAAGAAATGCACCAGCAGTGTTGTCTCTGTTTTATCATCCACATGCTGTCAGAGGGGAAAAAGTGACATAAGTGACTGCATTATGACTCCTCGTAGATTTATATATCCATTAGAGATGTGATATATTCTGCATAGTCAAATAAAGAGAGAGAGAAATATTGAGTACATTTGCTAAAAATCTCAGTTTGAGCAGCCAGGATAAGCTGTTTTCTTACGTACAAGCATATCATAGTAACACCAGGTAAACATTAACAATGGCATTTATTTAACCATGCTGAAAACTTTAAGTAAATATGTTAGTTAATAGCCATACCCATACCCAGCTATTGAATAATTACTCGGGTTAATGGTTAATTTTTCACTGTGCCTGAAACCAAACAGTGGGCCAGCATTTCTCCTCTCCGCACGTTACAAACACGTGCCATGCAACAGATTCGTTAAACATGCTACAAAAGAAATATGAGAGCAGCTCTCTTTGGGTATTTACTCTCACTAACAGGAAGATGCACAAATCAAGAACTTGTTAAACTGTGCTCGCTAACATGGAAGCTTCAGGAGTCAGATCCTGGTGCACAGTATTACTGTATAACCAAAACAATGAAGAAGCCTCATAATGAGGACATGGCTACCTCAGTGAGATCAGAAAACAGAACTTGACTTGTGCCACGTCTGAGAACATCCCACATGCCCCGGGCCTCCGCATGCTGACTGTCTTTTTTAAGAACCTGTGGCAGCTGTTAGAAGACAAAATACATCTGGCACATGTTACAGAGATTAGGAAAAAGGAAGATGGACAGACAAACATGGTCAATGCGCACTGATACAGGCAGGAGGACAGAGATGCACAGACTAAAGAGAAGATGAAGAGTCACACACAGGTAGCAGTAGACAAGTCAGAGACAGTGGGACAGGCAGGCAGAAACAGAGCGGGGCGGACACTGGTGTATCTGAGAGGCCCATCAGCCCTGACGTGAGCCTGCTCTGCAGCCATGCATGCAGCCTCCTGGCAGGACATTCAGCCGACACAGCTAACACATGTCCAAAGCATGCAGGGCGTGAGACCTGAAGGGTGATTCATGCCAGGTTAACTATGTAACTGAACCCACCCAATACATCATCATTTGATGCTACGCTGTGAGGAAAATGCAGGTTATCAGAGACCTTTTTTTTTATCTACTGCTCTGAAATAGGTTCAGGTTTTGAATAGGTTTACATTTAAATAAGTCTAAATATAAAAGACACAGATTTTACCAATACGCTAAAATGCACAAAAACTCTGTCCACACATTTCCTGCTCAATGTTGTCTGGAACAAAGAAGCCACTCTGCTATTTTTCTCAATGAGGTCATGCTCCGGATCTCGGATTAACCAATCATTATTATTATTACAGTTTACACTGCTCCCTTCACTCTACCGTCTGCTGTGGGACTACTATAACTACAGCTTCACTGAAACACAACCGTCAACAACACTTTTCTTGTAATTGGTGTCATGTGCAATAAGAAGATCACAGTAAATCTGTCTTCCAAGTAGTTAAGAAAAACTAGTATTTCTAACTCCCAGTTGTAAACCAAACCATGTTGGTGCCTCTCGCTCTCATTCTGTTTTTCAACCTATCATTTAATTTAAGTCTAGAAGTTTCTCAAGTCTCGACATCACCTCAGTCAAAAGAACACAGCCAACCAGAGACAGCCAGCCGCTGTCGACACGCGCTCTTAAGGATGGCTTGCGTCATTTCATAATATTTATTTATCTTATTAAGTTTTTTTCATCTTTCAAGCCTGAGGGGGGAATGTGAGACAGCTGATAAAACAGCTCTTCCTCTGCGCCTCATTGCTTTTCACCAGAGAGAGAGATTTACGACGTGATCCCACAGCTAATTACGGAACAACTCTTTAATGCACCGCGCTGTTCCCATCTCATCCCATGAAAAGATCCTGATACACTTGTAATTAGAATATGCTGGGGAAAGCCCAACCGCAGCACTGAAGACATGCCTGTTATGTGTTTTTGAAAAGATCTGACTTTTGAACTTTTTTGCTGGAAAGACACCTACAGTACGGCAAAAGGAGTCAAAACAAAAAAGACACACCTAAAGGTAAAGTGTTCAAACATTGCTCTGAAAAGATGGGTCTGTCCCTCTGTTAGCTGTAGGTTCTTCTATGTGCGTGTGTGTGTTGAGTGCTTTTCACAGAGCTGCTTCTCCTCTCTGACGGGCATCTTCATGGTCAAACCCATCACAAAAGGTAACCTGAGCCCAAATACCACTCCTCAAGAAACTGTAAAAATAAAACATGGGGGTCTGGGCGAAACGTTGTCAATCTTCAGGTAAGAGCTTTTTGAAGTGGAATCTCTCGCCCAACGCTGACAAAAGACGAGTACATAAATCATCTGCGGTGCACTACCACACATACACTAAGACAATATGTCAGATAATGTTGAAGTACGCTGTGGTATATTTCAATTCCAGTAAATGTGAATGAGGTTATCTGGTGTTAACAGACACAAATACGGGTGGTGTCAGCCCTTGACATAGGTGTGTGTTTTCTGTGCTAACTCACTATGCAAAAACATTTTCAAGTTAGGAGGAGTGCATGCCAAAAATACATGCAACAAGCAGAACAGTTCATTTTCCTTCAGGGAAAGAGAACAATACATACACTGTGCGGCTGGGATTTGTGATGACCGTACAGCTGCAGGCTCTGAAATGCAAAAGAGAGCAGGAAGAGAAGATTCATTTATAATTCACAATATATTTTATAACAGGAAGATGGTTGGAAATTCGTTTTTAAGCTATCGATTGATTTTTAATTCGTAGCCATCAAGTTTTTGATGTTACTTTACCAGCTATTCTTATTCCTATTCTTAAGCCCTGTGAATGCACCGAGAGGCTTTATCCTCAGCTTTGTCTTCTTGCAAAGCATCATTATATTTCCAAATCTAGAGTACCCATTCTAATGATCTTTTTGATGGCTATACGGGCTTCAGATTAATGCAAGACTGTTCAGAAGATGCTAACGTTTGTCCTGGCAGAGTAAGCTCCTCCATGTTGTGTTGGTGCGATAAGACCTCAAAGAGTTGCTCTTATCGCTCTATTCAGCTCTGCCTGTTTACATCCACCTGCATGCGGCACAAGACAGCCCTAAAGAGATGAAAGTCTCAGACATGTTTTACCCTGTTTGACCACATTCACCTCTGTGCAGCCGGTGTTCCCTCTAGGAACACAGCAAATGTTAGACACTGGTTCAAACAGAAGATTCAGGTCAATGTCATGCTGCACTAATCCTTATTTTTTTGTATTAACAATTGATCAAAAGATTTGTGTGTAATCTGAAAGGTGAAACTCACAAACACAGAGAATTATCAGCAGACTCTATAGGGAGTTTTGGCATCTTTCAGCTTATTGTTTTGGTTTTCTGGCCCAAACCTTTACTGTTTTGATCCCCTCCCACTGATCTAATGAATCTCGCTTCCAGATGAAACAGACAGCTGTTTTCAATGGGCTTTGATTAACTCTCATATCGGTGGCGGTTGTACATATCTGCACAGCACCAAATGGCTGTCAGAGGGACGCTGAAAGGAACTAAAGCGTCGGGTGAAAATTCTCTGTAGGTTTGTCACCAGGAGTGACGTTGAGAGAATCAAAACAATTACCCGAAGAAACTAAAAAGCTAGAACAAATACGGGAACTGCAAAGTAGGAGATAACCCCCCTGTTGGTTCATAATTACCAGCAACTTCTTTTACATTATGCATTTGGTAAATTGTTAACATAAAAAAATATTGATTAAAGCAGCTTTAATAACCAGTAAAAGGCATTTGAAAGAAACTCATACCTGCTGGTCAAATCTTTGCATGTCTTCAGCAACTTCCTTTCTGTCCTTTTTCTTACGGAAAATTTCTTCCAGCTGGTCAGAAGATGATAAGTTATTTTGTAGAATGAAACATAATGGACAAATGCACTTTATTATATCAGATTATCAAGATGAGGCTCGTACCACCAAGAACTCCCTTTTGTCCACCATTTCATTCCCATCTGCATCAAACATGTTGAAAGCAATCCTGAAGCCTGCGTGGGGCTCTGAAATCAAGAAAAAATATGAATCACATTTAAGTAACACCTTATTAATCTCAAAACTAATTTGAAGATAATTCTGTTTAACTCAGTTAAAATTAATACTTACTTGTTAAAATGCAGAGCAGGAAGAGGTACTCTGTGTAACTGATGACACCTGGTAAAAAAAAAAGAGAGACTGAGAAACAGAAACCTATATGTTCCCTTTTCCACATAAGACGGCATCAAATAGAATTAAGTAGTTAGCTGAAGGTGTTTACAGATGTTCAAAGTCATGCCTGAGATGAATAAGCAATCCAAAGAAACAGTGCATGCCTTCAGACAAGAGTAATCTTCTTGCGCTCACTGATAACATCTTAAAAGGTGCCTTTTACTTCATGCTTGGTGTTCCCCTCACACAAACACAGGCTTTACAACTGAGCTGACCTATCTGGACACAAACCCAAACAAATTTAAGGCCCACGGCTTCTGATCGTGTTTGGGTAACAAGGTGTAATACATTCTCAAGTGATCTGTCACTGATTGAGAATGGCCGATTCAGGGTTTGTGTCGCGTCCTTCAGCTCCCTTTGTTGTGTGACACGGAGAAGGGAAGAGTAAGTGTCAGGAGACATCTCAGTCGACTCAGGAGGCTTTTCCCCTCTGACTCTGAAAGCATTCCCAAGCTTTTGTTTGCTCTGGAAGATAGAGAATCGAGCGCAGATAGTTCTGGGTGACTGCCCTGGGTGTTATGGGAAAAGACTTCAGGTACAGGGTTTGCTGCAGGGAGATATTTTTTAGAAAGAGGAACACTCAAGGGAAAAAAACCAAACGAGCAGACATTTTTAATCTGCTCCTACATTTCCTCTACACTGCTAACAATACGACATAAAGGCAAGTGAACAAACTGAGGTGTGAAAAGAGATTTAGTGATTCCTGTCTTTAGATAAAATTCATCTAAAAATCCCCCCGTCAAAGTGCTCACTCCAGCTCTCTCTGTTTGGCAGGTACGGCCCTATAATGACAACACATCTCTAGCTTCAAAGCCTTTAAAGCTTAAATGGGTTGAGCAGAGAAAAAATTCCAGCCATGTTTCACCAATACCACACACCTTCACTCCTGGAGGGAGCCCCCCCCCCCAACCTCCCTATGAGCCTCTGAGCTCAAGTAGATGTTGTTAGACAATACAAAGAATTCCACAGAAACACTTCATACAGAGTGGCAGTCCCGGAGATGTAATCCAATGCCATTCTTTGGCTTCATAATGTCCGTGGTGATCAGGGGGGTGGCCAGTAGGACATGTCTCGACATAGCTGGGTTCAAACAGCTCCCTCATTCTCTAAAGCAACGCTTTGTTCACAGATCAATCCAGTCCTTTTTTTCCCTGACAAAGCCGCAACGTTTAACAGCAGGATTAAAAGCCCCAAATCCCAGCATTGGCACTTAGCTAAAGCAACAGAGGAGAGGGCAGAACAGTGAGATCTGATGCTCCACTGGCTCCTATGACCTACTGAGCGGGAGTGTGCAGGCCCAGGTGGGAAAATTAAAAAGATCTTCACTCACACCGGCTACTTTTTTGCAGGTGACGGTTTGCAGGTGACGAGTGCAGTCATTTCACAAGCTGCATTAAATAAATGAGATTCTGATGAGGACTCCAAGTGCATTGCTCATATATGGTTCCATATGTTTACAAGTTTGAGAAGTGTGTGCAGTGAATGTCACTTAACATGGTGACAGACTGAGCTGAGTCCTACTTCTTCCCGCCCAAAGCAGCAGGATTTGTTGAGCAGTAGCATGGTGGACTACGACACACAGCAACAACATTTTTAGGGCTGCAACTAATGATTATTTACATTATCATTAAACTGATGATTATTTGCTCAATTAATTAGTTAATCGTTTTGTCAATCAAATGTCAAATAATAGTCCGTCACAGTTTCCCAGAGCCCAGAGAAGTGACATCTTTGAATTTTTCGTTTTGTCAAGCAAGCAGCCCAAAATCCACAAACATCTGGTTAACTATCATATATGACAAAAAACATCCACAAATCCTCACATCTCAACAGCTGGAACCAGAGAATTTTTGGCATTTTTGATTGAAAAATGACTGAAATGATTAACTGGTTCTCCAAATGGCTGCCAGTAAATTTTCTGTTGATTGATTTATCTAATAATTGACTGTCATCTAATTGTTTCAACTCTAAAATATGTTATTGTGCATAATATAATGCACAGAAGTAAAAATGGGAAAAAGGTGGTAAAACTATACAGTCATCAGCAGTAGGAACCATTTTCACCGTTGCTATTTAAGTGCGATGGAGATTTGTGATGCAAAATTATCCCAAACCTTTACTCAAGTCTAACCAGCTGCATTTTTAGTCTTTTAGGTAACTCTTTATTGTAACGGTCTGTAAGTTTATAATCATTTCCAAGAAGTTTTCAGGCAATTTTGTCCAAATTGCCTTTTAACAGCTCAGCTAAACATGCAAAAACTTTAAATTTGTCTACATACAAGGATATAATTCCACAAATATGGACAATAAAGTTTCCCAAAAATAAATGAATGATTCATGATTTATTAACTTGGGTTTAAAAGGAGCTTTTCTTTCTTTCTTACTTACTTTCCCTGTAATTAGCACCAAATTATATATTTATTTCCAGTAAACTTCACAGTTATTGAATTATGTATAAGAGAAAGCAAAGAGGATCATTATATGTATTATCACTGGATTGTTCCCTTGTGCAGAGGTTACTTGAAAATAAATCTACAACATGTTACCAGACTGATGGAGAGATAAGATAGTATTTACAACACACTCACTGCTCTGGTTTATATGAGGTTGACATGCACAACAGAGCACACAAGACACGGAGGGCCTTTAAAAAATAAAAGCATAAAAGGGAATCACTTAAATTCAATGGATTTATGTGTAGAGCTGTGATATATCAAGTGGGTTACTTCACCTCGTTCACGAAGATTTCGAAACAAATTAGATGATCCTTTCCCAACAGGTGGGGTATCAGCCAGCATCTTGTCTACTTCCTGAGAGAATGGAAGAAAATCCCAACTCACTCATTCAATTCTAAGTCCCGATCAAACGCTACATAAAGCAATGTTTGTTGGCATTACAGTAATTACAGAGGTTTTACACACATGAAGAGGAAATTCTGTAAAACAGCAAAGTGCTTTGATGACAGAACAACTCACCTTTTTTGTGAGGGACTTCCATGCTCTCCTAGCTAAAAAAAAAAACAAGGTTAACAGTTAGTGGATGATATATTTCTGACTTGTAACACTTGTGACTTGGTGGTGAATTCTGTATCAGAGATATAGAACAGGGAAACAAAAGTGAAAACAGGTGTTTATGTGGACAGAAACACAAGCTGCATATCTCCGCGAACGCATTCCGATGATCAATAAAACAGAAGATAAGACTGAGGCGTTGTAAAAAAAAAAAAAAAAAAAAAACCTGGCTGGGAAATCACATCGATAACAGTGACAATAACCCTCCGCTGACACATTTTAAGGCCTGTGTCTAAAGCTGGGATTATGATTGCCATGTGATGGCTTGTGAGGCGTCTGAGTGAGCATGTTAAGATAAAAGGGGGCTATTGTCCTCAATTTAGGCATGTATTTGATGCTTTCTATTAATGCTTCATTAACCAGCCAAGCTTATGGATCTGATATGAATAATTTACATAACAGCACTTTAAGTTTTGACTCAAATGGTTCACTCCTAAATTGCCGTAACTCCACCATCCTCTGCTTCATGAGTTGGCTCAGAAATGAAACCATCAGTGATGCATAATGTCCACGGCCTTTTTAAACATCCACAGAAATGGCAAAAACACATTTTACAGCCACAGTATAACCATAAAACACTATGATTACTATTTTGCAATACATTAGCCACTAGCCACCACAGAACAATGACGCACAGTGTGCTAACACATTAGTGCTCCTGATTTACCTTCCTCATTAGTTGCCGGTGCGGCAGGCCACACACCTTAAATCACAATCAACTCCAGTAATCAGAATGTCTTATCATTACATTTATGACATCCATACTAAGTTGTTTGGTCTCTATGGGTCTCTGTGAGTTTGTTGCCACATAAATGAGCCATAAAAGTGGGGTTGCTGGTAAAGATGTCTATCTTTATGCAGGTGTTATGACTGAAGCTTTTCAAGCCGCAACATATTGTCCGATGACACTTCACAGGCCCTCAGCGACAAGTAATGTTCCAGGAAACAACACAAAGCTTTTTTCAATCTCAAGCAATTGGAGGATAAGGCACAGGGATTTATCTGGTCACTTGTTGGAAGTATAATTTAGAAAATGGTTACTGGCAAATATGGCTGATTTCTCGTCAGAGCTGCAAAGATTATAGAGGCAGTGTAGAAAACTGTTACAGTCTTCATGACGGAAAATTGGTCACCCACTCAAGAGTCCAAAATTAATTTTAGCACTTTTAAAGGACACTTAAGTGTTCAAGTATTGAAAGCACATCAGAGGCTGTGTCCTCTGCATTTTAGACGTACTGAATTAGCCTAGACACGGGTTCCAAATTTTCTAGGAACCCAGGAACCTTTATAGGAACTCAAGAACTTTACATGTGTTTCAACAAAAGAAACGGGGATCTAAAACCAAAATGTAATTTGCTATTTGATTCAATGAAGTTTGCACTAAATAAATAAATGCTGAACACTATAAACAACTACACTCAGCAGTTTGTCTACTTTGGAGACAAAAACAAGCTCTGCATGCCTCCATTGAATCAATTCATTATCAGTTGCACAATAGTAAATACAGAAAAAGGCAAGATTTCATCCTGTGTGAAAATTGCAGGTCAACAACGCATTTCCTGTCACTTTCTAATCCATTATTGTTCTAATTTGCCTAATCTTCAAGGTTCTTCAGATCTGTGGAAACACACACACACCCACACAGGACTTTGGGTTCTGGTTTAGTTCCTGTGGCTCTATAGTTCCTGGAACTATTTGGTCAAAAAGAGACAAAGGTTTAACATCGACATGGCTGCAATAAAAGATTATTTTGTTATTTTTTTATCTAATTGATTAATCGTTTGTATCATTTATAAAATGACAGAAGAAGCAAAAAATGCCCTTAATACACTCAAAATGCCCATGGTGAGGCCTTTAAGCTGTTTAGGTCAGATCACTACAATCACAAAAAACATTCACTTAAGGATGACAAAATAAAAAAAATGAGCAAATCCTCACATTATAGAAGCTAGAACAACTATTGTGGTTGATTAATTTTCTGACAAACTGTTTAAGCCCTAAACCTCAGTAATGATTCCCTCTTTCCTCCAAAGGTTGTTTAGTATTGTGGGAAAGAGTAAAAGCAGTGCACTTACTCCTGGGTTCATTCAAAGTGATGGACTCGATGAAGTTCAGTGGCGTCATGTAGAGCTGGCCCTCGTACTCCACCGAACTGAACAGGCGAAATCTGTTTTCATTGGACGACATGTATACGTCTCCATCATCCAGACCATAGGTCCTGGCCTGTAAACACACACACACGCACACACACACACACACACACACACACACACACACACACCATCATGAAATATTGCAAATTATATCAGTGATAATACTGTCTGAAAGATGCTTTTTATGGAATCCACAGAGGCTTTTCTTGTCACGAAAAGCTTCGCTCACACGGAACAACAAAGAGGCCTATGCTTTAATTCAGTAATGGGGCGCATGTTATGTCAGCCCTATTTTTCATCCCTGTGCACCAGATAATGTCCCTACAACTGTTCAAACCCAGCCAGATCAGAAGGCTGGATTGGCGAAGACAGAGTGGATCTCTCTGTCAGGTGGCACAGTGCCAGGTCCACTGGGCACAGAGCAAACACCCAGGGAATGTGTGCCCCCCTCTGCTTAACCATTAAACCCCCTCCAACCACCCCCGCCTCTCATCAAATGTCAGCCCCTCCGCCAAGTCGAGTCCAGTTTCCTGTGTCCCTGGATTCCTGCTGCCTGTGGACACCAGTCAAGGTTTCCTCCCTTCTACCCGCAGATATGGAACAAGGAATCTTATGTAGCTAGAAGGGTGCAAACCAGAACCTCGTTTACATGGTGTAAATGTTTGTTTACATCCCCTGTGATCCATGAAAATCTTGTCAACAATGTTAGTGCATGTCTGAGCTAAAGAGACTTAATATAGAAGTGCTGGTATGTATGCTTACAGGGCCAAATACACAATGTATGTACAGGGGGCGGCAAAAATAACTTGAACATCTGACCAAACCTGCAAAACCCTGTGCAAAGCTAATAGTAGTGCTGGAATGATTAGTCAACTCATCACACTTCTCAAGAGAATATGCCAACATTTCCTGGCTGCCACGGTGACAACTACTGATTTTTTAAATGATAATTATATGTTACTACTTTATCTAAAAAAAGCCAATCACAAGTTCCTAGACTCCAAAGAGGAGTTTTCAAATGTGTTGTTTTGTCCAAATGTTGCTAAATGTTCTTTCCCATGTGCTGTATGATGCCTTGATGAAGGCCACAAACCGAAATGCATTGGTCTCACAATAAAGTTGGTCTTTATTCTTATTCGTTGCTGCAGTTTTGACATTTTAACACTATTTACCTTCTTCCTGCACCTTGGAAGTAGGTGCCAGAAAGTCCGACATTGTTTTGTCCAGCCAACAGTTCAAAACCATTGTGAAAAGAAGCTGGAACCAGAAAATGCTGATTCATTTTTCTGCAGAATGACTCATTTCAGCTCTAAAATAGAGACACTATCTACTGGTTTTAGCTACTCAAATGTGACGAACTAAATCTTTGGGCTTGGCACTGTCGGTTGAACAAAACAAGCAACCTGAGCTCTCCTTGAGCTCTGGGAAGTTGTGATGTCACTAGTTTCTGATGTTTTCTGGACTAAACTGTTACAAAAAATAAACAATGAATGCATTAATCAAGGGAAATACTCCATAGTGGGAGCCCCACTTATAATGTTTAACCCTGGTCATTTTTGTAGCCCTGTTTGTCCACCTCTGTAGATACTTGGGGGGGGGGGGGGTTAATATAATATGAACCAACCATCAACACCACCATGTATGGCTTCAAATATTACCATAGATTTGAATCAAACCTCTCTGATAAAGTACCAATAAAACCCACACACTAAAGGCATCCCAAAGCTACAAACCATTAGGCTATTGTATTGGATTACATTACATAGTCAGGTGTTCTTGTTATTTTGTCCACCCCCTAAAAAAATGCGCATTATATCTATTTTCTCTTTATTTCCTTAAGGTAAGAGCTAATCCTGCGACATATATTCAGAAGGCAAACCCCTCAGTGATGGCAGACGTTGGGTTGACCATTTTCGCCGTTTCAGCACCAAAGGTCGAGGAGAGCTCCTCGCGGTGACGACACTGACGTTACCGCCGCACGGTGTGATGTCGGCCGGTGGCGCTGCAACACGCAGACGTCGCTACCGCCGAGCTCAGTGTGAGGCAAAGATAAAAAAAACAAAACAAACAAACAAAAAAAAACCGAAGCAGTCCCGTGAGACCTGCGAGCGAACCCCCCGAAAACGTCCCCACCGTACCTTGTCCGAGGCAGAAACCGACGGCAGCGCCAGGTGAAGGAGCCGAGCCTCGACGTGGCTCCTCAGTCCGGAGCGCCCGCCGGCCAGCGAGTAATACGCGGCCCCGGCGGCCCCGGCGGCGACGCACGCCCCGGCCGCGATAACTCTCAGCGCCTTGGTCGCCTTCGAGGCCGTCTGCCGTCTCCGCGCCGGGAAGGACCCGGCGTTTGAGCTCCCGGCGAGCGCCGGGATGAGCCTGCGCAGGGACGCCATGGCTGCTGACACTGAGGCACTGACGCCCGCACGCGGCGCGGCGCGCCTCGAGACTCCGGCTGCTCCGAGCTCGCGAGAAAAAGCCGTGTGCAGTTCAGGTCGCGCCGGGACTAAAGGGCGCCACAGTCGCCAGAGTGAGAGGAAAATGTTCGAGTCGGCAGACAAACATGGAGACAGACCCCGATTTATGCTCGGCCCCTAAGTGGTTGATTGAAAGTGTTATACATGTTGTGTTTAGACATTTAGTTTGGATTTTGTAAGTGGTTTAAGTGCTCGGTTCAAGCCCGCACCCCACCATCAACTCTCTCTCTCTCCCTGCGTGTGTCTCTGATTTTATGCCTTGGGAGCAGGGTGGAAAGGGGTGGGGGGGGGGGTGTAGAGAAAATCCCTGCCAGGGCACGTCTGAACTGTGACAGCCCCGCCCATCACTAGTCCTGTGGTTTTGCACCTGCCTCGCCACCCCTGCCACTCCGAGCGCAAACCCTCCCGGAGCTCCCGTACCTGCACACTGCGGTGCAGCGTTCACTGAGCCCCCGGCTGCTGAACCCCGTCTCTCTCTCTCTCTCTCTCTCTCTCTCTCTCTCTCTCTCCCGCCCCCCCAGCCCCCCACCACCGGCCGAGGCATCACCGTCCGCCGCGAACAGGTATGCAACGCGAGGGCTATCCGAGCCGCGACCGCAGCCCACCCCCGCCCCTCCCTCCCTCCCTCCCCAAACTGATGAAGACGCAGCACTAAAAACATTTTTTTTTTTTTTTTTTTTTTTTTTTAACAACAAAAACCGAGGAGGAATCGGTGCGGCGGAGATCGGGCGAGCGCTTCACGCCGGGGGGGACGGAGAGCACGCGTGCGGAGCGGCTGGAGGAGGGGGGGACGTCAACATGCAGTAAGTGACAGAGCAGGTAGTCCAACGACGCACGAGCGCTCCCTCCGGACCTCCGGACTGAACTTTACCCGCTGAGCTCCTGACGCGATGGCCGCTGCCGCTCTGGGGGAAGTTGGAGGCGTCCTGCACGGCATCGATGGTGTCGCGCAGGTCGGGTCCCATTTCCTCCTGAGCCCCCTCGGGGACGGTCCCACGCTGCTGGGGGAGCACCTCGTACCTGGGGACAGGCTGTCCCGGAGCACCACGGCGGATTTAACGCACCTCAAAGGGATTCTCAGGAGGAGACAGTTGTACTGCAGGACTGGTTTTCACCTGGAAATACTTCCGGATGGCGCGGTGCAGGGGACGAGGAAGGACCACAGTCGTTTTGGTAAATAGTGGGGGAATTATTTTGCGTAGGTTTTGTTGGCAAAATAATGTATAAGTGACCAGCAGTTATAGGCACAAAAAATAAATAATAATTATCAGCAACAAGAATAAAGGTGAATAAGACCGATGAAGAATGAATCTCATTATATAATTGTGTTTATTCAAATGTATTAATTGTGCCAGTAGGCTGCTGCTGAATTTTTGAGCTACTTTGATAATATTCTTTCATCTTTGTCAAAGTCTGTACAAAACAACTGTGTTATTCTTCTCCAGGCATTTTGGAATTCATAAGCCTTGCTGTTGGGTTGATAAGCATTAGAGGAGTGGACAGTGGACTGTATCTGGGGATGAACGACAAAGGAGAACTGTATGGCTCTGTAAGTACCATCTCTGCTTATTCATGCCCAAATACTACTTTTTGACCAATCGGACGACCAACGAGGAGCTATTTTAATTCTTCAAATTTGGAGAATTTGAGTTACAGAGAAACAATGAAATGTTTCGTGTGTGTGTTTTTCTATTTCTGCATCATAAGCCAGGACTTCTCTCATGTTGTACCCTTTGTTTCCAGGAGAAGCTCACAGCTGAATGTGTCTTCAGGGAGCAGTTTGAGGAGAACTGGTACAACACATACTCCTCTAACCTCTACAAACACGGAGACAAAGGGACGCGTTACTTTGTGGCATTAAATAAAGATGGGACACCAAGGGACGGGACTAAATCCAGGCGGCACCAGAAATTTACACACTTCTTGCCCAGGCCTGTGGACCCCGACCGTGTGCCAGAGCTGTACAGGGATATCCTGGGACACAGCTGAGACCTGGAGGACCTGGTCCAGTTCAGGAATAGCTGCTAAAGCCCTGGCAGGCAGGGATCAGAGAAGAGAAGAGGGACGCAGGCATGGGGATGTGGCCGGTGCAGGCTGGTGGACCGCAGCCTGACCAGCAGGGATAAAGGCACCAGGGCCTCTTGTAGGAATGCACGGGCCATCTCTCAGCAGCCAGGAAGACAGGCTAGAATGTCTGCACGCTCGGCATGAGGGGGCCGTTTGTTTCAGGGGCCGGACGACCCTAAAAAGTACCTGCGTGGAATAGGAGACGAATGGGAAGTGGAGCTGAGTGGCCAGGGAGCATCTCCTCTGGTCAGACGTCAGCTGACGGGGTGTCTGTGGGAATCTGTACTGTCATGAAATGGTACTTTCAAGAGAGCCGTAGTTTGTTCAGAAGGACTTTGAAGGAATTCTGTTTTCTTTTTCTTACCTGTGTCTAGGCTTGTTTGAAAAGAGCAAAAATGTAACAATTTATTTATTCATTTTAGATACATATATTTATGTTATATATTTATTTATTTGAGAATATATTTTTACAGCTAGATACACGCAGTATAGAAAAACCACTAGAAACTGTATCGATTATATAAAGACTGAGACACTGTACCATTATCATGTCTTTTACTCTGAAACAAGCTCAGCTAGTGATATACTGTAATAGGACCAAAAAGATGAAACATATTGGCAACATTCGGAAAAGATCCCCACCACCACATCTGAAATGCATTTTATCACAATGTGGCAGCTGTGAATTGATTTTTAAACGAACCTTTGTAATACTGACATATTCATTTTAACCAAACTACTGTTACATGTGTTACAGGAGGAATCTGAAGTCCACAAACTGAAAATCCAAACAATAAATTGCTCAAAATGTGTTTTGAAGGTATTTTGTTAGTTGCTCACTGTGTGTCCACATACAACCGATGCTCCTTTAAAGAACCCACAGTTTAACTTTTACCGGAGCCATATCTGAAAAGAAGCATACTTTACTGGTTGCTTTTGTCTTTCAGAGTTTAAACACATAAACCTGCTTACGAGACCAATGTTGTCTTTCTTTATGGACGCCACTACACCAAGAGAGGAGTCGTAGACCTGATGCATAAAACTTCAAAGCCTCCCTCCTGAAACCTCTGAATGTAAAATCTGACCTTTAGCTCAGGCCCAGCAGCTCCAGCAGCTGTATAAAAGTGGAGGTCAAAGGGATTAAGTAACCTCTGAGGACAGTTTGAGGATGGCAGACTTGCTGAAATGTCTTATTAAATAATGGGGGGAGAGTATGTTACAGTAGGAATTACGAGGTGCAAAGCAGCTGAATTGCTGATTTATTTATTTGTTTAAAAAAAAAAAAAAAGAAGCCACTTCCTCACATCCGTGCACAGTTTCCTCCACGGTTGGGGGAAGATCTGTGTTGAAGCATGAAGGCTCAGCCTGTGATCTCAGCGCGCGCGCGCGCGTGTGTGTGTGTGTGTGTGTGTGTGTGTGTGTGTGTGTGTGTGATGGCGAGCCAGTGGGGGGTGTCTGCATGCAGCCAGGGGGAGTCAACTCTGCTGCCAGCTCCCCTCCTGTCTGCACTGCGGTGCTGTGGGACTTTCCCGCCTGCACACCTTGAACATCAACACGCTTCTGTCGTCGGTTAATGACAGCATCCCGCACTGTGTTACAACCTGCGTGCGCCTGGACATCCCCTGTCCACCGGGTGAACACACGCAAGCCTATTACAACACGAAAACACACACACACACACACACACAAAACTGTGGTGCTTGTTCTTAAAAAAGGTAAAAAGATTCTGTCACTGCTCGTCTTTATTCCTGTCCTGCGTCTCTTTGACCTGCAGCTTTTTGTGGTCGTCGTTGTTGCTGCAATGCCTCCAGAGAGACTAAAGTCTCAGCTGCGGCCATGAAAAGCAGACTTTGTGCAAATCTGAGAGCGTAACCCCCCCCCCCACACACACACACACACACACACACACACCACCACCCCTCCGCTCCCCACTTGTGCCATTTAGAAGGTCATCTCTCCAAACGCGCTGGAAATCCTGACTTGTGATACCTGACGCCCAGAAGTGCTCTTTGGCACCCGCTTAACCGATGTTTTTGGAGTCTACCTGGCCCCGGGACAGATGCTTTTGTCCCCCCCCCCCCCGCTCCGCCTCCTGCAGGTGGTCCGTGGCTCCTCGCTGAAAAACACTTAAACCCCTCATCCGCAGCCGCTCTGCAGGGCCGTCTCACACGCTTAATGGACGCTCCCTGACTCTCATCACCTCCTCAGCGGCGGCCTGAAAGGGCTCTCGAGGAAACCCAATCAAGTGTGTGTGTGTGTGTGTGTGTGTGTGTGTGTGTGTGTGTGTGTGTGTGTGCGTGTATGGCACGGGTCCACGGGCAGGTGTGGAAGTCAGTGATCTTCTGTGTCTATCTTCGCGGTCCAGTCAGACGGCGCAGGTGTTCCCACACTCTGATCTCAGGTCTGCTGTTTGTCAGCTGGGGATGTGACTGAGGAGGAGGAGGAGGCGGGGGGGGGGGGTGGAAATATAGCCGGCTTTGTTGTCTGCCCCCAATTATCAGAGAGCATAATTTCTATATTTAGTGGGCTGCAGTCGGGGAAGACAGGGGAGGTGCCGAGAAGCTCACCTGTTGCTCCAAAGCCGTGGCCGCTTCCAAGAGTGTGTTTGCGCAGGGATGGTGTGTCTGCAGCTTTGTGTCATTTGAATCCTGCAACTATTGATTTCAGGCTCTTTGTTGTTTGTTTATTCCTTAGTAAATTGCCGTGCGCACAAATTATGAGCTGCATGTGTGTTTACAGGGATTACAGCAGAAGTGTAAGTATAGCGTTATCCACTTGATACTTTTGGGCTTTCATCGGAGTCCAGAGAGAGAGAGACAGAGAGAGAGAGAGAGAGGCATTCTGGAAAAATCTGCAACCAGTGGTCCCAAATATCATCCATCCCTCCATCCCTCATGCTTTGTGGCCTGAAACAGAATCGTCTTGCTGCATTGTGCTCCGTCTGAGTTCAATCATTTTTAGTGTCATAGCTGAGAGGATTCTGCGGTCTGCCTTCCGCAAGCGGCAATTAGAGCAGCATACCTGATTTACTGACACTCCACATCGCAAGCTGTCAGCTCCAGTGGAAAGTATGCTCCTCTGTTTGCGTCTCCATGGAGACATAAGCAGAAAACAGCAATGTTTAGGTGTTGCGGGGAACAAAAAAAAAAAACAAAACAAAAAAAAAAAAAAAAAACAGAAGAAGAAGTCATTTCTGCAGAGTTTAGTCTCACCGTGGTGCTGTTTGCAGGCCCTGCCAGTGACTGACAGTGTTCTGCTGAGCTAGAGGGAACTGAACACACAAAACCTGGAGGAGGCTGAGCTGAAGAATCTGCACAACAACACCCAGCTGTAGCATCTGACACAGCACACAGAGACAGAGACAGGTGGAGAGGTAAATGGGATATGTAGTTATATAAGTCATATAAGGCAAGTTATATAATTCAGGTGACACACTGTGATATACACTTACAGAGATAACAGGGCTCTGACAGTGTTTTGTCTAAAACAGCAGTGAAGTTCTTGGTTGATAAAACAACGAAACGTTTCCATTCTATATTCTGTAGAATAATACATTTACTGAAATATTATATCATACTCTGAATGTCAAAAAAATATTAGAAACTCACAAAGTTTACTCATGAGGGAGTATATTTAATAAAATTACTCAATTTGGGTATGTGTACTTTCCTTTTTGTGCTACTTTATTCTACATTTCAGAGAGAAATATTTACATTTACATTACATTGTTTTACTTTTTACTCCAATACAACAGTTTGACAGGAATGGTTCCTCGTTACTTTAGAGATGAAAACTTATTTTAATAAAATAAAATGCATTTTTATAGGTTCAACTACCCAACACTGTGTAAAGTATCTTAAATTAGCTCCACCTCAACTGCATTGAAATGCTGATCAGGTAGGTGAACAGTTATTTAGAGATTTTCTTGCTAAAATCAGCTGCCTGTTGCTGCTGGAAATGAGGTTGATGAGAGCTGTGAGCGTGAGCCAAACCAGTAAAGTAAAACCAAAACAATGAGCTGAAAGATGCTAAAACCTTCTATAGAGCTGAGAGGAACCACAGAGTCCAGTGATGATTCTTTGTAGGTTTGTCACAATGGGGGACACCTTTCACATTACAAGTACTCATTTGATCCATTGTTAATATAAGAATATTGATTACTGCAGCTTTAATGCATCTGTAATTATATTCTAATTATACAATATGTAAAATATAACAATATGAAAGGAGCCATTTTGCATAATGAGCACTGTTACTTGTGATAGTTCCATACATTTTTCTGACAACACAAATATTGTAATTTTGAATGCAGGACTTTAACTTGTAGTTTTACATTGTTGTATTGCTACTTTTACTCAAGTAAAATATCTGAATACGTCTTCCACCGCCAGTTAAATATATATTTTTAAATCATTTGTTTTCCAGAAAAAGGAACCCAACACATTATTAGGAAGCTGTGTGTAATAATCTGGACACTCAGTTTAGGTTTCCTCCATCTCTTCCAGCCTCCTGCTGTAACCCCCACCCCTTCCCAGCCCCTCACATCTGCTGACCAAACCAGTGTGAGTCCCTCCGGAGCCGCCGTGTCACCCCTTCCTCTGGCCCATGTGTCCACATTACAGAGTCACAAATTAGGTCTTGACATTTGGGCGCTATAATTGCCCCCTGAAAAGCATGAGGCATCAATTAGGCTCTCAGCACCATGACAGGTTATCCCTACAGGACATAATCGCCCTGCTTGGACTGCTCGGCTGGACTGCCCCGCCAGGGCACACACACATACTCACACACAACACACACACACACACACACACACACACACACACAACATCCCCAGAGTTTATAGTTCACTGGTTAATTTTTGGTAGGAGTCAAGCCAAAACAGGCCATAAAATGGTCAACATGTTCTATAAATACTTTGACATTCCGATTATATAATGAAATCATCATGTTTGAAATGATAGCTGTGTGACAATAATGTGTGTGTGGAGGCCATGCTGGAGGACTGGCAGTAGGTCTCAGGGTGCACTAATAACAGCATAGATCCCTTTGATTTCCAGACTCTGGTGCCGCCTGACAGTTTCTGCTCCCACAGGGCGCGGAGATCTTTAGGGTCAGAAAAAAGGTCAATTGGTTCATTTCCATAGCTTCTACTTTAAACATTCTTGTAGGCTTTGGGAGCAATTCAATCAGCAGTGAAAACACTGGTGAGCAGCCGTCGTTAATGATGCAGCATACTCATAAACAAGATGGATGTATCCCACAGAGAAATACAACATAAACTGTGTGCAGTGCTGCAAGATTTAGAGATGAGTTGGATGTTTTTAAGTGTTGAAAGACATTAGATGTAAAGCATGTACTATTTACTGTGAATATTGTGCATAATTGAAAAGATTATTATAGAACATTATGAACAGGATTTATGATTTGTGTTGTCTGTTGTGGCAGACAACATATGAAACACATACTGCCACTACTGTTGTAAAACTAACACACACAAGCCATCAGTTATTCCAAGATGACATTAGTGTAGTTCTGCAGACTGCCTAGCCACTAAATTAAAACAATATATACAAGTTATCAATTATAAACAACCAAGTAAGACAAGACCAGTAAAATAGGCCGTAAATTATACAAATCCTTAATAATTATGAAAAAACTACCATCATTGTCACATAAAAATATCACGTTATTTATAAGGTTCAAAGCAACACACTTTTAGACTACAAAATATGGAAATATGGTTTGAACTCTCTTCCTGTTTCTCTCCTACAAAACCTCAACAGATGAATAACAGAAAAAAGAAAATAACACATCTTCAGTAGATCAAGTTATATGTCAGTCTCTCATGTGACTGCCATAAATGCACACAGATTAACCATTATAACAAAGGCTTAACAAGCTCAATGACGCAGGTTCATGACAATCAAAATGCTTTGAAAGATTATTTTACATTAAGCATAAAAGACTCTAGTCATAAAAATGTGATGCAAGAAAAACAAGCCTTCCTCTCTTCATCAACAGATTACCTCACTGCGTGAAGTCAGGCTTTCACTTAAGTATGTTTTTCTTGATGGGTCATACTGAGAGTGTAATTGTCTATTTTGACCATAAGAGCTGTGAACGAGTCCAGCTATGTGTAATGCTCACTGCCTGGTTAGAGAGCATGATAGAGGAAGACTGTACTCTCACTGCCTACCAGTGAAAGTGGAAATGTGCTTTGTTGCCCCTCAGTCAGGCGGAAAATTGCAAACCCATTTGTCATTGTGTGCCAAGATGCAGAGGTCAGTCAATGGATTCCTTCATGACAAGCTTACGGAATCGAATGTTTTTCCACGGCCTCACCCTTTCACACCTGCACCTCCAGGTAAAATAACAAAACAAGGGGAGGAAGAGAGAAAAGAGGGCTTAGAGCGAGCGACTTAAAGACAGGGGAGAGAAAAACGATATGCAAGAAGAATTTACCGTGAAACCTTGCACGTCTATTGCCCATTTCAGATTATTTGAACCCGATATACATTTAGCTCACAGTGTCAGATGAAATGCCAGCTTTTGGCCAACGTCCAAAACCTGGAGAATACCACTAATTATTCCTGCCTGTGACCACAGAACATTCTTACAGGCTCAAAAGGATGTTGTTTGTTATCCTCTCGGGGCAAAGCAGCATCTGCTCGATTTAAGGCAACAACAGAAACACTTAACAAAACTTTTCCACAGCTTGATTGACTGCTTAATCCTGCAGAGAGGCTCCGAGGCCGTGGCGGTGTTTCCCACAGATCTGATGCGCACCCAACATCAAAGACAGATAGCAAAACTGATTTCAAATCGGCCATTTGTCATTTTAACAGTCTGAGCTTGTCTCTGTGTAGGCACCAAACAAATCACGAACCACATGAAGTAGTGTCTGCAGAAGATCAATAGAGATCGATATGAAAGACAAATAGTCTTAATTGTTTTTCTACTTCAGATAACAAATAACTTTTCATGCTTAAATAGTGTGTGCTTAAATTTGTTGTCAAGATTGTAAGATGTGGGACCTCAACATGGACGTATTAATAGTGCTGAGTAAGGTGAGAGAGTTTACTAGCCAATGTATCCCAGTGGCCAACTGCAGTACTGCAACAGAAACGTTCCCTGTGGCCCAAAAAGTATTTTCCCCCACAGAGAGTCAAACTGAAACAGGAACCAGTGGAAGTAAGAAAAATTTAGTCGAAATCCCACTTTGTATCAAATAAAAATCCAGCCTTGGAACACAACCGTACTCAAAAGTATGTTGTGTTTCAATATGTTTAGATAAGGAAAGTCATTTGTTTAAACGTCACTCCTTGACAGAATATGATCCACTTTATGGATACAGACACATCGATGATATGATGACATTATATAATGATGCAACAGTAATTTTACGTATTGTCACATAGGACATATGCAGTAGGTGATTTGAAGGGGGATGAAGGGGGATACCATCTCCTTGTTGACCAGCAACATGACCATAATGCACACTCCCTTGTTAACCTGCTAACTCCCAGCAGAGAGACCGCAGTCATATGAGGATGGCAAATTGCGCGAGGAAACAAATGTACGCGAGAGATGCTGAAGGGCTGTTAAGGAGAAAGAGTTACTGCCTCACGACAGAGACTGAGCTATTATTGTGCGCAAGAGAGATTGAGGGGGTGCATTCCCATGGGGCCATCCCCCCAGTTAAAAATGAACAAATCGCCAACCGGATATATATATATATATGAATGAGAACTTGAGTTACAGAAGCTAGTAAGCTAGCCCGGATGTGATGTCAGGACTTCAACTCTCTATAGGCCAACATTATAAAAGATACATCTGTAAAACATTTGGCACGACAACTTTGACTGCAAACAAGGTCAGTTTTCATCTTTGTATTATAACCATACTGGTTTAATATTTGTATAGCATTCCCAGAACCTGGAAAAGTTATTTTAATGTGTATGATGTATCTCAAAGTCTGTCAGCTGAGCAGACGAAGGAAAGACACATTAATGGGCCAGAAAACAAACCAGCAAACACAGGAGAGCAAATAAGGGTGTGTTTATTGCTAATGAAATCAACATTTTATTTGTTATAGAAAGACTGTGTTATATTACACTTATTACACATAAGGTGTGAAATGTCTTTTCCACAGCACTTACATAAATTCTTGTTTTGTTGTTTAAAAACAACAAAACTTTTTCCTTACTCCAGAAGAGTGTGTTTCGTAATTGTGAACAGGATTTCAGAGTTTAAACAAGGCTTTGCCATACAGTGCATTAATCTGTAGCTCTCACATAGTTACATTGTATAAATCACAGGGTTAAACATGAACAAGCCCTGGCGAGTTACGAGGCACAAGTGATCCAAGAGTGCCGCTTGAGTCCCGGCTGTTTTGGAGAACAGAAAGGAGTCTGAGCCAACATAGACAACCACTTTAGAGGCATCATTGTGAATCAATAGACCTGTAATCTGTTCTAACTCTACATTTAATCAGTAATTCCATCACTTCTACATAAAGTGTGTGTGTGTGTGTGTGTGTGTGTGTGATTCATAATGTTTACAAAACTGTTATGATTATTGTAGATCAAATTTAAAATGGACTTTTATCAAATGAAAAGGGAAGATATGATTGACTTTTCCATGTGTGAGCTCCCTGCTGGGGCTGTGATCTCTGGGAGTGTTAGCAGTGCAAAATGTTGTGGGGAACTTCAAACAGGCGTTGCAGCAGAGCTCAGATCCTCCTCCACAGTAATAACCTTGAGTGCTTCTGGAAGAAGGAAATCCCCTGGCCAGGAAAGACACATCACTCCACTACAGAGGCAACGAGCCGGGCGGTTTATCACAGCCAATCCACTGACTCCACCTTGAAATAACAACATGCAAGAGTGCTGGACGGTACAAACCAATGTTGGTGGTAAAGGGCAGAAAAAAATGGGAGAAAAATCAAGAGGAGCAACAGAATAGGGACTCCTCTGCCAGTACCAACAGATATGATAGACATATTAGACAGAATATCAAGCGGCCAACTCAGTGTGTGAAACGTGAAGCCAATGCTTAAGTGCCGTAAACCTGCATTCTCTCTAACAGCCAGCAGGGGGCGACTCCACTGGCTGCAAAAAGAAGTCGGATTGTATAGAAGTCAATGATAAAATGACCCTACTTCTCACTTGATTTATTACCTCAGTAAACATTCTTGTCCGAACAAAACTGCAGGGCCATCCATCCCATAGTTGTGGAGATATTACAGTCTGGACCAAAGTGGTGGACTGACTGACATTACCATACCTGCTAGCTGGTTGGATAGATTTTCTTGAATGGCATGAGCCATTTGAATGCAAAGGATGGTAATTTTGAGAAGAATTTAAAGTTTATCTGTTTATCTATTTTAAGTTTTAATCTGCAAAGTAATGCATTGGAGGACTCAACTAGCATGGCCCCCTCCCTCTGAGGGGAATAATATTGGTGATATACTGTAGTGTAGTCTATATTAAAAGTGATCCTCCAAATTTTTTGAGAAACATTCACAGTCTAGTACCTGGTATAACAAGAATACATAGATTAGCAGTAGACACAGGGGGGTTTGCCTTCTCCTCCTCTTCCTCCTGCTCATAAGGCATGCATACCTCCAGTAACTAATCATCATAAAGATCTGGCCAAGAATAAAGTAGCTGAACACACAGGAAATATCATATTCAGGCTTTCTAGAGTTTCACCTGCGCTTCCCAAGTTCATTTCCCATGCCTCAACCAAGACGATGTCAGTATTGTCTGCTTCAGTAGGCAGAAATTAGACTTCAAAGCCTGGAGATGCGGCAGAATAGTTTGGGGAGTCACTCAAATGTTCCAGTGTTTGGGTGGAAGACCATTTATATTCCCCTGATACTGTTTGCTGTGCTTGCTCTAATAGGTCGGTCGCTGGACCGACCTATTAGAGCAAGCACATTATTCTGTCTGGTTGGCTCTGGTCCTTCACTAACCCAGGTGTGTTTTTATTGGATTCAAACTTATCAGTGAGGTGATCAGAAACCTGTTGCCAGCTAGGCAGGTCAACCTCTCCATGTTATGAAACCAGAAACATTCACTGGGGGAAAAAAGAAAGACATGGCATGGTTTGATTGTGAGGAGAAGAGAGAAATATAGGATTCAGAAGGAAAGCTTGCTTTAAATATCGCTCATTCAGCTTCAGTCTGTGCTTATGTGGCCGAACAGACAGTAAAATATAACCAGTTTACTTGCATGGTTGAAAAATTTATTGAACACACCTTTAAGGGAAATGAGCCAGGGCGAGCTGTAGCCCCTTCTCTCAGATCTAGTTGACACCATCCTTCTCGGGAGGATCAAAGTGCTTCTCTGTGCACATTAGGAAAATACAGGGGACTCATTTCAAGCGCTCAAAGTGCCACATAGATGCTTAGCCACACATTCCCCCTGTCAGAGGCAAACAAAGACAGTTTTCTGGGAGGGCTAAGGCATGCCGTTTCCTCAACATGCCTCACCTGTGGTGACCAATCACAATACCAGTTACAATCCCGAGCCCTGAAGGAAGATAGGTGAGGGTTTATGTTGTCATTGGTGGATGTTTTACAATCACATGTAATACATCTCGCAGTTAATGTTTATTTTCAGAGGGACCACCTCATTCCTTTGGTCTGACCCAGAAGGATGCAGCGTATAATCATAACAGCACTGATAGGAGCATGTTAAAATGTCTGCAGAGCGTCAGACGTTACACATTTATTCAGCTTCTGCTGTGTCAACAAGCAAGCTGTCATCCTGTGAACTGGAGATGTTATCTTAATTTTAGGCAACACATGTACATGCAAATATTTCACACTAGAGTTCTTACTTTGTCATTATTGAAAAACAGTTTCTCTTCATAGATATATATCATAAATAGAGGTTGTTTTTAGTGATAGTGAAGGTGCAGCCAAAGTCTCCTGAGGACAGTAAGAGGTAGCTGCACTGTGAAGGCCATATTGTGTCCTTTTATCCTTCATGGTTGGTACACCTGAACAGAACAATGTTAAAGGGTCAGTACACCCAAATTAGAAAAAAAAAAAATATATATATATATATATATCATCCAAAAGATTTACTTTAAGTATTGGTAGTAAAGTTGTGGCCCTTTTCTGAGTTTTATATTATTATATTATTGGATGATTATGAACATGTAAGCAATAATTTACCGTTGTATCTGGTCAATCTTCTGGTAATTTCAACTATTATTACATACTATTATAAATTATTATAAATACATTATATTATACATTATTATGTACTATTGTAAATCTATATGTTCTTCTTTTTGCGGTCATTTGGGGGACGCATAACAGGCTGTAAATACAATGGTGACAAATGATCACTGTATGTAACTGTAACGGCTAAGTTGCTTATTTACACATCTAACAGACACAAGCAACATTAGAGTTGTGTTTCTGGTCCCCAGACTAATGTAAGTCCAGTATTTACTCTCCTGTGTTGTGGTTTGCTCTTCACTAACTTCAAAGGTAAATATCTGGCTCTTTAGCTACTTATTGCTTTACTTCGTTCACCAGCTTGTTGCTAACTTTCGCTGTCTGTCTTTTGGTGCTGGCAGGTCGTGTATTGGTTTATAAGATATTTTTCACTAATAAAGTGAAAGAGATTGTTCAGAGTGGGGAGTAAAACCAAAACAGTAAAGTTGTGATTGTAAAACCAATGATGAGCCCTGTAAAGCTAAGAGGAAGTACAGAGAGAGGAGATAATTGTTTGTGGTTTGTCACTTTCACATTACACGTAGTAGGCCTAATTCATGATCCATTATTCATATAAAAACATTGACTATAGCAAAGTACTTGAGTAAATGTGCTTAATCACTTGCTGACACTGGCCCAGGTTGTGAGATATTAATGGCCACATTACTATGGAGGTGAAGAGAGTTTATTTTCTGGTGCTCACAGCCTTGAAACATGTTTGATAAATTTGGCAACAATGGGCCGGTTACTTTGGAATATTTGGTACAAAGTAGTTTCAATGAAATCTGTTAAAAGTGTGATCTGTTTCAATGTTGTAAGCACCACAAACAAAATAGCATTCACTTCCATTATCAGGGAGGCGGCCAAAAGCTCAGAGACAGCTAGATACATATTTTGTAGTTTTAAGACTTTAGAGTTTTAAGCCCAAGACAAAAGATTGATTAATTGAAAGGAACCACTGAGACATTGTACAGTTGCAATAGCATCTGTACAATATATTATAAAACAACATGAAACAAGCCCCTCAGTCTGACAGTGAGGCCATTGTTGTTCAACAGATAATGTAAGATTAGCCAACTTTGAAGAAATGTTTTTTTATGGGTGAAGATTGAGAGTGTAAATCTGCTGGCTGCTGTCCTGGCACTGCAGCTCAGGACCTCACTGAAACCCACAAATCACAGCCTGGGAGGCCCTGAGCTCCAGCCTGGCACTGGAACTCTTGGAATTAGCTGTAATCTGACGGAACATCAGATCAATAATAAAACATTATAGCCTCAAGCTTAGAGCTGTCTAGAGGCTGTGTAATGGTGGATATACACACGTACATGGTTATGATAGATACAACAAGAGAAGAGCCAGTGAGGTAGATAATCATGGGAGCAGACGTCTGCACGGCCTTTTTGAAATCTCTTTCTTGCTCATTTAAAGCCAACATCTTTCTATTTTGCCCCTGGAAAGCAGTAACAAGCAGACAAAAGTGTTGTCTATTCTCTGCATCATGAAGGCTTCTCCCTGCTGTGATGTTGTAGGGCATAAAAGAGGAGAAAAAAAAGCTGATGACAGGGTACTTTCATGTTACTTATCGTGACACCCTATCAGAGCGATCTAGATGGGCCAGACAAAGTACCACCAGGTCCCGTAGCACTGAGCAGAATCTCATCTGTTTCATCATATCTCCATGCCTTTAGTCCTCGGGGAGATGGGAGGTTGGTGGTCCACTCATGTAGACCACAGTGAAAAAAAGACGAGGAGTCTGAATGACAGATAAGTCTAGTCTTCTTCAAGAGGGGGCATCTTTGTATTGTGAAGAACTTACAAATATGGACCTGGATGAAAAGAGAGAGAGAAAATCTCTGATAAACTACACACACATCGTCTCACGCAACACTTCTCAGGAGGAGATAGTGCTCATCTCTTCAATGTCCCTAAAGCTATAAGAGGGTGCATGGGAGGATGAAGGACAGGATTTAAGAAGAAACCTCCATAGACCGGAGTTTTCTGGTGTGCATTTCTGCATTAAAATAAAATAAGACAAACAGATCACCACTGAAAAAAATAAACATTATGAGAGACACACTAATACTTCAGTGGTTGTACAAACTGAGATGAAACTGACGTTGTGTCCCAACGTCATGCTGACGGCCTGCACGGGCCGTCAGCATGTGTTGTGATAATGTTTCCAGACGTCACCAGATGTGTATCACACACAGTCAGGGAGACATTAACGTAAGTGAGTGCGCAGGCTTTCCTTGAGTTATGAGTAGTTAAGAGTGTGGTGTAATTTACAAGGACACAGAATGAGTGATACAACAACAAAAAAACTAAAAATCCTGACATTGCCATCCCTGGAGCATGGCTAGCAAGTGTCAGTACTCTCCGGTCAGTCGCCGATCAGTGTGACAGCACTGACTCCTTCAGTTCTGCTAATAATGACTACCAGTATAGTGAAGGGTTCGGATATTTGGCAGTGAAGGTATGTAATTTCCTTTTTAACTGTAGCTCATATTGAGTGCTTGTTCCTGCATGGAGCTGCAGCGGGAAACCCCGACTTCCCGAAGACAGAGCACACTCTGCTCATCCGCAGCAGTGCTGCCAGGTGTCAACCTGTGACGCCGTAATAAAAAAGCATTTTTTCCATGTTGGTAATGTATGAGTGGGAAGTCTATAAATAACATGCTGGCTTGATTTCTTTGTTCATTCTTTGTTTAGACACTTTTTCAAAAAGAACATAAGTTTCCGATTATAGATTTTACCTGGGGTGGTACACTTGAAACAATTTGTCATCTTTATCTCCACTTCACGCTTAAATATAACACAGCTCCTCTAAATTAAACCATCATACAAAATCCAATAAAACTGCAAAAGAGACTAATTTTAGACCTTTTTCAGGTGTGCTCTACATTGTTCAAAATCTTGGCTTCAGACGCTGCAGTCCAAAGCAGCAGTGGTGGAATTCTTACATGGTAGAGATAAGGACAGACTGCTCTATTTGTCAGTGCAAGGGGCCCCTTAAGGGCCCAGAGAATCTGATGTCCACACACTCTCTCCTGCACTCTGACATTTTCTCAGCAGTATGAGGTTACATACGAGGCAAAAAGACATCTACATCATCAAGCCTCCTTTTCTACGAACAAAACGGCCTCTCACTCCTGTTCCTGGTGACATCAGGACAAAATGTCAAAAGTTCCCAACAGATTGCCAGCAAACCAGAGCATTCTCTAAATGAGAATGACAGGAGCTAGTATTTTTAGATTGACCTATGTTGCAGTTGCTATTTTTATCGTCAGCTTCTGTTCGGTACGATGACCTGTGACCTGTGAGGTTCTTACTGAATTTTAGAAAGGGGCAAAGAGCATAAAGTGTACTGAAGTACATCCCCGGGATTACAAGCGTTCCAGGGTGAGAGTTTGTAACCTGCAGTAGCTGCAGGCTAGCAGGGTCACAGCCCACCCAAGGGGGAGGGAAGACAGGGTCACGAAGGCTGAGGAGGATGCATGTTCCCAGACATAAAGTATAGACAGTTCCAGAGCCCAAACACAAAACACAGGAAAGCACTGGCAGACAGGCAGGAAAGGATTGATTCTCTGTAAAACCCCAAGTTAAAAGAATTGGCTTCATTAGGTTGAAAGTTTAAAAGATAAATGCGATAAATGTGGCAATGTGATGAAGCCAATAGAGACCCAATTTCAAGTTAGGTGATCATGCTGACAATTAATTGCACTTTAAATCTAAAGATATCTCCGAGCAGCGCAGGAAAGATTACAATTTGGACAGCGCAAGCAAAGTGAATGACAATACGCTCTTGCATACTTGATTGCAGCGGGGTCCCTCAGGAAGAAAAGGTTATAGGATCTCTGAAAAGGCGGCCATTGTTCATCATCTCCAGCAAAATGACTTTGTAAAATTGAGAGGAAGAAAGACAAACCACTGGACCAATGCGATAGCATCCCATGAAAGTGGAGAGCACTGATGCATGAGTGAAAAGCGCTGTATGTCAAATATAATTGTCCTGCCCTGAAAAACAAGCTAGCGATGTCTGATTTGATTCCCTCCTGTTTGGCTCAAGTTACTTCCTGTGAGCTTTAAGCATGTTTGCCGAGACAATCAAGCTCCTGGAGAGATTTTGGGACGCTCCGATGTCTTTGTCCACCAGAGAGCTGAATTTAATGACATTCAATGCTCATTTCCTGTTTTTTTGTTTTCTCGTTTGAAGTCAAATGTCTTGCTTAAAGTCCCAGAAAACTTAGTTTCAACCCCTAAAGCTAGAGTTTGACATTCACGCTTTCCCGTTGTTGCTGAGAGTTAGATGAGAAGATCTGTACCACTTTCGCATCTGTATTATATGAAGCTACTAACACAACAGCCGGTTATCTTAGCACAGAGACCTGGGGGAAACAGCTACCCTGGCTCTGTCTGAAGGTAACCAAATACAGCTCAACAATTAACACGTTATAGTTTTTTTGTATAATCTGTACAAAAACCAAAGTGTAAAAGTGCCGTGGTTTTTACAGGGTTATGTGCAGAGCCATTGGTTGTGAGCTGTGACTTCCTGAAAACTTTGGTTGTTTTACGGATTAAACCAACGAGATTTGGTGGGTTGTTGCTTTGAGCTAAATTCCATCCAAATGTTCACATGCTCATAATTACAGTGCTATCGTTGATGTTCAGCAGGTAGGCTTTAATATTTACCATGCCAACATTAGTTAATTAGCACTCGTATAATGGCTGATGGGAATGGGATCAGTTCTGCAGGGTTCATAAACCAAAGTGTTGAACAAATGGAAATGATGAACTGATGGTGGTGCTGGATGAAAAGTCAAGGGGATCACCAAAGATACTACAGTTCATCCTGAGGGGAGCATGAATGTCTGTATCAAATTCCACGGTAATCAATCAATTAGTTCAACAGTCAACCTCATGGTGGCGCTAGAGGAAAAGTCAATCCTCTGGGGTTCACAAATGTCGAAACTAAATGTTATGACAATACACCCAATAGATTTTGAGATATTTAAGTCTGGAAAGTGGTGCACTGGCCGACCTACATTGCCATCCATAGAGGCATGCTGCTAGTGTAACGAAAAAAGAAGCTGTTATAACATTATGCACTATCATGCAATCAATTATCATAAAGCTGTGAAACCGTGTGCCCAAAAAAAGGCCAAAACAAAACCATTTTAAAAAATAATTCCATCCTCCATGACTGGAGATGAAGTTCTGTTAGTCAAGATGGAGGAGGTGGATGTCTCCCGTGGACACTTGTCATGCTCCATCCTGCTTTGGCCTGCTGTCCTGGGTTGTTGGCTCCGTGGTGAGATGTCTGCAGTGGCCCTTCTCCTGGCTTTTCTTTTGCCCGTTGCTGCTGGCCTGGAAGCATGTCCAGCTGTCCCATCATTCTGTCAGCGCCGCTGTCTCCCTCAGCCCCAGATTAAAAACGCCAAAGGGGCCGCCAGGAAAAGTGGCTCGCCCCGTCTCTCAGGACTTATGTCAAAAATGTTTCAGTCCTCAGGTAATTTGCTACAGTCTGGGATCCTTTCACTATTACTTCAAAGAGCCTCGCAAAGAGAGGGAAAGAGAGAGAAATCAAAGGGAGGAAAAATGATATTTAGTTGTGGGTAGTGACAGATCTACATTCTTGAGTATTGACATACGATCTGAGCGAGGAGTCCTCCTCCTCTAGCGATGCTGAGTCTGCAGCAGTCCTTAACTCCGACTGATAAAAGCACTGTGTCCATGGACTGTCTTCCAAAATAGAGCTTAGTCAAACACATTGACTCAACTCCAAAGAATTCACAGTCACTCCTATACAAATAGAGACAGTTTAATGTGCTTTTTATAGTTTCAAGGTTTCAAAAATCATTCTGTTGAACAATCTATCATCTGGTTATTCACATTTGACACTTTAAAAGTTATTAATGTTATTCAAGATTTTTACTCATAACACTGCGCATATCATAATAATCTCCTTGTGTAGCCAAATATAAAAAGTAATTCTGACTGTGAATTTTGAATTTTGTGTCTTTTTGAATTGTAATCCAGCCCAGGGCAGCTATTCTTAATCTGAAAGTAGGCTAAATGGTCTTGGATTGGTGCATTTATGTAAATGTTGGCAAGGGAAGTTAGTTCTGCCTTCAGTGTAAGATAATCCTCTGCTATTCAATTTAAATACAAACTGGTTAAGACCTGTGGAATGAGGAAGAGAAACCGGAAATGTCAGGTAGATTTAACTTGGAAAACCTCACGGGGAATTTAGACGCATTAATGTAGATTGTCACAGCTGAACTGAACCAGGGCAAATCAAAAGTATTTTATACTCAAGACAATTTTTTCACATCACTGTCTGGGTCATTCAGGGACAGTCATGATAAGCGCCTGTCCTGTGGAGCTGCTGAGCTGCACGCCATGTTTGTGTGGATACTTTCAAGGTGCAAATGTGTGATAAAAGAGTTTGACACCAGTCCTGTCTCAGCATTTGAATTTTAGAAATGCACCAACACGAAGGTACTCAGAGATCCTCAGCAGGCCACGACAAACCCGTGACATCTCCACAGCACAACGTTCTCAAGTTTTCTCCAAATCAGGAATGCATGGGCGCATTCATGGCAAACAAAAACAGTGATTAAAGAGTGTAACAGGATCAGCTCTAATCAGCGTGTCCCGAGAAAATGCCAAGGAGGTTTCAACCATTGTCAGGTCACTCCAAGAGGTGATCTCTTTCCCTATTAATTATGTGCTGTGCCGCAGCAATCGTCCTCTCCAGCGTGAGCGACCTTCTCTGCTTTCATATGTCTTTGCAGGATGATCAAAACATTGTAGAGAGACAGTGTGTGTGAGAATCCAGCTCCCAGTGATGTGCCTGCCCTCTCATTTCTCTGACAAAGAACAATGGCCACCTCATAACTAATGGCACTCGCACAGAGAGAGCTGCTTCAGCGCAAAGAGGAGCAAAGAGGGAGAAAAATAACCATTATCCAAAGACATGTTCTATCATGTGATAAATTCTGTTTTCTCAAGCCAAATCCTTCACTGCCTCCTCTCTGAAAATATTCAGAGCTTGTAATAGAGATTTGATCATCAGATAAAGAGAGGGTTGAGCATTGAGAGACAGAAGAAGAGAGAAGAGAAGAATTATGATCCTGCATCTTGGGCTAATAGCTGATGGAATAACTCAATGACATCTTCTATTTAGCCTCCCTTCTATTATCCTCATGGTGAGAGGTCAGGGAGTGATGGAGATCACCTGCTCTGCTACACAACTACGCTGTGCCAATGCTGCCCTCTGTTGATCAGAAGGTAAACATCTTCTAAACCTCTCAACTATCCTCACGACCACAACCTGCCACTTTGGGCGCTTCTCACTTAATTTTTATCGTACAGCAAACTAAATGTGTCCAATTACAGTTTGTCACTGACTTTGCCAATGATCTCCATAAAACCAACACAGCTGGCACTCACGGTGAACATTTAACGGACACACATGGACCAGTGGTGTCAGAGGATCAGTGGTGGAAAAAGTACTCTCCCCCCGGGGATCAATAAACTTTTATCTCAATGTATAATATTACATAATAATTTATTTGCTTATTCTATTTTGTATTATTAATCTGATAAGAAAATCAGAAGTAACCAGTGACTTAAGTTATCAAATAAATGTAGTGGAGTAGAAGTAGAAAGTAGCAGAAAATGGACATACTCAAATAAAGTACCTCCGCATTGTACAGTACAGTACTTGAGTTAATGTAAATGGGACCTTTGTAGCGTCACTATAGTATATATTGTATATAACATAATGCATATTATTAATATAACAGAAAGCACTGTGCAGCTGTTTTATGTTGGAAAAATAAACAATGAACACATGAAGGCTCAAAATAAATCATGGGCTGGTAAAGAATAATGTGTTAACATGCAACAGATGCAGCAGAACCAGAGATATCGTCAATATTGTTTATTCCACACACTCTTCTTCCTTGTCAGAACCTGCCATCTACATTACCCACAATGCAACTCGGACACCAACAGTTTGGTTGGCGATTTAGGTGTGTTCTCCCAGTTGAGGCTAATGTAGTGACAAATGATATCACTTGTGGCAATTCGTCACACTTCACAATTCTCTCTCTCTCTCTTATTTTTATTTTTTTATTTTTTTTACATATGCAGTAGTACTCCCCCAGACCTGTAAACGGACTTTGAAGTGAAACATTGGTGGAGTTCCCCTTTAAGCCACAGTTATGACTTTATATAACAGACAAGAGGGAGATGAGATGCATATTTCTAAATTACTGAGTGATTAAGAGAATCACAGTTGTTTGTTTTTTTTCATACATTTTGTATCCATAGTCTAGAAAATAGGCCTAAATAATAGAAAGATAGAATAGATTAAAAATGGCCCCACACTTTATAAAACTGTGGAGTGGAGAAAAAAAATATTTTCAGTTTCAGACACGGCATAACGTCCCTAATCCAGTGGGAGTTTGATAATTGTATTCCTGTAAGACCTGGGGAATAAAGTCTTGATGCAGCAGTCAGACATGTCACAGCAAGAAAATTACAGTTTTTTAATAACATTAATTATTGATGGCTGCATTGCAATTAGCTCAGGGCCATGTGATTGGCTTACTGAGACATTTCAACAGAACAGAGCCATCATTTATGTGATTAGTTCCACCTGTGACAAGTCAAAATGTCTGCTGTGTACAACTTAGACATGATGATGATGTTTTTAATGGTATGATTAGCATGCTGCCTGCGTCTGTGAGTGAACATCAACCTGCAGTTTGTTCATGGTGAGTGTATAATGACATGGATGCAGTGGATAAATGTACAAGCTGAGAGATATTAGATTCAAGTACAAGTTTTATTTATAAGAAGAAATACAAAATATAGGCAATTTGAATAATATGTACACTATACATTCCTGGCAGAGAGTTTTTCATCCTCTCCACAGCCAACTATTGCAGCTTGTTCCCACTAGGTGGCTCTACTGTTCTCAGTTTGTCAGTCTCTGGTCAACTCCATCAAAACCAAGGCCTCCACATGGGCGAAGAAGAGTTTGGTGGCGACCACTCCCTCGGTGAAGGGTGTGGAGGGGATCTCAGCGTTGTGAGAGGGAGGCAGTGGAGGGCAGGAGGGCCAGAGTGAGGGACTGCGGGCGGGAAACTAAAGAAGGAGGTGTTGGAGGACAGAGGTGACAGGCTGGGGGGGAAGGAGAAGTGAGAGGCAAATGACGGGAAAGGAGGAGAGGTGGCGTACGTGGAGAAAGAAGGAGAAAGCCACGGAGAAGGAGGAGGGGAGAGGTAGTCATGGCCTGGTGTGGAGCAAGAATGAGGTTGAAATGGGGAGTGAGATGGAAACAACAACTTAGGAGACTCCTCTTTCCTCTCAGATGTGCAAATGGAATCCACATATGTTGCATTTGGCCGTTGAGTCGTCTCAGTCTCAGTCATTCTCTGGCTGAAGTCTGTGTTGTTTGGCCGCTGGCTCTCTGAGTGATGTTTCAGCCCCTCAATCAGGTTTGTTCTCTGTGCCGGTGTTATTTTGTGCATGTAGCTGGTCAGCTGGGCCACACACTGCTGAAAACCTGCACCCTTGATGGTGGAGAGAGTAGGAGCACACGGGTGATGAAGGTTTACCGCAGGAGCATGAGTGTTCATGTGGCTGTCGGTAGAGTCTGCAAAGAGTGAAAAGACACCAGGGATAAAACAAGAGTGTGAGAATAAAACACTGATTTGTTGCAGCAGAAGATTTGACACAGTTTAGGAAGTAAATAAAGTATTTTGTTAGTTGGGCTAACCATTGCTGAGGTTCTTCCCATCTGTCCACTTCTGAAGGTATTCCACAGCCAAGTCAAGAATCTCTGCTTTCTCTATTTTGGGATTCTGCAGCCGCTGTGGGTGATAACAGTGAAAGGGGGGAGAAACACATTTCATCACTGTCAGGTTATGATTCCCATAAATATGTGTAGCGGCTGGATGTGATTTAGTTGACTTGATGACTCACTGGATCAGACGTATGATTCAACAGCAAACTTCGCAGTTCAGCGAGACTTTGATTTATTCGATCTCTTCTCTTCTTTTCCACAACTGGTTTCAGAACCTAAAAAGAGATAAACAGCATTTTATAAGTACAGTGAAGTTATGGCACTTATCAGGGCTGTTTATGTGAGTTATGTCACCAGTTACATCCATATATGTAAATGTGTACATACATATATATTTTTCTTCCCACATATACACAAATATGCATATATATATATATATCCACACATACATACATACATGCATATATGCAGTAAAAAAAAAGAGCTCTTCCTACTTAGGCACACACTTTACAAAGTGTTAATAAGTTATATGTGATGCCTCAATGGTTAGATGCCTTAATTATAAGTCATTGATAAGAACAACGTTTGGATTGCCAGGTTGTGAAAAATCTCAATGCAGTTAAAAATTTTAGTAATTCAACCATAAACCTGGCAACCAGGAAAAAAAATGTCATTAATGGCTTAGAATTGGTCTATAAAGGATTGTTAAATTCTGTATTACCATCTATAAAGCATTAGGCTACTTATATAACCGTATAAGGCAGTGCTACTTAAAAACATTAAAAGTTCTTACCCTTTTTCTACTCTTGCCATCTTCCAGAGTTGGACTTTGTAGTTTCCTGGTCATGTTGCAGTGTTTGGTCCAAATGTCCTGACTGGAGGTTGCAGCAGTTTAAACAGACTCCTGTTGCCTGTGGGCCATTATAAGTAGACCTCACGCTGCCTCTGATTGGCTGACAGGTGTGAGTGACGACACTTCACCGAAAATGGTCTCCACTAACTTTATTATGGGCCATGGATAAAATCCAAATTAAATTTCAAACCGGGGTCATGTAGTGATGTGTCTCTGAAATAACTTACAAACAATTAATATTAATGTCAATGATAGGCCCATTACCAATAACCTATAGGTATATTTACAAATGATGACATTATCAGACACAGGCTGCCTGCTGGTGTAGTTTTATAGTATATTAATCTACATCACTCATGAAAGGTTTATTTATCAACTTATTTTGTAGTCAGAACATTGCATAGGCCCAACATTTCATAAGAAGTAAATATCGAGACTTTGTGTAATGACTCTGAGTGCCCTTCTTTCATACACCATGAATTTAATTTAATTAGGAGACATGTAGAGCTTTCAGGTGACCTTTTCCCAGATAACGCACCCGTGAAGTGAGACTCTGGGAACCTCGTTCTTTTTCTCGTGGGAACCGAAACGAAGTGGGAAAGCGAGCAGCTCCGAGGACTTTTACGACGTGCGAGACAGCGACACTTCGCATTAAGTGATGAAAAGCACCAAATGAGGAGGAGGAGGAGGAGGACGAAGGAGCCTCGACTGCAAACGCGGGGACACTCCGGGCCCGGGCGCAGGGAGAGCGGGTCGCGTTTGCCTGTTGACGCGGTGAAGTGTGAGGACTGATGGTCACAGCTCGGCGCTAAGTGTGCGCGGCCTCGGGTCAGCCTGAGACCTCGTGTTTGGACTTCACACCAGAGACCCCCTGCAAACAATCGGACCAGTTGTTGCAGGGGGTCCCCCGGCCCCGGTCGGCCCCGTCTCATTTGAGCCCCCCTTTGTCAACGTGTGGCCGACACACCCCACGAGTCACGATATTAGAAGTCAACGGTCCGTTTCTCTGCCGCCAAAGGGAACATTTGCGCTAATTAGTTTCCATCACAGGCTCAGGCGAGCACGTTACAGGACTTATTTATGGGGCGGCTTTAAATCCCGCACACACCCACAGAGAGAGAGAGAGTCCTAATATCCAAACAGAGCATCGGTTATTTTTTTTACTAAAAACAAATCAAATGTATGTTTTCCCTGTGACCAGATCCTGATACTCGCGCAAAAGGGGAACTATTTTAATGGAAATTGTGCGCTATCCTATAAGTGGGTCTCCTTGGTTACCACGAGTGATCTCTGAGCCTCCACTAATCGCCCTGTCTTTGACTCAAAGCGGAAGTATCATTGCCTCTGAAAAGCCACTTAATCTACGGGATCCCCGTGATCCGATCATCCCAGTGTTATCTCCACACTTTAGCCTATTATGGGGATCAGGGCGACCGCAAATGCAGTGCGGGGAAAGCTACCCCCAAAAACTCAGGACCCCCAGGCTCCTGCGGCCTGACGCGCCTGAGATGGAGAAACTGGGAACTTAAAACATCGAGCTGCTCCTGCACGGATCGTGTTTTCCCAAGCACACCCACTGGAGATAAACACAAGTCCTTCACACAGCACAAGCGTTTAGGTGTGAATCAGCCAATTTGGCTCCACAACACGAGGCCGGGTCCTGTTATGGGATATGAGGGTGTGCTGTGGGGGGGGGGGGTTCAAATCAATAAGCAGAAATAGCTTCACCAGTTACATCTGCATTTCATTCATTCAGTAGAGAGATGGTTGGGGTGTAAAACATGAAATCTTGTAAAATTTTACATTTAAATGTATTTTAATCAAGGAAAATTAATCACGAAAATAAAACTCAGTAAAATCAACAGACCTCACTTGCAGTGTCACTCAGTATAAAGCATTTCACTGCATCACACTCAAACTCAGTGGTGGAAAGTAACTAAGTACATTTACTCAAGTAGGCTACTGTACTTCAGTTAAATGCAACTTCATACTTCCACTGCACTATCTCAGAGGGAAATCTTGTACTTTTTACTGTGCTACATTTGTTTGGTAACATAGTTTAGTTACTTTTCAGATTACAAGTTTCCACAGCCTTACTGTCCAGTGAAATCCATGTATCTCCAAATATGGTGATTTTTTTCTTAAGCTAAATAAACTATGTAAAGAGCCTCTTGAATTATCTGGAAAATGCATTGTCACAAAGCAGAAGCAGTTACATGAAAGTTGACCTTTTGGATATATGTGGTTCTCACGGAAAAAGATGATCTTCTAGAATATGATGCATTGCTGTAGATCAAACTACCCAATAGTATATAAAGTAGCTAAAATGAACAACAACATATGCATCAATGCAGCAGTCATATTAATCCAAATACATCAGATGCACTGACAGGGAGTCAGTACTTTTTACTTTAAGTAAATGTTGCTGATAGATAATTGAATGCAGGACTTGTATTTTCACACTGTGGTATTAGTAAAAGCTTACTTATCCTGAAGTAAAGGATCTGAATACCTCTTCCACCTCTGCTGAAACTGAAGACCACATTGCACACTCCTTTTATTTCAGGCTGCTATTTTCTTTGCTTTATTTTGGGGGAAATTTTCTATCCTACAAATGATACCAGGAGAAGATAGATCAACATATTATCGTGTGGAATAAATTAGGTTAAGAGATGCTTGGCGCAAAGATTAGGACTTTGCATTTACATAAATTCAAATGTCAAGGCCGCGTGCTGCTGGGTGAATGAGAGGCGTGTCCCGCGCGGGCGGGGCTACCTGCAGGCACGTCAACAAACTGGACCCAAACGTGCAGTTTTCAGCCAGTGCTCACAGTGACGACGGACGGACACGAGTCGACTTTCAACATGAAGACTTTATCCTCGCCAGAGTCTCCCCGACAGAGGGGCATGAGACGGGTAAGCGGCTGCACTCTGCCTCTAAACAAGACTAAAATGCTCCTCGGGGATGCCATTGTAATATTTTACTTTTCAACCCCAAGGTCTCCAAACCTCTGATGGAGAAACGCAGACGGGAGCGGATCAACCACAGCCTGGAGACGTTAAGAGTCCTGATGCTGGATAACACCCACAATGAGGTGCGTGTGTGCGTCCAGCGCGTTAGTCTGACCCCTGACACGAAGGTCAGGATACTGTGAGTGTTGGTGAGTGACCTGTCCTCTCATTCCTCCGCGCAGAAACTGAAGAACCCAAAGGTGGAGAAAGCGGAGATTCTGGAGAGCGTGGTCCACTTCCTGAAGACGGGGCGGGAGGCGGAGAAGGGCCCCCGGGCCGCGAAGAGGGGCCCGGCCGGGGAGCAGAGGCCGGCCGGCGACCGCCAGCGCAGCTACCACGACGGCATGCGGTCCTGTCTGCTGAGGGTCAGCCACTTCATAGCCAGCAAGAGCCGGGAGGAGGGCGGCGCGGGCGGGGACCCGGCGCGGGCGCGCCCGTCCTCCGCCGGCGAGCCCGGCGCACAGTCCCTCCAGCGTCTGCCGCAGCGCCACCGGCAGCGCGGGGCCCCTCATCAGTACCTCAGCCTGCACGGAGACACCAGCCAGCTGCTCTCCTCCTCCTCCTCCTCCTCCTCCTCCTCCACGGCCTGCACGCACATCACCGACCCCGTGTGGAGGCCCTGGCCTCAGTGACAGACACTTTGACACAGATTTTTATTTTAATGTGCTGCGTGTGCCGACAGACTGTGTAAATATGTATTTTGTTGTACAGCCTGGATTCTTTTGTACAGTGAAGATTATTATTTCCATATTTGCCCTGATTTTTCTGATATTTGCTCATATGATTCCCCTGTTTTGTAGCATCATATATATTTTTTCTTTTTTTTTTTTTTAGCTGTAGGCAAAATAAGCCAATGTCATATTTTTAAGGCAGTGGTCGCAGGTTTCTGTTATTTTTTTTAAACACGAATAGGTGTTGCGGAAACGCGTGCGTAAAATCTGCTTCTAGTTTTACAGCTTGATTCTGTGCTTGCTGTCTTTGCTCTGAGATGTATATATTTGAGACATGATACTGGATCTATTTTATGATTGTACTTGCTTGACTTGTCTTTACAATAAAAGTAGCCTACAATTTCCTGATCACTCCAGATCCAGAGTGGCCTATTTGCTGCGTGAACAGCTTGTACTTGAGCTGCGCTTTTAAAGAAAAGGGGGGACATCCACAGGACCGTTAACACATACTTCACCCAGACTGCACAGCAGTTTTGGACACATTTGCCTTTTGAAATGTTGATTGTGGGGAGCCTGGTGCCTCTATGATCTCGAGTGCAGGGTTTCAAATGTAGAAAAGCAAAAGAGAAGGTCTTTCACACACTGTTCAGGTGTGGCACCATCCAATCTACAAAATACACGTACCCCCCAAACACTGCTAGAAATGCACGCCAGACCCATAAACAGTGTATGTCCACTTCAAATTAATATTTAGGGTACATATCTAATATGTTATGTAGGTTATAAATCCATAAAATGTCAGTTTTGACTATTGACTATGGCACGCAGTGTTGGGTCAAATGTAGAGGATTTCCACACTTGCTTTAGAAAAACAAACAGTTGTATTTTTTTTTTAAAGGTTCAGTCCCATTTGGCTGACCAGCTACACGTGCTCAGCTGTTCATTTCACCACCTACTCAAATTCTCCAGGTGCAGATTTACCCTGTTCAAAGGGGCACAGACAGGTCAGCATGCCCGGGCCGCTGGTGCGGGAGGCCGAAGCAATCCGTGATGGATTTAATTTGGATATTTCGAAATGACAGTCCATCTATGAATTAATACACGCTTTCTTTTTACAATTCTGCCTACAAAATATGCGTAAAATGTGCATACTCTATAGAGAGCCACAGTTTCAGTGGGTCGTTTTGCACCGGGTTCGGTCGGGCTCGTTGGAGTTTGAGGCTGTGAAGTGGGTTTGCAGATTGGATGAAACTGTGTGCACGCTGCAGAGCGGGGTGCTAATGGCCGCTGTCGTGTGCTTTTCTATATTTGAACGACGCCTCACTTGAAGCAACAGGCTCCCGACGATCAACATATCAATGCGCACATGAAGGTCTCATAACTGCTCTCCATCCTGGGTGAAGTGCCCCGCAGATCTCCCCTTCCACTGGAAACACAGGGGAACACGGGCAGCTCGGCTCACTAGAAGTCTCGTGGCCTGGTGGTTCTCACATTTAAAACTTGCTGAGCACACTTTTTGCAATTGATGATTACAGTTTGTTGACGAGGCCTATACGTTAAAACTAGATGGTGCACTGGATCCCAGGCAGCTGTTAACCCCTGGTGCAGGGGGGCAAGGAGGCTGATAAGATATCCTTAATTCACAGGTTTGGCTGGTATCGGTGAGGAGAAACGCATTCCTTCAAAGGCAGTTTGAAAACATCCTTTATCAAAGCAGGTGTTAGTCCCGCTGGGCTGATCTCTGGACAGGATGCTCTTTTGTGCGCTTTCAAGCTTGAACCTCCCGCAGAAAAGCCCGCAGGACTAAGTAAATCAATTAAAGTCGGAATCAGATTAGGGTTTCATCTGAGGGGGAACTGTCCAAATGAAGATTAAACGGGTCCAGTGGCGGAATGTATTGTCGGTGTAGAACAGATCAGGATTAGCCCGATGCGGATGTGTCTACTTAAAGGTCTCTAGTTTGTTTAAGACAAAAAGCACGAGCAGATTTATCCCAGAACGCGCAACGAGAAACTCTCAAGTTTTCAGCAAACTGTAGCCTGAGAAATCTGCGGTTGTGTCTGTTGGTTTTTACCACATCAGCGCGAACACAATAAACGCGAAGTGACGAGTTACCTTTTGGCCTCGCCAACAAACAGCTCACACACCGGGCCGCTCGGGTTTTCACAGCTAAAGCCTCTGATCGTTTCAAGCCTGTCTCGGGTTCATCAGTCTGTGCATTTTCTGCGGCTAGAGCCACACAACCGACAGCCCGACCTTTGTCACAACGTGACGCAGCCACGTCTGATGCGGCGTCAGTTATAGTCCGCCTTTAGAGAACGGTTTACAGGGTTTGAGCCCGTGTTTTTACAGAGTGTGTGATATAATAACAGTGGCCACGTGTCGGCCAGCGCTGCAGCTGCAGGCTGGATGTTATGAAGCTGCACACCTCAGGGTGTTAATGGGTTTGCTGCCTCCCACGCGCCAGAGGTGACAGACTCGTGCACGGACACAGCTCTTCGGGACGCGCTGTTATTATTGCGCATGCGCCGCGGTGTCAGGTTTTTGTAGCACAAATTCAACACAGGCTATAAAACTTTTTCTTTTCTTTTTTTTTAAGCTCGTGTTTCTGTGCATTTTAAAGAAATGTATTCCAACACTATAAACACTATCCTAAATAATCTAAACCGCCTTTGTACAAAAAAAAAAAAAAAAAAAAAACTAAAATAACTTTACACAATTAGCCATATTAACCTTAACGCCATGTATCAGCTGTTCGCCCGGAGTTAAGAAGGTTTTAGCTCTGTAGACCTTAGAAGTCTTTGTTTCTGGTTATTCATGTTGCCTAAATCCTCCGCTGGTGGTGGACGGCGGGGGAAAGCACATTCATTAAGGTGAACAATGCTGCGCCGCTGGGCTGTGAGCTGTGGGGCGGGCCGCTGGCTGCACAGCATCTGCTCCGGTGGCCCCCAGCCGGCCCCCAGCCGGCCCCCAGCCGGCCCCCAGCCGGCCCCGGCAATCAAAGCAAATGTTCAGCAGAAACACACCAACCGAGAAACTCTGCTCAGACAACAGGGACTGCAGGCAAAGGTATGGCTGTTCATGAAAAACACGTTTATTAGTAACAAGAGAAAAGTTACAGTAATAACGCTGCAAATGCTGCATGCACTGCTTTACATTACATTATGACTAACCCATTCTACCTTTATCTGTGTGTGTGTGTGTGTGTGTGTGTGTGTGTGTGTGTGTGTGCACCAGCTGGTCAGACTTTGCCAGCAGCCAGGCCCTGAGCTTTCTGAAACTCCTGCTGTAAACTGGACAGGACTTCTCGATGCTGTTCAGATTTCTTTTCCATTTCTTTCAGGAGCACCTCGTACCTTTGACTGTAAGAGGACGTGGAGAAAGACCAGAATTAAACACATTCAAAACACATTTATGTACACTGAATGTCTTCACACAAGAAATGTTGCTCATCTTTATGATATTTTGACTGTATGTGTCCCACACAAACATAAGGGACCAGGCAATGGGAATCTTACAAAAAAAAAAAACTATACAATTCATCTACAGCCTACAGAGTGATCATAAAGATGATTCATCACCATTTCTCTTCTGATTTTCCCTACTGTCTCCTGCAGTGGCATGAAAGATCACAGGGACAGAGTGAAGACTGTCAGTGATGTTTTAGATTATTGTCTATCCACCTCCATGCTGCCCTCTACATGTGAGTGAGGATGACAACACAGCTAAACTATGCACCAATATCCACACTGAGTACCAACACTGCCCAGGTGCCTATTAAGACTGCAGGTATGTGGAGGTGTAATATTAAAAAATGTCTTTGTGTTATCTTACAGAAAGAGCTATTTTATGGAAATTAAAATCAAAGAGATTAAGACACATGACATTTGTGGTTTCTGTGTGATATTATTTTTAGGGAAGGAATGTCTGCGGTGTTATTTACCCATATAAAATAATTACGCTGACAATTATGTTGAAATTTGTAAAGTCACAGCCAATATACTGTAAATACCATGGTGTACACAGTGTTCGAGTGTTGATCTTTTGCTTTAACACACAATAAAATTGGTAAACATATCCATGTCAGGGTTCTGAACAGCATTTGGAGGAGCCGTCAAAATGTGACAGGCCTTGTTGGCCTGTGAGACCCCGTCCTGGGAACTGGGACACAATACTTTAAGCAGTATAGAACAGGTGTGAATAGGATAGGATAAGTATGTATTGTATGTTGGGACTCACTTTCCTACTTACTTTGTGGCATGGGAAGAACCTAATAATGAATAATATCTATCATTATTATTATAGTTATTATTATTATTATCTATTTGCACAATGGGTGGCTGCCAAAGTATCCTTGAGGGAATGAAAACATAATCCAATTTAATGTTCCACTTGTTATGAGTCAGTTATGATCACTGCTACAGTACCTTCAATTTAATTCAATTTAAAATTTCACATTCAAGGATTGATAAATTGTTGCCAAATGCAATTTATAATTTTAAATAACCTTGTACCTCTTACCATTATCCTTCCAGTCTCCATCACAATTAATCTATTAAGCATAGTACTTACAGTCCATGTTTGTCCTGGCGACGAAGGTACTCTTAACCTTCTGAAATTCACTGCATCTTTGTAACTCTCTGTTTGTTTGTGTCCCACAAGTACAGTTGTGTGCCTCTATCTTTCTCCTTCTCTCTCGCCCTAGTTTTCTCCTCCTTGTCCTCTCTTTTCACTCAGGCTGGACCATCGGCTGTCCTGGCATCTCTCTCTCTCTCTCTCTCTCTCCCCCCTGGCTGTTGAGGTGTTATTTTGAGACACATGAAGTTGTTCATATTAGCTATTTATAATTGTGTCATCCTGATTGTCCATACTGTAATTTTCTATGTTGGACTGTTCTGTACACATGACATCTATTGCATGTCTGTCCATTCTGGAAGAGGGATCCTTGGACCGTTGCTCATCCTGACGATCCCCAGTTAAAAAGGGATTTCTTGGGGAGTTTTTCCTTTATCCGAATCGAGGGTCTAAGGATCGACATGACTTCTATCAGTTGTGATGAGCCCTAGCTCTATGTATTACAGGGAAAATCTTTCCTCCTCTTCTTCAACATTACTATAGCATGTACACTTTGTCAAGACGCATACTGACAATATCTGGGTAATGATCATAATTGACCCATACCAACTGAAACCACACTGGACTTATGGATAAATAGAATATGGACTTATTTATATACTAGTGCTCTGGTCACACTGGATCCCAGGACACTGTCGAGTTCTCTTAGCACAGCACAATGTAACTAGAGACACACACAGATTTAGTGACTCACATCTCTCCGTTGATGTACTCCAGCCTTTTTGTGACTGTGGCTTTGGCCTCATCCAGGTCTTGCTTCACTAATACTGGGCCAATAAGCTTATAGACTATGTTGGTGCTGCCCAGTATATCGAGCTCCTGGGGGAGAAAAACACAGAGACAGATAGAGATATATCCTTAATACTGAACACTCCAACACACCGACACCAGCCGAGAAACTAAGCTTTTTTAAAAAGGAAAATAAGCTGTTAGTTACCTCTTTGACAATGTTGTTCTCTGTCAGCTGCGTCTCCAGCTTCTGCCTGGCTGACATGCTCTTGCTCACATCTGAACAACAGATAGGTATCAGTGAGTACAGGTATTCATCTGTTTTTTTTAAATAATGTAATCGCAGTAATGCTGCAACCATAAACAATAGTTTAAATGTACAGGAATGATCTAACGAGTGAATTTGAGTAGCTGTCCTAATATGGTCGGTTAGCTCGGCACAACATGGCACGAGATGAGAAACCATGCAATGCACCTACCTTTTTGCATCTCTGTGTATTTTTCTAATTCCGCTTTCAATTTCTTTTGAATGGCATCTGCCATGTTTGCGTTTGGTGGAAAAGGTACTACAGGCAGAGTAAATATAGAGCAGAGATAGCTGAATGTGTAAGTAGCTGAATGTGGTCTTGTGGCTCTCTGTTAGCTAACAGGAAAGGGCAGCGGCTGGAGCGGACGTTAGCTGATCGTTTCAAAGTAAAAGCCCTCACTACTTCAGCGCTGTTATTCGTGACAAAGCACAAATAAACAATACAAATAATTAAACCTAACAGTGTGTATATGTATATGCAATTTAATTTAAACTATTCAAATGTCCTCGTCGATTTCATGTAGGTTGTGAAATTTTTTTTTTTTTTTTACCCTGTCACGGTTACGGCGGTTTACGACTCTGTTTTACGACGCTGTTTCACGACATTGGTTTACGACGCTGCACTCAGTTCCTCGTCGCCCTGGTTCAAGATGGCCTCGTCGTTCTGGAAAGGTGTTGTCGGTGTCGGACTTTTTGCCTTAGCCCACGCAGCTTTCTCAGCGGCACAGCGTAAGTTTCCGTGCGGGGGGTGAGAGCAGGGGTCTCCGTGCGGGGGTTTGTTTGAGGCGGGCCCCGCGGGGCCCCGCGGCGGGCGGTACAGCAGCAGGATGGGGCCTTTCCGTCCAGCAGCGAGCTAACGGTAACTAGAGGCTAGCGCAGATTAGCTCCGTTCACCATCACTCGCAGCGGTGAAAGACTGAGGTCTGCACCTGCCGGTCATGTTAAAATCTCACCTCCAGTGACTTACACCGTTTAGTGTAAAGGCCGCTCCCGCTGCTCAGTCCGTCGTCGGTGCCTCTGCCACCGTGTAATGGTGATCATTTGAGTTTCTGGCTAAAATGTGTTTCTCCCCACAGATCGATCGTACATGCGACTCACAGAGAAGGAAAACGAGACACTACCAATTGACGTGAGTGACTTTCATCGTAATGCAGTGCACTTAAATCCACGCCATCCTCTCACAACAAAGCCCACATAGTTGTGTGTGATATCTTCATCCTTGTCCTTTTTTTTTAATTTTTTTATTCTGTTTTGCAGATTGTATTACAGACCCTGTTATCGTTTGTGATGACCTGTTACGGTATTGTCCACATTGCTGGAGAGTTCAAAGACATGGACGCCTCCTCAGAGCTGAAAAACAAGTGAGTGGAGTTGAGCTGGCTACAGCACCTTCCTCCCTGGATAATGTGGCTGTTTGTGTCCTCAGCCACAGGGGAAGCGTCACCACATGCCACAGGAGTGCTTTTTGTACTTCTTCAGGCGGTGTGTTGTGTAAATAGCAGACACTTTAAAAGAAAAGGTCGGAAATATAATGAATGCATTGAAGAAACATTCTAAGGTATGACAAATATAAAGATTGTGCATGCATTATATTCATTCAGTAAAAACCAAATGGTCTAATTATCTGCCATATACAACACCATATACATTAACGATAAAAAAGGGTCCCGTGCCAAATCATTCAGATCGAATGCAAAAGTAAATTATCTTAGTTTCATGTTTTATATGCAGTATGAAATCTGCATCACTACATGATGTGATGGCACGTCTGTCTGCCCACCAGCAGACAAAGCAAATAGCCTTTTCCAATTGTAGGAAAGAAAAGCTTTTTTTCCTTTTTTTTGTTGAATTGTTAATTATGTAAAATAACAGAAATGGAGAAAAATGTCCATCACAATTCCCAGAGTCTAAGGTACTGTTTTCAAATGACTAGCTTTGTCCAACTAGCGGTCCAAAGATGTTCATTTACAGAATGATGCACAACAAAAGCAGCAAAGTCTCACACTTCAGAGGCTTGAACCAGGAAATGCTTGACCTTTTTGCTTGATAATCAAAGTTGTTAACCAATTAACTGACAGCATTTCAGCACTAAAAAATCTACAATCTAATGCTCATTTTCTGTCATTTACTGTGCATGGGGATTACAAGATGATCATGGAGGTGGGGCTTTGAGCCGACATTCTATTATGTTATTTTGTTATGTGTGAAGGCCAGGTGCAAATTTACATCCTTACAGACCTTAAGAGTGTTTTTTTGTACATCTTTAAACGGTATGTTACACATAATGTAGCAGACACATTAGACAGTAAAGATCAGTAATATAATGCATTAAAAAAACATTCCAACTAGTGACGGGAAAACAATAAGACATCTGTAAAGACACCTGTAATGCATTATCTTTTTCTTTCAGATGTCATCACCTCAAATATTCTGGCAAAATTATATAATTTATAAAACAAATTAACATTTAAAAAGTGGTCACATACCTCCATAAAAGATTTAAGGAGAAGTGTATCTTTATCTGAAGTATAAGAGGAAGAATTGTTAATATCAATCAAATTTGCCTCATAGGGCATGACTAATTAGTAGATATTTGATTTAAAAAAAAAAAAAAAAAACACAAGTGGTTTATTTATGCCCAAACTGAATTATTTTTACGCCACAGACAACCTTGCTTATTGGCTCTTTCAGCCCTAATCAAAGATTGAAAGCAGGGAAATATTTGTGCAGTGCCAGTGTTATTAACTTTACCTTTTTTTTCTCCCAGAACATTTGATACACTGAGGAACCACCCATCCTTCTACCTTTTCAATCACCGGGGTCGGGTGCTATTCCGCTCCCCAGAGGAGGAGCCCTCCTCTGTACGCAACCAGCAAGCTCTTCCTAACCCCATACGGCTACGCAAGCTGGAGCATTTGCACTGAGACTGGCCTTTCCTGCCTGTAACATCATCAACGTCAGATAAGAGTTGTTTTTTGTTAGACAGAGGGGGCAACATGAGAATTCATCTTCCTCTTCTTTACTTTGTATTTGTACATAAACTAATATGCTGTCCAAACATGCATCTCTGTCCATAAAAGTGGTCGCCACCATATACAACACTGACTGTGCCAACCCTTCAATTTTTCAAGCAGATTTGTTTGTATATACAGTATGTATTCGCTTTGGAGTCTTAAGATACAGAGACATCTACCCTTTTTCTTCCCTTCTGAACTGAAGTGGGATAATGCTGCCCTTTGTATATCCTTTGTATGAAGGGCATAAAAATGCCTGTTTTGTTACTGTTTCATTCAACCACACATCAGTCTTCAGCAGCTGTCTGGGCAGAATTTTGTGAACAGAAATGAGTTTTGTCGTATGAACTGAGGACCCTTTTATTTCCTTGATGATTCCCTGGAAGCATAAAGTTTCATCTGTACAACCTTACAGAGGTTTGATTTAGGCCCAGGAAACCAGCTCGAGGTGAGATGTGAGAACAGAAAACGTAAGGCAGTTCTGATGATACTGTGAACACTAAGGCGAACTAGAAAGTAATGGTACATTCATTTGGGTGTGAAGTTTATTTTTCCTTCATTTTACATTTTGTTAAGATTCAACAGATGTTTTTAATTTAATAAAATGCATACTGATTTTAAAAGGTGTCAGAATCTACTTTTTGCCTTATATCTCATTCAGAGGCTGGAATGTTGCTTTTGCCAGACAAAAGGGATAAAATCTCTCTACTGCAAGCTGTAGAGGCCGTTAAAACATGGAAAATGTGAAAAAATCAGTGCTATAGTATCCTGCTTAAACAATGTGGAGAAGTTGGTAAAAGAAAAATGCTAATGGTATCATTAAGTCCTTTGTTTTTAGACTGATGACAGTGCTGAGATGTTCCTGTGACCTTGTTGCTGGACTGCTGCATCACAAAGATTTCCACCTGATCAGCTGCTCATGTTGGCCTGTAGGTGGCAGTGCAGCTGAACTTTTAGTCTTCGAGTTTTCAAGGAAGCTGCACCAACACAGTGTTTTATAGCCCATGTCTCGTCTTCAGTGGTTACAACTAAAAGGGGTTCCTCCTTATATTTCTATTTAAACACATTTGAGGCAAGGTTAATTCCAAGTAAAAGTTAATGTAGGCTATGTATCTATTTCTATCTAATGAAATACACCTAACCTGAAAATGTTGCCATCATTTAAGGAACATATCCAGTTTGTTTTTTATTTGATGCAGAATAGTGTGGGGAAAAAAACTGTTTTTCCTTGTTTTTTTGTTACTGAATGCATTTTTCTTCAGGCCTCTGAAATGATTCAGATAAAACATGGATGATGGTCACAAGACATTGCTTTGTTTGAGGGGTTAACAAGCTTAAAGGTTGAGGATTACTGCAGTTAGTGTTGATGCCATACTCTTAGTCCATTGTCCGAAACAGACACTTAATAGCAAGGGATTTAGTAAATCAAGCACAAAATAGTTTAATTTATAAATGTGTTAAATAGAAACGTGTTTTTATCCCATACACTTTGAGGAATATTTATTCACAGATGACACATCTGTGGATAAACACGTGTTGATCTGCTTACTGAAGATTAACTGTAAAAATCTGGATGCAAATTGTAGTATTGTTTTGGCATTGTAGGCTATTAAACGTCACTTCTAGGTAGAAATACAAACACTGACACACAACAGGAGAACCATTCTACCTGTGGTTTATTTTTTGTTTTGTTAAAAAAAGAGTAGGTTCATAAAACTTCCCATTTTATATACGTATTTAACAGTTTACAAAATTGGCTTTAAACATTTAATTCAAAATATTTCTTATACTCTGAAATAAACAAATTCACAAAAATAATCTATATTCCTTATGAACATTAAAAAGTAGTGTACATCTGTCAGAAAAACAAGGAAAACAAAGGAGGAGCGTTAACTTTTATGTAAAAAGCAGGAGGGTAGATTACCAGCTGTTAAAGTTCAACAACAGGCGACTGTCAACTGACCCGGACAGATGCAGAAATTCCTCCAAATAAAGTTGTAATTCTGGGAATCAATGGAGTGTTTGTGGTGCTGTGTGTGTGTGTGTGTGTTGGGGGGCTGGAGGAGTAAACTAAATAGATACCAACAGCTGCATTCACTGACCTCATGTTCTATTGCTGTAATGAGTGGATAGAGGTATGATGAATGATGCTTAATCAATAAACCAGAAAACACAACCGTCTTGTGGAAGGTATTTCATGGACATGATGAAGTCCATTTCCAGTTCAACTAACTGATACATCTGTATACTATTGGTGTCCATCAATTTCAGCTTTAAAAAGCACTGCTGTGTGAAATGTGTTACCAATGTTGATAAAACTGACAAATTAGTAACAAAATAGACCCAAATTGGATATTTAAAATCCAATTAATTAGGTTAACACGGACATGTGAAAGCTAACCCTTTTTGGACTTGCAGACTGGAAAATGCTAATTAGGGTTGGGCGATATGACAATATATACCATGAGATGAGAGAAATTAGTTTTTACCATTTGAGATTTTGCCATAGCATTTATACTTAAGTATCCCTTTAATATGGAAATATTGGATATACAGGAGATTTTTGCATCAATGTGATGTAGTCCCTTGATTTGTCAGGTATATTATTGCCTGGATCAGCCAAAAAATTTCCATTTCCATCTAGATAATTTATCTTTCAATGGTTTCTCAATTGAATTTCCAGAAAATCAATGATATATCACAATATATATCACTACTGCAACATTAAATTACATATACGCTCATAGATTTGACCAATATTGCCCACCCCTAATGCTAATGCATATCGGTATTTGCTGTCAACAGCTAGGAAAATATTGATAACAGTGTCAGTTTGTATAAAAAAACAAAAACATCAGTGCAGCTTTTATGCAGATATAACACTATGAATATGAGGTGTACCTGGGTGGACCAAATTTCTCCTGTTAGCTACAAAACTACGTGACTGCACAAAAGGTTATTACTCAGAAGAAATGGTTGCAGTCTTACAAACACTTTTCAGACCAGCTGAAGAAAGGTCTGTCTTTAAAGAAAAACAATAACAATAACAATAACAATAACTGGAATGACCCTGTCCATCCCTAGATCTGCCATTTCAGGATCCGACGGCTTATTGTGTATCTGTCTAATGGAGATGGAGTGTGTGTGTGTGTGTGTGTGTGTGTGTGTGTGTGTGTACTGAACAGTGTGTCGATACAGACAAAAGCCATATGGATCTTTAAGGCATCTGTCAATCTGAAGAGGATTATATTTAAAGTCTCTTTACTCATCCTCAATGGATCTGTCCTGAAGGCCCCTCCTCCAGTTAAACCATGTACCCTCCGCCTTTAACAGGATGTGATGTAACAGCACAAGGACAGTGGGAGCATCTGCTGTCACTGCATTCCCCCCCAATTTGTCTTTTTGAGGCCACTCAACAAGGACATCTCTTTAACGGTGGTGAATCCAACGGCCAACAAAATGTACTTGAGGAGAGGAGCTTAATTCCTTTTTCTAGTCACAAAGCAAAGATTGCTTCACCACTAACTGCCATGATCATTGGGAAGCTCTGAGTAAGTAACGTGCTTCACCTCCACCTCAGCGAGGGCCAGCTCCAGCTGCTGGATCAGTACCCGCTTCTTGAACCTGCCAGAGAGACAAAGGAAATTATAAAAAAAGCAGCGTTTAAGACAAGCTTCCAAAAACAAACCAGAGGAGATTCATGCAGTCCAACCTGTTTTAAAAGGGTATTAAAATAATTGCAGTGTGGAGCTGCAGTGCTCCAAGGGACACTAAATCTACAATATAATGGGACTGCAGTTAAACTGAACAGGCAGGTTCTGTGTCAGAGGCAGGATTTCAAAAGAGATCAAAAGTCATTGTTTCTTACCTGACAGCCTCTTTAATAGCATGTTGGATGAAGTACTTTTGAACATTTACTGGTCCTTTCACCTGCTGTAGTAGTCCAAGTATTGCCTCATAGTCTGAGAAAAGACACAGACAGAGATGAAGAGACGGCCAAATATTCTCAATATAACACTTACTTTAGCAGGTAAATGAATGTAATGGGATATACTGCACTGGCTCATACTCACTTCGCCCAGGTTTGCGGACCTCCTTGATGACCCGACTCCTCAGCTCTGCTTGGCTGCCATCTAGTGGGGCTATGAATATAGTCTCAAGCACTGCAGGGTCAGCTTCAGTGACCTCTAGCTGGCTCTGTGGACTCAGTCGCTCACAGTTGTGTTTCTCTTCCAGCGGCTGCTCATCTAGACGATCCTCCACTAAGCTCTCCTCCGTCATGTTGACTTCCTCCCCCTGATCTGCTTCCTCCAGCCCGGGTTTCTGCTCTACGCTCAGTGAAGATGGGTCCCCTGCTACCTCTTCTGTGTCAGTGGGCCAGACCTCCCCCGACTCAGGCCCAAGAACCCCGTCACCGTTACTCTCAGCGACCACCATGTTGTTGCCATCCACTCCTGTGAGGGTAAAGATTCAGTTCCATTTGTGCAACATTTTCCAATCAATTCCTATGATCAACACAAACAGTATAACGCTCATGTTTTAGGCACATCTTAAATCCTACCTTTGTGCTGTGGGATGGGTTTGAGGAGGTTCTGCTGCCCTTGAACCCCTACCGGACTCTTTCCCACCACTACATGGTTGGTGGTGCTTGGTGGAGTCTGTGGCCGCCGCAGTAACGGGGACATGCTCCGCCTTCTCTTCATAGTTACACCCGAGTTGGAATCGCTGGAATTTCCTCTTTTCTTACTTTGAGGGCCCGTTACAAACTCATCTGCCTCATCAATCATCATCCCCTGAGATAAACATATGACAAGACAAAATATTAACAAATGAAAGGACTAAACATTTATGGAAATTCTTTATTAGGAATAACTCCTTGACGTGAACTATGTCGTTTTCAAGGGGGTCCTCAACCATAATTATACAATACAAGAACAATTAGACAAAACATTAAACAAAACAACTAAAATAAAAACAACATGATTAAACAAAATCACATATGACAAAAAACTAACAAACAAAATAAATAAATAAAAATAAATATTAAATAATTACACATACAAAATCAGGAGGTCACACTCCAAACAGCATAAAAATGGATCATTATTTCATAGATTATAGACAAGCATTAATGTCAGTGCTAGCATTAAGTAATAAAGTTATAAAACATAAAGCTGCAGCCATCTTATGGTGGGAGAAGGCAAATTAAGAGTTTCATATATTGAAGAATGATGAGTTATATAAGGGCAGCCAAGAACAAATCTAGATAATCTATTAGAAACTACATTGAGAGTAAGCAAATTAGTTTTGGATGCAGCCTGATATACAATATTAGCATAATTTCATGTTGATAAGATTAGTTGTAACGCAAGCTTCTTTCTAACAGTAAATGAAAAGCAGTTTCTGGATTGGAAAAGAACACCAATACCGAGATTAATTTTCTTCATTACATATAGTTAATATGGAATTTAAATTAAAGTTCAGAGTCGAGCCATAAGCCCAGGTATTTGGTATGTTCAACTTTTAGCAGTGGTGTACCATAAGGACAGGTAATAACACAGGAATAAACATTAGTTTTGGATTTAATGCTTTGGTAAATTCCAAAAATCATAGTATGAGATTTAGTTGTATTGAATTGTAATTCATTAGTGGCGAGCCAGTGTTGTAGGGTATTAAAATCAGACTGCAGATTCAATCTGTAATAAATCATTTTTCTATGTGTATATTACCATATCGTCCACATAATGCTAAACACTACATTAAAAACTAATCGAGGGGAGGTTATTAATAAAAACGGAAAAAAGAAGTGGACCAAGAGTTGAGCCTTGGGGCACTTCTCATTGTTGTGTGTATGTATCAGATTTGCTTTCTTGTATGACAACACATATATATGTTTTCTGTTTTGAAGATATTAATTGAACAAAAGTAAAGCATTATGTGACAGACCAACAGCATTGAGTTTATCTAAAAGAAGGTAGTGGTCTACCAGATAAAAAGCCTTGGTCAAATCAATGAAAATTGCGCCTGTTCATTTACCAAAATTAAAAAAGCCAGATTGAAAAGGTGATAAGATATTGTACTATAAATTAGCTTTTCAAGCATTTTTGCAGCAGAACAAAATTGGTCTATAGTCACTGAAGTACATCACCATTCAAATATTGAATGAAGACATCTCTTAAAAAACACACTGTACATAAGTGTATCAACCAGTGTTTTGTGTTGATCTATTTTTACCTTCTTATCCTGCTTGAAAGGATTCCCAAATGTGTGCAGGCGTTTAGGTTGGTCCGGGTCAATCTCTCTCAGAGGAGACGGCATCATTTTTAGGTACTCCTGATAGTTTCCCATCTGAGCCACTGGGATACTGTGCAGATAGTCTAACAACCACAGGAAAAGTTATTAGTATTAACAAAATACTGTAGTAACTGCACAGGATTCCCTATATATTCTTTGTGTAGTTTTTTTTAAGGGGAATTTTTTTCTTTAACAGTAGGATTTTATACCTTCGTCTTGTCCTCGGATCAGTTTTTGTGACGTCCGCAGCAAATTGGAGCGCATTCGTGTGAGTTGATCCAGAAGGTTCCGTCTTGGGATGTCGTAGGCATTTCGATAAGCTTGAGGTTTTAAATCCTGTGAACAAATCAGCATATCTAGTCAGAGAAAACTCACCAAACATTGCACTTGCCCTGTTTTTCCTGTAACTTTCCCACCCACGCAAAGTATGTCATGCTTTTCAGAAATGTCCCTCCTGTCCTACATCTACCTTGTTGAGCAATGCGATCTGGAAGCCAGCAAACTCTTTGAAGTTCATGTCCACCAGGCGAAGGGGCCCCTCCCCGGTGATTCCTTGCAGCAACTGCTTAAAGTCCCGGCGGTGTGCCAGAGAGAGAGAGGTGGAGTGGTTCTTCACCTTTATGCCAGTTTCTTGTGGAGCCCTCTTCCCTACAGACACGATCAGACGATCTGATTCCATCTTTGCCTTTATAACACAAAAGAGGGAAAGAAACACTACATTTCACAACTGTGTGGTCAGATGCCTCAGTTCAGGCTGAAACAAGGTTTCGGTATATGAAATATTGTTCAGACCACAGACACATAAAAGCATGTTGGGGGACATTTTCTATGTTAGTCATTAATATAAATAATTTCATATTTAAACATTCATGTGTTCTTTACACTGTCTGCCGTCTGCTGAGCTCAAACAATGCTGCATTTTACCTGCTGGCTGAGCTTCTTCAGGTAAGAGATAACACTGTAGCTCAGGCCACAGTCAATGGTGTCTGCAATAAGATTAGGTGCACCCATCATCCTCAACGCCTTTTTTAAGGGCTGTCAGAAGATAGTAAGAGGGAAATGTGGGTGTTAGTTATATGCAGAGACAATATGAATCCAGGTACTGAACATTTACTTAATGCAGCATACACTGGTCAGCCACAACATTAAAACCACTGACAGGTGAAGTGAATAACATTGATCATCTTGTTACAGTGGCACCTGTCAAGGGAGTGGGATATATTAGGCAGCAAGTGGACAATCAGTTCACATCAAGTTGAAAATGGGCAAGCCTAAGGATCTGAACGACTTTGACAAGAGCCAAATTGTGATGATTAGACGAGTGGGTCAGAGCATCTCCAAACGGCAGGTCTTGTGGGGTGTTCCCAGTATGCAGTGGTTAGTATCCTACCTATCAAAAGTGGTCCAAGGAAGGACAACCAGTGAACCGGCTTCAGGGTCATGGGCACCCCAAGGCTCATTGATGCGCGTGTGGATCGAAGGCTACCCGGTCTGGTCCAATCCCACAGAAGGAAAGTTAACGCTGGCTTTGATAAAAAAGGTGTCAGAACACACAGTGTTTCTGTTTTGGCGGCACAAAAGGGACCTACATGGTAATAGGCAGGTGGTTTTAATGTTGTGGCTGATCGGTATAAGTGGCATAGTGTTAGTTTACCATGAGGTAGTATGGAGGCATTGTCTTCAGGTACATCTCAAAAGCCTGCCGCCACTTGAGGTTTGGTTTTAGTTTGTGCACTTTAAACAAATCATCTGAAATGAGATAAACAAAGAACAACTATCTGAGAATAAGTTCCAGCACTCTGGATCAGTGACCACTCAGCCATCCACCTGCACCTCCTCCTGCTGCTGCAGGGCTGCCTAAATGTACACACATCAATATTCAGAGTCTTAAACAAGCATTAAAACATACACTATCATTAATCCTTCTAAATACCCCATTACCCCAAAATATCTATTTGTTGCATAGCATTATTAAAGATGAACTGTTGCTCTGTCATAAGCATTATTACTTATTTTTATAACTAAAGATGATTTGGGAAAAAAGTTTGCAGATGATGGAGTGACCCAGAAAAGGAGAGCTTTTTAAATTTAATATCATCTCAGACCTACTGACCCAGAAGTTTTGAGGCCACTTGAGGCCAAGAAATGGTTTACTGCCATATGTCTTACCGAGGAGTGGGAGAAGCACTGGGTAGTTGTAAGGCATGACAAACAGGTTGACACAGGTAAGAGTGGTGCTGGCTTTAAGGTAACCAAATGGCTGTCCCAGGTCATTTTGCTTCCCACTGCTGTTAACGAACACCTGAGGACAACAAGGAAAATATCATTTTGGTCATTGAGGTTAGAAATGTTCAGTCAGAAAACCCTTTGGAGCTTCATAACTGATACTTATTACTAATTCACAACTACCAAAGGCTGAATATTCTGAATAAAGCTAGCAGCCTCATTATTTCTTCTTTTCCAAAAGTGCCAGAGGCAACACCAGTGACAGTGGAAACAAGCCAACAGAACTGATGGGTGTGTGAATATCTACCATACCTGCCAGCACATGTGTGGAGACTTCCTTTCCAAAATGTACTGAGTGAGAGGAGACGGTTCCAGTTCATACTTGTCAAAGGGAAGCTTGTCGATCACCATGGGCTCACAGTCCCCACAAGAGAAACGCACCATGGGGTGTGCAGAACGAGGTGGCTGGGAGCAGGAGAAAAGTGAAGAAATTGTTAGACATATTTATCTTTGGACCCATTTGATGTCTTTGCAAAAACAACAGATAATGGAAATCACAGAAATAGTTAGCCGAGTTGGACACTTGAATATATTGGTTATTGACTGATGTTAGGACACAGAAAAAGAGAAATGCAAATAAAAGAGAGACAGAAATATAAGAGAAACAAAGAGAAAGTAAAGAGAAGGTTTATGTAAATGTATTCTGGGAGATGTACAACTGTTCCAAAGCCACAAGGGAACAGAGGAAGTCCATGGTCGTGGAGCTGGTCGCATAGGCAGAGCAGGAGTGCTACCTCAAGGCAGTGTTCCAGGGCCAGCAAGGAGCATAGACACAATGGGAGGCCACCACAAGCAGAGGCATCAGCTGGGCAGACATCTAGTGAACTCCACAAGCTCAGGCTGAGCTTCTTGTTAAGGGCAACATATGACAACCGTCCATGTCCCCGAACCTCTCCCAGTGGTTTGGGAGTGAGGACAAGTGCCCGCTGTGCAGCAATAGTAACACAGGCCTCTGGCACATCCTGTCAGGGTGCAAGGTTGCGCTGGTGCAGGGGTGCTTCAGGTGGAGGCAAAACCAGGTTCTGAGGAAGCTGGCGGAGCTGTTGGAGAAGTGCAGGGTCGGGGCAAACAACTCTTCAGGTCACCATCGGCTGCCCAACAGAAGCCAGCAGTAGGAAAGACAAAATCTCTGATTACTCCTGGAAAGACATGGGAAATGCATGTCGACCTGGGCAAGCAGGGGCCTACAGAGGCCCATCAAAGAACTGGCAGAGGACGCTGAGAAGTCAAACTACTGGTTGTGGCGACGAAGAGGGGACAGTTTCTTGAGCTCAACACCCCAAAAAGGGCAGCTGCAGGGGGTGGCAGCTGCAGGGGGTGGCGGGGTGGCAGGGTCCCCCCCCCCCCAGATGTACTGGGTAGGGATGTGAAACATCAGTGAACGGTGGCTCGAGCTGACGACCTTGCAGCTGACCCAGTGTGCACCAGTGGAGGTGCAGCAGGCAAAAATTCCATCCAAGAATTACATCACATGCACAACACACAAACAGTAATGGACAGTATAATGTCAAAATCTCTGCTCACCAGGGTAGGAGAATTCTGGTCCGGCCAGAAGGACTCTGGTATGGGCCAATGCCCAACTGGAACCCCAGTCTTTGGGTTCGGTCGCACATAGATGAGTTTGTGGCAACTGTGCCATGGCTGTTGGCTGAAGGATGACACAGGACGACTTGACTCCACTGAGTTGTCTGTAAAAGAAAAAAGGTACGATATATATAATATATATATTAAAAAAATATATAAAGAAAAATATTAATCTCTCAAGTACCTTTTATTATTTGGAATCCCTCCTTTTACCAATAAAATTATGTGAGACTCAAATGATCTCAGCACCTTTCTTTACACAGCCTCAATTTTTATACTCCTCTATGTTTGACTAATCTAGAAAATGCACTCAGTTCTCCTTTTAGTGTAAAAGTGCAGTGTGGTTTTCCATGATAAGAAGATTCTCTTCTGCTTTCACCTGTTATACTGCCGACAGTACCTTTGCTCTAACTTACTGTATAAAATGTGATGAGATAATGTGCTCAGAAACTAAATAAAAAAGACTTCTTTCACAGTGCACAGGCCATTTGATTCATGTTTTTTTTCATGTTGTTCATACATGGTCGTAAATTTGTCCATAACTATTTTGAAAACATGAGTTGTACAAAGGTAAAGTTGTTGCCTTGTGTCCATTCAGTGTGCGTCTTCAAAAAACTCACCATCCCCAATGAGAGGCGGATCTGGTCCCGTCTTCTCAAAATTAATGACAACTCCACTTTGAACCTTTTGGACCAGAGACTCCAGACACTGGTTCAACATCCTCTGTGTCCGCACACAGTATGATCGCCCTGAAAGAACCACAGGAAGGGCAACTATCTTATATAACAGAATGAATTATGAGTACAGACACATGATGATTGTAAAAATAAATAGTGGTGTGAATACAGGACCCACTTTGGGGCACCAAAGTAAGAAAATGCCGAACCTCCAGTGACTTCACACATCTGGGTGATGGCAGACTCATCCGTGGGGACGCTGCCAAGCTGCTCGTTGTCTGGTGTGGCTGCTCCTGGCAGCCTCAGCACCAACGCAAACAGGCGCTGGTCCCAACGAAAGGGCTCTTTGGTCAGCTCACTGCCTGCCAGTGGAGAGTTCAGAGGCAGGTGCAGCTAGACAACAAGCAGTGTAAAGAAAGACAAGGATCATGGGAGAGGAGTTTAAATTTGAAAACAGCCACAGGTCACCCTGCAAAGCAGTGTACAAACCTTACCATTCATGTCCTTACAAAGTCTAAACAGATTACATAATTACTTCATAAAACAGCAACAGTATCTGTGCTGAAGTTGACTATACTACAAACAGTACATAGCAGCACTTTTGCATTTGATTGTGCTCTCACCTCATCTGGCACCCCAGAGCTGTGTGTAAGCTTGTTCCCATCAGTAATCGTGATGATCACAGATGGCTCGAGGAAGAAGGGGTTACGGCCCTGAGAAGGAAACGGTTACATTCAGCAATTAAATCCAAGTTCAGGCAAACAGTGACCCCACTTATTCTCACTAGTCTGCTTTTTTTCTCATTATGTTCAAGACTAAAAACATTGTTCTGGGCTCTATGTTTAAAAAGACTCTTACCTCCTGAAACACAAAATTTAACTGGTCTATCATGCTTACAGTGATGGCAAAATACATGTATGCTGTTTAAACACAGGTCCACTTAAACACAGTAATTAGTGTGACATTAGCATCACACCTCTAATAACCTCCTGGATATGTACTGTGTGTTGCAGCTTGTAATCTTGTAGCTATAAGCTGCAGAGTGTCCTTGTGTTACTGGTTAAGGACGGAGGCCTCTACCACTGTGCTGTAGGGGTCAGCCTTGTCTAATTCAAACACACCGAGAATGCCTAAGTAGATTTACACACACACACCCGCAGCACAGAACTCGTGTCACTACTTGAGCGTAGTAATGTGTCTCGGCCTTCAAGCAGGGGTTTGGAGGAGAGATGTGTGTGAGGAGCTGATGACAGTGCTAACCAGAGGCACGGCGGAGTGGATTAAGTTGCAATCAAAAGTCAATATTCTTCTCTTTGTCTCCAGGTAAATAAATAAAGAAGTGCTTGCTGAAAGCTTTGTTACAATCATTATCAAAACCCTCATTTATCCAGGGAAAGTCCACATACACTGTATGTGTTGGCCATATCAGAAAAGCCTTTCACACTCAGTTACTTGCTGGTATGTCTGCTGATCTAGTCTCGTGAAATCAGCTTTAAAACGCCTTGCTATTGAATCTGTACCTAATGTAATGTTTTCAACCACAACCAAAAATAAAAAAGACAGATTCATTTGTTGTGTACACAGTCATAGTATTTGATCTGTAAATACTGTGAGTAATAATTCAAACTAGGGCTGCAACTAACTTTTTTTTCCATTATTGATAAATCTGCAGGGTATTTTGTCAATTAGTCTATTAAAAGCTTGGTCTATAAAATGTCAGGAAATAGTGAAAAATGTGATGCCATTAAATTGCTTCTTTTGTCTTACCAACAGTCCAAAACTCAAAGGTATCCAGTTTATTATAACATTAAGACAGGGAGCAAATCCTCACAATTGAGAAACTTAAATATGGGAATGTTTAACAACTTTAATAACTAATTAATTATCAAAGCAGTTGATAATTATTATTTTAATGATCAACTAATCAATAAATTGAGTATTTACAGCTCTAATTAAAATGATTATTAAACCTTTTAAAAAAACACTGAAACCACTATAGAGATTAATTCTGCTGTCTCTTACAGCAACAGATGAGGCTGCTGCCAAAGAAATGCATAATGTGATGCTGGAGCCAAATACCTGTCCATAGTTGTCGATGCCTGAGACAAGGCGGTTGAGGTTAAGCAGGTCAAAGGCTGTGCGCAGAGCGTGACCTAATGTAGTCAGCCCAGATGCCTGCAAGTTTTTCAGCTCGCACATGAAGGTGGCATGGTTCTCCTTCCAGCCTGCCTGAAACACACACGGACAGGATGCTGAATGCAATGCACAGCAAACAGCTATACAACACAGAAGCAGAGGAGGCCTGAAGTCAGCCACAAACCAAAATAGATCCACACCCACAGATACTCATACAACGTAATTATAAAGAAAAACAGAAAGAGTTTTGTCACTGACAACCACAAACTGATTCATGTCAAACATATCACTGCTGCCTTCGGTAAACAGAGTTTAAATCGTAACAACCCTTTGATTATGTGCTGCGTGACATAATCACAACCATAAAATGAGATCTGGTTATATCAAGCTCTGGAAATAGAAGATATTATTGTTGAAATATAGGCCCACATGAGCTGGATGATACTGTTTAAGAAAGAGTCTAATTTCATACATGAGAAGCATCCAAAAATACACTTCCTACTGTAGCCTGTCCTCTGTCCTGATGGAGATATACTCCCACAGGAGAGGATGTGGGAGTGTAACTGCTCTTGGACTTTTCTCCAGCAGGGTCAAGTACCTTACTGCTGCAGCTTCATGCTTAATCTAAGGATGACCTGCAAGCTTACCACTTCCTTTATCAGCAGAGGGGAGGGAGAGAGGACAAGACACACACAGAGAGAGATGAAGAGTAAGGCAGAAAAGACTTGTGGGCCGAATTTTGGATTATCATGGGATATCATTCCAAAGCCATGATTTGGGTGGAATTTCTAGGAAAGTTAAGAGTTTTACATGAATGACTTTAGATAAATACTACACAGTCATAGAAACAACATCACTGAGCAGCTGAAAACTGTAGGTGGAAACACATTCACATGAGTAGCAGGAATGTATTAACGCAGACATAGACCCTTGTGTAGGCCAGTAGAAATGTAAGGCATAATTCAGACTACAGAATATTTCTGTTTTCTTCTCACCCAACCTCCTCTCTCTCCCTCTACATCAACAATTTATTGCCTCTGTAACTGTGCAATCAGAGTAGCCCCATTCAGTATAACCTTGTCCTTTCATCATAATCCTTGGTGCACAAAGCAGGCAGAAACAACAAAGGAGAAAGCAATGAGAGGAAGAGGAGTTGGGAACAGACTTTACAACAGGAGAGAAGCCCTTCAGACAACAGCACCTGGATGATTTCATGTGAATGAGGAGAATCAGATGTCGGATTATTTGGTTAAGATGTTACACACAAGAATATTTCAGTGGGACGCATGAAGCAATGATCTGGATTTGTGGTGAATACTACGATGTCAATGACTGAATGAAGCAGGAAGCATTGCATGAGCGACAGCATCCACTCCTAACATTTTGTCATGACCCCAGTCCTACACACATACGCCTACAGTAGCAGAATAAAAATGATGCAATAATGTTTTAAATGCTGGGGCAGTGAGCTCAAAGTGGTCCACTTGGAAGCCTGACTGTTACTTTGTTCTTGCACAGCTTTAAGTATGAACACTAAGCAAGTTAGTTAGTTAATTGAACAAAAAAACATAGTATTCAAATTAACCTGTGTTGTAATTAAAATGGGAAGGTAGGTAGAATTGAGCGTACACTAAATATGTCAATAAAATTAAAAAATAAAATTCTATGTGAGAAAACGGAAGTAGTTACTATTAAAAATAGCTCGGCTTATCGCAAACGTTAGTGTTGTACTAGTATCATTATGCAAAAATTAAGCATTACATTTTATATCAATTTGCCAAATATTGGTTAAATTAAATACAGTTAAAGTAAAAATATAAGAAGCCCTAATCAAAAGTATAATTTAAAACATAAATCACAGTGAGGTAAAGACAAAATGTCTAATCAGCTGCTAAAATAAAAATAATTCATTTTACATCCTGAAATGTATATTTCACCAGCTCTATTTTTCAACTCAGTGAGTAGTTTCACTCCCAGCACATGTTTAATTATTCAAACATTTCCCATTTTCTCTGTTGCCTGTATGATAATTATAAGTGACGTTCATTCCTTATGCCTGGGCACATACAAAGAGTGTAAAATATTATATTATTATATAGTTCAATGATCATGACTAAGACTGCAATATTGTCGCTTCTGGTCTGGTGCCATTTAAAAAGCTGCACCTTTTGGGATGGTGCAGCAAAGTGCACTGAAACTGACCTTTCCAGAGTATTATAAAAAGAAGAAATGTGGGCTGAACTACTCATTGCAAGTACCTTTTGACTTGCACTATAATTTATAACTTATGCCTCTGTATGTATCTTCTAAACCTCACATCAGCAACTACTATTAAAGATGAATTAACTAATTATTTTGCAGCTCTGGTATTTTGTAAATTAGTCAAGAGGCATGCAAACAAAAAAACAAACTAGTCTATATGTCTTCAAGCATTAATGACATAGGATAGAATAAGAACTCAGCATATTGTGTTGAGAGTGGCAGAGTGTTGTTTGTAGACAGTTAGGCAAGCCAAGAGATTTCTAATAAGACCAGCCACTGAAGCAGATCAGGGACTTCAGGGTTTCATGTGGGTACTAAGGATTGTGTTTTATTGGGCATGAAAGGCTCAGTGAGAGATGTGTGCCAGGTCATAAAACAAGTCAATAGATTAGTGGTGAGGATAGCTTTGCTGACATGAAACCCCTGAAATGATGGCAGTGATTCACAGGTTGCATGTTTTGTTTGGCCTGTGTGAAAAACTAGCGTGTTTGTATGCTGGGCCATAATGCTCCTAATGTCGGTATGACAAATAATTATCATATGAATAATGATAATTTTCTTCCAGCGAACTCATAAAAATAAAACAAATCTCATGATGAAGAGGGCTTATCAACTTTCAACCCAGATTGACCAATGGCAATGCGTGGATGATGCAAGGGGAGGAGTAGTGGGTGATTGGCGGGCTTCTTGACCAATCTAGACTTTGTATTTTCAAAAAAAGAGCGACGTCAGAGGCGATAATAAATCTCTCCGCCTCCATCTCAACGCCCGAGACTTTTCTGAACACAAAAGCAAAATGTCCGCTGGATGGTCGGAGGCAGTGCAGCTCCGGGTCTGCGGGTATTTGGAGCAAAAAAATGCCGTTTTTTCGCCACCGGGAAGCCGCCCAACACTGACTACAAACCAGAAGGACAATAAAGTCTCACTGATAGAAAAAAATACGTTCGACTTGTGAAATGTAAAAATTGTATCAGTTGCTAATTACCTTCACTCCGTATGGTGGATCATCGAATGTAACTAGCATGTACCTGTCGCCTCTACTAGCCGGGTCTCGGGCACGCAGCTGTCAAAAAAAGAAAACCAAAACAACATATATTAATTTCGACCAATCCTGCCAAAGGAACCCTGAGCTCTCCAAAGGTGCACACTTGCTGAAAAAAGTCGGGGTAAAATCGTTCTTTACCTTCATAAAGACCTCAACCGCGCCTTTAGCAACGTCCAGATACGTCGTACCCAAATAAGTGCGCTGATTCATAGAGGCGGACGTGTCTAACAGGAAAAGTAAGATAGGCATTTTAAATGTAAAGCCGCGGTGGTATGCTTTTCTAAAATAACTGTTATCCACATATGACCTATCGTGCGGACAAACAGTTCACACATGTGTGTATATATTTGTTATAATAAGCCCCCCCTCCAGAAGAGGGCCGCTGCCTCCGCTCTCTCTCTGTCTGCCTTTCTAGAGCTCTGTCTCAGCTCGCGCTGTTCAACTTCTGCTCCTAACCGAATGGAACGCCCCGCTCCCTCCGCCGCGACGCCATTGGCCGAGCCCCGTTCCACTGACCACGCCCCCTCCCATATATAAATATATAACGAGGTCGAGGCGGCTCGCGCGCGCCGCACATCCGCTTACACTTTCAGTTGTGTGTATGCTAAACAGGCGGATATTCACAAGCATAATCCGGGGCTCCGCCGTGTGCATGTTTATATGTGATCCTTATCGTGATCCCACCCTTTCCTGAAGCCATCTGCCTGGCCTAGATAGATAGATCATAGGTAGATCATATTCATAAGACCTATTCATAGACCTGAAATGTCTTTAATTTTGTTGCCTAATTTCCTCTCATCCCGCCCAACTCTCTCTTTCTCACACACACACACACACACACACACACACTAGGCTACCCCCTCTTCCTCTAATTCTCTCTCTCTCTCCTGTCTCTCTCTTGCTGCGTTCAAGGCGCCTAAAAACGGTCCGTCCTTCCGACCTCTAAACACAGCACAACAAGAACACGTGCAGCTACATGGCCTAACCAAGTAAACAAAAACATTCAAGTCTTACGTCGTTCAAGTCTATGGATCAGCTGTCACACTTGCGGTATATGCGTTGAGTGCTGCAGTGGCAGAATCAAGAGTTTAGCCTTTGCACATTTGGGTTAGGCACTTTTATGTTCTATCTCTGGTCAAACTCTGAACATACACAAATATAAATAGTCAAACAGACCACCAAAAACATAGGCCTAGTATATTGGAAGTATAATAGTGGAAAAGTGCATTTCACCATCAAACCTCTAAAATCGGACAAAGTCCCGCTTGTTCTCCATGTGCTCTCAGAATCTTCATTTATCCGACAGCACTTGAGGGCAGCATCGCTGTTACATTGAAGAGTATTCTTGATGTGTCCTTTAACACTTAATCAAACACCATATCATTAAATCACGCATAACAGCACATTTATAAGCTCAGACTTTATATCAAAATAGATTAGAATAAATAAAATACCTCATAGATTTAAAGGTCAGTGGAAAGTCACAGCCAGGCCCAGACACAAACCTGTAACAATATGAAGGCCTTATCTTTCCTGGACGTGCTTTTCTGTTCACAGTTAACTGCATGTAACCAAATACCAATTTGCCTCTGCAGCCACTGAAAAAACAGGCTGGATGGACCATAAATGTCTTTTCTCGGAATGATAAATCAAGTCTATCATGCAGAGGCAACTCCACATCAACCCGAATCTGAATGTACAGCTAAGGCTCTACTTCGTTTCTGTCTGTGCAAGGTTTAATAGCCTGGTAAACAATGACATCCCTTCGTGATCGTCGTAGTGAAACACTAAAAATATCTGCTGCATTTCGGCGCAATTTTGATCTACATTATATAATTATCAGGGTTTATCAATTTAGTTCAGTTAATATCTCAAAGTAGTCCCCAGTATAGCTGAATTGGCGTGGTTTAACGCTTTACTACGCTCATTTTTTTTTTTTTTACATACTTCCAAGAAGCGTTACGGAGTTATTACGAACATACTCCCAACATCTTTACGTCCGCTTTGTTGACGTCTCGCACGTACTCGTTTCGCTCCCCGAACGTCCCGGCATGCACCGCGAGGTCTGCAGCATATTATTGACAAAGAAAAAAGAGAGAGAGAGAGAGAGAGAGAGAGAAACAACGACAGGGTGGGATCAGACGCTCAGACCCTGCTGGCAGCGCTAACATTACGCGAACCCGTGCGCTGACAACAAGGTACGGTCCTCGCTCCCGGTTCCCTCCGCGACACGGCGGAGCTGCGGGGTTTGTTGTGCGGGCCGGGGCGCGGGGGGGGGGGGGGGACGCTGTCCGCCGGGACCGGGAGCCTCACCGCCCGGCTAGCGCTAGCTGAGGCTGAGCCGCGTTAGCAGCGCCGAGGCGTCAGCTTCGGCTCCAGAGCGAGAAAAATACGGTCAAACCGCGGGGGGTCAGGCGGAGGTGGACCACGGCGGGGCTGGACTCGTTCCTGACCAACCTGTTGATAACATTTACAGCCCGGACATTTACATAAAAACCTCATTCCTAGTGTCTGTTTACGCTGTCGCCCGCGATTACTCTGCAGTTTAAAGGCAGCCTACATGTACGCTCATGCACAACTCAACACGAATATAAAGTTGACTAGATGGCTTGATGTTGACGTAAAATGCCCCAGGCAGTTAAAGAAAAGACTCGACTGAGGCTCCGTTGCTGCAAATGTGACGAATACATCGAGGTTTTCTTGTGTACATGGAGGACAAAAAGTGTTGCGACACCAGGAGTCTGGTTCCCCGAGCCCGTAACCATGTAAACACACAGGCACGTGACCTGCCACATGGAGGGGACCCGGTGCTCGCCTGGTTCAGCCTAACTTGTTTAAACCCGAATGATCTCCACGAATTAAATTGTCGCCCTGCTCCTCCTTTCACTCTCACTGCATTTATCTCCTTTGGCTGAAGAAGGAATCCAAATATTGTAAAGGCTAGACCCCATTAAACCCCCGCATTCACAGTCAGATTACAGGTTCATGTTAGCGATTAAGTGTGCAGGTTGGAAGAATTTTAAGGCAGCATTTTAATGTACAGGGTGTAACCTGAATATTTTAAACTGGAGCTAAACCGATATATATCAGCCAATAGTTACTTATTACAGATATAAGAGTATCAGTATCTATGCCCTTTCAATAAAAAAAATTGCAGGACTGAAATGCCAAAGATATATTTGAGGTGGTTTAGAAACAGTGTCGGCATTACATAGTTACATTACATAGAGGTAATATACTGGTTTTATTTTTTTTAACTCTCAAATATCCATATTGGTATAAAAATCCAGCATCATTTGGGCTGTAGTTGAAATCTTGGAAGTGCATCATATGAATTTCATGTATTTGTCAATGTTAAGGTGCAAAGTAACTACAAACAACAGCTGTTGGATAAATAAATGAAAATAACAAATGCGATATTTCCTCATGAAACAAAGTTGGGAGGGGGGGAATAGAAAGTGTCACAAAATGTTAATAAGTGCCACACTAGGCCCTCTTGAGTAAATGTACTTTATTATTCATCACCCGTGTCTCTTCACAGTACCATGTCATGGCCCTGAGGCGATGACAGCGGAAAGTGCCATTTCCACCTAAAGGGAGTCGTCACAGCTTGATAGTTTGTGGAGAGAGGGGTGGGGGGCCCAGGCAGACTGTGGACGGGGAAGGGGAAGAGCTCAGCTGGAGCCAATGCAGCAGCAGCATCGACAGCCTGAGCTGGTGGAAGGAAACCTTCCCGTGTTCGTGTTCCCCACTGAGCTCATCTTCTACGCAGATGAGCAGACGTCTCACAAGCAGGTGCTCACCCTCTACAACCCCTATGAGTTCGCTCTCAAGTTTAAAGGTCAGTTGGCAGAGCAAAACACAATCCGTGTAGGTTTCCGTGTATGCTGTATTATTTCGGTTATGTACTCCAGATTATCTGAATAATCTGTGTTTTTGTCTTTTTATCAGTGCTGTGCACAGCGCCAAACAAGTACACAGTGGTGGATGCCACCGGAGCTGTCAAGCCACAGTGTTGTGTTGACATGTGAGTTTGTTTATGTGTTTAGGACTCATTATTTTCTTATGTGGTGGTAAAGCACTAAAGGACTAGATTTCTTATCTACAAGCTTGTTGTTCCCTGTGGATTCCTGTCCATGACTTGATTGTTTATTGCTCAGTATTAACTTAGGTTTGTTGGACAGTTTTGATTGTATGATTTTAGTCAGATGTTTTTGTTTATACAGCTCACTTTCCTATCTAGTCATGTAAAGAGTCTATCTAACTTTCTATGTCCACACAGAGTAATCAGACACAGAGATGTGCGGGCATGCCATTATGGGGTGTACGACAAGTTCCGACTGCAGGTGTCGGAGCAGAGTCAGCGGAAAGCTCTGGGTCGCAAAGAGGTGACTGCCACGCTCCGTCCCTCGGCATCACAGGAGCCGCCCAGCCCCCGGCCCCAAGATGAGGAACGCAGAATCAAAGAACAGTTTGCAGAAAGCGAGTTTTTTGAACAGACTGCATTTCAGACAGGTAGGAGGAAGGACTGTTGTGTGAGGTTACCACTAGATGGAGCCAAATACTCATGAACTCAAATATGGGAACTTTTTACCATTTACAGGACATGGTAGGTTACATTGCTAATTGTGGCCTATGGACATGACTATCTTTCTGTTTACTCAAAGCAGCAGGAAAGCAGTTGTGCAGTAAATCGCTGTCAGTCTGTCATTAAAAATTTAACACAAGCCAAAGCCTTATCGCATACAAGATAAAACTTGTCTTGATTTTATGTGTATGCTCTAACTGCATTTACCAATACACTAATACTGTAGTGGTGGAGTATTAACTATCCACTATCAACACTGCAGCGTGCCTAGTTATCTTATCGTCAGCTTCAATTTCATACATTGAAATGCAAGCTAAATAAGAAGTCTGACTTTTCTTTGCATGGTTTTTGATATCTTGTATCGCCAACATATCCCGTGGAAACAGCAAACCAATAATGAATCCTACCAACAAGTACTGCCTGTGTATTCAAAGCCTGATGCATTTTATTCCTCTCTGCCTCCTCCATTGTTGTCCAGAAACTATAAAAAGCACATCAGTGAGCCACACTGTTGCACTGGGTAGCATTCTCTTGCATACCATGAACATGGGCACTATATTTTCTTTTGAGTCGATCCCACATTCACTGTCCTGCTGCTGTAAATACTCACAAGAGCACAAAAATGTGCACTAGAAAATAGTCCCCAACTCATACACTATTTACTCCTGTTAAAGTAAATGTTTGCTAGAAACTACCACTGAAAATTACTTTTAAAATGAAAGTATATATTCCTGACCCATTATTACAGATTTATGTATTCAGTAGTAACCACTGGGCTAGGGGTTAAGAGCCACATTGTTGGTTTTGGTCTTTTCATGGGATTTATGGGATCCCTTGTTAACCACTCTTGAGTGATGCATCTGATCACAGTGTATGCATTGTGTGTGTGCCTGGCAGAGAGCCGCCCTGTTGCCGGAGGCCCCAGTCTTCTGACAGTGCTGCTCGGGCTGGTGTGTATGGCCGCCCTGATGCTCCCAACCATAGGGGAGCAAGAATCTACTGTGCCTGTCTACCTCCACTTAAGTGTTAACAAGAAACTTGTAGCTGCATATGTTCTCGGTAAGTAAAGAATCACGCAAGTTTATTCAATTGGCTAGGTTTGCGTTGTATGTTAAAAATCTATTTAAAATGTGAACTACCCCATTGTTGAAAGACGCGCTGTTTTGTTCTTTGTTATATTTTAGGTCTTCTTACAATGGTCATCCTACGCACATGAAGTGCGGTCAGCTGAGAGGAGGGGAAATGATTTAAAGACCAACAGAGCATTCTCACACCAGAGGCAGTACTACGCTTCAATGAGTACAGCTGACAGCAGGGGGACGGGGGTACTTATTCAAATCCCCGTTCCCTGAAAAATACATTTTAGTATACTTTTTTTTAAATCCACATTTGTGTTAATACATAAATTGACACAATACTGAACTGATGCGAATAGCGGAGACCTCTGGTGTATAGGTCAAAAACAGTGTGAGGAGCTGTCCCTGAGCAGGGCCTGTGAAGAAACATGAGGCCATTCAAAGTACCGGCCTCATATTCCCTGTCTGTATTTCTATTGCCATTATGTAACAGAATGTGGTTATCTTGGGTGTGAAGGAATCTACATGCAAACATGATACATGTATATAAAGCCATTAAAATTTTGTTATGGTATTCACCTGTAACCACCATTATATTGATGTTTTAAAGCATTTTTTTTAGTGTAGACTGTGAGGACTAAATGCAGTTATTCGCATGTATGGATACGTTATCTGAATGGGTTTTTATTTTTCCAGCAGTAAGATACTTTCACGTGTCACCAAAGGAAAGATCTTCTTATGAAGGCAAATGCTTTGTTCGTCGTGCTATAATCAATGCTCCATCAAACGTTTAATAAAGTGTCAAAACAGCCGTCTGGTATGGTGTTCATAGATCAAATCAGGTTCTTTTGTACACTATACATGTTGGGTCAGGAGGGTGTAGAGCACATAACAGGACAATAAGGCCTCTGTTGGCTTTGTAATGATGGTTACTGAAAATAATCCCACAGCATCCCTTGGGGTTGCATGTTATCAGGTTTGCCACCACCTGCGTACTATTTGGTTAAGGTTTAGGGATGTTACTATCAGCCTGTGGCCCTGAATGCAGCGTTAACCTTTTAAATCAGTGTCTTTCAGTGCTCCGGACAAGAACAATTCTTCTTAGACTAATCAAGACAGCTACACGCACATCATAAAGAAATAATTTATTTAGTCCCCATGTCCGCTACGACTGCAATCAAGCATAGGCAAGGTGTAAGCAAGCTGGGCAGATTACAGCCTTTCCATTAAAGACACACAGTATAGTATAAGATGTGCTCAATTTGTGCACTGAATGCTTCATAAATTGAGCGGGGGGATGAAAAATCTTCAAAAATATCTAGTTGCCAGCAGGGCAAGCTGACTGCCTTTTCCATTTTCTTATTTGTATGAAAAGGAAAAAGACATTCAGTTAATGAACTGCAACCACACTTCCATATAATGATTTACAAATCACTTCCTTTTGTACAAACACATTAAAAGGCTACAGAGCCATGAAGGGGTTCAGGCATTACAGCCACTGGAGCCATAACAGTTGAAAGCAAATGTAGGTGCAAAAAGTTTTACTTCCTCTCTGCTTATACACAGGCTGACACATGAGCAGATTGAGTATCCTGTGCAGAAAGCTATTTAAATAAATGTAACCACAGCAAAAACAGCAGTCTCTGTACTCACAATGTGATGGTGCCATTTTGTTTTTGCTGCACGTTCCAGCAGTCAGTTGATTTTGGCGTAAATGCAACACAGAAGGTTTTACTGGGGATAGAAACCTATCACCATCCAATTTTTAGAATACTTTTTTTTCCTTTCTATAAATAAGAACATTTCACCAGGAGGAAGAAACTGATTCATTTCTATACTCTGCTTATCTACAAAAACATCCTGACAATAACACAGGATACAGAGGAGCCTGTAGTGTTGAAAGCCCAACAGTGTCAAGTCTCATCCACAATTGACTGCTAGATGTATTAATTGCTCATACTAGACAATTAAAGTTGCAGCACCTCATGGGGAGGGGGACATTAAAATTAAAAAAAAAAAAAAAAAAAACTGAATCAACACAGTTCACAGCCTCCATAGAAATATTTGGAATATCTGCTGAAAACACAACTTCGCTTACAGTATAACAGTAAAGGGATCTCCACAGTTACACCCCAGAAGTAGTTTGATTTTCCTACAAAGAAAACTTTTGCTGGTGCCGGGCCCAATTTTAAGCCCCACAGCCAAATAACAAACTTAAAACTATGTACGACATTTGACAAGGTTAATATGTACATACTTACAAACAAAGCAGGAAAACAATAAGTTAAATATTTTCTTACAAAATTTGCAGACTGCGTACATACAAAAAGGCCTGTGGAGACCAGTTTTCCAGCACAAAAACAGGGAAATGTACACATCCAATAGTCTTTTGTTTGTCCAGTGCTCAATGTCTCTCTCCAGTGAGGGGAACTGGTAGGACAGATGTGAAGCGTAGTCACTTACGAACACAATATCACTATGAAAGCCAAGCACCATCCAAGGTCCTCTACTAGCAGCTGGCGCTCAGTGTGTTCAGTTTCACTTGGCTTACCTCTTGCACACAAAACAAACACTCATCCATGGCTTGCATTTCCTTAATTCAAACATCTAGACCCTCCTAAGCGTGGCCAAGAGAACAACTGCTCAGAAACAAACCAAATCTAGGTGATGGTGAGGTGGAGGGTCTGAGAAGGAAACTTGTTCCCCGGAGAGAGGCTTTTTGGTGCCAGTCCTTTATAGTGTCTCTTGCTATCCCATGCTCACTTTGGGGACAAATCCTGGAGGGAAGCGAAGGGGGAGTTGCTGGACGAGGAGGGCGACGCTCCCTCCATTTTGCCCGGTGAGTCTGTGGAGGAGCCGACGCTGCTGAGGCTGCCATCCAGCAAATCTGGAGAATGACTGAAAGAAAAAGTCTAGTTTAGCGTCACTGCAGGCGGTCACAACTGTGACAGACATCTGCTGTATCGTGTCTGTGGCTTCACTCTGGGGGAGAGAGCCTAAGAAAATGTGGCATTTGATTGCATTTACTCAAACATTTAAAGTATTACATTTAAATGTAACATCAATTAAAGGTTTCTATCTAATAGTTGTGTGTTAGCACTCACACTCCAAGGCAGCTAGTGTTTGTGCTCTGGCTTTATAAAAAATAAACACGACAACGTAATAGACTAGGTCCTGATATTTACTCTTGCATAATAATAAATTGCAAATTAAGTGATGCATTTTTGTCTAAAAGCATGTCATGATTGCCTGTGTATGTCATACTGAATGCAGATATTTACTGTTGGGCGAAAAATAAAAAGCAGAACATTTTGCACAGTTAAAAATATTTAAAAAGGGGATGTTGCTCAACAGTAAGAACCTCAGTACATCTAACGCACATTGGAGAGAATTTTTTCCCCATACAATTGCAATCACCAATTTGAGTCAATTACCTGAAGATTGAATGTTTTACAGAGCACGATGAACGACATTCATCATTCATTAACTTAAATCTTAAGTTCTCAAATCATTCTGAAATAACTCCCTATGACGAACAGTGGTCGTCTGGTGACTCGGGCATTCACACGAGTGTCACATTGTGATTTTGACCAGTTGTTCTGACATTTTGTTTATCCACGGTGTCTTACCAGGAACCGAGATCTGACAGGTTGGAGACATCAGAGGACAGCATGGTGGTGGTACCCTGGAAGAGCCTCTTAGGCTGGCTCTCTGTCTCCATCTCACCTGCAGAATAAAGGAACCCTGACATTTAGAAGTCTTTCCAATGTAATCTGTGGCTGATCTAGAAGGGGTGAAACAGTTGCCGTCTGGCAAGTGATACAGAAGTATTTACGGTTACTCCAACTTGCATTTTGTTTTGCAACCTTTATGTGACCAAGTCCAAAAGGGAATCAAGTGAACTCTCAGTACAGTCCGGTCCTTAATTAGAATATCTGACTCATTATGTAATAACTGTTCAACCACAGATGTGTAAAAGGCTTAAGGTTTGAAGAGTGAGGTTCATAGCCTACATGAATGTCAAACATAGATTTTGAATGTCTTTTGAATTAGATTATATACTGTAGTTACAATTACATGTAACATGCATTTACATTATACAGTGAATATTCCATTTTTGCCTTTAAACTGCAACTAATCTACACCAGATCACTTCTATCCATAAGTTAAGTCGCTCTTGTGGTAACATTTAAACAGATATGAGAATAATTATTCTCAAAGCATTTTGTGAAGCATTTAGGACTTTAAGCCATGCTGGGTACCTCACCTTTCCGTTTTATAGGGCCAAGTATGCTGGCTCTGATGCAGTTGATTGGGCTTTGACTCCGTCGGCTAAAATCATAGGAAACACACACACACACATACACTTTGTCAAACCAGTATATTTTGAAATGCAGCCACTATCAGTGGCCATCAGTTGCAAATGCACCAATAGCTAATCTGTCATTTTACGATTTGTCAGAGATAAAATGATTACAGTTTACTCAGACATATCCAAAACATTATGACAGTAAATAGTTGTAAAATGTATAGAAACTGTATTTTTTTTCTACTAAGACTGGCAAATAGAAACCCCTTTTATGCCACCAGGGAGAACTGAGTAAAATTGGAACCATCCGGTGCTACTGTGGTCTCACGGTAAACAGGGATGTTTATTTAGAACAAGAGTAAAGTAACATTGGTAGATTATGGTTATTAACTGCGGTTATTACTCGAAAGACTTGCTGCTCACCTGAAGCGTCGCGTTGGGCTGGGTATTGGGCTGGGTGTTAGACCATTGCTGCTCACAAGGATTTGTAGTGAAGGAGAAAAACACTGCTGCTCGCAAGAAAGCAAGAGAGACAGAGAAAAGATGGTAATGAAGTCAAAGATATTGTATCAACATCAAAATTTGCACATGAATAATTTTACTGGCACTTGGTAAAGGCAATGCTTTGATTATTGTTCCCGTTTTGTTAGTATATCTAGGAAGTTATTTGTAAAATTAAGGCAAAGAGAAGAAATAAAACGTAAAGTATTTGTAAACACAAGCCCTGATGTGGCTGGCAATAAAAAAAAAAAAGTTAATTTTTTGAAGCTGCAGCAAACTAAGAACCAAGTTTAGCCCAAAAGCTCAACAGAAACAGTTTGTTTTCCCATTTCTAATGAATGACTTCCTGCTGGCGGTCACACAGACTTCCCTTCATTAAACTGATTGCAAGCTGTTAGGAAAATCAGGTTACAGCAAGCCCTGAAAATGCTTGAACCATTACCTTTATCTGGTTACTCACAGTATAATCAGGTTATGTGCATGTAAACATACTGAGGTCAGATGTACCTTTTTTCCTATCCCTCTGGTTGGGGATGGGGCAGGCGACACAGGCACAAAGTCGACTCGCTTTGGTGACGAGGACGCCGACTTCTCCAAATCATTGTCACTCTAAAGAACACACAATTACACATTGGTGGCCATTTCATCTTACATCACATCTCTATGGTACTATGTAGTGAGGTAGAAAAATCCTTAAAATGGAGTGTTGGAGTATTATACTACCGACTCAGTCTGACCTTGAGAGACTGGTGGCCCTGTTAACTCCCAAAATGTTGATCTAGCATGTTTGTACTTGTCCTCTTTACAGAATTCAAAAGAGGCAAACACCGGCCCAGGGCCAAAACATGCAGTTGGAAGGTACACCAGAGATGACTTCCAGGAATTCATAGAAACAAACATATTAACAACACTGACTGGGGTTTGACAAACTGTAACGAAGAGTCACTCTTTACCAGACTAAGGCTTTCTTCCCAGGACTGGCTCATCTGCATGGCGGCTTGAACTTCCCTGTGTGTATAAAAACAGAAAAAACAAAGAATAGATTAACGTCTAATAGCATTTTACCTACAGCAAAGAAATAATTCAAGCACATCTCTTCATCCGCCAACTACATTCAGAAATGTGTAGCTTACCTCTCATGAGCAGTTTCTCTGTTCATCACGTCTACACCCTCTTCCTGCAAGAGCACACAAGAGAGTTAATGGTTATAAAGTCTTTTTTTACCAAGTAATGTTATCTTTTCGGAATTACATACACTCTTCAAACAGATTTCAAATGTACAAACTAGATATTGTTTTATGTTTTGCCATTGCAACGAGGCCCAATTCTGACTACAACCTCAATTTCATCTCAAAGGTTAAAACCAAACCAAATTTAATTTAGCCCATAGCTATAACCAGAGTAACCATTTCCTCTGTTGGAGTCTGATACTACCAATTGATCAACTCTGGAAGATCGATGGCCCTGTAAACTCCAAAAGTTGTTACTCTAGCATGTTTGTTTGGACACCATCACTCCCTATGGCTTGAGAGGGAAACAGTGGTCTGACATGCTCCTTTTCAACATGAAACCTCTCCAGACACGTGGAGAACGGCAGCACCCTCTCTTACTTGTTTGATCTGATGAAGTCTGGTGCTGGGGACGCGAATGGGTGACGAAGGGACCTGCGAAGGAAAGGATGTGCGCGGAGAGGAGAACAATCAGCACTGAATAACTCAAGACACTAATTACTGGACTAACCATGTGTTTAATAAAGTATTGTACCATGTTGGGCCTGTTGACAACTGTAGTGCTATTTCTCCGGCTACGCAGGACCTCTCTCTGGAACACTTGGGAGTTATCACTGGAATGACAAAGCCACAGACACAACATATGTCATGTGTTTTCTACCCATGAGGTCAGTGTAATGTAGTCACTTCGATGTGCATGAAAAAGGACAAAACACATGCAGTAAATTATTGTAACTAGATCATATTGCAGAACCTTAAGCCATTTATCATGGGTGCACTGTTGGATCTCCTCAAGTGTCCATCGCTCTGAACTAACGACGATGGGATTTCCAGATCCAGCTCCATCTTTTCTGGTGGCAACACTCCTGAAGTGTTCATGTCGCTGGCTAACGGTGCCTTTCACCAATTCATGAACTTAAAATGGCTGACGGGCTCGGCGGCGTTACATTGTCGCTCTCCGAACTTCGCTAACTTCACATGTTTTCAACGACACATCAAGCAGAGAGACAAACTGTGTAACGCGGTGCAGTCGCCCCGCAACACCCCGCAACACCCCGCAGGGCCCTGTCGCCTGAGCCACTCCGGCGCTGAAGCAACTTAACGCGGGATATTAACCGTAACACCGATCTCTCTATAGTTCTTCACATCACAGCTACAGGTTCAGACACACGTGGCCTGCGCTGACGTTTGGGCCCGGTCACCGACGGTCCCGGTGGATGGAGATCATACCCCCGGCTACATGCCGCACAATGGCCGGTAACAGAGAGCTGCCGGGGCGGAGCGGCGGCGGGGACGAGCCGGACACCGCCTGCTGTTAGCGGCCGTTAGCCGGAGCCCAACCGCTGCCACAGCCTCTCGGCGAGCAAAATAAACGTTCGCCGCGGGCGACGTTAATGTAACGCGAAGTGAAGAGTTTTCTCCCGACGCGAGCAGACCTCCGGGCTGGTGTCGGCGAGCCGGGCTGGTACTTGTTGCGGGCTAACAGGCTAGGTTAGCACGGCCGCTACCGTCCAGAGGCCGGGTCTCCATCCCTCTGAACGTCCCCGTCCTCCGTCCGCCTGCTCGCTGCCGCGGCTCTCAGGCAGGGCGCACCGTGTCTGCCGTAAATATCGCACGCTCTACAATTTTGATGTTGTTGTTTTTTTGTTTTTTTTTTCTCCTGCAGGTCGCCGCCGAGGATGAAGCAGATCCCAGGTGACCACCACACCGGAGCTAGCTGCTAGCGCCGCACTTCACGCCCCTTTTAACGTCACCAGAGCCGACCAATCAAAAGGCTCCATTTCACCGGCGAGCTGCGGCCTCCTGGTCCTGGTCCTGGACCTGGTCCGGGTACTGGTCCGGGTCCGGGAACTGGTCCTGGGTAAACTCTGACAGGAACACCGCCTGCGATGTGTCGGTGTGAAGATGTCTCATCACACCTCAGAGGAGTGAAACATGTAATAATAGTTTTTGTTTTTACCTGCCTCTCCTGGAGGCGCGAGTGTTGGCACTCCTCTGTTCCTGTTGTCATACCGGCTGCAAATAACTGCGTGTTAATGTTAATTATCACCAAGCAAACGCAAGAATTGATTAAGCTTTGACCTGTAAATGTTTAGTGTTTTCATTAACAATATTAATGAATAAACTGATTTAGGGACTGAAATTAAAAATTGTTATCCCTGATTGAAGTTTTCTTGATTTGCAAATCAGGCTATATTTGTATAAAATAATCTAGAAAATACAGGGAGTGCTTTCGAATGAGCTCACATAATAATTAGACACATGAAAAGTCCAGTGTGAGAAAAATATAAATAAATAATAATAAATAAATTATCACAGACCTACTGTGCAGACATATACTAAATCACTTTATACTTTTTGTGGGGAAGTAATTTATCTGCATCACCACTACATTGCCCAGTATTTTCACCATTGTTTGGCCGGAAATTATTTCAACAGTATTTCAATTTAGTATTTTTCAGTATTTGGTGTATATTGTATGAAAAGCTATGTAGTAGAATCCACTAGTCACAGAAGGGGTGTGAACATTTAATGGCAGCTGATGCAAAATTCTGTTTACAGCGATGGCACCACTGAATAAGAGTGTTTTATATAGTAGCAATAAAAAATAAAAAATAAAAATAGTTCAATTGAGTGTGATTCAATGACAGGTAGATACAGATTTCAAACATATGATTGAATAAGTTTAAGCATCAATTGAACATTTACACATCTGTAAACTATACATATTTTCCAGCATAAAAAAGGATCTCTGTATTTTATGTTACACAAAGAAATTGGAAGCATGGAAGCTTTAAGATTAAGATTTCATTAACACTCATAAATAAGAGGATATTTCATCTTCAGCATACACGTGTTTAATTAGGGACAGCAGTTAACATCTGTGTTACTTGTCTACAGAATGTATCGTAAGGAAATCTTACCACACAGCAAAGCACAGTACCAAAGAAAAGTGCGTTGTCCCAAAATATACATGCAGATTTCAAGAAAATGTAACATCCTCTTTAAGAGTGCCCGTAAAACAGCTACTGATAGTTCCAGGTAAACGCACAATTACAATAAAAGAAATATTTTATTAAATAGGAGTTTGTCAAATCTTATTCTAGCACAACGATTGATATTGTACTTTGAGCTAGCAGCTCTGAATAAATTACTCAATTGCTTAAAAAAATAATCAGTGTGGGGGCAATGAAGCATTATATAGTAATTTCAGGTGAAGGCTCCATGTTGTGTAACCCAGATGAGGTTCTATCAAGGCAATCAATTTTCTCAAAAGTTCGATCTATTGTGTGTGTGGTGGCTAAAACAGGCAATGCAACTGTCAGGATTACCGCTCCATCGGTGTATCCACAGGGACCCTGAGCAGGCTGAGTATTTTATGACACAAATATGAAGTAAAAAGATATAAAAGCAAAAGACATAACATTAAAAATTGTTACGAACTGCTCTTCATGCCTTGTACTTCTCCTTCCCTGTTTCACTTATGACGCAGATATGCTGAAACAGAAACAGATCAATAGATTATTAGTATGCTGCATATTGTTGAATGATAAATCTGTTTAGGAGGCCCTGACCTGAGGGGGTGTACTACCAAGCAAGTGCGACATCGCCAGGCTTTTTTTTTTTGCGTTAGCTGGCTCAACAAACCCTAAGTGCAGATAACGGGTATCACGATTGTGTAGATTGAATATGATCTGTGATAAATAGCAATAATTTAATCTGTTTTCTAATCGGTGTTCTATGAGCTGTGGTACCAGCAGTGTAAAATCTGGACCAGGCATTAAAACATAATGTTTTGTAGTTGCTGAGCCTTTCTTCCATACAGTAAAAGCCATTATTTTACTGTACGGAGATATTCTTTTTATTTTTTATTTATTTAGTCAGGAAAGTCAATGCTGTATGAAATGTAAAGTTTGAAAAAACATGAAGCAAACGAAATAACAAAAAATCAACAACGTGCTGCTGTAATTAAACAGCTTCATTCAGTGACATTACTCACGCGAACTTAGCAAATTTACATATGTAACGTATTCTCTCAGCGGAGAATCTACATCGCTCACAGAGAATATAGTCAGGAAAATAATTACTGAAAGGGTCGATTTTAAGCCGAAATTCTGATCATAACCTGCTCCAGAGCAGGTTAGGTTTGCACAATAAGTTACCATGGTGATCTAGCCCATTAATCTCACTTCTTAGTACAGCCCTCTGGTCAGACCTAACAAGCACACAGGTACAAACTGTGTTTACATGGTTTTATGTGACATTATGTTTCTCTAATGATCTCAAATACTTACATTTAGATCTCTAAAGTACTCGTTGTAGTCTAGTGCGTATCCCACCACAAATTTGTCAGGGACCTCGAATCCTACAACTGAAAGAAACAGTTGAATAAATCAGTTACTTGTATTTGTAGTAGTAAACTGAAATGAAGATATGCTAAGCCTCGTTCAAAAACACACTTTGTGGCAACTTTACTGTGTAACATCCAGTAAATTATACCAACTATAAACTTTGCAGAAAAGTCTGCTAAAAAACATGAATTGTATTGAACTCACAGTCCGGTCGGTAGCCAACACTTCTTGGTGTTCTCTTCACCAACAAACTGAGGACAAAAAACAGGTTGATGGCTGATGAAACAATCATAATAAACATAAGAGTCTGAAACACAGCCTTTCAGTGAAAACCATTGCTATATGTTGTTATGAAATGTTCAGAGAAACATGATCACGATTCTACAAGATAGAGTAGGCTGTACCCGAAAGAAAGGATCCAATTACCTTGCTACTTTAACCATTTTGGGATTGTACTGTTTGAGGAGTTGCAATAAAGTCTTCATTGTCTTCCCTGTGTCGATAATATCCTTTAAACACAGCATGTGAAAAGCTCATATTAGTGGTCTTGGAATAGAAAACTGTGTACTTTGCTGAGAAGAAAACATTGGTACATACCTCCACAATCAAGACATTCTGTGTAAAAAGAAAAGAATAATTGTTTTACTGAAAAACAGTGAACTGGATACATTTGATCTTAGTATGTAATTGAACTCAAAAGGAAAGTGACATGACTGTAACGCTCAGCTATCTGTGGCCTTTCATCACATAGTTGCACAGGAAACAATCATTGCATCAGTGAAAAGCTCTTAGTAAGAAACTAAGAGAGCCAATGAAAGTGGTGGGGAGTGGAACATGGAAGGGATTCCTACCCAAAACACTATTAGTTTATTATTGGCAGCTGACTGGGAAACAGATTTGTGTTTCCTAGTCCTAGTTAATCACGTGATCTGTATTTTCTGTCTGGAAAAAAAGTCCCAAACATATGACTAACCCATTATATGAAAGCATTGGCTTTGCTCAAGCGTAACGCAGTCATCAGTGAGTGCTTATCAGTTCATTAAAAAATGTCTTTTTATGTTGAAAATAGCAGCACCCTAAGATACGATATAATGGACAACAAGAGCAGTCAACATTACATTTTTTATTTCAAGTTAATTTAACGTTAAATTAATATTATCATTAATAATAATATTGATCACAGTGTCAACAATTTTGTTATAATCATGCTGCCCATACTTCTTACCTTGCCTGTCAATGTAGACAGGTCATCTCCTCCAATTACTTTGATTTCCCCTGTCGACTGGTCGTTCTGTGAGGACAAAAAGGAAGTGGACATGTTGTAGACTTCACATTATATGTTGTACAGGTGCAGAAAGTCAAGCAATACGACTAAAGAACATGGTGGTTGATTTAAAAAAACAGCTTAATTTGTTGCATATTATATTATTTTATATATTAGTTGTATGCGCTTCAAAATGTACAAATCCAGTAAACAATGACATACATGAAATGTGATTTACCTGTCTGGTTTAACTGAAACTTTTCTCAAATAAAGCTCGGTTTCCACTGTTTGAGAAGTGAATAGCACACTTAATGAACATCATCTTGTTGTGCTCTCTTCTGCAAATCTGTGCCACCAGCACCTTGCATGGTAGCTTGATGCCATCGGTGTATGGGTGTGTGTGTCAATGGATTAATGAAAGGCAAATTGCCCTCTGGATAAAAGCACTATGTAAATGCAGCTATTTATCTCGATTCACTTAACACCTAATATTCAAATTATGGTAGTGATGGAAATGCACATTAATGTAGTAACGTGTATTAACTAACATTTTCTTTTGTCGATTTTCTGGAAATTCAACAATAATTTGTACTACATTTGAATGGAAACTTGGTTGTTGAAACCTAGCACATCTGCTGAACGCATTTCCTTCCTTATACAAGGCAGATTTGTGACTATTTTTAATGCACTGCATGGCTCGCGGGTATGTGTCCTCGTGCGCATTGACAAGACGCAAATAAAATGGAGAAACGCTTGTAAAAACATTGCTCTAGAGGGCATTTGACAGTGGTCAAAGGGGGTACCTTTAAGCATTCAAACCTGTAAATCTTTTACATAAAACTAAAAATAAATTGATAGATTACACAGTAGCTCTTGAGGCGGATGAAGTCCACTGTCATTGGAATGGAGCGGTCACTGTTCCTGTTCAGGGCCTTGATGTAGTCCAGCAGGTCAGCAAAGAACTTGTAACCCCCTTTGAGCACACAGAGGGCCACGATGTGGTGCCCCCCCATTTCCTTCATGATCTCTCTGGCCAGTCTCTCTGTCCTGAGGCCACGTGGGAGAGGGAGAGAGAGAGAGAGAGAGAGAGAGAGAGAGAGAGAGGATAGTCAGCTCAGTTTTCTGCTACAGTCAGCAGTAGTTACCATTTCCTTTCTGTTTGTGTCAGCAGAGAGAGCGGTCATTTCTAAAGCACTTCCAAGTATAATATAGATTTAACAGAAAAGACCAAATAACCCAAAGGTTATCTGCAGTCAAAAATCATCGAAATATGAAATACTCAAGACATTTGATGTATCTTGTCTTGAAAATTAATATTTTTTTCAAGCTACTGGAAAGACCACTTACTCATCATCATCTTATAAAATATTAAATGGTGTCTGACTTTGTTTATTGTTAAGATTAGATATAAAAAATATACTGAACAACTTGGAATTCCAAAGGACTTTTGTTAAGATTAATCAACCAATCATTCAGACAACCCACCTTTGAGCTGACCCTGAGAAATTCATCCCAATTTCACAATCCTACTGCAAGCCCCAAAAAATGTGGCAACCCACCTGTCCAAGATGAGTCCATGTGGGATGTAGACCCTCTCCAGGTCAGTGGCATAATGTTTTGGTATGCAGAAAAGGTCCAGGTCATACCCCTGCTCTTCATCACTGATCTGAAATGAAACATGACACAAAGGGGTTAAAAAAATCTCAGGGGTATTACCTAACATGGGACACGGGGCATTCATCTGATACAGGGCAGTACGAGAGGAAGGAGATGAAGTCAGTGGTGGTCTACTTTCCCACCAACTCCCTCCATATATTTTACTGCCTCAACAGTTTTTCTGCCACAAAACACAAACTCAGAGGACAATGCCTGATTCTGTACAGTTTAGTCAGCAGCAGAGACTTGTCGGTGGTGGTAATGACTACCATAGCCACCATTCTTAGAAGAGGAATCTTTCCCTTTTCGCCATCATTAAAATGTCTGCAAATTCTTCCCTTTGCCGCTACTTAAGGTTTCCTCTTAGTAAACATGTGCGTATAGCAAGATTTGGCAACTGAGACGTCTTTCCAGAAATTAAATATTATACTTATTGTATAAATGGTTGTCAGTATTTCTTATATTTTGTAAATTGTAATTTGTAAAATGTCCTGCTCCAGCTTAAACTGCAGGCCACATTAACCCAGACAACATAACTGATATCATGTGACAGCTGGGAAGCTGGTTCTGAGCCCGAGGTGGTGTGGGAATGATGTGAGTGACCAGAAGCACACTCACAGTATTTATAACAGTGCAGAATGTGGATCCTCCCAGGTCAACAAAACCTCATTGCTTTACCGAACACTGGATTGCAAAGCGCCCTTTCTCACATTAAATGAGATTGAACTAGAATAAAGCCCGTCCCCATATGCCCCCAAAAAAAGGAACACATTGTCCATCTGTTTGGGCTCCACCCTTTCAACGCCAAATAATAATGACTGATACTGAGCAGATGTCCTCGTGGTAACATGATCTAAAGGAGTATGTTCCACTGTTACTAGCAGGCTTGTTTCCAGTGATTTAAAGAACGAAGTTGGCTAGTAAAACATGAAAAACAACCCAATTCTTGGTTATTAGTCGCAACATCTGAACGCCCCTCTATTGACCTCAAACAAAGTCCATGTTTGGCAACCCTGCACCCTGCAGCTAATTGCATTTGAAATGAGACACAGCAGACAGGATCGTCCGCTGTCTTCAAATGCTGTTTGTGCGGCATAATGAAGCTAAATGCGCATTTAGCTTCATTATAGTTTCAGCAGGGTCTGCCAGTCTGCTGGCCAGACTCCAACACGAGAAAAAACACTGGCTTCCAAATGCATGAAATGTCCTGGAAAATAAAGCACGACGGTTATTCATTTACTCATTCCTGTACAGAGGCCATCGTAGTCCTATCGGAAGCCTTGTCAACTTATCTATGACCCCTATTACTGAACTTGAGTTCACACAGATTGTGAACTTGCAACTGCAATTGATATTATATGCTGGACTCCTCCTGATTGCATATTAATCTTGTTGTTGTTTTGAAAATGACATTAGATTTATAACTGGAGACATGAGCTTTTGAACGGATTTAAAGTAGCTGGGCATGTGGCAAAAGGCAATCGTATGTATCTTCAGCCAGTTGTGCACACAAACATCTGGCCCTGCACTGTTCTTCATAAGGCACACTGGCACAGCGCGCGGTCAAACACGCCCCCTTGTTTGCAGCTCGTGCGCTCCTGCCTGCGGGAGTGGATCAGTGAATAATAATAATCGTGTAATTATTTCAGTGAAAGCTGTGACGTGCAGCCCGACGCGGAGAGCCCCGCGCTTCATCGGCTCTGAACGCGTCCACCCAACGGCGCCCCGTGCGTCAAGTAGCGTGGGGAGCGCGTGTCTGTGACAGCGTCCCGAGGCGCAGGCCACGCTACGCGCCGCATTGTCTACCGCCAACCGTGTTGCCAAGGTGAGCGAACACGCCACACGGGCACCCAACGGGCCACGGTGGGTCGGGGGTCCTGAGCCAACGCGGTGGCGGCCGTGAACAGCGTGTTGTTCCACCGTGGAGGGGGGGGGGGGAGTAACGGTGGAGGTAACGACCTCCAGACTCTTCTTCTTCTTTTTCCTCCGGCTGTTGGAGGGGGGCGAGACTTACCACAACACACGGGTTGGGTGTCGCCATGTCCGCGTCGGTCCCCGCCATTCCGTTTTCCGTGGTCTGCCGCCGTCTTCGGTTTGAGGAGACGCTGGACGTGTCGTCAGAGCTGTTGCCGCGGACTCTTCACCCTTGTGACAGCAGACACATGGACGCGGACAGCTCCGTCGCTCCGGGAGGCTCCGTCTGTTTCCGGGCCGCGGTTCGTCTGCGGCTCCGCTGCCGGGCACGCGGTGACGCAACGGCGCGGCGGGCCAATCAGAGCAGCGGGAACCGGCTCGAGCGCGCGGGTGCACGAGCGGAGGAGCGCCGGGACAACTCGTACAGGCTAAGCTAACTAAAGGCAGTAAAACTGAAGTAAAACACAGGTTTAAATCAATACACCTCGTTATTATCATTATCACTTGTATTGGTACTGATGTGGATACAAAGACATTGTTTAGCAGCACCCGCAGGCCTGACTCCTGCCGTGAAGTGTGCAACTCATGAGCGTGACCGGTTTACCTTTTTAGGGCAATATGAGCATCACGCCATAGCATATTTATAATGAACTTCATAAGCAAATGGGCTTCAGGATTTCCCCTATTCATGGCATTATAGAGAATGCTTGAAAATGCCATCTAGGCCTTCATATTGGGACGTGTTTACAGAATCAAGCAATTGATGAAATAAAATATACAGATGTTTAAAAATGTGCGTTTTAATGCACGTGGGATGGGCTTGCACGTGGGGGAATCATATTTCTAAAGGTCCTGGGTAAGTTACTGACATAATAATGTTATTCACGGTCAACTACCTTTGCCATTAGAGGGGAACCACACCCTTAAAGAATTATTTTGAAAATTAAAGTGATGACCTACAACCAGAGACAAACGCCTTTTTAAAGATTTAAAGAGATGATGTGAGACTCCATAGACTCACTGAAGTTTTGAGGTTACATTCAGACATTATTTTACCACTTCTGCCAGTATTATCGGGGTAATACTTGTTCTATTATTATTTTATATATATTATATATGTATGTATATCTAGTGTGTCTATGTGAAAATACATTTACCTTTCTGTTGCTAGTTTAATTGGCAGTGGTACTCTAAAGTTGCAGTTTGACTGATGTCCCTCTGCACAGGTGTTGCATCATTTCCCATTAGAGCAAGACAGTACATACATTTCTTGTTGTATAGTTAGTATGTAGTATTGAATTGGCACACAGCATAACACATTAAAAATTAGATGTACAGTACTGTAATAATCTATGTGAATTCTGTATCATATATTATTTATTATTATTATTGTCTAAATAATATTTTTTAAGGAAGAATAATATTATAGCTCTAGTAAATCTGTAGGTTTACCAAAGAAAGCAATGTCCCATATTAATGATACCCTAAAAATCATACTTGTTCATGTAAGGTTTACATTTAAATAAATGCACAAATGTATCCATACAAAGTACTTCAAAGGCAGAAGGAATGCTCCAGGTGGGAGCATGTCAGGCCTTACTGTGGATGTAGAGCGTACAACTAGCTGCATAGTCTGACTTCATGACATTACAGTGAGTGTGACATTCCTCACTCTTAACAATCTTCACCTTTAACACCCTGTAACCAGTCACGAATACTGCTTTGTGTTTTGAGCGTCCTATGAACAACGCTTTCAAATGAAAGACTCAATTCACTCATTAAATGTGTAAAATAAAATCTTTTCTATTTCCAATCATTCATGGATACATTTGTAGAGATACAAGTAACAGTACATCAAACAAAGTCAAGTCAACTCTTCTAAAGAGCTCTACTTTGCCCTTTAGCAGCCAAATAAAAAAAAGCCACCTTTAACAGTGGGAAAATCCAAGTGCATGCTGGCAAAACTTCGAGACTGTCTGAAATCCAGATATTCAAAATTACTCATGATGATAATGCAGTAGCAAAATATTACATATTAAGAAAGAAAGGCTAACATCAAAAGAGTTTTAAGACATGATTACAGAAACAAAGTAATCAAACTGCACAACTTGATAGAGAGACTAGTAACAAACAGACCCCTCTTAAAAGTGAGTCCTTTAGAAGCTACGGAAGAGCAAGAATGTATCGATTTCAGCAAGTGTGGGTCATGTAATCTGTGGGGACATGGGCAGTGAGTGACAATCAAAAGATCAGTCCATCAGCTCTTATTCACGGCAATAATACACGTTTGTCTCAGGGAAAGATTAGCCATGGCTTTTCATGATCCTGCAGCAGTCCAGTGCTCTGCAGAGTACCACCAGTCTGTGAAAAGCTCATCGAGCACACTCAAAGCAGGGTCTCAGGGTCAAAGACGACTGGTGAACATTGGGATATCATGTCCTTTTACTGGAAGAAACCATTTGAAGGACTCGTGGGAGCTTGTACACCACGACTTTGTGAGTAGGCTAAGACTTAGTACAAAAAAATATCTCTCCCTCGTCTTTGAGTTCTTCTGTTTTCACCCCACGTCATGTCCATCAGGCCAACCTGTAAGAACGGCATCAAACAGGAAATCTTTAAACTCCATTAATTGCAATGCCACTGCTGCTATGGGAAAACACTGAAACTTCAGGTTTGACATCAGTTAGTTTTTGTGCGCAACAAACATAACCACTTATAACGGACCTAGTTGCCATTCACTTGCGTTGATGGTGTTCCTCCGTGGTCAATTGCTGCCCTCTCTCTACTGCGATTCTCTCGTTCCTCATCTTCCTCATCCCTCTCCTCATTGCCACTATGGTTCTTACAGTATAATCTAGAAAGTAAGAAAAAAAAAAACACACATACACAGGAGGACATGTAAGTAACAAAATACAGTAACAGCCATTATTGGTTTTTCTGCAGAGCGCTAGGATGCGGGCAACGCAATACACATTCCTGCTGATAGATTCACGCTAGTCCACTGATCAACAGCTGGCGGTGGGAATGCTAAAAAAAGGCTTTGAAAATGTTTCATGAGGAAGGCCTCAGAGATATAACTCAATGAATTTTGTTGAATAACACTGCATCTAAACTATTTACAAGAAAACTGCTTAGTGCACCTTTATTCTCACTCTCATGCTTAGTTGTGATGGAATACAAATCATTCTGACAAAAGGAGTCTCTGGATGACTTTGTGATCCAGCCTACAGTGGTTTTCTTCAGGTGTGCAAGTTAAACTTAATCTATTGTATACAATACACGTTCGATAATGACATTCAAGGAGTAATAATAAACAAAGTCTCATTACTGTAATTACATAGAGAAAATCTCCATGCATAAAATGCGTAATACAATAATATAGTCAAATGATGTAGATCTGGTTGTGAAGCGAAAGTGCAGAACTGAAAATGTGTTTATCTGTAGAAGCTGCTCTCACTTGTAGATGCCACGCGCCATGTTTTCAATGTACTTGGCTTTGTCCTGCAGGCCGCAGTGGTAGTGGTAGGTCTTCACACATGCCTTGATTTCACACCCAATGGTGGCACCCAACTGAGTGCAGAGTGTGCATTTCTTGAAAAACAACAAAGCCAAAATTATAAATTTTTTGGTCAAAACTATTAGAAGTTTTAAAACTCTTTCAAAATGTTTTTTAGTTCGACAAATCTTCCCACCATTCTTTTCCCCCTCTTGATTTCCTGGATGACTGTTTTCACGTCAAAATTTCCAAATTCAGCCCGTGATGTAGTGGTCAGCTGCACCGTGCCTGATGAAAAAAGCTGGAAGGGATCATAGATCACAGAAAGATGCAAGTGGTAGTACTGTAAATGCACATTTGCAGCATAAATGTTCCTACACACAACAATCTTACCATGCACTTGTAGTGTGCTGCCACTTTTTTGGAGTTATCGGTATGAAGCATTCCCCTTGTTTCATTCTCTTCATCACCGGCGTGACAAAAGCCACAGCGCTGGCCGCCATCTGCCGGGCTGGCCCGAAGGGGTGACCTGTCCCGCTAGAACACACAGAGCGATACTCAAAAATACAAGCCACGTACAGCGAACGGACCGTTCAAATAAATGTTGCGGATTGCATTTGTGAACAGACGTTTCATGTTGCCTTACGTGGGAGGACCTCTCCTCATCTGCGGCCTGTGAGGAGGTGGAGCGGGTATCTTCTGATTGGCCGCGAGATCCGACCTTGCCTCTCACCTTCTCAAACCTTCCTCTGCCCCTACTTTGTGGAGGCGATGAGTCTGAATCATTGGCCACGGCTCCCTCTTCATCTAAAGTATTACAATTTCTCATTACAACACATTTCACATTGACATCTAAATAGACAAGCATCACCTTAAAAATATTATGGTTAAGTACATTACAAACAACTCAAATTGATGGGATTTCAGTGTTGTTACTTGTGTTGAAATTGAAAGGGAAAAAAGGCACCCAGCTGTAAATCCAATCATCCATGTAGCGTAGTGGTATACCAGATGTTAAAGCTTACTTTACCTTGAATGCCATCCTGAGAAGCATCCCGGTGTTTGCGACAGTAAACACTATGTTCAGGAGCAAAATAAATGTATTTTAATTTAATGAAAAATATCTTTATTTATTGTAGAACATACTGAAGGCAAAGTGTCTTACAGGTAAATCCCTTGCGAAGGATTCTCTTTGATCTGCGCTTTGTCCTTCAAAGCGCAATAATAGTGATACGTCCTCCGGCACGTCTTCACGTCACAGCCGATAGTAGCACCCGGTCGGTGACATGAAGAACACATCTGACGAGAAAAGAAACAGACCATAATGTTTCAGAAAAACAGCAAAGGACGTGCAGTTCCACAACCTTTGATGTTCATTCAAAATAGCTGACAATTAGCAATGTGATTTGTCAATTAGTAATGTGAAATGGGATTTTACGATGTGGGTCTGAATAATAATTTCTCTCCAAAGACCACGGGTCCCCTGACAGACACAACTGTCTGAAAGGCCATATGCAAATATCATGAAACAATCATCCCTGTGGGGAAAATTGGATTTGTTGCAGGAGAAAAACAAATTAAATTCGGCAGGGAAGACAGCGCACAACAGGATTATACAGGTAAAAGCAAAATATTAATAGGCTGTAAAATAAAATGAAAACATTTTTAATAGTATGCATAGAGACATTACCCATATTTATCATTATTTATCATTTGGTAACATCACTCTTCAATATAGATTTCACTACAAAAAACGTGTATGTAGGTCGAAGGGGATGAAGTAAAAAACATATTTAAGTATATGATTTAAACATTGGACAGAGGTATGCATATAAATAAACACTGTATTTAACCATTCAACCATTTACAGAATAGTATAACAGTTTTGTATGCCATGGCATGAGCTAGAGCCAGAAATACTACAAAAAGTAACTAAAAATATAAAGTTTGAAATTCACATACATGAAAAAACAGAGTGCAGCTCAGTCTTACAGACGGCTGCAGTGCTGAGACTCAGTGTTTGACATACACATACACACTGGCAATGTTCAAACAGTTCTACGTCTCATCTTCTTACATAACCTGTTCAGTCCACATGACAATATCTCATAGGAACACATCACATCACCACATCAATTATCACAGCGCCACTCGCTAAGAGAAAGGGTGTATAAAATAAGTCAACCAGCCCGCTCGTCTTTGCTCATTTAAATAAAAACAATCAAGCACAAATCAACTAAATGGAAATTGAAACTACAAAGTTGTTACAGCACGTTTCACAACACAATCACAACATGAAGTAAAAAAAAATTTAAGAAAAGGTAATCCTGCATACTGTGTGCGCCTGAGTTTACGACTGGAATTCCGACTTAAATGACCGTTCCATTGCACTTTTCTGTGTCGGAGGTCATTTTTTTCCGAGTTCAGAGTACAATGGATTGCTGCATTATAACACTCCTTCTCCACTCCTCTGTCATTAATGCTACCCTGAGAAGGAACGTGGGTACTTACCAATTTATTTCCCCTCTTGATCTCCTTTTTCACATCCTCAATGGAAAATCCTCCAATGTTTTCGCTGTCTGAGTGAGATGTGACCAGGGCAGAGGAGAAAAGCTGCATAGGACATTTGTAGAAAATATGAATTGTTTGTGCAGCCTTTTGATATGATGATAATGATGAACAATATTCTGCATCTCTACTGCTGATGCAAAATTTTCCACAGTACAGTCAGGCTTAACATAGATTTAATGTGGGATATTAAAATCCTGCATTTTCTCTTTTTTATTTTGCCACATTTTTTGAATGGCATGCCAGAGGCTGTAGAGCAATGTTTAGATCATTTACGGGGGATAAATCACTTACTTCGGCTAAACAAATTTAGCTTAGTTTTTTCTTTCTCCAATTTTTGCTTTATGAAATGCAGAAAAAAAAAGATTTTTTGGGCTGAACTGTTCACTATTGTGCACATGTGACACGGGTTGCAAGTAAGCATGACTTTGTCTGGAAGGATCACAGGCTGAAAAGGTTGAGAACAATGTGCTCTCCTCACCATGCACTTATGGTGGGCTGCCACCTTCTGGCTGTCAGACACTATCAGCTGCCCGCACTCCTTGTCCCGGTTGGTTCTGCAGAAGGCACATTTAGGCAGCCGCGCCGCAGCTCCTTTCCTCTGTCCTGACATGACCAAAGGCTTCTTTGTTTTCCCAAGTTTCTATTGAAAAAATAGATAATAAAGAAAACACCACAAATTTGTGAAGGTGAGACCAACAAGGTCACTTTGCATTACACAGGCCGGTAGATCATTTTAAATAGTTTTATCATAGCAAAGCCACTTCCGTCAATCATCCAGTAACACTGCCTTGCCACATCCTAAATATGCTTATAACAGCTTTCATACAAATTGATGTATTTGTCATACATCAAGCTCATAACTGAGTCAAAGACTTCTAAATAGAGTATGTAGGTGATGAAGTGAATGATGACTAAACATATTAGCAGTAAGGTAATATGATACCAGAGATTTGAGTCAGTAGTAGTTGCCAAACATCCCTCACAGATTCAGTTATTGAAGAGTAAACCATGTTCTGGAAATCAACTTCTTTTACCAACGAAATGTGAGTATTGTGAAATAATGAATAAAACCCTTTGGAAAGGAGCCATTCCAAACTCCTTCCCAGAAACAGTGGGAAACAAAACTTTGACTCAACTACTACTGCAAGTAACTCCAAAACAGAGCAACGAAAGTCACAAAAGAGGAGGCCTGCGTCCTAGAAACACCAGCCTCTGATGGATCACACATGGGGCCCACACATTTGTTGCAGAACTACAGACTGACACTTTCTCAACGTCTGGTCCTAGTTAATTTTCGGTTGACTGTGCTGCGGAGAGTTTCTGAGGGCCTGTAGTATGAATTTGTGAATGCTAAACGAGCTGACCAATGCCTGATTTTTTGTGAGATCCTGTTTATGTCTGAGGAGGGTAATCAATAACGTTGTTTACGGTACGGTTTTTAAATTTAGCCGCTGCAGACAATATCGGCACAACACAGGCTGCCAATTGACGACATTCACCAGTCATCCCAGATCTAAATCAGATTACACTGGAACAGAAAGGGAGATCTGGACTCTGAACGTGGAGGACCAGGTCTGATGCAACCCATTTTACCTTACACATAGGGTCTACTTTTAATAACAGACGACCCCCCCCCCCCCATCAGTAGTTTTTCTGCAAATGATGCAACATGTTTCCCATTTTGCGTACACAGTCTGTTCCAATATTCTACCAATTCCCCTCAGGTCCAACTAGCAACAATCCCAATCTCTAAAATAAACATTTTTCAGTGGAAATTTGCTATTTTAGACTGTATTGCCTGTTGTGATAAGCATTGAAGACATACACATTACCAGGAGCTGGGATGATTCAATTCACATTGTTGTTCATTTTCAGCTGCATTTTAATCAAGCCTTTTAGATGTGTAATAATTAACATTTTCTTGAAAATCAAGCAAGGTTGGCTGCAAACCCATGACTGTATTCTTCAGAGTAGATCAAACCTCCAAAATGTGTGCTGTCATATGCAGGGATAGTGTGTTTGATGTTGCCCATAATGCGCTGCAGGCGCCACAAATACGTTAAAACATGAGGATGATAAAGATCCACTGAATCCTTAACAGTCCACAAACGAAAGTGGGTGTTTAAAAAAAAATAAAAATCACAATAGCGGTGAGCTGCGACGCCTTGATAGAGCCATTACAGCCATGATAGCAGGGCCACGATTTCACTGCGGCGGCTCAGCAGCGGCGGAGCCAGCGTGCGAACACACAACACTGTCCATGTAAATATCACCAAATATCTTCTGTTTCCACCTCTGCCCTTCGCCGAAATGCTCTCCCATCACAGCCCCGCGCTACATGGCCATGTCGAGGTCGACGTGCGACGAGAGCGGGTGAAACACAAAAAGTGCCTCAAATTTCTCTCACAAAGTTTTGAATTAAAGGGGGTGTGTGTCTCTTTCTCCAGCAAACTGGCTATAAGTGAAAACAAATTTCCACTATGAACATCTCGACGCCCCGAAATCTCTCCCAGGGCCTTTTTCATGAAGGGAAATAAAGGTCGGTGGTAGGAAAATGTGACACTTGGACACTGTGTTTCTGCTGGTAGCCGAATAACTGCGAATATTTCCCTTTAAATGTGGGAAATTATCATGACAGGCGCGGGTCTTCGCAAACCGTTTCGAAGTAAAGAGCGCCATACGTGATGTCTCCCTGTGAAAGGCGAGCAGCTCCGCTCGGACGGCAGCGGCACGGCCCGAGACGACAATAGGCCAGGAAGCACAGCGGCTGGCCCCCGGCCGCGGCCCCGCGGCCCCCGTCTTACCTGCCGGGATTATCTTATCGCGCCGAGACGGTGGAGAAGATGGGAAAGTGTTGCGAGCGGTGGCTGTGTTTCTTTCCGTCCTTCAGAAGTGATCGTGAGCTTTTCGCACTAGCATCAAGCCAGCTGCAGCGTGCCAGGCGGCAGGACTTCCGGGTGGGCCTTTCAGAGTAAAAGACCCGCGGACGGACCCGCGCTGCGGTGTTTCAACCGTGAAAAGGTGCAGGAGGTCAGAGCACGTAGGAAACGAAAGGGCTTTACAAGAACACCTCATCAAACTGACTTAAATATCAATATCCCAAAAAGCAGGTATAACCTAAGGGCTCGCCGTGTTTTATGTTGGTTCGTCGTAGCGAAGAGGTTTGACAAACACTCGTGTCATGTCAGATTTTAATTAAAATAAGAGTTGTTAAAGCTAATTTGAGGTCTATTTGTCAGAAAAACTAAGAAGTATTCCATGTGTTATTTTGTCAGAAAATCAGGGGCGGTTAGCTGTATTTTTTGGGGTAACCTGTTTAATTGCAGATTTGTAATAAATGTTAAAAATGTGTTATACGTGTTATGAATTGGTTATAAATGTTACAAATGTACGCCACTTTAGTACAATATCAGATAATGCAAAATTAAGCAATAACTAATCTTACAGCCCTGTCTTGGAGGGACGCTTAAGGTAATTGTTTTTATTGTGCTCATATGGTGCATATTCATAAAATAAGGGTTGCAATTAAGCTTCCATGTATGGTCTTCTGTCTGATTTGTACTTGACTTAGAAGGTAGATGTGCAATGCACAGAGAGTGTTGTAGTCAATATGGGCCCAACAGCTAGCCGGGCATCGCCAGACTAATTCACAAATGCATATTAGTCTGGAACCTCTCAGTTCATTTTCGATTTACAAGGGGTGTTATCAACGGGCGAAAACAACCAGTCAGAGCAATGAAGCGCAGTCCTGTCGGACGGTATGTTTTGTCAGAAGTTCGGCAAATGCATATTTCTTACCAACATAAAGTTTAAGTGCAGTTGTTTGTTCTTCTTCTAGAGAAAATTTACCGTCCAGACCGTTTAATACTGCCGCTGTAGCCAGCCAGGGAACTCTCCACTTTTGCAGCAGCCATCTTGGTTATTTACAAAGATGCCTGAACATCGCTCCTCTTTGTCAGTCAACATTTTAAACCCGCCTCATACAAGATAAACGGTTGTGATTGGCTCGGCCAGATACCTGTACCAACAAAATCAGTTTGAATGGGAGAGGAGCCAAACGTATCTGCCAGAGCAAATAAAACATGAGCTTGCAGATTCGTTTGGTTCCCAGGCTACCCAACAGCAACCCAACAGGTTGAATCCGGCCATTGACTAAATTGGAAAATAAATATTATTTTATTATGGCATTTTTTTAATATAAAGTAATTAGCAGGGGAACTACGGTTGATCCTTGTGGAACACCTTTATCGACAATTTTAGACTTGAGTTGAAGCCTTTGGCAATAACAGTTTGAACTATCTGTAAGAAGATTTGTCAAAACGTGTTGGGATCAATGGTATTAAAAACCTTGGACAGATGTGAAAAGTGTGCAGTACAATGTTGCTTTCTATTAAGCGAGTCAACGATAACATCCAGAATGTCAGTGACAGCATTGTTATTATCATTATTCTTGCATTGTTTTTACTTTTCAGTCACCTTACATTAAGCACTTTACATTAGCACTACCTCCATTATCATATACTCTGTTGTAGTGACAGCTCTCTGTAGTAGTTCTGGTGGACTGTCACTTCACTGCTGTGTTTTTATTGTTGTGTTATTGTTTTATAATCTTATGTGTGGTGTTTTGTACATACCGTAGTTGCTAACAACCATAAACCACCACAAGTGACACAGTTTCAGTCATACTTGTAAAATTAGCTAAATAAAAAAAACAACTGATAGTATTTATTAGTAAGGTTGATACCACTGTTGTGGGTGGTTTCATAACCAACATGTCAGTTTAAACCACAAGGCCCACGTTGAGATCAGAGAAGCTAAAACTTGAGAGGAGGATGCATTGGGTTTGTAAGGCTATCTATCTATCTATCTATCTATCTATCTATCTATCTATCTATCTATCTATTTAAATGTCAAAGAGGACAAAAGAGACCAGTCTACTCTTAACAATTTATGTTTTATCCTAAGTTTTTTTTTTTTTAAGAAAAAGAATGCCCTCATCTTCTGGTTAAACTTGTGTCGTTAAATATTGATAAATATATTTGCTTTACATCAAATATATCCAGTTAAACATATGTTTTATTTGAGGATATTTTTTCACTGCAGATACCAAAAAGCTAATAGGCATAAATATTCTCTTGAGTTTTACAGATGACACTACCTTTTAATTCTACGATTGTTGATAAAAGTTAAAACCCTTTCACAGAACAAGATAAAGGGCCGTCTCAAAGCAGAAATACTTGAGAACTACATTTCTCCGCCCCATCTTTTTTCTCGAGAATTCAGATGCGCTCGGTTACATCCGCCGGGCGGCCCGGCGGGGCGGGGGGCGTCCCGCGCGGCCTCTAGCCTGTCCGCCCACGCGGAAACTGCGAGCCCAGAAACGCGCGCCCCTGCAGCCGAGAGGGAGTTCCCACATGTCGGCCGCGGCCGACGCGATTGGCTGAAGCCGAGTGGCAGTCATTTTGTAAAGCAAAACATGCCCGCCCAGCGTGGCCGGGATGAGGAGAGGACGGGAGTTTGAGCAGAAGAGAACAGGGAAATGAAGTTGTCCGACGGGCCGGCCCAGCGACTCTCTCTCTACAACCAGGCAGCCAGCAAGTTAGGTGACAGGCGGTCACGAGCCGACAGATTTACATGAAATATCACAGCGATGAAGGTCGTCCGTCGGAGCAACTTGTAGCTGCCATTGGTTCACGCCAGACCGCTGCGGCCGCAGATCTCAGATAACGTTACAGACATTTTTAAAGTATCGTGACGGCGAGGAGAGGGGGGAAAGAAAAAAAAAAAAAAAGTGGAGACGAGCTGCTAGCCCGAGCGCTAACCTTTAGCTGCCGAGCCTCCTTCAGCCTCAGCGCCAGAGTTCAGTCGGTGAGTGTTGACAGCCCGGACTCGGTGTCCCCGCGGCGGGTTTTGTGTGTGTTTTCCGCGGTCCTCCCTGTCCTCCCTGTCCTCGCTCCGCCGCTCAGTTTGCTCGTCTCTTGCTCCAGCTAACTAGGTCACAGCTCAACTTTGCTGCTGGACGTCGCTGCGGCGTTGACATTGTTAACGTCTTTACTCTCCCGTTATGTCCTCGTCTCGGCTACAAACTTGGAGTTTTTTTACTCTGCTGGGCTCAACGTGAACTTGGACAAACTAACGATTTCGGGCAGACACGCCGTGGAAGTGTTTCTTTGGCGCTAATGTGCCCGCATTATCTTTGAAAACTAACTAATGTCACGTTAGCAACGTTAGCTCGCTGTTCGTGTTGTTCTGGCCTGTAAAAGTGTAACTCAGTAGTCGACTTTTGAGTGTCGATTTTCAGACAGACCGTATTACTAACTAAGTTTATCCTTGCTCTCTTCAGGTGAGAGCTTTTCAGCCATTTCCTGATGCAAAGAGGTACAGGAAGTTGAATTGCTTTAATTGCAAATCATAGTTATTTGAAACAGTGTTTTATTTCTTCAGAGAGTTGGGCTTGGATTACCAGTCTTCCGCCATGCCTTTTCCTTTTGGGAAGTCTCAGAAGAGTCCAGCTGAAATAGTGAGGAGTTTGAAGGAGAATGTGGCATATATGGAAAAGCTGGATGCTGGCGACAGCAAAAAGTGTGAAAAGGTCAGCAGTGGCTTTTCTTCTGACCGTCTCATATCTGAAATTTGGCTCTTATTCTTAACACCCACTGATGGTGTTAGACAGTAACTGTTTCTCCAAAATTAAGGTTGCAGAGGAGGCGTCCAAAAACCTGGCTTCACTGAAGGAAATACTTAGTGGAACAGGTGACAAGGAGCCTCAGACCGAAGCAGTGGCCCAGCTTGCACAAGAGCTGTACAACACCAACCTCCTCATTGCTCTCATTGCAAACCTGCAGAGGATTGATTTTGAGGTGGGGAAAGTGTACTTATTTCTGGAATGACTTTCTATGTGTGTAAAAAGTATCGATCACTCTGTGTAGATGCCAAATCATCAGTGGGAGTGTGTATGCCTGATTTGAACATCTATGCCCAAAGCAAAAATGTCTCTGCATATCATCAACACTCAGTTAGCCATTCATCCGTCTGAGTGCTTTTTCTTTTTTTTCTAAAACACAGGGGAAGAAGGATGTGGTTCATTTGTTCAGCAATATTGTGAGACGTCAGATTGGCACTCGTACACCGACTGTTGAATACATCTCTACACACCCACAGATCCTCTTCATGCTTCTGAAAGGGTACGTTCATCTTCTCAGGCTGCAGGAACTCAGTATTTGATACATGTGTGGTGTGAATGCTTTATATGTACAGTTACATAAGGCAAGTCCATACTTGTAAACTGTAACCAAATTATTATGATGTTGTTTCCTTCTTTAAACGTTAATAGTAAAATGACCTTCCCTCAACATGCCTCGTGATTTTTTACATTACCCAGTATGTGTTTCAACAACTCCCAGAAGAACAAGCGTCAACTTGTTGCATTCACCTGTGGGTTACACATGTAGATGATGAGAGTGATACTAGAGTGCTGGTTTTACAGCTCTAAAAATGGAGTCATCCTGCCATCCTGAAGAGCAACATGTCTTGCAGCTGTAAACCGTAATGCATTATGGTCAACTGAGCCTGCTCTTTGTGGATCAAATGTTCTCTTTGCCAATTGCCACTTCTGGAGTGGATTTTTGCTGCTATGTTTTTTAACTTTGTCTCAAAATGTCATGTCTATAAAGAGAACCGTTCAGTTAGAGATAGACTTCAAAGCCTGACATTTAACATTGACGTGTTAGATGATTCTTCTGCTAATAAATTCCCTTGTTGCTGCATGACGAGTCCTCTACTTTTGGCCAGCTATCTTCAGGAACATACCTCATCATGGAAAATTAGGCCTAGAAATTAATGTTCATCAGTACAAATACAAATTTAATGCCAGATTAATAGTGTTAGAAGTGTTTAGGGTGTATTTTCTGATAAGTGACTTGATTATTTGCAGTTTTTGCTTGTGCTACATTTACAATGTTTGCTTCATAACTGCATTATGTTGAATTCTGATAATCCAAATGACTTGACCTGGACCTGACATGTATTAATCTGTACAGATATGAGAGTGCAGAAGTGGCTCTGAACTGTGGAATGATGCTGAGAGAGTGCCTGCGTCACGAGCCTTTGGCAAGGACGGTGCTCTTCTCTGAAGACTTCTACTGCTTCTTCCGTTACGTGGAGCTCTCAACCTTTGACATCGCCTCAGACGCTTTCGCCTCATTCAAAGTACGCCTCCATATTTTCTTTCTGTTTCCAGCATCTACATACTTCTTATCTAATATCTTGCACTCTACTGTTCCCTCTCAGGATCTCCTCACAAGACACAAGATTATGTGTGCAGATTTCCTGGAAAACAATTATGACAGGGTGAGCTTTCCAGTGTGGATTTTGATCTTTAAATTGAAGGAATGCTCATGTCGTTCCTAACATACTTTTAAAATGTCAATCAGGTATTTACAGAGTACGAGAAGCTCCTGCATTCTGAAAACTATGTCACCAAACGACAGTCTCTGAAGGTAAAAGCTCCGCTGCTCTGTCAAATCAAAATCACTGTTAAACATTTCTTCCATTCACCTTCATTTAATTATATACTATTTTTCAGCTCCTTGGGGAACTTCTCCTGGATAGACACAACTTCACTGTCATGACAAAATACATCAGTCGGGCAGAGAACTTGAAGCTGATGATGAACATGCTAAGAGACAACAGCCGAAACATCCAGTTTGAAGCTTTCCACGTCTTCAAGGTGTGCACATAAATCATGTATAATCAACAATACAACAATCTACTGTTTAATAATTCTAGTTGTACTGTGAAATGCTACCCATCTTTTTTGGAAGAAATACATTTATTTGGAAGAATAATCTCTCTCTGTATTTCTCTCCTTTTTTTTAAAAGGTATTCGTTGCAAACCCCAACAAGACTCAGCCCGTGCTGGACATACTGCTGAAGAACCAGACCAAACTCGTGGAGTTCCTGAGCCACTTCCAGACCGACAGATCCGAGGATGAGCAGTTCTGTGATGAGAAGAACTATCTGATCAAGCAGATCCGGGACCTGAAGAGGCCCACCGCACCAGAGGAAGCTTAAGGTGGCCAGGACGACTGCTCCATCAGGTGGTAGATGTATAGGTGGTGGCTGGAGCTACAGAGGGCTAAGAGAGAGTCTAAAAGACATGCTTCATTAAGATTTAATATTAACTACAAAATATAGGAAAAAAGTAAAGATTACTTCCTTCACTTTCTGTTTTTTAGTGTGGATGTGGAGGTGATTTCCATCCAGCAACCTGAGTGGGCCAAGAACTGTTATTTAAACCATAGTGCTTCTTCTAGTGATAATGAAATGCATTTAGTCCATTCTTGTAATGTTGGACCTTAAACTGTTACCCTTCCACATACTTTGTTGCTGGCAGAGACTTAGAATGACAGAAACGTAACCCCATTCACAGCCAACATGCGCTCTGAGGTGTTTTTGAAAGTCTTTCTCAGAAATGTGTCTATATTTTAGAGATTGAAAAGCTGAAGAGAAGTAAATATATTATTTTTCTAATGCCTCTTCGTGGTGAACAGTTTAAAACATACAGTAACTCTTCTCTCTGAACATTGTTTAGTCTAACTAATTGCATAGCTTTGGGTTTTTGCCTTATTGTAAGTGTTGTGCAGGAACTTACATGATCTTTATAAATACGGCTTTGGCAGAGTGACATGTGGATCATATCGGCCTGGTCAGCACATAGTAATTTTTGGTGATTAATGTGTAGTTATTAGGCCTTCGGTTGCATGTGTGAGGTTACAGAGGTCAGAAATGGTCTTGCAGTGCTGTACTTTCCAATGCATTAGCTGGCACAGGAAGAGAAAATCAAAACCATAGAGGAATCAATTTATTGTGCTGTGATTTTGAGGCTGCGCTCAGCAAGGCTGACATGACTGAAATAGAAACAAGGCATCAGATAATGCTGCAGGGTGCCAGCCTTCCATTCACCGCTAACATGGACAGCCAGGATATACCAATTGATCTCACTGGGAGCACTCCATTCACCCCACATACTGTGCCCAGATAGCAATGATTCATTTAAAACAATGATTTAACTAACAATTATTTCATGAGGTTTTAAACTACTTGATGTACATTTCTCCTTTACAGTATAAGCACTGCATAACACAAGAAATAATATTGCAGTTTACACAGAGGTGTTGCTCATAAGGATCCATCATGAGTATGTTACACTGTAAATTATTATATTCATATGAGTGTGATGTGTTATTTAAAATTACTTGACATGTCAAAGAGATTTCATTAGGGATTGCTTTGATTTTCCTCATTTCCTTTTCATTTGACACATACTGAACATCTCCTGCACTAGATTTGAGGATTGGGCAGACTGTAGGTGATGGAAATTTTTATTTGACTGGAACATTTTGTTAAAAGCAACTGGATCACATTGATGTCATGTAAACAGTAACTCCCATTCATACAGGTAGTTACTTGAACACCAAAGAATATAAAAACAACAGAGGGTGGCGGATGCTAAAACACATACATGGGATTTTAGATGTTTTATCTTTTCTGATTATGATTATAATAATACATTTGAATAGAGTACACTGTAACATGCCTGTGATGCATCAGAAAGCACGTCCTATCAGATAATAACCACATGCACTGTTAAAACAAGAATGAGTTTGTTTTGGATGATGAGCACTGAATTTATTGAGTTCCTCACATGCATCACTGATCAGTTATATTTCTTTAAAAAGACTTCTGTTGAAATAATTGCCTTACTTGTCATTAAAATGGCATATTAGGGATTTCAAGTAATATGTTGTCTGTGCGCACAGTTTTGTAGTATATACCTCATGGGATTTGAGTTTGCAAATGCTGTGTTCTCTTTCCTTTCCTTCCTAGACAAGATATTTTATTTGACAGTTTAAAATACACAACAGTGGTTTGTATGCTTGCCTAAACTTGATATACATGTTCAAAGTTGAACAGGGACTGCGACCTGGTTTTCACAATGGAAAACTAGATTTTTAAACTGAAATATTTCATTGGGTGGTGCCCCACAAACGTTAATTCATAATGAATTGCAGTGTGGTACCTTGTAATGAACGTTGCCTTATTTAAAGACATTTAATGGAATCGTAATGATTATGTAAAATTCCAGACCTCTTAATTTGTTTTTAAACCAAAGTCAATATGAAAAGGGTAGAAATGTACATTTCAAGTCCCAAATGCATTACTAGTTGATTTCTCAGATCCACATCTAGTGCAGTGTAGGTTTATCACCATGCTCCATTGTGATCCTGTGAGTGTAAATATATTTTTAATAGAGATCAATAGACTACACTCAGTAATTTTTCAGTTGTGGTTAATTGGCTTTTCTTTTTTTTTTTTTAAATCACTATTTGGTTCTCTACACCAGATAGTCACAAGGTCAGCATTCAGGACCTTTAAGGATCCGTATAATAATTTGGGGAATCTGCTGTGAATGTGGTACATTATGCACAAATAGACTGAAGTCCTGTACAGAGTGCACTGTACTCAGTTTATGAAAGAAAGTTTGTCTGAGCGTGTGTTTGAGTTTCTTAAAAAATCCCAAGGGTGATCAACTTTTCAACTCATTTGTGAATATTTATTGTGAAACAGAATTTTCCTTAACCATATTAAATGCATTGGCCTTAACCCACATAGACAGAAGTCATTATTAACATCTCTATGACCAAAATCAAACTTCCAGCTTGCTGACAAACTGAAGTTACATGACAGGCTGTCCTCTGTAATAATAGTCACAATTATTGGACTATTATGTAACAAAATGACATGCCTTTTAAGAGAAATAAGCCAAAATTCTTTATTCAAATTGAGTGTTTAAATGTGCATACAAACTTTCTTGAAATTTGAGTCCAGTCTTGGCGTGCACTTTGGGAAGGACATGCTGCACACAGTCATCCCATCAGAGGGAGCTGTTGGCAACTATTGGCACCTTGTATTAGTTTTACAAACAAAGCATTTCATGTTTCTATAACCCTACCTCTAATTATGACTATAAAAATCACTGGCAATATTATGTAGACATCAACACAAATTCCTTATGATCATATATTTCATGATTTAGAGTTTTCTGTTTAAATATTTTGTGCTTTACTTTTTTACTTTGTTGCCTTCTTTTTTTCCTTCTCTTTCCAAACTGAATATTTTCTTTATTTACCATGGGAGCGAATTATGTGTACATAACTTTATAAAAGGATAAAAGTGTGAAAGCATTCATGAAAATAAAACATTATGGCAATTTATTTTTGTGTGGCCTCAACTGTTAAGTTGACTGACATCTTGCTGACATTCCTGTTAGTTTTTTTGCACATGTTTAGGCAAGACAACCCCTTAATCAATTTAACTGGTACATGTAGTTTGATGACCTCACATAATTACCAGCATACGTCCACCTAAAACCGAGGTCTAATCAGCCAGAAGAAGTGACACACTTGTGTAAGTGTGCAGTGTCCCAAGTGTCTCCACTGATCTCTGTCCAGTTTCACTCCAGACAGTGAAAAAGAACGATCCTGTGCAAGCTACGCAAACTCCTTTGGTGTAACTATCGCCTAGTGCTGAATTAGTAGTTGATCTACAGGATAATTGTTTTTGTGAACAGTTTTAAGTCATTTATCAAGTAAAACGTTCACATGGTGGTTATTCAGAGGATTTGAATATTGTTGAGCATGGAAGGTCCTTCTTGACGGTGATATATGTAACAATAGTTTTAGCTTAAAGGTCCTCTTTAGTTTTGGGTTAGTTGGAGAAAAACAATTTGAAAACATCACCGTGGGCTCTGGGAAATTCTGGTGGACTTGAAAATGAATCCAATAATTGAAAGAAACTGATGAAAATCATTGTTGCAGACCTACCGTGGCCTGCAAATTCACTGCAAAATGTGGATAATTCAATAAACTGCTTAGATAGCTCCACAGTCAGTGTTGTAGCGTCACTGAAATTTGGTCGACATAGTTACTTTTTTCTGAGTATAAGCAATTTAAAGACTCAAATGTAATGTGACCTACGGTGTTGACAGTGAGTGGATGGATATTTGCTGAACTTGTACACACTGCAATGTAGTTTTATCTCCAGACTCATCACTCTGGACAAAGTCAGTCGCCGCTTACATCTTGTCAAACTCATTTATCCAGTGGTGCAAAGGGAATATTGCTAAAAATAACCCCTCCTCCCAGTGTGGAGCAGTAGTCAGCCCAGTTCAAAACACTGGGACACATTCCATCCTACCAGGAGGTCTCCAACATGAGGCCTCTTCTATAGGCTGGCGCTCTATTGTCTATGTGGAGATCAATTATACTTCCTGCAAACTCACTAAACCCCCCCAAGATAAATACATAAATTAAATAAATAAAAGAATCACTGACACCCAACAGATAAAACCTTTTTTTTTTACATTTTTTTTAAAAATGTAACAGCTAAATTCATAAGGCAAAATGGCCGTCCGTCCATTAACTAACCCTAGTTTTTTCACTCAGATACGCTCAAAATGCGGCCCACAGTTCACAGTGTTCCTCCGTCCCGTCACTGGCAGGCTTCATGAGCCCGCACGCACTTTTTTCCTTTCCACTGAACCCCAACCGAGCCCATCCTATAGAGGCAGAGGAAAGGCGGCATGGGAAAGTAGGTTAAAGTTCAACCGGGGAAGAAGGCAACGCCGCTCTCCCGTTTCCCACAGTGGAGGAAGTGCCACCATGTTCCCGAGAGCCTCCGCGCCTCCCGGCCGGGGGCTGCCCCGGGATCCCCCAGCGCGCCCCGCCGCTGCAGAAACACAGCTTACCGGCTGATATTTGTCCGCGCGGGACGGCGGAAGGGACGAGCTCCTGCGGACCGGAGGAGAAGCCCGCGTGGGGGCAGGGTTTCCAGGGGTTAAAGGTCACAAGCCTCCTGGGTTTCTTTGACCAGCGAAGCGCCGAGTGGATGAGCGGGACGTGTTCACACAAGTATCCGCTGCGCAGGCTGAGGGAGCAGGAGAAGGTTTCTGGGGTGTGGAGGTGGAGGTGGAGGAGGGAGAGAGATGCCTCACCAGAAGAAACAGTCAACATTTGATGCCGAAACAAGGAAAAAAAAAAGAGAGGAACAACATGTTTGTGAGGGGGTTTGAGGGCGACATCCGCAGAGAGCGCGTCGCCTGCGCTCCTCTCCCCACCCCCACAAAGAGAAAAACAACACACACACACACAAAAAAAAAGATGCTCCCGCAATTTCACGCATGGCAGAACTTTTTGTCTGTGCAAAAGGGTGGCAGAGAGGGCTGCGGAGGGTACAACATCTGCGGGACGAGGCACGCAGCGCCGCCGGGGCTCCGGTGCCTGGTGGGCAGCGGTCCGCTCAGCAGAGTGAACCTCAGCTCAAAGGTAGGCAGGCTGTCCGGGGCTCTTCCTCCTCAGTCCCTCACACACCCACGCACGTGCTCGTTTCGGAGCGATGCAAGTGTTTGTTCGAACAATGGGAGAAGTTTTAATAGTCTGAAAAGTGTTGTAGTTCTGCTTGTTTGGGTCTCATCGTGCTGCCGATTCGTTTAAAGGAAGATGGGAAGCATGCTCAACACTCACCTTTTGCACCAATCTAAATGTATACAATGGCTTTTTTTTTTTTTTTTTTTTTTGTTTAAGGGAGACTGACTTGGAATAGTTTAATTGGATGTGTTTTGTTCCTCGGGAGTCACGATAGGTTGATTTTGTTCATCAAAAGTTGACTTGCTCCTGTCTTTGTTAGGCGCATCCAGGCTCTGTTTTAATAATCCGCAGAGAGTTACAACTAATCCACGCGCTGTGCACCAGCTGCTGGTGGGTGCGTGCGTTACCTAGCTGAGTGCACGCGGATGTGATTTCCATCGAGGTGCATTTTTTTTTAATTGACGGGAATCGACATCATCGCATCACAGGACGCTGTTGGCGCCACTTTCTTAAAGCTGCACACGGGGCGCCCCTCTGAGCCCACTGCAGCCCAGCTAGGTCTTCTCCAGGCAGAGATGCGAGTTTATAGGAGGGAGAAAAAAAAAAATCCAATGTTGTAACTTTTTGGCGCCCGTGTTCGTGAAGATGGAGCCTCCTGAGTGGAAAGTCCCACCTCGTGCGTGCTCCTCTCACAGCCTCCAGACACGCAGTGTGCAGTGAGAGCACGGCCAGTGTGTAGAAGTGATGACTGTTGCACACAGCGACGAGATGAGATGAAGAGACACGTTCTGATTAATCGAAATTGACCATATTCAGCACGTGAGTAAGAAACTATCATCAACAAGGGAATTATATTTTCCCACGTTGTTTTCAAGCTCTTGATGTAAACGTTCAGTGGTGGAAAGTAACAAAGTGCATTGCTGCAAGTAGGCCAACTAAGCAGACCCTTTTCAGGTACTTGTATTTAACCTTTTTTCTTCTCCTTTATACTCCTACTTCACTATATTTCAGAGAGAATTTTTTTTTTTTTACTCCTCTACATTTATCAGACAATTTTAATCAAATGATATAATACAACATTATAACACTCTTTACACTGTAAAGGGCCATTCGGCATGATGTTAACTTTTCTTTTGGCATGTTAAATACATTTTACTTGTACACAAGTAACAATGAATGCAGGAGTTTTCCACGTGATGGAGTATTTCCACATGGTAGGACCATTGACTACTTTTACTTAACTTCTTCCACCACTGTCAGATTTAAATCCAGCATAGGTCAATGTAGCTGTGGTGCTGAACATGCTTTTTTTGGGGGGGGGGGGGGTGTCATCCATAGAGCCCTGTAAAAGACGCATTAGAAGGTATTTGTTTCATTTGAAATTAAATTAAACATTTTCGAAGTCTTTGAGTTGTAGGATCCGTTTAAATGTTTGTCTTAATTTGTCACTATCGATCTATGTTGTTCAGTTTCAGATGGTCCAGACTGGAAGTGTCTTGCCTGGAGCAGTTGGAAGTAATCCAGCACACCAACCTCCCCTGCCTGTCTTATGGCCCTCCAGCTAAGGTGCATCTAGTGTAGTTAGTGAAGTAGTTCAGTATCTACTGCCCTAGTTGCTCCTTCTGGCTGGAGGACAGAAATATTTTTCACTACATTTGCCCAGAAAACTTGAACACTGATATTTTGTATTTCTGTAACTTGTACATTTAACATTTGAAAATCTTGTGTTACATAAACAGGAAGGTGAATAGGTTGCTGTCAGAGTGTATCACATTTATCGGTGCGTTTGTGCACAAGTCTTTCCCTCAGACATCTTTTAGTGACTTTCTGACTCTTGAGCTGAACATGTTGTCGACTTTGCAGTTCCAAAGTGCTCACAGTGCAGGTAGTACACACTGATCTACTGCAGTTTGTGCACTTCAGGTACTGCTGGTCACCTTCCCTCATCCATCAGCCTGTTTACGCTCGAAGGTGGAACTCTGGTGGGTTTTACAGCGAGTTTTGTTGGTTTGCTCTCAGCTTCTGCCAGTCTGTGCTGTGCAAATCCATGCAAAGCTCTCTGTTTCTCAGACACGCAGCCAATGGAAGAGGTATGGGCTTTGTTTTTGGTTGTTCCAACCTTTGATGAACACTTGAAAGACTAAAAATCATATTCACTGGAGGCACCAGAGAGCAGCTGTTGTTTTTTTTTCCTCCTGATGACATCAGGTTAGACTCTACAGGCATCTTAACATTAAGTTTCTTTATCATTGCTCTTTGTCTCGCTGTTTTCAGGTGGATGACTTCACAATTTCAATACTTGACAAAATGAAAGAAATTGCACAGTATCCATCTGCAATCCGCCAGATGTTGTGAGCAGTTACACATTCATTATGTTGTACTTATTTATGCAGAAACACAGAGAAATAGTTACGATAGATGTGCTTTTGTTTGGCCTTATGGGCTTGGATAACTGCACAGAGGATGAGTTGAACATGTCTGCCTCTCTGCTGTCATGCTGACTGAACACTAGGTGGCGCCATTTCAACTTTATTGGCTCTCTGGAGCTGAGTGGACGTAAAATAACTGTCAACTCAAGATGAGGAGGAGGAGAAGATGAAGAAATGTTGTTAAATAAATGGTGAAAAAATGTAATAAATTAGATCTATGTAAATATTAAAGATAACAGGAGACTTTTAATGTTCATTCTCCCTCGGTTTGTGCAGGCATCTGAGTGTCCCGCTTGCTTTCTGTACGTTTCCTACATGTGGTCGAATAATAAAAGCTCATTTCCAGCTCACACCCCGCGCTCGTGTGTCCATTTTTAACTGAAATACACGTGCGTCTCCTGGCAGCATTAAGCGCCTCCGCTGTGCGAATAGTAAACCCTACAGGTACTGTGCCCCTAATGGCATCCTCTAACCTACAGCACCATTCATCTTACACGACAGCAGCCCGTGCACCGCATGAACCCCCCCCCCCCCCCCCCCTCCATACATCTCCGCTCCTGCAGACTCGCATCACCACTTTAACCCGAGAGGAGCGATCTCTGGCGCGCGCATTTTTTTTTTTTTTTTTTTTCGGGGTGGTGGGGGGGGTGAGCGCGTGCATGTACCCGGGGCTCGTTCTTCCGTGCAGCCAGCCGAGAGTCAGTGCCGCAAGTGAGGAGCGACTCATAAGTTGTCGGCGCCGGAGCGGCTTCACCCAGAGGCTCCAGCGAGCAGCGTCCCAGGCGGAGAGCGCAGAGAGAGAGAGAGAGAGAGGGGGAGAGCGGAAGGATGCTGATCCGCGCTGCGCCCGGAGCCGCGGCCTCACCTCGTCGGCGCGAACGCGGGATCCTCCTGTAACTTTTCACGTGTTGAAGTTTGTCTCAGCCTCGCTCCGCTCCGTGCCGCCCGGTTCGGCGAGGCGCCGCTCCTCGCTCCGCCATGCTCGCTCCGCCAGCGCACCGTGCGCTCTTCCTGTGCGCCTTCCTGCAGCTGTTCTCGCTGCCCGGCGGACAGGTGCCGAACTGCCAGGAGGTGCGCGCAGAGTTTTACTCCCTGCACCCGGGCTCCAAGTGGGTCCCCGAGAACCCGGTCTCAGGTAACTGCCATCGGCTTCAAGCTTGTTCATGTAAAGCTCCACTTTTTTTTTTTTTGTTTTTTTTTTTTACGCGCGTGATGTACTGTGACGGCCTCCCCTCGGAGTGGCTGCACTTCTGGGGGCTAACGCAGATTTTTTTTTCCCTGCAATTTCAGCTCTGACTGCAAACACTCAGATTCATCCCACTGTTTGGTTTCAGAGGACATTACCATTAGAACAACTCTCTAACGCCATCGAGCCTTTTTTTTTAACTCCCTGTTTCAAGGCTCCTGACAGTGAGAGCCAACCCACACACACGCTCTCCATCCCTCTGCCTGAACATTTACCAACCTGCTCTGAAAACCTGCTCTGACCACGTTAAGTAGATTGTTAAAAAAATGCAGGTTGAATTATATAAACCACCATGTAACTGGTAAATAACAAGCTTACAGAATCGATTTTCTCCAATATTGATCCAAACATGGAGCAAAGTAACCTTTCCAGAAACCTACCTTTGATTCGGTCAGTGCTTTTGAGAACAGGAAGCAGGTTTGATCTTTATGCAGGGGTTTGTCGCGTTGGTTTGAATCTTCTGCTTAGTTTGAGGATGTTTTTGTTGCGTAGATGATGGACTGCACACAAAGAAAAAGATCAGCACTCTTCCTTTATGAGAGTTGATTAACAGTCATGTTGAGGCTGCTCTCTTGGCAGCTTTTCCTCAGCCACATTGTCACTGAATATAGATTAGTGGTGTGATATGAATTGATACCACCCTGGGAAAAAAAAAAGTGTGATTATCCAATCTGGATAATTATTGTTCCCTGGAGCTCAAATGTCACTGACTCTGCCTCTGATGAGGATGGAAAACGTGCCTTGAGAAAAAGTGACTTGACTTTTGAGATGTGAGGAAAAACACACTGAGCTATTATGGGGAAATAGGTCTTTGCGGGATAGAGGAACGACCTGAATCCCCCCCACCCCCATCGTGTTTTTGAGGAACACAGCATGTTGGTGTACCGCCGGAGCCTGTTGCATGCATTCTGATTCAGTATGTAAACGGAGATGCCTCTCATGTGGCTGAGTCACAGCCAGCTGCAAATGTTAATTGGGTGTTTTAGTGTCACGTCAGCACAGGCAAGTGCCCCAGGTTAACTGTTTTCACTCCATTCGCAGCATGTTATTCTCACCACACTCCTCGCTCCCACCGAATTCCAAGAGGCTTACCAAATAATACCAAATGTTCTGTGAACATGAAAGCGTGTGACAAATCACAAAATGCTTCAAATCAAACAGCAGGATAGATCTGCAACACACTTTGAAGCATATTTTGTGATGCTCCCTCTACCCCGTCTTAATCTCCCATCTGTGGGCGCATGCAGCTCCGACCACTGAGCCCCGAATTTCCCCATGCATCCATCTTTAATCACACACTTCCACCTAGGCGATCAAGTATTTTATCTGCCAGCCAAAGGGTAGTAGCAGGCCAAAAGAAATATTTAGCCTCCCCTAAATCTGAGGCAGAGCGGCCCAGCTGTCTGTGCACCTTTGCTGAAGAATCAGTCTGTGCTTGACACCCTGCACACCAGGCAGCTTAAAACCATCGCTTACACTGGAAATCAATTCACCAGTCAGCCGAAGGACAATCCATCCTGCCCAGTTAAGAGGCAGTTTGGTTTACACTCTCCCATGATGCCCATGGCTACTCGTCTGTAGATTAATTGCTGGTTTTATTAAGTGAGCTGGTTGTGCAGTAAGTGACTGATGATAAAGCACTCAGTTCTTACATGTGCAGCAAATGCTAGTCCACAGCTCGTGATAATTGTTTTATCATCTTGATACTCTATGATGTTTCCTAATTTTATGAATAGCTTATAAACATGATTTTGAAATGATGGCTTTTAAAGTCCACTAAATAAATTGATGCATTACTTGTGTTTTGAGTCTCAGAGACCCCTGATGTAAAACCTGGTTAAAGACAATGAATATTAATATTCCCTATATCTGTGATTGGTGTTGTACTTTTTACACGCTCTATCCTTCCAAATCCCAAATAAATCCATTTGAATTTCTGTTTTAGGCGTTTTATAACAGCTTTTCCATAAGAAGTTTAACAGGGAGTTACCCCACTGAGTCCCAATTGACCCTAAACATAACTTTTTGGCAAAAACAATGAATATATATTTATTTTATGCATAGCCCATAAAACATATGAAACATTAAATATTTCCCTATTTGGTGTAATAAAAATGTTTTATGATCATTTTAGCATTTTGCCATCTTCATCTAATTAGACAAAGGGAAGAGTTACTGCTTCAATACATTTCTACACGCTGGGTTTTGATGACATAATGCAGACATTAAACAATTCCTGAAATTCTGCAGAAACCCTCACAGTACCAGAAGGATCTGAGGACCCCACTTTGGGAACAACTGTAGTAAAGGATAAAAGGGATGTGATTTCAGGACTCACAGCCAAGACAAAGTACTGCAAGGGATTTAATATAAAATAATTCTATAGTGTTTAGATTTGCAGATATCTTTTTTCAAAATATATCCCAAAATCACTTTAACTAATTTAGCAAGAATGTCACATGACCTTGGCTGTGCCAGTATGTCTTTTAAACAGTAAAAAAAAAAAAAAAAGAAGAAAAGTAACTCTATTGGCACCAGCATTTTCGTAAAGATAAGGTGTGAATCCAGAGAAAAGGACGTAACCTTGTACAATTTGTGATTCATTGATAGAATAATGCAGTGAATTCCAACCTTTTTTCGGCTTGTAGCCCCTTAAACGAAGAGATGTCTACTTATGGTTGCATATTTTGGCCGGTTGTGACCAGTTTAACATGATTTATTTCCTAGTATTCTACAGACAATTTTCAGGGGTAAAATTATCCAGTAAAAAGCAAAGATTAAAGAAAAGTCTAGATAAAACAAACCTAATTGGATGTAGGCTGGCACAAATGTGTGTTTTCTGCTTTCCTTTTCTGTTAATCGTCTTGCGACCCTTCAGAGTTCTCTTTTGTTGACCGGAATAATCTAATATTGATTTATTGTTTTTCAGCTTGTGTGCAGAAATGGTTGCATTACCAAACATTACATCATCAACAATGATCACATTCACTGATTTCACTCATTCTTATACACAATAAGATATGCAGTTTTTATATGGGAAATTTTATGACTGGAAATGTGCTTTCTGTTAAATGAGTGTGACACATAATAAACCTTCCAGGCATGTTTCTAGTATTTGATATTTTCATTTATATCCAGTGTTGACTTTGACATGTCTATCATCATTCTAGACAACATTTAAGCAACACATAAAAAATTAAAAAGTGATAACCTGAATAAGACAGACTTATGGCCCAGGGCTTGTACTTTAGGTAGGATTTTCATAAATACCAGCTCTTCCACTTTTGTCTTAATGAGCTGACTTCTTCTTACATTTTCCAAAAGCATGAAATATGCAGTCACTTCTCATATATTTAATACAGTTTTGGTCCTATTTTTTTGGTCACGCCTCATCCATAATATATCCTCGTCATTAATTTATACAGAATAAGTTGAAGTATTTCATTCACAGTTTTATATCTTCTGCAGTTGTTCTGAACTTTATGCTGCTAAAAATTTGGCAAGTAAATGCGAGACGGAAGGGCTTGTTGTTCAGCCTGATGTAACACGAGTCCTTTATTGAGGCATACAGCAACGGAAAAACTGATGAAATTAAATGTTGAGGATGGCTTGCTGTGATTTGATTGAGGGAAGTCTCCCTTACTGTGCGAATGTGTGTGTGTGTGTGTGTGTGTGTGTGTGTGTGTGTGTGATGGGGAGACGTGAAGTAGCCTGTATTGATATGGTGTATTGTGTGGGGGAGGCGGCTGATTCAGAGAGATGTCCGCAGGAAGGCAGAGCAGAATTCTAATAATGCTGCATGTGGTGCCAGGGGGCACAACACCAAAAAACAAAAGTTTTTCTTTCCACCAACATGATTCAAAGGGAGTGAGAGCAGAGAAACAACATTACACGGAAACATAAAGGGAAAAAAATGCTGTAGGAGTACCACTCACGTCTTTGTTGTGGCTGTTGCTGTGGGTGGTTGTAGTGTGTGAAGGTGAAATGGAGGCTGGGTGTCAGTTCACTCCAGCGTGTCGTCATATATGTGCAGGAGGCGCGCGAGCACTTACCCCAGGACACGAGTGTGAAAGCATCTCCATCAAGTGTCAGCAGTGGTTGGAGCGGAGGACGTGGTGGATCTCTGACAGCAGCAGCTGACCCGATTCATGAGAGGAGCATCAGATTCTCACTAAATGGAAGAATAGTGATACTAGTTTACTGGAGGCTGAGCTGACAGCTGCTACTTATTTCAACAGAAAATCATGTGCAGTGGTGCAGCAGAGGAGTTGGTTTTTCCCCTTTCTTTTTCTCTGAGCTGAAACAATTATAGTTTATTATTATAGTTTTAGAGATATTTCATAACAGGATGCCAAAAAACGGTTTATTGAGGTTTATTGAGGTAGACTTCTCAGTAATTAGCTGCAGGGTCAGGACTGGACAACAAAGAACAAACGCCCCTGCTGTTTAAATGACACCAGAAACTGTTAATAGGTGGATCAATCTGACCTGAAGCGAGGGGTCTTTGTGTCTTATTAAGCGCTGATTTGTGTTTTGTTTATTCCATTTATTTTTTCTTTTTTATGAAGGACACTCATGTTTGCTCCCTCTTTGTTTTGCAAAGCTACACTTAAAAAACAGAAATCGGGCTCTTTCACAGTCATGCTTCCAGCTTTCAAATTATTGCTTTATCAAATGGCTTAAAGTAGAGCAGTGAGCAAAGCACTAAAAATACTTAAAACAATTGTAATCCCCAGTAGCTAATGATATTATTATTCCTTAGGTTGGTTGTAAATTGCGCTTTCTTTATTTCATTTATTGTCTCTACAAAGTGACATTGGCTTATTTTGCCTGGAGAGGAAGCCGAGGAGTCCCACATGCTTCGACTGAACACTGGTAGTTGATGTATAATTTATGCTCATAATGAACAGCTTTTAAGATATTCTATAACTTAATACAACTTGTTTTTCCCCCATGGTCTCCATCATTAAACTTGCATAGTGATAGCTTTCTAATTGGTGCTGGGAAACTAAGAGACACATACCGTATTTGTGGCTGTCCCCATTCCCTTGGCTTGGAGTCCCCGAGCTTGTTATAGAAGTGAGGGGAGGGAGTCCTCTCATCTGTGTGTACACACGACTGTTTGAGCCCCTGCTGGAGTTTTCACCCGTGGCATTTCAACAGAAACTTTCTGTCATGAGAGAAGCAGCTAAGGATTGTCAGAAAACGCTGTGACAAACTGAAAGGGCGATCAATGCCTTTTTAAAAAGGCATTCAAAGACCTTGACACTCATGAAAACGGCAGCTGTTCTGCATGTTGAATTGTCTGGCCCACCATTTCAGAGTATTGATTTCAAGTACGTAATAATTTAAAGGCATCACCTTGGACTGAGATTGTATGTTGGGGAAATTTACATCTAAATTGCTCCTGGCCCTGCACCTTGTCTCTCTTCATTTTGTTTGAGAGAATTGGCCATCAGGACACAAAAATCGACTAATTAACCAATAACAGACTGATAGAAAGGTGCTCCCAGGGCCCGATAGCTATTAAGCTCAAGGTAGGTGAAGTGAAACAAGCTCAGAACAAAACTGTGCAGGGATGACAAGAAATAAAAAAAGAGAGGGGGAGGAGAAAGAGAGCTGAGCCTAAAGCAGAGGAGAAGCAGGAAGCTTATTCCCAAGTGATCTGTCAGTCAGAGAGAAAGGCTTTATTTAGACAGTGTGATTTTATTATTTGTGAAACTCTACAGGGAATCATTTTCCTGCCGAATCCTTCACTTATTCCTCACCGCTGTGGAACTTCTGTAATGAAACGCATTTATCATCTGCAAAACGACAAACGTGCAGATGAAACTGTCTGTTTTGCCGGAGATAATTGTTAAATCCCGTCTCTTCTCTGCACCGGCCGCGCTCACCTCACCTATGGTGCCATTGACAGCTTAATAATTTTGCCCCTGCAGTCTGAAATTAATTTGATCTTATCTGTCAGGAGTCCTTTGTCGGTATTGATTTAAGATATTAAGCCTGTCAGTATGCATACAAAAGGTGCAGTGTGACAGTTTTATTGCGTGTTTAACTCATTAGACTCTACACCTTAAACCCTGAGGGGAGTCAGGAGTGAGCAGGGAGTTAGCCAAAGCTGTTCTCTGCTTGACTCCTCAGTACTTATTAATTATCAAGACTGTCACTCTGTTGCATCTCCTGCTAGTTTAACTTCCCTCCATGCCTGCTGTTTTCATTGTTACCGTCTGAGCTCTGTTTCTGAAGATCTATTGTTTGAAGATCTCACAGAGACAAAGCCTCAAACCAATAGAGATATTCACTTTTCATATTAAGATAAAGCCTCTGCCTCAACAAAAGCCCTTCCCTGTGTCTTTTGACACGCTTGTTATAAAGACTTTTCTGAAATTAATAAATATAAATGTACATTCACAATCCAAGCCCTCCCTCCAAATTAATCTCTCCGCTTCCGTATCTTTATCCTCTGCACCCCGTGCAGCGGCAGCTGAAGCTGGCAGACTCCCCTGACATTTGTTTACCACACCATCAATCAGGCTCTTGTCACTGACGCCTCTCAGGCAGCAGATCCTGCAGACAACTCATCGACGTAGCTTGGCACGTTACGACTGCAGCCTCCACTGAAGCTTTCAACAGCCACATGGGACGGAGGGAGAGGAGGAAGCACTAAGGAGAGGGAACTCCTCTTTGTATTTAAACATCAGATGGTAGTGTCCTATTTATGTCTTGTGTGTGCATCGTTTTAGAGGAGTGATTTGGGAATAAGCTGGAGATTTGTAGCTTGTGCATTTTCCACTGGACCTTTTTTGTTTTAACACAGAATTGTGTAGTTCCCTCTTTTGTAAAGGCATTGTTAAAAACCACATTAGTTTGAACTACACTATCATCTTCTTTTCAAATGTTTACAGTAGATTTGATGCTTCTTACAGTGTCATTGGGACATTGTGATAAAAGAGGCATGTTCAGAAAGAGAAAACAGGACAGAAGGTTTCTTTGTAACAGATGTCCTTCAGTGCATCGTCACACAAAGCTGCAGTTTATTAGTTTACTGTTGCAGCAGCTGAGGCACCTTTGCTATCATCGATCCGCGTGAATTCTAACATCGTAGTCTTTTAATCTCCCTCCTCACTGGGATTTAAAAAAAATTAATGTTCAGGGCGTTTGTTCTTTGATCCAGTAGTGTACAGCTACATCGCCCCAATGAAGCATCCTTGTCACCTTAGTTTTGCTTTTCGTTGGCTTACATCTGCACCTTTCAAAAGAGCTCTGGGAATCCAATTATTTCTCATCTGTGTAAACAACTTGTAGTATCAGTGGCCAGATGCAGAAATGTTGTTTCACCACATTCAATCTTACTTGTGTTTTTTCTTTCTAATGTCACACATAGCGAAAGCATTCTGAAACCAGGGTTTTGTTTTTCTGCACGCTGAACTGCTCCTGGCTCTTCTTTGTGCCTTAAAAAATACCTTTTTTGATCCTCGATGTGAAAAGTGTAGCCTCGAAGGTTGGGAAAGTTTCTGTTAACCAAATTGATCTCGAAGGAGAACAACATAGCATTGGTGTATTGCTTGAATGTGCATCAGAATGATTCATTTTTAGCCGCAATTTATTTTTGACTCAAAATAAATAACACCGACTCTACATAATGATCATACGCTCATTAAGGCTGCAGGATCTGCTATAGATAGGGCTTCCTGTGTTTAGCATGCAGATGATGCAGCTGAATCTTTTCTGTGTGAAGGAAGAGGCTTCTGGTCTGTGTGAAAATTAAACAAAAGTGGCTTTGCAGCTCCTTCCCACTGCTCATCCAGTCTCCTGTCCTGTCTCTGCTGATTTCCTGCCAGGTGCGGATCTGCAGGTTTGCCAAACCAAAGGCCCGACCTGCTGTTCCAAGAAGATGGAGGAGCGGTATCAGGTAGCTGCACGCAGCAACATGGAGTCTGGTCTGCAGGTTGTCAGTGCTCAACTCAAGCGTCTGATCATCCAGAATGCTGCCATATTCCAAGGTAAGCAGCGAGCACGGTTTCAAACAGAAGAGACGTTTTTCTTCAAACAGCACAGAGAAATAACAATCGCAATTTTAAACTGATAATTGACGTCCTCAAATCAAGACAGTCAGTTTCCACTTTTTTTCTTGGCTACACATCCCGTTCACGTCAGCACCTCACTCCTCCAGACAGTGAGTCACATATAAATAAAGCAGAAGCATAATGCACGCAGACAGTGATGAGACGCTCAGCTGCTGCTCAACTAAATGTTCGAAAGGCAGAGATATGTGGTTAAAGTGACTTTAGATGTAGTGTGGTTGTCGGTGCCAGGCGTGTTGTTCCAGAAAGTGACAGCCTCCTGAGATTTTGGCGCACTGCAGTCAGTGATTGCTGTTATACACAGTGAAAACCGCCAGTCAGCAGTGGTCCCGGGAAGCAGTCGCAGATGAGGGAGGTCAGAGGAGACTGAATGGTATGACTGATTCTAGCTAAGGGATGTATTCAAAATAACAGCTCGAGTAGTAAGATAGTCCAACGAGGAGAAGACGAGGATGAAGGCAAAGGTGGCAGGTGGCTTATATATGGGAATGACTGAACAGTGAAATGACACGTGGTCTGATGGTGGAAGCAGATAAAAGTCAGCAGGAACCACGTGACACTGTCAAATCTGCATTTCCCTGCTGAATTGTTGCTTTAAAGAACTGAGGCTGCTCTGGAGGCAGAATATAATCACAACTGATAATGGAGTACATGCGTGTTTCCTTTAATTTTTCTCATCACAGATAATTCTATTAAAGGGATAGTTCGACAACTTGGGAACTGAGCTTCTTTCCTCTCCCATTAATCATCTCACGGCCCTTTTATGTGGTGACACTGGAGGAGATCTGACCCCTAAATTGGGAACCACTCGACCAAACCAACTGTATATAAAGTAGTTAAAACTAGTCCCACATCAAGCAGCTACAGCAGTGAAATTCTGTTTGCACACTCATGCATCAATATTAACAATCTAATGAAGTCATGTGTAATAATATATCAGTCACAGGGGATACTGTAGAACCAGTACTTTTACTTTTGATTCTTTATTATCTGATAATACAATTTTACATTGTTGTATTGGTACTTTTATTTAACTTTTGATTAACTATTTTTCAAATGGTCAAACTTGACTGTTTACAACCACAAAGTGACTAGCCCTGGCACAATTACAGTAATTAATGGGGGTCCACCCTATGTTCCCTCAAAGAAATATTCAAATTTGGAAAAGACTCTAGTTTTCTCTGCCGTGTGTTCCCCTCAGTTGGATATCATTGCAATTCCCTCAAAGCGGTCTGGTCCAACCGATTCGGACATTTACCTTCTCACATACAGCTCCTCCAGGTAATATCTAGATAAGTTCAGGGTTGCAGTGTATCTGTGAAAGGGACTTAGGTCTGGTATGACCGGTAGCTTATGGTGACTAATGTTTGCAAATTTTTCCTAGATATTGATGCTGTGTCACTGACATTACTGACGTTCTACGCTTTTTTACTTATTTTAGCATTTACCATGAAGTTGTAATTTCTACTGTACAGCAAAGGTAAAGTTTTTTTCACTTTAAATCAATTTTTTTTTTGAAGTGACAGTTGTTAATTTGAAGAACTAGTTTCCAGTAAGCTCGCGGACAACAAAGGGGTAAACAACTTTTCTTTCACAGTGCAGCCATATTAGCAACAATTGTTTTGAAATAGTCCTTTTGCATATAATGTTAAGCTTTTGTTATCATACTACACAGGCCTTTTCAATCCATGGGCAGCTCTGTTTACTGTCTTGGGGTTTCCACTTGAAGTGGGATGTGCACACTCACTGGGCCAACTTCTCTGAGAGCACACGCTCATCGGTTGTGAAATGCAGCACCATCCTGACATGCCAATTAAAATTTGGGGTTTAATGGGGACCGTGGGGTTTGCTTGACTTGGTTGTAACACACTAACTATGTTAGAGACTGCTGCTGTGGTTTGGCTGCACTTTCCTAGAAGGGGTTCAATACTAATTGCTTTAGCATAAGGCTTGAGAGAACTCCCCAAACAGCCTCGGACTGAAATCCTTTTAACATCCTGGTCTTATCTGTTTCCCTATACTTCATTTTCATCCTCTCCTTCTTCTCCTCTTTCCTTCTCTCTCTCTCTCTCTCCCTCTCGCTCTCTCTCTGTCATCCTCTCTCTCCATCTCTGTCTCGCTCAATCTACTTGACTTTTCTTTCTCCCTCCATCTGTGTCTCCCTCTCGCGCGCGGCCTTCTATTGGGAATTGAGTGCATGCCTTGTTTGCAATCTTCTTTGCTGCTCTCCGTCTCCTTTCTTCGGCGCTCACTTCTGCCAGAGATCAAAGGGCTTCCCCTCTCCACTCCTCTATCTGCCATCTCTGAGTGCTCTCTCTATCCCTGCATCCCTCTCTCCTTCCAGCTCCACCTGCCCTTCTCCGCTTTCCCAAGCCTCAGACTACACCAGAGGTTTTCACCCTTTTGAAGTCAACTTCTCCAAACAATAGAAAAAGTAATGGCTCTGTCTATCTTTGTCTTTTAAGCAGTAAGATGACAGGCTGCCTTAACATTAGGCTTCTTCAAGATCAATACCAGGAAATAGGTAAGGCATTAGGAATTTCTAATGATGCGTCCCTCTTGCACAGAATGTTTCATATGCCATTTGGAAATCTAATGAGCCTTAGCTGATATCTTTATAGTATACCAGGGAAATACTACGTAATGGATAAACTGCAGCACCCACTCTGATATGCGACAGACGCATGGATTTCATTTTGATTCACATTAGAGAGATCATAACACCATCTTCCCCCGCGTACTGTGATTGCCTCACACTCAAAGGCCTGATGTTGTCAATTTAGTTCAAAACGAGAATCTGTGAACCTGTACAGGATGCTCATCTTTAAATCTAATGTTTTAAAATGAGAAGCTGATCTTGTGCATGCTGAGAATTTAATTTGGAAAGCAAATTATGGAGTCCAATATTTCTCAAGAGTGTATTAGTATGTGATGCTTCACGTCATTGAGCAGCCTGGAAATAACTTTGAAAATGAAATTTATTGCTATTTAGAATTAGGCTGAGGGGAGCGGACTGTGGTAAGGGTGATATAAGAGTACTTAAAGGGGCATTACACTGATTTACACATCAAGATCAGCTTACTTGTCACAGGGAGCAATACCACTGTTACTTATTACATATTGAAATTGTATTTACAGTACCGCCACACCCACACCTTGAATATTCAATATATAAAATGTGTAGAAAGCTAAACATTGTAGTTTAACAAGCTGTCAGCCCACACTGTGGAGGTGCTAACTGACCATCAATTACTAGCTTTGCCCCGTCTGCAGAGACTACACATTTTTCACAGAAAGCCGTTGTTACAATCTGGGCTGGGAAGTTTGAAAGACATGTGTTTTTTTCAGGTATGGATGGTCTAACAAGGAGATGCTATTGAGTTGCATTCTGAGAAGTGTTGTATCTAGTTTTTGGAGTTTTATCCATTCTATAGGCTAAAGATCAGGAAATCTCGGCTTCTGCTTCTTTGATTTTGACCATTATTTTTTCAATCTGCCCACCAAGTTCATGGAAATGTAATTCTAAATTGCTGTAGTATCCCTTTCAGATTATTGAATAATCAAATGATTATTTGTCTAGTTAGTCAATAGAGCATTTAATAGTGAAAAACACCCATCACAAAGGTCAGAAATGACTGTAAGCTTATAACCTCAAATTGCATACCTGTGTCCTAGAAATTCCATTTATCTACCATTATATTTGCCTGGCTTGTTCACTAGCAACATTTTCCCAGAGTATGAAGTGCTACATTTACTACCGCCAGCTATTTGTGGGGAGGTGGTTGAAGTGGATGGTGGGTGTACAAAGCACAGGGTTCTGCCACCATAGACAGGGTATATATCATTGCAAGATCAGATACTGTAGGAAAACAAATGAAATACATTGTCAGTGAACCTTTTACAAATATGCTCAGTATAAATATTTTATAACAGTTGATGCTTTAATCAAAAAATGTTCTCATTATGTTGCTTAAAAAATGAAATCCTTTATCTAATCTGTCAAAACGTATTTGTTGTTGGAAATTAAAAGTAAAGTGTAATTTCTAGGAGAGGGGGTTGCAAATTGACGGTTTTGTCCAACTATCAGTGTGAAATCCAGATGACATTCAATTTACAATGATATGGAACAGAATTTTGAATAAATGACTTAATCAATCAACTATCAAAGGTTTGTCAATTAGTTTTATGCTGTTCAACTAATCAATTCATTGTTTTCATGAGAGTTTCCGCCTAATACTCTGGCTAGAAAGATGCCAAAACGTGAGGTGGGAAGTCGTGTGAGTATGTGTGGAGGTCTGAGGTAATCTCTACTCTACTCCCAGCTCTACTTTCGGGCTGCAACAATTCCTAAACAGTATCTTTACAATGTGGCTCAGACGACTTAAGCACAGATTTATTAGGTTGTGATGTGATTATACTGCAATTTAATGTCATCCCCTCTCTCGCTCACCCATCCTCTCTGTCTGTATCCCCTGTATAACTGCCCAACCAAGCAGACACGCATCCTAAACCATCTTCTGGCATTTTGGATGATTGGCAGCTCTAATTGTTGTTATTTCCCCAGCGTTGTGTCCTTCAGAGTGGCTCTGCTGCAGTTGCTGTGATGCCCAGCCTGAGCCCGAGCCTGCAGATTAGAAATTAGATTATCCTCCTTTGTTAATGAGACAAGCTTTTATTTAACTTTTTAAAAATGATTTGTTGAGGTTATTATTGCGTAAGCGCTGAAAGCCACTGTGGCAGAGCAGCAGTGTAGGCAGGAATCCGGGTATTTTTTGTTGTGCAGCGTTTGTGTAAAATCAGAAAATGAACCTCTCCTGACTGCAGTGCTGGTGGAGAAAACAAGACCACACTGCTGTCTGCTCAGTTTCATCACAGCTCAGTGCTCCTCTGCAGCCCGAGGAACAGTCCTCACCCAGAGGGGAGTCACACTCAAGTCCAAAGAGCAAACCCAATTAATAAACATGAGAGGACAGGATTGGCCCGATTGCTTATAAAGTCAAATATGTGGGGAGGAAAGTTAAGCAGCATGAGTGTGTGTGCAGATATCAGAGTCTGTGTGATATCTGCAGAAAAAAGTGGGACAGCCAGCCTGGTGCTCCTGAAATGACTCAATGAGTCCATAGAAGGCTGGCACAGTGGGGTGTTCGAAAACAGGTCTGACTTGGACTACTTTCAGGCAGCATGAGGGCGATCTGTATGTGGCTTCACTCGTTGCTGCGAGGCAGGGGAGCTTTCTCCGCTTTACTCTGAACTCGCAGGGGCGACGCTCTGTAAATGATCAGGAGTTTGGAAGGAGCTTGAAAGAATGCTCATATCTTTTTATCAACCATAAAGAAACCGGACAACCTGCAGCATGCACTCCATCCACATGCACACATATCATAATTTAAAAAGTTCACTCAGGAAAAGTGTGAATAAATCTTTTGTGTCCTTGAGTTCCTCATGCCTCATTCCTAGCGGGCCAACAAATTAGCATCTCATTAGCAGTCTCAAAAAATTCTATCGACTTCCCCGCTTCTTCTGGATGGGTTTTAATTACTCCAAGTGTATAAGGAATTAGAATGGCAGACCCCCTGTGGCCCTGGTGGAGGTGGTTGTTGACCTTGAGAGGAGTTTGCCCTCATTTGTCTCCGATAGTGCTGAATGGACATTCGCCGTGGCAGTAACCCAAACGAATTGTGGCAGGAGGCGGGCGATGCAGAACCTGGCAGGCCCGCGCTGCCTCTCCATCCAGCAGCCAATAATCAAAATCAGATCTCGCTGCCCTCTGCATCCATTCCCTGTCTCCCGCTCGTTAGCCATCCGCTCGATCCAAAGTGCTCCAAGAGACTGGCCCGAGCTGGCCTTTCCTCTGTTCTTCCCATCATCTGCTTTCCAATAATCATCCCCTGCCTCACGCTCTCCGTGGACTCATTTTGTCTCCTGGAGAAGTTTCCCGGAATAATCCAATAACAGTGAGGACTGGTGGGATGTATGCCTGCTGCGAGATGTCTGAAGTTGTTTACTCGCTGCCCCGGGCTAATCTAATAACTTAATGATGGGGAGAGGCAGTTTTGCTATGTCCAATGGGCTCCTTCGAGCATCGTTTACCAGGCATGATGGGGTATAGCAGCCATTACCACATCTTCTTCTATCAAGTTGTAATTTGATTTTAACTTAATTGCTGTGTTTTATCATTATGCGTCACTTCTTAGTTTGCTTGTAATGAGATTTTCGGGACTTTTTGAGCACTGCTGGGCTGGTAAACTGTTGTATAGATTGATATTTAATAAAGCACTGAGAATACTCAGTGTTACTCTGCTTTAGGTTCCTCTTAGTGCTCTGGAGTCCCAAAGGAAAAAGCCAGAGTGTCTCCTTGCACTGAACAGCCTGAGAAAATGTTTTAGTGTGTGTGAGCCTGAGGAAGAATATAGACACATAAGCACCAAAACATCCAGGTACAGCAAATGCACCAGTGATGCCGCCCTTCTTAGTATTTCCTCTCATTATACAGTCTGTTTGTGGAGTCTAATATGAAACAGTGAATCACCAGAGGCAAATACAAAATAGAGGTTTGTGTGCAGTTTGCCACTGAATTAAGGTGACATGGTAATGTGTGTTTTTGTGTCACATTTTCCCCATGTGTTTCAGACAGGAGTGTTTATGTAGTTCCACACAGCAACTTCACATGTTTTTTACATTGGGATAGAAAAACTGAAAGCAAATAATGGAACGTAAAACAAAGAGTTTTATTGTAAAACATATACTGACACAAAATATGTGCATGTATGCTAAGTAATTATGGAAAAATATGTGTTTGCAGCCTCAACAAAGCCACTGTTCTGCAAGAAAATCTACCAAGAAAACTAAACTAATAAATTCAGTGTTATTAAGATGTATTTTATGCCAGCAGTCATTAGAATTCTTGTCTGAATCGATGTCACAAATCTTAGATGGTGGATTTCCCTTGCCAAGAATGATGGTTTAGTATTGTCACCCAGTCCTTAGTATTGTCTTGAAGTGCCTTTTAGGCAGGATTTTCCGTAAGTATCAGCCCTTTTAACCTCTTCGTAAAGAACTTTCTATGTAAAAAATAAGGAAGTGCTTTCATGAAATTCTGAGAAAACAGTGGGGAGGTGACCTTAAGTGCCCGGATCATCTTTTTGGGCTGATCTGCCCTGCCGTCTTCCTCTGCCACCCCCTAGTCCTTGTCGAACCACCGTTTCTCACTTTTTGGACTGAATCTCGGTTTAATGTGTAAAGTGGAAGGTTGTCAGGTAGGACAAACTAGCGAACACTGTGGCCACGGATACTCAGTGACTGTCTGAATGGTGATTTTCATCGGACCTGGGCCCCACTCAATGGTAACAAGGACTGTCACTTTAAAAGGTCAGTCTAATTTGAACTAACATGTTGTTTATTCGAAATAGATTGAACACAACCGACACAGCCTACCCTAAAAGACTTTGTAGAAATTAAGTTTTCTGTTAATTTGTGGTGCCTTCTCTGCATACCTAGGTGACAAGCTAACATGATAAACTGACATTACTGTGAGGCAGTTGAAACGTACAAAGACAGTTAACAGTACCTTTACCCACAATGTTGTCTATGTTGCTGAATCCACAGTGCTTCCATACATTACTATCAATATTTAAGTTTTGCCCATATTCAAAATATACAAAATTGTGTAGATTTTGAACAAAATGTGACATCCCTTACGGTATTACTTCCATGGTTGAGCTTCATCAAAAACCTGACTGGTTTCATGTTGATCCAGATCCTCCACCAAAGAGAAAAACTGCAGCATTTGAGTGAAGCTGTCAGTGATAAGTGATAAGTGCCAAGAACATGCTAATTTGGCTTTGGGAGGATTTAGTTTGGTTGTCTAAACAAAACTCTCTTAGAGATATACTTAGTCCCATTTGGATGTCAAGGGATCCCATAGCCTACTGTATGTGGTCCCAAACCCAAGGTCTAGAAACTCTCACTTAAATATGACAGAACTAACTCACCTGGGGAAACTAAAGTAAAAGAGATGAGTAATAATCGCTGTGGTTGTCTTTCTTTAACCCAAGGGCCAGTTAGAGAGGCTGTTGAAAGAGCTAAACATGAAATCACTTCTTCCTGGAAATCATTTCACTTTTTCTTCAAGCAGATAAACCTTTGTGTTCGTTTTTTGCATGCTTTCATTTCTCATTGTTTGGCTCTCCAAACTGCCTTATCTCTCCAGGCTTTATGCAGGTTGCCAGGCGCTCCCGTCTCGGCGGGAGGCCTCAGCATCCTATTCCTAACAGGGCTGGCATCCTGTTTAAAGTGCTCCTGTTGTCTCACATGCTTCACAGTACACCTTCTTAATCATGCCTCCGTCTTTTGACTTGACCGCACTCAAACCCAGAAAATGCGACGTCTGTCTCTCTGCTGATAATATGTCAGCCAGTCTGCACCCCATGGGGTGGATATTTGCATATTATTTCAGCTGTGACTTTGGAAATCTTCAATAGCAGAATTATCACCCCAGAAAGAAAAGAGCCAACTCTTTCAGATTTACACTTTGGGCTGTTCATTTTACCCATTTCCATCATTATTTTTAAACAAAGGCTGATTTCTCCCATGAGATTAAGAGTGAGTGTGTTTTGTTTATATTCATTCTGGAAGACCTGTGGAGAGAAGGATTAGATAGCTTTGCTTTTAAGCTTGTTTTAGAAATTAAGGGAAAAAAAGATAACAAATAACCTCAAAAATGTGTGAATGGATTTTTTGGGCGAGTGCTTGTTCTGTCTTGTGTACTTGAATGTTTTTTGTATGAACAACAATGTCTTAGTCGATAGAGAAAACCTTTTATAGATCCGAATTGAAGTTTTTACTCGTAGCTGTATCTCCAAATATACTCACCCCCTTATTTTCTTTAGCTTGAAGGCAGGATTGTGTGCTTTACTCTTCTCAGACCACAGCCAACACTTAGCTCCGACAGATCGGCCTCATTAGATTCATTTATTCTCATTCAGTTGTTACAGAAAGATCCGAGTTTTGATTCAGCTTTGGTGTCACCTCAGCGGAGCGTTATCTGCAGGGAGAACAAATAATTTCTGTCCCTACAATTCCTTCGCCACCCACCCTGTCGTGTTCTTTACACTGATGTGTCAGAAAATTGTCAGGAGTGGTTTCTAGGGATGAGTGTGGCTCTTCGTGTTTGAGCCACATTTTAATGATGTGCCCTGTTGCACGCCTCTCGAGCTGAATTTCATCATAGAGGAAAAACAAACAGTGTGGAGTGAGGATCAAAGTGTCATTTGAAATGCTATCATCAAACGAAACTGAAGGGACTGACAGCTCCTCCCAGCTCCAGCTGAGAGAAGGAGCCTTTGTTTCTTTCAGCGACTGATGACTCGGATGGAGAGGGGAGGCGGGGAGGAGAGGAGGGGAGAAAAGGAAAGGAGAGAAGGGAGAAGAGGGGAGGAGAGGAAGGAAAGGAAAGGAGTAGAAAGGAAAGGGAGGGGAGGAAAGGAAAGGAGGATATGAAAGGAGAGGAGAGGACTGGAGAAAAGGAGAGGAAAGGAAAGAAGGGGGGAAAGGAAAGGAGAAGAAATTAGAGAAAGGGAGGAGAGGAGGGAAGGAGAGGAGAAGAGAAAGGGAAAGGAAAGGTGAGGAGAGGAGGGGAGGAAAGGAGAGGAGAAGAGGGGAGAAGAGGAGGGGAGGAGATGAGTGGAGGAGAGAGGAGAGGACGAGAGGAGAAGGGAGGAAAGGAGAAGAAAGGAGAGGAGGAGAGAAAATGAGAGTGGAGGAAAGGTAAGGAAAGGAGAAGAGGGGAGGAAAGGAAAGGACAGGAAAAGAAGAGAGGAAAGTTGAAAAGAAGCAAAGAGGAAAAGGATATGACGAGGAAAGGTTAGGAAAGGAAGGGAGAGGAGATGAAAGGAAGAAGACATGAACTGAAAAGGAAAGAAGAGAGAAGGCAGAGGGCGAGGAGTGAAAGCAGCATATTGACATGAACACATCTCATTGTGAGCTAATGAGCTCCTTTAAATGAATCAGCCAACATCTCCATACATCATGCCAGACTTTTTTCCACTTAATGGATGATACAAATCTGCTGTTCCGAAATGCCCACAGTCCTATTTAATCAAAGCGGCTTCTGGGAGCCAAATCAATGCAAACGCAAGATCACATTTGAACAGCCACATCTATTAACAAGACGTGTTGGAGAAAGCAAACATTCATCTTCATATTAACCCAAATGGAGGCTTATTCTTAGATGTCACTTTGTTTATATTTATCCTCACTCCAGGGCAGGACTACTCAGTATAAATCTAAAGCCTTTACAGCTCATGTGTTTTGGCTGCAAAAGTTCCCTCTCCCTTTTCCTCAAAGCTATCACTCCCCTCAATCTGAAGTTATTTGAGTTCAGCTCTGTGGGGGCAACCCCAGCAAGACCTGAAGGTGTTTGCTTGTCAATCTTTCTCTTTGTGCACCACGTTTGACAGGTTGTGGCATGGGACAACTGCTCCAGAATTAATCTTCAAGGTCCCGTTGTTTATGAAAAGCATCCTCCGCTTTGGCAAAGTGCACTCTGCAGTCTGTTCACTCACAGGTCTAAGTTGTTTGAACCTAATTCAGGTTGCAGTCACATAATATCAGCACAAAGTTTTCCCTGAATAGGAGGATTATGAAACTGTCGCAGCACTGTTTTAATAGTTCCTCCTTCACCTCACGACCCTGCCAGCTTGCCCTCCTCCTCCTACTCTAACCGTGCACTTATAGTTCAAAGAGATGCATTTTTCATTTTGGCCTATGAAATATTGAAAACGCTTACGCAACATGTGCTCAGCCATGCAGACATAACAACCATGTCAGGGCAGGGTGGAGCAGGGCAGAGGGGCTGATCTTACATCTTTGGGATCTCATGCCTTATTTACAACAGTATAAATATGTAGCAACAATTAACCAAATTTAACTTCCTCTGAAAGGGTCACTGTCTTCACCTGAAAAACATCCATATCGTTGGTTGACCTAAAATCTGTCTCCACCTGTGACCTCTTTCTGCCGAGAGAGTTATTATTGTCTTCTCCAAGCAAAGGTGGAAGTAGTGTGAATTTGTTATAACGTTGCAAAGTGTCTGATGGATGTTTCTTTTTACCGTATGTTTTCTTAACTGATACCAAGCAGTCTTAATTGCCTGAACTGACCTTAAACATAGATGCAATCACCTGCAATCATCTTAGTGCTAGACATCTTAGTTGTTATCATACTGACAATTGCTAATCAGCACAAAGTACAGCCGAGGTGGAATAATTATTAAGTATTGGACAAAATACATTTTGAGATGAAGAGTCGCTCAATGAGAGATCCCCAAAGTTATCACAATAACTCCTGAGAGGAACATGAGTGTCTGCACAAAATGTCATGACTATCCTTCCAAACCTGGTTGTTGAGACATTTAGGTTCGGACCAAAGTGATGGACCACCCAACATTTTCATCCCCTCTTCTTTAAACAATAAGGAAGGCGTCGTTTTCATCGAAGCGATTGACCCTAGGAATTATTTAGAAAGCAGGACACCATGTTCGCCCAGCAGGAGTGTGTGAAGAGGGCACTGTAGCCCAAGGGCGAGCCGGGGCTGAACAGCTTAATGAAGGAAAGAAAGAGAGGAGCCGCTGCATGCTTCTCTGCCCGCAGTGGCGTGACTGATGTGAGGAGAAATGTTTGGGTGGTGAGGAGTCTGCTCCGAGTCCCGGCGGAGCCTCATCAGTAGTGCACCTCTTCACCTCCCTCCCCCTCCCCTCCCCGTACGTCCCTACATCTCCAACCACCCTGGCTGGAGGAGAGGCTAAGTGGTGTGAAGCAGGGAGCTCTCCGACAAGCTCCATTACTCCTCCTCAGAAAATTCCCCCGGTCTGCCTGTCAGTGGAGAGGTGATGCGGCGGGTGTTGGGGAGTGGTGGGTCGATCAAAGGAGGTAGAATAGAGTAGAGTCTCATTCGTTTACCAGCAGCCTCATCAGCTGTATATGCCTTTTTTCTCACTTCATAACGATGGCTGTAAAACTAGTAAATACTGCCTTGTTACTGCTTGACTTTTTATCACTCAGCTAGTGGTCAGTTTCCTTGTCCACAGAGGCAAACTCAGGTAGTGAGAGTGGCGGGAAGGTGGGCGGTAAAAACACAGAAAAGAACTGTCATGGCTATCTCGGACCTTGTTAGTATCGATCCTCGCAGATGGAGCACCCTTTCATTTATAATTCATCTCTGTCTGATGGGCACAGATGGAGGTGGGAGGGGGTGGGGATCATGTGTTTGAGTATGTTTTCTTTAGCAGTATGAAATGTTGTCTTGTGATTGCACAGATAATAATGAGCCACAGGGGGGTTGTGTGTCAGCCTGTGGGGAGGTCCTCTCTGTGGCTGGGTGTCCCCGGGTTGATCCCTGCTCTGTCATGTCTGATGGGTGCTGCCGGCGGCCCTGGTGGCCTCCGCTGCGTTACAGGAAGCCGGTGTGTTTGCTCTCTTCTGCAGCGCTGCGGCCCACTTCAGGGATTGTCAGTTTGAACCAGGCGAGTGGAGGGGATCGCTCCCTATTAATATTTGAGGAGCTCTCGTCGCTGCAGCTGTTTACTTAACAGAACACGCTCGGGGGCTCCCCTGAAGAGCGTGCCACAGAGGAGCTGACAGCGCCACCCTGTCACTCACTCCCCTTGCCCTCCACCCACCCAACCCCCTGTCTCTCATGGGTGCTGTACTGCTACCTGTCTTTTCCCAGAGCTCTACCCTCCCCCCCCCCCCCCCCCCATCCATCACAACCCCATCGTGTCGCTTCCTACCTGTCAACCTCTGTAGTGACTGTCATTATTTTTCATTTGGGCAGCATGAGGTAAGTGCACACGCTCGCTCAGTGAATGATTTTGTTGTTTTGCAGCCCGCGTCTCCCTTTGAATGTGTAAACATATCTATATCTGTGATCTGCTCCGTCAAGATCTCGCCAATGTGTCACAGTACCGGTTGTTTGTCACCTCGGAGCAGTGGATTAATGGCTGTTATGGCCAAACTCTGCCCTCCTCCTCCCCACTTTTAAAGATGGTGACAAGCTTTCACCCATGCAGGCCGTGCCACCGCCAGCCTCATTCCCCTGATGTGTATATCGCTGCTCTGAAGTCAGACAGAGTTCAGGAGTTCATGCAGCTTTAATAGCTGAGAGCTTTTCACCCTAATTTCTCACTGTCTTGTTTCTGCTGACACAGTTCATGCCCCTTAAAGGAATAGTTCAACATTTTGTGAAATATGCTTATTCCCGTTCTTACTGAGGTGAGATTGATACCACTTTCGTATCTGTACGGTAAATATGAAGCTATAGCCATCAAATGGGAGAACAGTTACCTACTGAATCCACCTATCAGCACCTTTGAAGTTCACTAAAGCTTGGGACAAATCTGAAGTAGGCTGAAACCTTCAAAGACTGGACATACCACACATAAAGATTGTTTCCACCAACTTGCGCCATCGCAACATTGCCATTTTTGGAGATTTGGCAGTCTGGAAGGAACCTAGACCTTACCAAATACACTAGACAACACACTGAACCACTGGTCAGTAACCACTGAAGTTCTGGCAGTAGACAACAGAGGGAATAGGAAGTGAGCGAACTTTGTAAAACAAAGCTCGGGCGATACACACTTGATGTCATCGGTCGCCCGTGTCAGTCGTAAATATCAAACATGTTTTAAAAAATCGGGCAGCGATTGGATCTGACTTTAGATAAAAAGTCACGCTTACCGGCTGCTATGTAGCTTCATACTTGGTGTTCAGATATAAGAGTGGTATCAATATTCTCATCTAACTGAATAAAAGCGAATAAGCATATTTTCAAAAATGTTTAACTCTTCTTTTAAGCAAAGGCCAGTCATTGAGGAGGCTTCACTGCTGATACAAAGATGAATAAATAGAAAATTCTTCTGCTATACTTTCCTTCTATCCGGAGGCTTTCTGTTCCCCTCAGATGAGCAGGATTTGTCACAGGTGTTAGCAGGAGGCTCTCGTTCCCACTATATGGCAGTCTTTTCCTGTCCTGCTTTGAACCCCCGCTTCATTTCAGCTTTCCCAGTGTCGGAATCAGGGTTGAAACGCGCAAGTAGATTGTATAATCTTAATGGTCGAGACCATATCAGGCTTAGAAGTAAGGTCTGTTTGTGTGTGTGTGTGTGTGTGTGTGAAACACCCCATTAATTGAAAGAACAAGAGCGGCAGTTTCCCTGAGCCGGTGCAGATCTCCTCTCATGTTGAGCTTTGTCTTGTGCAGCTTAATTTGCACACCTTATACCACGCTGTTAGCTCTTGTGTTGTGTTTTTGTTTGATGCCAGGCTGTGTTTTTTCTAAGTGGGCTTATTTGTTGAGCAAAACTGCACAGTCAAATGCACCAGGGAAAGTTTAGAGGCTGGTCACGTGTCTGTCTGTGTGCAGATACTGTGGGCGGTGTACAGGTTTTTTTAGATTTCAGATGTTTCTCTACCTTTTTCTTATTATTATTCACCTATGGGCACATGCATATATGTATACCACATTTTGGCACATAAAGTATTCGTTTATTGTGTAGGTGAAGGTTTGATATTGGCACAGAGCCAAATGGAAGCTAAAAGGGAAAGTGGTTTGTTAGATAGCAAAGGCTTAAAAATTTGGGCTTGTAAAATATTTCAAATGAATGTCTACTGTATCCAAATATTAAATTGAAATGAAGGACATCATAATTTCTTTTAATACTATGGGTAATTCTTCAAGTTGGAGGGACAGTCTTTTAATTTGGTCTTCCTACTGTTTAGATTTTCTTTTCTCTATTGATTTGTAAAAGGTTTTATAACACTGACCCCTTCGAACATGACAAAATGTAATCTTCATAGTTTGAGCAAGGTATGCTTGATATAAATATCAGAGATATTTAAAAGATTACCATGCAGTGGTAAAAAGTAGAATATGCAACCTTGCTCTAATGACAGAATGGCAGCACTCTTATTCATGCAGTTGTTTAAGATCAGTTGGTAAAGACAACACACACACACACACACACACACACACACACACACACACACTAGGAACTGTCCGAACGGTGATAAAACCCCAGGAGAAGTGTTGGGTTTAACCACGACATTTCAGAGCAGACTGTAGACAAGACCCAAGGGTGTGGTGGTGACTGGATCTTCTTACAACACTCCAGTACGAGTACAGATGCCCTCATAAGGTTAAGAGGGTAAAAATTAGAGGAGTGCCTGTGCGGGCTAATGACTCACTCTGGGGAAAATGTGCTTTGTAGTAGCTGCAGAGAGGAAAGAGGGGCAGCCTGGTCATCTAAAAGCTGGTAGAAAATGTAGGTGATAATGCATTTTATGTCTTACAGTTTAAACTTTAAAGCTGCACTAATCAATATTTTTGCTGTGAGAGTCAAACAAATGACTACATGTAATGTGAACGGTGTCACTTGTTGTGACAAACCCACAGAGAATTACCATCCAGCTCTGCATCTATGTAGCTTATTGGCATCTTTTTAGCTCATTGTTTTTGGTTTAAGGCACACAAATTTCACAGTTTTCAGTGGAAAAGCTTTGTTAAACCACTGCCCATCAGACCCAGATATTTTTCACTAGTGTTCTTGGAGACCAAAAAAGAACTAAATGATGGACTTATTGGTGATTGTGATTGGTCAGCATGGGCTGCTCTCCTACAAGTTTGCCAGTGAAGATTGTTGTTGTGTGCAAGATACATCTTCTGGATCCACTGGGACGCATCGTAAGTGATATGACTTGGGGTCCTCAGGTGTTTTGGGTCTCTCAACATCAGGCACCCTCACCCACCCAGGCGACCCAATTGGGGTTGATCAGGCTTGCATCCCAGCAACAACCGTTTTGGTTGTGGGTGGGGTTTCTCTCCAGAAAGGTCCTTTGTGTTTACTGGTGCTGATGGCGGTGGCTATGTTCTCAGAAACCGCCTTGAGCACCTGGTCGTGGCACCAACAATAGCGACCTTCCCCAAAGGCATTCGAGCAGCTACTGAGGAGATATTCTAAGGACCCTCTTCAAGAGCAAAGTGGATATAAAGGTGTCTCGCTCTTGCCCACAACCTGCAGGTTTGCTGGGCTTGGTAGGGTATCTTAGACAGTTTGGACAAGTGCCCAGATGCAGTGGAACTCTGCCTGCTTGATGTTTGACCAGGTAATCCTGCAATGTGGTATACCCTCCCACCTCATCCATGCTCATTGCTGCCTGAGCTCCACTGTCCTGCGCTCTCCTTCTTCTTCCACGCATGCTCAGACCTCTTCCTGGATTAGATGGGGTCTCTCGTTGCTCTGGGCCTTGCCAACCTGGGTCTTTGGGAAGTATCCCGAGCCTCCTCTGCCAGTTGCCATGGTACCCAATAGTGCCTTTTGCCTTAGGCGTGACTATGCCACCTCCTATCCTTTCTCCGCCCTCCATGTCATCCCTGTTCTCACTTTGATGCCAGCTGATAATTCCTTCTGGTCTCTGGAGTCTCTGTGCTGTAGGGCTTCTCTTGTTCACTCCACCATAAAGTCTTCAGTGAGGTCATTGAATGGGAGCTGCAAGATATTAATGGTCCTATACAGTGCTGAACTGTTGAGGCTGTGGGGAAAGCCCAGACACTTGTAGAGAAAGCCACTGATCTTCCTCTTGAGGGACTCAACTGTAACCAGCAGAAGCCACAGGACTCGAGGTTGGATTGATTGTTGATAGATCCCTTGAATCTACCAGGCACGCCTCATTTGTCGACTTTGGTGAGCCAGGCTTCAAGGTCTGAGTTTGGACTTTTCAATGACAGGGGAGTTTTTTAAAGTTGAGTCAAAAAGCTTCCCCAGACTCTTGACCGTTTGCTCTGTGATGGAGGGGATGGTAGAGATTGAAGTGAAGACATCATTGAGGAAGTTGAGGAAAGACTCACCAACACACATCTCCACTGCAAACCTTCTGCTCGCTGTGATCACCCAATCTTTCACAGTGAATGAACCTGATAAACATGGCAAATGCACCAGAGTTACCAGAATGTAATACATGTTCTATAAGAATGTGCACAGCACAGCATAATATAATTTCAAGCATGATAGTTTTGTGGTGGTGTTACTGGCCGGTGAAATCCACAGTTGAACTGTAAATCAAAACCTAAACCATTCGTTCAGCATTTTGGCTGTCACCATCTTGAGCTTTTGGAGCCAGAAGGGACGTAATTTACTGTAAATGGGACCATAACGTACAAAATGAATATCATGCTTTACTGAAGAAGACTTGAAACTAGCGATTGAGACCATAAACTCATAAGGAAAAAGTTTACTGAGGTAATAAATCAAGTGAGACATAAGGTTATTTTCTCAAAGACTTCTATACAAGCTGACTTTTTTTTGCAACTAGTGGAGTCGCCCCCTGCTGGCCGTTTTTCACTTTTCAGACTTGGAGGTGGCCACTTGCCCCAAAGACACAATTGTTTTATTTATTCAATCTTTATTCATACGGGGTACGTTGGCTGAGCAAACATACTCTCTTACAACAACACTCTGTTCACAGTTACACTGACAGGAACAAACAGATTCACAAATAAATGGAACAGAATAATTAACAAGGTACCGTCGCAGAAGGGGTAACAAGTTGAGAAGAGTCTTGAAATTACAGAGAAGTGTTTTGTACATTTTTGTTGCTATTCATTTAGATGAAATGTATCATTGGAGTCGACGACAAACCGTAGTTGAATTTCAGCACACAAGATGTTCATAGCCAAATAACCCTGTGTTCTTGGCGGCTGAAAACAAGGATTTCTGTGTGGCTGATTATAGATATTGGCCCTGGCCAGCTATTCTTTGTATTTCTCTGGTTCATCCTGGCAGAAAGCTCCACTGTTCTTTGAAAAATAATAGGCAGCCTTGGGAATGTACTGAATGAAAGGACAAGACAAGGCATGTCAGGAAATTACTTTCTCTCTAAATTATTTTAAAAAAAAGAATTCACTTCTCTGAAGCAATGTCTGCTATTGACCGTTTCCCTTTGGGTCTTTTATTTTTTATTTTCTTTGTCTCTTTGTGTCCAACATAAAATAAAAAAATAAAAAAACACAAATTGAATGAAATTTGAATGAATTGAGTTTCGTTGTTAGAAAAGCACAATCAATAGCTGTTGCTGTCATTTGTGCAGCAGGACAGACTTTGACTGTCAATGTCATTTTAAAGTCTGTGCAGTTTGAATGACAGTGGGGACGCAGCTGCTTTGAGGCTCTCAGTGAGACGCTGAAGTGAAGAACACAGAGAAATTAAATCTGTGGCACAGAGCTGCAGTCTGACTGACGATAGCTGTCACTTCGCCAGCATGACACTGCACTTACACTGCTGAACCACCCACAGAAAGTTAAACTGCTATATTTATGGATATAAAAAAGAAAAAATGTTTTTATTTTCCGATGTAGGTTTTATCGGAGTATTATGGGAAATGAATGCTTGTTAATATGCATGTATGTGTGTGAGGCGGCGCTGGTTTACAGCCCAGTGTGTGTCCTGATCTTGTGGTTGTGGGTCTAATTATCAGGCCTCAGACGGAGCCAGAGGCCAACAGGTGTCTGGAAGAGGCTGCTCTGGATCAAAGCCAGTGAAAATAATTACACAACCCAACTCTCCCCTCTCCTAGATAAGACTAACTGCCTGCCGCCTCGCACTCGGACACGCTGCAGCCCTTTTACTTGGAGGCAAAATAACACAATCAGTTACATTTATGCTCTGTGGTGCAAGGATGGCGGGCAGACAGACGGACAGACACCCGCATGCTTTGTGTTTGTGTGTATGCACACATGTCTGGGCAAAGAGAGCGCTAAGGGGTGAGCGCAGACAGACAGATGCAGAGTAATGCCACTCAGTTGAATATTTTATCTGTTCATCATTAACACGCAGCCAGGAAGCCAAGAGCAAACTTTAAAGGACAGACGCACGCTCCACCAGTGCTCTGGCATTTTCATGGCCTCATTTCAAAGAGCTTCTTTGAAGTCTCTTAACTAACTACATTCGAGCCACATTTATCTAAAACTACTGAACGAGGATAAAACTGATCAGTTCATCAAAAAAGGAGCTTGATTTGATTCGATTCAACTCCACTGGCCTTGCCCCGCCATAACATGAGTGACCTTGACTCAGTCTGATTAGATTTTTAGTCAAAATGAGATATGCATGTTAAAAGATTTCCTACTGTGACCAGAAAATAGTATGTACGAGTTCTGGCAAACACAATTAATAAAATACCAGGTTATGATGTGAATGCATATTAAGCTGAAGCTGTTTTACTGAGTGCATCAGGAGGATAAAACATAAATTCCAGCAGCCGAATTGGTCTTAAAATGCTCTTGAAATAAATGTTCCTACATCCTTCAAAGATTGTATATGACAGAAAAGAAAGACGTTAATAAATCTGAGCTAAACCATCTGTTTATTCTAAAGAAAACCACCTTTTCTGCAGCTTGACATGCAGGCTGCATAACTCTTTTTGCACCACAGTGTATTACTGGAGTGAGAACTGATGCTGACAAGAACAGGGAAAGCAAAAAAAAAAAGAAAATTGAATTTATCGATCAGCTATGAAGCACACATTTATTCATATGAAATCATCATCAGGTTATCATTTTGGCTCGGCACAGTAGTGCTTGAGTGATACTTTAAATGCGTGCCCCACAGTTACACACAAGGGTACAGGGCCTCTGGCACACTGAATTAGTTGAATATGTAAATGGAGACATGTCTGCCTTTACATTATGATGCTGGGATTTTGACTTTGACTTCTGTCCTTGCAGAAAATCCCCAAACTACATTTGACTCTCTCCTCAATTTCATGATGAATATATGGCACATTCACTCCTGGTTCACAAAAACTAAATATGAAAAGTATTTGATGCCAGTAACCTCGAGAATCAAAAGGATGGTGTGTTACTTTGTGTCTTCCCAGTGACAGGTGCTTCATCAGTCTCTCTCTCTCTCTCTCTCTGTCTCTCTCTCTCTCTATAAATATATATATATATATATATATATATATATATATATATACATATATGTAGAATATGCAACCAGAGAATGATGTCCACTTTCTGCCATCATTGTAAATTATGGACAAAAGATGTAATTTATTTGCCAACCTAACATGCTTGTTGTTGAGTAATATGTGATCAAGGACAGATTATTCCATGTGGTGCACTTTCCAAATGTCATCACAGTCATTAGCTGTCCACATGAACCCTGACGGTGCAATGGAAATTTATAGGAAAAGAAAGAAAAAAATAAAAAATGTATAAAAAGCAGATGTAATGGTATTTTTGCAGCTTGCCTAGTGCAGTTTTTGTGTGCCATCATCGTGACTAAAATGTATCCAAAGGCACATGATATATGAAAGGAATAGTTCAAGTATGTAAGGCGCTGCTTATGCACCGAAGGCCTTCTGGATACCTTCATCTTTTGGACTAACTTGGATCCCCTCCACTTCTTTCACTCCTTGTGGAGGTGGTTTGATGTTGTTGGCCTGCTTGTGGCACCATGTAAGGTTAATCAAACTTAGCATGGATTTACCGTCACATCTGGAGTGCTGAGGGGTCTGTTCTCATAGTTCATGACCCATGTGTTGTGTTGGTGTCTAGGCAGCCCCTTTAATCCTGTAAAGACCCTTAGAGGGTAAAACTGGTGAATAGGAAAATAGGACAAAAGTTTGACTTTGTAACTCTTCCATGAGTACAGGTGGAGCCCTGTGAACTTGGTGCTTAGTCACTGATGTGGTGAAGGCCTGGTTTGGGTACGGTGGCCATTTAAAAGTCCTGGTACTACAAGTATCTGCAGGGTTGAGTGGGTAGGCCTACAGAGCAGGCATGTGCTCATAGAACAATGCATACAATACATACTTCTTCCATGTTCTGAAAAAATGTTGTTGTTTATGTATTTTATGTTGTTTAATACAATATTTAGAATATTTTTCTCTCTAAAGCACTTTGTAACCTTTGTAAAGAAGTGCTGTGTCAATAAAATTATTATTATTCTTATCAGTATTTATGTATTTTGAATTAAAAGGTTGTTTCATAAGAGATTAACACTGGTAAGTGCTTATTAATGAAGCACTTCTTGTCACATTGTAAGTGGCTTATTGACTGCACTGCAGATGTTGTTGTTCCAGCTTCCCTGAGTTAGCACTGACCTGAGAAAGACAGATTTTACATTTTGTGCTCCACATAGCTGGAACAAATTGGAGCATACACTGAAGCCTGATGCTGTGAGTGCAGTGGAACAATTCAGAAATCTGATGAGAACCTGATTAACTCTGAACGTGAAGGTTTTAATTCTTTTGTAATGGATGTTGGAATCGACACTAGAATATTTAGTTAGTGCCCCTTTCTCTTTTGGGATTTAAACTTGCGTGTGTCAAAGTATCAGGTAAAAATGAAATGCGGTACAAATGTGAAAGCATTTGTGTGTGTGTGTGTGCCTCACTTCAGTCAGTCCTGGCTTAAATTGGAACAGTGCAGCTCTCACCTCACAGCTCTGATTTCACAGGGCTGTGTCATGGCGAGATCAGGCATCACTGGAGGCTCGAGCACGGCTGCCTGATCCGCCTGCGAGCCAGAATTCCTCCCCGGGGTCTGACTGCCAGGCTCAGCGCCGACTGTGTGACAGACAAACTGCCGTCTGTGGCAGCCCACAACGGACCAGAGCAATAGGAAGAACAAGGCCCAGTAGGAGGGAGTGTGTGTGTGTGTGTGTGTGTGTGTGCGCCTGTATGCATATAGTCCAGGCTTTGCCTGAGCTACTTAATACAGGCAGAAATGTGACGGGACCCCCCAGTGAGACCTGAACTTTCGGCCCTCATGGCTCAGGCCCAGAGGCTGTCAGGGGCTACTCTTACTGTAAGTCTCTCGGCTCTGTGATCATATGATCACAGAAGGAGTTCTTTAATGTTCTTGTCAGGTGGAAATATGCTGTCATTGCTGTTAATGATGAAATTTTACTTGGATGTAAAAATTCTGGTTCAAATTACATTTTTTTAAAACATTCAACAACTCTTAGATTGACGAAGGTGTTAGTGGAGTAGTTTTTTTACCTGGTAGTTGTTAGTATGCAGTGACAAGATCATTAACAGGATCAGAGTTGAACCGTGTCAAACTGTTTACTGCAAATGTCCCTCACATTTCTCTATGGAAAGCCACCAACATGTGAACTGCATGGGAATTCAACCAGTACAGTCCTTCATAAAAATATCTACTTGAGTAAAAGTTAAATCAATTTCACTTTCACTACAAAAGTACCAACACAATCATGTAAAAACTACATAACAAGTAAAAGTCCTGCATTCAAAATCCTATTTGACAGAAGTGCAGAATTAATATCAGTAAAATATACTTAAAATATAAAAAGCAAAAGTACTTGTTCTGGCGACAAATGGCCCCTGTGACTGATGTATTATTTTTTATGATATTATTATGTTAATACTGACACATCAGTGTGTAAGCTGCATTTTACTGCTGTAGCTGCTCGAGGTAGAGCTACTGCTTTTACTTGCTCCTCCAAAGGGTCACTAGATAAATCTTTTGGGCCGTGGGATCATTAATGTGAGAAAAAGCTCCTATTATTGCTATTTTTAATCATTATTATCTTTATATTAATTTCTTGGAATTTTCTCAAATCTTGGATTATTGTGTCTCTTTGGGTTTCAAACAAGACATTTAATTGAATCCGTCTGAGTAGTTTGGAGAGGAAATCTCTCTTTGATGGAACTGTAAGAGCTCACAAGCCCAAAAAATATCTAAAAATACTAAAGCTTCAGTCATCAGTCTAGACTTTAGTTTGATTCAAAGAGTCTGGCCTGCAGGTTTCGCTGTGATCTGGCTCATAAGGGATTAAAGATCTGTGATCTAGTACAGCCGTGGGCCAGGCCTGGCTTTATCTTAAAACATGTTTTTAGAATAAAACTAGTTCTTAAATAACAATATTTAAAAATGAAAAATATTAAAACATTATTTTAACTCTTAAATGAATATTAGATGAAAAGACATCTAATAGGTTTCTCTGGAATAAAACAGACCCAGACCAATGGGTAATGCAACACATAATACATAATGTCAAGGTGAAATATGTGTGTTAAAATATAAAAAATGGCTATAAAAAATGAGACAAGCCATTTAACGCATAAACTGACTGCTGGAGGGGATCCAAAAATTAAAATGCCCGGGGAGTCTGCCTCTTTTCAAAAATATATCAAAATACCAGAAGTGACTGTGTGAAGGACTTCTCAGTAGATTACAGCTTCAGAAGCAAGACACAACAATGTGATGGTCACAGCTCAGCAGTATACAAACATATTTCCCAAAGAGATGTTAAGTCGTGCACTCTAATCATGTTTTAATTAGGCAAAAACACAAGAATTTTCTGTGAAATCACACAACAATTTTACGCCAAAATGACTTCTTCTTATGGATGTTGGGATTTTCCAGTTTCCCCACAACCAGAAAGCACAAAAGAGCCTGTCCTAGCTGTGTGTCTTTGCATGTGATTGACCATCTGATAGATTTACTGCGTGGATTCTTTGGTGTGTCTACTAGTTGCCGTTGAGAATGACAACAGAGAGCAGATGAGAGAGCCTCCTCATCTTCCCACAGCATCACATATGTCTGTCAAAACCCCAGGGAGGGCAACTGTGACACAGGAGACTCTCAGGAGTCATTCTGGAAAAAACATTCGAACATTTTTTGGATTGTACTGAGCAATATATATACTTTTTCCATTTCTATGTCCTCCTTAATGTTTGACCAGAAAAAACATAATGTGATACCTAGAGTTATTACTTCAAAATGGATGATCATGAATAACAGGATGATCCATTGTTAACAACAGAAACTATTATATAACCTCAGAAAGCAGCAGACGTGGATTATAATGTTCATACTCGTCTCATTGTTAATGTGGCCGTGAATTCAATGAAAAAGACGTTTCAGCTCAACCAGCATGCCCATGTGTAAATGATGGATGTAGTGAGTGTGTGTTAAGCTCAGCACTTTTCCTGGCTCTCTCCGTGCGCCCTGGTGGTGTCGTTTCCTTTGATGATTCCTTAAAAAGTCAATCGACTGGTTTGTGAGACGAAGCTGTGTATCAGAGTGAGGAGCAGTAAAAGTGCACACAGAGCTTTCCACTGTATGTTTATTGGACTGAATGTGCTGTGACTGTTTCTTTAATGCATAGTTAATGTTAATGATTATTGCCAATTTGTGCTTTAGCTCTTTTACATTTTCAGCGTTGCAACCTTACTGTTTCATATCATTAACTGCAGTTGATGGCTCTGATAGTGGCTTGGTTACAGAACTTCTCAGATGTATAAAGTCATCAAATTGCTTAAAATTCAAGTGACAGTTTGTCGATTTAAATCCACTGTGATGTGGCGGAGGTTGATTAGTAACCAGATTTCTTGTTTGACATCTAAAAGCAGATGGGAGTGCTCGTAATGACCAGGTGGACAAACACTAATTTACATATTCATCACCTGAAGTATGGACCCCTCAGGCTGTTTTACTGCGAGGGAAGATTTTCTTTTAAGTATGTCCAAAGTATTATCCCAACCTGAGCAAAATAGGCTTAGCTGCTTAACTTCAGCCTCAGCTTTCACTTTATTGTCCCTAAAGGGAAATTTGTCTTGCAGCCGGCAACAAAGAAAGACTTGAACATACAACATAAAATATAACAAATAACATAAAACATATGATAGAAATATGTAAAACATGTAACTTTAACCAAGCCTGAAGTCACTTTGTTAAATTAAATAATAAGATGAAATTTGTTTTCACAGGACAGAGACATTTGGCCAAATTTACCACATATTCGCACCTAAAATACAATTTGCAAAAAGCAACAGCATAACATAAAACCTGGACTCACCCATATTTATCCTCATCAGTAGTGAGCACATCATCATCATCACCACTCTGTGACAATTAACCCTTTAAACTCAGCTGACACAAGAACTTAATGGCGGTTGGCGGTGGTTTAACTGGTTCACTAATTAATGTATGCTAAGCTAAACTAAGCGGCTGCTGGCTCAATCTTCATATTTAGCGTATAGGCAAAAGAAAGGTATGGATCGTCTCAAGAAAGTAAATATTTCCCAAAATGTTGAACTCTTCCCTTAAACTTTGGGAACAGTATCTAAACTCAGAGGTCCACTCACAAGCAGTAAGTGGTAATAAGTGGACCTTAGAGATTATTTTTTTTCCAGTGGAGACATCAACATGCTTTGGTATTCTGTCTGATGCTTTAGTTTTGACCCATTTAAAAACTCATCACAGTTCGAAACAAACATTTCCGTCATACTGCTGCCTTCAGCCTGCCAGTCACAACTGGTGACACATACTACAATACATGTCAGAAGTGACACACTGATGTTGATCTTTCCTCAGTGTGCACCTGTACATGTATATCTGTAGCAGTGAATAACACATGTGCTGTAGAAGTGATGTTGTGATGTTGCAGTTTTGTATTGTTTATAGCCTGCAGAGGTGAAGGAAATTCACATAAACCATCCATAATCACAACTCATTATGATGGGATTCAGAGAGTTTACTGCTGTGCATGCAAACTTATTTTATTTTATTTCAACACTGCACGTACAGTAAACACAGCATCTAACCACTAGGATGTTCATCATGTATTCTTTGTTCACTGGTGTTGTGGTGAGATTTGTTATTTGGAACATCTTAATGATCAGGCTGTAAATTTACAATATGCCATTCAGTGAAGAAGACAAATCTCAGTTGAATAATTCCTGTTTGGCTGTTTGTGTTCAGCCTGTTCATCTATTTGTTTGGATGATTGAACGCAGCCATGATGTTTCTTTTGCGCCGTCACATTTCATTTTCATTAATTCCTCTGTCTGTGTTCTGCTCCTTTGTCTGCCTCACTTTCATTTCTCCAATTCATTTAGTTTCTGTCTCGGTCTGTCACTCGCTATCTTCTCTTCTCACATCACTTCAGACACATATTTCAGAGAAAGTGCTAAAACAGAATGCACAAATATTTCTCTCATAATCTCACACTCCTCTTACAATCCCTTTGTGAACTAGAACACCTCATTTACAGAACTATAAAGAGGAGAAACAGAGATCTAATGCTGCTGATTTTGTAGGTACAAAAAACCTCCTCCCTTGCTAATCATCAGAGTTTCTGTTACTGAAAGCAGACTATGGGTGAACATCAGATTCAGTAGTTTCACGTCAGTTCTTATGTCCCTCTGAAGAGTATTCTTTCTTATTTATCTCTGAGAGAAGAGACATTGAAAGAACATGAACGTAATTTTACTGTCTGGATACTATGTGTTCATTCTCACTGTAGATACCAGATCATTACTTTAGCTTCATTTCTTCACTTGGATCTCTACTCTTCCTCTATATTCTTCCTCTGTCATTTTGTTTTGGTATTTCATTAAGACATTAATTGTGATGTGAATGAGACATACAGACACATTGCCCAAACTATTTATTCATCTTAATGAAGCAGATAGAGTTTTAGTGTGCGAAAGGTTTGACTACTATGTAATTTCTGACTTACAGTATTTGTCATATTTTTGTATCTATAGGTTAAGTCAAGTCCATTTTATTTGTATAGCACCAAATCATAACAAAAGTTATTTCAAGATACTTTTCACATAGAGTAGGTAAAAATATTATTTACAGAGACCCAACAGTTCCCACCATGAGCGGCACTTGGCAGGACCAGGCTCTGGGTGGGCGGCCATCTGCATCGACTGAGTTGGGTTGAAAGGGGAGGAGAGAGGGGAGAGAGAGCAGGAGGAGAGACAACATGATAATCAGACTGATAATAATAAGTGTAGCAGTGAGTGTGGAGCAGGAACATGGGGGCAGTAGACGGCCGGCAGTCACAGATCCAGAATCTACAGCTCCAGAGGCACAAGCACCCGAAGAAAGTGAGAAGGCAAATAAGCACAAAAAGTAGGGGGAAGAAGTGGAGTTAGTAACTATGGATGGAGAGGGAGACGAGGAGAGAGAAGCTCAGTGCATCATGGGAAATCCCCAGGCAGTCTAGGCCTATAGCAGCATAACTAAGGGATGGTTCAGGGCTCACCTGAGCCAGCCCTAACTATGAGCTTTATCAAAGAGGAATGTTTTTAGCATACTCTTAAATAGGTGGGTAACAGTCCAATGTATCACATCTGGTAATACTAATTGCTCCTGATTAAAACACACGTTGCTGAGCAGTACATGGGTGTAGTTGTTGAAGTTAATATTATACCAAATTAAGCTAAAATATTAAATTGAAGGTAAATCTCAGGTACTTGTGTTTTCTGTTGCATATGTCAAGTCAAGCACAAGTCAGTTTGGGTAAAGTGAACTATCACACCAACTTACTTTACAATTAAACATTTGTGTCAGACATATCAGTACATGCAACATTAATGTATCTCCATAAGAGAACCATGTTGCCACCCCATGTTTGCCAGTTGAGCATTTTTATTTGTGAAGCAGCAGCAATGGGATGTTTGCTTTACAGCTCAGTGTGGCTGATACTAATGCGATCAAATTGAGCTGAATTCCATACCATATAGTTTTGCTGTGAATCTCTTGTGCATAGCTTTCTGAATCCAGCGCTGGAATGGCGGCCTCTGCTACTACTCCACTACCAATAAATGCTACTATATAGAGAGCTCATTATTGAATGTGAATGCATTGAATGGCTATTGCAGAAAACAATTCTGACCATACTGTAAATCAGGGGTGCTCAATACGTCGATCGCGATCTACCAGTCGATCGCAAAGGTAGTATTGGTAGATCGCATGACATTAAAAAAAATAGATGCCAGCCTATCATCCATCCCATCACTTGATTGATATACAGGGCAGCCAGTCAGATGACGTCTGAATGTTTCTGACGCTTAGGTCGCTGCGCATGCGCAAACAACGGCGCGAAGTGTAGTAAAACTAACAAGCTAGTCAGCGAGTTAACTCCAGTTTTTAGCCCTCGGTTTTTCCTCTTAAACCTAAGAAAGGGTATAAAAATGAGTGGGGGAGCTGGACCAAGTAAGAAGACAAAAACGTATCACTTTCATACAGAATGGGAGGAGGACTTTTTTTTCACGATGACATTTTCGAAGTGCGTTTGCCTCATCTGCCAGTCTACCATCGCAATACTAATACTAATAAACTCCGGTAATGACAAAAAATTTACATAGTTAATTGTGTTGTGTTGTGCAATATTGGCTCATGCGGTTATGCATGTACATCAACATACATTGTAGATATAAAGAATCTTCAATATATTTATAAATAAATATATGTTTTGCATTTTTGTAGTGGGTAGATCATTTTGACTTGGTCATTTTATAAGTAGCTCACATGCTGAAAAAGTGTGAGCACCCCTGCTGTAAATAGTATCAAAAATCGGGGTCGCGTTCATGGAAATCTCAATGATTATTACTTTAACCCTCTATACCCCATAGTGGTCCGGAGCGCCCCTTCTATATTTCATTATTTATTATTACTATCGCTTCTGTTGAATATTGTCAGAAGTGTGCCTCCTTGCACTGGTAGCCACCCCACAGACTTTATAAAAGAAGTGGACGTAGCCACCGTGATGTCACTCGTTTTAAAGCCTCGAGTTTGGCCTTTTTGCCATCGCCATCTTGGTTTTTTGGAGCCAGTGGAGTTGCCCCCTGCTGGCCATTAGAAATAATGCAGGTTTAAGACACTGCACCACATTGTGTATTTTACTCTAAATGGGACCATAATTTACAAAATGAACATCATGCTGTATTGAAAAAGACTGAAACTAGACTTTTGAGACCATAAACTCATTAGAAGAATGTTTCCTTAGGTAATAAATCAAGTGAGAAGTAGGTTCATTTTCTCATAGACTTCTACAGAGTCAGGGTTCTTTTTTTAGCCAGTGGAGTCGCCCCTACTGGCCACTTAAGAGAATGCAGGTTTAATGCACTTTCACATTGGCTTCACCTTTCACACCTGGACGTTCCCCTTTAGCCACAACCAGCAGTGATGTCACAGGATCCTGGCATCCACTTGTACATCACTGCAACAAAATCAGAACTTAAACCACTAGAGGTCAGCAAAAACAAGATTTTGAGGGGTTTTAAGTTTACTCTCTAAATCCAGGTATTGACACAGAAACTCAAATATTGAGTTGAAACTAGTATAATAAAAATTTAAACAATATCCACGCCTAGTCTAGAACTCAGTTACATGCACAGATTTGTTCATCTTCACAAATCAAACGTTTACTATCCAAGATCCTACAAACTGAATGAAATTGGAATCATGTTTTAGGCTGTATTTTTTCTTTAATTATGTCTGAGCGCCCTTTTCCCTCTAATCAATTCTTTGTCAGAGCTGCTTCTCATCGTCATACTCTGTGTAATTCTCCCCTTTTAACTCCTTCTCACTCACCTTTCACTTACTTCCTTTCACACCTTTGCTTCTGATTTTATGCCCTTCGGCTCCTTGAGCTCTGCCACTCCTCCACCTTTCACCACCATCCACTCTGAGATATACATCCTCCTCTTTCTCTCTCTCTCCTCTTTTCATCTGTCTCTCCAGCCTTTCAGCCTTTTAATGTCAAAGACATTAAAGAGCTTTCCTGGAATGATAAATGTTTTATTAGGCCTTACTCTCTTTTTTTTTGAAGGGTAAATACAAAGAGGAAGTGAAGTAAAAGTTCGTATCTCTGTCTCCCTCTTGACTTCATTTCCATATCTGTCATCCTGCTCTCCCCTCCGCTGTGACCTCTCATCTACACTCATCCCTCCTCGCCTCTCCTCTTTCATCCAGTCTCTCCATTTTGCTCCCTGATCTCGCCCTACTGGAAACCAGAAGTTGCGCATTTGCTTCATAAAACCCTGGCAACCTCCAGTTAAAAAACACAGTCCCATGATGGAGAAAACCATGGAGAATTTCTGTCTTTCCACAGTTATAATACTGTGAAAGTGCATCAACAATTGTCCTCAATGGGTGGACAAGTATCTTTGATCAAATCTTCAAGCAGCTCAAACACATTTATGAGCCAGTGGGGTTTCTGGTTGGACTTAAAAAGGACCTAACTCCACTTCTGCGCTGTTGCTGAATCTTACATTTAGCCTCTAGGCTTGCAGATGATTGTACTTCCTGTGCTGTAATAGCTGTCTGTCCTCTGGGACTGTGAGTGTGCTCCCTGTCTCTGGTACCCCTCGGCTGTGTTGCTGATTGCTCCTCCTTTTTCCGGGAAAATGGGTCACGTTATGTGGGCTGCAGCACGACACCTACTTCTACCTGTATTCAGGACAGCCGACTCGTATCACTCGACGAAACCCGCCGTTGACTAAGGGGGGATGATGCTCCATGAAAACACTGATAAGATTTTTAGCCATGATACCTCTAGGGATAATGTTGGTCTGTTGATGTGTCTACTGCTTTGGTCCAGATTGAAATATTTAAACAACCAACAGATGGATGTCCGTGAAATTTTGTGCAGATGTTTGTGGTTCCCAGATGATGCATCCTTGCGACTTTGGTGATCTCCTGACTTTTCTTCTAGTGCCACCACAAGGTTGACAATATCTCAACAACTGTGCAATGGATTGCCATTGAATTTGTAATAACTTGGCATGAATTGTAATATCTTTGTTGACCACTTAGCTCAACTAGCACCATCATCAGGTCAAAATGTAAACCTTGGTCAAGAACCAAGACTTTGTTTTATGACTAAATACCCATCAGCCCAAGTTGCACTTTCTGTTTAGTGCTAATTACAGATGTTGTCATACTACACACTAAACGGAGGTGCTGAAAGTGGTAAAACTTATGCTTACTAAACAGCACATTGGCTCTGTCATTGTGAGCATGTTAGCATTTGGCTCAAAGCACCAGTGTGTCTAAGTACAGCCTCACAGAGCTGGTGGCATAGCTGTAGACTCTTAGTCTTGTTTTGAAATTAGTGTTGCACCTTTCACCACCTGATCTGCTGGCTGCTGTTTACCGGAAACAGATGAAAGCTCGACAAGAAACATCCGAGCACAACTTCAAGTCTCCAGAAGGCCTGTGCTGTCAGTGCACCTCCCCCTCTATGTGCACTCACACATCCTCCACGTGTTTTTCATGTTTGCTGCAAAATCCAATATTTCTCAGCTATGTTCCATTCAACCCTGGAAGGTTGACATATTTCCTTTCTAGCCTCATTTGTGCCGTAATTGCTCCAGCCTCGTCCATTAATACATGCACACAAAAACCCGGGAGACCGCACACTCAGAGCAGCTCTACAGCATCGAAGCCATTTCCTCCATTTCCCCTCAGTTATCCTATTAGACTATAGGGACATGTGATTGGTATGCTGGCTAGCCCAGGACTAATGATGCATGGGGCTGTAGCCTCTGGTTAGACGTCACGGACCAGAGGAAACCAGCCAGGCGCTTGTGTACGGCGCTCCACGCTGCACTAATCGGTCATCCTCCACAACATTACGCACGTCAAAGTGGGTAATGGATTGGCCCAATTAACATGGAGCTTTGATGGAGAACACACCTGTTTATACATCCAACTACTACACATCTTTCATTTACCCCGTAGTTGTCTGGGAGACTCTCTTATCAAGGTGAATGCAATTTAATTTGGAAGCCGAGTCCTCCCTGCCGTCCGCAGACAATTAGAGTTTACTGATTATTCTGAGTAACGGCACCGGCAATGGATTTACTCAAACAAAGGAGCTGAAATAATGGCTCACGCCTCCTTCACTATTTTAAAAAGGCTCTCCCCAGCCTCGTACTCCATCCTCGCTGATGTCGGAATTCATTGTGGGTGTGTGTGACTGTGTGTGCGCACGCGTGTGTGTGTGTGTGTGTGTGACTGTTTTAGTGTGTTTGACCCTGGAGTTCAAGGACAGTCTTGTATGTGCTGCCTCTGGCTGCTCCTGTCTGTACCCAAGTGGTGTTTATTTAAGGAGCTCATCTACCCACTCACACACACACACACACACACACACCCACACACACACACACACCCACGCACACACAAAGAAGCACACACGCTAGCCTAACCTTGTGCTCTGAAACACATCACCCCCAGTTCTACGGCGATAAAAAAACTCCGTCTGGTGTTTCTATCCTCCGTTTCCAATAATGTACTCCAACACACACAGACACGCATACACACACTCACACACACACACACATACACACACACACACACACACACACACACACACACACACACACACACACACACAGTGTCCTGAAGCTCACAGTATGTCCTGCAACCCTGCCTCCCATCCTACTGGATTAATTACTCTCCTCCCTGCCTGTTATCCCCGAGAGCGTCTGAGCCGCGTTAGCCGGCCTCTGCCTCTCGCTGGTGGGCACGGAGATGGCAGCGCTCGCCCATTCATCACCGTGACTTTGGGAAGAGAGACACGAGGGATGGGGTGCGTGGGCGAGTTAGAGTAAGAGAGGGAGAGGCAGAGGGTGGAAGTGAAGGTGAGAGAAAGGTGGCGGGAGAAGGGAAGCGGAAAAAGCCAGGTCCCCTCTGACCGAGGCTCTGATTAAAAATTAAAAGTGTTGCCGTTTCGCTGGTTCCAGAGGTCCAGGTTGTAATGTATAGATTTCTGAGGTGATTCTCAGAGGAGGAGGAGGAAGAGGAGGGGAAGGAGGGAGTGAGGTGGCTGAAGAGGAGCACTGGGGCTGTGGGACTGTAGGAGTGGGAAGGGGGGAGGGAAAGTAGGGGATGAGACACATCTTTACCTGGAGATAAATAACCCGACATAGCGCAGCGCTGGGACTCTCCCCATTGTTTCCCCTTAAAAAAACGTCGTCACATTCATTTTTTATTCTGCTGGAGACATCTTTTTCACAGTAGATGGATGAAGGCCGGGGTGGAGGGGACGAGAGGGGGAGGAAGGGGAGGGCAGCACCGAAGGTTAGAGCAGCTCTAATTAATGGAGACAAAAAAGAAAGTAAAGACAGACAGAGGAGAGAAAGTGTGCAGCGTGGATGTGTGTGTGCGTGTGTGTGTGTGTGTGTGTGTGTGTGTGTGTGTGTGTGTGTGTGTGTGTCGGCCTTAAAACCAGGAACGCGTCGGGCTGTTCACGAGCCCCTGTTTGTGACTCTGTGAGTCTCAGCCGTGTTCTGGTGGCTGAGGCTCACACCGCGCAAAACTGGCATCAACCTTAAAAAGTGTGTGTGTGAAGGGGAGGCAAACAAGGGAGTCCTGTTCAGCTTGTGGGATGAGAGAGATGCGAGGAAGGAGGCAGCGGAGAAGGGAAAGAGGATGGGGGGGGGGGGGAGCGGGGTTGGTGAGGAGGGAGGGTGAGGTGTGTCTCAGCCATTCAGGCAGCGTAGGCGTTTGTCTTTCATCTCCTCTCTCACACAAACAACAAAGAGGCTCTGAGAGGGGTTTTTTTTTTCCTCCCCTCCATCATGTACAATACCCTTTCTTAACTCTCGCCTATTTATAGCAGCAAGCGCAGGTTGAGAAGTGCCGTAAACTTCTCAGCATCATTTAATTAGGCACTTGTTTACCAATAAACTCGGTGAAGTAAACGCAGCTCTGGAACTCATCTGTGTGAGCAAACAAGAGACTCGACTGTATTGTAGTTGATGTGATCTGTCAGGAGGAGGAGAAGAAGATGAAGAGGAAGAAGTGCTCGCAGGCCAGGAAGTTTGTTTTTCCAGCTGCGGAAAAGAAGGAGATCATTATTGTAGTTTCCCGGATCCTTGTCCTTTTTGAACGACCCTCCCATGTTACAAAGAGAAGGAGCACGGAGGCCAGGGAAAAATCAAGCGCTGCCTGGTGCAGAGTCACCCACGGATGTGGAAGGAAGGCGTGGATGTTTATTTACATAATGCTTGCTAACAATCATGTCAACAGTGCACGCAGCAGCGAGAGGAGCAGAGCAGCAGTGATGATGTAACCCCCGATCAAGACTCCCTCAGCCTCCTGAACGCAAAGGTTCTGGGGTGGAAAACAACACAAATGAATTTAACCTAAATGATTGAAATCATGACATTTATTTCCATTTTACTGTTGTTTTACCTCACTGATCTAGCTGTTTTCTTTGCTTACTTTTATCTCTTAACAGTTCAATATTTTGCGAAATATGCTTACTTTCATAGTAAGAGTTAGATGAGAGAAAAAGTTTATTAATATCATGATTAATAGCAGTAGGTGTACAAGTAGTAGTAGCAGTATTGCCTCCATTTCTTATACTTAATTTAATAAACTTAGTAAAAAATGTTATGCTGTATCGTCCCATGACAATGTGGGCTCCATGAAATAAGTATACTACTATGTTTCACTCTGCAGTTCCAGTTTACGGCTCACTGTTGCTGTCTTGTTGTATGAGGTTTACTTTTGTTTTCTAATGCTTATCCCTAGTTTTACAATACCATTTTTCCCCTGATGTCTTTCCAAATGAATTCCTTCACCACCTTGTTGAATTTAAAAGGGAGATTATGCCACGCACCGTAATGACAATTTTCAGGAGATGCAATGTTGCGGTAAATTACAGCAGTGAAACCCATTTTAATGGCCTGTAAAAAGGTTTTAACCAGATTTTGATGTTTGTTGCTCAAATTGATGTTTATGCGGCACAGTGGTGCTAAGCCAAATGCATTTTTCAGATGTCAAAAGACAACATGGGGATCTCTGCTCTGTTGTTTTGCTGATTGAATGTGGTGCCAATCATGCTGGTGTGTTTTAAAAACACAGAGATGCTTTTACTTCCTTCATCATTGTAAATTTGCTGGTTCATTTTAATTTCCCAACCGCAGTGCCATCATGCTTAAGAATATTTGCTTCCAGATTAAAGGGGTTTATTGGCAGGAAGGGATTTCTTTCTAAACAGTCTTTCTGTTTGAGATCAGAATTCCTCCTCCTCCCCTTTGGCTGAGAGATTAATTGTTTCTCTCTTTTGTTTCATAAACTGATATGATCCCAAAATCTCATGACATCTGTTGGACTTGTAAGAGGAGACTTCAGGGGTGTTGTTAAACTCATTTAGTAGGGATGGCGCCATATCAATATTTTACAGTGGCGTACTAAAACGGTCATGGAAATTAAATATGTTGTTGCATCATGTCCAACAGCATGCCTCAAGCAACTGAAGCCAGTTTTGTGGTTGTAGGACCATGCTCTAATCTTGTTTACCTTATTGTTTAATTTGACATGCATTTCAGTTACAAATACACATTTCTAAATATAGACTGCCTTAATGATATCTTGAGCATAATAATTTTACATTTGTTTCATGCAGCAATTGAAACATCCTACATTTAGAGCAGTCCTTGACCTCTCATGGTTTTGTACTGTATATTGGTTAGCCAGGCATCAGTCTTCTGTATAAGCTTATCGGTGATGAGTAGTGTATCCTACCAAAGTCCTGGATGGGTGCGAAGTGAACGAGTGACAGAGAGAACGTAGAAAATGAATGAGGAAAGTTAACGCACAGCTGCTTAAAAAAACCCACTGGTTTTAAGTTTTCTGTTTAAGGTTACTGTTCATTACTTCAGTTACAAGACATACGTTTTGTATTGTTTAGTAACCCTGGTTTGTTTCAAGTTTATTATTACAATGGGAATTGCCCTGCTCTGTAATAAATATTTCATTATGTTACTGTATATTTACATCTTGTGGGTTTGCATTTCCTCATGTTGTATTGTGATATGTGTGATAACTAATGGGCTATAGTTGTTTGCTGACATTAACAGTATAGCTACTATACACGCTAACGAGGCATCTCTGCACCCTAGTTATACGTTATTTTATATTTGTTGTTATGGCGGACACCTCCTGATTTAATATCATAGTAGACCCTTCACCAATTCCACTCCCTACACATACACTTAATAGGAATTAAGTTTATGTGTTATAATGTAGTTGTAACTACCATATTTGCATATTACATGTACACAATAATATATTTGTGAGATCTTACTGCCACATTTACATCATGCTCTTACAACATGTGCATTCTTTGGCTTCACCTGCTTGCCAATTGAACTGGAAATTCGAACATTGAGTCTCTGTGATGGCATCCTTTTTGCATAACTCCATTGAAGCTAGGTGAAGAGATCTCTGTGTGCTCGAGGTTACTTTCGTACAGGGAAAATTATTCACATCTGATCACTATTGTGTAAGAAGTTCACAGGCACATACAATAAACACAATATAATGAAAGGCTTTGTAAGGCACTAAAACTCTCTAACATAAAAACAAGTACAAAATCGGGATTAGAGTATGAAAGTAAATTATGATACTCATAAAAAATCTGTTGGCAGATTATTTGCATCTCTCCAGCTTTTCTGCTTTTTCTGCAGCAACTTAAACAAAAGCCTGAGTTCTTGCCTCTGAGTTGCCTGTGTGGGATGTTTGAACAAGGCTGAATAACACTTGTTGCAGGTTATGTTCAGCTTTTATTCCATTTTTACTTTCTGTTTTGCCACTGACAAATCTCCCGCAGACAAAACTGAACAGTATCTCATTATTTTGAGTCTGATTAATATTTTCGGAGTAATTAACGCCCAGGCTAAATACATTATCACTTCAGGACTTGATATTTATCCATGTAGGTGCTGATGGCCTCTGTTCCAATGATGTTGTGAACACAGCAAAAAAGCCTGAGAAACAACATTATTCAGGTTTTGTTGAATTCAGCTGTTTAACACACTCTTGCAGTTTTGGCTTTACACGTGATTAGCACATCTGGATTAAGCTCCTACCCTGCTTTGTTCTCACATGTGCCATTTATTAGAACAGCAGCTTCTTTCCTATTTCTACATTTCACACTAAACTTTATTGTTGCATCACCGTTTCTAACTGTAGAAAAAAGTCTTGATAAAAAGTGTTAAAAGATACAAGATTACAGTAAGTAAAAATAACATAAGACTGTGTATGATCATGAAAGAAGGCAGCAGCGGGCTGATGGGCTGTCAGCTACAATAGAAGAGGTTTACGTGTGTTACAAAGAGGATGAGTATTGTTAACTCTATCTGGATTGTATGTTCACTTAATTCGTCTCGGTGAAGAGGAGTAAGTGTTGAATGATTTTATACATTTTAAATGAGCCTTGCAGAATGCTGTCTTAGCTCATTCTTCTTCTTTATTTCTTCCTGGCAGCCTTTGTGGTCGTCAGTGCGATCAGGGATTCTTCCAGTTTACACTTAAAGCAGCAGTAGGCCTACACTGATTCATTCTCTCTCATCTTCTGAAGTCTGGCTTTGTGAGCTGTCTTCTGCTTTGCACTCGCTGCTCAACGCTGCCATTTCCCAACGTTTCTTTTGTTTTCTGAGACAGCTGCCTCCTTTGCCTTCACAAACTCCAAAGCTCTCTGCTCTGTATCTTTACTCTGATAACTTTCCTAGTTTTACTGAGTGTTTCTCAGCCGATCTGTCAAACACTGTTTTTAAACCAGCATAAATCAATTCCGGCTCCGTGTTTTTAGCAGCCTCTGGCTATTTCGCTTATTTCCCGCTGATATATTTCCTCCTCGGCTGCCTGACCACTGTGCCCCCCTGACCGTGCATTTCAGTCTTGATACCTCCCTCCTCAGTGACGGCTATACCGTTAACCTGTGAGCTCCAGTTTGCAGCATGTTGCTGAACTGTAGGGTCCAACATTTGTATTATTTTAAAGCCTGTTAAGGTTACTTTCTACCAACCACAAGAAGCTCAGCTAGAGCTTTTCGTCTTCTACCACTTCTTTCGAACTGCTGCTGGTGAAAAGCTCCACATTTTCAGGTTCCACATCAACGTCTGTTGGCATTTGTCCCTGAGGCCATCCTTCCTTTCACAAAGTTAACAGTAACACTGAAATATCCCTGCTGCAAAATGGTTTGTTAATTTGGAATTTTTTCTAAGATACTAAACTCTGGTCCATCACACACGACACGCACTGATTCAGTGTTTTGAGTCTCATTTAAGCCCACATCGTCACCAGGAAGAGATACAGTAAATGCTGTAGCCCTTACACTGCACTCTGCAGCACTGTAATGAAACTGTCATTGATGTCCTTCAACCCTCAGGGGTTCAGGCAGTCAATTACAAACACAATCGCACACTAACACACACACTCACAGTCCATTTGATCTCATGACAAGGATAAGTCATCTTTAAGCAATCTTCTATGTAGCAGTGCATCACAGGGCATCTCATATACTGTGTATCATTATAAAGGAAAAGAACCAATATAACTTACAATTAATTATTAAAGCAGCAAGGCACTGGCCTTTCTAATCTTTTATTAAATTCAGCTTGTATAAATTGAGAAGTAAGGTAGGATTTGTTCTCATCTCAACCATGCACATACTCCCAAACATCAAGGGGGTAGAGTGTAACTTAATGAGTGTAATATAACTTGTGTTTTTGTATTAACCTCTAACAATCGGAGGTCACATTAACTAAAACAACATGGTGAAGCACCGGAGCATCTAGCTGCAGGTCCGACACGGGACAGAAATGGGACATGATAGTTTTAACGTCACTTTTTAATCCACTGAAAGTTCTTGTAACGCCTCTGCAGCTCCACATTCACAATTAAGGCAGTAGTCTTCCCTCCTGCACCCTCACTGTTTCACTCCATCTCTCTCTCTCCATCTCTCACACTCCTTGTTTCTCTCTCTATTTCACACTGTGCACCCATCTGTTTCAAGAACTTCAAAAACATCCCGTATCCCCTCGCTGCTTTTCTTTATAGGTTCACTTCAGTTCAGTCCGTTGCTCTTTTATGTCTTAAAAGCCCGACTTCAAAAAGGAAAGAATCTCATCTTTCGTTAGTATTTAAACACTTTATGAAATGGCAATGCAAATATTTCTTCTATAACATTTGTTTTTGTCGTAAAGCGATTTGTGCAGAATTAAGCCGGTGCATAGGCGTGATGCGTTGGAAGCATGAAAGATAGACTGAGGGTAAATGAGTGGGAGTGTATACATCTTAAACCACAGGATCCACTTAGAGATGCATATTGGATTAATAAAGCTTGGAGGGTTGATTTGGAGTGGAGTACTCAAGCTGTGTGTGTTGTGACCTCTCTCATCTCTGCTCAACCTGTCTCCACTCTGGATGGGCTGCAGGCTTTTTATCCACGTCCTCAAATCATAACCCTGGAGAGCAACAAGAGCTGTGTGTGTGTGTGTGTGTGTGTGTGTGTGTGTGGGTATAGTGGTCTGTGTTTGTGTGTCCTGTCTCAGTCTGTGTGCTGGGAATGAATCCATTATTGGAATAGCCTTTCACTCCTGAGTGGTAGGATTCCACTGAGTCCAAAGATGTATCTACTCTATGTGTATTTTGTCTGTGAGGCGAGCATTTGATTGGGGTGTCAGGTCCCTCTCACCCATGGCTAAGTTTTGGCAAGAGGTGTGCGATGTGTCTCACAGCTCTGGCACTGCTTGACTCCAGCTGCCTTTGAATGCAGCTTCAAAGCCTGCCTCGCTGAATGTTTCTCTCCACACGTTCTGGCACTATTCAGTAACCCCCTCCTCCTCCTCCCCTCCAGCTCTCTGCTGTGTTTTTCCAGTTCACTTTTGCCCTCACGTCCTTCCCACCTTACTGTGTCCTCTATTTTGCTGTACACAGTGTCCTCTGACAGCGTCTGTTTGCCGGTCGGAGATAGAGCACAGCTCCACTTTGACCTCAACGAGGACCGCGGTGCCAGGGATCAATGGAGTCAATGGTTAAAGACAGAAATATGGAGGCAGAGGAAGCAGTCTGGCATATTCTGTATCAGGAAGGACCAGCAATATTGGTCTGTGTGCATGTACAGTGCCTCCTGTCTTTTATTAAGATATAAAAGGATGGGAGTCATTTTGGATCTTATTGTTCCTGGACACTCACAATGACATGATGTAGTTTACTATATCTAGATATTAATATCATTGTTGTTGATTATGAGGATTCTTCCCTAAAACCCACTGAGTAATCAAACACATAGCATTCATAATGAAAGTAATACATAAATCATCCCATTTTTCTTTTATTATTATTATTATTATTATTATTATTATTATTATTATTATTATTATTATTATCATTACCATTACTATTTTATATTAACTTTGATTAAAATACTGTGATTAAAAGAGGGCAAATATTGAACTTTCACAGTTCAGTCAAGGACTCTTCTTCATACTTAAATAATCGTATCTTATTTAATTTAGCAAAAACTCATCACATGAGGGGGAGGTTGGGGTGGGGGAGGGAGCTACAGCAGAAAACAGTGTTGGCATGAGCATATCAGCAGAGTAATAGTGAGAAATGTCAAGTTACAATGGCTGAGCTGTACACCTGCATGAATATGATTGGACGTTACAAGTCAGCCGGTAGCCAAACGGCAGATGAATGAGCCACCGATTGTGCAGCATGAATATAGAAGCTGATGCTTTGCATGAATTAATGCTAGAGAGAATAATAATAATAGAATAATACATTCTCACTCATAATACCAAAAGATACCATCATTTTTGATGGTAATAATAATTGTACTGGGCAGACACGTTAACACACTGTTTAAACAATCCCCCAGGTTAGCCAAACTAATGTGAGAGAGGAAAGACAGACATTGGTGAATGCCATGTATGAAGAATAGACCAAAGTTACAACCAACTGCAATTATCCTTTTTCTATTTTTTTCACATTTATTTTGAGTCACTATGTGAGATTTCGAAAAACCTCTCTTCAGTTAATTTGTTTATAAGGGAACAGACTACTGGTAATAAGACCAGAGGATGAATTGTCATTGTTTACTTATTTTGTGTCGCTGTGGGGAAACATTTTCCTGAAGCTCATGTGGAGGCAGATAAATGAATGAAAAGGAAAATCTGCTAGTGTGTGTGTATGTGTGTATGTAGCTGTAGTCCTTGCACCTGAGTCACACCTTGACCTCCCGCTATGGTTTGCCAAATGTTCGCCCACACTGTCGCCACCTGGCCACTGCTGTGCACTGTGTGGTCGCATTGTGTACGTCTGTGTGCACGCGTGTGTTTGTGTGTGAGACGAGGTGCTCTCTAACAGATGGAGTAACCTAATACAAGTCTCATTTCTGCCCCGCTGTCCATTGGCCCTCATGGTCTGCTGGTGATGCTATCTGGGCCTTACCAGCATCCTGTCTGCTTTGTTCCTGGAATCAGCCCGCCCCGCCCCGCCCTGCCCTGCCTCGCCGCCGCTGTCCCGTAAGACTCAGATGCACGCTGGTCCCTCAAGAGCAGCTCGTCAGGTGGAGCGGCTCTCAGGTTACCTGGGACAGGTTGCTCTGTGGGAGCTGAGTGAAATGTGTCTGGAAAAACAACATATTGTTTACCGTCAATGAGCAGATGCTGCTTTTGTTGTAGATAGGCTCATAAAATCATAACTGAATGCAAACCTTGCTGGAAGGCTTGTGCGGGTGTCAGTCTGTGCACATGTCGGTATGCTCAGTGCACTCCTGTGAAAACCTTACAACTCCAGTTTTGGTGATTTTTACTGCAGGCACAAGATAAGACATTTTGATCACCATTGACTTTATAAAGCCCTTTTAAAAAAAGTCTATATTTCACAATCAGCAAGCTGAAATAAATGTCTGTTTCCCTTGCTGTCCTTTCTTTGGAGATACAAGGTTTCCACTTGACATACAGTGTGCTGGCATCTGTCTTTGTGAATGGCTCTCCAGCCTTCCTGCCAGTCCTCTCTCTACATCCTGGACAGGTACTGTTTTGTCACCGGGACCAGGTGGCAGCGGCTCCTCCATCCGTCTCTGTGGCGGCTAGAGGTGACACTCCATCAGCCAAATGGATTAGTCTCATTGGCTGGGTAATTTATTGATGTTTTCCTCCCATGGGGATAATAGGTGTATGGGCCGCTGATTGATGAGGCAGCACGGTGCATGTCTGCCATCGCAGCGTGTCGACCACAGTCAGCCATCGGTCAGTCAGTCTGGTGTGTTATGAGCCGCAGAGTTGACTTATGTAACACCCAGACCGATGGCCTCATGAACATCAAATATGTTCATTTGACAGGCCATTCATAGATTATGTGAAAAGCCTGTTTTATGTCGGAGCTGGAGTCACTTAGAGCTTTTTGGTGTCAGAAATAAGTGACCTCACTGTGCCACAGATTTATTAGATTTCTTTACCTCAAATCTGCAGCACTTGATCACACTATAATTGGGGGCTTTGATTAATGACATGATATGCAGAGAGAGTAGATATTATAATAAAGCATTCACAATTTAACACTGCAGATTTATGGTATCCTCAATGGAAATGTGACAAGACTACCTGTTGAATAGTAGACTTAATTTAATGGTTGTCCTTAGTTTAAATGCCAAGGTAGCTGAGAGACCCGATATTCTTGGAGTAAACATTATCTGGCTGCTGAAATAGTCAGACAGAGGTAAAAGAGAAATCCCCCTCTGTGTTGTGCTGCTGATCTGTCTGTAAAAAGCCTTCAGTCTCAGAGGAGAAACAGCTCTCCAGCAGCCAGCCTTCTGCCTCCATCTGTGACACGGGCAAAATAAATGCTGCTGCTAATTTGAAGCGTGTTTCTGTTTCCTGCTCTGATAATGTGTGCTCTTGACCTCCTACAGTTGTATCCAGAATGTCACAGGTCCCTGACATACAGCCCCTCTCCCCTCCATTAGAGGATACCTGATCCTGCACAGGCTTTCACTGATGAAAGAGAGCGAGCAGCATGCGCAGGAAATGGGCTCGCAATGGTTTTTACCATGACCCCGGGTACTTAGAGCCATTGAATTGCATTTATGAAGAGCCCTCTAGTCTTTCTCTTACCATTACAAAGTGGCTCTCGTCTTTGTGGTGTAAGAGATACTACAGGTAGCAGCTGAATTACAGGGTTTGATTTAAGAGGCTTTCATACAAACCAAGAAAAGGAGAAGCTTTGAGGTGGATATGCATCTCTCACTGCCTTCAATTTTCGATCAGTAACCAAATATAAATAGACTCTCGCTTTTGTATTACCAGAAATAGAAGACTTTGTATTTCTGTGTACATCTGCAAGTGTTTTTTGTTTCTGTGTGTGTGTGTGTGTGTGTGTGTGTGTGTGTGTGTGTGTGGGCGTGTCTTTCCTCCTCCCAGTCTGTTTCCTTGTCTCGGCTGGCAATCTGCACATCTGCCTGTTCATTGATCACAGGGGGAAGCGCCCCGCAGAAGCAGCAGGACAGCCGTAGCCTGAAAATCCAAACAGATGTGCTCTGCTCCCAAGCATCCTCTCACACTCACCCAAACATCCTCAAATGCTTTTCTCAACCTTTATTCACCCACCAACTGTATTGCTGAGCACACATGCTGTTTTTTTATATTCACACACACATTCAAATTTTCAACCACAGCATGCTACTCTTTTTACCACTGAGGTTGTTTGGGGAGAAACGGCTTGATTAAAGTGAGACTATGTAACTTCTGCTGAACAGCGGCCACTGTGGCCAAATGTGGCAATTACAGGATAATAGTGTATTGAATTTCCCTTCATTTCTCGAGTCACTTGATTTAGACAATAGCAACTTACAGTAGCACAGAGTTGTTTTAGCTTGAAAATACATTCAAACCCAGACACACAGACTTCACACACATCCTATTTTATATGTGACGTTGCCTTGTAGTTTGTCGGCGTGGAGTATAAGACATTGAACACTATATACTGGAGCCATACTCAACTGATACCTTACTAAAGTGACTGAACATCAGGAAATAGACTGGTGAGAAAAGGGGTTACTGCAGTGCAGGGGGGAGTGGCTGGTTCTGGAATGACAGGACAGGTCAGTGCCACCAACATGGTGAATGTGACGTCTTTTGTGCTTTGGCAACACATGTCAAATGTCATGGCAATAAGCTTACTGAACTGAATAGAATACAGCTGAGCAGTGTGTACTGTGCATGTCTCGTGTTTGTGTGGCAGCTAGGGTTTTTCTTGATCCAGTTCTCTCTGTTATCCTTCCTTTTCTAATTATTTCTCTAAGTTAATGAATTGGGTCATAAAGCCCAAAAACCAAAAAAAAAGTTCAAATTTCACTCAAGTTTAAACATTATTTGGATGTGCCCTAATCTCAATTTTCACCACCCAGACTGATTTTGGATTCCACACATGCACTTGCATCTATGTATTGATTTTTTATTTAAATTTTTTTGCTGTTGCGATACCGTTAAAATGTGATGCACGTTGAGTCTGAATCGAGCTTTAGACAACCTTACTGAGAGCTGGACCACATTCAGGACAACAACATTCACTTCTTGTTGTACTTTTATGATAAAACCATTGAAATGTTATCCTTGGATGTGCTGAAATGTAACATAACCGTACAATGAAGTATAATGTACAATGGAGTCATAAAGTTGAACTGACAGCAATATATCTATGGTTAGTAATGTGAGTAATAAAAGGAAGGATATGTTAATTCCTCTTTTAAAAGTTACATAGTTTAAATGCACACCAGCAGCAGTTCGTCAGAGGGAGGGAGTGATCTTCATTTTCTTTGCTCAGATATTCTTATATTCTCATATGGACCTCCTTATGTGCCTGAAATTGCACAGAGAAAAACACATTATACGTTCTACACAAAAGAGACCGAGCTGTCACATCGTTTCTCGGTGCTATCCCAGGAGCCAGAGTTCTGTGTAGGCTGACGAGCTTCATTTGACCTCAGAGAAGCATGCAGAGAAAGAAATTAAACTATCCAAGCTAGAAAATTCAAATAACAAAGATGAAATGGCTAGCTTTGGTAGCACAAAAACCAATAACTTCCTCTAATGTCATCTAAACCAGTGCTTCCCCCGCGCCCCCCGCCCCCACAAAGCAGTTGTGACTATCACTCTCAACAAAGTAATGTAGTGGACTAGCTGCGGTATAAATGGGATTTCAGCATCCCTGGCTATTCTCCTGTCCAAAGCTTCATTTCACTGACTCTCAGCTCCCCTGCTAAGTTCAGTAATGGAGCTTTAAATCCCCTCTGTTGTTGGGTCCTCACTCATTTTGCTACCGGGTCGATGATAGAGCTCTCGCTTCTTGTGCCACCTTGTTGATAAGACTTCACTTTGTGCCTTGAAACGCCACTGATTATTTTCCCTCCTCACATCAGCCACGCACCCCTCCCTCCTGCATGCTCTGCATGCTTCTTTACCTGCGAACATCCTCTTGGCCATGCCTCTCCCGGTTGACTAATATATTGAGATTAAATTCTCTCTTTTAAAAGGGATTTTTCTAAGATTCTGTGAGCTTTTGTAGTCCGCTTTTTAGTTGTGTTTAAAGGTCAAACCCCAAATCTTGCTTTTCATCTGTTACAGAAGCTTTGCTCTCTTTATATTCCAAGTCATCGTCTATTATTGCGGTATTGTGTGTATGTGTGAGTGTGTTTGTCCTGTGCATGTGGGAGCAGTCCCATTAGAGAACAGCAGACTGAGAAAAAACTGGGAAAAGGGAAAGAGAGGCTGTGCGTGGGAAGTTTTCTCTGACTGTAATCGTTAAGGATGAGATGGATGTTTGCGGGGAATTGCATCTATTTGACTGTTTCATGTTTTTCAGATAAATTGCTGCCTATTTTCTGACAGCTTGGCGTACTTGTTGTGATTACTGAGGCATATCATCACCTGCTGAATGCAACAGCTTTCAAAAAGGTGTCCTAACTTTCGCCTAATCTGACTCTTTCTCGTGTTGTTCTTGCAGAGGCCTTTGACTTGGTGCTGCGTCACGGCCGTAACTCCACCCTGGCCATGCTGAAGTCAGAGTTCCCAGGTCTCGGAGGTGGAGCCCAGAGCTCCGTGGGGCAGCTCTTCCTGGACATGTCGCTCTACATCCTGGGCTCAGACTCCACAGTGGACCACATGGTGGCGGTCCTCTACGGTCGCCTGTTCCCCCTGGCATACCGCCGCCTGCTGGGGGGCAGCGTGTCCTCCGTGTCTGAGGAATGTGTAAGAGGAGCCTGGAAGGACTCAGGAGCATTTGGCCCTTATCCCAAACTGATGATGACCCATCTGTCTCGCTCCCTCCTGGCCACGCGAGTCTTCCTGCAGGCGCTGAACCTGGGCATCGAGGTTGTCAACACCACCGACCACCTGCGGCCCAGCCGGGACTGTAGCCGGGCCCTGCTGAGGCTGTGGTATTGCCCGCACTGCCAGGGCATGGTGGGGCCGCCAGCCTGCAGAGGCTTCTGTCAGGCGGTGATGCAGGGCTGCCTGGGGGGAGCTGCCGAGGTGCAGCCTCACTGGAGGAGCTACGTGGAAGGACTGGGGAAGCTGGCCGGTGCCATGAGGGGACAGCAGGACATGGAGGCTGTCGTCCTTAGACTGCCTTCAATGATCAAACTGGCTCTCAAGCACGCTGTGAACGCCCGCACTCGCCTCAGTGCCCTGGTGAGTCCAGCACACAAGCACACCTACACACTTACTTACCAGACACTGCACTGTTTGCTCTATGAGATGGTATTCTAAAAATCATCGCATAGACTTGATATTCTCACTCTCGACAATTGTAAGATCCATTCATTATTGGGGGGGGGGTACACCCTGGACCGGGCCCCAGTCAATCACAGGGCTGACAGAGAGAGACAGACAATTCACGCTTCACGCTCACATTCACACAGGCAATTGTATAGTCATCAATTAACCTAAAGTGCAAGTCTTCGGACTGGGAGAGGAAGCAGGAGTACCCGTAGAGAACTCACACGAGCACAGGGAGAACATCCGACTCCACACAGAAAGGCCCCCAGCCGGCCAGTGGGTTCGAACCCGGACGTTTTTGCGGTGCTGAACACCTCACCAGCGCCGCCCCAGTTGTAAGATAAACAGCATAACTAAGGTGAAGTCACACTAGCATCAATCTCTGTAAAATATGTGCTCTGTCTCTCATGAATTCAATTATGCATTTGCTGTTTTGGGGCGAGCTCATTGAAGTGTGACGAGAACTAGATTCCGTGTTTAAAGACGGTGCCTCATTCATTCCAATGAAAGTTGTTTACATAATATTCTGAAAAGTTCTTCAGGCTTAAGCATGAGCATTACACTCCCTCTCGGGCTGAGCCGACTGCCTTCCTGTACACATGAATTGCATGAAAATAATTTACTGATATCACCCTTTGCTCTCTGCTCTACTCTCCACTCAATATTTATTTTTTATCCACCACAGTCCACATCATTTTTCAGTGCTCAATGCAAGCCAGTTTTGTTGGACAGAAAGCTAATGTGGCACTATACTCATGTTGTTCATGTTACAAAGTAAACCACCAGGAATGTGCGGCCGTATGTATTTGATTGACCAAAGCAATCTGCTGCCGGATGATATTGCATTGCATTAAATTTGAGCCACGTCCCTCAGAAAAACATTTGGGACGAAAAGAAATGGGGAAAAAAATATCAAATTCTGACAAAGTTAATTTCAGGTCGGAAGACTTTTATTGAGTGAGGGAGGATACGTGATCCAGGCTACATTTCTTCACTCCTGCAAAGAAGACATCACCTTGTAATAAGAAACCCCAAACGCACAACTAGGCACAGCTACAGCTGACCTACAACATATTATTTCCCCACATTCAAGACAAGACCGCACCTTGGACTGAACTGAATCCAGAGGGAGACATAACAGCAAGCAAAGGGAGCGAGGAGAACAAGCATGCATTTCTTTAGGCCGTCAGACAGATTCTCCCAGCTCGTCTCGCACTCCTCAGCAGCGGTGACCCGTTATGTGTGGTTTCAACTGCGATAAAACCGTCAAGTTTGTTTGCAGCCCACATGTGAAGTGAGGGAGAAGTGCTCATGAAATATGAAGGCCCTTTTTTTTTTTCGCCGGAGTTACAGAGCTGGATGTGCTTTTGCTCCTGTATATCTGCTGAACTTTTCACTCTAACACCCCAAAGCCCCGTGGTGGCCAGGTTTCCACTCAGAACCCATCATTTATTAACACAAAGGTTGACCTCACTTACTCTACAGCGCGAGGGCGTGGCTGCATCCATGAATCGCTGACTGAGGGGAAATCGCTCCGTGCGCGTGTGTGTGTGTGTGAGATCCTTATCCAAAATGAAATAAGTTCTGTGTAGGTTTATTGAAGACTGCAGTTCCAGTCAACACAGACGACTCTACGCTGTGTTTATGGCTCTGACTTTGGTTCCAGTATACAGGATTAAAGCTCCTGTGGTAGTGTATTGTTCAGCACTGTGACAAGGTCGTCTGAGTGTGTGTTTCTATGTGTGTGAGTGAGTGTTTGAATGTAATCTTGCCGAGACACTCCTCGCTGAGTGGTGTCATTGAAGGGAGAGTGGCATTGTTTCCCTAAAGGCTAATTTTGTCTCACTGAAGTCATGGGACAACATCTCAAATAAGCAGTTTAGGGTTTGTGTGAATTCATTTAGGGATTAACGTACGACTGCAGTGGTTATTTTCAGGTTTCAGCCAATAAACCATACATTTTCCATACACTGTATCAAAACCAACTTACATTTCATTTACTTTATTTTGTCACTTACATTACTTTTACATAGTAATGCAGAATCGAGCAGGAACAGTATGAAATATAATATGAAGAGAAGATGGTTTTAAACAGATATTCCTGCATATTCCTCCTGCATTGATGAGTTGGTGTGCAGGGACACCGACTCATCAGTGCAGGAAGAAAATATGACGTTTTCTTGCAGTGAACACCACTGAATATGTGTCATGTAGTAGAAAGTTGCTCATCCTGCACCAGAATCCCTCACAGAAATAAAAAATCACTTCTGACTGTTTTAACAGGAGTTCATAGGAGAACCAATATGTGGTGTAGCATTTTATTAGATTTTAGCATCTTTTAAATTATTCAGATGGAATAAGGTTTGGTTTTCAGAAAAAGGAGACAGTCCGACTGTGTTGCTTGCAACCCATTCATCTTACACCCCATCACGACTGACAGTGACATGGGTTATCGGTGGTCTATCTGAATGGGTCAATGTGCCTCAGCCGACCGTCTTTCATGACCGTCCTCCTGACATGGGTTGAACGTCAATGCTCGACTTCGGTGACCAGGAGTCTATGTATAGAAATATGCAATGATATTGTCAGATGACTCCTCGAGATGACAAAAACATGATAGAGAGGGAGAGGAGGAAATAGAAAGTATGCATGTGGATGAGTGAGAGAAAGCAAATGTGTATACACGGACATTACTTACACTGTAATTCGGTTTTCTGCAGTTCAGCTAGTGAATTGTATGTAACGCTGCAGACTAGAGTCTGACACCCAGATTTAGCTGTGACAGATGTCTCACATGATTGGGCACATGAGCATGCTCGTTCAACAGACGCCGTCATACACCAGTCTCCAGTATGAAATGTTCAGTGATCAGTGTCCATGGGTCAGATCCGTGGTGTGGTTGGGTTGGTGGGCGGCTATCAACATGCATTGCTGTCACAGTTTTTATGTCACCATTGGGGGTGCAAAAGTTAAAGATCCTAGAGCTTTAATTTTTGGTCTTTAATTAGAATAATAATGAAAGTCAGATAAATGAAAACTTAGTAATAATCATCAGTGAGAACTGGATTTTGGAGGATCCTTGAAGGCCTTAACAACAATTTTCAAAACACTTGCTGGCCACAATTCTATTGTGACCAGATATAGTGCCTGCTGTATCTAGATGCTGCAGATTTTTATATACCCTAAACTGATTTTAAATTGGTAATGGCATTATATCTAAAATGATACGTTTTAGCACATGTTAAGAGGTAATGTAAAGTATATATGATTTGTGGGCTGAACATTTTGTCTGGTTCTGTAAACGTTTGAGGTGTGCACATGTGGCTGTTAAGTGGAAGCCTTCAGTAATCTTTCGGTGATGCTGTAACATAAAGGATCTACGGAGTAATAAATCTTGTATTGTGGTTTAATGTGATTGTGAGAGCTGCAGCTGTGGTCAGTGTCTCTCACTTTACCTCCCCTCCAGTGAGAGTGCAGACTCCTGTTACCAAGGGTGACAAACGGACCGACTCAATCTGAGAAAAAAAAAGAGTCCTCGAGGTGTGAGAGAAACATCTCTTCTCTTCTCTGTGGACTTGAAACATGTTTATCTGCTGAGAAGATGACCACTCATCGTCCGCCAGCCCGCTCCCCGGCATGTTAACATTCATTTCCTCCATCCGGTGCAACTCCAGCGTGAATCAACCAATGTTCAGAGAGACGGAGAGGGCAGCCAAGAGCCCCGCAGCTCCAATCTATTCCCCTGTCAACTTCCCACCCCTCTCCTGGAGTTTGATGTCATCCACCTCCGTCTCTACGTCTCATCCTCAACACCCCTCTCTCTATCTCTCTTTCATCCCCCCATTTATTTCCTTTCCTCTCGTTCTTACACGCTGCTGTGAGAGAAGATGCATGATTTATGAAGCTCTATTTTTACCAGTTACTGAGGAGAAAGAGAGGAGAGAAGCAGCGACAAAGAGAGGGAGAGAACAGGAGAGAGAAGAATGGAGGGGAGAGTGTGAAGAGCGAGGCCCAAGGGGAAGGAGGACAGGAGACTGTGGAGGAGACATCCATCACCCTGCGACCCCTCCGCTGAAAATGAAGATGGGAAGTAGGTTGAGACAGAAATATGATGGATCTGACCAAGATTAGAGGAGATTTACTGCAGAGTACACGAGGTGTGTATTGTTACACACCGCGCACAGTTGTGTGATTAGTTATAAGTCTAATATCACATATCTCTTTGTGTGCCTGAAACCTTTTTTGTCAATAACACACTTTTCATCTTTTTTGCACTTTCCTATCTCTCTTTTTTTTGTCTTCCCCTTTGTGCACAAAAATAGCTCAAGCTGATCAAATCACATCCGATCTGTTGCTTCACCGAGGAAACAAAAGCACTAATTAAATCTCTGCTGCATTTTTATTACTTATTAATCCATTCAAACATGTAGGCTACTGTAGACACAAGAATCCGACTCCGATTTAAAGCCATTTAAGCTTTCAAAGATGCAATAAATCATATTTATAAATACTGTACCATAGCATCATAGTTATTATTTATTGAGTCATATGTTTAATTTGAATTATAGAAGATAAACTGTGGTGTTCTTGAAGGCCCAATCTGCAATTTGTTTGACCATGTAAATTACAGATATATTCGCATTTATAATTAAAAAAAGTTCGACTTAATGATGACAAATAAAGATAGTGTTTTTTTAGCTGATATATGTACATAAATTAGTGTATTTATGTATGTATATGTATGATTCACAGGCTTTTTTGATTTTCATTTATATTTCATATGGCTTTTAAAAGATGAAAACCTCCATTCCACATTAGAAACACACTGACTGAAATGTGTTAAAAAGATTGAATACTAACTCAACTTTACCAGCATGCTTCTTACTGTCAAATATGACATCACTGCGCACTGTATCCTCAGATATATCCAGTCTGTTCAAGGATCCTAAAGGAATAGTTGAATATTTTGGGAAAAAGGCTTATTCACCTTCTTGCCAATAGTTAGAGGAGAAGTTTGATAGCTTTCTTGTATCTGTGCAGTAAATGAGTCGCTGGAGCCAGAAGCTGGTTAGCTTAGCTTAGCATAAAGACCGAAAACAAGGGGTTTTTAAACCATCCTGTACCTACTTCAGACCCATAGGTTCCGACTGTCACATCTGCATCAGAACAGTGTCCATAAAAGCAAGAAGACATCAGGATTTAATAGCTTTTAAAACCTCTGAATCTGTCAGGAATTGCACAACTCAGAGTGAGAAGTGTGCAATCCATTTTTCCTACAAGCATCTCTTTAACCTTGATGCACAAACAACTAACCTCTCATTTTAAATTAGACTCTGATCTGCACAGCTTTCTCACCTTCAATTAGGTTCAGTATTTAGTCACCTATATGTTTTAGTACTGACAATTATATGTTTTACCATGCAGGAGAAGTTTTGTAATCCAACTTTGAGCTAAAATATTAACAAGTTATTATTTTCAAAATATTTGGGGATTTGTTGATCTCATTTGTTGATCTCATTAATGTGAAACAGAGATTCCTGAAGCGGTGGATTTACTAAATAAGCGTACTGAGCTGAGCTGATTAGTCAGATTTAAAGATTAGGCTGAAAGAATCTGAGCTTTACCTGAAATACATGATTACATGTTTTATGTTTTAACTAGCTTTGATCAGTGTATTTCAGTGCTTCATACCCACAGTATACAACTGCACATATACATCTTCAAATCCCTAAGTTATTGACTCACGTGTTACCTCCAGCTCAGTGGTTCCCAACCGGCGGTACGTCTGCCCCAGAGGATACTTCTGGAGTTACACTGAAGATAAGATGACTGCACTGCAATCTTTTTGCCATTACCAAAATGCATCGTTTGGGGCCAAAGCTAAACAATTGAATAACATAGAGACATAAACTGTAGTACAAACAAAATTAAAAGATAATCTCAACAACATGGAGAAAAGGCTGTAAGACTGTAAAGGCTGTACGACTATCTATATACACATTTACACACTTCTATTGACAAAGCAGATAAGTGAGCCTATCTACACATATCAGATGTAAACTTGTCACTGTCTGGCTCTATGTCCGCCTCTCTAGCCACATTCCCGCCTCAGACCACTGGCATTCTCTTCCTGCCCTCGGACTTTCCCTCCTTTCACCCAGGAGAGAGCCACACCCAGCTACACACTCGTCCCCACTTCCCTCATCTGTCCTCCAGCTATTTAACCAACCTATTTTAATTCACCCCTTGTCAGTTCATCCTGGTTGTTTTGTTGATTTCTGGTTTTGTGCTTTGGCATTTGAGAGGCTATTACCTTTATGTTTTTCTGGACTTGTACCTGCCTGCCTGCCTGTCTACCTGTCTTCCTGCCTGTAAGAGAGTTCTTTAATAAATCACTGAAGCCATCCTGCTGCCTCTTCGACTGTCAGCACTCGGGTCCTTCTCCTGCTGCCTGAGCTCACAACCTGAAAAACGTATAATATAGTAGAGTATATACAGAGTTCGTATTAACTGTTGCTGTGAGAATCAGTCCAAAATAACGTCATAATACAAAAACAGGTTAAATCAGTATATATATATATATATATATATATATATATATATATATATATATATATTAATTTTGTTTGATCTTCAGTAAGTGTATCGTCACAATGACAAGTATCACTAAGCTAATACACTGGCTGCACAGCACACACCTCCCAACGACCACATCAGTTGTATCACTTAAACACCATGTGTTGAAGTAGTTAGCTAAGACTAATGGATAAATGGTTGAGGCGTCCACCTCCAAGTGTCAGTAATATCTTAATGTAAAAAATAATAGTAAATGTAATACACAATGTTAAAAACACTAACATTTCCATTTAAATTGTATGAAAAAACAGTTGTAACTCTACCTACAGTACCGGTGTTAGATTACATTTACTGGTGTGTATTAAGAGGATCTTGAGCTCGACTGTGGATGTACGTCAGACAAAAAGAGTCGGGAACAGCTGCTCTGGCTGACTTGATCAAAACTCACACGTTTAAAAACAATTGACACCCCATTTAACTGAAAGATATTGTTGCACCATATTCGTCTCTTCCCACCCAGACGGGACAATATCCTTTGAAGGTATAATAGCTGTCTGGTATTACTTTACCTGTAGTGAGACTTTTACCTCACTGTCACTTCACTGGGAGAATTTAAAAAGGGCTTCATCTGAAAAGGGATGCCTATAATGTGTGCATTCCACCAGAAGTCAGTTCTTATGCTGGTGACAACAATGCAGGGAGGAAGAGGAGGCGTAGGTGGGCTGAGTGCTGACTCAGTCTCTCCCCAGAGCCTGGACTCCCCTGGAACACAAGCATTACTCACCAAATATTCTACAATATGTTGTTACAGCTGTGCGTGGAACCCCGCCACCTTTACAACACCGTTTCCTCCTGAAACAGATCAAGATTAATGTATAAGCCTGGTTATGCATTAGAGTGTCGGGATCCACGTGCATTGCCATTGATTTGTTTGGAGTTTATCTTTACACCGTGTTTGCACGAGCACAGCACCACATGGAACCTGAGATGCAAGTGTGCAAGTGCATGGACACATGGGCTGTGTGTGTGTGTGTGTGTGTGTGTGTGTGTTGTATTACTGGTCGTCAGCACCTCTCTCTCTCTCTCTCTCTCAGTGAGGCTGACTGCTTGGTGCAGATAAAAGTGTGCAGATATTTCCCTGCTCTCACGCTGAGCCAGGCTTTATCTGCAGACTCTCCTGTTGGTTGTGTTAGTCCAGCCCTAGGTGATATTAATACCCCACTAATGAGCCCCTTCCTTGAAGAATCCGGAAACAATCGACGGGTGGGGGGAGGCAGCGGAGGGGCCCGTGCGCTGAATCAGTCTTTCCCTTGTGCCACAACTCCCCCTACGGCTTCCCGGGAATGCACAAACAAAAAGAGGAACACTGCTCCAATCACATTAATCATGGCCTGCGGGAGCACCGGCACTCGCTCCAGGCGCAGGAGAACGAGAGAATTACACGAGCGGGAGAGAATGGGCTGTGTGTGTGTGTGTGTGTGTGTGTGTGTGTGTGCGTGTGTGTGTAGTATACGGTAGGGGAGTATTACTGGAGATGGCTAGTCAGGGATGCTGGGTATTAGTGAATGCCTGGCGCAGGAGAACTCAACCATCTGTGACAATCAGGATTTTGAGTGTGTGTGTGTGTGTGTGAGTGTAGATAAAGGTGTCTGCACTGTGGCTATCACTGTATCCTTGGATGACAAGGCTGTATTGATTAACCCTGATGATTCTCTCTCACAGCTGATCAGCATTTCTGTGTGTGTCAGCATGCATTTAATAAACAAGTGTGTGTGTGTGTGTGTGTGTGTTTATGTAACATATGTGTGTTTGGCATGAGTGTATTATGTAGGAGTGTATGTTTATTATGTTAATGGACTTTGGTGCATTATGTTCAAATGAGTTATTGCATAAAATGATTCATTTCTGTTGAATAATGCTGGGAAGTGTGTGTGTGTTTGTGTGTGGGTGTGTGTGTGTGTGTGTGTATGGCCTCGGTTGCCACCAGATAAAGATGTCCAGTGCTGCTCTATCTGGTCACATCAGTATTCAGCAGCAGTGGTGCCAGCCTATTCACTTATAAGGGAGCTGGGCACAATTAGCTGTTAACATTACATGGCAGATTTAAGCCTGGGCCAGTATCCCCGGGGGAAATTAAACCTCCGGCAAATCATTAAACCACAAGCTAAACATTAACAGCCATTTGCATTTTTATTGCACCTGAGAAGAATGTGCCAGGTCCATTATCTCTAAGAGACAGAGAGGGACTTCTTATTTATTATTGTTATGTCGTCCCGCGAGGAAACACAATGGCATTTATATGGGGAAAGAAGAAGCAAACGAGGGGCCTCATTTTCATGCTTGCGTTTTTTGGAGTGTTATGATTACAAATTCGAACAAGGCGGAAACGGCTGGTAGAGGATACAATGACTTGTTTGTTATGCAAATCCCCTTGCTTTCATCCCTCCCAAAAATAAACAAACCCAAACAGATGACAATTTGCGGAGGGGCTCAGCTGAGTAAGGCCAGCAGTTTGGCTGTTGACAGGTTCTTACTGTCTGCAGTGTCATTGTTATTATGAGTTTGAATAAACGGGCTTAGGGGCCAGGAACTGGAAGGAATGAAACATAAGCGGGGTGAAGGACTGAATTCACTCACTCAATCCTGGTCCCTCATCTTCTCCTCTCCTCTCCTCTGCAGGTGAGCGGGATGTGTGGAAACACTCCTCAGCGGGCCTCTCGCTCCGTCGGCTCCCACCCTCCCCAGCCTCCCGCCGCGTCTGCGGCCCGCAACGCGCAGCCCTCATCCCCAGACTCTGATGAGACTTTGGCTGGCCTCCGCAGGTGAGCAAATCAGGAGCCGTAAGCCGGACTGAGACCCCTTCAGCTGATGAGGCGGCGCTCACTCTGCAGAACACTACAGGGGCAATAAACGCCTGACAGACAAATATTGTCCCTGACACTTTAGACAGGTCCCCCCCTGTTTCCCTGTGACGCTCTTTCGCCACTCCAGTGTTTTTAACACCCCTGATGCAATAACAGGCTTAAATGAACAGTGTAATAATGCCCAGCGGGACTGCTGGCCTCGGCAGCACAATGGCCAGATTAATGTCAATTAGGAATAGAGCCAGTACTTATTCTTGCCTCTTTTACTCTCCCTTTCTCGGGGGGGGATCTCATCGGCTTGCTTTCACTGTTATCAAGCTGAATTCCCTCTCTTATTCTATCTCTGCCTCTTCTTCTTTGTGCTTCTTTCTTTGTTTCCCGCCTGCTCTCACTGTAGGACAACGTATCTTTGCGCTCTGCTCCCTAATGATGTGTGTGAGTCATATTCAGATTAACTGAACTTTTATTCTTTGTCTCTCTTTATGTTGAACATTTCCTCCCTTTGCCTACCACAGGGAGTTCATATCCAACCTGAGGGGCTTCAGCTCCTTCTACAGTAGTCTTGGGGAGGCGCTGTGCAGCCGTGAGCCTGCTCCAGCGAACCACTCCCTCTGCTGGAATGGGCAGGAGATGACGGACAGGTAAATCGGTGTCTTATTTGCCTGTATTAACGGCTCTAAACTTCACTGCCAGCTCTATATGCACATACAGGCAAAGCCGCACCCTACTGCCTGCAGGATGGCCCTGCTTAGGTTTATTGGTTTCTTTCTGAATGTTTAGTATACAAATAGTCTGCTCTGATTCTTGCATTCCCAGCAGCACATCTAGGAGAGTGTAGGTGAGTTGAAGGGTAAGTTTGCCCAGAGCTGATGAGTTTCACACGAGGGCCCCCCTCTCCCACTGAGTGTGAGTGTAAATCTTGACTTTGGCTCTATGGGATGTTATTAATGTCAGGCGTGCTGTCACCTCCTTCTCGCTTAGTTAATTGCTGTTTCGATCGTTCTCTCCTCCTTCATCCAACATCTCCTGTGCACCCTGCAGAACCTCATTTGGTTTCTGCAATGTTTCACTTCACCCCTGTCCTTTGGCTCCACACATCATAACTTCTTCCTTTCCGCCCGCGCTGTCAGCTGGCCCCAATTTCAATTTGGCTTAGATAGTTATAGATATCATCCTTTTTTTAACTTCTTATATTTTTTTTTGCTAATTTGTAAATTATGTGTGGAATTTAATCAATGCAGAGGCACACATTTCAGACGAGAACCGCTGCAGATTAATGTTTTACCTCTTGTTCCCTAGGAGGATTGAGAATAAATTCTGAGCTTTCTCAAACTGCTGAAAGAGAGTCTGTCACAAAGATAGAAAAAGAGACTCAATCTGAGGAAGAGACATCAGGCTGGCATGGGGGCAATGCTGTCCTGAGGGGATGATTACAAGCTGGACCAAATAGTGCGATAGGAAGGTGCAGGGAGGCAGGAAAGGAGACGAAATGATGGAGAGATTACAATGTCTCGCGGCAAGCAATTCTCCGTGTCATCTGCGAGGGCATATGCCTGCAAATTCACTCCGGATACATTTTCACTCTGACATTTGTTCTGGATCATCTTCCATTATCCTCCCAGATAGGACCTTATCCAGAGCCGAACATGGCATTCATTCTCATATTGTCTCATGCAGATAAATTTAGATTGGGTGGGTGGGGGGATAAGTGCCAGAGGGGTCGGGTACCAAATGTCTCCGATACTTGAGGAGTGATCTTTGGAGCTAAATGTGGTGCTTTTTATCAGGCGTGTATACCATCCCACCTGGAGCCAAGATCAGAGGAGCAACACTTTTCACCACATCAAAGAGCGTTACACTGATAACTGTAATAATAGATGTGACGCTGTGTCAACTCAAAACATTAAATTTCCATTCCTCTTTTGGATCTAATGACAGTGTAAACTCAGGCGTGTGCAATAACTGATAAAAGATTAGATGCTGTGTCAACTGTGAACATTTAATTTAGGGAGTGTATGAAAATTAAAGTGGCAGGAGGGGAGAAGCTGACAAAAGGGGGAGGGTTGTTATTTTTCTTTTGGCTGAATGTTGGGTAGTAGGTAGTTTTTGGGGGAAAGTAGGCAACTGTCTCTTATTTTATCAAACTAAATTGAGATTTTTGTTCAGCTTTCCTGCAAAATAGAAACACAACTTTCACTTGTGCCATGATTCATAAAGGTGCACTTTGTAATATGCAACAGACAACAGTTCTGTCTCTGTATCAGGGGTTTATTAATGTGTATTTTTCAGGGATAGTGATAATAAATGTATCAACATCACTGTTAATGTGCCAGTTTTAGCCAAAAGGCTGTTTTTCAGCTGTCGCCCCCTGGCCAGTCGGTAAAGTATCCGTTGCCACATAAATAGTTACATCATCAAGACTTGCTCTGTCCTTAGACACAGCTTTACCTTGAGCTAAATACAAACATCCACTTGAGGACATGCTCACAATGACAAAGCTAGTATGCTGATGTAAAGCAGGTATAATGTTTACCATGTTAGTGTAGTGTGTGAGCATGCTGAAGCTGATGGGAATGTCCAAAGTATTGGACAGGTTATAATTTTGACCATACGGTGTTAGATAAGCGATCACCAGAGTGATTACAATTCATCCCGGGGGGAACATGAGTGTAAATGGCAGTCCATCCGATTGTTGTTGAGATATTTCAGGCTGCGCCAAAGCTCTGGACTGACTGACCGGCATTGGCATCCCTAGAGCCGTGCCAGCAGCATGGCTAAAAAAGACAACTTTCACCATAGAATTTTAAGATATTCAGATTTAATTTGAGGTACATGATTTAACAAGTTGTACCAATTTAACACAGTTAGATTCTTTTTTACATGTTGTGGGGAGGTTGTTGTGGTTTTCTTTTTGTAACAACCACACCGTTTACACACCATGGGACTGGAGGTGTGATCAAGTGGTGTGAAAAGCATCAGCCTCCATTATGTATTCCTTCGACACCTGACTCCTGCATCGCTTCTCCTTCTGTGGTTTATTCTGATGTGAGAGGCACCTCATTCAGACTGGGCCTAATAGCATGGTAATTGGTGTTAGATTAGGTTATCACTGGAGTTAACTGATCTGATCAGCTTGGCTAGCAGCAAACAATAACACGGAAGCAATCAGATAACAAAACTGAGAGCTGACAACCGAGACTATCATTGGTGAAAAACTGTTTAACGGCGATACACGCTAAATTATGTCTCGGTAAAATTATCTGACTGGCGTCTATCATGTGAAACACTAACCTGCCTCGGCTCTTATTATCTTCACTCAAAATCTCCCTCCCTTAATCCTCCTTCCTCGACCCATATTTCCTCTTTTCCTCTCCTTAATGGATCACACATCTTTCTCCATTATTAATGTGGTAATTAGCAGCGGAGAGGGGGTGAGATCATGGCTAATAAGAAGAATAAATAACTTGGGAAATGTAATTTGAGTTTAATGAAAAGTCTGACTAAGGGGAGAGCAAGAGACGAATGATGAATGGAGATGGCAGGTGAAAGGAGTGTGTGTGTGTGTTGGGGTTTGCACGTGTGCTCATGGCTTTTTCACAGAGTATGACCTCATTCTTTGTGCAGACACACAGATCTCACTCACACACACATATATTTTTTAAGGCTCTTTTCTCTCTTGCTAACCTTTCCTGTGAAAATTATCGTCACCCCCCCCCACCCCAACTCCTGCCATTTTTCCAACATTTGCGGCAATATAGCGGATGACATTTACGCTGAGATCTGACCTGTACCCTTAGCACCACTCATATCACTGCGGTGCCTGGGGACGATATGTTGTCAACGCTGACTCAAGTTCATCTAAACACCCTCAGAGCTGTGATGGTGTGGCGGGAAGGGGTTAATTTTTTGGCACTTCCAAGAGCAAAGAAACACCTGCGGGAAAGTTTCAGACTCACCAGCTCCTCCTCTTGATAATAAACACAGGTGTCAACAAAGCGGCGTTTCCTCAGTTACACCGTGAGACATGCAAGAACCTGCCTGCAGGCTGGTTGTACTTAAATATACCCTCGCCCCTATAGCAAGACAGAAGTACATCTCTGCTAATGTCCTCTCATTAACTCCAGATATGATTAAAAGCCACTTATTGACCATTATAATCTGCATGAAATTATTTCTCAGCCAGACTGTGAAATGGTTAAACTCCTTTGAGGTTTGTTTTGACCTCTGGGGTGTCTACGAGTTAAATTTTATATTTAATGCCTCAGTCTGAGTACATATCCATATAAAGGCGGATGCTGATACATTTTGAACATTAATACTTTCTTTCTAAGAAGTATGCAATCTTAATAGCTTTTAAAAGTATAAAAGAATATCTTCAAACATAAATTATTTTTTTTCCTGTTTAAGTTTATAGATGTTATGTCTTCAGAGAGGGAAAAGTTAGTCCTTTGTTATGGTTGAGTTACAAATTAACTTCAAAACCCCAAAACTAAAAACCAAAAGAGCTGTCGTTCATCTTATCAACACTAGATGGTGATAAACGCCTTGTTTGGAGAGACGGAGCATTGGTCAGTTCATTATGTCTTCCACTCACAAAGCTTATGTTGAGGTTTATAAATCCAAGGAAACTTCTGTAAACAGTCAGAAACATTAGAGCTGAGTCAGCGTTTTCTTATTGTCCTGTCAGGTTTCCTGGGCCCGGCCTGAAGCGATCTCACCCCGGCTCCGAGTCCCGAAGCAACAAGCCCCCTGAGCCAATCATCAGCCAGATCATAGACAAACTCAAACACATCAACCAGGTGAGCTGTGTGCATGGGTTGTTAACTGTTTATGTGTTTGTACATCTACCACTTGTCATTTTGTTCCCGTGAGTTCTCGCGTTTAACTGTAAGTTTGAACACTTCAAATAAGCAGTTTGTCTGTGCACACGCGTTGCCCTCTCCTCTGTGGAGTTGTAAGGGTTTACTTTACCATTAGTTCTGCCTCTTGGTTCACAATTGGACATTGATTTCCAAGCGGCTACGGGTCTCACTTTGCAGCTCCTGTGGGGGTCAGCACAGGACAAGTGAAGATGTGCAATAAAGTCTTTCTGGTTGTAATGCACCTTTCTTTCTCTGAGCAAAAGGCCACTGACAAGCTAAGTTTAAGGTGATGTCAAAACCTTTCTGTATTTAAACACAATAAAATACTGACAATGTGCTTTGCTCTGTTAAAAAGAAAAAAAAAATGTTATTATGCACAAATCCACATAAGTGGCGACCAGACAAGGACATATATTCTGAAGGTTATGGGTGTTGTTGTGACGGACAGGAATTATGTCCTCCATCCACAGTAAGCCCCAGCTGTTGTCAAGGCCGGAGCCCCCTTTTCTTGCCGGCGGCGTCGCCATGGAAACCACCTCTTGGAGTGGGCTGGCTGAGTGCAGAGATGCTTGCAGGTTGGCTCAGCCTCTGTAGGTAGATGTATCAGCCCACAGATCTGTCTGTATTTCCTGGTTCCTGGCGGTTGCACTTGTAGCTGTCAACATGTCGGATTGCCGCTGACGACCTACCACCCCATCCTTCCCCCCCCAAACACACACACACACACACCCACACCCACCACTGAAAAGTGTGTTTGCGTGTGTGCGTTTGTTTGAGCCTCTGAGTGCTACAGGCCTGTCACAGTGGATTACAATCCTTCTCTCCTGTTTAAACAACCTGGGAGATCCAAGGAGCAACTGTGGACCTTCCTCCATCCCCCTCTGACAACCAGAGACCCTCAAGAAAAATACAGAGGGTTGTGGTTTGCTGTAATTTTCTCAATTACTTTTGCTGTATTACCTCATGCGTGCTTAGTCCTTCTGTAAGCGAGAGGAGCGATGCTTGAACAGTGTTAGGTGTTTCCTTAACCCCTACCCTCAAACATGATTCATCACCGATCTGACTCTAAATGTTTAAGAGATAATTCCAGATAAAAATGTGGGTCTTATTTTTATCGGTATCACTTTTACTCTTTATGATACCATTGTACTCCCAAGTAATTGCTTAACACAGAACCATTGTCAAATTAAAGTCCAATAGTGCAAGAAACACAAGTGGTCAGATGATAACACAGGTTGTAAACAAGCAACTGTTCTGCCAGATTATTCAAACCACTTTATCTGGTGGTAAAACCAAAAGTGAACATAAAAATAAAAGGAATAATCCCTCATTGCAGAAAAACTGCACACAAACTAAAATAAGTTTGGTAAATACTTTAGGTCAAAGTTGAACCAAGACGTTGTTCTGTAAACTGTGATGGATGTTTACAATGGACAGTGTGGATAATAGTTTTACTGCTCAACTTTATTTTCTCTTCCAAATGCATTTGGCCAACCTGGAAGTTTGCTTAAAATCTGAATAATCGGCTGACTGTGCATGTTTCTTACCCATCTGATGTCTTTTTAGCAATGTTGCATGATTCCCACGTCTAAGCAGTTAACTTGTTGAGTACAATATCATTGATACCAATAGGAATGACAGCCAAAACTACAAAAATAAAACCCAAGTTGTGATAAACTGGATCGTCCGTTAATCTTAAGAACACAGGACATGTACACATGTGCGCTAATTTAATAAGCCTTTCAAAACTTCCTGCTCTGACAGGGACAAACATTTGTAACATATGATTACAAGCAGAGCTGCTGTAGAGCAGATTGTTTACCGAGTGGATCTGGTTCCTGATGGGCTTTTGATGAGATTTTGCAAGAAAATGCAGTTTGGTGAAATGACTGAACTCATTGTGTTACAGACATTCAGACAATCCCTTAGAAACATAGACACAGTCAAACTCTCTCTTCCTGAGTGTGTGTGTGTGTGTGTGTGTGTGTGTGTGTCTGTGTGTGATCAGATGCTCTCAGTAACTTAACACTCCTTTCTCATTGGCTCCCATGTTGCATTGATGACGTGGTATTCATGTGAACATTTATTCACAGGGTTTTGATTCTGTTTACATAAACGCCTGATATTTATGCAGATTGACTATTCACAGGGGAGCTTTTAATCCCATATCTGATGACCATACAGCAGAAGCAAGCATATTTCTGCCTGAACTCCAACTTCCCTTTAGATCTTGACATCAATAGGCTGGATTCACTTCTGACAAAAGACTGACTGCGCTTGATTGCATATTTCATGTGCAGTAAAACTGTTTATGACTCATAGTCATTTCTGTAGAAATCTGATTATACAAATATGTTTACTACAAATCACTGGGGTGCACAAAATAACAGGAACGCCTCGCAATATCATGCAATATAGCCTGATACAATAGTCCTGCAATAAAAACTCCCTTTGTGAAGTTTACAGTATTTAAGTTTTCCCATGCCTGAGAGTTCTCACTCAACCGTATGGTAACTTTGGAGGTTTCAATGTATGTTGATTATGTATCAATTTTCATTATATTAAAAACTGTTCCTGTTATTTTGTCCCACCATTTGTATATTCATTTTTTAATTTTCAAACATTTTAGAAACAAATTTATTGTTCATTGCTAATGTAAGAATGAGTCACGCTAATGGCTCTGTAAGGCCAGTGATACGAGCCAAATACTAATGTCAGCAAGTTTTAATGCTCACAACAACAACGTTAGCAGGCTGAAGTTCAGCAGTTATAATATTTACCATGTTCACCATCTTAGTTTGTCATGTTAGCATGCAAACATTTGCTAATTAACACTAAACAAAAAGTACAGCTGAGATATACACACTGAAGAATATGACTAGTTGAAATTTTGACCTGATGATGGCCCTGGATCAAAAGCTATCAAAGCTGTTACATGAATGTGTGCAGAATTTTTTGTGGAAATATTTGTTGACACAAAAGAGTCAACCTCATAGTCCTCAAAGTCAGAGGATCACCAAATATAGTAAGATTCACCCTCTGGGGACCATGAATGATTGTACAATATTTCATGGCAATCAATCCAATAGTTGTTGAGGCATTTCACTCAAAAGCTCTTGATGGCGCTGGATGAAAGTTATTTTGGTTATTAGAATCAAAATCAGAATCAGAATTTGCCAAGTAAGTTTACACATAATTGGTCTTGGTGCATAACAATAAACATAGTAGAGAAAGAGAAAATAAGAACGTAAAAACCAAGTACTCCAAGTCAAGAAACATTTTTTAAATAAAAAACATTTACAAAAAAAAAAAAAAAATGTAAAATTTGTTTTAAAATGAAAGAGCAGTTTGTGCATATTGGGATACATCATCTGGAAACCATGACTTTCTATATGAAATATCATGTCATTCCTGGTATTTCTAGTAGATGTTGAGGTATTTCTCTTGATCAGTGTATCAAAGTGATGGACCGGACTGACATTGCCATCCATGCAGCTAGCGTGGCTTAAAGCATCTCTGCCAAAGGAGTTAACTGATGTCACATTTCATAAAACAGGCAGAACTTTTAACTTGCTTTATAATCCTGCTAAATGTTTATTGACTATACACAGTATTTCATGGACCTAGCTGCTCTGAGCCGGCATGTTGTAAACAACCTCTGAAGGCACTGGAGAAAGTGATGTTGTTTAGTTAAAAGCAGTTTTACAAGGTCTCCGCCTCCCCGCCAGTTGAAAGACCACCAGCTCAGGATGTTGCAGGGCTAAAAGCAAATGGACTAATTAACCATCTGATATGAGAAAGCAGGCCACAACTCACAGATAATTACTTTCATCTGCCTTGTTTATATGCGGAGTGTATGAGGACAGGCCAACAATGAGATAGTATGTGTAATGTTCCTGGAAGTCAACCAGGAGAGTGCCATGCTGATTAAAAACTGCAGCATTTCAGTCTCGTGATGTCGTGTGTGTTGGCGCGTCGTGTACAGTATGTTCAGAACTGCAGCTGAAGAATGTGTACATTATTGTCCTTTATATGCATTCAGCTCCACATTCAGGACACGGGTCACTCGCATACAGGTCTTTACAAGTCCTATGAGGCTCCTTTATCCAGCACACGTTTTTCCATTTGAATGAACATTATTCTCCTTTTGGCTCAAACGGTGAACACAATCAATGGTTCTTCCAGCTTGAACTGACCCACTTTCTAACCACGAATCAGTCCCAGCCCACAGTATGCAAGACTATGTCATAAAATATAGGGGCTACACTCTCCAACAGTGAGGGGAACATGGGACCCCTCCAAAGAATCCGCTTCCTTCCAACTTTAATCCCTGTGATGTTTCATTTCTCTGCTCCTAAGTGCTCCATGACGATGGCCCTGTGAAATGCAAGTATGCAGCGGAAATGTGTCATTTCTCACGTTGTCAGTGTTGATCAGAGTATCAGCAGATACAGAGACAGTCTGGCAGGGAGGCCCTTGCCTTTGTGCCTCTGCGAGGCTAAACTAAACACCAAAAGAAAAAAAGAAATCTCAGAGCCAGTCGCCTCAGCTTATAAAACAACGTTTTCTCACGCCTAAAGCAGCTGATGTCATGACTGAGCCGCAGCCAAGTTTAAAGTGAACTGTTCACTATAAATGGATGAAGAGAAATGGCTTTCTCTTTGGGTTATTGCTTCTCGACTTGGAATCTTTTAACAGTGCAGGACTGTGAGGAGCCATGGACATTTTTGCGCATGCTTACACTTTGTAACAAATTTCCGTGTGAGGTCCTGTCTGTGTGTTGTGCCCTGTATATGGAGTGCATTAAAGCTGGTAAAGACGAGTGTACATCGGCATGCTTTTCCCTCCTGACGATATTATGCGATATCAATCCGACAAGTTGTGTTGTTTTTCTTAATGAGGACTTGGCTGTAACTGTAACACTGCATTAATACTTTCATTTTATAAAAACTGGCCATGTGAGTCTCCTTTGTGGAGACACATATCTGGAGTCAGCGCTCTTAAATTAGAACATTTTATTTTGGTGATGTGCTCTTGTACTGAGGAGATGAGTTTGTTTTTCAGAACATCTGTTTAACTTCCCAGAGTATCGGGTTTCTCCTCTGAACAACTAATCTCACAGGAGATGGTTGAGCTAGTGGCAAAATAGAGCAATTATGTGATTGGTCTTTGATTACAGAGCATTTCCCACTCATTTGTCAGATGAGTTTGCCATTTGGAGGGTCAGACCTCCTGGGATAATTCTGACAGCCTCTTCTTGGCTATATGACACTCTTTGGAGAGATACATTTGGAATACCATGGATATGAAAGACATCTTTGTTGAAGATTTTTCTAAATCCCTTTTGGGCAAAACACAATTATTTCATCTTACACTGTTAAAATGGCTCTGTCAGTTGAAGAACAACAAATAATGTGTGCATGCAACCCCTTTTATTTTTTTTAGCACTTTATTCAAATGTTTTAGCTTTGCCTTCCATCATTCGCTATCTCTCCCTGTTAGTTGCCTTTCTTTCCATCTCTCCAGCTGTGCTGAGTTGTGTGTGACAGACTCCAGCTCTGTCGCCCTTCCCTCCTCCCGCCCCCTCCTTCTCCCCCTCTCCTAAACCCCTAGATCCCCCTCCTCTCCTCCCAGCTTCCCAGTCTAATTGAAGCCAGAACCTGGGAAAATCCTGCAGGTAGGACAGGAATCCAGGGTGGAAAATAAACCAGATCCCGAGCGCCACAAATTCCATCACGCAGTCTCACTTCCTCCGAGCCACCAGAGTCTGGGCAGCGTGTGCTCAACACCTCGTGCATGCTCGTACAGAATACACTCTTTAATATATAAGTCACACACACACTTAAGCTAGGGCAGTTTTTACTCTGCACACTTGCGGCAGTTAATCTTGTACACACATATTTAGGAATATAACTACAGCAGATACATTTCCAGCTCATATACAGCAGTGACATACAGCATAAGCATACAAGTGGCTATAAAATAAAGTAAATAATAAAACAAAATTAATAACACCTCAAATATTCTTATATATACACATACAGTGTATATTATAATTACAGTAGAGATCAAATAGAAGCTGCTTCATGACAAGGCCAGCATGCGATGGCCCTCTCCTACAGGGTGTGCTTACAATCAGACTAATAGACACCATGGGTGTCAGACTAGGCCTGCTGTTTTGTAAACTTACACTTGCTAACCTGGCCATTATGCTCGCTCCAGTCAAAGAGGCTGACTTCTGTTTGATGTTATTTACTGAGGGTTTTTGAAGCGTTATTTAATATACCCCCTCAAGGCCTTTGTCCTCTTGCCTTCCTAGTTTTTATGTGTGTGAAGTACGACTGCTCTGGAAGCGGAGGAGGAAGGAGGGCTGTTATGCCGCTATATTTGTGAGCGGGGATAAGCCATGAGGGTTCTTTCAATGAAGTGTGACACCTGGTGTAAACCTCTGTGGAGCTGCAGAACGTTTGTGTTAGAGCACCACACGCATGTTAACATTTCGCTTTCCGGAGACTTCTGACTTCATGATAAGTTTAGGATTTGAGGAGTTATGGTTCTTTAACCTTTAGGAATCCAACTATCAGATACCCCCACCTCCACACACACACTCACACACCCCTCTCCCGCCCGGGCTTTCTCCCCTGCTGGCTGGGAGGTCAGACAGAGCATGTGAGGGCCCTTTTCCTCCCAATTAGTCTGCCTGCTAATGAGGCCCAACCATCCCTTCTACCACTGCCACCCATTCCTCCATACCTCCATACCTCCACCTCTCCCTCCCTCCCCACCGTCAGCCCTGAGGCCCGAGCCGGGGTCGCCTCTCTCTACCCACTCCGCCCCTTTGCTCCCACACCACTACCAACCCCACTGGGTGTAATTATCACGCAGCCGGCTTATAAAAACCCTGCTGCACAAGCGAGGCAGCCGGCTCACTAACCAGGAACCACAGCACACACTGTTTTCACCTGTGAGTTTGTGTGTGTCGTTGTGTGTGTGTGTGTGTGTAAGTTGTGGGCTTTTCATTCTCTCAATCTAATATTTCTTTGAGCTGTCAGGGAGCAGACACTTGATCAGCTGAGTCTCCCTTCTGCAGTCTCTGATCTGATCCACACATCCTGGGCTTGTTGTCACTGGGAACAGTCACATGTTGCTGTTTAAAAAAAAAAAAATGAAAAGAGGTCAGGGGTCACACTTCCTGTTTCCTGTCTCTGCTAGGTCATCAGGGGGTCTCCCTGTGAGGGTCAGAGACCTCCTCTGTTCCTCCTCTGCCTTTTGTTTAGGGTGGCTTTGCTCTGGGGGCACAGCGGAGTTGAGGCTCCGCTCTGGACCTGTCAAAGTGTTAGCACTCCCTAACTTTATCTTTATCATTCCCTCACATGCTCCTTGCCTTTTCATCTTGCTACACACCCTTACCTTGTCGGTATGTGGTAGTTCTTTTTCTCTGTCTCCCTTTTTTTTCCCCCTCTTTGCCCCTAACTTTGCTATTTTCCAGCCCTCTCAAGCCATTTTCTCTGTGTGTCTCTGTTAACCAGCAGCAGAGCAGCTGGTTGTAGCCCCGCAGCCCACTGAAGCTTGTGCAAGCACAGGCCGCTCCACCCTCTATTATCCGCTTACCCAGCCGAGCGTCCGCCGGCTCCAACTAGGTGTGATCATGGGACACACAGTGACAGTCTGCTGATGTTGAAATGGAGGGTTTCTTAGCAACACATGACTCTGGGAACCACGGCGATAACGTGTAAAGGAGACGAGCAGCAGACAAAAAGAGATTGTCTGTCTGAGGGGCGTAATCTGATTTAGCAACCAGCAACCAGCGGCCTGTGCAGGAATGGGACATTTTAAATTATGAAACCCCATGCAGACAATCAGGCATATTCACAGACATAAGTCAGGATTTTCATTTGGTTAGCCTCAAAAAAGATCGAAAATTGTTGTCATACCAGATATATTTAATACTAAGAGGACTTAACCCTGTGTATTCATGCCCTGCCTTGATGGAAGAAGATACAATGGTTTATTCTTCCAGAAGATGTACTGGCAACAATTTATTTAATCTTAAATGTATATTGAGAGTTTTCATTAGCCTTCAAAGATTATCCACAAGAGGAGCAGTGTCACTGCCAACAAAGTCTAAACATTTATTCAGGTTCAGTCCAAACTGAAATCTGGAAATAGCCTTATGGGCTTAGTCACAAAGGTGGAGTGGACACACGCCCAGTTTAACGCGGGACTGGAGAGCTCTCTTTTTTTTTCTCTGTGTGTTCTTTTCCAACTGGAATTAACATCAGGAAATTAATCTTGTCTGCATTAACTGTCTGAGGCTGGGCTCCCGTTGCGTGACATACTCGACCGCGGACAGATAGAGGAAGACGAGAGGGGAGGGAAAAAAACAGAGAGAAGAATGAGAGCGCATAGGTCCCCCCCCTCCCTTTACATTTCAGATTCAATAAAAGTTGAGTAATGAGTCGCGGAGAGCGGGTGGGACTGCGGGGCAGGCCGTGCCGTCCGAAACGCCGCTCAGCCTGTCAGCGTGCTGAGGAGCTTTCCATGACTCACCCTGTGGAAAGTGCCTCCTGTCATTCCTGTGTCTGTCTGTCTTTCCCCCTACGGTGTCTCTCATTCATTCCCACTCTCCTGCTTTTTTCTCCTGGCTCTCTCCTCCAAATAGCACGTCTGCAAACTTGATACAAGCGCAGCAGCTCGGCGTACATGAGGGGATTAGGTGTACGGAAAGTCCATTTCCTTCATTTATCACAAAAAATAGTCTGTGCTGAGAGGTCATGTGTTTGATTTGTCTAACACAGTGACCCGGCCGTTGGCTCCTTACACTGATATATGCAAAATATACAATCTGCTGTATGCTATGTTTTTTGGTTTTACAGGAGTTCTGAGATAAATAGGATACAATTAGAGCCACAGTGTAAAATGCAGCAGTTTATTTTTTTAACCAGTGCTCTGAATGCCTGAAGTATGCCTGTTACATTAATGCAGTCTAACAAGAAACACAAGCAGTCAGATGAACTAATTTGGACAAACTAATTTGGAAGAAAAAGAAGGGGAACAGTAATGTTATTACCCAGACATCTAACATCCATCAGTTCACACAAAGACTTCCTGGTGAACTTTCACCTGCTGTTCTTGCTGTAGTTATGCATGTGCAGTTTTTCTGTGCAACAAGGGATTATTACCAACATTTCAGGACTGCACAGTTTTAGTTTTACTTCCAAATAAGTATTCTGGCCAGTTGATGAATCTAACTCCACCAGATTCATCAACTGCACCAACTCCTGAGGGAAATATCTGGCTCTTTAGCTGCTAAATGTTCCTTTTTGTTTACCAGCTAGTTGCTTACTTTGTCTATGTGGCGTTTGTTGCTGTGCAGATAGTGCACAATGAGTTTGTAGAGCTGAAAACAGCTGCCTTCTGTGGCAGAATACGAGACTGATGAGGGCATTGAGAGTGAACGGAAACAATCAAGTTGAGGGTGATAAAACCAAAACAATGAGCTGAAGGATGCTAAAACGCTCTGTAGAGCTGAGGGGAACTGCAAAATTGTGATCATTTTCTGTCGGTTTGTCGCTAAATATGACCCATTTCACATTACATATTACATACTTATGAACTCAAAAATCAGTTCAGCAGTTTTCATCACTATGTTATACTAAAAACAGCACGTGTTGACTGTGTGCATTTTAAGCCGTCAACTCAGAGCAATTATGGAAACCATCAACATTAGACTGTGAAATCATGGCTTTTGTTATGAGCGTATGGTAAGCAGTGGTCTGTTTGGGAACCTAAGCCTTAAGTTCTGTAGATTAGATTTGTAGACAAGATGTGTTGAGGCATTGATAGAAACATTCAGAGCAGCAGATTCCGTCTGGGCCGAGTCATGAGCAGCTTGTCCAGACAAGTCCTGTGCGTGGAGACGAGGACATAACACAGGGCCGGATCCCGATCACACACACTGACAAGAAGCCCCTTTTTTCTGTAAGCTTTCTGTCTTCATTACTCATCCGCTCCCTGTTTCACTCCCAACATCGCTCATTCACTTCAGCCGTTCCTACATTCATATTGAGATATTTGTTTCCTTATCTTTAGATTTTGCCCCTTTTTCTGTGATTTATGGTCAAATGTGAAGCAGGATCCTCATGTAGAAGACCACAGCTGATGATCAGCAAATGCAGGTTGATTTCTATCAGTGTAGGTCAACCAGTGGCTGGGCTCTGGGGCTCAGTTGCAGCTGTCGTGTCGAACAGTGACCCTGTGTGGAGTTCATGTCATGTGTGGGAGGCAGTGACAGACTTGCGGTTTCTGTGTCTCTGTCTGGGCTGGCCTGCATTGAGCAATCGGCCACATGTTTGGGCTTTGTGTGTAGCCTTTGAGCCGGTGTTTCCTTGGTGTGACTTGTGCTTTTGTGTTAAGGGGAGGTGAACCCTGTGGCCTGCGGGATGCCTATAGCCGTCCTGATTACATGTTCTGTGTGTCCAGCTGTCTGTCCAAGCCAGCTCCCGATGCAACTCTCGAAACACAGAGGCGAGAGAAGGGAAGAGTGAGAGCGCCAGATTTTTTCTCTCCTAATGGAAAACATACTGAGCATTTCTCCCGAAAAATGTCTCTTTTATTTGCTTCCTCCCTGCTTCCTTTTACTTTGTTTTTTTTTTTTTTTTAATTGCAGAAGATTCCAGCCCAGAGCGACTTGAGGTTTCTCCCTCTTGTGGTAAATCTGGAGGCTCTTGCCGGATCACGCTGTGGCTCAGCCGTGCCAAAAGCGCAGCGTCACTTTCGACACAAACATACATCCCCCCCCTCCCGCTACCGCAGCCGTGGCAGAGGCAGTCAGCCAGTGGGCAGAAGCCACAGCGCCCTGCCACAGAGGTTTAGGGAGAGGTACTGCCCTGCAACCACCCCCCCACCCCCCCCACCCCCGTGAAGGAGGGCATGGCTCACTGCGATGGTTCATATAAACCACTGCTATGATTACGCAACCAATTTCTTTTTTTAATTCCCAAAAACCCTTTTTTCTGTATTCTTTTTTCATCTGATGTGGATCGGCTGCTATTTATAGCGTGTATGTTCCTTATCCTACTTCCCTCACATGTGTTTCTAAAACTGGATTTTTATTCCAAAGTGGTAAACTGTTGTGATTTTAGCCGTGGTAGCAGAAACTTCGTACAGACAGTCATGGTCCCCAGAGGATGAATCCTAATGACTTTGGTGATCCTCCAGATTTTCCTTTAGCATCACCTTGAGGCTGACACTTATGGTTTTGAGTGAAATGTCTAACTATAGGATGCGTTTGCCATAAAATTGGGTACAGACATTCCTGTCCCCTTCAGAATGGATTATAACAACTTTGGTGATCCCCTGACTTTTTCCTCTTGCTCTATCATCAGGTGAAATATTAATTTGTCCAATACTTCGGACTATGACCAAATATCTTCAAAACTAATGACTTTCCCATCAACCTCTGCTGTACTTTGTATTTAGAGCTAATTAACAAATGTTATAACATTGTCATTGTGAGCGTGTTAGCATTTAGCTCAGAGCGCTGTTGCCTGTTAGCATCAGTATACATTGAGGAGCCTCTACATTGACTCAGGGGACAGGATGTCTGTGTATGTGCTGAGGGCAGTTGTGAGTGTGTGCTGGCAGGTGGTGAGTTACACATGGCAGTGTTCACGCAGACTGAGCTCTAAACAGGGGCACGGCAGTTGCTGTCAATGTTTTTTCCCCTCGTTCCTCATACCTTTTTTTAGGTTTTGTTCTAAAATACCCTCAACCACATCTTTCTCTTCCTGCTTTACAAGTGTTTGTTTGCCTTTTAATTGGTTTGCGAGGCGCCCCCCCCCCCCCCCCCCCCAAAGTCTGCTCGCTGAGTTGCCAGGATACAGGCCAGGAGAAGGAATTTCAGGACCTCAATAAATCTATGAAGGGCTCCGGCAGCAAATGCAGGCAAACACGGTTCTGTCGTTAACAAAACTGTTCAGTACATTAAACGCCCGTTCGTCATGTGGAGGGTTTGCTTCTGCGACATGTTTTAACGTGACACCGGAGGGCCCTGCTCTGTCAACAGGTGGCGCTTTGCTAGATGGCCTGAGGCAGAAGTCAAAATGTTCCTGTGGATCAGCCGTCCTGTCTGTGACTTTCTGTTTGTCCACCCCTCGGCCCGAGTGACCAGGCCTTTAGAAATTCTGTGGTCATCGTGCGTGTATGGCCTCAATGTTGGGAAATGAATGAAGGTTTGTTGGGCAGCCATGCTGGGAACAAGGTGATGTGTGTTCCCTTACTAAACTTTAGAGTTTATGTCACTTGTAAAACCCAGATTGACTGGTTTGTATACGCGGGGCGAAGGGAACAAGGTTGTTTATCTTCGGACTGACGTAATTCTGTGATTAGCTTGGGGTTTTTGTACCTCTGCTCTCTGTCTCTCACACACACACAAATACACAGTCTGATCCCAGGCAGACATCGCAGCTGACCTGAAACAAGGCCCATATGAACTCAATTTTCTCCCACAGACAGCCAAAACAACCAAAAACAACAACCAAAAATGCATGCTGACGTATGCAGATAGGAAGGAAATCAATAAAAAACAAACAAGGAGGCTGAGCGGTGAGATGAAAGGAGGCTTGGAGGGCAGGCGGCTGGAATTTAGCACATCTGTTACCTTGGCAGGGCTCTCAATCATGTGCGATGTTGTGGAGGCTAAAAGACGGTCAGAGAGCGGCCGTGTAGGTTGTCTCCAAGCTCGATCACATGTTTTTCACCCGTGGACACAAGACAGGATAGGGTTTTTTTATATTTCTGTGTTGTTCTAAGGCTTCACAGGAAAAAAGTACATTTTCCTCTCATCACTAATAATTGATGTGTAAAGTCCCCTCCTTTTACACTTGGTCAAGAGGAATTCAGGGATTTTTAATGAAATAGCTTTACAGCCCTTGGACATTTCTGTATTATTTATGAGTTGATTAGTGTACCACAGTTCTCAATAAACACTTTTGGTATGTGTTATATGTTCCCCAACACATTATGAGCTTCTGTAAATCACATGGGAAAATATCTGAGTTGAACAACAACTGCTTTACAGTCCAGAGACCCGACTGGATTGAGATTCTGTTGCAAATAATATCATATTTATGAAATAACTTCTGCTTGTTTTAGAGCTTGTGTTGCATGTTTTCTAGCCTTTTTTTATGTTGTTATTTGTTTTTTAGCATTGCTTTATCTGTTGCCTGATTTTGTATTATTTTGTCCAACTTTTTAGGCTGCTACCCTGGCCAGGTCTGCCTTGCAGAAGAGGTTTCTAACCCAAAACTGGGCTTAACTGGTTCAATAAATATCAACAAGAATAAGTCAGAATATTAAAAAAAACATTGACATTATTTTTTCTTCATCTTTCTACTTCCTTATTTTAGATCTTGCGGCCTTGAAGTCCACTCAGACAGAGGGTGTTATGTTGTGTTATTGTATCCTTGTTGCCCTGAGACAACCGCTCAAGACAATGATGTTTGCCAGTAACAACACAATCGAACCAGTCTGCTTGCCCCACTGTTTCTTTTTCTACCAGTAAATTACATGGAGCGACAGCCACAACCCTTTGAATGAATCACGTTTGGACAAAAATAACAAAACTGGCACCGATAACAAAACTGTTTTCCCGCCCGGTGATTATAATTAGACTTTGGTAAACACCAGTGCTCTTAGAGCTCACCGAGGCTTTTTGTCTGGAATTCCCCTCATACTGTTGTAATCATATAGTACACGGCCAGATCAAGAGACGCTCCTTATTTATTTTCACAGCTTTGCTAAACCATTAATGCACAGGTACATTCAGGCCACAGAATGATTCATGAAGCGAAGTGGCAGCAGAGTGCGCTCTAACGTCCTTACCTTTAACCTCCCCCTGTTTATCCCACAGTTGCTGCGGCTGGTGACGGTATCTGAGAAGCGCTGGAGAGCCCGGTCACGTGCAGGTGGAGGTGGAGTGGACGGGTGGAACGATGACGGGGAAGAGGGATTCGAGAGCGGTGACTGTGACGATGAAGATGAGTGCACCGGAATGTCAGGGCTTGGGCCGCCACCGAGACGCAAACGGTTACGCATCTTTGCAGGTTAGACACATATATTCAAACTAGATCTCAAAATGTACTTTAACTGCAACTTGTGTGGTTTCAAATGCGGTCCTGCATCCACATTGACAACTTAAAATGACCTTAGATAACATTTATGAGACGGGCTGTGAAAAGGGCTGTGAAAAGTTAAGTTGTTTACGTTTAAGCTGCTAACTAAATTGGAGCTATTTACTTTAAAATGGGGAAGTGCACAAATAGGTCTGGTTTCTTCTGAACTGAGTCAGAGAGATCACAGTCCAAACACAGGCAGTGGGCACAGCAGAGAGGTGTTTACATGACTACTGTACATGTTGACACCACCGTGACACTATGCAGCAGGAGACGTGAGACTTCCTCAGGTAGCCGCCTCACCTCGACTTCTTGACCTCCCCGCCGTCAACCCCCTTGGAAACGTCAGACGGTCCCTCACCGAAAGCAAAACAAAGAACAAATGAAGCTACAAACTGTTGGAAGAAAAGAAATCAAACAGAAAAAGAGGGAGAAAACAGCCAGGGAGCAGGAACAAGGGGGTTCGATACACCGACACAAAGCCAGCGCAGCTGAGCAAACACGGCAGTGGGAGTAGTCCTCCTGTCGGGGATGTTGTGGCAGAGATTTGGGTTTGCCGAGCAGGGAGCGTGAGCAGGAACCCAGGGTTAACACAGGAATCCTGCAGGGCCATCACTTCCAGCAGGCTGGGCCGTGAGAGTCTGATGCCCTCTGTTGCACGCTCCTCCTGACTGTACAGTTCTGCTTCGATACACAGAGTCATTATTATACTGCTGAGAGTTGAGTGGGAAATTTAAGCAACCTTTATAGTCTGACCTCCATCTCAAGCTCAGTATCCCCTTTGTTTTCCCGTATCTGTCCTGTGAATGAGCAAATTTGGATGTGCATTTAGTGGGCTCATCATACGTGTGTGTGAGTGAGTCTGCAGGCACATATACGTCTGTTTGCGCCTGTTTATACATGAGCCAGTAATGTTTGCAGACCTTGGAGAGTCCCTGCTTATTGGCAGATACACAGATAGCCGCTGATAGCCCGTGATGACCCCGCAAAACTCTGACCTCGCACGGCCGCTCAGCTCATTTTGGTCAAACAGGGGACTGGGGTTCAAAGGTCAACCTGCAGAGCATGAGGCCTAATGGGCTGCCCGTCTGTGCTCTGATGCTCTGAGATGGACGAGGCAGATCTGGTTTCACAAAGCCTGGAGCAGAGAGACGGTGTAGCACACACACACACACACACACACACACACACATACACATACAAACACGAGAGCCGGGGAAAGGTGACAGAAGCCACAACAACAAGGTGAAGACAGGACCGAGGCAGGGCTGAGACCCCTACACAGACCCAGCTGTCAACCTGCTGACCACACAGAGCATGTTCCCAAACGTACGTAATGATTGATCTGTCCTCGCTCATTCTCTTTACAGATTCCTTAACCTTCTGATCACTAATGCTACTCACCCACAACACACACACACACACACACACACACACACACACATACACACACACACACACACACAGACACACACATTTCCCCTCCTGACCAATCAAACCCAACGCCGCACATTCCCCAGAGCATTCCAGGCCAGGGGAGCTATTCCAGGACAGGGACCCCCGCCGCCTATACCTCCCCCACCCCTCCAAAGCCAGACATACAGCCAGGCACTGGACTGGTTACAGCTCACACACCAGACAGATCAATCACTGACCTCTCTGGAGATTTGTCAGTTCACTGTATTATTTGTGAAGGTGAGATTTCCAAATTAGTCAAAAGAGGATGAATGAAATAAATACAAATTAATATGAACAGCTTTAATTTCCAAATAATTTGAGGCTGCAACTGTTTTATTTGAGTAGTGGGAGATCGGTAGTATTCTGGTGTTTGGCTTTAAACAACCAGCTATAATCAATTACAACTTCACTCATGTGATAGGTGTAACTTTTTCTGAACAGCGGCTGTTGTGGTCACAAGTGTCAGTTATGAGATAATGTTATGTGGTAAAATGTCACGTGATAGAAACACAAGTAGGGAGTAATAAAGTCAGCTAACTGACTCACCAATGTTGTTTACACTGTAATATCTACATAAAAGTAGCAGCAAAACCTATTAGTGTACTGAATTGAACAAGGGTTAATGTTATGCTTCTAAGACTAAGAATATTTTTTGTACTTTGCCTCTGGATGTGTTTTCACACACATTTTCAGCAGTGTGAATGAAGGTCTAACGAAAACTATAGATCATATAGTTATATATTACATAGTCAGAAAATACACATACAGTAGTGTGTGTGTTTTTTTTAATCCTGTAATCTGTGATACCGTATGACTGTCTTTCGCCCATGATGAGGGCTCACCTTTGTTTCTATGCTTTCATGCACACCTGGTCTCTGACTGAACGGCCTCTGTGGGAAACAAAGAACCTGCCACCATCTCCATAAAATCTGCTCAAAGCCTCTTTTCATTCCCCCATCCTCTCTCCATTTTTTTCTCCCACTGTCACTTCAAATTTGTACCGCAATGTTTTCAGGACACAGTTTCACAAAAGCAACGACAAATACTGAGAAATATACTGTCTAAAGTCTTAAAATGTTGCTGTCTGTGTGAAAGTGAAAACCTGCCAGTGAGGTTAATCATTTGTTTCCAGCTGAGCTTTGGCTCTTGAAGTTTTGTAGAATTCGTGGCAACGCGGTGAAATATAGCAGATCATTCTCGTTAGCCTCAAGGTAATGTTTCTTGACTCAAGTTAGTTCTGAAGCAAAATGATTCACATTGTGAAAATGTGGAAATAATCCACAGAAATGTCTGCTTTTATAGCAGGAGCTGACCACTCTGTTCTAAGCCACTTATAAAGATGGCTAAGAGTCTAACGCTAACTGCTAGACTAAATAACTTGTTAATATGGGTTTTTGATGCAGTTTGGAAACATTCAGTAGTCTGAAAGCCAACAGTTGGTGGGCTCTGCCACGGCCCAGCGGCCCACAGCTTTTCTTGCTGTGTGCTGTGCCTCGCCATGCTCAGCAGGAGCTGCGTGAATAGGCCTCTTGTTATGTTCCTGCACTCAGACATTCGGTCACTGTAAGCACCCCGAAGGAAAGCTGTTCTTTTGGAAGTTCTTGAGCATTTTATCAGCGCCAGGGGTTAGCAAAATACAAAGTGGAAATATTCCTGTAATGTGAAACATGCGGCTTACGATACGAAGCTGGGCCGGGCTCACCTTTCAGGTCTGCTACAAATTTTGTGGCTGGAACAAAGGAGCGAGTAAAAGAAAGAAGAAGGTGATGAAAGAATGCGGGGAAAGAACAGAAAGAGACAAAAACACCTTTGATAACTCTAAAGGTTGATACTCTGGGAAACCTAAACATTCTTTACACTGTATGTGGGTCTAATTGACAGCCGTACGTGCAGCCAATATGAGAACCTGGTATGTTAATTAACTGCAGCTGCGACCCTTGACCCTCGGCACCTGATAGGTGAGTCACACGGCGCCGGTCCTCCCCAGTAGTGTTTGCCGCATGTCTTCAACAAAAAAAAGCCATAATCCAGACACCGTTGACATTAGCTCTGGCAGCTCTGGAGGCATCGGCCATGTATGCTGTTTCCTCCTGTTTTAAGCTCCATATACTTTTATAAAGCTGATTATCGGAGCTACTGCGCTCATGAAAGTGCTTCCAGTTAAAAAGTTGTCCACACGGGGTTGGCAGGCAGAGCGAGCCACGGGTTAGCGTGAGGCAGAAGGAAACAGGCTCAGGCGATGCAGATGTGCGAGGAGTGCAGGTGTTTGGGTGGAGGAAGGATATGGGTGCCCATATGGCCACTGAGTCCACTGTGGTTTTTCAACCGCAAGCAAAGCCAGTTAATACCAAGGCACAAAAACATGCAGATTTAACCACAGTACCTGTACTTGAGGGCCTACCTCCATCAGAATGAAGTCATCTACCAACATACAATATATAGAATAAAAAGGAACAGGTGATAGTGTCCACCACTTTGGTCCAGACGAAAATATTTCAACAAGTAACCACATATATGATCCCGAGAAGATAACGTGTACTGACATTGTGATCTCTCAACCTTATATACAGTGCCACCACCAGGTAACACTTACCTGATTACACAATAAACTAAGATGGTGAACATGGTAAACATTATACCTGCTTATACGTTAGTATTTACTTCAACGCACCTGCATGCCAACGAGACACAGAGACACTAGCACAGTTGTAGAATCTTAGTCAGTTTATGCCAGCTGAAATTGCCAACAGAAACATAAATTATCGGTTAAACCTCCAACACTGAAGAGCTTTGGTTGTGTTTATTTTACAAAATGTGTTTCTGCAATCAGTGATGTGAAGTGTTGCTATGAAACAGCATAATTATGATAAAAAGATGAAAGAACAGCTGCTGTTCGCTAAGTTCAAGGCGATCTGCAGCCTCACTGTAAATCAAAATCTTCATTCCAAAAGGAGATTTGGGAGAAATGCCGACTGCTCTCATCCTTGGCTTACAAAATTATCGTTCTTTAGCCAGTGAAAATCTGTTTATCTTTCAGATGATTAATGATGAACAGGTATTTCTGGAAACATCTTTACATTGATCGAAAATGTAGAAAACAGTTTAAAGGGTGGTGTTGTTGGAGAGCCTGATAATATGTAACACATTGGAAGTGTTCTGACCCAATGTTCTCCACCTCTGTCGCTCCTTGAGCTTATAAACAACCTCTGTAAATTCAGCCAATCCTCCTCCTTCCCCACCTCCTACACGCCCCGCACAAAAATAATGAAGTTTGCCACCATCTGTATAAACATGCTTGACTAGTAAGAGCTGCAATCTCTCGCACTCGTTCTTACTGGAGCCTGCCATCAGGTCCTGTGTGTCCCCAGTTATCAGGCTGTGTGGTGGCAGTGGAGGGGAAGATGGGAGAGGGGAAGGAAAAAGGGGAGGAAAGGAACACGGGGATGAAGTTACCCTCTTATTGGACCCTTGTTGGTCTTCCGCCATGGAGCTTTCTCAAATCAATCCGGGGATAAAACCCTTAAGATTAGCCAGGAGGCAGGAAGAAGAGCCCTGGCTTTAATTTCTGTGGATACAAGCACACAGAGCCCACTGGGTTCTCATCATCTACACGATGGGGGGGAGGGGGGTCACCGGCGTTTGATTCATTTTGTAGGCCTATGCATTTTTCTGTGTTTGTGTGTGCCTCTCGGAAAAAGCGTTTGTTTGCTCAAGAGCTTTATTTACATTCACAGGCACTTTTTGGACGCACTAAATTGATTCCAGGCCCATTCCTGGGTCATGTCCATCAGCTCAGCCACAGTCCACAAACACTCTGCACACAGCGGGACCATTCTCGAGGCCCGCTGCTCCGCTGCTCGCCGCCACAGTGACACACAGCAGCCATTTTGTGGGAATGTCTTAAAAGCCTGGTTGAGGGTTTGGGTGGTTTGCATTTAACATGTTAACCCTCTCCTTTCACCTGCGTCTCCGAAATTCTCCCTGTGGCCTGCTCTCGCTCTGTTTTTCCAGCCCATTCTTGAAAGTAACTCAACGATGCAGTGAACATTGCCGGAGTCCTGCTGTCGATAGACTCTGAGCAGCTGGAGGAAACCGCAGGCTAACCACTAAAAAGGGCTCAGATAGATAGTGAAACTGCTCAACAGGAGCTCTCTGTGTGTACAGTCAGACCAGCCAAATTGTCACTCTTGGCTGTGTTTCCAGTTTGCCTTTGTATGACAGGAATGTTTGGGAGAATTCTGCATGTTTGTTGGCAGGGACATTGGCACAACAAACACACGCCTCAGTCTGCCAGCTACATTTCCTTCACCGGACTGACTGCTGGACCTAGGAGGAGAATGTAAACACATCTGTACGGGAGGTCAGCTTCCCTCATTATTAGAAGATAAAGATAGTCTCAAAGAATGTGCGATCCCTAACCAGGACCTCCCCCAGGCCAAACCCAAACGCTGACCTCCCGGTCATCAGCTCGGCTCCGTGCGCAACCACTCCTGCCTCTCTCTCCCTCTCGCTCCCTGCCAACCTCTGACCCTCGTCAGCTCCGACCTCAGAGCTGCCGGGTTAGGGTTATAGGCCTTCTCTGTACGCAACAGAGCTCCCCACCCCGAACGAGCCCCTTGCCCTCAGCACAGAATCAACTCTTTGTATGTTTGATTTGTTATGGTTTTTACTCCTCTCACTAGTGCGCACACTTTCCGCCCTCACAGAACCAGCGCTATGAGGAAATTCTAATTCCAAAATGTATGTCTCTGTTTCAAGCTTCTATTTCTCTTTGAGCTCCTTCTCTTTCTCCTTTCTACGATCATATTAGCTCCTACTGGAAGTGGAGACTATAAATACATTAGAGTAAATCTAATTTGGACTGAGTAAGGAGAGGCCAATGGGTGCAACATGCTGGTCATCCCCTCACTGACACCACCTCCCTTCACTGACCATGTTAATTAATAGGTGTTGACTTGCATTTATCCCACAAAGCCACAATTTAGAAAGTGCGTGTGAGGGTTGGTTTCCCCCTTTTTGACAGCTGGGTGTATTCCTGTCTTATCAGAGCAAATCCACACATTCAATACTCAGTTTGGAGTTTGCGTTTTCTTACATTCACCACAACATTTGTTCCCTTTCTCTCTCTCTCTCTCTCCCCCCCCCCCCCTTTGGTCTCCTAACCCAATTTAATCACTTTTCATTTCACTGTTCTTTTTAAACTTTTTAGTGTTCCATTATGTCTGTTCTCAGTCCTCTTCGGCATCACGTCTTCCTGTCCTACTCTCTTGCCCTCTGTGTGGGAGGATCCCTCAGCCTAGAATAACAGTGAGTGTTGTGGAGGTTGGGAGGCCGGAGCAGCTCATAGAGCGGGGCTGTTGCAAAGGCCTGGGGCAGGGCCTCCTCTGGGCGTCGCGTTTGTCTTGGCCCGACATTCCCAGCCTCTCCGAGCGCCCCTGTGGTCGGCCTGTGGGTGTGGAAGCAGACGGTCACATTCCCGCCTCATGGACAGAAGCATCCTGCGCCGCTCCCTCAGTTCCATCCGAACTCTCAATCAGCAATGTCCCGGGACAAACAGTCCAGGCCAAGTCACAGAAGTTACAGAATGTGACTAACAGGCCAATAACAACTGTTAAGCTCCCTATCTGTTGCCCTCTAAAAGATAAGACCCAATCAATCAATCCAGCAGCTCCTATCATGTTTTTACAGAACCACTGTTCTTCTTTACAAGGGCTGCTCCTGACAAAGGATTGCAAACACTCACACACGCATGCACACCATCCCCTCAATTTCTAAATTTGCTGAGTGTAATATTTAAGTGAATAGTTTGTTCTGCGGAGATGAGACGAGGGATAAAATATTTGCTTTACCACGGAAACCATAATATCTTTTAAGCTGTTGAATCTTAAAAACCTAGATCAAATTTGACCAGCTTAGGTGTGTTATGTGCACACATCGTCTGCCAATGTAGCAGCAATCTAAACCATCTCTCCCGTTTCATAAGGAGCACCTGTGTTTGGAGACTTAACATTCCACATACTTATCTGACCAAAAAAAGACCTTTGTGCATAGCACACATGTACTGAATAAACTGTACTGGACCATGAAGGTACACATTCGCCAGAGGGGTTATAATAATGTGTCAACTGGCTACTGATGTGCACCTACTCCTAAACGTAATTCAGCTGCCTTTAAGAGACACGTCTACTGAAAATGTGAGACTGCACAAGTGAACCGTTTCCTGTGACTCTGTATCATGTAATCATCACCTGTAGCTGTGGCGTGCTGGAAAATGTGGCTTTCCACTCACTGTTGCAATTTTTCTACATAGTTTGCTTGTTGTGACAACTGCAAACTGTATACGACAAGCCTCGGGCACCGAGTACTGCTGAAAACAAAACTCCAGACTCTCCCCTCCTCCCTCCCTCTTTCCCCTGGTCTCCTCTGCACAGACAGACAGAAACACCACACACACACACACATATGTATACACATGCACGCACACACTCCAGCCACTGTTTGACCTTTTAGAGGGATCCAAACAAACATCCGCTGCCCCTTAAAACCACAGTCTGGATTTATTTGTCCATTCTCCTGAGAAATGGTCACTAAAGAAAACATCAAGTTAAAGCCTGAGTGTGTCCCCGGCTGTTGACTCGCATGTGACTGAACCTACCTGCTCATTCTCTGTCCGGAGCCTTGGTTGTAACCAATCAATGGGTGGACTGTTGACCTCTCCCCTGGGTCGTAACTCGAGCTCATGAGGCCACAATAAAGCTAGCAGGGGTACGCTGGCAAGGTGGCGTCCTCTGAGGAGTGATAGCCTCAAAATGGAAGGTTTGAATGGACGGGCAGGAGGACAGCTCGGCTCCGCTGAAAGCCACGAGGGCCCACATCGGTCACATTAATCACAGTTGGGATCGGGGCTCTATTTTTAGCCAGGAGTTATCCATCTATGCGCCTAATTGTCCCTGCCTGTCCACTGTCCTGCCTCCTCCCTAAAAGGCGCTCGAAAGGAAAAGAGGAGAAGAAGAAAAAGAATCTGGACTACTTCTGTCTGTGTTTTTGTCTCTTTCACTCTCACTCTGTCTATACTTTGCTACACACACACAGGCACAGGTGTTCATCACTAATGATACCAGGATATTATTAGTCCCAGGCCTGCGTAGGAGAGTAGGGGATCTAAGTTTGCATAGTGTTCAGTCCCTGTTGGGTTGTTTTTAAAGCCTGCAGAACAAGGCCCCTCTGTGGTGCTGCTCATGTCGAAGTGTTTAAACTAGCAAGCAAGACCCTTTTTCCCCCCCGGTTTGAGGGATTTTTTTCACAGCCTGAGACTTTTTTTCACTCACATTATTGCCGCTGTAAAGCACACCAACACAATGCTCTCCCACTTAGTCTCCCGCTTTTTCACAAACACACACAGGGACGGGCGCACACACCCCACTCAATCATCCGCACACAAAACACAGAAAAGCAGACGTGCATGCCCCCCGCCCTCCCTCTTATCCACAGTGTATATAAAAGCTGTATCGAATTGCACCTTGAGCTTAATTGGCTCGGCAGTACAGTGCGCCGCTGTCGACAGTGACAAATCGTTCTTTCAGAGCCCCGAAGAATGTCTGCCCACTGCCATGTCAGAGGACACAGGAGGAGGAAAAAAAGTTAATTGTCCCCTGGCCGCCATTCAAATGATGTCGTAACTGCAAAGAAATTCATCTGAGATGCTGTTTGGAGCTTTGGAGGTTTATTTATTTGCCTCCTTCCTCTGTTTAAGATGGTGCCTGGCAGCGTAGGGGCCTGTGGGCACCAGGGACTCAGGAGGAAGGGCCCCGTTCTCTGTGTTTCTACTCAAGGAGAACCGGCCAAAGCTTTAGCCGGACTCCTGACTGCTCCCTCTGATCACACAGCGGTTCAGATCAGCCACTTCCTCCCACTGGATCACTCCCACTAGGGAGAACGGTACACAGATCAGATGAGACAGCTAATTCAATTTGGAGCTATCTGTTATTTTAAGAGCTCAGATGTGACAGCGTGCATGTGTGTGTGGGTGTGTGTGTGTGTGTGTGCGTGCGTGCGTGGTTGTGTGTGAGAGAGAGACTGAGAGAGTGTATGTGTGCGTGGCCACCAAGACTTTGTGAGGCAGAGGTATGTCAGAAATGCACCAGTGTGTGTGTGTGTGTGTGTGTGCGTTCCTAACCATAGAGCTGCTTTATTACTGATATCCTCCTGCCCTCTCTCATAAGGGCCTCCTGCCCTCTCTCATAGCCTTCTTAGTTCAGTCTCCTTCACAGCTTTCTGCCTGACAAAGCAGCACAGAACGTCACACACTCACACACACACACATTAAGGAAGGAAGAGCTCTGCTCAGCGTCAGTAGGAGAACAGCTGTGGATGCAGAGCAGTACGACAGCAGTAAGTATAGAGCAGAGCAGCAGGTGACCATGAAGTCACTGCAGCGTACAGAACAGATGGAGAAGAAAGGAGGAAAAACAGGAGTTACAGGAGTAATGCGGGATTCATATGGAAAACTTAAGAGTTGCTCACTTTTTTTTAAACTTTTATTTATCTAACAAATGCTTGGTCTGCCCTTATTCTGCAAACCCTCAGCCTCATATGAACATAGTGGAAAAAACTGGCACCCGGGAGTTTCCCAGTCAAACCGCAGTCTAGTGTTAACTCATTTGCTCCAATGAGGCTGTTCAGTTAAGTGCCTTGCTTGAGGGCATCTTTACTGGTGAAAGTTGAGGATGACGGGCTGGATGCAGTGGACGGTATCACCGGTGGCGTAAAGAGCAGGATCCCATTCCGGTGTCATTTGTTTCCACGTCATTTGACTATTTTCTCAAAGTCCCAGAGTGTTTTTCACCGCAGACATGCAACACCGTGTATGATTAGCGGCACATGGGAAACAAAAGTGTTATCCACAAAATAAATAATAGCTGCATGTGGGAGGGATTGAATTCACTGTCTCCTGACAGTATTGCCGCAGGACCTTGGAGACAGTGTTAAGCCAACTTCTCTGCATACGGCAAGATTTTGTTCTATGTATAAGGGAATTTTAGAAAATTGTAAGGCTGTTATTCAATCTACACAGTATAGACTCAGAAGATGAACCATTTTATCAAATCTAAGGGATTTTGGACTCAAACGTAGAGCTACATACAACAAATACTGTCATCTGTCTTTCTACTGATTCAGCTTGGGGATTCTTTTTGCTTTTTGAGTAGAAAGTACAAACACTCAAAGAAATGCAGAGGCCAAAGTACTCAGTCAGTTTCACATCCAGTAAATCTAAAAACTTGAAGGTTTTCGTGAAGATAGAAAAAATGATCCCCTTTGGAAGAACAAAGAAAATGTAGCCTATATTGCTGCATGTAGCCTTTGAAAGGCATACTATTGTGTCATGGGAATAGTTCGATATTTTGTTCAATTGTTTTTATAAGCTAAGCTAAGCTATAAAATGCAGATTTAAAATCCAGTTTAGACAGTTTTCATCATAAAAACAAAAGACATAAACCAGTTTGTCACATTTGGAATCACTGTGCCTGTGGCAACATCCTGTCACAAACTGTAAACATCTCTTACATGTATAAACATAAGTATTGTAGTTTATTTATTTTTAATTTTTTGAATTTTAGATATTTTGGAATTGAATAAAACAAGTTATATTCTACCAAAGAGAAGACATACATGTGTCAAAATGATTGTGTGTTTCAGATTTACAGCCTCTGTGGTTTTTATTTTTATTTTTTGTTTTAGGCATCTCACCACTTAAATCCACATTTCAACACTCACTCCCAGTAAAAATATGTGTCTGTGTGATTCAGCACGTGTCTACAACATAACATCTGGTTAAATGCCGAGCTTGCGTTGCTCGTTCTCCCAATGTAACAGTGTTTTTACAGCTGTGTAAGACATCATGCAAATGGAGGACAGACATGCCACACATGTTTTTCAGCTTTTGTGACAGTGTTTGGTCTAATTGTCTCCATCCTTTTTCCTGCCTCTCTCATATTTTTCATTCCTTGCCTCCTTTCGCTATCTCCTGTCCATCTCCTCCGTCTCCGTCTGTCTCCCTCTCAGACCTCGCTGATAACGTGGCAATGGACGACTTCACCTTCCAGGAGCAGCTGCTGACCCCTCGCTTGGCCACAGCCGGGGTCGGAGGCGCCACCTCACCTGCGGCTCCGCTGTGGAGGAGCTGCCTGGTCCCGACGCTCCCTGCGGCGCTTGCTCTGCTTCTGCTTTGTCGCCACTGACCGGTGCACTGCCATCACCTCTTTCCCCTAGGATTCAGTACAAACTCTGTGGAACAGGACAATCTTTTTTTTTTAAAGCTCTGGTTCCCGATTTAACGTTCAGCGTCTCATCAGCGGCAGCATGAACAAGAAATAATGCTATATTTCCCTTTATCTGTCTCAGCAAGAAGCTGCTCTGTTTTACTCAAAATCATTGGATGTTCCCAACTACCCTATTAAAGCACATCAGATAAACCCATGGCACTGTGTAAATAAGAAACTTGGCCTCCGGTTCATTCCCACTATGGTTATTACAACTTTCTGTGCCCTCTTGCCTCACCACCTCCTCTCTGCTCTCATACTGTGTTCTGTATAATAACAAAAGTGACGGGGGCCCACATCAAGAGACAGCGTTGTCATGGACCTGCAAGTGAGGAGCTATCTGGAGAACAGACACACAACAGACCTTTTTAAGTGCTCCCACTCCCAGTCTGCAACAAGTTATTGCCCTGCAGAAACCTAGCTGGAAGAAGAAGAAAACAGTTGCTGCTCTCTTCCATGGCAGTGAATGATCTCCTGCCAGGACTGGACTTCAGCTGGGGAGTTGTTGTGGACTCCTTATCCCCAAAGGCTGAGGTTAAGCCCTCACTTGAAGATGCACTGTACCTTAAAAAAAGTTCTGTTCCTGCTTAAATCTTCCTCTTTCTCTCTCATTGTTTGTGTTCTAGTGGTAGGTAAATTATTTCAGACTGACTCCCTCAACTCAAGTGTTCACACTCCCACTGTCAGTGTTTGCTTGATTTTGTAACGCTGATGATTTTATAACTGTAACAGCCCTATGATAAAAAAAGATTCAAGGGCTATCATAAGAGCGCAAGTCTCCAAATAAGCCTGATAACTGTACAGATGTATGTTCTTCTGTGTTGGTGCCATGTTTACAAAAATATGTTAATTTGAAATATTGGCATATTTCACAAGAAATGTGGTTTGTGGACTGAATTAATGACTGGACTGTGAAGCACTGCTGCAAATTTCTAGCTAATTCTTTATCACTGTGGGTAAAGCGAGGAGTAATATGAAATATAAATATGTATAAAAATGTGTGTAAATTAATTTTGTAATATTGGTTTGCATTGAGCTCACACATTCTTAAAGTCTGGGCTTCGTATTTAATTATTTGTCCTTCTAAGTTTTGTTTAAACCAGAAGTCAGATTTGTTTTAATTGTTTGTTTGATTTTGGTGAAAAACTGGATTCCAGCTCCCTTGTTTAGACTGGAGGACATGTGATGGATGTTTGGAAAGACACTAATTAAAAGCTGAACGTGTGTCTGCTGCAGCTGTGAGTGGAGACTGTACTCATGCCAGACTATCCATCTTTCCATTCAGCATTAGCTACACCCGCTTAAATGTCTGCCATGACCCGTCAAACAGCCAGGCCAGTGTCAGACCTGGAAACTGAGGTTGATGAAAATGAATGCCCTGTAATAGGTTTTTTCTTCTTCAGTTAAATGTTGATGAGGAAAGTACAATGTATAATAAACTGAACATGTTTTACTGTTTTGTGTTCTTTTTGTTGTTGATAATTTTAACACATGACAGACACATGAGGATTTCTTACTCAATGTTTTGTATCAGTCACGACAGGAGACATAAAATTATGATTGCAAACTTATTGGCGACATTTTAAATGTATATTGACCACAGATTTAAGGAAACATCCAACCTGTAACGCCTCATGAGCCAAGCACATCATATTTAAAGAGCAACTCCACATTAAAACCCTGAATTATTATTTCACATTTTAATATCTGGACATTAATCTTTAAGTATTAAATATTAAGATACTAAATGTTATTCATGACTAAATAAGCAACAAAGATAAAGTAAAAAAAAAAACATTCAACTTTCATCAGACTTTGACTGAAACAATGCTAAATCCTGATAAGTGCACAGTAGTATGTTACCTTTTCCCAACAGTGAAAAGTGCACAGAGAAAAACATATTACTCACAAAGCATTGAGAAAATATGTTTTTAGGTCCTTTAAAGGAAAGATTCACCTCCAACCCTCTTAGTAGAATAATAAGTCTCATTTAAAGAGCAACAACACAATAGGTCCTGTGTGGAGGAAAAGCTTTGCTGCATTGGATTGAAGGGTTCGAGTCTGTTAGACTTCACACCTGACTACACCGAACATTATGCAAGGGTGTGGTCTGTTGTAGTTGTGACCACACCCAACTGTGCGTTGAATAAGTCCCGTTAAATGGCAGCAACTACAAATGCATCCGGGAGTACTTTCAGTCGTTTACTTGTCTCGTGAGGTCACGTCAAGGTACTTCCATTGCAGCAACACAGAGACCAATATCAGAAACAAATTCAGTCATCTAACAAATGTCAGGTTTTGGTGTCAATCCCTCAGAATGTAAGACCAGAGGATTCTTCCTAGACTTTGCACAGCTTTCAACAATCAGGGAGTGATCTACTGTACAAACAACGGATGCCAGTTTGTACACCAGCAGCAACCACTGTAGATCAGACTGAAATGCAGCATGCTTTCAGGCAAGGGGAATGACTTCTGCTTTTTCCCAAGTGGAAAACTTTTATATACTCTCTCCTCATACATATAATCCACAGTAATTGGTAAGGGTCAGGGCCTGTCCCACTTCCCAGTTTGTTTCTGTTCCACTAGTTTTCACTTCCTCAGTTTCTCTTGTTGCTTTTTCCTCTTGGGGTTTCTGTCCAAATTATATTATAACAGGACAGTAACATTTAAACAGCCTTTCATTTTAGCCAAGATAAAACAAAAACTATACTACAGTTTCCGCGAGTCTTAGCCACAGGTATGCTGTCAAACCCTCATGGGAGGTGTAATTGCTACCAAAATATTTATCTTTGTTCAAATGATGTAGTGTTCAGAATCAGAATCAGCTTTATTGGCCATGAATGTGTACACGTATATGTATATGTACAAATATAAAAATAAATATACATACAAAGATATATATATGAACATAACACAACAACGATAGCAATGGAGTGGAGAAAAAGTTAAAAACGATGTAGAGTGCAAAGATTTTAATTCCTGCTCAAGAAAATACCAATTAAAGCTCTGTAGGTGTATAATCTTTGTGCGATTATAACGTTTTTCAAATAATTTCTATTAAGCTTTAGTTTGTATGCTAATGAGACTGTGAAAATTGGTGCTGAAAATTAGGTCTTTTTTTGATACAGTAAACTGTGATTAAATTAGAATAAAGGTTTAAGCTTAAAAGCTAGCTTTGACTCTAATATGCACGAGTTATCTGTGATTGTTGGAAAATAAGGATTGTTAGGAAAAGTGGGTAAACCGAAAAACATAAAATGACAGATCACAAAATAACACCCTGAACGTCACATCGACACGTCATTCAGAGCGGAATTTTCCTTTAAATGTAAGGAAAAATAAGAGAGAAAATGGATGGCATGCTGCAGGGGTTATGAATAGGACACACGAAGTTGCAAGTACATTACTTTTTGAGCTTTTCACCCTCAGATCCACTTCAAAGGCCTTCGTGAATCATATAATTTATGTTTCTCTGGACTGTGCGGGTAGTTCTCTGAATCCTCAAAGCAGCATGTGAATCATGTGTGTTTTTCTTTGGATCTGTATTTCTCACTCCCAGCAGATGACGAACCACTCTGCGTACAAGAGCTCCTCTCTGCCCCTCTCTGTGGGGTTTCTTCACAGTGAACCCCATTAGTTTTGCCCCTGGAGCCACCTTAACCAGGTAACAGACAGCCATCCACAGCTCAACAATGAAAACGAGGTTCATTAGTCTTAATTGTTTGTGTTTTGTCTCCATTTTTAAAGCCTGTCTACTTTCTTAACAAGGCCAATAACTCACAGCTCCACACGTAACACGCCTGTCACTGCAAACACACTTCAAAACCCCGTTTCTGTGTCTCGGCGCTCTGCTGTAACATTTCACACCCACGCACCCTCTGCTCCCCAGATCTAGATAAAAACGCCATTGTTATCCAGCTGTGCTTTTCTCTCCGGAACTGGATTGCAGCTTTTAAGATGGAAAAGAGAGGCTGATTATTAGGAGATGAGCAAACGCTGCCTGGCAGAGAGAGCAGCAACTCACCCAGGGTGTGGGGGGGGTGTATGTGTGTGTGTGTGTGTGTGTGTATGGGGGGGGGGGGGGGGGGGTATACTCTGAATGCTAATGTGAGGCTGGAGAAAGGGCAAACAGGCCTATTGAAATGCAGAGTTCACGTGTTTTCTTAGGGTAATATTGGGGCAATGTTGAAACAGCCCGCATTATGAGAGTGAAAGGTCAATTTGATGTTAGTCAGCAGGAACAGTGAGAATAGCTGACTATCAGGAATTGTTGCATTTTCTGCCTGAGTGATTGACTCCCCATGAATATGTATTTCAGCACTACTTCATGGTCACACAAAGATGTTTGGGCTTGGGTACCTTCACCAGCCTGAGGGGTCATCAAACAGTGCATATGAATTAAAATAACAATATAATTCAGGTGCTTGAGTGTGGATGGGCTCCCCAGTCCAGTCCAATTTTTACCAAGCTGGATGTTGAAATTCCTCTGCCAGAGAGAAAAGCCTGAGACATGTCACGTCGTTCAAAGCTCATTCATGTCTAATTACCATGGCACTGGACCATTTCTTACCTTTTGTTGGCCTATTGAGAGGAGTGCCGGGCCCACGCTCTCCCATGCACACAACTCCAGCATCCTCCTCCTGCTCCTCAGCAACCCCTGGCTTCCCCTGCAGCAGCCGCAGTCACACAGAATGAATGGAGCCGCCTGAGGAATGTGGACACAAAAGGAGGAATGTCACTTTGCTGAGTGCTACCCCCCAAACCAATGGACGTGTGCGCATACACACACACACACACACACACACACACACAGAAGCACCCCACAAGTCCAGGCATGTTTAAACGCAGGGGGTAAAAAGTCTTATTATGACTTCTTTTTTAATTAAGGGATTCGCGTACAAGACGGGTTGAAATTTTATATTCCATATTTGAGACAAAAGTTCAAAATCTCTGCCTGATTCAGAATGACACGTGTAATTATGGTTGAAAAGAGAAAAAACATGGAGGAGGCTGTGATAGCTGACAGTTGCATTTTTACATTTGATTGATTTAACCGATTGCCTCAGCAGTGGAAAAATAAACTTAAATAGAAGAAACCAGTAGCAAGGAGGGCAAAGGTCAGAGGCAGAAAGCAGCGTCACAGCAGATATAACAAACGGCCTCTGAGAATAGACAAAAGAAAACACTGGCACAAAAATATGAAAAAAAGTATGAGTGAAGAGGACAAGAGATATTCTTAGCAAGCATCAGACGGACGAGGATGTGGTGGATTTTAAGTGTCTGTTGAACAGATGACATTTTGAAAAGTTGATTTCCAAATGGAGGAACAAAATACACTCGCATTCCAGGACACATGCAGACACACACACACCCTTTTAGGATGAATATCAAATCACATGCACAACACAAAAGTGATAAATTATGTATGTATGCATTTCCCTTTATTAACTAGTGATCTTCCTGTTTAAGTGGGTTATTTCCAAGCCTACAGTGATCTTAAAGTATTCCTGAGTTTCCGTCCACTTGCAGAGCTCCTCTGTGCTTCCAGCAGACAGTTTACTGTAGTTTACAACTCTGCCCGCACTATATGACAGGCAGCTGCATATTGGAAACACAACTGGCCCGTTGCTAACAGCACACAGCCTGACCTGTGTTTGTTTAAGGAACCGGCCTGTAATTTTGACTCCATGGTTACTGCAACAGGAGGCAGGTTTTAATCCAAGGGTTTAAACAAACTAAGATGTATTGGATTATAAAGGCTGAACAGAAATAACACATTTAGCGAAAATATGTCTTCAATGTCACGCAGTATAAAGGCATTTGGAAAACAAATAAATAATGGCTTAACACAAGGACTTGCCTTTTACTTCCATATTTCTCATCATGGACAACCTTCAATTACATAATGAAGTGGTTGTCATCATGGGGGTTTGGGGTGTTTCCAAGAACTTTATCCTCACTAATCATTTCACTTATTTCACATTAGGACAGTGAGAGAAACACTGAGCAAGTCTGTTTAGTTCAAAGGCTTTTTTTTTTTAATCTCCCCTGTTATCTCCGCACTGACAGTAAAAACAGATAAGAAGCCCCCCTCAAACCCAGGTCAAGCAGGGGTCTGCAATGAAAGAGATTTGCAGTTCCGAGGACCTTTGGAGGTCTCCATGTTGTGCCCCAGTGCAGCTCCACCCTGGACTCCGGTCCTGATTTTCAAGACTGGTTCCCACCGGTCTAGACGCTGCAGGAGGAGAGAGATCCAGGGTTTGAAGTGCCTGCTCCGTGTGCTCCACCCCTGGTGTTCCTGCTTTCCAGGTCTTTGTCCCCGGAACTCGCACTCGCTCCTGTGGGTGTCCACCAGGGTTTTTTTTTTTTTAGTTTTTTTAGTTTTTTTTCTTCTTCTCTCTCCTGCTCGCATCTGGATCCCGGCGCGACCAGCAGACAGTCCAGCGTCCCGTCCTGCAGAAACCACGGCCTCCTCAAGTTTGGGAAAAGAAAGCGAGAAAGAAGAGAAACACCTTCCCCGGCGACTTTCTGCCCTCTCCTCCGGTGGTTTATACTCTCGTCGAAGCGGCGCCGTGATTCATGCCTGCAGTTTGAAAAAAAAAGAAAACTTTTTACATGTTTTAAAACAGTTTTTTTTTTTTTTTTTTTTGGGTCGCTTCTCCGTGTTTTTTCCCGATTGAGTTTGGAGCTCGACACTTGTCTCCCTCGCCCGAGCCTTCAGACGGACGACGCGTGAGCCGCGGTGAAAGTTTTACTGTGCCTCCCTGAAAGCAGTCTGCTCGGTGGCCTCGGAGCTGAATGAAGTATCTGCGGAGCTGAAGGAGTCGGCGCGTCTCCATGAGGAAACTCAGCGTGGGAGTCGCTGAAACTTTGTCCTAGCTCTCACACACACACACACACACACCTGGGCGACTCTCTCTCTCTCTCTGTCTCTGTCTCTCTTTACATACACACATATTATTCGCGCAGCTCGCTGTGTTGAAGTGACACGAGATGAAGACCGTGTTGGAGCTGTGTGTGGTGTGCACGCTGGCCGTGTTGTCGGTGTCGGGCACCGCGGAGCACAAGCCGAAGAACTGCAACGAGGTCCGCGTCGCGTACAGCTCCAAAGGCTTCAACGTCAACGATGTGCCCAACAAGGGAGTCAACGGTGAGTTCATGTCTTTCCCTTTTTCTTTCTTTCTTTCTTTTTTTTTTTCTTTGTGAAGTTTCCCAAAAAACTTAACGCTGTGGTCCAGGGCTGCGGTTCCCAAAGCGGGGGCCCGGGGACCCCCCCGTGGGCCGGGCAAAGGCCCCCCCGATGGTCCTCGGGCTAATGGGAACTAGCAGCGTTAGCACGAAGTGGACGGGGTTAAAGGTCAGGGAGGGTTTTTATTGTGCCATTGTTATCTCCTCCAGTACAGCACAGGCACCACAGCCAGCACCCGTAGTCCCAACTCACTTTAAAACATTGCCCAGGTGGTTTTTTCTTCAAGGCAAAATTTGCTCAAATGTAGAAAAGTTTAGGAGTCACTGACATGAAAAAGCGTACAGGGCCCCACCACTAACACTTAAACTGTCACTTCGTTAAATGGACATTTTGGGCCTTTCTCTGAGTCTGTATGGAAACAGGGTAAGACAAAGTTACAGTGCAATGTTAAGTTTTGGTGGGGGGGGGAGCCGTGAAACATTTGGGGATGAATTCTTCAGGCGAATGTGCGGCTGGCAATGCTGCACCACTGGAGTGGGTAAATGCAGTCCTCATTTAGGAAATACTTGAAGGTAATTCATAACAATAAAGAGGTATAATCAACACACACGCTCTGCTCCCTGCTGTAAGGAGCCAGGCCTGTGTTTATTTCCAGGCTTCCTATGGCTGTGAAGTGCAGGCGGCCCGCAGTGATTTAGTAAACACTCCTGTGCATTGTGAACAAGGCTCATGGTTTATTTTTCCCTGTCTTTGGTTAGTCTGATTTTTGTGGTCTTTACGTCTTCCGAGTAGACACAGTTTGTAGTTCCACATCTGTCTACATTGCAGGACAGGATGTAATGCACCAATGGAGACCGCTCGGCTAAACATAGGAACTGCTATGTTAATACACAGACAGAGGTGAGAATGCAAATCAATTTGGCTGATCATTAGCTAAACCCAAGTGATGGAAACTTACGTAGGGGGGCTTTTACAGTGAAGTTTTGAGGGGAGCAGGGGAAGGGGGTTGGAGTTGGAAATTCCACGGTGCCTTGCATACTTTAAATCCCTCCCTTCTCTCATTTCCTTTTCATTTTATGGTGGTTAAAATGAATATGCACACATCTATTCAAACCCTTAAATTCAGTCCGGTTTGGTTGCCAGTTTTGCAGTGGCTTTAACATGATGTTCTCTTTTAAAATTATAGTCGTCGGTCATCCAGGCATGGCTGCTGTCATGTTGGTGTCTTGTTTTCCCCCTTTTTTAAAAGTAATTTCCTAATGCGTGATTATCTCAGTGGACTAACTAATTAGCTTTCTTTTGTTTTTTTTCTCCACATATTTCTCACCATAAACCTGTCAGGGCCTAACTGTTCAATTTGGCGATATGTTCACAGCATTATTTCATCTGACAAGGGTGACCAATGTGTATGTGTCCTCTTTATTGTAGTGATGTCACTTTAATAAGTTTACTTTGCATAGTAAGAGGATGTTCAGTCTTTTGGCAGAGAACTTATTTTTTTTCTGCATTTCACACAAGTCTATAGGTCCTTTTGTTTTTTTGCCTGTACGTCTTTGTGATGTTAAATGTCATTGAGAGTACCCCAACATGTCTGCATTGGTTGGATTTAATTGTCTTGCATCTCTGGGTTTTGAAAGAAGGATCTGAATGAAGGCAGTTTTATTGTGCAGGTTTGTGTGCTATACACACGTGCCTTTTCCTTACAATAGATTCCTGGTGTATGTCTGGGCCTTAGGCAGGGCCGACCTCAATGAGCAGCTCTTTGTCATTGAAAGAGACTGAGATAATTGATCCATAGAAAGCAACAAGGTCTACTGTCATTGAAAAGAGTTGGGGGTCTCCAGAAACCAAAAAGCAGATACAGAAGCCATGCGCTCTTGAAATGTTTCATGTTGCTGGGGAGAAATGGCTCCAGATGTGCAGTCTGATTGAACTTCAGTCATGTTTGTCAGAGCTTCACTTCTACACTTTATAATGGGTCAAAGTTCAAACATTAATTCTCTCCTTATCATAACACAGTCTGTGTTTAATTGAATTGGAGGGTGCAGGAGGGCTAGACCATTAATTACCTGCATATGTATATCACAATTTTAGTTTCAACAGTTAATAAACAAAGAAGCAGCTCATTGGAAAAGGTTGTTTCACTTAAAACATCTGCTGAACTTTAAATAGTCAATATATGATGCAGAATAAGTTTGTTCCACATAAGACATGGTTCTGATCAGAATATTTCTACCAAAATAGTCTGCTTTTTTACTTTAACCATAGTTTTGCAGACTTATGTTGCAGAGAAGACATACAATTATACAGTTTCTTTCCCAGTTGTCACAGAAGTAGTTTTTGAAATGTTTACCTCATTTGATACACACATCATAAATCAGATTGGTGGGATGTGAGTCTTATTGGAGACACGAGATTCAAAACTTGCCTTTTATAACCACAAACATCTTGTGTTGTTGTTGGCGGCGTGGAGATAAGAATGTTTGTTACCATTCAAATTACCGACGGGCTCAGCTGAAGCCAGACCTGAGATTCAATAAAGATGTTTTTCATTTTTTTAAATGTAAAACTGAAATGGAAACCCTGATTGCTTTGGCATAGACATAATTAAGTGATACAGAGGAACAGCAGGCTCAGTTGGTAAATTCCTTGTTGATCCCATGGTATCAATGTTTTATCACTCATGTGGAAGCAGTTCAAGACCTTGTTTCCAAGTTTCTTCTCTGCTGGATGATGATTTGTTTAGGGCCTGTGGTTGAAATAGCTCACTTAAATGGGGAACTAAACGACGCTCAGAGTGCTAATGATGACAGATAAATGTCAGTAATCAGACATAATGTAAATGGTGGTTTTACTATCTGAAGTTATCTGCTAATCATAGGGGGGTGTTTATTTTTCTTAACAGTTAAATTTGATATTGTGATAAATGTTCAAAGATACCTGCTAAGTGCTGTTGCACAGTTGCAACATTGACCAGCTCTGAAAGCAGAGCAGTTAACACTGACCAGATTGGCATCTGCCATGTCAAAGGCTACCCAATGCAGGGCTGGACGCCGCACTTCCCTTTTTGCAGCTCTTCAAGCAAAATCTGTTTTGGTTTACTCTGGCAGTCAGGCTTGATGTCATGCTTCAGGTATGGGACAATGGTAAAGATCAAAGAAAAGAGGTTCGTTTTCCCTCCCTTCAGCATGAGGAACATCCCCTGCTCATAATCAGTTCAGTGCATTATGACTGAAACTCAAAGCGTGCATGACCTCAGCATGTTGGCCCTTTCGATAAGCTCGAGACATTCTGCATTTTCACATTGTGAGGGCTCCTTCCCCCTTAGCCGGTGGCTGCATGCCCTGCATCATTACGGTTTGGGAAATAACAGGTTGTGTTATTGAAATGACATTCAACAGATAAGATAAGAACAGGGAACTGGGACAAACACAGTCTGCAGGAGCGTTTATAGCTCAAAGACCAATATTTGAGTGGCTCTGCTTCGTAGAACTGTGGCCTGATATTTTAACACCTGTAATAATTAACTAATAAACTACCAGTCGAGTATCTTACTGCCTCTCAAGGTCAATCCCATAAAACTCAAACTGCCCTCTTTGTTTTATGTGAAACACTTTACAATGTCTTATCATAAAGAATCACTAAAGCGTTTCACTTAGTGATGAAGTTTAGTTCCCGGTAATTTCAAAAACTGGTTGTAGAAAATCACAGAATGACTGTCTCTGCAGTCGTCGTTGCATTGCCATGTAAGAAAACCAATTGAAACCCAATTGTATGGTTTTATAGTTAGTGCATTACTTCTGTGATTGTTTACTCTGAACTATGCTTTACACACCTCTTGCAGTCTGGGAGCTCAGATGGTCCTTGTGTAGTCACATGGAGTCGCGATGTTGAGATCTATCTTTGTTAATAGGCCATATTATGTAAGAGAATCTTTCTTGAAGGCATAATATGTATTGCATATTGTCAAAGAAATACAAGATAGGGTTTAATATGCAACATTATTGAAGGAGTTGACTTTTTTTAATTATATTTTTTAGTTAGTATTAAATAAACAGCATATTTTGTTGAACAGTTGTACTTTGTGCTGTGCTGTTTTCTTTCAACATACTGTATATCTTCAACTGATTGAAATGTAGAATAGTTCATTTGAGTTTTTTTCCCCATGGGAGATGACATTCAATATAACAGTGTAGAAACACACATCTATTTGACTTCCAAGTCCCAAAATTGTATTGTGGGCTACATCTTTCAAAAAAACGCAACACTGTTAAATGCGCTGTTTGTTCTTTCTTAACTAGTACATGAAAAAAAGAACATGGTTTGAGCCCAAACTGGTTTTGAGCCGGGCATAGAGGAATCAAACAGATTCCGGTGTGTCATTTAAGAAGCTGTCTTAGTCCCACCTATAGGTGTGGTTACAACCAACGCATGCAAGTCTGACTCATGATAGTAATAAGGAATTACTCATAGAGCATCAAAATTACACTTAGGATTAGACTTTGTATGCATGAATAATCATATAAAACCATTAGAGTAGAAGCAAGCAAATTAATCAGCCTTGAATCAATGGTAAGAGGATGGGCTAGCATAGTATTACCTAGTGCTTTTACCAGCCTAAAATACTATTACATTTTCATACTGAGTAATGTTGAAGTCTTAATTTTAAAAGCCAATTTGAAAATAGTCCTAAAATTTGCTGTATATTTGTGTTGAGTCTAAATAAAAAGGTCTTCTTATCATATCATTTTGTCCCAAGAGGAGTAAGTGGCACAAACATTGATGTCAATGATTGATTTAAAGAGAAAAATTGAGAAACCATGTGTGGGCTTGGATTAAATAAACACCCCGCATTTAAGGCAAAGCATGCAGTGATGTGTGATAACATTCCTGAGCGATGGGATAGACTTCGCTGCATCTTGGTTAGAAACTGTTGAAGCGCTTTTGTTCACTTGTCTTATATATGCCATTTTCTGAAAAACCGGTGTAAAAATTAAAACAAAAGTTTTCTGTGTTTTGACATTCCTGTATCAGTAGAAACTGAAATAGCAAAACACAATCGTCTCATCCTTCTTTGCTGACCTTAACTTTTGTTCTGCCTGCATCAGGTTACATGAGGATGTGAGGGCGGGTCTCCTGGACAATGATGCACTGAACATTTGGCATTTTAATGGCATTATATACATATTCTGATTGAGGTTGAATTCAAGATTTCCAAACTTGTTATAGTCCTTTAGGAAACTGGAAGTCTGACCAGTGAAATCATTGTTAGCTTTTGGTTTAAGTTTCTCCTCTCAGGTGGTATCCTTGGAGATCACTTAGAAGCAGTGATAATGTGATGGTTCCTCTTGCTGTCTGCCCTGTATATGTGACATCTCCCTAACTGTTGGGTGAGCCTGCAGGGTAATTGAGTTTAGGTATCATGAGTTTGAGGTCTTGTGAACCCAGGGGAAGCCTGGCTGCGACTTGTAGAGTCCAGATGGGGCTAGAGGAGGGAGGGAGAGCGACTACACGTGCCTGCCAGCTCTGCGGTATCTCGCCACTCTTATCAGCTTCCTGCGATCGCAGTGTGGCAGCTCTGAGATCAGGGGCTCTCGTGGCGTCCCGTTCTGCTCTGCCAGCAACAGCTGCCTTATCGTCACTCCAAAACTAATCAGCTTATCACACCGTGCCAAAAATGTAGGCTGTGCACGGAGGAAGTTCAAGGATGGAACTTCCTGGTTTTGATGTTCCATGGATCCAGACTGGTGGGTGAAATGATTTTGTCATTCTAGCCCTGATTTGGAGTTTGGGAAGCTTTCTTCTTCAACATGTAGAACTGTGGAGTCAAAAGTTCCCGTCTTGTATTCATTTAGTATGCTCCAAGTGTAGCATCAGTTGAATAGCAGTGTGTGTGTGTGTGTGTGTGTGTGTGTGTGTGTGTGTTTGTGTCGACTGAGCGTCCGTAATTCCATCTCTCCTCATCCTTTGCCCCCCCCTCAAATGGCCAAGTGAGCGACAGATCAGTGGGGGGTAGATGCTGTGTGTGGGAACAATTGAGCACCCCCTTTTAGGCCGGCCTACCTCCCCCTCCTCACCACATTCCACACCAGACCACCAAGACCCGCACATTGGGAGCCCCGGAGCTGGGAACACACGGCAACAAAGAGAGCGCTGGAGGGACTGACTGAGGCATACAGAGAAAGAGAGGGGGGATTTGACTGACAGGAAAGAGTTTTGTACCAGGGCAAGTCGAACCCAATATCCAGGAGAAATGGTGGGCCTGGCAGGAGCCAGAGAGAGAGAGAGAGAGAGAGACACAGGCGTAGGGAATCTGGGGAGGTAACTGGAAGCATGCATGCACTGTGAGTCATCGTCACCCAGCCATACAGGAATGTACATACAGCCTGCTCTTAATAACCCTTGCGAGTCTGTCTAACACAATACAAGGTTTTAACCAAAGGGCCTCACAGTACATTTTTGGCACGAGTGGCCACAGTTCAACGTGACTACATCATTTTGTGAATCTGTGTTGGTTCTTGTCTGACACAAACTGTGAGATATCCTGATCTGGTTTTGTGGTTTTCCGTACTTTGAGTTGAAGGAAGCGACCTCCAGAAACTCCTTGTTAATGCGTTCTGTTTGCACACTGTTAAAGTCTTTTTTTTTTTTTTTTTTTTTTCCCCCACTCTGTCCCGACTGACATATCAGTTAATTCCCCCCCCCTTTAGCAGCTCCTCTTGGGAGGTTTTGTTTCAGTCCTAATCTTTCCTTTCTTCCTCATCCCCTGGTGATTTCCTCTCTTTTTTTACCATCATAGTGGTTTACTGGTATTTTGCTGCCCTGCCCCATTCAGCCCATCTACCTCTCCTTTCTAGTGTCTGTGTTTTGCCTTTGTTGTTTTTTTTTGAGACGTTTACATGATGCACATACCAAAACTTGACCACATTTCTTGTTAACACATATCTCCTCGTGACTTAATCAGTTCTGAATGTTAAGGAGGACACCCCAGACCCACCCCCGTTCCCGCAAATGTTCACAAGAGTATTTGAGTACACCGTAACTTTGTATGTAAGATGAAATGATCCATACAGCATCAAAATATGTGTTTGAGGTGACTTATCTTATTAAAATGGTAACCACACTAGTTGAATCACATAATCAGTTATTGTCTCAGTGTCTAGTTAAGCATTTTAGACCAGTATGGGCCCAATATCAGATCAGCACATCCCCGTTCAGTATATCAGTGAATAGGAGAAATGTATCACAGCTTCTCCTATGCTTCCTATGCTGAGGCTAAACATTGCAAATATATTCCCCACCTCCCACCTCACCCCCCTCCAGCGTTCAGCTCCTCTGGCTGCTAAAGTCCTTTTGTGCAGTTGATGCTTGGTGGTGTAATTTTTTTGTTCCTCTGATATTTGAGCCACCGTGCGTCTCCTTTGTGTTGATCACCTCGGTGCTGGTGTCACTCAGCCAGCTGTGAGGAGTGTGGCGAAGGGCCGCGGGCTCTGATCCCAAACTGCAGGGGTGGAGTGTGAACCCCCTCGCCTGACACAACGAGGCTCCACTCACTCTCACCATGTAGCTGCCAGCGGGGGAGTGCCGTCATGATGTAGGTGTTACTAAATCAAGGTTAATTGATTTGCTATGAAGCCGCAGTCGGTTTGATGTTCGTGATGATAGCCATGATCATCATTAGATTAGGATTTGTGTGATTCGCCAGTGGCCCGTGTGGTTACAGAGAGCGGTGAGGGAGCGAAGCCAGGGGCTTGCCTGGGTGTTTGGGCTGAAACCCCAGTGCTGGGTGCAGGCCAGATGAGCTGTAATCCCTGCTAATTACTCCCAAGGCCTACATCAAGACTCCCACTGACGAGGCAGTCACTCACACTTAGCTCACTTTTCCAAACTGTAGTTAGCTTAATAGGTTTCCTAATATCCCTCTGTGTGCTGCTCGCTCTCGGATTTATTTTTATATAAATTATATTGTTTAAGATCAAAACCCCTGGTTTTTCTTCTTGCTTTTTTAAAAATTCCTTTCTTCTGTCAAATATAAAAGCAATTGGCAGGTCTTTGGCTGCCTCACATAGCCCTGTGAATTTGACAGATGAGTTGATGCCATGTGTTAAAAGGAGGTCATCAAAACTCAAATTTAAAACATGAAGAAAACAATGGCAGTCGTCCTGCTGGCTGACAGCCGATAAGCGAGGGAGGAAAAGAAACACACATGAAAGGATCAAATACTTTGTTAAATGATGGCTCCGAAGCTGCAAATCATTTGGTCAGTGTGTTTTGAGGGTGGTTTTTACTGGCAGAAAAATTAGTCGTTATGTGGGAATGTGAGTCAACTCGCCAGGGGTTGAAATATTGTACATCATTGGAATGTCAAGTAGCTTAGATTTATCGACACATTCGCTACATATCATCAGGAACGGACTGAGCCATCCATGACTGAGGCCCATTAAACCATTGTACCGTTAGGTTTAGACTTTCTAGTCCCTTTGACAGTCGCAATGAGTGGTTCTCTTCCCACCGCCTCCGCTGGTGTCCAGTTTCGCAAGGTCCAACAGGTATATCAGAATCTTTGTTGCCCTTTTGTAGCTTTGAGCTTCCAGAAACTTGATCTTGTACCTGACCTCATTCTGCCTGGGGGGCTTCGCCGGGCCCCGTCCTGCCTCAACATCTGGTGGACTTCAGCTGCTTTTGGATGTCTGTTATAAACATTGTCAAAGAGCTCCCTGTCCTTAGGAGGGGTTTGCTGGCTTTTACTGGCAAGGATGAAATGTATTGTTTGTGTGTTAAGTCTTTTAAAGGCTCTCATATGTTCCAACAGAGTTGGATTTTTTAAATTCTTTTTATGTGGAGTCGGAGGAAGGGGTGTCGCGATTTGTTATTTGAAACTTGCACACGTAAATGCATATGACCAGGCCACAAAGACTGTTTTTAAGTATAAAGCCTCATCAGATAGGCTAGTCCGTGGCTCTCAAGCACTATGTGAAGCACATCTTTAAGGGGGGACTTATTTGTAAGCTCAACAGTAGTCCATTTCTCTGACAGCACAACAGTGTTTGTGTAGGGTCCCATGGTAAAGCACTTGGTCTTAAGTAAAGAGTGTTTTCATCTTCTTCTTTAAAGTCTGTTTTCATTTGTGCGCCATGAGTCAGTGGAAAGACGGAGGGCTGGTGTAGAGGGAGAAGCCAGGAAGGTCTTTTGTGCCTCTTTTTTCTCCTCCTCTGCTGTTCCCTTGTTATAATCACGCTGTGCTGTAACTTGTCCTCTCCGTTTGTCTGCAAAACCTCTGCCTGTCTCTGCAAATCTTAAACATAACAGTCTCGCTCTCTCTTTCACTCACTCATATTTCCTCTTGGTCTCTCTCTCTCTCACACACACTTACACACACACACACACACACACACACACACACACACACACACACACACAGACCAGGCTAAAGCGTCAAGGTGGAATCTGTAGTTAAAGCACTAGATCAAACACTGAAAGACTGCGGCTCATCAAAAGGCACATAACCTGAAAGAAAGATGTGGAAAGGGTGAAAGATTAGACTAGTTGTTAAAGTGAATCATAGCCCTCCAACTCCCTCTGATAGTGTCGTTGTTAGGAAAAGATTTCCAGAAGAGTGATGGTAGGAAGGAAAGTTTATTAATTTATGTGTAAGTGTTTTGAGTTGTTTTCCCTTTTATGTATGAATCTGTACTCCAGACAATATTTGACATAGGCGCTCATGTTAAAACCACCTGGCTGAATGGTGAGGCTTGCACAGGTCTGAATGACAGTCAAGCCAGTCGCCAGTGGTTGGTGTATTTACCAGAAGGAAGTCAAACAAGTTGCAGAAAGTTTGTGTGGAGCACGCTATGAAAGTGGCCCAAATTCAATCTTGTCTCGAAACAAACCACTTCTGTTTGAAGTATGAATTCCACATAACTTTGTTAGCTTGAATCATGGTCTTAAGCTTTCTCATAGTTGGAGACAGAGCTTGCACAAGTGTTGAGGGTTTAACCTTTCATTTTTATGATCTAATTTCTTCGCTATGTTTGTATTTCTTGATCTTTGCAGACCTCAGTGCTCATTTTGGGCCAAATGTTTACTGTCAAGTAAGAAAACCATGTTGTACTATGCTAAGATTGCTTAGTGCCCACTGTGGCATTTTTGACTAATTATCACAGAAAGCAAATTAACGTGTCTAAATGAATGACCTCCAAGTCCTTGTAACCTTTTTCTCATCTATTGTCCTGTTTTTCTCACTTTAGCTCTCACTCATTAACTCTTTAACTCAGCATAGGTTGAATCAACAGCCCACAATGTTCACCCTGCTATCAAGAGACTTTATGGAAATACTTTCATGCCACATACACAATCTGTAATCAGAAGCTATATTCACCTGACAGTGTTTTGCATGCAGAGGTCAGGGAGTCAAACACAGTCCTCCCAGGCTTCTTTTGACCACAAGAGATTTCATATAAACTGTGCAGCAGGTGAACCTTTGAAAACAGCCCCCGCGGTTGGAATTTGGTTTCTGACTTGTTAAATACACTCGGGGAAGTGCAGGAGCGAGTTGAAACCCTGACAAAGCAGTGACCTGGGAAGTGGTGTAGGCAGGGAGCTTTTGTGTGGAGAGACAAAGCCGGAGATGCAGGGCCGGGACGGGAGAGGGAAACAGACAGAGCGAGAGGCCAGGGCAATGTTGTGGAATCTCCCCAGGGGCTTCTGGGTAAATGTTCATGGATGACAGCGTTTTGGAATGTTCACAAATGGAGAGTTTTAATTGGCCAGAGGCCCCGACTGGTTTAGTAATCAGAAATGGACTCTGGTGGCAGAGGTCTCAGATTTATGGATCCCAGTGTGTGCTTTCTTTTTGAGATCGTGTGCCTTTTTAGAAAATAATTCACATGGCGGACAAAATGTGGAAGATTTAGCATGGATAAACATTTTAATGTGACAATTTCTAACTCTGAATGAGAAGTAGTCTGTGTTTAGATTTTTTCATGTGGCGGTCAAGTACTTCTGTATAAAAGGCAGTTGATGAGACATGGAGATTGTAATGAGTTCTGCTCTGCCTCGTGCTGCAGCAGACATGCCTGCCTTTCTCATCATAGGCATGCCATGTGACAAGCAAATTTTGACAGTTTGTTGTTTTGACAGCTGTGTTGTGGAAGAGATTTTAATTCTTGATTTATTTAAGGAAATGTCATTTAACACAGGCATTATCCAAAGCCCTGTGGCTGGCTGTGTAGCTGACGATATTCACTCCAGAGAGTCACTCCAATAAACCAAAACTTCCTGCCTCATAGATGGATGGTGAGCATTGTTGTAAGTGGAGTAAATCTCTCATTTCAAGAGTTTCCCGAGCTCACCACTACTGACAGGCTTCCTCCCAGTAGAAGATCCTATTGTTTATGGATGTTACTGATGTTCAACGTGATTGTTCTTTTACATTAACCTCTAACATCTCTGGTTGACGCTGAATCATGGGTCGAATCAACATTAGTGTCGTGACTCATCATGTGAGGGATGGCTGCTTTCTGGTCAGCTGACTACATGCCGAGTGACAAACTACTATATCAAAGCTTTATGATCAATACTACAGGATATAGTCTGAGGCAAAGTCAGATGCATTTGAGTGTCACCTCTTAATTGGTTTAGAGTCAGGTGAGATTCAACTTTGTCATTTATACAGTAAGTACTGATACAACAAAATACAAATATAGATACTAATATGAATGAATGTACAATATTAACAGTAAACCGATGTAGTAGTGATGGTAAGAACTGCTGACTTTTATATACAGTAAATATTAAATGATACCCCCTGTTTGCCTTTATGGTAATATCGTAATGCATAATGTCTACATGTGGCTTATGTATTAAACTATAATGCTTGTCCATGCTCTCTTCTTGTTTCATATGTAAGTCTGCATGAGATTAATATGGTAACCCTCATGGGGAAAACTATGTTGTTGAAGCAGCAATTGAATTCAGCAAAGAAACAAATATGGGCTCCAAAACACGACCAGCAACTTCACAACTAGAAAATATACAAATACAGCATATGAGAATGAAGAATCCAAATAGCAGCACTGCAATAAACTGATGCAGACACTTGTTTTTTATTGAGGCAACATGCAGATGTTCAGGTTGCAATTTCAAACGATCCCTGTAAAAGATTTTACTACTTAACTTTAAACGTTAAAGCCATTGCCCACTTCAGTTACATCTTTTACAGGCTATAGGCTAGTTATGAGAGTAGTGTAATGTCTGAGTCATGGGTCAGCTGGAGCTTCATGCTAAAAACTGCTTGCCACTCCCAGCGAGTGGCCACAAATCTACGGGATGAGTTGCAGACTTACAGGTAAATGTAGCACCAGCATCTCTGAAGGAGAGAGCTAGTTATTTGTCCAAACAATGCTGAAAAGTAACGTTTATAACATTGGGGTTCATCTGTAGATCTTCAAGATTTTAATAATCCGTCATGACAGTTGTCAATAAAACCCCTTTAAACATTCAGTATAAAAACTTAAACTATGCTGTCTGTCCTTTAGCTTTTAAGTTTGGTTATGCTTGGAGACACTGAACAGCAGTCAAGTGAAATGGACAAGGTTTGGCATTGCTACCCACCATTTTGTTAAAACCCATCAGTCAGATTCAGAAGTCCCCTGCCAGCACATTTCAGGCTCTTTTTGACTTTCCTAATGAACTGAGAGCTGAAAAGCATTATTGGTTTGGCCAAAACTGCTATAAACTTGTCATTACTCTATTTTTGTAAGAGGCTGAAGTGTAGAAACAGAGTAGGTGGAAGTATCGCCCTGCCCTGATTATCTCCATATGAACAGCCGAGTCTCTAATAATGGTTTCCGCTTACAGCATAATGTTGTTGAACATTTTCTCCATTTGCGGTGATTCTGCCATAGCTCAGAGTACACCCATGTACGCAGGATATTAGTGTGTAAGATAAATGTAATGCTTGGACATGTGTTACATTTATCTTGGCTTTTAAAACTCTATTGAAATAGTTTTTTTCTGTTTTTGAGCATTATGGTGGTTTTGCTTTCCTTAACATGGTTTAGAAATCTGAGAGCTAAATAGGGACACAGAGCTCTTTAGCTCACTTTTCATTGTTTAATTCCACACAATGTAGTGTAAGTTGAAATAATCTTTTTTGACCTAGCAGAACATTGTTAGGTGTTATTTCATTTCTACTTGAGAGATCTGTAAGGTTGACCCTTAGATTCTACACACTGAAAGTAATAGTCAGGTTGTCTAGGACGTCACTGGTTTGACTCCTGAAAAAAGGGCTTGGAAAATCTGGATGGGGAACATGAACAAGACTCACTTTTCCCCTCCTTTAACTACTACTGGCATGATGCCCTTGAGCAAGAGTCTGCGGTTGTACTGAGCAGCAGCCTGATGTGAATGTGTGGATGTTTGTAACCTTCCCTCCCCCCTGGAGTTACTCCTCCAGGTTGTAAATAAGACTGAGCTCTTAGTGAGCTCGCCTAGTTAAAGGCTTTTTTGTAATATAGGGGGAAATATCATATTGTACCAGAGCACTTTTCCTAACTGTACTGTCAATGCTTTGTGGCATAAAATGATACTGTATGTTCCTCAATTCATAGTTTGACTTTTGCACATATTGTTTTTATTGCACTAAACTGATCTCATGTGTGAAATTCCCCTACGAAACCCTGCACAATTATGAAGCTTTGAAAGCATGTATTCCATCATTTTGAATAGATGTGTGGATTTAATTTCAAAATGACACGTCCAACTTTTAAACAAAATGCTGCCTTTCTAAAGTTATTACTGAAAGCTGATAAAAGCAAAGCATTTTGAGACTTTTGCTTTCAAATTAGTGATTTATTTCTTTCTTTATTGAGGACCAAATTATCAGAATAGTTGGAAACATTGAAGTACTGACTGAGAAACTAATTGGAAAAGCTTTTCCAAAATGGATAAATGGTATTTTTGAATGAGTAATATGGAAGGAATTCATTTTTTAAAATCAAGATACAGATCACAATGTTAGCATATTTACAGATAAAAGAGAGACAGAGTGTAAAAGAAAGGGGTGATTTGACAGCATGCTGTAACAGGAAAGAATTTAAGAAGGAAATTACTTAAAAAGCAATTGCTATCATTTTCGAAGTGAAATATGCAGCTGTTTTGCAGGCTTTTAATCACTCCTTTCAGTTGTGGCTTCACCTCAAGCACCTTCACTTTGCCTGTTTGAAACGGTGGACAAATTATTACACCTAAAACTTTACCTATAAGATGTCTTATGTGTAAAACTTCACACCTTTTTAAAAAGCAACAGCATGGACTCTTCAAAAGACCACAGGTCCACAGTGCAGGACACGATGGGGTGCAGGACAGAAAGTTAGCCAACAAATGGCACCAATCCCTTAACCCCCCAGGATAATTACACCCTAGATGGAGGTGAGGAACAAGAGGAGAATGTTATGGCTGCAGGGCGTGCAAATTTACAACAGTCTGTGAGTAATGCTCAGCAGACTGGCAGCACTCTCCTTTACATGTTACAGCAGGGAGCATAATATGCCAATTAATAGTCAACCTTTGTATGCATAAGTGTTGTTTTTCATACGTCACACTATGAAATGTTAGGTGCTGGATTTCATATGCTCAACTTTTGGAGATCAATCAGTCCAACTTGGAATATGTTCACACGTTTCTCATATTTTGAAAATGAAATTGCCCCAGTATTCACCATCTCAAATTACCTGCATTCCACTGGGGTTTAATTAGTATGTGCATAGACTATGAGCAGCATACAGTTTATCATTTAATTATTTACAAATGTTGATGTCTGTGTGAAAGCTCAGAGGTTTGGTTCAGTCGCAGACCACCAGGCTCCAATTAGTGACAGACATCGGTGAATGGTTTGTGACATGCGGTACCCCATGGGCCTCTCTCACGGCTTCCTTAGCAGTTTTAGTGATGTCCTGAGTACAGAAATGTACAGAAATAATCCTTGAGGGACTTTTATGACTTCAGATTGGAGTATATGTGTGTTAAGGTTTTCTATTTATAACTTTTGCACATGTCTGCAACTTTTATGGCCCTTAATTGTGTGTATGGGTGTTTTTTTTTTTTTTTTTTTTGTATGTGTGTTGGTGGTGTTATTATTGGAGTGAGTCTGGGGGGTGAATTACTGTGTGTGTGGTGGATGTGCTGGCTGGTGGACAGGGGGGTCAGAGGACAGGACCTCTCTCAGAGGAGTGGCTGTTAACCCCTGACCTCGCTGGTTAAGCCTGCAGGGTGGTGGGGGGCACCCTGAGGTCCGTCTGGTTCAGGGGCACATGATGGCAGGCAGAGGGGGCGGTGAGGTGTCTAATCTGGTTTTTGTCTATGAGGCGTTTTCACCTCCCCCACCATCCTTCCTCTGAGAACAGAGTTTGAGAGGCAGGACAATGTCAAAGGGAAGTGACTTATTTTATGAGCCATTTAAAGGGGATGGTGGTCTCTCCACAAAGAAAAGGCAGAGAAGCAGTGGAGAGCTGATGAATACCATGACACACAGTCACATGTTTGTTTACAAGATGCTGCTCTCTTGTTTTGACCACCATAAATGGCAGTTTTCCTCTTCTGAGCAACACTTGGACAATGTTCTGTCTCTGTGTCTTATTACATCTTAAAGTACTTGGGAAGCTGGAGGGGAGAGAGGCCCCTTGAAGGAACTCCATAAGGCAACTGAGAGCCAGTTCACCCATCACACAAAGACTATTCATGCCAGTGATGGTAGAGGAATGACTGATGCATCGACTGAGCGAGCTTATTGTGAAATAGTGAGGCTGAAACATGTCACGCAAAGTCCGGCATGATGTTGATTTGTATAGGATCTAACGGCTCTTGTTAACTGTTCATTCCCCTGTGTTGTAGCGCTGCCATTTTTCTCCCAGTGGTTTGAGAAATTGGCTGCCAAAATGTTTTCACAAAGTATGCATTAGCTAAGAATCTTCAGTTTTCAGAGACTTAATCCTTTGAGCTAACAATGTGACATTTGTACAGACATTCCTGTGAAATATTGACCATCTCACTTTTATTTGTGTACTTTGGTAACTACGGCTATTTTCCGTGTGGATATAGCGCTTTTGATTGTACGCCTGTGCTGTGGGCAAGCAGGGGGCCCTGCTGGAGGAGAGACTGGATGGCTGTTTCACCTAAAAGTTCAGTCTGTGTGTGTGTGCTGCTCCCTGTACCTCCAATCATGCTGGTACAAAGAGCCATGTGTTAAGCAGTGATGTGATGTGTGAATATGTTTAGGTAGGGGCTGCCAACTATGCCTGGGTATGGCCGAGTGTGTGTGCGTGTATGTGCATATGTGTATAGGAGGGGGACGGGTGGAATGGGCGAGGGTTTGAGGGAGCGAGATGAGTTTGGGGAGAGCACTGTGAGAGAAGGAGTGACTTGAGGCTTATTTGGACTTGATCCCAGACAGAGGGGTCCAGTTTATGGCGCCAGGGTGCATCACTCCCTCTGGTGCCCTGTTTAGATGACTGTATTGCTATGAGTCACTTCTGACCCTTCAGTTTAATATTTTAACATTTTAGCTGCTATTTCCAACATGCAGGGAACTTCTCTGAACAGGTTGCACGTTTCAGTTTGATGTTCCCTGTGCTGAGGTACTGTTATTAGCTCAGTACTTCTACCAGCACAACAGACTCTAAAGTTATAGGAAACTTGATCTAGAAAAATGTTTTTTTTCCCCCCATTTATATAAAAGTATACACTTGTAAAATAACTAAAGTCACCAGAGTTAAGTCCTGTTTTACTAATAGGAGTTGATGGGCGTTTCTATTACATGCACAAAAAGAATGAAAACAACCTCAAGATGTCACAAAAAAACAAATCCACATGGCTCAGGTTGTTATGGCAACACATTAAACATGGCGACCAGCAAGGTAACAGAAAAATCCAACCCCCAACCTAATAAGTAACAGAATTGAAAGTTTTCTCATGGTAAATGTGGAAGTGAGAAAAGGAATCAAACCAAAATCCATTCACCAGTAAATAACATAATGAGGCTTGCGGTTTGGATACGATATGCTTGACATGTACTTTTTCCTCTTTTGTTGTCACTTGGAGGAAGTTGCTTGATTTTTTGTATGGTGAATAATTTCGTCTTAGCGAAACAATTCACAACTGTTCAGAAGAAAAGGAGGATGATAAAATTTAAAGAAACAGCAGGGAAGAAATTGATAGAATTATAAAAGTTAGAAGAATCAGTAAACGCGCCTTAATTTCAAACTTTTGAGTTTCGTGTAATATTTTAAATGAAATACTGAAGCATTTTAAGGTTTCATATCAAAGAGACATGCATACCATGTAAAAAATACAGTCAGCGTTATCTCTTTCGGATAAATTAGTCTGGGATGTCTAATGAGTCTTTCAATAAATGCTGGCAAACATTACAGGTAAAGGTAAAGCTCCAGTCCATGTACGACATGGAAGCCCTGCAAGTAGCAGTAACCTGTGCATGCCTCAACTCAGTGAGCACGAGCTGGTGGGGAAAACTAAACAGGCCGTTGGTGCCTCGATGCAGTGAAAGGATCCCTGTGTTCTCCCAAATTTGAACAGCCACGTTTAAAACAAAACATTATTGCAGCTGTGACTTTGCATTCGTCCTCCCCTGACCCTCCTTTTAATTGGATGTTAAACTCACTTTTGACAAAGTTGACAGTTGCTGTTTTATCAAAGACAGTATTTAGATTTTGAATAATTGTTTGGATCAGAAAACTGAGTGAAAGCTCAGAGTAGGTTGTGTTGGGGTCCTTGGCTTGGTCCAAAGCCTGGTCCACACTAATGCAGATCTGTTTGAAAATGTTTTAACAGTTAAATGTTGTCTGTCTACAAAAGCATTTTCAGAACCATTTCTCCAACTACACTTGCAGAAGAGAAAAACACTTCACATTTTTTCTGTTTGGCACGTAAGGGCCACTTAAACCAGCAGCTTTACACTGTTTCCAGCAAGTGGCTTTCTGCTGTTTTCAAAGTGTTTGTTTACAGAGCAAGCATTTAAAAAAGAGGTCATCACCCATTCAAATGGATCATATGACGAGATGCCTGAGGTCACATGGAAGTCATACATATGCAGAGAGAAGACTGTCGCTTTCTTGCATTTTTAAAGCTGTAATTTCTTCGGTTTGGCGAAATTCTGTGCTACATCGATGAAAAACCAAAATGAGGGAATAAAAATCCTTTTTAGATTTATCTGCGTCCATGTGCACATGGCTGCAGTTTGGCTTACCAACAAAGTGGGTGAAGAGCTAATCCTCTCCTCTTAAATGTCTGTGTTTTAGAAGGACACAGCACTCAGAGAATGCTACAGCTCTGAACTATCAATCAGGACAGGGAAGTGCCAGGATAAGAGCAAGGCTCAATAAAGTGGCCGGCTAAAGACTGCTCTGAGCTGAGTGTTGCAATTAATCCACTTAAGTGCAGTTAAGGGGGTTTTCACAGCCAAGGTGCATTTGATTTGGTGAGGGGTGATGTTGTTACTCAATAGTTGAAAGGTTTTCTTCCCAGACAAAAGCAAGAAAATGTGTTAATGATTGATAAACGTGTGTAACAAGTAACATATCCACTAAAGTTGGCCAATTGGCTGAATTAATTAATAACCCCACAAACAGCAACAAAGCCATTATTGGTTTACAGATTCTGTACAGTATATTATTTAATGTAATTTCTTATAGAGGCCTACTGTTTTTCTGCCTACTGGTCTTGTTTTTCATTCTAACACAACTGATTGGAAGTGTTTTGTATTGATGTGACTCGTGATGACAGTTTCCTGTATCGCACAGTGTTTGACGGCGCATTCTCCTCGTCTCTTCCAGGAGCCCCCTTGAAAGTGTGTCCGCAGGGTTTCTCCTGCTGCACGGTGGAGATGGAGGAGAAGCTGAGCCAGCAGAGCCACACGGAGATCAAAGCCCCCGTCTCCAGGCTTAGCACCAACCTACAATCCACCTTCAAACAGAGGCACGACCACTTTGACAGTAAGCAAACACACTTACACGAGCAAACACACAAACGCACACCAGCCACTTTTCAAGCTACATTGTGCTGCTGGCTAGTGTCCCCATAGCAGCACTTGTGTTGCATGATTTTTGACGGACGCTCCCACCTGCCAGTGCACTCTGCCCGGAGCGGAGACAGTCAGTCTGTGTCTGTTGACCCGTCCACCTGTCCCTCAACGTCTCAGCACCCTGCCTCACCCTGCCCCCCTACATCCTCGCCGCTTGGTCCCCCACTACCCGCTTCCCTTCCCTCCAGAGAGACATGCACACTTCCAGACGGACCACACACATCTTCAGATTTAGTCTTCTCTGTACTTCCTGTTCCTCTGTGTGTGTGAGCACATGTGTGTATGCCTGTAAATACTGGGATCGGGTTTCCTTGGGAGCGTATGGGAACATGCAACAGCGCTGAGTCACCGAGGAAGCAGGGCAGCTTTGGCTACCCTCAGCCACCCAACCGTGCCACCACTGCAGCTCTGCTGGAAAGAGGCTTGATAAGACAGAGAGGAGATGATCAAGACTTTTCTCAAACAGATTCACTGATGGAAAAAGAAAGATTTTAAAGTTTCTAAATACATTGGAATCTTTCTTGTTAAGGGCAGTTGTTTGCATTGTTTGATGTGTTGCGTGCCCGTGCATATGCGGCACATGCGGGTCAGAGACCTTCAGATCCTATGTGTCTGTGAAAGGGAGTGAGGGATAGTCAGTAATGGGGAGCGTGTGTATTGCAGCCAGATGTGAACAGGAATGTGACGTGTCGGAATGCAGTGGCTGCTCGAGCCGTCCCGCCCCTCTTTTTCTCCTCTCTTACTGCCCTTTGTCCCCATCTCATGCCTCGCTCTCCCAAAAGCCCCTCTCTTTGCCCCTCATACCCGTCTTTCTCTTTCCATTTCTCTCTACTGTGTCTCACATGTCTCTCATGTATTACTGCATTTCTTCAATGTATGTTAGTACTTAGTTTTGTCCTCCACCATCCTGTCATTTCTTTGCTGCTTTCTAACACAACTCAGCTAGTGCTTTCGGTGACATTGTGTTTTTTATGGCTACGACGAACAATTATTTCCATTACCAGTGCGTGATGTTTTCAAATGTCCTGTTTTGTCCAGCCAGTAGTCCTGAACCCAAAGATATTCAGTTTACTGTCACCGAGGACAGAAAACCCCAGAACATACTAATTTTAAAAGTAGAAACAAGTTAATTTTTTGCTTACAAAGTACTTAAATGGTTATTTGGTTATCAAAGATTTTGTAGATTTTCTGTTGATCAGTCAAATTATATATCATAGTATCCCAAAATCTATGTAATTCATTATTTTTAGACAGTTCATTCATTACAGTTGGACATTTTGCAGTACTCCTTAATGAAATTCTTCTTGTACAGTTGCATATAATCTGACTAAATTAAACCTTTCCTCATACTGCTTTCTGTATCAACCTTAGTGAACCCCTTCATGCTTTTTTTCTTCTGAGAACATAAGCAGTACTTGATGCAGTAAGTAAGATGGAAAGAGAATGTCTTTGTGGTTGAATAAAAGTGAAATGTATTGCAGTTAGTTTTCATTTTGTTGATTGGGGTTACAGGTGGTGAAGTATTTTATTTATTTTAAGGAAGTGTACATTTTCAGAGAGTTTTCGGTCTTTGCTTTTGAGGAACTGATACTGGAACCACAATTGTCAATTGGCAATGTTTTACAAAAAAAAAATTGCTGTCAGACTTAATTGTGGCTTCAGCTGAGTTTTTTTTAATCTGATGTCCAAATCCACATTTACCCAGTTATATCACACCACCAAAGAACAAAATGGGCCCCAACAGAAGTCATATTTCTACCGTTGTTAGGGTTTTAGGACAGTTTTATGTATGTTTTTTTTTTTTGTTTGTTTTTTTTAATATAGAAGTCATACAAAAATTGACAAAGCCTTAACAACTGTAGAGCCATCTATTCAACCAAAAGGGGGCAGCCTTCGATCTGACAGTGAAACTGCGCTTCATTTACCTTCCTCCCCTTTTGTGCCCCCTCCTCATCACTGTAGGCAAGTTGCTGCTGTCTCTGAACTGTTAGATGTGGGATCTCTTTACAAAGGCCTGCTGTGCTCTCTTCCACCTGGGCCATTAGACCGTCTCTCTCACTGGATACGGTGACTGGCTCAGGTTGCTGTCCTATTATTTCCTGTTGTCACATTGAGACACCCAGAAGGAGCTACTTCCTGTTAGTGAAACTGGCACAGGAAGTGCTTATCATTGTATTTACTGTTACTGAAGAAGACCGTCACAACTGTGACGTCAGCTAACCGCTCAGGAGAAGTGGGGTGCATATGTGCATAAACACAGCTGCAACTGTACACGAAGACAGACGCCACAACATGCACTCACACACTAACAAACTCAGGAAGTGGTGTATGTGATTAGGCAGGCTCTCATCATGTGCCTGGAGCTAGGAGTCATGGCCAATTACGACCAGAGCCAGAAATAGTTCTCCCCTCTCTGTGTCTCCTCACTGTGTGTTTGTCCTGGCCTCAGTCTGTCCTGTTGCACTGACCCCGTCCAGCAGCGCAATTCTATGTCTGGGATTTAAGCACTTGGATTAAGGCCCCTTGTCTTCAGACACACACACACACACAGACAGACACACACATACACACACAACAAGAGACATCCATCCGAAGCTCTGAAGTCCAACAGCAGGAGGGACAGAATCCCATCCCTTAAGAAAAGGGAGAAGCGCAGGGACTAATTGGCACAAATAGGATGCAATTACTGCCTGGGCTGGGATTGGGAGGAGCAGAGTTTATAGGGACACGGGGGGGGGGCTCCTTGGAGGAGGAAGTAGGAGGGAGGAGTGGGAGGAGATCGGTCAGCTCCTCTGTTCCCGTGATGGATTGGGCCTAAGATCATCGCTCATAATTTAGGGCCTTCTCTGCAACATGTGGAAATGATGACAGGGTGAGGGGAGGGAGGAAGGAAAGACAGATACTGACAGAGGCAAGAGTTGTCCTTCTTCCTTACATTTTGCTACAGCTTACACTCTCTCCCGTGTAACCTTTCACCCAGATTCTCTCAGACCATTGGCTGAGTGACAGGCTCGTTTTTTAATGGAAAAATCCTGAGGGAGTGCTCAGCTCCTCGGCCTGTTGGCAGACGGCTGCGTGTCATAAACTGTTTTTAATGACAATGCAAGATGCCTGTGTAATGCTGCTCATACTTCAGACCCTCAGCTTGAGCCAGAAAGCCTCCACACCACCACCACTACCCCCACCCCCGCTGCTGCCTCTGCTCGCACACACACCCTGCTCAGGCCGCTCTCTTTTAACCAGTGGGTTTGTCCAAACTCATTACAGGGCTTATCTGTTTAGTATATAGGCATGACCGCTCTAATAAACTGTAGAAAGGAAATAGTGAAGTTTAGGGTTGTCCTCCTGCTTCGTTCCTCTTCTTCCTCCTCTTCACCTCTTCTGTTTCCTTTCACTGACTTTAAACTTGTGGCTACTATGACATTCCAGGGGTGGGGGTGGACCTTTTGTTTTAATCTCTGTCAATGGAGCGTGGAACTTGGTGCCCTCTCCCCAGGCTTTGTGTGTGTGTGGGTGTGTTGGAGGGGAAGGGGAGGGGGCAATGATGGTGGGGAGGTAAATGGAGGGGCTGCAGTGTTTCCGGTATCCTTGGCGACACAGTGGGGATTTGGAGTTAAAAAAGCCCTCAACTTAACCCGCCCCAAGCCGCCCTCACCCCTCCCATACCTCATTTTTTCTTTTACTGTGTCAGTCTGAAGTGGAAGTGACAGCGCTACTTGGGGACTCTCTGTGTGTGTGTGTGTGTGTGTGTGTGTGTGTGTGTGTGTGTGTGTGTGAGCGAGCGCGCGCTCCCCGTTTAGTGACTCCCTCTGTGAGAGCATGGGAACTTTACATTTCAAAGCCAAGCAAAGGGCACCCAGAGAAAGTGCAGCGGGACAGAAGTTTTGTGCACACGGGGCAGCGAGGGGGAGACGGAGAGCAGATTTAAAAAAAGAGAGATGAGTGAAAGGGGGTGAGTGTATGCTTGCATGCACGCAAGACTGAAGGTGAAGAATTTTCAGAGACTCTGAGGAATTCTCATTTTGTTCAGATTAAGAAAGTTGGGTTGGGGGGGGGCGTGGGAGAAGGGGCCTGGATTATTGGGGGTGGGGGGGAAGCGGTGAGGGGGGTGATGGACATTCCTCAGGATGAAGTAGGTCATTGTTCCCTGTCTCTAGTGAAGAGAGCTCTCTGAAGGAACTGATGAAGTGAAAGCAGTGGAGGGAGGGAGATGCAGGGCTGGATGGGGGGTACAGGTCCATATACGGGGGGGGGGCTCGCATTATTCAGTAATCCTATTGAAAATGCCTCTGAAGGACAGTCCAAGAGAAGCCGGGAGAAAGGAAGGCGAATGGAATGTGACAACAGAAAAATGCCATTGATGGTGGTCAGTTTTGAAGCAGCTTGATGTGGAGAGACGTCTCTGCTGAATGGCGAGTCTACAGAGCTCGGAGCAGCGCCGCTCGTTCAGCCTGACAGAGATGCTCCGGCTCCACCTTTCACCCCTCCTGCTTCACTCCTCATCTCCTCATTTCCAACCGTCCCCTTTCCCACAACACATTCCTTTGACTTTCATCCAAGATTTTATGCTTAAGCTGTTTCTGTTGAGATACTCAAAATGTCAGGACATGGGCACAGGTGAAGTGGAATAACAGTCTGATTTCAAATAGTGGCAGCAGCACTGGCATAGAGTCAGAAAGCAAAGATGTGGGTGGAGGTTTCTACTTATCAAGATCTTGTAGATGTGCTATAATACAGCCTGTGGCAGTAATATTGTACTTTTGACATATTTGTTTTGTCAGACAACAGCAATGTTTGAGTTATTTACATACACTGTGGTCATGCTGGAATCTGTATATTTCAGTAACTTGATGAAAACTTCACAATGTGCTTGTGTGTTGCCTTATGTATTGTAATTGTAATGGGATACCCACAAAGTGTGAATTTGCTGTGTCCAAAGTACAATCATAAGAAGTTATTGAGTTAAAAATTGATAAAATCAGCTCTCAGTCTCTGTAGGTGTCCCAAACAATGTGGTATCCATCATACAAATTCAATTTCCTTTGTAACATTTTAAAAATAAATCTCTCCCTGTAGATGGACATGAAGTGTACAATGTAAGATTGTTTGTTCTGGTTCTTTGGCAGCGTCAGCATTTAGTCATAACACTAATCCCTCTCCCCTTATTTTTCTCCACAGAGTTTTTCCGTGAGCTTTTGAAAAATGCAGAGCTCTCACTGCACAACATGTTTGTGAGAACATATGGGATGATGTACGTGCAGAACGCAGAACTGTTCAAGAACTTCTTCGTGGCCCTGACCAAGTACTACGGGTCTGGCAGCGCGGTTGTTAACCTGGACTCCATGCTGTCGGACTTTTGGGCCGACCTCCTGGAGAGGATGTTCCGGCTGGTCAACGTGCAGTACGAGTTCAGCGACGCCTACATGGAGTGCGTCAGCCAGCACACGGACCAACTGCAGCCCTTCGGCGATGTGCCTCGCAAGCTCCGCATCCAGCTGACCCGGGCCTTCATCGCTGCACGCACCTTTGTGCGCGGCCTGGCGCTCATGCCAGAGGTGGTCAATAAAGTTTCTACGGTAAGTACAGAGGTGTTTGTGAAGCTTTCGTCTTTGCTAAAAAAGGTTGCAGCCGTCAGTCTACTACCAGATACTGAAAAGTTTTCCCCAAAGGCCCAAACCATCCCTCCCTTCTGTGTTTCTGACTTCATATCTTTCTTGGAAAAACTGGCTGCGGTTCCATTACAGTGTCTCTGATAACATAAACCACTTTGACTGTTCTGGTATGGCATGTTTTTCCACTGTAGTGAGTGATTCATTGGTGATTAGATTATACTGCTTTGTGGATTTGGCTTATAAAATTAATGGTCATGCTTTTTCACAGTCTAAGCATGTGTCTCTGTGGTGGTGTTGAATGACTGTTTCTGTGGTGCAATGCTAACAGTCTGCTAACTGCCCCCCTGCCTCCTCCAGGTCAGTGCGTCTCCCAGCTGTGTGCGAGCGGCCATGAAGATGTTGTATTGTCCCTACTGCTCAGGCCAAGTGGCCCTGAAACCCTGCCAGAATTACTGTCTGAATGTTCTTCGTGGGTGTTTGGCCAACCAGGCCGACTTGGACACAGAATGGAACAACTTTCTCGGTAAGAGACCATCAAGGACACCTTCTGCAGCCATCATTAAGCTAACCTGACCGTGAATGCACCCTGCTATAACCATAATGGCTGAGTGTTTGATTTGGCAACAGAGTATATTTATACGACTCCCTGCTTTTGTGTTCTGTGCCACTGCATTGCTCAGATTTCACCAAAGAATCATTTAAATTTGATTTAATCTAACCTAATCTACTGCAGCTTTATGTAAACATGCACCCTCTGTACCCTTGTGGGCATTAAACCAGTGTGACATGATGGGATTGGTGGCATGATGGAACTGCAGTAATTAGATGAGATATATTTCTTCTTTTCCAGTGTATTCAGTGGGTTTATTGCACTTCAGCTGAGCAAGAATGTGTTTAACAAAGGAACACAGTGTTTATTGTAAAAGATCATGTATAAACACATCCCTCGTTCTTAAGTATCTTGTATAAGTAAAGGGATAGATGGAGGGGTTGTACATGTTGTGACCCACAGGATGAATGCAGCCCCTGTGTTGTGTAAACACAGACCCAGATCAGTTTCATTACATTCAGGGCGCTGCATATATCCACTGTTCTCCTCTGTGTTATATTTATTCTGCATGAGACACTCCTGTCACAAAAAAATGCTTCTATATCACCCTTACGTGCATCCATCCCTGGCTGCTGACTCTGCTACTGTCTGTGGAAGCATCTGGTTCCTGCTGCCTCCTCACTGCGCAGCAGCTTTTCTCTGCCATAATCTGAGGGCTCAGTTTTACTTGTTAACAATCTCCTTCTCTTGGCATCTGCTTCCCCCTAGTGGCGGCTTTTTGTAACATTAAGCTTGACTGAAGAAACCCTATTTTGCAATGAATCCGTTTCTTGTGCTGTTTTTAATTTGCTGTTCTTATGTTCTGGTTTTTAAGATGCCATGCTTAGTCTAGCTGAGAGGCTCGAAGGTCCCTTTAATTTTGAGTCCGTCATGGATCCCATTGACGTGAAAATTTCAGAGGCCATCATGAACATGCAGGAGAACAGCATGCAAGTGTCGCAGAAGGTCTGTATCGTTTTACAGTATTTTTTAAAAGAAATACCAATAAAGAGATTCACTTCCACTAACTCCACTTTATACTTGTTGATTTCTGACAGGTTTTCCAAGGATGTGGGCAGCCTAAACCAAGCATGGCCTTCCGTTCCACACGTTCTGTCAAAGAAACTGGCTTCACCGGCCGCTTCCGCCCTTACAGTCCCGATGCTAGGCCCACTACCGCTGCTGGGACCAGTTTAGATCGATTGGTAAGGGAAAATGAAAATGCAGAGCAAAACGTGACTACTGTTGCTTTGCTTTAATTTAATTAGTTGGGTCTGACTGTTTTTTTTGTGTGTTTTCTGTGCAGACAAATGATGTGAAGAAGAAGCTGAAACATGCAAAAAAGTTCTGGTCCACATTGCCAGAGACCGTGTGTACAGGTGAGAGGATTGCACCAGGGGACGAGTGCTGGAATGGAACAGCGAAAAGCAGGTAAAAAAAAAATACAGAAATATACATACACACACACACACACACACACACACACACAGACACACAGAATCTAAATGTTACTGTATGTAAAGTATCTTAAGATGGTCAAACATCTTGTCTTATATTGACTCTTGCTCTGCGTAGGTACGAATCAGTTGTCATTGGCAATGGACTGGCCAATCAGGTGTCAAACCCCGACGTGGACGTAGACATTACAAAGCCAGACACTGTGATTCGCAGTCAGATTGCGGTTTTGAAGGAAATGACAAGCTGGCTCAAAGCTGCACACAGCGGCAACGACATCTCTATTGATAACGGTGAGGATGGTTAACACTCCTTATGATTTTCTTTGCCATGATGTCCTAGTCGCACACATCTGACCCTCGTGTCTTTTTTTTCCCCAGATGAGGATGGCAGCGGAGGCGAGGAGAGCGGCAGTGGTTGCGACTCTCCGTCCTGCGACACGGACCGGGACATCTACTTCTCCACTCCACCAATCCCTAGCAAACCCCGGGTCAACCCGGTGGGAAAACCATCAGCTGGTGCTGCTGCCTCACAGGGAAGCATGGCGCTGGCGCTCTGCGGGCTGGCCCTGGCCCTGCTCACTCCCCACTTGAGATAAAACTGGCTGGGCAGGGAGAGGAAGAGAACGACCAGGAATGACGGAGTGAAGGGGAGAACTGTCAGAGAGACTTAAAAAAAGACTGCCTTCAGGACCTTGGACTGTCCGCCATTGGGGGGGAGGGGGGGGACTCTTCTTAATATTACAATAACTTCACTTTTAATTATTTTGTTTGTATGTTTTTTAAGGACATCAGTGTACAGCAATATGATTTTCTTCCCAAGAAATCAACTTTTTTTTCCCCTTTTTCCCCCAGATAAACTTTAACTCCTTATGGCTCTTTTGGAGCCACACTACGGTTCTGCTTACAGCATTACAAACATTGTATAATTGTCTTATTTTGGCAATTTAATCTCATAATTCATTTTTGTGCCTTCTTCAGTGATTTCCATCTGATGACTAAATAATAAGCAAGATGTTTGGTTGAACATGGAGGGCCTGTGGTGGGACATAGCTTCATATTTCTGAGGATGTTCTTTCTTTTCATTATTCAGAGATCAACAAACCATGTAATGTTATGAATGTTAACAATTTATAACAATCATTTTTGCACGTTATCAATGTGCATACTGTGAATGTTTGTGTCTGTGCATCTGTACATTTACATACATCAGCCAGTCAGAAATTATGAAGCTAGCTGTTGATCTCAACCAAGGATCAGTTTAAGCTTTTGTTCACTTCGCTTTGTAGAGACGTTAAAAAAAACTTTCATCTCCCAGAAATACAGTGAGAGAAGTTATAGCACAGGTATTTATGTTTGGAGATGGAACCATTCTTTAGAAGAGCTTTTTGGGCGCTCCTCGAGCCCAAACATGCATATTGTATGTCTGCTATGAGCATTATCACAACCTAACTTTTAATTTCCTCATTAATTTTTTATTTAATTTCCTCAGCTTAAACAGTTCAATAATAAGGTCATACCTCATGCATGCTCTCATTGTCAATGCAATCTAGTGATGTTGAGTTGAAAGTGTCTGATGGAGTTGAGATATGTGGCCGGCATCCTGGTGAAAGGTAACTGGCGTGGAAGAGGAAGGACTCCCCTGGCATTACCCCTAAAGAAGGCAAAGCTGACAAGTCCTGAATGCCCTTTTCGGTACTGTAAGCTCAGTTCAGCACAGAGGATCTGACTCTATACAGTCTTACTTGTTTGAAAAGAAAAGGTGGCAACATGTATGTTCAGAGCATTTCACATTAAACTAGAGAAGAGGAACAAAAGACAGTGCTTTGATCAAATGAAATCAAGAAAAGATTATTTTAATACAGGGTTTTATGTTGAAGAGGTGTTGTAATTTTTAGCTATTTTTGGTATGAAGATATATATTAGGTACTACAGTGGATTTTACTGCTAGTTTTAGGTGGTGGAAGAGGACAATGTGCACAGATGTTGGGGGCACTTTTGGTCAGTGAACAGTTTTTTGGGGCTCGTGTTTTTTGCCCACATCCCCCGTCCCACAATACACACTTGTACCTCTTAAATGGCCTGTGTCAGTATAAATGGACTCATTTGATCTACCTATCCTCATCCTCACGTTCTCATCATGTCAACTTGAGGTGGAATGTTGAAGTATTGTCACAAGTGCTACCAAAAGTAATGCAATATGGTGCCTGATCTTTTTGTTTGTTTGTTTTTGTTTTTTTTTAACCTTGGTACATTATTAGCAAGTTCTTGAGGTAAAAAAGAATGTAGATGTTGATGATTTGTATCTGTTATCTGCGCAGTTACCAGCTGACAAGCACAACATAAGATTTTTTTATATCTTCTAATTTGATAATTGGGTCTGTTAGTTGGATTACCTGACCATTTCATCTCTAAAATTATGGTCATGTAGCTTTTGTACAGTAACTTATGCATGTATGTTAATGTCATTGCAAACATTCTTTTAGAACTGACATAGGTTATCCAAAATACAGAAATTCAAAATGTTTCGATATGCAAAACTTAGGTGAAAATAATACATTTCTCAAAGTAATTGATTAAATTGATCAGATTTGGGGGCTTTGAATATACTTTTTGTAAAATCTGAAAAAACGGATTTGCAAACCGTTGGCTGCAGTTAAGACGGATGATAAATACTGGACAGACCATGTTTGCCTCTTGTTTGGCTTTGAAATTGACAGGTTGATTGTAAGCTTACATTAAATTTTCTTTCAAAAAATATGATGTTCCCAATTAACAGACTTCTAGCAAATCAATGAGGACATCAATATTAAGAATCTGACTGGAGGATTTGCTGAAACATCTAAGCAACCCGTATAAAATACTGAAGCCTTAATTTAAGATAATGAAGCTGTGCTTCAGCAGCTCGATTTGGCATTACTTCTGCATGTGACCGGGTCAATTCTCCTGATTTTTTTTTTTTTTTTTTTTTGTGTTCCACCAACATTTCTACAAGGGCTTGTGCATGTGTTCATGTCATGTGGAAGAGTTGTGCCGAGTGTAGAAACCCAACTTTCTGAGAGTCAGATGAAATGTTTTGGGCGGTGATGGTAAATGTCTGTGCTTGCGGGCCAGGGCGGCAACATTTCCAGGCTGGCAGGAGTTGGCCCAGCAGCTGGATGTTGTTCACTTGATCCACATAGCAACTTTAGTCTAGTGACTTGAAAGTTGAGTTGGACAAGTGGTGAAACCCCTTCCATCAGCCTTTGGCCCACAAGAACAGAAAGTACTCATTTTCTGAGGAGAGTTGAGTGACTGATTTGAAAGAATAAAAAATGTGTAAATAAAGAGCAGCCGTTTTAGTTGTCTCTAAAAGAGGCCGTAACAGTACACCAGATTTTTACTTCTCAGAGTATCTCCTAAATGTTATGGAAAAACAAGATGAGATAGATGTGTTAAATTGTAAGAGAAAATGTATATTAAACAACATTTCTTAGTCTTGTTGAAATAAAGACTGCCAATATTTAAATGGTTGTGAATGGTCTCATTTTATCAACACTCTTGATCGACTGGTCTCACTTTATTTGGGTCGTCAACTGTTTGTAGTTTTATCACTTCAAAGTCTACAGTTTTAGGTAAGAGTCACAATGTGAAAAGTAGTAAGCAGAAATGAAGCTTTGTTAACACATCAAATAAAGCTGATGAAAAATTCTGGTTTTATATTTTTGGTTTTGGGTAACACTGCACACATTTTTTAAGGTTCAGTGTTTTTGTAACAAAGGAGCATTTATTTTGAGTTCACAGACAAGAATTTTAAAGAGGAAATTCATTGTAGAGCTTTTTATGAAGACTTGTGTGCGACGGCTAACGTTGCTAAGATTTGTTTTAGGAGCAGCAATTAAATGATATGCAGAGGGCCTTGACCCATCACCCAATTATATGCCAGGTACAATAAACTTTCTGGTTTACATTTCAGGACTTTAAGGACATTTAAGGACTACACAGCTCAGAGGCAGAAAATACATTACCTCAACCTGTTTATATGGATATTTCCAGGATTTAAATCTAAAGAAACTTGCTGGGGACCAGTCAAATTAATTTTAATCTTTTAAAGCTAAACTTGAATGTCTCACTTGCCATTCTCCAGTGCTATATGAATAAAATGTAAAGCTGCAAATTCAGGACAAGAAATTGTCCCTCTATTATCCAGGAGAGGTCACATGTGTCATAAGAGCCATTAAACTCTACAGTGTGAGAAGAGATGTTTCAGCCAACACTTCTCTCACCAAGTTCAGTGCATCCTCATGCAGTGACATGACCAAGCCAGATCAACCACACAGGTGAGACAGATTTGAAATGTTCAACCAGAGAGGGCAGCTTCTCAGCCTGGTATGTACGGTCATTTACTGTTTAAATGACATTTAGGGAACAGAGTATTTTTACTTGCTATTTTCACTTTCCTCCCACTTATAATAACTTATGGAGACATTTATATTCTACAAATTCTCTGAATTTATATTCTGGTATTTTTTAGGTTGATTCTGATATTTATTGACTCGCTATATCTAAATGTGTTTTTAGCTCAAACAAACACAAAATTGAATAAAATCATATAAATTAAAAAAAGGACTTCCTATATTTCCACCAGATGTATATTCCTGACAATGTAGAGAAAGGCTTTCAGACCATCATTTATGGAGATAAAATTTACAGAAAATATAATTTCACAAATTAATTGCATAGATAAAATGTGGCGATAAATTAAAATCTGAAAAGTTCACAAACTCTTTTTGTGTCGGGCCGCAAATTTTATTTCTAAAACACTGACAACAGCTCTGCTCACAGCAGTAACTCACAGTGTTCACCTGTGCTCATAGTTTTGTGGCAGGACCAGGACACAACGAGCATCTGTTAGTGACCCTGAGTGCACCGCCAGGACCATCACAACAGAAACACGTTATCAGAAGATCAACCCATCACTTTATACAATGGAAAGAAATGCATGTAGTTTTAAAATAAGCCCGGATCAAATAGGACCCCTCCTGTACATCATATATGTGTATACACACACATATATGATGTACAGGAGGGGTCCTATTTGATCCGTGTAAATATATATATATATACATGTCTATATATATATATTTATATATATATATAGACCCCTGACCGCAGTTTGTCCAGTGTAATGTGATTAGGATGTTTTGCTCGCTCAGTTCCGGCTCAGGCGCTTGGCAACCGTCTCTGGTTCCAGTTGACCGTCGCGTCGGTGTGTACCACTGAAACCCGTCCGGCGGAAGCTGTGTGTTCACGGCCTTGTCACAAAAGAAATGGCGAGCGGTATCGGCAGTGAGTAATATTTCCCGACTCTTTCTCGATTTTATTCGTGATTTCGTAGCAGAAACGAACAGTAAACAAACTCCAAACCCTGAGATGAATTTGTTTCGGTCGGAGCGCAGCTCGATGAAACGTTAGGCCGTGTAGCCGTGTGTGTCTCATCAATGTGTCCCCCCGTAATCAACAGCGCTAAGCTAACGCTGCTGTTTAAATACTAGTTATCGCTAAGTGTATGGTATTGCCTGCAGAACCATGGCCTATAACTATGTTCTCATTAGTCGTATACGTTCTTTAAATTGTACACAAGCCAAGGCACTTGTAAGAAAAATGAGAAGTGCTATAATAAAATCCTCTAAACACAACACAAGCTGGATGGTTAATAACAACAGTGTGGCTAACAGTAGCTGCTGAGCTTACTCTGGTAAACGATCACAAAGCTTCAGGTCAGTTAACCAGCGCGGTGTATCTGTAATGTTTGCACCATTGACACATCACACAGCGTACGGTTTGTTCGGGTTGTATGGGGACAGGGCAGATACCAGATACAGCGTGTTACCATAAACAAATTGTTCCGGACAAAACAAAACAAACCAGAACAGAACAGATAACGTTACTGAACCTGAGACAGTTAGTTGACGTAGAATCTGAAATGTAAGAAAAAAGGGCGCTGGAACTCACAATCCTGTATTGTTTATTAGTGTTATGTGTTTTTTGGTGCACATTTGGACAAGTAAGTAATGTGCATATTGTTGAATGACAGAATGAAAGCTACCGAAAATTCTAACAGTTTTAGCAAAATGGACCAAATGTATTTGCTCCTGGCTTGAGGTTTGCAGTATAATGTGTGGACTTTGATTGCTCGTTGTTTTTGCCCTGAATCAAAGCATCTCTGTCGGCTGTCATCAAGCCAGGGGCTGCCAAGAGCACCCGGACATGTTTTCATTTCTCCGGGTTTTTGTTCTTTTTTTCACAGAGCACAAGATACTGAATGTGGGGCCAACTGAGCCCTGGTCAGTCCGGGAGAAACTGTGCCTGGCCTCCTCTGTTATGAGGAGTGGAGATCAGAACTGGTAAAAAGAAAACCTCCTCCACAGTTCACGCAACAGCGACAGTTAGTGATTGATCAGAAAATAGACAGATTTCAGTCTGTTGTAGTAGAACATACATATATATGTACACATATGTCTGGCTGAAGTACAGTAAGGAGGACAAATGGATATATATATAAAAAACATTGCACAAACATTTATTAGGATACAAAGTCTTCATCTACCAGTTATATCTCTGTTTTTGTTATTGTTTGAACATGAGCGGTAGTACAGCACAGTGATTTACACCATAATATATATGCTGTTTCCTTTAAGGCTTCAGTGTTAGTCACTGGTTTTCTCTCATCTTTTGAATACCTCTTATTGGCTAACGGGATGAATACTACTGTCCAGAAAATGTTGAACTCACTGAACTGATGAATACAGATGTTAGCCCTAATGTCTTCAGATAGAAGTTGCTGTTAGTCAGTATTGTGTGCTTATATTTCATATCAGTAACCAATAAAACATTCCCACAAAATGTAAAAAAAATAAAAAAATAAAGTATGTAAGTTTAGAATTTGTGTTACACCTTTAACACCTGAAGGCTTTTTGTAACAATGATCTATCTGCCTGTCAATACACACTTGGATTTACTTTTTTAAGGAGCCAGACTGAAATGTTTACTTTTAAAAAAATAAGCATATTAGCTCTCATACATTTTTGATTATGTCCATTCTTGAGGACATGGTGCACAAGTGCTAGTACTGTTGAATCTTGTTAGTCTCAATTCTCACCACTAGAGGTCAGACTTTGGCAAGTTATAGTTTCTGAAGGTAGGCTCTCACTCAATGGTGGAACATGACTTTGACAATCAATAAGCAGTTTGTCAGTGCTCATATCATCTTGATCATCTTTTTCACAACACCCTGGATGTCTTTCACCTGTCTTCCTTTATTCCTGATTTGAATGCATTTCCTCAGTTACCACATGCATTTATTTTCTGATGGTTTTCTCAACATGTGTGTTATCCTGAGGATTTCCTCTCTGTCTTCCAGGGTGTCTGTGAGTAGAGCCATCAAGCCTTTCTCAGAGCTTGGCCGTCCACCTGACTGGTTCTCACAGAAGGTGAGAGAGCTACAAACCTACACAACATTTTTCTCCATTTGTTGTTTTGAGCGGATAGCTATCCTGAGCTCTCCTCAGGCCATGGCTAACATTCACCTCAGGATAACAAATTTTCTTTCTGTTTCCCAGCACTGCGCCTCTCAATACTCCGAGTTGCTGGAGGCCACAGAAGCACCTAAGTCAGTATTATAATACAGACACAGGCACACACCTATGCACATAATAATAATAATAGTTATTTTTTTATCACATGTAAAATATTTTGTGAGTTGACTTAAATTTGCTGTGATCTCCTTTGCTCCAGGCGTAAGCGTGGTGAGAAGGGTGAGGTGGTCGAAACAATCGAAGACGTCATCGTTCGTAGGCTAACAGCTGAGAGGATAGAGGAACTGAAAAAACTACTGCGAGACACACAAGAGCAGTACAGGTACATACACAATGAGAAGAAGACCATTTAAAAGATGTTAAAAAGAAAGTGAGACCTGACCTTTAATCCTCCTGTGCTTTCTGTACTGACAGGAAGTTGAAGAAGGAGGTGGATCTGATACAGACGGGTCACATGGACTCCCAGCTGAAGGAGCTGTGGGCAGAGATCACACTGTAAGACTCTTATCAGTTCATCTGGTTGATACTAATAGTTTTGAATTCTTTCTTACAATACAATTAATAAGTCACTGTTTTCAAATTAAAAACACCAGTGCATGTGAATAAAAGTATTTATATAAATATATCTTTAATCAGCCACACCGGCAGCATAGATCTAGGAATAGTAATGTCAGTTGGTTGGTAGGTCTAAAAAGTGAAACACCTCAACAACTATTTGATGGATTGCCATGACATTTGGAACAGACATCATGGTCCTCAGAAGATGAATCTTAAAGTCCAACTGAAATCACATAAACTACCCCTTTCTGTCTAAAATAATGTCAGTGTGTTTTTTAAATGTTTTATTTAGCTGTCTAGTAAATCCGTAGGCCGTGTCTGAATCACTTCCTATTTACAATATAGTGCGCTCCATTTACCCTCTGCTATTTTATTTGAGTGTCTGTTTTTTTATATACACTTCTTTCTGCTAATTTTATACTTGCAATAATAACCGAATGTGACTCAACAGCTGTCAATGATGACACGAAAAGATGACAGTTCATAAGCAGTGATTTACTTTGTAGAGTAAACTACTGAGTGTCTATTATATAGAGGGTGTGAATGAGTTAACAAGGGGGTGATTTCGGACACAGCCATAGTCTCTGTTGGCCAGTGAGCAATGACAGTGGAGCAGTTAATTACTCAGTGACACCCCAACAGTAGTTATTACAAAGCGTGGGAGAGGATTCACCCAGTTGGTTCTGCAATTCAAACATGCAGCCCTTCAGCCACAATCCTACCTCTTTCCATTATGCCATTATACCATCCTATAACCCATCTTTATCAAATTGTTAATTGTTAAACTATGTGATTTCCCAACCTCAGAAAGAAGAAACAGGATGAGGAAGAAGCAGAACAGAAAAGGAAAGCCACAGAAACAGCGTACCTAGGTAGGTTCAGTTCGCACACTGTTAAGGCCATTTGTTGACATATGTCATTTCTCTTCAGGAAATCGCAATATCTTCGATCATGTGAGCTTTCATTTTTGAACTTGATACTAATCTCTGTCATATCTGTTGCCATTGTATTGTTTCCCGTACATGACCTGGTAAGCTATGATAGTGATTTTGAAGTTGCATCAAAATATAACAAGTTCCACTAGATTTCTGACAACAAATCCTTTTGCCAATACATCAGTCTTTCAAGGTGAGAGCTTTACAAATATATATATTTTTCCAAAAGAAACATTTCATAAACCTCGTAGTAATTGTAGTGCTTTATATTTTTTTAACATTATTCAGAACAAAGAAACACTGGTGTAAAATTTCAGACACATTGCTCACAACGGCATTCTGTATATAAAATTAGTGAAATGGTCCTTTTTAAAAGGGGTTCAAAACAAAGAAGATGTTGTAAGACACAGTTTTTACCACAGTATTTATATTCCATTGAGGGCTTTCCCAGTCTAAATGTAACAAATCTGCAACTACGAGAATGCTTTGGCCTCCCCTTGCCATGTTTTTTATGTTACTTGTTAAGACGAGGGGCATTATTTCTCTGACGTGCCAACAATGCTATCACATAATGTCTTGCTCACGGTTTCTGTGCTGCTTTTTTTTTTTTTTTTTTTTTTTTTTTTTTTGGACGCCTTGAGAAAAGTTCACTTAAATAACAAATTGATTAATTTTCTCTCCTTTGCCCCCTCTGAATTTGTCTTTCTGCCACAGCTCGTCAGGCGGTGAAAAACACACCTAAGCGTCTTCCCAGTGTTACTGTTCGTTCTCCTCTGGGTGCCAGCCCCCCCACCATGGAATCTCAGGCTGACTCTTCGGTCTCCACACCACCCATGGACACAGGAGGTGTTGCCTCCGATGACACCACCACCCACTCAGTTGTAAGAACATATTCATATATAAAACAGTGTTTGTCTTATATATTAATTTAGCAGTGATGAGATACCACAAGAATACTGAGAGAAAATGTGTAGAACAAGGTTTTCTTTATCTAGCAAAGACATTTCTAGTACCTCCTCTATGCTTCCATTTTTACAGTCTTGTACTATGACATGAATTTCACAGAGCATAGTAGAACTCAGAGTTACTGTACTTCAGTTGACACACAGAAGTATCCTTCAGATTTCACTGTAATGGATTTGGGGGTTGTGACATGTACTTAAATTCGACTTCAAGATCACTGTTCAATTGAAAGTCCTTGGTTTGTCTGTTTGCAATAATATCTTGAGATTGAAATCAGCACTGACTTCACTGTGGACTCAAATGTGTCTTTCTGTACCTCCAACTTGAGTCCATGGGAAAAGATCCTCTCACATTAAGTTGTTTTTGGCAATCACAGCTCCAGCTGGAAAGAAAATTGTTCAGATACGGCAGCTCACTGTTCCAACCATTCTCACTGATTCTTTGCTGCCTTTGCCAGGCCCAGGGGGTCGGAGTATTTCTACCAGCGGCAGATGCTCCCGGCCCGGGGCCCAAAGATGGAGGCCTAGTCGTTCTAGTAGATGATTCACCACAAAAGAGGCTCCTAGCTCAAAAGGCCACACCGCCGCCCTCACCTCTCCTGTCAGAGCTGCTGAAAAAAGGCAACCTCATCTCGGCCAGCCCCCGCCTGGTGAGAGCCAGCTTAGCTTGGATCATAACATCCAAAACTACATGAATATCAGGAGTTCAAAATGATATTAATGCATATGAAACAAACAGCAGATCTTACTGCAAAATTCAAATTGATATCATTTTGAACTGTTTTTTCGACAGTGTATCTAAAAGTCACAGCAGTGCTGGATTAAAACCTCACTTTTAAATTATTGTTGTATTTATTGGTGTCAGGTCGGGGAGGGAGACTCTACTGGAAGCCTCACCAATGGAGTACAGACAGCCACCGCAGCCACTGCCTTACCACCCGGTCATGAGGTCATCACAGGTAAATATACTTTTCATAACTGTTTGTTCATGTGCACGAATACACACACAGACACACTTTTTTTGTGTTCTTATTTACTCTCTGTGTTTGTTTGCAGAGGGTGAAGCGGAAGCTGCAGTGAAGGCAGAGCTCGGTGAGGAGACGGGATTAGTAGAAGAGGACCTTGTAGCTGTATCTTACATGGGAGATGAATTGGACCTGGAGACAGTAGGAGACATCATTGCCATCATAGAGGAAAAGGTACACATGTGTTTATTTTAAAAGTCTCCACACCAGTTTGCCTCATTAGCCATCAAAGAGGCAAGCAGGACCAGGATCAGAGTTGGTTGCCTTGTTCATTTACATTAAGTGGGGAGTTTGTTAGGCTAATGTGTGGAACTGGTTTGTGGTGAAACTTATAGTAGACACATAGTAGGCAGGAATCCACAGAAAATATGTTATAGCACCTGTATGTGGGGGATAAAAATTATTAGTGACAGAGACATTGCAAGAGTAAAATGTGTGTGTGTGTATATATTAATTAATAATACTCATCCTGGATACCAAAGAGATAAATTACTTGTTTAGCTGTTTATGATTACCCCCTGTTTAGTGATCTTTGGGTTGCTGTCTTCCTTGTTTACACCTGTAGATGAGTATGAAATTCACTCTTATCTTTTCTGTCTTCTGGTCTCTGTCCCCCCCCCCCCCAGGTTGACGACTCTGTGGAGGCCTTGGATGCAGCAGCAGTGGAAGCAGCTCTCTCTCTCTGTGAAGAGGCCGTCTCAGAAGGACACACCCTCCCCGGCCCCTGGGAAACCCAGGAGCTGAAGGCCTCAGACCCAGCGCCCACTGTCCAAGACTCGGATCCAACACAGGAGTCGCAGGATGTGGCTGCCCTGATCCCCGCAGGCATAGAGACCCGGAATCAACCAGAGCCTAAAAGAGAAGAACAGCTCAAGGGAAACTGTGAGGGGCCCGAGGTGACAGGAAGCGATGTCACCTCTGACGACGGTGCGACGGGAAGTGAGGTTACAGAGGAGGGGGCGGCAGGGAAGGAGGCCCCTGAAGCAACAGTCAAGAGTGAAGCAGAGGAATGGAGCCAGCAGGAGCCCAACCCACCTTGCCTAGGTGGGTGAAGTACTTATGTAGACACCCAAAAAAAGAGAAAAACTTCATATATATTTATGTTTTCCTAATGTTTCCCCTCTCATTTTTGTCCCCCAGACTCTGAAGACAGCTCTGTGTCCGGGAAAGAGTCAAAGGTAACACACTTGTGCATACTTCCACACGTGCACAACCTTTATGAAACACAGTCATTTGACTCTACGTGTGTGTGTGTGTGTGTGCGCTTGTGTCTTTGACTTCAGGAAGTGAAGGAGGAGGAGGCGGGGAGTGAGGGAGACCCAGAAGAAGGGATGGAGCTGAAGGAGGAGTGCGGGGAGGGGGAGGGTCCGTATCTGTCGGAGGTGGAGCGGGCAGCCAGCGAGAGTGAAGACGGTTACGGCCCCCCCTCCCAGCGCTACACAGCCGATTCACTGGCCAGCAGCCCGGCCTCTTCTTCACAGCTGTAGGTGTCCACATGGTTAAAAGGAGTGTGATAATTGTGTCATAAAAACAATTTTTATCCATTGCGTACTATATAGTGGCTTGTGTGAATCAGGGCGACGTCCTAGGATAACCCCTGCCCTTACCACAAAAAAACATTTTAGGAAAGATGCTGCTTTAAAACTACATAAAGCTTAGCTGGCATTTGTCATGAGAATTCATGCCATGACCTCTGAATCAGATTATGACTCTATTTCTCTGAGCTAAGCATTCTTTGGCTGCTGACATAAAAATTCTAACAGTATGTGCTTTTGTCTCTACTTGTGATTTCTCTTCTGCTTCCCGTTTCCCTTCGCTGTGTACCCCACAATCCTCTCTTCATTCCCACTGTGTTTTCACTTCCTCTCTCCTCCTTCTGCTCTGCTCTCTCTCTCCCTGCATCAGATCTACATGTGGTGAGGACCAGGAGGCAGTCCAGGCCCAGAAGATCTGGAAAAAAGCTATTATGCTTGTGTGGAGAGCCGCAGCCAACCACAGGTGGAGCTTTTTGGAATACCCCAACAATGAATCAAAGTCTTTGTTGTCCAAAAAACTTTAACAATTCCTCTCAGTTTTTAAGATTATGACGCAACCATCCTTCTTTGTATACCCAAAGAAGTCTGTAAACATTTTTATTTTTTTACACATTAATTTTTTTATAAAGTTGATCAGTCAGGTCTGTAAATGTCCTTCCAACATGGTGGCACAAATTTCTTTCTACTTTAATATATATTTAATATATTTTTGCCAAAAATCACTGAAAGTTGAGTGTAAAACCCCATTATGTGTAAGTTATTAAAACTCCCACATTCCTAGAAGCAATATCAGGGACGTGACCTTGGCACCTTCAATCGTAGCTGCTGCCCTTATACTATTAACATATTTTTCTTTGTATTTGAAGATTTTTGTTGATTATCTTCCCCCGTAAGTGCAAACAGAAGAGGAGACAAACATTATGTTATGTACTAAACTCAGAGCTAATATCCAATAGCAGCCAGAAAAGTGTGAAACAAGCACCTAAATAAGTGGGACGCTCTAATTAGGCCTAAATCTGGACTGAACTCCATAGTTACTAGTTGTTTGTTAAGCATTTTTGTTGCTTTTTTGTGCCTTTTGGCTAACCTAAAATACTGGGATTTAGGGCAAAATATCCTTAAGTTTGAAAGATTCTTGCCCACTGTTGCATAACAGGTGCAAACAAGAAGGTAGTTTCACTCTTTCCTCTCAACAAACCCCAGTAATAAATAAAAACATTTGTTTTGAAGAAATAAAATGCATGCAGACTTAGTTATGGGAAATCCTGAAACAAAAAAGCATCTCCCCCCAACAGTTAAAAGGAAACTGAAATTATGTTTCTCTCAGGTATGCCAGTGTCTTTCTGCAGCCTGTGTCGGACGACATCGCACCTGGTTACCACAGCATCGTACATAGGTAAGAACACAGGTGCACTCACTCGCTTCTTAAGTCAAATCTCATCTCACATGCACGAACATATCAACAATATATTCTGACACGTGCTGCAGAGAATCTAAAGTAATAGATTAGTAATGAACTTTTGTTAAACAGTGATAAATAATGGTGTTTGTTTGTGGTGAACAATGTTTAATAAGTACACCTCCCTCTCCCTTGCTGCCCCACCACCTTCCTACTCCAGGCCCATGGACCTGTCGGCCATTAAGAAGAACATCGAGTCCGGTGTGATCCGTACGACAGCTGAGTTCCAGCGCGACATCATGCTGATGTTTCAGAATGCCGTCATGTACAACTCGTCGGACCACGATGTGTACCACATGGCACTAGAGATGCAGCGTGACGTCCTGGAGCACGTCCAGCAGTTCCTGGCCACCCAGCTCATCATGCAGACCTCAGAGAGCGCCATCTCCGCCAAGAGCCTCCGTGGGAGGGAGGGAAATCGTAAGCCAGGAGAGCCGGCTGAGAAGGTGGGTTGGGCGACTTGTTGGGGTCCAACAAAAGTCTGTCAAAGTGCCAAACAAGTGTGATTTTGATTAAAAACACTTTTTAAACCTCCAAATCCAAAAATGTCACTGTTAATGTTTGAAACTCAACTGTGAAATGTGTTGAGTGACGATCTATCAACAGTGAGCCAGGAAGATATTTTGGGATATGCTCCTGGAGCTACTGAAATCATGGAGACAATCTTTGAAGCCCTTATGCACCCATGGTCCACTTACTCTCCACTTCACTTTTTTTGTGAGAAAAAACCTCCTCTCAGGACTGCTTATTAAATACTTTGTTGTTCCACAATTCCATTTTAACTCCCTGCATACAGTAGCTCCGTCCGACTTCAACCCGAGAAGACGTCTAATCAGAATGTTATTTTCAGGTGGTGAAAGGTCTCAGAGACGGACAGTTGTTTGTTAAACAGATAAATGTTGCGGACTTTCCATTTATATTCTTATGAAGGTTTTATTTATGAAATAGTAAAGTTGTGTCAAGCTTTTGAACATTTATTATTGTTCTGCTGTAGAGTCTGTACTCTGTACTACTGTTGGCAGACCTTATATACAATTTCAATGAAAGTACATAAATATACAGTATGAAAGGAAATCTCACCCAGTAACAGAATTGCTACATTACTTAGTGTAATTTAAAAGTCTTGGTTAGGTTTCCATCAATGTGGGACAGTTTGCTAATGTGAATAAATCTAAATGAAAGCCTCAGATTATAGGAAAAGCTGTTTTACCTTCTGTGTGCATAGGAAATCGGCCAACTTTAGACATGACGTTACAGTGAACAATATATGTTAGTACATCATGTCAGTCGAATCCATGCTACTTTTATATGTATAAATTTAAAGAACCTCCATGCTACACTAATTTGTTCATGTTTGGCTCACTGTCACTCAGCGTAATGTATGCTGAAGTGTAAAGTACCAGAGCCAGTGAGGACACAATCAATGGTTTTGGTGTCTGTCTCTCAAAAGCTTGACACTCAGCACTGATTGTATGTAATTTATTTATTTAATGCATTCACATAAGTATCACACATCAGAGGTCTTCACAGGTCCAAATATTCATGCCAGAACCCAAAAAGACCCGTAAATGTACCGCCCGAAACCGAACCTGATCCATCTATTATTTGGAAGCTGGTCCCGGACCTGAAACCGCCTGGGAGACACTGACCTGATCGGCAGTGATTCCAGAGCTGATTGATATTAACAACTTAACATTCATTTTACAAGCAGTCAAAACAAAACTTTGTGTTTTACCAATTGTAACGTTAGTAGCCTTCGACCTGTGCCTGGCTGTGACGCATATAATCCGTCCTTCGTGCCACGAAGTTGGTAAAATTCATCCAGTTTTTTTGTTACTCCTCTCTTGCCGATTGAGACAGCACGGCTAATCCACTCGCTATTTCATCTTAGAGGTTCACTTGCTGTCACAGTGACTTATGTTACAGTGTTGCAAGTTACAACACACACACAAAGCTCCATCATGATCAGTGCCGTCTGATCACACCCGGGTCTAAGATCCACTCGGGTATCACACGTTATGTTAAACGGGACCCGACCCGGACCCGATTGACCTGGTCCTAGGGGTGGACCCATGAAGACCTCTATTGCACACATTGTTGACTACATGAGCCACTTGGAGACGTCTGGTCAACTGGGTGCAGTTGTCTGTCACCAGATCGACTCTTCGCTCGCTACAGTGTGCTTCAGTGGAATAATTCCTGGTCTTGACTTCCCAGCTGATTCATGTCCTGCATGTTGGCTGCACCTCTCCTCACTAACTTCCGTCTGTCTGCATCTGCCTGTCACTGACTCAACTGTCTGCTATTGTCTGCTTTGAATTTTCCTGTTTGCTGCAGTGTGTGTGTGTGTTACCTTGTCTTAACTGTATGAATGTGGGAGTCTTGACTGCGTGTCTAACAGGGTTCCTGTTGTTCATGGCATTTTTGAAGTATCATGGAATTTAGGTCCAGACAAGGAGTACTTCTGGGGAAGTCCAGAATAAGGAAGAGTTTTGCAAATGGTTTACTATAAATAATATATTTGACAAAATGCTCCACATATGTATCAATTGTTTTTTAAGTTCTTTTTCCCCAGCTGCTTCCCAACAACAAGCTCAACTGGAGATGAGTGACTCGACTGTCACATGTTTTTTTAAAACTTTATTAAGCTGAACAATATAAAAAATAACATTTATAGTTCATAGAAGTGCTACAACTAAATGAAAGTCATGATTTTTCATAGGGGCCATGATGAGAACTGTGTTATGGTGTTTGTGTGTATGGGAGTGTGCTTGCTTGCTTGTATGTCCCTGATTGTCTCTGGAGTGTTTATCTACGTCTGTGTATCTGTCTGTATTTATTAATCTCACTATCTACTATCAGCAGTCTCAGTGTGTGTGTGTGTGTGTGTGTGTGTGTGGGGATATCTGTCTTTTTGACGTTGTGTGAACACACGTGTGTGTTTGTGTGTATGCCGTGCATCGGTCGAATGGACGCTGGTTCCTCCGCGTGCTTCTGTGTTTGACGCAGACTTGTATGAAACTTGCTTTCTCACGCACATGTGTGTGTTTTCTCTCTCTTTCTTATTCCAATGTTTGTCCTCCTACAGGACAGTGTCCCAATGGCCTCTCCTGCTTTCCTTCTCTCTCTCTTTGTAAGTATTCAGGTTCTCCCTCAGATTTCACCAGAACCAGGCCACGCTCCGCACACGCTTGTCTCAATCCAAACACACACACAAACACACCATATAACACACTCTGTACACGTCTGTCTATACCTCTCATCTCTTTTCTTTTCTTTTCTTTCTCTCGATTCAGTTCTATCTTAGTGGTATTTAAGGAAGCAAAACAATTATAAATATAAAAGTACCACGTATTCAAGTAATTATTAGAGCCTTTAGCACTATTATTGGTGTTAATCAATAGTAATGTAACTGCAAATGTTCAGTAACAATTCAACAGTTTCCTTTCAGATCATTTTAACATGCTCCCTGTCTGGGCTGGGTATCATTTGAACATTTTTGGCAATGCCAACATAAAAGCCGCTGTTTTCAGATTTCAGCTGAAGTACTTACAGAAGCTAACTTTTAAGCTGTAAAGTCCATCTTAATATTTTGTCCTTTGACCAAGAGCATAAAACAGATCCTTATGAGTAGAGCCGATAAATCAGCCAGGCCAATATTAGCGTATTGTAGATATGTATGTAGCAGTGTAAATGTCGGCTGATAAGAAAAATAAATTGCAATAAAGAAAAGCCAGACTGGGTTTGAGCTCAATTACAAACACTGTCACAATCACATAGTTTGTCAACCAGAAAGCACAGAGAAGATGATTTTTCAGCTGTACAATGCTGATAATCTAATAATAATGTATCTTGGTCACAATAAAAAATAATAAAAGAAGAAAATTACTATTGGCCAATACATCGTTATCAACTGCCAAACTTTGATATCAGCATTGGCCTCAAAAATCCAGTATCCCTCAGGCTAGACTTATGAGCAAAATGCAGTTTCACTGTAGAAAGTACTTTTGAAAACTTTTAAATTATAACTATAAAAACTATTAAAGCTGTAAATATTTAACTTAATGTCTAAAACACTTCCCCAAAAATATGAAGTGAAAGTAAATTGTCTTTATTTAAAGCATCTGTAAAACTAAATATTCATGACTGAATAAGAAACAAAAAAGTTAAAGTTGAAAACTTTAATCTTATTCATCAGGACTGTGTGGGTTGGTTTGATCAGATCAGACGGATTCAAATGTTGCTGGATCCTGATTGGTGCACACATGTATGTGACATCACCTTTTCCAACTGAGTCTCGGAGAGCTCAGACAAAAATACACACAAATACAGAAATGTTTCATGTGAAATACTGAGAGATGTGTAGGACCAGATCACTCACAGTGAGTAGTCAGGAACAGAAGGTCATATTTTTTGTTTTGTTTTTCCTCTTTGATTTCCTTTCAGTCAAACATGATAACGTCTTTGACTTGAGACATGTCAGACTTTGGACTGTTTCTCTGACGCTTCTTTGTTTTCCATGTTGGTGGAAAGTTGTTATCTAGTAAATCGGGTTTTACAACAGTTGTGATGTCAAGATGAAGGACAGTGTTGCTCCAACCATTAAGGTGATAAAACTTTAGTATCAAAGAGTCAGTAGTGCTGAAGAACCAACCAGACCGTCAGCACCTTTAAAGGGCGTCTCTGTCTCTCCCTCTACCTCTCTCTGACAGTTTCACACACACACCTCTGAACACACTGTCCGTGTCACCCTCATTAACTTTACGTTCTGTTTGGACACAGTATTCTCAACACACACACACACACACACACACACACACACACACACACACACACACACACACACACACGGGCTCCAGTAACCTTCCATCACCCGAGCTTCTGTCGACCTTCGGTTAATGACCCCATGCCGGTTTCCTGTGTTTTTCTGTTTACGTGCGATTGTCCGTGTCTCTGCATGTTCTAATTTCTTTTCTCCTTCTTTTCTTTTGAAATCTTCCTTTTTTGACCATCATTGTTTTTTGTTTTTTGTGTTCTTCATTTGGGGAGGAAGCCTTCCGAGGTGGACTGTGCTGTGTGTTTTTCTTTTTGTTTTTTTCTGTGCGGAGCGCAATCGCGTGATGATGCCCGCCACAGGGCCTCTCTTCACTGTGTCCAGCTGACCTTTACACTTGTGTGTTAATATTTTTTCTCCCACTGTTGCTCTCTCTTTTCCCTGTTTCTCTTTCCTCTGTCTCTGCTGCAGGACGGAGGCACAAGGGGTCGCCGTAGCGCCATGGAGGCCGACCTCAAAATGAAGAAATAGACTGCGATTTCAGAACAAAGAACTGTACTGAAGAGGTGTGTGTGTGTGTGTGTGTGTGTGTGTGTGTGTGTGTGTGTGTGTGTGTGTGTGTGTGTGTGTGTGTGTGTGTTTGTGTGTTTGTGTGTGAGTGTGAGGGAATACACACTTATTCATCCGTGCTTTGGTGTAGACGAGGGTATATGTAGACAAGTATGTCTGTCAGTGTGTGTGTGAGCGAGCTGCATCAAGCTTCCTCTTCTCTAGTTCATATGATTGGTTATTGTGCAGCGCACCATTTTTCCCAAGTATCATTTCACCAGTGAAGGTAGTCGTTGATTATTTCCCTCTGCTGAGAAAGGAACAGAGAAGAGAAAGAAAACATTGTCACCAGCAAAAGTTTGTTTGGGAGCAAATGATAGAGGGCAAAATGAGTCCTGCTAGTCAGACTGGATCATGTTGAATCACAGATGCATTAATACTGGTACTGCATGTTGGGCTAACACCAAATGCAAACAATATACTGAATCTATATCAGTTGGATCACTGCTAAAATATGATTCTGAGATCCACATAAAAGCTATTAGAAATCTAAACAACTTGATTTTCTGCCTTTTTTTTTTTTTTGATAAATCTAAGAAAGGATTGCTGTCCTCCTTAAGAAAAGCTGATGACATCACAAACTGGTTGGTTTTGTCTGCTTTGCTTATTGATGGGTGGGAGTGCCGCCCTGTGTTGTCCATTAGCTGCAAATTGCATTTACATTTCTGCTCACTGTTTTCCAAGGCAGGCATTTTTAGATTAACTACCTAACTTCAAGCAGCCCTGAGACTAACTCAGGATACTGTAACATTCATCTTCAGAAATCAGCCTCATCACTAACAGAGATGTGAAAGTTGATCAAAACAGTGTGTTTCCTTTTTGTTACAGTTACATGAACGGTGTGGTAGTGCTGCTGTGAGCAGGAACACTTTGCTTGTTTGGCGTTGTATTCAAGTACACATTGTATTGAAGTACACTCAGGCATCCGATAACTGTACTTCGTCCAAGTCCAGAATACAATGATAACTACTTCCATGATAGCTGGTATCATGGAAGTAGTGAAATGCATATTGGGTTGGGTTTTCTTTTCATCTACTCGGTCACTGCTCAGGAGCAGACTTTTACATCTCAGATGTCCGAGTTTCCTTGAAAGCACTGACAGAGTTCTTGCTCAGAGGTGCACTTCTGCCATGTAATGATACAACTACCGATATGTAACGGTAAGTTATTCACTTCATGAAATACCTTAACCTGCCTTTAAAGGTAGAGAATCAGAAAATCAATCTAAAAAACAATTTGTATTCAATGTACTCTTTGTAAAATAGTTGGCAGTAATGTACAATACAGGTGTCTCATTGAGTTTATTAATGGACTAAAACATAGTATGTGGAGGTTGTTGCTGAAATAGAATTGATGCATCCCTACTCGTCACTTAGGATGTAGCTGGAGTGTGCTATGTAAACAGCATAGAAAAAATGTTTGTGTCATGCGTGTTAGGTGGGAGTACAAAATCCAGTTTTGTACCTGTGAGATGGATCATGTAGAGTTTTGTGTTTGGTTAGCTGATACATGTATCATGTGTTCTGTTGTACATTTGTTAAATAAAGATTATTTGATCTAAACCTAAATCAATGAAGTTTGATGTCTCAATCGGTCCATGGTGATTTAACTTGGTAGAGGGATTTTTCTTTGCAACATGACTTCCAGCTTCCTTAGATTTCCTGGAACTCTGTCGTTTCCAGCTGCATTCAGTTATATATGGGCTTATTGGAATGATCTTGCACATTAAACCCTTGTGTAATCATTTTCACTTACTCATAAACAACTTCAAACTCAAGAAGTTGTGTAAATGAGTCATTAAGTATTGGCCCATAATTGTTAGCAGCAGATGTCATGAATATATATATATATATATATATATATATATATATATATATATATATATATATATATATATATATATATTTTAACAGTATACACAAGTATCTACAGTACACACCATACACACACGTATACTCAAATGCAAACACAGGACAAAGAAATTGTGTAAAAAAATATTTAATGTATAAATAGTACAAAGTACAGCACACTTCAGGAGTGAGACCTGCCCATTCCTGTAAGGAAGTTTTTGTTTACAGTGTTTTTAACGTCCAACCATTCTGTGCAAAATACTGTAGTCAGGTTGGCAACAGAGTTTAGGAAAAAAAGCCGTTTGACCTCCTGCTCTAAGTTGGACAACAACAATCTTCCTTAGAGCTAAAATATGAAAAGGAAACTCCAGCGTTTTCCAGTGTAGTTGTATGCATGTTATAATAACAACATAACATGTCGATAATAACCTTCACACAAAGAAAAGAGGTAAACAGTGAGACGGGTTTACATCCTCGACTTGAGCCCTAGTTGAAGTCATGGACGACAGGGCTGGCGGAGGAGTACAGCTTCCTCTTCACCAGCCGGTACTCGGGCCTCAGCTTTAACACTTTGCTGGTGTGAAAGATGGTCATGAGCGGCGGCCAGCCGCCATCTGTGTCCGCCCTGAAGATCACGGACAGCTCAAACGTCGGGGTGACACTCGGGTCGGGGAAGATGCTCCCCACAGACTTCAGGCCATCTTTGCCCTCCACATAGACCTTGATGGAGGCGCCCCGCAGGCCGCAGGGCTCGTCGGCGGAGGAGCGCCACACGTCCTGGCCCACCCTGGCAGTCATGTGGCGAGGCAGCAGCAGCGCCCGGCAGTGGAGGGTGGAGGCCTTGGCCTCCGTCAGACAGAGCTCTATCTGCCGGGCCACGTCCTGCTGAAGCAGCCGCTCCTCGTGCTCCAGACCCGCGTCCACGTCGGCAACTGTGGAAAGAGACCAGAGGGTTGTTAGAAAAAAAGTCAGCCAGCCACAGTTGATGCAAGATTAACGTTTACGCTGATATTTAATCTGGCTTTTGACATCCTCTGACACACTGGTGTCATGTGCTAAATGTCAAACACAGGAGTCATCAGAACAGAGGCTTTGTATCAGCAGCCTGAACAGCTCCGCCTGTGATCAGCTGATCCAAGACCTGCACCGGTTACATCAGCAACACCAGCACCACCAGCTCATCTGTTTTGTTCTTCCGCAAACTTCTACACCTCCGGTTCCTATGTCACCATCGCGATTCCTTTAACTCCAGCGCGCTGATATTAAAAGCTTTTCTGATGAAACTCACACGGCGGGTTGCTGTCCCTCTCATCCCAGCTGTCGACGCTGCCCCGGCGGGCCGAGCCGCTCCCGCCGGCCGGGCCCGGGGCCCCGCGCTGGGAGAACAGCTTCCCTATCATCTGTGCGACGCTCTCGTCCTCCGTCAGGACCGGGACTCCGTGTCCGAAGAGCAGGGCCGCGGTGTACACCATCGTGGTTCGTGCGTGCGGGGCTCCGGGTTGTCCTCCAGGCGGCCGGTCCGTGTCTCCTCCATGTAGCGGGCAGGTGGAGGCGAGGCGGCGGCGCGGGGCTTTTATAGCGGAGCGGCGGGGCGGGGCCGTCCGGCTCAGACTGGAAACTTCCTGATGCTCTTTGTTTCTGGTTTGGCTCGCGCAACATGTCCGGGCATTGCACGCTCAGAGGCGGGAGGACATGGCGGACACCTGTGGACTGAGTTCAGGTGGAAGAAGAGCAGGGGAGGTGAACAACTTCAGGACTTTGTGACAGACTGTGGCGTCACGTTCCTGCTCTTCTACAAATAACTTACACTCACAACCACTGAAACTGATGTGTACCCCTGCACTGTACTTTACAGTGCAGTTTTGAGGTACTTGTACTTTAATTGCAGATTATAACAGGAGGAAACATTCGTGTCATTCCCACGGAAACAGCATTTTAGATGAGGTATTGAACGATAGACTCGTTTAGTTTTTTTTCTTTTACTGTACTTGAGTACATTTTCGAGGTAGGCCTAATTGTACTTTACCTGAGTATTTCCATTTTCTGCCACTTTATACTTCTCCACTACATTCAGAGGGAACTATTGCACTTTTTAATCCACTACATATATTTGATAACTGTAGCAGATTAGATTCAGATTAATAACACCAAATAAAACAAACAAATAAAGTATGATGTAATATTGCAGATTAACATAAAACCTTATTGAGCCCCAGGGGGGAACTCAAAAGCTACCCAGTAGTATATAACGTAGTTAAAATTAGCCCTCCTTCAACATTAAAGTGATGTACACATTAATGCATCATAATTATAATCCAATAATAAATTAATAATGAATTGATATTTGCTTGGGTTAAAATAGAGCTTCTTCCTGGAAATGTCCTATAAAATATTTAAGAAATTTCAGACCCATAAAATAAAGTTTTATTCATCTCAACCAACAACATTAAAATGCATCTTACATTGAATCCACCTGTATTCATGATCCAATAATATATAACATATAATAGTATAAAACTCACAGGGGCTATATTTCTGAACACTTTAAGTTCATTTTATTGATACATCTGTTTTTTCACTTTTAATGCAGGTGTATTTTTCTATTGTTGTATTGGTATTTTTACTTACGTAAAGGATCTCAGTACGTCATCCATTATTGTTAAAAAATTGATATATACATGTTTATTTAAAAACTACTACTAAATTGAATGGACATTTAGTATAGGCTGCAATGGAAATCTACCAGCCAATGACTCATATATAGGTCATACATAATGTGGTCTAAATAAAGCTAATTATATGCAGTGTCAGGGCACATTCAGTGCCGTAAGATAGGTTGATAACCCCAACAACCTTTCAGACTGGAAATGTTCTTATAATACAGACTACAGGCTACTTCTATGGCCAATAAATGAGTAATAAAAATGTACCAGTAATAAACATCTGCTTTATAAAAACACATTAAAGGGGTAAACGCAAGTGATGTGTATTCTGTTATCAACTTATAAAAGTAATAGGATCCATCAAGGGGGAAGTATGAGCCCACAAATAGTTTAGTCAGTTAAAATAGCTGAAATTATTATTATTAAGAAGAAGCTGTCTGGGTCCAAAATCTAAGAGAATTAATCGTGGTTATTTTGAGTTCTTCTGAGCGGGTGTTGTCCAGTCTGAGGACATTTATGGGAAAAGTTGTCCACATTTGAACCCCTATTCTGCCATAAATGTAATTGAACTGAGAAACTGAAGACATTACACTGAAACTTGCTTGCAGTGGATGAAATAAACAAAATTGAATCCACTTGTATATATAATAATTATGTTGACATTTAATATAATAGTGATGATGATACAAAACTGTACTAGTTCCACCAGATTAGCATCTTCCTGGTTGGATTGTAAAAAGTTCTAAGTTTAGTTATTATGTTATTTCCTATTAAATTTATTTTTCATATCTACCTTCTCTATATCCACCTACGGTTTCTGTGTTTGTGTTTACATCAGGTCTAGACACGGTGGCATGAGCCCTGCCTTACTCACAGGTGAGTAACATGGTCTGACACACACCTGGTGGAGCGTCGGAAGTGTATCCACCAAACACAGGAGCTGCCTGTAAATGACTACCGATCAGTTTTAAAATTGATATTAAGATTTTATTGTTAACGTTAAGGAGCTTTGTAGTCCATCACTGAACTTCTGGCCCTAAAATATTCCTCAGATTTTTTAGTGTCACTTTATTTTATAATGAAACATTTTTTTTAGAGTGTTATATAAAGTGTATTGTACGCTTTAGGCCACATGGACTAATCTGCAACATCTGACAACAAATTTTATGTTGTTTAATACATAGAAACACAACTATTTGTGCTGTAGATTAATGGGCTGACGTGAGCGCAGACACGGAGCAGGAAGGCAGATATTTTGCAGGTTAACCTCTATCGTCTGACTCACCTTCTTGGGAAATCTCTCTGCTGTGATGTCACAGCTTCTAACCAATCAGGTTCAGATTTTATGCTGTCGTCAGAAAGACTACCAAGGAGGAAGTGTCTTTCGGTGGAAGTGCAGGGGAACTACAGTGTGTGGTGACAGTATATGCTCGCTACTTACTAATAGTATCTTAAACACACTTTTGGTGTTATTTCTATTTAATCATATAACTTACTTTTATAATATATCTACTTTAATGTTTGACTTACTTATATAATATACCTACTTTAAATGTGTAAAACATTTTCTACCTTAACCTTGACATGAACAGTCATTACAAACTGAGCGATGGTGGTTACCAATGCAATGTTAAATGAAGTCATGGCTAAGGGAACACATGTAAAATGTATCAAGGGTTATGCATCCGTTTGCAAGACTGCAAACAGATTATAATGAAGGAAAACATAGACACTATGCAGTAGATGCCAATGTCATTCCCATGGAAACAGTATTTTAAACAAGGCATTGAATGATAGACTAATTGAGTTTTCCCATTTCTAACCAATCCTAAGTTTTGTAGACGGTATAGTAAATGTACAAACCCTTCTGGTGACCAAACGGATCATGTTTGGTACCGGATGATTCTTTGTGACGTAGGATCATTTAGATCTACTTCAGTAAACAGCCGGTGCCCTGCTGTGTGTAAACTGACAATGCTGTCAATGTTATTCATCTATCATCAACATCTGTGTGTCGGCTGATGTCAGCTGCTTGGGATGTTGCGCTTTTGGTGGTGAACAGGTCAGACCAGAGTGAGTGTTGTTCTTCAGAAATCCTTAAGGAAGGTGGTCAAAACACACCAATTCATATCAGTATCCTGATGAAATAACTGCCAGGAGAGGACAAGTTATTGACATAAAGACTCATGCTGCTTGATGCAACAACAAATAAAAATTTGCTTAGTTTTCAATATAGTTCACTGTTGCCGATGATTATTTCACTGGATAGTGATATATAAGCTTTACTCTCTATTAATTTAGCAATTATCAAATATTATTATTATATAGTACTCATTACAAGTTAAGTGTAGCCTAAAGTGATGTCTTCATATTTATTTCTCTGGCAAATAGTCAATTACCCGAGTAAACACATCTGATGCAAACTCACCAAGGAGTTTCAGCAGCAGCTCTGCAGGTCACGAGGTGTGTGAGTGCATGTGAGAAGCAGATAAACAGGCGTGGTGTCTTGTGACTGTTCCTTTCATTTATACAGTCATAAAGCACACTCTTGTACTCCTGAGCTCTCCTGCCTTCAATCCATCTGGGCTTTCCCTCTGTTTTGTTTCCTCCTGGTCCACCTATAACCTTATTTCCTCTGTAATGAATGCCCGTTTTTACCTTCACAAAGATGATTTGTGATTCTACTTTCTGTTGTTTCAACTGCTTTGCTCTACTCTAGACTAATTTAACTACATATGAACTGGATGGGCCGATGTTGGGAGAAGATCATGTCATGTTCTCTAAACAGCTCCTTCAGGTTGCAGCACTTCTTAGCTCTAAACTGTCTGTACACTCTGCCCAGGGTGTTTCCACTGCACACATACTGTTTAAATGCCAATGCTGTGAACTGATCTATCAGTTTACACCCAGAACAATTTCTTAAAATTCCTCAGTACATTTTATTAAGATGGTTTTCCACAATTGTAATTGATGTTGATCACAATGGCAATAATATATTGTACATATCGCAGTCTGCCGATGTCTAAACTCGCTCTCTCAACTGTCAACTGTCACTGTCACTGAGTCAACTGTCACTCACCAAACCATTAATTGTAGAAAGGGTCCAATAAAACTTCTGAGCACGTTTGCTTTTATTAAAGGTGGTGTGCTACATTTGTTTAATCGCTAATCTGTGTGGTTGACATATAACAAGAATAGTATGTGACAACAGGAATGTGGTGAATGTTGAGGTGTGTGTTTGTGCATCTAGGTTCCTCTGCCTGCGTCTGAGCACGTGATCATGTTGTTCCCTGATAATGGTCTGTAGTCTCAACAGGTTCCCTCAGAGGCTGAGGTCTCTCCAGGCTAAACATGAGCGTGGGCTCCCTGCTCATTGGCTCAGTGTGGTGCCAGTCACCGTTCACGAGTGGAACAGCTGGCGGAGCGCTTGAATTCCTCCCAAGTGGGTGTACCGTCTCCTGGTGAGGAGGTGGGGTGAGGCAGAACTCCTCTCTCTCCTGCTGCTGCAGGTGTCTGAGGATGGCCTTGGACAGGACGTGAGGGTCGTCATCATGCTCATCTAGGAGAGAAGAAGAACATGATCTATGGTTTGCCTCGTATCATTTTCATTGTTTTTAGCTCACTCCTATTCATTATTACTTGTTAAGAAAGTAATAATCTAATAGCTATGTTAAATTTACATGGTGGAGTATTTATGTTATGAAACACTGCCAATACAAAGACACAACATTCACATGAGGCCAGAGATAGCTGGACCAATGCCAGAAAAGTTCCCAACACTGACACTCTGACCTTCATCCTTCATATCAGTTATACAATGTGCATCATAAGTCTGCCGAGTATCAACAAAACCTTTTTTAATAACACATAAATTGCAAAAGATTCCATAAATACACAAATCCTGATTGTCCATCCTTGTGGGGAAGCGGATAAGCTAAAAGCTGAAATCCCCCTAAAAGCAGTCTGTCTCATGCTACTAGGTGTGTGCCAAGTTTACTCACACAAACGCGCACACAGACACACACTCGACGGCCTCCCTACCACTGAGCAGGATGAGTTTGTAGCGGTTGCGACACTCCAGCGAGTGCTCCAGAATGTCCTGCAGGGTCCTGTAGAAGAGCAGGACCTGCTGCCTGCGCTCACGCTCCCCGAAACCAGCGCTGCTCTCCTGGGACATGCTGTAGAGCGTCAGCAGAGGCGTCGCATACTCCACCACGCACTCACGGGCCTGTTTACACACACACACACGCACACACACATTGACAAAACAGACAGAGGTAGAGACATTACATGGACAGATAATCCTTTAAAAGCTTGTGGAGCTCTGACACCAGAAATGTTTGATTACCGTGTCTTACAGATAGATGGTGCTGTTACTGTGCTTGACTGAATGAGTTCTCCACTGGTGAATTCTCAGTTTTAACCAGGAGGTGGTACTGATGCTGTGCTATGGAGGGGAAACAGCATACTAGGAGTATGCATACTAAGTACAAATAATCTGTGTCGAAAAGGCATCACATTTCTTTTAGTCTCAAAGTACGTTTAAGACAAGAGAGTCTTTTATGGTGTAATGTTAAGAGCGAAAATAAGTGTTAATGAATTAATCTATCAAGAGGCAATCAGTCTTAACGGTAAAGCAGTCAGGGTTCACTCAGTCACTCGTGTTAGTTTGAACGTGTAAAAATATTGTACGACAAGTCTGACTTGCCACACCATGTGTTATTTAATAAAAGTTATGTAATAAAAGTCCAAGCAGAGAAGAGTTATCAAGTCAGCAGAATGACTCACTAACGTCCGTTAACACCGTAATATATTTTAAAGTTTGCTGAAATGATCTGACGTTAGTCACCACTGGTCATACCAGACCAAGTAAGGTTGTATCAGCAAAATACCATTTTCAATCAAAAACTCTTAACATTCTTTGCGTTTTATGTCATGGTTTTTGAATGATGGTCGGACGATAAAATTTGTCTCTAGGACACTCTGATGGACATTTATCACTTTTATTTTATAGACTAAGCAATTATTTGAATAATTAAGAAAATGGTTGTCAGATAAATCTACATTGAAAATAACCATTAGTTGCAACCCTACAGTTAATCACATGTTTTGTATGAAAAATCTTAATCTGTAAAATAACTACAGTTTTCAGATAAATGCAGTGCAGTAAAAAGTCCAATATTTCTCTCTGAAATGTAGTGAGGTTGAAGTATAAAGTAGCACAACATGGAAACACTCAAGTAAAGTACAAGTACCTCAAAATTGTGCTTAAGTTCAGTACTGGAGTAAATGTCAAACGTCAAACATTCATCATCACCACATCTGTGTAGTGACTGCAACTGTAAAAATACAGCCATAACATCATTCTGGAAATCACTTTGATATCATTTGTGGCTATTTCTGGTCTCACATGAATTGTACAAAAAATGTTAGATTTTCTACATCAAACACATTGAATATAGAGCACACTGACATGCTATCTTAAAAAAAAAAATATATATATATATATATAAAACATATACAGAAACAGCCTCCCGAGTCTGTCACTTTACTGTGACTCTCCCTGTCGCACTTTAGCTGTGCAATCTTTACAAATCTGATCAAAGGAGAAAATGTCAGCACACTGAGTCTTTCAACTCCTACTGGCAATGAGAAGACCGACACCAAGTTGAATTACAGCACAAGTAGCTCAGTGGCATTCAAACGGCAGGTTCTCTGATTACCTTTTTAAATGTTGACTGAATATTTTCGCTGTGCATCTGAGAGAAATATAATCTGCTGCTGATTATCTGCTTAAAACGTGATTGTAACTTCATCAGAGTACTAAAAAAATACAGAGAATGGATGGATGGGTTTATCACCCCCGTCTACCTTCCCGTGCTCGTCCAGTACGCTGTAGACGCTGTGCTTGTAGACCCGCCCCCGGACTCCTGCCCTGTCCATCTCATTGTTGGGGAGGTTGTCATAGAAATGGATGTTGTCGTCCTCGTCCTCCAGCTTGTGAGAAATGTTGGCGTTGAGAGGTATGAGGATGAGGAGCTTCCTGGAGCCACGACCCCAGCTGGAGCTGCTGGCCTGATGGGTGGCACGAAATTCTGCAATGGAATACTCCAAACCTGAATGGACACACAGAAACACCCACACATTCATTCAGATGTCTTTATTCACATCCATTCATATCTTTAGAATCACCAGACTGCAGTTCAAGGTGCAATACTATGACCCTGTAAACCACAACGGACAGAGAATGCAGCCTAAGTATCACAAAAGATTAATATTGGATATGTAGCATCTGTAACAGCTTGGTATGTGTGTGTGTGTGTGTGTGTGTGTGTGATTTGATGTTACGGACGTGGCAGCACCAGTCGCAGGTAGCCCAGGTAGAAGGACCAGGCCAGGCCGTGTGCCACGTTCATCTTCCTCCCCTCGCAGATATCTGACACCTCCACCTCCGACGGACCCTGCACACCGACCGCAGAAACAGCAGGAAGAATGTCACAACAAGTCAGCGCTGCTCAGGAGACACCTGACGCTTTTTGGAAGGTGTGAGGCAAAAGAAAAGGGCATCCCTGCACCCAAGCTGCCCTTTCCTATGTAGGACAAGTATATTTTTGGATATAATTTAGTGCAAAAGCAGGGGACCGACAGCTGGATTTGAACCTATAATGCTGCCAGTTTATAGAAACTGGCAGCATTATAGATTAAAATCCAGGAGCCTAAGGGAACAATGAGCTTTGTTCAGAATTATACAGTAATTCTGTGAGGACAGCATGAGTGCTATGGTCATTGTTGCTGATGAAGACATATTTTGAGCCTAATTTTACTCCAGAAATGCCATGTCAATTACAATCAACTGATGCTTCAAGAAGTGCTCTTCCACAGGGACAGTTCTGTTCTGAAGTGTAGTGCTCTTATGATAAAACCAAGCTATTTTTCACTCCTACCATGGTGCTCTGAGCTGTAAAAATATAGTAAGCTCTCGAATCATGATGAGAAAGATATTCCCACTCCACAGTTGTTGAGGACAGCAGGTCCATCTAACTCTTCCTTGTTAAGACATTGTTTAATAGTAAAGAATTATCTTTTAAAGTTTTTTTGTTTTTAGTTAAGTGACAATGCTATATGAGTTATATGGAGTATTTTCTGAAATGTAATCCTAAAAATTGGTTTCCACTAGTTGCCAAAGTGTAAACCAGGTTGAGACGCTCCAGATGTCCAATCCCTCTAGCTACATTTTGCCTAATCTGTGTAGTCCTGTACTTACCAGGGATAATGGCAGAGTTACATCAATAGACGTCTACATGCTAATTTAAAGGGCCAAACCAATGTTTTTGTATGTTGTAGGCTACTCTGTTTACTACAAATTACTTTACTATGAAGTGCCATTTTTCCAAAGCATGCTGGTGTTCTTTAGATCTTTCAGTCCATGACAGTCAAAGGTTTACGTTCACAGGAGAACCTGTCACTGAGCAGCGGTTCTCGCTTGTTTTTCAGCTCAGAGGGTGTGCACAGAACTAAAAGGTTTTGCCTGGTTAACTTCCGACTCAGGGAGTCTCTCTGACTCGGAAGTTAACCTGGCTCTTACCCACAGTTGCACATGCGCCATACAGAAGCAGGATTTTGGATCCTCTCGAAGAGTCGTTCAAAAATAACGAATCGCTGGCTTATCTCACATCACTAAACTACTGGCAGCCTGAAAGGACAGAAAAACACTAAAACTCGGTAATATATCTGGACACTGTCATGTTCCTTTTAATAAGGAACACATCTTCCTTGTAATGTTCAAAGTATGATTTTTTGTATTTGTACTGCAGTGAGGAGAAAGACAGAGACCCGAGAAAAACAGCGACCGTGGTGTGGACCTCACCAGGACTCCCAGGCTTTTGAACAGGGCGTAAAGAACCGAGGCCAGGAAGAGGAGTTTCCAGCACTGGCCTTTGTGTGGTAGAGGCTGGCCGGCCAGGTAGAGCAGAAGGACTGCCAGGCCCGCAGCCAGCAGGGTCTTTCCCCCAATACCACAGGCTGGCAGCACATGGCTCAGCACCCCTCTGCCTCGATACCTGGTAGCAAAGAAGCAAAGAGGGTACTGTTGTAGCATTTTAACATTGATGAAACATTTCAGTAATTTTAAGAGATTAAAATTATTACTGTAAACACACTGTTACTGAGACCAATGTTAACCTGTACTTGCCTCTAGGTGTTTATATAGAAAGGGTTTGGCAGCAAAGGGTTTAAACAGTCAACCAGAAATATGCTTTTAGTACACGTGGAGTGATGACAAAAAGGGGAGTGCCAGTGGTAACATGTTATGTGAAACAGAAAGCAGCTGGATTTATGGGAATATGCCCTTTGATGAGAAATGTAAGCACTGTATACCACAGAAGCTGGCATGTGTCTCATTTGTTTATGAAAATTATACCAAGGAAGCGTTGAGAGTGAAGCGCAGCAAAGTTTCAGGCTGTAAAATCAAAACAACATATTGATGATTAAAAGGGGAACATGTTTTTTTGGCTTCTTGGAGGCAGTGCAACAATCTCTAAACACAAGACTGATATATTCTTTACAGCATAATGTTAATATGACTAAATCTTATTTGGCCATGGAGCATAGATGGACCAAGATTAGCATTTATTTGGAGTCGTGTTTGTCTCCACATGACCAACCTGAGTCCAATATTCATCCTCCCTTTAGCTCATTTTTGTTCTCCAAAAACAACAATAGTGTTAATGAGAAGTGAGAAGTGAGAGTGAAGCAAAACAACAAAGTTGCAGGCTGTAAAACCAAAACAATGAGCTGAAAGATGCTTAAACTCTCTGGAAGGCTTAGCAGAACTGCAGAGTCGTATTTAATTATTCTCTGTGGTTTTGTCATTATGAGTGACACCTTTTACATGACATACAGTCGTTAATATGAAAATATTAGGAATCAAATTAACATTAACGTTAATTTTGATTAATTAATTACAAAGCAATTAACGCATTAAGAAAATCAACATAAGTTAACCCATATATCAGAGGCTCTGAGCCTCCGAGAGCAGTGCTCTTATATTCTTAAGAGAGCACTCAGGGAGCCACTGACACCACTGGAGTGAATTCACAAACGCACCCGCTGACACCGTGGCACATCGCTCAATTCCAACCAGTCCTGCGTCAGTTGCACATGTAAATAGTTAAAAAAGACTGTGGTTAATGTGGTCATCGCTTAAAGCTGGAGTGCGGGATTTTTACATATAAATGCCCTCACCAAACGAGTTCTCACAATGCTGGTTAAGCCGATCACCGCCTGTAAGTCTCTCTTTATTTCTATTACGGAGTTTTAAGTCTGGTGTCTGACATTCCCACAGTGGTGCACCAGAAACCAATCGGCGGCACCCTGGAGCCGACATCAGTGCACTGGCTGGATTGCAGGAGGTAATTTAGGAGCTGGGAGAAGCACTAAACTTGCTTATTAGATGCAAGAGGCCTCACTTGGGTTTATTTTCATCGGCCAACTGTTGTATTGAGTTTCAAACTGAGTATTTTTGATGGTGCAAGAAGGGGGAGACAAAAGTTCTGCACTCCACCTTTAAGCACCATATTGGTGCAGAGGTGATGAGATGAAAACACCAAATATCCTTATTTGGGGGCTTTTCCAAGCAAATATCAATATATGCAATGAATCCGATTAATTAATCAGCATATCATGTAAGTAATTAGATTAAAAATGTTATCGATTGACAGCCCTTAAAATGATTGATTACAGCAGATTTTAGCAATGCTAAAAGCACACTAAAACCCAAGAACTACTTTAGTCAGACCAGAATGCAAACATTGAAATTCATATTTTGCTTTTCAAAATCTAAATATGAAAACACTCCTCATACTCCCAACTGCTTGTAATACAAACACAGGCCCACCTTTTCTCTCACCTTGTGTTTGAATGGTACAGCACCTCCTCTGCTAGCAGACAGAGCCCATGCAGCAGAGGGCCAACAGTCAGGATAAGTATTACCATGGCCACCCAGCCAAATAACCTTTCAGGGGACAGAAACACGATGCCTCCTACTGTTAGGGCAGCCAGCGCCGCAGCACACACCTTAGGTAAACTCCCACGAGGCCGAGGAATGAGAGCATCCTGATCATGGAGGCACTGCATCTGCCAGGAAACAGTCACCCAGTGTCAGGAAACACTTTTATAAAACCAGATGTTTCGATCTCTCAGTGCGTAGGACCCGTTCACCCAGAACACTGATCAAAGCCACTTTAATGAAGTCTAAATTGTGTGGCAGTTAAGTGAGAAACAGGGCTGTGTTTAATGTGTCCTGTAAACTCCATGATGGACTTTGCATAAAAAGCGTCATTTAGCTTTTACAACCTCAAAAGACCTCATCATCATCATCATCACCATCAGCTGTCACAACTGTACAAAATATGTTCACTGGTCAATAAATATAAACAAATCAAGTGTTGGATTACAATTGCTAGGGGGAGATGCTGAGCCTTTTCCAGTGTACATTGCACATTGTTTCTCTACAGTGGGCTGAAACTTGCATATTGCACGTCTGGCTCAGTGACGACATAGCATGTGTTGTTTTTTTTCCCATCACCTCGTAATAGAAACAGATGCTCTGACAGGTGCAGCGAGACATGCGACAACTCGTTTCAGTGTACAGAAGAGAGAAGTCAAAGTGGTTCACTTTGATCTACCTGTGTGTTTATGATAATGTTGCTCTCTCTGTTCAAGTATAGGTTATACCTGTTGGCATCCGTGCGTTGTCAAAAACACTATTTGTGAAAATAGATCATATTCCCTTTGACTATAAGTTATTTGGAAACAGTTTTTAGTTTCCACGCAATTAAATGAATCACAAAGTGCACGCTAGTAGGCACAGACTATATTTGAAATAGATGAGACGGTTTAATATGAAGCAATAACGGTGAGGAAAGGTCCTTTTTACCATAAACACACAACCAGGGGACGGTTAGTTCACCTCAATCAAAAGTACATTTTAACACGAGACAAGAGAAAGAAATGTGTGTAGGGAGCAGGACTCACCTTGTGTTTCCTGTGATTGAAAGGAGAGCGATTTTCTTTGTCTTCTGTTCTCCTTCTGCCACTCATCTCCCTCGCTCCACCCTTAAAGGCACATCCAGCACTTTCAGTTTCCATTTCAGATAAACTGTGCATTACGGCCTCACCCAAGCATGGAGGTGAAAGGAAGGCAAGAAACAAAGAGCCAGCGGGGGGAGAGATTATGAAAGAGGAAGTTTTCCCTACAACTAAACTGTGAATTATTTCAGAGTCGCAGTGGTCATTTTGTGCCCCCTTTGTTGAGTCGGATATCAAAGTGAGCAGCTGCAATATACAGTACAGACAGGTGAAAAATTTAAGTAAAAGCCCAAACAGAGTATCTTAGTGAAGTGTTGGGCCAGCAGCAGCCTTCAGAACAGCTTCGATGCTCTTTGTCTCTTTGACTCCACAACAAGTCTCTGGAGTCTCTTGGAGGGATGAAACATCATTCTTCCAGAACATAGTCCCTCATTTGTTGTTTGACATATTGGTCCAAAATCTCCCATGAGTGTTCAGCTGGGTTGAGAGCTAGTGACTGCAAAGGCCATAGCATATGATTTACAGCATTTTCTTATTCAAGGCTATTTTTGGTGGTTTACATGTTGAGTTGTTGTTGTTGTTGCTTCATAATGAAAGAGAAAGTAACTCACTCATCACTAACTTTTCCAGTTAATGGATGTAATTATCAGGATCAAATTCCATCTTCAGAAGTTCACAGTGACCTAGCCTCTCGATGACATACTGCCTTTGACTTTTCTAATTGTTATGTTTTCAGTCATATCGGGGGCAGCACTTCCACAAAGGGTCGACTAAATTAAGGAGTCACGAGAGGATTTCCTGCGTCACACAAAAAAAAAAGCCTACACAGAATTATCCTTATTTTTCTGACTTTATTTAATTTCTTTTTAACTTTTGCTTGTGAAATACTGGATAGCTTTCTCTCTTCAAGCTCCTAAAAAGTACTGAAAAGTACAGTTCACACATTCACACTGGGATGAGGGGGCGGAATTAGAGAGTGGTTTGTATTAAGGAGTCACAAACAAAAAATAATTGGGAACCACCAAACTTACTGTGTTACAAGAATCATTTCTGCTTTTTTTCACTGTCTTTCAGTTTTAACAAAGCACATAATTCGTATTGATTGACTGTGACTCTATATGATCTGCATCATTCAGGTTATCTGAGCATGTTCCTCTGTGATTTGGCAGCTGTTCAACTGGCTTTGATGAAGCCTTTGTCTGGCTCATCAGGGTGGTTCTTTTGTATCGTGGTGTGTGTGCGTGTGTCCGTGCTCAGTGGTAAAGCAATAAAGGCTCGGTATCCATACCAAAGGTTCATGCATATTTTATTCAAGAGTAAAAAAGTGGATCGTCCCATGGGGCATGCTTACAGTGTTAGTGACCGGGGAGTCAAAACAGAAAGAGAGAGAGAGAGAAAGAGAGACTAAGAAACAGAGAGAAAGAGAGAGAGAGAGAAAGAAAGTAAGAACCGTGGCACAATTTCTATGGCACAGGGTCTCCCAGGGGGTTCACCTCTCCCAAAGAAGCACAACAAGATCAACCAAGGAGCAACGCAACATGAAGAGCAACCAGCAGAGAGAGAGAGCTTAAATATTAAGAATAATGTCCATAATAAATAGAATCATAATAATCATAGAATCATAAATATCATCAAATAACAAGAGGAATCATCAAGAATTATGATCAGAGAGAGTACACTTTTTTCCTTTAAATTGTGACGGCAACACACCGGCTCTTCTGTTAAAATGTGTCTTGCTGCTTTTTGCTTTGAACAGCGCAAATTTTAACCATGCAATCATGCTTTTGGCTGCCTGAATGCCTGTGCCTCTGTATATAGTATGGTCATTCATCAATGCTAGTTTAATATTTGTTTATCGTTATTCATATTTATCATTAAAAACAACTCCTGTACATCGACAAAGAAGAGAGGAGAGAACGTGGACTTGACACTTTGAATAGAAGCGTACTGTCATTCTGTACAGCGTCGAAAGAAACCGGAAACACAGGTTGGGAAAAAGAAAGGGAAGAAAAAAGAAAAAAAACATGAAAAAGAAAAAACCTAAATATAACACAAAATGAATACAAAAAAATAAATAAAATGAACATTATGTACAAAATAAATTATTCATTATTCCTCAGTTCATTTATATTAGCCAGAAAAAGAAAAAGAAAAAAAAAGTCCTACCATAGTGAAACACAGAGCACAAATATAATCTTCACATTATTATCAAAGAACTTAACTCTGCATGCACTGATGCGTTAATATAAATGCTTTACAAAGACCTTTTCCTCTGACTTCTTCTGGTTGTCCTGGCTGTTGCCCTAACCAGAAGAGTCTGTTTCCTCTGTGAAATCTCATTTCCTGCTTTTTAGGCCGGAGATTCCCGGCCATCACTGCTGTTTGATAGCAGACAGCTACAGAGAGGAGGATGTAGATAGAGAATGAATAGAGTATGACTTCACATTTCAACTCCCTCCGGCTCCCTCATGTACATAAAGCATCCTCTTTCCGCTATACTGCATCATGTGACCATATGCATCAGATGTGCAATAAAACCCTTCAATGTAACCTATTTACACACAACAGGTAGGGAGAAACTCTTGCTTCAAATCTGATCCGGGCCCAGTTTCAAGCCTTTCCCGAGAGCTAACTGGTCTGGGACCAGAGTTTTTTTGTTTTTTTTGGGGGTGGGGGGGGCAATCCTCCGCTTAACTTCAAGTGGAGGATGGGGTGCAGTGTAGTGCTACAAAAGCAAACGGGAATCTCCTCCCGAGAAGAAAAGGACAGCGAGGGCTCAGATTAGACTGCAGCTGAGATTATCTCCACGCATCTCTCGGCAACAAATACACCCACCACACCACACGTCAAAAAATGTTCTCGCTGTTGCCTGGCTGATGGCGAGATCTGCTCGTGTTTGCAAAAGAAAACACATTTTCAAATATAATCGCACAGACAGTTTACATGTTGAAGCATGTGCACGCACGCAGGCAGGTATATCCACAACCCCTATAAAATCGACCAACCGCAAGGTTCCACTTCCGGTTTCGGATTGCAAACAGGAAAAAGAAACATCTTTAATGTCCCACCTGCTGATCGCCCACCCCACACCCCCCACCCCCACCCCGCCCCACCACAAACACTTGACCCCGTCTGACACAACACACACCACCAACACAGCCACGTCATGCTGACACTGTCAACCCACTGGTGATCCCCAACACACACGGTGAACAGCAGATCCTCCTGTTTTGCATGGGGAGTGATTTTGTCGTTTCTTTCCTGTCGTTGTGCAGGTACATGGGAGTTGTAGTTGTAGTGAAGAGACTCAGCCTTTGGTGGTAAAGTCCGGGTACGCTCATGCCTTTACATACAGCTGAGGGCAACGGGTGACGGGTAGGTAATCACGTGTGTGTGTGTGCGTGTGTGTGTGTGTGTGTGTGTGTGTGTGTTTGTATGTGTGTGTGATGTAGCCTATTCAGTGTATGAAATACTGTGTTTGGGTGTGTGTGTGATGCGTTTTTCTTGTGTATATATGCCTATGTACAGGTATCTATAAATATGGTACCATATCAGAGTTGTAACTGCAGGTATGTGTCTGGGCATGTGGGAGTGTATGTCCATCACTGTATATTGCTGTTGCTGTCGGTCCCATTGGGCTCGCCCATGTTCATGCGGCCCATCGACAGGCCCACGCTGTTGACGGCGTCGCGTCGCGGAGGCATCCTCTCGTTGATGCGGTCCAGGCCTTTGGCCTCCTCGAAACTGCTGATCCGGTGCTGCGGGGAGAAGCCTCGGATGGCTGCGGAGACAGGAAGGCAAGCATCCACATCCACACGCAGACACACACAAACATACATACATACAAGAGCACAGAGTTAATATTTCACAAGACATTTAGTAGAATCTTGTGTATCCAAACCCCTGGAAGGAAATATTCAGAGCACCGGGATGGATGAAAATTCCAAACTGCAATTTTATAAATTTATGAAATGTGAACGTGCACACATTTCCAAAGCATTTGGTTTGGTTTAATTCACCTTTTAAATGTTTTCATTTGAGCACACCAGCAAGGTCATTTTGACCCTGATCGTGCTGCCTTTAGCAGAAGGCCGATTTTGGGTTTGGATAAACAAGGTCCTGTCATATATGCACATCTACAGGGTTCTTACACCAATATCCACAAACATCAGCCAGTGTTCGTCTGTTGTCTCAATGCTGAGCTAGGATTAGTTTCACAGTGAACGCAACAGTCAGTGCGACCTGGCCATTGATCCTAGATCAGTAGTCTGAGACGCCTGGTAGTTAAGCCATTATGAGACACAGAGTATGGAACAAAGCACAAGCAGTTGTTCATAAGTCCTTAGAAACATGTTTCGCCTCTCTGAACAGTGTTTGACAGTCAGCCGTTGTTTGAAACTATTTTTATTGGACGTTACCACTTCCCCATAAAAGTCTGTAACCTACAAGTAAAAACTAAAGATAGGACAAAAGCCAGGTGTCAGGTTTTCCATTTCTCTAAGGTTGCTTCCTTGGTAGTTATGTGTAAGCTGGCCATATTTTTTTGCAAATTTGTCTTTTTTATTTTGTGATAATGAGCATGAATTATTTCTTTAAGGGACACTCCACTGATATTACACATGCAGGTCAGTTTATTGGTCATGGGGACAATGTCAGCAGGACTTGGACACTACAAATGTTTAAAGGAATAGTTCAACAATTTAGGAGATACGCTTATTTGCAGAGAGTCAGATGAGAAGATTGATACCTCTCTCACAGCTGATTGGTGAATATGAAGCAAGCACCAGCAGGCCGTTAGTTTAGTTTATCATAAAGACACAGCTATCCTGGCACCGGCCAAGGTGTGGAAAAATCCACCCTCCAGCACCTCTGAAGCTCCCAGATTAACACATTGTATCATGCTCCACCCATACAATATCAGAGCGGTGGTTTTATGAAGTTACATGCTGGAACATTGTTCTTGGCCCAGTGACATCCTGTGAAAACACAACTTGTTTATCATTTTTGTTTGTCTATGGGTTAAACAAACAAAATACAAAATGTTGAACTATTCCTTAAGGGATTAAGGTATGCGCTGCAAAATGGGGGCATACAGTTTAAAAGACATGGGCGTTTACCAAGCATGGAGGGTCTAACAAAAGGATGCTATTGGTTGCATTGTGGGAAATGTAGGATCCAGCATTTTTTGACCCAAACTTTTACTTATTAATTAATCAGGATATGTCCAGCTCTATTGTTAAATGGTTGCATCAGTTTCAACCATTTCACATTTTCTAATATCTCTATCCCAATGACTAATGTCCCCCAGTTTATGAAAGGGAAACAATAAATTGCTTGAGTGCCCCTTTAAATTAGACTCTAAAAAGATAACAATCAGATACAGATAACAGCTACCACTTGTAATGGCGTTTGCCATCAAAATTAATTTCACTAAAATGAAACATAACCCCACAACGCCAAGCTTTGGGATCAGCTGAACTGTGTTCTTTGTGACGACAGATGCTCCTGCACTGATAAGGAGGTCTGTCTGGAGAGATCGCTGCCATGGCTGAACAACGGCTACTGTCATATTACCTTTGCACACATGAAGCTACTCACATATATGCCACTGTGCTACACAGTGGACATCTAACACCCAGCTACAAATCATATTACATTACACAGAAACACAACACAAGGGATACCCATAATTCATTTGCATAAACAAATTATGGACTGTAGTTCAGGTAAGCTGAAGACAGCACTAAAGGTTCAAACACAAAAGACTATAGTTAACAAAAGCGTGCAGAGTAATAACTGACCTTGTGAACACAGGATATAATACCACTAAACACAAGTAACATGACCACAATCTGTTTAGTAGCACAGAAGAACCTGTTAGACCAGTCCTGGCTTCAGTCAGTCATTCAGACATGTTTGTCCTTCCAAATATAAAATGTGTTTTAAGTTTGGAAATTGATCCTCATTAGGTCATGTGACCATTTCCATGACGTGCATGGGATATGGAAATCTCAGTGACAAGCTGAGTTTGAGGTTTTACGGATTAGTTTGTAAAATGAATACAAATACTCTCTTAGCACTTTGCATTAATTAATTTTCATCGTAAAGTGTAGAAAAACAGATTGATTGCATGTTTATTTTCTACAGAACTACAGCAGCTACTGTATGATATATATAGAGAAGAGACTGAAACACACTGCAGACCATAAAATGTCTGAGTGACCCTGCCGACCTTCACAACACCCACCCCCCACCCACAGCCCCGCTCTTCTCCTGCGTGTGTATGTGCGTGTGAGAGAAGGTTGTGTGAGATGTGCAGATGTGATGGACGTAAATAAATGTTTGGGTGTGTATGTCTGTGTGTAGGGAGAGAAAGTATAGTGGTGGTTCCTGTTTCCCAAGAGAAGGAAAAAGAAAGGTGTATGTATGTTCTGTGTGTTTTAATGTGGTGGCTTCAGCGTGTGGCAGTTTTAGGCTTTGTTGTTAGCGCTGATGTGGTTAGAAGAGCTCACTGCATCGTGGGTAAAGAAAATCTATGACCTTATGAGCATGGGTGGCTAGGAGTGCAGCCATGCTGCACACACACACACACACACACACACGCGTGCACACATGTGCACGCACACACACGACACACACATGAGCACACACACACACACACACACACAGTGAAATGAGTGTGATTTTACCTTCATCGTCCTTAACTGTCTCGATGGCTTCTATGGCCTCAATGGTAGCTGAAGGATGGGCAAACCGAAGAAAATAAGAGACAGAAAGGAGAACAGGAAGAGAGAGAAGATGACAGAGTCCGAGAGAGAAGATGAGGTACAAAGAAAGAAAGAGGAGAAGAAGAAAGGAGTGAAGGCTGAAACATGCTTCTGTGCAGTTGCTCGTAAACATCTTGGCTTGAGGACGCAAACTAGTGACGGTGGCTCACAGAGGAGCCATCAAAAATCTCAGGTATATTGTCAAGGTTAAGCCAGTACCTGAACTGGCCCAACATCAAACAAAGCTGAAATTAACCTCAAAAGAATGCACACAGAAAACGAAGCAAATTGAAGACTAACTTGCAGTAAGGTATATCCATACTAACACTTGTATGACCTCCCCAATATGATGTGGGGATCATGATGGATTCAATTTCTCCAGTGTGAGTCTGGCCGGGGACCTTTGTTGCACCCCCCCCTCTCCCTCCCCACATTTCCTGTCTGCCTCTACTCAACACTATGAGTTCAAGGCAAAAATGACGCTGCCCTTATAAAAATAAAGTAAAAAAAAACATGATAAGGACTTTTTTCCACATTCTGGTTTGGTAAGTGCAACATTAACGTTAAGTGCAATTTGTGTTGGCAGACTCTTGGCTACACATGACACTTGCAAATGTGCAGACTCAGAGGCATGTTTCAGGCTTTAGTCATGTGAGGCCCTCAGAGCAGCACTGAGACCATGGCAGGTTCAGAGGGCATCGGGTGTTAGCAGTAGCTGGTGTTAGCTCACACACACACACACACACTCTGGCCGTATGTCTGGAAGTGACTATCTCTTTTCATCGCTGCCCCTTATTTTCAGCCATTCTCTAACTGGCTTCATCTCTCTCTCTCACACACACACACACACTCACACACACACACAACCAGCAGGCTGTTAGTATCCTCAGCGCCGGTGAGGTGAGGTGGAGGGAGTGAGTGAGGCAGAAGGATGCGAGGAGAACAACAGCAGTAGAGGAGGAGAATAGGGAAGAGGGCAGGAAGGAACCAGGGGGATGGTCCAAAGCAGATATTTAAACTGTGTCTGTGTGTACTTGTGTGTGTTTCATTTCTGTTTTCGAAGGTGTGTCCAGGGTAACGTTTGAGAGTGTGTTTGTGCGGGCGTGTGAAGCACTCACCGCTCTGCAGGGTCTGTTTGCCCCCAGACAGCACTCCGCTGGGCAGCATGCCGGTGGGGGTCAGTCCCTTCAGGGTCAACACGTTCTCACTCTCCTCCCTGAGAGACAGACAGAGACGGTGTGTGTGTGTGTGTGTGTGTGTGTGACAGGTGTGTGTGTGTGTGTGTGTGGATATAAAGAGAGAGCAGGTGATGAAGAGAGAATTACAGATAATTACACACTTCCCCTCACTGTGCACCTGCACGCACACAAAAAAACATGCTTGTGGGTTAAAACACTGAAAGTGACAATCTGGTGACTGCTGATTGATTTCGGCAAAAGTTTTCAGGTATACTGTAGACACACACACACACACACACACACACAGGAGGTAAAACCAGAACTCAACCCACCGTAGAACCGAGAACATTTTAGCCATCTTCCCAATGGCTCGAATCTTGTTTTTGATCACCTCTTTCCTGGCTGCTGCTGCACTGGCTGTGGGAGAGTCAAACACCAGTCACTAGACATCGGTCTTGTGATATCACCATTAAATACTAAGTAGTCAGTGTTACCAGTGTTTCTTACCATCGTAGATCTCCTCTCCGTCGTTCATGAGTTCGTCATCAGAGCAGATACTCAGGACATTGACCAGCATCTCAGTCACTGCAGGACAAACAGACGGAGACACACACACACTTAAGCAGGGACATAGTGGCGCGCTGGTGGCCTAGGGGTTAGGACGGCAACCATAAACCTCAGTGTCGAACTGGGGACGTCATCGCTCTCTTCCCTAATTTCCTGTCATCTCTCTACTGTTGCTGTCCAATAAAGACATAAAATGCCTCAAATCTGACTAAACTCTGGTTACCCACAAGTCCCTAATCCTGTAAGTAGGGGTTGTACACCTTTTTAAGCTGATATAATTGCTATTTTTAGAGAATATTATAAAGTGGTACTAGAACCACATAAAGCACATAAAAAGGATCTCCCTTTAAAACCAAGACATTTACAGAGATTATTCCTTGTGCTGTTTTTACTTTAATTGTGTTTGCTGATTGGTGTTCATAGTTTAGCTGCCTTTTAAAAAGAACACATTGGGTTATTCAACACTTTGCCAAAAACAACCATCGACAACAAAATTCCTGGTAACAACAAAAATGATTTTGTTCACTGAAAGTGAAGATGATATGATATATATATTTTTAAATGTAAATAAGTATAGATAGTATAGAACGTAATTTAAATAAATTTGCATCTTTGTCAGAAGAATACAGCTGCACTGGGCACATACGCTGCAGCTGACAGAAATGTATCATGTATCAATATAATTTGCAGTGGTATTACAAATATGACTTAGATTTTTGCATCAGACTTCTTTGTCTTAATGTATTGTCCATGTGTAAACTGATCCATTACAACTGCTATCTAATAGCACTTAATATGAGATTCATGACTCCAAGTGAAACTGTAAAGATACAAAATAACTTAATTTAGCCTGAAGTAGGTTTATGTTGACCAGCATTTTAACTTCAGTCTCCAAACTACGAGGTGTATTCCTTTAATTATTACAACATCAGTGCAGATAACCTGACTTCATGATGTTTTGATTATAATGTTCTGTATGTAGAAGAGTCTAAAAAAAGGATAAGTGTGTGCATGTGATACCTTTTTCCCCCACGAAAGGCAGCGACCAGGTAAAGACGTCCATGAAGTTGGGCAGCCAGTAGGGGTGAGGAGAGCAGTTGAACTGACGGATGTTCATCACATTGTTCTCGTACTTCAGCACCGCCGCTGGACACACACACAAACATACATTAGTCTTTTGTGTCCACTATGTACAGCAGATATGGTATAGTCACATTCATCTATCAGGTTCATCTACAGATGTTTTAAGTGTTCAGTCTTGGATGAAGAATAATAGTCTTAAATAATTGCACCGCAGTGCTCAGATATCAGCTTTTCGTGTGTGTATGCCTGTGTGTGCGTGGGTGTGTGTGTGTATTTGTGTCAGACCTTTGTTGTTGTAGACATCCAGATAGTTTGGAGCAGAGAAGATGGTGATGAGGGAGGGGAAACCTGTAGTCTGACTCTTCCTGTACATGCGATACCTGAGGAAAGAGAGACAAACAAGCCGCCTACGTTACTGCTACTCAAATAAATAAAAAATACACGTTGTGGAAGAAAACCAAGGATTTGCTCGGAGGTCTTTAAACCAGACAGAGATTGGTTGAAGGCGAGACAGCCACGCATTTAAAAACAAATGAGGAAGGAATCTGTGTGGGCAAAATGACAGGGTAAAGTAAAGATGCCACTGAGCTGGGTACTGAAAGCCCACAGTGTTTGAGTGAAGCTGCCAGCACAAAGTTCCAGTGATTCAAAATAAAAACAAGTCTGGGTGCAATTAGTCTCATACATGCAAAGAATCCACGAGATTAGACATGATAATGTACACAAGCACACTTATTGGATTTGTACCCACAAACAAAGCACAACATCAGCCTCTACTAGCCGGGTCCCTTGACAATAAACTAATTACAAAACTAATCAGTAATCAACATTTTGCTTTCTGATTATAAACAAATATAATCTAGGTGTCTGGCAGAATTTGTTGGCTGTCAGAGTGATTTTCATATTGTCCTTTGTTGTGGTGTTCCCAGTGTGCTAATGTCTTTGTCAAGGACGTTATTCTCTCTAGGAACCTGTTTATAACCAAATGCCAACATGCAATCAATGTTATCGGCACAAGGCTGGCTCTTGTTTTGGCCTGTGCCTTTTTGCAAACATTGTCCATGGCTGGCCATCGTACACTGTGTCTGACTATGAGCCAATCAAATCAAGGCAAGCTAATGGCGCTGTAGCAAACAGGCTCCTGATTGCTGCTCTTCCAAAATAGCACCGACTTTACATTTCTCCCTGTGACCCAACATTTCCAATGTACTAATGTTTACATCATATTGTATAAAAATAAATCAACACATTTAACTGTTTTATATTGACAGGAAATAATACAACGAGTGCTCTTTTGTACATCGATGCCTGCAACTTTGAAATGTTGACGGCAATTAAACTTCATAAAAATAAAAATAAATAAATCCAGAAATGTAACAGTTATTACATTTGGTGTTCTTGGAGCAGTTTCACCACCATCCACAAATAGTTTAAATTTTTTTGAGCAGGTCCCCCATTTCTTTTGCACGCTGTAGAAGATCATGTGTTTTTTAGTATGCATACTGATTGTTGTTAGAATATTTGTTTTGGGGTCACTTTTTCAGTGTGAACACATAACATACTCGAGAAACTGCTTAGATTGAGTTCTGTCTAAAAGTGTCAGCTGTTCTGATGAACACACACTATTTCATCGGTACATTAGGTACTATTTACATATGCAGAAGTATAAACTACTCAAATTCGAATGTCCATGCAGCCATTGTGCAAGCGCTCAAAGACCCATGGACGATTACCCAGACTACCCAGCTGCCTGACAGAGAAAATACTGTTAATGGGTTCACCAAACAGCACAAAGAGAATAGTGCTGCCTTAATTGCTGCATTATATTTAGAGGATTTTCACTAAGATAACAGATGCCGGGAATGGATTTGTGGGTCAGAAAATTGTGCGTTGCCCCCACTGTTATATTTAGATTAGTAGTGCAAACCTTACAAGGCTCTTTGCCCCACCATTCAGTTTTCAAGAGATGAGTTAGTTAACCTGAATTTAGTTTGGGCTGTAGGTGCTCTCAGTCAGACAAACTAAACAATGCCACTAATACAGTTTAAGGGTGACAGAAGGAAAATTGTGGAACCTCTTTTCCTGTAATGTGCCAATTCCCTGACAAAGAAAAATAACAGCTCAGAACAGGAAATGTCAAGGTAAGCCATTAAATTAAATGGTGCTCCCTTTTAAGCTGAGAGAAGGACTGAGCCGTGACAGTCAGTCAGCTTACCCAGCATCCTGTGCTTCGTGCGCTCTGATGATTGACAGCAGGTTGTTGGTCTGTAGGAACTCGCACACTGCTGGGTAACTGGGGACAGAAAGAGAGACACACCATGAGGAAGAGTTAGGGCGAGTAAATCTGAAGTGAGGCAATGGAAAAAACATACTGGGGAGGAAATATCCAAAAAGAGCCAGTAAAAACCGCTTTACATAGCAAACATGTCATATGTTATTATATCAAGATTGTTGTAAACCACAAAGCAGATGGAAGTATTTAGTGGGAAGTCAGCAGTGGGAGATGAGTGGGCCTCTTGTTTCCTAATGTCATGTCTGACCGAGACCAGCAGGGGGCATCAGTGAGCGAAAGGCAGGCCTGAGCTGGGCTTATGGCCTCCTCAGTGCTGTGGGAGTATACACTAGTTGGTCGATTGATGCTGTGTCTGCTAAACATAGAAAATCACTGTGTTCTCCTCAGACAACATGTCATAACACCGCACCAACGCTCCATCCATCACTTTCAACATCAGCTCCTCATCTTTACATACCTCCATTTGTTTTTTTTTAATCTTACATCTTCTACCCCACCGCCACCTCCGCCACCGCCTCCACCACCACCACCCTCCTCCCATGTTGCTCTCCCCCTTTCTCTCACTGTATCTTAATATCACTCCATATCTGGCAGGAGTAGCCAGTCGTCATAGCAACAGAACCGTGCAGTCTCCCTGGGGATTGTGGGATATCGTTTCATGCTGAAACGGAACTGTGTGTATGTGTTTGTGAATGTGCTGTGTTTATGTGTTTTCCTAGTACACTGAATGTGTGTGTGTGTGTGTGTGTGTGTGTGTGTGTAAACTGGCCAACATTTTCTGTCTCTTGTACAAATCCCAGTGATTGTTATTGGATCTTGGATGTGGTGTAACCGTGCAGGAAGCATCTCTCTTTCTTCCTTCTCACCACCAGCATCCCAAACCAATAGCCTGAAGTCCACCTAAAACTTATTAAATTCCTGATTTGAAGATAAAAGTCACATCTCGCCAACGCCAGGCGATCACAAGGCATCCAGATCATTAAAACACATCAAATAAACCCAACACAACACAGACAGGAACACGTGTGAGGATCAGTCACATTTCTGGCCCCATGTTTCAGCTGCTAATTTCAAAGAATATTGTTCCTAGTGTGTATTTTATATCTCTGAATATTGCATTCATTTTGGCTTGTTTGGATAACAGGTTAGTTCATATCTCTTAGCTTCTTAAGCACAGTGGTCTATGCGTCCAGGCTACCAGACTATATTCACTCACATTCAAGTTGATTTTTTTTTAAACTATCAGGACTCTTATGTAATATTTCTTCTTGTTGGTGTCAGCATGGACCTTGTTAGGTGTAATTCTGTCCTGTACCTGTAGAAATAGGAGCAGCCTCTGACTGTGTTGTGGCCAAAGTACTCCTGGGTCTTTTCGTTGCCAAAGTCTTCCAGGGGGTCGGCCCACAGCAGGTCGCACATGGGCCCAAACGCCGGGGGCTCCTTGAACCGGTCCAACTAGGACATACAACGAACACACACACACAGACACACAAATACATAAGCTTACAGAAACACAAATGCGCGGTCATGCATAGAAATACATAGATACAAATAATCCTCACACAAAAAGATACACAACATTTTTAAATGTGATATAAACCACACACACACACACACACACACACACACACAAATGCACCAGCACATATAGGATAAATCAGAAGAGAAAGAAAAGCAAACACATAGCACACACACACACAAACACATACTGTCAGAGCAGAGCATCTCCATGGCAACCCTCACCACACAGGGGGGAGAAGATGTCACACCAGCAGATTCACCATGGAAACACTGCCATTAGATTAGGAAGTGTGTGTCCTCATGCCTGTGTTCATGTGTGTGCCTTTGTATTCTGTTTACTGTGAACTGTATACATGTACAGTGTGTGTGTGTGTGTGTGTGTGAGTCTCTCTCACTGGTATTCACTGATTTCTTATGGATTCTTTTTATGGACAATACATGTGGGTATTAAGGATTAATAAGAGATGGTGTGTTTATGTCTGCGCTCGCAGGCTCGCAGGCGCATTTGAGTGCTGCACATAAGTCGATAACATGTTACATTAACAGTATTATTTTTCCTAGCAATTACAAGTGTGACAAACAGTGCTATAATGTATAGAGCAGTACATACAGAAATACAGAGGCAATGAAGTTGAGAAAAAAAGGTAAAAGTTTTCAGGCCTTCAGGCAAACTGTCTCCAGTTAGAAAGGTTGTAATTCCTTTATTTTACGCCTTTTTAGGCAGATTATTTTACCCAAAACTTAAGTGTAATAGAACCTAAATAATACCTGGATATGTTTGATAATGGATAATCTTCACAGAATGAAAGGAGAACATGTATTTACCAGCATAAATGTTTTCTTTCAGCTTTCTTGTCAATTTTAACTAATTTAATTTGATAATATAAAGTCGACAGACCATATGAAGGAAATGTACCTGAGTTGCCAAGTGTCTGTCTGTACTTTTACTATTAATATTAATATTCATATTGATCAATATAACAAACTTACTTACAATTTCCTCTAAAGTCAAAAGCTGACATGGCAGCTTCTGAGATCTGATATGCTAGTTACCTTCAGCAGGTGTAGCTGCGTCTTTTCTTCATTGTGGTTGAATTTAGCCACTGCCATATTTAGTCAAAATTTAGCTCTGAACATTTCAATCACATGATACTTTCTAACATGTATAAAATAAAGGATGTGAAAGAGTCAGATTCAGGTCTTAACTCATTTTGACCAAACATGTTGTCACTGTGTTTTACCTTTGTAGAGAAGTATTGTTCATTCAAAATTGTGTGTGTGTGTGTGTGTGTGTGTGTGTGGGCGTGCGTGCCTCTTATCATACCTTCTTGATGTCATCCAGCGTGTGGATCTCTGGTGAAAGCCCTCCATGCACACAGAGGAACTGCTGGTTCATCAGGGCTGCCAGGGGCAGGCAATCAAACGCCTCCATGCAGGAGTCGTACACCTGCTCCGAGTACTTGATCTTACCTGGAGGTGGTTGGAGGGGTGGAGAGATATTTCAAGGCTTGAGACAAAGAAGCGCCTGACTGTGTTTTGACAAGCTTTGAACAGCCACCATCCCCGCAAAACGTACAGTCAGTCCCTGTCACTGAGGTGTTACATGTCGCACACAAACACACAGCAACAAGGAACACAGAGAACAAACAAATGTGGAGCGTTTACATGGAAAGATCTCAAGAACTCAGTCTTCTAAAGGCTTCAAACTTGTACGGTTCCTCTAAAAACATAATTTAGTTCACTTGGGTGTAAAGGCAGTAACATGTAGGATTTTCACATAGCATGTTATTAATTTATACGGCCATCTCTTCCCCAGCACTCCCACTTGACCTGTTTCTCTCCTCTCTGATGATTTAGAAATGTCACTACCCAAAGAAGAAATGCACATTGGTAAAAACAAAAATGCATATTACAGTTCAAAGCCTATTATTCCAGACAACATATGGATGCAAAGACTCCAGTTCTGTTTCCGGTGAACAAAATCTGACCCAAATATAAGCATGAAGCAGTGTGCAGGCGTCACTGTGAGGCTGACTTTTTGCTTTATGAAAAACTCCTTTGATTTGGCAGTGATGTCAATAAAGAGATCCAACACACAGCATCTTTTAAGTACATTTCACACATGGGCGTAACAATACATCTGACACAAAACAATATCAGAGGATTAAAATAGCTGAAAGGAGATTGGAGGGGAGAGATGGAAGAGGAAGGGAGAAAGGTGGATTTTGGACAAGAGCGAGCAGGGAGGAGGGAAAAGGAGAATGATAATTTCATACAGAGAGATAGAGAGAGATTGATGAAAGGAGACAGGAGAAGGAGGAGAGGTTAAAAGCGGTAAGAGGAGGAGAGGAAGGAGAGGAGACGGCGAGGGAGGAGGAAAGCGAGATGGGAAGGAGAAGGGAGAGTGTAAGGACATGAGAACGACACATACACAAATCAAAGCCAGTATTGGTAGAACATCAGTGTACAGTAGCCAGCCTGTGTGTGTGTGTGTGTGTGTGTGTGTGTGTGTGTGTGTGTGTGTTTGTCAACCTCTCCATCTGCCTTGTGTAGAGCAAGAGCTCATTATCGCTAGTCCACCAGTTTTCAGTTTTCCTTCCACACACAGACACTTAAACATTTATGAAGACACTCTTGCACACGCATGCAGTCACAGTACGTGCACTTGCACACAACCATGGTTCACCCACACATACACACTCACACACACAGCAGATGGTAATTGAGGGCGACCACTATTCGCCACGAGCACCAGGGGAAATTAGCTTCCTTGTCCCTTGGCCAATCAGACACAGAGGAGCAAGTCCCTGAGCCAATCATTAAGGGCCAAATTAATTTGCTGCTAATCACCCACTCTCGGACAGGACGCGAGGAGAGTCAGAAAGAAAGAGAGAGAGAGAGCTGGGAGGGAGGGAAAAGATGGAGGAAAGATGGAGAGGAAGAGGGAGAGAAATAGGAAATAAGGAGGGAGGATACAAGCTGGAAGGGGGAGGGAAGTTAAGGGGGGAGGAGAGAATACAAGAGATCCTACAGAAGATACATAACTTTGTAGCAGAAATGATGAGTCAATGTTTCGATTAGTTGAATGACAGAAAATGAATCTGTAACAAGTGACTGTTTCCTAAAGTCCGAGCTGCAAATTGTCCAATCCTACCTTAGCAACTGTAACTAAGCATGGCAGACCTGCCAAACTTTGAATTTCTCCACATGTTGAACATGGATGTATTATAAGATATATATAATAAAAACTGGATACTGCACAGCTACTAAGCTTTGCTTCCAATTTTTCCCAGTGGCCACATACGGTATTGCATTGAAAAATCCCTATGCGGCCAAAAAAGCATTTTTCAAATAGATTTGTATTGTCAATAAAGAGATCCAACACTCCATGATGTATTATAAGAACTGTGCTGTGTAAGGAATGAACAGAACACAGTGCACGTACGCTGAACTACCAGCTCACTACCTACAGTAGCAGCCGAGCGTTACTTCCAAGGCCGAGGAGCATTTCGTGAGCCGACTTTTAAAAAAAGCCCTGTTCACGATAGCGGATCCATTGTGTAGTCCTTCCCCACTGTGTGGAAGCCTGTTCTGGACGCTACTATATCAAAGTGTAGGTTAACGTTAACATTACAGCCGTTCTGTACGGCTCTGTTGGATTTGGGGGAGTTAACACTCCAGCAGCCCCAGCCAAACTCTTCATCCGAGACAGCGAAAAACAAGACCAATGCTGTTTCTTTATCTCCATGTCTTCTACATGGATAATCAACTGATAATGATGATGACTTCTTGCCTGGAACATGTAGCTTCAGCCTCAGGCTTTTAGCATTATATCATGTACGTGTAAGACCCCCTTTACAGGGTTCTTCTTTTCAAACAAAGTGGCAACATAACGTTTTTAACCAACTCATGGAGGGCACGTTAGTTTAATTAGCCAGCAAGCCAACATATGGCTATTAAAGCGTGCAACAGATGTCATTTTAGCGGGCAAAATGGATAGTCACTCATTAGAAAAGGGAAGCCTGACTTTGTCTACCTCGGTCTGATTACAACATAAAACTTGGCTTGCAGCTGTAATTATGCCACTTTATCATAGCAAACTGCATATGTGCCACACTTAGTGGACGGCCAGTTATGTTCATCAATTTAAAAATTCTCCAATGTGAATACTTGCTGGTTTTCTAAGCCTTCTATGATAGTAAATTTACTACCTTTGAGTTTTGGACTGTTGATTAAAAAAATGAGGACTGAATACTGAAAAGAATTGTTGGCTGCAATCCCACTTAACTTTATAATACTTTTAACAGGAAGAACTGAAATAACTTGAAGGAGCAGGATGGGATGAGGTTAAAGAGGGAGGAAGAGCAGCAGTGTGAGGGATGAAAGGCACTGACATAAAGGTAGAGACAGACAAGGAGAATATTATATTAGGGCGAAACACAAGAGTTACTCACATTCTTGTTTGAAGGTGAAATATTCTGTCAGATGTCTACATTCATGGTTTCCCCGTAGAAGAAAGAGCGTCTTTGGGTAGAGGATTTTCAGTGACCACAGGTATAACACACACTAAAGGTTCACCAGGGAAGAGAACGCACAGAAACTGGTCAGAGACAAGCTGCTATAGGTTGACAACATCATCATTAACATGGCAAAAAAAGAAGTAGTTTCAGTATGTTGGGTACATGTTATGATAAGTAATGCAAGGATACATACTATCTTGTGACAAATTAGTTTTAAAAGTGCTGGTGCTTTTTAACTTTTGGATCAAGCTGGGCTACTTGTTTCCCCATGACTTTATGCCAAGCTAAACTAACCATCTCCTGGCTCCACCTTCATTTTTAACACAGATATGAGAGTGGTTTTAATTTTTCTCATCTAACTCTCAACAAGAAAGCAATTGTGAGCGTAATTTCCAAAATGTCTGTTCCTTTAAACCACACACTATAGTGAAAACAACTTTTGCGCTAGCACATCATTGCTGGTAAGTAATTGTATCACAGAGCTGAGTCATTTCACTCTCAGCTCCCCCCATTAAATTCAAACTGGAAATTCAAAGCAATACACAGAGAATCACGATGAAGCCGTTACTAGAAATTCCTTCTCTGAATTAACCATCCACTGCCCAAATTAATTGAGCCGAAAGCAAATTGATCCTTACCACGGTCTAAAGACAGGCATAAACAAGATTTGGACAAGAATCGCCCCACATAAGAGCGTGCTGATTGAGTTAACAGGACCATATGAATGGAAAACAGCTGTGGCTGCATCCAACATCTTTTAGAACATAAAATCATCCAACACGTTTTCACTGTTACCACCTTGTTAACCCTACAAATGGCTCCGAGGGTGTTCTCTCACCTTTACACAGTACAATCCCTGCTCTACATTAAGTCCCCTCCCTATGTGCCCTTCAAGTGTGCTAGGAAGGTGGCCTAAATATTGCTCCCTCCCCTCCAAACTCTCTCTGTGGCAATGATACGTCCCTTATGCCATGGTGGCTAAGTGGCTCAACAAGGTAGGACTTTCACCATGCGCTTATTATGGATTCAAGTCACGCTCCTGATCTGTGGTGCATTTCTGCAAGACAAAGTAATCACAAAAATTCCTTATTGCACTCACGTCTATTTTCAAGAATCCAGTGTCCAAGCAGGCCTCTGGATTTGCTATCTCCACTTAGTTTCCATACATATTTCAGTAAGCAGCATATTATACTCTTGTTAGTGACTACTGACCTTCAATCTTCCGTGAATTTTAAATGACATCACCTTGGTTAGTGTACATTTTCAGACACACATTGTGGTGTGTCAGTGCTAATATCAAGTACCTTTTGTATTTATAATACATTAAATACTGCACAGTGTTGTAACTGTACACCTCAGTAGTGAAATAAACCTTGCTCCTCGAAAGTGTATTATAGACTTCAGGGCAATATGCACTATAATGGACATTGATTTGCTAGTACGCTCACTGTATACACAAAACACTAACCTTTTTGAGTGAATACACACCCAGTAAAATGTCATGTTCAGATAAATGCTACAGCGAAGTATGTGCACTGCTACATAAAGTGTCCATCCTCACCTCGATACTGAAGTAGCCCCTGTCCACATAGTCCCCTAGGAAGAGGTAGCGTGTGTTGGCAGGAGAACCTCCAACTTCAAACAGCTTCATCAGGTCGAAGAACTGGCCGTGGATATCTCCACACACTGCAAACCGCACACAACCACGTTAGGATAATAAAAACCATAGTTTTGCCACATGTTATCTTTCCACAATTCAGTAAAAAAAAATGCGTGACCATCTTTGCTTCAGTGGCTCCATATGGCCTGATTTGCATCTGCAGAGGTATATTTGTCCTGTCTGCTGATCTAGAAACATCACTCATCTGCTTAACGGAAGAAAACAAACAGAAAACAAGTGATAAAATAGATCCTCCTGAAAGAATCGATTGCAATCATTTTGATTGTACTTGTGATTTCACATTTACTATCTATATTGATATTTGCTGCCAAAATGTCTAAAATGCTAATGATCTATATGCTTATATACTATTTAGAGCTGAAACACTTATTGGATTGACAGAAAATGTATCCGCATCTACCGTATTTTGATTTATCGACTCACTTTACTTTTCAAGCAAATAAGAAAAGACATTTTCTGCTTCTAGCTTCTCAGATTTATGGATTTGGCTGCTTTTCTTTGTCTAATATTATATAATATTGAATATCTTTGAGTTTTGGACTGTTAGTTGGACAAAATAAGCAATCTGAATATGTCACCTTGGGCTCTGGGAAATTGTGATCAGCATAATTTTATTGATAATGAATTGTATCCCTAGTACCATTACTTACTGTTGCTCTAAATCATGTTAGTTTTAAAATAACAGCACTTGTCACTGCACTACATTAACTGAAATTTGTTCTAAATGCTGATGCATAAAACTTACCTTTGTGACTACATCCACATCTACAGCAATCAGACTTATGACATCTAGCTTTTTTGATAGAACCTCATGTGGTCTCTGATTCTATACACATTTTTATGGCTGTGTTTCTAATGATTTTTTTCCTCAGATTTGTTCAAAGTCACGTCCAGGAGTATTGGATCTAATTCAGATCAGGCTTCTCATACTGAACACTTCATATTTTGAAAGACTCCAGGACTGTCTGTATGATCTGCCAGGATACATCTTCCCATCCGCCTCCCTCACCATCTGTCTGGCCTCTCCTTTCACTTTTAGTTGATGTCATAGTTCCCCTCTGCAGCCATTTTACGATGGCCATTTTGCATCTGCCTGGCCAGCTACGTCTGTCTGTCTCTCCATCTGCTTGCCATGTTAATGTCTGTTTTTGTGTCTTGTGCCTAAGCATTCGCTTTAATTTGAACTGGGAATTGGGAATGCAAAATGGCATGAGTGAAATTGAGCCGTACCTGTCTGCCTCCACAGGCCTGCCTCAGTACTTTCCCAGAAGCATTCATGTGACATCTGAAAAGCCTGTCAGTTCAAATTTCAACCATCCACTTGCCTGTCTGTTCACTAGTTAGGCTATCTTAGAGCATTTCCAGAGAGACTCCATCAAAGTGCTAAACTGTTTACAGAGTGTTGTACAGAACTTCTCCACAACATTAAATTTAAAACCTTTCCTACAAGAATCTGAACTATTTTTCTCTAGTTTTATCTCTAAAATCTATAGGCTATTTCCAATAATAGTTAACTCTCAGGTGGGTGTTTCTGGGTCAGATTCTGTAGAAGTGGAGAAACTTGGAAACAGGAATCAATATGTTGCTCGTCTGAAATGAGCAGGTTTGAGAACCTCTGCTTATGATCAACTGTCTCTCCATCTGCCTGTCTATCTGTCCTCGTCCCCGGGGATCTGTACCTGTGAAAGCCGAGCAATGTTCCCACACTGCGTGGGCACAACGACCCACACGGAATTATCTCACCGCTCGCATTTGCATAACGCACGCACGCACACACACACACACACAGACGCAGAGATGCACAGGTACATTAACCAAGCAGTGTCAATAGGTTTAGACAGCCTGCCTGCTTGTCTGTCGTCTGTGTCATTGTCTCAGAAACTTGTTTTCCATTTTGTTCTTCATCGATCTCAATCTCCCCCTCCTCCTCCCTTCGACATTCTCCTAAGTTCATACCATTTCCCTGGCAAGGGAATACATGCAGATATTACCGAAGCCAGCGTTCGCTATTGTGAGGTGCATAAGTGCCAATTGGTTCTCTCAGTGAAGTGTGACCAAACAACGGTTCATATCAAAAGGGTGGCAGATACATATGGCAGATTAATGAATCGATGAATGGAATCTGATTAATACATAATTACTGATCTTTCTGCCTCTTGTTCCGCAGCTCCATTCCTCTGTCTCTTTATCTCTGTTTGACTGTTGCTCTCTGAGCCCTCACAGTTAAAGGTTGGGGTCTGTTCGCTTGTCACTCGTGCACGCATAAACACATTTATAGCTTTTTTGGTACTTTTTTTTTTGTGTTTTTAAAGGAACAGTTTGACATTTATAGAAAAGCACTTTACCACTTTAAATGAGCTATGAAGCAATTTAGCTTAGCTTAGCATAAAGACACGAAACAGGGGGAACAGCTAGTCTGGCTCTGTCCAAAGGTAACAACATCTGCCTACCATCACCAGTAAAGCACACTAACTAACACGTTATATCTGGTTTGTTTAATCCGTACAAAAACTGAAGTGTAAAAACAACTATTTGTTTTGCGGGGATTATGTACTGGACTACTATCTTGGCCAGGAGTAGGGCAACGACCAGAGACTCAAGGAAGTTACCGTTCCCTACCAATAAATGGTCAAGCACAAAACCCACCGTAAAACGGCAACGTGACGTTTTTATGTGTTTTATGTTATTTAATGAGCTAGCTGTTTCCCACTGTTTCCAGTCTTTATGCTTAACTAAGATAACTTCATATTTACCGTACAGATATGAGACTGGTATCAATCTTCTCATCTAACTCTTTGCAAGGATGTGAATACACATATTTCTCAAAATGTCAAACTATTCCTCCAGGTTTAGCTTTCCCACTGTTTTTTATTTTGTACTAACTGCAATGTATTTGTTGAATAAATTACAGACTAATTCACGCTCATCACTATACCGTACCCGTGACTGGCGCCTCAATGTCCAACATAGTGCGCTCCTGGCGCAGGATGGCGGCGCCCTCATCGATGATGCGCAGGGCCACGGCCTCCTCCAGTCGGCCCTCCTTGGTGAGGTGAGCTTTGAGCAGGTCCACCCGTGGCCGGCCTTCGGCGTCAAACACCTCCTTCATGGTGAGCCGGTGGGCCAGGGGGAAGGGGACCGCTGGAGAGGGAGGGTGGGAGTGATGGAGAAGATAGGGAGGACATGGAAGTGAGAAGACGATGTAGAGAGAGATGGAGACAGAGGAGAATCCATGATGGAAGAAGGGAGGGGGATATAATGTACATTTGAGATAAAGAAGGGGGAGGAGGTTTTAGTGGGTGTATGGATATACGGATAGAGGTCAGTTAGATTATGGAGGGAATGAGAGAAGTTGATGCAGAAGAAAAGAGAAAAACATTTATTATAATGCAGAACATGATTTATTGATATTTTATGTATTCTTCAGCAAGCTTGCCCACAAACAGAAGCCCTCTATCCTCACCATCATCCTGATCACACCTTTGCTGCAGGCCTTGACTGTGTGTGTGTGTGTGTGTGTGTGTGTGTGTGTGTGTGGGTGTGTGTGTATGTATGTGTGTGTGCGCACGCGCACGTGTGCGTTATGGAGGCCTAGGTTGGTTGTACTGCCAGAGTTATCAGGGCTGCCTGCCTCTGTTCTGCAGTAATGTCTCTCTGCCTCTCTGCCTCTGTTCTGCAGTAATGTCTTTCTTACATAATGAAGGCCCCCAGGGCGCTGCTGGAGAGGGGGGTTGACTGACGACGGGGGTGATACAGCAAGAGCGCACAGCTGCACGTGAGGAGTCACATACACACATACGCAGACACACACCCGACAAAATGCAGGCACACACAAGCGGTCTTAACAAAAAGGCACAAACTCAGTGGCAAGAAACAAAAGGCAGAGGCACAGGGGCGCAAGCGTACATCATGTATGGCACAATGGCGTTAACACGCATGATTGCATATGTGTGTGTGAGCCTACAGTGGTACACACACACATACAAGCTCATAAAAGGTATTGTTATGCATGATCCACAGAGCCTGTTGGAGCCCCACCAGTGCTAACACAGATAATGGCCTAGATCACAAACTAAAAACTAGGCCTGGCTCTCCCTCTCTCTCCCTCTCTCTCTCTCTCTCTCTGTCTCTACACACACACACACACACTTTCACTCTCTGTCACTTTGTCTCTGTTTTGCACTTTCTCCTCTTAACCCTTCTCTGTTTTTTTTTCAATTTTTCACTCCTCTTTCTCTCTCTCGCTGCTTCCCTCTCTTCCTGTCGCTGTAACAGGCCACAGGCTCTTACACGGATGTCCATCATTACATTTTAATGTGATACTCACATTTGATATTTTACAGTAAAAGTAGCTCAACGACCACATGACACCACACAGCACGGTTTTATGTAATCACCACTGAAACATCAGCAACGTTTAGCCAGTATTGCTAAATGAACCGTCAGGAGAGCACAAAAAAACGTTGGACCAATCAGTTACAATCAATCTAAATCAGCACTTTATGAGGATTTTCCTGAGGATAATTTCAAATATCTGGTGATGAAAATTGCTTCTGACAAACCATACAGTTATGGTTGCTCCAGTTATGAGCTATTTTCAGACTAAAGGACCATAAAGCCATTTGGATCTCACTTTTTGTCCTTGATCACAGTAAAGATGCCCATGAGCACTTCCAGCAAGCGGACACACCAGGACATCCCAGGACATCCCTTAACATATCTCAGGGTAGCCTAAGCCTCCTGGGACACGCTTAGACGCATAGACGCACTTGAATGCTAATTTAGACACCCTAAGTATCTAATGGCACCGTAGGTTAGACCCTAGCACACCCCGAGACACTTACGCACCTTAAGACTGAACACAACACACAAAAGCACCCTGAGACATCCCAGGACACCACAAGCTGCCAAGCTGAAGGGTCTGTTTTCCATCGATTGAGAACAGCGTATCTACATGTTAATACCAGTTTTGCCTTCCAGGTTCGGACTGATTGATATGTTTGAAGCCCTTTGAGCCTCTAGGTTGTCAGAGAACACAAGCTAGAAAAAGGATTACTGATGCATGTTGGTATTTCTGTGACTGCATATTGATTTACAAAAGGAATCAACAGGGCTCGTTCAGTGTGTACATGGCACATCCTTTATTGTACTGTAATGTGACGTGCTGTCTTGTACTACTGTAGTGCACCACAATGTACTTGCATGCATAGTAAAAAAAAAAAAGCTACAGTATTCTTTTGAAGCTTGCACGTATACATGAACTCAATGTGTGTGTGTGTGTGTTTCTAGTTTGAGGTAAAACTGTAAAACTGAGCATTCTGTGTGTGTGTGTGTGTGTGTGCGTGTGTGCCTCTCTGTGTGAAAGAGACAGAGAGAGAGAGAGAAAGAGGGAGGGAAGTGAGAGGGAAGGAGTGTGAAACTCGTAAATTGTGTGAGCACTGTGAAAGTAGGGCAGGTATGAGAGAGTGGAGAGCAGCGGAGACACAGAGCTCGGGGAAGGAACTATACTTGGGAAAACTATACTTGGCAGTTAGGGAGTGGAGAGAGGAGAAGTTCAGCACCAACACAGTGAAACCAAGAAGGCGTTTTGCACTTGACGACTGACCGTTCGATGAGCGCACAATTCAAACGGAATACTGCCGGATTTCAGACAAACTCGAGAGGTTCAAGCACACATGGAGAGGTTGGAGTCTGAAAGCTGTCTGGGGTTTAGAGGTGTAAATTATGAAGGAACCATATCGGAATTTAATATTGCAATTCTGATATGAGTGTGTGAAACATGTTGCTACAGATTTTTCTTCCTCAAAGCAATTTTGTTGGCAAAAATAAGGATTTTTGCTACTAATAACGAAGGCTTTCTGCATTATGCATCAGAATGTGTAGGCCTGGAGCACAACATTAATGCAGAAGAAATGCATTTACATTTAATACAGCGCCCACATTTATAATCTACAGTCTGTGCATTCAGGAGTACAACCGATCATCATATGTTAACCAGTTTGTGAGCAATCTGATAGCCTAGTGGTTCATGCATTTATATGGATCTTATTCCTATAAACCTCTTGTCTTTGCTTTGGCTCTAGCTTTAGCAGGAATATATTACAATCTTCAACATTCGAAAATTAGCACTAAACACAGCATTTTTATCACAAAGGATGTCAAGTTAAATTTCAGTGATTAAATTGAACGTGCCGTGACCTGCTTGGCACACACACAAAGGACTTCAGAGGTGAAAGTCATTTTTCCAAGTCTGTATGAGAAAATCATGTTTCTAACAAAGAATCATTGTGTGTCATTTGGAGATGGCACCAAGAACAGACTTTGAACACATTTTGTTCTTGAGCAGTGGGTGCAGAACAAACTGCACCCACTGACGACTCCATACAATGAATAGCTTCAAGTGGTCAGGTGCAACCAACCTACTTTCAGTCGTTGTGTGAGACCAGAGATCTATATCAAGTCTGGGTAGTTTTCTTGGTGCACGAGCAATGACGCAAGCTAAGCAGCAAGAAAACAAGCAGCGGGGGCTCGCTGTTTTCTTTCCAACAAATGTTGAGAAAGCCACCTCATCCACCAAGGCTAGAAAACTTTTGGATCAGTTTTCATCATTTGCTGTATGGCAATTGAACAGCTAGTCTCTGATATTATTTTGTTACACAGACATTCATTGCTGCCATTAGTATTGATGTTTAAATTAGTCCTGGTCTTTAGTGCGGAGTTGTGCAATCTTGGTTTGGTAAAGTTTGTAAAGTGCACAAACAATACATCCACTTACAAACTCCAACATTAAGTATTACTCAGTCGTGTTTACACCACTAAGACATCTTTTATAGCAAGATAAAGCCCCAGCAGGAGGAATTTCCCTCTGTAGCACTCGACCTTCATGCTTTTTTTTTTTTTTTTAGCTCATTTTGATATACGTTTTTTCTCCTCTAGAGAGAACCTTTACTATTACACAAAATCTCATGCCTGATGTTAGAAAACTAAAAGTCAAACCAAGACATGGTTGACCGTTTCGTGTTAAAAACACAAGCTCACATGCGGAATTGTCACAGAAACAGGAACAGACCCACCCGTCGGGAGGACCAGAAGGCAAATGTCACGTCAGCTATGCTAACAAAAGCACCACGAAAGCATTTCATCAGCTGATGGCGAGAGTTATTTTATAATTAGTCTACTGATGAAACCCAACCTCCATGGTTTGAGGTATAAAATGGGATTAACTACAGCTCTCTATTTCTTATTGTTGATATTTATATGTGCAGGAAGTAGAGACATTTTTTTCAAAAATATTAGTTTCAAAAAAGTAGTACAATGGGAATTACCTTGACAGTAATTCTACATTTAGCACTGACTGGAAACAAAGCACAAGGTTACACGATAGGTTACCTGTGGGAAAACTATGACAAACTATTAATTACGATGTTTTTGTGAATTCATCATTTACTCTGAGCAGTGTGAAAACCAAATGGTTTGCCAGAGGACTGCAGTTGAAACCAGCAGGCTAACACTGGCTCATTTACAGAAAAATTGAAACATTAGATAAATGAAACACTGAGTAAGATCCACATCATTTATCCTACAAATATCAGCAGCGTAAAGACGTTTTATCTGGTCATACAGTAAGCTCAATGCATAAATGCCACACTTCTTGAATAGTGACAGTGGATAGTATTTCTCTCAAATGCTGCTCTAAGGCATTTTTAACACTTTGTGATGCTGCCAAGTCTTTTAACCTTGTGAGGGAACTTTACTTTCTGACAGTACAGTCTAAGCTGTCCCTTATCTGAGAACAGATGACGAACACAGTGAACTCCACTTTCTGAAGTGCAGGAATGGGGAGTGAAATAAAATGCCATTCATCCAGAACTGTGCTTTTTCACTGAGGCAACCAGTCACAGGATGCACGGTGTGCGTGTGAGCTGGACCAAGGGGTGTAAGATGAGCAAAGAGGTGAAAGTATTTTGCGCTTCTTGCTAATGTACTTTGTACTGCTTTTGTCTTCTGGCCCACTCTCCATAGCTGAACTCCCCGGTGTGGAATTTATTAAGCGCCAAAGCTGCCAGCTCAGCCAAAAATCTCCACATCACAGCGCAGTGAGGGGGAGCCTGAGAGAAAATCTATGACATAGCTTTCAACCAAATCTCCTAAATTTGTTTGGGCTGGCCTAATAGCCTAACTGGAGCAGAATCTGATCAGAATCATCTTGTTATTGTGCGCGTCCTCCCTAATGGCTAAAGTTAATTATGGGGATATTTCATCAGTTTTAATAACACAGGGACGCCATTCACAATGAGAGGGGCTTCTGCAGGATGGAGGAAGTGACAGCAAGTGAGAACAGACAGATTGCAGAAATGACGGTAGAAGTCACCCGTGATCCATCTGTCCTCATTTGTGTCTGTCTTCCAAACGTTACAAAATATGACTTAAATTAACTGGTTGTTAAATCATTGAAAAGAAAAGAAACTCATCATTGGTGCAGAGCAATAACTATGCGAGAAGTCAAACTGCAATAATGCACATCGTAAAAATGGTGCATAAAAAGCAATTACAGAGGCACATACAGTATAAACAGCCCTGTATGTGCTGCATGCACGCTATGAATCAATTCATTACAGTGCAATACTGTGGCTGCACAGACTGTATCTGTCTGGTGTTCATCCAGCAACATCGACCAGAACTGAAGGCATGCTTGTATGTGTTTGTGTTTGTGTTTATGTGCGTGTTTGTATGTTAGATGTGTTGCCCTCTACAGGACCTCATCTAAAGTGATCACACACACATCTCCCGAGATCAGCTCATCCCGTTGCCTGTCTCTGCATGAATAAATGAAGGAGGGAGAAACTGAGGGATGAAAGAATGAGAGCAGCGAATGAGAAGAGAGAGAGGGAAGGCAAAAATTGGGGTGTATGAGAGAGGAGAGAGGCAACTGTTCACATGCGTATTGTGTGTATGCCTGTGTGTGTGTGTGTATGCCCGTGTGTGTGTGTGTGTGTGTGTGTGTGTGTGTGTCTGTGTCTGTGTTTATCTACCATCTTTGACCCAGATCAGCTAACATAGATCCATGGGTCTTTGAAGGTGGTGGTGGGGGGACAACTAAGGATGCGTTTGAAGTTGTTCAATTAATGCACACTACACACATGAAGTACCATCTGTGTACACAGACACACGCACACACACACACACACACACACACACACACACACACACACATACAGAAACAACGGCCCATCCCCTAACAGCCTGTCCTCATTAGACAATCCCTTTCTCTCTCTCTCTCTCTCTCTCTCTCTCTCTCTCTCTCTCTCCCTCTCTCTCTCTCTCTCTCTCTCTCTCCCTCTCTCTCTCTCTCTGGAGTACCTTCTTTATAAATAGCCTTTGCCCTGCCACCCTCCCCACAGGGCATATAGAGACCTGTCAAGGTGGGACCCCTGGCTCACAAGGATAACACCAAAATCAAGCACACACAAATACACACAAATACACACACACACACACACACACACTCGGCTTTGAGGGAACCATGAGGGAATGGGACGGCATGTTACACTAAAAGGAAATATGCCCAGTGTGCCCCAAGCCTTGCCAGAGGTGGTGTGTGTGAGAGAGAGAGAGTGTTTGTGCATGCATGAATGCATACATGCATGTGTGCATATTAGATATGGCTCCACTCAGCTTTGATGAATACTCACCCATTCACTGATATGTTTAAAAGGTCACAGTTTACAAACGATAAGAATCACCTTTGCTCCTTGAAACGTTATTTCTTAACAAGGACAACTTTCTCAATTTGACCCAGACTTTTGTTTCCACAAGGAATTCTAGCTTCCTGTTTTTTTTAAATGATCACATTGATTTTGCTCGTTCTTAACTGTATTATTAGACTGTATTAGTGCATTGGCACCCAATGACATTTTATACATTAGATAATGGTTAAGACATGCAGTTAAACCTAGTTTATATGTGCGCTGCTATATACTCAAGACAAGTGATTATTTAAGTGCTGATGCAGTTATCAACTGCTGAGATAACAGTTCTTTTAGATACACCTGTGATTTAGATGCAATTAATTCTATCTTGACTCTTTGAATGCTAATTTTTTACTGACATGGTGTCAGAAAGGTGTTGATTCAACTCTGTTGATGGGCCGTGTATATAGGTATACACATGTGTGTGTGTGTATATATATATATATATATATATATATATATATATAGGCCTTTTTCACATTGTACAGTTTGACTTGTCATAGCAGGAAAAGTACAGGTGGAACTAATAACATTAATGATGTACCTGTTTCATTTAGGTGAACCAGTGGGCCTTGTCAATGAGACAGCATGCACATTACCAGCGTTCTGACACTGGAAGAGCTAAATGGAACACAGCCAGGATTAATGTTATTAGTCACACCTGTGTTTGACACACCAAAATATCCACCTTGAGAATCAGGCTATTGGATTGCAATATATTGAAAGATACAGTATTCTTTATATTTTTTCCACCCACATTCCCATACATGTCATATCAAGCAAACTTCTGATGGGCAGCTGCATCCAATGAACAGCATTACAACTAGGACTGTTATTTTCGTTATTTCTACAGGGTTTTTTCAATTGGCTAACCATTTCATCTATAATGTCAAAAATTACAACAATGTCCATTATTATGTTTGTTAGCCAAACCCAAAGTGTTTCCCAAACATGTTTGTCTCAGGTATTGGAAACCAACTGATATATGGAATGCAGCCATCATTAATGTCATTAATTACACCTGTGCTGCCATGAAAAAGGTCTATAAGGCAGAAGCTGTGCACTGGAACTGACGCATTACACATTATCTGTAATGCGCATTAGGTGTTTTCATGTTTAGGAATCAAGCATTAGCCTGGAAGCATCGCAGGCTGCTGATGCATTTTCCGGGTTTTACGCTGTCTGATTAACACACAGAACAACCTCACTAATAACACATATTTTCACTGGTAAAAGGGTGACCACAAACAGTGATATTTTACACATTGATCTTTAATATGGTCATTGATTTATTTTTGGAAATCCAGCTGTTGAGCACTAGTTGTGTGCTTTGCCCTTGTTCAGTGGGTCCATCTGTACTGACCCTGCTTTGACCCTCACCTCAGGATCCTAGAAAATCAGCAAGGAGATTAAGCCCAACTGAGCTACCATACCAGCCTCCATGTATGCATTGTATGTATTTGTATTTGCTGCTAACACTGATGCTGTATTCTATTATCAGATTACATTAAGTCCAAGTTTTGCATACCCAAGATTCCCTGCTGTTAACTCATGGTTTGCCCTTTAAAGCCAGTGAATAGTGGTACAAGGAGGCTCATAGCACGATGTCCCTTCTCTGTGTTACTAATGATAAATTAGGATCCATGTGGCCCTATTGTAGATACAGTTATAGGCATGAGTTAGCAGTAACAGAATGTACACTATGTTTCTATGAAATATTCTGTTCTACTGTAGCCTGCCTTACTATGTCTGGTGAAGACTACTTTGTAGTTATTAAACTAACTTCTAAGTAAGAGTCACATTCTCACATTTTGGCTCTGAAGCCTGTTTGTCTTTCACACACACAGACACACACACAGACGGGTTTGCATGATAAGTGAATCAAAAAGGGTGTGAGAAGTCCATTGGTTAAGTCAGAGGATGCTCTCCTGCCACTCAACAGCGTGAAGCACTACTTCCCTTGTCCTTCTCTTTTCTCTCTCTCTCCCTCTGTCGCTTTCTCTCTCCCTCTGTGCCTCTCTTTCTCTCTCTCGCTCCAGCTACTTCACCTCCTCCGTGGCCTTGTCACATTCTCTCCTTCGCTCTCTCCCTCACCTCGCCCCCACACTCTCTGCCTCTCTGTCCGTTCCTCTCGGTATGCTTTGTCCTTTGGCTCCATCTCTGTGTGCTTCACTAAAATCCATAATGTGGGGAACTACCGGGCACAGTCCATCCGCCAGAAGTGACGTCTCTTTGACTGATGCCCCCATCCCTCTCCAGCTTCATGCACACTAAATCATTCTCGCCTGACTGCTGAATTGCTGTGTTGTTTTGATGCATGTTTGTTACAGAAGGTGCATTTATATACAGTGTGTGTGTGTGTGTGTGTTTGTGTTTGTGTGTGTGTGAGTGTGTGTCTGTGTGTGTGTGTGTTTGATGGATGATGCATGAGGATATAGGCCGCTTAGTTAGTTCCAGTGTTGAGGCAGCTGAGCTCCGGTGGCCCAGCTGCATTACAACACACATGCAAACAGAAATATAGATGTAAAAACACTCATGCACATGTGAAGGGGAGCTTCTAATTTGGGGGTAAAGGCACATAACTAATGGACGGATTGGGGGGTCAGTGTTAATTTGGCTGCATTCAGTTCTTTCAGGGGATCCAGATTTCCTCGCACCACCCCTGCACAACTGCATCCATGTAGTTACCCCCCACACACACGCGCACGCACACACACACACACACGCACGCACGCACGCACGGCCATACTGGAGGCATATGCACATGCAGTGTCGAAGTCCTACGTGCAGAAACTGCAAGAGCCCCCACGCCCCCAGCCCACCCCACCCCCCTTCCGAGCACGACGCACGCACGGAATACCGGGGCATGCCCGAGCGACGCATCCAACTGTCAGCTCCGCTTCTTCCGGCAGAGAGACCTTGAGAGTTTATTAAGGGGAGCCAGTGGGAGAGACAGCCAGCCAGGCATCGTCGCATGTGGCCGCTGCCACGCCAGCCTCGTTGTGACCCGAAAAGCACGACAATCTGTGCAAGCTCCGCGGATCGCAACCCGAGCGGAGCCCCTCCTCGCCTTCCCTACAGCCGCCCACGCGTAAAGCAGAAACAGACACTCTCACAAACACATTAAATATTCCATAATCCAGTTGATGTAATTACACCATTAGGGCGGTATGCATAACCGTCGTTCGGGCAATAGGCTCGGGCACGCAGCGCAGCATCCCTGAACTCAATTCTGTATCTGGTTTGACACCCGGGGAGAGAAGAGGGGGAAGCCAGGGAGACCTTCACGGAGACGTGGAGGAACGATACGCACGGGAGAAAGCACAGCTCGCCCGCTGGCACTCAGGCCTCACTGAGAAAAACGTCGACTTAAAACGACTCGTAAATCCATCATGTGCACATTTAAACGTCACGCCAGCACACATCGGGCTGCCTCCATGTCACAGGCCGGTGTCGTCCAAACCCAAAGCTCCCAGGTGCGGAGGTGCGCACTCGGCCTGGCGAAGTTGACAGCCTACCTGCCATTTAAACCGTTCGATTACCTGACTTTGGCTCAGATTTTGGAATTTACCAAAGAAGTAGGCCAGCCTAAAGGGGGTGGGGGGTGGGGGGGGGGGGAGAGCCGGCACATCCAACACATCCAACACCGGGGCGACGTGCAGCCACAGACAGGTCTACAGTATATGAGCGCTAAGACAAGAAAGCTCAAAGATCCTTGAGTCTCCGGGTGACCAGTCCCCCATAGCATCCTACCCTCCCTCTCTCCCCCTCGCTCTCTCTCCGTACATCGCCGCTAACATGCAACATCATCCCGTGACACCGTCCGCATCCCAAGCACAACCACAACACCAACGATCGCGGGGTTACGCGTAACGTTTATTTACCTTTATGTCTGCCTTTCGCTGTCATCGTCACACTGCTTGATGTTTCATTGGAACAAGATGCTCATCTCCCTCTCTCCCTCCCTGCTTTTTCCTCTCTCTATCGCTCTCTCGGCTGGGTCTCTGTAGGGTATTATTCAGTAACACGAAACCACCGCTAGGAGTGGAGCGCGTAAATGGAGCTCATGCAGCACAGGGTGTCGCACAAAAGCTTTGGCTATACATAGAGGAGGAGACATCCCCCCCCCCCCTCCTCCCCCCTGTTAGAAAATGGGGTAATGCCTCGGTGAGGGGGTGAATTCTAATAGAATAACGAGGGAAGACCCCGATTATGGCGTACCGTACTGGATACCCCCCCACCCCCTACCCCCCACCCACCTACCTACCTACCTACCTACCTCCATCACCACCTCCCTCCCCCTAAAAGGTTCAGAGGCACATGCATGGTGACTCGCCAGCCAAATAGGCTTCTTTTTTTATTATGAGGTGGTGGAACGATGATAAAATCGGGATGGACTCAAAACAAAGAGCGTGCGGATGAGAGACACCGGCGCAACGACAGGGATGCAAACAGGGAAAACAAAACAAAAAAAAACAAAAAACAAAGATGATTTACAGCAGAATCACTGGCACAGGTAGCTCTCACTGGCCGTGCAGGATGTGGCATGCCTACATTTGATCACCCGGTCGGCGGGACTTGCGTTGCAGTCGGACATCCTGGAGCCGGGACGGGAACGGAGCCGAGGGAGGGAGGGGGGGGGGGACGGGGAAGGGGGGCGGGGGCGGGTTGGGGGACGGGGAGGGCCCTCTCCTCTGTCAAGGGTCGAGGCTGTGGTGTCGGGTCCTCCGGCCGGCGTGGAGAAGGCGCGCGGTTGCTGGGTGGCTCTCCCGCTGCAGCGGTGGCATCACTCGGTGGAGTCTCCGTGCTCTCTCGGACGGGGGAAGCCTGCTGCTGCGCCTGCGGTGACTTTGGGGGAGGATAGGCGGATACCCAGCCGCTGCTGTGGCATGCTCGGATCCCAGATTTGTTTTTTTGTTTTTTTTTAGAGGTGTGTGTGTGTGTGTGTGTGTGTGTGTGTGTGTGCGGGGGGCTGGTGTAGCGGTGGTGGATGATGGAGTGGGGGGGGGTTTGGGGGTAAACTCTGGAGGTAAGAGGGTCGAAGAGACGCCTTGGAGAGATAAGAGACGCGCAGACTCTGTCTCTCCAGGACGCCTCTGCAGGCGGTGCCGTGCAGCTGGCAACACCCCGGAATGGCGAAAGGAGGAACTCCCACGCACGATCACGCGCACGCCGGGACGCACACACACGTGTACGCACACTGACGCACACCCAGGCTCATACTGCCATCCTGTGGAGGCATTGATTACAGGGCTTCCCCTCCTGACAACAGCTCTGTGGAGTGTGTGTTTGCGCGTGGGTGCATGCACGTGCGCGTGTAACTGTACAGTGGGCTATTTGACAGCAGATCACGTGGACCTATAGGATAGTGTTTTCTTCTATTAGAAAGTGGAATAAACCAAAGGCTCAGGGCAATGTAGGACGTGATCAAATGTCTTTTGGGTCTTTTGGACATAATATTGATCTGTGTGACAGGAGGGCCTCCAAACAAACAATATTATTAACATATAAGTAAAACAAATTAAAAAAAAAACACAAATAAAACATACACGACCATCATATCACTCTCATATATACCAAGCAAGGCTGTAATGCTCAGTACACCAGAAGGCTTGAAACTGTTGGTCAGATGTGTATTGAGGCAAAACATGTGAAGTCTGTCCAGAAGGTGGCCCCAGAAGGAATGACCATGTTGTCACCTCTGAGGGTCTCTGTACAGTGGCCAGTTATTATGTCTATAACTTGAAAGATGAAAAATGTACATGTAAATATTCTTCATATAGAGGCTTGAATGCTTACACCATAACATGCTCATTTTATTGTTATATGTTTCATTTTATTTTTACGTATCTTGTTGTAATTGACCTCTGAGACGGTCAAGGTGTCACCAAATCCCAGCAACGTTACAAACCTCGATGACCATTGTCCTATTTTTACAGCAGATATCTTGACACGTCACAGCAGGAAAAGCACAGGTGTAATTTATAACATGAAGTAAGACTACATTCCATTTACATGTGTCAGTGCCCAGGTGTGGTGAATTTCGGATCACTGGCGTGACTTACCGATACACCTCCATGGAACAGAACGGAACAGTCAGAGACATTACACATTTCTTGCATATCTAAGATAGTAACAAAAAGATTTGTTACATAACATTAGGTTGTAACTCTGAACTAAAGGGTGGTTACAATTTAAAAACATTTATTCACTTTCTCAAAAAATGTTTAAAAAAAAAACAAATGTTAAGTTTTAAGTTTCCATATTCAAGTCTCAAGACAATTAGGGACAACAAGGAGTCTGCTGAAGCTGCCAAGTCCACCTGTTAACTATCTAACAGTTCACATTGCTGTTGTATATGTCTTTTTTGTTGTATATATTGTATTTTATGATAGATCATCATTATTAATGGATATTAAGGAAGATGTAAAGATTTCAGGCCAGTCCCAGTCTTTAAAAATCTAAAAATGTTATATAAGATGTTTATTTAATTGGTAAACAGTGCTAAGACTTTCTGCTTGACATCTTTGACTTCATTTGCTTCATCTGACGACTGTCCACACATTTCATTAGAGCCATTATGAAGGATGAAAACATTCTTAGGGCCTTAAATCTTACACTGATTTCTTTGCTGTTGAACAGAGGTAAGGCACATATGTAGCCTATTAGTATACAATAGTCCTATTGTAGTATAATAGGTCTACTGCAAAACAACCAGTGAGTCTCTGCAGCCAACAGTGCTCCATAGAATTGATGAAAAATGATAGATGTCAGTTGTCTAGAGATTAATACTGATATTTACTGTATTAGGGATGGTTTACTTATCTTTTTACTACAAGTGGTCCAATCAGTGGCTTGAAAATATAGGGACTCACTTATTTTTTATTATTATGTTGCATTATAAATTAAAATGTGTTCTTAAATAAATTCAGAACTGTACTTGCACAGTTTATTGGAAAATCCCAAGTGTATTTGACAAATGTGCACCGATGGTGTAATGGAAACTTCAGCTCACATTCAAGGGAGAATTAAGAAAAGTCTATTTCAACGTATTAAAAACATACAAATACATGCAACCTGTGGTTAGTGTAGGTCTTAGCTTAACACATGGAATCATTACACTTACACACTCAAAACAGCCTTCAAATGTGCCCTGTTCCCACGATCTCAGGCTCACAGTCTTTCCATTCAATATTTATGCATTCAGTATTTATTATTTGGCACTATTTGTATTTGTGTTCAATTTACAGAAACACTGGACTTGTATATAGACACTGTATGTTGTTGGTCATTGTGTATTTTTTTAATTATATTTATGTATAGGTCTACACTCATTTTGAACCTATTTGTATGTACATAATAATTCTATGTGTATTTCTACCTATTTTTGTTCAGCTTTTTTGTCCTTGTTTTAGCTGTTTGTTTTTTCCTATCTTCATTTAATTGTTCTTTGAGCTGTGTGTAAGTACACGGGGAGCCTCTTAAAGCCGGAGTCAGGTTCCTTGAATGTGTACATACACTTGGCCAAGAAAGCTGATTCTGATTCTTTGTAGTCATATCACTCCGCGCTGAGCAGACCCCGAGTGTAGTTCATCTGAATGACACTACCCCCTAAAATGTGTATGATATCGATAAATACAGCCGACGGATCGGAAAATGTGTAAGCAGGTTCATTTCACGGTCCGTAGATGTGAAAATGACACTGTAACTGTTGAAGTAAACCCTTTTAGCTCAGGTTCCCAGGAGTTTGCCTCATGCAAAATACGTGCTGGGTAGACATTTTGGCTCCGTCCGCACCATGTGAACACAGCCTCGCCACCTCATGCTCGGAGCCACAATGATGCCAGTTGCAGCATTACGTCGGCAGCGTGCACTGAGAGCCCTTTACGTGCGCATGTCGGCGGAAGGCTTTCTAGCGGTAGCGCAGTGAGATGCGTCCCAACAATAAGACTTCCCGTTTTGGCGGATGACCTTCAGAATAAAAGGGGGATGTTCATGGGATGGTGAGGTGATGATTTATTCTTTTATGGTTTTAAAGTGATAACTTAAGTAATTTTGTATTTTCACCATACACGCTAAATTAATTACACATGATTTGTTGGATTTCAGAAAAAATATGTAATACACATAATATGTAGAGATGAAACAATTAGTTGATTAAGTCTAGAAAAAAGAATCAGCAAACCTAATTTAAACTATTTAGATAATTGATTAATTAAAGTTATTTTTCAAGCAAGTGCCAGACATTCTCTGGTCCAACAACTTGTCAGGTTTTGAGGATGTGCTGCTTTTCTCCGCTTTATATCATTGCAAACTCATTATGTGTGGACTTTTGGTCTGGTAAAACCATTCATTTTAAGATGTCACTTCACAAAATGTTGTGTCTGACATTTTATGGAACAAACCAAATCGAAACAGATTGATTAATTTTTTTTTTTTATGTTTACTTGCAGCCCAATAATATGTGTTCTTCTGAGTGAAGACTGCACATAATATCAGTCAGAGCAGCCTATAAAGACTGTACATTTGTACATACAGTAGGCTACAGTCAGAGGAATTGTACAGTTTGTCTGATTTTGAGGGCCTGCATTTTTTTTTTTTTTTTTTTTTGCCTTAAACAGGTGCACGTCAACCTAGAGAGCGAGGATAACATACAGTCAGGCAGGATCATTCTTGCGTATAAGCTGTGAGGTTTTGTGTGAAATGAGTATTTTTTCCGTGAGTTCAGGGTCTCGATGAGTCTTTTACGCTGAAGAGTTGGGGGCGGAAGTGTTGTCGTGGTTGCTGCTGGCGGATCACAGGCCGCAGTGATTTGGTAGCTGCTGCAGTAGGAGGAAGGACCGCGGTTCTACCCCTTCTATCTTTCAGTTTCGCGTCGAAATTTTTATCGGTTGTACCTTCTGGTAGCGATCAGTAAATTGAGTGTACAGTAACGCTGTTCTATGATCACTAAGTCGTAGTATTACCAACGGACAGTGACATCCATCGCCATTTTAATTGCACGTTTTCCCTGACAGAATTGCTAGCACAACAATGGCTCTGAAAAGAATTCACAAGGTAAGGAAGTGAACGGCGAGGCCCGGGATTTCGCAGTTTCGCTGGGGATTCAGTTCCGCGGCTGCCCCGTCTGACGTTTGTTGTCGAGTTTATTAGACGGAGAATAATTTAAAAATACCGACTTAATAACCGGGGCTCGGTTTCAACTGCCAGCTAACGGTCTGTGTGTGAATAGCGAGTGACGACAGTGAGAGCAGCACTGCGCCGCCTGCCTGTTCACCGGAGCCGCTCCACACGGGCCAGCCGAGCCCTTACACCTACTAATGTAGTTAACCGGCGGCGGTTCCGGGTTAGATCACATCGGCGCTATTCGTTTATAATAGTTTCACTTTTCGACACTGGATGTGTCGGGGCGCCCCGGCTATCCGTGCCGGCGGCCGGTTAACGACATTAGCGCTGTGTTAGCTGTCTTGGGCTAACGTTATCTGCCCCGGTGGCTGGCTGGCTAACTCGGGCGAGCTAAAGGGCTCCGGTGATCCGGACAGTTCACCCCGGCAGCGCCGTGTCTCCACGGCGAAGACCCCGCCGAGTCCAGTCGCAGGTGTTGAAAGCGACCGGGCACGTCCTCGGTGGTCCCCCCTGTGCGGTGGTCGGGGCAGCTAACGTTATTGCATATCGCAGTTGCTCCAGCTTGCCTAGCGTTACCTCGCTCCTGGATTTGACAGATAAATCGCCGAGCGGCGACGTTGGCTCGTTTCTACGGGACTCTCGGGCTCACTTTACCGAACCGTTCGCCGTTTCCGTGCGCCGTGTGTGGTTAACTGTTGGATTTTTGCGAATATGTGTCCGTGTGAGCAGAGAGGCCTGCAGCAGCAGCGCAGCGATGGGGATGGATGTAACGTACACTAGCGCGTATGTGGTCCCTGTTTTTTCATCACATTGTCTTCGCAGCGAGCAACCCGTGGGCATTTTTTTCCGGCCGCCGTGATTAAAAAAATAAATAAAAAAACAGGCGTGTTACTGTTTGTATTTGACACCGTGGCTGTTCGCGCTCGGCCTGAAACGAGCAGCGTCCGCGGGGGAAGCGCCGGTGATGGCGATAGCCGCGGGTCTCCGTGGTGAGAGCAGGCCCCACGCGTTGTTCGCCTCTGATGCCATGTTGCTGACAGCAGGCGAGCGGCGGGTCGCCGTTACACCGGGTGTTTTAACGGAGTCAGCCGGACGTCGTGTCCGGTCTCGGCGGCGTTAGATTCCCCCCCCCCGGCAGCCTCAGCCCCTTGCGGCGCCGAGGCTGCCGGTCGGCCAGCGGGATGTTTCTGTCACCGGGCTTTCCGGGGCTGCTGTCGCCTAGCATTTGTGCTAAGCTAACGCCTGCGCCGCAACGTTGCACTGGGCTACACGCAACTAGCTGACACCCAGTTGGCCAAACCTGGCTCGGCTGTAGTGAGACCTGTGTTGTCGTACGGCCGCGGTCTCAGGCTGGCTGTCACATGTGCTACCTGCTGTACCTGGAGGGAGGGTGGGGTGGGGGGGGGGGAGGCTGTTACGTCGTTGCGGTCTCTCCAGTAATCAGAGTTGACGGTGCTCCTGTGGTGGTGTTGTGTCGGTAGGAAAGGCTTTTTGAAGTTGTTACTGTTGCAGCGAGACTTTGTTGCAATTGCAGTGGCACCAGCCTTCCGATCCGTTTACAAACCGTGATCTCGTCGTTAAAAAACATACAAAAAAAAAAAAAAACAGATTATTAGTTGGTATTAGTATATCAGATTATGAAAGGTGTTTTCCAGGAATTGTTGGCATTCCCAGTTAAGAGATTACGTTGTTCTTTTGTTACGTAGGTTATTGTTTGTGGAAATAGTGCGCCATACTGCAGGAGCTGATCAACTGACTTGTCATTTGTTTGTCTCAGGAGTTGAACGACTTGGCACGGGACCCGCCAGCCCAGTGTTCTGCAGGACCAGTAGGAGATGACAGTAAGTTCACCACCTAAACAGACGCTGTCCTGGTAGCTGGGTGTGTGACTGGGGCTGAAAGTTGAACAACATATTCATATTCACAAAACATATTCCTGGTTTACCATTTCCTTATTTTGGCCAGATCATTTAACAAACAACTTGCAGAAACACACATGTATTAGCAAGAGCACTCTTAAATTACACTAAAAGGAATGTCTTTTATTTTAATTTATTAGGGACTATGTAGATTTAGCCTCACACCCTAAACTAGTTTCCAGATCTGCTCTCTCAGGTTACGATTTATGATAATTTTGTTTAGTTTGGATGTGGAAAATTCTACACAATATTTTGATTACCACAGACTGCAACTCAAATCCACAAAATGTTTTCAAACCTAAGTGTTGTAACTTGGAAAGGAAAATACAAGCTTCAGTGAAAGGACAGGCTTTTGATGTGTAGAGTGTATTTAACTAAATTAAGGAAATACCACAGTTTTTTTTTTTTTGAGCAAGCAGATCCAGGAAATACCTGCGCTGCCTCTTGTGAAAATACTGGTTCATTATAAAAGCATAATATTCCTAACTCTATTGTCACATGTAAATTTCACTTTTGTTTTCAGGTCAGGTATAAGGAGAATTCTCATCTGGCTAGTATTTTATCCTTTTGTAATGTAGGGGTAAATGACTGTGATTTTTATTCATTATCCACCTCCAGATTGTTTATTCCGTAAAGACTGATCCAAAAAAAAACAGAAAATTTTTAATTGTCAATAAAAACAAAAGAATTATGGATTATACAAAACAGAAATTAATAGATTTTTAAAATACAAAAATAAATGTATTATATTCATTGCATCATAACATCATTTTAATACCAACAGGGGTACAATATATGAAAATGTTAACTTTTTGATTGGTCATTGTATTTTGACAGATTATCCTCTGAAAGTATAATCAGCTTGAACCTGGTTACACCATATAGTTCAAATATAGAAACCTGGAAAATTGCTGCATGGTTGTCTGTTTACGATCTACTGTACTTTAGCAGTATAACTGCTGGTTGTGTGCAGACAGTTTGCAGCTCATGAAGTCTGTATTCTGTCTCTTGCTACCAGCAGTTCAAAGCCCTCCCTTTAACACCCAGCCACCTGTGTCTCTGCCTCGATTTTCTGGTTCACTCATTTCTCAACAGCTTTTAAAGTTCATTGTCAATCTCCATGATGTTGTGAACAAGTTGAAGTGGACAGTCAATTCTATATAACAGAATACAGATTGACCTTAAGTGATGGACATTAATATATCAGGTTAAGTGGTATGTTTGCTTACTCAGTCTAAATTTCACACCCTTTTTGTGTGGTGGTTGTTTTTTTGTTAAGTGTTAGAGTTGTGCATTATCAAGATAAAATTGCATTGGTGAATAATTCTACCTGATATTAAATGGGTGACACACCATAAAGGTAACATGCCATAAAGGTATTAGTATCTCATGGTTGCCAGAAATATTGGACAGTAATAGGTTGATTTATGGAGCCAAAATATTGTTTGACAAATGTTTCCCTGAGAAGGCTTACAGCAAATAATATGTAAAGCTAAAGATGATGAGGTGGGCACCAGTCACCCTTTGCATGTGCACAATGTTGGCCAGTTAATGATAGTAAGAGTGTCTGAGTGACTGCACGATGGCACTTTATTCAAATATACGGTATTAGTTTACGATAAAGACACCTGCCATATTCAGTAGAAACGTGTTTACACCTTTTGTGTCATCTGATAAAGATCACTTACTACCGCATTGTGGAATGTAAACAACATCAATATACATATGTTCAGTTTGTAATGTAGGTCATGTGAAGTGTGTGTTGTCTTGTATTTGATCAAGCAACAATGGATTTGGGGATAGTGTTATAATGGTATCATTGCCGTTTGTTAGTTTAGGGTATGTATGTGTGTATGGGGATGTGCACAATAACATAGACACCTGTACAATCTAATGCAATTTAGTACAATAGTCCTATGATGGATACCACCTTTTGTGACTCTTATCATCCCGCCCAAAAAAAAATGGGGGGTTGACGTGGTCGACTGCATTAGATTGAAAGGTGAATCTATATTTTAAAATCCCCAACTTCACTTATCCACCCATCTATTTTACTGTATATAGGGACGACAAAAAAAATCAGTTTTATCAGTATTGTGTCAATCGTGTACATGCCAGCACAATTATCTGTAACAAGCTCCAAGATTTGTGCACAGACAAGGAGCAATTTTTAAATAGCTTATATAATGTTCTCTTTAAATCATTCAAGTAGATATGTGATTTTCCTTTCTTTTACATTTGGGGATATTTTTTTTTTACGACTGTTGTTCTGCTCTGGTGATGCACAACAAACAACCACCAATGAGCTGATGTTTATACTGACAGGTGCAGTACTGTTCTCTGGTGTTTTTTACCGCTCACTGTTCATCGTTCATCTGTAAGTAACCCAAACTTGAACCCTTACGTTGACTATGTCCACTGTTTGAGAGCAAACTGATTGCCAGATCTGTTCTGCCTGACGAATGGGAACTTGCTGCTATTAATGTAATAGCAGTGAAAGTTACACAGATGTGTTACTGCTAACTTAATATAGAGCACAGTGATTAGATGTTGTCAGAATCAAAACTATGCCTTTTAATAATCACAGGCTACTTCTGTTTAATATTGGCTCCATCAGTTCTTTTTGGAATATTTGATAGTCAATTCTTTGCTTTTCAAAAGCAACATAGCATTAAACGCTTATGTTGATGACGTCAAGGACGTGTATTGCGTTAGATATGTGATCACTTCCCTCTTTGTGGTGACACAGCTGGAAGTTGTATATTTTGGAAATTCTGAAACTTTGTTTATACACAAAGAACAGCTTTGCCAAGTGAGAGCTGTGACGTGGTTGTTGTTGCATCTGTTGGGGTATTTAACTCCATTTTAACACATCCAACAGTTCATCTTGTCCTGTGTTGCTAATACACCGAAGAGTTCTTTCATCCGCATAAAAAACGCTGCCATTATACACCACTGGTATTTTTGCAGTTATCCGTCAATGTTTTTACACTTACCATTAGAATTCATATCAAAAAATATTTTCGTATTTGATTATGTGAAATTGATTGGTTGACATATACAGCAATGCTGCGGCTGAGCTGATGATAGTCACTAGTGAAACACCTGGGCTCCACAAGGGACCAGTACTCACATCACTGTCCCCTGTTTGAGGTTTGTGACATGTGCAGGCAGGAACACGTATTCCTGGATCATTGGGGTGTCTCAAGTCCACCTCCACAAACACAGTTCACTGGTTATTGGTTATTTGTGCTTTGTGCAATTTGAGACAGAATATTTAGAAAACTTTTTTATTAATTATTCACAAATCTTTGTGCATGTTAATTTAGCATGTTTTTGATAAATTCTTCAATGAATCCAGATTGATTCAATAGCATTATTTTCTAAACTCTTTCTAAAAAGACCATATTTCTTCATTTACAATCATAATCATCACAATCACTACTCGTAACCGAGTCTGGCATGTTCTATATTGCTGAAACCTGTGAATAGTTATGTTTTAAAAAATTATATTTTTAATTTAGGTATTTCTATTCCAGGAATAACTGACACTTGTGTTCACATTTGATCACACACATTTGAACAGCAGATTGCACCCGAGGGCAACCAGTGTCCTTCATTAGCTTGAGGGGATGCAGCACTTGTTTGTAAGCTATCTCAAACACAGCTTTTCTGTGTTTCAATATAACTACAAACAAATGTCCAACCATATGAGTGCTTCTGGCGTCCTTGCTTGAAATCAGTTTGATAAAATGTGCAGGCATATTTGAACAGCTTTTCTTTATGACATTAATGCCGTTTATGCATAAAAACAATCAAAGCGAGTGTGCATTCTGTAGAGTGTGGGTCCAGGGATTATGTCATTCTAGTGTAAGCATTGATAAGAGCAAGTAATGGTAACGTCAGAGCTAAAAATCATCACAGAAACATAACAATTTAGAACTCGTACAAATTACCATCTTTACTCTTAATTTATTTGTGATATGTATTTCAATGGTATTACAATCAACATACAGTATTTGTGCATCTTTAGCACCCTGGGGGAAATCACGAGCAGCAATGTCGCTCTGTACTTTACGCTTCCTGCCATCCAACATCAAATAAACCACTCTACTACAAACTGTTATGACGTGTTATTGTCATGGTTTACTTTCTTTTTTTCAATGTGACAGGATGCTTGAATCAGACTTGAATCAGGTTTAAATGCTGCCAATTTATTTTTGTTGTTACAATTTTTGTTGTCCAAGCTTTTTTATAATTATACTTCATGTCAACAATTTCCTCTTGAACAGCCCTTTTGATATTATTCATCTAAGGAGCATTTCTGTGAGTCTATTGCCATTATATGACCCTTTACAATTTAAAAAAAAAAAAAAAACTATTTTCAGGAATATTTGTCCAGAGTGGCACTTTACGTTAGAGCCTGTTACTCAACTGTACAAATAAACATGAACACATTCATGTGGCATTATTTATTCTAACACTCCTGAGCCACACATTGTGTTCTTAGTGTTTCATAACCAATTTCTCTGGTTTTTCTTTCAGTGTTTCACTGGCAAGCCACAATAATGGGACCTGTAAGTATTCAGTTGGTCACAGCCTTAATCATACTGCTTTAGTTGTTATTAGGAATGAACATTCACACATATAAAGTAAAGTAGAAGTAACTGAACTTACTGGCCAACTTTAAGTCAGCCTTAGTATTTCATTCTATATTCCATTTTGTATATATTAATTTGTCATCCTTGCACTTCAGTCACTAATGAGATTAATGGGTTCCTCCCTCCGTACATTAGAATGACAGTCCTTACCAGAGCGGGGTTTTCTTCTTGACCATACACTTCCCCACAGACTACCCCTTCAAACCGCCAAAGGTAAGCAAGACACTGACGTACACAGATACAAGGAAGCAACATACAGAAGCAATGTTAACAGTGAGGCACGTAGACTGCCTCTGGCCTGCTAAAACATGCCACAGCTTTACATCCTTCAGTTTCCTGTTGTTCCTCTCACCTGCCCCCCTTTCTCACCACCTCCCCCTACATTTTTTTTTCTCTCTTTTCTCTTTAAAGGTTGCATTTACCACAAGAATCTACCACCCAAATATCAACAGCAACGGCAGCATTTGTCTTGACATTCTGCGATCACAGTGGTCTCCAGCTCTCACCATCTCCAAAGGTAGGCCCGTTTCTTACCGGCCTTCAGGCTTTTAACTGCACATATGGTTGCTGATAAATGGCAGATTCTACTTCCTTTTATAAACAGGATGTTAAGAATGAATTAACAGGGGAAACGTGTTGGTTTCCTCTTTAAATAAAAAATGCTACCCACAAATAATACATTACATTTCTCGTGCAGATGACCTTGTTTTGAACTGAAGTATCTATCTCTGTAAATGTCAGCTTTAGCTCTTTTCATCCAGTGCTGGGTTATTACCGAACATGCTTATAAATGGTGTCCCTCGTGCATAATTTTAAAATCCCAGTTACATGTACTATCAACGGGTCTATAGCCGTGACAGATACTCTACCTAACTTGCATCCGAGGGTCATCCAAAGGAAAAGTTTGAAAATGCCTGTTTTTATTTGTGAATAATAATTGGTTAACTCTTAACCATGGCCCGATCCATTCCAGTCCTCCTGTCCATCTGCTCTCTGCTGTGCGACCCAAACCCGGATGACCCCTTAGTACCCGAGATCGCCCGCATCTACAAGACGGACAGGGAAAAGTAAGTTATTTGCTTCATGCACTGCATCATTTTGGTGTGTACAATCCAAACTGATGAAATGTCAAGTTTCTGCCAGCCAGGTTGGAGCTGTGCTTAGTCCTGTTCTGATCAAAGTCAGCGTCAGAAACTGGCTACTGATGGACAAGCTCAATCTATCTAATGATTATTGATTTTCAAAACTTTGTTACTGGTATAGAGTGTGCAGCAGTCACAAGAGATGTAACAAAAAGAAACTGCTAAATTCATGACGCCTGATTAATTGCCTGACTGATTGATCTGGCTCTCTGTCCAGGAACCAAATTGTCAGTTTGAGCAGTTCCACGGTCTGATTTCCCACAAGGCTGCTCTCAAAAGATCAGTGATGAACTGTTGAGCTTGTTGTTATATTATTAGAGTAATATTTTACATGTTGTAGCTCAAACTGTGGTCTTGAGACTGCTGTGATATAAAAGTGAACTTGGCCGCAGATCAGACAGACTAAGGGGGCTCCGATTGATCAGTAACTGATCGTTATTGGCCGATATTTGCTCAGAACAGCCGATCGGATGAAGTAAAACACGCCAGTCAATTTCTGTCTTTTCATCAAGTGTATAATAACCTGAAACTAAGGGTCGTTGTGTTTTCGTTAGCTTGGAATGAGCCCTTCATACGGAGAGGGTGTCAGGGCTCGAGCTTAAGGTCGTCCTGTTGTCCCAGGCCGTAAAAAATTGCATCGGGAAGGATGAAAATTAATTTTGGGACAAATTGTTACACGTTACAATGAACGGCGATTAAAAAGAATGTGTGGCACATTTTGTGTTGCACACACAAGTTGATATTTGACAAACACACACACACACACACACACACACACACACACACTGCCAGACCTGTGAAATCCTGGCTGTCAGGCGCCTCTCACCGGCGGTATTGATTGTCAGTGATGGACAATGGTGTCCCGTGGTTGGATACTGCGATTTTTAAAAAACTTCAATCAAGAAAATGCACAGCAGAGCCAAACCCCGAACCGCCAGCCTCTGACCTCAGTTAATGCAGGCTAACGGGTCAGCAGCCGAAGTTTTGCATAGTTTATAATGGAGACTGTGTTAAAGTTGTGTCTCTGAGAGCGAGAGAGAGGACTATGTTGCACATGTTGCCTGCCAATAAATAAACAGTTGTCAATTCCTGATACTTTATAATTTTTTTATTTTAATACCTAAGCTGTCTTATTGGAATTGTCAATGTGAGCATCCATGTCATGGCCGGTCAGTTGATCCATACAGTTTGAGCATAAAGGTCGCAGTATATCTGGCTGTGCAGTTTACAGTTTCTAGACATTTTGTTATGTTGACCCTCCAAAATAGGCAGTTGCGTCCATCTGAAGGTAATAATTCTACCTGTTTGTAAAGTGTCAGCCAGCTGCAGGATAGCAGCAAAACCTATGGTGTACCGTAGGAAATTAATTGAGGTGACAGTTTTGCAACTTCCATACAGGCCTTTGTAAAATATACAAATATTTTGGTACAGAGCTAAACAACTAACAACTCCCTTTGTCTGTGTTTCTCTGCTTGTTCACAGGTACAACAAAATAGCTCGGGAATGGACACAAAAGTATGCAATGTAGTGTTGGGTAGAATCATGGCCAACCACCTCTACGACATAAGGCTAGGGGAGCTTCAGACGTAAAGAGAAAACAAACAAAAAACCATTCAAACAAATGAAAAGTTTAAAACAAGATCTTGTTGGTTTCCATTGGAGTGCTTTCTTTGAGCCACGCCTCCCCTTCACCAGAGTACCTGTAAAAACTCCCTCTGCCCCACCTCTCTCTCTTCTTCCCCCCTCTCTCTGTTTGACTACCCCCCCCCCCCCCCCCCCCCCCCACTCCCCTTCCAGCCTCTCAGCTCACCTGCCCACCCCCCAGTGTACATATTGTCTCAACTTGCAATGGTAACACCCATCTCTCCCTACTTCTTTTTCACCTCCTCCCTCCCTTGTGGCCTCTGACCCAATCTCTTGACTTCTGTATTCCGTTACATTTTGTCATCATGCAGGTTGGGCTGTCGCGCCCCCCCAAACTCCCCCTTTTTTCCTCCACGCACCTGCGTGCTCACCCACCTTCCCCAGACGTTAATCACTAAAAGCATTCCTTTGAGCATATGTAAAACGTTGAGGGGACCTTTTTTTCTCTTCTATATTTCCCTAATTTTTTAGGGGGGTGGGGGACAATAAAATGGAGGGATTTTTACACTCTGCACCCTTTTCTTGTTATGTTGTCCTTGTAATTCCCATCTGTAAAGGTGACAATTCAAGAAAGCAGTTTCCGCACGCAAGTCGAAGGGCACTCTGTATTTTGTACAATAAATACGTAAAAGAAATCATTGCAGGCTATGTAAAATGGAAAAAAAACTGCACATGGCCTATTTCGGTCTTCTGTTGTATTCTTTCAAAGGACTTGAATTTATCCCCACACCTCCTGCTCCTGACTCCCCCCAACCCCACCCGACCTTATCCAAGTTGACCCCTTTGTACACACACACATAGACACACATGCACGCACAAATGTAACCCCATGTCACCCCCACCACTACCACCAACTTTTCTTTATTCACAAAGTGAAGGTTCTGGACCAGGTATTTAAGCAATTTATTTTTTCTTAGTTTAACCTCTGTTTTTATCCCCCTGCCCTCCCCCATCCATAACTCTTTAGGTTGCTTCCCCCCCCCCCCTTTTTTTCTTTTTTTGTTTTTTGTTTTGTTTTTTGCTATTGTTAAATTAGAGGCTAACATCTTAAATGGCTATGGGACTGGCTTGGGCTCTGGGTGCGAGGAGAACCCACTCTTCTTGCACAAAACCTCTGTATATTGAATTACCTGAGAGGCTCGTTGAGCTTTGTGTGTTGATTAAACTGTGTAATAAAAACCCATGACTCTTGTGTTGACTCATTCTCGGGCCCTTTTGGAGGACATGCAGAGTTAGGAAAGGGACGTGTGAAGCCGGGTCACATTCATGACCCAGTTTTACAAGAAATTTACAGGATGAACAATACCTGCCACTACCACAGGGTATCACTGTTATTTGATGGTTAAACTGCTACCAATAAATTATTTGTGAACACTGGGGAATATCTGACTAATGAAAATCGTTTTTAATTGCTCAGGATGAATGATTGCAGTGTGAAGGAGAAGTAGTTCCACATGAGTGGAGAAACTAAACTTCAAATATATGGGTTTAAAAGAACGTATTTACAGATATATAAATAAATATATATAAATATATATATAATAAATATATAATAAAATTCACTGCTTTAATCTAGTATTCCTAAAAGCCTTGCATTCACACATTGCACTCAAAATTATTCCAAAATAATCTTTTTTTTAAATCTTTGATGGTGGTCATTTTGCCCTCTGGTGGTGCTTTTAGGTAAAGCATCTTAAGTGCAATACATTTCAGCTTCTGACGGTTCTGCGTTCAGACATAAACAATCCGTTGGTAAAGAGGGACACGGCTGTTTCTGTTGAAGTAACTGTATCAGATGAAACCCAGTAAGGACCCTTTACTCGGTTTAAGAGAAATAACTCTTTGAAGAGGAAATGGGACTCACCAAAGCTCGCAGCCGACAAGATGATTCTCCTCCGGTGGAAACCTTTGGCATGAACCGTCGTGCCCGAGCGTGCAACATGTACATTTTACTAATAAATGAATAAATATCTAACAAGATATCAGAGTAGTTCACAGAGGTTACATATAGCAGTTCAGTTACTCATATCGGCTTAATCTTTAATGAGACATAGAGACACATGCTACGTTTTAACGCTTAACCCTTTTCCTGCCCGCTCTTGCTCAGTTGGTAGGTGCTACCATTCGCTGATGGAGACTACGAAAAGCGGTTGAAAGCTCCGGAGAAGGCCAGTAGGTGGACCATGTAATATGATCATCTTGTCCAGCTACTGGTCCAACAGTCCAGAATTCACTTTCACAATCCAAAAAAAAAAAAAAAAACATCTCGGGAGATAAGATTCAGATTAATCGTGTCGGTTCCGTCCTCAAACGGCACCGAGGCGAACCCGGAAGTGCCCGGGCGGCTCGGGGTTCACTCTCTTGCTGCGGCAGAACGTCGCTCTCCCTCCTCGGAGCTCATTGGCCGCTGCGCGGTGACGCGGCGGCGATAAGAGACTCCCCGGGTGACCTTGCTGCTGAGAGCCGAGCGCCAACAAAACCCCGTCCAGCGACAACATGACCACCCCGAGCCTCTCCGCCATGCCGCAGGTGCCGGTGCCCGCGTTACCCAGCTCGGGATTCCGGTTCTCGAAGGGTAACGTATTGAAGCTCGTAACGTATTGAAGCTCGCTCGCATAATGCGAACATTGAGCGAGTGTTTTCGTTTGTGGCTCAGCGTGAACTTCGCGTTACCGCGTCTGCGACCTCACGTCAGCCAGGCGACAGCTAACGAAACGTCTGGAAGACCGTCTGTAGGAGACGGCAAGGTTATATAGACACTACTAATGATAAATGTAATGTACAGACTTTAAAATGGTGATATAACTTCCTCCTGAAGTTACTTATTCACAGTCATGTAGCTAGCTGACCACATTCACATGTTGTGTTTCCAGTTTTAGACAGTCACTAATAATAATACTACTACTAATAATAATAAAAATATGGCTAATAGCCATGCTTGGAGGGGGTCCCACCATCTACAGTAGGAGTATCTGGATGTATCATGGCCTCTCTGGCTAATCACTTGACTTGCTGATCGGGACTGACAGCATCGCCCCTGTTCCTCTCGTCTTCAGGCTCCACATCATGTGATGCTCAGTGGACCTGGATTATCCTCCCCAGTGACTTGCAAAAACGGGCAGTTTCACAAATCCCATATGAATGAGTGAAAAAAAAAAAACCACTGCAACTTCCTCAAGTTTTGAGTTTTCTGAATCTACTAGACAGGCCCTGTGCATAACAAGTCCCACCTCTGATGAGGCAACATGGTGAAGCTGCTGTTTCTGTGAGAAGTGTGTCACCAGACACTGTGAAACAGTGCAGCCAAATACTGAAAATATTGCTTCCAGGCATTTTTTAGACTTAGTGAGGCCTTAACCAACAGAAACACACTGAAAGCGGCTTAGTTTACATTCAGATGGTTTTTAAATTTGCCGCTGGGTTCCTTAAACCTTTGCAAGTCACTCAGAGTGGCCGGGTCATTATGTACACCTGTGCTATGTGTTGCAATTCAATGCAGATTGCAAAACAATCCTGTGTTTGTGTTTCCCATCATGTTCAATTGTTGTTGCCACTGTGTCAGAGGTGTTGAGTCATCTCTGGTCATTTACACAAAGAAACACTGGCTGTGACTCCTTCACTGAGCGATAGAGAAGCAGGTGCATTATTTTGGTAAAATGACTGTACTTCTGTATCTGTGTGCCTACCCTGACTATGTCTGTCTCTCTCTCTCTCTCTCTCTCTCTCCAGAGCATTTGGTGGTTGCGCTGCCGGTCGCAGTGGTCGCAGCTGCCGGCGGTTTCCTAGTCAGCCATTACCTGAGCGGGCGTAGCTGTAAAAAGGGCCAGGTCAACACATCCATCAGTAAAGACAGTCCCAAAGTGGTCCACAGCTTCGACATGGAGGACATCGGCACCAAGGCCGTGTACTGCCGCTGCTGGAAGTCAAAGAAGGTCAGGCCTCAGCAGCGACCTCGGAGGCATTCATAGTTTTTAGCTTTGTGTTAGAGTGCCTGCCGTTCTAAGCTCGCACATCAACTTTTCATGGGTCCAAAGGTCACTTAGCTCCCCACAATTAAAGGTCCTACTGCTGTCTGCGGGGTCGGACTGACTGAAATCCTTTGCTTTAAACACCCTTTAAGTGTAAAGTTAACACTCTGTGACACTGACGTCTAGCTTTTGTAAGCAGGTAGCTATCTTAGAAATCAGCAGCTATCATTTTGTGTAGAGGTTATGTTTTATAAATGCTAGATCTCATACTGAAAATGGACCCAAGTGGTACAAAGGAGGAGAGAACTCCTTTGCATGAACAAGACTCACAGTTGGCCTCATGAACATAGAATAAAGAATAAGGGAAATCTAAGTTTACCCCTTGTTAAAGTCTGCAAAGTTGAACGTTGTGAAGGTAATGTGGCTAAAATGTCTGCTCCACAGCGGATCAAAATGACCTTATGTACTGCTGTTTCTCTGTGATAGCTTTCTGTGGACCACGGGGGGGGATTAAATCACGATTGGCTAACCGCGTTCACTCCTATCATAAAGTACAAAGGGCTGAAACTTTGATAAGAGGGACTTTTGTCTTGATTGTCTTGTGCTGTCGCCCTGCAGTTCCCTTACTGCGACGGAGCCCACACCAAACACAACGAGGAGACCGGGGACAACGTCGGGCCGCTCATCATCAAAAAGAAGGACGCTTAAGGCAACCAGTCGGAGAGCTCCGGCCTCCCACGTCTTCTCATGCACTCGACACCCTCATCATGATTGCAGCGTCACACTGATGGTTACAGCATTGACGCTTAAACAGTTTAAACCCAACAGTGGATATCCTTCATAGCCCAGAACAGAAAGTCAGAAAGTGCTGAAAATATTGATGAATTTTGATCCATTCCCCAGAGCTCCTACATTCACCGACATCGCTCTGAAATCAGTGGGCATTTGAGGAGAGATAAGGAAGGGGACTTTGACAATCAGCACAGTCAGACGTGGAGGTACTATGACTGCGCAGTTGATTATTTATTTATTTTTGGCTACTTGATTAGGTTGAACATTTTCACCGGACCTGATACAAGTGAAATATTTCACCACGCAGGCGTCCTACCTTCACGTCTGGTGCCACCCGTGTCCCCTTCCTTCCTGACTCCTCCAGGTGTGGAGCAGGTGGTAGGAACATAATGAACTGGCAGCTCTTTGCCTCAGTCAGCCCAGTATTTCATATGAATTCAGCAAAGGCCTTATATTTAAATCTTACAGAGTCTGAACACACACAACCCATATGAATGTTACATGTTATGATTTTTTGTTTATTTTATTTTTTTTTTTTGCACAAAGAGCTGCTTAATCTGAGGAAATAGAAGTTTGTCTTAAAGGAAATAATCTCCAATATTTTAGTGCTGAAACACTATCTGCTGTTTGTTACCAGTTATTGTCTGCTTTCTGAAGAAACTTGTATTTAATCTGTAAAGTGTTCAATGTAAAAACTGCTTAGAAAGGATATATTTTGCTTTTTTCATTAGATTTATTTTCTACTGGCTGCGGTGTGTGTGTGTGTGACTTGATGATTCATGGTTCTGTATATTGTGAATAAAACTTTGTTGAGTGATCTGATTCGCAGGCTTCGTGTATTTATTTTCAGGAGGCTGTTTCTTGCTGCAGGGCCAGGGGCCAAACTCTACATTTGTTTGTGTTCTTAACCACAGGATCAAACGCACTTCACCTCTGTCAGCAGCCAGGCAGGGCTGTGTGTTTATGGATTAACAGTGGACAGGGATAATGAGTAAACAGCCGTGTGTGTGTGTGAGTGTGTGTGTGAGAGAGAGAGAGAGAGAGAGAGAGAGAGAGAGGCCTTGGCTGGAGGTGAGGGGGGGGGGCACCGTGCTGCAGTGTCCACCAGCACCAGTGGCCATTTTAAGATCCGGCAGTATTTGCGGTGGCCGCTAGAAGACGCTGTGTTTGCACGGATAGCCCGGGCCAGACCGTGCACGCGAGCACGGTGGGCCCCTGCTCCCATAGTGACACACGCACGCACGCACACACAAAACGCACACGCGCGCACGAGGTATCTGGCTGCGTGCCAGATGCAACGGAGGACTCTCACAAGAGGTGGACTGGACTCCGCCGTCCCTGCGTGAGGAGTCACCTCCAGCGGACAGCTGAGCGGAGGGACGCGGTGTCTGCTGGAGGACACATGCGGGCGGACAGCCTGCCCGCCGGGGGGCTGGAAGTCTGTTTCTGGGCCCGAGCATGTCTGGTGAGTCGGTGGGAAGCAGTTTTTATTTTGAAATGATCTGCTCAGTTGTTCCATGTGGACAGTAAGTGACACCGGGGCCAGCTTTACAGCACTTCCGGTGTGCGTGAGACCAAGAGTCTAATGAAGAGTACAGAAAAAAATAAAGTTTTTATTTTTATTTTTTTCCCAGGCACCTTATCGCTAACATTTTGTTTATTTTCCTGCTGTTGTAATCTTTTGTTGTGGCACTTTTTTTTCTATTAATGCAATTAAGTAATGTATAACACAAATAAACCTGCCCAGAGACTGCAGATGGAAATTGGCCTTTTGGCAAAATCTGACACATTTACGTCATTATATATATATATATATATATATAAATATATAAAAGGATTAGGCATTTGTTTACACTTAATGTAATTCTCATCACTAAATTGCTATTGTGTACTAATTTGGCACGGGTGATTTTAATGGAAGTTAATAAATGACAGGAATTATGAATGAACTGGCATAGGCCATAAAGATAACTTATTGAGATGAAGTTTATGCATTTCTGTAACACTAGGCCGCTGGAATAAATGATGTCCACTTCCTAATACAGAAAAACCCAAACAGCATTATAACAAAGATTTAATGACGCAATGTGTTCTTCAGCAGGACTGATGATATTTTGATACATTTCCTGACATCTAGCTCTCTAGTGTTGCTGTTAAATATGCCGGGTATCTATAATGTCTGTTGTAAACAGGGGCGATGGTTGATGTTGAGGGACACAGGGTGAAGTGGGTGAGCGGGACTGATGGACTTTAAAAGCTGGGTTTAATTTGCCGTCCCTCAGTCCTCGGGCTGACAGCTGTCCGTGTGTGTCGGCCTGTTTCCTGCGGATGCCGCGGGGTCGCTCTGACCACGGTCTCGGCTGCAGAGTCCACTTCGCATTTTGAGCGACGCCCCCAAATTCCGTGCAGAGTGTTTGCAGACCCTCCGGGACGGAGAGGTGGAGGAGGAATCGGCAGCTCCGCCGTCCACATACACTACAATCACCACGCCATTAGTTCATGACTTCATCACATTTTTTGACAGGAGAGTTTGGACCGTATTTAGAAGGTAAGCGGAGACATTTTACCGGTACTTCCTGTTGAACTGGGCTCTTTTTGTTTTGTCGCCTTTTTCCTGCGCGCAGCGCCGTGTCGCAGCGACCACTCGGACTGTGGTCAGCTCGCCGTGGCGTCGGTCGAGCGCCGTCTTCTTAGGTAACCTTAATGACGGCGAAATGATCGATCCGGCCACCCGATCGACCCTCCAAAGGGTTTACACACTCGCCCTGTAACAACAAATAGGTCCCGTGTTTAATTACCGGAGTAGTTTGTCTACAAATGTGGACATGGGATATAGCCTGGTCTTTTTTTATCCACAGCAACCGCATCGTTGCGCACCTCGCTCCTCGTCGTCGATACCAGACAAAAGACAGCCTGTTTTTTTACGGTCCTCCACATAGTCTCTCGCTGTGGAGCTTAAGCTTTGGCTGGCACACATAACAGCAGTCGTCAAAATGTATTTGAAAAGCGCGCTCCACATTTGACCTGCGCATATGCGCATATCTTTGCATATTGTTGTCGCTCTGTTATTGATTGCATTGATATACCGTGAAATTCTTAAAGGGATACTGCCTCCTGTATGCGGAAATCACTGGCACGGCATGCACTGTCTGATACACGGGTCTGTTCCTCTGTTCAAGCAGTCTTATTTCTTAATCTATATACACAGATGTTATATTTCTATTTAAACACAGATTCTCCACACTCTGATTGTCTGACGGTGTTTAGTGGCTCTGACTGAGAAACATCTTCTGGTCTCCTCTCCTCTGTTTACTGTCTTTCTGTACTCATCTCTCCAACATTTCTATTCTTAACCTTCCTCTCTTCATCCCCTATTCATTTCTAGCTCTCCAGGACTCTGAGGCTGCTGCAGAGAATGGGAATAGGGACACAGGCCAAGGCTTGCCATTTTGGCTGAAGTAACAGCAGGACGGTTGTCAACCCCGCATCGGCTTCAATCCCCTTCTCCCTCACCTCTCCTCACACACACACACACACACGCACACGCACACACGCGCACAAGGACGGACACCCCCACACACAGCCACTGCTATGTCCACCGCCGTAGACATCGCTGGCCCTTCCTCCCCAGATCAGGCCCACAGCAGTGCTAAAATCCCAAATGAGCCACTGAGACCCAGCCTTAAGCGCTCCAATCACCCCTACAGCCTCTCCCATTACATCTCCACCCCCTCCCCGGCCGTGGACGTCAAAGGCCTGATCCAGCCCTCCCCGGCTCAGCAGCGGGCGGCCCAGCCTGCGCACACTAAGCCCCGCCGGGCCCCGTCCTGGCCCGACATGTGGGAGTCACCCAGCGGGCTCCACCTGGCCCACGCCGCAGAGCTGCTGATGCGCGCCGGGCTGCTGGCTCTGACCCCCGCCACCACAGAGCAGGCCGGCCTGGGCGCCCAGAGCAGCCAGCCGGCTAAAAGGGAGGCCGCAGAGGCAAAGGGGGGGAAGGCGGACGGGGAGGGAGGTGGATCCGGGCCCGAGGAGGAGGAAGAGGACTCCTCTGGATGCGGCACTGACTTCCAGCCCTTCCTGGGCGCCTGGTTCCCCTTCAGCCCCGCTCTGTTCCCCCTGGCAGGCTTCCAGATGGGGGGAGGCCACTGGAGGAGCGCGGCCATGGGAGCCGAGGGCATCGAGGGGCTGGTGGCCGAGGGCTACTCCCCAGGCTCTCTGGGCGGGGGCAGCGGAGGGAGAAGGAAGAGGAAGAGGTGCGGGGAGTGCGTACCTTGTCGGCGTCAGACAAACTGCGAACAGTGCAGCAGCTGCCGCAATCGCAAGAGGGGACACCAGATCTGTAAATACAGGAAGTGTGAGGAGCTGAAGAGGAAGCCGGGAGGTCCTGGGTTTGAGAGCAGAGTGTCTGGGTTCGACCTAAGGGGCTCCGACTTTACTTTGGGTCTGGCACAGGAGAGAAGCAATGGCGCCTTGGATGGATAGTAATGTATGTGTTGGCAGCATTTGTCAGAGGATCCTGGTTGGATGATTGTTGTGGAGCTGCAGTTTGAATAAAAACACACAGGACACCATGTTAACGTGCTCGGACCGTGGTTCAAAGATCTCCAGATCTCGTGTTTCGGAGCTGCAGCTCCGTTTAAGAATGTCCACACTCGTTCCCATCCTTTCTTTTGACAATCAGTGAATTGGAGAGGAGAGAAAGAAGGATACCAATGTGTGTCAATATTTAGATGACGACAAAAATGCTGTAAATAGACTGTAAATATCTGGAAAACATTATGTCTTTTTTTACATCCCTTTCCAGTTTGGATGTACTGTGTTTCAACATAAAAAAAGGAGCCAAATGTTTTGTTTCTAATGGGGAGTTTTGTTTCTGTTGTTCTGACGTCACTGCATCAGTAAGAAATGAATGAGTTCAGCCTAGGCTAAATTATTTCATGTGCAACTTGTACTGTATAGCTCTGTTTGCCCTTTTGAAATAAAAGAAATTGGCCATGTGCACTTGTCTACAGGCTGGGTTTATACTACATCTGTGTGTGTGTGTGTGTGTTCATATTTAATTGGGTGTATGTGTTTGTTATCCACCGTGTTTCTGGTTCTACACACGCGCACACGTGTGTCCGTGTGTGTGTGTGTGTGAGGTTGTGTGGATTATGAGTCACCTAATGGTGTGGCTCAGAGCCTTATCGCAACCCCACAGACACACACAAACACACCTACATGCCGCCTTGGCAAGTCCAGTGCATGCACCCGAACACACCTAACCTGACATGCACACACAATCACAAACACTTTCTCTCCTAATCACACACTGACGCAATTTCCCTTTTTATTTACAAGTATAGATCATACACACACACGCTCACACACACACACACACACACTCACACACACACATTATAAACAAAATACACAGCCAGCTGGACTGAGGCTACAGGGTGGGTTTTTGCTTGTTGCCGTAACGATGGCTGATGTGATAAGACCTTCTTCCTCGGCGCCACACTCCAGGGGACCGCAGGGAAGACGTAACCATGGCAACGGCCGGCCCGAGGTGTCACGCTATAATTGGGCCACGGCTGCACTTCCTGTGTGCCTTCAGTCAGGGGGATCGCAGAGGGACTGTGTGTGTGTGTGTGCATGCATCTGCGGGGGTGTGGGGGGTTGTGTGTGTGTGTGTGTGCGTGCGTGTGCGTGGTTTGTCAGGCAGGGAGAGCGAGGGAGAGGGAAAGCGCAGCACGCCAGCCAACGCAGGACACTGCCAACTCATGGAGAAAAGCAGCGAGCTCCAACATCATGCTAGTGCAACGCTCCCACTGAATGAGAAACACACAGTCTTTTAGTTAAAGTCCACAGTCTAGTGTTTCTTCATCTCCCAGACAAAGGGGGAATTTCAAATTCTTGGATCTGCAGCTTTTTTTTCCCTCCTCCCCTCTCTTCGGTGCCTTTCTAGTGATTTGGAGCTTAATCCCCCCCTCCCTGTTCTCGTCACGCATGCACACACACACACATACACACCCACACACACACACACACCGGAAATCTGTGTCACCCGCTGCCCAGCAGGTCCAGTGACTCCCTGAACGCCTGCAGTCTGGCTCCACTGGCCTGCAAGATGGCAGGAGAGAAAGGGAGGAGGAGGGGGGCTGGAGGAGGGATTGAACGGAGGACAGAGAAGAGGAGGAGGGGGGAGGGTTGAGAGAGAGAGAGAGAGTTAGGGAGAGTGGGGGGGGGAGGGGGTGGAAAGCGGATCTAGGGAGGGTGAAAGGGGGGGGACGTGGTGAAGGGCAGAGAGGGAGAAGGGAGGAGGGGGGGGGTGCAAAGGGGGTAATAGAGAGTGGGTGAAACTGGGAGAGATGAAAAGCAGGCCACAGGGGGAGAGAAAAGAGAAAGAGAGAGATATGCAGGGAGGAGGACGGGGAGATGGACAGCAGGGGATGAAGATAACGTGGGCCAGACAAAGAGAGAGAAGGAGAGATGAGTGCGAGATCCGAGAGCGAGCGGAGTGATGGAGGCCGAATGAAACGCGGTGAGACGGAGACGCGGGGAGATGGGGGTTAATGACGGATGCATTGTCCAGATAGCCGGTGTGTGCCGTCACAGACCCCTGTGGAGCTTACATATGTTAGCACCAGCAGCCCTGCCCACTCTGGAGAAAAACTCTCTCTCACACACACTGCAGTGGAACAACCTGCCAGCCCAAGGCAACCTGCACTGGAGCTGGGCGGACCCTCACTCACGAGCCAGACCTTTGAAATTTTGGCCACTGCGTCTGCTTGGAGACACTGTGTCTCATTGTGAATTTTTTTTTCTTTCCCCCATTGGCTGTATCCCCAGTGTTAGAAAATGTGTAACAGCTTTGCAGAAACAGCATCTTTCTGAGATCACTCCTCATTACGCCTCTGTTATCCATTTGTGTTCACTCTCATACACTAGGAAAACATACTACTCCCAAACAGGAATACAATGCTCTCTTACATCCTTGAAAAGCTCAGGCTCATCTGCCCTCGGGTTATATTTTGGTGACACTGGGGTGAAAGGGGACTTGACCTTTGACCCTTTAAGCTGTTAAAGGTGGATTCAGAATAGACCATCTACTTCTGGCTTGGTCTGATGCTATTAAAAAACAAGCACAAAGACCATTAAACAGCATTTAAATTAAGCAAGTAACTCACGTAATTTTAAATTTGATCATTTTAAAAGGACTTTTCTGGGTTCCTATCAGTCTAAACCCAAACATCCATAAAATCCGTTTCAAAAGAAAAATAAGCCCTCAAAACATTCTAACATTTAGATCCTCAGTCAGTTTCACATGGTGTCGGTTTCGGAGGTAATGTGTACACAAAATTCTGTTAATCTTTAGCCTGCTGCTGGTTTCAAAAAAGGCACGCTGGTTCCAGGAAGTTGGGGAAAGCGTGCTGATAAAGTCTGCCTGCAGTGATATTTCATCATGGCTTCTTTTCACACCACCTCATGATGTGGAATTGATTGTTGCTTGCAGTGTTTTAATTTGCACATTTCCTGCCTTTCAATCAGAGCAACCAGAGCTGTGATGTCAGATATACGAGGTCTTTAACTTAGATTCTTATAGTATTGCCTAAATTATTAATGAATGCAATCAATTATAATCAATAATATTGAATTGCAGCAATGAATAACTAACAGCTAGAGAAATGTGATACAATATTAATTTACCTCATATTCTCAGAAAGATCCAAAAAGCAGCAGGAATGGCAGGGTACCCTGATTCATAATGCAGACTGCTGAGAAAAGCTTTTATACGTTAGTTTTACATCTCAGTCTATAACTGTTGTGTTTGAAGTAAACAGGACTGCAGCCATGCTGTGAGGCTGTGCTCAGTGCTAATGTCAGCATGCTAACACGCTCGCAATGACAATGTTTCATCCTGAGGGGAGCATGAATGTCTGAACAAATTGCAATACTAATCTAAACATAGGGCAGCATAGATTAGTATTGCAGTATTTCAGTCTGGACCAAAGTGGTGGACATTGTCATCCATAGAGCGACAATGGTTAAAAATGTCAATTTCTGGCCGAGTTGATACTGGTCTGTGGATACATTCACGTTCTCATAACATTACATCTAATTAGTCCATTAAAGTTGCTACATGTGTTTTTCTTAAGTGTTGGTTTAGTTTCCTGGGTTTAAGGGGGAACTAATTTCACTCATAAAAGTCAGTTCACTAGTCATGAGTTTCAGCCTCTGAAAACATCTTCTGTGTCTCTGGAGGAGTTATGTCAAGCCTGAGAAAACAACCCTGATGGTCATCAAAACAATAGATTTTGAACAGAGAGCCTGCATTACAAACTGAGGCGATGGATTTTGGTAGACACAGCCGCTTACCAGGAGGAACGGTCGAAAAGATGCTAGTTATTGCATTTTTAGGGAAAGTAGGATTCAGTGTACTAAACCCCCTTTACTGTAGGTAGGGTTGTGTTGGTTACGGTTAGGGTTGGTCAAAAGGCCAAAATTAGTGTGCAACCTTTTCAATCATGTGCAATCAGACACAAAACGTGGCGTACTTTCATAATAATCATTAAAATGTATGCATTTGTCAGTGTATACTATTATGACATATTATTGAAATTGTTATTAATATTCATTAAAGTTGAACATTTACTACATTTGAGAAAGAAAACACTGTACACCTGGTAGCCAAATACACAATTCCTGACTTGTTATGCTCACATTAACGATTCATTAAGTTCAATTCAATTAGCTTTATTGGCATGAATCTAACAAAGATAATATTGCCAAAGCGTTGATTTAATGCTGTAAACTGCTGTTATATCCAGAAGTTTTAAACATCTATTTACCAACATTGAGGTTACAAATTAAAAAGCCATTGGCCTTCAGTGCCAAATCTAATGAGGCAATTACTGAGGTGTTATTATACATTAAGTACAGAGCTGTTAACTGACTCATTATGTCTCTTTACAATGACTTCATTCAGAAAATGAGATGTGTTTTATTGGTCGCACACATACAGTATCTTATCCTTGTTAGAATGTTTGAAGTTTACTATCATACAGGCGCTTAGTCACCACATGAAGAGCACAAACTTCAGTGACTCATGTCCTCATTTTCCCTTTCAGCCCGGACAGAAAATAAACAGGAGCACCAGAACACTCTCAACACCTACAGTAGATAGAAACGTTACATTAAGTCAACAACATGCACTTCTTATGGGACAAAGATGACAGGACTCCTACAATGCTTTGCTGGGAAACCCAACACTGTCCTACTATATATAGCGGGGCTTTTCACACTGTGCATGACTGCTCGTGTCAAGTCACATGATTCAAGATATATGGGTGGAGGGACACGCACACACACACACACACACGCATGCTCCTCACACACACACAGGGGCACATACACAGAGGCCGAGGGTGTGGAGGCGGTGAGGGAATGCGAAGAAGTTTATTGAGTTGACTCTGACGTGTTGCTTCCCGTGACCTGACTCCCATTGGCTCTGTCTCCCCAAGCGTCTCGCCCTCTGTCTCAGTCTAAACCACATGCTAATCAGCTTTCTGTGCTCCCCGTTTGATCTCTGATGGGCTGTTTTCTGACGCATCCCATTGAATAGATAATCATTGTGTAAGTGGCCACCATCAACAACTCTCTGTGTCTTCCCCTGTCAGCAACGCCCCATACTGACTGCATGCTATAACCATATGAAGAGACGCCGATGTTAAATGCAAAAAGACAGATCAAATCAGTCTTTTACTTGAATTTATTTGTTCTCTTCCACACCACCAAAAACATATAAACTCAATAGGCAAATACACAATACAAAGAGAAGGTAAATTAAGAAGAGTCAACGTGTCGTTTTAGTTTTAGCAGGGAATTAGTGACCAAGTGAAGGGAATATGTGACACAATAGTTAGGGAGTAACTACAGCTCACACACTCCAAACCTTACAAATGAAGTTAACATCTCTAATGGTAACACAGGTTGTAACTATAAATATCTTTTTCTGCAGTTTCTTGCATCTGATGTCCCTTTGGAGCTACAGCGCTGTAAATCTGTAAATACTGGTCCAGGGACACCTTTTTCTTTCTTTTAGGTCTGTTCTCCAGGACACCAGAATAGAAATGAGACAATAAGGTTAAAGTGCTGACTCAGAGCTGTAGGAGTGTGTGAGGGTGTTCAAATCCTTGGTGGCTCACCAGCACAGGAGCTGTTTTTATACGCAGTCCCTCCAATTCTATGACAATGCAGGTGAGTCATCCGAAACATAGCAGGTTTTGAGGGACAAAAAGTGTCATTTGCATGCCCAGCCAAGTCTGTCACCTGACCATGCCCTGTCAACTGACCTCAGTCCAGCTGATCATGTGTTTCACTAACTGAAGACTATGCTGCAGGCAAGAAGGCCCCAAAGCAACCGAGGGGCGAAGATGCCAACAATGGAAGTGTTTGTTGATGTCGGAGTGTCGTAGACTTCAGACGGTGACTGAACGCAAATCATTTGTAACCAAATATCAAATATGATGTTTGACAACAACCCCATCACAAGGTCCACTTACTTGGTTTCCGCAGCGTTCAGCCGCATGTTGTGGTATCAGTTGTCATGGAGATGGTTTAGTTCTTATCATGTGACCTAAGTATGGCTGTTCGGTCACATGATAGCAGTGGTGAGATGTGGCTGATAGCTCTGGAATAACCAAGTAAGTGAACCTTGTGATAAGAATTTTTTGGCAAACTGCTATTTCCAAGGTCATTAAATTATTATTATTATATAACAGTTAACTAACTAATAACTAACTAATACATTTACTAAAGTTTCTCTTAATTTATCAAAATACTTTTGGTCCACTCAAACTAGGGAACTCTGTATAACAGAGTCTACAGACAGCTGTGTGTGAGACTGAACAGTGCTGTCAGCCTGCTAAAATGCTCACAATGACAATGCTAATGTGCTGATATTTAACAGGTATCATTTTTTACCGTGTTCACCATCTTAGTTTGGGAATGTCATTAGGTATGTGGTCATAAAACAAAGTATTGGACCAGATGGTGGCGCAATGGGAAACGTCAGGGGATCACAGAAGTCAGTAGGATTCATCCTCTGTGAAACATGAACCTCTGTACAAGATTTTGTGGCAAACTATCCAATAGTATTTGACATATTTCAGTTTGGACCAGTATAAATATAACACATAAAAAGAGACACAATTCCTTAGCTCTTGTGAATTTAAAAACTCTCAATTTTAAGATATGAATAAGCTATCAGACCTCAACGACAGCATTAAAACAGTGTCACTGTCCAAATACTGCAGTGTGATTTCCCACAATCTTGGCAAATCTTAGTTGTGACACCGTTATATCGAGTTCACTTCTTAAAATAAAACAGACAGTCCTTATGTAGAAATCAGTCTGTTGGATGGTCCAAGTGTCAGCAGGCACACATGGGGTCACAGTAGCTCAGAGCTGCTTATCCAATAATTGTAAAGGTGGTGGTTCGATTTCCTCCTTACAGCGTGCTGAAGTGTCCCTGATCCATCAGTGCTCATCAGTGAATGTGTATGTTTGTGTGTTTATAGGTGAACATGAGGGATTGTAACTGCCCTGAAGACAAAGATACGAGAGAGATACACTCTGTTTACCATATATTTACCACAAATTCACTCCTTTTATTTTATCCCCAAACCCCGGCACAAGTGTGATTGTTGCAGGTATGCTGGATGAAGATGTTGTCATACGCAGGTGAAAGTCAGTGGTGTTAAAACAGTACAGTCAATATTACATGGACTACATTTAAGACAGTTTAAACCTTTAGAACAGCACATAACCTGAATACGATTTTTTTTTATTCAAATAAATGTTTCAACTCCCAATAACTTCTGCTTATCACATCTAAATAACAAAACTTCATTGACACTCATTGAACAGTGTTTTTTTCACCTGCAGTCAATAGTCTGTGTGTGTCTCTGGACAAATGTCTCTCTGCGCCTGCCTGTCAATCACAGAAACTATGTGAGTGTATTTGAACTCAGCAACATCAAAGCTGCTGCGTTTTATCATTCAGGTTGACTTCGGTTCAAAAGCTTTCAAGTCTTTCTCTCACTCCACCCCCCCAGACGTTTCTCTGTCTGTAGCTCGGCCCTTGAGTCGAGGCCTAACAAAGTGTATCTCAGTTCATAGCTCAGGTTCAAGTAAGGATCCTTTTCTTCACATGCATGTGGCCTCAGACTGGTCCGTCAGTGAGGAACTGAGCCTTTATTTTCTGCACAGGGCTCATTACGCTCAGCGCAGAGGGCCGCAGTGTCGTGTCGTAGCAGGCCAGACACACCTTCAGTCTTAATGGATCAAAGGCGTGCTTCTTTTCTGTAGGTGAGCAGGTTTGGCAGGTATAGGTGGTTTGGTGTAGGCGGGCGGTGTGCTGTGAGGATCATCTGTGAATGCCTTCCTGAGCTGCGCCACGCGACCTCCATGTTCAGACTTTTTCTCTTCACAACACGCAGTATCTGGGGAGGGGAGAAAGGAGCAAAGTGAATTCACAAAATCAGATTTTCTTTATTCAGGATCAGTGTTCTCCAATAATTTACTTTATTCAGTATTTATGTCCTTTCAGTTAACAGCATAATTCATCGAGGGAAATATTGTGCTCCACCTCATTCATTTGACAGCTACAGTGATTAATTACTTTGGAGATAGTAATTTAACAAACATAACATATGATCAGTTCATAAAATATGATGCGAAGTTGAAGATGCAACTATCCGACAGTATATAAAATATAATATAATAATTTATTTTGCTATTAAAATATTTTTTTCCGGCTGGACTGGACTGACTGGTAGTATTACAATGTGGTAGTATTTCTACCTTTACCTAAACCTAATTAGAATCAGTAAATGAGTGTTACACACTTGAACATCCATTACAAAAAACCCTGAATCAGGCTCCTCTCCACCTCTTCCCTCCTCTCTTGTTTTGTCACCTCTGTCTTGTGGGTCGGCCCTCTCTGTGTCTGACAGCTGGGCTCGGTTGCCATGGCTACTAAGATGTGGCCTGTAGAGAGGAGCCCAGTCGCCGCAGTTGTCCGAGCAGCCTCCTGATTCACTGTCACTGTCCTCGGCGGAGTCCTCCTCAGATAACTGGCCCATCGATGAAGCTGGGTCATCCTGTTCGGGACATAATTATATGGTAAGACTCTTGACTCTTATGGTCTTACCTTCCCAACTTGCAAACCCACAAACAAGCTCGTGAACTCACCCTAACGTCTGTGAGGGACAGCTGGATGGCTTCTTTTAAGCCGGGCTGCTGGGCCTCTGTTCCTGGCAGCAAGTCCCCTGTCTGGATGGCAGTCATACTATCACTGCGAACGCTGAAAGACAAAGACGTCCATTTTTAGTCCCACATACAGCCGTCTCACCCTTTGAATCAATCCTCCAGTTAGTCATATGGCAAATAACTTCTATAATCCAATTGGGACGAGGAGACGGCTAGCTCACTGGAACCCTTTGATTTGCTGTTTACGTTATCAAAGTCAATCAGAGTTATGTAATTTGTTGAAGGGACTAAAGGCTCTATTAAAGTGGCAGAAAGCTCTCTTTGTGTTGGTTTTTAAACATGTTGCACTGGATGAGCCGACCACGCTGTCAGTCCATCACTCAAAGACATGAGGCTGTTGTGAAAAATACTTTTATGTCACTATAATAACCAAAACCTAATAGACTACACTACTTACTGTTTGCAAGACATGAGTTTATCAGACTTTGAGTTTGTTTGTTTCGGCCAGTGTAAAATGCAAAATGTAAGAAGAGATTTGCACATTCTGCACATTGTTGCTTCCACCAAATTCTTTTGGGAAAATTGATTAAATTAAACCACATGAACGAGATTTTCTCTGAAAGCCATGTTGCCAACATGTGACCGGTGGACATGGTGGAGGTGATGAATTAATTTACTGTCTAATGTTACTCATATTTTACATTAAATAAAACAAAGTGTTTCCATGTTTCTCAACTTCTACAATAACAAAACAGCCAGCAAAAGGATACTGCTGTTACGCAGTCTGCTTTTATACTTCCTAATCATATTTAGGTCAATAACAAAAACCCAAAATCAATCAATCAAAGATATTATATATATATTTTGTGTGTGTGTGTGTGTGTCTACCTGTTGTTCATGAGGCTCTGGAGGAGTTTGGAGGACCTGAACTCGTCCACCTCTCCAATCACACTGACGCTCACGTCTCCGTCACGACCGAGCAGCCAGCTCACATGCTTATTGTAAGCTGGAAAAAAAAAGAAAAATAGGAAATCAGAATGGGTAAGCCTACCACAGATATATTCTCACATCATCAGTATCAGGTACTGTCTCTCAGCACGATTCTGATAAAAGCAGTCGTCTCATAAACTGTTGTTCTGGCTTTTATCCATAAGGTGGTGCTGTCCTATAAGTATAGAGCTATAGACCTCACACAACAGCAATGGACTTGGTCTTATCTCACTGTGAAACTGTTCCCAATTTGTGCTCTCGCTTTTATTCTTTATTCTCTATTTCTGTGTCCTTCAACTGTCTTTTTCTCTGTGTTTTTTTGGAGTTAATTCACTGTGTCCCGGTGCAACACAGTGTTAATAGCAGAATATTGATAAATTGTGTTTAAATCATTACAAAAGGAAACAAAACTAATAAATAACCGTGGCCTCAGTCCTGTCAGGCAGGGCTACGTGAGACTGACCTGGAGCACAACTCCCTCTAAAGTTAGAATTGGAAACAGCCGACATCTTCCTTAGTTTTATTAAACACAGTATTGGCTGAAATGAGGAGCAAATCTCTTTTATTCTCTCTTAAATTCATAATTGATTATTCAAATAGATATATTTCTAATATTTATAATTCATTCTAAAAGAATAAATTCTGTAATAATGCAATGGATTATATGTTTTTGTTATCTAATCTTCACGTCATAATTTCAAACCCAACACACTTTTATTCCATTACATTTACGTCATGGAAAACAAGGTATTTTTAGTTGTTACCTTATCATGACACAGTAGTCAGAAATAAACCCCATAACCCAGTATGTGATAACAGGTGTTTTCCATGACAGCACAATACCTGATGAATGTGAAACACCGGCTATGACATCACTGATTGGGGAATGGCTTGAAAATTCAAATGCCCAGAGAGCTGTTTTCTGACAAATTAAATTCAATGCATATTTACCCTTTAAAAGATACAGTAAGCTCATTGAACAGATACTGTAGGAGTCCATAGAAACAATCAACTCCTACCACTGAACTGACTCCACAGATTCCTAACAAAGGCAGCTCTGTTTGTGTTCATATTTTAGGAAATTGCTTTATCACACAGAACATAGAGGTACATTGATGTCACCTAACCAAAGGCCATCTCTGACATAAGTCATGGTCTGTCTGTGAAACACACCTTTATGCTCACCTCACTGAGTTATAACAGTGATTACATGACTTAGAGGCCATTTCCATTACAGAATGCTGTCTGTCTTTATTACTACCACACCTACAAATTAACTAGAAATGCAGCACATAATGGAAATCTTCATTCCCAGTTTAAATGCGTATTTATGTGACATTTATAGACCTGCATGTACACGTAATGATTGTGTTTCCCAGCCACAGCACAGAGTACAAAGAATGAAAGAAGCCAAACTGGATTGTGTGCTGTGCAACGCAAACATGCAGACAACACACACTCGGCCGCCTCTCAGGTGACATGGCAGAGATTGGGAAAACAAAGACGGTAACTTAATATGTGTTTTAAAGCGTGGCGACGCCCCAAACCACAGGGCTTACTCAATCTTATTTAGCTTTCAGCCCGCAGAGCAATTCAACTGGCGGCGATGGAGGCTGTCACACACACACACACACACACACACACTCACACTCTCATTGTGCAGCAGAACCAGAGGAGGTGATAGTGTCTCAGAGAAAGAGATAAATGGATGTAGGGTTGCTGAAATGAGTAAGACAGACAGGTAGAGCAGAGGGACACACAGACTACCGACAGAGCATTGAAAAGATTAGTTTGGGTGTAATTCAAACACATTAATCAGACTGGTAACCTGAGAGGGTGTTGCAACACAGCTTGTGTATCATGTGCACACAGAATTTAGAAGATTTGGGGTCAACATTAGTAAGTTGTAATAGAGCTTGAATGTACAATTTTACAAAATCTGACATATGTTTAACAAGCTGTAATAGTTTTGCAGCTCCCAAAAATGGTTGCAAGTGATAGACTACATGAGATTAAGTGAAAGTAATGGTAGTTACAGTAATTAATTATAGTTAACAGAGAAAATACTTTATAAAAATGTGTGTTGTAATTGTATGAGAACTTAACAGTGCCAGGAATTTAGAAATAACAGGGCCATAAATCCAAATCCCCCCAGGCACATCCCACCGCCAGAAGAAATCTTTGACTAGCAACCAAAACCTGAGGGAATTTTTGATTTCAAATAAAAACAATTATATTTCCTGCAAATGTTATCCCCCTTGATGCTGTTTCAAAGTCTCCACACTACCAGGATGTCATTTTCAGGGGGAGAAAAACTAAATTTGCAGTTTAAAAACAATCGAGTTTAAAGATCAGAATCAGAATTCCAAACCCACTAAAACCCCCACATTTCCAGACACAATACTGAGGACATGATATTGGTGTACTGGTAGCTGCAGCAGTTCAACATTTTGGGAAATAAGCTTATTTGCATTCTTGCTGAGCGTTATATGAGAGGATTGATACCACTCTCATATCTGTACATGTAGTTACAGCCAGCAGCTGGTTAGCTTAGCTTAGCATAAAGACTGGAAACGGGGGGAAACAGCTAGCCTGGCTCTGGGCCAGAGACTGCAGGAAGTCACTGTGTTGCACCACAGAAATAGTCGGGCAAATAAATCCCCGTAGAACTGCACCGTATCGTTTTAACACTGTTTTAACACGTCTGTTTTTGTATGGATTAAATGAACAAGATAAAAGTATTAATTATTTAGCTCTTGAGATGCTGCTAGCTGGATATTATTACCCTCGCACAGAACTAAGCTGCCTATTATTTAGTTTGTGGTGAACCTAAGATGCAGGGTGAAGCCTTATTTTTAATGGACAGATTAAATTGCGGCAAGAAAGCAAAGAAGCACATTTCTTTTCCCAACTATTGCTTTAAAGGTGGGAGATTTTATGTATTATCTTCAATATTTGCATGTTGAAAACTGTCTGATTCAAGGTACAGATAATTGTAAATGCACTGCAGTCTGTCATCTTTGTAAAGGAATGAGACCATGTTAGAGAAGCTCGCAGCTTTTGCTGTTGCTACTTTGGTCTGTGTTTTCCTGTTTTGCTTTACTTATACTCATACTCATACTGTTGCGTAATGGAATGAGACACGTGTTGTCTATGTACTGGCTTCTCCCACCAGTGTAACCAGCACAAAGCACTCTACCTTTCTTTGGCCTGGTGCTGGTGTTGTCTCTTCCTTCCGTCTCGTCCCTCTCCTCCCGCTCTCTCCAGCGGCGTACCTGCTCCTCTCTCATCTTCAAGAAGAGGATCCTCTTCTGCTCCTCGCTGAGGGCCTCCAGCACCTCGGGGTCCACCCACATGTCCTCAAGGATTTTTGCCAGCATCGTGCCTCTTTCCCCCGGGTGCCGGAGACGGCCGTCAGCCCCTCTGTCTCTCCGTCCAGTGGGTCGTGTTTCAGCGGTGGGCTCCTTTTTCCTCCTCCAGAGTCAGGTTCCCTTTTCTTCGAAGGATGTGGGATCAGGTGCGGTCTAACTGCTGGTGGTCACTGTAGTGTCCTTTGTCAAGTGCTCTTCCCCGGCGCAGTAGGAGTGTGTCAGGCTCTCTGGAGGTGAAGGCACAGTGTCTGGATCAACTGAGCTTTGAAGGTTGCTGTTGTGGTTTTTACAGAAAGAGAGAGAGAGAGAGAGAGAGAGAGAGAGAGAGAGAGAGAGAGAAAGAGAGAGAGAGATTATATCTACTGTATTGTTTTGTTCCCCTTCATTCAAACCTGTTCTGGCTGGCAGAACACAATAGGCCCTAAGCAAATAAGCTGCAATGCCAAATGTAGTGTTGGGGTGTGTGTGTGTGTGTGTGTGTGTGTGTGCAGTGTTTACACTGCATATAGTAGGCAGCGAGAATGCCACTGTGCTTTCAAATACTGGCAGGCAAACAGGAGAGGGTTCAGTGTGTCAACACACACACACACACACACACACCCACACACACACAAACACACAAACACATACAGGGCGTTAATAAGTGCATGCTATCTGGGCCTACCAGACACACAGATACAGAGCAAAAGACAGCTTTTTGAATTAACTCTCTCTCCTCTCTCTCACACAAACACACACAGACACACACACCACTCTGACTGTTTTTAGCACCTTATCAACACGTGTGACACAGACAGACATCAACAGCCTACTTCAGTTAGTTGTAACTCATTCAGGAAGTCCTCAAGTCCCAGAAAACCACCTTCACCTTAACGTGTGTGTACGAAGTAATAAAGCAGTCTCCGCCCTGTACTCACTTTTGAAAGATCTGAAACAGTGAGCCACTGAGCAGGAGCCAATAGGGCGTGTGTCCGGACTGAGGGCGGTCTAATATTACAGTAAACCAGCCGACGCCGACAAAAGTGAAATATCACCTTTTATGTTAGTGTTTCAGGTGTGGCAGGTGTGGAACCATAGAATTATACTAAACCTCACACTAGACCTGTGCTTGAATAAGTCTATGGTTTCAGCCTAAACTGAGCAGTAAAACAATAATTTGCTGATGCAGGACTGAATGCGAAATTGGGAAAATATTTAAAACAATGAATGACTTTGTGCAAAGCTGGAGAGAAAAAAAAACACAATCCTATGCTTGTTTTCATTATAAAGGAAGATATTGATATCTTGGGAAATACACTCCTTTGCTAGATGATTTGTTAGATGAGAAGTTCAACACAGCTCTGTATGATAAATATAGCATAAAGACTGGAAAACAGCTGGCCTGTTTGTGTCTTTATGCTAAACTAAGCTAATCTCCTTCCGGCTGTAACTTCATATTTATTGTACAGTCATTAGATGGGTATCAATATGCTCCTTTAACTCTTGGCAATATGGCAAACAAGTTTATTTCCCAAAAGGTCAAACTATTACTTAAAGAGAGACAAACAACATGGAGCGAGCATGTTGCTTTAAATACATATTATAAGGATACGTGCAATGAATTATGTTGTGGTATTACAAACAGCAGCAGCCCATAAATCGTTGAACCAGGCTCTCGGTTCACCATTTGTAATCTTTTTATTCTAGTTAAACTTTGGCCAAACTCTGAACTTGCTGTAGTTTCAATTCATTCATTTTTTTAATATATAGACCATTTAGTTGGCTTAGTCGTAGAACCAGCATCCATTCATTCATGAACTCTGCACAACACTTGCCAAGTCTCTTTCAATAGTTCTCCCAAGTGAGGTTTTTGTGATCCATGTTTTTGTCCATGTGAGTGTCTATTGTCTGAAGTGCGAAGAGGGTGTGTTTTTATTTATTGTCTCATAATGTGGGAGTTGTTAAGCCCTTTAAGACTCTGTGATTAAGAGCAATACAAGTAACCTGGACCTGACTTGATTTACTACCAAACAGCCCACTCAGTGGAAAATTGCTCAATTGCTTGCCTCTGTGAAACAATCACACCTCTGAGAAGTCTTATACCTGCATAGCCGCTCCTATAATTAACTGTACACATTTCAACTCAGGCAGGGCAGCACTAAGTAAATATTCAAATCAAGACATCATCATGCCAAAGGAATCGCAGACAATAACAACCCACACTGAGACACGCCAGACAACAGAATCACACGAGGACATAATGAGAATATAGCGGATCAACTCCGCTCTGTTATTCAAATATAAAGGCAAAGCATCCAGGTCTGGCTCTGCGCCAACATGCAAATAGGTCCGGGATTTGCTTCTGTCTCCGCTCACATGCAGAGAAAAGAGAGAAAGGCAGGGAGAGGAGAGAAAGGTATGTGCACGGCATACTGAGAGAAAAGTTTGAAAAGTCTCTCAGTCTGCGAAAACACTGGCCATTTCACAGCGACAGAGGAGAGTGTGAGAGATAAATGAACTCAGACGGGCCGTCGAATGGCAATCCCAACAAAGACAGGCAGAGGAAGAAAAGAAGAGTACAGAGGAGGGGACAGCGGACTTACTCAGTGGCTGCCAGCCGGTAGCATCTCCCAGCGCCGAGTTTCAGCGCCTCTGCGAGCGTGGTATGATGAGTGTGTGTGACGTGAGAGAGTCTAAGAGTGTGCCTTTGTGTGTGTGGGATCAGGTCAGTCGTCAGCAGCAGTGGTATGCAGGCTCAGCCCTGCTCTGCTGCATTTGTACAGAATAGGAGTGGGGCGGACTGACATCACTGCATTCATCTTTTCCTCCTCCTTCCTTCTCCTTCTGCATTTACATTCCTACAATGCCACAAAGAAATAAGGAGGTCGTTAAATATTATCAAGCGGAAATGTTTCCCCATCTAGATAGTGCTATAAATAACTTCATAGCTTAATGTTTCTAATCTGCTCCCTTTTGACATTTAGCTACATTCAAGGACGCAAGGAATTTAATTTCCCCTGACAGGCTCTCTAACCTTTCCACATGTAGCAGCATAGGAAATGGGGGTGTTTCTTTGTCTTTTTTAGGCATTTGCTGTTTGATTTTATCTGACTGACAATCTCTGCATCAGACTGTTTACCCCCCTTCTGCCTTTTTCTTTCTACCTCCGGGAAGTCCTGCTGGCTTTGCATGGAACCATTAATCACAACACCACATGTGCAGGAAGGAATCCGGATATTTATTCTACGGGTATTTTCCGTCAACAGGTTGTTGACCCACTCATAATAACAGCAGTCATTGTTTTGCGTTCACTCCCCTCCCATGGTGCCAAATCAGATGAGTCCAGTTGGACGGTGTAACTGTCAGTCACATGCTTCTGAGTAATAATAGATAATAATATCATACAAGAGTATTCGACTTAAATCTAGATGACTAACCGGTCTCCTGTCAGGGCCATCTGGGTGTGACCTGCAGGACTGGGAGCGTTTACAGTAAATACAGTGTTGTTGTAAATATAAGCTGCTCCTTCTTCGATTTACATTGTGTTTTCCTTTGGTTCAGTAGATAACTGATGTTTACAGTACACAGGTCAAGTGAAAGTAAGTAGTTTCACTTAAAGCAGACTGTGTATCTGCTGAAAGGCCATCACACAACAATCAACAGTTACATAGCAGGATCATTGTAAATGACAAAATACAACGAAAGAGTAGCACAAGTAGGGACAAATTTGGTACTAATGACCACAGAAAATGTTTTTTGCCTTGAAAGAAACATCAATTTTACAAATACATAAGTATTTATATATTTGCCATTTGTTATTTAAAACTTTTATTTTCCACATTTGTCGAAGTGTTCGGCCAAGTTTTTGTGCACTGACTAAAAGACTCTTTAGGCTTCACTACTTCACTACTTTTTTCTTTATAATAAGCACCAAGTTATAGAGTTTTTTCTTTAGGAAACTTTCCAGTAAATTGTTTGTAAAATATGGACAAGTGAAATAAAGCATTACCACGTCTTGAAGTCAGCAGACTGAGTGAGTTGAGCAGTGAAGTTTGCTAACATGAGCTGGGCTACTAGTCTAGTAGGACTGGAGCAGAAAACCCCCCTGAGTCTATTTAACATTTTTATATTATATACCAGCTAAAAAAAAGTCAATTTGTGTGATGTGAAATGTGGTAAAGTGAGTATGAATATATTACATTGTCTTAAAAGCTTCTGTTTACCTACGTATATGATAACTCACAAGAGCATGATTCTAAAAAACAACAAAAAAACATCAAAACTTACAGACTTTTTGCTTGTTTCAGTTGGAGTAAAAACAACAACACATCAACCGCTCAGTGAGATTTACCCTAAACCTCCACTACACTTTGCATTACGCAAAATCAAACACAGCGGTCATCAGTCAATACAGTTGGGTTTCCAGCAAACCAGTGATTCAGTGATACCAGACATCTGTCTGTTTGCCTCTCAATTGCTCACTGGTATCAGGGCAGAAAGCTCAAGGTCTACACAACACACAGACACATGAACACACAGCTTTGTTCTGTTATTTTTGTGAGGGCCATTATTTAGCTTTGGAGTCAATTACCACCCCTTAAATCAATCCTGATATTAACCATAAATATAGCCAACAATCTAATAAAACATCCTCAATTTAAGCCGAGAATTAACTTCCAAGACCAAATATGAAACTAAATGTAATGTCCACCTGACTAAAGATTATTTATAACCATAACCCCAGGTGGAACCATAGCCCCCAACCCTATCTATTGCCCAGGAAAAACCCAGATTTACAGTAAATGGGTCAAAGTGAAGACATTTCCGTTGGTTTTCACCGACTCTTCTCCTTATCTTCTCTGAAGACATGTGGTTCTCAAAAAGATAAAAGTAAGAGCAAACAAAACAATCTATTTCCTCCTCTTTCCCTCTGGGGTCATGGTCAGGCCTGCCAGGGGAAAACACAACAGTGATCTACATATGGGTCAAACATAAACACATTCATCATATAACAGCATGAGACTTTCTTGGTCTATTTAAGATGAGCTGTATATTTGTGTGCCTCTGCATGTTGTTGCTTAATCATGTCCATGGTCATGTGATGAATGTTAGTGCACACACTGTCACGTTTCTTCAAATCAGACATCTTTTGAATTACACCTTTTGATTTCCCATAATGTTATTAACAGGGATTCTTTACCAGGAAGTATTTGCATCCCTGTCTGTCACAGCCTTACCTTCATAGTTCCCTGGTATGGCACACCTTGGGAAAGTCCCGACACTTATTAACACATTGTGAGTCAATGTGAATCCACGTAGAGAGGATTAGACATGTGGTCGCATTCAAATGGTAATCGTGCATGCACAGCACCCTCTGCTGGAGGAAGGGGAAGATAGCAGTCAATAAGGATCCCAATGTTGTCAGGCAGAGGCAGCAGTGAATAAAACCTGATTGCACCTTGCCAAATGAGAAGATTTTTGGATTCATGCTACAAAATTAAATCAGCAACATTTTTTTCATTTGTTGATCTTATTATTTGGAGCAATTTTGAACTGTCTGAAATCAGGATAGCCATTGTTATAAAAAGTCTTGTAGCGTTGTCTTGTGAAGGAAAGTACAGTGTGACTGAAAGAGTAATCATCTAAATGAAAGCTATTATACTGCACAATGAGTGCCTTGTAAGTCCAAAAATAATATTGACCTCATCATTACATTTGCTGGTTATTATGATGTGCTGCACAAGAAGTCTGATGATGAAACTTTATGTTGTTTTTTGAGCAGTATAGAGACAACCCCAACAAATTTAGTTTGAGCAACAGTTGAAAGGAAGGAAGGTTTAGTGGTTTGATGAATATCACTGGAGTTTCTGTTGTCATGGAAGTTGATTTTAGGTTGAGCTATTCCTTTAAATGTTTACTTTTGTTTGTGTCAACCTTTGAGCCCCTAGCAGGTTAATTCAGCCCTGCTCTTCAATCCATTTGGGGGGGACAGTCACCAAAACTACACAGTCAACAACGTTTACCATGACCTCTGACTCCTGATATCGAACACGCATCAAAAGGCAGACATCAAGCAGAGGGATCCAATAACTCTCTGTTCTCTGCTGAGACCAAATCTGCATAATCTATCCTGTTCCAGTGTCTCCATGTGCAGTTTTTAATTTACTGCATATCTAAATACAAAGATTAGAATTACAAAATGTCTCAAATGACACCAACAGCACTTGCTTTTCTCTTTTAACCACAGTATTGTACTTCCCATCATGCTTTTGAGGGTCTTATTCAGCAACATGGCCTGGCTGATTTTCCATGGCAAAATTGTTGGTATTCCAATATGTTCTCCCCTCAACCACCCCATGTTTAATGCATGGACCCACCGACATGGAGCCTGCTCTGTGAAGAGGATGTGCATTAGCGTGGATTCACATGAGAGACGTATGTGGTTAAACAGACCGCACAGAAGAATTGCTTTAGTCCCCAACGTAATTCAACTGGCACAACAAGCTGTGCTGGAGCACGCACCCTTGGGTGGTAGGTGTAACATGCAACTATGATACTGTATGTTGACTATTTTTGCATAATTTGCATAATGAGTAAGAAAGAATTTTCAGCTGACTTATACTTCATTACACCCCAGAGGCTGCTATTATCAGACGCATTCAGCAATATAAGCATCCACTGTAGATATCAATGTACTGATGTTCCTGATTTATATTCAAAGGACTGTAATCAGGTTTTGTATGGCTTAGAAATGAGGTTGTGCATTGTGTGTGGGTATCACCAGGGGAGCTGGTTCACTGATTCCATGATATGGCTGAATAAAGTTATTAACATAAAGGAGAAGCCTTTAACAGTTAAAGCAGCATGAATGGACTTTTCTGCCTACCTGGGGGTACTGGAAAAAGACTGTAACTTGACATATATATATTAAGATAGTGTGGCGAATGTGTAAGAAAATTATCCTTTATTTAGATAGATAGATAGATAGATAGATAGATTACTTTATTTATCCCCGAAGGGAAATTAGGTCATCATAGCAGCCGGTATATTTAAATACAATAAAATACAGTACAACAATAAAATACAATACAATACAATAGAATAAAATAGAATAAAATAGAATAAAATTAAATGTTCCAGTATATGGAGCATTATTTACACAACCAGAGAATCGTGTGTCTGACCCTTTGGCAAATGTCATTTGATCCATTGTTAATATGAAAATATTGATTAGTGCAGCTTTAATTTGCCGACATTTGGTGTTCCTGATACAATATTTAAAAAAATAATGGAAATAATGTGGGGCAAACGCATTGATATAAATTGGAAATGTCATTGCTAACTGTAGAAATATTCTTTTTTGCAGCTAGTATGCACGGCTGGCCTAAAGCCTGCTTGTTAGCTGGTGGCAGTGCCGACCAGGCTCAAAGAGGAATGCAGACAATGCTGCAGAAACTGTCATTTAAATGGCAGCTGAGACAATCTTTCTGAGATGTGAAGTGACAGGAAAACACCAGCGAATATCATAATGACACTTGCATACACACAACTGTTCATACATCAGCTACTTGAGTTCCATTGTTTGAGTAACTTGTTTTTTGAGTGTCATTTCCACTGACACCAGTAAGACTAGTGAGCACTCTGGGGCCAGACAAAGGGTCATGTACTGTACCAGAGAGAGAAAACAAAGTTGAAGCAAATTTGAGTGAGTGAAAGAAAACCTGGTGCAGAGATAGGATGATGCCGTCTATTTCTTGCACATTTCTTAGTAATTCCCTGCATTCTGCTATTAAGGTGGTTCACATAGTGTAATAGCGTAAAACACTCAGATGGACCACCTGTGGAACAAGAGAGGGACTCCTCCTGTGGATCAACATGCTGCCGTCCTGAAACTTTTGTGGAGACGTCCATATTTTTTTTTAATACGACTTTTATATTTACAGCTTGGCACAGAGGGGCTGAGTGTGGCACTGTTGCTATGGTGACCGGTCTGTCTGTTGACCTGGCTGCCCAGCAGACTCATTGGCACACACACATACTCACACACACATACACAATATCGCTAACACACATTCTGTCACCATGTTGGCAAGGTCGCCAGTGTTTCTTCTTTCTCTGACTCTCTTTCTCTCGCACACACACACACACACACACATACACACAAACACGTGAACACAAATAAACAGAGAATTGGTTTCTCCATAAAGAAAATCATATAGCTCCTCAAGATGTGTCTGTACAATTTTCTTTCTCTTCTCTCTGGGGAAATTTTGTGGAGTCAATTCTTTATCACCACTTCCATTTCAGAGCAAAACAGAGGGACAGATAGGTAGATAGATAGACAGATAGATGGATAGATGGATAGACATATATTTTGCCTCTTTCACACGAACAGACAGATACAACATGTCATCTGTTACCTCTATATTCCAGCTCAGTGTTAAGGATAAGTGGTCACAGGTGGAAGTGACTGATGCTCAAATGAAGACCCTCCCCCTCTCTCTTTGCCTCTGTCACGTGGAGGGATGTGTGTCATTGTAACCCGCTTTTTCATGCCTGTGGATATAATGACCCAGATGAGAGCCACACACACACACACACACACACACACGCACACCCACACACACACACACACACACACACACACACACACACACACACAATTGCTGACATGTAGTGTCCCCCTCCTCTTCAGTGGTAATGAATGCCGATGAGGTAGTGAAGGAAATCACTGGAGTCCAACACATAGCCGTGCAGCTAAATAATGATGTCCAAACTGGAGGTAGGAATGGTGTTACTTTGTTTTTTTTTTACTGAATCTGCTGTGAAACCGGAGAAAGATAAATGTGTTGGAACAAGGCCATTATGTTACTGATGATGCCCCAGTGATAAAATGTCTGTCTCTCGCCACACTCCCTTTCCCAAATGTAATAAATTAAACACAATACACGCGTCTTGTTTTTTAATGGTGGCATCAATTATCTACCTTGAACAGCTGTCCATTTTTATGACCTTGTAACATCCACATGTTTGCATTTATGGCAACAACTTGACAGCTAAGTCAAGATAACATACAAGAAGAGTTTTTAGAGTTATGTTGGGTGTATTTTTGAACTTTGGGCAGATCCAGGCTGACGGTTTCCCCAGGTTTCAACCTTTAATGCAATCATAAGATAATCACCTCCTGGCTCCAGCTCCATATGAGACTGGCTGATAAATCGGGGGGAGTGTAAACAAGTGGTAAACACAATACGGACATACCAACTATAAAGTTGATAAAGTGAACTTGTTGCCCATTGACACATCCAGCAGTTAATTTGGACTTGTGCTTCTACCTGGCGAAGGTTAGTTCAATATTCACTCTACTTTTTTTTCTGTTTTTGGTCTCCACCAACTCCTGAGGAAAAGTCTGGCTCTTTAGCTGCTAAATGCTCCATTATGTGCATTTTCTAGTTGCTAACTGTAGCGTAGAGTGGCCTTTTAGAGGTTTTTCACTGAAAACTGAACAAAAACAGTAAAATTGCAGGCCAGAAAAGCAAAACAATCAACTGAAAGACAATATAAAGTACATCACTACATGTACAAAATAGTCATATGATTCATCAAATATTGATAATAGTGGCTTTAGGTTTAAATCCACTTGGACAAATGTCTCTCCACTCCATCTAAATACCTCTGCTATATGTTTCTCCCAATACATACTATTAGCTAAAAACAAGTTTTCTGTGACTTCTGTTTATTTTCTTTAAACATTGCACTGGTAAACATCTCTTATCATTGCTGCAAAACAGGATTTTGATTATTTAATTAAAATCTTTTGAAGAAACAACTTCTTGAATGTTGTCATGAGAGGTTTGATTTGAAACTTGCGAAACCAGCTTGTAAATACTCTGAAGCAACTCATGCCATTTGTGTTCATTTTCAGCAGTGAATCTGTGCACACACACGTACACACACACACACACACACACACACACACACACACACACACACACACACACTCACTCATACACACACTCATACACACACACACAGATTAATTTAACATCAAATATCAGAGATGCACACATGCTTTTACACTTTAAAGCACATTCTGCTGTGAAGTCCTCTGATCAAAATCAAAGACCCACACCATGTGCACACGATTTCTGCAGTGTGTGTGTTCTATGAGGGCCCGCAATGCCTCCTGCTTGTGTGTGTGTGTGTGTTTGTGTGTGTGTGTGTGTGCCCCAGCTGTCTCACAGAGCTCCCTGTTGTTTGGCCTGCCGTGGCAGACGGAGCCAACGCTGTAAACTCTGTGGATCGATGCTCGTTTGGAGGATTTCTCTATTTAATTCCACCTCAGTCAGCAGCACTGCATCCTCTTCTGTGTGTGTGTGTGTGTGCGCACTTGATTGCATGAATATGTGTACTTGTGTGTGCACATTTGTATCTCTATCATCATATTGAGTTGTCTGCGTGAGCCCGTGCAGAGGAATGCCGCAGGAGGTGTTTGGATTCTAACATCTATGTGAGCCCTTCTGTCGCCTACACCCTCACACACACACACACACACACACACTTACACACAAAGAGCTAAGAGTCTTGCAGCAGTGGCTAAAGACACACACCATCAGTCTGTCTAGCACCTCCCCCTTGCTTTCATTATACTCACAATGTTATTACTTGAGCACACCAACATCAGCATATTGATTTATCTTCCCCACTATCTGCTTTCATTTAATATGCTAACACACACACACACACACACACACACACACACACACACACACACACACACACACACTCTTCATGCCAGCACACCTTGTGATTGCACATCAGAACACACATTGACAGGTAAATGCGTGCATGGCAGCACACATACATAGACACACTCTGACTCCACAGCCACGGACATTAACACACTTATGTGCACCATCACAGGAGACCACCCGCCCCAACAAACCAAAACGCAAGCTGTTAGCTTTTTCTCCTCACCAGTTACCTCCCCCTCCCCTCCCCTCCCCTCCCTCCCTCCCATTGTCACATCAGGGATTTCCAGCGTTCCCAACACGTTGCCGCCATCACGGCCCTGCAGATGTCACTTAGCTGCAGACACACCTCTTCATTTCTCCATCCATCCCTCCGCCTCTCGTGGGACACGGAGGAGGGACAGAACAGGGAGCAGTGAGTGCATGTGTGTCTGTGTGTGTGTGTGTGTGTGTGTGTCTGTGTGTGTGTGTGTGTGTGTGCGTGTCTGTGTGTCTGTGTGTGTGTGTGTGGCTACAGAGGGGGAAGGGAGCTGGGCAGGTTAATGAATTAGTAATTAGAATTGACATTGCGTCTGCAGTGGGTTTCCCCCAAACTATTTCCACCACTCACTCTCTCTCTCTCTCTGGTCATCTGTGCATCCTCTGAACTCTCTTTGTCATCTTCAACCCTCTGCCACCCCCCCACCCCCTTCCCCTCCCCTCCTTGTCTCTCTCCTCTCCTTGCATAACCCCCCTCTACCTGTCTTGCTTTGGGCCTCGCCTCTCTAACCTTCTCCTCCCCTTGTCTTCAAACACACACCAGCCTCTTTTGTTCTGCCCTCACTATTGCCTTATGCATCACTCTCTTCTTCTTAATTCCCCTTTTCTCTCTTCCTCTTCTCCCCTTATCTCTTTTCAGCCTCTCCCCTCTCCTTCTGTCTCCTTCTAATGTGCTATTGATCACTGGGTTGGAGGCTGAGGTTCTCAATCCATGCTACATTAAAGCTTAGCACTGGTGTGCATTATGAAAACTGTATTCAACATCCCTGCAGGAAAGCATCGTAAAAAATTTGGCAGCAGACAATGCAGAGCCATATGTGTGATTGTATACTGCTGCTGTGCTTCTGTTTCTGACCTTGACGTGCACCAGTGAGAAGGCTCTCTCAAAGCACTGTAGTGTTTGTTTTAAAGACAATACAAATGGTTTGAGCTGGCTCTTGGCTTGGTTCACCTGCGCTGGTTTTACACGCGGGACATGAGTGAGAGTGAAAGAACAGGTCGGAAGGGAGTGAAAAATGGGTGGTGGGCATATGCTGGTACAGTGGAAGAAATGTCCTCTATGCTTTGTCAAGGGCAGAGTGGACTGAGGCTAATTTATAGTATGTGCTGGCAGATAACATGAACTGCCCGTCCATCAGGAAGGCCAGTTTGAACAGTTTGTGTTAGATCCTCTGCCTTCCAACAGAGCAGACATGGTGGGATGCATCCTCACAGGTTCAGAGAACACATTATTTGCCTTTTGACAGCACCATCAGATATTTCAAACCGTGCCTTGTTTATCACTCTTTCTAATACTTGCTGGGGGGGGGGGGGGGGGGGGGGGGGTCAGACCTCCAATCCATTCCCCAGCTTGGCAAGTGGGCACAAACACACACAAATACATAAATATAGACACACAAAAGAATGTACACTCCATTAATAACAAATCAAGTTTTTCAGAAAATGTCAGCTAACACTGAAAGCTATTCATCTTTGTTCTCCAGCCTACATAACTGATTGTCTTCTGTACAGTGGTTTAATCAGTTGGATAGGCTGTAATTATAGTCCCGCTACAAAGGAAGGAGTATTAACAATCTCCTCCAGAATGACTAGCACCTTTAGAAAAAAACAAATTGACAAAGATCAGCAGGGAATGCTGTAAATACCACAGGTAATAACGATCTTCCATGGTCAGAGTTACTGTCAGGACGACATATTTGATCATGCACAACAATTGAAACCAAGAGAAATCCATGTTCAGTATGTGAAAGCTGTGTCTGTGATCGCCGGGTGTACGCCTACCCCACTCCTCGCCCAGTGTGTGCTGGATTCGGCTCAAGCCCTGCATGACCCCGCACAGGATAAGCGGGTATAGATCATGAATTGATAGATGGAAGACTTTGTTTTACAGAGCAGTCACATTGTTGGACTATCGCTGCAGTAGCCTACCTTTAATTCCTAGAACGCCAACATCACAGGCCAACAGTAGCCAGCAGGTCAAAGGTCAGGGCCATACTTTGATTTGACCTTATTTGTTTGGGCATGATTAGAGTTTCAATCAGTTGTTGCATTGAGTAACATATCTAACAGTCTATAAAAGCAGGCTATTGACTGTTTCATGGGTCGTGTTTTCCCTTGCAGAACATCAAAATTCCTATCTAAACCAAACTACAGCATGACCAATGCTGCATCCAGGATATGACAGCTGCAGGACTTTAGACCTTGGACAGCACTATTTGACTCTCTGTAAATCATCAGCATGAACCGTCTTTCTGGTCAACTCCCAAACTTTTAAACCAAACAACATTCCTCATGGCAGTAGCCCATTTGGTGAAATACATAAATGTGAAGCTGAACGACCCATCCCTCTGAGGACGTCCTGGAGCCCCTCAGAGGTCCTTTGAGCATCCTCTGGACCCCAGTCTGGGCCCCCCCCCCCCCCCCCCCCCTTGGCACTTTTCTTACTCTGCACCCAGTTCTTGTGATAAAGTCAAAGCCTGACCGACTTGAACGACATGTGAATGTTCTGCAGGTCTGGGCGGTTCTCTCAGCAGTGGTCCAGGGAGGAGGAGGACCTGTGTCCACACACGAGCCGCTGCTAATCTTCTCCGCAGGCTGCACTGTCTGATATCAACAGCCCCCCCCCCCAGCCAGCCAGCCAGCCACGGGAGAGTGATGGTGCTCCCGAGCAGTCCGAGGAGCGGAATCACATCGGCTCGGCTGCCACTCACGCACACAGCGGCTCCGCGCAGAGGAGGAGACGGGGAGGACGCCTCCGCTCGCCCGCCCGTCCGCCAGTCCGCTCAGTGATCGCTGTGCGCCGCCCGGACCTCCCGCCTGCCCCTGCCAGCCTTGCGCGGAAGGCGCGAGACTACACCACGAGCCCCGGTCGGTCGGTCGGCCGTGAGCGACGGTCGCACGCGCATACCGGTGAGAGAGAGGGGGGGGGGGTGACGGGGGTGTGTGTGTGTGTGTGTGGGGGGGGGGGGGAGCTGGGAAGGAGAGGAAAGAGAGCCCGTCTGTCAGTGTTATTCCCCGGTGTGGATGTGTGGAGGACGGCGCGCTCCCTCTCAGCCGCGGTGACCGGACGCGTTGGACCGGTGAGTGGAGGCACGACGCGGTACCGCGGCGCAAGTTCATGTTTTGACGCTGGGTTTGCTCCGCCGGGTCCGTCCGGCCGCGGGTGGACGCGGCGGAGACCGCCTGTGTGTCGGTTTATCGGCGAGACGAGTGGGGAGCACGTCTCGTGTGGGGCTGTGCGTGGAGGTTTTTCGGTCCCTGTTTTTGTTTTTATGACTAAAAACGTGCCCGGCGGGCTGCGGGCTGCGGGACGGCCGTGTTCGCGGGGCTAATGTCGGCTGAAAGATATGCACAGTGCGGGCCGTGGGATTTTACGGAGGTGTGTGTGTGTGTGTTATTTTTTTTTTTTTCTGCCTCTCTGTCCCCCACCACCACCACCGAGGGGAGAGAAAGGGGGGAGAGGGGGAAAAAAAAAGCGTTTCCTTTCCGCTTTTAAGAGGACAAGTCGATCTTGAAACGCGACCAAGGTCTATTTTGGAGGAAAAGAAAGACACCGGCCTCAATTGAGCTTGAACCGTGTCTCCCAGCCATCCTGTTGTCATGGTTACTGGCTCGAGGAGGCTGGGAGACCATGGCTGTCTCGCGCTGTGCTCTCTCTCTCTCTCTCTCTCACCCACACACACACACACACACACACACACACACACACGCAGATAGAGAGACAATAAGCCTGGTCTATGTGGTGTTTGTTTATGTCTTTTTAAGTGTATTGGGAGACACTTTGGAGAAAGAACCAGGCGCATAGTAACCTCATTATTCATTTTAAAGGGTATGGTATGCACATTTGAAAGCAAAGGTATTCTGTAAGCCCCTGTAGGAACTATATACTTACAACAGATATGATAAAAATACCATTAAAAAAACCTTAAGCCCAACGCACAGGCACCATCTTAAACGGCTATATACAAGAATTTTGTAGAAATTATATATATATATGATTTTGTGGCAGTGTAAGACAGAGCTTCTGGCCTCTAGACTTAACTTTGCCTCTTCAGGATGTGGGTGGCTTCTGTAAAACAGGTGTTTGATAGCAGCTTATTTCTCATCCCGAAAGCGAAGTCACTATTATCTTAATTATAGACATTTGCATGTCTAGTCTCGAGCCATTGTAATTCATTCCCCCAATACAACGGTGGGCTCTCCCAGGCGAAAGTGCAGCTCTCTCCAATGTAATCATCTTGAACTCGAGGCATTCAGACACACCAGCTAGCGGCTCCAAACTGTCTACTTTCTTCCTCTTCTTCAGATTCTCTCTCTCTCATTGTCCTTCTCATTTTTGTATCCATCTAATTACCGTACCAAAACCCTTTAGGATGCCACAGTTCAAGAATCCAACAGAAAACTTGTTTAGAAAGTATATTATTTGGAAACACGTGAAACACATTAATACTTAATTTAAAATAGAGAGAGCATGCCGTTTTGGAAATTGTTCAAATGCCACAAAGGGCATGGGTTGTGTTTGTATGTGTGTTTGTGTACCAAAGAGTGAATTTGCATGACAAAATGGAAGTGCCCAGGGAAGTAGCCCAAAACAAGATAAATCCCCACATTACTGTGAGCATGTATTTAGATGTTATTCATTTAGAGTTGACAAAATGCAAGTGGACGGTTGACCTTGACAGCATAGAAGTGACATATTGGGGTGATTTGGGGGAGCTGGCTGACTGTTACGCTCCAGTTGGCTGGTGTGGCTTGTTGGGGGCTCTGTTGTCATGCTGGTGAGACTTGTATGCAGACGGGCAGGCTAAAAGGAAAACACCCTGGACTGCTTCCAACTCCATATTCTCCTGCTTTCCTGTCCCAGGCTAACAACCAGGAAATGATTTTTCTTCCTCTCCGTCTGCATCTGTGCTTGTAACACAACAGCATTTTTGAAAGGTGACTCTATATCTGCACTTTGTGTGTGTGTGTGTGTGTGTGTGTGTGTGTGTGTGGGGGCTGCAGTGCCAGTGCTGCAGCCAGCTTGCACATTATGAACAGGGTCAGTAGGTCATATATAGTATGAGACTGCAGTGTTTTTTTCTGAGCATGTCTCTTTGATAGACAGGGCAAGAGAGGAGGAGGTTTTCCTTCTGTCCTTAGTATTCAGATCTGATTATCATCCATCAGTATTCATCTGATAGCCTCATAAATTAATTTTGATTACTAATTAGCTCTTTGTTAGAGTATTTAGAGGGCTGTCCTGGTGGTTTTAGTGGTTAAGTTGTCTATTATGATATTCTGTTTGCTTGTTGTGTCATCGCCCTCTCTGACTTCTCCTGTTTTTCTCTGCTGTTGATTTTCCAATGAAACCTAAATGGTGCAAAACTATATAAAATATGGAACACTCTACTGGTTTTATATCTCTATGTAGACTGCTTATTTAATTTATAATTTACATTTTAGAAGATGAGATTATCAGCTCGATGTCAATGACTGCAGTGAAGCGCCAACATTGTGTCCCTCACACAAATTGTCAGTACTGTGGTGGTGCCTTTCAGTAAGAAACCCTCATGGTGGCACACAGCACAAACAAAATAACTGCACAAACTATACACTTTTTTTTGCGTAAAATGAATGTTGACAGCACTACAGACATAATGAGGTCAGACAAGTTAAAAGTGGTCAATTGGCTGCCTGTTCCACCACTTAAACTCAGTAAGAGGTGGTGCAGTGATGCCCAACACAAGTGTCTGCAGGCAGACTAGTGCTTTCAAAAAGATTTAGTAGCTATAGCTAGATAGATAGATTAATAGATAGATAGATAGATAGATAGATAGATAGATAGATAGACTGATAGATAGATAGATAGATAGATAGATAGATAGATAGATAGATAGAGATTAAGGATTAAAGAGATTAAGGCTTCATCCCAAACATGATTTTCTATCATATAATGTTAAGGCTGTAATTTAATCACTTCATATTGCAATATTGCAAGTCATATCGTATTGTGTCGGATAACCTGCAACATGATTTTCTTCCCTATTGCGTAGCTCAGTCAATTCGTTAAACTCTCAGGGAATCCTGGGTAATCCTCTCCACTGCGCCATGTTACATTCAGTCACTGCCAACAACATCTGGCCATGGTGCAACTCCACTTGAACAGGAAAGGCGTTAAGTGCCCTGCTTAAAGGCATAAAAGTGTCCAGTTATTATATTTTTCTGTGTGTAATGCTTGATTTAAAAAAAAAATAAAATAAATAATAATAAAATATATATATATATATATATATATATATATATATATCAATATGTCCATCTCAGAATTACTAGAAAAACTAGGAGGCTGGTGTGTCTTTTCCGACTTGGCTGCCTGTGATTATCATCTGCATTAATACTGTATATTGATTGCATTATGGGAAGTGTAGGAGCAAGCATTTTTGAAGCTTACCAGGGACAAGAAGGATATCTCAGCTGCTTTGATTTTGACCATTGCCCAACTTTATGGAAGTGTGATACTAAAATGCTGAAGTAACCCTTTAATCTGTCACTTGTTTAGCTGCAGTTAATAGTTCACACCAAGTCAAGTTTTAAGAGTGCAAAGGTGTTTCCTATAAACAGTCAAATGAGTGTTGCAGACCACATCACACACAATTTTGAAGTTGAATCATATTGAACTTTAGGACGCAATGCAGCAGCTTCTCATACGAGTAAGACCTGCTTGCTCTGGAGAAGTGTTTCCTTATATTTGAAGCCTCCAGTCTGATTGCCTCAGCTGTGTTTCTTTGGAATCTTTCTGCCTGTAGAGACCAGTCGAGCTTATCACTGGAGACTCCCAGTGGGCTGCAGCTCTGTGTCTCAGGGATCAATAAATTACGCCATGATGCGTGTCTATGTGTGTGCATTGTTTTTGTGTGTGTATCAGATAGTGTGTGTGTATGTATGTATGTGTGTGTGTGTGTCTGAGTGAGACAGAGAGATAGGCAGAGAGATAGAAAGAGATATAAAAAGCGCAAGAGACAGAGAAGAGCTATTTAATGGCGACTTGGCCTTTTATCCAACGTCATCCTCACTGGATTGGTGGTTTATATGCCTGGATGGGCATGTTTTCAGATGTGTGTTTGTGTGTTGTTAGCATGATTGGCAGATGGTCCGATCGCAATTAATGGAAATTGATAAGGCTTAAGAGCCCCAGTGTTCTGCTGACAAAAGTGGAATGCAATAAGTCTCTCCTGATAGCAATTGAATACATAGAGACACAAAGACTGAGACACACACACACACACACACACACACACACACAAACACACACACACACACACACTCATCATTGGCTGTGTTTTCTCCATCCATCTATGTGGGGTGTCTGAGCACATCTGCTCTCTCTCCTCAGTAGTGGGATTCATGGTGCTGCTCACTTCCACAGTGAGTTCTTTTTTTTCTACTAAGACCCATTTACCTCAATTACTGCAAAATGAGAGGCTGAGACAGAGAAAAGAGAGAGCGGAGTTAGACTGTGAGATAGCAGAAAACATAATGTAGAACAGATGAAGAGGAGAGAGTGGGAGAAAAACAGGACACTGGAGACGGAGAGAGAGAGAGAGAGAGGGAGAGAGAAAGAGAATTCCCACTTTCCGTGTCTGGTTTCATAACTGTTCACTGTTTCCATTTATGGAGATGTGTCACTGTTTTGTTTGTGTGTGTGTGTGTGTGTGTGTGTGTGTGTGTGTGTATTTGACTGTGTATTAATGTGTGCTAATGCATTTTTGTGTATTTGCATAAGTGGATGCAAATTGTGCTTGTTTGCATATGCCTAGTATATGTGTGCGAATATGAGCTCAGATGGAAATGTGTTTTAAATATTCAGTATCTGAGTGTAGGATTATTTGATTGGTAATGAATGAATGATTTAGTCAAGAAAATCTTTCAGATTTAATGCCAGTTTTTGAATTGTGCTTTTCTTAGTTTGTCATAATGCAGTTGATAAAACATATGCTATCCATACGATGAAGTGATTGATGTTTCTGCAGATGGTGTACGCTTAAACAAGCTGCCTGGTGACTGAAAGATAATGAAAACGATTCCCATGCTCCTTCCTGCCAAAAAAAAAGAAACAAGAAGAATGAGTTGGCCAATCACTGTATGCGTATTCAGAAAGAATTTGTTAGGGGATCCGTCAGAGTGTCCTTTGAGATCATCACACTTTCAACAGCGTGAGAAGGATTAGAAGACGCTAGCAGAGACACACTGTGCTTGGTTGTGAAAAAACTAATAAGTGCTGATGTTATACTGTATTTTTAAAACGTAATACTGCTTGTATTTGTTAATGGTGTTTGTTGGCTTAGTCTTGGCTTTCAGTGCTCCAATTATAATATTTGCCATGGGGACTAAGATTGAGAACTCAATGCTACCATTGCATTTGGGTGACAACATAAAGTCCTAAAAGGGAAAGGTGTGCTGTAATTAGGAGACAAGCTTTAAATAAGGGAGCTTCTGGGTTCTGTATAACTTGCATCATCTTTTTGTAGCTCTGATGAAACATTTAGTTGGCCTGTGGTGTCCTCCTGCTCAGGGGCTAAGCCAAAGCATTTGCAACATCATAGATATGAATTTGGCTCACACCCTAGCCTGCCACAAATCTTTCCTCTCCACCAAGATTTTTAACAGCTTGATATCAACATAAAGCAGAAATGTTAGAAATTTCCCCTGAGAAAACCACAGAGTTTTGTTAGTAGGATTCAATATGTTAATTTCAGCCTAACTAAGTCCTTACCTGCATCTGCATGCCATCAGAAAAGCTTTGAATCCCAGTAAATATTTTACTGCAGTTGTGTTGTAAATCCCCTGCTGCGGATGATTCAGCAGAGCAGAGATCTAGTGTGGCTAAGGACTCTGTCTGTATCAGGCAGACAGGGCTACTTCCTGGCTGCACTCTGCAACAATATCAGAATCCAAAGACCAATTCCCCAATGCAGGTTTGTCCTTAATGAAATGTGCATTGTTAGTTTAGCTAATTACACTTCAGCTTGCTCAAAATGAATTGTAACAATAGCTATATACACACTTTATGTTCCTTTACTGTTGGAAATAATTCTTGTGCTTTTTTATTATGAAGGGCTAAAATTGCATACTAACATTGTACCAATATTCCAAAATATGTAACAACAGACTTGGGCTATAATTCAAAATGATTGTTTATTATTTATTGGGTTGGCGATATGGCTGAAATCAGTGTTTTTTATATTAATAAGAATATCTTTATGATAATGATACATACCACAGTATGACAAATGTATGTAAAATCCAATTGATTAAGACTGAAAGTTCATTCTTGACCTTGGCAAAACAATCTCACCACAAGGTCCATTAATAACTGTCCTGGAGCCTAGTTGTCATGGAATTGTAGATGTTCAAATGTCAAATTTTTCAGAGCAGTATAAGGACTTTTTGCCCATGTTGGCTCCAAAGATGAGATTGAAAGTTCATTGTTGACCTTGAAGACAGTGTGATTCAATCAAAAGCAGAACCAGAACATCTAATATTGGACCCACTAAATGCCAACTGCTGATTGTGAGGTCAAGAATTAGTGATTTGACATACATTTATCACATTACGCCATATGTAGATATTCTTATTGTCAGAAAGACAATGATTTTCCATATCCTAACCCATTGAAAGTGCCCATCACAATTTCCCAGAGCCCAAGCCAATTTCTTCAAATTTTTTGGTTCGACCAACAGCGACATAAAATGAGAGAAAGCGAGTAAATCCTCATATAGACATTTGAGAAGCTGGAACCAACAAATGTTTTATGGTTTTGCTTGACACATTTTCTTTCAGTTGATCAGCGAATCATTTCACTATTAATTAAATTCTTCCCATAACTCATCAGGAAGTATCTAAAAAAGGAAAACCTTATTTTTCATAAAAAGAATAATACATCAGCCAGCAATAATTGAAACATAACTAGCTCTGCAGAACCGTAATTAAGAGCTGCTCATTAGTATTTGCCCTTGAGCCTCAGTAAGGATAGAGGAAGACCTGCTGTACAGAGTTCTCGGCTGCTCTGCCAACAGTGCAAGTGAGAGTTACACTAGACTATTATGATAAATGTCTAAATCTCAGGTTACTATCATGCATTTACACAAAGCACAGTCACAGCAGGGATGGACACAGATAGTTATTCAGCTGTGAAATCTCCACATACACAGAGAGCGGATGAGCTCGCAGGACAGGGATCTGTTGAGCTTTGTTAAACAAATCTCTCTCTGTGCCTGCCTGTCTGCCAGTATTCCTCTGCTTTCGACTTTATCTACCTTTTCCTGCCCTCCTTTCAGAGCTGTTTTGGGATCATCTGGTGCAGAGGACAGAGTGTTCCAGACATATGCGTCTCTCTCTCTCTCTAAGACACACATACACACTTAGTAACACACATGTACACAGCTGTTTTTTGGTTGAAGGTGACCTCTGTGACTCGCAATTAAGACTAGAAATAATTAAATGACTGTAACAGTATCTGCCGTTGTTATTGCAGTCATTTTATAACTCTGACTTCTCCTCCTCCTCATTTTCACTTGGTACTCTGTCTTCATTTCATGCTAATTCTCTATTCTGTCTGTCTGTCTCTGTTACTCTGCAGAAGGTCCTCCCTGGATGCTGATCTGAAGCTCTGGTCCTCATCTCCACCCCACTCAGTGAAGAGCACCATGACCCAGGAGGGGCAGGCTCTGCCCTCTCCCACCCCACCAGAGAACCCAGTGGAGCCCAATACAGCCGCCACTGAGTGGCCCACAGAGGCGTACGACCAGGCAGAGCAGGACAAGCCGGGGGCCGGGGCGAAGGACAAGATAGAGGAGGAGGGGAAACAACAAGGAGAGATCAGAGAGGGAGAAGAGGAGGCACAGGGGGAAGGAGAGGGGAGGGAAGAAGTAAAGGATGAGGGAGGAAAGGTTGAGTTGAAAGAGGAGAGGGTAGAAGGCACCGGTGATGAGAATCAACAAACAGACGGAGGGGCGGAGGGAGAGAGGCAAGGGACGAAGGGGGAAGGATGTATAAATGTGGAGGTAAGCTCAATGGGGGAGGAGGCAACACATGAGGAGGAGGGGATGAAACAAGAAGAGGAGGGGAAGGAAAATGAAGAGATGCAACCGTCGACAGATGAGGAGGCAACTCACCCTCAACAAGCTGGGCGGTTAGTTCACTGAATCATCTTTACTGTTACTGTACTGGTGACTGCAACGTTTGACAAAGTATTTGAAGTATCACATGAGCTATTAATCAACAATTTATTAACTTTCATCTTGATAAGCACACAGATACACACACAGCTTCCTAAAGGCTTACTGACTTACTGTTTTTTGTGGTTGGGCAGATCGTGTTTATGTTTTCCAGTAATATCATAAAAGAAAAGAGTGCCACTTTGCCATGCTGAATATTTTTAATGGCAAATTGTTTTCTCAGTGTGGTTCTCTGAAGCATAATTAGGCTGATTTGCATTTTACAAAATGAAACCTAAACTAAATGAGCTGAAAGGAAAACAGAGAAAACAAAGAAAATGGTCTAATCTTCAAAAGCTGGAGGACTCAGTAAACCAATTTTAAACCAACAAAGGGCAGTAGGTTAAAAGATAAACTAAGATGCATAATAATAAATAAGAAAATGACACATTGGTGATTCTTGTTTTATGAAATGCACAAAGTAGCAAATTGGACAGTGCTTTATCACCTTTCATCTTGCTTCAATTGTCAATGTTGCCATTCAAGCTGAAATATTTGCCCATACTACATACTACTACTCCTGAATGAAGAATGATTTTAGAAGTGAATATGAACGATGTGCTTTGCATTTGTGCCAATCGCAACAAAGAAACTGATGTATGTCTGAGTCATGTGGTAAAGATAATTTCACAGTTTCCTTTTGTTTTCTTTCTCCATGCTGAAACAGGCTGGCAAATGGCATAGGTGGGAATGAAGACGACGATGAAGCGGGTGAGGAGGACGAGGGAGGAGATGAGGGGGGGACTCACACACACTTGGACACTTTCAGCTCTAACTTTGAGACTACTGTAGAACAGGCGGACACAGAAGTGGAGGAAGAGGAGGAAGAGGTCCAGAAAGAGGGGGATGGGAGAGAAAACCAGGACAGTTTCAGCTCTGTGTTTGAGCAGATAGTTGAGCAGGTTGATGTTCAGGAGGAGGAAGAGGAGGAAGATGAGAGGGATTTGGAGGAAGAGAGGGAGAAAGGTAGGGTGGACAACAAGGACGGCTTCAGCTCCACGTTCGAGCGCATCGTAGAGTCTGCTCTGCTGAGGGGCGGGACCTGCTACAGCAGCCTGGACTCTCTGGACGTGCTGTCACTCACAGATGAGACGGACAGCTGTGTCAGCTTCGAGGCGCCACTGACGCCTCTCATCCAACAGAGGGCGCTCTTACAGGGTCCTGAACCCCTGGAGCTGGAGCTGGCAACCGTTCAGGAGCAAGAAGGGACTGAGGCTGGACCAGACGCCCCAGGTGGTGAGCTCCCAGCTGGGGAGAGCATGGTCCGGGGAGCTGGAGCCGTGGCTGGAGTAGGAGGAAGCCCCTTGAGGACCACCATACCAGGCAGCAGGTCAGAGTTTGTGCTGAGCCATCCCGGACGCTGGGCCATCCCTAATGGATACCATACCGACTCCCAGGGAGCCATAGAAGGTTGCGGAGCCATGATCAACTCTGTCAGGTAAGGAGGCCAGTTTAAGGAGTTCGTATTTACAACATCCTTCAACCTATTCTGAAGGAATTGGTTTTGTTTGAAGATAAATTAGACAATCAAATTTGTGCAGTTGGTGGGCTTCATTTCAGCCCTTTGTTCTGTATTTCCAGGTCAGATCCATTGGGGGGAGAGGGGGTGTTATCAGTGCATTTTTCTTCAGAAAGTCAGAAATGTTTAAATCATATACAAAGGAGCTTTAAAGTATAATGCCAACAATATACCAATATAAACATTTTCCAACTTCAGTCTGTTTGGATCGAAATACCATCAGTTGCTCACAGTTGTGTTATGAAGCAACTGACAGGAGTTTGCATAGTAATTTGGCAATGTAAATCTTTTTTTTTTCTGCAAATGAGCAATTCTCTAAATGAAATTGACAGTTCCACTATGTCCTTCTGTCACGATGCAGTTCTTGGTGATGAACCTGTGAACATTTACCATGCAGTTTTTTATACTTAAGTATATCATGATGTATACAGTTGATGCCATATATTTTAACACACCTAGGCTAAAGACATTGAAATTCCATTTTTTTCAATAGGGCATCTACTTTTTTTCCATAAGAGATCATTTCAAAATAATAGCCTAGATAGACATTTATTTCAGCTTTAATTTACTAGAGCCAATTTTCAGTGGGTCAGAAGTTACATCGACAAGGCCTGAAAGGCGGTCATGCACAGAAGAACCCCCTATTCCAAGACCGGCAAAAAGAATGAAGTTTGCAGATGATCACAAAGACGTAGCCTTTTGGAGTATAGTTCTCTTGTCAGATGAAACAAAAATGTAACTGTTTGGCCACAGTGAGCAACGCTATGTGTAGAGGAAAAAGGGTGAGGCTTTCCATCCCAACTGTGAAGGACAGGGGTGGCAGCATTATGTTGTGGGGTTGTTTTGCTAATCAAACTAAAGCAACATCTCAAGACATCAGCTAGAAATTTGAAGCTCGGTCGTAACTGGGTTACGATGAATTTGTAGACTGAACTGAAAAGGTTTATATATGAAATAATATGGTAACATGAAATATGTGGAGTTGTGAATATTTAAATATATGGCCCCAACTGTAGGTCTCAGGTTGTGCTTCAAACATCATTCTTCATTCTTTCAATTCTTTAAAACTTTTATGTGATTATATCAGTTAATGCACACTGTACATCTTTCTGTTTATGATCAAGGAATATTTAAGAGCATATTTCAAAAAGGCACAGTTACAGCCTTTGAAAGAGATTAGAGTGGTCATGTGTTTGAACTACTAAAGCAAATGGGTTTATTTATTTAAATTTTGGATGTTTAACACAGTTGGATGAATGTTTAGATCATTTATGACAGATCCCAGTGTGTGTCCTGCTGCCGCCAGGCAATGAAGGAATCATACTGTTGTCCTCAAGCGTAAACTACTGTAATATGCTGTGACCTTGGCTTAACCAGCAGGTGGCGTGAGCATGGTGAGACCCAGCTGTGGACCCTTAGAGGGGGGCTACGGTGGTTGGTTGGGCGAGGGTGAATGTGGTGGTCTGGCTGTTGAAATGAAAGTCATTTGTCCATACATGCAAACTCAGTTGAAAGACAAATCCTTACCAGTCTACCCAACCAACCAACACAAAATACATGGTGCTGCTGAAATAAAATCAAGGTTACTCAGCTTAAAATCTTTGGAAAAGGAGACAAGGGAAACTGTTACTGTACATGGTTGGATAGCTTTGTGCACTAAAGCGTGAACGTTATATCACGCAACAGGCTTAAACAGCAACAAGAAAACAAAAGGGCACTGCTGAAAAAAATTCAAAATTGCAATAGGAGAGCTTTTACATTTTTATGAAATCCGTCAGGTCTGTTTAAGCAGGATTGTTGCATTTGAAATGAAACAGCCCTCTTCCCTGCTGGTAGTGACTGGTGAGAGCCTGGTGAATCCAGACAGCAAGTTCATGAAGCAGACCTGCAGATTGTGGCTGGGTTATTTGCTTTCTTCAGCTATTTTGCTTCAAGCATACTTTCACAGTAGGGAGAGATAACCTCAGTGCAGCCAAATTATAAAAGGTTTATGCGTGACAAAAGACCTTCTTTGAACGGAAACAGAATTTGTAGGACTAATATGGTGGCTTTATATGGGAGATTAACACTTGAAATTTATACAGCGGTATGGAAATAAGATCCAGGGTGCCTGTCGGTGTAATGAATCACTTTGATGAATTGAACAGCAGGAATATGCTTCACTTCATCTCGGATGACCAGCTGATATTTATGACAATGCAGAGATTTTACGCTATGATCTCTAACTCATCCACTCTGTCCATCATTTGCATAGACCCCAAGGAATTGTGAGAATACAGCATCAGCTGACACTACTTTCTTACATTTAATTACCCTAATAGCACTAAAGAGGTTTAGGAAGACAGTGCAGAGCCACTGAAGGGGGAGGTGGTAACAGGAACCATATGGGAAAAAGCCATGTAACATGAACTACAGCTATAGGTCTGGCTGTCTGGCCTGTATGCAATCCCTGTGGCTTGTTTGCCAGCTCTTCCCCGCTGCACAGTTGCAGTTACTAACCTACAGGAATGCCAAATAGATGTACAGACCTCCGACATGATCAGCTCAGCTAACTGCTGGGATTTGTTGACAGACTCTCCTGGTGCTTCCACAGCTCAGAATGAGTTATGGGATGAACCGAGGATTTAAGATGTCGGCTCTCCTTCTCTCTCTCCCTCTCTCTCTCTCTCTCCCCCCGTCTACAGATGTTGTCCTTTAAGCACGGTCTTGCTTCCTGACCACCAGCGCCAAGCTGAATGAGCTATTGTTTATGTCATGACATCATCGTCTTCAGCTTTCCTCTGCCCAGCAGGGTCTTAGAGTGAATGTGTGTGTGTGTGTGTGTGTAAGTGAGTGATTATTGCTCTATGCTAGCCAGCTTGCCAGACATTTGAGCACTTAAATCTAGAGTGGATACATCTGCTAGTCAGTCTTAAAGGGATAGTTTTGGTTTTAAAGACACTCACAGTATCCAATTTATCACGAATTAGAAGTCCTTGATGTCCATTCAACTTTAGTTTTTTAGGATAATAAAGGGAGAAGTTAGAAGCACGAGCAATTCTAGTGCAAGTCAATAGAGGTAAAAGCCATTAAGCAGAAAAACGAAACACAGTTCAAGCACAGTCAAAGTTTGCTTTGTTGTAACATTCTCCAGAGGGAGCGTGCATAATTTTAACAGAATTGCATTTCAGCCCAATTGAACTGAAGTATAGCTTTAAGTAGCGTGGCTAAAAATGCTAATAGTGAAAACATCACAGCGCCAGTTGGATGGACTCTTAAGAACTCATAGCGAATAGACAGACAAATTTACATCCTAAAAGATTTTCGCGATTCACATCTTTAAAACAGGTGTGGTAAAGCAAAACAATGATTAATACAAGCTATAAAGGCTTCTACATATCTTTAACATGTATTTTCCTGTTTCATTTATTTCTCTCCTTCACTGTGACACTCCAGCTCTTTGTTTGCTCCATCTCACCTCCTACCTCTGCATTCATTTCTCCACTATTCATCTTATCTGACTTTATCTCATCTTCCGTCCCCCCACCCCCCTGTCCTCCCCCTTTCTTCTTTGCATCACCTCGTCTTCCATTTCCCCTACAGTGCTGTCATGCTGCTGCTTCTTATCTTTCAGTCCTCTCCTCTTCCTACATCCATTCTTCCTGGTGGGTAGCCACAGAGTTGGCACGGTTACACATTTTGGCACTTCGGGCGTCAAGGACAACTAGTCTTTTTCACTGCAGGACAGAGCAGCTGCAAAGCAATGGATAAAAAATGGCAAGTTAATCAGCCAGTCAGTCAACTTGGCAGACATTTAGTTGTTTTATGGGTCAGTCAGTCCATGTGTTTGCCTGTCATACAGATTTTAAAAAGAATGCCAGTCATTAAAAAGAATTCATCAAGTCATTTTGTTCCCTTTAAAATACCCATTTTTGGTGCTACTGCTAAATAATCACGTCTTTCCCAGGTATCACTTGTTGACTTTGGTTGGCTATGACCTTAGCTCTAGACATAAAGCCCAGCCGGGGCAGATGGTATAGAAATTAGTTTTGCTGCTATTTGGTCATAAATCAAAGTATTGGACAAATGTAAATGTTGACCTGATGATGGTGCTAGAGTAATAGCCTGGGGTTCACCAAAGTTTTTACAATTCAACCTGAGGGAATGACTGTCATTGTCAGGTAAATTTCATGGCAATCCAGTTAAAAACCACAAAGTCAGGGGATCCTCTGGACACAATGTATATCTGTATCAAATTCCATGGCTATCCATCCAACAGATATTTCAGTCTGGACTAAAGTGATCACACACTGCCATTGTTAGAGCCACATGATTAGCATGGCTAAAAAATATGTTACAAGCCATCTTTTTACTGGATCCACAGATACATAAGAGTGTTGCTGGTGATAGAAAGTCTATGCAAATGACAAAACAGTGGAAGAGACAGAGAGGAGTGTGTCTTTTCAAGAAACCATTGGCATGCAGCGTGAAGCAGTTGGATCACCATATGTGTCTCAAAATGCTGCAGAAACTCTGTTAGAGAGTCGTAATCAGTTGTACAGATGTCTAACATACCCCTTCATGAATAAAACTGAAATAGTAATACTCCATGTCTTACTTCAATTACTTACTATTTTCGTGATCTTATTTTACAGTTTTTTTGGATGAACAGTTGTCATTATGTAGTGCACCAATGAAAAGAAACCATTTAAACCTTGCATCAATGTTTTTGACAACCCTAGTGCATACAGCCTCCGCTGCAGCCCAAAATTCAGGCTTCAACTTCCATAACAGACAGAGCTTTGATGATGCCCCAGGCAGAGAGAAGAAACCTAATCTTACCTCAGCCAAACTCTCCCTGTAGATCCTCTTCCTGCTACTGCTGATTATTCTGACATCAGTGGATGAAGGAAGTAAAGTAGTCAGCTGGCCACAGGGATACAGAAAACACTGGCAACTATTACAGATGTTGTAGACATGCCGTCCAACACGTGAAATCAGAAGTGAAGGGTTTCTTTCAAGCATTCAGTAGATAGTGTTGTGTCAGACTTTTAGTCAGTAAACCTGCTTTCTTACTTCTCAGGCATTTTAGTCTGTTTGTCAGCCTGTCAGTCTGTCAGTCAGGTTAGATTAGACTGTCAGTCACATTTGGTGATTTGGTTAGGTAGTCAATCAATCTGTAACTATAACAGTTGTGTCCCTCTGTGCCCTGTGGGAACCGTCATTGAGGTTAAAGCTTAACCTTAATCCATAAAGGCTGCTGAACCCACCATGAAAACACACTCTGTGTCTGTATGTCTGTCCAGCAGCTCACTACTGTATATAGCCAGCTAGATCTACCCAGTGAAGCCAACTAGTTGCATGCTGCTTTTGTGATAATGAAACCTGTGGTGTTGCATTCATGCACACAGACAAGAACACACAGAGAAACAGACTGACATGTATAATAAACCATTATGCACACATCAGAGCACAAACTAATATTCAGAAGTCACGGCAAGTGCATGGAATGAGTGTTCACTTACGCGTGCTTTTTACCCATGTACATGTTTGGAGTATCTCTAGCTGCACATTTGCATGCATGCATATGTTTCTATGAAACATGCTGTGAGTGTGTGTTCCTCCCCGTAGTTCGTGAGCCTACCAGATCTAAGCCCAGGCAGAGCAGATAAAAGCCAGGCGCAGTTGTTTCCATATCAGAGAAGCAGCTCTGCCGTGTGGATTAAGCTCTTTCATATACACTGTCGAGTGCAGAAACGCACATAAAAGACACACGGGCCAGCAGCATGCATGCATAAACAAAAATGTGCATAGCGCTCGTACAGCTCGCTCAGTGACACAGAAATGGGAGCTTTCATATCTGTTTTTCACACTCTGAATCTTTCCCTCTTTCTGGTTCTCACTTACACACACGCACACTTCTTTCAGGACGTCACTTTGGGAATAAAACCCTTAATGTGGTTCTATAGCGCTGCTGAAACATCCTGCAGATTATCCTCTCCTGGCTCTCAGTCAGGCAGTGATATGGACATACACACACACACTCACACTCACAGACATAAATATACGTGTACACACTTTTGCGACACAAGCAGTAATACATACAAATTCTCTCTCTCACCCTCTCACCACAGACACACACACACACTAACTGAATCATTTCAGCACCGACAGATTTATCCATGTCTATTTATAGCTCGCCTCTATGTTCTATGACACATCCCACAGTCTTACTGTACCAGTGACTGTTTTCGCTGAGCGACGTTCTTCTTACCACAGGCTTCTCTCCTCTGAGGCGTCTGTCAACACTTCCTGTATCCTTCGAGTGGAAGTTGAGTCGAACTCTTTCAAAGTTATTCTCTAGTTGTTGTCATACGCGGCTGTTCAGTGTTTCACCAAACACAATCCCACACCTGAACACAATCAGTCTCACTCAGCCGAAAGAGGTCACCATTGTCTGCTGCTGAGTAGGTGTTTTTTGGGGGGTTTATGTATTTGCAAGACAGAGACAGAGGGAGACAATAAACAAACCATAGCACAAAACCAGTGTCCAGGTCTGTAACTGATTACATGTCATGAGATTTCTGTTATACTACTGGTTATAAGTAATAGCCTTTATTGCTGATATCTGAGCTCCTTAACCAATCTCTAAGGGTGAACCCAGAGACCCATTGGAGGAAACTCATTTCGGCCGCTTGTATCCACGATCTCATTCTTTCACCACCCAAACTAGCTCACGACCATAGGTGAGGGTTGGAACGTAGATCGACTGGTGAGTTGAAAGCCTTCAGGCTCAGCCGCCTCTTCACCACAACAGTCCGGTACAGCGCTTGCATTACTGCTGACGCTGCACCAAACCGCCTGTCGATCTCACGCTCCATTTTAACCTTCACTCGTGGTGGTGATCAATTGACAGATCTGTGCCTCTCTCCACCCGAGTGTCCAAGACATACGGCCGAAGATCTGATGACATGTCCACAAAGCAGATAAACAATCTTTGGCCTAAGGTGTTCTGGTACCAGGTACACTTATGAATCACCTTGTGCTCGATCATGGCGCCTGTTATGGCCAATCCACGACAGGTCCCAATAACAATGCACCACTCACATTGGGCAAGCCGTTCCACCCCAGTCACCCCCCCCCCCCTCCAGGTCTCTCCATCGTTTCCCACGTGAGCGTTGAAGTCCCCCAGCAGAACTATTGACGACAAGTATTTAAGGGGGTGTGAGTTAAGAAGCAATGGCATCTTGAAAGGGATTAAATACACTAATGCACAGTGTGTCAACTTTTAATTTTGACTTGTGGGTCAAATTAATGTAATAAATTATCCGTTACAAGAGTTGAGGGCACAATTCTTCACTTGAAGGTGCATGATCACTGCAGCAACAGAAAGTTTCAATGACAGTATACCTTCCATTATGGATGGATGGATGAAAATAGGATTATTGCTTATATGCTTTTCTCTGTGTTGAGTTTATTGGTGTCCAGGACAAAGCTAGGGCTGGGTTTTGGCTCTCTGGATCTTCCATCTCATCCCCCAAAAGTTGTACTTTTGACCCTACAGCTGTCCTCAGCTTTTTCTATTGTTCCTCTTTCCACCAGATCAGAACGAGGAAGGAGGGATTTGGATGGTGAGGTTAGCATGAAGGGATGTGTCTGAGTGTCTTATAAAAATGTGTGTGTGACGTGGGGAGATAATGCATCACATAGTGAAGCTTCTTTTACTATCTATCCTGCCCTATAGCATTTTAGCCCAACACCTAGTTTCAGCTCTTGCAAAACAGAGCTCGCCACTTTGTTTTAGGTTATATTGAGGTTAGGTGGCTCTACTCTGTCTTGCATCTGGTTGCCGAGCCACACTGAAGCAATACACCGGAGGAATGTGCAGAAACAACCGCAGAAAACGACCGCACGCTGGAGAGCAGCTCCCGTGCGAACTTCGAGAGTCCGAACACAGGACGTCGAGCTGATCCGCTGGCTCAGAGCCCCTCTCCTAAATGCAAGAGGAAGCTGTGCTGGCTGGGACACACAGAGCCATTGTAAAGCCACCGCTAGGAACAGTCTAATTCATGAGGAAAAGTCCGTCCAGTCCCGCGCTCCGCCCCCGACATCCTCTCCTCTGTGGAGCGCTCAGACAGCCAAGAAAGTTCAAGGAAAAAACTCAAAACACACTCCCTGCCTGTTGACACCATGGTGGAATAGCAGTCTAACGCATCCTCTCCGTGTGGGCTGTGGTTCTGCACGACCTGACTTCCGCTTTGAAGGAATCTGATTTGGCTTGACGAGAAATGACAAACCGGGCCGATGCAGACTCGACCGAGTAGCCCCCTGGATGATGAGGCGGCGGGACCGCAGCGCGCCTTCACCCGCTGATTTCCAAGACCCGAGGGACGATGTGGAAAGAGGAATATGATGTTCACTTCGACTTTTTGCTGCAGCTGCTGTAAGTTTGAACGTTTCTACGGATCGGGAATTGTTTTAGGCTTTTACGTCCAAATGGGTGGGAACATTAACATTATGCTGCGTGGCAAAATGGAAATAGTGAGGTAGCTGTTCTGTGAATTTACTCTGACGAAAAATCACCGTGTTACTGATGTGATATTTCTACAGGAACCTGTTTATGAGACCAAAATCGGGAGAAAAGTTACTTAAACTCACCTGGTTTATCTCATGTGGTATATTCTCATAGGGACTCAAAGTACCTGCTAATCAATGTAGTGGACTACTAGGATTTTAACATGAATGTTCATTTTGTCTTTATCAGGACTTAAAATACATTTAAAATCTCTTTGAGTAAGTTAAAAGTCATGAGATTGCTTGAGTTATTTTTCATAAGGCAACCATCAGAATTACAAGAACAGAGAAAAATGATATTTACAATTAATTGTTTAGTTAATAAAATGTCAGAAAATAGTGACAAATGCCCATCACAAGTTCAAGGGGATGTGTTTGGGTTTCTCCTTGTGTCCAATCAACAGTCCAAAACCCAACTTGATTGGTTTAAAATTAATGTAATTAATACAATAACCATTCTAAAAGAGAACAGCGTGAAAAATCCTTAAACTTGAGACTGGACTGAGTGTTTTTTGGTCGTTTTTCATTTTGATAAATGACTTAAATTATTAATAAATTATCAAACTTATTGCTGATTAATGTTTGTCCAGCAACTCATCTATTAATTGGTTGTTGTTTCAGCTGTAATTGAGGTATTAAATAAGAATGTGTTGCTATCGCCTGCTTGAAGGATGCCTTATTGCTCTAAGCTGTTATTTTGATGACTGACTGTAACCGTTAACAGCAGTTTTGGCAAAGTCAGTATGAGCCAATTCTTTACCCATCATAGCCTTGGGTGATGACCCAACAATAGTGTCAATAACAGTGTGAAAAACAAAATGTGCAGGGAATGTGTATACATGGACATAACTTTGTATCAGTTTTCATGGTAGGAGGTGTCGTAGTTGCTTGAGACCAATAATGCAACAGTGTTTTTTGGCAGAGATTTTATCTACAAGTCCCAGCAGATGACCTGACTGACACAAATGCACACAAAGAGCTCTTCTGTGCGTTTCTGTTTTACTGCGTATATAAAAATGAAAGAAAAGTCTGTGAAATAACAGAATTTCATAATCCAGTTAATCCCATAATAGTTGATTACTAAGATGGAAGATGCCTCCCCCTCACCTTGTACACACCCACACCCACACGCACGCAGACACACCTTTTGGGTGTGGGTACGGGTGGTGCACAGCCAAAGAGATTAGCATGTGAGTCACTGGCATGCACCATCATGCTCTCTATCTCTGACACACTCACACACACACAGACTGTGTGGCGATCACAGCGAGTGACTATGCGTGGCCTGGGGATACAGAATTGTGCCTTTAGATAGACAAATAGATTTACTGTGTGCCACTTGGCCCCCAGTAACACCAAGTATCTTGGCACTAAAGGCCTGCGTTAGATATCTGACACTTCATATTGTGTCCATCTCACTATTACTTTGTGTTTGTGTGTGTGTTTGTGTGTTTGTGTGTGTGTGTGTGTGTGTGTGTGTGTTGGATCTATAATTGCCAGACAGCAGTGAATTGGGGGAGCCTGTCATCATTTTGGCCCCATGACTGATATGAGCTTTGAATGATTTATGAGTCTCTCTGAGTCTAGTGAATTAATATGGTCAGACAAGCGAAAGCAATTTCACTGCAGACACCAGGCTAGATATTGTTTTGATGGTTCACCAAAGACTCATTTCATTTTGTGTGAGTCCGTATGTGTGTTTGTGTTTATGTCTTAAGGTGTGTGCACACATCTGTGTCGTATGTTTCTATTTCCATCCACCAAAGGGACATTGTCTTGGTCCCAAAGGCGGTTCCAGCGACTTTCCCAGGTTAGGTGGGATATTTAGTCCGTTGAGCAGGTTCTGGGTCTTACCAGAGGTCTCCTCCCTGTTGGACATAGACATAGACATGGTCCACAATATGACCACAGGGAGCTGTACAGGAAGCATTTAAATCAGATCCCCAAACCACCTCAACTGGCTCCTTCGCCACACGAGAGAGCTGTGATTTTACTCCTTCCGGATATACAAACTCCCCACCCTTTCCCTAAGGATGAACCCAGGCATCTTGCAAATGGAACTGACTTTATCTGCAATCTTATTGTCATTCATGGCTGTGATGCTCCGCCGCGATAAGGTGGAGGAGTTTGCATGACCCACCTCTTCATGGTGGAGGGTTTATGTGTCCCTGTGACCCTGGGAGCTGTGTTGTTGGGGGCAGTAGCTCCTTGTATGGTCTTTGAAGGCAAATTGGTCCAGAGTCGGGGCCCAGATAAAGAGGGATTCTTAGAGCCTAATGAATCAGCCAAGACAGTGTAATCTTGCCTGGAGCAGGGAAATCACGGCCCTTTGTAGAGGTCAGCTGTAGGGGTGTAGTGTGTAGTCATTCAGCATGTTTATTTGTCAGTCTTTTGTATCAATCTGTTTCATCTAATACTTTAAAGTAGTCTACAGTCGCTTTACTTCTCCTTCCTGCTAGCACAGGACACTTGGCTTCCGCTGTATCTATGGTAACCAGCAAATCCCTTTCGACAACAGTGTGTAATGTATTGAATTTGTGAGGGTAATGCAATTGGGCTGATCAGATTATGCAAAAAACATCTGAATCATCCGGCAAGAATGCTGACAGTGCCACGCAGATGCACACACAGACAGGAAATGAGGAAATGCCATTTAGACGGATGGAGGTGAATGTGTGCAGTCTCTTCTTTAAGGAATAAAACCGAGATAGCTTGCTGTTTTGTGCTGATTGGCTGATAAATACAAAAGTAGTGCAGTGTGTAATGGTGGTCCTTCTCAGCAATGGATGATGTTAAATATTATGCTATTTTGCTTGAATGTTAAATGTTTTGTCTGCAGGGGTTGTTGGGTTGGATGAATGCATTATGGACACTGTAAATACGAAATGACAAAGGGACAGTGAAGTAGCAAAAGTAACAAAATGGTATTTTAATGTGTAATCAAAAGCAAACCATCCGCACTTGATGTTTAAAGCCCAATAAAAAGGTTAATTAACTTCCCACTGATGGACTGTGTGTAGCAAAGTATACAGTGTAATGCAGTAAAGTGGACACAGCTCAATATCTTAATCAAACTACCTCAGTAAGTCATAAATAAATAAGCAGGGCACTAATTAATACTCGGCATTGATTCTCTCTGTTCTCTTGATGACACTTGAACAGTTATACGGAGTGTGAGCCCTTGGCCTGATTAGACAGTTTATCAAACTGTCCTTCTGCAAGACACTGCACTATAGTCTGCAGTGATGGCCTTATTCTTTTCTTTTTAGTTGAGTAAGCTGTTATTGGTTCTACAAACATTATTTTTAATCAATAACATTGCAATTGCAATTCTCTCGAATGAAAATGGATGGCAGCTAGTGGAAATATAGTGGAGCTAGTCTCAATTCATTGTATTTTAACATTTTATCGGTGCATTTTAGTTTGTGACAATACTATATTAAAATATCAAAGTGAGAGATTATCACAAACAGGGTACATAGTGTTCATGGAAACCGTCACTCATGCAGGCTTTGCCAGTAGTTACTTGGCAATGAAAGCTGCGTGTTCGCTCTTGTGTCTTTAACGGTTTGGGAACTCATTTAATTTTTTCTTAACATTAACTGCTCCTGCAGGGGCATTTGAGTACACTCAGTCATTTGCAGAAACGCCCTGCTTCACAGTCACACAGATACACCCATTCACAGCTGGTATAGACAGCCTAGTGATGAGCATGAAATGGACAATTTACTTGTTTGGTTGGAGATTGGGTGTTTTGCTCAAGGGCAAATACGTACTTACTTGTTCAGTATATGGACCTTTAAAAAAAGAACGCTCCCTTTTCTAACTTCCATGCTAGCTACATTTGCCTGAAATAGAGGGATCGAAAAGTAGAATTGAAGGCTTTTTTATATTACAGCACTTTAATTCAAATGATGTTAGAGGTTAACAGTCTGAGATTAGTGAAGCTTTTTGGAGGAGACTGGGGCAGGTGAAAGCTGCTTCAGCATTATAATCAGCCTTTAGATTCTCCGCATTAAAGTAGGACATTAAGTGACAGTGAAACTGGGTCAGTGTCATAACAAGTCTTTTAAACCTCATTTGACTTTTGTTTGTGTGTATGTGAACATATGCTCATGTAATTGAGTTTTATGCTCAGCAGCTCAGTTTCCTCTAGTCTAGTTTTAAGTGAGTGGGCGTGTAACGACGGACATGTGTTCCATTCATTAACCTGGGCACCTGCTTGTGTGTGCGTGTGTGTGTTTGTGTGTGCGCGTATGTTCTCCTCTCCGCCAGTGATGCCAACCTCACAGACGTGCTGTCTGACTCGGAGGAGTGCGATTTGGGCAGTCTGGAGCGCTTGGAGCGCGGCAGCACCGACACTCTGGCCAATGGCTGCCGAGCCGACTGCGAGGCCGCCAAGAGGCTGGCCAAGCGCCTCTATCACCTCGAGGGGTTCAAGCGCTGCGATGTGGCCAGACACCTGGGCAAGAAGTGAGCACGCACACACACACACACACACACAATAACACATGTACTCACATGATGACTGACGGGCTGATAAATCACCAGAAACAGAGGAAAACATGTTTACACAGTTACATACGTTCAGTTTTTTAACATGTGCACGTGTGGATGAGACAAAGACATAATGTACACATACAGTAGATGCACATGTAAGAATACCTGATTGATTTCTAACCACATAATCAAACACATCTGCACGAGCTTACTTTATACTTTACTAGAAGACCATTCTGTAATATAGCCAGAAAAAATTTATAAAACACATTCAAAGGTCTTCAGTGCCACGTTGATTCGCTGATTCTCTCTTTCTGTCTCTCTGCAGTAATGAGTTCAGCCAGTTGGTGGCATCAGAGTACCTGAGTTTCTTTGATTTCACCGGCCTGTCGCTGGATCGAGCCCTGAGGTAATGCACAGCCAGCACTCGGAAGTGATGAGTGTGTGATGTGGACATCAATACAAATGCGTGTGCGTGTGTGTTCTTCACTTTCCCTCTTCACAAGGCATTAGCGTTTCTGCTAATCAAGCTGTCGTGTTGAGTACAGTTAGCCAGTGTAGCTGACGGCTGCGGAGCACATCGCTCCCTTGTACCTGACATGTTGCTGTCTCAAACTGCTGCCTTCAGCCCACGGTGTTCGGTTAAGAGGCCTCATGTGCGCACTTCAGACTGGGCCAGATTAGCACACTGTGGTTTAGTAAGACGTAACATACTCAAAGTTTAATTAATTTGGGTATTGTTTGGAATCTCAGCAAATTAAGTTCCAGTAGATCTGTATATCATTTTCCTCATTTGTCACACTAAAATTAAATTAGAAATGTTTTCTGTATCTTAACTCTAAAATTGGGAGACGGAGCATTACGATTATTTTAATTATTTATTAATCTGCCGATTATTTTTTGACTAATAGATTAGTCCAAGGTGACGTCTTCACATGTTTTTTCCAACCAAAATATTCAATTTTCAATTACATTAACAAAACCGAAATTCTCACGTTTGAGAAGCTGGAACTTAGAACTATTTGGTATGTTTGCCTGAAAAATTAGAGAAACGATTATTTGATTATCAAAATAGTTTCGGATTATTTTTCTGTCAATGGATTTATTAATTAATACACTGTTTGTTTCGACTCTATGTTAATGTTTCACCTCAAAATGTACAGTATGAAAGTAATACTGCAACTTGTATGAAACCTGTTGATTCTTGGATACAGTTTCATAATCTAATCCATTTATTTGCAGTTCAAATGTGCAACCGGTTCTCAACACAGGACCTTACACACTGAGGCACAAAGATGATGAAATCCTTCCTTATGTCAATATACTACATGTACTACATGAGTACATGACCACTAGGCCACGTTTTAAAAAGGAGGCTTGACTAAAAAACTATAGTTTTTCTCAGAGTAAAATGTTTCATAAGGTCTCCAACAAAGCTGTCAGCTTCTATTTACTGCCAGAAGTGATTAAATAATTTATTTTCCAGAAATGCATTACTGGGAAACATTTGACCTCGTGTTGACCTTGTGATTTCATTTGTGTATGTCAGGAACTTCTTAAAGGCCTTTCCACTGATGGGAGAGACCCAGGAGAGAGAAAGGGTCCTCGTACATTTTTCCAGACGCTTCTGCCACTGCAACCCACAGACACCCACCTCTGAAGGTCAGAGCCATGAGGGTGATGATGATGATGATGGCTTTGATGGTAATGAGAAAAATCACACCATAAGTATACATTGATTTTACATTACTGTTACAGTTTTCCACAATGATCCCATATTGACCACACACTGCATGACTGCAGCATGTTTACACTATTCTAACTGCATAAACCTTCAAATGTGACAACTGGAAATACTGAATCAATTCAGATCAGATGCAGCACTAGCTGAGATTATGTTAGCATGCAGGCTATTTGTGCAGCTCTGCAGATAGATGTGTGTGTGATTTGAGTCTGCACGTAATATAAAGGAATGTATGGTATCGCATTCACGTGAATTTGTGTGCGTGTGTGTGTGTGACATTTAGATGACCTTGGCCTTGTGTATTGTCCTGTTGCAGATGGAGCCCACACATTAACCTGCGCCCTTATGCTGCTCAACACCGATCTACATGGACATGTATGTACTGGAGATCTCTATCTAACTGGTTCTGCAGGATTCCCATCCCTCTAATCTTTTCTGCAAAGTATAAAGACAGTCTTTTGTCAGCAATGGCATGCCTTGATTCACATCTTCTTTTCTATCTATTTCTTCTTCTTTCCCTGTCTTTCAACCCTTTCCTCTCTCCTTATCTTTCTCTCTCCTCCGCGGCCTACTTTCTGACCTGTTTCTGTCTCTCCTCTCCTCGAATAGTCTCATCTGTTTAGTCTTAAACTGGAGCACTGTGGTCTGGGCTACATCAGTATCATAGGTCCTGTGCTTTGCGTTCCTAGACCCTCCTGGTCCGCTCGGCTCAGTCCCTGATAAAAGTACTTTTAGTGAATATCCCTCCTCTAACTAATATAATTTCTCTCTTTTCAATTTCCTTTTCCTCGCTTTCAAATCCTTCCCTTGCTAACCAAATCTGGCCCCCTGGTCTCTCTCTGCCCCTGCAGGTGGTAAGTATAATTATAGTACTAACACTGTCCTCATTGACATCTGTGCCTCCTTTTGTCAGCTAACAATAGAATTTAAGTCATAGTATTAAAATGTATGACAGATTAGGCTCATAATAAACGATGCGCACATAGTGATATATACACTTTTAAACATTATTCAGTTACACAAAAATATCTGGCTGCTTAAATATGGTTTACCAAAGAGAAATGGTCAGTAGCTTATTTGTTGGTTGGTATTTATTGCACTTAAAATATAATGTAGTATAGGTATAAGGAGTGAGAAATGCAATTGATCGATCCTTTTTTCCCCCGTGCAGAGTTACAAATCACAATATCTAAGATTAGTGTTCACATTTTATAGGATTTTAACTTAGTAAGAATGCAATGTCCTGCTACCTTTGCATTAAAAAATATGTGTTAATTTGTTCATCCAGTTGGACTGGGACTGTGAAATGCACCACGTTAGCTATTTGCCGGATATTATGAATAAATGGAGCATAAAACATTTTGTGACGCATACGTCCCATCGTTTTTTTGTACTCTTCCTAGAAAAGGGAACAGAGTTGTCTTGTCTGATACATGGCCTCTTCAGAGGAAAATGTGAATAAAAAGCCACAAACCAAATCAGAATTTTTTCTTTTTTTTTGTAACAGCAGTTGGTATGTTCAGTTTTACTTCTAAACCTGTATCTGTTTAGGTGACAGGCTTGATTCAGACAGAAAGGGGCAATTAAACATAAATATCCCTATGTTTTCATCCTCTAATGATGCATCAATATTAGAGGTTAAAACATGAGGAAAGGTATGGTAAGATGATACTCAATAGGCTCTAATAGAGGTGGAGCCCTGCTCACCATCACTACTAGTAGAACCAGCAGCTTCACACTGGCACCCAGTGGACGGTTGCAAAATTGCATTCAGGTTGGCGCAGATAAAAGTGGGTTAAAATGATTAACTGCTTTGGAATTTGAATATTTATCCACTTCTGTGGATTCAGAGCTGAGTTAAAGACTGACCAATTTGGCTAAATAAAATATTTTAGCAACGTGAAATCTAATCTTAAGCTTGAACTGATTGTTTTGTGTGTTTCTGTCTGTCTGTGTCTGTTTTTTCTCTCCTCAGAACATTGGGAAGAAGATGTCTTGCCAACAGTTTATCAGTAATCTAGATGGCCTCAACAATGGCAAAGACTTCCCTAAAGACTTATTAAAGGTACATATCCCCTCCTGAGGGAGTATTGCCACCACAAAATCTCTCAGCTTGATCTTTTTCTTACAATTGAAGTATGTCTTCACATTCTTCATCCTACTTCATTCACAAGAAGTAATACAAACCAAAGAAATAAGAAAATATTCACAATTTCTCCCCCTTATTTGCCTTGCCCACACAGGTCTTGTATAACTCAATCAAGAATGAGAAGCTTGAGTGGGCAGTGTGAGTATGAATTTTTGTGCTCATCAAAAGGAAAAGTAACTGGGGTATGCAAGTAGGTGCACTTGAATATACCTGCTGCTCAGGTTTATCTGAATGGGTATTTGTGTGTGCAGTGAAGAGGAGGAGCTGAGGAAGAGTCTGTCAGAGCTGGTGGAGGAGCAGTGTGAGGGCGGGAGTAAGCGTGTTGCCAGGGTAACGGATGGCAGTAACCCCTTCATCGCCATTCCCATTCTCTTAAATGCCGTCACCTACAAACATGGGGTGCTGACCCGCAAGAGCCATGCTGAAATGGACGGCAAACGCAGTGAGTGATTGTTTACACACACACACACACACACGTGCAACTGAAGTTACCACATTTATAATAAGTCATTGTAAATATGTAAATATGACAGAAAAGTTGTTTTATTTCCTTCTCTTTATCCTCATTCAGCCCCGAGGGGTCGCCGTGGTTGGAAGAAGTTCTATGCGGTTCTGAAAGGAATGATCTTGTATCTCCAGAAGGTACCGCAACTTGTCCTCTGCTCCGTTACCATAGAAACACACATCCACCGCCGCTGTCATTGCGGTGGTGGATGCTGCTAGCTGCTTTTACTCTGTGTGTGTGTGTGTGTGTGTGTGTGTGTGTGTGTGTGTTTTTGTGTGTGTTTGAGAGGGAGTGAGAGAGAGAGCATTAAGGGAGGAAAAAAGCCATGGATGCTCTTCTGAGTGTTTGTCTCCCCCTGCTGGTAGAAAGGATGTACTAATCACATGTAAGGTTGTGAAATGTTCAACCTGAATGAGTTTACTGTTCCATTTAATGAGGACTATTCCTCAGGGTGAAGTTGAGTGAGTTAGTTCAGGCATTTGTATACCACAGACACACACAAAGTATACGTTTCTCTTCTATTCTCTGCTATAAGAGACAAAATGACTGAAACATAACAACATTTCTGGGCTCCAAAACATAAGACCTACAATTCCTGTTTGCCTGTTGTTTTTCCAGGATGAGTACAAGCCTGACGCCGACATTTCAGAGGTGGACCTGAAGAATGCAGTGCGGATCCACCACGCTTTAGCCACTCGTGCCACTGACTACAGCAAGAGAGCCAACGTACTGAAGCTCAAAACCTCAGACTGGAGAGTCTTTCTGCTTCATGCCTCGTAAGTCATCCAACTCGAACTTGAGACGTTTTGATTACGCTTCAAAAAGTTAAAAATCCAAGGGAAATAAGACAAGAAAATACAAGAAATAAGACAAATACAATGGAATTTTCCATTTTTTATACATATATTTTTTGATTTTTTTCCTGCCTGTTTTTAGTTTATGGCAACGCCCAGAGATCATGGAACATGTTGATGTGCACTCTCAGTGACGATGATGATGAGCTGTTTTCTATGTAGCACCTCTCCCATAACAGAGTTTATGAAGTACCTAATAATGCAAATTGTAGCTCAAAGCTTTCTTCAGGGCACTGCTAAATACCGAATTAGATGTTAATAAGAGGATGTTGTGATACCTGAATCCAGTGTCATGGCTTGTGCCGATATGGTGACTCTATCAATGTGTCGACATTTAAAAAGTTCTGTAATGCGTAGGTTTCTCATTTTGAGAAAATAAAACTTGCAAGTTCCAAATTATGAATCAAAGTCCTTTTGAAGGTCATACAGCCTCCTCTCAGTCTCAGTCTCAATCAAAAATTGTAGTTAAGAAAATCAGTTTCTTTAAAAAAAAATGCCTAAATGCATTTAAAATAGGAAATTATGTCTAAAAGATTGTGAGTTTAGGCACACAATGTCAAAATAATAGTTGATACTAGTTAGATAGGGTGAAGTGATTTAAATTACTCTCTGTGAACAGTTGAATGTGCCTGGCTTTTTCAAGCAGAAGAACCTGTGCCAATGTGGCAAAATTAGTTTTGCCACATTGGCACAGGTTCGTACAACAAACAGAAACACCCATCAAACAATTTTCATCCTGTGCACTCACCTGCTGTCCCGCCGTTCACCAACCACTCACTCTGCTCTCTCTCTCGCTCTCTTTCCAGTAGTGAGGAGGAGATGATGTCTTGGATCTTCCGGATAAACCTGGTGGCAGCGCTGTTCTCCGCTCCTGCCTTCCCTGCCGCCATCGGCTCCATGAAGAAATTCTGTCGGCCCATCCTGCCGTCCTCATCCACCAGACTCAACCAGGTACACAGATGAGGACATACACTAGGCACAAGAGCTGTTATCACACTGTACTGGCTTATTTTCTACTGTAGAAACATAATATACTATAATCAATACCACAATAAATATCTAGTTATGATAGATACTTTGTCTTGTACATAATATACAGTTTATCACATCTATATATAAAAAGTCTCTACACAGGATTGGGCATTTTTACATATTCTATTTGTGTCTGCTTGCCTCTGATTGGCTGTTTTGGGGGTCTTCCGGTTTTTGTCCGGGCTTTGATTGGTGCAGGAGGAGCAGCTGCTGAGTCATGAGAGCAAGCTGAAGCAGATGAGCCTGGAGCTGGAGGAGCACCGGAAAAACTCGCCCTCAGCCGACCCCAAAAGCCGCGAGTGGGAGGAGTTCCGGCTCAAAGAGCACTACCTCACGTACGAGGTACAGGCTTTCTACAGCTCCTGTTAATTTGTCTGTTTTTTTATGTTGAATTTTTATGAGGGGGTTTTTTCAAGTTGAAAGGCAGCTAAGAGAACGAAACATGTGACAGATGGCCACGCACTTTTTTCTCTTCATATCCATTCTGTTTTTCAAAAAATGTCATAATTTTGTAATTCTTTAGTTAGTAGTAAGGAAGACGTTCAGTTAGCACATATAGAATCTCATGATATCTCTTCTTTGGTTTCTTTTGTAAAATTTAAATCATGTAAAGGAAAAAGATGGAGCTTATGTTTTAAAGTATCTTAAATTGTCCTTCTGTTAATGTCAAAATCACATTTCAAGCTAGCATAAATGAAGCCAGTTGTGAGGTTAGTCTGTTGTTTCACTAGTCTCACTTTCCCCCTCCTCCTCCTCTCTCTCTGAGCAGAAGACTCGGTATGAGACCTACATCAGCCTCCTGCAGGCCAAAATCCGCGCCGAGACGGACGACCTTGAGAAGATCGAGGCCAGCGTGATGGGTGGCCTGATCATGGAGGGTGGCCTGGCTGGCCGCGAGTGCCACCTCCGCAAGACGCAGTCCTCCCCGTCCATTAGTCAGGCCCACGGCGGGCTGAACGGGAGGGCCGCCGGAGGCACTGGCCCTGGACAGAGGAGCTGAGGGGCCCACAAAACAAACATCCCTCCAAGCCAAACTAGCTTCACCCACAAACTTATTAATGTTTTTTTTTTTTTTTGTTATTTTATGTTTTGGGCTCCTCAGAAATGACCGTCACCATCCTAATTTATCAACCCTGGTGATAAGTTTCTGTCCTTGAGCAATAGATGAAGAAGATGGAGAACCAGCGCTTGATACCCAACAAGTGACCCCGCCAAACCTCAGTTCTTTGAACTTTTATTATTGCACATTTAAATGATCATAGCTGTGATCACTATTTATAACAACATCATCATCAGTATTATTTTGAAAGGACACTCAGAGCAATGCTCCTGTCTTTAGTTGAAAAGTGTTTTTGGTTATGAGCTTTGAGTAATTTATAATGTATTATTTTAAGGCCAGATAGAGAACAAAGAAAGAGAAACAGACTGTTTTGCCTTTGTCCTCTCTGTCCTGTCCTTGTCCTGCAGTCCGGGAGTCAGGCAGTGATTCAGATCCAGACGGAGATGGTACTACTGTAGCATTTTGGCATTTTTATTCCTTCATGTTTACACACCCTGACACTCACATGCGTGTGTATGGACCTACAGTATGGGTGGAGTGTGGTGTGTGAAGATACAACATATCTGTTCCAGAGTTACAAAAACTCACAAAAGAACTTCTCAGAAGGATCAAGTCCCTGCCATGTATAGCATATTTATTTATTTATTTAATTCTCCGAACCTTTATTCACCCCAGGAAGGGTTTACACTGAGCATGCTTGCTCTTTTTCAGCAATTTCCTTCTTGACATTCATACAGTTGCATACATTTGTAAAGTTAAAAGGAGCTGCCAAGAGGAACGACCGTGGTTTTAACTGTTCACTAAGCTGCTCCGCCAGGGGAATTGGAGGTTGAGTGCCTTACTCAAGGGCACCTTGACACTAGTTGTTGAGGGATTTGGAGAGTGTTAGTCAGTCGCTTGTTAGAGAGATCACAAGTCTGTTTCTGTGATTTTTAAGCTGCCGCTACCCCAAATACTGACACGTATTCAATTATTCTGTTTGTTTTTCTTACAACTCCTCCTGTAGGGGATAACGGCATGTGACTGAATGAAAGCACTCTGCCATGTTCTGTTTTAGCCCACAAACTACTCTCATATCTCGACAGAGTGCACTGAGCTGATATGTAACAATGTATGGTTGGGTGTGAGGTTTCTGAAGATCGAAATGAATGGCAGAGCAGGAAAGTTTGGGTGGGAGGCACACCACGTGAGTGGGTCAGCTGCCCTGTGTGTGTGTGTGTGTGTGCACATGCATGTGTGTGTGCATTGGCATGCTCTTTTTTTAAGTGGTTCCAGTGGAGATGTTGAAGCTGTAGGCAACTGGAAGAACTAAATATAGCAGGGTCATGTTTTTGTATGAAGAATTTATTGAGCATGTTTGGGAAACAATCCAATGGCCTGCTGCTGAATAAGACTGCCTTCACAATCAGGCCTCGATCTCTCAAAAGCATCTTCAGCACAAAGGCATCCATCATCCTTGTGACACAATTTGTACATTTTTCCTCTTAAAACTGAGAAAATCTAACCAATCTATGTTGTGATTAATAACATGTTATATGGACCTATCATAATTTGTTTGGCTTTCTTTAAGGCATTTAATAGTACTGGTGTGTTCCTTCAACTGCCATCCTTCCTAAAAGATGAAGATGTTTTTGGGAAAGCAGGCCCTGGTCTATCTTAGACAGCACTGGCTGATTGTTGAGTGTAGCAGCAGGACTGCTTCAGCTTAAAGCGCTAAAGTCAAGAAACATGTCGGCATACTGGACCGGAGAGGGGAACAGCAGCAAAACAACTCCACCTCAAAACATCCTCCGTGTGTGAGGAGGAGGGGGAGGAGGAGGAGAAAAGACTTGTTTTCTAAGAAGAGTAGAGTGGTTTGATTTTCTAAGTAAGACCATCTCTGCCAGCCAAGAACAGGCAAAACAGACAGGGAGCACACATTTTTTCCAAATAGAGGAACAGAACATATTAAGCCTGTTCCTCATGGAAGGAGCACTTGTGTAATGTTGTGAGGAAGTGGGGATGTGGTGGGAGGGGTGGCGGTACCGCTGTTTGTGAGCACCTTAATTGATCCCAACCCACCTAAACACACACACACACACACACACACACACACACACACACACACACCTTTCCACTTTTTATGTAATTTGCTTATGACACAACTGTAGATCAGTGAGCTTTGTGCCCCCTCACTCAGCCTCAGTGTGGCAGAGAAGCATGTTGACATAACCAGAGCTGTGGATATCGACAGTATGAACAATCATATCTTTGGCTCTGGACACAGCGCTTCTGCTGCTTCGTATATCATATTAATAGTGACTGATGGGATCCGAGATCCTTTTGGGACTTGGCTGGAAACCTGGAATCACAGCTGGAATCCTGGAACCGGATCCTTGTACAGACCAAAACGCTGAAGTGGAGCTGAGTTTTCAGAGAGGAAGTACCATTTTATAAAGCTGTATTGTTAGGATAAAAAACTGCTTTCTTACAGGGAGACTTCCCCATATAGTCACTTTGGCTGTTGTGCTAACCATTGTTTCCCAATGTTCTAGGGTAGGCCTGTGCTGTAATATAGGATTGTGACAAAAATATTTGTTGATTGTTATGTTTTATTTAAAAAATGACAACTTCGGCACTTTGATGTCAGCATTGGATCTGTCTTTTTGTTTGTATATCTGAACTGTTTTTTGACAGGATGCTCATACTACGTAAAGGACATATTTACTGAATATTTAGTCTGTGCTTCATAAAGTAAGCTTTTATACAGATGATTGTGGTTGTGATTTATTAAGAGGGTCAACTGCTAAAAAATGTTTACAGCAGTTTGCTAATCGGTTTGCCACAGACATGTTTGATATTATGTAGAAATTATTTATACTTATAATGTGAACACATTTCTTCATAACCTTCAGTGCTATACAAAATTTCCACTTTTTTGGAGGGAGGTTGCTGTTAACTAGATCAAAGCTGTACCTAATAGTCACAGACAATAAACTGAGTTTGTAAGAGCATACAGTATACAGTAGAGGTCACCTTTACAATATGTATCTCAGTGTGGGGCTGCAACCCAAGTCAGAGAAATAGATTCACAAAACAGGCCTAGTATGATATTTGATATGTTCTGGCATACACTATGTATCATGCCATAACACATAAACCACATTAACTTCACAAAAAAAAAAAAGAAAAAAATGGTCTGCACCATGACACCTATAAAAAAAAACCCTGCATGGAGTAGAATAACACTAGAGACATTGATAGTTGTTTGAATTAATTTGTCATCATATCTTTTGCAAAACAATGCATGGAGCAGCTTCCAGTAAATAACAGTGTAACACCGTGCGGTATGATCTCCCCATGTTCTTTTAATGCATCAAATCTAAACTTAAAAGGCACTGCCTTCGTGACCGCTGACATCTTTCCCTCAGGTGTCTTAAAGCAGTTTTCCTCTGCATCAGTCGACACGTCGGAGAAGCTCGGCTACAGCAGCTTACCAACAGTGTGAAATATATGTGGTTATTTGTGAGCTGTTTTGACTGTGAAACGACTCCATAATTACATGTTAGCTACAAAACCAAAATACTCTAACCTGTTTTGTTGTAGCAAATGGAGCTGACTGTTATCAGCCTATACTACTTTGGATTGGTGGCTCAAGATAAACATTTCATTTTTAGAATTATATCACCATGGACAATGAGTCTTTTGGGTTTGGTAACTTAAAAATGTACCTAGTTTAATGTTAGATAGTTTAATGGATGTCCTGGTCACTTGTCAGCATATTGGCTATATTAGCAGTCTGCTTTAGAAAACATTTATATAAATACAATTTGCCCACATTAAAAACATAATTTCTTTATCAATCCTTTGCTTGCAATTAACCAAATACATATTAAATATTAATATATAATTTGTTAACTTTGTTCAGTCCACCGTGCTATTATTCTTAATTTTATTGTGATTTATGGGTATTTTGATTCAATAATGAGCGTTCTTTGAATTAGCTACCTCTGTGTGTCTGTAAGGACTGAGCTCAGAAAAAAAGAAACCCAAGAAGATTAACATACTACTCTAACATATTGATATATTAACACTTTTTTTTAAAGACAATTAATTTGAGGTAAAGTATTTGAAAACTAGACATTTAATTTATTTACAACAGCAGATTCTCTTCTATTTGAATGGAGAGACTATCATCTCAGCTGTGCTACAGAGTGAGCCTGTCACTTTAAAAGAGTGTTGCATTATGGGTTAATTGTAACCCTTATGTTGCTAGGCTAGCGAGTTTCTACCTGCCCCTCTGCTGTGTGTCTGCTAAAGTTTGCTTTAGCCCCCTAGTGTCCAGCCAGCCCACCTTAACCTTCACAAGTTTTTAGCTGGGTCTTGTTGGGGTTTTTTCTCTCATGGAGACATTTCTAATGACTAAAATACATCTTCCAAAGTCTTTACCGGAACAAGAGGTTGTAATGTCAAGTGGACAACAACTACAGTGTCACTGAATGTCACTGTAGAAGATGTCAAGCTCAAGAAGAAGGTCTAAAAGATGCTGACAGTCTGAGAAAAGTTTTCTGTGCTCTTGAAACTGCTGGCAGAGTGTGTGAATATGTGACTGAACCACAGAGTCAAATGAACGCCACACAAAGGTAAGATTTATACTTAGTTCTATTACTTTAATTATGTTGTTTAAAGTTAAATTTGAAAAAAAAAAAGGCTTCATGAATAAGGACTAAGTTTCTTGAGTAAGCAAATGTATCTTGAGTAAACTTTAAGAGCAGGACAAAGTCGAAAGCCTAAACTCTGCTATAGTAAATCAGGGGCCACTCAGGAACGGGGTTAACCTGTAGGCCTTTTTCACGGCAGACATTTTGAATTTTCACTGTAGGAAAAGCACAGGTGTCACTAAAAACATTAACGATGGCTTTGCTCTATTTAAGTGTCCCAGTAATGTGACAAAATAGTGTAAGCTAGTAAAGCGAAACGCAGTCGAAATTACTTTTGTTAGTAACAGCTGTGCTTTTCCTGTTGTAAAAAAGCTGTTATTCACCCGTAACCTCACAAAACAGCACATGATTGATGCTAATTCGCTTTAAAGTAATAATCTTGAAGATTTTCATTGAAATAAGGGTCTGTTAAGTCACAGTCTATCGCCAAATGAGGTAACACAATGGTGAATGATAAAAGTAAAAGAAACTGAGATCTTTGAATTTGTTACTTTTAGCTTTTAAAATAAACCCAGCTATCTTAAAACAGTACAAACAATAGATAAACCCAAAATGTAGTTAAAGGACCAGTGTGTAGCATTTAGGGGACTCTATTGTCTGGAATGAAAGTTGTTCATGAGTATGTTTTTATTAGGATATAATCATCTGAAGCTATGAATCGTTGTGTTTTCGTTATACCGGCGTGTTTCTACAAAAGCCCAGAGCGGACAAACCAAACACTGGCTCTAGATAGGGTCTTTCACGTCCACCACCGTACGTTCTCTTACAAGCGAGACTTGGAGGGGTGCGGAGAGGGGTATTCAGATGGTTGAAATCTGCAACTTCACTGCTGGATGCCACTAAATCCTACACACTGGTCCTTTAAATCTTATTTGATATTCATGAGACTGTAATTGCATTAGTTTGATATAGCACAGACAACTGCAAAAAGACCACACAATTGAAAAATTAGGGATTGTATTTTTCAAATGAAACAGATAACCCTAACCCTTCTGAGAACATTTAAGATATAGCTGCCAAGCTGCTGTATATTACCACTATGCTACTGCTAGTGTTAAATTTCATTGTGTCATTTAAGTGCCGTTTATGTGTCCTACAAAACATGTCTGCTCATTACTGAGCAGTGACTAGTTAATAATATAAACAAAAATGATTTTATGGTTGAAATTTCACTTCACTATCTATCTTAAATTCTAAGCCCAATTTGTTCCCACAAGTCCAGCTGTTCCTCACATCACCGCCACCAAATCTGCTGGTTATAATGTTTGGTTCACAGGAGATGAGAATTTATTGTGAGTCACCATCAGCTTTATTGCTTTTGGTGCGAAGACCTGTTGCCCATTGCAGATTGAAAAATCCTCACCTGGCTGATAACAGTTAATACTGTTCCGTCAAACAGCGTGTCTTCTTTCCTACTGTGGCTACAATCTGGCGCTCTACCTTTGATTTCCGCATGGAAGTCAAAGTCAGATGTCTGGAGCACTGTTTGAAATCTGATCTTTGTATCCATTCACTGATGTTACCTTCCTATTGTAATTGTGCGTTTTCTTATTCATTAATATATAAAGAAGCTTTCCAAGAATATAATAATAGCCTTTAAAGATTTAAATGATTACAGGTAGTTAGCTGCAATGAATTAAAGAAACTCAAATAATGAATATCCCATTCATACATGGTCTTTATTAATTAATAGTACCTGTGCTTTTTCTTATTCTTAACTATTTCATTTATTGACCCCATCCCTGCTAAAAATGGTTGATTGTAGCGTTGAGACACTTGTGCAGAGACAGGGACATATGGAATGACTTTTTATTGCGCGATTAGTCATTTTTCAGACAACAAGGCTCCCCCAACATTAAAACAAACAGCAATGTACAAAACATCACACCTTTTTTTGCCATCAACGGAAATTTAATAAGGTAGTGAGAGTACATAACAGAAAGTAATGAAGTGTGAGGACGCGAGTTATGATGATGTTGAGATGTATAGGATGAGCTTGATGTCAAAGCCAAAGTAAGCACCATCGTCATGTAGTCAGGAAAGGCCATATTTCAGTAACAAATATTCTAGAAGGGGTGAGGAGAGGTGTAACATGATACAAGAGGGTTGTTATCACAGTTTTCAGACATTTTTACCAACTAAAAATAGAACAATATCGGTGTAGCACTACTTTATCATGCAATTTACTTTAGTAAACCTTCTGACACACAGACAAAATATACTTCAATAAGTAGAACTCAATACATCTCTTTCCAGCAATAGTCACAAAGCCTGTAATTTATACTCTTTGAATGTGAGATCCCTATCAAAAATAATATGCAGATTTTTATTTTTCTTAATATATCTAAAGTGCAAGTATTTATCCATTTTTATTCAATGCTTTCTGTAAGTATAAAATACAAAGGAAAAAAACAGCAATATGTTTTTCCTGTTTACATGTTATATTTTTCTGAAAGGAGGAGCATCATATATAACAAACCATATATATATATATATATACACACACACGCCACAGATAAAATATTTTTGAAAGATACAACATATTATCTCATATGGGGATGGTAAAGGGATTTAGACCAAACGGTGACATGGGATATGTTCATTGTGCATTGACCCCACCCCTTAAAATCCAGGATCCATTTCCCAACATCTTCAAAACATTTTGAAAGAACGTCTTTATAACTATACACAACAGTAGCCTATACAGTCTGCAAACATGATGGACCCTACTACTCGGTGCGTGTGCAAACAGAAGACGTGCTGAATGAGCTCCTCTGTCAGTGGTTTGTGATGAGTCATATAGTGCTTGGCTTTGACCAGGTGGCTGCGATTGGCTGTGTGATTAACCAGGAACTCTGAATGGCCAATGAAAGACTACAACACTGAAACCAGAAACAGAGCAGATTTGGTTGTCCGGAACACCTTATGGAAGTTCAGTCTGTTTTAAGTCAGTACAGTTTGGTAGAGGCAGGTAGCCACCACCCACATTTCAATTGCGGAAGTTTGCTATTATAAGTCATGTACATGTGGCTGTCAGAAACATGAATAATCTCTGCGTTCAACACAGGAGGAACAAGCAGGCGAAGCACGTACAGCTGGAGCCATCATAGCAATCTGACTTTGAGTACATGCAACAAGTAGCTACTGCTGCACTTTTGAGTTATGTCCACAATTTTATATTGTTTTCTATTCCCATCAGTTCAAATGTGTAAGGATTGGTCTGGTCACAAAAAAATAAGCTCTGTTGAATAAAATTTGACGAAATGAACACTGAAGTAATAACAGACAAAACGCAGGATAACACCATGATTAGGGATTGCTACGATGGCTACCGCTGTATAATAAATGAAAACATTATTCTCGTCAATGCTAACAGCTTCAGTGCACCATCACCCGTGTACACTGAACGTAGCCAGAGCCACTGTGGACTGCACACAGCTTGTCCACTGACGCTGTATACAGAAAACAAGACGAAAAGCATTTGCCTACCATTTTGCATTTGAGTCCCAGAAATGGATGACCGTGTAATGTGGGCACAACATGGCTGCAAGGTCGCTCCAGGTTTTCCTGTGACACTGGGTGACTTCTCATAAACTGAGAAATCTGATTTGATCACACTGTTTCCAGCAAAAATCACAAGTGGCCCCCTCCTCTGTAACTCAGATGCAGCTACGACCCAAAATGGACGGGTCATGTTTCCCAACAAAGTCATTCTGCACTAAAAACACAACTGACCCAGCAGCACCTGGCGATTACAGTCTGTAACAGAACAAGACGACTCTTTTAATCTTTAAGAAAATGTGTGCGTTTCACAGAGTGAGGCATTCACAAAGTGAACTCTATGAGCAGGTTCAGGCTCTCCTTATATTTGGCCATTAGAGAAAGAGAAACAGAGAAAGGAAGTGTTGTATTTCCAGTCTTCATGTAGCATGAGCCTCCTGGAGGCCTAAATTCAATCAAGCTAAAGCTAGAACACTTTGGGGAATAAGTGCTGTGTCACAACAGAGAGTCCAGATTCATGCTGAACTCAAGATGAACTCAGATTGACCTCAGATGTGCTTTCCTGGGCACATAGTCATAGGTGGCTTGTACGTGTGTTTAATGGAAATGGGCTTTTTATTATTCACAGGGCAGTGTGAAGAAATATAGTCCCCTCGTGAGAGGGGAAAGAAATGTCCTGTTCTTCTCTAAAACAGAGAGAAAAGTCTGACGGCCGGTCAGTAGGTCGTGGTAGGCTGCTGCCGGTAAGCCCCTACAGTGCAGTGCCAGGCTTCATTAGGCCTTTCACCAACACCCGGAGACAAACCTGGGCCAAAACATCCTGTGTGGAACAGATAGGATTTTATGCAATATTTTTCTTGGGTCTATTGGCACGGGCATGCCCGATCAAACACAGATCAACTGTCAATAGGACTTCTGATGCCGTTTCAGCCCAGGTGAGCTTTGGAGAATTCTGCTTAAGTCTAGCCTCAGCTATCCCACACGTCTGGCAGGCCCAGGCTGTAACTACATTAGCAGCTTTTATCCAGCTGAGGCCTCTGAAGCTGCAATCCATGTCGTCTGTATTTCCCCTCCATACCACCTAGGTGGCAGGCTACTCTGACAGAGCCTGTCTCAGACGAGGCTCAGCCGTATTAGCTGTTACAGGCCAACCTGCTTTAAATATAGCTGATAGGTAAACTAATCACTTGGAGACTTTTGATTGTTAACTAGCACTTCAGTGTAAGCCTAGAGGTCGATCAGGTCAAAAACAAGGAATGGACTGTGTGTCTGACAGAGCTTATTTGGGCATTTGGACAAGTTTTGCTGCACAGACAATGAACCGGGGCCTTTTTTTACGCTTTGAGTCCCGAGCCGGGGAAGAGAAGCAGACCTGAGATCAGAGTCTGAACATATCAGAGAGAGGGACTGTGATCCTCATTGTAAAAACAACAACAAAGTCCTCTGTCCTTCGGGTCTGCTGCGGCTGATCACTTTCGCCTGACTCAAGTGAGACCGCAGCCAAACCAAAGCTCAAATCGTAGTTCACCTGTCCTTCGATCGGCAGCCCCAGGCGAGAGACGGGTCCTGCTCAGGCTCCAAACACACAGTTTCCTGGCTTCTAATGACAGAGCGCCTTGTGCAGTTCTAGACACCGTTCCAAATACTTTATAGGCTTTCCAAACACTCAGATAGCAACAAGAGGCCTCAACGGGGAGCGACTGTGTATGTGGGTGTGTTTGTGTCGGCCACCCCTGGACCCAAGCCCCAAGATGCTATTCAACTTCAGTGTAAGCCACTGCAGAGAGGCTGACATGGAGACAGTTAGAGGCTGTTGACTGTCTGCGTTGTGTGTGTGTGTGTGTGTGTGTTAGGGGAGGAATGAGGAGGGAAAGGGTTTTTCTCTGGGGTGACTCCGTAGGGGGACGTAAAACACCCGAACTAGTCTACGCGCACTGATAGACGGACAAGGCAGCCTACTGGTTTACAGAACGTGACAGGAAAAATACCTCACTACTAGTCTGACTTTTTTTTTCACTTCGAGCAAGTGCTTGAGAAGAAAGACTTCACATTTCGGTAATATAATGCAGATGCATCAACCTCATCGTCATGCTTTGAAATATCTACTGATCACATAGCCTATACATTTTTTCGTCTTTTAATAGTCTATACACGTGATACAATGCCGCTATTGGCACGCACACAATATTGCACACTAATATGAAATGTCCTACACTAGTCAGTGGCTTCCTCTCTGCCTGGGAGGGAGAAACCTGACACGTTTCGGACAACATAAGGTGGAGAAAAGAACTCTGAAGGGAAAAAAAAGAGCATCAGAATAAAAATAATGCAAAAGTGACATATTCTGAGCGGCGAAGCCCCCATGGAACGATCAAGGGACTGTAGCACCATAAAGAGATAGATACTGCCTTGGCCCTGCACTGATAGGCCTCTACATCCACCGGACTGCACTCAGACTGATGGCATGGGACCGGCCGGCTGGCCTGCCTGGCTGGCTGACTGCCTGGCTCTTTAACAGCATCCATCTCAGCTCTGACGAGTAGCCTAATCCAGCCGCTCCTGATTTTGTTTTTTTGTTGTTGCTGTTTTTCTTCTTCTTCTTTTTTTTTTTTTTTTTTTTACATCATGGTGCATATGGTGTGCAAAGCCACCCGTAACATCTCCAGATGAATCTCCATGCTGACACCCAGTGCCGTATCACAGGCGACACATCCTGGGTCCTTCTTCTGCTCCATGGAGACACATCTCTACCCTACGAGAGGCCGCCGAGACAGGGGCGCTGCTAGGGATTCTGGGCTCTGGGGTGCCATAACATATTGAGCCCCCCCCCCTCCCTCCCCCCCTACAGCAGCACCTCATCTTTCTGAAGGGCTCGCTCTGTCGATGCCCACAACCACTGTCGGCCGCCCCCCCCCCAAGCTCCCAGCAGCCTTTCAGCTTACTGTTGCTGTTGCCACCCATGCTCCATGCACCGCGGGGGTGTGAATCCCGCAGCCCTGGTGAGGACAGATTTCGGCCCAACATATCAGCACTCGTAAATGAAAACGTACAGCGGTCGAGGTCACTGACCATCCACGTGAAAACACGTAAACGAGTGGAGTGTATAAGGCACGGGTCGTAATGACGTCAGAGAGGATGCGCCGCCTCGCCGCGCGCCGCGCTGACGCGTCTGTATGTTTTGTTTCAGCGCCTCGCGCTCCCACAGGTGGACCTGATCCTTTCGCATCCCCCCCCCCCCCCCCCCCCCTCCCCCAGAGGAAAAAACAACAAAGTCACAAAGAAAAAAACTTAACCCACAGAAAACGTGGGTATCTTAATAAGGATTTTTTTTTTTTTTTTTACAGCTGATTCACAAAATCATAATTAGTACATCTAAGTTAGCACTTTTTTTTTTTTCATTTAAGTTTATATGGACATGGTGCAAGAGGGTTGATATTCAATATAGTAGCTCAGAGATTTTTATTTGTTTATCCCATTTGTTTGAGGCGCACAAAATAGGCTATTTTTGAGTCTCAATCTTTCCATAATGGCATGATAGAAATGCTTTCATTAGCCTACTACGTTTGAGGTCAAATTAAAGACTATAGCCTACTTTGCCAAACTTCTTTTCAACACATGAGCCTACACGCATGCTGACAGGTGTTTACAGGCCTGTAGTGCTGCGTTCTGCGATTCATACACTTTTAGAGCGCTTTCATATTTATTCTGCGTACCTTTATAATAAACTATACACCTGGTATCAGATTTTGGTTTCATAAAGTCCATAATATATTCTCTTTGTGCTGATGTCAAATATTCGCTCTACATGAAGACTGTAATTTCATATAATAGACCTCTGGTTTTACGTTCGATTAAATCTTAGCATATGACCAGTTTGAAAACATTTAAACATTTTTTTTTTTTTCGAAATAGCTCTGATGTGTGCAAAATCTGTCGTTTGATAGAGATATAAACACTCTGTTCATTGTCATTTAAATCAAGTAGGAAACAGTTCATATCTTACAGTTCAATCCTTGATAGCAGCGGCTTACTGTTACATGGGTGGTAAGTGGGGTGACATCCAGTAAAATGAGCGAGGAGACACCAGAGGTGGTGCCATGTCTGTGGAGGTTGTGTGTGTGGGGTGATTCCCTTGGAAATTCTCTCTCTATTTTACAGTTAAAAGTCTCGTTCTTCTCTCAGAGTTCAGTTTTGTCTTTGTGGTTTCATTGTCGGGCTCTCGTAAAATCCGCGTCAGTCATCCTCGCCGTCGTCCCCGCCGTGCGGGCCCTCAGGTAGCAGTTCGGAGGCCCGTTTCTCTCTACTCCTCTCCTGGATCTTCCTCATCTCCTCCGCGTATTTACAGAAGGTGTTGCCGAACTTGGACCACACTTTGCACGGAACCGTGATGGAGTTCCGGTACGTGGGCTTCACCTCGCTGACCCGCATGAAGACCCCGTACTTATTGGAGCCCACGTCAAAGAAGAAGCGCTTGTTGTCGACCGTGAGCGAGGTGCCCTCCGGGAGCTCCGCCGGCTCCTCGTCCACGCCGTAGTCGTCGATGAGTTTGGCCAGAGCGTCGCGGAACTCGATGAGACCTTGCGCCGGCAGAGCGATGGTCTGGCCTTGCGCGCTTCCCAAACCGGGCCCCCGATTAACGGTCTGTCGGATCCTCAGGAACCGCCCCCTCTGGTTCTCTTTCAGATCCATGTAATATTTCCGATTCTCCCGCACCAGGAATTCGCTCTTGAGCGCCCGCCGGGGCTCATCCTGCACCATGTCCGGGTTGGTCGGGCCCAGCTGGGCGTAATGTTCGATAAAGTCCCCGAGGTAATCGCGGAACTCCACGGCGACCGACATGGAGAGAGTGAGGCGGCTCTTGTTTCCCCCAGCCCCGACCTCGGCTATCTTTAGGAAGCGGCCTTTAACATTCTGCTTCACGTCAAGGTAGAAGCGCTTGTTCTGGATGTCGACGCGCTTGGAGGCGAGCTCCTCGGTGTCGTGCTGCAGCCGGGACATGGCGCCCATCGCACCCGGAGGCAGCGAGCCGGGGCCTGCGGTGGGCCCTCCGTGGTCACTGCCACTGTCTCTGTCCGCCATGATGCTGCCTCCCTGCTTTACCTTCCACCGTCTCCCTCTGCCTGCTGCAACCTCGACTGCCCGTCAAACCACTCCGCCGCTCTATCGCGAGACGAGAGAGGAGAAGAGGATGAAGAAAAAAAAATGAAAGCAACTGTAGTTAGTGTTACTGTAGTACTCCGAGCGGGGCGCGTTCAAGACACCGCCGCTGTTTTTGCAACGTTTCGCAGAATTTTCATTTCAGTCTTTAGTGTGGCAGTATATTGCAACTGAAAGTTAACCCCCACCCATGTGAGTCTAAAACACTGCAGTACTAACATCAACCTAGATAGATAGAGAAACAGACAGACAGATAGACAGACAGAAAGACAGATAGATAAATAGATAGATAGATAAATAGATAGATAGATAGATAGATAGATAGATAGATAGATATAGGCTACACATGACAGAACATAAATATCACACCTGTCTGTACACTGTCTAAAAAGTAAAAAAAAAAGGGCAGAACAGGAACAGAAGTCCCATGTGATGGTTATTGGTTTGGGTGTTTCAGCACCATGGACAGTTGTTTGGAGCTTTCAGCACCACGGACAGCGAACCCAGACTGTCCCTGCAGAAGGAGACACAGAGAGGGGGTGAAGGGTGAAAGAGAAATTTCTGAATGAACAGTAGATGATAGCTGCGTGGGAGTCTGAGGGAGGGGGCCGATACACTGTGAGGCATCATGAATCATTACCCTATGATTGGACTTGTTTGTGTGTCACTGCTTCTCAATTGCCTGAAAAAAGGTTAATCAGTGGAAAATAGCAAAAAGCCAACTGTTTGATAAAAATCAACTTGTCAGAAGTAGAGAAACAACTATATGAATTCATACACATTAAATGTACAAACAAGGTGGAAAAACATCTCGGAAGGGTTTACGTTATAGGATAAAACTGTAATTGATAGTGCAGTTACACAATTTACTGTGTTATTCCTGAGATATGAATTTATACAACTTATTGTGTATCCTCATTTCAGTTAAGATCTTGTTTTGTTTTAGCACTTGTTGATCTTATTAAAGTTTTTTCAAGTTTGACTGTATCCTGCTGGGTCGTATAAAGTACAACGACAGTATCAAGAAAACGTCCCAGGTCAGGTTAAGAGGTCGTCAACCTTTATGGGCCCAGATGGGCGGAGCAGACCTCAAGTAGAAGAATAATGTGTTTGGCTTGATGGCTTTTGATCAGTTTAATGGGCTTAATGGGATTAGATGGCTGTGGAATATTGATAATATCAACAGACAATATTTGGAAAAGGAACACAACACCATGTACTTTAATTGTAAACTTAAAATTGTTCTTGGAACAGGCTTTTAAAGGAAATCTCTGAAATGACAGGAAACTCTCCTTACTATGTCAGTTGATAAAACTTCAAAATTCTTTTAAAACTCACCAGCATCAGTGTGCCTATAATTAATTGTCCTAACATTGATTTAACCCCAAATATAAGTTTGATCTAACTGAAGAACTGATAAAAGAAGGGGTGTTAACCTGGAATGAAAAGGTAGGCCTAAATATTTGCAGCTTAAGTCATTAACATTGTGGTTTGAGCAGTAAGACCCTGGTGTCTGTTTTTCAGAACCACATGCAGCAGACGACTGGCATAAAATCAGATGGGATTTGAGTTTGCTCATGAGTATTGCTGGTGATGTAGAAAATGAGGGAAAGAGGACTGCAAAGAGGAAATCTGGGACAAGTGTACAAAGACATATTCTGTATAATAACTGTAACAAAAAGAGCTGCTGTGTCACTAAGACAAGTATATATTAGCATCACCGATAGACAGCCAGTGACAGTGGAGCAGTTTGGACAGCTAGTGTACTTCATGAGAAATCAATCCAAGTGACCTCATCAATACCCCGCTGAAATGCCAGAGCACTACCAAAAACAGCCCCTCTGATAATTCCCAGAGGTTCAGCACGAGTATCAAGGGAATCATGAAGGCGATTGGTGGTAGTCCTCCCCCGGTCAGTCAGCGGAATCGCTTTTTTACTCCCCTTCACTTTGTAAACTAATGATTTGCTTTCAAGGCTAATTTGGAAATTCTTAAAATGTTTAGCAGGCTTCTAAATGGTGGCTCTAATGAATGCATGAGTGGTTGAATGAATGAAAGAGGGACAGATCAGTGAATGGGAGGGCACTGGGCGGAGAAGAAAAGAGGTGGGGGTGGGTCACTGGAAGGATCACAGACTCTGAAGAGCTCCATTTCCCTCTTGAAATTCTGCGGTGATCCCTGAACTGGAGAAGCAATCCCAGTAATGTGGAACCATCGAGATTTGACTAAGAAAATATAAAACCTGCGTGTTCAGCACCATGGACAGCCCACAGCATAAAACTGTATTTTTATTCCCCAGTAAAAGAGGTGGACTCTTTAGATCTTACGTTAATATGTTACAGTGAAGAGGGATCCGTGCAGAGAGGAGAAAGACCTTCATTGCAGCACGCTGGCTGTGGCCTTTAGTCTGTATGAGGTCGTATGATGTGATTGGCATGTTGGGACACAGCACTAAACCTGTCAGGCCTTTCAGCACCATGGACAGAGACTGGTCCCTGACGTGACCCTGCTGATGGTGAAACGGGGCGATGAGGCCACGATGTAGGTGCCTACTGTGATGAACTGGCCTCTCAGTCATCTATACTAAGAACGTGTCCCCTATATGACATTATATTTTATCCCTATCTCAGCATGGACAATGAAAGGCTTTCTGACCTCTGGCGAAGGGCGCACAGCTCCTGACAGGGAGGGAAAGGCGAATCTTATGAATGGCTTGATTGATGGATAAAGAGATGGAGGCAGGGGCTGGTTTGCTGTGGAGGGGGGGGGGGGGGTACTTGTGGTCACCATAAAAAGCCTAAGCATATTGTGCAAAGCTCCCCTTTCATTGGTGGAGATGTGTGCAATGAAAAAAAGTGGTTTTATTAGCTGTAGCTGAGCAGGATTGGCGAAAGATTTGGGTAAAAAGTCTTTCCAGCATAATACCCGCAGGCTGGGGGGAACTGATGCTCCCACGTGTTGCCACACAGAGTCGTTAAACTGTACAGTATCCCAAGGCAACATGAGTGAACTGCAATGACTCGAATAACAGTGTGGAAAATGTCAGGTTTTGGGTGTGCTCTCCTGCAGCGTGCGGGGAGCCTATACATGTCGGAGGGGCATTTAAAGCCGAAGTCTCCCCAAAAAAAAAAAACTCCCAGCTTGCCTCGCCACGCCGAGGAATCCATTGAGAGAATTTCGCAGCGTTAGTCATCGCAACAACTATCCGCAGTGTGTGTAGCAGTCGCCTGTAGCCTCCCTTGCACCCCTTGCACCGGAGCTCCACAGTGGGCGCCGCGCAGGGCTTGGCTGCAGACGCACTCCTGCGCCGTGTGTCCGTGCACTGCGTGCGTGACTTCTCCCGCGCCCGCCCCGCAGAGGTTTAACACAGCCGACTGGCATGGTCACATGCTGGTTGGGTCGGTGGCGGTGTGCCGGTGGGTGCCCGGGTCATTAGGGTGTTTGCGCAGGACGCGGCGAGCCGACGCCAGTGACCGGGCAGGTGATGTTTGCTCACGTAAGCCGCTCGCGTTTGCCGAGGGGCGCAGGGGACGCGGCTGGAGGGTGCGCGCTGCTGTTGCATCGCCTCGCCGGATAACCGCCGCTATCTCGCCCCGTCCGTCTGTTCCTTCCCCGGTTTTTTTTTCTCCTCTTTTTTTTTTTTTTTTTTTTTTCCCCCTTTTTTAAATTTTGCTTCGCCGACCGACGGACTCGCAGGAGCGGGACTCTTTCGGCGATCGAAAATAAGTGGATGAAGGAACCCGACCTTGCGTGTGCGTGTGCGTGGAGTGCGTACCGTTTCTTGTGATTCCCCTGTACGCGCAAGCTGCTTCTTTTTTTTTTTTTTCCCTTCCAGAGAGGCAATGCGCCCACCCATGCGATGCTAGCCTATTAGCTGGAGTGAGAGAGAGATAGAGAGAGAGAGAAAGAGAGAGAGAGAGAGAGAGAGAGAGAGAGAGAGAGAAAGGGGTTTCAGCCCTGGATCCGAGAGGAGGCTAATTTACGAGTCTTGTTTTGCCTTTCAGGAAAAGAGGAGATAAGAGGGGGGAGGGTGGTTGGTGAAGGAGAATGCAGCAATCACATTTTTAAGCATGCAGAAGCGGGCCGTTTCCGGTTCCTAGGCTGGTGTGTCCCCCCATCCGAGGCCAGCAGCCGTATGGGGAAAGCAGCGGCAGACACAGATGGCATGGACACTTCCACAAGGTCTGCCGCTCTGCCCTGCCTGCTCTGCCGGAGCCCGTTCGCCGCCGTCTCTCTCTTCCAGCTCGCTCCGCCGCCCAGCAGCACTGCAGCACAGCACAGGCTGACGGCATGAGGCTTGATCCAGTGCATTTCTCCATGCTGGTCATCGGGGTCTCCTTCGCCTGTTACGCCCCGAGTCTCAACTCCCTCCAGGACCAGGCGTACCGATCCGCCGTGGTCATCGAGGGCGAGGTGCGCTCCTCCCCGGAGAACGTCTCCTCCCGGGAGCCCTACAGTGTGAATGTCAAAGTGCTGGACGTGTGGCCCGTCAACAGCGGCGGCCTCGAGAGGGAGCAGCTCGTGACCGTCGGGGACTTCGGCTCCGAGGCCCCGTGCACCACGGTGGAGAAGGACCACAGATATATCTTTTTCATGGACCCCACCGCCGAGCCCTTGGTATTCAAGGCATCGTACGCCCCTGTGGACGCCAGCGAGCCGGAGCTGAAGAAGGATGTGGAGAGAGTGTTGTGCGAGGACTGCGGTAAGTTTAAGGCTTTTTTTTTTTTTTTTTTTTTTTTTTTTCCCTTCTCCTTCCTCTCTCTTCTACCTGCCATGCACTCACACCGCACTATAAGGGCCACTGAAGCTGCCATGGTGATGCAAGGAGACAGTCACCGCTCTCCGGCTGCGCGTGCGCGCGTGTAGTCTATACAATGTGCCAGCCTGCATGCACGCATGCATGCGCGCAAGCCGACCGACACTTCAGTCCTCCATAACCCGGTCACCCATAATGACATGGGAAAGCGCGGCAGGGGAACGCGTGTGCGCGTGTGAGAAGGAGACTGTCAAGTTAAATGTCTTAGTTGAACCCAAGTTAAAGCAGGGGGGGGGTTGAGCCCCCGATCAGCAGCTTCTTCCTGATGATTAGACAAGGGCTGGTGATCAGTGGATACTGAAACTTCCAGCAAGATCTGCATCATCACATCATTACAGTAGCCTGCATGTGGAGTCTTAAGGTGGACCACACACACACACACACACACACACACACTCAAAGCCAGTGGCAGCAGCTCCAGTGTGTCAGAGAGAGAGATAGTTAGGCAGAGCATGTGACGTGAATCAGGGACAGCAACCTTGTCTTGAGGTAGCCTCCTTTCCAAACTTTGTATAGTTGCCTGCAGCAAGTGTTACATGTCAAATCCGTCGCTGTTTTATATCAGAAATTGTGGCAAAATCCTGACAGTGCCGGTGTTGACAGTCTGTGGGTGGTGGTAACAGTTAAATTCTCTCAACTTGTTGCAAGTTTCAACCATGGATATCTGAAATTGTGCCTTTTTTTTTATTATTCCAGTACACCAAACAACATACACTCCTGTAGCACTTCCTGTTTTTTCAAAATTTAAATTAATGTGAGTGTGGCTAAAACTGTGTGCAGAGAAACTCTATTCAACTTATTATCATATTATAAATGAACAATCTGAACATGACACAAGAAAAAAAGATCAGGGACGAAGTTCTTAAGATGAGAGTTGTGCACTTTGCCTCTTTTTGTTCTCACATTTCCTTCCTTCATTTCTTTCCGACAAGGAGAAAAAAAGACTTGAACTGACCTCTTTTCTTACCAAAGGTAAAGGAAATGGTTCAGAATCATGGTCAGTGCAAATAACACACAAACTGAGCTTTTGAGCTTTTTTTTTGTGATGTATGTATATTGTATATTAATCAAGGCCCTCAGATCTCTGACTGTTAACTATATTACCTGAAAGACAACGCTGACTTTTTGAGAAATTGTCTGTGATCCACTGCACCTGTGTTTTCGGTATTTAAAGTGCTATCCAGCTTTTGAGATGATGTAACTACAATTTGTACTATCTACTACTGTGTTAACACATCTGCTTGTGCTGTGTGAAACCTGAGTGCAGCAGTACACAGACAGGAAGTACCAGTTCCCCTACTGCATAAAAGAGAAGGGAATGACATCTTAACCGTAGAAGTGTCACACATTTCTCTAATACAGGCGTTAAGAGCACCACTGTAAACCTTTTCGGGGTTCATAATCTTTGTTATGTGAATGTGAGGATAAAACCATCATAACAAGATGATTATTATAGAAGACTCATTTTTCATCTTTAAGTTCTTCAAATCCAGAATCAACACAATTTCCATGCAAACCTGTAAAGTGTTAAATCTCCTAATAAGAAGTAACTCAGATGTCTTAACAAAGGGTTCATCCAGCATTTGAGCAACGTGATGTTCTATTTTTATTTCTGTGACATGCTAAAATTATCAAGTCATTTATTTATGACAGTGCTGTTGCAATCAAGCTTCAGTCTAAAACACATTTTCCAGGCAGGGATAAGCTCAGGAGAGGAGATACCCACTTATGAGCTGATTCACCCCGCGCGCGCACACACACACGCACACACAAGAAACACAACCTAATTAGACACTGCAGAGTGTGTCCACAGCGTCATAAGAGCACTAATGTTTGTTACTATCATCACTTCTGTTTCTTTCCAAGGATTGATTGGATTCATCTGCAAAAACTAATCACAGAAGTGTAAAATCCATGCCCAGAAATAGTCATGAGGTTAAAGGAACACTTCAACCAAAAATGTATAATTTATTTTAACAATTATTTGCGCCTAGTAGCCTTGAATGCTTTATGAAAGGATTGTACCCCATTTCTTAAGACAATTTTGCTATGGTAAAGTTGAGTTGAGACCCAGTTTAACAACAGGAAAGCAATATTCAAACATTATAACTCTCTTTGCAGCACAAATGCAGCTCTGTCTACTTGTTTGCTTAGTGCATCTCAAACACATAAACTTTCAGTGAAGTATTACAAAATAATCCCCCTCTGCAAAATGCGTACAACTGCTTGTTGGCAAGGACTCCCCCTGAGTTGTAGCTCACTCCCCGGCCACGCTGACACTTTTCATTGGGTGGATGCAGTAATGTCAGGGTAGCCGGTGAATGAGCTACGGCCGAGCACGACTCCTGGCCAGTGATCAGCCTGGAAATGTGCACAAGAGGAAACTGTAGAGGAGTTTAATTTGAGATAGGAGTAACTGCAGCTTAAGGGTGGGTTGGGTTTTAGGGGCGTGTCTGCAGACACACACCCTGAGCCTAACCAATCCCAAACCTAAAGTCTAAACACAGCCAGCCAATCACAGCCAAGCTGCTGGAACGCCCACATCTGTACACACCCCTACCAATTTCTGTCACACACTTTTATTATAGTGGTGCTTTTAGCTGCATTTACCCATATATGTTTAATTTATTTCCGTATTATACTGTCAAAAGCTGTATTCAGGTTGTACTGCTCATACAAGTTCATAGCTGAGACTAGCTGAGAATTTTTCAGACAATTCTATCCAGTTTTGTGTTAAAATTGTTATCTGTAATTCAGCAAACTAGTTATTTTTAGAATTGAATGGCGAGTTAGGGGTTAGGGTTACACCTGTCCCCTCTCTCCCACTTTGATAACCCAGAAAAAGAGAGTTTTTGGTGTAAAATGCTGGGAAAATGAATGGGGAGAGAGAGAGAGAAGATGCAGCTCTACATTTCCTTCATGACCAAGAGCACTGCAGCTGCTATGTACTGGGTGACACAATTAGACACGAGGGACACAGTTGAATAAAGTCAGACTTTTATTCCGTCATGACAGTACACACTCTACCGTCTGACATATATCTCAAAACCTTAGATAGAGTGAACATTCGCTACGGCAACACCAGGGTGCCAAACTGAGTTAAGAGAATAATAGATAACAGTAGCCTACAATGCAGCATTACTGTGTTTATTCTGGTAAAACATCACTACTGCTTTACTGACATGCATCCATTTGTCAGTTTTACCTTACGGCAAAAGTATCAGCAAGCATTTGTATTAGACAGTAAAACAACAAAAGAGTAGCTATTACAGATACATTGTCAAGCTTGTTTGTTATGTTTCTGCACCAGCACCTATCTGACTGAGATTTAGAGACCTGTTCTTGATATTTTTGCGATGCATAAAAATGCAGAAGCCACATGGTGTCAGCTTTGTTAACTTTAATACAGACAATGATATAAATGCTAAGCTAATATCTGTTTAAAACAACTAGTTATTAGGTTACTGTCTCAAGTTTTATTCAGACTTTCTGCCAGTGAATGTTACAGTAAGCTACGTTAAAAGCACACACCCCTCGCTGTGAGAGGAGTTATGAGACAGTAAATCTTTTTTGCACCATAAAAGATAGCCTCCAAAAGCAGAGCCAATGTTGATTAAAAGGCGAGAGCCATCAGGTTTTTCTCTTACTGTTTATGTTATCGAGTCTGTCATAACTAATCCAATAACCTCTCCCTTTTCTCCACTCCTCCCCCCCAACCCACACCACTGACCAAAACAGAATCCAGCTTGATGAGGCAAAATTGCAGATCAGACTCTGCAGAACTACAACACCTAAAGCGAACGAGTGTACAAACTTTCTTTACACAGAATACAAGGCTACAGGAGTTATTTTCTCTGTCCTGGGCCACTGAAACCAGATGTATGTCTCCACTGAGCTCATCTGGCTTTCACTGCATTTCCCTCACTGCTCTCTCCCTTCGTTACTCAGAGAAAATAATTAAAGTGTGTGGACGGCTCACGTTCCCATCTTAAAAAGTACAAAACCAATCCTATCTTACATCCCAGGCAGTCTAAAGCGTAATGTAGGTCTCCTCTGATCATTGCTGTTGGCATGCCTTTTGAGATACATTGACAGTTTCTTCCTAAAATAGCTTTATCTGATGCCCAAACATGCTCCTGTCACTGATGCTGTATCTAGTGCTGCATACCTCAAGCCTCCCCCCTCTTGCTGTCTCTCTCCTCATGTTGTAGCTGACTGTAGCTGGAGAGTGTGGTTCAGCTTATGCCTGCCCTCCTGTCAGTCAACCACACAGAGGAGGAGAGAAACAGAGAGACAGGGGGAGGGAAAGAGACAGAGAGATCTTTAGCTTTGAGATTACAAATAGATGCCGCAATAATGCATACTGTAAAACTTCTAGTAATAGTCATGGCTCCTTTTTTTTTAGCTCATTGATAGTGAGAACATTAAGTTCAGTGATAGTTTTATTAGTCCTAGAATGTCTAAAAATGAATTTACTGCTAATATGTAAATTGCTGTAGTGTTACCTTCTTCTGGCTTAAGCAGCTTTACAGGAAAACATTTGGGAAATATGCTTATTGGGTTTTTAATTACTAGATTGATATGAATCATATGTTTGTGTGTCAAGTATGGAATTGGAGTCAGGTAAACCACAACCACGCCTACCCACTCCTGTAAAGCTCACTAAATGACAGAGTGTCTCCTCTGTGTACCCATACATGTAGAGAAATATAAAAAATACAATTTGTGGTTTTAGAGGGAGTTACTTGTTGGGGGAGTGACTGTGCTGGGTTTCCGTTAGTCTTGTTGTCACAGTGAGGTTGTCAAGTTTGGTACCATTGTGCCTGTACAGAAACCAAAACCAAAACCTGTGCTCACCAACTGCATCAGGCAACCTGTGCTATAGCTGGAGATGTTGTACAGTGCTGGGCGAACGGATACACTTTGTTCATCAAGAACTAGTTACAGTTATAAAGTCAAAGTTATTTTGTGTTAATTATCATGCTTTTGAGGGATGGGTTGAAGTAGTTTTCTTTTAACTTTTGACAGAGTCTGACATTTTTCAGTCTTTATCTGGAGCTAGGCTTACCATGTTGTGACTTCAGCCCTACCACAAAAACATGAGAGTGCTATCAATCTTCTCATCTCACGCTCAGACAAAAAGTGAATGACCATGTTCATTAATATATTGAACTATTACTTTAAAAGTATCATTTTGACCGCCTTTGACAAGTCTTAGAGCAATCATAACTCTGAAATTATCAACCAAATTAACGGTTATGATGTTTTGCTAAATTTGAATGTGTGTGCATGTCGATGTGTGTGTGTCTCTCTGTGTGTGTGTGTGTGTGTGTGTGTGTGTGTTCATGCAGAATGTGTTTAACTATGTATAAGTGGTATCAAATGTGTATAAAAAAAAGTGTAATTGCAGATTAATGTGCATACATAGGAGACTATGTTGACTGGATGACCTGTGGATGGAGACTGTGATTGCATGTGTGTCAGCAGCAGTATAGTTTTTCTGGGCTAACATGCACTGCAGTCTCTCATCTCATGCTCACCTCAGTGTGTACAGCAGCTGGAGGGTAGAACCACTGTGGCATTGATCTCCAAATCCCAGAATTAGGAGATTTTTGCTCTGGGGCAGCGTGTCAAAACAATCCTTGCAGCAGGAAACATTTCCAAGGCCACACCCTTGAACAAGTCGTTAAACCAATCCCAGTGAATTTAAGCTTTCATTATGGCTTTCTTTGGTGCTAACACCTTTAGGTCCTCAATGAACAATTGTCTCTATTAGCCAGGGATGAGAGGGAAGTGTTCGTGGAGCAATAACAGAAACTGAGTAGTACATTTTCAGGCTTCTCGGCGCATGCGAATCACATGCCCACACTGCTGCTTGCACTGGGAACAATAGTTTGTAAATTCTTTAATTAAGATGCATTCCACCATAAACCAGAGTAAAGGTGGCTCTCAGACTGACATGCATGCTGTACACTAATATGAATGCATGTCTAGAGAGATTCACTGGTTGAATCAGTGACTTGACGATACTGTGTGTGTGTGTGTGTGTGTGTGTTTGTGTGTGTGTGTGCGTGTTGCGAGAGGTCTCTCACTTGTCTGTCTCATCCTTTTCCCCTCTTTGTTGCGTTATCTGTGTCTATTTCAGACACCCTCTGTGTGTCTCTTTCTCTTCTGTTTCTCTCTCCTTCTGTCTCTCTCACTGTCCTTGTCTCAACAGAGCATTATACTTCTACAAACACACACACACACACACACTCACACACACGCACACAGAGAGCCATGCCAGTTAGCTGTTGCTGTTGCTGCTGTGCTGCAGATGCCCCAGTGTGCTGTCATTAGCAGGGAGATCTGGGGCTGCTATAAATTATGCACACAGAATAACAGAAGGCTGAGGATTTCTCCCCTCTGCTGCCTGCGTCTATGTGTGTGTGTGTGTGTGTGTGTGTGTGTGTGTGTAAAGAGAGGATGTATAGATCATCTTTTTGCTCATTCATGTACTACTGACAATATGCTGATCAACTTTGCTTGTCGACGTGTGTGAATTAGTGCACTTCTCTGTGGTTCAGCACACTCACGACTGCCTAATTCGTGTACATGTCCTTCAGTTCTGTAGCGTGTGCGAGAGTGTGTGTGTGTGTGTGTGTGTGTGTGTGTGTGTCCTTGCTTGTGAATAATGTATCAGCACTCACCTTTTCCAGCAGTCAGCCTTAGTAGAAAACTCTGACACATGCCTCTTAAAGGGACCAGCCCAGCGCCACATGGCTCAGTTTGTGAATGAGAGGTCTTTGTGTAACCCCATTTACACACACATGCACACACACAAACAGAGAAACACACAAGCACACGCATGCAGATGTACTGCACACACCACCCACACACTAATGCGGCTGCCGCTGCACACACCCTCCTCACTGCATCAGCAAAGTGCCTGTTTCAGGCGGGATGGATTTGGCTGAAGCTCTCATTTTTTCTGTTCAGCTTATTTTACCACAGAATTATATTAGACATCAAATATAAAATTGAATAATAAGAAATGTTTATGCCAAGAATGTGTCAGTTGGTATTCCAGATAAAACATTTAAAAATGACAAGTTTCCTACTGTTTTGGTAAATCTGAGGCATCCTTCTCTTTTCTTAGAAAGCCATTTTAATCTTTGACATTCTTCTCCATAAATAGTCCTGCTGTGCCTGACTGTAAGGGGTTGGCATGTGGTCAGCAAACGCCTGATATTCATGAAGTTGTAAAAATGGCATTTTCACTTGTCACTCTTGGTAACATTTCATGAGCACAAACTGCTCTCTCTCACGTCAAATGTGCTTTTGAGCAAGGCACTGTTATGGTCAACTTCCACGTAAACCCGAGGAAAAGTTTTACTGAAGCACAGAATTTATGCTCCGCAAACATTTCTTGGGCAAGAAATAGGGTTAAAACATCCCTTTGGTTCTATATCAGGCTATATCTGTGCTATCTTTATCTCTCTTTGTTGTGGTGATCTTTGATGGTGACAGGTGGAGTATCTTCATCTGTCTTCCAGATGTCCTCCTCTGCCTCTCTAGATGTTATCTTGGAACTATTATAGGCTTGTGGTAGATACTGTGTGTACGACATGTTTGTTATTGCATCTTTTGATGCTTCTGTGTGAGTTTATCTTTGACTATACAGAAATAGTATGTTTGCTTTTGAGAAGTTGATCTATATTTTCTTTTGAAGAACATTCTGCTCATTAATTGAGAAGAGGCTGGCAATACATTGCCTAATTCTAGCTTATGAAACAATATTTCAGCATCCCCTGTCAGCTTGCTTTGAGATATTAAGGTTCTTTATTTGTAATTTGTTCAATTATGCTACAGTTCCAACAATTCCCAAGACTGATTTTACTACATTTCTATCTGCACCAAAGTGAAATACCTTAGATTTTGGTCTGCACAGCAGGTGCATCACTGTCATCTACATTAAGAGCACTGAATCTATCACAATTAGTCAAAAATAATTTAAAGAAACTTGTGCAAAGGTGTGGCTCACTGATTACTTTTCTTTTAGGCAAATTATTTTTGCCTAATACAGTAAATATGTTTCTAAACAGTTTGAATGTGTAATTGTAGAGAATTCCTCAGAGAAAGTGATGGCAGAAAGAAATATTTACAAGGCAATCTCAGAACCCGTCGGCTATCGACTAACAACAATTTAGCCTCTGGGGGCAAGGGCCAATATTTCGGGGATTTCTGGTGTAGCTGGTTGATATCCAGATAACGGATTTCCGGGCCAAGACTTCCTCTTCCGTTATAGTTTACAATTTGATTAGCAGTTTACTTTTTGTAGGTGTTTTAGGTCCAGATGACATTTCAACTAATCTCTACAGATATCTGCATATGAAAACAGATACATTTTTTTAAAAAGCTAATGAAAAGCTCAATCATGGTCACACGATAGCCAATGGTTTTCTGAGATAGCATCTTGGCCAGTGCATTCCGCCTTTTTTGCTGTCCACACAGTTTGTATTGCAACCAAAGCCTGCTCAAACGTTTTTTTGGTCAAACGGAGTACAAATGGAAACCAGAACACTTCTGATACCAAATTCTTGGTCTCTTGCCTACAGATTCTGCATTCATATGCAGATATCCGTTTACAGAGTTTAATCACAAGGTGCATGTGAATATTTATTCTGCTGTTTTCAGGGTTGTTTTCATTCTTCTCTGTGGTCTAGGATGTCAGTACCTTTATTAACCTCATTCACTAGGTCTACTGTTTGTCTTCATTAGAGTCATCCATTTATCTGTGTCACCTGGGTACCAGGGCATACATTTCAGCTTTAAATATAGGTGTGTGCTGCTGAAATTTGATCTCATGGATCATCAGTATTTATATTATCTGTAATAATAATCATGTTGTAAAGAAGTGGTGTCTAACATAGGCTGTGTTGCAGGTATAATACCTTATTATAATTTCTTCTGTGCTTTAAGCATATTTTAACGTAGGCAAGATTTCAAAATCAAGATTTCAAAATCACATCCCTCTTGATTTAGATCCCATAGATGCATTATATGTGCAACAAAGAAACAAATGTCAAGTATGCTCTCTCATTAACCAACTGGAAATGACAAAACACAATTAAAAAGTGAGATACAAACTGTCTCATCAGCAGCAGTAAATTAACACGCCGTGCAGTGAAAGTTGGACTCACTGATAATAAATCTTTTGTCACAGTTGTCTCTTCGGTATGAAGCATCACAGGCTGACCGGCTGATAAAGGACCATGCAGTGATCAGTTTACTGAGGTTACATTACAGTTTCTGGGAAATCATCTTCAAACATAAGCAAGTGGTTCATCTCACTGCTGTTTGGTGCTGTCACCATGCAAAGTTGCCAAGTACAGATTTAATCCACAATAAACCACTGTCAGGTCAGTGCATTAATTTTAGTGGACATGCCAGTGGGACTCCAATGCACAGCAATGCCATGAGGCTAGTGAGACTTTTTTCAAATCATACATGTAATTAAGTGTCATACTTAAATATATAATGGAGACATTTCTGCCTCAGTAAAAAAAGAGACAAAACTAGAGTTTATTAGTAAACTCTTAATAGAAGCAAAGTTGGCACACATGTACCTAACATAAATGCATAATTCCTGAAATTACACTTTTGTCATTTCCTGTGGTAGCTTTCTTCTCAAGCGGTTCCTCATGCTTTTATGCTTTTTCCCAAGCTCTTGATACTGTTGTTGTACAGTGGAAACCAATACAGTATTTACAAATGACATAACCCTAGTGCCAGGATGTACGGACAGAAAAAAATGGGATCGAGGACAGAACTCTGGGGTACACCACAATAATTAAATCTCACCATCTTTGTTTTGTCTTTCAAAGCTGAAGTAGGGCATCTTCTTCTAACAGCGTCTTTGTCTGGTCTTTCAAAGGGGCAGTGGGACATCTTTCTTCTGTAGAATCTTTAGCTCCTTGTGGAGGACGGATGTGATCAATGTTTCAATCCCCTTATCAGGAGAATTGTGTCTGTTAGTCTGCCTTACAAGCCTGCAGTTAATGGTGTGTGTGCGTGTTGGGGGGGCAGGGGGCGGGGAGGTTGATGGGAGAGATGAGAGGTGAGAAATGGTGGGGTGAGGGGTGGAGGATAAGAGATGGAGGAGGGAGAGGCGAGAGAGCAGGATGGATGAAAACAGGAAAGGAGGCAGAGGTGAGAGAGAGAG